>CM068370.1:80067321-83064821 GCA_034769895.1 Magicicada septendecula
ATGGTTAAAATGCCATAACATTAACCAGATTGGTGTCTAAGGCTTTCGCGGCCGGCGTCAACTCTGTTGAAATTTAATTGCCTTCTGTTAGGCCGTGGTCCACTACTGCCACATAGAACGGCTCGAGAACTGGTACGGATCTTCACCAGTTAACCACACCACTGTGGCAACAAATTGGCTACAACAATGGCAAGTCCCCGAGTCGTTTTACACTGAAGATGGCCTCCAACGGTGGTGCCGAAACGTCTGTTCATGCGGCAGTGGTGGACCACGGCTTAATAGCCCGCAGAGAAGTCAATTAAATTATCCGAATTTACCCTAATTCCTGTAAAAATATAATTTTCAAGCCCATAGGATTTATTCCTTAGGAGACTTCGACAGTTGACAATGATCAGTCATTAGGTTACTCGTCCGTCGCAGTTCAGCTGTGACGCGATACACACATTCTGTTTGTATAGCTGCTGGTATTGACGTGCGCCACAGCTGTTGCAGTTCCGACAGATTGTGCCGCACGTTGTATCTTGTAATTGTTTGTTATTACAATGAAAGAACCTTAATTGACGAAACGTCACACACGACCTTGATGTAAAAACGTCAGTAATGCACGTATAAACACGCATACTATATATAACCGCAAGTCATGAATACTCCATCGCCAAGGTGAGCAACCGTGGCCTGACGAAGCACTTACACTTCCATTGGTTGTCGTTATTAGTTGGTAAAATTAATGTATGAACCACTAAACCTGGAAATAGTTAATGAGTTTAAATATCTGGGATGTTGGATGGCAGAAGACAATGAATAAATAAATGAAATAAGGAAAAGGATACAGGCCGCAAATATGCTCATATGCTTTGTTGACATCTAAATTCAAGACAAGGAATATCCACCATCAGTCCAAGTTCACATTATATAAAGTTATGATTAGAACGGTGATAACATATGGTAGGAGACTTGGACTCTGAACAAACAAGCCGCTAACATAGTCAATACTTTCGAAAGGATAATTTTGAGGAGAATATATGGACCAATCCAAGTCGATGGGATATGGAGAATGCGTCACAATGAGCTATTCAAGCTGTGTAAAGACAATGATCTGGCCACCACCATCCGACTACATAGATTCCAAAGGGCAGGACACATCATTATGATGGAAGGCAACCGAATACCTAGGAAGGTACTGTTTAGTCAACTCGAGGGTAGAAGGCCTGTCGGAAGACCCAAGACACGCTGTACTGACGCAATGGCGAGGGATGCTGATAATTTACTTAAAATAAAACGATGGACATCGATCGCCAAGGACAGGGAAAAATGGAAGCGTATGATTATGGAGGCTAAGGTCGACTTCGAACTGTGACGCCATAGAAGAAGAAGAAGAAAATTAATATGGAGCTGACTTAGTTATGATGTTGGAATGGAGTCTGTGAATATTTTTGTTTATCGTTCCCAGTATTTAGTGTGTTAAAAATTGTTTCGTGTGTTGTATTGATCTGATTTTTCTGGTATTAGTTTGTTTTGTGTTCGTAAGAGCAGGGGCGTATATACGGGGGGGGGGCGAACGGGACCGGACTCCCTAGAAGGCCGAAAAAAGTTGACGAATTTTGTTACTCTCTTAATTTTTTACACTGCTTTATTATTTTTTTCAGCTCTGTATCCTAATATAGTAGTAACTAATTTTTAAATACACAAATAGCTTTATCATTCAGCATTTGCGTATACGTTTGAAATATGAAATACTGTATAGGACAATCAATTCAGTCAATAAGTGTTCAGTCTTCTAAAGAGCGTAGTGTTTCATAGCCTTCACCACAGTACTGTGGGCCTGACGTTTAACAACCCGCGTTCAGGTAGACTCGAATTCAATTCCACTGATGATGGCAGCCAGTGGTGCTGCTGAACGTTTGGTTTGTTTGAAAACCCTGGGCCCAGGCCAAACAGCCCGGTACAACTGACACCGGCCGTGAAAGCCTTAGAACAATATTACTGTAGTGTTTCAATAACGCGTATTTTTGTTGTGTTATTGCCGTTGTCTTTAATAGGATTCATTTCAGGATGTTATCACACGTTTTACAACCACTTTAAAGATAGTAACGTTGATTAGTCTTAACTTGTTCTTGTTTTATATGAAGCCGACTCGACTGGACCCCCTCTCAAGACCAAATTCTAGATACGCTACTGCGTAAGAGTACCTTTATGGTACATATTTTATTACTTTATTATATGCGTTTGTATGAAAATCAATGAGTGTGTGTGTGTGTGTGTGTGTGCACGCGCGCGCACATATCTGTTTGAACAAACGAGACAACGACATTTCATCTAGCCCGGGCGACTTCACCCTTACAACACCAGTCGGACGCTACCAGGAGACAAGTCTACGGCTTACCAGATACGATTTCGACCGCAAACCAATAGGAAAGCTGCTTTTAGCTCCCACAGCAGTATAAACATTCGACTGACCGAGGTAAAAAATCATTCCAGCCCAAGTCGTCAGGTAGGAATCTGCCTGAAGATGGCAGAAATTGATCGGCAGAAACGTTGCGGGAAACCTTTCAGTTCAAAACACAGAAAACAGGAAAACACAATGCGAGACTCGACTTGAGAAAAGGACGCATCTCATATTTGGATACGAATGTGTGTGTGTGTGTGTGAGCGCGCGCATGTGTGTCTATTAAACCACTACGATGCAATCAGACCTAAGGGGAAGATGTTACGTTCGCGTATTTAAAACTTCAACTCTTTACTGTTCATATATAAGTTTCTTTTTAAGAGTTCTTTTCACAAACAAAAATATAATTGTTTATTCATCACCTGCGTACTGCCGACGTTACCGTTGTGTGTGTGTGTGTGTGTGTGTGTGTGTCCTGAATCCTGAGAATTTGATGAGGATTATTATGCTGATGCTGTGTTCTCTGTCTCTACGGTTTGTTGTTTGTGATGGTCCAGAGTTCCTTCATAAGTCTTGGTGTGTGTGGTAAATATGTACGATCGGTCGGCAGACCAGCAGCGTGACGTTGTGTGAAGATATCTTGAGTCTCTCAGATCGCCCCAAAATTGCAGGTGGTATTTATACTGGACGACGATTTGACAAGTCCAGGACTGTTTTCGACCTGTTAGGTATTGTCACTTAGTGCAAAACGTCCTTTTAATTACAAATCACTTTTTGGTTCACTTTCGCAATTTCGTAAACATACTCGTAGCACGAGCGATATCATCGATTGGGAATTTTTTTTCTGGTCACTCACATATAACACACTTATTAATTACTATTTAATTACACTAGTAATTAACATTAAATTACCTAGCGTCTTTATTATTGCAGATTTCTGCAATACTTTTACATCACCATATTCGTTAAAAATTCCTTAATATAATGGTGTTTTTATAATTGGGGTAAGTCTTTGTTCACAGGTTTAGAATGTATTAATTAGTTTATTTTTGTCCGGGTAAAACCTGATTACAGACAAACCAACAATTCGTACGCATCACCCCATCGTAGACTTTGCCTGTCGTAGCTTGCGTTCACACACACAAACACACAAGCGCTGTATTCACTCGCGGGGCAGGTGTACGCTTTCTGACAATTCTTAGCCTGCATAATATTGTTAAAAACTGTTCATCATATATTTTCTATGGTAAATATTTACAAACATACCGCCCTGGGCAAATATGCAAATATATGTATTGTTGCATATATTCCCCAGGTGGGTTTAAATAAAATTTGACTGTTGTTCAAATTTTATTTACACAGATATATATGTGTACTAGATAAATATAATTTCATCTTATTATCTATAGTACAATTGGTTCTAAACCCCTTATAAAAGTAAATATTTTTATCGGTATGTACGAACAAACCCCTTTGTGGTGGGCGACAAAATTCTTTCCCTCTACCTATACAAACATACTTACACCCGGCGATTGTGTCCCATTGTTATACGTATCGACACACCGGTTCACTGTATATTTTGTTGTCGGCTTGTTTCTACCTGTTTCGCTTCTCCGTAGGGCTCGGCTCTTGTCATAATAGCGGATAGACATCCTGCATTACACTTGTTTCTGTGTACATAACAACGATTATTGTACTCTCTGTATACTGTTATGTCGCTACTTCGTTCCCTTATTTTGCGTCGTTTGCGGTGTTCTCCCTCCTTACCTGCATTCAAAGGGTTAGTGGTTGTTTTCTCTTCACAACAATTCTCTTCTCTCTGTATAAAATTAGTTTTATTTCTGTACTCGGTGTGAAAATTGTGTTCGGATTGTGCAAGTAAAATTAACAATTCTGCAATGGTTTTAATTCCTTCTGTGTAAATGGCTAATCTACTGTCTCTGTGAAAGTGATGTGCTAATTTAAGTACCAATTCGTGTTGTGTAAATGTGGGTCTTAAGTATTTACTTCTTTCCACGAGTTGTATGACATACTCCTCTAAGGTAAGTCTACCATTATGTTGATATTTACCATATTCTAATTGGTCTCGTATTTGTCTTTGTGTGTGAATATTCCAATAGCGACCTTCAAATGAGTTTTTAAATTGTTCGTAAGTAGTTAAATTATCTCGAACAATAGTATACCATCGTGCAGTAGAATCTTGGAAATGTTTACTAAAAAAATCAATTTTCTCTTTATCAGTTAAAGCATTACCTATTAATATTAACTCCATTTCTTGTTCACAGTTCAGTAAGAATTCAATTGGATTGTCTCCCTTTAATCCTTTGAAGACTAAAAATTTTGTCCTTTCATCAATCTGTGTTGGATACACCATCACCTGCGTTGGTCTCCTCTTCAATTCCGATTTTAGACGTTTTACTTCTCCACGTAGATTTTTCTTTAGTGCATTTATTTCACTTGAATATTCCTTTGTAGTTTTATTAGACTCTACTATGGCAGTTTCCAACATCATTGTTCTGGCTTCCAACTCCTGTGTCTTACTGATGTTTTCATGTACTTGTTCACTGACTGCTTTTATTTTCATATCCTGCTCCCGCTTTGATACTACAGTATAAACTTCTCATTCCAGAGTTCAGCTAATTGTTTCACACTATATTTTAATTCTTTTCACCATTCTGCTTTATATTCTTTAAATTTATTCTCCATCTTGAAAGCTTGTTCGTTTAGTGACTGTTCTACTCTAGCTCCTAATACTTCTATTTTGGTATTAGTTCTTCGAGTTTTGTAGTCAGTTGCTCTTTATACTCTTTGAATTCAGCTTTAAATTCGGCACTAGATTCTTCGCTATTCTTTTGTATTTGTTCTTTATTTTTCGCTAATTCAGCTTTAATCTCCTCCCTATTCTTTTTTAATTCTTCATTATGCTTTTGCATTTGTTCCTGGAGACTTCTAAACATAGCCTCAATATTCAAGTCCTTTCTGCGGTGTAGCCATTTCGTTGTATTAGAATTAAATTTAAATCCTTTTTTTTTTTGTAAACCGCGACTCTATTGGTTTTTATTTAATATTATTTATTTATTTATTATTATTATAAATTATCTCATACCAACAATTTCTCTCCTCTTTCAGTTTTGTTGAGCGCCAGTTGTGAAATACACAACAATATTACAATTACAATACAAAAATATTAATAACAAAAATAATACTACACTTATTATTATTAACATATACGATAATTAACATATATCGTGCCACACGTTGGGCACGCCAAATTATTATGCAACGTTACGAGTATTATACACAAATACAAATACCATGTACTCAACGCAACTATGAAGTGTATCACACCGGCCAGGTCGCAGGATTTTTTTATCATTCTCGTTGCAATATATATATATATATATAGTATTTGTATAATGTATTTGTTTATTTTTATTTTTGTTTTTAAATTGTAATAAATTTCATAAACTAAATGGATAAGACGATATTTATGTAAACATTTATGAAATTATAAAAAATAAATTCATAGTACTGCGTACACAAACCAAAAACTGTGAAAGGCCAATGAAAATATGTTGAACAGGCTTAAATCGTCTAAATTCCTGGCAGTTTTTAAACCAAATTTCTTCATTTCTTCCAGTGCCACTGTGCCGTTACTTTGAAAACACATTGGAAAAATACAGGTTTTCACTTCTAAAAACAGGTATGACAAAGTACTGTAAATCTGCTAAATAGCGAAATCGATTCCCATAAGAAGTAATAAACATTCTGTGTGTCGAGTCTCACAAACATAAAAACCTCTGTTACAGAGAAATGTGGGGATTGTTGGAATAAAATTTAGTGTTCTTTACTTAGAGGGCGTTAATGTTCTTTACTTAGAAGGTGTTATGAATTATCTTAACCGTTACATGAAAATGCCAGACATTTTTAACAATTTTCCGGTGTTTAAAAGTCTCCGTTGTAGAAGAAGTTTCGTTTTCTATGTACACATGTAGTTTACTGAAAAAAGCACCTGACATCTAGCTTCACTCAAGAAACACGAAATGCAAAATCTACAAAACACTTATCAGGCATAAGGCATAATTATGTGCTG
Organism: Magicicada septendecula; assembly: GCA_034769895.1. Taxonomy (NCBI): domain Eukaryota; kingdom Metazoa; phylum Arthropoda; class Insecta; order Hemiptera; family Cicadidae; genus Magicicada; species Magicicada septendecula. The sequence goes on from CM068370.1 coordinate 80,073,801, forward strand.
ACATAATTTATGCTTCAGAAACATGAACAATGACAAAAAATAGCGATAGACTTCTAGGTTGCTGTAAAAGACGGAATCTAAGAAAAATATTTAGAGGAGTACAAGAAAATGGAATGTGGCGCGTGCGCTATAATTGTGAAATATACCATCTTTACAAAGAGCCAGACATTGTCAGGATAATCAAAATACACAGGCTAAGGTGGGTTGGACATATAGAGAGAATGGAGGAAGGACAGCCTACGAAACATATTTTCTACCAGAAACCAATGGGTAGTAGAAAAAGGGGAAGACCCCGAAGTAGATTCAAAGACCATATAGAGGAGGACATCGGAAAGCTGAACATAAGAAACTGGAAAGCCAGGGTATGCAATAGAGAAGAATCGAATCGACTCTTGGAGCAGGGCAAGACCCACCAAGGGTGGTAGAGCCACGATTGATGATTTATGATGATGTAGTTTACTGAATGAAATTAAACTACGCTTTAAATGGAAGAAGCTTTAGTTTAATATCTTAAGAATAAATCACCAATATACGTATTTAAGTATATGAGGGGTACCTGGGTATGAAGTACGTGTAGTACGATGGGGTTTGCAGGTGTAGAGACGAAAACAATAATAAATATTATTATATAATTAACCTGTTCCTCAGTGGCAAATGAGCCAGTTTATATAAACATTTCTAACAAAGAATGGTTGCTTAATTATTATGGTTGCATTCTACACGATTAAGACAGTAGATGAAGACATGAAAATGATGATAAAAGCTGTGAAAAATAAAAGAACTAAATGTTTCCAAAATGGAGGCTAAAACTAACTAAGATTTTATGGTAATCCCGTGAACAGAATCCGATGCGGTATCTCTAGATTATTATCTAAGCGCTTTTCGCTCTGGTCAAAGAAGAATCGTATTATGTTAGTATAAAGTGAGTGAAGGCTCGTGTGGTGTATGCAAACACGAGGTCACCGACACGTTTCTAAGCAACCCAGTTATGCAACCCGACTACACATGTGCCCTACCGGAACGATCGTCTCGTTTTGGCTTTTGTAGTAATTTGCTGTGTCTGACCTTGTCACGTAAGTCTTCACTGCTTAAACTAAACCATCGGCTTTCAAGGATAAGCGGCCAATAAATCCCAACTGTACGAACGTTATTTCTTGGAACCGGCCAGAAATGGGCAACCTTTCTACACACTCGAATAATAACCTCTTTTGTTAAGAAAGAGTTGTAGTCAAAATATTAAACTTTTGCCTGTTCGGAGACTTTCGTTGCTAATTGGGCAGTAAACAAATCCACTTGTAACACATATTACGTAAAACCCTTTTATGTCGTCGTCGGCTGGCTTTACACGTGTAAGCGACATAGTCTGTTTCTGTAAAGCCACGACGTATGCATTGTCGTTTGGTCCACGTTTCTCACTCCGTCAATCATAACTCACGTCCACCAGAACTAACCAATTGTAACGATGATTTCTACTAGAAAGAGCTTTTAATGGGAGCATTGCGCCCTATCTTCCGCCATGTTAATGTAAGTACACTTTTCTCAGTACCTAACCATAACAGCTGTAATCCATAATTTTTTTAATTTGAAACTGTGCCTTTTAGAGGCTTTACTGAACCAACAGTATTAGGTTTACCGAATAAGTTATTGACAAAAAATTGTTTAAATAAAACTTGTACAAACATTTGTTCAAAATAAATTTTAAAAATTTTTTCCAACAAAACTATAGACAATTATTGGTCTTTAAAGGTTCCAAATGCTTATTGTAGTGTCTAAAACACAGACACAAAATTTCAGCTTTTTACCCCAAATAGTTCCTGAGAAAAGTGTACTTAAACCTGAAGAAACATAAGTTTCGGAAAACGCGGAAAACCCTACGAATACACTAAAGAATCATGATTTTTTACCTTTAATACATTCCAGGGTTATAAGAGGGTTGTTTCCTTCCTCCTCCTCATATTGGTCTTCTAGTCTTCTCTTCATCACATGCATCTTCTGCCGAATCTTCTTTTCAAGCTCGTCTAAAGCTCTGCCAGCCTTTCTTATCCGCCGTTGGTCTACTCTCTTCATAGCTCCTACGAAGTTTTCCCCTGACATTAATCCAGCTTCCTTCATCAAATTGCATTTTTTTCAAATTGCATCATCAAATTCGTAAATTTTTCGATTATTGCGCAGAGCTCCCCTTAAATTCTCAAGCGGTTTGTGTACGTTTGTTACGTTATACAGTTTACTTCAAATTCGTTGTACCGCCTCTGGCATTTCATTTGTATTGCTCGTAAAGCCGCATTTACGCCGACTGTTGTGAACAAATGTTTGCAATTTTTGTATTGTAAACTTATATGTTGACAACCAATGTTGAAAACCAGAGTACTAGTTTGTATGTATTTTTGTTTGCAACATTTACGCGCATGGACTCAAACCTGACCTGACCTCACTTCAGTCTTGCTCCAGTTTCACTTCAAGATGTCGAGTGTGGAGGATGTTGTACTTGCTACAGCAGCTTGTGTGATTTTTTCGAAACAAGAAGATACTGGGTCAGACTGGGTCGCTAAAAGCGAGAGCTAAGCGTAGTAGAAGTGAGCTATTGAAGGATTTAAGTAGAGATGACATTGATCCTTTGTCAGGCGAATTGAGATCTGATGGTAGTTTTAAAAATTTTCTGACAATGGTCAGCTGAGTACTTGATTGTAATGATAGGACATAAAATTGTCAAACAGGACACTAATTGCAGACCAGCTGTTCCAGTGCAAGAAATGTTTTCAACACCGTAGAGGCGCTGCAACACGAGTTTACAACATATGTTTACAAGTTTCTTTGATCTTTACCGACTTCCATTGGAAAACCAAATTTGTGTTTTAAACACGGAAAATCTGCTGACAACACGAGATGTTTAAAAGGGGAGATCAGCAGTTTTTCGGTCAAAAAATCGAAATTTTTTATTGTCCCAAAAAATTATCCATTTCATCGTGATTAAGAAAATATATACTTTTATGATGTAATCTATATTAATGTGACCTTAAAAACGTAAAATAAAACGTATTACATGTTGTTTTCTAATCTCATGTTTTAGCTTTATGCATGTTTTTCCGTAACCATGGATTTCAACAATTAGGTACACTTTTCTCAAAAACTATAACTGCTATTGAGTTCAAATTTTTTGTGGTTGAACAGTACAATGTGACAATAAAAGTTTACTAGAATTAATCACTTCCTTTAAAATATCGGTATGGAGAACCATACATGACTTCCATATTCTAAGATTTATATTTAAATTAATTTTCGAAATGAAATATTACCATAGAAACTACTTCTTTCTACTTACTGCTTCAGCCTTAACCACAGTACTGTGGTCACTAACGTACACCACCTCACGTTATCGCACTCGATTTTCACTGATGATGGAAGTCGATGGCATTGCCGAAACGTCTGGTTTTGTAGAAAACTTTGGACTACGGCCAAATATCCCGGTAAGGAATTTTAACCTTCTTTGTTGCCGATAACGTTGTACACATATATATAAAAAATATGCATAAAATTAATGGCTTGTACAAGTTAGTGATTGATCTCCATTAAGTAGTGCTCAAGTTTCCAAAGTTTTAATATTATGAGGTCCGAAATTAAAACATCAGAGCAGGTTTAGTGTGAATGAGGGTACACCGTGGACAAAAATTTTCAACATTTCCTATTGAGCGTTGCTTAGAGTAAAGCTGCGAATCTACAGTGTACGTTTCACAGAACAAACACGCGAAAAAGAAGGAGCGCTCCGAAGTCACTCATGGACCCTCAGCATCTTGCAGAGGGTTCATTCCCTAAAGACGAAAAGTCTGTCTATGAATCGTTCCTCTGTAAACACGTGCAGTTACACTGCCCAGCGATCCACAGGAAGCAAATTGATGTCCATTTTTTCGGCTTGCACGCGTTATGTTGGTGTGGGTTTCGGCACTTTCCATTTAAAAAGCGTGCAAATGTAAGAAAATAAACATGAGTGAGGCCAGAAATAACGCGAATTGTGTGTGTGTGTGTGTGTGTGTGTGTGTGTGTGTGTGTGTGTGTGTGTGTGTGTGTGTGTGTGTGTGTGTGTGTGTGTGTGTGTGTGTGTGTGTGTGTGTGTGTGTGTGTGTGTGTGTGTGTGTGTGTGTGTGTGTGTGTGTGTGTGTGTGTGTGTGTGTGTGTGTGTGTGTGTGTGTGTGTGTGTGTGTTCCCTGCCTTTTTATTGCTGTAGTCATAATAATAAAATGGAAACGTAAACATTACATAACTGAGATATGCTTACCTGCCACGAACCGTATATTATTTTATACATGTATATTAACTCATACATAATTTACATTAAAATGAAAAAATTATAATTTTATTGCCTGGCAACAAAATTATTTTATTTTTAACAATTACCATTGTTTGAAAAAGTTTAAATGACTTTCAAGTACTTTACTCTTGTTAAAACGTAAAAGGTTGCAAGTAAACTACCCCTTACCCTTAACCGATCTTCACCAAAATAAAAAGTCCTTGAGATCTCTACAATTCAGGGACGTATGCAAAAAATTATTTGATTCTGTTTGAATTTGCGGCTGTTATCGTTTGCCATAAAAAATTACCTTGATAAAAAAACGTTGCAGGTAAACTACCCCTTCCCCTTAACCGATCTTCACCAAAAACAATAAGTCTTGAGTACTCTACAAATCAGGGCTGTATGCACAAAATTGTTTGATTCTGTTTGAATTTGCCGCTGTTATCGTTTGCCATAAAAAATACCCTTGTTAAAAAAACGTTGCAGGTAAACTACCCCTTTCCCTTAACCGATCTTCACCAAAAACAATTGAGAACTCTACAATTTAGGGCTGTATGCAAATAATCTTTTGATTCTGTTTGAATTTGCGGCTGTTATCGTTTGCCATAGTAAATACCCTTGTTAAAACATAAAACGTTGCAGGTAAACTACCTCTTTCCCTTAACCGATCTTCACCAAAAACAATAAGTCTTGAGAACTCCATAATTTAGGGCTGTATACGAAACATTATTTGATTCTGTTTGAATTTGCGTCTGTTATCGTTTGCCAAACAAAAAATTACCCTTGTTAAAAAAAAAACCGTTGCAGGTAAACTACCCCTTTCCCTCAACCGATCTTCACCAAAAACAATATGTCGTGAGTACTCTACAAATCAGGGCTGTATGCAAAATATTATTTGATTCTGTTTTAATTTGCGGCAGTTATCGTTTGCCATAGAAAAAAAAATCTACACAAGACAGACAGACACACAGACACACACACAGACACTTTTCGAAAAACGACTTTTTTTCATGTTTTGAGTGTAGTACAATCAGAATCTGCAATAATCTCGAACACGATTTTTTTTGCCATCACCATACTTCCATTTCCTTAAGGAATATGGAAGTAATAAAAAATTTATTTAAAAAAATGTCAATAGATCATTAATTAATGGTACCTAACTTGACACCTGTTCGTCTATTTAAAATGCATTGGGCAAAAAAAGTGCGGATCTCCCAGACAAATTACTACCGTTCTTTGAAATGTTGTCATCATTTTGTTCACATGTGTTCTCAACTCCGGTGTAAGCGCGGCTTAAGATTGGCTACATTATTTCGTACACACTTCCTCAACGTTATCGGTCTATCTCACTAAAGTCCTACATCTGGTTCTTTCAACTTACATTTTACTTTTAACGAAGTCCTTCTGCTATTCCTACTCAAATGTCTGACCGTAAGTCCACATTAATTTAACTATCTACTAATAATGAACGAAGACTTTCACGGCCGTTAGACATCATTAGACATAAAACATTCCAGGCTGTTATGTGGTGATCGGTTGTTATCATAACCTCTACCAAACGCTTTGACTCACCTAAGCCAGCTGTCTTCAGCGGCATAACGGACGAAATAGTACTGTGCTTAACAATACGGTCTGTTGTCGCTCCCTATTGTGGACTTTGAACGGACTCTACGACTTCGTCCGTTACACCACTGCCATGGGCATAGCCGAAACGTTTGACAGAGGTTACGGTTATGTTATAAAATAAGTAATACAGAAGAAAGAATTCATAAAATGTAAAGAGCATATGATATAAGTAAAGATATTTACAATAAAAAGTGCATATCTAAAAATGCGAAAATAAGGCATTACAGTACATTTGTGAAACCAGAATGCCTATATGCAAGTGAATGTCTAGCATCGAATTATAATTTAGACAAACTATAAATATTGGAAAGACGAATTATTAGGAAAATATTAGCTCCACAAAAAACTTCAGAAGGTTATAAATTAAGAAGTAATGATGAAATATATATCAAAGTATAGAAAGTATAACAGAAACAATGAGAAAAAGAAGACTATTATTTTTTAGACATTTATATAGAATGGACGACAATAGGTTAACAAAGCAGATCTTCAAATATCTGGAAAGTGATGGAAATCCGTCATCACCTAACAGATTTCTCGACTAACTGAAAAATCTTACAATTCAAAACATCAGAAAATTCGAAAACGCTCAAAACAGACGCCGTTAGGTACTAAGAGGGATTAATCATAAATGGTAAGTTCTACTAATACTGGCGGAGGATACTGACTAAGAGACTGTCTCAGAACCAGGAGACACGAGAAACGTCACATGAGGATCTATATTAGAAATAGGTAGAGCACGATTGACTGCGAAACATCAGCCGAAGCTAAAGTAGTCAATCGCCGTGTTGGAAAAAACAATAATAACGATAATCGTGAAAATATCGGATGATTATTGTGCCGGATCCGGTAAAAAGAATGCAACAGCAACACTTTTCACTCCGAAGCAGCGAGAAGTGTGCCAACGTTCTCAGCTGAACCGGGAGACATAGTAAAACTTAAGCAATCTTCTTGCGCTGTCCTCTCACAACTAATAAAACAATGCTTTGGCTGTGCAAACAGAATACAGCTGATCAGCTGGCAGACATTGGCACAGTTTAGTTGTAATTAGTTTCCCGCTTTTCAAATTAAAACTAAACTGATTCGGCAGGATATATCTTCAGAGGTAGTGCAGTTATTAAAATAAATATATTCAATTTTAATCAACTCTCTCTCTCTCTCTATATATATATATATATATATAAGTAACTCGATGAGTTACTTGCAGTATTATTGTATAATATCATATATAATATACTGATGTTATTCAATTTGTTTCTTCTGCCAAGTAGTGTAATTTCGTATTTTCTTTATAACACCTGACGTACCTACGTTTCATTGAAAAATATCAGTATCATCAGAGGTTTATAAGTAAATTAATAACAATCGAAATGATTCTATGTTAATATAGAGAATAACGAATAATCGAATTTGTTTCGATTTTAATGTAAATAAAATGATAATCGATTAAGGTCGATTAGTTAACGATTCATTTAATGTTTATTTACTTCTGCAGCTGTTTTCTCGGTTATATTTTGAATATTTAATGTTTATATTTTATTCATTTTATTTATTTTAATAAATTTATAATTTTAAATAGATCGTCTTGTTTTGTTTTTATTTTAGTTTGTTCTTTAATTAATAAATTGTTGTTATTGTGTTTCTAAATATTAAGATTTTCCCAAATATTCATTTTTGACCTTTCTGTGTGTTTTTAATTAAATTTATATTTTCAATGTTTGGAACTTGGCGGTTATTATTATATATATTATATTATATTTAATTTGTATAATGAATTTACCTCAAGATATTTCTTTCCTTATTAGGAACATGTTTCGGGTACCATTTTGTACTCATCCTCAGCCTTCCGGATTTTGTGTCTACTAAACGCATACAAAAAAACAGAAATATACAAATCTAATTTGCCCACACATGCAATAAACACTGGACATGAATTCCCAGACATAACCAACATGACACTAATAAAACACATACCACACAAAGGAACCATAATGAACATTTGGGAAAATTTACAAATATACAAACACAAAACACAAAACAAACTAATACCTGAACAAATACAAATCCATACAAAACATGACACAATTTTCAAAGCACTCAACATCGAAAATACACAAAATACTAATACACACACCACAATCACACACAATAATACTTCTTAAAGTACCAAAGACCAACAAGAAACCACAATAACGACCAGCCAACACACAAGTACTTCACCAGACGCAAAATCACGAAGGCTGAAGATGAGAACACAATGGTTCTCGAAATATGTTCCTAATAAGGAAAAAAATCTTGAGGTAATTTCATTATAAATATTAAATATAATATATATATATATATATATATATTTTGTTTAATTATTAAAAACATTAGACGTTAAAAAGTAATATACTCCATTAAAATATAATGAATGTTATATATTATTCACAATTATATAACATAAATGTGTTCATCTTTACTTGCATAATGCAAATACATATTAGTGCAACGAAAGAAAACGGTTAACATAAAACTTTGCAGCCCGTTAGCAGTAAGTAATCTTTTCAGTAGTTGTAATCACTGTTGGTTACATACAACGACTAACTGTATTTGTGTAGCTCCCTGCTGCGAGGGGACAGGTTAATAAAGCGAAGAAGGGACCCACCCACGTCTCAAGTAATCCTGACCTTGACAGATAGCCCTTATCAAGGTGTAAAGTGTAGCGCGCGCGGGCTGATTAATGATGTCTTAAGGGTGTTACACGGCCCTTGGACATTAATAGCCTGACCGCCATGATTGGCTCCACTTGCACACACCACCCTTAAGTCTTAACGAACCGCCCCTTGTCGCTAACAAATATTTACTCATTTATCTAAACTGCCTTTGTTTACCGCCTTAATTCGAACCCACCAATAATTTTGTATATACTGTACTACTGAAACGATTTTGAGGATTGATAAATACGGCCTTACACGTCCTCCAACATATGAGTTCAGCACTTTGTGCTTGAAGTTATTCTCAACGCATCAGTACGAATACATGCTTCTGAAAACGAGACTATATTTATATGGCAACTCACCGTTCTTGATTTAATCTAATTGTAGAATCGTTTATATAGTAACGGATGTCGCGTACATGGTGATTTTTACACAGTGGAAAAATTATTGAACACCAGAGAAATCAACATACATATAAGTTTTACATATAAGCTACTTGTACGTAGAATTCCAACTGTTTGCGTACACACCAGGCGCTCCCCTCGCTGCTCGTCTGCACCGCTGCGACTCTGCATGTCGACCGACCGAAGATCACTAACGCTGAAAATCCACGTCTCGGCATACACACGCACTGCGATATAGGACTGTTATTGTTTACAACTTGAATAATCTTAATCTCAGGGATCAAAACTGGGTAAAAACAGATCGTGTGTTAGGCGAACACAAATACGGCTTCTTGAAGTGTTCTCGCGTTAAATCTCAGAATATCTCGGTAGATAATTTGCCGTAGCCCGGAAATCTTCCACTCTACGCGAAAAAGCACAAGATATTAATCTATTTAAATATTTGAGTTCTATAAATAGATTACGAAGAACTCATACCGTGAACCAACTTCTAAGTCTTATGGAAATCGACTTGTCTTGTCAGGAAAATATCGTGACAACGAGTACGTCTTTCTATGGCAAGACTTCGGAACAAACTGAACGATGTGCTCTCGGCAGAGCACCGACTCAAATAATTTTTAGACCTTCTAAATTTAAATAATCATTTATTACTGTTAATCCCAATGACTGTTTCAGGTTTTGTGGTGTTAACCGGTTGATATTCATATCTTTACTACTTGTAATTGACTTATTTGCAGTTGTTTTATTATCCTAATTGGTCGAAAATCTAGCAACCTCTAGATTTCTTAGTGATAGCCAGACATCAGGCTGAAACTCTGTCCGATTCTGCAAAGGCCTGTCTAGATTTAATCTACAAATTTTATTACTTTCTAGAAGATAACGAAAATAAAAGAAGACTGATTTCATTTTAAAAAAAACAAAAATTATAGTTGTGAAGAACTGAGTATATGGAAAATGTAGCTTATAACCATGAGAATACTCTGTCCAAGTTTCAGAACGAAATGTTAATTTTCAACGAGGTTATTAACTAAAATGTAAATCACACGCGCACCCGCGCAATTACACACAAATATTTCACATGACATAAAAGAGAACAAAATTATGAACATTTTGACGTAAAATACTTTTTTAAATATAGCTTGGTTCAAAACTTATGACTACTTTACAAACAAACGAACAAAATCAATTTTTAACATGTCTATGGCCGTCAGAAAATGTGTTATAGCATAGTATCCCTATTATATGAACTTCAATCCTGTGTTCTGTTGCAATATATATATATATATATATATATTATAAAATATTCTTTTATAGATGTAGATAGTACGATAATATCTTCTAACTCTTCTTAGTGGATCTTCACTCACTTCTGCCCCGCGATGGAGCGCCAATCTATAAAATATCTTTTATAGATACAGATATATTTGGTGTGGTGTTGTGTGAGTGCAGATACGCACCGGTATCTACGATAATGTTGTTTTTTATAAAATGTCGTAATTATAACTATTATGGTTATTAGTGTGATTGTATTGTTTAATGGGTGCGTATTAATAGTCCACTTTTTTGATTTAAAATGTTTCGCGCACTCTGTTATATACCTCCCTCACTTACCACACGTGGATATTTCAGTCCTGTTCAGTGACGGTTCCGCTGAAATACATACACTTTACATACAGATAGATATTCAGGTTGAATATTCAATATAGTTATCATACACAATATAAATGAAATAATATCTAAATAATATTCTGAATTATTAGATCTATTTAAACTCTTCCGCCACCTTTGGTAGAACTGATTAAAAAATAAATGAACTAATTTAGAATTGAAATGATACTCTTTTTCACTGGTAATAAAAGTGGAGGTTTATTAACAATTCGAGATATTATAAAATCTTTGAACAATGAACAATCAATGGCTAACAACCTTTTAGATAATAATTACAAATAAAATTTCAAAATAAGACTCTGTTCAGCCTCAAGGCTGGTAAACCTGTTAGTTGTACAATAAGTTAATTTCAAGAGGTTATGTTCTCTTGTATCAGTGAATTACCATATTCGTAAGGTTCTTTTAGGTAGCATGATACCAGGTTCAAGATGTAACATTAATAACGATATAAAATGAACAATAATTAATAATAAACAAACAAATATAAAAATCGAAAATTAATACCATATATCTGATAGTTATGGTACTATCGTGCGCGGGAATGCGCACGCAACTTTTAGTATTCTTCTGACAATTATCAAGCTCGTTGGCTTGTACAGTTAAAATGTATCACTTTATTTTAATAATTCGTTTTGAGAATTATCTATTTGCAAGAGAAAAATTTAATAAAAAACTCTTGTTATTATTTCCATCTGGTTTGGATTTTACTTGAGAACAGACTGGTAACAGTGAAATTGGCAAGTTACCGTTACGATTCTAAGGTTATGTTATAACGGGTATTGTTATAATGGTTAACTATTTCTTAATATTTATTATTTCTTAATCTAAATATAAACACATTATTCGTAATATATTTGATGTGTTATTATCAGGATTACATTTATTCTTTCGTATTAAAGTTAATAAGGTTTACTTTAAAACATCGAGAAATTAAGAAAACAATTTTAGTCAAATGAGTGACTATTGTTATTACTCGTATTTAGTAATAAATGCTTCTAACATAATTTTTTAATAATGATAAATAATTAAAATATTTTTTCAATATTTTAGTAATTGTGAATTAATATTTCTTTTAATTCTGATAATTCAATCATGGTTTTTGATACTTCGCCTTTTCTGACTTGCGTAGTGTCAAAATTATGTGTTTACGAAATTATTATTTCTGTTTCAATATTATTTAAATAAAAATTGTACTCCCTGTTCTTTATCTTTCACTACACTCGCGAGTACGATTGACATTATACACTAATCGTACTTGTTTAAATAAATAACTCCGCACATTTCACTCGTAAATATTGGTGTAGTGTTAAGGTTATGTATGTTGGTTTACTTAATGTCAATGCCGCGCACAAATTCAAAATTAAAACTTTTTCATGTTGGCGAGTGGCGTGGCCTCTCCGTCGAAAGACTGTCGTGAACTGTGATGCTTCCTCGAAGCGTCTCCTTCTCGTCTGACTAAGGTTCATTCATTCTATTGGTTGAAAAAACTATACTCTCCGACCCAAAAGCCTTTGTTTTCTTAAAATATTTAATTTTTTAACAAATTCGATTTTGAGTTTGAGGCTTTTTGACGTCAGCACTGGTACAAAATTTAATTGAAAAGTTTAAAATCACAATAACTTTCTTAATCTATGTCCTATCGTTAAATGGTTGATGTCAGTGAATTGCGGACATCCTACGCTTTAATTTAAGTCTAAGAATGATTATTTTCCGTCCATCACTTCTATCACTATAACGATTTTATTAATTATTTGTGGTGTATCTTATATTTATAAGTCTATTACACCAAATTTTACTTATTTATATTAAAACAATTTTTAAATAAACACTCTGAGTCCATATCTCAATTGGTTTGATTCAAAATTTGGGAATAATTGTTCCCTAAACAATATCTCGTTATGGCGTCATTAGGCGTCCATATTTGATTTTTATAAATGTGCTTAAAACTAATTTTCCTTATTTAAAACAGTAATATTGCGATCTAATAATACTAGTAACGTCTATTTACATAATTTTACACTAGAATATTTGTATATGACTGTGTTTAATCTACTATTTACATTGTTTTAGTCCCCTCCTATCTCTCTTATACAATTGTTACCTTATTTCTGTTTTTTTTTCTATATAAATGATATCATGTACTAATTGTAATTAGTGTACACACATTGTACCTAATTCATTATACATAATGGTTAGCTTTTAGCTAGTTCAGAACCCTTCAATTTTTCAGTAATGGGTCTGTTTATGTTGTGTCATATCATAGTAGTCATTTATTTTTGTTAATACAATAACTAAATTGTTATTGTTACACTTAGTTTGGGTTTCCAAAGTAGTATTAGACATTATTCTAACTCTTGATAATGTTTTCATTTACTTTTAAACAAGTTTACATGTTATATTTTTCATAAATAACTTGCTCCTCATGGTTTGTTTACATCTGGTTTCTTTCATTATAGTCATTTGGTTTTTAATTATTTGTATATAAAATGACTGTTTTTATGATCATAGTCTGTTCTCAAAGTAGCATTGGGATTCCCTCTTACTACTGGTAACAACCTTAATTATCTGTGTTCAATCTTTGATACAGTATTTTTCTTAGCTAGTTAGTTATACAATGGTTCAGCTTACTTCTGGTTACATGTACATAGTTAGTTAGTTTACAATATTTTGGTTACAATACTGTCATTATTATGTTCAGAATCTGTTCTCAAGGTAGTACCATATATTTATCTCACTACTGGTAATACTTTTATTAACATTGGTATTTGTTTTGATATTGTATTTTGTCTAACTAAATTGGCATACTTGTTCCATCCCTACTATCTCTGTGCCATCATATTTGCTTTGTTTTATTTGCATTGTGCTGCAATATAATACATTGTCTCTTAGGATTTATTATTATTTATAACAAATTCTTGATTGATATCATAGTTAATGATCAATTATTTATATTAACATGTATGATTTTCTGTTTCATAGGTGTCTTCCCTATGGTGTTATGTAACAATGTACCACATGTTTTAATGCAGTATTTTTCTACTACTAACATGACTTCAGTATGGTATCTTACTATAATATTTTAATTATTTTGTTACACATGTTTATACAACTCCTTCTTAAACAATAACACAAATCTTTTTGTATTAATTACAATATTTTTCTGGTCATTGGTTGAATTCAATTTCTGTCATTTTGTTTGATACATAACAAAGGTTTTTTATTTGTTGTCAGTTCTCTATGAACAATAACATAATTGTTCTATTTTATTCTATTCTGGTGGTCTTATGATTATCTGTATTGATCACAACCTTTATTAAATTAGTCACACTCATTGTCTGTGTTTATTTGACTATTTTAATTCTTGCTGTTTCATTATGAAATTAACATATTTTCTTACACTATAAACTTCAGCACTGGGATTGTTTGTGTGGTTTATTCAGTTGAAATTAGTTAACTATTCACAGGTTTCACATCTATGTTAAGTACTCACTGTAATTGTTTGTGGTTCCTTAAATGTTAAACACTGGTTTTCTTTTCATATTTGATAATCATCACTTCTTTTGGTCACTTATATAGTCTTTAGTACACGTGGTTTATGTTGAGTCCTTGCATGATCCATCCATCTTCTTCTCTCTTCATGGTACGCTTCCTTGTCCTTCTTCTTTCTTCTTCTTCTTCTTCAATATTTTCGTTGTAGTCACTATCTTTATTTATTTTCCTCGCTGTTGGAGTTTATTTGTCCTTAGTTTGTTGGTTCCCCTCACTGTTGGATCCTATTGGGTCTGGTTGCTGATATTTTGTTTTGGCTCATGGCATTTTCTTTCTTCATTCTATATTTGATGTTGCTATGTTAATATTGTCTTCTTTATCGTTGGATTTTTTATATTAATATATTTGTAGATACACACTTTTATGCACTTAGGTTTATTTATCTAGACATACTTCCATGCTTTTCTCTTACTTGACGTTAATTAGCTTATATTATGTAACTACCATATTTGGTAACGTTACAATATATATTACAGTTAATATTTATAACTAAATTTACCTCAAGATATACTTTTTTTCCTTATTAGGAACATGTTTCGAGAGCTCCCGTACTCTCATCTTCAGCCTTCGCGATCTTGCGTCTGGTGAAGTATTTGTGTGTTGGCGGCTGGATGCTATTAAGGTTGTCTGTTGGTCTCTGGTATTTTAAAGTTGTATTATTGTGTGTGATTGTGGTATATGTATTTGTATTTTGTGTATTTTCGATGTTGAGTGCTTTGAATATTGTGTCGTGTTTTGTATTGATTTGTATTTGTTTTGGTATTAGTTTGTTTTGTGTTTTATGTTTGTATATTTGTAAATTTTCCCAAATGTTCATTATGGTGCCTTTGTGTGGTATATGTTTTATTAGTGACACATTGGTTATGTCTGGGAATTCATGTTCTGTGTTTATTTCATGTGTGGCTAAATTGGATTTATATATTTCTGGTTTTTTGTATGCGTTTAGGTGTTCAAAATAACGGTTTTTCAGCTGTTTTTTTGTTTGTCCTATGTAACATTTATTGCAATCTTGGCATTCAATTTTGTATATACCGTTAGTTGTTGTATTATCTTTGTTGTGTGAGCTATTTAGTTTTTGTAATTTATTTTTATTAGTTTTGTATGCTATTTTTATATCTGTGTTTTTAAATAGTTTTGTTAGTTTTGTCATTTTATTATTTATGTAAGTGAATGTGGCCCATTTTTTGTTGTTGTTATTATTTATGTGTTGTTCATTTTGATTAATTCTTAATTGTTCAGTTTTTATTTTATATTTGATTTTATTTTCATATTTTTGTTCACAGTCTTTTTATTGTATCCATTTTCATAACCAATTTGGTATATTATATTTCTTTCTTTGTCAGTTTCTTGTTTGTTTAGGGGAATTTTGTACATTCTGTTAAATAGCGAATAGAATGCTGCCATTTTATGATATGGTGGGTGGTCAGAATGGTTAGGTATAGTGATGTTGGTAGAAGTTGGTTTTCTATATATTGCATATTGTATGTGGTTGTTGTATCTTGTGATGGTTATGTCTAAATAGTTGATTTTGTTATGTTTTTCTTTTTCTTCTTTGAAATGTATTTTAGGATGTATGTTATTGATTTGTTTCAGTATGTTCTCTGGTTTTATGTTCAGTATATATATGATTTTTATATAATATTGAAAATCATGTAATTTGAATTTAACTTGACCATGATCATGTTCATTCTTTACTCGTGAAATTAACTGTAAAAATAGGCACAAATGCTTTAGAAATTAGAAAAATTTTAAAAAAAACACCATAAACACTCAAATGGATTCATTATAAATCCTCTTAAAGAAAATATCGTAACGTTCGAGTTTTTGAAGCATGGTTAAGCAAGCCCAGTTAGACGTTACAAAGCGCCCTGAGAAATTCTCATACACAAATGTGTACGCCTATGCTGCCATAGAGTGAAGATTAGGTTAGGTGCAGCGAATCTTATGTTGACAGCCAAAATTTGAATTATTCTTTCTCAGGGCACTTTCGAAAGAATCCCTGCATAAATTTGTCTAACAAAATACACACTGTTCGCACACTGTACAGACAATGCTGAAAGCTAATATACGCAAATGCAAACGCGCTTTCGTGATTTGCTGATGTCTCCTCTTTTTTCTCACTGTACGACACCGGCACTAAATCCTTCACTAGGCGGCACTAGTTTATTGCTTAAAATATGCTCTGGTGGAACTACGTCTGATAATTATCAATTAATTACGGTTGATAAGAGTTGCTCTGAAACCGACGTGAAACGGTTCCAGCAAGACAGCTGTACACAACACGAGTCTTATGGTTAAGACAAGGTCACTTGTGGTGTGAAACATTGACGAGAAAGTTCTATAGTCGGATAATGTCGACAATATGCAAGTTCAGTTTGTCTGTGCAAATATTGCTTTTATCTGATGATTCGACAGTACATGATAAGTCTACATATATAGGCCTAATAGGTTATGGGTAGTATTTATATAGCACTGGAATAGCAACGTTTTATCAAGTATCTACTTTAGGTATGTAAGAACTTTTGGAGACTTTGACAAGAGTATCCAGACGTGATAAAATTTAGAAATAAAGCCATCAAGAACAGAATGAATGTGAAAAATCAATTGTTGATTTTATCCAAACAAACAAAATATTACAATGGTATGAACACATGAAAAGAATGACCCAGGTAAGATTGCCAAGGAGAGTTATGTGGAATGGACCCCACCAGGAAGAAGGAAAAGAGGAAGACCACCTTATCACATAGATAGAAGAAATTCAGACTATATTGAGGGAACGAGAAATTGAATAAGCTCTTTGGATGGACAAGCAGCAGTGAAGGATAAGAATTCAATCACTTCTGTAATCTTTTGCTCCGGAAAATACTTAAACATTGTACAGCCGGATTAATAAATAGGTATGTAAGAAAATCAAGAACGATTTAAAATTTATAGTTTTTACCTTAATCCGCCTATGTGACCGCTTAATTTTGTCTTCTTTGTCTTCTTACGCGTTTCGGATTATGTTAATCCATCATCAGAGATTAAAAAATTCGTCGGTTAAGACTTCGTTAAAACATTAAAAGTTACACTAAAAGACATTTAAGTATATATTCCACAAACACAGCGACGTACGCGGATGTGAGTGCGCACTCAATACTGGTTAGCGACATACTGCCCGATCAGTAACATAATCCGAAAAGCGTAAGAAGACAAAGAAGACAAAATTAAGCGGTCACATAGACGGATTAAGGTAAAAAACTATAAATTTTAATTATAATTGTGACGCGGATACCAATACAATGACTTTAAAAAAAGAACGATTTTCTGCTTTTCGTCTTTAGCGTACGAAAACCACGTTTGTCATAGTGGTCCGACAGTATCTTAACTCAAATGTTAACCTGGATACATTTAATCTCGTTCGTATTTTAAACACTTTCAGACTTAGGAGAAACGTAGATGAAAAGGAACAGACAGATTGAAATACTGTCATGTGAAAGGAAGTTGGGGAAACTTTGTAGTACGACTGACGAACATAGAAGAAATACCGGTGTTCGGCTTTACCGTGTCGACATTTGTTGCATTTATTACCTCTCGTGTGTTCCGTATTCCAAGTGAATTGATAAGTAACAATTTGAAACTCTAGACGAATTCTGCAGTGAAATCACTCGCTTAAGCCTTCCAACTGCCGTGTACACACATAACACAGCAGCAATGTAATACACATAACGTATGTAGATTGATGCACATTTGGGTAATTAATGCAAGCACTTACCCAGCAACCCCGCCTTACGTGAACGCGTATGCGTGAGACTGCACGTAGTATGTTTTGGTTTGTTATTCTACGCCGGAGTCGTGTCGCTGTAATTACACGAGCGCGGAACACACACGCGCACACATTAACATTGCATACGAAGTACATACAGTTCAGAGCGCGCGACGTGCATTGACTTACTGATATGTTCAGTAAACTTTGCATTTATTCTGGTGGGTTATACACGCGTAAGCGTATTGTTAGTTTCGTTTTAAAGAAATTCTCAACGGTTTTAATACGCTGTGTCGTGGTTATGTCGCGTCTCACCTCTCACAACGCGTTGAAGCATTTCACAACGTAATGATCTATATAAAAGTTGTACAAGGTTTAATCGATATCGTAATACAGGTTTCTCGTGAGAATGAAACAGGTTCCAGGTTCATCGGTTAGTTAATGAAAAAGTTAAACCACTGTAGTACCTGCTGAGGGATCTTGCTGTGCTGGGAAAGTTGGTTTCAAGATTTTACATCATGCTTTCACAGATGTAAGAACTCGATTCCATGATAACGCGATGAATCAACGGTGTCTCTTCTACAAAACAGTTTTTGAACAAAAAAATCATACATTTACCCTCTGTCTACCCCCAGGAGGACAGAGACCCTCGGCAACCCGGCCGCCGTGTAGTTCCTCAGAACTCTTTCTCTTCGTGTGTCACACACCCATTATGTCCATTATTATGTCACCCCTAATCGCCTATTATATTGTTACGACGGTCTACTGATCGTCGTATGGTACAGTGGAAAACAAAATAGAAGACGCCAATTAAGTTACTAATCACCAGCTTTAATTATCACAGTTAAACAGTTTGTAATCAACAAGATAGTCTCTCACAAAAAATTAAATAAAACTTGCTCAAACGCAATAAAAGTGTCCACTAATAGAGTACCGCCCAATTATAAAACACATAATACTTCGCCACAATACTTCGAACCGCACTGTGTAAATCGCCCGACAATAACTGAAACTGAGCGTCGCTGAGTATTTGTATTTATACCCCGCTGAGGTTCCAGAATATTCCATAATAGGTGTCTACTAGAAAACACTAGAACGTAATTGACTGCGGCCTTAAACACAGCGCGCGCTGACTGTTATGGTCTGGAAAAGTCTCGTTGCGGACGCGTGACAATTATCACGTAATTTTCCTTCATCTCAAAGTAGCAGCAATATGTACGCACACACACATTACAGCCGGATTCCACTGGTATAGCCGAGAAACCCGTAGCGTGTTCTGTAATGTCGTAACATGGCATACCTTCTCTTCTGAATCAAACTGAGTGGAAGAAAGTGTATGCCACACGCTATGAATAATAAAGAGCACATCTATTGTTGTCTGAGGAGATTGGTCTAGAACCGATTACGTAAAGACAAATATAATAAGGAAAGTTCGAGTAATGTTGCTGTACATATACATGATGGACTCGACTTCCACTACACACACATTTCAAGAAAAATATTTTTCCAATTTAAACAAATTTTCCAAAATTATTGCAATTCGTCTTTTAATAACAAATAATCAAAATTATTTCAATGTAGAAAAATAACCACAGGGAAAAATTAATTTTTGAAAGAAACGGGAATTGAAAATTTAAATAAAATCGAAGATAGAATGTGAAATACGGAATGAAGTGAAGAAAACGACACCGTGGTGGCGCTGGTCGTATGTGAATCTGTTATGAGGTTTATTCTAAGTGAATAAAAACTTTTATAGTTCCGTTCCTGTACTTTTATAGGTCGCTTTCAATTCAGTTTTGATAAGTTATAAAGAAGTCACCAACCGCTTTATTGGATCCAGTGATATCTGAGTTGCCCGTGTAGGACGCCGGTAGAAAACTAGGATATAAGTATATGGAATAATAAAAAAAGCAATATAAACTAGTATATATAGTTGTGACGTGTAAATTTACATGTATTCTGATGTGTAAAAGATTCTTTACACACCACATATATAATTATACGTTATGTATTATACTGCAGCTTGTAGGAAAAGATGTGATGTTAAGCGTCTGTCCTATGTATTGCGATGTTAAATGTAGTGAAATATTTAGATAAGTCGGAACAAGCTTGAGGTCACCTATAAAGTCTTCGAATCGATATCTAAGTAAAGTCGATTTTCAAAGACTCTGTATTACAGATAGCTCGAAGGAAAAAAAATCGCACACGGTAAATTCTGCCGATCGTGAAGGCTACCATGAAATCAGACGCCCGGGAAAAATTCTCTAGAACTTGTAAAATTCTAGATGGAAATATAAACAATCGTTAAATATAACTAGAGTAATGTAGGAATCATTGCTGTAGATTGGAAAAACAATTATAATTAAAAATAAGAGTAACTTGCATTTACATATTAAAATTAATAAGAAAACACTAGCGCTTCTGGGGGATCTGGGACCGCGACCCCAGGCTACAACAGACAATGATACCAATGTTACAACCGTTAAAACGGATCTTAGACGCAACAATAACAATCATATACTTTCACACATGTTATACAATATAAAATCACACTACGTTTCGTTAAAAAAAAACTATAGAAAAAATAGGATTAACTACTGTTCCCGATATTTTGTTTTGTTTTATGTGTTTAACGTACTGAAAAAGGTATCATTTCTGTAAATGATACCTTGCTTTGTAAAAAGCAAAATCAAATAAAACCAAATGACAGGACCGATGTGCTGCAGGTAGAGAGGACGTCATAATGTAGGCGGAAGTTGACAGCAAATGGCTTAATAAATCTAACAATATTTATTGTCGGACAATAAATTGTCCCCTAATAATACCAATGACGTAAATATTGAATACTGAACCGAAAATATATACCAACTACGGTCAACACAAAATCGGTCTCACTCTCTGTCTCTCTCTGTTTTTCCCTCCCCCTTTCTCATTCTGCCTCACTCTCTCTCCTTCCCTGCTCTCTCTCACACTTACTCTCCCTTCAGTCACTCTCTCTCGCTACAGTCACGATTTCAATTCCACGAAATCTTTAAGAGTAAAAGGGGTGGGGAGTTGGCGAAAGAAAGAGAATAACCTCTCTCCTTTCATTCTCAATTTTCAGAGACAATGTGAGAGACAATGAATAATGAGACGGAAACAGAAATAGGAACTTGTAAATCAAATACAGAGAGGTAGAGAGACAGTCAGGGGAATATTACGAAATCAGTAATAAAATAGCATTATCCCCTCAAAATATAGCCGAAACATAACATTCAAAATACCCAATGTTGAAGTTTTTTTTTTAATCGTCCTCTTCTAGTATGTAAAGATAAGGTGTAAGATAAAAGGCGGATGTATTTATAATGTAACAAAATAAGTTACAAGAAGTTGTACAAACTCTCTGTCATCTGTTGTATTCGTATATCTTGGTAACATCCTGGTGTGTAAGCACAAGAATCATTCCCACCACTAAATATCAAAGCTAACAAACCATAAAACACTTTTGTTTATGTTACTGAATACGTAAGCAGAGCGTTCCCAAAATATGGTGTCAAACCTGAGGAACTGATTCTACTTACTAAATTCAAAGAGAAATGTCCAATAAACACTTACCAAAAAAGCTTTGTTTTCCGTCTGTATATCTGTATGTGATTTATATAAAAATTAATTACTGCTGAATGGAATGAAATGTAGAGCTGAAATTTGGTATACGTAGTAAGCATACTGTACTATTTCTTGGAAGTATGAAACAAACCAAAATGTTACCTTAAGAAGGTAATCGAAACATATCACAGTTTTAAATCGAAATATGCAATTTTAATCAGGGCGTCGTCGACAGTAATACGAGTGCCTTTATTTAGATCGGCTCCTGTAAGGCGACAATAAATTAACGTTTTACCACATTCGACATTAACGAAAATTTTATTTTGAAAACAGTACAGTATTTACAAAAAAGTTAGCACTTTTATTATACATTCTATCGTTTTATGAAAGACAGAGGTGTTCTTCTTGCTCCAACGACATGATCATTTTCAATGCTGGAACTGCAAAAAGTAGGCGCGCACGTGTACGCATCTTGCTTCTACAAGTGTAAATTAAAATCAACGATGAGGCTGGTGTATAATGACGATGATCACGTGTGGTTGGGCAACGATGTAATACATACGCACAGTCGCTCGTTCGTGTTCTACGCGAGACATGTACTGTGGGCTGCTTTGTGCTTTAATGACGAGCGGTTGAGTATAGTCTGAGCCGTACGGTATCGTAATTAACGCTGTCCCACATAATTTTAAACTCAAAGACATCCAAAATGCGACACACATTTCGTCAACTCAACAGAGACATTCAGGGTGCGTAGCGTACGTATGATTCATTAACACAAAGTCGTTTTGCATCACATTTTTAAATAGGCTATTCCGAACTGTGTAATCACTGCCATCATACACACCACTGCTTTGTCCGATTCTGTTTGTTCTACCTTTTTTCACGTTTCTGGGTTTCTGTGAATTATCCACATTTTTTCGCGCTTTTTCTACTTCTTCGATTGATGTCTTCTTCCAAGATATTATGGTCTACTTGTAGGCCAAACATCTTGCTTCTTCCTGGATTCGAATCTAGAGAAAAACGTTGTCTTGTTTTTGCTACATTTTGTGCCGAATCCACCTTGTTTTGTGCCTGTTATCTTTTGTTGTTACCTCCACTTTCCAGGTTCAAGTTTTGTTCCGTATTTCGTAGCACCGTCTCTGTTCTGGACCGAAGGCTGTGCAATGTTTCTATGCTAATGTTACCAGAGTGTTAGAAA
This sequence comes from Magicicada septendecula, assembly GCA_034769895.1. NCBI lineage: Eukaryota > Metazoa > Arthropoda > Insecta > Hemiptera > Cicadidae > Magicicada > Magicicada septendecula. Next base: position 80,096,560 of record CM068370.1, read on the forward strand.
TTTCCCTCGGCCGCTAATAATAAAATATTCTTTGAACTATTTGTAATTCTCCTTTCTATATCAATATTGTCTTAAAACCCACAGTTGATTATTTATAACAAACGGTAATTGTTATTTAACTAGGAAGTTCCCTGAGGAATGCTTGCTCGGAGTGACACTTGCTCTTAGTGACATTTGTTCTGAATGTACGTGTGTTATCAACGAGCTGATAAAACGCGCGCACGCACACACACGACACAGGTACATACCAAATAAACAAGTACTTTGGCTACTTCATTCTTACAGTCCTGTTTAATTAGTAGGCCCTATACAAAGTTCGAATCTTGCTGGCCGGACAAGGAGGATTCTGATTTTTCCTCAAATGTGTATATAATGCTAAATTCTATAAGTATGCGTGCTTCTTCATCTGCGATTATCTAGTATGAAGGCCTGTGTTATCAATTTAAACCATAATAGTTTAAATTGTATTAAGGCGAAGGCTATAAGAATAAATAGTGGAGGAAGAAGTGTGCTAGATTTTTATTTTTATTATTTATTATTTTATTCAACTCTTTTAAGGAGATATTTAGCTACAGTGTACCGTTTCTAGAGAACACCATGGAAAGGTAGTCTTTTATAGATCCCGGAAACCTATTTACGTTTTATTAATTCTTTTTTTGTTGTTTCTTAATAGTTGATATACAATGCAAAAAGTCTTTTATACAATAATTACAATTTGTTTTCTTTACAATACTTACAATTCATATGAATTTTTCAGAGATGGTTTTTTACTGCAAATTGTGACTGAAAGCTGAGTTTGGAAGTTCGCCAAACCTTCAAATTTTCCTAAAGCATTGAAAATGAATATATTGACATTATCTTCACAACAGGGGTTCCTCTCTTCTAGTCTTTAACGTTGAGGGATATTATGTCAAATGTGTGACCGTAACACTCAGTGTCTGTTCGGAGAGCGTTGATCTGCAAATAAAGTGAAAGATAATTAATGAAAAATAGTGACTGGTATATCAATAAATAACAATTTCACGGTATCGCAACATAGAAAGTAAATTTATTGTATTGTATAAACTTTTTGTAAATTAAAAGGTGTGACAACAGATGCAATCTAAAAGTTATCACATTGGGTTAGGATTCTTCAAGTTTCCAGTTTTCAAATCGATTGGTAATACTTTAAGGAATGTTTCTGAAATGAAGTAAAGTCTTAAAAAACTGCTGGTACACCTGAAAAATTAGGAGTCAATGTTCAATGTTAAGAGTAATACAGTAGTTATAATAAATAATGCATATAATTAACTAAATTATATAATTGGAATGTAATATGATATAACAATTACAATTAATTATATTAAACTGTAATTAATTAAATTAGTAATGTCAATAACAATATAAAAATATCTGGGACTTAGGCGCAGAGAATTTGATCAGGCTAACTGAAAGAACTGCAAATGATGTTTTCAGATGATTAGTTGAATGTCGTCAATATGAACATTCCCTTTCATAATTAATTGTTAGATGAAGTAAAGGACTTATTGTTGGGCTTATGCAGTCAGGTTGACAAGGTAACAGTTTTTAAAACCCATCGTTGGCTTCTGTGCAGATGTAACTGCTTAATACCATACTACACTTCCTGGAATCATGAATTTCCTAGAACCATTGTTTCTCCGAGCAAATGTCATTCAGAGCAAGTGTCACAACTTCAATTCTCACAATTTTTCAAAATTTTGACTTCCATTTTTGTCCCATGGTGCCCTAAAGTTAAACATTTTCAAAGCCAACACTACATTCAGATTTGCGTTACATCAGTCGCTTTAGTTTTATATCCGGCACAATTTTTTTCAAAACGCTTAGACATTTTTTGGGCTCTTGTGTTCTAAAATGTTAAAATATCCAAACGTAAACACTATATAACGTAATCACTAGGTGTAATTAAAATTATGTTTATCTTCACACCTACACCTGCTACAAACAAGTGGAAATGTTCTCGAGAAAAACCAAACGTTGCACCCTTAGAGATCAAATACGAAATGACGATATAAGAACCGAGTTAAATGTATATTCTATGGCCATCAGAATAAAGGGCAGGACAAAGAAAATGGAACGAGCATATCGAGAGAATGGAAGATATGAGACTACCTAAACAAGTAATAAGATGCAGACCTCAAGGAAGACGAGGTATGGGTAGACCAAGGAAGAGATGACTTCAGTGAAGGCGGAACAAGATGTAAGCCTATACCTTGACGTGGTGAAGAAGAAGAAGAAGAAGAAGAAGAAGAAGAAGAAGAAGAAGAAGAAGAAGAAGAAGAAGAAGAAGAAGAAGAAGAAGAAGAAGAGGAAGAGGAAGAGGAAGAGGAAGAGGAAGAGGAAGAGGAAGAGGAAGAGGAAGAGGAAGAGGAAGAGGAAGAGGAAGAAGAAGAAGAAGAAGAAGAAGAAGAAGAAGAAGAAGAAGAAGAAGAAGAAGAAGAAGAAGAAGAAGAAGAAGAAGAAGATTTCCCGAAAACCTCGGAAAAAACAAAAAACATTATAATAATATGACAGTAACATGTGTGTGTGTGTGTGTGTGTGTGTGTGTGTGTGTGTGTGTGTGTGTGTGTGTGTGTGTGTGTGTGTGTGTGTGTGTGTGTGTGTGTGTGTGTGTGTGTGTGTGTGTGTGTGTGTGTGTGTGTGTGTGTGTGTGTGTGTGTGTGTGTGTGTGTGTGTGTGTGTGTGTGTGTGTGTGTGTGTGTGTGTGTGTGTGTGTGTGTGTGTGTGTGTGTGTGTGTGTGTGTGTGTGTGTGTGTGTGATTAATAATAAACTAATTAATAATTCTTTTAATAATTTTCAGAATATACCAGCATAACAACTTAATTGTCAAACGGGTCATACTTTTACCCACCCTATTAAACGTTATAGCTCACAATGTGTTAATAATTAATTTTATGACATATGATCATACACAGCTTACCAAGATTTGATAACGTTTTTCTGATGTTCTTCAATTTCAGACAGAGCTTTATTATAGAGTTAGGCACAACATGAACATCTTAAGATCGACATAATCGTAAGAGCGACACGCTTGAACCCAATATACACAGTAGTAAATTGAACACAATAAAGTGAACACATTAGTAAGGTAATCACTAAATAGTAACCAGTCAGTACAGCTGATAGTGATTTAATAAGTTTCTTGTATTTTTTAGCAAAGAATAAGTTGCTTATAACATTTTTACACGTAAGTTACAATTCAATAACTCGTTAGTTATTCTGTGATTGAATATAATATAGGATATTAATAAATCATTACCTAAAATCATGTCCTCTCGAAGCAACTTTTTTTATTCGTCCGATCCAGTAGAAAATTTGGTGCCAAGCACCTGCTAGCATACAGCGTACAGGATGGGTTCACTAAATGCCAGGTGGTAACGGACTGCTCATATTATATTGTTACGACTTTCTGCTGATCGTCTTATGATCCAGTGGAAAACAAAATACAAGACACCAAAGTCACTAAAACCCAGCTTTATTCATCACAATTAACAGTTTGTAATCAACAGTTATTCAACAAGATTATACTCGTACAATAATTTAAGTTAATCTGTCCACACAAATAATAATGTCAACTATAAAGAATTCCGCACTCTAATCACTTTTTACTAATGCACCACTTGAGACGCACTGTGTAAATCGGCCGACAATAACTCGAACCTCGCTTGAATAAATCCCCAATTAAACTGAAACTAAGCGTCACTGAATGCTTATATTTATACCCCGCTGAGATTCCAAAATAATCCATAATACGCATCAACACTACCATAAGACACTAGAGCGTAATTGCTTGCGGCCTTGAACACAGTGCGCGTGGACCGGTGAAGTCTGGAACAACCTCCGCATGTTAAGAAGCACGTACGCACACAACGTTACAGCTGGGCTCTGCTGAGGTAGCCGAGAAACGCGTGGAGCGTCCTGTAACGGCGTAACAATATTAAGGAAGAACGTAGGTGTCCACCAACATGGTTATTCTCTAGACGGCGGAAGAAACAGAAGTGGTAATTGAATTACAGAGTAGAACAGAGTTTGACAGCGAAAAAATAACTATCGTTCCGCTGATGGAGACAAGGAGAGAGCAATTGTCAGCAGGGCGGCAACAGCGAAAGTTCGTAATGAACCTGAAGCGTAACAGGGTGCCGAAACCTACGCAGAGTGCAGGGAAGCAAAACGGGAAGCCGTCTGAAAAATAGGATTTGGTAAACGAACGTAATGACTGTGGGAGTAGCCCAAAGCTTATGGTGGGCCAAGACTATAGTTGTAAGGTGTTTTCACGATGCATGAACTCCGAACGTGGTTAAATGGCTGACTCCGCTTTTGAGGAGAACATTGGTCAGCGTTTCGACATCGATAAGGGGAGGAACTCGACACCACTATCAAAGTGACTACCCGTTTATATGCCAATCGTTAACATCTTAGTATAATTTTCAATTTACTAGAATTTTACGTAGGGCGCAGAGATTTTTTTTTTTTTTTGTAGTTTACTTCGTTCTAATTTACTCTGGGCAATCACAGTCAAACTCCTTGTTATCTTTAGTACTAACAGTTCACTCAGCTGTACCGTATTTGATAACCAGAGTAGCGTGAAGCAATCGTAAATGATTATTTTCTCTTTTATTTCCAAGCGTTGTCGCCTTCGCTTACCATTCCGATTCTACACATTGCTTCCTGTCTAGAATTTGCAGCCTCATTTAAACCGCATTCTTTCGTATACATGAAAGTCATTTCATCATTTTTCCGTTGTTCTACCCGAATACGTAATACGTTTAGCATGATTCGTCCGACCTTTTTTGGAACTCTGAGCTCGAAATACGTCTGTTTATGCTTCCTGCATTACATTGCGTTTCATTGTGTGTGCGGGGCGTCTTTGCACCCGTGGCATGACTGCAGCATCTGGGCCGTGCCCAATGGCTGCCAGAAGATAAACTGATGCTGGTTCATGTCCACAGGTAGCGTAAAATTGGTAAAGGAAACCGCCGACGCTCTAAGGTAGAAGGCGGAGGAGAAAGAAAACTTGATGTACTTTCGTGACTCTGCCGCTGTAACCGATTCAGGCAACAGATGTTGCCTGTCTCAAGCCCACCTAGCAGACGCCTTGAGGCGTCGTCGGTCGTTCCCAGCGAGGTAGAGAGCCCCGTGCCGGTGACCAAGATAACAGCAACACGCTGCTGGCTCAGCGTGGTAGGTGGTGGGCAAGGAGGGAATGAAGGACTGTATTCAGAGGCGAACTCTAGGGCTGGGGGCTGATATTATTGCGAGGATGGCTTTATGGCGGGTCGTCAAGAAGCGCCCGAGGGCGCTTGACCCGAATCGGCGGTGGTGGTTTTGAGGCGCTGACAGTTCGCAGGTAAGGGAAGGAGGGGGTCGAAGATTCAGCAAAAAGAATTACAGCCAACGACCGGACAAAGGCTGACAAGGTAGAAACTCGGAGACCCCTTCGAATCACGTCATTCCTCACAAACCAAGGAGATCTCGACAAGGAACGGAGGGTTTTGGCTTGGAAACGTTCCAGCGTACACCTGTTGCTGGTGGACATTCCTCCAAAGCTCACATTCTCACATTTTTTTGTGTGGTCTTGTGGCCTTTGCTGACATGGATTTAAGTATAAATCCAAACGCATTCGTATATAGTTCCTCTTTTCTGAATTATTTTTCTTTAACAATTCCAGAAAGAAGTGTTGGCGAAGGAGTCGTAACAGATGGTAATAAATCCCACGATTGATGTACCCGCTTAAGAACAATTTCTGACTAAAGTGTTGACAGTACAACCGCCCGCGTGCTTGTGTAAGCAGACTGTCGCTTAAGAATCCTATCCTAGTCATCTGGCACTTGGTATATTAAAGTCTGAGCAAAGTAGAATGGGTGTTGGGCGGATGGGGGATGATGGTGCACGCGGGTTTGAACTGCGCTGGTGCACTCTGCAAAGTGTAACTCAAACAATATTAGTTTCTGTCTAGATGATAAATAAACAAACACTGTTGGTATGCTTGATTTCATTTGTACATAAAGCTTTGTTCTGTAATTAGTTTCTTTCAGGCGAAACTACGACTGTATTATGTGTGTACACAGCTAAATAACTACAGTGTTGAATACGAATCAAATACTCCGCCCCACCCTGTAGACAATCCCTTCTGTCTTTACCAATGTCTCTGTCTGTCTGTAGCATCTCTGTCTATATTTGTTCGTTTAACTATTTCACTATCTCCCCTCCCCCATTGTCATTCTGTTTCTGTTCTTTTAACTCTTGTGTCCTGATGGAATTGATGTATTTGTTAATGATGTATTTATTGAGTGGGCCTCACACAAGCCTTTGTTTTTATTATTGTGAGTACGAATGTGTCCAAGAGCTTTCTATAGGCTGAGCCAGTGGTTGATTTCTAAAATTATAGGTGTCGGAACGCATCAATCCAAAAGTTGTACACACACAAATATAATTATCTTTTATATTAGCGTATAAGTTTACATCAGGTTATTACAAAGGAGGTCTACATTTTTAAAGCCTTATAAAATGTGTAACATTCGTATAAACTTGTATATAAAAAGAAAATAAAGTTATTATCTAAAAAAATAATAAAAATATTTAACGATACTGATATTTCTAAAGTGCTTCATCGTCAGGTTAGCTGCACGACAATCGAAAACACGTCACTCGTGATGGCGTCATCCCGGAGCCTCAGTCAAACTCTAAGAGATGGTTTCGGTGGTTCAGACATTTAAAAAAAGTTTCCATAGTTTCGTCATTGTGTCGTCATATTGTTTGTTTCTTGACCTTTCCTTACTCTTTGTGTCCATTGCTGTATAATGGGCAGAAATCAGCCCTCTCACGTTCACTTGAAGACAGTTCACATTCACTTGATTCAATAGCACATTTCAAGGTAGAAAGACTCTCCGGAAAAATTCTGGAATGCACATATTCTCGGAAGCTCCCAATCAGTTGCCTTTCATGTGGTTTTAATTTTGAAGCAAGTTTCTTAATTTCATTTTCTCCATTGGTTATTGGGACATTTTTATAATGATAGTAGTTAAGATAAAGATTAATGCTGGTTTTTGATTTTGACAAATATTTAGTTTTGTAGTGGGACTGATGAGGGGCACAATTTAAAAAGTAGTAGTAAATTTTGTAATAATTAGGTTTTTTCATATATTTTTTTCGGTAATTTATTTTTGGATCCTAGAGGTTCCGGCGCGTTCCTCCTGAAATCAAGCCCTGGTTTTTATTATTGTGAGTACGAATGTGTCTGCGAGCTTTATATAGGCTGAGCCATACGTGAATAAGAACTTAAATTAACTGCTTCCCTTATAAGACAAAAATGAGATAAATTTTCAAATAACAACACTAATTTTTGTGTTCTAAGGTATAATTTTTGTCAATGTATTCGTTGTTCAATTTTAGTTCTACACTCGTTTTGGCATCAGTTAAATGCTACACAGACGTCAGCAAACCAAGAATACAATAACTAAACATGTATGGAATAGTAATAAACGTAAACATATGTTTTACTCGATTTTAATCTTCACAAACAATATATTGGAACATGTTTTAGCTTACAAACAGAGCTATCCCGCGACCAAAGGTTCTGAGGTGTGACATTGAGGTTGAGGGCTGTTCTCAAAGTATAAAGGTGGTTGATACTTTTACTGGAAAAACACGTTTATATGTAAACATTGCATTTCTCTTTACTCAAATTAAATAAAAGTTATTCTTGAGTAGATAGCCCGGATTTTAAAACAAAACACATACAGTACTTCTTTTTAAACGAAAATTGATGTAAGAGGTTCTTTACTGATACTTTACTACACAAATATTAAGTTTATTCTGCACAAATATAAAATTTATTATGATAAAGGTTTTCACACAAATGAATTAACTATAACTACTAAAGTTTTTACAGTTATTGAAATTACTTGTTCTGTTAATTAATTTATTTTCTCTAATCGTTAATTCTTTCTAATAACGACTTTAATAAAATTTTAATGTTTTCTTTCGTATAGGTGGATTGTAACGAACTCCTCCTCGATTCTTTCTTGAATGGATTGTTTCCAAGTCACACGTTCCCAGACGAAAAACTCCAGTCTCGGTACTCGAGACTTCTCCGTATTCTAGGGTCGTCTATGAGTTTCTTCGTAAGGATTCAGAAGCACTTGGACCCACAACTGCGTCAAAAAACCGGTTAACGTGTGATGACGGCGTAATTCTGTTCTTCTAAAGAACGAATCGAGAGTGTATTAATTACGTATCCCATTTAGGCATGTCGACTTCTATATGCATGTCTGTTGGTCAGATCGATTTTACATCCTTCTAGAATACACAAAATAGTTAGTTTCTCGTGAACCACTGGAAACATGATCTACGTGACCTGAAAAGCCAGTAGTAGGCTACTTCGTATTCACTAAACAATATACTTAATAAACATGCCAACATTCTAAATAAATATTATTTATAGTCACTTCAGATTTTCTTTAGTATTTCGTAGGTTATATTTAATAATGTATGTTTATTTAATTATTATTAATAATAAAAAAGCTTTTAATGAGAATATATTTTTTATTTTGTAAATTACAAATGTTTTGGTAGAAATACAACTATCATCATCAGATATAAATTAAGAAATTTAATTTTTAAATCAACTGTTCGAACAACAGTAGATTAGATTTAATGTTTTTATATGTGTATATAAAATATGTTACACAATAATTTATCGTAGAATATAATATAAATATTTATTATTTTATTAAAATAGTCATTTTGAAAATATTATGATTTTTTATTAAAAATGTTCTTAATAGACCTACTATTAAGAGATTCGGTTGTTATGGGCCAGGGTATTGTTGTTACTGTGTCTCCCACCTCACGAAGGCCGGGCCGACAAGTGAGACCCTACCTGCAGCTAAGCTACCTCCGTCATATAGAATGTCTACAGTCCGAAACGAGAGGATTGGGGCAACGATGAACATTACTTTGGATGAGACTGAAACCAAACAATTAATATGGTTTGGACATTTGCACAGAATGGGAGATGAAAAATTGTCCAAAGGTACCACCCAAAGGTCGAAGGAAAAGTTGAAGAGGAAGACGTGCGCGTACATGTGTTGAAAAGTAGTGGTAAAGAGCTGAAGACTTGTGTAGCGGTAGAGCGCAAAGGTGGAAAAATTTGGAAATCGAAAAGCGACGGCGAACACTGTAACCCGATCAATGACGATTTTAATTAGACGTTTCTGATATCAGATATTATTCTAGCGAACGACACGTTTCATCTGAGTAATACCCCCTTCGCTCTCCAATCTTCTGTCGCTATTTGTAGTTCTCGATAGCACTGTTTCTCTTACATATCCACCTTCCGCATTTCCTTTTCACTTTCCACTCGTCGCGTTTATATTCCACTTTCTCTTCATATTTACTTTCTGCACAATGTTTAAAAGGTTGTATCCTTGTCCTACCCTTCTTTTATCTGATATGCGTCCCAGGAAATCTTCTTTCTCTTTCATTTGCCAGTACTTCTTCATTAGTCACTCTTCCTATACATTTAACCTTTCCTGAGTAACTCATCTCTGCTATGGAAAACTTTCTAAATATCCCAAACCCACTTCTTCTATCTTCAGTGTCCATGTTTCAAAGTCATAAGTGACTCCAGATAAATCGTTCCGCAAATCGTTTTCTAAGAACAATATTCACTCTTTTAGAAGTCTATAGAAGATAAGTAACGCAACGTACAAATTTAAAAAAAAATCAGCGTAATTAAAACACTATTTTTTAAAAAGTATTTTAGTAAGCCGATTTTAGGACAAGTTTATGCTACATGACTTGCCCACCATTTGTACAAATCCACCCGAATGCCACATTTAGCAGTAATTCGTGGTTTTCTCTGACTGTATTAAACCAAAAACTTATTGGTGTTGGTTGGTGGTTATTGGTGTTATTGGTGCTCTCGTCTTTTGTGCGAACGAATGCTGGTTCCAGTCCCCGTGGGATAAATGTGTTCACGTGTCCACCCACCAGTAGTGGCATCTGGCAAAGGAGGTCAGGATTACTGCTGGGGCAGACAGAGGAGGAAGACTGCCAGCAGTTCTGCTGTAGTTCCAACTTTGTCGTGCTCACTTGCCAGACTGCTCAGGACGAAGCCTTTCAGTGTCTCCACCATTATCCACCACTTCGGTGGTGGTTTAGGACTTAACAATGGTGGAAACACTGAAAGGCCTCGTCCGCACCAGTTTCGCAAGTAAGAACGACAAAGTTGGAATTACAGAGACTGGTAATTCAAATAACAAGATGAAGTCCTGCTATAATAAAGTCTTTGATAATCCTAAACTCTAGACGGGCTTAGAACTTAAAATCGTGTGTTAACATTTTTTTCTTTCATTAATGCGATAGGCATTATTATAGTTATTTTGGTGCGCGGATTTCAGTCTCCTTCGCATGGAGGTCAACCTGACCATATGGACGCAGAGCAGTAGTTCCCAAAGTGGGGTCGGCGGACACTTTTAAGGAAAAGTAGAATGTAACCTAATTTTCTCGGATTTTTTATAGTCTAAAATCTAAACTTTAGAATATTAAAATAATTAGTAGAAGATTCCAGTATTTTTTTGTTCAAACTAATTGTAATTGCAAAAGTAATTTCAAACTAATGGCTTTAATAGTGTACAATATGCAATTATACTAATTTGTGGAATTTAATCATGTAATTATCCAATTAGGTTAGTCGTACCAAATTAATTGAATTTACGTGATATATTTGTTATTTTTGATGCTAGTGACTATGTTCATCAAAGGTTAGTATAATTGCTGCAATGAGACTCTAATAGTTGTATAAATGATATAAAATTTACTATAATTCATTCAAGTGACGTTAATGTCTGTTACTAGGTAAATTTGACAATAATGAACGCATAAATACTTAGTAAAATAAACGCTTATTTATTAACATCATTCAAGTAAAGAACTTCAATACATGGATACAAATTATACCCTGTAAATACATTCATAAAAGAGAACACATATATATATGAATCAAATGACAATATGAATTAATTACGTCGTCCGCTGAAAACATACACATACACATATATAACACAATGAACATATATAAATATAAACAATCAACATATAAATCTTACACTAATGCGTTCATTTCTTGCCTCAGATGAATAGCTTTATTTAAAATTACCATGATAATCAATCTAAATTCTCAAAGGGTGTTTTCTTTGATAAGAGATAGGACAGTAGAGTTCTTATAACAGTAATAAAGATTTACTTGTAAAATGGATTATCCAACATTTCCATCGGCGAAACTCCTTCCCACTGATGATCCAAATGCATAAGGTTGCGTAGCCTCGATGTCACCATCACTTAACACTCGCGGATCGGATTCACTCGCGGTGTGTGTGTTCCGTTGATGTCGGCCGTTACTATTAGAGTCTATGAAGTTATGTGTTGCGTGAGTACGTTCATCGTTAGTAATCGTGTATATATGACTGTCTATTGTCGAACTTCTTCTTGTATCTATATACGTTAATGTATTGTGTTTTAGATTACGTGGTGTATTGTTCCATTCGGTATTGTAGCACTTCGCACTGTACAACGATACGTTTTCGTTGTTCGGTAAAGCATTAACGAAAGTTCTGCGAGTCTGTTATTAAATGAAAACTGCGAATAATTAACTTAGTTCTTAACAATCGGTAGCTGAGTAAGATAAAGTACTTGAAAGTTTTTAACCACTGACGTATATTGCATGATTGAGTCACTGCGGGTACACTATTACTGAATAACTTGTCAATATTGAAATGCTGTGTTGACTGATTAAAGTACTGCGTAACTGAGTTTCAGAGTCAAACTGATATACGTATATTAACTGAGATGTATTAAGACTGAGAACTGTGACTGAGAAAAGAATAAGATTGAAAATTTTATGAAAACTCCTCGCTCCGCGTGCCCTGTAAACAGTTTTATTAAGCTTCATTTACCACAATGCAATGTCCTGGCAAACACGCCTTTGGTCAACCATGATAGGCCAGATGAACTCCTACCCTTATGTAGAACTATGGTTCTCTACCTCTGATTCGTTGTTCGCGTTGCTATCATGACGACGGTCCTCTCCATCTGCGCCCTGGGAAGATGCCGGATTCTGGTTGGTTATCTGGTATCCCCTCAAGTACATGACGAAAGGGCTCCGTACCTTTTCCTAGAATGTAGAGCAATTCCGCGCCTGTCGATCAAGCTTTTGTCTAAGTATACTCTGGAGGTCTGCTGCTGTTCTCACGCGAACAATACGTCGCATTTTGTCAGACAATACGTCTGACTTTCCATGACCCTTTTCCGTCAATTAGCAGGACACTGCGTGTCGTCGTTTCCAAGACGCCACTCCTGTTCCTCGTCATAAATATTAGTTGTCACCAGTAAGATGTCTTCCCGCTGTGCGCACACTCGGTCCTATTCATTAGATATATGCTGTTTGTTCTCATACAGGGTGAGTACCATTGTGTGTGTACTCCTTTTTTTATTGCTGGCACGCTTCAAATCAACCTTACAGCGTGTGCTCGCTACAATTTCTCCGTATCTGGGCTACTGTGCTACATTTCTTTGTCCAGTTTGTTGTGGGCTGTAAATCTCGGTTGAGTCGAGTCTGTCACAGGCGAACCTTACTTCCTATTGTAATGTTGTATCAAGCGTACTCTTATTGTTCCTGGCAAGCGTCCAGTTGACACTTCGTTAAGTTGCTTCTTTATTTATTGCTTCTGGTCCGGGTTGGGGTGACTTGGCTGGTGTAACGTACTTTTGATTTAAAATTTTTGGTCATTACAAGTGTCTTTAAGTCATGTCATGTAGCAGATCTGTTTGTCAGCCGAAGTGGCTAGAGCGCCGCATCAACGCAGAACTGATCGCGCTGTTTTAGTCCACGTATAAGCACTGTATCTCGCTTATAAGCACTGTATCTATGCAAAACGTTTTTCCGTGTAGCTGGTTTTACGCCTAAGTAGCTGGATTTCAACATGTGTAAGTGGCTGGAAAGATAGACCCTAGGTTGGCAAAGTTAAGAATTATCCTAAACTTGATGTCGAGAGTGACTTAATTTGAAATTATCAGACATTAAACGTAGTATTGCAGAGCTAATTGTTCAAAAGCAGCTTCATTGTTCACATTAAACTAAGTTTGATATCATTAATATTACAATTTTGGAAATTAAGAGAATTTTGATCTTAATATATTTTAATTAAAATATAAGAGTTTCTATCATATTTACTGTCTGTTTTATTTTATAACTCAGACGGGGTCCATGAAACTTTTAATTTTTTGTGGGGGTCCGCGGATTGAAAAGTTTGGGAACCACTGCTCTAGAGAAGTAGTAACATTCAGGTCTAGTTGAAAAAAAATGGGTTGTATACCTGAATCGGGTTCCTTGGGAACCTTGGGAAACCTCAGTACATTAACCGAATGGTCGCAGACGTTTGCCTCGATCAATACGAAACAGATTGGGTACCATAAGAGACAGGTTACTATGTGCAAATTTTCAGTTTTTTTTTAAAGAAGCTAATCAGCAATAAGTAGCTTCAGGGACATAATATTGAAGGTTTTCCCCGTCTCTTTCTAAAAAACAATAAAGAAAGTAAAGTTCTGGGATTACTGCTGTATAGTTGCGTACACTAACCGGACTTGGCAGCAAGATTACAGTTTTATTTGACGAACGACCTTGGGTATGTGTGTGTGTACACGATAAACGTAGTCACAATGCAGGTGTGTTTGTTACTAAATGCAGATTGCATCCGCGCGCGCGCGCGCGTGTGTGTGCAACAACCTCGTACCATGCGGCATCAATAAAACGTTTATTAATCTCTTGGGAGATCGTATAAATCTGGCTATTGTTCTTTCATTTAGTACATTTTTCTCCTACGATGACGATTTATAATTTAAAACGGTAGCGAGTGTACAGTTAAGTTACGTCTACAATAATTGTTATAAAAATTACACTTCTACGGTTGGTTAAACAGTTATATCCTCGTCACCGTGAGGGCGACATATACACTTTGTCTACTACTGACTAGTACTCACTAATTATACATACATATATATATATATATATATATATATATATATATATATATGGTGATATGGTAATTATATAGCATATATTATAAGTGTATGTCTGTTGTACAGTTGAAATCATTGCTGAATGAAATGATTAAATCTAAAATGAAATTGTTTTATTGTTGTACTGTCGATAGTTTCATATTAAGTGTACTGCATATACTCGGAGTGACAACTATAGAGTAACAGGTAATTGGAATAAACCGTGAGCCAGGTGGAAAGCTAACACAACGGGTAGGCTACAATGCGGAACAATTAACTTTCCTTTAAACTCTGTATTTCATTTGATTAACGATTGTAAATTATTATCATGTTCATATAAAACATAAATATACCAACCTTCCATGATTTATCATACTTGTGTGTGTGTGTGTGTGTGTGTGTGTGTGTGTGTGTGTGTGTGTGTGTGTGTGTGTGTGTGTGTGTGTGTGTGTGTGTGTGTGTGTGTGTGTGTGTGTGTTAAATAATAAATAAATAATGATTTTACGGTTGAGAAATTCCTTTATCAATTTATTTCATCATCATCTTCACGGACTCAAATAGGCAAAGATTAGAACTGGTCACTCCAGCCCTTCCACGGACGTCTCACACCTTTCCGTCCCCTTGGCTTATAATTCCAGAGTTGTTTGGGGATGCGGCAGTCATCCATTCGGCAAAGATGTTTCCACCAGTTCAGCCGATACTGGGCTATCCTTTCGAGTATACTCATAATATTCAGTTCCTCCCGTATGTCTGTGTTTCTTCTATGATCATGGAGAGTATACCCTGCCACGTGCCTGATAAATCTCATTTCAGCCGCTTGGAAGCGACTGGCCTGGCCTTTCGTTAAAGTCCGACTCTCAGATCCATAAAGACGTGTGGGAAGAGCCCATCACCTTGTAGAATGTTAGGCGTGTTCCTTTACTCGGTGACTTAAAGGTTCGCCTAATGGACCCCCACATAAGGTTGGACTTATGCAACTTATTCACAACGTCGTTGCATGCATTGTAAGACCCACTGTAGCCCAGGCACTCAATATTGCTAACTCGTTCCAGGACAGTACTATCTACTTATAACAATTTTTGCCCATACGGGATCAGTTCCACAAAAAGCCATCACCTTGGTTTTAAGTGTGGATATTTGCAATCCAGAGTCTTTGCAGATTCTATTTAAATCTATTTATTTAATTTCGTAAATCTCAGGTAATTTTAAATGAGTTCTTTGAACAGATAACCCAATGAGCTATCTAAATTGTACTGTACTGTATAAATCTTTATATTAATTGTTGATGGGACGTGCTGGCCATGCAGTTCTCTCACTGTTTTTGTGGTTTTCAAGCTGCGTCGTCTGTGGATGGTTTCTGCACCTGTTGCGGTCGAATCGACACCTCCGCAGTATACTTTCCGCTTCACAGATTACGATTTGCAAACGTTTTACTACTGAGTTAGTCTTCAGAACTGCTGTTTGGAATTAATCTTCGCGCAACTCAAAAACTTGTGACAGTTTCTGTAGTGTGATCAAAACCTTTTAAAAATAAATGACTTTCAAATTTAATATAGTCTATAACTATCGATCGAAAATTCAACTAAGCATTAACAAGTAACAACTAAATTCAACAACTAACGCATTAACAAGATAAACTACTTTCAATCGTGAAACCTTCTTCTAGGTTAACAGCCCACGGGCTGGTTGGCAGCAGCTCACCATTCTTCACGCTTCTCTGGTTTTCTTTTCAACTCACAATATGATGTGCAATGTGCAGTTTATACCGACCATAAGCTATTTCATGTAGTCTAAACGGGGTTGTCCTCTGTGATTCTTCCCTTTAATTGTTCCTTCTATTATTCTCTTAACCAACCCATTGTGCCGTAGTATATGCCCTATAAACTTAGCTCTTCTGCCTTTTAAATTTCGTAGGAAGCTCTTCTCCTCCTGAGCTCTTCTAAAGACTTCCTCATTCTTTATCTTCTCCCTCCAGCTTATCTTGAATATTCTTCTGTAGCACCAGGTCTCAAATCCTTGGAGTCTTTTCTTGGTACTTTCTCCAATTGTCTAAGATTCACTCCCATATAGGGTAACTCTCCACACGTATGTCTTTACTAGATTCTTCCTTATGTTTAGGCTGATAGTGTTTGAAGTGGAGAGGTTTTTCTGTTTGTTGAAAGCAATTTTAGCCTGGTTAATTCTGCTTATAATTTCCTTACTGCTACGTCCATCTCTTGTGATTTTAATTCCTAGAAATTTATATTCTTTAACTGACTGGAGAACATTATTTCCAAGAGTTATTCTGACTGAATCTTCTTCCTTCCGATTACAGATTAGGACTTTGGTCTTTTGTTCATTTATTTGCATATTGAATTCATTCTTTATTACTTGATCCATTGTGTCAAGAATCTTTTGTGTATCTTCGTTGCTTTCTGCAGTCACTGCTATGTCATCTGCGAACCTAACCACTTTTTCCCTGTGTATGTTTACTCCGAGATGGGTATCTTATCTTACTCTATCGATGGCTTCTTGGACGTACAAGGTAAACAGACATGGAGATCGAGAACATATCGTGAAACCAAGAGAGATGAAACCCCATACTACCAAAGACTCGCATTACGTAGACACTACCCTATTCCGAGCGGAAAACACTCATACTTTCATACTAATTTTCGAAGTCCGCCCAATCACTTCCTCCCTGCCGACAGCGTAGCGTACCGATTGGTTACAAAACGTGTCGCTCTGCCAAACGTTATCACTTTCCACCAACATTTCCACCCTTCACACGTAGCGAAAACAATAAACTGAATAATTTGTACGTTAGGCGATATCTCTTACCGCCTCAGGGCCAGTTAACGACAGTGACATATAACCCTATAAAAACCTAATCGTCAACGCATAAAAATTACTGACACATGGTCACCAAAGACGTATTCTAAAAACTAACGGTTACTTTGTTGATAAAGCTCCCTGCTGTCTATCGATTATATCAACGACTAATTTTGTACTCCTTTGTGTAACGTACCATAACGAAATGTGTATTGTGTTAAGTAATGCGGAACGTTCTCGTGCGTTCAATGGTGTCGTTCTACACGCTTCTCGACTTGCCCTGCCGGTGTGTGTTTCTGCCAAGGCCGCGCTGAAGTAGGCCTATCCTCTAGAATTTTCGAGTGCTTGTTAAGGAAGCATATTATGGAGCCCTGCAGACTATATAGGACCCCATACCTGTCACTTAGTTTTCAGTTTAATTCGGGCGGTTACTCAGTGCGTTTCAAGTGGCTATTAGTGAAAAATGAATTGTGCGGGACTCTATTATCTGACATTATTATTGCGTGTGGACAAATTTAATTTGAATTATTGTACGAGTATAATCTTGTTGAATAACTTGTTTATTACGAACTGTTAATTGTTATAATTAAATAACACAAATTTTAACTATTTTGCGTCGACGTTTCGACAATGTTTATTGTTATCTTCAGGACCTGTGTATGAAATACAAAAGAAATGTCAAACAACGGAACAATTAAATATTTGGGTGAACGTGTTCGTGTATGTGAGTGTGTGCGTGCGTATGTATGTATCATTGTATATGTGAAGACTTATGATAGTTTGTTTACATCTTCCAATTATCTTTAAGAAAACGCTGTCGAAACATCGACGCAAAATAGTTAAAATTTGTGTTATTTTTGACCGATCCTCACTAACCACCCTCTAAAAAATTCATTGATCGAAGGGCACTACACATTTAAGGGTTATAATTAAAGCTGGTTTTTAGTGACTTCGTTGGTGTCTTGTATTTCGTTTTCCACTGCACTGTGCGGCGATCAGTGAAACCGTCGTAACAATTGTTTATCCAACTACCCTATATTATCTCGAGTGAAAATGTTTGTACAGCGTCATAATAAAAGCACAAAGTTTTTTCGTATCTCTAGACAAACGGCTCTCTCTTAAAGCATAACTTCTTACAAGGTTATTTTCCATTCTCACGCTTCGGACATGCCCAAATAATAGTCATCGCTTTGAGTGAAGTGACAAAACAATACTCTTTGGTAAGAAAGATACGCTTTCACTTTGGTAAACAACCCGGTGCGCGTATCTTTCAAATAATAATTCCACATTTACACGTCTCTTTAGTTCTTATAAATTATAAGCGAATTATACACCAGTGAACATGAACATATAGGCCTATAGTACTACACGATATATAATTATTGAGCGTTACAGAAGAAAATATTCAGAAATATTCCTTGCGAACCTGCTGCTGAGATAATCCTCGACAGTTTAACAAAGCTCAGTTAAAGTTACTTTAACGGTGACATTTACGTCTTTATTACTGCGTCAACTAGCAAAATCCGATTGTCTATCCTTCGGATAAATCTTGCCAACGGAAGGTACTGTTTTTCCTTTTTATCGTATAATATTTCTTTTATACCTATTAGTTGTCTGTCAAAAGGCAGAACACTAAGAACAATGGGAATTAATTTATGGCGACGGAGGATCCGGAAGGGATGAATATCCAACGAACGGATAAGACAAATTATTATGGACGTTATGCATACGATTTTGAATGACATCAGGAACAAACGATAAGTGGATTGGGCACGTACAACGGATGGCTGAACCGAGAATCACAAAACAGCTCCTTTTGCACCACCGTAGGTTTTGAGTTTCAACCTGGATATTTTGCATTCGTAACCCATTCGTCATTCAAGGTAGTCACTTTGCTCAGAAATACACGCTTCGGTCACCCATTATTGCGCTCATTATGTCATAGCGGGTGCTAATTTGGACAAGATGAGGCAACCTGGAAGTCAAAAACTGCTGGCAGGATGATTTTATTGTGTTACACGGAACTGAACTAGCGATCTCTTAAAACAATAATAACCATGGCGGTAATATCAATAATGATGGTTATTTATTTTTTTTTGTATCAGCCATCTGATGACCACATGCCAATTTCAATATTTTATTCTTTGTTCTTTTCTTTTTCTCTAATATTCTTTCATCTTTTCACTGTGTCTCTTCTTCCTGTCTTCAGTACACTTTGAACCTGCGTTTTTCTCTCTTCTACCCTGCACTCCTTCTATTTTTAACACTTTTGTCAGAAAAACTTCGCTTTCAATTGCTTCTTCTGCGTTTATGTTACTTTTTTCTAAATCCTTTTAGACTTCTTTAATCCAACTTGATGTTAACTTCTTCCACCACAGATATTTTAAGATCTGCTTGGATAACCTATTGTCGTTCAAAAAATAATAGTCTTCTTTTTCTGATTGTTTCTGTTATATTTTCTATACTCTGATATATTTCATCATTACTTCTTAATCTCCAACCTTCTGAAGTTTTTCGTGGGCCTAATATTTTTCTAATAATTTGTCTTTCAAATATTTCTGGTTTGTCTAAATTATAATTTAATGCTAGACATTCACTTGCATATAGGCATTCTGTTTCACTACTGTACTGTAATGCCTTATTTTCGCATTTTTAGATACGCACTTTTTATTGTAAATATCTTTAGTTATGCTATATGCTCTTTCCATTTTATGAATCCTTGCTTCTATACCAGATTTTTCTAAACCATTCTCTTGAATTATTTCCCCTATATGGTTATTATGATTATTATTATTATTATTATTATTATTATTATTATTAGCATTATTATTATCTTCTACGCAGCATTATTACTATCTTCCACTACTGCTGCTGCTACTACTACTACTACTACTACTACTACTACTACTACTGCTGCTGCTGCTGCTGCTGCTGCTGCTTCTACTACTACTACTACTACTACTGCTGCTGCTGCTGCTGCTGCTGCTACTACTACTACTCGTGCTGCTGCTGCTGCTGCTGCTGCTGCTGCTGCTGCTGCTACTACTACTACTACTACTGCTGCTGCTGCTGCTGGTGCTACTACTACTACTACTACTACTACTACTACTACTACTGCTGCTGCTGCTGCTGCTGCTGCTGCTGCTGCTGCTGCTACTACTACTACTACTACTACTGCTATTACTACTGCTGCTGCTGCTAATACTACTACTATTATTATTACGATAATAATAATAATAATAATTGTTATTATTGTTATAATAATAATTATTATCATTATTATTATCTAACTGTACGGCTCTAGTTTCTTATTCAAATACATCACTTTTAGACATCACGCTTTTCTTCCTTGATCTAGCGAGTTATGAAAAATTCTCCAAATACTAATGCAATTATAATTATGAACGTGTATTGTGATGTTAGTACTATTATAAATATGTGTGTATGTCTTTGTTGTGTTTGTTAATAGCGTGGACATACATTATCATAACCGGTGAAACGTAGCGTCCACAGTGCAGCACAGCACTCAAGTACAATTATTGTAGTATTCAGTGTACAAACAACAGTTTGTGGTGTTAATTAATGGTAGTAAACGTTGTGTCTACTGGGATAGTGTCACTGTGTGTGTGTGTGTGTGTGTGTGTGTGTGTGTGTGTGTGTGTGTGTGTGTGTGTGTGTGTGTGTGTGTGTGTGTGTGTGTGTGTGTGTGTGTGTTGCCGGTACTCCAGCAGAAGGTTTTGCGTTGGTAGACAGTTCATTCTCTGAGCAGGGCGACAGGACACCAGCGCGCGTCTTAATCGTGCATATTATTTGCCCGTTCAAAGCCGTGTAAGGTGCATTACATATTTCAGAGAATTCATTACAAAACATGAGCAAACCAGTCTTTCGATCGTTGACTGAGAAGATGAAGATTTGTTACGAAGATCGTTCCCATCTGCCGCACAACTCTCTTCGTCGCCTTGCGATACCCAGTCACTTGTTTCAATTTTCGATCACTGTTCGCAGGGGCGTGTTTACGGGAGGGGGACAAACGGGACCGGACCCCCCCCCCCCAGAGGTACAAAAAAAGTTGACAAGAATATTATTAATCTCTTAATTTTTAGAGTATTTTCTTTTCTTTTTAGCTGTGTGCGCAAATATGTTAGTAACTCTCTTTTAAACATACAAACAGATTTATCACACAGCATTTGCGTATACACTTTGGAATATGACGTAAAGGAAAATCAATTGAATGACTCCGAAAAAGTTGTTAATTACATGCAGTTAAATTATGTACGAAAAAAAATCTTAAAACTTTTTAGACAGTGTATCTTTATTGATGTCTACAATTTGTTTGTTTACTTTTGTTTATTAAAACTGTAGTTATAATTTTTTAATGTAAAATGTCAATAGCTATCTTGTAGATAATGTTTCTATAGCACGTACTTTTCGTGTTACCACCAGGCCTTCCTTGGTCTGCACCATTTTCTCCTTCATGGCGCTTTCAGTATGAGACCTTCTCAGATTGAAGTTCTTACATGGCCGTAAAACGTGAAATGACTTTTCTTATTTCATTTCTTATTGTGTATATCCTGTTTTTTGGAATATTCATAACTTCATTAATTATAACGTTTGATGTTCTAGTTATCAATTCTTTATTTTTATTTTTATGCTGCACAACGGGGAGAGTTCGTCTGCGTCGCGCGTCGCGCTATCGAGACATATCAAACACGCTTTTCATCTTTCACGTCCATCGACTGAAACAGCTATGTTCCGTGCCAATTAAGTAACGTCCAGATAGTGGTTGTTAGTTTAAAAGAAGTCTGTAGGCTACAAGTAAATACGACTAGGGGAATATAAAGTCTTATTCATTTGAGGTTGTCAGCCCTGCCGGTCCATGTTTTAGCCCACATAAAGGAATACTGGAATCGCAGTTTGGACCACACTTTGGGACCATGCTGAGATGTTAATTCTTTCAAACAGTTTTGTTTCCACTCAATCTCAGTAGGCCTATTCATTCGTAATTTTAGAGTACGCGCTCTTGACGCAGATACCACGCTGATCTTAAATTGATATAACCAGTCCATTTCCAGCAAAAGGTCAGTTTGTGCCAAACACACTTGCGTTCAGACATTCATCTTTGCGATACACGGAACATACAACAGCATTAATATTCAGTAAACCTATAAATGAAGCTTTCTATCTACAGGGACTAACGTTATGATCGTACAGACGAATAAACGAAAAGCGTATATCCGAAATAAAAGTACAAGTACGCGGTAAGTATAGGAATTTAACCAGCACGTTGGGCAAAAACGAGTCAGTGTAAAAACCATATATGTGTAACGAATAAAAAAAGTTTGACTGTATTACGTTTTTTTCGTTTCTAATATTTTGGTTCAGATATTTCTTATGACTTTACTACCAATACAAATACAAAATTCTTAAAATACGAATCTTTTTTAGTTCGTTACTATCTTCAGTTAGTACGATGAAGAAGAAGAAGACGGGGACAACAATGACAATGATTATATTGTTACGTAATGCGGAAAAAGTGTTACGTAATACGGAACTTTCTACAAGTTTCTCGAATATTCCAGCCTGTAATATGTGTGTGCGTACATAATGCTGCTACTTTGCGGTGAAAGACAATTACGCGTCAACTATCGGGTCTATACCAGACCATACTGGTCCGCGCGGACTGTGTTCAAGGCCGCAATGAATTACGTTCTAGTGTTTTCTAGTAGACGCCTATTAGCGAATATTCTGGAACCTCGGCGGGGTATAAATACAAGTACTCAGCAACGCTCAGTTCAGTTATTGTCGGGCGATTACTTTGTACGTTCAAGTGGTTATTAGTGAAAAGTAATTACTGTGGCGAAGTATTACGTGTTTTATAATTGTGCGGGACAATTGTAATACAATTGTGTTTTATATTACTTGACATTTTATTGCGTGTGAACAATTTTTATTTTATTTGTTGTAAGAGACTATCTTGTTGATTACAAACTGTTTAATTGTGATAATTAAAGTTGGTGATTAGTGATTTAATTGGTGTCTCTTATTTTGTTCTCCACTGTACCATATGACGATCACTAGACCGTCGTAACAATATTGACGACAACGATGACAATGATGATGGTAGTCGTTATGTGGTCGATGATAATGACGATGATGTTGGTAAAAGAGGAGAATGTGTTTTAATTAATGTATTTAAAAAAATTAGTATTTCATATTAGAAACACTGCTTTTCATGTTATTTTATATATAATTTTATACTATATTATATCACTGCTTTAACAGTCTAAGAAGCAAATTTTCGTCTACACTCAAACCGGTAGTCGTCTTTGTGAAGTAATTCTAAAGTAGGCTATATAGTACCAAACATATATACAAAAACACTAATCTATCACTGTTAAATAAAGAATCTTATCCGCGGGACAGAAAACATGCAAACCCACACATAGCGTACAATACAGAAAGTAATCTGAAATTACAAGCCCATTTGCTTTACAGGTGGATTCTGTAGGGTTAATCGTTCGCCTACTAGCTCCTCTCATTAACGTTCTCAGGGGGTTACTATCAGCGGAGTGAAATACACTAGTGTTCACCCATATGAACATTTTACTTTTGTTTTAGAATTATTTGGACGAAAACAGCTACCAATTTCTTAAACATTGCTGATTTAGAAAATTCAGTCAATTGTCTCTAACGTTTGTTCCTCAAATTTAAACACAAATGATCATCGTTAACCTAATGTAAACTGAGTTGTCAGGTTGTGCCAATGACCAATGAAGACTGCATACTTTCTTCATATGCTTTTGAGAGTGAAGGTGATACGTGTGTTCTTTGCGCGAACAGTAGGTCTGCAATAAACATGACCCTCGAGAAGTCTTGGGGAACAATTTAACAGCCTCTTTTCCTACCTGCAAGTATTGCCTTGCACTCATCATTTTGGAAACGGAAGATGTAGTTCCTTATATCTGAGCCGATATGTCTGAATATAGTCACTGTTCATGTCATGTACACGTACACGCTCTTTTGGCGTTTACAAATGCACACACTTGCTTCTCTCTCTCTCTCTCTCTCTCTCTCTCTCTCTCTCTCTCTCTCTCTCTCTCTCTCTCTCTCACACACACACACTCTCTCTCTCTACCCAGTACTTCCCTCAAGTCTACCCTCAAGCTACCCTCCCACCAACACCCTAATACACATGCCAAGAAAAACATTATTTCAATTGTAGACCATTTGCTTGTTTGCTGGTTTGCGATACACTCTCAGCGTTTTGTACATTCTCTGTTACATTGATTCATACTTTAGGATGGACTCCTACATAGTTTCTCATGGTGCTCTGCTTATTTGTCTCGAGTAGGTTGTAACATACAAATGTAATATCTGACAGGGGGTTTTGTTCGCCACGTGGATGCAACATTTAAAATGAAACGCGCGCCTGTGTATACTGTTCATGTGTACGTATACTGTGTAGGCCAATATTCGTACTTGTTAGATGTTGTATGTTTGTGCGTGTGTGAACCTCGCACCTGCTATTGAGCGTGAATTGTGAACTGTTAGTTTCTAAATAGTTCTGCTCAGTACTGTTAGCTCAGTAGTAGAACTATTTCTTACAACAATGACTGTGAGCCAGTGGCGGCCCGTGCTTAGGTTGCACAACCTCCATTAAATCCCGAATTGTATTTTAAATTATAGAATTATGAATAAGACAATAAGTAATAATAGTGTTTGCAAGCTAAATCATCGTAATTAATCATTTGCCGATTGAAAAGCGCAGAGCAATTGCTAAAAACCGTACATGCTCTTGCCGCGGTGTACATGGAAAGTGTGCACCAACTGTGACGCGCTTTGTATATGGGGAAATACAATGGTGTAGTGCTCTGGCTGGCTAGACTCGGTTGTTCCTATTGCAGCAGTATACGCTCGCTTGGTGTGATTAGGGACTGCAAACCTCGCTTGTACTTCACGGCGCCACCAGTCTGTTTGCTGAGAACGAAGGTGGCCCAAGTTGTCCGAGCGGTTTCACAATCGTCAGTCTGCAGACACAAGTGTTAAATAAATAACACGTGGTGCGCCGGGTTGGAAGTTCGTTGTTAGTGTGAGTTAAGTGTCAATCCAGTTCATCGTTAAATGTAAATAATAGACATATAAATATTTAAGGTGTCATAGTGTTAAGATATTTATTATATTTAACTGGTAGGACTCAATTAATTCTGTTGTAAACTTAACAAAAACGCTGTTCAGTTTACGTCCTATTATAGAAAAATTGAAATTAAAGAGAGTAGGTAGGGCTACACCAACCTTCCAAATTTTAATCGAAGTGTAAAATTAGGTAACAGAATATTTAATCGTAAATTTAAAAAAGATTCATACAATAAATAATATTCGTGGTTATGTGGGTGTGACACTAAAATTTCATTTTTTTTCTTTCCTTGTGTATTGTTTGGAGGCGAGGAGACTTGGACATTTTCTATTCAGAGAATAAAACAATTGAATACCATCCAACCCAACTGCAACCCCCAAATTTTTCAACCATCAGCCGCCACTGCTGTGGGCAGATGTGTCAGGTATAGAGGAGGTTGTAAAATACCTTTCTTGGGTTTATTTTTATTGCACTCTAATTGCTCACTCGAGAAATTCGTTCTGGCCTCACGCGTGTCACGTTTACCCGCTTTTGACGTTATGTACTATCTCCATGCTTCTGATGAAGACTCCACTGAAGCGTATAGACAGTGGCGTACGCAGAAATCAATCTGTGGTGGGGGGCTGAACCTTAGCAGCCCATATATTAGCCTACTCTTCTACAACTTATAGTATAAGATAGAGTATGTATGCCAGTTAATGGTTACAATTTATTAGTAGGCGTATTTTCAGTAGGTTTCACATTTTCTTTATTAAAAAAGTATTATTCGTGATTGGGGGACTTATCCAAAAATTAAAAAAAAAATTATCCAAAAATTTCGTATAAATGTAAAGTGTTTTTAAAGTAATTTTTTTTCATTATTACAGCAGCATTATTCAAGATAGGAAATTAGGAACATTATTAAAGTTATCGTTTTATTTATCGACTGATATCTGCAAAAAAGTTCTGAATTTAACTTAAGTATTAAATAATATTTTTATGAAAAAGGTTTATGTACTTATTTAAGTTTCATAAAAATACTATTTAATACTTAAGTAAAAATTCTTAGGGTTCACTGGTAGTAGTGGCAGAGCCGGTGTGGCGCCGTCAAATGAGAGCGAGAGAGAAAGAAAATAGGTAGCTTACTGAACATTACACTCATCGAAATGCACCACTTAATGAACTATAAATTATAACTGAAGTAATAATTGTTATTATAAACTACTTATTTTGTTAATATTTATATCCCGAATATGGATATCCCGGCCGAATATGCAAATTTGTAATTTTAAACGGGAGACTAAGTAAATTAAGGCAGTGCATATTACATTTTTCCGGTTGGAGGGGGCTTGAGCCCCCCCCCCCCCGCGTATAGAGAATCGTTTAGCGTACACACGTGACTGAATAGCGTAAACAACGTGTAGAGGTTACATGTGTAATTGATGTTTCACATGCACTCAGTTAAACAACAGGAGCAATGAGCGAGCGCACGGCTTGGTCAGAATAAAATAATTGGAAAATAACGAAGCTGTCGTGAGCGCGGGCGGGACCAGGGAGCCATCTTGACGTGTCAAAGCACTTGACAGTGACAGTCAGTTTACCTGGCCCAGACAACGGTGCTGCGACTACACTCCGCTTTTAATTCCAGTAATTAAATTTCAACGGGTAGAAATTATTATTAAGTGTTTTAATTTAAACTAACTTCGTTCCGGCGAAAATTTCTATTAAATATTCGCCGTAAAAGTATTTAAAATGTTTTGACGACTGTTTATGTAATTCGAAACATTTTTTTGTATTTGATATAATAATACAATATTGCTGTTATAACTTTTATTAGCTTTTTCAAAGATGGTTTTGAATAAATTATATAATTCCTATAACTATCCGCTTGTATTTCAGATCGTGTTTTTTTTAATAACAGGTAAACAATGAAATAGTCGAGAGAGAGAGAGAGAGGAGAAAGTGGATGAGTCACCGAATGGAGAAAAATCCTATATACTAAGTTACAAAGTTACAGGCCTATGCAAAAAACGTTATAGCATACCTTGACAAAATGATCACAGTAGTATGATTAATGTGACTTACGGCGAGAGAACAATACACTTATCTGCTGTCCAGGGTCATTGTGTTAGTGTTTTAATGATATACTGAATGGAGGAATGGAGGGAGGTTGACTGTAGTCGCAGTAATTAAACCGTTTTCGGCTAAATAATTCACAGTGAAGACGGTAGCCCCGGTCATACCAGTACACAAGAAGAAAACGCATAGAGAACGCCCTTTACACCCTAACTCATATCATCAGGCAGAAAACAACTTAAGTCGGACGCCAAATATCTGGTATAGCAGTGACTCCTGAAGACAGCAGACAGATCTTAAGAAATGTAATTAAGAAAGTTGTGTTAGCAGTTATAATCACAAACAGAATTATCACTGTTGCACACCACTATAGAAAAATTATTCCGATTAGCGCTTTCAAGCTTCACAGCTCATCGTCAGATCGGAAATAACAATAACAGGACAAACAACTTCTTCATACCCCCACTTGCCCTACCATCCGTACACATTTTCGTAGACAAGCTATAAGTTAAATGTCCTTTCTGGCTATTATTAACTATCGACTTCAGTCACCCATGTCTGTACTGTCACATCTCTTTCTAGTACATTCTGTGTGTGTGTGTGTGTGTGTGTGTGTGTGTGTGTGTGTGTGTGTGTGTGTGTGTGTGTGTGTGTGTGTGTGTGTGTGTGTGTGTGTGTGTGTGTGTGTGTGTGTGTGTGTGTGTGTGTGTGTGTGTGTGTGTGTGTGTGTGTGTGTGTGTGTGTGTGTGTGTGTGTGTGTGCATTCTTTTCAATACCTAACATTGTAAAACCTTTCTCCTTCACACTTTTAACTGTGAATGAGTAGCTGTGAAGCTTGAAAGCGCTAATCGGAATAATTTTTCGTAGTGGTGTGCAACAGTGATAATTCTGTTAGATCTTAAGAATTGGAATTATAGTCACGGATCTTGCAGAACAATAACTTCTCCAACAAACAATCCCACAAGGTTCCTAACCACGATGAAACTGAAAAATAATTGTGAAATACTTCGAAAAACCTTCATTAGGGCTACCTATGTTAAAGGCATGAGTACGCGTGCCGGACAGGCCATAGGATCAGCGAGCGCTGATTGGTGGCAGAAAAATAATGTCCTCATTAGGATCCTTAAATAATACACTAGCTAGACGTCCCACAATTAGTGTCGAAGGAACACAGACCCATCATACCCCTTCAAAGCACACGTATCCGCAGACAGTTAAAAGGCGACCCAAAGATGACAGTTTCACACTTCATGCGTTATGGAAACCAGAATTCACCCACCTCCTCCATACTACAAGCAAGATATAAAGGAAAAGTTCTCTAACTGGGATTAAAGCTAAGCTTACAGCATCTGCTAAAATTCACCTAATCGTTTCTTGCTACGTATCTAAAAAACCGGTATGGAGAACCATACATGACTTCCATGTTCTAATTAGTTATAAAATTGTTTTTAATGTGTGCACTCGGAACGAAACCAAATATATCAGCGTGCTTTTGGTAAAAACGTTGAGAAAGATAATCAAAATACGAATTGCACCTAGTTGATAATATTTTAAAAATAAATAATTAAATTATCTTTTATTTAAACAATAAGAAAAAAAGCGAATACCGCCCGGCGTTTGTTATATGTGAATTTCTGAAAACCAAAAATATATTGTTTACGTATCCATGGGTAAATAGCACGAAACGATCAATTGTTAATATTTTACCACTATCTTCTAAAACTTCCGGGCTGAAAGGCCGTGGTCGATTGCTTAAATCCTGCTAAACGTTTCGGCCGCACCACCGGTGGCCATCTTCAGTAGCGAAAAATTGTTCGAATAGATGACACGCCGAACAACGTCTCCCAATGGACTGGGAACAAGCAACCAGTCCTTTGCCCCAGTTGCTTGTTCCCAGTCCATTGGGAGACGTTGTTCGGCGTGTCATCTATTCGAACAATTTTTCGCTACTGAAGATGGCCACCGGTGGTGCGGCCGAAACGTTTAGCAGGATTTTAAGCAATCGACCACGGCCTTTCAGCCCGGAAGTTTTAGAAGACAGTGGTAATGACACCGGCCGTGAAAGCCTACGTATGTTAATATTTTATTTTGAAGTTTTCGGTCGAATAAATTTATAACATCAATACAAAAAATTACCCCCTCCTCCTTCAACTACCCTTTTCATTTATAGATATTTCATCAATCTTTCTACAGTGGATTATTATTATCTTCTTTTCAGGTTACTTTATTTATCAAAATTAAGTACTTTACTCTTGTTAAAACGTTGTAAAACGTTGCAGGTAAACTACCCTTTCACCATAACCGACCTTCACCAAAATCAATAAGCCTCGAGTTCTCTACAGCTCGGGCACATATACAAAAAATTATTCGATTCTGTTTGAATTTGCGGCAGTTATCGTTCGCCATAGAAAAAATTCTACACACACACACACACACACACACACACTTTTCGGAAAATGACTTTTCTTCATGCTTTGAAGGTAGTACTATCAGAATCTGCCCTTATCTCGAACACGATTTTTTTCGCGATCACCGTACTTCCATTTTTTTTACGGAACATGGAAGTAAAAATTGTCCGTACGTCTTGAAAAAACGATTTATCTTACGCTAAACACCAAGGTTGTATGACGTTGTTTATCTGAAACAAAACTCCTTTTGTAACGTTTTAAAACTGTTTTTGATGCACAGTGTAACACTTGACCCCGTAGAGCGGCGAGGACACTTAACTTACTTTGGCGGTCTGTTATTGCATTCTGTTGACATAAATTCTTTATTGCCACTTGTGAATACGTCTTTAGTGCCCTAAAGCTGACACATTTCGCCACAGACGTGTGATGTATTGGACATATCCAGGTTATTATTGCGTCTGCAGATGTTATTTGTTTGTGTTATAACCACTCTTTGTTGGCGAAATGTAACCACTTTAGCTTTACCTTTAGTGGCCGTTTGAATCCCACTGCTCGCCTCGTCTGATATGTGACGACCGTCCAAATATGAACTTACGTCCAAATATGTGTTTAAATTACATAAATTTGTTTTTATGTGTATTGAAAATCTGAATATTTATATAATTAAATCAATACCGAATTTGAACACAAAGTTTTTTATGTGTAAAAACGTAAACGTTTTACCTTATAGCCTGAACCAGTTTTCGCTTATTATAAGCTTCGTCAGGGGCTGTCACTGGGAGCGCTATCCGTCTTGTTCTTGGCGACGGTGTCGACTTTTGAAGGATCGATGTTGTGTGTGTGGGGTGTTATGTGTTCGAATAATGCGTGTGATTTGAATTGTGTCTGTTCGTTTAGGATGTCGTTTTTATGTGTTTTTGTGTGTTTGTATATTTCCAGTTGTTCACGAGTGTCTAGTTTTCGCCCTTTTGTGTGTACGTGTAGAATATCCATATTATTGCCGATGTTTTTGTATGTGTGTTTGCTTCAATGAGGTGGTTTGCAAAGGTGGATTCGGTAGTGGAGAGTAGTGCCTTTGTGTGTTCAATGTATCTCTGTTTGAAGCTACGTCCTGTCTGGCCTATGTAGAATTTGTTGCAATCTGAGCAAATTAGTTTGTAAACAGCAGGTAGATCGAATTTGTTTTGTGCTGTGTGTATGTGTGTGTTTTGATAGTGTGTATTTTTGTTACGTTTGTAGTTTTGTAAGCGATTCTGTATCCTGCATTTCTGAATTTGTGGGCTATTTTTTCAGTGTGGTTTTTGATGTATGTTCGTGTTATGAGTTTGTTGTTTTTCTGTATTTGCCTGTTGTTTGTTTTGTGTTTTGTGTAGGAGTTTATTGACTATTGTTCTGTTGTATCCGTTGGATTCTTCTAGATATTTTATCGTATTTAGTTCGTCTTTGTTTTTTTTTTCCTCTAGTGGGATGTTGTTAAGTCTATGTATCATAGCTCTGAATGGAATCACAACGAAATCAAAGTATGAATATTTGTTAGCATACATCGTCATCGCTGCAGATGAAAAGTCTGTAACAATGGGATGATTGGGGCTCTGAAGTAGAGATTTCGGTTAAACGTGAACCATTTTTAAGATTAATTTGGTGATACTATTGATCATCTCAGCAGTAATTCTACTAACACAAATCGCATGACAATTCCTGAATGGTTGTCAATTTATTTAACCGCCCTAATAACAAAAATAACAGCAACTTGTTTGATCCAATGAGTGGGGATGGCCGAACACAGGAACTTGTGCAGAATAATATCACAGTCATATCTTCACGAAGATACATGAAGTTACATTGCTGAATGCGCGCGCTCGACTGGGTAGACTTGGGTTTTAATACTGAAGTTGAGGAGATCTAACAAGTAGAGCTAAAGTAATGAAAAAAGAGATTATTTTTTGCCAAAACAGCAATAACAAAAACTAACAAAGTATTTAATTTTCAAATATTTGCAAAGAAAGTGGTAGCGGTTGTCAATGCTTCTGAAATTTGTGCTTCCCGTAGCTTGTGCTTCTGAAATTTGAACTCTGAAACAGATCGAAGCCTTCGAATTGTGGAGCCACGGACGAATTCTCAGAAGTGCCATGAATGGAATGCTTCATCAAAACTCCTCCATTACTCAAATTACCATGGGCGCGAGTGGGAGGATGGCAAGGGGAGCATTTGATCCCCAGTGTCTGACGAAAAATAGTTGGTATACATCTTCTGCTTCTTACCCTACAAGCATTCAACCTATGCCAAATTTGTCGTACTTTGTCGCTGTAGTGCTAGCTGCTGCTTCATATTGATCAAGACCATTCGTTGTCACCACCATTATCAAGTCAAAAACATCATTCAGCAACTAACTACAACAATGTCGGGTTGATGAAGACTGACAACACGAGAAACCTGACTGAGATTAAGCCCATTACCTGTTGCGCCCTCTGACCGTATATGACTACCGCCGTAAAAAATCGGCCAGCTATTAACCAGATGCGGTGGAGAGGGTGTCGTGATGTGTGTGTGTAGTGTATGCTTTATGTTACTTATCTGGCTCACACGTGCCAAATAGGACCGCTGTATTATTATCCCCAGCGATAGGGATGGGCAGGCAGACTGAGTCGCGAACGTTATATTTAAATTAAAAGCGCTCATCTAAAATTAGTTTTGTATTTAACCTCAGCCCGCGAATAAAGGTCATGTTTGATGTGTCCCTGTCCCAGTCAGATTGGAGAAACGTCACGCTTACCGATCACGTGACAAAAGTTACTGACATGAAAAAAATAAATTACACCTTAATTTCTTTACACTCTACCTCAAGCAAATGGAATATCTTTTACTGAAGAGTAAAACATCTACAGGCAAGATAACCAATGAGCTAGGCGTGCTGATTCACTGGATGCAATGAAACATTCATTACATGAAACGGTACAGAAGAGAGTTATCAAATAAGCAAGTAAATAATAAACCTAATGGTACCCTCAAGGGTTTGGACAGAGGCGGAGGATTTCTATTAGGAATTGTAATCTGTATTTGTTGTCCTTTCTTTAATGAAAAATATGCAGTCCTTATTAACGTTTATTATTTACTGACCCACATTTAAAAGAAATCCAGCCTAAACATGCAGAGACTCGTTCAAACACTACATCCTAAACGAACGAATTCAGTAATTCTGACTCTTAGGTCTCAGTGATTACACCCCACGAAAAGTCGTCATAATTTTCGGCTTGTCAGTCTTGTCTGTCTCATCTGTTAACCATGCCCTGTACAGATCTTGTTTAACGGATGTGAACGTCTAAACCTGATTATTAAAAAAAAAGGAAATCTAGAGTATTTACATTATACTTATACCCCAAAACTTATACTATATACTACATTATACTATACTACTTATACTGTACTACTTACACTATACTACTTATACTATATACCATACTTATACTATACTTATATACTATATGTTTATTATACTATACTGTTACACTGCTTATACTATATACATTATACTTACACCCCAAAACGTATCCCGCATTCATCATCTTTACCATTTAATAAAATGTTACCTAAAATGATATTGTGTATGTAATAAAATATATAAAAAGTATAGAAGCTACAGTGGGTTGGATTTTTGACAGGGAAGAGTACCCGAGGTACCACTAAAGCAGACAATAAACTATTAAAGGACAGGGACAGGAGGAAAACGAAAACCAAGTTAATTGACTACATCAGGAGCAGACAGATGCGAGATAACCAGAAGTACTAAACTGGAGAAGATGCGAGAGAAGAGATAATACCGAGGAAACATAAAATTTGTAAAGGAAAGAAACGCTCGGTCCTCCGAAATGATTTATCATGAAGTAGAATAGTAATGGAGGAACTGGATTATGCGGATGATGTTTACATGTTTACAATTTTTTTAAAAATATAAAACAAATAATACTTCACTTCCAAAAAATATACACAAGAAAGAAAACCAAATAAATAAATACTCTAAAAGTACATTAATATCGTCCAAAATAATTTGTTTCACAGAGAATATGCAAAACTTTATATACACTTCTTCTTCTTCTTCTTCTCCGGCTCTACAGCCCTTGGTGGGCCTTGGCCTTCTCAACAATCCGCCTCCAGTCATCTCTATCCGCCACTCTCTCTCTCTCCATCCTCGAACTCCCAATTTCATCAGATCCTTCAACACCTCGTCCAACCATCTCATCCTTGGCCGTCCCCTTCGTCTTCCGCAATAGAGTCTTCCCTGCATCATTCTCTTATTCATTCTATCCTCTTCCATTCTCTCCACATGGCCCAACCATCTTATCCTCTGTGACTTGATAAATTTTACAAGGTCCCTCTCATGTATCAGTTGTTGCAATTCTGCATTACTTCGTATTCTCCAATTCTCGCCATCCCTCACTGGGCTATATATTTTTCGTAGGATATTGCGTTCAAAATTTCTTAAACTTTTTTCATCCTCCACTGTCATCGTCCACACCTCTGAGCAACAATAGGTCTTATGAGTGAATGATATATTTTTAGCTTGGTTTCTCTCCTTACATTTTTATCTCTAAAGATATTTATATTTGCAAAATACGCTCTATTTGCATACCTTATCCTCTCTTTAATGCATTTTTTTATGTCATTATCATTCGATATTGTAGTGCCCAAATATTCAAAGCCTGAACCGCCTCCAAAGCGCTTCCCATTTATTTCCAGGTCACGAGATTTTCTTCTATCCGCAGACTTCGACATTATCATATACTTTGTCTTGCTCTCATTCACATTTAGCCCAATTTTTGTTGCTTCTACTTCCATCACTTCATATACCTCTCTCACTTTGTTTGCATTTCTTGCAACAATTGCAATATCATCCGCATATCCGAATATTTGGCTAGATTTTGTAAATATTGTCCCTTTTTGATCGACCATCTTTATAACACTGTGTAACGCCAAATTAAACAGTACCGCAGAAAGACCATCACCCTGTTTTACTCCATTACTGAAACTGAAGCTTTTAGTCACCCTATTAATCACTTTAACCTTTGCCCTTGTATCCTTCATTGTCATTTCGACTAATATTATTAGTTAGTTATTTATATACACTCCCAGCTACAAAATACTTAAAATATATAAAACACAGTTCAAATAAAATTTAGTCTATACACAATAATTAAAATTCTTAAATTAAATCGTACTACTTAACTCGTGCCAACCACGTTGACGGCGCCAAATACTATCTATGCAACGATACAAATACTATCTATGCAACGATACAAATACTATCTATGCGACGATACAAATACTATCTATGCAACGATACAAATACTATCTATGCAACGATACAAATACTATCTATGCAACGATACAAATACTATCTATGCAACGGTACAAATACTATATATCCAACGATACAAATACTATCTATGCAACGATACAAATACTATCTATCCAACGATACAAATACTATCTATGCAACGATACAAATACTATCTATCCAACGATACAAATTTATAAATACATAGATAAGTTAATTGAAATGATTACAACAGAGTCTATATCTCGAGGTAGGAAAAAATTTATTAATTAACACATTAAATTTTACTATTGTCTTATTGCGTTATAACAAAAAATCGTTTATTATTGAATTCTCTTTACATAAATGAGTCTATTGGTTCATTTTACATACAAATTTTCTTGTGCGTAGAATTCCACTGGTTACGTGGTTACGCCTGGTTACCAGGCGCTCGGATGAACTGTGCCTTCTTGCAGAAAGCCTACGAGCTATGGAAATTAAATTGAACGATCTTAAAATAGAAGCCAAACAAGTAGGCTTAATGACAAATAACAGAAAGACCAAGGAAATGCGTATTAACCATAGAAATAATTCTGATTTGATACTAGACGGAAGAGTTACAGAATGGGTAGAGGAATTTTGTTATCTGGGTAGCATGGTTAGTCAGGATGGAGGTGCTCTTAGGGATGTGATAAGTCGTATATGTAAAGCAAAAGGAGCATTTGCACAGTTACGGCCAGTATGGAGATCACCCCATATACGCAGGAAGACAAATCTCAGAATATTTGACTCAAACGTCAAATCGGTGTTGCTGTGTGGATGTGAGACCTGGAAAGTGACAAAGGACATCACCACAAGGTTACAGATTTTCATAATCCGTTGCCTGAGGTACATAATGAGAATTTGGTGGCCCAAGACCATCTCGAACAGAGATCTATGGGAGGCCACAAGTCAGAATCGCACCCAACTGCAGATAAAGAGAAGATAATGGAGGTGGATCGGTCACAGCCTGAGAAGACCACCAAAAAATATCGCTAGAAAGGCACTGAATTGGAATCCGTAAGGTAGCCGCAGACGTGGAAGACCGAGGAACACCTGGAGGAGAACTATGGAAAGAGAGCTGGCTGGTGTTAACAAGACATGGAGGGAGGTGAAGGCCCTGGTAATGGACAGAACACGCTGAATGAAGAAATTTCGTCGAGGTCCATGTTCCACCTAGGAATTTAAGGACTTAAGTCAAGTAAGTCAAGAATAGTAATAGTAACTGGAGTAGTCAGTATTCAGTAAATGTTCCACATAACAATACCGGTAATGACGGTAACAATGAGTCTTATGACGGTCGCAGATGTTTTCGCAACCGAAACCTCTTTTTAAGGAAAGTGCGG
This sequence comes from Magicicada septendecula, assembly GCA_034769895.1. Lineage (NCBI taxonomy): Eukaryota > Metazoa > Arthropoda > Insecta > Hemiptera > Cicadidae > Magicicada > Magicicada septendecula. Next base: position 80,132,741 of record CM068370.1, read on the forward strand.
TGATGGCAAACGTCGGTTGTAATACAACTAAGTTACAGGTATGCGTAACGTGTTTGTTATATATATATATATATATATATATATATATATATATATATATATATATATATATATAAGAGTGAGTGCTGCTCGCGTTTGTGAGGACAAGTACTACAGTAGTACATGAATTTGTTATCCGATCAGACAAGGACGTAGCCTCCCCACCAACACGTCTTAAGCAGTAAAATGGACCATACGAGTGTGAATAAGAAGCCAGTTGGGGAGGTTACTCAGTATTTGCATATCAATGGCACCTGATTGAAGTATAACCTGAAAACAGTGTATTGTGTCTGAGACAGGTGCCATAACTTAAACCGATCATAAAGAATGAGTTCAAAGTCTTCCTACTGCTTAGTCGATTCACTTTTAACGTTCTCTTATTCGAAGCAACGTCAGTATAAATATATGCTTTTTTTCTTCTAAACGTTTCATTTCTTTTATGAACACTATTCTCCTTCTACTTTCTGTTTTACTGACGCCCAATAAGTAGGCAACTGCGGCTGACTGAATACAACAAGGTCTCCTTCTTGACTTTACGCTCGTTGTTATGTTTCCAATTGAGTGGAAGTTTAACGCTCTCCCACTTCCGGTTCTACTTTACGTCACAGTAATTGTTTAGACAATTAAACATTTAAACGTAATCTTTTACTCGTTGTATACAGCCATTAACGTGTACATAAGACCTAACCAATTCCTTTTCCTATTTTCTATTACCTTCACGATTCTTCTCTCTTCCCCTATTCTTCTTACAACTTCATCATTCCTTAGTTTATCAACCCACCCCACTTTTTCCATTGCTCGCCAAATCCACATCTCAAATGCTTCTAATCTTTTCTCATCCTCCTTCCTCAGCGTCCATGTCTCTGCACATATAAAGCAAATCTCCACACATAACATTTGGCTAACCTTTTCCTTAAATTCTTATTAATTTTACCACACGTGTCCTTTCTTCCCATTAAATGCCTCTTTCGATAGAGCAATTCTTGCTCTAATTTCACGAGTGCAGGACGTATCTTCATTTATCAAGCTTCCAAGATATTTAAACAACTCCACCTGTTGTATTTTGTATTTGAGAAGTAAACAAACAAAAATGTTAGAACTCGAATGCTTGCATGTGAGGTTACTGAAAAAATAAAAAGAAGAAATTTAAAGTGGTTTAGGTAACTTGTTTTATAAAAGGCATGAAATGTTGACCCGCCACCAAAAAAAATGGATGGACCACTGGCCAAGGTGGAATGACAATCTGAACGGGATTCGGAAGACAGTAGTCAGACGGGTGCATAAGCCCTTGTCTAGAGTATTTTGGCAACGAGTAAAGCTGCGACACGCTATCAAAGATATGTGATAATGTATTATTGGATGTTTTGTGTTATAGGCCTATATGATTGTTAACGGTCGTGGCGTAGTGGCTAGCATGTAAAGCCCAGTCGGAGCCATCTGATTTAGATACGACCGTTCCCCCTCGCAAGTAATGGCAAACCAGCGAGAGGTATCGTGCCCAGTACAAGACCTCCCCAACTATGCCGTTCGGATCCGGCGTTACACTGTAGGTCCCATCCACCCGTGAGAGACTCCGTTAACACACGCACCATGGGTATGTGCAGGGAGGGTACAAACCAGTCAAAAGACTGACGACTCCACGAGGAGGAGGAGGAGGGATCATATGTTTCTAAGTATTTTTGTTTGTGTGTTTTACCACAAATCGTTTCAAGACAATAAAAATAAAGCAGGCTAATTGTTTGATATATTCAATAGCCACCTGTACTGATGAAATTTGGGGGTTGTGTTGGAATACGAGTGATCGAAACGTTCGTATACGCGGTCAGAATGTTAAGGGCAGAACCTAGGCGAACGATGTTTTCATATTAAAAGAACTGAAGTAAAGCATTAGTTATTAAATCAAAATTAATAAGGAGTACACTACTCCGGTGAAAGTTAAAAGGACAAATGAAAAGGAAAATTTTGTTGCAGAAGAAAAACAGAAGGGAAACGTTGGGGATAGGTTTCCAATGAGTTTGACGGGGCATTCACAGGGGCGTATTTACGAGGGGGAACGATCGGGACCGACCCCTTCCCCCAGAACGTCGAAAAAAGTTGACGAATTTTGTTACTCTCTTAATTTTTAGGGAATTTTGTATTTGTTTATATGTGTACACTAATATAATAGTAACTCAGTCGTATACGTTATTAGGCCTATTATATTTGTATAATAGTAACTCTATTTCAATATACAAACAAACAGCATTTGCGTATACGTTTAAAATATGAACTATAGGAAAATCAATTCAGTCAATAAGTAACTTCTAAACAATGTTTCAATAACTAGTATTTTTATTGTGTTATTACAGTATACTTTAATGAAATTGATTTCAGGATGTTATCACACGTTTTTCAACCACTTTAAAGACAATAATGTTGCTTAGTCTTAACTTGTTTTTTTCTTTTCTATGAAAGCGAGTCGACGGGATATTTTGGATACGCCACTGGACATTCAGTATACGATACAACACAGTTCCTAATAGAGAGTTTTGAATAGCACAAGTAGGTGCTTGTTCGGACCTAACAACAGGCCCACCACGAAACCCTCACGAGATTAAAAGTACAGAAGAGGAGAAGGAGGACATTATGTAGGGTTACCATATGACGTAGATGAAAAAAGAGGACAACCTGAAAATGTAACAGCATGATCGTTACTTTACGGATCCAAAAAAAAAAAAAATGACAATAAAAACATTATACATTATGGATAAGAAGGTATTCATAATTAAAATAAGCATTTTTACAGAGTTTATACAATGTACAATTTAATTTTTGGAACTGATATGAAAGTTCCAGGTGGACAGACTAAGCATTCTGCTTCATTATCGTTCTGGCCTTTCTTAAAGTTAGTATGCTCTTTTAATAAATTTTCGGTTAACACACACTTTCGTTTTGGCATATTAATAATAATAAATTCTACTTGCCTACAACTTACAACTACCACTATCTATACTCAGAATGTCCATGAAAATAAACGAGTCAATTCAGAACTATCAAAAACCGTAAAAACTCACGAATGTAGACGCCTATTAAAATTGCAGAATACGCGGGAAAGAGCTGTAGGGAAGCAAAATATGACGCTAAAGGTACATTTCTGGGCGGCGCCACTGGGAGCGCTCTTGCGCGTGATTACTTTTTTCAGTTTTACGAAAAAAGAGGACATTTCCCTGTTTTTTAAAAAATCCTCCCGGACAGGTTTTTAACACTAAAAAAAGAGTACGTGTCCGGGTAAAAGAGGACGTATGGTAATCCTACATTATGACGCTGTTAAGGACAGATCGCGGCACTTTTAGTTAGGAAGCCAAGCGCCGCACTGTGGATCAGTCATTACGTAGTCAACAACTTATTACTTAATGTTACTGTAGTCGACGACGACGAGTATTTGTGCGTTAATCCACAATCAGTAGTTGAGTGAGTGCATTACTAATTATACTGGTTCAGTGTACAGTAGGTCAAGTGGGAGTCGATTAGCAGCATACCGTGTTAATTACTGGTGATTGGTTGATGCTTTCACACGGGAAAGAGAATTATGTATGCGCTCCATCATCAGTCATAATGTTCAATTGATTTCAGTACAACAGAAGCGCTTAGGTGTCTGCGGGTGTCAAATATTGAAGCGCTGATTAACGCCGAGAATTCCAAATACGGTTTCAACCGTTATTACACGTAACCAGGGGTGCCCACAGGGGGGGTCATAGCGCAAGTTGCGGATTGAGAATTTTGGGGGGGGATTTTTTCAAGAATAACATTTTAAATCCAACATTGATGGAAATTTTTAACGTGTTTATGCAACAAACTAAGCTATTAGTAAAAAACTAAAGCAATTGCATATCTTTATGATTGTTTTAACGAACTGGCGGCATAAATGTCTCTACCAGTACAACTAGTAGTAAATTTTGTTTTGGAATTTGGAAAACTGACCCTGGCAGCCTGCAGCAACATCCTGTCAATGAGTCAGAGGGTACGTGAATAATAAATCGTGAATGTAAAAATGTGTGCGTGTGCTAAGCTTGTAGACCGGCGGGCAGAGGAGTAAAGGGGGCGGGTCCTTAGTTCTAAAATAATTTGTATAGGCTTATTGAAAAACCCCGAGATTCAGGTCTAAAATATACCTAAAACTCGAGTTTTGAAGTCTTAATTTTCAAATTTTACCCTTTTACTGTGGGGTATTCCATACTCCCCAGACCCCCCGGAACGGCTTGTACCCCCTGGGTCATTATTAGTGGGCGGACTATTCAATTGGGGGGGTGCTGAGACTTTTGGGGGGATGGGCACCTCTGCACGTAACGCTACTGTTTTAAATCCTCATTACCAATACAATTATTATTCAGACTAAGTGAATTATTAATCCTCTCAAAACATCAAAGAACTTGCAAAGAGCAATATGTAACTTTATAAACTATTACTAAGTATTATTTGTTTGTGTTTGTCCTTTGATACTGTGAATGTCCCGTTGCTTCTTTAACTCTTAAGAAATTCAATTTGAAGATTTCCTTATCGGTTTTAAACTGTCTGTTTTTATCTTTTACTACAAGATTTTCCAATTTCGCCCGTTTCTCTGGCTACATGCCTAAGACAGCAGTGGCGGCGATAAGGCCCCCGCAGACCCCGCGGCGCGGGGGGGGGCCCGACCCTCATGGGGGGCCCCAGTTGGCCCAGTCATGGGACATAACTTGTAACATGAAAAATAAGCGTAAATGAGTTGTAAAACGCTTCTTTGTTTAATTATCGGTTGACCATAGAATTGACGACCCAGTGAAATCATTTGAAGTAAAAGTTTTCAATGCAACACTAGATATTGTAATAGCTCAGCTACAAATGAGATTCGAAGGATTGCGTTGCATTGATGATAGGTTTTCATTCCTGACGCCTCAGAATTTAGTAAACTTCTCACAAGAGACAATAGTGGAGAAAAATAAGGCTCTGGTAAATGTGTATCCTGGTGACCTTTCCACATCACTGCCTGACCAAGTAATATCCTTCAAAGCTCTGATGTCCAAAGAAATTGTACACAAGAAAAGAATTCGAGAAATGATGAATTTACTGGATGAAGAAAACAGCTGCCTTATGAGTTGCCTCCCAGACTTAACTACAGCTTTGCAGCTTTATTTAACCATACCTGTCACAACAGCTACAGCGGAAAGAAGCTTTTCAAAACTTAAATTAATTAAATTAAGTCATACTTAAGAAGTACCATGGCCCAAACTCGGTTGAGTGACTTGGCACTGTTAAGCATTGAGCATGAAGAGACACAGAAAACTAATATCAACGAAGTGGTTGAAAAGTTCTTAGCTATTAAAAAAAGAAGACTAGGCTTAGGAAAACAGTGAACTTTGGTTGATCCTCATCTGTAAATATTGTACATTACTTGAGTTCGAGTGTTATTGAATTGGATTAGACTTAAGGAGAACTTGTATAGAGTATATTCAAGAATTTTACAAATTCAGTTACAAACTAATTTAAATGTTTGAAAAAAGCTAGAATGTTATTTTGATATTCGTTTTTAAATAATAAATTTTTAACACTCTGTGTGCGGTACTGTTTCATAGTCTGAATTTAGATCTTTGACGTAAAAATAAATCATTCTTTTTATTTTGGTTTTTTTATAGTTTGTATAGAACTTTGTCTACTTAGCAACAATGAATTTTAAGAGTTTGTACACGTGTAAAACATCCTTTGCAAATTGCAAACGCTTTGTGATAGACGAGAAAGTATTCACAAACCATTGTTGTGAAACACACGTCAATAGAAACTCATTTGAGTGTTTTCCCCTATTACGTATACAAAATTTAACCATTTTTATAGGGCCCCCTAATTAGTTTCGCGGGGGGGCCCCCGTTTCGTTAGCGCCGCCACTGTAAGACAGCCCACGTATGGTGAACTCGGGTATACTCGTGATACTTTTTGTGAAGCTTGTCACGGGTTAACCAGTGCTCCTACAAATGCCTAGTTTCTCCCTTGAGAGCAGCGCATTCTAACGTTCAGTTTGCGTTACAACGTGTTTATTGTTTTGCAACTTTTTGAAGTGAAAGGTAAGGAATAATTCTTATATTTCTGTATCTGTTAATAGGACGTGTATTTTTATTGTACTATCATTGTAATTCACTACATTAACCATCAGATTTAGTCTTAAATTGTCAGTTACTACATACTGAATACGATGGTACATATTATGATAGGTTATGGACGGCGTATACGTTGTAGGAGCGTATCTCCGAATCAAAGTTTCTTAAATGTTTTTTGTTGTTTTCCAAGCAAAGCTGCTTCCTAGTAATGTACAAATTTATTTAATTTTTGACATTTACTTCTGAAAAAGACTTCCATTAAATATAAATCTTCTAAATTGTTTTCTACTAAATTTTTCGGTAGTTTTTATTTCCTGAATTCGATTTCTCCTTACGATTTTAATTATTAACGGAGTTTTTAATTGTCATGTTTTTTTAAAGTATGATTTTAGCTTTATTTTATTTATGATTTTAGATACCATGAGTATGCCTTACGTATCACGAGATTGGCTCAATCCAGGTAAAGTCGTGACATCACGAGTATAGCGGAGAGTTGTCACGAGATTACCAAGCAAGAACATTGTTTCGAAATTTAATTAAAATAAATATAATATATTGTTTTATCCAAAACTTTTTTAGTGCGATAAAGTCCTTAGAAAACATTCTTTCCAAAGATTAAAACAGAAAAAAAGAATTAAAAATTTTTGGTTGGCACAATTGGTATTTTATATACTTTATCACGAGTTTACCCAAGTTTACCATATACTTTAATAATCTGTTTTAGTGACCCATGTTTTTACCCGCAAAATTCAAGTTTGAAGCCGACAATGAATTCTATCTTTGATACGATAAGAATGTGTCTATAGATCCGTAATTGCAACTTCTTTCTTTTATCTGTTTCAACATTCACGTTACAGGCTCATTATTGAGTATTGGATGTAGCGAAATGTTACCCAACATTAGTTTTACTTTCCTTGAAATGGTTTATGTTGAAATTATTGGACGATTTATATCATGGCTTACCTGGTGTATACCATGTTTTATATGATTTATACCCTGTGAAATGGTTGTACATTCTTGTTTTTGTTACTCTAACGTTTTATATTCTCCTCGCCTGTTGGTGGTCGTTCCGAGCTCATGATCCTTAACTTAAAGTGCTAGTAAAGAGTTCGTGATATCCCGCTAGCGGTCTTTACTGGTCAACATACTCTCTGTGCCAACTTGTTGAACGACTACCACACCTTCTTCTTCTGCCCATCGGCCCTTTGATAGATAATGTCTAGTGCCATCTCGTCGTATGAAATGTTCTACAAAGTTTAACATTTTTTGCTGAACAATTGGAAGTATAATGCTCTTGTCATTAATGTAGAATTATCTGACTCCACATGTGTCCTGAGAACGGTGCGCATATCAACGGCATTCTGTCCTAGCAGGCCACTTCAAACATTTCGATTCAACATTTCATACAGCCCAAGTAAAATAACTCCTCTGTGCTGCTGAACTTTTACAGACGATGCGTATTTGTATTTAAAAAACTTTCACCGTTGTTTTGATTGACACGAGCGAGCGAGCGGTGTAACGAAACTCGAGACTTAAGGCTTCACCTCTGTGTTTCGTCCGCCTTAATTAAAAGTAATACAGAATATTAAAACGAACCACTGAACCCTTTCTCTGCCTGCAAGAGAATTGTCACAACAAAAATTCTCGCAGCAGTGTTCTGAGAAATTTGTGTACAGAATCAAAATCAGATTATTTAAACTGTCATTCTTCCGTTAAGAAGACAAGTGACAACGGAATTTCGCATTGTTTAATTATCTCTGATTGTGCGATAATTTAATTCGTTAAGAAGAGCGACCTTCGTTTAACCAGGCTATTCATAAACATTTTCGCTAACAAAGTCGTGAACAGTTAGCGTTTTTAATTTTAGTGTTGTTATTTTTGTATCGAAAATAATAATATAAAACTCCCCACATTCTCTCACATATCTGTCTATCTATTTACCTACATATCTATCTATTTTTTCATTCTCTTTCCTTTTCTCTTCTCTTTGCTACATCCTAAATTTTATACTAATGAGCGGGGAGGAGAGTTTCTAATGAAAATCTAACCTCATTATAAAAACAGCATCCAACATCAATAAGGACAAGCATATATAAAAAAATGCAACTCCAGATGCGGTAGCCATCTTGCACAACGCTTTTTCACAATAGGTTCTTGAGTTAAAGTATGATACACACGCTCATATAAGATGATTATGATTTCAGCAACATCATTCACTCCTCAATCTGCGGTCTTACAACACCCTACGAAATTTCTTCAATACTGCCATTTTTTGTTGCACGTTTTGGACGTCCACTGCTGGGATAGTCTTCAACGCTTGTACGACCACGTTTAAACTCGAGTGTGCCCCACTTACCGTTGTTTCTCAAGGCGCAGCATTTCCTAACACATTTACAATTTCGATTTGATTTTCCATTGGCGCTAAAACGTTTTTAACAGAGAATTCATCACAACACGATGTCTGATTTTGTGCATTTTAAAAACACGCGTGGCAAGAAAATTTCAAACAGCTGGTAAAAAGTGAACAAAAGTGAACAAATTGACAGATATATCTGGAAATTAATAGGTGTTCACGCGAAATGTACGTCTTGGAGCACACGAAAGATTTTAGTTCTACCACTGAGCTATAGATGTCGCTCCGCGAACTTTTCAACTGACCCTCGTATTCAACACAGATGGATTGAGTTTAAGTAACTATCCTTACTTCATAATTCGCTGTTTCTTATATTTATACCAGAAAAGACCTTTATGTGACTTATAAATTAACTTATGTAAGTAAATTAACAGAGTCAGGTGCAGAATAATAATTCTTACTTGTGGAATCAGATCACCAAAGATCAAAGACTTACTAATTCTTTCAACGTTTGTGATCAGTTAATCTGCAAATGTCCGACTTTTTCGGACAACCGTAAATATTCCTTGTGGTATTATGTAGCCTATGTAGTATGCAGATATTGTAAGTTGTCTTCCCCAAATAGTAATTCTGCTGAAGATAGGAAGAGGAAAATCTGTTCTAGGCTAGTAAATTTTTCTTTTAGTTAATATTTAGTTAAAATATATACTGTAGTTATTTCGTTTTCAGCTACCGCTGAAAAAATATGTTTATGTTACAATTGTTACATTTTTTTGTGATATATAATAAAATAGTATACTATAGTTGTTGTTCTTTCTTTCATCTTATTATTGTCTTTGTTCTTCTACTTATTTTCGTCACTTTTGATAAGTAACAACGACTATTCGTGCCACCCATATCCTCTTCTCGTCTTTATTTTTTCTTTCATTGTACATGTCACAGTGCTATATGAATCCCCATTCCAAGGGTGAGTTGGATACTACCATGTTTCACAGTAAACAAACTATTGTTATTGTGTTTCACAATAAACATAATAAACTACTAGTAGCCATGTGGTCGACCATTATCAGATCCAGAGCTTTGCGTTCAAGTCTCCTGATTGAACACAGTCTGTAGCAATTTAAATTATTCTGTTCTAAAATACTGCAACTATCAATTCATTGAGTATTGGATTTAACCAAAAATTCTGCCAAACGAACATAAATTTAAAAATTTCCTATGTTTAATTTTAATTGGGTCTTATAAATTTCCACGGCAAAGTCGTTTGAACTGATTGAAAAAAAACGGTGTGTAGGGCCTATTATTCGCTTGCTAGTAATCAGTAATAGGCCTATAATACATTTCCTTACACGGCGATTCGATCGACTAAGTAACAGTAGGAAATTATTGTAATGTGACTTGATTACATTTCATTGTACGAATATTCGAAACCAGCAATTCATAATAACTGAGAGGTAACCTTTATTTCTCTGTGTATTTTTATTTATTTTTTTTTTTGTGTCGGCCATCTAAGGACCACATACCAATTTCAATTCTTTATTCTTTTCTTTTTCTCCAATATTCTTTCATCTTTTCACTGTGTCTCTTCTTCCTGTCTTCAGTCCAATTTGAACCGTCGTTTTTCTCTCTTCTATCCTGGACTCCTTCCATTTTTAACACTTTTGCTCGAAAAAACTTCTCTTTCAATGGCTTCTTCTGCGATTATATATATATATATATATATATATATATATATATATATATTTGTTAATACTTTTGGACTTCTTTAATCCAACTATCTTCTTCCCCCATAGATATTTGAATATCTGCTTTGTAACCTATTTTCGTCCATTCTATATAAATGTCCAAAAAATAATAGTCTTCTTTTTCTCACTCTTTCTGTTATATTTTCTACATTTGATATATTTCATCATTACTTCTTAATTTCCAACCTTCTGAAGTTTTTCGTGGGCCTAATATTTTCCTAATAATTCGTCTTTCCAATATTTCTAGTTTGTCTAAATTATAAATAAATGCTAGACATTCACTTGCATATAGTCATTCTGGCTTTACTACTGTACTGTAATGCCTTATTTTCACATTTTAGATATGCACTTTTTACTGTAAATATCTTTAGTTATACCATATGCTCTTTTATTACCATATACCTTTTTATTTTATTATTTTGTGTATTGTTACTCTTTCCATTTTATGAATCCTTTCTTCTATAGCAGATTTTTCTAAACCATTCCCTTGAATTATTTCCCCTATATACTTAAATTTTCTAACACCCTTTCTATTCGACCAATATCTATTTTATTTTTTTATATATTTTTTTTTTAGCGAAGCGAGGTACTCACGTTTTTAAACGAACATATATTTACGATCTAAATGAGAACACTTCCACGTATATTAATCATTTGCATAGTCTGAAACGGGGCTATAAACAATGGTATGTTCTACTTTTGTAACTGGATCATTGCTGCTGTACGCGCGAAAATCATATTCGAATAGATAAAACTCCAACTGTATATTGTAATTAAATTACTAACTGTAGAAAATTTGTTTTTAATTATTCACCATGCTCTATTTATATTCTCTATACGCGCACGTGCACGATTTCAAACTACAATTAATCAATTAATCCATTTACCGATACAGAAATAACTAGAAAACGAAAATAATAAAATCAGCGTTGGTTTAATATAGCAATTTTTACCGCAAGCTTTCCTGTTAATCGATAGGGTCTATCGTACGATCTATTCAGAGGAGAAGTCGGTTTTTTAAAACATATTTAAACTGTATTTGTACTGGACTGTGTACTACGTACCCAAAATCGTGCGGCGTATGGCTGCCAAGCATCGACCATTCGGAGAAAAACAAAAAAACAATCAACAAAACCGTGGCTGTCGGGTTCTGAAATCGCTCACTTTCTCTCTCTAATCGCAGGAAACAGCTCACAAAAATCAAACTAAACTTAAATAACACTAAAAATAAACTAGAAAATATCAACGAAATAAAAATTAAAAATAAATTTCAATGAGAACTCTAAGGAATACATATTCGACCTGGCCTTAAATTCTGTTTCTCAAGAGTCACATAGGGTCTCATAGGCCCTTTGCTATCGCCGTTTCAAGTAGATGACTTACCTTCTTCTTCTTCTTCTTCTTCTTCTTCTTCTTCTTCTTCTTCTTCTTCTTCTTCTTCTTCTTCTTCTTCTTCTTCTTCTTCTTCTTCATCAGTACAGGCTAACGTGAACTCTGGCTTCCAATACAAATATTTTCCAAAGTCTCCTGTCAATTGGCATCTCAATGTAATCCCTCACATCCATACTTCTGGGATCTTCTAGCACATCATCTAACCATCTTATCCTAGGTCGGCCCCTCTTTCTGCTTTCACAGACCTACGCCCTCAGAATTTTCTTTGGCATATGCTGATCATCCATCCGCTCTAGGTGACCTAGTCATTGTATTCGTTGACCCTTTACGAATCTTACAATGTCCTCCCGCTCCAATAGCTCATCTATCTCCTGGTTATTTATTATTCTCCATTCGTCATCTTCTTTGACCGACCATAAACACGTCTTATGATCTTTTTTTCAAACCTTTTTAATAGCTCTTGTTTCTTTTTTATCTGTAGATGACTTATTACCTACGTTTACGAAATGTTTTAATATAGTATCTTACGGTGACGACACGAATTGTCTCGTCATTGACCTAATTATAGAAGGCGTAATGGAAGAAGCATAGTTTGTGGCTTCCAAATTACATACTTGGTTTAAATTTTTGTTTGTTTTCGCTTTTTCCAACAAAAAGCATGTTGTTCCTTATTGGTCATAACTTATTACAGAATTAAATACTATAAATTGGTTTAATTGTCTGTAACATCGTTACGTTTTTGGGCATTAGTATTGGCAGTGCAGGAAGGAACTGGAAGGAACACGTGGAATGTCTTCTTTAGTAACTCGGTTTGTTCTTTTTCGTAATCCGGAATATTAGAGGAGCCGTATATATGAGAAGTTTATATTAATAACTCGATTCAGTCACTGATAATTTTGTAAATTTTATACTGAGAAATCGCACAGTAGGTTACGTGGTTAAACAGTTTCTAATGCAAAAGTATTCTTTAAGATTAATTACGAATGTAAAGACATGGATAAAATATAGTCCTCTGTTTTAAAGAACTCGGAATTGTGCCTGTAGCAACGATGTACTTATTCGAATTAATAGAATTTATAAAACGTAAGTTGCGTTGCACGAACTAAAATTTAGTTTCGCCCTAACAGCCCGGATAATATTAGCAATTTCAACAATGCTAAGGTATTTCATTCTGCAAATGAATTCCTCGACTGTTGTTTCAAAATTAAGTAAATTCAGTACAAAATATAAACTTTACAAAATCTATTTGTATGTAAAAATACAAATGATTAAATAAATATAATTAAATTACTACCGACACGAAACATAAAGTTTTGTATGGGTAAAAATTTAAAAGTTTTACCTTATAGCCTGAACAAGTTTTCGCTTATTATAAGCTTCGTCAGAGGCTGCGACTGGGAGCACTGTCAGTCTTGTTCTTGGGACGGCGTCGACTTTTGAAGGATCGATGTTGTGTGTGTGAGGTGTGATATGTTCGAATAATATGTGTGATTTGAATTCTGTCTGTTCGTTTAGGGTGTCATTTTTATGTGTTTGTAAATTTCCAATTATTCAAGAGTGTCTAGTTTTCGGCCTTTTGCGTGTACGTGTTGTCGTCGATGTTTGTGTATGTGTGGTTTGCTTCATTGAGGTGGTTTGCAAAGGTGGATTCGGTAGTGGAGTGTAGTGCCTTTGTGTGTTCAATGTATCTTTGTTTGAAGCAACGTCCTGTCTGGCCTATGTAGAATTTGTTGCAGTTTGAGCAATTTAGTTTGTAAACACCAGGTAGATCGAATTTGTTTTGTGCTTTGTGTGTTCTGTTTCGTTTGTAGTTTTCTATGCGATTTTGTATCCTACTCTATTGAATTTGTGGGCTATTTTTTTAGTGTGGTTATTGATGTATGTTAGTGTTATGAATTTGTTGTTTTCTGTCTTTGTCTGTTGTTTGTTTTGTGTTCTGTGTAGGAGTTTATTGACTATTGTTCTGTTGTATCCATTGGATTCTGCTAGATATTTTAGTTTAGTTCGTGTTTAGTTAGTGTTTAGTTCGTCTTTGTAGTCTTTTTCATGTAGTGGGATGTTGTTAAGTCTATGTATCATAGTTCTGAAGGCAGCTAGTTTGTGTTGTATTGGGTGATTGGAGGAGTTGTGTATTAGTGTGTCAGTTGCAGTGGGTTTTATGTATATACTAAATTTGTGTCTGTGTTCAAATTTTGTGATGGAGAGGTCTAGGAATGCTATTGTTGTACTCATATTCAGCAGTGAAGGTTATGTTTTTGCGTATTTGGTTTATGTGGGTTAGTAACTGTTCCCATTGTCTTTTGTTTCCCATGTATAGAATTATGCATATCATTAACATTGATTAACAAATGAATAATAAATATATTAAAGATATTCTATTTTATTCTATATGAAAAGTTATTCTATTTCAAAAAATTAAGAAATCCACATACGAAATGTTTATAATTTACAAACAAACATATTCTGTTAACAAAAAATAACATCAAATTTTTACTTTCAGAAGACGGGAAAAGTAAACATATTGTTTAATCTAATAATAACAAATAGAAGCTGCACATTTCTGCCCGTGCGTGAACACGCACATACACTCGTACATATCTAGTAATCTCCACGTATAGCAAATGCCGTCAGATAAATGCCGATACGATCTCGAATAACTCTGCTGTAGGTTGCATATTAATAAAGAATATGTACGTACAAACTCAAGACCAGTCTGGTGCTTACGTCTCACATTTCTGTTCCATTTACTCCGGCATTCTTGCGATATTACTCAGAGACACTCTCGTTTAACGCTGCGCTGATGTGTTTTACATTTTCCGTTGTCAATAATGACGTACTACGCTCCAGTAATACACATTGATGCAGACGTTTTTTAGCAGGTTTTAAACCAAGCTGCTGTTTACACACACACACACACACACACACCTCGTTCTCGTTTTCATCGCGTCCATATAATATGACGTTACAAGAATGTGTGCTGAATTTTTTGTTCGAAAATGTTATTCACTTGTTCCAAGGCCATGTCATCATCATCGTAATTATCAGTAGTGTGCTGACGAGCGAGTTCCGGCTGCAGCAGTTTGAGAACCAAAAACATAATTAATTCAATTTATACAAACCGCCTGGAAACAATTCTTGGAGTTCAAGTACAATCGTAATTTTACTAAATAGTCTACTATAGAGTACAGATTAGATATAACCTATATACACTGTCAATTGATAGTATAAAGAATATTATTGGCTTAGAAACTGCCTGTCAATCCTGCCTTAATCGATTGTCGATTTCTTGGATTGCATCTCGATTGTATTCTTCTTCTCCTTCTTCTTCTTCTTCTTCTTCTTCTTCTTCTTCTTCTTCTTCTTCTTCTTCTTCTTCTTCTTCTATGGCGTCACAGTTCGAAGTCGAACCTTAGCCTCCATAATCATCCGCCTCCATGTTTCCCTGTCCTTGGCGATCGATGCCCATCGTTTTATTTTAAATAAATTATCAGCATCCCTCGCCACTGCGTCAATCCACCGTGTCTTGGGTCTTCCGACAGGCCTTCTACCCTCGATCTGACTAAACAGTACCTTCCTAGGTATCCGCTTGTCTTCCATCCTAATGATGTGTCCTGCAAATTACAATCTATGCAGTCGGATGGTGGTGGCCAGATCATTGTCTTTATACAGCTTGTGTAGTTCCTCATTGTGACGCATCCTCCATACCCCATTGACTTGGACTGGTCCATATATTCTCAAAATTCTCCTTTCAAAAGTATTGACTATGTTAGCGGCTTGTTTGTTCAGAGTTCAAGTCTCCTACCATATGTTATCACCGGTCTAATCATAACTTTATATAATGTGACCTTGGACTGATAGTGAATATTCCTTGTCTTGAATTTAGATGTCAACAAAGCATATGCTCTATTTGCGGCCTGTATCCTTTTCCTTATTTCACTTATTTCGTCATTGTTTTCTCCCATCCAACATCCCAAATATTTAAACTGATTCATTACAGTATTTCCAGGTTTAGTGGTTCAATTTCAAACTGTTCACGTTTCCTTGTTTTCTTCTGAGTGGTGATCATAACCTTTATTTTATCTGTATTAACCTGCAATCCTATCTCTTCTTCTTCACCTCCGAGTTCCTTGAATGTCTCTTTTGCTCTTCCTTGGGATCTTGCCATAATATTGATGTCATCTGCATACCTTACGATCTGGAGCATTTTATGTTCTAATGTTGAATTCCTGTCAATTGACAATTTCCTGATCACATATGCAAGTGCTAAGTTGAACAGTGTTGTTGCCAGCCCACCGCCCTGTTTTAACCCTCTCGTGACATTAAAAGGATCTGTCGTACCCGTTTGCAATTTGACTTAGGCCGTTGTCTGTGTCATTGTCAAACGTGTCAGTCGATTGTATTATTACTTTACCAAAATATTCTACCTCATTCTCACCTGGCCGACCTTTAAGACCACTCCACACCCTTTCAGATGGTGCAGCCTTATTAAACACCACATTTACCTTTTCCGTATGTATTTTAGGACCAACCTACTCCTTTTTTCTCGTAGAGCGTATTCATCATGTTTTCCAATTCAGTTGCGATGTCGCTAAGGAACATTACGTCATTTGCGAATCTAAGATATGAGTGAATACTCTCTCCTTCAATACGGCTAAAAAAAAAAAAAACGCTCTACTCATTTAAACTTGGTTTAAACCAGTATTATCAGCAAACGACTTTGATGATAATTACGTGATACGTGCCTTTTCCTGTTGGTGGGTTATTTACTACCATATAACAAAACGTTTTCTTCTTAAACGTCATCTGCATGACTTAAAGCGTGATTATCAATGTTCTCTTCACTCTTCCACACTCTGTTTCATACCTATACAATTTAACAGCTACATCTTTGTTTTCACTACTAAAATTTGTATTCATTATTTTCTGAATCACTGTTCACATTCATTTCAAAATACAAATCTTAACTAAGGATGAAAATTACTGGAAGCTCCGTATCTATCACTTCCTGTACGAAAAAGCGTAAGATGAACGCTCTCACTCCGTACCCATCACTCCTACCGTAATAACTCTGAGGTGTTATCATACGTCATGTGTTGCTTTCCTACGAGGTCGAAATGTGAACGCTGAATAACTCACAAGTATCTGGAAAGTACAGGTATGTTTGAAATACGACTGCATAATACGAATACTTATAAATAACCAACATTAAAGTATTAAGAAATGCAAGTAAAGAACTAAAACTACCATTAACCATTAAAGATAAACTACCATTACCAACCTTACCACCTTTTTACCGTTAAGAAAAGCAAACCGTAAGGTCTTGGGCACGTTTCTAGAAACGGTTAGTACAGATTTCTTAGTTTATCACTCAAGTCAGAGTACAATGCAAGAAGGGAGTTGAGAGACGTGGAATTTCCTCGTTGAAAAAACTTGCGCAGAAGATTCTAATAATTAGTGTCAATTAATTTGTTTTGAAAAATTAAAGTAAACATTGTGGTCTGCAAAGAAATTATTTTATGTGTGTTATTATTATTATTTTGTGTGTGTGTGTGTGTGTGTGTGTGTGTGTGTGTGTGAGAGAGAGAGAGAGAGAGAGAGAATACTAGAGCTGCCGCTGTCTTCAACGCCTCGATTCTTATCTCCCTTTATCACTGACTTCCCAATCTATAGCCGTTTTTTTTTTTTTTTTTTTTTTTTTTTTTACTTCGTCCTTCTACAGCGTCCAAAATCTACCTCTTCTTCTTCTTTCAATGAGGGTCTAATTCGATTCTTTCAAAACCCAACCATTTATCTTTCCGTTCTCTTATTTATGTTTCTGTGACAAGACACATCAACCCGTTTGTTTCTATGTGTAACTTATTATATCGTTTTCCATTGCCACTCATGACTCTGAATTGCTTTTCTTTTTATTTAGAAACACTATTTGCCGGGCTGTCAGGTCGTGGCCTATGGTTTGTGTTGTTGACAAAAGTTTCGGCCTCACCATCGGATGCCATCATCAGTGTCGGAAACAATTGGCACGGTGTCCCCCAGTTCACCCCAGTGATGAGGTAGAGAATAAGTGGGCCATCTTAGGCAAGACACATAGTCTCTACCTCATCACTGTGGTGAACTGGTGGACAGCGTGCCAATTGTTTCCGACACTGATGATGGCATCCGATGGTGAGGCCGAAAGGTTTGTCAACACAAACTATAGACCACGACTTGACAGCCCAGCAAATAGTGTTTCCAACTGTGTGGACATCGGCCTTGAAAGCAGTAGGAACTTTATCATTTTATTGTTAATAATATTAATACTATTATTTTCTCAGGAATACCAAAGGTCTCGTTTGCGATATGATGTAATTTTTTTTACGAAAATCCGTTTATATTTGGCAAATTAAAAAATAGTAAATAAACATAATGCTACTTCTCTATAAACTGTAAATTCAATGGCGAATGTAAGGGCGTCAAGTATGGCTGTTTTTGAAGTAACAACTGTCAAAATGCTCAGCCTGTTCATCGTAAACTATTACGTCGTCCGTGAATAGTGTGTACGTTGGCGCGCGTGGGAGTGAGGACTTAACAGAATAGAGGCAGTTGAAACCATTAATGTTAAATGGGCTTCGATCGGTCGATTGTCGTCACTTTCGCTTCGAGTTTGGCCCCCGCCCCGCCCTTGCTTCTCAAATTCGCCCACTCCTGTTTCATCCCTTATTAGGCGAGACGCTCTCTGCTTAAATTTCACCTTAACTGAACCGCAAATCGAGTGTTTAATGTATACACAGACTGTAGTGAACAAAAATCTTCTCCGTTTCACATTTTAGACAATCCTGCTCACTGCAGATACGGTCTTTTCCTCTGCCTATCTTTTCTTCGTCTACTTTTTTGAGTTCTCCAAAGATGTTCATTTCAATTTTCTTTACTTGTTTCAGTTTCTTTATTTTAACTATAAATTTTATGTTTTTCTTCATATGATATCGTGACCTCTTCGACTGGATCACTTAACTCGTTTTAGAAAACCCACTTTAGTGTTGTACACAAGTGCGGTAACTGATGACGTTTTATTTGATGTTTACGATGTGTGTGAATAAAACTCAGTGGCGGCTCGTCCATAAGGTTCAATGGTTCAGTGAACCCCCCTAAATAATTTAAATACGTTTAAGGATTTGTTGAGATAATGGTTTTAAATTTAAATAAAAAGATTTGTAAAATTAATCTTGTTGACTGAACAGTAATGGATTCGCGTAATAGGCGTATTGTTCGCTACTATTGCTTGAGGTGCAAAACAGCTCTCAGCACCTTCTAGACTGTGTAGACAGCTTGGGGGGGGGGGGAATCAGTATACGCAAAATTACATTCTACAGTCACTAATCCCGAGTGTTAACGACGGAGACGAATAGTTCCGACGAGGGCCGAACCGCACTGACCGGGAATTTTAACATTTTCATAATACCGCCATTCGCCATTATTATAATTTTTACCACATGATTTGTCCGTTTGCCTTCAGTTTTGTGTCATATTTCTCTATTTCATTTAGAATGGATTGAAAATGTGTGCAGTAAAGTCTTAAAATGAATTAAAATAGTGAAGTAATTGTATTCCGAAAATAAATTGTGCTTAGAGTAGTAATTAAATAATTATATTAACGTAAAGCAGATCGAAGCGTGTATAACCTTCAAAGTGTTTGCTGGTATTTTTGTGTGTTAAGTGTTCCGGTGTTTCTTATTTTTGTGTTCAGTTCATTGATTTGGTAAAATGAATATTGTTCAATCTATTTTAAACACAAATTTTTCTTCTCTCGTAAAGCAACTTAAGGACAACATTTCTTAAGAAGGTTAATGAAACGAAAGGTAACAGACAAGGAAGGTTGACAAAACGTTCGGCTGGTATTTTTTAAGGTGATAGCGAGTTGACCAAACAACTGATAGCGAAGTTGGAAATAAGTGAACTACGGGTACTTTGGCCGTAGGCTGTACAATTGTTTCTCGGTTAACCCACGATGTTCATATTTCATAATACCAAACGTTTCATCTATATTTCGGATGAGGAATCGTCAGAGACGAGCCACACTACGAATGTATCAACGAGTATGCACCAAACGTTTTGTGTTTAGAAAGATTAACGGAGTGCGTTAAACAGTAACCAGACTTCTTATTGATAATAAAAACACGAAAACTTACGAACTAGTTTAGCTTTATATTTTCAATACAAAAAATACATTATGTATTTTAATTATAATTACATAATACTTTTTTGAATGCAAAAAACCTGAAAGTATACTCGTCACACGTGTCATTATCAGCAGTAGCATCTATAATCTATTACGTGCGGAATTTTCTGCCGAATTTGAGTCAGTGTCCATGGACCCTTCTGACTTTTTTTTACAATGTCTTCATGAAAGGTTATAGAATAAAGTTAAGAAAATTGTTTGGCCCGATCTTAAATTTAGGGGTTGTTTTCACTACTTTTTCGTGGTTAAAAAACAAATTTAATTAACCCCGGGAACCGATAGAGAACCAAATTCTAAGCAAGAAAGGCCGCATACACGTTTCCGAAAAAATGCGTTGTTTGCAAGTTACAAGGGTTCAAACTGTTGCCGAAAAAACGCATTTATACAATACTACCTCCCCACTGGATGTAGGCCCACGAATATCTCTCTCTACTCGTTCCCCAGTGATTTCTCTACTGAATCATTCTTGTGTCCAGTTCACAGATCATCTCACCAGTTCACTAGCAGTCAACCAATTCCCCCCCCTCGAAATTACGTCGTGGCCTCTTTAACCACCAGCTTCGTCACCATCACCCATCTTCTCGTTTAGTCAAATATCCTCTTCACCTACGTTTTCTTTTCTGAATTTTTGTAAGTGATATCATCCTAGATTGGTTGCGTGTACTTTTAATTATCTACCTGTCTCGTCTTGTTAGTCCTACTCTAATCCTTTCCAAGTTTCTCTTTGTAGTCCTCAGCTTTTATACCATTCTTGTACCCACTGACCGCGTTTCTTGAACCACCAATCACGAGATGCGTATTTTGATTAAAACCTCTCTCTTTAAATACAGTGGTAATAAGTTGTTCTTATGTATTACTACTTATTTTACCAAAAACAAGTCACCGTGATCTTATACCCAAACTTACACCTCTCATCTAGTTACTAAACTATGTTTGTTTTTTCCATATTTGTTTATCCTCTGACCAAATCTTTTACTTTCCAATTGAGGTCATTGGTCGTTGTTCGTCTCAACTGCACTTCCGCTGAAAATACTACAAAACTGCAAATTTGAGATTCCTTCCTTCCTTTTCGTTTGAGCCGAGCCATCTACGGGATGCGACTGCACAACTACTGAAGTTCATTTCCCCTTAGCCAGTAGTATATTATTTCATTATCTGGTCCGCTATTGTTCGTTCTTCATCGGATAATACCCTTTTGGAAGTTCTTAGTTTATCTTCGGACAGATTCTCCACCTCCGCGACTTTGCTTCTGAGCACTTCTAAGTTTCCTACATCTTCTGACCTACCTAATTCTACATTTTTCTAGATCCTGATGGGCTTCTTTGCTGTGAAGACTCCTCCAGCGTAACTCACTGTTGTACTCCCTTTCTTATTGGCAATTTATTTGATAACTTACGTTTCATATACGAGTTGAATGTGGTGAATTTATTTAAATTTCAATTGGCACTTCTATTTTTCTACTTTAGCCTTCTCCTTCATACTTCTTCTCTTCCTCTTTCCCCCTCATTCTCCACCTAAGCTTAAATTTCATTCATCAATATGAACCAATATGGGAAGAAAAGACTGCTGTGTGGCAAAATTAATAAGAATTTAAGGAAAAGGTTGGCCAAACGTTATGTGTGGAGCGTTGCTTTATATGGTGCAGAGACATGGACACTGAGGAAGGAGGATGAGAAAAGATTAGAAGCATTTGAGTATCTATCCGTACCAATACCGTTTATTAGATTTGTTGTTGTTGTTGTTGCTGCTGCTGTTGTTGTTATTATTATATTAGCATACACTGTAGTGCTCTGAAACATATTTATACAAATTTAATTTAATCAAATGTATTTAAAATTGAGCGGTTTTCAAAAATACGAGTAAAATATCGACAGTTTTTTTTTATAATTACTTTTCCACGTGTAATTTAGATTAGTGGAATAGATTTTAACTGCAGTTTTAGCATGTAACGTTCAGCAACCTCTTGGTATCGGTATTGCGAGATAAAATGCAATGTAACTCATACAATATGAATGCCAACATAAACCAACTCAAACTTGATTAGATACCAATTAAACACAACCTACACCAATTACAGAAACGAATTAAGATAGTCTTTTAATATTTAATTCCCGACCTACATTTCCGACAGTTCTTCTGAAGTATATAGCCAGTGGCGTATTTACGGGGGGGGACCCCTTGAGGGTCGAAAAAGTTGACGAATTTTGCTAATCTATTAATTTTTAGGCTGATCGTTTTTACAGCTGTGTACGCTAATATAGTAATAACTGTTTTTTTTTATTTATACAAACAGGTTTATTGGAAAGCATTAGCGTGTACCTTTGAAATATGAAATACTGTAGCCTATAAGCAAATCAATTCAATGAATAAGTGTCCTGTTTCAATAACGCATATTTTTATTGTAGTATTATCGTTTACTTTAATGGGACTGATTTCAGTTAGTTTAAAAATAGTAATGTTGATTAGTCTTAACTTGTTTTCTCTTTTGTATAAAGCCAACCCGACCCCCAATTGGGGACCCCCCCCAATTCCAAATTCTAGATACGCCAATACTTTTATAGTTTTTATTTAAGGTAAGGTCATGTGTGCAGAGTAAAAGACTAATGCACAGCTGCGGAACCTACAAGAGCGCGCGCGAACGCGTGCATAAAGATTGTCCCTCTACAATAAAGACACTGTTTCCTGAAGTAATTCTACATATAAAAATAAGAAGATGTGACGCATAGGCCTCAACAAAAAAGAGAAAACGTGTCGAAACGCTTTTCCACTAGTCACGGCCAAGTAAAAATATCGCCCGTAGGCCTAATTATGTTCCGAGGAAAACAACACGGAACAAAGTAGGCCTATATCCGTATTTCATCTGATATCACAGAAACTGGATTGAAATGTGGTGTTGTTAGTATTTTTTTGCACAATTGCTGAAAAGTGCAAAAAATATGAGTCGAAACGTTTTTGGGTTTAGCGTGCAAAACTTTGTTAAATTGTTAATAAAGGAATAAAGTTTTCGAATAACATTTTTTATGGAGTATTCAGTTCAAAGAATGTTTATGTAAATAAGGACTCTGATAAAGCAACCGTGTTATATAATAAAGAGAAACGCGGGCAGTATTCTTAAGTGCCGTAACTCGTGAACAACGACGCATTTCCGGACGTATGTTTGTAGGATTTTTTCTTAATTTTTAGATGTAGAATCCCCCCTCCCCCCGTATAGTGTTCTTTCCTCCCTGGACGCCCTGTGTTGTGTGTGTCTGTATGTGTTGCAGTCATCTAAAGTTAGCAAGTTCATCATTACAAATGAGCAGACTTCAAGAAAGCCACTGAGAAATAGGTACCAGAAATGTTGCAGAATCGCCTGGCCACAGGGCCGCAGATGATAGCCTACAATGGCCCATGGATCCGTAAAAGCAAATCAACAGTTAGATTTAAATTTTGACCGTGACCGTTAATTCAGATGTTAGTGTATATATCTTAGCCTACAGAACTTTGGAAACCGAAAATACAGATATGGCATCAGTGATTAGCCAATGAAACTAATTGAAAATAACCTTCATCCTACATATTAAGCAGAAGATTACGTCATGACTAGGCACATTTACGATTTTCCGTAAAAATTCCATTGAGTTAAACTGAGATAAAAACTGAAATTTAATAACCACTCTGGCCCTCTGGTACATGCTTTTAAGCTGGTGTTGTACTTAGTTATTACCGCTTACCGGCTTAGATTATCTTCACCAGCTTCTGGCTGTTTGTTCACCAACATAATAATTATCACGCAGCGGCGCTGAGTGTCTGCGCTTGTTTTATTGTCGTGAAAAAAAATCGTCGAAACTTTCGTTCTTCATTCATTTTATTACGTTCGCGTTGTGTACGAAATTGAATTTTAATTACACGTTAAAGAGCAGAGTGTAGTTATTAGTTAGGTTGATAGATGGCGGTGGTGCCATTGCGGACGGAGTGGGGATAGCGGCTTTTGCATTGTTGACGCTTCAGTCTTGTGTTGTCTATTGCGCGAGTTGGGCGTGCTGTCCGCAGTAGTGCCAATCACTGTCGAGAGTTTTCCGAAAAGTGATAAACCAAAAATGTATGAAATGTAAATTGAAAAAATTAGAATTCCATCCAAGTGAAAAATCTTTGAAATATGGTTTTCGTTTTGTTGTTCGCTGATGAATTTTAATTTTTTCTTACTTTTATTTTTATTAATAATTGACAAGTGTACAATGTAAAAATTAAATTATAGTTGTCGATGCATAAAAAATGATTCTCGTTGGTTGTTAGCTAAAATGTCAGTGTGTCTTGTGCGTATCTTTTGAAACAAACCGTGTACTTATTATGTTTGTATATAATATGATCTTAATGTAATTGGTTTAAAAGTGGTTTATTTCAGGTGTTAATATATTCGTTATACTCACTTGAATATTACAACAAATAATGGTGGATACTAATACAATCATCGAGGGAACTGTCAAGTTTCGCGACGGCAAAAAGGTAAGGAATTTCTATTTATTTTTTCTCAAAAAAAATGTAACATTTTTTTATTTATTAAAAAATAGAGTTAAGTAACTTGTTAACTTTCAGCTCAGCTAATCAAAACCATAAAAACCTAAGCAGTAAGATTGATGAGCAGGGCAATATTAAAACCTACAGGGAACTATAGGCCTATACTTTCAATTTATATCGCATATTCTTTTGTACTTACTTAATCGATTTAGCTTAGAAAATAAATGTGTAAATATTAGTATGTAAGTAATATACGAATTTAACAAATACACTTCAGTTGCGTTACTTAAAAAAAAACTTAGTAATTCCTGTCTGGGGGGGAAGGTTACCATGATTTCGATTCTTGTGTGACAAATTCAGAAAGTGGATTGGGTATTCATATATGTACATAAATGTCTTTCGTATTGGTAAGCATGATTTTATTAAGCGCATTTGTCTCTCAAGAATATTTGTCAGAAAATTTGTATTTTGTTATTTTTTAATAATTCACAGATATTTAGAAAGTTTAATCATTTGTGTATCAGTTTCGAAAGTTTCTTAATTTTTCCTAAAACTGAAATCATATTCTAGATAGAGTTGGTGTAAAAAGCGATAAGTTGATAACAGAATGTAGATCAATCAGCAGTCTAGTTTTATTTTCATGAAGTTTTTCTTCGTAACTTCAATAAAAAACAACTGAATACTCTCAGAGGAGTTTTTTGTGTGTAATTATGGATATAATCAGTTTTTTATGCTGATACGTTTGTGATAATAACGTTACGTCTCCGTTGAGAGATAGTTTTCCGAAGTTTTTGTTTATATTTTGCCGGTGTTTCGGAACAGTATCAGTACACGAAAATATTATTTATTAATAAATTAACTGCAAATTTGGAACGCCACGC
The DNA here is from genome assembly GCA_034769895.1 of Magicicada septendecula. Lineage (NCBI taxonomy): Eukaryota > Metazoa > Arthropoda > Insecta > Hemiptera > Cicadidae > Magicicada > Magicicada septendecula. The sequence continues at coordinate 80,157,964 of CM068370.1, forward strand.
TATATGAAATTACATCTTGAGGCATTCAGGGTAGTAGGTTAAATTTAAGCTAATTCTTGTCCTCTCGTTGGATAATGAAAACAAATAATATGATTTAAATTAAAAAAATGACAAACCTACTAAACAGGCAGGGTACGATATTAGGGAGATTTATGTTTTAGTCAGGTTACGCCAGATTCCAGGGTCAGCCTTCCCCTGTCCGTCCGGGTTTGATCCAAGGTCCTCCCTACCTCCCCCCTCCCGGTATCAGTATGCTGTCTACCGGAACCAGGTGAACCCTGGTGATTTAACTGGATTGACACTCCTCCCCGTTGCTCCCATTTCATTGGGGTTTGGATTTAGTTTGGCAGAATGCAAACGAATATAAATATAACTATAATTCTGTTTATTTTGCACAATCGGTGTGACTGAAAATCTACTTATATTGCTTTCAATTGAAGTTGTGTGAATTACTTTTCCGTAAACTGAATTAAAACCACGAAATACTAAGAATGTTCTCATTCCATTCTCTGCAGAGTGTGGATTAAATATTTTATTTTCAATGAATCAAAATAGGACTTTTAGAAAATAAAAAATAAGGCAGAAAACGGCAGGGGGTGACCAGTTAACGTAACCCTGTCACGATATATTTTGAATCGTTTATTTAGTACGTTCACTGGGCTGCTACACCCTTCGTAAAAAAAAATTAGACTAATGTAAAGTGTAATTTATTGCCCAAGTTAGTTTATGTACTACGAAAAGGCTAAGGTTTACGTACGATTAGGTACTGTGCTTAGGCTAATCCGTACCAATGTATGTCGACAGTAGTAGCCTATTATTAATCGTGAAAAAAGCCTGTGGAATTATGTGCTTAGGCTACAGTCTTGCACGTATCGAAATTCTGTTTAAATTACAAAAACTTTTTATTGTATAATTAGCATATACACTCTATTTTACCCATGCAACTCAAAAGTACATACAGTTGCATACAGTATACATACAGTATGAGAATTGTTCGCCCCCCCCAACCGAAATTATACTTTCAAATTAAGGGCATTAAATATATTAATTTTATGTCTTCACTTTAATTTATAAAATCTTTCCACACCGAGAATAAAATTGAAACCCAGCCTTTTTTTTAATTGATGAAATTCTGAGTATAAACACTTCCAGGGACGGGGAGGTGACAAACGGGACCGGACCCCCCTAGAGGTCAAAAAAAGTTGATGAGGAATTTTTAGGCCTTGTTATTATTTTTTTCAGCTGTATAATATAGTAGTAACTCTTTTATAAGTAGGCTATAGAAACAGGTTTTATTACACAGCGTTTTCATGTACGTTTGAAATGTGTAGTATAGGAAAACATTCAGTCAATAAGGATTTTGTAAATAAATTTCAGTAACGCGGTAAATTTATTGTGTCTTTATACTTTTTCATAGGATTTATTCTAGAATGTTATCACGTTTCTCAGCCACATTAAAGATATCAATATTGATTAGTCGTAAGTCTTTTTTTTTCTTTTGTATGAGGCCCACTCGACCCCCCTACCCCCCACCAGCACATATTGTAGATACGCCACTGAACATTCAGTGATATTAGCTAATAAGCTAGTAAAGAAAGTAGTATCTCCTTTAACTCGAAATTCATAATACTGAAACAGTAAATTCTCGGTTGCCACAGCTGTTTTTAATCGATCAGTGGTGAAGTTAGTGAATACAGCTTATCTTTTGCCGATTCCAGGCCTTCTGAGCGAGATAATCGAGAATCCCATCCTTCATTCATACTTTCCTTAAATTAAAACTTCTAGTATAATGGTGTTGGACGACAGTGTTAGCTCAAATATCGTGACGTCATTAACGCCATACCTCCTAATCGGTGTCTATAACTACCCGCCGTACGAACGATAAATAGACGTTCGGAGGATATTTTGGAGGTTTTTAGTTGATTTTTAAATGTCCACAGACTTCCAATAATCAGTTGCTTCCCTGAATTACGCGTATGACTATATTTTAGTACTCATCTGTTCAACTTCACGATAAATTAACTAGAGTAAATGAGAGCAAAAAGAAAAAAAGCAAGGCCACCAGTTACGTTTGTCAGCATTTTCAGTCTGTAGCTTGGGCCCAAGTTTTAATTGGACAGCATTATTGCGAGTGACACATGTATTTATTAGTACGGTCAAAGTAGCTCAATACTGTTAATAAGAACGTGGATTTTGAGTAGTTTTTCTTTTCAGGTTTAGGCGTATTAAAAACAAAGCTTGCACCACGGAATAGTCACAGAGACATATTTACGGGGGGAGGTGCGAACGGGACCGGACCTCTCCCAGAGGGTCGAAAAAAGTTGACGAATCTTGTTGATCTCTTAATTTTTAGGCTGTTTTATTAGGCCTAATAGCAGTCTTAAAAGTTGTTTTTTAGCTGTGTACGCTAATAGGCCTATAGTTGTAACTCTTTTTTAATATAAAAACAGGTTTAATGTACAGCATTTGCGTATGCGTTTGAAATATGAAATATAGGAAAATCAATACAGTCAGTATCTTGTAAGTAATGTTTCAATAACGCGTATTTTGTTGCTTTATTACCATTTATTTTAATGGGACTGATTTCTCAGAATATTGTCACACGTTTTTTCGACCACTTTAAAGTTAATAATGTTGATTGGTATTCACTGGTTTTCCTTTTGTATGAAGCCGACTTGACCGGACCCCCCCCCCCATCAGATTCTAAATACGCCACAGTTAATTAATAGAAGTGTGAAACAGGTCTTATTCATTTTTCTGGCCTGATATGGGGTTGTTTGACCGCAACTTTGATAATTTCTATCACGAAGGGCTACGACAAGCTTTATAAACACAGTAATTACACTTTTGACGGTATACAAATTATTCTAAACGTGTGGCTCTTAATTTGTCGGAAAATCGGGAAAACGTAAATCATCACGTTTTCCGGTTTCTTGAGTTGTGTGGATGTCGTCATAAAACAGTCGTACTTGGAACACATGGTCACAGGGTTTTACACCTGTAGAGTACGGTATAACTTCAGTTAAACTTATTAGTCTTTTATACGGTCAGTATAAAAATATTCGATTAGACAGTGTTTACTCTTGACAGACCTTCGCAAAACACCGTAGCGTTTGTTACACACGTCAAGGCTTAGGTGTGTGTGTGTGTGTGTGTGTTGCAGTATAGGTAGTGTGACGTATCCGAGTGATAGTAACCTCGACAGTACCGAATGTGTGTCCTTGTGTGCACTGCCCTTTCGTTTATTGCCTCGAACCCAATGCTGTGGTTGTGCCAACTCGTGATGCATTTTATCCGTACAACTGCGCTGGAACGCCATACTATAGTCGTAACGACAGTGTGGCGTCTTTGACTGGAATATCTCGTTTTGTTATGGGGGGGGGGGGATAACCGTTTTTTCATTCTTTGTGACTGAGCGCATTCTCCTCTAGATCCAGACGTTGGGGATTAGAATCAGTGTTATGTAGGCGACTTGTTATGTTATGTTATGGTGGCTTGTTTATCACGACGTTCAGCCCAGTGGCGTAACTAGACCAGCGGAGGCCTGGGGCGGATTTCTTTCTGAAGGCCCCCCTCCCATGAGACGGGTTTTTATAATCCAATTTATCTTTAAGTAATACGTAGCAAAAACACTTTACTGTTATATATTTATTGTCTAATTACTGTACTGATACATCTAGTTAGGAAACTTTATAAGAAGCTGTAGTAATGTTTGAAATAAAAATCATCTTTCATATTATAAAAACAAAGTTTAAAGAAATAATAGAAGTAGTATTATTAGACTGCATTAAATTTATTACAATGCTTTGTAATATACAATAAACTTATATACTGCAAAATAAATTTATCATTACTGCAGACAATACTTGGAATTTTTTTTCAAGTCAGTTAGCAGGTTCAGTGGGAATAAGGTGAACTTTCTAAAATAGTTTTGGCCTCGTAAAATTCGAGTAATTAACCCGATTTCCGGACTCCGAATTATCCACTGTTCGGTAAAAATTCTTATGAGAGATTTTAAATAAATTGTTGGTGTCCTGAAATATTAAATATTGTTGTTTGGTGTAATCTCCTTTAGCGTAGGCGTACATGTTTTATCGCCCGGTATTTCACTCCGCCGTTTACGTTTTTGCACCGAGTCACGGCCTTCTTGAGTCGCTGTCCCGCTGCTGTTGCCGTCCGTGCTGTTTGGGGTTCAATTTGCGACTTTCGACTGCGTAGTAAGCATTGTCGCCAGGTACAACTGACTCTTCTTTTTTAGTGTAAATATATAGTTCTAATAATAAACATACCTTTATAAGCTTTTTAAATATCTGTAAACACTTTATGATGTATGGTTGTAAGGTAGATTTCAAAATAATATGAAAAAATCTTTGGAATACAACGATTCAATCCTGGACCTCTCTTAGTGTTACGTTTCAGGACGTGGCAATAGAACGTTTTGCAAATAAATTTAAAAATTTACAAAAAACGATGAGATGGTGACGCGAAACTCTATGTTTTTCTCCATACAATAAAAAGTGTTTCTCCAGGCCCGCGTATAAAAGTTTTCACTTCAAAAACCTAATTTTCCAAATCTGGAGGCCCCCTACTAAGTGAGGCCCGGGGCGGTCCGCCCCTCCACCCCTCCTCTAGTCCGGTACTGGTTTAGCCCGATTCTGGATCCACCCAATCCCAGTCAATGGATTTCATTATCCGCGTATCCTAATCTGCGGAAGTTGGAAGCGGCCTAAATAAGTTGATTGTAGGCCAGTTCGGATTGTAGAACGTATATTGAAGCCTTTACGTCGTCCTAATGCGGAATGATCGTATTAGCGGTTCTTCTCTTTCGCTTGACTTCTCGCAAGTGCTTTTGCCGCAGAACAACACGCTACTTTACCTAAAATTAACTGATAATCGATCTGATTAAAATACCGTTATTTAATCTATATATACTATTATGACGTGTACTTCCGATACTGCAGTGTCTTGACCACTGAACTGAGAAACTTGTTTAGTAATTCGCAATATCCTCGGGACAATTTGACAGACTAAATAAAGATCTTGGTAAATAAATAACAAGTGTATAAGTAATGAAGCAATATTCCCCCGCGCGCATTTCATGCGTATACTGTGATGTAGTCTAGAACTGGAAGACCGGGGAGAAGGAATGCTGACGAATCGTAATCAATAAACTTAGTACAGAATATAAAACACGTTACTTACATAGCCTACTACATTCGTCGTAATATTGAGAATATTAGCATGGCTAATTAGCGGGCGTCTCTCTTTCACCGTTAAAAAATGCAGTACGTAATTTACAAGAATAATTTCATCGAATCGACATCCAGACGTTCGCTGTGTGAAACCTTGCGTTCGATACTCACTTGAGATGCGTCGTTTGTTGCCTTAAGTGTTGTTACTACTCTGTAATTTTCAGTTCAGTACATTCGTTTCGTTGTCTCTAATCGTAAACTACATCTCAAATTAATTGATTTCTTCGTAATTAGACTGTAGGCTTTGTTTTTTCGTAGACTTATACGTTTTATAGTTTTTAATTAAACTAATGCTACCATCATCGTGTCACCGAAACTACATTTAAAGGAGGGCTGGACACGTCTTTATCATCAACAACCGTGGCTCTACAACCCTTGGTGGGTCTTGGCCTGCTCCAAGAGTCGATTCCGTTCCTCCATATTGCATGCCCTGGCTTTCCAGTTTCTTATGTTCAGCTTTCTGAGATCCTCCTCTATCTGGTCTTTGAATCTACTTCGGGGTCTTCCCTTTTTCTACTACCTATTGGTTTCTGGTAGAAAATATGTTCCGCAGGCTGTCCTTCGTTCATTCTCTATGTGTCCAACCCACCTTAGCCTGTGTATTTTAATTATCCTGACAATGTCCGGTTCTGTGTACAGACGGTACAGTTCATAAATATAGCGCCTGCGCCACATTCCATTTCTTGTACTCCTCTAAATATTGTTCTTAGAATCCGTTTTCCACAGCAACCTAGACGTCTCTCGCTATATTTTGTCATTGTCCAGGTCTTAACACGTCTTAACTTGTTTAAAAACAAAGAAACCAATTTAAAAAAGTATTAACGATATAAATGTTACGGTTGGTCGTTTAATGTGATTTGGAAGTTGCAAAAACTATGTTATTGCGAAACGAAGCGAAGCGAAAGCAACAGTGTATTGTTGACGGTGATATGATGTTCTTATAAACACCTGTATGTAATCTATTCACGACAGTGTGTGTGTGTGTGTGTGTGTGTGTGTGTGTGTGTGTGTGTGTGTGCGTGTGTGTGTGTGTGCGTGTGTGCGTGTGTGTGTGTGTGTGTAGACGAAACATGTGATGGCGGAAGGTTTCTTGGAAAATAAGAATTTACGTGGTTGTTGTATTCTACAAGCAGTACTGCAAACAAGTGTGTACTATTCTAAAATTATAAAATTAATATTACTTTACTCCCGTGTTGGAGCAAAAGGACACCACAAACTTTCAGATTGGCCATCTCAGCCTCCTCTAAATTAGACTTTTCCAATTGTAATTTGGTCCTCATCTCTTTGTCCGCAGGGTGAAGCGTACCGTGCGACATATCGTTTTGGTTCTCTTAAGGAGTGACAAAACCGTTTGTATTCCTTCTTATTATCTCGCCATCAACAGGCACTTCGAAGACTTTTCATCGTCCTTTAGTTCAGTATGTGTTAAAATGTTCAGTTTTGTCGAAATTGTCAAATTATTAAAATTCTTCTTTAGTGCCTGTGACCTGTCAAGTATTCAACGAAGGAAAATCATAATAAAAGAAAACGAAAATTTAATACTAACAAACGATGGTTCAGTGAAGATATAATGCACATACCTTATCTGAAATACATTTGTATGAAGTGAAATCTTTAAGCTACTGAAGTAAAGAAGTAGAGTGAAGAAATAGTAATAATGGGAGTAAGGAAGACATAACGCGATTATAGCGGCTGTATAACAGTTACTTGTCGACGCGCGGAATTAATTATTTGGTATGAACACGAGATAAGAAAGTGTTTTGACTCAACCGCAGGAAACATTAAAGTGGGCACAAAGTGTCATCGGGAAGAGGAAGACCATGAAACAAGACATGAAGAGGAGAAAAAAAGGTATCACGGTAAAAAAATTATGAATGAAAAGACCAAGGCATATGAAAAGAAAACAGGCATTTGGCAACGGTAAACCGAGCAAACGGGTTTGTTTCCCCCTATCTTTGTTTTGACCTTAATAAAGGTGTTTAGATAGCTTTATCAATTTAAATATCCTTATCACCCGTGGCTGTGGATACCAGAAGCACAAAAAATATACGCTTGCGCGTGTAGTATAAGGTACTACCATTTTCCCTGTCTACAAACTATTACTGTGTATTGCATTGTGGTGACGGTCGTGTGAAGTGGGAAAAACCGCAGCAGCCTTGATCTTTGGCAGCGTCGTCGCTGAAGGTGGCCGTGACACCACGTATTTGTACGTGTGGCGGTGCATTGCCAACTACTCACTGTACCTCTAATATCTGTCGCCCGACCAGTCTGTACGTGCGTACGTGTGGCGGTGCATTGCCAACTCCTCACTGTACCTCTAATATCTTTCGCCCGACCAGACTGTACGTGCTCTATCTCTCTCTACGTAATTGTATGCAACCGTGTTCAAGTGATTAATGGCGTTTACACAAGCTCCCCCCTCCCAAACAGCCGGTGATAAACCAGGCATTGGTAATCGTGCATAGTAACACGTTGTTGATGTCACTACGTAATAGCATGACTACTAGGAACCCTGAACAGTTTGAAATCGAACCACTAAACCTGGAAATAGTTAATCAGTTTAAATATTTGGGATCTTGGGTGGCAGAAGACAATGAAGACGTAAATGAAATAAGGAAAAGGATACAGGCCGCAAATATGCTCATATGCTTCGTTGACATCTAGATTCAAGACAGGGAATTTCCACCATCAGTCCAAGGTCACATTATATAAAGTTATGATTAGACCGATGATAACATATGGCAGCGAGACTTGGACTCTGAACGAACAAGCCGCTAACATAGTCAATACTTGTGAAAGGAGAATTTTGAGGAGAATATATGGACCAATCCAAGTCAATGGGATATGGAGAGTGCGTCACAATGAGGAACTATACAAGCTGTATAAAGACAATGATCTGGCCACCACCATCCGACTGCATAGATTGGAATGGGCAGTACACATCATTAGGATGGAAGGCAACCGAATACCTAGGAAGGTACTGTTTAGTCAAATCGAGGGTAGAAAGACTGTCGGAAGACCCAAGACACGCTGGATTGACGCAGTGGCGAGGGATGGTGATAATTTACTTGAAATAAAACGATGGACATCAATCGCCAAGGACAGGGAAAAATGGAGGCGGATGATTATGGAGGCTAAGGTTCGACTTCGAACTGTGACGCCGTAGAAAAAGAAGAAGAATAGCATGACTATCCACGGCAATTCAGTGCCTATTCTATTCCGTATTGCAAAGATCAAGTGATGATGTTTTGTGGCGTCTCTCAATTCTTTGTCTAGTGCCCTCTGATTTTTCTGAGATTTTTTCAATCGACTTTTGTCATATCTTCTTATCAACTTCGCCGTATCGTCACCTCGCTGTGAGATTGCGCCTCCTTGTCTTCCCTTGTAGTGTCCCAAAGAAGATCTGTTTGGATAAACGTTTCTAACCTTTTCTTTGAATTTATATTACTGTGCGAGTTATTGGACCAGGAATAGGCCTACATAACTTCCATAATTTGTCTCCAGCTACAGTAGATTTCCTTAGTGTGGTGTAGCTTATGTTTTCTGTGACTTAGCTTACTAAGTCTGTTATAGGCCTATCGGTTGGTGTAAGACTAAGTAGCCATAATATCGCTGTATAGCGACATATAACGCCTTAAATAACACAATATATCCTTGGATTTTATTGTCCATGACGTGTCCGACTGTTGTGCGAGTAACTATAATAAATTATTCCGACGTAGATCGCAACTATTTTAGACAAATTTTTTTTAATTTGTACCTCCCTGCCTGAGCTAGTTTTCACTCGTTACGAGCTTCATCAGGGGCTGCCGATAGAAGCGCTGTCTGTCCTGCTTTTCGTAACGGCGCCTTCGTTCGAAAGATCGTTGTTGTGTGGTATGTTCAAATAGTATGTGTGATATAAATAGTGTCTCTTCGTTTAGGATATTGTTTCTATAAGTTTTTTTTTGTATTTGTATATTTCTAGTTGTTCGAGAGTGCCTAGTTTTTGGCCTTTCATGTGTACGTCTAGAATTTCGATATATCCATAATCCTCTTTATAACGTTATGCGTACCACGTGTATTTAGTTTAGTAATTATTCTGATAAAAGTCTTTCTGTTTCGTGCATGTGTGTTAAAGTTCCACCATATTTTTTAGTGGACTCCTTCATGTTCCTCATTCAGTCAGTTCTTCTCATCTGTACCTCATCGCACATAATCTTCCCGTCTAGCATTACTTGCATCACACCATACTCTATATATTACGTGAGCTTCCTTAGTAAAGGGTACATATCATAAGCTAAGCAGTCAGGTGATGGGATCCCATCTTAAGGTGCCCTGTCATACTTGGTTTTTCTGTGTCGTTATCTGTTTATAGAAACACTAAATGCCACTTCCATTGTATCTTCTGGTCCGCGAGTAGCCAGCAAATCATTACACTTATCCTTCACCTAGATAGGCCCCGAATGAGGGATCACCAGTCTCGCCCCCGTGGCAAACCGTTTAGCAGGACCGCACTACTAAAGAATAACGGCGTGGGCAGGCCCGAAACGTCTGCTTATTGTTAAGCTTGTTTGTTAAGTTTATCAAGAGTTTATTGGCCGTTATTATTATGTCTTCTGTCCACAATAATAATAATAATAATACAAATTTTAACGTATTTAGACCATAGCGCGGACAATTTTAATCAATCGGATTCCGGCCGCGAAAGCCTACGTTCTGTAATCAGTCCACAGAGTTCATCTGAACACTGAAAATTACAACACGAAGTACAGTGTGTGACAACCAGACGTTTGATAATCCGCAGCATCCTGGTCTCATTTATGAATCATCGAAGTTCGAATTATCTTTTTAAATTATTGAAAAGACGCATGTATAAGGTATACGTTGTGGTTAGCAGAACAACAGGTTACATTTTACTTCTATAGAAACTTTACCTTGGAATACAAAGCCGTTTACATAATAAAAATTCGGTATGGAGATCCATACATAACTCCATGGTCTAAGATGTATATTTAAAATCATTTTCGAAATGAAATATTTCCATAGAAACTACTTATTTCTTCAGCTTTAACCACAGTACTGTAGTCACTAACGTATACCACTTCACATTAGCGCACTCGATTTTCACTGATGATGGGATTCGATGGTACTGCCGAAACGTCTGGTGTTGCAGAAAACATTGGACCACAGCCAAACAGCCCGGGAGGAATTTTAACAACAAACTACTTCTTTGTTGCCGGCAACGTAGTACACATATAAAAAATTATCCCCTTCCCCATCAACTGTCATTTTCATTTATAGAAAATTACCCCCTCCCCCTTCAACTACCATTTTTATTTATAGATATTTCATCTACCTTTCTACAGTGGATTATTATGACCTTTTTTTCAGGATACTTTATTTATTTATTAAATGTAAGTACTTTACTCTTGTTAAAACACAAAATGTTGCAGGTAAAGTACCCCTTCCCGTTAACCGATCATCAAAATTAATAGGCCTTGAGTCCTCTACAACCTGGGCACATATGCAAAAAATTATTCAATTCTGTTTGAGTTATTGTTCGATATATACAAAATTCTACACACACACACACACACACACACACACACCTTTCAGAAAATTACTTTTCTTCATTTTTTGAGGGTAGTACAATCAGAATCAGCCCTTATCTCGAACACGAATTTTTTCCCCATCACCATACTTCCATTTCGTTATGGAACGTGGAATTAATAAAAACTGCACTAAATCTAGTAGCAGCACTGCCCGGCGCAAAAATACATGAACACAACAGTTTTTTTTTTTTCATTTTCAAAGCTGACCAAGGCTGCTACTTTTACAATTTCTGCTGCTACTTTTTACTTTTTCATTGCGCGCGCGCGCGTGTGTGTGTGTGTGTGAAATACTCGTTTGGCTGTACACTCGCCCTTTGAGTAATTCGGTTCTACTAAACTGTTTAAATTACACAGATTACTATTCCGTAACAGAAATATTATAAGTGAGTAGTCAAACAGAAAGGAAAGCAGCTGGCCATTTTCAGCCTTTTAGTGGCTTCCCTCTTCACTCTAATGAACCTTCAACTTTGCAACTTTAGTTTTCTGAATGGCACTAATTTTATTCCATAATTTAATTTGAAGTAGACCTATAAGAACAAATGAACAAGGTAAAACGGAAATGCAATTAGTGTCCGGAAATTTACCCGCATGTCGTGTTTTGAGTGGCTTCCCTCTTTACAGCGAACTATGACACTTTGTACGTTCCGGTTTCCTAAATGACGCTAATTTTTATTCCGTAATAGTAAAAAATGTAAGAAAGAAAATAGTGAAACAACAGAAATGCAATTAGCAATTGCACGTACGGAAGCCGGCGTGCTTCCGTTTTTGTCTGCAGGTGTCGTACAAGGAAGCGAACGAGACGCTCGTTCGGTGTCTCTGGGGTATAATACAACCCTGTTCCAACAAGTTACCTCTCTTTTGCATGATTATGCATAATCTCTCTACCACAGAAAAAGTATTCTAATTGGTGGTGCATTACGGGAGGAGTGGGGGTCGGTCGACTTCCTCGACAGTTAGGTCCGTATAGCACGACGGTGGTGGCACCGAGCTTCCACCCTCTCCCTGGAGGCAGCAGCCAGCGGAAAGGGGTGGAATTTTTGAAAATAGTCACCGCTCCCCGCTAAATAACGTCTTTAAAAGCACATTTCGATTGCCGACGACTACTGCTATTTCTCTCTCTCTCTCTCTCTCTCTCTCTCTCTCTCTCTCTCTCTCTCTCTCTCTCTCTCTCTCTCTCTCTCTCTCTCTCTCTCTCTCTCTCTCTCTCTCTCTCTCTCTCTCTCTCTCTCTCTCTCTCTCTCTCTCTCTCTCTCCCCCCCCCCACGACGTTGGCAAACGTGTACCACAGAAGGTAGTAATTTACATTTTAAAATGATTTTAATTTTGTTCTTTGTGTTTGTATTATTTATTTTTTTCTCCATATTTTACGGAAGACACTCTTTTCTTGGTGGTCGGAAATTCTTCCGTAATTGAATTTCGTACAGGCGAGATTTTTCGGTTCTTCAACTCATTTGTTTCCTGTTTCGGACTACGTCGTTTGTCCTGTTTTTGTATTTTGTTGTGTTGACGTTTTCACAAAGATGAACACACCTTACGCTCCGATAGTTCTATTAAATGTTCGTGAACAGAATTCGCTAATGCACGGAAAGTGATAAATTTAAACCATGTTTTGTGTTTCGTCAAACGAAGTCTCTAAAATACGCAGTCGAAAGCTGTCGAAACCCAGTAGCTTTATTACATTACATAAAACCATGTCTGAGGTTTGCGTTGATGACGGACCGTACATAATAGACAATAACAAAAAACTAATGACATCTTAGGAGACGGTGGCAGCGGACGCGTGATCCGGCCGACAATGCCAGCTTCAATCGGGCGGCCGGCAAGTTACGTCGCGACTTGCAGGCGTTCCGACGAAGCTGCTGGGAACTTGCGATAATGGCTGATGATGCACAGGAGGAGAGCTCCGTTTACAGGATTCCTTCCGCGTTGACCGGGAAGAGGCGCCGTCTTCCACTCCCGGCCATCAACGGACCTGGGGGACATCCCCTTGCCAATCCGGACGAGAAATCTGAGTTCCTGGCCGGGCACCTGCAGCTTCAATTTGCTCCTAACCCGTCCGGGGATCCAGACTCCGATGAGGAGATAGAAGCCGAAGCTGAGGCTTATCTCGGCAGCCCGATCACCTCCGAACCCGAACCCACTTCGGTGGAAGAGGTAACGGACAGGCTTTTAGCGCTTCGGCCTCGGAAGAGCCCTGGACCGAACGGTGTAACTAACACCGCCCTACAGAGACTTCCGGACCGGGGAGTTCGCTTCCTGGTCGATTTGTTCAATGCCTGCTTCCGCTTCGCCTACTTTCCTAAGAAATGGCGTTCGACTACGGTCACGATGATCCCGAAGCCGGGGAAAGACCACAAGTTCGCCGAGAACCTCCGGCCTATCAGCCTGCTGTCGTCCACTTTGAAAGTCTTCGAACGGCTAGTCCAGCGGGGGCTAGTGGATCACCTTCAACGGTTCGACATTCTGGTCCCCGAGCAATTCGGTTTTCGTCCTGGGCACTCCTCGACGCATCAACTGATGCGCTTCGTGGGGACCGTGGCCGAGACCGGTTGCTCGCGAGAGCAGACCGTCGCCGTTTTCCTTGATGTCGAGAAGGCTTTCGATCGTGTTTGGCATCCAGGCCTTCTGTACAAACTCACGGAGATTCTGCTTCCGGATTGCTACATTCATTTGATTGCTAGCTTTCTTCGGAACAGAACCTTTCGCGTGAGAGTAGATAACACCCTTTCTTCGGCAAGGGCTATTACTGCTGGTGTACCTCAGGGAAGCGTCGTGGGCCCTCTACTTTTCTCTGTGTACGTCAATGACGTGCCCAAGTTGCCTGGTACCAGGTTGGCCATGTTCGCTGACGACACGGCGGTGCACGCCGTCGATCGTCGAGCTGAAACGGCAGTTATCTGGCTCCAGGAACAATTGGACGAGTACGTTGAGTGGGCAGAGAAATGGAGGGTTGCCATCAACGCGGCCAAGAGCACAACAGTAGCCTTCTCCAGACGCTTAAGGCTCCCAGACAGATTTACGTAGGCGATACTCTGTTGCCCTGTCTCGAGAGGTCAAGTGCCTCGGGGTTCACCTAGACCGACGTGTCACCTGGCGGACACACTCTGCACAAGTAGCCCGAAAGACCTCCAATCGTCTCTATCAACTCCGTCCCGTGTTATGCAGCAACGCCATGACCCGCCGCCTAGGGAAGCTTATCGTCTCCACCTATGTGGTGCCGATGGTTACCTACGCGCTACCCGTTTGGGGCTACTTGGCCAAGACCCACAAGCGAAAGCTTCAGGCTCTCCTTGACCGAGGATTGCGCTGGGCGTGCAAAGCCCACTACCTAACATCTAACAAAACGACCCGTGACTCCCTGCGTGTCCGTTCCCTGGACGCCACTATACGGACACTGTCCCGAAAAATTTATTGCTGCTCCGCCCGCTTTCAGGGCAACCACCTGATTAGCGCCCTCGGTCGCTATCAATCTGTGCCAGGAGAATCTTGGACCCGGCCTCGGCGTACACTCACCCTCAATTAAGTAATTAATTGAAAACCCACGGCCGGTAGCAGGCCACACCCTAAATCCAGACCATCAGTCGACCCTGCGGCAGGAGCTCTATTTGAAGCTCGGGACGTAGTATACGAGCGGGCGACGGGCAAACCCTTCGTCCCGCACAGCCATTGAACTTGTGTGACATCTTACAACAAGTAAACCAGTTAAACAAAGATATTATATTCACAGTAGAAACAGATAAGAACAGAGAAATTAATTACTTTTATTTGACAGTAAAAGTAACCAGTAATAAAAATAAATTCTATAATTCACTAAAACCGAACCATAGGCTCTGTAACCTAGCCTTAGAGAATAACAGCAATTTTTCCAACCGTTATAAATAAGCATTTTCTTACTCACCCCTATCCAGAATGCTAAAACTACGGCTTAGTATACAAGATAGATGTAAAGGAACAGAAACAATACACAAAATAAAAAAATAAAAATGTATATGGTATATGGTAATAAAAGAGCATATGGTATAACTAAAGATATTTACAATAAAAAGTGCATATCTAAAAATGGGAAAATAAAGCATTACAATACAGTAGTGAAGCCAGAATGCCTATATGCAAGTGAATGTCTAGCATTGAATTATAATTTAGACAAACTAGAAATATTGGAAAGACGAATTATTATGCAAATATTAGGCTCACGATAAACATCAGCAGGTTGGAAATTAAGAAGTAATGATGAAATATATCAGAGTATAGAAAATATAACAGAAACAATTAGAAAAAGATGACTATTATTTTTTGGACATTTATATAGAATGGACGTCAATAGGTTAACAAAGCAGATCTTCAAATATCTTTGGGGGAAGAAGTCAACATCAATTTGGATTAAATAAGTGCGAAAGGGTTTAGAAAGAAATAAGATAAACGCTGAAGAAGGAATTGAAAGAGAAGTTTTTCGGGTCAAAGTGTTAAAAATGTAAGGAGTCCAGGGTAGGAGAGAGAAAAACGCAGGTTCTGAGAGGATTGAAGACAGGAAGAAGAGACACAGTGAAAAGATAAAAGAATATTGGAGAAAAAGAAAAGAACAAAGAATAAAGAATTGAAATTTGCATGCGGTCCTTAGATGGCCGATAAAAAAATAAAAAGGTATAACGTAAATACAGTACATAAAATGGAACAAAAATAAAAAGACAAATAGGCTACACATAAAAAACATAATATTATTAAACAACGCAGATTACAGTTCCATTAGGCCTACAGTATGGACCTCTATAACAAACACCAACCACAATGCAAATAAAATATCAAAAATCGTAATCAAGTACGACATACAAATGACATTAAAGCTTTCACCGCCGGATTTATCTTCAGTAAATTTATTTTATAGACTGTTGGGCCGTGGTCCTCTTTTTGTAGAGCAAACTTTCGACCGCGGCTGCGGCAGTCATCTTCAGTTGTCTTCTGTTCTGCTCGTCATTTAGTCGCCAGAGGAGCAGAACGAAAGGCCACTTAAGATGGCTGCCGCAGCTGCAGTAAAACGTTTGCTTCTGGACCACGACGCAACAACCGGGAAAATAAATTTACTGAATAAAACGTACAAATAATATACAAAACAAATATCACTACAAAGCACCTGATAGATCGCATAAATAAAAGCGGTGCAATGGACACGAAGAAGAACGTCATAAATGCGATAAAGTGTACGTGGGGTGGACAGTAAAATCAGTTATTTAAGTAGTGATATTTCGATCACAAGAAGGCTTTTCTTAAGCCGACAGTATATATACAAATAACCTATACCTATACGTCATATGCCGTCAATATACAACACACGCTTCCAATTGCAGACAGCGTTAAAGTGATACAATCGATAGCAGAAGGTGAAAAACGAGAGATATTTGAAAACACTTCTTTATGCAAAAATTATAAAAACAATAAAACTGATATCTGAACAGACACTGATAAACGTCAAACACAACATTTATAACAGTGTTTGATACAACATTTATTTGATTCAGTGATACATAAAAAATTTAACAATAGTGGATTTAACAAATAACAAACAAATTTAACTCCAACTTCGTCGTGCTTATTTGCTAAACTGCTAAATGTCATGTTCTGGACGAGGCCTTTCAGTGTTTCCACCATTTTCAAGTCCTAAATGACGACAAAGTGTAAAAAAAGTCGTGATTTAGGATTTGAAAATGGTGGAAACACTGAAAGGCCTCGTCCAGAACATGACCTTTAGCAGTTTAGCAAATACGCACGACGAAGTTGGTTTTACGGAGACTGCTAATTCAAATAACAAGGTTAAAAACAAATTTTAAAAAACTAATAAGCACACACACACAAACGGAACACGCGCGCCTTCGTTAACAAGAGTAAACCAGAGAATTATGAAAAGTAGAATTGAGTTGAAATAATTGAATTTCTTTAATTCATAAACAAACCTCTGAAGATACATATCTTTCTGTGAAACGTGCATCAAGTGAAAATACAACGATATAATTTACAAACTATACTTGCAGAGGTATTTATTACTTTAAAACATATTTATTAAACATACTTGTACATAAACATAAATATTATTTAGACAGTAGATATAGAGTTATTAGATTGGAGGCCACGAGATACCATGTGATCACCACATATGTTGCTGTCGGATTCGAGTTCGTTGGAAGATGACTAAGGAAAGTCATTCGCTATTCATGATGATTATGATGATGATGACGTTTTATTGATGGTGATCGTGAAAGGAAGGTCGTGTGTTTTAATACGTGTGTACACATGTGTGCGATTGGTGTTAGCAGTGTTTGATTTTAAAATTATAGGTGCCGGAACGCATCACTTCAAAAATATACTTTATATTAGCGTATGAGTTTACGTCAGGTTATTACAAAGAAGGTCTACATATTTTTTGAAGCCTTATAAAATGTGTAACTTAGTGTAAACTTGTTTCTAAAATGGTAATAAAGTTTACTTATATTTCTAAAGAGCTTCATCGTTATGTTAGCCGCACGACAATCGAGAACGTGATGTCATCATCCCGGAGCCTCAATCAAACTCGTAAGTGATGACGTCATCCCGGAGCCTCAATCAAACTCGTAAGTGATGACATCATCCCGGAGCCTCAGTGAAACTCGTAAGTGATGACGTCATCCCGGAGCCTCAATCAAACTCGTAAGTGATGGTTTCGGTGGTTCGGAGGAGATTTTAAAAAAGTTTCCATAGTTCCATCAATGTGTCGTCATATTGTTTGTTTCATGACATTTCCTCACTCTTCTCTTTGTGTCCAATGCTGTATGATAGCCAGAAATCACCTCTCTCACATTTACTTGAAGATATTGCTATTGATCCAATAGCATATTTCAAGGTATGCATAGAAAAACTCTCCTGAAAAATTCTGGAATGCACATATTCTCGGAACCTTCCAATCTGTTGCCTTTCATGTAGTTTTAATTTTGAAGCAGGTTTTTTAATTTCATTTTTTACATAGGTATTGCGATATTTTTTGAACGATTGTAGTTATTATAAAGATTAGTGCTGGTGTTTGACTTTGCCAAATGTTTAGTTTTGTAGTTTTTCTGATGAGGGACACAATTTAAACAGTAGCAGTAAATTTTTGTAATAATTAGATTTTTCTTTTCATATATTTTTTCTGTAATTTATTTTTGTATCCAAGAGATTGCGGAACGCCGTTCTGGCGCTTTCCCCCTGGAATCAAGCTTGGGTGTGTTAATCATGTGGAATATAGAAATTAGATTTTTATGAGTACATGTTTATAAAAGTACGGTGTATTGATCGAGTCTTGTAGTCTTCTAAATTGCAAATTAGACGTGAGTTAAATGGAGTTTGTATACCGTAATAATGTGAAATCTGTCACGATAACTGGATAAAACTGCGACCGCGGTGTTTGGACACCCGTTGGTTGACAAAAATAAATATATCATATCTGTTGGACGCACGGTTTAATTCAATTAAGATAAAACCCGCGGACAGACGGAATTCAGCCAAAACGGGCCGAATGACAGGTGAGAATATGATCAATAGATAGCGTTCAGTATAATGACGTCGGTGCGGAACTCGTGTGACTTCTCGGCCGTGATTATTCCCCGCCATCGTCAAATGCAAACTGTCGCCTCCGTTTCGCACATGATTGATAGCAGTGGCCGTGTGTTTGCAATACCATTACCGCGAGACGTTGACGCCCGTCTCCGCCATAACTACAGTACATTCTTTGCCGTACACTTTTTCCTTATTAAAATGCATAAGTATTAAATTGTAGACGAGAGAAATAGTCGTTCTTTTTTACGGCGCGCGTTTCAGGAAGCTGATCCGCTGCATCTCTTAGTATACTGTTTATATTAAACACAATTTATCTCAATATTCTAGTACCTTTAGCGAGTATCGTTTACGTCTCGTGATGATATTGGTTTTTATAACTACATTATTAGTAAGTGCTACCGTTCTGCATCCATTAGGAGCTGCTGCACTTCCCCATATTGAGCTTGCAACTAAACTAATTAAGTAACAACAACTGTAGAAAAAATTCCACGTAAAGAAAGTTACTGTTTTATCTGTATAATAAACGGTCGGAAAAATGAAAGGGGACGGGTTAGCAGAAGTGAAAGGGAGGGTGGATCACGGTTAGAGGGTGAGTGTAGGGATTCAGCGCAGTTTCAGCTGGCTTTTGATTAAATCAAAGATAATCTCTTCGCAGAGTACATACAACTTTACACTAAGCTCTTAACATTGATACCATAAAGTGCGCACGCAGATTTATACTGAATAATTAGTTGGGATTAGTGTGTGTGTGTATTAGACCGGCTAAGAAGATCTTTGGTGCACAACCGGTTAAGTGTGCGCACTGGTTCATGTTATCAGGACGAATTTAATAGTTACGGTCTCCCTTTGTATCACGAATGCAGTTTATGGTACAGAGCAAGGTGCCTCGTGAGCTCGAAGACGTCCTGTAAAGGTAAGTTGAGTGGTGTGGCCAGTACTCATTTCGTCCGCCATTTCGCACCTTTCTATTAAATTTTTGAATATAATTTTATATATATTGGCAGGGATCCCACAGCTACTGCCGCATCCCGCATCTCAGTTTCCATATCAACTTATTCTGTGTATCTTCATTCTTCAGATTCTTTTCTTCCATACTCCTTTCGATCCTTCTATCCATTTTAATCTAGGTCTGCCTCTTTTTCTTCTGTTGCTACGTCTGTATTTGAACACACTCACAGGAATTCTTTCTTCACTCATTCTCATTAGGTGTCCATACCAGGAAAGCTGTTTACGTTTTATATCTTCTATTACAGTTTCTTTTCTATTTGTTGTTTCCCTTATTACGTCATTCCTTACACGTTCCAGACGAGAAACTCTGGAAGATCGTCTAAGATAGTCCATTTCTACAGCATCAATCTTCCTGCGGTTCTTTTCGTTGATTGTCCAACATTCTGATCCATAGGTGGTATTTGGTTCAGAAATGACTTTATAAATATTGATCTTTGCCGGTAGTCCGATTTTGGCGGACCATAAAAGTGAGTTTAATTGGCGTATGGTGCTTTTTCCTAAAACTAATCGATGTCTTATATCTTCATCACATATTCCATCATCGCTATTATACTTCCTAAATATTTATACTTTTCACATTTCTTGATAAACGTATTATCTGATAACTGAAGATCTGATGTTAAACTTCCTGTGGCTGTGGAGGGGAGAATTTTTTGTATGTGTACTACGTTATCGGCAACAAAGAAGTAGTTTTTTGTTAAAATTGCTTCCCGGGCTGTTTAGCTTTAGTCCAATGTTTTCTGCAAAACCAGACTTTTCGGCAGTGCCATTGCGTGCCATCATCGGTGAAAATCGTGTGCGAAAACGTGAGGTGGTATACTTTAGTGACCACAGTACTGTGGTTAATGCTGAAGCAATAAGTAGAAAGACGTAGTTTCTATGGAAATATTTCATTTCGAATATGATTTTAAATATAAATCTTAGAACATGGAAGTCATGTATGGTTCTCCATACCGATATTTTTTCTATGGTAAACGATAACAGCCGAAAATTCAAACAGAATCAAATACGTTTTTGCATACAGCCCTGTATTGTAGAGTTCTCAATACCTATTGGTGTTGGTGAAGATATGTTAAGGGAAAGGGGTAGTTTACCAGCAACGTTTTATTTTTTAAAAGGGTATTTTCTATGGCAAACGATAAGAGCCGCAAATTCAAACAGAATCAAATACGTTTTTGCATACAGCACTGTTTTGTTGAGTACTAAAGACCTATCGTTTTTGGTGAAGATCGGTTTAGGGAAAGGGGTAGTTTACCAGACACGTTTTTTGTTTTATCAAGGGTATTTTATATGGCAAACGATAACAGCCGCAAATTCAAACAGAATCACATAACATTTTGCATACAGCCCTGGAATGTAGAGTTCTCAAGACCTGTTGGTTTTGGTGAAGATCGGTTAAGGGAATAGGGTAGTTTACCTGCAACATTTTATGTTTTATCAAGGGTAATTTTTTTATGACGAACGATAACTGCCGTACATTAAAACAGAATCAACTACTCTTCTGCATACTTTTTTGAATTATACAGAACTCAAGGTCTGTTGATTTTGTTGAAGATCGGTTAAGGGAAAGGGGTAGTTTACCTGCAACATTTTATGTTTTAACAAGGGTATTTTTTCTATGACGAACGATAACTGCCGTAAATTCAAAGAGAATAAAATAATGTTTTGCATACAGCCCTGAATTGTAGAGTACTCAAGACCTGTCGTTTTTGGTGAAGATCGGTTAAGGGGAAGGGGTAGTTTACCTGCAACGGTGTTTTATCAAGGGTAATTTTACTTCCATATTCCTTAAGGAATGGAAGTATGGTGATGGCAAAAAAAATCGTGTTCGAGATTATTGCAGATTCTGATTGTACTACACTCAAAACATGAAAAAAAGTCGTTTTCCGAAAAGTGTCTGTGTGTGTGTCTGTCTGTCTGTCTGTCTGTCTGTGTGTCTGTCTGTCTGTCTGTAGATATTTTTTTTATGGCAAACGATAACTGCCGCAAATTCAAACAGAATCAAATAATTTTTTGCATGCAGCCCTGATTTGCAGAGTACTCGCGACCTATTGTTTTTGGTGAAGATCGGTTGAGGGAAAGGGGTAGTTTACCTGCAACGGTTTTTTTTTAGCAAGGGTAATTTTGTTTGTTTGGCAAACGATAACAGCCGCAAATTCAAACAGAATCAAATAATATTTCGCATACAGCCCTGAATTGTAGAGTTCTCAAGATCTGTTGATTTTGGTGAAGATCGGTTAAGGGAAAGGGGTAGTTTACCTGTAACGTTTTATGTTTTAACAAGGGTATTTCCTATGGCAAACGATAACAGCCGCAAATTCAAACAGAATCAAAAGATTATTTGCATATAGCCCTAACTTGTAGAGTTCTCAAGACCTGTTGTTTTTGGTGAAGATCGGTTGAGGGAAAGGGGGTAGTTTACCTGCAACGTTTTTTTAACAAGGGTATTTTCTATGGCAAACGATAACAGCCGCAAATTCAAACATAATCAAATAATTTTCTGCATACTGCCCTGGTTTGTAGAGTACTCAAGACCTATTGTTTTTGGTGAAGATCAGTTGAGGGGAAGGGGTAGTTTACCTGCAACGTTTGTTATAAAGCGTATTTTCTATGGCAAACGATAACTGCCGCAAATTCAAACAGAATCAAATAATTTTTTGCATACGTAAGTGAATTATAGAGGACTCAAGGCCATTAGATTTTGGTGAAGATCGGTTAATGGGAAGGGGTAGTTTACCTGCAACATTTTACGTTTTAACAAGAGTAAAGTACTTGAAAATTCATTTAAACTTTTTCAAACAATGGTAATTGTTAAAAATAAAATAATTTTGTTGCCAGGCAATAAAATTATAATTCTTTCATTTTAATGTAAATTATGTATATATTACAAAATATATCGTGCTTGGCAGGCAAGCATATTTCAGATTATAAGTCTTAGAATATGGAAGTCATGTATGGTTCTCCATACCGATATTTTTACTTCCATATTTCCTTAAGGAATGGAAGTATGGTGATGGCAAAAAAAATCGTGTTCGAGATTATTGCAGATTCTGATTCTACTACACTCAAAACATGAAAAAAAGTCGTTTTCCGAAAAGTGTCTGTGTGTGTGTCTGTCTGTCTGTCTGTCTGTCTGTCTGTGTGTCTGTGTGTCTGTCTGTAGATTTTTTTTCTATGGCAAACGATAACTGCCGCAAATTTAAACAGAATCAAATAATTTTTTGCATGCAGCCCTGATTTGCAGAGTACTCGCGACCTATTGTTTTTGGTGAAGATCGGTTGAGGGAAATGGGTAGTTTACCTGCAACGGTTTTTTTTTAGCAAGGGTAATTTTGTTTGTTTGGCAAACGATAACAGCCGCAAATTCAAACAGAATCAAATAATGTTTCGTATACAGCCCTGAATTGTAGAGTTCTCAAGATCTGTTGATTTTGGTGAAGATCGGTTAAGGGAAAGGGGTAGTTTACCTGTAACGTTTTATGTTTTAACAAGGGTATTTCCTATGGCAAACGATAACAGCCGCAAATTCAAACAGAATCAAATAATGTTTCGTATACAGCCCTGAATTGTAGAGTTCTCAAGATCTGTTGATTTTGGTGAAGATCGGTTAAGGGAAAGGGGTAGTTTACCTGTAACGTTTTATGTTTTAACAAGGGTATTTCCTATGGCAAACGATAACAGCCGCAAATTCAAACAGAATCAAATAATGTTTTGCATACAGCCCTGATTTGTAGAGTACTCAAGACCTATTGTTTTTGGTGAAGATCGGTTAAGGGAAAGGGGTAGTTTACCTGTAACGTTTTATGTTTTAACAAGGGTATTTCCTATGGCAAACGATAACAGCCGCAAATTCAAACAGAATCAAAAGATTATTTGCATACAGCCCTAAATTGTAGAGTTCTCAAGACCTATTGTTTTTGGTGAAGATCGGTTGAGGGAAAGGGGTAGTTTACCTGCAACGTTTTTTTAACAAGGGTATTTTCTATGGCAAACGATAACAGCCGCAAATTCAAACAGAATCAAATAATGTTTTGCATACAGCCCTGATTTGTAGAGTACTCAAGACCTATTGTTTTTGGTGAAGATCGGTTAAGGGAAAGGGGTAGTTTACCTGTAACGTTTTATGTTTTAACAAGGGTATTTCCTATGGCAAACGATAACAGCCGCAAATTCAAACAGAATCAAAAGATTATTTGCATACAGCCCGAAATTGTAGAGTTCTCAAGACCTATTGTTTTTGGTGAAGATCGGTTGAGGGAAAGGGGTAGTTTACCTGCAACGTTTTTTTAACAAGGGTATTTTCTATGGCAAACGATAACAGCCGCAAATTCAAACAGAATCAAATAATGTTTTGCATACACCCCTGATTTGTAGAGTACTCAAGACCTGTTGTTTTTGGTGAAGATCGGTTAAGGGGAAGGGGTAGTTTACCTGCAACGTTTTTTTATCAAGCGTATTTTCTATGGCAAACGATAACAGCCGCAAATTCAAACAGAATCAAATAATGTTTTGCATACGTCCCTGAATTGTAGAGGTCTCAATGACTTTCGATTTTGGTGAAGATCGGTTAAGGGGAAGGGGTAGTTTACCTGCAACCTTTTACGTTTTAACAAGAGTAAAGTACTTGAAAATTTATTTAAACTTTTTGAAACAATGGTAATTGTTAAAAATAAAATAATTTTGTTGCCAGGCAATAAAATTATAATTTTTTCATTTTAATGCAATATAATATTTTTCATTTAATACAGCAATAAAAAGGCAGGTAAGACACAGCCTGGCTGTTTGGGTGAAAATGATTTTAAATATAAATCTTAGAATATGGAAGTCATGTATGGTTCTCCATACCGATATTTCTTATAGAGAAACCGAACTACGGAGATAATCATCCCTCCTACGACGCGCTACGAAGTCACTCATGGACCCTGAGCATCTTGCAGAGGGTTCATTCCGTAAAGACGAAAAGTCTGTCTATGAACCGTTCCCCTGTAAACACGTGGTTACACTGCCCAGCGATCCACAGGAAGCAAATCGCTATTCACGCTGGACACTTTTTCGGTTGGTGTCGGTTTCGGCACTTTCCATTTAAAAAGCGTGCAAATGTAAGAAAATAAACATGAATGAGGCCAGAAATAATGCGAATTGTGTGTGTGTGTGTGTGTGTGTGTGTGTGTGTGTGTGTGTGTGTGTGTGTGTGTGTGTGTGTGTGTGTGTGTGTGTGTGTGTGTGTGTGTGTGTGTGTGTGTGTGTGTGTGTGTGTGTGTTTTGCCTGCCTTTTTATTGCGGTAATCATAATAATAAAATGGAAACGTAAACATTACATAATTGAGATATGCTTGCCTGCCACGATCGATATATTTTCTCTCATACATGATTTAAATTAAAATGAAAAAATATAAAATTTTGTTAAAGTGAAATTAAATGTTTCCATAGAAACTACTTCTTTGTTGTCAATAACGTATTACACATATAAAACTTATAAAATTTACTTCCTCCATCAACTAATATTTTAATTTATAAAAAAAATTACCCCCTCCCCCTTCAACTACCCTTTTCATTTATAGATATTTCATCTACCTTTCTACAGTGGATTATTATGACCTTCTTTTCAGGATACTTTATTTATCAAAATTAAGCACTTTATTCTTGTTAAAACGTAAAACGTTGCAGGTAAACTACCCATTTCCCTTAACCGATCTTCACCAAAATCAATAGACATTGAGTCCTCTACAATTCAGAGCTGTATGCAAAAAATTATTTAATTCTGTTTGAATTTGCGGCTGTTATCGTTTGCCAAAAAAAAATTCTAAGACAGACGGACACTTTTCGAAAAATGACTTTTTTTCATGGTTTGATGGTAGTACAATCAGAATCTGCCATTATCTCGAACACGAGCCATTTTCGCCATGACCATACTTCCATTTCCTTATGGAACATGGAAGTAAAAAAGGTCATAATAATCCACTGTAGAAAGGTAGATGAAATATCTATAAATGAAAAGGGTAGTTGAAGGGGGGGGAAATTTTTTATAAATGAAAATTATAGTTGAAGGGGGAGAGGATAACCTTTTTATATGTGTACTACCTTATCGGCAACAAGAAGTACTTTATTGTTAAAATTCCTTCCAGGCCGTTTGGCCGTGGTCCAATGTTTTGTGAAAAACCAGACGTTTCGGCAGTGCCATCGACTTCCATCATCAGTGAAATCGAGTGCGCTAACGTGAGGTGGTATACGTTAGTGGCCTCAGTACTGTTGTTAAGGCCGAAGAAAGAAGTAGTTTCTATGGAAATATTTAATTTGAAAATGATTTTAAATATAAATCTTAGAACATGGAAGTCATATATATGGTTCTCCATACCGATATTTTACTTTTTAAAATCAATTTATAACCTTGTATTGGCGTGGAGGGGGACGTTTGGTCACATTGGAATTTCTCCATTGGCACGTAACGTTACATTTTAGTTAGACAACATGAGTCGGGTACTTCCACGCACCCTAGATGAAAGTTCAGTAGAATCATCATCATCATCTTCTTCTTCTTCTTCGTAACACGGCATAGGCAAGGTGCTGCCTGTTCCGCCTTCAAAGATCCTCCGGCCATCTCTTCCTGGGTCTACCCACACACCTGTGTCCTATAGGTTTGGATTTACAGATTTGTTTGGCCAATCTCCAATCTGACATTCTTTCTAAGTGTTCTTTCCACCGTTGTTTGTAACCTTTTAATTTTTCACTCAAGTTAAAAACTTGTAACCTTCTCGTATGGCCGCATTCGTTATACGATCAAGTTTAGAACACCTTTTAACTCGTCTTAAGAACGCCATTTCCGCGGCCTGTATTTTACTGTTTTCTTTCTTAGTTGTTGTCCACAATTCACACCCATTGGACAGTGCAGAGACTACCATAACTGTAGAACTTTAATTTTGTATCTCGACGTATCTAAAAATACGGTTGATTGTCCCACATTTCGTCTGGAACTTACCTAAATAAGTTAAGTACTTCGTTCGGTAGAATAATTCACAAAACCAGCCGAATATTTCACTACGAGTTTTAAAGCCAGCCGAATATGTATATAATTATCGCAGATATTACATTTTCACCGGCCTGAATTGTTTTGCAAACGTAGCTGACGATCGGTTGAAATCTTTAAAAGTCCTGGCTCAGTTAATTATTTTTTCGTGTGTAACAAATTATTTTGAATTTCCGTAGCTTGTAAATTGTCGTTGGTTCACAAATGGTTTTATATTACAGTATTTACAAATGTACAGAACATGTTACTTCGTTAGTAAGTGGAGAATATTAATGCTACAGACAATTTGACTGTGAATCAAGATGAATTGCACACGTGATTTGAACAGGTCCCAATATCGTGAACAGAGAAATCTGTATACGAGGCAGCAGTAAGACGCGACCACAAGTTGATTGTATCTGGTCGCGTGCGTCTGATGTTTCCGCTTTGTCGTGTGTAACCACCATTACAGTTTACTTGAGTACTCCACAGTGTGCAGTGGAATTTTTATAAACTTTTGACACGAAAGCCACATTGAATGCGAAACAAACTCTGATTATTTATTATCATAAATATGAAGTGAAAAATACTTCTCTGTTTCTGCTCTCAGTGAAGGAAGATAAGACTTGTTCCTCGATCCGACATATTGCTCCATACGAACTTTATTTCTGCGGCTTCACATTTTCTTTCATCATAATTATTTAACGCCAAAAATTCCCATGCACACAACAGCATGGCTCTTGCGTCATTATATAAATTCGTAATTCGACTCTGTATGGCCTGCATGTACGAGTCAATCTCTCGTCTTCTTCTTCTTCTCATCAACCCGGAGGTTGGTGGACTTGGAATTTTTTCGCTTCCGAAGACAATCTCTTGATCTCCACATACCTTCTTTCTCCCTTTATCTCATCTATATACTCCTGCCTATATCCTTCTTCACTTTATCGCATTTCGCAACTGAGTTGTGCAAATTTTATTGTCAAATTTATCCTATTCTAAAATATTAAACGCTCGTACCCATATGATTAAATTATAATAATAGGGGCTTAATTGCCGGCGAAACTCTGTCCTGTCTTATTTCCAGCGGTTTCTCCCAGTCCACTTCACTCTACCGTAGTATTTCACTCAGAAATCGTTTCGTCATCTTGAAAATAACCGTTTCGTGGTCTGGTCCTGTTTAGATCTTTTGACGTCCAATTTAGCGTCCGTTGGCCATATCTGTTGCCCGTATCCCATCTCCGTCTCGTCTATGTATCTATCCACTTCTTTCTCCCCCCCCTCTCTCTCTCTCTCTCTCTCTCTCTCTCTCTCTTGTGCATGTGAACGTGTTCTATGCAAGTACTTACTTTATTTTCTTGTTAATGTACATAATTCGATTAATAACCATGAAAATAATTGTGTAGGCTAGTCGTTTTACTAAGAAAAATGCCATCACCATACTTCCATTCCTTAAGGAATATGGAAGTAAAACTATAATAAATATAAATAATTTTATAAGAATTGTACAGATTCTATATATACATATATTTCTAAAATGTTTCGATGTTATTACGTACATAGTTACGTATATATACTTCAATTTTCTGTAGACCTATGCCGATTTTATTTGTATAAAGTTAGTTCATTACTTATATATGTTTTCCCATCTTTAATATCAAGACTTCCCCCTCCCTCACTGTTCCTTAATATGAATGAATGACTTTACGATCGTTTACCAGACAAACGCGTTATATGAACGACGACTTTTATATTATGGAATTGTTTTTCTCTGTTATCCGATTAGATTTACACTCCATATATTGTGTTGTCGTCTCGTGGCGGGCAGAGCGCGGCGGTTATATGTGAAAACTCGTAAAATATATTAAACGAATCTTCCGCTGAAAGCCAGTTATCATAAAAACAACGAGCAGAAAAAGTGTAGTAGTAGAGAAAACGTTTTCTAGAAATTCCTATCGTCGAATAAAACATTATTATTTACCGTTTTTTGCGTTGTGACTGCGCGCGCGCGCGCGCGAGGGGGCTGCTGACGTTAAGTATTTTTCGATTCTGGCCTCATGTTATCTTCTCGAGAGAGCGACGACATTCCCGTTATATTATTATTGATTTATAACTTGTTTTTTAGTAGCAAGCGAATGTTTTGAAAATCGATCATCCTTCGCACGCTAGAGAAATCTATTAAGCCACGTGTGTAGAGTTGTCGTTTCTTTTTTTCCTTGAGTAATTCAATAGCGTGTGAGTCGACTTTGCGATTTTATGCGTAGATAGGCTATTAAATTTCTTGTTTATTTAGTACTTCTTCGGGGTTTCATTACCTGTAGCGCAGAGCGTATAATATTGGTCAGCGAGTTTTCGTAAGAACAGCACAGTAGGAAAAAATAGCTTTCATGAAAAAATAATAGGTCGATTGTCTCACGAAATATTCGATTCAAAGCGGGTAAGAGTCTTTACAACTCTTTTGTACTGCGTGAAGCTCTGTATTGATGTGAATCGTGGTCTCTTGGAAAGACGGTCAAGGACACGATTATATAGACTTTTGAGACGTGATGCTGCAAGTCATTGTACAGAAATTAATGCGCCTATATAGTGGGCATGGTTGTAAAGTTCAGGATAACACAGGAGACCAAGTTTGATGGAAACCCTCACGATGAAGAATATCGTTGATGGCTGACGATGAGTCACAATGAGAAAACTAGTATGCGAACTGTTGATGGAAGAAATGCTGGGGCAAGAGATCCACAGATTGCTGCAGTAGCGAATCTGAAAACGTAAGCCAGTTGATAGAGTTACTCAGTTACTTCAGAGTATTGCTTTAATGGGGAATCAGTAGAAGGGTCATAGGTTTTACCTACAGGAGGATCTAATTGGTCTAGTCTACAGGAGGATCAGCACAAGGGCCTAATCGATCGTAACTATAGAGGGTCAGAAAAAGGACCTACCTACAGGAAAGATATTGGATACATAACATACTGGATATTAGAATGCCTGAGTTCACGTAAAGGACCGACGTAGCCCAAAAAAGGTTACAGCGATTTCAGGATCAGAGTAGAGTGTAAATGAACAGTTCAAAACGATATCGTGGATGTCATTAGTACGACAGGTAACGTCGTTAAGATAACGGTTAAGTACATCAAGGTTTGTACACGACTCCATCGGTCTCGTCCCGCTGTGAAAGATAGCGAAGTACAAGTGAACAGATGCTCACGTCATCCTCATATCTATCGAGATTAGCGTCTGTTTTGGCATATTCCTTTCCGTTTAAGTTCCACCGTCGTTGTCGGTCATTTATCTGATGTTACTCGTCCACAGTTTTTTTACCTGTTTCACTTCATCCGTCGGTTTTAACTCCTCACAATAGTCGCAACACATCAAATACCTCGTATCCCATTATGTCCTCTAAATAAGAGATTTCATTCATTCTGGCTCAGTAAGTTAGTTCTGTGAGATCAGCGTCTAGTTGTATATATTGTACAGTCGGTTATTCTGCCGACAAAGTAATATTGGATTCATAGAATATGGTCAGTTTACGTTCCTCCCCCAGCACTTCTCATGTGTGGTTTGTGTGTCAGAAGAGTTTCAAAATTATGAACAGAAGGGGGCTTTGGAAGCGCGAGAGAGAGGGAGAGGGAGGGAGAGAGAGAGGGAGAGAGAGTGAGCGAGAGAGAGAGAGAGAGAGAGAGAGAGAGAGAGAGAGAGAGAGCCGATGGTACAGAGTGTCACATATGCGTAGTAGACACCCGTATCGAAGCACCAGTTCCCGAAGAAAACAAACGTTGCCGCTGGAAACAAGATGAAGACTATGACTCCGGGAATTAGGTAGTACATAATGTCGACTCACCCGACTCTCATCCTCTTTGTAACGGTGGTGAGCTTTCATAAACTACAAACAGAACCAAATCATATTAAGTTAAGCCATGCATAAGTTTGTTATTACTCTTTCATTCTAGTCGTTAACGTCGGTAATCAATGCAACTATTATCAGTTTATAAAGAATTTCTAGTACTTGCAAGTACACCTCTAGGTATTCCAGTCGGTGATTTTTCAGTTTTTCATCCGAGATGCATTTCGGAATATTTATAATTTATAAATGTAATGTAAGTTTACTAAATGATTCCGATTGAAGATGGAACACAACTGTTCCGAAATGCATGTCGGATGAATACCTAGAGGTGTACTTTAAGTACTAGAAATTCTTTATACATTGTTGAAGGTATTCTTTGACTATTTCATAAAAATTATTATCAGTTATGATTAATGTTTTATCGCGCATCAGTTATAGCTCGCGTGTTCGGAAGGTTTGCAAGTTAGCACTTTGATGTGATAACTTGAACAGAGCTACTGTCCGTGTACACCATTGAGTTATCACATAATGACATTTTGTTGTTCAGTCAACGTTGGCACAGTTAGCATTCAGTAACTGCAGCCTATCACCGCTAATGAAGCCAGCCTGTCGTGTCGTCGCCATTGTGCTGTCAGTGCCGTTGTTTAAGTGATACAGGAACATGTCACAACGCAGCTATATGTATTTGAAATATCTACCGCGCTGTTTGGCCGTGGTCCAAGGTTTACATTCAAACCAAACGTTTCAGCAGCACCACTGGCTGCCATCTTCAGTGGATATTCGAGTCAACCAAACGCGAAGTGTCGTACGTAACGTCCACAGTACTGTGGTGAAGGCTTAGCCGAGGCAGCATTACTTCGTCTTTATCTTGTAGTTTCGACATCGTCTTTCATGTTCGGTGTTGGCTATTGATCTTTTATAAGTTTTACAAGAAATCTAATCCACGTTATCGATAACATACGAAAGCATATTTGTATACAAACGTAACATTTTAGCAGCTTATTCGCTGTTACTGGTATATTAAATCTTAAAGCAGTTACTGTACAGATGTGCAGAGCGACCCTGGGTTTCACAGCCTTCTATACTTGTATACGTAACTATTCCGTTTAAAGTTTGTATTAGTATTAGAGGCGAGGCTCACAACAAAGTTTGTAATCGCTGCGGGCGATTGACGTATTGAATAGAATAGTTTATGGGCGGGCGACAAAACAGCCCTCTCCTCCTTACTTACAATAACGTACTCCAAGTGAGTCATGCGTTCGCATAGTGAACCAACTTATGATCAAAGACCTGTAATTGAGTTA
Source organism: Magicicada septendecula (assembly GCA_034769895.1). Lineage (NCBI taxonomy): Eukaryota > Metazoa > Arthropoda > Insecta > Hemiptera > Cicadidae > Magicicada > Magicicada septendecula. The sequence goes on from CM068370.1 coordinate 80,189,523, forward strand.
ATTTTAAAAATGGAATATATATATATACACCCTTCATAATATTTAGTATAATGACAAACGAAATATTGATATACGGTATGCGCGCGCGCTTGGAACATTATATGGAGTACAATGGAGAATGGAGATGAAAAAATTGTCAATAAATAGAAAGGAATAAAAGGATTCGTAAATTGAAGTATCTAGGAGAAATAATTCAAGTGAATGGTTTAGAAAAATCTGCTATAGAAGAAAGGATTGATAAGAGGAAAGGGCAAATGGTATAACTAATGATATTAACAATAAAAGTGCATATCTAAAAATGCGAAAATAAGGCATTACATTACAGTAGTGAAGCCAGAATTCCTGTATGCAAGGGAATGTCTAGTATTACATTATAATTTAGACAAACTAGAAATATTGGAAGACGAATTATTAGGAAAATATTAGGCCCACGAAAAATTTCGGAAGGTTGGAAATTAAGAAGTAATGATGAAATATATCAAAGTATAGAAAATATAACACAAACAATGAGAAAAAGAAGACTATTATTTTTTGGACATTTATATAGAATGGACGACAATATTTTAGCAAACCAGATCTTCAAATATCTGTGGGGGAAGAAGTCAACATCAAGTTGGATTAAAGAAGTCCAAAAGGATTTAGAAAAAAAATAATATACACGCAGAAGAAGGAACTGAAAGAGAAGTTTTTCGGGCAAAAGTGTTAAAAATGGAAGCAGTCCAGGGTAGGAGAGAAAAACGCAGGTTCAAAGAGGATTGAAGACAGGAAGAAGAGACACAGTGAAAAGACGAAAGAATATTGGAGAAATAGAAAAGAGTAAAGAATTGAAATTGGCATGTGGTCCTTAGATGGTCGATACAAAAAAGAAAGGCATAAAAGAGAAATTACGGCGACTGAAATGGGATTCGTAAGAAGGAGTATCAGTAACGACGAATCAGAGGAGAACGCATTTCCGATATATAATAAATTACATCAAAGAAAAAGTGTTGTGTTGTCCAGAGATATCGGAAGAACAAAAAAAATAGACTGACACCGAGAGCAACGGATTGAACTCGCACAGAAGGGAAAGAAGCGGTAGACTTGGAAACGTTAAAGGAACGAAGCAGATGAAACTATGGGAAAAGGAAGCTTCGGGATAGACATTGTAACGGAAAATTTGACCTATTTATAATTTTAATAAATAAGATATGCTGAAAATAGAAATAGGGTGTGTTTGAGAAAACAGAGAGGCATGTAGGCGTGAGAAAACGAGGTGGCAATAAAGTGAAAATAGAATTACTTGCTAAAAGCTTGATAATGCATGTACTGTATGTTAAGGCACGATTTGGGACACTACTGTCATAAACTGTATTATGTCACAGATAGTAAGGGTGTTTACCAAACGTTGTAAAACCTAAGTGCATATAACAATAGCTGGCGTGGGAAAGCGATCTTGTTGTGGGAGAGAGATGGAAAGAGACGCTACTTTCTGTAAACACGTGTGCTCGGAGAAACGTTGGGCGAATTAGAAAAAGCGTCATGCGTTACGCGGGAAGTTTTAGTTTAGCGGATTGGTTGAATTCGTATTTAGCGGTAGTTTGTACCTATCGGAACGTTTTGTTGTAGTTCGTAAGTAAGGGAAATTTGAGGCATGTATATATTGTGAACTTAGAGGAAATAAGGGCAGTCTTCTTAATATCGGCAGAATTATACGGAGAGACTCGTGTACGTTGTTTTGCGTCAAATAATATAGATATTTTAATAATTAACGGAAAGAATCAGAAAACTTCTCAGAATAACAAAGTACGGGAACACTATAATTATTAATATTGAAGTTATAAAGCAAGTTTCATAAATCATAATAATTCAAAGAGTGTATAATCAAAGTTATAATAAACAATAATAAATAATAAATACATACGAAGTTCTGTTAATTCTTTACGTGGCGATAATTCGCGGAAGGAGGCGTTGGAGTTCGAAAGGAAGTTGTGACGGTATAAATTAGTCGGGCCAAACGCGACGTGAAGTGAGTTAAATGCACTTAAGTTATGTTTTGTCATCTTTGTGTCCAGTGTAATTATACAACATAGTTAGAGGTATAATCCATATGTTAGTGTAGTACACTTGTGATAAAGTGAATTGTGCAAGTTTAACCAGAATCAACACGACGACGGCTACTGACGAACCACCGATCTACAATAATTTCAGGACCACGCACTTTGGAAGGATTTACCCAAGTAAAGAATACTGAACATTTAAATTATATTTTTTTGATAAATAAACATATGTTGTATGCAACATAGTGACTCAATCTGTCATAAAGGACTCACTGCTAGTTAATCATATTTAAACTTGTTCAATAAGTAATTCAATTCATATAAGAAGATTTTAATTTTGTAATATATAAATACAATTTGTAATTAAAGTGATTATAATACTTTAATTTGTGTTTATTATTACTGGCGCCCTGAGGTAAATCAAGAGTCGGTACACTAGAATAAGTACCATAAACTATTATAGGAATTATTATATATCATATTTGATAAAGATAGTTTGTGATCTTATTTTTCACATGCTCATAGGCCAACATAATTTTCAAATCAATAATTTTAACTCTTTTACAAAGGCCTAGCAAGAAGTGTATTACAACATTCGAAACATAGTCATATAAAGAGTGCTGGTTATAACGCTTGAAGCGTAGTAATGACCACTGCATTCCTTATATAGAGTTTGCTAACGGAGACAGCTTGGCAATGTTTACGCTATTACATTTAGACGATACAGAACGAGTCTATTGTGAAAATATATTCGTATTTATCTAACACAGATGAGTACTTTGTTCTCCGAACGTACAGTGTGTCAGAGAATTGGGAACGTGTTATCGTTTCTGGTAAATATGGCTATCTGCGAACACGTATTGTAAAATAAGGTAGTTACAAAGAAATGATAATAAATGTTACTTAACCTTATCAAACAGATTAACCCGAACTGTTCATTTTTTTATTTACTGTTTACAGAGTTGACCTCGATTCGTAGTGTGTGTGGATAAATAGTTCTGATACAATATTTACATATTTACACCTAATTAAGAAACGTATATATCTGAAAATTAAGATTCAAAAGACTCCTAAATTAATTGAGTGATTATCCATCTGAAAACGGCTCGTTCGCAACGTATGTAGGACTCATAGTCCACGAAAACTTTCTGAAATGCATTAAAGTAAAAAACACAAAAACACTGGGAATTTGCGAAGGAGAAATGGGAGGAATATTGGAACGATAACAGTATCCCTTACCAAACGATACTGTGGAAAGATCACTAGATAACGAAATACATAAATAAATACGGGCTCATGTAATCTCTTAATCTTTCCAGTTACAACTTGCTTGTTGATCTTTTTCTGCCCTCAGTGCAGTCTGGCGTAAGAAGATCCAAAGTTTTGATAATTACCTTGCACGATGATAATTCTGTGTACCGACATGTATGTGTACAACAAATCTATGTTGTACACAATTTTTTAAAGATTCACAAATTTGGTGACTCGTCAACATTCATTTTTTCATCATCATCATCATCATCATCATCATCATCATCATCATCATCATCATCATCATCTTCTTCTTCTTCTTCTTCTTCTTCTTCTTCTTCTTCTTCTTCTTCTTCTTCTTCTTCTTCTTCTTCTTCTTCAAGGATTAAACCAAGGATGGTTTGTTCCGGTCTCAAATAGGCAAAGATTAGAGCTGGTCACTCCAGCGGTTCCTCGGACGTCCCACACCTCTCCGTCCCCTCGGCTTATAGTTTCATAGTTGTTTGGGGAAGCGGCAGTCATCCATTCGGCAAAGATGTTCCCACCGATTCAGCCGATACTGGGCGGTCCTGTCGAGTATGCTCATAATATTCAGTTCCTGCCGTATATCTGTGTTTCTTCTGTGATCATGGAGAGTATACCTTGCCACGTGCCTGAGAAATTTTATTTCGGCCCCTTAGATGCGACTGGGCTGCCCTTTCGTTAAAGTCCAATTCTCAGACCCATAAAGGAGTGTGGGAAGAGCCATCACCTTGTAGAATTTTAGGCATGTTTCTTTGCTTGCTGACTTAAGGGTTCACCTAATAGTCCTCCACATGCATTCCTTTTATCACAAACAATATATGCTATAACTGTACAAATTTAACCGGTTTTGAGGGGAGTCTGCGAAAACTGCTCTAACTGATGTACGGCATAGTATAAATTTCAGTGGATAGAAGAAACATGTCGAACGTGCCAAAGGTTGTTAAACAATTCTGCACAACAACAAGAAAAGAAGAGCCAGTTGATTGGAGTCTGCGTTAAGCGGTCTACACACGATCATTTCGGTGCGTCACGTCGGTGTAGGGACAAAATGATGTGAGCTCACACCAAAAGTGTGAACTGACGGAATGGTGCATCAATCGCTTCAAACGGTGTATCACTTCGGCATGGCATCAGGTAGAAATGAGCTTGTATAGGAGTCAGCTCAGTTCAGTTCATTCAGTCCTCCACACTGTGGAACTAGTGACAGCAGTTTTAAATAAGTTTCTTCATCTACCCTTAATTAATTGTGCCAGTCTTAGGGCGTAGCTTTTGCTCCGTCAGAACATTTATGCGTAAATATTTTGCTCTTTTTAAAATCCAGTCTTTAAGCCACAGTTTTCGTGTATTCTTCTTTCTTTCTACAAACGCACAGGCTACAGAACACCCACAATCAGTGCCGGATTTAAGATTTTTTAGGCCCTAGGCCAAGTTTTCTGAGCCCCCCCCTCGGCTGTGACTTTGAAGTAATAGCCAATAGGCTATGTACTGCAGAAGTAATTTGATGTCAGATTAATACTATCAAATTTGAAACCAGTAAGCTACTATAAAAAAGCGTGCTTTCGTTTAGCAAACTTTTTTAAAATATTAAGAACCATGCAAAAGGATTGAGCTACTTCATTTATTTTTGAAGTAGAGTAGCTTAACTAAGCTTATTCAGAAATTTAACATCAAAATTTAACAAAATTCGCATCCGGAGATTAGTTTTCAAGGATTCCAACGTCTTAAAAATAAGCGCGCAATATTTAAATAAGAACTGTCTTCCATTTGTGTTATTAACAAAAATTGATCATTCAATTTCAAAAAGTCGTACTTAAATAAATCAAAGTTCCTCCTACTTTAATAAAAAACTTCAATTAAAAAATATATATATATCTGTAGCTTGCGGCCTCTTCTGAGCCCGCGGCCTAGTCGGGCTAATGGTAAATCCGGCACTGCCCACAATAGCAGCTCCTCTTCCGTTGACATGATAATTACAAAACCAAATTTTCGGCACAATGTACAATTGCGACTACACGGCGAGCGCGTTCCAACAGAAGACGGCGCGGCGGTAGACCGACGGCATACCGATGTGACACATCACTTCAGTCCGATGTGACAAATTATAGTGAACACACTGATGTGACACACCGAAGTGATCGTGATCCAGGCTGCTTTAAGTTGGCTGAAAATTTTGACAAACGTTTCCGTAGGTAGTTTCGTTTGTTTCGTGTGTTCCTTATAAATTAAAGAATACGTGATAAATCTCTCTGCAGATCGTTATCCCAGTGTGCAGAAGGGGTTAGAATAAATACATGTAAGAGAAAAGGGAGCGAAAGTAGAGAATCGGTTGAGAGAGTAGGGGTGGGGCGTTTGTAGACAGCACCAGGTTTCTCTGTTTGCTATACTCTAACTCTGTATTGTGTGTGTGTGTGTGTGTGTGTGTGTGTGTGTGTGTGTGTGTGTGTGTGTGTGTGTGTGTGTGTGTGAGCGTGTGAGCGCCGTACGTTCATAGTAGTGCGACGCACCGGGGCGCGCTTACACCGCTTTGTAAGCCGTGTCAGTTTGTGTTGTTTATATTAAAACAGATAATTCACTCTCGTAACATGTAACCAACCAACATTAAAACGAAGTGAGCACGGCGTTCTCTTCTTATCTTCGTGTTCACCGCGGCTTCAAAGTCTGCTTGCTGCTGCTACCACGCCTATAGCACCGTGAGTAAATGTTTTCATGCGTTCTTCATTCATCATGCCTTTTGTCTTCACTGTTTAGTAGAACGCCCGCGTGCGTTCGTAACTTAGTGTTCGTTCATACGGGTGGGTTATCTGTCACAGACGTGTCTTTTAATTTAGTTTTTGTTTTATGTTTAGTTCAAAGAGACAGTATTTGTTCTGAACTTTGCTTCTAGAAAGAAAATACATTTTTAAGTTTCCTAGCGGTATTTTATAATCGTCATTGTCTACGAAGTACCCGTATACGTTGGATTCGGTCTAGTGCTCTTTGGTCTGATTAAATTGCTGCCTCGGTTATGCATAAAACATCATACAGGTAAACATCATACACATAGCCGAAGAGATATCAAAATAAACAGATTCAGTATCGGTCAACCAGGCTAACGACCAACACAATAAATATTTTCAATGTTTAATAATGTATAGGTATTATTAACTTCACAGAATGTAATAAATATTATAGTATAGATATTGCAAATTGATAATAAAGGTAGTAATACTATTATACAAATTAGAAGATATGATGGAAGGTTATGAATTGAAAATAAATTTAGGGAAAGAGATAAGAATATATGATTTGGAAGATACGAAATTAGGAATGTCAAGGAAAATGGAACAGGTTGATTGATACAGTTAAATAGGGAGTATGCTGACTAAGAAGTGGACCAGTCACGAAGATATCAGGAGTAGAATTTCCGTAACAAAGGAAGCGTTTAATAAGAATTTTGTGTAGCGGAATGACTGTAAGCCTGAGAAGGACCTACTGATTTGTTTTGTGTTTTTCGTTATGGTTCAAAGACATGGTCGATATGGAACCTTTCCAGCGACAGTAGATTGTGGAACTGAAAATTTTTACTTTCATATGGATGGAAAGAATTGTGAAGATGTACCAACAATCGAGAAGGATAGAACACTTCTCAGAGACAGGGGTGGATTAACTATTAGGCTGACTAGGCTGCCTAGGGCGCGGCACTTTGGGGGGCGCAAAATTTTAGGTAAAAAATAATAAAATTTTACAGCTAAATGTAAAATTGGTAATAACTTACAAGGATAAAAATTTGAGTTCATTTTGAACACAGGCGCCTGTTTGCGAGAAATTATGGTAAAACTGTACATAAATAATAGAAGTGCTTTCCAAACTGTTTTCTCCGGTTATGAGTCATCGGCGGCCGGCGCTCGTAGAACTATGCCGCCGTCCGACTTTCGTGGAATTGCCCAAGTTTGGGTTCTTATGGAAATTACCTGAACTTTCTGAACTAAATAATGACATAATAAGACAAAAACTAATCACCTTCTAGAAAATTATGCTGTTGACATGGATCAGACATTTCCTGATGAGTGTGTGGATTTAGCTCAGTTTTTAAAAGACTATGGACCTGTCAACCCAGAACAAGAAGCAGAAGAAAAGAAGAAAAAGCGATCTGAAGCAATACCACTGTTGAATTTTTTGAAATCACTTAACTTAGAATCAACGTTTCCTAATGTTCAGATAGCTTTGTGCATTTCCTTACTATGCCCGTCACTAACTACAGTGGTGAGAGATCTTTTTCAGCTTTGAAGAGGGTGAAGAATTATTTACGCTCAAATTTGCGCCAGGGTAAACTGACCAGTGTAGCCCTCTTGTTCATTGAAAGTGACTTTCTGCAATGACTTGATTTCAGTGAGGTGATTAAAACGTTTGCTCAATCTAAAGCGAGAAAAAAGAATCTAGCTTGAACTTTACATGAGTCTTAACAAATCCACAAGATATTTAACTGGTTGTCTTCTTTGTGTAAATGATGCTAAATGTACCCTTAATAAAACTGTTACAATTCTGTAGCTTATAGTAATTAACTTCTGTTAATTTTTTCGTTATAAAAGCCATGCAAACTACAAATGGTTGAAGGTGTAAGTCTAAAACAATCTCTGAAAAGTAGCCTCAGTTTTCAATTCTTGAGAGTATTTCCAAAAACAGTAAGATATTTGAAATATTCATAACTAAGAAATATATTGTAGGGTGTTTAAAGCTTCATTCAGCCCCTGGAAAATAAACGTAAGAGTAGCCTATGGGAGATGGGGGGGCGCTAAAATATAATTAGTCTAGGGCGCCAAGATACCTTAATCCGGCCCTGCTCAGAGATATAAACAGGAGGATGAATTAGATGTATTCTGAGGACAGTATAAGTAGGCTATATTACTGACAACAGTTTTAAGAGAACAGTGGAAGTCTGAAAAGTCCTGGATAACATACAATGTGGGATGTCAATGTCAAATGAAGACACGAATGCTCATTTAATAATAAAGAAAGCGCTGGTGTCTGGGACTTGAAGCACGGCATAACAGACCAGATTTGATGATAATGATGACGATATCAAAAATCGTAGTATACATCACTACAGACATTTGTAATAAACACTCGATTTAAATATATTAAATGCTTGTAATAAATATTGTTAATATAGAACTATCCCATCTTTCAATACCCATTTAACATGATTAACTTGCTGTTTAAATTGCCCTTGAAGTGTTGCTGAAACGTATTTTTAGCAAATTGACAGCACAGGCCTACTAGAGATAATACTGTAATTTTAATTTATGCAAAGGCTTGCTTGTACGTTCTTCAACTACTAATCATCTGCTAATGATTCATTCGCATCCGCCAGCTGGAAGAGGGGAAGGAGGAACAAAGACAAAAGAAAGCAAAACCAATTTCGCTGATAAGTGCCGTGATTCACATACAAGCTCCGTTATAGAGAGGAGAGTGTCAAGTATGTTTACTCCACTCACTTGTTCCGAATACCGTGTTGTTCCATGGGGCGACTGGGCGAAGGAGGCTACCTTGTTTGTTTCTATTAGTTTTTCTCGTTTGAGTGTTATCTCGAATAAACGGATGCCTCAGTAACCGAAGGTCCAAGTAACCGGATCCAGTACCCAAATCGTTATTGTCTTCCACGCGACTTCCAATAATCACCTTCTCTCTGTTGTGTTCTCATCCTCAACGTTAAAGCGTTAACATAGTTTGCAAAATGTCGACGTAACCGATAGACCCGCATTAGTAACCAGATATCACCCGGTCGAGAATCATACGGGAGTGAATCGTGGACACACCCAAAATCAGAGAAAACAAATTTAAGCTGCTGAAATGAAATTCTTAATGAGAATCAAAGGATGCACCATAAGAGATCACATAAGAAGTGCAGAAATTACTATTAGTAAGAAACAAGAAATTAGTATATACTCGATAAACGATAAAGTTAAACAAAATAAAGAAAAATGAATACAACACACAAATAGAATGAGTGAATCGAGAATACCAAAAAAGATAATCCAGTATAAGCCTCTTGGTGAACGAGATAGAGGCAAACCAAGAAAACGGTGGCTGTGAAGACGGAACAGGCTACAAGCCTAATCCGTGAAGTGAAAAAGAAGAAGAAGAAGAAGAAGATTGCCGGGGTTGTCTTTACACTACACTGTACGTTAAATAAATTTTTTCGGAAATTTTTATTATTTTCCGGTTGTACAATGTTTACACATCTTCCGGAACCAAAGATTACAGAAGTGATTGAATTCTCCTCTTCCACTACTGCTTGTCCATCCAAAGATCTTAAATTTCTTCTTCCTTCAATATAGTCTGAATTTCTTCTATGAAGGTGATAGGTGATCTTCCTCTTTTCCTTCTCCTGGTGGGGTCCATTCCATAACTCTCCTTAGTAATCTTTCCTGTGCCATTCTTTTTCTGAAATTTACTGTTACTTTTTGTAGTCGAATGAATTATATGCTTCAGTTAGAGTTTAGGGTCGTTCCAAGGTTTAGGGTCTGTTTTAGTCAGGTTACGTAGTTTCAGTCTTACGACACACACCAATAGGAGCCGTGGTTAGCCTTGCACTTAGGTCTCTTTTCTTTATTTTTCCCAGCCGGTGACGTCTGGTATCCATTATGGTGAGCCGAGAGGTCGGCCGGATTTCGTGAAAGTCGATCCACCCTGAGATGTACTTGAAGACACAAGCGAGAGCGCTTACCACTTGCAGCCGAACTCACTACGGTAAAATACATGTTTAATTGTTCATACTCATTATGTACTACGGTTGATTTTCTATTTACATAGGTTTATTATAATAATTTTTTTTTTATTAGCGGGGGCCCTACAGTCTATGCCGCATCCCGCATTTCAATCGCCATTTCTCCCTATCCTTCTAGTCATCATCTTCATCAATAGCTCGATCTCTCATGCTTTTCCTAATTCCTGTTCTCCATTGTGTTGTCAGTCTTCCTTTTCTTCTCCTGTTTTGTGGTGTATAAGTCAATGCTTTCTTTGGACATCGCTTCTCCTCCATCCTCATAACGTGACCATACCATAGCAACTGTCTGGATTCTATTCTTCCTCCTGTTGTAAATACGCGCCCTGTTTTCCTTCTTATATCTTCGTTTCTAACATGTTGCATTCTTGAAATATTACACGCTCTTCTTAAGAAGTCCATTTCAAGTTTCTATTACCTTTATCTCTTTATCTGAAAGTTTCCAGCAGTCGCAAGTCTTTTTAAGGGTACTGTGTCGTCAGCTTTCTCTAAATCGACAGATACGAGGTGCGTAGACAGATTGCGGGAGTTTCGTTTTTCTAGTATTTGTTGTAATACAAATATGTTGTCAATACATGATCGTCCTGCACGGAATCCAGACTGCTCTTCTATGGCTTCTATATTCGTTTCAATTGTATGTTTTAGTATTCTGCCGTACAACCTCCCCATTGCACTTGTCACACTTATGCCTACAATTTTGGCATGCCTTCTTATCGTCCTTTTTGTAAATTGAGCTAATATGTGATATGATGCAGTCTTCTGGGATATCATAACAATCATTTATTAAATATGTTTCCTTCAATTATTATAATAATTATATATATATATATATATATAAGACATATTCGGATTGTCAGGTATTTTTCGTAAAAACGTTTTTTAAAAGAATAATAGCACGTAAATTACTAAGGCATGTGTAGTGACGCCAAACGGTATGATGAGACGGAGTCAACAGCCCTGTAGTCTCCTTCCCTACGGCATCGCAGTGCATTGACTTAATAATGTGGAAGACGTTTTTAGGGGCTCTGTGAGAGAGACAAACACTAATATCGCAGCAAGACTAAACAATACTAGTTTGTGTGTGGGGGGGGGTTCTGTGAGAGAGAGAGAGGTTTAAATAGATAGATAGTTTAGTTTATGTCAGATGGATATTGTTTATTGTTGGTGACCTTGTTATTGGAGGGTCGTAGAGACATTGATAGTGGAGCTGCACCAGACAGATTCTAATTAACGTACGCTACATAGTCACACTGGACAATTCTGTCGTCATTAATTATCATAACCGAATTTTAAAAGACTCTATTTTCAGACGAGCAGCAATTGGTTTTCATTTATTCTCTGCGACGTAGGTTGCATGAACTACAGCGCTACGAATGTCAAAATAAACTCTGCATTAAGTTTTCGCAAAACCCCGTTTATGCGAATTGCTAAACTGGTTTGTTAGACTAAGACTAATGGCGTGCGCGTGTATTATATATATATTAAGTTTTTATGGTAATTCGCTTTTTGTCAGTTTTCTTTTTTGTTACGGCCATTTCCCAACTCGCAAAATTTCTGATCCCTGTTCAAGTGGCGAGAACACAACTTCAGGATTGGGCACGATTAAACGCGTGCGGGTACAGGCTTTGTTCGCCGTCTCTCGCAGTATCGCGATTGATGCCGTTTTGACTATTCTGAGTATCTTTACAAAAAAAAGTGTTGAAGCATTTTTGTTCGATTAAACTTATATAGTAAATTCAGGTAATAAGAAACAAAGTAATGGCTGAACCGATATTAAATTATTAGGCGCCGTAAAAAAGTATCTGATGTAAGATTTGAATGTGCAAGTTTTGTAGTTTCTTGTTCTTGTATGTTTGGATTAATGTTTGAACTGACTTATGACGTAAGATTCCATCTTACCATATCCTACTTAAAATATTATTTTGTAGCATAGTTTTCATGCTTAATACAGGCCTACTGTAAAAATTAAGCGTTCGATATCTAATATAAACCCAGTAAATGTTTTACAACAAGTAATAATAAAATCCAAGGAAACATTTGTTTTTTGCATTACTGCCTATAAGTCAACATGCCTTTGCGTCCCACGGGGTTGGTCACCATTAGCTTTTACCCCATTCACCCATGGTTAAGAGTAGTCCCGTTAACAAAATATCGTAACATTGTGATTAATATTATCAGTATGCACGTTCTTAAAAGCCTTCACGGTCGGCTTCAACATTGTTTGCGATTATTATTATCTGCTGGGCTGTTAGGCCTGGTCTGCAGTTGTTGCTATCGACAAAAGTTTCGGCCCCCGCCATCGGACAGGGGCGAACCTAGGATTTCATTTCTAGGGGGGGATTTTTTCAACTACATATTTTCGTAGATCATTGTTTTTCTCATGTTATAATGAAAATCGTACCAAAAATTAAAACTAATGGGCAAATAATAGCTGTAATTCACTAATTTCATTAAAATGAATTACAAACATACATCAGATAGGCTTCCAGTTTGTCTTGTAACCCTAAAAATACCTTTCTGTAGAATATAAATACTTTAAACAGAACGTTAAAATTAAGGAAGTGAAGAAAGTAAGGGTTGTGGATATAAATTTTACAGCATGTAAAAGTATGTTAAAAAATTTTGTTAAAAATATAATGATTGTCAGTGTTTTTCAATTAATTACATTAAAAAACACGCAACCAGTTAAAAAATTTTTCTCCACCATTTTCGTATTTCGGGGGGGATATATCCCCCAGATCACCTCCCTAGGTTCGCCCCTGCCATCGGACCCATCATCAGTGATTAGTCTCTACCTCATCTCAGAGTTGAATTGGCGGACATCGTGCCAATCTAGACACTGATGGTGGCCTCCGATGGTGGGGTCGAAACGTTTGTCGATATGTCTAATTCTTTTCAGGATCCATTTCATCGTTACGATAAAAATTAAGAAAATGTTTTGTGATCACATGTTGTACTTTAGTGTCATATCGCTTAGTTAATATTATTCTCATTAACCAAGCAGAATCATTTTTCTTTGTATTCATCTGCTCTCCACTCTCGGTATGTCGCTTCATCTAAGGAACGCTAACAGGATGCACTTTTCCGATTAAAGTTTAGTCTCTTATTCATTATCATCATCATCATCACGGATTAAACCAAGAATGGTTTGTCTCAAATAGGCAAAGATTAGAGCTGGTCACTCCAGCGCTTCCTCGGACGTCTCACACCTCTCCATCCCTTCGGCCTTATAGTTCCAGAGTTGTTTGGGGATGGGCAGTCATCCATTCGGCAAAGATTTTCCCACCAATTCAGCCGATATTGGGCGATCCTGTCGAGTATACTCATAACATTCAGTTCCTGCCGTATATCTGTGTTTCTTCCATGATCGTGGAGAGTATACCCTATCACGTGCCTGAGAAATCTCATTTCAGCCGCTTCGATGCGACTGGGCTGGCCTTTCGTTAAAGTCCAATTCTCAGACCCATAAAGAAGTGTGGGAAGAGCCATTACCTTATAGAATTTTAGGAGTTTCCTTTACTTGCTGACTTTAGGGTTCGCCTAGTAGTCCCGCACATAAGGTTGAACTTATGCAACTTATTCACAACGTCGTTGCATGCATTATAAGACACACTGTACCCCAGATATTCAAAATTGCTAACTTGTTCCAGGACAGTACCATCTATTACAATTTTTGTCCGTGGATCAGTTCCACGAAAAGCCATCACCTTGGTCTTACGTGTGGATATCTGTAATCCAGAGTCTTTGCAGATTTTATTTAACAAATGATTTACCCCATCTGCAATCTGTTTTCAGAGTCCTACAGAATAGTAAGACTCTGAAAGTAATTCGGAAAGTAATTCAATATCCGAATCGGTACTCAATAAATTCTTGGTTCAGAAAGAGTTTCTTGGTTCATGGTGCCGACGCACACAACGTTATTTCTTCACCACAGTCAAGCGCGCGCTCGCGTGTTTGTAATCGTGTGACTACATTGCAGTATACAGCATACCTTGTACAAAGACTTTACCCGATCCTATGTGGTTTACGTAGTAATGCGATAACAGCTGATATCGTCTTATTGTCTAAGTGAAATCCTATTGTCTGGTGTTGTTAGTAACAAAGTCCGTGTGCGTGTGCCGTTGTCTCCCACTATGAGCTGGTTACGTTCCCTAAGTGTACTCGTCTTGACCCATGAGAGAGTTTATCTTATTTGTCTGAACTGTTCGATACACGTATGGTCACAGTGTTGAACGACCATAATTGGTATCGTGTTAGGAAAATTGAGAACAACTGTTTCCCTTTTTGTTGTTGCCTTTGTTCTTATTCAGTACATATTTATAAAATATTCTCTCTTTTTCTCTCTGTTTCTCCTTCTCTGTAATTCTCTCTCCATCTTTTACTGACTCTGTCTGTCTGTCTCTCTCTCTCCCCTCTCTCATTTTCATTGTATTTATTTCTAGTTCAATCTCTCTAGTGCAGTGGTTCCCAAACTATTCAGTCCGCGGACCCCCTCCCAAAATAATTTAAAAATTCACAGACCCCATCTGAGTTCTGAAATAAAACAAACAGTAAATATGATAGGAACTCGTATATTTTAATTAAAATGTATTAAAATCAAAATTCTCTTAATTTGCGAAACTATAATATTAATGATATCAAACATAGTTTAATGTGAACAATGAAGCTGCTTTTGCACAATTAGCTCTTTAATATTGGGTTTAATGTCTGATAATTTCAATATTAAGTAACTCTCGACATCAAGTTTATTTCATAACTTTGACTTTAGGTACGTGAGCAAGGAGACTGCGCTCATAAGTAGAGGAAAACACAGTTAAACACTCCAAAGCTATTTTTCCGAGTTCAGGATAGTCAGTCATTACATATAACCAGAAGTCAGCTAGCTGTAATTGTGAAAACTGTAATTTTTATGGTCTGTCAGTTGAAAGTTCAGCCAATGAATCTTCTTCTTGTACTGTAAGAGAGAGATCTAGTCTGTTCGGCGGACAAACAGATCTGCTACACGACATGATTTAAAGACATTATTAAAGCCAGTAGTTAGAATTACTTTTACAATTACAATTAGTTTGAACAAAAACAAATACTGGATTCTTCTACTAATTACTTAAAGTTTATAAAATTTAGATTTAGATTTTAGAGCATAAAAAATCGGAGAAAATTACGGTATGTTCTATTTTTTTCTTAAAAGTGTCTGCGGACCCCCTGAAACATTGTCGCGGACCCCACTTTGGGAACCACTGCTCTAGTGTGGTTACAGTAATGTTTATCAGCTGCAGGGCCCCGAGACCCTTGTTGTTAAATTAAATGTTGTTAAACAGTTAAATTCGCAAAACGGCCTTCTTGCCAAAATAAAAAAAAAATTCTTCTTCACTCTCTTCATCAGCAGGAAAGCGCTATTGTCTCATTCTCATATCATATATCAAGCGCATCTTCCGATCTGACGTACTGTTTTGATAAATTGGAGGCCACCGAGAGATGACCGGATTTAGTAGTACCGTAAATTACTGCATACTGGTAAAGATTTACTCTGGAAGGAAAATCACTGGCACATTCGCTCACCGAATAATAGCGAGAAATATTCGTCACTATTGGAGTTCGGAGATACTGAAGACAGTCTGAAACGTTTCCATCGAGAGACAATTGGGTGGCGTCGTGTCAGCCCACCACTGTCGATAGTGTGTTGTGACATTACCATAATCCATCCAATACGTGTTTTCATCCCGTTCAAACAGCTTATCCAATCATCTGCCCTATTATAGATGGTGGTGCTATTATAGCATCCTGAAGCGGGGAGTGTGAAGGAAGGGGGGTCTAAGAATATGTTATCTAAACTGGTTGTGTCGTCAAAGCAGTCACGTTTTGTAACAAATAAAAAGGTGATAACCTTGTTTTTCATCATTAGTCTTTTGGAAAAATATCCAAAAGAATCGGAAAGTATAGCGAATTCAAATATTTGGGAAGCATTATTTCAGAAGATGGAACAAAAAAATGACATCAAAAATAGGATACAACAGGGAAAGAAAAGGCTATTCGTTTGCTAAACTCGTTACTTTGGTCGAACAAAATGAAACTTCAAACTAAACTGACAATTTACACAACTATTGTGGAGCCCATTTTAACTTATGGCTGCGAATACTGGAAACTTTCAGATAAATAGAAAAAGATATAGAAACTGTGAAAATGTACTTCCTAAGAAGAGCGTGTAATATTTCTAGAATGCAACATGTTAGAAACGAAGATATAAGAAGGAAAACAGGGCGCATATTTGCAACAGCAGAAAGAATAGAATCCAGACAGTTACTATGGTATGGTCACGTAATGAGGATGGAGGAGAAGCGATGGCCAAAGAAAGCATTGACTTACACACCACAAAACAGGAGAAGGAAAGGAAGACTGACAACACAATCGAGAACAGGAATTAGGAAAATCATGAGAGATCGAGCTATTCAAGATGATGACCGGAAGGATAGGGAGAAATGACGATCGAAATGCGGGATGCGGCATAGACTGTAGGACCCCCGCTAATAAAAAAAAAAGAAATGTAAAAAATATAGATAAATAGAAATAAAACCGTAGAAATAATTTTTATGTGAAAATGTGTTAAGATTGAAATCAGGGTAATGTGTTATAATCCGGGTATATGCAGTATAACTTCCATAATTTGAAACATTCGGAGGCGAGACGGATTGGAGAATATGACGAATTTCTGAAGTCGTTAACATAGCTGTAGTACATTTGAAGAAACACGAATATTTTTTGATTTAAAAAACGCATAATATTAGAATAAGAATAATTTATTTTTGTATAAAACTGAAAATTGCCATATCGTTATTTTTACAATAACACAGAGGGAAATGAAGCGTTACTTACACGATTTTTTCGTTTGAAGTATACAAAATATAAAAAGTCTGCTATAAGAAATGTAAACATCTTGCAAATATGTTAATAAAAAAAGTCATTTTTTAAACTTGTGTTACCACTAAACATACATCATAACTGTAACAACAATATTAAACTGTCGCTCTCATATCAATGGTATAAACTGACTTTATTGATGTTATGTTATAAACAGTATTGAAAGTAAGCATTAGCAAGCATTAAATAAGTAATATGTAAACGAAATTCGCATGCATTGTATAGCTATAGGCCTATGGTGTTTTCCTTGAGAGGATGAAAGAAGCGAGTGTTGGTAAATAAAAGTTAAGGCCAAGTGAAGTAGACACTAATTCTCTTTCCTTATTTTGACGTATGAATATGACTCTCTCTCTCTCTCTCTCTCTCTCTCTCTCTCTCTCTCTCTCTCTCTCTCTCTCTCTCTCTCTCTCTCTCACACACACACACACACACACACACAAATTCAGATGAATAACGAATTATACAAGGTAACGAATTAGAGACGTTAGTGTTAGTCTCTAAAAAGTTTCATAAGTGGTTGGTAGTGTGTAATTTTTATACAAAAAAGGTTATGAATAGGTGATTGTGTGGTTTAGTCTTTTTTATATTCGTTATAATAATGATTCTCACTGTTACTACGTATTAATTTATGGTTTACTTCCACCGGTTAACTATTTTATTTGAATTAAAATGTTATTATTTATTTATCGTTGAATCCTTAAGTTATCACGTAAAATGTCTCTGCATCTAAATCGTTTTCTTTATATAAGCTGACGTCATAAGTGGGCCGGAAGGAAATTTCAAGAGTTCTTCATTGGTCCCATTGAAGTGGGTCCATATTTCAAAGGTCTGTCATTAAATTTTTGGAAATTTTGGGAACTATCTAGTCAAATTCATACAACACTCGTGAAAGCTGTTCAATGCAACTTATGTGTGCGCCCGGTAGATGAAGCAGCACCTATTACGTTAGCAGGTAATAGTCACATTGTAGCGACGACCTGATATTGTCAATCTAACTGAAGAAGTAAAATCTTTGATAATAACAACAACAACAATAACAATAATAATAATAATATATTTTACTGTTTGGCATTCGCCGATGACTTTGCTGTACTTTCTGAACATCTGACATCTGCAGTAACACAAGTTAATTTTTTAGAGTACATAGCCAATAGGACAGGCTTAGGAATTTCTGCAGAAAAACCAAATTTCTCACGAATATTAAAAATGCACTAAAATTGGTGGAATAGAGAGGGTTAGAAAATTTAAGTATCTAGGGGAAATAATTCAAGAGAATGGTTTAGAAAAATCTGCTATAGAAGAAAGGATTCATAAAATGGAAAGAGCATATGGTATAACCAAAGATATTTACAATAAAAAGTGCATATCTAAAAATGCGAAAATAAGCCATTATAGTACAGTAGTGAGGCCAGAATGACTATATGCAAGTGAATTTCTACCATTGAATTATAATTTAGACAAACTAGTAATATTGGAAAGACAAATTATTAGGAAAATATTAGGCCCACGACTAACTTCAGAAGGTTGGAAAATAAAGAAGTAATGATGAAATATATCAAAGTATTGAAAATATAACAGAAACAGTGAGAAAATCAAGACTAGTATTTTCTGGACATTTGTATGGAATGGGCGACAATAGGTTAACAAAGCATATCTTTAAATATCTGTGGGGAAAAAATCAACATCAAGTTGGGTATAAGAAGTTAAAAATGATGTAGAAAAAAATAATATAAACGCAAAAGAAGCAACTGAAAGAGAAGCTTTTCGGGCAAAAGTGTTAAAAATTGATGGAGTCCAGGGTAGGAGAGAGAAAAACGCAGGTTCAAAGTGGACTGAAGGCAGGAAGAAGAGACATAGTGAAAAGATGAACGAATTATAAATGTATAAATACTGATATCTTTCACATATATCTAGCCCCGAAGTTGGACACCATTTATAAATGTAAATTTATAAGTGTGTATTAATTGCATAAATACTTTATTGATTTTTCACATGTATGTGTGTAATTGAATTTTATTTATTACTCTAATTATCTATACCAACGTGTTGGAACACAGTTTATATAGTGAATTCTATATAATTCAGGTGCAATAGATAATATGTATTTACTTGCTT
The DNA here is from genome assembly GCA_034769895.1 of Magicicada septendecula. NCBI lineage: Eukaryota > Metazoa > Arthropoda > Insecta > Hemiptera > Cicadidae > Magicicada > Magicicada septendecula. The sequence continues at coordinate 80,208,627 of CM068370.1, forward strand.
TAATTGATTACTTTCATGCCGTGTGTGAAACAGCCATTTAATTTATGTGTAACTATTCTGATTCTCATAAAACACATATGTGATATCATTTATTAGATGAACGTTGTCAATTCATTTACTTTATTCGAACACATGAAACTCTTAAAATCTATTTATATTCCTTCAAAATTCAGGTTGATATTTAGGTTGTATTTGGCAATAATGAACGCATATTTATGATCAACTTAAAGTACTAGTTTAATTATCATTCATAATATATTATAATTGTACATATGATACGTCGCTGTACCTGAAATACATACATATTTTATAATAACAAATACATGTTTCAATATATGCTGAAAACAAAGAAAACATACATACATATATATATCAAATAACATAACAATTCATATTACTTATTTGATGCGTTCATTAAATCCCAAATAAGCTTTTGTTAGTACATTCATTAATTACTTTTATTCAGATTTATTCATTACTTTTCTTAATAATTTTCTCAGGTGTGAATTCTTTGAAAGAAACCAGGTCAGTAGAAGTTACTAATTAGAAATGATTATAATAATGGTTACTTGGTTATTGAATATCCATTAGTTGTTGTTGAAGTTGAGTTCCAGAGATGAAGATGGCTCGTAGACCCATTCCGTCGGATGCTGCTTTCTCACAATCACTTAACACTTACTCTTCCGATCACTCGCGTAGGCGTTTGTATATGTGAATAATTGAAGTTCAGTGTTCAATCAAATGTTTCATCTTACTGTGTGTGCTGTGAGTTCGTTTTAATGTTAATATACATGTCTAGTTCCACTTGTCGCTGCTTCATTAAACATTCGTATTATTCATTAATTTGTTTAATATTTCGTGTTCATTATGTTGTTAATAATGTGTAGTACACTATATTAAGTTCAACTGTTTTGTATATCGTTAGGTGGTGATGTCTGTTGGTGTAACGGTCTGATTGTTCACTTTGTATAATTTTAACTAAGTCCGTTACCTCGCACTTCAGTTAAATCTCACTACCGTGACATGAATGTATTACTGAGTCTTTTAAGTTACTGGTTAACGTTCTAACTTCCGGACTCGAGTTAATATTCCGCACGATTAATGTACTCTTCTGAAATTTAAATAATACTAACTCCGAATGATTAGAATAAACTGTTGAAAGTTTATGATATACCGTCTCTCGCACTTGAAGTTAAACTATTTGAAAATTTGAGTGTAAAAACTGTCTGAAAACTTTAGTATTACTTGTTTCAAAAATTGAGTGTAGACTGTCCCTCCGCCGTTTTAGACAGATAGTTTTATTAATTCGTCCCTACTCAAAATTTTGTCTCTGGCGCGCTTCACGCCTACTTCATTTCGAGATTGGTCAGTTTTTAGTTTTCTTGGAAAATACTGTCCCACCATGTCAAGATTCTACGTCATAGTTCTCCCGATAGGCCCTTCGTTTCTGTTACTATGGAAACACTCCTCACCACCAAATTTCTCGTTGGCTGAAGGCATCTGATAGGTTCTTTGGTCTCCCCGATTTTTGCTCTGACGAACGTTGACCCGTTTCGACGAAACTATGGCTATTAGACACTTGTCGATCAGCCTATTGTCTGAGTAAACTCTGTGTTTCTATAGATTCCCATTATCTATACTTTCAGTCTTCCTGGCGCATTGTTCCAAGTTCTAACCCCTTTTTTCTGACTATTAACAATTTTGAACATCTGCTGGCTGGTGAAGTCACCCCAACTTTCCCTTCGTAAATTCTTGTCTGTCAATTAGACGATAACTCCAGCTGCGTAACATGACTTTAGTCTTTGTCAGGCCTATCTTACTGTATTGTTTCTTAAGGTGCAGTGCAGCCGTTCCATTGTAATGGTGTAGTTTCACTCGTTTTTGTCGTTTATCGTCTACTGACGTAACATGGTCAACATCTGCTACAATTCTCGGTACGGGTGTGAATGTCCTGGCTTACTTTGTTACAGCTGCGGAGAGCAATAATTCTGGACGAAACTTTCCCTGTCATCTTACGCCACCAATTTCTATAGTTGGATCGAACTTAATGTGTTTCTATTGTCAAGTCAGCGACGCCTCACTGACATCTTCTCATTACTCCTTATTTATTGCGCCGACTATAAGTCGTTGACACTGCCTCGTGTGAACGTACTCTGCCGAGGTGAAAATTTAAAATTTTTTTAAAATTTTCTGCTCGTTACAGAATTTTGGAGAAAAAGAAAAGAACAAGGAATAAAAAATTGAAATTGGCATGTGGTCCTCCTCAGATGGCCGATACAAAAAAAACTTTATTCTCATTGTTAAAGTTTACAATATTAATTAGTTACATCCTCATCACTGGGAATTATCTACTCACCACAAACTGCGGTCAGTGATAAGTTATGGTTTCTTGAGGTCACTCTTATATTTTTCAGTTACTTATAAGCGATCTTTCATTAAGTCCGGTTAGCTCTTATAGCCAACTATTTTTGTCACAATTTCATTGCGCAGTAACTGAAACCTTATACAGACTACACTAAATATACTTAATTATGCCATAAATACATCGTTAACTTTTTAAAATTAATTCCACTGAATCGCTCCTTTTTAATCTTAGTTTACATCAAAGATTACACTTAATATGTATTAATTATGAAAATAAAAAATTATAAACATAATATTTGGCAATTTCGAAAAATTTTAGTAACGAACAAATCATCACATTCACAGATGAACACTTTAACATCACAACTAAACCTAGGGATTCTCTTTGCAAATAAAATGGGAACAGTTTAAATTTACTTCTGTTAATCTGTGGTTATCGTGAGGTTACATTAATTTGAACAAGACCTCTATAAACTTTTATTGAAAGCAATTATAATTACGGTTGCAATGAAACTCCAGATTTGACGTCATATCGTACGCAAAAACAAAACTCTAGAAATGCGACATAGCACTGAAACAAGAGTAGGAAAATGACCGCCGCGGAAAAAGACCCGCGTCGCATGCAGCTAACTTCAGGTACGTTATCGCGCTAATCGCAGCCTCGTGCGACATGCGAACCTGAACACGATAACGTACCTGAAGTTAGCTGCATGCGACGCGGGTCTTTTTCCGCGGCGGTCATTTTCCTACTCTCACTGAAACACGCGTCGGAAAAAATTCGGAAGATTTACACCAAGTTTCGTATTTTCTGGAATATTAAAAAAAATCGGAAGAGATCCGAAATTTCGGAAGAACTGGCAACACTGGGACACTGTGCAATCTCACCCATACACTACGCAATATTTTCCAGTTTGTGCAATATATTTCAACATTTTTTAATTCACACAATATATTGTGCAACCCATTTTAGACCTTCAATGTAATCCGTACATGTCAATACTATTGTACAGGTACAGTATATTGTGCAATAATATTGATAGTGTATGGGCAACTCAACAAATTGTGTTAACAAATTTCAACATTGAACAAATCATCACATTCACAAATGAACACTTTCACATCACAACTAAATCTAGACGTTCTCTTTGCAAATAAAATGGGAACAGTTTAAATTTACTTCTGTTAATCTGTGGTTATCGTGTGGTTAAATTAAATTTTTTAACAATAATAATTATTCTACTAAAAAAATAACTTCACGTGTTGTGTAGCATTTGTTCTGCATATCCTGTGGGATGGGAAGTGCCGGAGTCTTCCTCCAAACAAGGAAAACGGTGGGACAACCAAGAAGTTATTAGACCGCACCGGGCTGAAGGTCTAGTCGCAGAAGAAGATGTAAGATTTAGAGTTTGGATCAGATTAATCTGGAGAACTAACTGGAGCAACAACATTTCACGGTACTCGATTAGCATTTGAGTAATAACGGTAATTACGTACGCTACTTCCTGGTAGCGTCGTCGTTAGTGCAGCTAAACTGCATAACCTCTCTTCCGATTGCTGATTAATCGGTTACTTAATTATGTACATCATAAATTATAGTACTAAGTTAACGATCTTAACTTACGACGAAGTTGGCGCTGTAAACGTAGAACGATTTATTAGTGCCACCTTAATAACGTATGCAGTGTTTGTATAAGACTCATTTGGCTGCTGATCAAAGTGTCCAGGGATCGATCCACGTCAGCCACATAATACAGATAAAAGTACCTTCTTTCAATGGAACAAAATACAACAGGTGGAATTGTTTAAATATCTTGGAAGCTTGATAAGTGAAAATATGTCCTGCACTCGTGGAATTAGAGCAAGAATTGGTATAGCGAAAGAGGCATTTAATGGGAAGAAAAGACTGCTGTGCGGCAAAATTAATAAGAATTTAAGAAAAAGGTTGGCCAAATGTTATGTGTGGAGCGTTGCTTTATATGGTGCAGAGACATGGACACTGAGGGAAGAGGATGAGAAAAGATTAGAAGCATTTGAGATGTGGGTTTAGCAAGCAATGAAAAAGTGAGGTGGGTTGATAAAGTAAGTAATGATGAAGTTTTAAGAAGAATCGTGAAGGTAATGGAAAATAGGAAAAGGAATTGGTTAGGTCATTGTTTAAGAAGAGACTGCTTGTTTACAACTGCCATGGTGAGTGTCATAGAGTTAAGAAGAAACGAAAAGTCTGGCATGCGATAGGACAGCTTGGAGACCTGTTACCATTTGCAGAACACCAAATAATATTTCAACGGAAGTCTTATGGTGTCATCATCATCTGCGTTTGGCAAGTCTCCTTTTAAGCCATGACGCAGACTTCTATTTGGGAACGTGCATTAAAGTGTTACTGACATATGCAATGAGCGTATTTTTCTCGATGATATGAAACAGCGAATAAGAAGGAATCTCCTTCTTTTGCTTCACTTCTTTTCCACCACTTTTCTGGTCTTTCTCCTCCTCATCTTCGTCTTCTCCATTGATACGACACATTCGCAAGTACTTGCCATCTAACATTGTTGCCAGCTGCACGGATCAAGTTGGTGTCTGATGTCTCTCCGTCCATCTTCAGGCTACCCTGTATGTCGTACTTGTCCTGAGTGTCCTCGACTATTCTGTCGTCTTCCATTTACACAACATGGCTGCTGGGTGTTTCCGTATCCCAACAAAGGAGATAACGTTAAGTTGTAGCAGCATACTCTTCAATTGTTTTCTCCACTGCCTCCTAGTTTTCTGCGCTTTTTTGTCCTAATTGTGTTGACTTATTCAGTGTTGGCGTGATTAGGTTTTTTGGATTGACTAGTATTTAAATTGGTCTGATTAAGTTTTACTCTCACATTCAGATGTGCCATTAACGTTTGATAATCTCTGTACGGTGTTCAACGTCTGCATATGGATAAACTGATCCAGTCTACATTTTTATAACTACTCCAAAAATCTGTAAAGTATCTAATAAACCATGCTGTCGTATTAAACTTATGTCAAGAATAAAAAAAAGGAATTTTTTTACCACCTGAAGATGATAAATCTTAGTGTAATTTTCATGCGGTTATAAATTGTGACGTATTGATGTTTTGCGAAGACGTGTGTAAGAAAGTCCCGAATTAGGTTTATTCTAGAGCAGTGGTTCCCAAACTTTTCGGTCCGCGGACCCCCCCCAAAAATTAACAATGTCACGGACCCCGTCTGAGTTCTGAAATAAAACATCAATAAATATGATACAAACTCTTATATTTTAACTAAAATGTATTAAAATTAAAATTCTCTTAGCTTGCAAAAATATAATATTAATGATATCAAAAATGTCGGCTGACAAACAGGTATGCTAAATGACATCATTTAAAGGCATTATTAAAACCATTATTTTCAAATTACTTTTACAATTAGGCCTACAATTAGTTTGAACAAAAAAAGATATATGTATTGCGACAAAACATATATTAGGCATAGCATATTCGAAATAATATAGTCTGTTATCTGGAGTAAGGTTGTATATTTTAAACAAATTTAAATATGGTCTGTAATTTTACAAATACTTTATTTAATTGAATAATGTCTATGAATTTATCTGAACGGTGTTGTTTTAAAATGTCTATTGTTACTTGTTGATGATATCCTTTTTACGGTCGCTTCGTAATACTTCTGCTGTCCTGTGGTCCGTTGAATCTGCACCCACGCCGCCAGCCGTTCTCAGCACCACTGACGATCCGTTGGACACCCCTGTCCATCGCACGCACGCCGACACACCGATAGTGATTATTTCTTTTAACTCAGGGTTCGGAACTGGACTGTACTTTATATTTATTTTAATATGGTGTATTGAGCGTACACCTTCCCGCGTCTTGAGGTGTCCTCGCATTAACACAGGCGTATCCCGGTGGATAAACCTCCCCTAAACGGATATCTTGCCTCTCGCGATACTAGCACTGTTTTAATAATTATTTTATATTGTATTAAATTGAGTTCGTACACCAATATAAGGTATTAGCAAACGGGTAACTCGTCGCTAAGATTCCCTTAATAACCCCTACATATGAACGTCTTCTGCACGAAAAACTCGCACAGAGAGCACGTCTGTAATAGTCGAGCTGGTAGATGGAACTGCCTGAAACATCTCGGACGGAGACCCAATCTTAATGGAAATTGGGGCCGCTGTTGGTCGAACCCTTGACACGTAATCGATGGGTAGAACTGATAGAAGTCCTGAATAAATCGGTAAAAGTCTGCAGAAGCAGGTATAGATTTTATCTAAAAATTTTATTACTTTTAGAAGATAAGGAATCTATAGAAAGATGATTTTTGCTAAAAAAAATACCTATTTAAATAGTCTGTTTCGAGTCTTTGACACCAAGAAAATTCAGATGCATGCGCTATCCAAGTCTCGATTCAATCCGTTAATTATTACCAGAGTTATACCATAAATACGAATAACACGCGCACTCGCACACTAACTCCGCACAAGACATGATAGTAAATAAAATTATGGGCATTTTGACATATAATAGTTTTTTACCCAATTCTTAATTCAAAACTTATCTCTACTTAACACAATTTAACAAAAATCAAATTCTAACATGTCTACAACGTCATAAAATGATATAGAAGCATGTAGTCCTGGCTACAGATTCCCTTACTGCAATGTTCTATTGCAGTATATATTCTGGAATCTTCTACTAAATGTTTTAAGATTGTCAAATTTAGATTTTACAGAATAAAAATCGGAAAAAATTACTGTATATTCTACTTTTTCTTAAAAGTGCCCGCGGACTCCACTTTGGGAACCACTGGTCTAGAGTGTTGTAATAATCAGGTGACGTACATAGGAGCTTCCGCTGTAGCGAACAATGTCGAGATGGTGTTTGCGAACGTTTAAATAAAAGTACGTGCAAAATACGATACAAAAATATTGTATCGTAAACTCAGTTTTTACCGTTTCTAGAAACAGCTGATAGGAAATTCTGTAACTGGTATTACGGGAAGTGTTTAAATGAGGACTGAGTGAATAGGAAATTTAAGTAAGGTAGACAGACAATAAATGAAGAAGTAAAGAGAGGTGGAAAAGGGGAGGGAGAGAGAGAGAGAGAGAGTTCAATGTCTGGGTCGCCTCAACACTCGTAGCTAGAAATTTCAAAGAACAGACTGACAGACTCCCTTGTGTCAAATTGATCTTGTCCGGATGGTACTCTTTGGACTTGGCCCAACTATTGACATTCGTACCCAGAAGTCTCCATCCTGCGCTCTCACTTTTCATTTTAGTTTATTTTATTTTTTTGTTTGGCGGGATTTTATGCAAGTTTGCTTGATCCAGTAGTCTGATTAAAAAAAATCACAGAGTACTTATGACTCATACAATACAACAGACACAAGACCCTGGACAGACTCCAGTCGCTAAGGAGTCGTCGCTGTGAATATGCTTAGCGTACAAGTACTTAAACTTGTTTACATAGGTTTTTAACGTCGTTGTAATGTCACTGTTTATTTTAAACACCTGTATACAGACAACTGGATTACAGACTGCATTTTGTAAACAAATTAATCTAACGTCAACAGTCATATCGGCAGTATCAAACAGGTGGGAAATGTTTTGTAGCTTAAACGAATATGATGTTTTGGAAAGAAAAAAAGTAGATACTAAATCCTATTGTTTAGGGCCATCAGTATCTCACGAAGGTAACAGAACAATGAAGAATATTTGTGAGCAAATATATTGTTACGACAATACAGAACAATCTACGTGTTTCTCGGCTATTCCAGCTGTAATCTGAGTGTGCGTACATATTGCTGCTACTTTGAGATGAAAGACACTTGTCACGCGTCTGCAACGATACTTCATTCCGGTCTGCGAGCGCTGTGTTCAAGGGCGCAATCAATTACGTTCTACTAGTAGACGACTGTTAGGGAATATTGTGGAATCTCAGCGGGGTATAAATACAAGACTTCAGCAACGCTTAGTTCAGTTTGATTGCGATTTATCCCAGTGTGGTTCGAAGTACTGTGGCGAAGTGTTCTGTTTTTTAATTGTGGGAGACTTTATTAATTGACATTATTATTGCTTGTGAACAATTTTTATTTGATTTGTTTGTAAGAGACTATCTTGTTGATTACAAACTGTTTAATTGTGATAATTAGAGGACTTGATTGGTGTCTTGTATGTTGTTTTCCACTGTACCATACGACGATCAGTAGACTGTCGTAACAGTATTATTTGTGTAGACTTAGGATACACAGACAAGCGTCATCCGTGAACTACGGATAAAGTGAATCTGTGAAACCGGACACACCTTGATGGCATCAAAACAAATGGGTGTAAGTAAATAATATTAACGTGTCGATTCCAGTGATGTCGTGCTTAATGTAAAAGAACTTCGTTACGGCACGGTGACAGCTATTGTTTACAACAGAGATCCGACACGTTCACTGCTCTTCTTGTGTGCGCGGGTTGCTGCTCTAGATAACAGACAGACGTTGAATTATGGTGACAAAGCATAACGTATCTCCCAGATAACAGACAGTACATTATGATGGCGTAACGAATAATGTATGTTATGTTTGCCGGCCGTAACTTGTAGTAGCGAATCTGAAAGCACGTTAGCGATTCAAATTTTACGGCCGGTTGATTTTTGAACAACTTTTTTGTTTTAACTGGAAATCGAAATGTTATTAAGCTATAAGTAAAAGAAAGTACGAGGTGTATGTATGTTTTTCACCGTCTTCAACGTCGAGGGTGTAGCCCATTGCTGGATTGTTTCACCTTCATGTCACGTCACATTATACGTGATAATGGACGTTCTACGCTTCTTCATCTGTGGCTAGCTTTGTATCTAGTGTCTAGTAAATAGTTGTGGCATTTTGCCTTATTCCACTGTGTTACACACAATATACTTATTTCTCTCTCCGTTCTTCCAAGTTAACTACGTTTAGTCATCATCATCATCTTCATGGATTAAACCAAAGATGGTTTGTTCTGATCTCAAATAGGCAAAGATTAGAGCTGGTCACTCCAGCGCTTCCTCGGACGTCCCACACCTCTCCGTCCCCTCAGCTTATAGTTCCATAGTTGTTTGGGGAATGCGGCAGTCATCCATTCGGCAAAGATGTTCACACCAATTCAGCCGATACTGGGCGATCCTGGCGAGTATACTCATAATATTCGGTTCCTGCCGTATATGTGTGTTTCTTCTATGATCATGGAGAGAGTATACCCTGCCACGTGCCTGAGAAATCTCATTTCAGCCGTTTGGATGCGACTGGCCTGGCCTTTCGTTAACGTCCAGTTCTCAGACCCATAAAGAAGTGTGGAAAGAGCCATCACCTTGTAGAATTTTAGGCGTGTTCCTTTACTTGCTGACTTAAGGATTCGCCTAATGGTCCCGCACATAAGGTTGAACTTATGCAACTTATTTACAACGTCGTTGCTTGCATTATAAGACACTCTGTAGCCCAAGTATTTAAAATTGCTAGCTTTTCCAGGACAGTACCATCTGTAACAGTTTTTGCTCGTATGGGATCAGTTCCACGAAAAGCCATAACCTTGGTCTTAAGTGTGGATATTTGCAATCCAGAGTCTTTGCAGATTCGATTTAACAGAATCTGCAATCTGTTTTCAGATTCCGACTACATTTAGTACTCATCACTACTATGTGACGGCATCAGTTCTTTCTTGCTGTTGGGTGTAAGCTGTATGCTTTCCACGCTTTCTGTTTTATCTCATGTGGTCTTTTGAGCGTGAAGTAGCGTAGGAATTGCCATTTCCTTTTCCTAGTTACCATCTCTAACGAGGGAGGCGACTATCATGGCATCTATTTTCTCTACATTAAAAACATTTGCTTCGTGTATTAAAGTTCTATCGTCTTTGCTAGTACTTCCTTTGTAGTTTTCCCAGCCAATATTTCTTCTTTCCTATTCATCATCAGCCGTCAGTTTCGCATGCAACCGTTATTTGTACCGGCCTAATTAAAGAGCCGATCTTTAACGTTTATGTTTTATAAATAACTGCTGTAACCTAACGTGACTTTAATAAGTCATCTTCCCCGTATCTGTAAATGTCTGTTTTACGATAACGCATAACTATTGCAATTTACTGACTTTTGTATTGATAGAAAAGTATCGATGTAATTTATTGTGATACAATCGATTATGTGACATAGGTATAATTAAAGGCCTAATTTCTTTGTAAATTTCTTTCACTCGTTGTTCTTGTGTATCGTGTTTGCTGGCACAGGATCACGCCCATCCGATATCAGACCATCGTAGAAAGTCTTACGACATGTGCAGACGAAGTCTGGGTGATGAATAAAAGTAACCAAAAGAACTTTGTAGCTGTAAATGCTTTGGACTCAGCCAAAAGACGCAAACTTAGAGATTAGAAGAAGAATGTGTACTTTTTCTGCTAGGCAGAAGGTATACAGGGAGATTTTGAAGTCCATGAAAGGACAAAGTGGATGAATCCGTACCAAGTCAACAACTAGACGAAGGCGAATGGAAATTTGGAAAAATTTGAGGTTCCGATTGACTCGTGGGAGTCTGTGACAGTTGTAAAACCCTTCCTATGTCGTGTGTGTGTGTGTGTGTGTGAGAGAGAGAGAGAGAGAGAGAGAGAGAGAAAGGGACCGTATCCTGTTAGAGCTTTTATTTATATAAACGCAATTTTTATATAGGCATTTCTGTATGCAGCTATAGATTATAGATTTTACTTGCTAGGGTGTAGGACATCTGGTTCTGACAACAGATTTGTTTCCTGGCGACAGTGTGTGCAAAAACATCGTCAATTTTATATTCTTTATTCTGTCATGTTACCAGTAGCGAGTGTGTGTGTGTGTTTTCAAGTAAATAGTGTGGGAAACACTTGGCCACCCGATTTTTTTTTACCTGTAAGCCACGCGAATTTAACATACGAATCTTCATATTATCTGCTAATTTTTCTACTAGTAATTTTATACAAACCACTATGTTATCTTTGGTATTGACGAGCTGAAGATTGGTAAATGACCTGAAGATGGCTTGACTCCCGAAAGCGCTCGTCAATACCAAAGATAACATAGTGGTTTGTATAAAATTACTAGTAGAAATATTTGAGACCACTAACACTCCAATATAACAATAAATCTCTGTTTATTTTGTAATAACTTCCCATTTCTGTCCATTGAGGCTCTCAAATGCCTTTTCAAAATGTAGGCTTATAAAACGTGTAACAAGCCTGGTCCACGCGCTCAAGTAAAATTGATTACTAGTGTGTAATGTACAATTGATTACTAGTGTGTAATGTACAATTGATTACTAGTGTGTAATGTACAATTTATGTTTTTTTAATATAAAAGTATAGCTTGTAGTGCCTGTGAACACGAGTACTGACTGTAGTTACTCTTTGTATAGTTTTGTGTTTCTGGGAACAGTATTTCTTTCTGACAAGTAAAATAAATAAACTCGTCATGGACTTTTGTTAATCCGTAACTGAAGTGTACTTCTAAACGTAAGCGAAGCGATTATTTTATATTTCACACACACACACACACACACACACACACACACACACACACACACACACACACACACACACACACACACACACACACACACACTACATGTATCAATACAATATACTATATTAACGTTGCAGCAGAATAAAAATCTATATGTATTATTGTTGTGTGTTTCAGTGGAAATCAAGATGGTGTGTCATGCGGAAACTCTCTCCAGTAGCAGGTAATCGATCTCGATCGATAAGGCGCGTCCAGATTGAATCGAGATATCGACAGCGCCAGTGGTCAGACCGAGAGACTGATTGCACTTTGGGCCTCCTGCCGTCCGGGGCCGCTGTCGATATTACTTACCGACCTTACCTTCTTCAATTTTTTTCCTTCTCTTCGCCCACCCACCACCGCCACGTGCTTTTCCTCTTCGTGATTTGTTGTTCCGTGTTTGTGCGCGTGTGTGTGTGTACATTTTCAATCTCGCAGTTATTCACGTTACACTAAGCACTCGCCAACCGAGTGAGGTTGCATTATGTATGTGGAGATTCCTCTTCGTACACGCTCTGACAAACGTGTACCCGCGAAACACTTAGACTGCTAGTCACACTCTTAAGCTCTTTCGCGGCGTTTATCAGTACAAACGTCATATATTAGATTCACGTTTTAGATTTTTCTTATATTCAATACAGATTCAAACTGTTACGTTGTTCAACACTAAACGTTAATCGAATATTTTGTCACCAATTTCTGATGTGGCACCCTAGCAGCTACTTCGGGACTGGGATTATTAAAAATAAATAAATAAGGAAATAATTGATACGAGCAGTCTTTCTTCAGATTTGTAATTGTTGTAACCTATAGAGTGGCTGCCAGGCTACAACTGTTAGTTGTCGTGCCTTCGGAGGTGAATTTAAATCATTGGTATGAACCGTTCTCCTCTGAAGACAGTTTATTGATGATTCGCAAATACAAAACTTTTTACAGTTTTCTTTATAATAATAATAATAATAATCCTTGAAATTTACTTAATTCAAATAACTCAATTACTTTTACTCAACTCTAAGTACCTTCAGTTACTAGTACTTAGTTTCAACAAAATAATGTAACTACTTTAGTTACTCTTTAAAAATTGACAAAGAACAAAAAGTATGACTGACTATCACTGGCAACACAACTAAGAATTTCTATAGCCTCACTTCTATGTAACAGTTATGATATAATAACATTAATTACAATTGACAATTACAACAAAATGAAGAAAACGTAATATTAATGAAACCAATGATAACAGGCTTAGTTAACGTAAATGTGAGTAGAAAAGAAGTGAACCATACTATTAGTAGATTTAAAAATAACGTGAACATTATTTAACATTCTGGATATTAATGATTTACCTTATTGAAACCCCAGTGACTTCAAGTTGTATATTTATGACGCGTTTCGAATCATATGACCCTTCATCAGATAGTTATCACTCACAAGGAGATCATCAAATATTAAAATTCACAAAAACACAAAAAACACATATGTACAATTGTAAAACCTATACAAACGTCCGACGCAGTGCACTGTGTGATGAAGGGTCATATGACTCGAAACGCGTCATAAATATACAACTTGAAGTCACTGGACGGTTTCAATAAGGTAAATCATTACTATATAAAGTGACTTGGACCGTATAAAATAATGTTTAAATTCTGGATATTTCAAAAATTTTCAAAAACCCATACCTATGATCCGTTAAAAATTTATTTTACGGATTAAAAAATATTTTTGAAAACTAAACATTCATCAGTGGGTTTCTCATCAAAACGACAATGGAAAACGTATTATTTATTTTTCTAATAAGATATAACACCTTTTTTTAAGAGCATGCAATTTTTAAGCCTTTTGGCAAGAACTTTTGGCGACTTGTAGAAATAAAAGAAGTATAATAGATCACATAAAAGGATACTAAATACGACTGTAGTTACATATGCATCGTTTGTTATCAACAACCTTTATGTTTCAGTAAATTACGAAAATAACACTTGAATTTTTTTTAGGTGTGAAAAGTCACCAACTTCACGAACATTTTATATCCCTCAATTTCTAGAGTACGGCAGCAATTAAAAACTAAAATTTGAGTCAATTTTATAAGCTTTGAAAATTCCGCTCTTGATGTATGTCCAATAAAACTTCTGATTATAAAATTTGTTGGCGGAAACCCAGTTTTCAATCTCTTTTTTCCTCCGTTGTAACTTTCTTATCTCGAGTACATGGCAGTTAGTGATTCATGCATTTCAGCAGTTATTGACAACAAATTTATCTCTCATTACAGTACTTGAAAATGCCACATCATAGAATGGACGGAAGTTTCGTATTCATTTTGTTAGTAAAATAGTATTAAAATAATAACGATAATATTAAAATTAGGGGTGTTAAAATCTGAGTTATATTAATTGCACTGGACTGAACAACCGTTTTAGTGATGTGAATATGAATGCTGCTAAAAGTTAGACTTCTAATGTGGAAGTTAATGCGTTAAACAAACAGTTGGGTGCAGTCAGAGCAAACATATCCTAGAGCCAACATCCGATATGGGCCTACCTGACACCTCATCTGGGTCAGGCAGTAAGGACAAACGGGGGGGGGCGAATACCGAGCTATTAAGATTGTATTCATGCATGCGATTGCTAATCACACACACACACACACACACACACACACACACACACACACAGAGTAATACATCCGTAAATGTAAATGTGTTACTGGCTACACAATGGACAGTAGGCCTATATACGCTACAATGGACTTGTTTATTCCCCATTATGTGTAGGCCTATTATTTATTTACTTTATTTCTCATATTGCTCTGATCTTTCGCCATGGTCTCAGGGACCTGCAAGGCTCACTGATCGTTTGTCTAACATTCTCTGTCCCCTCGCGTCTGTTATTCTCCACGTCCAACGTCTACAGAATCTCTGCTATATGTCTTTGTCTTCCTCTGAAGATTTATTCACTCTTTTTGTCTTCGATCACTTAGACTTCTCTTTTTACGTGTCTTGTCTTTGCAGAATATTGGTTACCATTATGCAATCTGCGTGTTGTCTGCAGACCTTCCAGACAAAAGGTAGGCATTCGTCCTCGGCCTCCCGTCCATTTTAGCTTGATGTGTTATATCAGTTAATATTTATTGTGTCTCCGAAATATTTTAATTTCCTTTTTGTCTTCACAATGTTTAGGATTTTAGTTCTTACTTAGCATTTCCGTGAATTTCACGGTATGAATATTTTGTTTCTATTTACACTTCTATTCTTTTCGTTTGTTTCCACCCTAGAAGATATAAATATTGCCATGCCTCACCACAGACATCGACCTGTCCAATTGCTTTCCATTAAAAACATCTCGTCCATTGCATGATTAACTTGCAATGCTAAATGCATTTACAACAGCAGTTGTAATGTACGAGAGAAGTACAATCCCTCTAGTGCCCTGCAACTAGAGAGCAGTTGTCCAATTGCTTTCCATTAAACACCTCTCGTCCATTGCATAATTAACTTGTGATTGGACAACAGTCTTTCTTTCTTGAGTTATCTCTGTTTTCTGTGAAATCTTAGGTTCTGGAGACTGCAGTATCATGCATCTACTCGCGTTCTTTCAGAAAATGTACCTTTCTGTGATACTTTCTGTTGATGGTGACGGTATCCGCACCATAACTCAGTCCATCACGTTTTTGTTTCCTGAGTTTTCTCTCTCGCATCCATTTAAATACTTAATCATGTGTTTCGTTCTTTAAGGCTTTTATACGTGCTGCAAAGACAGTCAAGTGGATTTTGGTTTATACTGTACATTTGGCTTAACGTGTGATATTGCTTACCAGCGGTGTCTGGTACATTTCGTCCTGTAACAAACATGGATCATCGTCTGTGGCAAGTGTGTATCAATTACAGATACACATAGCAAGCAATGTTGATAACCCGCAGGCTATTTACGTAGTTTCTAAGGCAACGGCGAGGTGGTTGTTTACTATAATGTGGATCCAGAGTTTGGTATCTGCGTTCGTGTCCTGTGTTCTAGTCGGACCCAGCACCGCTTCTCCGCTGCTCTATATAATTAATTAGTCTTGCTAGAACGGTTGGCATAAAATAATCGAGTCCTTTATGTGTGACAGGATATAAACTACGATCGATAGGATGTTACTGAACCAAAAACGCCGTCCTCTTAGGAAGGTCAAAATTACATTTAACTCTTACCACTGAGGTTTGACTGGTAGCTCTTAACTCTGATTGGCGGTATGCGCTTAGGTCGGTCAGACTCCTTTTTACATTGAAGCTTAATACTCAGCCTTATGGTACGCGTAGAGTGGAGGCAGGTGTTCGGATTCCGGCAATCGGTGCCGACCGGCGCGACAGGTAGTCAGTCACCTGTGTTTAGACGTTTAGACGAGAGCGCGTATGGTGGCACCCTGCTATGATGGAACCGGTACACGTGCGCACGTAGTCTGACTCAGACAGTTTACCTGAATGAAATGTTCGTTCTGGTTTCAGAAATCAGCGCCGAGTCGGGCCGTTCTGCACGTGTTTTATTCATTTGAGTTACGTTTCTTATTTTCATAATGGAGACGGAGAGAGTGATATCAAAAGTTTTAATAAAACCTGAAATTTGGGGGTAGAGACTCAAGGAATATTCCAACCGGCCCGTTGTAGATTGGTGTTGGCAAGATATATGAAAGGAAATTGGTGTTGCAGGAAAGCCGATAGAGATTAATTTTGTGGATACCACTTTTCTCTTGTACCAATTTTTTTAAGTTAAACCTTATGAAACAATTATCGGTTCTTCACTTCTTAACTCCATAACTATGACTGTGTACAGTATCTGCCTTCACTATACGACCCTACCTGCGCCGGTTATCGGAATCTGACAACATGGTTGCACTCTACACGTCTTGACCTCTGGCGCGAGGCACTGCATATCGCAGCTTCTCGTTTGCCGGGCGGACAACGTACAGACATTCAGTGACGTCGGAAGGGGCGACGTTAACACGGAAGATATCGAGACAGCATTTACGTTAACAGATCGTGGGCAACGCGACACGCGACTACAGAGTTGTACCGCCGACCCCGTGTAGACTATTGTGTGCGCGGGGACACAATTCGATTTCGATACGCGATTCATTTGAAATGCACATTTCAAGGTTGTCACTTTAACAATAGTCTGACGTCTGTTTGATGTAGCTGCGATTTTAAATAATAAATCAAGCGTTGAGCTCGCGGGAGTCTAATCAAAGCTCCGTCTCGCTGGCTGGAATCAATAAATGTGTAGTACACAGAGTGTATAGATATGACATTTTACGGAGGTTCATTCCGTAGAGATTGACAGTAGTATATTTAGAATCTAATTAGTCAACTATAAAGATTTTATCAACCTTATACGGTCAGTATATTAGTAAAATAAAAATATTAGAATATTGTGTAAAAATTTGTTTGTACTGAGATATGTAATATTCTATTACTTTTATTGAAATTCATACATATGTATGTGTATGAAACAGTAAAAAAAAAAAATACATCATCATGTAAAATACAAAAACTGTTATTAATTATTATTTAATCAGAATTATCTCATTATTTGAGTCGTTAAAAAACTGTGCTTTGTATCCAGAATAGCCTATTCCATTTGTTCTGACCTAACAGAACCCCGTGTTTGAATTTCGCCCCGCATTTCAAAGTGTCTTGAATTCAAGACGACAGTGATTAACTGTTATGTTCGTAGCATAATGGCTCCAAAAATGTATAAACAGAATGAAATCATACCCAAAATGGTTCATTTTACGTTTATACTTCTCGGAAGCTTTGTCATTTACAAATGAATCCATCGAAATAATGAATATCAACGGCCGTCCTGTATATGATCATCAAATTTTGAAGTACTCTCTGATATGTTTGAAACACCTGCAGGTTTTTATATATACGCCTACCTGTTTCTTTGGTGTTTATCCCAAAGTACCGGAGCACGATGGATATGAATACATAAATATTAATGTAAAATTTTTGTAGGCCTACATTTAGAATATAAGCATTAAGAACATTGAAACTTTATGTATTGAGAAAAACCTTTACACAGCACTAGACATATTAAGAATTTTCTGTTTACCACTACATCTTTTGAAGTGTTGCAGTGTTTTCGACCAATGGGATCAGATTCATTTCATTCTAAGTTTCTTCTCTAAAGATTTCCAGCTACATCATTGCTGCAAGTCTTTTCACGCCTGCCATAGACATTTTTCTCTCTGTGTTAACTTGCCTATAGGCCTACGCTTCCTGACTGTCTTTGGCAATGTACTGTAGGCCTAATCAGCGAAATTGGCGCCATTGAGTTTCGTGCAGAATGAATGTCGGCGGTTAGTTTATCAGCCGAACTGTCTTCGATTGACTGTAACAGCTTTCTTTCGTCATACCTAATTCGCAGTTACTGTTTGTAATTACAGATTCATGTACGAACAGAAATTGAGTTGAAGCCATCTCCTTGAGTGCTTCGTTAAGGCCGCCGGTAATGTATATTTAAACACGTCATTTGGAAGCATTCAAGGTTCCCTACTAAGCCAGTTTATAAAAACAGTCAACGTTTTTCATCGTTTATGAATTGGCGGTACGTTGAAGACTGCGGTTTGATTCATGAATCGTCTAACGTGAAACCATGGCTTGACTGCCTAACTATTGTCCACTGGTGGAATCCGCAATACACCAGAAATTATTCCTTTGTAAGTAACTCGTTGAGTTTCCTGCAGGTCCCCCATGTAATATCTTCAAATAAATACAAAAAAATAAACAAACAAATAAGTATAAACCTACTTGCAGTGTATTTATTTGAAGATATTATATGCCAGTCATTAAAATTAAAAGGTATTAAAAATAATGTTCTCCAGGCAGTTAAAGAACATAACTATCTAGGAAGTAAAATCACAAGTAATGGACGTAGCAGTAAGGAAATTATAAGCAGAATTAACCGGGCTAAAATTTCTTTCAACAAGCGAAAAACAACATCTTCACTTCAAACAGTATCAGTCTAAAAATAAGGAAGAATCTAGTAAATATATACGTGTGGAGTGTTGCCCTATACGGGAGTGAATCTTGGACAATTGGATAAAGTGACAAGAAAAGACTCCAAGCATTTGAGACCTGGTGCTACAGAAGAATATTCAAGATAAGCGGGAGGGAGAAGATAACGAATGACGACGTCTTTAGAAGAGCTGAGGAGGACAACAGCTTTCTACGAAATTTAAAAGGCAGAACAGCTAAGTTTATAGAGCATACACTATGACACAATGGGTTGGTTAAGACAGTAATAGAAGGAACAATTGAAGGGAAGAATCACAGAGGTCGACCTCGTTTAGACTACATGAAACAGCTTATGGTCGATATGAACTGCACATCATATTGTGAGTTGAAAAGAAAAGCAGAGAAGCATGAAGAATGGCGAGCTGCTGCCAACCAGCCTATGGGCTGCTAACGTAGAAGAAGATTGTATACCAGAAATATATGTGTGCGCGGAAGTATAGAGAAGTAGGCCGCGAGAACGGAAATGGCGTAGGAACCGCTGGCGAGTGGATTGGTTCTCATGTTTGGCGGCAGCGATCGGCCGTTAATGGGACCGGAAAGCCATACTTCGGGGTGTATGTACATCTGTCTCTCTACTTAAGCTTTTTAACATACATAACCGTTTGGATTTGTCAACTGCTTAATTATGAACAAGAGCATTATGTGTGTACCAATGTAAATTAAACAACTAAGTTTCTATAATTTAGCCAGTTGATTTCATCTATAAGTGCAGTGAAGTCTCAGTATTTTCAACTATTTTAGGTTTTATTTTATTAAAAAAATATTATGTGTTATAAGATATTTTTTAAGTTTCTATATTTAAATAATTTGCTTAGTTTACGAGTCATGTTTCTGTGATGAGTAAAGTTGATATATTTTATGTTATCATTAGTGGAAGGATTTTAACATGAAGGTTTGTATGGTGTTTGTTTAGTGACATTATGTTTTATTTTATTTTATAATTTATTGATAGTTTTTATTTTGTATCCATTCTCTATTGCTATTTGTTTGATAATATTTCTTTCTTTGTTTCTTTCGTCTTCATTTAATGGGATTCTGTACATACGGTATATTAATGAATTGAATGCTGCCATTTTATGTTGGAGAGGATGATCAGACTTATTTGGAATTTCTTTTCGTTATGTATTGCAATAGAACATTGCAGTAAAGGAATTTGTAGCAAGGACTACATGCTGTTATAGCAGGTTTATGACATAGACAAGATAAAATTTGATTTTTGTTTGAGTATGTAAATTAGATGTAAGTATTGAAATAAGAATTGGGTAAAAGACTATTATGTATCAAAATGCCCATAAATGTATTTGTGATCATGTCTTGTGCGAGTTAAATGTGCGAGTGCGCGTGTCATTCGTATTTTTATGAATAACTCCATTATAAATGAACGTACCCAACGGAGATTTGGGCAGCGCAAGCATCTTAAATAGCGCTATATTTTCTGTGTGTCAGAGAATTGTTACGTAATATATTAATAGGGATTTGGTTAGTAAAAAGTAACTTCTATAAATTCCTTATCGTTTAGAAGTCAGAAAATTTATAGATAAAATCTATACCTGCTTCTGCAAAAATCTCCAAATCCTTTCAAGAAGTCGTCTATCAGTTTTATCCATCAATCACATGATAGCTGTTTCGACCAATCAGCGGCCCCAATTTGCATTAAGATTGGGTCTCCGCCGACGAATATCTAGTTAGTTCCATCCTGCAGCTCGAATACTACGGACGTGCTCTCTGTGCGAGTTTTTCGTACAGAAACGTGCTTATGTAAGAGTGATCAAGCATAATTTAGCGACGAGTTACCCGTTAGCTGATACCTTGACTGGGTACGAACTCAATATTAGTTCAATAAATAAACTATTTAAAATTTTAAACAGTGCTAGTCTCGCGTGAGTGAAGATTTCCGCATAGGGAAGGTCTATCCAGCCGGGATACTCCTAAGTTATCGCGAGGACACCTCAAGACGCGGGAAGATGCACGCTTAAAGCACCAAAAATAAATACTATTAAATTACAACCCAATTCTTGTGCCCTGAGATAAGAGTGGGCTGGTTATCGGTGTGTCGGCGTGCGTGCGTAAAAGAGGAGTGTCAGCGAAGCGGCAGTGTGCAGAAAGGAGGAGACGAGAGAGGAGCAGATTGCGACGAATCACAGGACCAGCAGTGAGACGAATCAACGTACTTGGAAACAACATTCAAGTAACAAATTGACATTTTTTCCAAAACAGATCAGTCTGATATTCAGAGACAATTTTTGAAGTAAAATAAATATTTTTGTGAATTACAAACCATTTAAAAAAATTTTGTTTTAAAATAAACAACCTTGCTCCAGATAACTGACTATATTGTTCAATTATTACTATGCTTAATATATGTTTTTCGCAGTACTGTATATAAAAACCTTCTTGGGCGGTCTGTTCTCGGCCGTTCTGTGCTGTGCTGTACCGACTGCAGGCAGTAACCCAGATGCTGAAGGCAGTCTTCCCTTACACATGCCCAAGAAACTTTTATTGCCGCCACCAGAATACTGACGACAGGTATTTTTTTTGTCCTAACCCAGGTATTTTTTTTTGTCCTACATAGAAGAGCAGGTATATCCAAATCGTACATTTTATAACCACTGTAAATAAATTGCTGATAACAATATACAGTGCTACAGCGGAAGGAAAACAGTTAGCTTTAATTTGCTCATTTATTTCGTGGAATTCATTAAAAGAAAAATAAACAAATGAAAAAACAGACACATATACATGTATATCATAGTAAACACGGAAAGCAATAACAGCTACTGAAATACATTGCTCAGTGAGCAGTAATTTGGTACAGTTCAGATAATATTATATACTAATTATTTTTCTCTGTGTGTGTGTGTGTGTGTGTGTGTGTGTGTGTGTGTGTGTGTGTGTGTGTGTGTGTGTGTGTGTGTGTGTGTGAGCGGCGCCAGAGAGAGCACTCAGCTCGTGTTCACGATGTGTATCATGGAAAAATAAATTAACTGTTTCTGTTGTTTTTATTTATTTTTTCATACATTTTCGTCGTTGAAAATGCACTCGCAGAGTGTGTGTATTGTTGGGGTTGTTATTTTGTTGCAGCAAACGCTAATGAAAAGGCAACACTGCTGCTGCTCATAATGAAAATATACGTACAATGACGATTATTAACGGTTAATGGTTTGTTGTTGTGACGAGTTTAATCAGTTACTAACCACTCTACTGCAACACATTGATTTCTCCATTTAATGCTTACGTGTTACCACCATCATTAGTTCTCCGAAATCATAAGTTTTTGTTAAAGCTGGGTGGATAATACTTAGAATTCGTTCATTAGGCTCCTGATGGAAACTTTTTTTTCATTAACAGTTTTGGAATTACAGTTATCATATTATTCCCACCTACCGGCGCTCTTCGGTTCTAGAGCTTTCCCAGTAACTGGTGTTCTGCTTCTTCTTACTTTATTTCTGTACGTGACTTATAAATAACGCGATATACAATGCTGTCGCTGAGGAAAGGCGTCTTGTGTTTTAACGTGCAACTTTTGAATTCCGTGCCACTACACGGCGATATGCGGTGCGCCAAACTTTGTAATATTCTGTGTGTGTGTTGTGTGGACAATAGGCCCTGTGTGCAGAAACCGCTCCGCTCTTGCCTCTTTCACCAGCGTTGTTACTCTTCCTTTGTTTTATTCATGAGAGGACCAAGCACTTCAACCTTCCTCGTCATCAGTAAGTCATGTTTTCATTATAGTTTCCTTTCTGTTCTGTACTACTGAATAAAAGTATCGTCAATAGTATTTGGCGCGGCGGGTCAAAACGAGCTGTAAACAGGGACAGCGGTAACTCTGTGAGCTAGTGTAAATTACTAGCGCTCATGATATTGGTTAGTAGTTTCGTAAACCGTTGTTTATTAAATCTTCGACAGTTGTTTTTCACTCAATTAAAGATATTTTCAAAAATTGCTAAAATAAAATAACACAAAAAAACTTTAGAAGGTTGGAAATTAAGAAGTAATGATGAAATATCAAAGTATAAAAAATATAACAGAAACAATGAGAAAAATAAGATTATTATTTTTTGGACATTTATGTAGAATGGACGACAATAGGTTAACAAAGCAGATCTTCAAATATCTGTGGGGAAAGAAGTTAACATCAAGTTGGATTAAAGAAATCCAAAAGGATTTAGAAAAAAATAATATGAACGCAGAAGAAGGAATTGAAATAGAAGTTTCTCGGACAAAAGTGTTAAAAATGGAAGGAGTCCACGGTGGGAGAGAGAAAAACGCAGGTTCAAAGTGGACTGAAGACAGGAAGAAGAGACATAGTGAAAATATGAAAGAATATTGGAGGAAAAGAAAATAACACGGAATAAAGAATTGAAATTGGCATGTGGTCGTCAGATGGCCGATAAAAAAAACACAAAATCTAAAAGTATCGACCAGAATAACCATCATAAAATTTCGGTTTCTGCAAGATTTTTTGTTGTTGTAATCTTTATAAATGACTATACTCGGCAATTGTAGTACGTGTTTATTCTTAAGGAATAAAAAAATCATCATAATGCAAAGATAAAAGTAAATCACAAATAAACTACACAATTCAAAATCTCCGACCATTAGTAACGTTTTTTTTTGTAACTTAGTTGTATTTTTTTTTATTATTATTACAGTACAAACTGAGTTTCATCATTATCTTCGCGACACGGAGGCAAGGTGCTGCCTGCTCCGCGTTTAAAGATCTTCCAGACTTGTTCGGCCAGTCTGGAATCTGACATTCTTCCTATGTGTTCTTTCCACCGTTGTTTGTAATCTTTTAATTTTTCATTCTAGTTAAAAACTTGTAACTCTTTCTCTTACAGACTCATTCTTTATACGGTCTAGTTTAGAACACCTTTGGACTCCTCTTAAGAACACCATCTCCGATGCCTTATTTTACTGTCTCGTTTCTTGGTTGTTGTCCATAATCCACACTCACAGGACAGTACAGAAACTACAAAAGCATTATTATAATTTTGCAATTATGTTTGACTTTACGCTAGCCATTCTTGTCTTTCATAATAAATTATCTTCCTGACTAATGACTAAATCCCGCAGAAACACGGGTTTGGAACTGAAAAGCCTCGTACGAAGCACGTAGATAAATATTCAAGCATTACGTATAGAAATATTAGCAAAATATCGTTAGTGGTTTGTGCGAAATAAACGGTTCTCCTAGTTCATGAATCAGACCTGTTATTAATAAAGGTGGTGTGGACGTCGTTTGGTCGCGTAGGGAAATGGTGGGATTCTTACTGTCCATGTGAAATTAGAGGCGGTAAGAGAATCATGAGATTGCACAGTCTGTATTTCACAATGTCTGTGAATACCACGTTTACATAAAAAATTAAAAACAATTATTGTTTATGAATAGAACAAAATTTAGGCCTACTCTTTTATCCGTCTGGTAGTGGCTTTTCCTTTTTTTTATATTTCACTACGCGTTTCTGGACATATGTCCCATCTTCAGGTGTAATTCCCCCTTAGTAAAGTTCGTCAGATAATTAAAACAAATTACGTATAATTTATACACATATCGTAAATAAATATAAAATATATGGACACGGAACACACGCGGTGTTGTTGGTGCCCACCACGGTAACCGTGTAAATTATACGTAATTTGTTTTAATTATCTGACGAACTTTACTGAGGGATTACACCTGAAGATGGGACATGTGTCCAGAAAAGCGCAGTGAAATATAAAAAAAAAAGAAAAGAAAAGCCGCTAGACGGATAAAAGAGGTAAATTTTATTCTATTCATGTACGTGTAAGTGGCTTGGATACTGAAAGCGTGAATTTAATTATTGTTGTGTTCTATAAGCGTGACTTGTCGAAAGTAAATTTTCCAGTTTTAGTAACCTGTGAAACATATAACGTGATGTTGTGTCAGTTACCTGTTAAAAACTGACAAGTATTAGAATACACAAACGCGCGCGCGCGCGCGCACACACACACACACACACACAACGATCTCTTAGCTATCCTCACCTCTTATCCATTATATGGGAAATCGTGCCCCAACTGCTTTTCCGCCCCCCAAAATATTTGTCCTCTTGCCAATCCACCCTCCAAGTTGCCAGTTAACTTGTTGGAAACTAGTTCAAGGGAACGCTTCTAGAGAACCGGAAGGCAACTTGCAACTAGGGCAGCACTGAGGTTGGGCCTTTCTCTAGGCGTCAAACGGGCACGGGCCCAACCTCAGTGCTCCCCTAGTAGCAAGTTGCCTTCCGGTTCTTTGGAAACGTTCCCTTGAACTACTTTCAAGTCTGATCCATTTAAATAATACAAAAACCGTACGCCTTAGAGGGACTTCGACTTCCTTAGGGACGTCCGATTTCTCTAGGCGTCAAACGGGCCTGGGCCCGACCTCAGTTAACTTATTCACAACGTGTAGGCTACACATAGAATAATGAACGATATGTGACCTGTATTCGCTAAATTTACTGTAAACGTTTTCGAACTGGAAGAATTAATTTTTATTATTCAATATTGTTATAAATGATTTTATTCTTTAATTTTATAATTCATGTAATGATTATATAACTTTTAATATTAAAATTAAATAATAATTTTATAATTGTAAGGTAACATAATTACTACGTAGTGTAACAATACTTTTGGTGTTGAAGGAAAGCACGCTGGACACGATGAACGACCTGTCACACGCATGTCTTCTGTATGTCATCAACCCCTCACTTGTTTGTAAATAAATATTTACTCGCGTCCACCGCACGGGCACGCCCATGTACGATACAGAATATTTGTTTAACAAATTGTCGGTGTAGGGGTGAGCTTGCAAAAGTGATTGTGCATATTTTACACACAGACTCGCACCTCGGTGTTAGTAACGTGGCTCTTGCCATGTGTGGAGTACAGTATATCTGTCTGTATTATATTTACACTATGTTTGGGGAGGGGTTGAAGTGACTTATCGCTTCCCTTTATCTTCATAAATTAGAAGACCTCGAAGGAGGTTAACTATGGAGGTCGAGCAATGACTTCGAAACGAGTGTTATGGAGTGACTTCTTTCTTATAATATTAAATTTTTGTATTTATTTTTGTTAACAGAGTTAGATGAATCAAGTAAATAAATATTCGTTAACACTTTTAGAAGTAAATAATTTTATAATACAGTATAATAGGTGCGCACACACAAAACGCTCACTTTATTCTTGTAATTAATCTTGTGATTAAGAAAAAAACATTTTCAACAAGAATGTGTTTTATTGATGTTATTGAAATTGTTACGTAGTGTCAACAATTTTAACTATCTGTACTGGATGGTGAAATAAAATAAAGTAAATAAATAATAAAAGTTCAGAAGAAGAAGCAAGAAAGCAAGTAGAAGATCTCAAAGAGGTAGCGGAGAAAACTGGCCTCCAAATCTCTTTTGCTAAAACGGAAATTATGACCACCCTATTTAAATTCCCGAAAACGTGCCTGGACACTACGTATGGAGAAATAAAATATAGGCCTACTAACAATTTTAAATATCTTGGGGAAAACATATCCCTAAACGCCTCAGACAAAGAATCTTTTAAGATAAAGAAACTCAAATTATCAAAGGCCTTTACTCCAACCCGGGAACTGTAGGTCTATGGAAAGAAAAATCTTTCCAGAAGTGCGAAAGTCCGCCATTATAGCACTGTGATCAGGCCGCTGATCATCTATGGAGTGGAAACAATGTGCTTTCAAAATTTGGAACCTCTTTTTAAAATTGAACGAAGAGTTCTTTGGAAAATATATGGCCCCAAGGAAACCGAAGATGGGTACAGGGTACAGGGAACAGGCATAGACCCAAAGAAGAGCTGTACAGGAACCTGGAAGATTCGGAAACGGCTTTCCGAAGGAAAAGAGTGAGATTCTTTGGACATACGGTTCGGATGGATCGGTCCAGATTAAATAAACAAATTTTCAACTATATTTGACAACTTTCCAGTCTGAACGGATACACCAAACAACTCAAAGAGGAAATGATGAAACTGGGTATCTCTTTGCACGACTGTGTGGGTAGAAATACATACAGAAACAAAATTAAAAATCTTGAGGTTCTCTGCGGTGAGAAGAAGACGAGAAAGGGGTGGACAGTGGAAAGGAAGGCGGCGCACACTGTGCGAATGGGGGCCTTCTGGCAGGAGAAGTAAAGAAAATGATATTCACGTGGCCCACGGCTGGCCTGTTCGTTAAAAACAAAATAAATAAAAAATAAAAAAGTACTGATTTATTAGATTTCAGTATTGTGTTGACAGGTTAAAACTGTCTATATACTGTATAGGTGTAATTCAATAAAATATATCCTTGTCGAAAAGTTTTAATTTTTCATTAAATAATTTACATGTAGGCGTATATGTCTACATGTAAATAAATAAATAAATATGTGTGTGTGTAAACATATGCATATGTATAATATGTATGTACTTGAAGATATATACTCTCTTGTGTAAGAATTAAATTTTTATACAGTAGGTCTATAGTCTAATGCATCTTTCACAGTCAGTGTCTGCATTACCAGAGCACTTACTACTCTGATACTTCTTAGTTTTCCGTTTTAGCAGTGATTTATTGGCTCTCATTACGAAGAGAGTACATGACATCGTACGGACTGCGTATCTGTTAGTGTTAGGCTATCCGACACTTATAGTACATATCTCGGACTATACGTACAGTCTCAGTAAATACTGATACCGTAGTTAATTCGCTGATGAGTACGTGAAATGTGCACTAACCAAAATTATACAAAATACAAGTGTCGATATGTCTGTATATGGATATCTGCATAAACGTATAGGCTACTTTGTACAGACATTACCATTGGGTCAGTCTTCAAAGCAGAAATTAAAGTTTCCGGTTTCTCGTGGTGTGTGCGCGAAACGGTTTCGGAGGGCACAGCGGGGCTTGTGTGCCGGTGTATCGCGGGGGGGTGGGGGGTTATAAGTTTTAGGCAGCAGCTGCCTGAGGCTAACAGCTGTTTTGGACCAACAACGCACCCCGCGGCTTTCGTGAACCTTCGCCCTCTCCCACCCCTCCGCCGATAGTGGCCTTCGCTCACTCCATTTTCCACTTGTTCGCAGACGTCATCCACCCAACATGTGCCCGTTCTCGCTGCCGCACACTTGAAATAACATTCTGCTATACAGTATTCTTAATCATTACTGTTTTTTGTGCTGGTTTGGCGTTGTTAATTCGTACTCTATTACGTCTTCGCGACTGTTTGTTCTCTGTCGGCGTAGCTCTTTGTATTTTTTTCCTTTCGCGAATGAGGGCTTTGCACCGTGCACATCTCACACGGAATACGTTTGTAACTGTGTCTTGACGTTTATATCAATCCTTTTTATATACATAGTGTAACAAGTTTTATGATTATTTTTTTCACAAACAGAAATAACACTGTTGCACACCACTATAGAAAAATTATTCCGATTATTCCGATAGATAGGAATCAGGTTATTTTCGATCTGACGATGAGCTGTGAAGCTTGAAAGGGCTAATCGGAATAATTTTTCTATACTGGTGTGCAATAGTGTTATTTCTGTTTGTGATTATAACCACTAACATAACTTTTTTTCGTATCGGACATTTAAGGACCACATGCCAATTTCAATTCTTTATTCATTGTTCTTTTCATTTTCTCCAATATTCTTTCATCTTATTCTCTGTCTTTTGTCTCTTCTTCCTGTCTTCAGTCCACTTTGAACCTGCGTTTTTCTCTCTCCCACCCTGGACTCCTATTTTTAACACATTTGCCCGAAAAACCTCTCTTTCAATAGCTTCTTCTGCGTGTATATTATTTTTTTCTAATTCCTTTTGGACTTCTTTAATCCAACTTGATGTTGCCTTCTTCCCCCACAGATATTTGAAGATCTGCTTTGTTAACCTATTGTCGTCCATTCTACACTACCGTATATAAACGTCCAAAAAATAATAGTCTTATTTTTCTCATTATTTCTGTTATATTTTCTATACTTTGATATATTTCATCATTATTGCTTAATTTCCAACCTTCTGAAGTTTTTCGTGGGCCTAATATTCACTAACACAACACTATTAATTAATTTATTTTTTATTTTTTGTAAATCTTGCGTTACGAGACCATCTTTGCAAATTTGAAATATTTAAAATTGCATGTGTACGAAAACACATTTTTCTTTTCGTGGACTTTTAACCGGAACATGAGGCTCTTCATCCACGTCTATCCTGAGCATGTGTCTTTACTTGCGCCCACGTTCTATTTTCACTGTCCTTCGGCGTGTAAACCTTGATTTCTTTTTCTTCTCCCCTGATAGTTCAGAATTTATTTACAAAAAATTTAAATTTACGAGTGATTGTGGTGGACACTTTCCACATGTTTTAACCGTGGTATGGTATGGACTTAACACTGGACCACAGTATATACAGCGTACGAAAAATTTATTTGTGCGACTTGAAAAGTTGTAAACCAATTCCACTGCTGTCTTCTGTGTACAATAATTGTCTTAAGCAAAAATCTCCCTGATCGGATAATTGTCGCCATGAAGTCAAGACCCTGATCCTATGCAACTATAGCACAAACGATAATCTAAAAAACACACGAATCAACCGCAAGAACGATGCAAGTACAGAAATATGAAAAGCCACTTTTTATACCGTACGTTAATTACTAGAAAACATCATTTGTTAACTACGGACCTAATATTTGTTGTTCACGTCAGTATTTACGGGAATTAATTTTCGGTACCGTCTTCAAAAACTATAAGTGAAATGTTTATAAGAAAAAAGCATAGTTTCAGATTCCGCCTTCATAATGATATCAAAAAACTGCTCGTAACAAACCAGAAAAGGTGCGAGCTTATATAAAGTACCAGCAGAAAGAGACAGAGAAAATTCTTAGGGAGCGAGTAGGACAATTAGAATTTAAATCTATTAAAGACCTAAGAATTAAAACAGTCGTAGTAAACCTTTCAGCATTTTACAGATGCTGTAGTGTTTATTGGTGAATTAGCTTAATAAGGAAAGAATAGAATTGGTGTGAAAAAGTCTTTGATGGAAAAGTTTGACGTATGTTGTTGAAGTGAAACGTAAAATTTGGAAAATGTATCTATAACGTTTAACATATATTTATAACCATCATTCTCATTTGAATAATTTGACATTATTACTAAATCAGCTGCCCGTAAGTCGTCCATTCCAAGTGTTATTACTTTTCTTTTTGGAATTTTTTTTCTAACAGGAGCGTGAACCTCCCTCGCCTCAGTTATCGAGTCTTCTTTAGATAATTTTTTTTTTATCAACTTGTTAAATTTTTTCTTCAGGGCTTTTAATAAATTTGCTTTTATTAGTTTTACTAATACGCCATTTAGCAGCTATTCTGTATAATCCATTATTAGTCTGAACTATTTTAGATTGTACATTCTTCGTCTTCTTTTTACATTTATGACAGTGATTCTGACCCATTTAATTACATTTAATATAATTATATGTAGTGCATATAGGGTGAGTCTTATTAAATTTTATATATTTTCTGTTAAGTGATATCTGTTTTTTTTCATCAAATATTGTATACTAAAATCTATATTTTATATTGTAGATACAGTATGTTTTATATATTATATTGTTTCTGCAAATTTTGTTTAATTTATTTTATATTATTTTGTGAAATCGTTAGTATTTTTTTAAGATTACTGAATTTTATGTAAATTGAATATTTGTATTTTAGTTAATGCTAGATTAAGGAATTTTATGTAAAATTGTATATTTTTCATGTAATTTGTAATGCCCCCAAAATTGGGGTGGGTCGACAAATATAGGTACATCTACTGATAACTTATTACTAGTAAAAATATCATATTATTCAACACGTTGATAGTAAAAAATTTTTTTTTTTGATATTTTATCTCTGTTCACGTAAAATATAACAGAGATTAGACGTCAAACGCTTAAAATTATCGATCTTATATAAAATGAGAATTGGAGCGCCTTTGAAAAGATGATCAATAGTTAATTGTAGAGCTCCTCATATTGGACAGTACAACATCGGTCCTGTTGTTCATCACTTCGCGACTGATCAGAGCAATGCTTCGCCGTTTTCTCTATCGGGAAACAAAGTTTTCTTAGTTTTATTGTTAGTAACAGCTCATTGTAGGTACAGTGGGAATCAGTTTAGCCTCGCCGTGAAATAACAGAAACGCTTGTTGTTATTAAAATTAAAATTGCGTATTAAAAAAGTGTTTGCTATTCATAACAGATAGCAGTTTACTGATAAGTTTTGACACGAGACTCCGACTTCCTGTGTTTCGTTCTTTTTTTTTACTATAGTCCCTACATCTCGAAAAATAGACTACAATTTATAGCGCTGAACAGTGGCGTATCTAGAATTTGGCCTGGGGGGGGGGTCTGTCGTGCCGGCTTCATATGAAAGAAAAAAAAAGTTAAGACTAATAAATATTATAACCTTCAAATGGCTGAAAAAAATTGATAACATCCTGAAATCAATCCAGTTGAAGTAAAAGGTTATAACACAAAAAAGCGTGTTACTGAAATATTATTTACAAGATACTTATTTATAAAATAAGTAATTTATAAAAGCTTTACATTCAAAAGTGAGTCGTCTAGTTTCAAAACCAGATACATCCACTTTTTTCACGTTCACATTTTTTTTGCATTTTCCTATACTTTATTGCCTTCTACATGTCCCTATCTAATTCACAAATTTGTAAAACAGATACATCCTTATTAAAATTGGAGTTGAAATTGTTGGTTTGTTGCAAAAATTAGCTCTCCTGCAATAAAGTTTTTTAGCTCTCCAGAAAATTTTCATTTTTTGGATGTATCTGGTTTTGAAATGACTCAAGTGATAACTACAGTTTTAATGCTAAAAAAAAGTAAACCAAGAAAATTTTATACACAAAAAAGCTACACTGTTAGAAAATGTTTTAGAGTTGAATTCACCTTGTTTTTTGACCATTTCATTAACAACTTCTTTCGGGGTCACTACACTGATTTTCCTATAGATATTTCATATTTCAAACGCTGCTGTAAACGCTATGTAGTAAGCTTGTTTGTATGCTTAAAAAAGACTTTTAAATTAAGAAAGTTGTGTTAGTGGTTATAGGCTAATCACAAACAGAATTATCACTGTTGCACACCACTAGGCTATAGAAAAATTATTCCGATTAGCGCTTTCAACCTTCACAGCTCATCGTCAGATCGGAAATAACTATAATAGTCAAACAACTTCCTCATGTGTTCAGTATCATAAGTTGTTTGTCCCATTATCGTTATTTCCGATCTGACAATGAGCTGTGAAGCTTGAAAGCGCTAATCGGAATAATTTTTCTACAGTGGTATGCAACAGTGATAATTCTGTTTAAAAACGACTTACTACTATATTTGTGTACACGGCTGAAAAAATAATAAAAAAGCCTAAAAATTAAGGGATTAACAAAATTCATTATCAAATTTTTCGGACCTCCGGGAGGGGGGGAGGTCCGGTCCAGGTAAATACGTTCTTGGCGCTGAGTGGGCGCCTTAAAAACTGTATTTGGTGTAGGGATTGTGACATGTTAAAATACACGGACATGTAAGTCCGTGTTATGAGTTCTGCAAGTTTACCAGCACAGGTAGCTTCGGCGCCGGCGCCCGAATGGCGTTTGGCGGTTTCTTATCAAGACTGCAGCTTCTCGCGCGTCGACAGCTATCAGCTGACATCATCAGCGTAATTTAAACTATTTACACCGGGTATACAACACATACGGTGTTTATTATTGTGTTGACACAGCTGCAGTATCTTCGCACGCAATTTGTATTTACAACTCTCTCACTCTTTTCTCCCCTCTCACTCTCTGTCTTGTTTCCGCAGAAACTCGAGCTCGCGTTCATTCCCACTCGCGGGCGTATCAGTTTCGTAGAAACTTGGTTGAACACGGTTAACTGATGGCGCCGGGCTCCGCGGTCGCTGTCGCACCGCTGTGCAATTCACTCTGTTGCAGCGTGTATTCCGTGTTGACACAGCTGTTATTCATTCGCTTCTACGTCACCGAAGTCCCGTAGACGCGCGCGCTCGCACGTACGTAATATGCTTCACATTAATTGATAAACTGACAAAAGCGTGCCGCACTGTTAAGCCAGTAAGGAAAACAAATACCTTCACAAGAAACTGCAAAATACAGCCATTTTGAGAAAAGACTAACTTGACCAGACTCAGATATTTATAATAATAATAATGGCTCCCATGTGTACCACCGAAGCAGCTTAGGAATCAGGCAGGGTAGGCTGCCATATGTGAGCCGTACGGCATACAAGGAAGACAGTGTCAGATATTTATTAAAAGCAAACAATTGGGACTTAAACTCAAATATCGGTATGGAGAACCAAACATGACTTCCATGTTCTAAGATTTATATTTAAAATCATTTTCGAAACGAGATATTTCCATAGAAACTACTTCTTTCCACTTATTGCTTCACGTTAGCGCACTCGATTTTCACTGATGACGGCGGTCGATGGCGCTGCCGAAACGTCTGATTTTGCAGAAAACATTGGACTACAGCCAAACAGCACGGGAAGGAATTTTAACAACAAACTACTTCTTTGTTGCCGATAACGGTAGTACACATATAATAAAATGATATTCAACTATCATTTCCATTTATATAAAGTTACCCCCCCCTCAACTACCCTATTCATTTATAGATATTTCATCTACCTTTCTACAGTGGATTATTATGGCCTTCTTTTCAGGATACTTTATTTATCAAAATTAAGTACTTTACTCTTGTTAAAACATAAAACGTTGCAGGTAAACTACCCCTTCTCCTTAAACGATCTTCACCAAAATCAATAGCCCTGAGTCCTCTACAACTCAGGCACATAAGCAAAAAATTATTTCATTGTGTTTTAATTTACGGCAGTTATCGTTCGCCATAAAAAAAAATTCTATACACAGACACACACACACATACACTTTTCGGAATATGACTTTTCTTCATGTTTTAAGGGTAGTACAAAACAGTAGTACAAATCAGAATCACCCCTTATCTCGGACACGATATTATTCGCCGTCACCATACTTCCATTCCCTTATGGAACATGGAAGTAACAAGCTTCTTGGATTCCGGGAAGACAATAATTACTGCTAACAGGAAACATGCTACTGCTTTACCAAACTAGTTAAACTCTGTTTGAGATGTACTTTGAAGTCGGGCAAACAATTCAAGTATTGAAAACTTATAAGAATACAAAAAAAATGTTGTAAGCAATATTATACATAGCCCCATGATAAATAGGTCTATGTAATTCTATAATTTGACTTGAAGTGGTGAAGAGAGCTGTCGACTTCATTTTTAAAAATATCGTTACAGAAAATAAGTGATTTAGATGTGCGACGTTGTGGCTTATGCTAGAGTGGTGTAAAGACATAAACAAAAGAATATTAGTTAACTCTACATGTCATTTGACGTTCACGTGCATTCGTAATCTGTTTAGCGTCGATCAACAGGGGGAATATGGAATATTTATTTGTCTGAATGCAGTGGCGTGGCGTGGGTACATAACACCTGTTGCCGGTTGTGATAGGCCTAAAACATAACTTAAAAATTAATTAAATCCTTAAATTCGTAGTGACCGTCAATCAGTGAATTTTTCAGTGAAGTGTTTGTGAGGATCGGTCAAACATAACAAAAATTTTAACTTATTTGTATTATTTTTGACCGATCCTCACAAACCCTTCACTGAAAAAAAAACTAAAAATTAATTCGAATTTTTTCTTGTATCAAGTGTACTTCTTAGAGCATTTTCTATCATTCGCTGGGAGGAGACGGGATCTGTCTTTCATTATACACTGTACTTACACAGAATAAATCAGAACACAAATAGTCGAATAGTAAAGACAAACAGAGAGAAACACACGACTAAACGAACAGAACACAAATAGGTACGTAGTAGGTCTATCTGCTCCACGTCAGTTTCGAAAACGAACATAGCTGCTAACTGAGCGTTTTGCCGGTTTATACAGCGGCAACACGTTGGACGGACGAGTGTGCCCTCCCCCCCCCTCCGCCACAGTTTGTACAGTGACAACTAGTACGAGGTCAATGACCGTACGCAATAAAATATTGCCGAGCCGGCAGCACAAGACGCTGCAAGTGTCCAGCTGTTCGAAAGCAATGCTACGCTTTTCTTCAAGTTTCCCTACTAATATTGTTCGGATTTAAAATTATTCAATAACTAAAGTATTTATTCTGTGATATAATTAAAATTATTTTCTCTTATTTCCAGTACTGTTGCCGCCGGCACTGACGTACAGTTGCACGCTACTGTTTGAATCTCATTTACGATTTCCTAATGGCAAGTGAAACCACACTTTCCCTGCCTCGTGTACCACTGCACTCTATGTCCCTTGGCTAATACCTTTATTCCAGATCAGTCGATGTAAAGTCTTGGTTTCCTATTTTCACGTTGCTTTTATGTTCACAATTTACTTGTCGTTTTTACCTCGTTCAAGCATGTTATCTGTCCAATAACTAACACTAAATATTTACATTTATAAGGCTTCCTAAGACGCCCAAACACTCTTAGCGGGATTGAAGAAAGACAAGAGCGTCTTAGTTATGCTGATTAGCAACATCTCTGGTATTAAATAAACAAATTGCTCCTACCGTGATAGCAGTGTTACTGACTTTAATTGGAATTCCAGATAACTTCCGCCAGACAGATAACGTTGGTTATAAACTAATAAGCTACTACTACAAGACATTTCACTACACTACAGTACACTGATTACTCAATATAGCAGTCTCGCGTAAGGTTATCGGTGTTCCGTCCCCTCTCGTCTATCTCCCTCACGCGCTCACAGTCCTGTGTATATACATCATGATTTATAATTAGAACTAAACGCTTGAAAGTTGCCAGCAACAACTGCAAAATCTCCGACAATATCTGTAGTCTTCAGCATTCCATATGACTTTGCCTACTGGAGGATTGTTCAGGTTTCACGTGGTCAAGAAACTTACTGGTAGACTAACATCATTTTCTTTTTCCATTGACCTTGGATGGTTAGTTTCTCAGTATCGGCGAACCGTGTGTCTCACTAAGCGTAATACTGTGCGCTGAGTAATTCTTTGCAGTCGACGGTTCTTATAGTCTAATGTAACATGGAGTCCTTTAAATGTTGAGGCATTTACCTTTAGATCAGTGTAGGATATCTGCATCGTCCTGCTGCACTAGGTCATTTCATGTTTTGTGATCCACAGTGCAATGCTGGAGAGATACAGAATCCCAAACCCGTAAATTGCATTGCAAAGATTAGAAAGTGTTTTAGTTTTTGTTTGTGTTTATTCGGAGAAGGTCGGTCTCTGAGAATGTTTCTATTTTTTTCTATGTTTACTAGTGATATTTTTCCAGTAATTATCCTCCTCTTCTTAACTTTCCATTCGCTGAGCCCAGAGGTGCTTATCTGAATTTTATCGGAATCCTATCATTAAGGTCCCGTGATAATAGTGTTGCTCTGTTGAAAAATCATCGCAGTGAATTCGAGTGGTTGCGTTTTAAACTGACTTGTGTATTGTAGAGAACACTGTGAAAAGAAGAACCTATCGTTTGTAGAGAGGGCGCAGAAAGAAAATGGGTTAAAGAACTTTCTCGGAAACTTACGCATCCTTTTCGATGAAATCGAGTAAAGTTTTACTAACGGCAACGCATAGTAAAATCCGTATAAAGTGGTCTTACAGCGTAGTAAAAATCCCATGGAAAATGTCTGTGGTTGTTCGAAGAGTATCGAATGTAACAATAATTATAATTATCTGTGGTTAAGTGTGATGGAAAAAAGGTGTGTTCTAGGGACACTGAGATTACTTTTATGCGTATTCAATAAACATTGACTGGCTGTACAAACAGATATACTCTAGTTCGGCATTACTTGAGTTATTGAGAGCGGACGAGTATGAAGGCAATGCGACGAGAACATTAAATGTGAACTGTTATTCAGGGATTTCAGTTATTAGTTATTTACTATTATAAAATACGAATAGTACGTATTGGATTATATCGTTTTGTGAAATAGAATTTTTGTAGCATAAGTTAATTTGATATAGTACATTAAATTGGATTCGTACACCTTTGTTGTAAAGTTGGATGAAATTGGAATCGACTCACTGGTGACAGCCCAGATGCAGAACAAGAATTGGGTTTAAGAATGTTGAGGAGGGACGGGGAAAGTCTTAATGTTAGGAAATTAAAGGCTAGAGCGAAGAGTATGGGTGAATAGAATAGATCTGGAATGGAATGGATTATGGAAACTGGGATCAAATTGTGTGACTGCTACTGGTTTAGATCTTCTTCTACTGTAAATGTGCAATGATCCTACTATGTTAGTTAGCAACGTACAGTATATTAAATATTTCTCAGACGAATGTATAATTGAATTTAATGCAGAGACACATCTTGCGTTTGTGGACCTCGAAAAATTATTTGACTGGTTGGATAGAGCAACATTATGGAGGATAATGCAGAGAAGAGGATACCCTATTCATTTAATAAAGGTAATTAAAAGTTTATCTAATGGAACGTAGATATGTATAAACCCTAACAGGTTATCAGAGCCCATTGGAATAGCCCAAGGCGGTCGGCAGGGTTGTAGTCTTTCTCCTGTTTTATTTAATATCTATATAGATGATTCCATAAGGAAATGGAAATTGGACGCCCCGAAAGGATTATACTTGGAGAAATGATTTTATTTAAATATTTTTAATGTATGCAGACGATCTTGTGATCATCCAGGAGAATGAAAATGGCCTCCAAATGTCGTTGTTTTATCTTACTTACATTGTAACTGATTACAATCAAACCACTTCCTTATCCAGAACAAAAGTTATGGGTTTGTCTGGGGCAAATCGAATTAGAACAAAGATTGTCATACAGTATGTATACGAAAACCTGAATGGATGACCAGACAGCAACTCTGTGACCGTAGGCTTCACTCGTAAGAGTAGACATAGAGTAAAAAATTCGATTAAATTTAATAACATTCTGAGAAGTTAAAGTCTAACTTTATCTCTGAAAAGCAGACATGCGCGCGTAAGGGAAGATGCGTAGGTCTATTTCGTTCACCCGCAACATACGCACACGTATACAAATACATATGTATGAATGTCTCGCGGCATGTGTGTGTGTTCTTGCGCTGCGTTGTACTCTTCTGACTACTAAATAGCACATCGCTTTGCATACCACGGCGCATTTGCCAAACTTGTTATGTGTTGTATGTATGTTTGTCTCTCTGTAGTTTCTATATTTAAATGACTAAGCGCGGGAAGGGAGTGAGAGGGGGGAGGAATAGAGAGAGAGAGAGAGAGAGAGAGAGAGAGAGAGAGAGCGGACAAATCCTTTACAGAATTAAGTTCACACACGCGTGTTATGTGTAGCTTGTTAGGAAATCCATTTCGTATGTCTCACGTAGGTAGGCCTACAATAAAATTCGTATCTGCTGTAGTCCCTCTTTCCCTCGCAGCATTGTTACCGTCAATCTGGGTTCACTCTGCGCTGTCGCGTTAAAAAAAAAGGAGACGTAAATAAAAAATATATAATATATAATTTTCTACAGCTGTTATACGACGCTTGATTATTAATCTACAGATCTAGGCTTCGATTCTCAGGAAGAACATAAAATCTAGATATTTTATCAACCCTTCAGATAAATTAATAATGAACTAACAGAAATGGGTAAAAAGTAAAACTGATAAAACAGTTGATAACGTTACTTGTCGGAGCGAACATTTTTCTTTTATGTAAAATTGTCGTAAGGCTTTCACGGCCGGTGTCAGTTGTATAAGAAGAGTTTTCCGGGCTGTTTGGCCGTGGTCTACGGTTTAATGACAAACCAAACGTTTCAACAGCACCACTGGCTGCCATCATCAGTGGAATTCAAAGAAATCCAAGACCTTGTAGGTTGTTATCGTCTACGTTGCGTTGCGATAACAACCTACGTTCAGGAGGTCTTGGATTTCTTTGAATTCCACTGATGATGGCAGCCAGTGGTGCTGTTGAAACGTTTGGTTTGTCATTAAACCGTAGACCACGGCCAAACAGCCAGGAAAACTCTTCTTATACATTTTTCTTTTACGATTGTTAGTTCATAATTTTTTAAACTTTTAATCCACATTTATAAATTTGGCAGGTTAAGATCAGTGCAGGTCGGAATACATAATACGTACATGTTTGGGCTTTCCTCCTGCTACAAGATTCCGATTTATTTATGTTTGTCTTCAAAGCCTGTTTTGAATATTTTGTAGTTGACTTTCTAGTTATGATGTTACACATTCTTTGACATTCTCTGTCAGTATCCGATCTTCTGCGAACAGGACCGGTCTTTCCCAGTTTTCCTTAAGCAGCGTTTCACGTGTTTTACTTAGTAAAAGAAAAAAAAATAAGCGAACTGTTATTAGTGTATATAACACTAAACAACCGATCGATTTAGTGTATCGGTTAAACAACCGATTGGTTTCAAGGTCACTTCCGCGGTACGAATCGGGACTTTGACTACAAAATGGACGCGAGCAGTAGTTCCCAAACTATTCAGTCCGCGGACCCCCCCCCTCAAATAATTTAAAAATTCACGGACCCTGTCTAAGATCTGAAATAAAACAGACAATAAATATGATAGAAACTCTTATATTTTATTTAAAATGTATTAAAATAAAAATTCTCAGAACTTATAAAATTATAATATTGATGTTATCAAACATAGTTTAATGCGATCAACGAAGCTGCTTTTGAATAATTAGCTCTGCAATATTGGTTTTAATGTCTGATAATTTCAATATTAAGTCATTGTCGACATCAAGTTTATTTTTTAACTTTGACTTCTAGTACGTGAGTAGGGAGAATGTGGTTTCACACAAATAAGTAGAAGGAAACACAGTTAAACGCTTCAGAGCTTTTTTTGCGAGTTCAGGATAATCAGTCGTTACATATAACCAGAAGAAAGATAGCTATAATTTCGAAAAATGTAATTTTAATGAACTGTCAGTTGAAAGTTCTGCCAATGAATCTTCTTTTTGTAGTGGAAGAGAGTGGTCTAGTCAGTTTGGCTGACGAACAGATCTGCTGCGCGACATGATTTAAAGCCATTAGTTTGAAATTACTTTTACAATTATTTTGACCCCCCCCCCCCAGAGCATACTGGAGTCTTCACGTAATTGTTTTAAGATTCTAAAATTTAGATTTTAGATCATAAATATCTGAGAAAATTACGGTATATTTTAATTTTTCTTAAAGTGTCTGCGGACCCCAGAAACATTGTCGCGGACCCCCAGGGATCCACAGACACCATTTTGGGAACCACTGAACGCGAGTATTTTGAATTTGTGATTCTTGCCGTTTCAGCGCGCCGAGAAGTGAACATTTCAACTGAACACGTGCACAGTAGACGGTCCAAACACAACAATTTTAAGATAATTGATTTGGGGTGTAGTAGGCGCACCCTTAGCCCGGGGGCGGCAGGAAATGAAAGCAAACGTCTACTGCATCTATTTGTTTATGTTAAGCGGGTCGTATAGTATGTGGGCGTTGTGCAATTTATCTGTCTGCGGTTGAACACTTCAATCCACTCAGCCAGCCACCCCTACAGCTTGCAGTTAATGTTCGCCATTTAATTTACAAACGCCGTTCATTTGCTTACCATTAAATAAGCAAATACTTGCAACCGATGACTGAAAGCTGTAGTTCGAACAAATAACGTCATTGCAGAGGGTGTAACACTTCGTCTTTGCGTCCTGCTGAAAAACGTGTGTCTTCTTCATCATTATCCTCCTCCCCCCTGCCTTCACTTTCTTCTGTAATCTCTGTTTTAAAAGCTGTTAAAAACGATGTATTTTTAAACTTCCGTAAATCTCGGTTTATATGAATATTTCCGGTTCTCATGTTTGCAGTTTTCTACTTATTTTATCATTCCGTAATTCTCTTTAGCCACCCAAGTTCCGGCATGCAGTTATCGTGTTCATACCATTCTAGGGATCTGATCGAAGATCTCTATGGTGGGAAAAGCTAGACGCAGTAAACGATAGGTGGTTGAGTAACAGGATAATAATATGGAGCTCGCGTTTCAGAAGAAGAAGACTATTTAGCTCACTAAAGAGGTGTTCTGACAACTTGATATGATTGCGGAAAACAATGGTAATGGCAACCGGAAACAAACG
The DNA here is from genome assembly GCA_034769895.1 of Magicicada septendecula. NCBI lineage: Eukaryota > Metazoa > Arthropoda > Insecta > Hemiptera > Cicadidae > Magicicada > Magicicada septendecula. The sequence continues at coordinate 80,249,778 of CM068370.1, forward strand.
TTTGTGACAACAGAAGGGGAGGATTACATATAACATCGAACGCCAAGACGACTGAGGCGATTAGAATTAATTTTGTAGGTGATGAATAAGATAATCTTGTACAAGTGCACTTGGTTGTGTCAGGTCATTTCTAGTTGTGTTTCCGCGTTATGTTCGGTGCGCAAAAATAATTCCAATAACAATAATAATTTTAATAAATTGCAAACGACAATAATAATAATAATGATGTGGGTGGAGTGTGCGCGCGCACGCGCGCGTGTTAGAGAGAGAGAGAGAGAGAGAGAGTTTTGGGATGAACACACTTTTAACATGATAACTGTGTTTCATTGGATCCTGAACACGGACAGCTGGAGCGTCGCCAGTAGTATGCTTGTGATACCCGACGCTCGTCACCGCCGTGTCAGGGCGCCGCTAAGGTCCAGCCGCCATCAATCTGTCAGACCGTCTGGTTATTCAAAAACAATCAGCATAGATGACAGACGCTCAATTTTTAGTTCAAACTGAAAGGGAACTCAAACCGAAAGGGAATTTCTAGTTTGCGTGTACAATAAACGAGGTTGCGATTGGATGCGAATTTCTTATAAAAGACGTTTTCCTTAACATCCGTAACTTACTGTAGATGAAGCGTGGAGTTGATACCTATGCTTCGTAGAGGTGAATCTTTGAGAAATGTCTTAATTTTGTCTTTCCAACAGTAGCACAAACTAGTGTATTCAAACAAACCAGTACAAAAATCATTTTAGACACACACACACCAGTAGCGAATCTAGAATTTGGTCTTAGGGGAGGGGGTCCGGTTCAGTCGGCTTCATACAAAAGAGAAACCAAGTTAAGACTCATCAATATTGCAGTCTTTAAAGTGGGTTAAAAACATGTAATAACATACTGAAATCAATCCCATTAAAGTAGTGACACAGTGAAAATAAGCGGTATTGAAACATTGTTTATAAGATACATTTCGACTTAATTGATTTCCCTATATTTCACACATCAAACGTCCAAGCAAATGCAGTGTAACAAACACACACTTCAGGTTTTGTAGACCTATATTTAAAAAAGCGTTAGGCTACTACTCTGTTAGAGTGCACAGCTGAGAAATTAATGCAACAGCTTAAAAAAAAAAATTAACAAAATTTGTCGTCAACTTGTGACCCTGTGGGAGGGTCCGGTCCCCCCCCCCCGTAAATACGCGCCTGACACACACACATACATCCAAACCGTCTGTAGTGTAGGCAGCAGGCGGCGCTATAGTACCTATATGCGTTAGAATAGAGATGTTTAAATTTATTACGTTGCCACGAGCAATCAGAGTTACGTAACAGTTTTAAGAATGCGTGCAGCCAGTGCCAAACGGTAGTAGGCGTGCGTACAAACATGTGACTGTAATATTTGGCAACGCGTAAACAGACCCACAGATGTGTACACACATTTGGCAAAGAGTAAAAGCCGCCGCCAAAAGCAAGAACGTTCCTTGTTTCCTTTGTTTGGCGCGCGTGTGCTTTTCTCCCTCCAAAAACCTCTATCCAGGCATTGATCAGTTATTGTATACTGATACCGTCTTATTGGCCACTCTGTGTACGGGTTTGTCCTTTCAAACCCATTTGTGCAATTATTTTATCCAGGAACCGCTTCTTAACATTTCCTTGTAGCAATCTCATCATTTTTTCCCCTAATAACGTATTGTTACAGGCTCGTTGTACAATAGAGTGGTAACTTATCCGAACTAGTTTGGACTGAGTATAGTTCGGCTGTACGGAAATTCGCATATTCGATCACACTCAAAGTTGAAGTTACGATATAAAGGCTAAGCCTATAGGTCCCTCATTTAAACAGTTAGATATCATTGCCATCTAAGCAACTTTTACCCTAATAACGTATTGTTACAGGCTAATTGTACAATAGAGTGGTAACTTATCCGAACTAGTTTGGACTGAGTATAGTTCGGCTGTACGGAAATTCGGATATTCGATCACACTCAAAGTTGAAGTACGATATAAAGGCTAAGCCTATTGGTGCCTCATTTAAACAGTTAGATATCTTTGCCATCTAAGCAACTTTTACTCTAATAACGTATTGTTACAGGCTAGTTGTACAGTAGAGTGGTAACTTATCCGAACTAGTTTGGACTGAGTATAGTTCGGCTGTACGGAAATTCGGATATTCGATCACACTCAAAGTTGAAGTACGATATAAAGGCTAAGCCTATTGGTGCCTCATTTAAACAGTTAGATATCTTTGCCATCTAAGCAACTTTTACTCTAATAACGTATTGTTACAGGCTAGTTGTACAGTAGAGTGGTAACTTATCCGAACTAGTTTGGACTGAGTATAGTTCGGCTGTACGGAAATTCGGATATTCGATCACACTCAAAGTTGAAGTACGATATAAAGGCTAAGCCTATAGGTCCCTCATTCAAACAGTTAGAATGCCATCAAAGCAACTTTTGCCTGTCGTAATTCTCGCATGCCGTAGTTACGTTGTTATCCTGTTTCTGAGCATCGTGTTAATACCGATACAAAATGACAACGACACGATGGATCGGCTCCATTGAAAGTGATGCACCTGTGGTTGATAAATACTCATTGTGGCAACGCCGCGCAACGTGAACTCAGAACTGTAATTTCATCTTACTGACGGCGTAATGCGATTCGTGCACACAGACAGTGTTGGGAAGTGCCCGATTTTAAGATCACATTAGAGAATGACTGCATTTAAAAAAATTCGTTTTTCCTTTTCAGTAATAGGCTATAAACTGAGAACAGATTAAACAATTGATAGGTATAAATCCATAATTAAATTGAACCGACTAGTGGGGAAAAAGGTTCAGTAAGAGTCGCTCATACGGTGGCGCGAACTTGTCCTGTGTATTCGTAAATTCTTCTTCTTAGTGAGTTCGGATATCTGACATTCGGATAACCGTCTTATTATTTATTTACTATCAAAATACCCTTATACCATATTGGTGTCGGGTTACATCAATATATGATAAGTACATCAACTACACTTTATATACAAAATTTTTCCATCTTGCTCTATCCATTGACAATGTCTTCGCTTCCCTCCAGCCCAAGCCTCTTTCTCTCAAAATGTTTTCCATCATTCCATCCCAAGTCAGTCGCGGTCTTCCTCTCTTCTTTCTCCCCCCCCCTGATTTTGCCTCCCAAACCTGTTTTACCATTCTATCACTATCCATTCTCTGCATGTGTCCCCACCAGCATAGTTGTCTCTGTACAATAAAATCCAGAATCGATATCACTTCCAGATCCTCTCTTATTTGTGTATTCCTAACTCTGTTCTTCCTTGTTACTCCTACTACTCTCCTAAGATATTTCATTTCTGCCGCCTGGATTTTATTTTTTGGCTTTTGGATAGCACCCACGTCTCACAGCCGTATGTTAAAACCGGTCTATATACTGTTTTATACACACTCATTTTCGTTTTTCTTGATATCTCCTTCTTATTTATAAATCTGTTGTTTAATGCATAGTATACTTTTATTGCCTTTTCAATTCTTTCATTTAATGCGGCTCTTGTTTCCCATTACTGTCTATTATAACCCCTAGATATTTGAATTGTTTGACTTGTTCTATCTTCTCTCCTCCAATCTCTATATTTATTATTTTCTCCCCCATTACCATTACCTTTGTTTTGGTCTTATTTATTTTCATCCCTTTTTCCTGGAGAACTTCATTCCATATATTCAAATTACCCTGTAACGCCCTTTCACTTGTAGCCATTAGCACTACATCATCCGCAAAAGCCCCTTCTGCTACTTCTATACTTCGCAAGTTCCTATATCCAACATGTATTTTCTTAACCTTCAGTGAACACTTCTTAATAATGTCGTCCACATACAAGTTGAATAATGTCGGACTCAGTCCACCTCCTTGTCTTAATCCATAGTTTGTTGTAAATCCTAACGACCTCATATCTTTGCCAATTACATAATTGATAATAACCTTCTTAATTATCCTATAGGCATACCTAACAGAATACCCGGTCACCTGTCATTAGTTCCGCATTTTCACTTGTCCACACTATCTCGCCATGACGTCGACTTCATGATAATGTTATAGCTAACAAAATGCGAAGTCACAATGATCATGACTTATAAATACGCAGGGCTTTGTTTCAGGGGGAACGCGCCGGAACGGGCGACGTTCCGGAACCTCTTGTATCCAAAACTAAATTACCGAAAAAATATATGAAAAGAAAAATCTAATTAAATTGTGCCCTTCATCAGCCCCATTACAAAACTAAACATTTGTCAAAATCGAACATCAGCATTAATTTTATCTTAAGTACTATCGTTCAAGAAATGTCCCAATAACCAATGGAGAAAATGAGACAAAAAAAAACTTGCTTCAAAATTAAAACTACATGAAAGGCAACTGATTGGGAGCTTCCAAGAATATGTGTATTCCAGAATTTTTCCAGAGAGTCTTTCTATCTTGTAATATGCTATTGAATCAATAGCAGTAACTTCAAGTGAATGTGAGAGGGCTGATTTCTGGCTATCATACAGCATTGGACACAAAGAGTAAGGAAGGGTTAAGATACAAATAATATGACGATACAATGACGAAACTATGAAAACTTTTTTAAAAATGTCCGAATCACCGAAACCATCACTTAGAGTTTGATTGAGGCTCCGGGATGACCCCATCATGAGTGACTTGTCTTCGATTGTCGTGCGGCTATCTTGACGATGAAGCTCTTTAGTAATATCAGTAAACTTTATTACCTTTTTAGATAAAATTTTATACGTATTTTATAAGGCTTTAAAAATGTAGACCTTTGTAATAACCTGTTGTAAACTTATATGCTAATATAAAATATAAGTACCCTATAATTTTGTGTCTGTACATTTTTTCAATTGATGCGTTCCGGCACCTATAATTTTAAACCACTGTAAATACCAAATAAGTACATTTTAATATGTCTTACTGTTTTCGTTCTCCTGGTTTGGTTGGCCTACTTACAGCATTTGCAAAACATTATATGAAATGCTGAAGTTTACCGTGTTTCCCCCACTGACAAGGGTAATACCGAGTAGTCAGTACAAACACGATAAAGTTATAACATTTTTGTCAACAGTTCGGCAGCGAAGAGGAGGCAAGAAAACCCCGGTGTCGTGCGTTTTTTAATGCGCTTATACGTAAACATCTATATTATTGCTTTCAGCATCCAGAAATAAACGTTTCTCGGCAATATATTATGTATTTTATGTCTCGCAACCCTCCCCATCCCCTAAAGATGTGTATACCTCACACTGAGCTCGAAAAAGGAAGGGGGTCATTGTCTGCGCTGTACACTACCACCCTCCAATGTTCTCTCACAGCTCTCTCTCTCTCTCTCTCTCTCTCTCTCTCTTCTCTCTCTCTCTCTCTCTCTCTCTCTCTCTCTCTCTCTCTCCGTTGTAAATAATTCTTAAAATGCATTTAGCAAATGGTATTATATACCTCTGTACGTCTCTCTCTTCGTTACTCTTTTTCTCTTTCTCTTCCATTCGCACCTTGTATTCCGCCTCTGTTAGTCCCACTAACCTGTTTTTTATATTTATCTTAGTCGTTCTCACCATCCCCCCACCAGCTCTTTCATTGTTTCTTTCTACCCTTTTCTCCTTAAGTACAGAGAGAGACGTAGAACAATAACACAGAGATATCAAACACAACTCTACCCTTAAACTCTGTTTCCTTGCTTGTAATATTTCCCCTATTGTATTTAAAAAATAAAAGGAATTGTCTTAACGGATGGCCCACACTGTCCAGGAGTATAAATTTATTTCCCTAAATGAGAATAATTAGGTTAGCTTATGTGTGCTTTTTTACAAAAATTGTCAACGTTTTACTGCTTCTGCATCTGGCTACCTTACGGCACCGCCACAATTTTACTCTTGTTGTTTCCAATCTGCACTCGAAAACTTCTTCTTCTTCTTCTTCTTCTGAAACTGCTATCCGTTTCGGATGTTGGATATCATACAGGCTATTTTAAATTTCTGCACTGCTGTACGGAATAAGTCAGTTGTATTCATGCCAAACCAGGCCCTTAAATTTCTCAGCCATGATATTCTCGGTCGCCCAACTCCACTCTTTCCAAGTACTTTTCACTGTAGTATGGACTGCAATAAGTAAAATCTCTGTTCACTTCTCATGAGACGTCCCAGACAGTGAAGCTTCCTTATCTTGTCTGTGTTAATAACTTCCCTATCTTACATAATACTCGAAAACTTGCATAATACTAAAGATGGCAGATGGCTAACGTTCACCGTTTCCTTATGTACTTCACAGATATACCCTGCCATTGTCCGCCTGGTAGGGTCACATTATTTTGTTCTGCGAACCGTAACCTTTTATTACGCGGACTGCAGAGTACGTTGATACAACAAGATTTAAGAAGACCCCCCCCCCCCAGCTCTTTCGCACTTCAGCGTCGCTTGTCCGGTGGATCACACGTGGCGGCGGTGTTACGTGGTACTTCCAGTTAAACTGAAGAGGTTTCGTTTAAAAGAACTCAATCGAAGAACGATACTACTAGTCTCGGCCTGTTGATTTACGGGACTTTTCGGTTTGGTGGCAGCATGCAATGAGCAATTTACTCAACGTAGCATCGCCAGTAACAACGCATTTCCCCCTCCACACGTAGCGATAACCAGCGACAGTTTGTATTTTTATTTTCATTTTGATCTACATATTTTTTTATATTTATACTTTTTATAATTATATTTTATTTATAATTTACTAGAAATTTACATTTTATTTTAGTTAATATTTTATTTACAATTTTTCTTACATTTTATTTACATTTTACAATTAATTTCCTACATCACTAACGACTACAAATTAATTGCAATTACAAACATAATTTATAACTACAAATACAACGATACATTTCATAATTTATTATAGCTACAAATAGAATAGAATATAAATTACTGAGGAGGCATAAATTGAGCAATGTTTTCAATAATTTTTTCAAATAATTTATCATCATTTATGATACCCTACGATAGTACTACACTTGCGACTGCGCAATACAGAGTGACAGGCCATGCTGTCACCATGGAATGGTTGCAAATGCGTTGGAGGGTGAAATGCGTTGTTACTGGCGATTGCTACGTCGAGTGATTACTCATTGCATGCTGCCACTAAATCGAAAAGATCCGATTTACCTTCCATTCTTCCGCAGTCGTTACTGTCAGCATCGTTTTAACACGTATCGTATATCGTATACGAGACGCGACTAGACGGTCAAAGATGGCAAAAAAAGAGTTTTAGAAATGGATCCCGAAGGAAGAAACAAGGTAGGACGTCCTAGGTAGTCCTGCAGCGTTAACGACGAGAAATGGATTACCAAAAGAGAACTCCAAGAATATGATCGGCGTGGCCGACTGACACGGCTTTAACTGTCGATTCCTCGTGTGCGAACCTAATAAACATATCGATATGGAGAACCATACACGACTTCCATGTTCTAAGATTTATATTTAAAATAATTTTCGAAATGAAATATTTCCATAGAAACTGCTTCTGACTTCAGCCTTAAGCACAGTACTGTGGTCACTAACGTATACTACCTCACGTTAGCGCACTCGATTTTCACTGATGAAGGCAGTCGGTGGCACTGCCGAAACGTCTGGTTTTGCAGAAAACATTAGACCACGGCCAAACAGCCCGGGAAAAAATTTTAACAACACATTACTTCTTTATTGGTGATAACGTAGTACACATAAAAAATTATCCTCTCCCCCTTCAGCTACCCTTTTCATTTATAGATATTTCATCTACCTTTCTACAGTGGATTAGTACGACCTTCTTTTCAGTATATTTTATTTATCAAAATTAAGTACTTTACTCTTGTTAAAACATAAAACGTTGCAGGTAAACTACCCCTTCCCCTTAACCAATCTTGACGAAAATCAATAGACCTTGAGTCCTCTGCAACTCAGGGACATATACAAAAAATTATTTGATTCTGTTTGAATTTGGGGTAGTTATCGTTCGTATAGAAAAAATTCTGCGCGCACACACACACGCACACACTTTACGGAAAATGACTTTTCTTCATGTTTTGAGGTAGTACAATCAGAATCAGCTCTTATCTTGAACACGATTTTTTCGCGATCACCATACTTCCATTTCCTTATGGAACATGGAAGTAACATACTATCAGTGTCTTTGTGCTACTTTTTGTAATTTATGAATCGGTCTTTCAAAGATTATGTAAACAAAAACCTACAGTAATTATGTGCTCTGTTTACCAACTCATTACTGCGAGTGGATTGTAGTTAGGCCTACATGGTTTTAAAGGTGACACAAGGTATCCGTTTCAAAGGGATGGCTGTAAAGTTTACGACTTAGAGATAATAATTATTATTGCTGTGTACGATTCGCATTTAGTCGACTTTAAATGTGTTCTATGCACTTTGTATTTAACTGAAACGGATGACATTACGTCGGACTGGCTTTATCTGCTATAAAATGCATTGCGTAGGGATAATTTCAAGTTCTCTCTCTCTCTCTCTCTCTCTCTCTCTCTCTCTCTCTCTCTCTCTCTCTCTCTCTCTCTCTCTCTCTCTCTCTCTCTCTCTCTCTCTCTCACACACACACACACACACACACACACACACACACACACACGTTTATCTATTTCGTAGTAAAACTGCGTGTAAGGTTAGATAATCTGTTGGCACGTTTAGTTGTAAAACAAAAAAAAAAAACACCCTCCCGGAGAAAACTACTTTATACACGTTTGGTTCGATGCGGTTATGTGTTTAACTAAAACTGCCAGCGTCCGTATTCTCAATGCCGGCGTATATCTTTCCAATATTTATGATTGCGTATTACCAGTTTCAATAAACGCTTTAGTGTCCACTAAAATTCCCGCTGAGTATGTAGTATTAATTAGAGTAAACACGCATGCGAAAAGTAAGTAGATTACTATTGGCGCAAGTATTCATTTACTTTTTAACGTCTGGGGGACCGTTTCGACCGCAGGCTGCAGGCCTAGCATCTGTTTCGTGCCAAGGTGCTGGGACATCAGGGTATGATATTCAGCATACAGTAAAAAAAATAAAAAGTCGCCAGTTTATTTACTAGGATCACTGATATAACAAGGAACTTCTTCTGGGGGGGGGGGTGAATTAGTCCAACTTGAAAATTGGATCCCCACCCTATTTTCCTCAGGACAAATGAGAAATTCAGTAATTTCCATATCATTTTATAAATTATTTGCGTCTCGAAGCTTTCGATTAAACCAACGTGTAGTGTTAAGCTTAAGAAATAGGGAAAACTCTGATTTCAAAATACTCTATTTTAATTCATTCTTCAGATTATTCAGATTAAAAGTAATAAATATCATGTCATTAGGAATCACTTTAATTCTAAATTTGGATTTATGAAAATGGGTCTTGCTGAAGATACTTTGAAAAGCACTGTTTTTTCTTAATGTGTTTTCACTTTAATTTAAGGATGTTATCACGCGAACATTTAAAGCTGGCTATAGTTCGCGTTAAAATACGTTATTTTTTATAAAACTAATAATTTTTCCGAATTAAAGTCAAGAAACTTCTAGTTAATTTTCGCAAATACGACGGTGTTCAAACGCCCCCCCCCCCCCCCGAAAGTTGTGGTTTACTTGTATTTGAAGTTTTTGAGGTTTTGATGGTTATTATTATTATTATTGGTTCCTTCAGTCTTTCGACTGGTTTGTACCCTCCCCGCATACACCCGTGTTGCGTGTGTTACGCAGTCTCTCACAGGTATATGGGACCCCAGTTAACGCCGGATTCGAACGACATAGTGGGGAGGGTTTATACTAGGCAGGATACCTCTCGCTGGTTTGTCATTGTCTTGTGAGGGGGAACGGTCGTATCTAAATCGGAATTTTGATAGTAAACAAGAATATTTAATTACCAAATCTTTTTTTGGCACTCCAATATTTTCAAGAAGTCACTGAAATTAGTGTATAAGGGTATTCTATATCCGTAAATAAATCTCTATTTTTAGCCTCACTACACCTTTGTTTTGATTAACACAGACGTTTCGTACTGTGATGGCGCGTAGCATGGGGACTAGCTGAACCAGTTACTACCGCAGAAGGTAGTGATGGTAACTGGGACTCGAACGCACGACCTAGCGTATTTCTCGTTTCCCGCGACAAAGCGTGACGAACGCGCGGTTGTCACGGAAACCGTAACGCTAACCGTCACGGGAACAATTACTATTGAGCTACCTACCCCCCTCCACTCGCGCCCACGAAATTACTGATGATTATGTGCTCACATAATACCGATCAGATATTGCAAACAAATCTAATTCGTGTGGGACAAATTATAATTAACGCTGCTCCATGAATCACCTTGCCGTTCGCCTGCACATGGAATCCGTTACCAAACTATAACGAATTAGTAGCGGTAATCAGTCTGTTATGTTTGCGATAATTTTATCACTTAACGCACTTTGTACATGTCAGAGACGGACGGTTATGTACGCGTGAGTTAGCGCGCGCGCCGCACAAACAAAACAGTTTGTCTAATAATTATAGCAACAACAACAACGCGATAAGCGGTGATAAAAATAACTATTGGATGCAGAGATTGATGAATTGTTGCGGATGACAACGGAAAATGAACGATTATAATGTTGCTGATGATGACGGCTGAAGGTGGGGGGGGGGGGTCACAACAATCGACGTCGTATGTGCATTGTTGTCGCCGCGTTATTGATAGGTAGGTCGTCAGTAGCACCAACCTTAAATGATTTATTACGGCGTTTGTACGTGCGATTGTTTTTTATTTTAATGTTTAACAACCCGCGAGCTCGCGTTTTTTTAAAAATACACGTTGTTTCGTACGAAACACAATACGTAAATGTTTCGATGCCATCGGTTATTGTGAATATGTATATACGCTTCACAATAATCGATGTATCGTAATAGACAACATCGATCAAAACAGGTCACTGCTATTATAGACAGAAACACTGGTCACCATTGTCGTAACCATAGTCACTTCGAGGACCATTATGTTACATTACAGTATACCATAATATGAGTTTTAACAGTTACACAATTATTAACGCTCCTGCAGAGTTCTATAGTAAGTATTGCCAATTAGTACTGTACTGAACCACAAAGCATCATTCTACACAAGTACAGTTAACAAACATATGTTGTATAGGCCTATCTGTTATAAGAGATAGTATCAACCTAACTTCGGAAATTGTGGCGTCAAAACTAATTAATTATAAGTATTCCTTTCACAAACGAACAGCCAGTACTCAATGAAAAGTTTGAGAATATGGCAGGTTCAATATGGGAATTGAGACATCAGGGCTGTCAGCTTATAGGCCTACAAACTAGAAATTATCACAAGGAAACAGCTGATCTGTCGCGTGGAAAGACTCGTTGGACCAGGAGGCGTAAAAGTAAAGAAAATACCAGAAGAACGTCATACACGGCCTTGGAACATGGGTTATAGAGAGTCTAGTCTGATAACTCTGTACTCCCTTGGTCTGATACACGGCAAACACAAATTCGGGGGGATCCTCGATTAAATACTTGAATTAAATGTAGAAGTAATTACATTCGCACAACAATTATCTTTACATTTAGATTACAATCATCTTTAGATTTGGTTAACTTATGGAACGCTCTTTAGCATATGTTTTCTAAGATATGCTACTGGGCCAACAATTTTGAATTGTACGGTAAGGTCGACTGTAACAGCATCCGATTCAAGTGTTGGTTTTTAAGTCATACATTTCATCCACCGTAAATTAGTTTCATTTCGAATGTACATTATTATCGAATTCCAAAATCTGCGGCTTGATCAACGACACGATCGAAAAACGATTACTTGGAACAAAAGCATGGCCGGCTTAAGGCTGTAGGGGGCCCGGGGCTATTAAGAGCAGGGGCCCATGTATGAAATTTTTGCGTTTTGAACAATACTTTACTTTATTCAGACGATCATTTAATAAATATAGTAAACAAAATATTGTTATTAAACCGTATTTTTAGTCACATATTTTTATTTATTTTATACTGATTAAATAGATGCTTTGAGTCCATTCTTTAAGTGAGAATTTTTAAATGGTCGGGTATGCGGCCCCCGAAAAGCGGGGCCCGGGGTTTTAGCCCCCTAACCCTCCTTAATCCGGCACCGAACATAAGAGCTAATTTTTCAAAAGTTTCTACGATCGAACATTCCACTTCTGTTGCTCGCAATTAGTAACTCCAAGATCGAATTACGCGCTTCAGGTTATGAACTAATTTTTCATGTTTCTGCTAGGAAAGCATTACGTGCCGCAGAACTCGTATAAAATCCTCTAAGCTTAAGCGGTCAGCGTACGGCGCCGTATGGCTTAACTCTGAACGACAAAATAAAACCTGGCAAGAGCACGGCCATAACTTGCGTCACGCGTCCAATGCTCGGTCACACATACATACGTCGTCGCGTTTACCGCACAGTAAATGGAAACAAACAAACTGCGACTGTAGAAATAAAAACTTTATTATTATTGTACGCGTCCGACTCGTTGCAATTACTTAAGCTCACTGATTCCACGTTTTACGTTCATCGTTATGTCGAGTAGGCCTACTGCTGCCGCCACCATTGCCCTCTGGTACGACTTCTGTTAATGTGTTGTTGTATGATGTAACACGAAGTTTATGGGTTTATACGAGGGTCATTCAATAAGCAAAGAGACAAATTGCTCTAGCTTAAAACTCGTTTATTGAATCAATACAAAGTAATGGTTACTTTTCAACATCCCCCCCCCCCACCAACTGTAATACACTTATCCCATCGTTTTTCTAACTTCCGAATGCCCGTGGCATACAATTCTGTGGGTTGCTGACGGAGGCAGTTTTGCACATGAATTTTGACTGTTTTAGCTGTTTGCACTTTTAAACTGTTCTACCCATTTGTAAATGTTCGAACAGTGCAAACAATTATTTCCGTACACTTTTAACATCCTTTCATGAATTTCAGAAGGTGCATACGTGAAGGGTGACACCTTCTGCGACTAAAAATCTAATCACTGAACGTTGTTCTTCCGCGGTGCAATTATCAAGCGGACTCGCCATTGTTGACTGAGTAAATTAGAGGTTGTGTTTACCAAATTTTATTAAACAGCTGATCATAAGTCATTACAAGGATGCCAACTTGTACTCATGAAAGTATCGTATTGATTTATCAAGTAGTTTTTGAGCTAGAGCAATTTGTCTCGTTACTTACTTATTGAATGACCCTCGTATTTACGACACAGTTCTAAAGTGACTACATGTTTTGCAGTGCTTTCCGTTACCGCGTACTGTATTAAGCAATGTGAAAGTAGTGCGGTAGACGGAAACGGGTAGGAACGATTAGGCTATACAACAAAATGAATTTGTTTCTCACTTTAGGGGTATTTCACTCAGCTAGGAGTGTTGCCCTATACGGAGTGAATCTTGGAAAATTGGAGAAAGTCACAAGAAAAGACTTCAAGCATTTGAGACCTGGTGCTACAGAAGAATATTCAAGATAAGCTGGAGGGAGAATATAACGAATGAGGAAGCCTTTAGAAGAGCTCAGGAGGAGAAGAGCTTTCTGCGAAATTTAAAAGGCAGAAGAGCTAAGTTTATAGGGCATATACTACGACACAGTGGGTTGGTTAAGAGAATAATAGAAGGAACAATTGAAGGGAAGAATCGCAGAGGACGACCCCGTTTAGACTACATGAAACAGCTTATGGTCGATATGAACTGCACATCATATTGTGAGTTGAAAAGAAAAGCAGAGAAGCGTGAAGAATGGCGAGCTGCTACCGTCCAGCCTATGGGCTGCTAACCTAGAAGAAGAGAAGCGTGAAGAATGGCGAGCTGCTGCCGTCCAGTCTATGGGCTGCTAACCTAGAAGAGAGACATTCAAATACGTACGCATAATAAATTCTGAAGAGATGAACAGAACTGGAGTTTATCATTGGAATCCACAATGTAGATCTGTGCAGAAGGATAGAAACCTTATAAAAGAATAACTGTCAATTAAGTATACGGAAGAAGAAGAACAAAAAGTTACGTAGAATCTGTGGTAGTGGTATCAAGACTCTTCCTGCAGCAATTCTTCGGGGAATAAACTTTGGCGCTTAGAGTACGTAATGACGGGACGAGGTGGACTGGAATTTGAAGAACTCTAAAGTACAGCCTCATACAGATGGCTCCGTGCTCAGAGCGCCTGTGTTCTGAGCGCCAACGCTGAAATCGTGCTCTGAGCGCCGAAACTGATAAGCCCGTGTCCTGTGCGCCGAGCTTATCTATGCATAATTAGACGCAGTAACACATGGTTGCATATTTGTCTGCCCGTTGTTCTGCAACTCCGTAGCCAACATTAGCGGTCCTATGAAAATTTGTACAATTCATTGCTAAAACGAATTATCACACCACTAGTAAGTTCCCGGAGCTGCAGACGTCTCTAACTGTTTTGAACGAAATACTTATTATTAAGTTATACTAATTATTAAGTTATTATTAAGTTAGTTAAATTTCAATATTAGACAATTTCTTATATTATCAGAAAAATGATGAAAACCCCACTACGCTATTATTTTATTAGTAACATAGCAATTTAAAGCAGACAATCATAAAATAATTACTAAAATTTCCTAACTTCTACATTGATATTTTAGTTAAATTTGTCACTATAATACCTAAATGATAAATAATTTGGTCATATATTTTCAGTTTATGTATGTTTCCATAGATATCTGTAGGTCTATCTCTAACATTATTCACAGACACTTGTAACTGATAACAAAATATGAGGTTTTTTGAGACATAGTTCACAAATCGTTTTGAAAGCGATCCAAAATGAGTGTTGAGACAGGTTAATTCTGCCTAATTACTACACATAAAAAATACAGAGACTACAGATACAGATTTTGTACTTTAACAAAAATTTCTCTAACTTTAACCCCAAATAAACTTTAAAAATTTTTGTAAAACTTTGAGTTCTATTTTCGGCCCTTGGTGCTTCTAAAATTAGCTTTTTGTTTTCATGTACCCTTGACACGCTCAGAATGTAATATACTCATTTGAACGTTTCACCCGGTACTGATATTCCTCGTGAAAAAGTAGAGACTCCATCCAGATCAAAATTCACGACTTTAATACTACTGTGTCACGACTGTCAAACCACAACTAAGGAAAGGTGGGAATAACAAGCTCATCAACGAATTGTATGGTCAGCGGATTTAAGGTATGCGGCTAGATACTAGTGAGTTTTGTCTTCCTTATCAATCCGCTTACACTGCACATTCTGTGTTTACGCATATATGCAGCTCAGCTCTCCGTCTCATAATCGTATTTTCATTTTCTTAATTACAGTTGTATTTAATCACTTTCTTTCATTCTCTCCTCAGATTTCTTCGTCCCAACCAAATGAGAAATCCTGAGATAATAAATATGATTATTCGCTAATGATCGATGTGCAAAGGCACCATTACATGCATAATAAAAAATTGCAAAGTGAAAGTTGTAGGCTTCTGAAAAATGTGTAAGGCAATATTCATCCGTTACCTTTAAACAGAAGTAGACCTGAAATACTTTTGACTTGGGCTGATATAAGTTATTTTATTTCTCATTGACACGCGCGCACACACACACACACACACACACACACACACACACACACACACACACACACACACACACACACACACACACACACACACACCTGTAGTTTGAGAACAAACCTGTGATTTCTGTAGTTGAGTGTGATTTACGATTATTAAATAATATTAAAAATAGGAAATAAAAATAATAATAAAATTATTAATTTTATTAATGACCGTCGATCAATAAATTTTAACGATGGAAGGTGAGGGTCGGTCAATAAATATTACACAAATTTTACATTGTTTGTATCGACGTTTCGACAATATTTATTGTCATCGTCAGGAACTGTGTACGGAGAATAAAGAAAAATCAAACACATAACTACCAACTAGAACACCCTGCAGCCTTCTAAACATGTGTTCCTTTAATTACCTTTACAGGTCAAAAGGACTCTGTACAAATGTCTTCTGGTTTATGTTTATAAATAGGGTGTGTATTGTAGGCACCTTACAGTTGTAGACAGTCATAATATTATCTAGTATCAGTTAGTTTCAAAGTAGGTATGCGTAAATAATAATGACACATATTCGATTAGTTTCAAACTCGGTGCAATTGTCAATCCGCGTCTTTCATATTTTACGCTTACGTAGATAAATATATTACTGTGTGTGTGTGTGTGTGTGTGTGTGTGTGGGTGTGGGTGTGGGTGTGGGTGTGGAGGGGTGAGACAGTTTTGTTTTACGTTAGGCAAAATAATAACATTTCTTACACGTTATTTTACTAAAATAGATAAACATAATTACAATATTCCAAAAACCTAATTAATACAGTATTACAATTTAAATTATTGATAATATAATAATCCCTTAATTACGTTGTAAATAATTATAGATCCAGTAATGATTGAATGTTTTTTTTGGAACTGGTGCAAATAGCAATACATGTCTAAAAATATGTTATAACTGAATGCAGATTGTAAGATGTTCAATAATGTATATTATTAAAAGTTATTATTACTACTACCACTGAACACAATTATCCATAAATTTGAGAATTTGGTACAAAATAACAGAACTACTGATATTACAAACATAAAATTATGATAAACAAATCAATCATGTGACAATGGTTATTACTTATTATTTATATTGTTGTAAAATAATATTTACCGAGTACATCGTCTATACAGAGTAATATAGTCTATTGTTAAATTATGCAGACGTCGACATTCACACACACTCTCTCTCTCTCTCTCTCTCTCTCTCTCTCTCTCTCTCTCTCTCTCTCTCTCTCTCTCTCTCTCTCTCTCTCTCTCCTATCAAAAACACAAAAGATTCCCCCCCCCAAAACACTCAAATCACAATTACGCATATTCTACATATCGTAGGTACAGATAATATTCATGTAGGGTTCTTCACGTTTTAGCAGCCAGGTAGTCCTATACGAATACATCTGCTTCACGCATCTACACATACTAGAACCGACTCTATATACACATGCGTTTGTGTGTGAGTGTGTGTGTGTGCGCGCGCGCGCCAGTCAAAGAGAAGTAAAATAACTTATTTCCGCGGAAGTCTTAAAAGGAGTTAAATACTTAAGGTCTACTGCTGTTTAAAGGGAACGGATGAATATTATTATCTTATTCCTTCATCTTTTTCAGAAGTCTAGATAGCCGCATATCTTAAATTTGATGACCATATGACTCGTAAATGAGCTTGTTACTCCGAACTTTCCTTACTTGTGGTTTGACAATCGCTGTGACACAGCAGTATTAAAGTCGTAAATTTTGATCTAAATGGAGTCATTACTTTCAAGAAAGTAAGTAAGAATGATCCTCTATTTCTTCACGAGTGATATCAGTACAGGATGAAACATTCAAATTAATGTATTACGTTCTGGGTGTGTACGAAGGAAAAACATCAGTCTAAGGTACATCAAAACAATGAGCTAAATCTGGAAGCACCAAAGGCCTAAAATAAAACTCAACATTTTTATAAAATTGTTATAGTTTATTTGGGGGTAAAGTTATGAGGAATTTATTGAAAATGCAAAATCTGTATCTGTAGTTTCTGTATTTTGTAATTTGACAGAAATAATGTGTCTCAACACTCATTGCAAATTTTGGATCACTTGCAAATAGTTTGTAAACTATGTTTCAAAAAAGCTTTATATTTTGTTATCATTTATGTATATTTGCGAAGAATGTTAGATATAGGGCCTAGAGGTCGATGGAAACATACATACACTGGAAAGCTATGACTAAAATATTTGTCATTTAGGTATTACGGTTACATATTTAACTAAAAAACTAACGCAGTAGTCCAAAAATGTTAGTATTTATTTTATGTTTGCCTGCTATACATAACAATAAAATGGTAGAATAGATGGTTTTTCGTAATTTTTCAGATAACATGAAAAATTGTCGAATATTGGAATGTAACTAACTTAATAATAAATGTATATTGTTCTGGGACCTTACTAGTGCCGTGATAATGGTTTTAGTAATGACTTGTACAAATTTTCATTGGACCGCTAGTGTTGGCTACGAAGTTGGCGAACAGCGGATATACAGATATGAAGCCAGGTGTCTAATGATGCATAGATAAACTCGGCGCACAGAACACGGGTTTAACAGTATCGGCGCTCAGAGCACGATTTCATCGTTGGCGCTCAGAGCACGGGCGCTCTGAGCACGCTACCATACAGATACACGTCCCAAGCATGCATGTATCAGCAGCTAGATCTTTGTCACGAACCGGGTGTAGATTGAAAATGTGCCTGTGAAAGACCACTAATTTGTGGTCGAAATTCTATGAACTACTTTAGCGTTATCTACGAGATTGTAACGTATACGTATACCATGTGCGCCCCCGCACGCCTGTGTGTGTGGATGTCAGGAAGGGGATAGAGATACGTCTTGTATTTGTTTTCGAGTTGAAGTCGAGAAATCCGCACATATTCGAGGAGGTCTTCGAGTTCCTACACTCTCAGCCTTTGTCTGGTCGTGAGCTGCATCTCTCTTTGCTGCAGCTGCGACCTCTTCCTTCCCTTACCTACGGACCATCAGCACCACGCAACCGCCTCCTCCTGTCCGGGTCAAACGCCCTTGGGCGATTCTTGATGACCCACCATAAGCGCAATACAAATTTTAACATCTGCACCTGCTTCAGAGTTTTCCTGCTAAGCTGTCCTTCCTTCTCTCCTTGCACGCCGCGCCGACCGCGCTGTTTGTCGCTGTTAACGCGTATCACTGGCACGGAGGCTGTCTGCCTCGCGGAGAGCGACCGGCACCTCATGGCGTGTGCTCGCTGGGCTTGAGACAGGTGGCGTCTGTTACCTGAATCGGTTCAAGCGGCAGTGCCCAACGATAAATTAAATTAAAATAAATAAATAAAGATTTCTTTCTCCCCCGCCTTCTGAGTTAACCCGTTGGCGGTTGTCCCTTCCAGTTTTAGAAACCTGTTTACTATACCAGGTCTAAGTATATCACCGGGTAGCCATTTGGGCTCGACTCAGATGCTGCAATCATGCAGCGGGTGCGAAGACGCCCCGCTACAACAGTGGTACAAATCCACACATAGTATGATTTAAGTTATTGAAAAATATTTTCAGTAATGTTTACATTTTAATTAAACACGCTTACAATCTGAAACGTAGTCCAAAACTTACTACACAAACACCAGTGACCTTTCCGAATACTTCGCAATTTAAAATGCTGATTATTGAAGTTTTTCGTTTCGCATGGAATACGATGGCACTATCAGCTTTTGATGCTTACTTTGTGAAAACGTGCAAGGCATTAAACCGAATAGAAAGCTGTAGCAGGATGGAGTTATTTTAGCTAAAGCAGGCGACAACTCTTATGAATGGCACGTAACGCTAGCATAACGCAAACAACGCATACGAAGAGTCCAAGGTCTGTTATCGACCTGCGCGGTCGTGGTGGGGCAATTTCTCAAGACCTTCCCTTGCGACTAACACTTTTTCTGTCTTCTTGGCCGGTGTGGCAAACGCG
Source organism: Magicicada septendecula (assembly GCA_034769895.1). Lineage (NCBI taxonomy): Eukaryota > Metazoa > Arthropoda > Insecta > Hemiptera > Cicadidae > Magicicada > Magicicada septendecula. The sequence continues at coordinate 80,269,388 of CM068370.1, forward strand.
TGTAGCTCTAGATTTTTAAAACGGCCTGGCAGGTTACCTCCACACTGGAAATGGTATGTATAAACTTGCTAGAGAGGAACAAGTCAGATGCTTCTCCCCCATCTGGGGGGCGATAAACTGGCAACCGTGTGTTTATCATAACGTTACGACGGTCTAGTGATTGTCGTATGGTACAGTGGAAAAGAAAATGCAAGACACCAATTAAGCCACTAATTACCAGCTTCAATTATCACAATTAAACAGTTTGTGATCAACAAGATAGTCTCTTACAACAAATCAAATAAAAATTGTTCACACGCAATAAAAATGTCAACGATTGTAAAACACAATTGTATTACAATTGTTCCGCAGAATTATAAAACACATAACACTTCGCCACAATACTTCGAACCGCACTGTGTAAATCGCCCGACAATAACTAAACTTAGCGCCGCTGAATGCCTATAGTTATACCCCGCTGACATTCCAGAATCATCCATACTACGCATCAGCGCTACACTAGAGCGTAATTGATTGCGGCATTGTACACAGTGCGCGCGGCCGGCGAAGTCTAGAAAATCTCGCTAACGCATGTTGAGATCACGTACGCACACGACATTGCAGCCGGATTCCACTGGAACATCCGAGAAACGCGTAGAAGTTTCTGTAATGTCGTAACAATAGTATATCGAATCATGTCCACAAATTATGTCCAAACGTAGTATCGGCTCGAAATTCGCTACGTTAATCTACGCTTAAAGAAATTATCACATCGTTACGCCATATATAAGAGACAATTATTTCACATTTATAAGCATGCGCGCGCATATATACGTAGCATAAGACAACTACTTTTTATGCTTTGTTTAATTGTCGCTAGTCGCTACGTAGAAGCGGGGAAGTCTAATAAGTTACTCAACGTTTATTAAAGCCGGGAATATACAGAACAGCTTATAAACAGAGGTTTATAGGTTTTGTGCAGCCATAAACATTGTAAAGATTTACGCTGCCTGGCAGTTTGAGCTGAACACATTTATATACGTCCGTTGGCGTATTGAAACTACCGCTTCCTAGGTCGGGCGATAGTTTTACAACTAAAATGTGCCAACAGATAACAACGTAAACCAAACTTAAACATAGTTTTCTTAAGCGTCGTCGGTGTTCTTTGTGTGTGACCGAACATGCGCGCACGCGCGCGCTCGGAAGGAGAATTTTAAAATCCTTTCTGTGACGAAGCGTTTTATAGCAAATAAAACCCGGCTCAGTGTCATCCGTTGCACAGTTCAATATAAAGTGCTAAAGTGCACGTTTAATGACGACGGAGGGCGAATCGTAGACGGCAATAATTATTGTCTTTTTGCCGTGAAACTTGACAGCAGTGTGTGTTTCCTGTTTGAAACAGGTAACTTGAGTCAGCGTTTTAAAAGATGTAAGTAAATTTATGGCAGCAACCTGGAAACAGTCCGCACGATAATTTCCCTTGTCTTCCCTGAGATGCAGCAGCGCAAGAGCAGGGACAGTGAAGTCTGACATGCGTTCTTGATGAATCACTGAGACAGAAAGTAGAAACGCAGTGGTAGTTGCAAATAAAAGACTGATATGCCTCAGCGCGTCAGAATATTCTCCTTGGAACCCCAGTCGAACTTAACATTTTATTATGGTTCCGCAGAAAAGGAAACAATTACTGTAGTGACATCGAAGGCGTTATGATGACTGGTAACAGGGCATTATTGATATTCTAAGGTATTCATGTTCCTTATACGCTACTGACAGTCTGAATTAATTTTTCCTGAACCATTTGTTGTGTAAAATTAGCGGAAGCATAGCGAACGATTGGCTCTTAAAGCTTCTTGCGTGCTACATATGCAACATTTCTCTGGTCTTGGACAACCATATCTTAACTATGTTTGTCTACTGTTTATTTTCTTAACTATGTTGGAAGGAGAGACAGTTAATTCATAACCTGTACCTTGGTCAGAAAGTGCAAATCGGAGAGTTCAGAAGGATTTAAAATTGAAAGAGGAGTAAGGCTAGGCTGCCGTATGTTACAAAATTTATTTTAACATATTTTTTGATGACTTGATTAGGAAGTCCTTTGACAAAAAAAGAGGTGTGAATGTCGGTAGAAGAAGATTTGAATGCATAAGGTTTGCTCGTGGCTTTTTTAGCAGAAAAGGAAGAGACAATTAATGAAATGATAAGAGATTTGAATTTTGTATGCGAGGAATATGGAATGAGGATTAATAAGGAAAAAACTACTAAGTGTATTGTGATTAGCAGAGGAGAAAAAGGGTCAAACATAAAGATAGGGCAAGACAAAATACAACAGGTGGAGTTGTTAAATATCTTGTAAGCTTGATAAGTGAAGTTATGTCCCGCTCTCGTGAAATTAGAGCAACAATTGCTATAGCGAAAGAGGTGTTTAATGGAAAGAAAATACTGCTGTGTGGGAAAATTAATAAAAATTAAGAAAAAGGTTGGCAAAATGTTATGTAAGGAGCGTTTCGTTATATGGTGCAGAGACATGGACACTGAGGAAGGAGGATGAGAAAAGATTAGAAGCATTTCAGACGTGGATTTGACGAGCAATGGAAAAAGTGAGGTGGAGGAAAAAGTAAGGAATGGTGAAGTTTTAAGAAGAATAGGGGAAGAGAGAAGAATCCTGAAGGTAATAGGAAAAGGAATTGGTTAGGTCATTGTTGAAGAATTAGACTGTGTGTTTACAACTGCTATGGAGGGTGTCATAGAAGTAGAAAAAAGAAGAGGGCGTAGAAGAATGAAGTTAATAGATAGCATTAAAATCAGGGGGTATTATGAAGAAACGAAAAGACTGCCATGCGATAGGACAGCTTGTAGAGCTTTTACGATTTGAAGACCTGATTTGAAGGGCAGAACACCAAATAATTATGTTACCCCGTTATTGTGGCGTAAAACGGTTTGGCTACCCTGCCTGTGAGATTTGCAGATTCTCTCAAGTGTACTGGACTACGGGACCTACGTTCTAACGCTAGCTCCGATTAGTAGGATAGTAAGTGCGAGTAAGTTTTAAGTAAGTTAGCCCAGCACTAGACAGGAATACCACTTGCAGGGGATCGATTCAAACCGCTTGGTGCAGCTAGCCGAAACACTACCCGACACACCTCACAGCTATTTCCTTGAACTCTCTGGGCAAGTTGAATTACTTACGTTTAGTAGCACTGTAACCGTCAGTTTCTGCTAAGTTGCAAGTTGATCGGTAATCATTAGTTTTGCATAAGTTGGTAATACCGAGTAACTGAGTCCGTTAACAACTCGTGTTTACAAGAAATAAACATCGACTGTAAATTAATTCCTTTGACGCATAAAGCTGTCAGATTTAACGATCCACGGCTATGTCTCTGCATTACGACCGGTTTGCCTTCATATTCCAGGTCTTACATCCGTTAGCAATTACCGATTGTTACCAACTGTAAGGATTTTTCAGCTATAATCATCAGTATGACGGCTCGGTAATAACGGTAAATAGCGTACTCGTATACCTTCAGTTGCAGAGAGCAAATCTAGTTATGGTATGTATGACGATGACACATTTCTTGTCGTTGCAGACGAAGAAGAACCAACAGAAATGTTAATTAGGGTTACCATATGACCTAGGTGAAAAAAGAGGACAACCTGAAAATTAACACCATGATCGTTACTTTACGGATCCAAAAAAATTGACAGTAAAAATGTGATGCATTATAGATAAGACGGTATTCGTGATTAAGTTAAGCGTTTTTACAGAGTTTATACAATGTAAGTTACAATTTAATTTTTGTGATGTAACAAGAAAATTCTTACAAACTTAAAACTATTAGTTAGAAGCGGAAGTTACTTAGGCAAAGCAAAGAATATTTGCTACCTTTTAATCATAGCAATAATTAATTTAATACTAATCTGAGCGGTACATTTCTGAGCGGTGCCGCTGGGAGCGCTCTTGCGCGTGTCTACATTTTTCAGTTTTACGAAAAAAGAGGATATTTCCCTGTTTTTTAAAAAATCCTCCCGGACAGGTTTTTAACACTAAAAAAGAGGACGTATGGTAACCGTATGTTAATAGCATTGGGCGACTGAAATGGATATAACTGTTTCAAAATAAACCAGTTAAAAGACAAATTCTAGTCGATCGCTGAATTAGGCTATCAGCCAACATCAAACAGGTGGCAACTCACTAAACGGTCACTGAGGAAATTAAAAGAAGAGCACTCAGAACAACAGCAACTGTGAAAAAATAAAAACAGTTCAGTGAAAGTTTTCGTTTTTAGCGTAGAATACTGGTCAATACATTCATATTTCCAGTAGTCATTTAACGAGTCTGCTTTTTCTATTATTATTTCCAGTATATGCGTATCCCATCCATCCGGGGTCAGTCGTTTAATAAAATTTCAAGTTCGTTCTAACCAGCTCCTGACTCCTTTGTCTCTTATCCCCCTGTTTTTTAATAATATTAACTATAAATAACTAACTTTCTTCAGTTAGCAGCCACGTTTTATTGGTTACCGTTAACACTTGAAATTTCGCTCGTTCTATGTAGTGGTGTCGTCGCTGGTAAAGCTTACTTTTTACTACTGAAGACACCACACCTTAGAATCGGCGCGACACGTTTGGTGTTGGCAGTAATATCAGTAAAACGTAGTTGACAACAAAAGTTCTTACCGACAGTGCAAGTCCGTGAGTGAAAATATGAACCTTAAATCCATTAACTTTGTCTGTTCCTTTGATGTACCGTTCTTCATATTGTTACGCCATGAAAGAACGGTTTACACGTTCTCGGCTACCCCAGCAGAGTCCAGCTGTAACGTTTGTGCGTACGTGACACTTAACACGCGAGGCAGTGTTACGTAATACGGAAAATCTCGTACATTCGATCGCGTTGTTCGAGAAGTTTCTCGTTTAGCCCAGCGGCGTGTTTCTGCGAAGGTCGCGCTGAAGCGTCCTCTAGAATTTCCGATTGGTTGTTAAGGACGCATATTATGGAACCCTGCAGACTATAAATAGCCCATACCTGCTGCTTAGTTTTCAGTTATTGTCGGGCGATTTACACAGTGCGGTTCGAAGTATTGTGGCGAAGTGTTATGTGTTTTATAATTGTGCGGGACAATTGTGATACAGTTGTGTTTTATATTAGTTGACATTTTTTACTGTGTGTGAACAATTTTTATTTAACTTTGTCGAATTTTGTTGCTTCTCTGCTATATACAGTTTTCTCTCGAACGAGGCCTTTCGGTTTCGCAACCATTATCGAACCAATATATATATATATATATATCAAGGTTGTAGGAAGAACTTGATAATGGTTGCGAAACCGAAAGGCCTCGTTCGAGGGAAAATTGTATATAGCAGAGAAGCAACAAAATTCGACAAAGTTGTTATGAAGACTGCTAACATAGAGAAAATAACTGATCATTTTTATTTAATTTGTTGTAAGAGACTACCTTGTCGATTACAAACTGTTTAATCGTGATAATTAAAGCTGGTGATTAGTGACTGAATTGGTGTCTTGTATTTTGTTTTCCACTGTACCATACGACGATCAGTAGACCGTCGTAACAATGTGTTTGATAAAAATTTCGCCATTTCTCGAGGTTCATTTCGACGGAGGATTAAAACGAGGAATCATGTCGGGTAGCGTTCGGCACGGAAGGTGTGGACAAGTGCAGTGATGCGGGTTTGCACACAGCAAAGGTCAGATCACGTGTGTATTCTTCTCAGTAATGAAGCTTGTAGGCTGTGGGCTCTTCTTCACCTAGGTGTTTAACGTGTAACCCATTACAGCTCAGTAAACCATTTCACCGCTGGGGTGTAAGTAGAAGAAAGTCGACCAATTAGGCGTGACTCTGGTTAGTTGGTTTACATCGTCAGTAATTTGTTAGCGTGTAACAACAAGCCAGAACTACAACAGGGTTCTCAATGTACGCCGTTATTTAGCAAAGGTCATTGCCTGCCGCCGCTGCCGCAGTCCTCAGCAGGATATCCACCGTTTGCGCAGATGACGGCGGTGCGCACAAGATGTTGATGACATTTTGACCCGACGGAACGGGGTGCGCATGCAGCAAACAAGATGTTCACAACCACAATGACTGCCATTCATGCGGCCGTAATTAATACCACTGGTAGTCGTCGACGATTAAACATAATCTATGAAAGAAGGCGGAGACCGCGGACCGTTAGGCTGAATTTATATATACATATGTCCAAGTGAATAAACAAAAACATGCAAAAAGGTCGACTGGGCAAAATGTTAATTGCTATTAAACGTTACATGTCTCTATGTGTACGAACAGGCTGTGTGCGATTTCAGTCGATAGATAAGGAAGAGAGAGCGGGGGAATGTGTTTTCTTAGATAATCTTCTTCAGTAGTGTTTAGATGCTAGAAATAAATCATTGCTATTTTTAAATATCTGTTAGATATCAACTGTACGTTTTAATGAAAGTAAATTTCCTTTGCAAGTGAAAACAAATATGTTCCGCTCAACCTACGATAAGTTGCCTAAGTTCAACCTTATGTGCGGGACCATTAGGGGGACCCTTAAGTCAGCAAGTAAAGGAACACGCCTAAAATTCTACAAGGTGATGGCTCTTCCCACACGTCTTTATGTGTCTGAGAATTGGACTTTAACGAACGGCCAGAACAGTCGCATCCAGGCGGCAGAAATGATATTTATCAGGCACGTGGTAGGGTATACTCTCCATGATCCATGTTTTTTTACAGTGGAGAATTTAAGTATAACCTGAAATAGTAAGATGTACCATAAAAATGAAATATACTACCTGTTCGTTGAAAGACGAATTTTTCTTTTCCCTAGATGGAATTGTCGTCACAGAGTTGCAGTGTAGTTTCATATTCATATGACTTTAAAAGTTTACAACCAATACAACCAAAATTATTCTGGTGGGTGTGACTTTGTGCTAGCTATTATGGTCATGACTTGTGTGTAGTCTAACCAATATTTAAATGACGTAGATTGATTCAGTTTTAGTTGAGGTGCTGCAGTGTATTATTTCACTTGTAAACCTATACATTTTTAGAGTTTTCTTGCGGTAGCATTATGAATATAGCGAAACATTAAAGTTCTCCATGTATTAAAAAAAAATTGGTATTGAAAACACCGAGATAAGTTAAAATATCGATATGGAGAACCATACATGACTTTCCTGTTCTAAGATTTATATTAAAAATCATTTTCGAAATAAAATATTTCCATAGAAACATTTCTTCAGCCTTAACCACAGTACTGTGTTCACTAACGTATACCATCTCACGATAGCGCACTCTATGTTCACTGATGATGGCAGTCGATGACACTGCCGAAACGTCTGGTTTTGCAGAAAACAATTGGACGACGGCCAAACAGCCCGGAAAGGTATTTTAACAACAAACTACTTCTTTGTTGCCGACAAAGTAGTACACATATAAGATATCGGTTGGACAACCATACACGACTTTCATGTTCTAAGATTTATAACGTCTCCCTTGTCAAGACATTACAAAAATCGGGAACCAGTTCAATTGTTACCTGTTAATTAAACTAGCTGCCGTTGTTAGTAAACTTTACTTACCAACAAATTATGTATCAGGAATTAGTCAAGGATTGCATAAATTTATTCACTCGCTGGGTGTTAGCGAAAACATCTCTTTATTGTCATATTTATATCTCATACTTTACTTTACCTTTAAAAGAAAGATTATAATAAATTCTGCTTTAAATATTCTTTAAATTTTTACTTCTTATTCTTTTTATCTCAAAACCATTCAGCTAGGTATTATTTCAAGTACCACGGATCCGGGTCTCAACTTTGCAATATTTTAATTTATCACAACTTCAACCAAATTATTTGAAGAATAGTTTGGTGTAAATTTTAGAATTACTTTACCTCTAAACATCGTAATGTTATTACTATATCATTACAGAGATTACAAATATTTATATGTTAATCTTTAAGTTATCAAAAGCTCTTTACAGTTCTTTTGTTACTTTTTGTTGAAACAAATTATCACAAATGTTATGATTTAATATCACCTGAATAGAACATGAGTTTGCTGTGGGGGTCCGTGATAGTCTTCTTCAGTCGTCTTCTTGGGTGTGATACAATTTTCCTCTTGATGCTCCATATGGTTGATTGTTTCCGAAAGGTAGTCTATTTCATGACGATTGGATTCTGGTACTAGAAGTTCATACGGTTGTTGTTGTAATTTTCTTCTTCTGGAGTCGGTTGTTCACATTTTACATTTTAATAGTTCTTATTTAAGCAGCACTAAAATATGGTAAGGAACATATCTTACCACTTACTGTTTGTTAAGAGATGTGTCGGCTAAGTTCTTTTTTTTTATTATATATTACCCATATTTCTTCACGCACTACATTACTATTTTTTATTATTATTTCCCAACGCTACATTGGGTTAAATCAAAATAACTACTAATGTGATTGTATAGTATTTGAGCGGTATACACCTACGTGTAACTTGACCACACATTTGCGACATCCTTACATGTCGAAGTTTCTCCGGCGAATGGGGCATTGTTTAGCGGCGAGGAGTCTGTAAGCTGGTGCGGTTTTACGCGCTGAGAAAGTAGTTCGTTCCTTTAGTAGTATTAATTATTCATTAATTAACTAGTAATATTTTATGCTACCTTTTGGTTATGAGTTAGGAATTTTCCTTTTTATAAGTACGTCTTTTATTTAATTAACGGAATTATTATTTTTCGCTTAATAATATCGTACTTTGCATGTTCGTACTGGACAATTTGCACGTTGATACAGGAATCTCGGTACAGATAAGGGGTGGATAATACTCTTACTTGTTATAAGAACAAAATTTAATTTGTGCTATTTAAACAATTTTTTTTTAAATCGTCACATCCTCCTGCACTTAACGATGAAGACGGGGTGACGGGGTAAAAATGAAAATCTAATAAATACAATTACATTTGGGTATAGAACTTCGTACTGAAATTTCTCTCTCTCAGATGATTTCTATCCATCAATTGATTATCTTACAACTTATACAAAATATTTAAATTCTAATACATCTACTGCATACAAAATACACAAATACATAAATCTACCTTATTTTTAATTCTTACATCTACTACCGGTTTTTTGCTTGATTTCTTCACTCGTTTTACGGAGTTATACTCATGAGTAGGTTACTAATAATAATCACGTATTGTAATAACAATAGAATTACTTTTAGTTTACTGCGCTAGAGGTTTGTTTTTCGTCAGCTGACTTCTCATTCTTTATTTAATTCTCGCAGGACATTAGCTAAGGTTGATCAGGCCTCGCTAGTATTCGTACGAGGTGTTTGAGTTTATACTCACTTACGATATAGAAGGTTGCAAAATCTTATCGTATTCCTGTATAAGTATATACAACATATTTTATTCTTAATCCTTAAGTAGTATTCTCGGTTTACTATCTTTCTCGTAGTCGTGCTTCTTTATTTTGACACGAAAACAATTTCTTTATTTGAGACAGATGGCTTCTGCGAACGTAATCGCCTGTATTGGGTTCATACAGTGCTACTGTAACGGGGGTGATGAACTTACGAATCTTGTAGGGGCCACACCATCGGTATGATAGTTTGGAAGTGGTCCTATCAACGGCTTTACTCGTAGGGTGAGTTTTATACATTACTAAATCACCTACTTTGTACTCTATTTTCATATTATTCTGCTCATGATATTTCCGCGATTTTTGTAAATTCGCTGTCAAATTTGCGCGAGCTTCGTTCCATATTCTCCTTATGTTATTACCATTTATGTCGCGGGGCAATAATTCATGAATTTTCCACTTCGTGGTTAACGGGTGGTTGGGTTTATACTTGTACAGTAAATCAAATGGTGTTGATTTATGTCCTTCATGATACGCTGAGTTGAAAGCAAATTGTATCCATGATAGATTTTGGTCCCAGGCTGTCTGGTCTTTAGCGTGATAAGATATTAAGGCTGATTTTAAGTTTCGCAAGTATCTTTCGGCTAGGTTTCCTTGCGGTCGGTACTCGGTCACTGTAATATGATTTATCCCTAATTTAAAACACATGTCATTAAATTCTTTCGATTTAAACTGAGGTCCATTGTCAGATACTAGGTGTAAGGGTGTACCATAATCTTTAAATAGTCTCTCTTGTAGAATTTTTATTGTAGTAGATGCTAAGGCACGTCTCATGGGATACATCCATACGAATTTTGTGAAGGAGTCCACACAAATTAATAGCATAGTATTTCCGGACTTAGAACGGGGATAAGGTCCAGAATAGTCTATGTATATCTTTGAGAAGGGAGTTGTGGGTATTTCTGAGATTAATTTTCCGACTTAACTGTTTCGTGCTGGCTTGCTCAGGGCACAGATTTCGCATTGTTTCACGAACTTTGTTATTTCACTGTCCATGTTTTCCCAATGGTATTCCTTGCGAATACGGTGTATAGTTTTCCTAATTCCCATATGAGCTCCAATGGTCGATGAATGGTAGTATTCCATTAGCATAGGTTTAATTATTTCCGGGGCGATTATTCTCAGTAATTTTCCGTTAGCCTTTTTAAAACAAAGTACTTGTTTACTCAAGGTATATTTGTCAAAATAATTTCCTTTCTCTATTTGTTCTATTATTTTACACAATTTCGGATCTTGCTGTTGGTGATATGCTATATCCTTAAATGCAAGGGGAAAGTTAGTAATTAGCGTATTAACGGTAGTGGTTTCAACATTGTCTTCGCCAGATCTGGTATTGGGTAGTTGGAACATGCGGGATAGTGTATCGGCTACTACATTTTGAGTACCACGAATATGTTGTACTTTGAACTTGTAGCAATTTAATCTTAACACCCATCTTCCGATACGACCTAACTGTTTTGGGTGGTTCAATAACCATGACAAAGCTTGATTGTCGGTTTCTAGTAGAAATTCCTTGTGTTCCAAAAATGGCTTGAATTTTTCGAAGGCGAATACTACGGCTAAACATTCAAGTTCATAGGCTGAGAACTTCCTTTCTTGCTCCGTCAATGTACGTGAAGCATAGCTGATCGGGAGTCTTGTATTATCTATTTCTTGGTATATTACTGCTCCTAATGCTACACTCGAACTGTCGGTCTGTACGACAAATGGTTTACTGAAATCTGCTAACTGCAATACCGGTGGAGATATTATGCTTTCTTTGAGTGTTTCAAAAGCATCTTGATGTCGAGTAGTCCACTCGAATTTCGCTCCTTTCTTTCTTAATGCATTTAATGGGGCTGCTATATCCGCTACGTGGGGTATGTACTTGTGAAAGTAATTGATCATACCTAAAAATCGAACTATACCTTTGGTGTCTCTCGGTGGTAAGAATTCTCGGATTGCGCGCGTACGTTCAGGATCAATGCTAACCTTACCTTCGGCCGATACTATATGACCTAAGAAGGAAAATTGTTTTACTGCGAAGTTAACTTTACTAGGGTTTACCGTTAGTCCAGCTTTCTTTAACCTGGATAATACTTCACGCAAGTGATCAATATGTTGATCTATCGACTCACTATATACTACTATATCGTCAAGATAGTGATATACAAATTTAAATTTAACGTCATGAAAAATTTTTTAACAGTCGGCTACATACTGAACTTCCTTGTGATATACCGAATGGTACTCTAGTAAATTGATATAGATTAAATGGGACAGCAAACGCAGTTAGATGTTTTGATTCCTCAGCTAGTGGGATTTGATGGAATGCCTGGTTGAGATCCATTATGGTGAAGATTTTCGCTTTGGTAAAATAGTGGAACGCGCTGTGAATGTCGGGCAGGGGTATCGATTCAAATTCTATACTCTTATTTAGCTGTCTGTAGTCCACGACTAGTCTATGTTCGTCAGTTCCTTTTGGTACTAGGAATGCAGGTGATGAGTATGGAGAAGTTGACGGTTCTATGACGTGTTGCTCTATGAGTTTGTTGATGTGGTTTCTCATTATTTCCATCTTGGGCGGTGATAATTTGTATGGGTGAAGGCGTATTACCTTGTTGTCACTAAGATTTATTTTATACTCGATTAAGTGGGTTAATCCTAACTTGGGTGTGAGTACAGTAGAAAATTCCCTTATTAACTTTTGAATTCTTTGTCGCTCATTTCCTTTTAAATGACTCAAACTAGATTCATGATGCTCTAATTGAATAGTTGATGTTTCACAATTAGCGTCGTTACTTAGCTCGGAGTCGAACTGATATTTTCGAGTACGATCAAATCTGAAGAAATATTGTTTTGCATATATCTCAAGGATTAATCCAGTTTTACTTATAAAGTCAGCGCCTAGTATTAAGTTTTGTCCTAACACTTCAGCTACTAGTAGGGGAACATACCAAGTAAAATTCTTTATTTTTAATTTCACCGTAATACTGCGCGATATATTTAGGTTTTGTTTATTTGCGGTGGCACACTTTATGTCCACGTTTTGGCTACGTTTAATAAGATTATGATTAGCTAATACGGTGGCTAACTGTTGACTAATTATACTACGGGTAGATCCGGAATCGATTAAACCAAGGATATTCGTTGTTCCAAGGTCTATCTGTACGTAGGGTAATTGGCATATACTTGTTTTGCATGTACCAATAGAATTGCACTTCTCAATAAATCTTGTTAAGTAAGGGTCTATGCGTTTATTTCTGTTTATTTTTACTCTAGGATTATTATTGTTTATACCTTTCCTTCTGGTGCTGCGGAAGACTTAGGATTTTTGTTCTTCCCGCTTCACATGTTTTTTGACTGGTCGGTTTTCTGTTGGTTCCGCTTTTGTTTACAATTCTTGCTAATGTGGCCGGCCTTTCCACAGTTATAACATCTTCTTTCCTCACTGACTTCGCTCGCATGTTGTCGGGGTTTTGGTCTAGAGTATGAAGTATGGGGGTAGCTTTGAGTTTTAGATGTACTTACGAATCGCTTATCGCGGTAGGTTCGGGTATCAGTCCCAATGGGTAAAGGTAGGAATGAATCTCTGCGTTGAGTCTGGGACATAGAAACGCGTCTGTTCTGGTCAGAATACCAGACGTTGGACGAATGTATACAACACAGTTGTAGTTCTGTGAAAGTGGTTGGTCTTTTCATGAGTGCTAGGCGGGATCGCTCCTCGGGAGATAGTCCTACTAAGATAGTGTCTACTAACTGTTGTTCACTCCATTTAACTTGTAGCAATAACGCAGATTCCCTTATTTCAGATATATAATGAGCTAATCTCTCGTATGCTCCTTGTACACGAAGTACGAGGTTCTGCTTCAATTCTTCGTAGATACCGATGGGAATGAAATGTCTTATTAGGGTGGTATGAAGTTCTTCTACAGGGTGATTATACCTTAGGGATTCTAACACACGATCTTTTAAAGGAGATCTACATTTAGGTAAAATTACTTGTAAAATTTGGTCATCTCTTAGTTGTCGCAGATCTCTTTTTTCGCAGGTGGTAGAGAAAATCTAGGAGCTTTGTAATATTCAGCCCATCAGTCATTGGTATCTCAGACAAAATACGTTCTACGGGGTGGGTTATTTTTCCATAAGGCTCGGTAGTTAGATTTAATTGAGTCGTCATTCTAGGTTTTTCCACAGATTGATTCGTTAGCAAGTGAGGAGGTAAATCGTAGGTACAAGTCATATTCTCTAGTTCATTTGGAAGTAACGTGACGTTTACGGGTTGGATATTTACTTGTCTATCAGTTAACCGTTCCTTAAGGTGATCTATATTAGATTCCTGCAGAAACTGAAATTTCACAGCGCCGGTTTGCTGTTCTTGTGTAGGAGATTGGGTGGGGGAAGTATTTAGTTTCGTCATTGCTTCTTCGATCTCTTCTAATCTAAACGATTCGGACCTTCGACGTAATTCGCGCATTATCTCGGGTAATTGTTGTAATGCTTCCTCCGCGAAGTTTTGCGCATCCGGTGGAGTAACTTTATCACCGGGCCAATTCAACAAATTGGTGATGCGGCGGGTCAGATGTTCGATTCTTTGGGTGGTTCGTAAAATTACTGCGGGGGATTTTTCATCACGCAGGGTTTGTGCGATGGAGGTGAGTTCCGCATACTTGTGATAGCATGTTTCCTTTTCACTTTCAAAGTCTAATACACTTAAACGATTTAACAATGAGGGTTTATCCGGTTTATTTTCACGTAACGTTTTGCGCAGTTCCGCGACAGTTACATTTGCGTATGGGAGACCACGTAACAAGGCTTCATAGCTTAATTCGTCCTTCAACAACAAGTCGGGGTTAAATTGAGCCATTTTTGTGGTAATAATGACCTTTAAATAAACTACGTATTACGTACGACAAATCTTATGTCATCTATTTTAAACACTTATAAAGCTTGAATTCATTTAAACAGACACATATATATCTGCTAAAAAGCAGAGTGGCGCAATTTTATAACGTCTCCCTTGTCAAGACATTACAAAAATCGGGAACCAGTTCAATTGTTACCTGTTAATTAAACTAGCTGCCGTTGTTAGTAAACTTTACTTACCAACAAATTATATATCAGGAATTAGTCAAGGATTGCATAAATTTATTCACTCGCTGGGTGTTAGCGAAAACATCTCTTTATTGTCATATTTATATCTCATACTTTACTTTACCTTTAAAAGAAAGATTATAATAAATTCTGCTTTAAATATTCTTTAAATTTTTACTTCTTATTTTTTTTATCTCAAAACCATTCAGCTAGGTATTATTTCAAGTACCACGGATCCGGGTCTCAACTTTGCAATATTTTAATTTATCACAACTTCAACCAAATTATTTGAAGAATAGTTTGGTGTAAATTTTAGAATTACTTTACCTCTAAACATCGTAATGTTATTACTATATCATTACAGAGATTACAAATATTTATATGTTAATCTTTAAGTTATCAAAAGCTCTTTACAGTTCTTTTGTTACTTTTTGTTGAAACAAATTATCACAAATGTTATGATTTAATATCACCTGAATAGAACATGAGTTTGCTGTGGGGGTCCGTGATAGTCTTCTTCAGTCGTCTTCTTGGGTGTGATACAATTTTCCTCTTGATGCTCCATATGGTTGATTGTTTCCGAAAGGTAGTCTATTTCATGACGATTGGATTCTGGTACTAGAAGTTCATACGGTTGTTGTTGTAATTTTCTTCTTCTGGAGTCGGTTGTTCACATTTTACATTTTAATAGTTCTTATTTAAGCAGCACTAAAATATGGTAAGGAACATATCTTACCACTTACTGTTTGTTAAGAGATGTGTCGGCTAAGTTCTTTTTTTTTTATTATATATTACCCATATTTCTTCACGCACTACATTACTATTTTTTATTATTATTTCCCAACGCTACATTGGGTTAAATCAAAATAACTACTAATGTGATTGTATAGTATTTGAGCGGTATACACCTACGTGTAACTTGACCACATATTTGCGACATCCTTACATGTCGAAGTTTCTCCGGCGAATGGGGCATTGTTTAGCGGCGAGGAGTCTGTAAGCTGGCGCGGCTTTAGGCGCTGAGAAAGTAGTTCGTTCCTTTAGTAGTATTAATTATTCATTAATTAACTAGTAATATTTTATGCTACCTTTTGGTTATGAGTTAGGAATTTCCCTTTTTATTAGTACGTCTTTTATTTAATTAACGGAATTATTATTTTTCGCTTAATAATATCGTACTTTGCGTGTTCGTACTGGACAATTTGCACGTTGATACAGGAATCTAGGTACAGATAAGGGGTGAATAATACTCTTACTTGTTATAAGAACAAAATTTAATTTGTGCTATTTAAACAATTTTGTTTTAAATCGTCACAGATTTATATTTAAAATCATTTTCGAAATGAAATATTTCCATAGGAACTACTTCTTTCTACTTTTTGCTTCAGCCTTAACCACAGTACTGAGGTCACTAACGTATGCCAACTCACGTTAGCGCACTCGATTTTCACTGATGATAGCAGTCGATGGCACTGCCGAAACGTCTGGTTTTGAAAAAACCGTTGAACCATGGGCAAACAGCCCGTGAAGTAATTTTAACAACAAACTACTTATTTGTTCCCGATAATGTACTACACGTATAAAAATTATCCCCCCTTCAACTATCATTTGCATTTATAGAAAATTACCCCCTCCCCCTTCAATACTCTTTTCATTTATAGATATTTAATCTACCTTTCGACAGTGGGTTATTGCGACCTTCTTTTCAGGATATTTTATTTATCAAAATTAAAGTACTTTACTCTTGTTAAAACATAAAACGTTGCAGGTAAACAACTACCCCTTTCTCTTAACCGATCTTCACAAAAATCAATAAGCCTTGAGTCCTCTGCAATTCAGGCATGTATGCAAAAAAATATTTGATTCAGTTTGAATTTGCGACAGTTATCGTTCGCCATAGAAACAATTCTACACACAGACACACGTACACACACACTTTTCAGAAAATGACGTTTCTTCATGTTTCGACGGTAGTACAATCAGAATCAGCTCTTATCTCCAACACGATTTTTTTCGCGATCACCATACTTCCATTTCCTAACAGAACATGGAATTAAAAATAACTAAATATATGTTTGAAGCGAAGTGAAGTGTCTTATCAACAGGTGCTGAAACTGTGACCCTCAGTAGGAAAAAAGGTAGGTTTACGAAAATTGAGAGCAGCTCATCGTGTAATGAAGAGAGCCATGTTTGGTTGGCACTGCTAGGCTAGAGAGAATTACAAGTTACAATATACGCTAAGAACGGAACTAAACGTTATAAAGGGTATTGCAGAATTTCAGTTTGTAATCGATGGACGAAGAGACGCCAAGAGAATGGATGCCAAGAGAAGTTAAAGAAGAAAAAGCAGTCTTCTAAGGATATTGGGTATAGATGATCTAAGAAGGATATCACACTGCCGGGTATCCGAGCGACAAAAAGTTGGAACGCGTTAGAGAACAGTGAGTAGAAGAGAAGATTAAGCAAGTTAAGTTATGAAAAGTCAATTGTCATTCGTAAAAAAATATCGAAACCACTATATCAATACTACTAGGCCCATTTCTTTAACCGTATACAGAATGTTCTTTTATTTTCTTCGTTTTGTAATATTTAGAAAAGTGAATTTATTTTCAAAGTTGTTCGTTAACATAATTGATTGAAAAGGTCATCGACTTAAAAAAAAAAGAATAGACCACCAAGCGGAAATTGAGGTTTTCGGAAGCGGGTCAGCTAAAAATACTGAGGCGCAGATAGAAGAAAGAATAGGAGAACGTGTTGTATATTACTCATTATCAGTTTATCACTTGTTTTGTTATCAGCCAGCGAGTGTGTGCGGTAAGCAAATACAAATGTCTGTGCGCAAGGTCGCGATAAGGTTGCGCTCTGTGACCTTCCTGGAGTTCGCAGCCACTAACTTGAGTACGCCTCGTGTAATTATAATCAGCTCTCGTGAGCGACGATGACATCTACGTGGCAGTCGTTACCGGTACCTAACGACGACGTGTGAGTGTTGTGTACGTTGACATTGTTCCAAGGGGTTGACTAATTACCAGTTGTCGTCGGCGGGGTGGAGGAACGGAAGGAATCGATACCTAAACTTGTCAAGCACCAATCAAAATACTACTTATCCAGACGGAACGACAGTTTTTGTTTTCTTTGTCAAACGACAAAACGTTTCGAACTAATTGGTCTCGTTTAATTAATAATACAAACTACGCAAACACTATTTCTTTTTCATTATTCATAGTATTCAATCGTATAATTGGTCGCCTCTTTTCTGAATTTCCCGCGTTACATTTCTAGCATGTTCCTGTGCTGCTTGTTGTTCTCTCCCTTTCCTGCGTCTCCTTAAAAAATAGTACGCGATCGTTCATACTATTAATTACCTATTGCGTTCACTTACATGGCACAGAAAGCGACAGAAGTGCACATATTACACTTGTAGGCCTACTTACTATTCCTTGATAATGTCGTAAATTAAAGTTACCTTCATTTTAGCTTTCATGGTAGATTTACCATGATAGTTGTCTTCATGGTAGATTTAGGACCACCGTAGGTCCACCTGCATTATTTATCCCATATAGTCACAAGTAGAGCAACGTCATCTTGGGTCAAATCTGTACAGAAAGTAGACTATGCGTATACCGCTTTTAACTTCTCCCAGAAGTTATCGCTTCGATTCACCGCACTGTGGATTCACCGGTAGATTCGAACGCACAACGTCTAACTTCGGATGCGAGTGCGCTGACTATTGCGGCAGTTACTCCATTTCCGTCAACATAAGGGCGCAACAGGACAACACAACACATCCAACTAACAGTCTAGTAGTGAAGAAGGTATTTTAAATAAAAATAAGCAGAAAAATCGGTTTAAGAAGACTAAGGGAGAAATTGCTTCAGTGAAGTAGGAATTGGTTTCACAGTTCTCCTGTGATTGACTGGCTTGACTCAACAGATAACCATCGTAACCGTCTCTCTAACAGGAGTGTGTGCCTACAGTTTATGGAGAGTCCATGGAGAAACGCTCAAAGAGTGCAAGAGTACATCATCACTTTTAATACAAGATCTTATCTATGCAGGATCGTTCAGTTGTAAAAATGCAAAGGAAACAGTAAGGAAAACAGAGACTGAAGTAAACGAAGTGGCTAGACTCGGCCTGTAACGGTGAGTGACACTCTTTAGGATGACGGTGACACTTGGGGCAATTACAGACTACTGAAGTTAATCACGCAGCCGTTTTTAGACGTTGTACGGTTCAAGTTGGCAGGCTGCCCTCCTACCATTCTTGTATCATTTTGATGGGTAAAATATCGGTATGGAGAAACATACATGACTTCCATGTTCTAAGACTTAAATTTAAAATCATTTACTTGAATTCGGTTCGATAATTTCTAAAAAATATCGCCCACCTTCAAAATATTTTCACTATTTATATATATTTTTGTTATTATGAGATAGTCGTTTAATATAATGTTATTTTCGAATCACTTTATGTATAAAAAATAGGTACTTTATTCTTATAAAGGAACTGAACTACGGAGATAATCATCCCTGCTCCCCAACCGATCCCCACCATTAATGACATTTACACTATCATAGAGTAATAGCCTTATCAAATGTAATTTCGAATGTATCTTATCCTTCAAAATTAAATATTCGTACTTTACTTGATTTCAGCACAGCAATTTTCAAAAAACTCACCCCCTTACCCTTCAATTACCCACTCCATTTATAATTATCTCATTTACCATTTTCCAGTGGATTAATATGATTTGATTTTAGAGACACTTATTTATTAAAATTAAGTACTTTACTCTTGTTAAAACAGAAAACAATGCAGGTAAACTACCCCTCCCTCCTAACGGAACAACCTGGTTGCCTGGCATCAAAATTATTTTTTGTTTTAACAATTACCATTTTTTGAAAAAGTTTAAATGAATTTTTAAGTACTTTTGTTAAAACGTAAAACGTTTCAGATAAACTTCTCCTCCCCGTTAACTGATCTTCACCAAAATCAAGAGGCTTTGAGTCCTCTACAACTCGGGCACACATACAAAAAATTATTTGATTCTGTTTGAATTTGTGGCTGTTATCGTTCGCCATAGAAAAAATCTACACACAGACACTTTTCGGAAAATGACTGTTCTTCATGTTTTGATGGTAGGACAATTAGAATCAGCCCTTATCTCGAACACGATTTTTTTCGCCATCATCATACTTCCATTTCTTTACGGAACGGGGAAGTAAAACAAGAACTGTTATTTAACTTAAAATAGCGTAAAATACACGTGTCAATAAAACGGTACCGGTAAGATAAGTCAAACTATACAAGTTATATGAAGACAATGATCTGGCCACCACCATCCGACTGCATAGATTGCAATGGGCAGGACACATTATTGGGATGGAAGGCAACCGAATACCTAGGAAGGTACTGTTTAGTCAAATCGAGAGTAGAAGGCCCTGTCGGAAGACCCAAGCATCGCTGGATTGACACAGTGGCGAGGGATACTTTAGCCTATAAAACAAGCTGATACTTTGCTTAAGATAAAACGATTGACATCGCTCGCCAAGGAGAAGGAAGAATGGAGGCGGATTATTATGGAAGCCATAATTCGACTCCGAACTGTGAACCCATAGAAGAAGAAGAAGAAGAAAAGTCAAATAGGCCTACGTATATACTCGTTTATGAGTCATAGTCTAAGTAAAGTCGTGGAGATTCTTAAGTCGTACTCTTGAAAAAATAAACTCTTGATAGTCAGTGCTTTGCTGTCTATAGCCTCTTGATTATGCTCTTGTACGATGGTGTAACGACTAAAATATGAGACGATAATCCTGTATAATAGGCGACGAATAAATCTGTCAAACCAAACAAAAGTGTTTCACACCGACTACGAGTTTATTTTGCTTCATATAAACACGCAAATCTTGTTGTTTATTTTAAGTACGTCGTCTGAGCGTTCAAGTTGGGGACAAATAAATATTCTTCAAATATCAGGCTGAAGATAATAGTCGGCTAGAAGTGTGTGTGTGTGTGTGTGTCGAAAAAATAACATAACGATTGTTTGTTGACCTTAGTGTAAGGGTTTGTCATGGAGTGTGCGTGTGTGTACACAAGGACTAGTGCGGCGCTTACGATCCTTAACGATCTCTCCCGTCCCTGCCTTGTCACCGAGTCGCGCGCGCGCGCGCGCGCGCGTGTGTAAACAAAACGGCGTAAGCAGCGCCTGTAATAATAATGTGGTAAAGAAACAGGTGCATAATTTATAGCATAGCTTTGTATAAGCACACAGCACAACTGTATTGTATCGATTGCACGTTGCAAACAAAATTGTTTTGAACACAACAATAGGCTGTAATCTCGTTAAACTCCGACTAATAATAATAATAAAACGCCCTGGTAACGGTGTCAACATTGAACGATTGTTGGAAACACGTTGTTGTTCAGTAACGATAACGTGTTGTTCTCAACTATTAGGCCTAATATTGTTATTATAATATTCAGCTTTTATTATTCGATATTTTAACTGCTTATGTTAAAAGTTAAAATCGACGTATGGCGGTCGAGTTTAAGAGATTCTAATGATCTGGTGGGATTATTGACAGAAATTACTGAAGAAACCGAACCTAAGTTTCAGGTCAGTACGATTATGTACAGTACACTCATTATCGGATGCAAGGGGGCGTCGTTTTAAAATTATAAGAATTGATTTTAAAAGCATGAAATAAAAGCAAGATATTTTCCGTCTTGAAAGCGCCCGAAAATGATGGAAATATAACATTAAAAACCGACTTCTCGACTTTATTGAGGCTTGGGTTTGCTGTGTCTCTATTTGTGGACAAGTGAGATAAAACCATAAGAAAAGCCGTCCACTGGAACCGTGTTCGGCCGAATATGCGTTCGGTTGTCTACGGCCGTCTAAACGGACGACCGGCCGAACGGCCGAACATTCGTCCACCGGAGTCGATTTTCGTCAGTTTAGTTGCCAGTTGTTTTAAGCCGAATTAGTAGTTGTCAAACGGTATTTTTTGTTTCGTACATTTTTTTGTTACTTCCATGTTCCATAAGGAAATGGAAGTATGGTCATGGCGAAAAAAATCGTGTTCAAGATAACGGCAGATTCTGATTGTACTATCCTCAAAACATGGAAAAAAGTAATTTTTCGAAAAGTGTGTGTGTGTGTGTGTGTGTGTGTGTGTGTGTGTGTGTGTGTGTGTGTGTGTGTGTGTAGAATTTCTTCTATGGCAAACGATAACAGCCGCAAATTCAAACATAATCAAATAATTTTTTGCATACAGTCCTGAATTGTAGAGGACGTAAGGCCTATCGTTTTTGGTGAAGATCGGTTAAGGGAAAGGGGTAGTTTACCTGCAACGTTTTACGTTTTAACAAGAGTAAATTGCTTAATTTTGATAAATAAAGTATCTTGAAAAGAAGGTCAAAATAACCCACTGTAGAAAGGTAGATGAAATATCTATAAATGAAAAGGGTAGTTGAAGGGGGGAGGGGGTAATTTTTTTAATAAATTAAAATGGTAGTTGATGATGGAGGAAGTAAATTTTGTAAGTTTTACTTCCATGTTCCATAAGGAAATGGAAGTATGGTCATGACGAAAAAATCGTGTTCGAGATAACGGCAGATTCTGATTGTAGGCCTACTGCCATCAAAACATGAAAAAAGTCATTTTTCGAAAAGTGTCTGTGTGTAGAATTTTTTCTAAGACAAAATAAACGTCACCTACCCCGACCACTTAGTTCGGCTGAATGAGACCGGAAAATCCCATTCCATTCGGATCGGTTGATACATCGGCCGAACTCGCCCGAACGAGTCTGATGCAATGGACGCGGTCCATTCTTTTCTTAGGTTGGGGGATCATTCGGGCCTAAGATGGAATCGTCATCAAAGAATTGAGACTGTGAGATGCAGGATTCGAAACATTAAAATTGCAGGGTGTAAAACAGAGCAAGCAATGGTTATTGAAAAATAATTATAGGCTACGTGGGAAAAAATTCTACAGTACTAGTTCATTGGTCTGAAGACCTATACAACATGTTTTGAGAAAGGCCTACTGGTGAAAAAACCATGTTTTAGGATTAATCAGGCATCGTGCCTATTACAGGGATATGCGAAAGAAGAAACGATTGTAATAATATTGTTCTAATGCTTTCACGGCCGGTGTCAGTTATATTTGAAGTATCTACCGGGCTGTTTGGCCGTGGTCCAAGGTTTACAATCAAACCAAACGTTTCGGCAGCACCACTGGCTGCCATCTTCAGTGGAATTCGAGTCTACCTAACTCGGGGTGTCACAGTACAGTACTGTGGTGAAGGTTCAAACACATACCATACAAAGACACAATAATGAATGTATGGGAAAATTTTTCCAATATATAAACACAAGAAAAACTAATACGTGGACAAATACAAGTCAACACAAAATACGACACAATTTTCAAAACACTCAACACTGGAAAATCTCAAAGAATAAATATATATTTACCACACCTACACATATACTAATACCAATTTAAACTACAAAAATCCAATAGGAAGCTATAACAACAACCAACCTGAGCACAAATGTTCAACAAGATCAAAAACCAAGATAGCTGAGGAGGAAAAAACATTTAATTCCCGAAACATGTTCCAAGTAATTATACAATATATCTTGACTGTAAAATATTACCACAGTACTCACTGTACTGAACCTTCACCACAGTACTGTGGGCCTCACCTATGACACCCCGCGTTAGGTAGACTCGAATTCTACTGAAGATGGCAGCCAGTGGTGCTGCCGAAACGTTTGGTTTGATTGTAAACCCTGGACCACGTCCAAACAGTACGGTAGACACTTCAAATATAAACGATTGTAATATATTGCTTTCTTGTTATGACGAAAACATTACGGAGCTTATAAAAAAAAACCTCTTCACGTCTTTCTACCAGACTAATTCACGTCACAGTAATTTGGATCGTCCCTTCTTCTTCAAAGAAGTCGTTAGGAAGTACACACCTTCAAAACGTATCTCACCTCTTCGTGAATCGCGTGTACTCGTCTTACCAACTCCTACATGAGTTCGTGCCTCTTTGTTTCGTAGCATTAGTCAGCTAATACTTTATGATATTGAGCGTTCATGTCTTTCGTTTCACGTCCTTAGTGACCTATTACTACACATCGAAACCGAGCCTCCAGTCTAAACCTGAAGGCATGGGATGCGCGAATCTACCTGAATGAAAGAGGCCTGCAGAATTATATAGGCTGTGCGTACACAATTCGTGAGGTTGACGACTTGTGTAGTTCTGCTACCGATTCTGTTCAACAGCAACAAGTGTAATTGTGAAATTACTGCTCCCCACGTATTATTAATTAATTTTGCTCCTAATATCTTCAGTCTTCCTCCTTCGTACGATGTCACAAACACAGTTTTCCACCCACTGCAATCGTGTATTTAGTTTTCTCATAATTGATTTCAACAAGTTCTCATTGTAAGTACACTTCAAGCAGTAATTTTCTAATCTCTCTCTCTCTCTCTCTCTCTCTCTCTCTCTCTCTCTCTCTCTCTCTCTCTCTCTCTCTCTCTCTCTCTCTCTCTCTCTCTCTCTCTCTCTCTGCGAGTGTGATATTGTTAATGTGTTATTACACCGAATGTATTATTGCGTTCAGGGTTTGTCCGGTTACTTTGAACACAACCAAACCTTTGTTAAGAAGCAATATAAAAGCAATCTAGCAATTCATCCGGTGAACGCAAAACCTGTTTCTTGATACAGGAAATAGAAAACTCCTAAAGTCAGTGGCAAAAGGTGAAAAAAGCATCTTAGAAGAAATTTCCATTTACACGAATCACAAAAAGCTGAGAGTAATTTCTGAACTGTTAGAAACAAACACGAACTACAATACTATATTTGAAGCAGACATAGATTCTAAGTTTAAAAATATCAAACACACTCACTCACACACAAACACAATCACGTGCGCGCACGTGGACATTACCAGTGATGAAGAAGAGCGGGAAGAGCAAAAAAAAAAAAATTCCGCAAGTTCCATGAACTGATAAAGGAGGTTACGACCAATTCAGAAAATGTTCTGCAGAATTAAAGTAATTTTTTTGATTTACAATATTTTACTTCAAGATCGCTGAAAAAACCATAGGCCTAGTGAAAAAAAATATATAAGCTTGCATAATAGGTTATAGAAACGCTTCCTGCTGCAGACAATTTTTTGATACCAAAATTATTTAATTATGATTAATATTTTACAATCACGATATATTGTATCCTTACTTGGAACATGTTTCGGGAATTAAATAATTATTCCATCCTCAGCCATCTTGGTTTTTGATCTTGTTGAATATTTGTGCTCAGGTTGGTTGTTGCTATGGCTTCCTGTTGGATTTTGGTAGTTTAAGTTGGTATTATTGTGTGTGGGTGTGGTGTGGTATATAGGCCTATGTTTGTTTTTTGAGTCTTTCCAATGTTGAGCGTTTTGGAAATTGTGTCGATTTGTAATTTTTTCAGGTATTAGTTTGTCTTGTGGTTTTGTGTTTATAGTACTGTATTTGTAAATTTTCCCGTATATTCAATATTGTATCTTTGTATGGTGTATGTTTTATCAGTGGTATTCTGGTTATGTCTGTGAATGTGTATCCTATATTTATTGCATGCAAATAACCCGCATAACAAATATGATATAATAACCAATGAAATATACAAAATTGAATGCCAAGAGTAAATAGATGTTACATAGATCAAAGAAAAAAACAATTTAAAAAACGTTTTTTTGAACACTTAACGCATACAAAAAAAAACAGGAAATACATAAAACCAATTAGGCCACACTTGCACATGTACAATACTCAACAGAGGAAAGAGTAAAAAAACAAACGTATGTTACGACGGTCTAACTGATCGTGGAAAACAAATTACAAGACACCAATTAAGTCACTAATCACCAGGCTTTAATTATCACAGTTAAACAGTTTGTAATCAACAAGACAGTCTATTACAACAAATCAAATAACGATTTTTTACACGCAATAATAATGTCAACTAATAGAGTCTCCCACAATTATAAAACACATAACACTTCGTCACAGTACTTCAAACGGCACTGGAATACATCGCCACTAAAACTGAAAAACTAAGCGCCGCTGAATGCCTATATTTATACCCTGCTGAAATTCCAGAATAATCCATACTACGCGTCAGCGCTACTAAAAACACTAGAGCGTAATTGATCGCGGCCTTGAACACAGCGCGGGCGGACCGGTGGTTCTGGAACAATCTCGTTAACGCCTGTTAACAATCGTGTACGCACACAACATTACAGCTGGTTCCACTAGAATAGCCGAGAAACAAGTAGAATGTTCTGTAGGCCTAATGTCTTAACAATACATACCACACCCGCACACAATCAGAATCGAACAGGAAGCCATAGGAACAACCAAACTGAGCACTAAAAACCAAGATGACTTAGGGTGGGAAAAATATTTAATTCCCTTAATATTTTCCAAACAAGAATACGATAATAAGTTTATATCTTGATTGTAAAGTAGTAATCAATATTAAATAATATAAATAGATAGATAGAGTAAGAGAGAGAGAGAGAGAGAGAGAGAGAGAGAGAGAGAGAGAGAGGGGGAGAGAGAGAGAGAGAGAGATTGAGAGAGAGAGAATGAGGGAGGGAGGGGCGGCTCATTATAAAGTAGCCGTGAATTTGTGTGTATGTGTGTATATTTTACATGTGTACGTAGTGTAAGTATTATTTAGTGTGGCATTACAAATTTGTAAACACGGCGACGGTAACGTGTCGTAATGGCCAGCGGTGAAGCACGTCTACCATTATTCACACTCGCCAGATGATCATTATCACTTGTATAATAGCTTGCACGGACTAATGATACTGTCAAAGTTATAATTTGTTTGCAGCGTGGGGTGGCCTGGCCGTGATCTCTGTCACGTTTTGCGTCCGTCATACGCGGTGGCTGGCTTTCTTATCGCGGCCATCTGCAGGACACGTAGCGTGGTTATCACGTGAATCTGTCATAAATTATACACCGATGATAAATTCTTTTAACTTTACGGACATGTGCCTTATCAAATCTCGATATTTAACGCAATTACCCTTAGCCTAATCTCGAGTGCATCGGAGATTCGTATGCTGTATATAACCACCAACAATTTATATGGACATCGTTTTTCTCCTTCCGTACGTGGTTGTGGCTCGATGCGGATCCATCGTTATGGAAATGCTCTGTTCATAATCTTGCGATGTGTCACAAAGCTAAACTAAGAAATTATTTTAACGGTTAGTTGACGTAATGTATTTTAAAAGTGTTTTACACAACAAAGTTACTCGGTAAACTAGTGGTGGAGCAATGGTGAGGACTTTATTTTTTTTTGGGGGGGGGGGGGTAAATCTTCCTAGAGGGATAAAGGAAACAGAAAATGTAAAAATGTCTTAAATGAGTTGGTGAACTGTAGCCAGTATAAGTCAAATTAAATCTCTTCTACTTATGTCTTCAACCCTGAGATTGGTTGCTGCAGTCTTCCATTGTGATTGATCTTGTATTTTCCTCTTCATTTCCTCATAGGTTTGACAATGATATCGCTTATTTTATTTATGTTGTAAATTTAAGATGTGATATTGAATGTTAGGATATCTGTTAATGTAACACTTATTTAGTCACACTTACCTTCTTGATTCCAATACAATAAATAGCAAATATTGTTTTTTTTTTAAATTTGTATAGTTTTAGTCACAAAAATGTAAACTGTGTATAGGCCAAATGTTTCCCACCTGTTTAAATTTTCACGACGCGAAAGTACCGTGTTCAGTTATCACGCGCGTGGGCGTGCGCGCACACACACAGGGCGAGTCTTAATTAAAAGTGTACTAAATTCGACACTCACATTATCTGTTGTCTTCCATTCAGTTTTCGTTACGTTTTGTTAGGAGTAGTGTACGTTTTGCCATTCGCGTATGCACCGACCTCGACGATAAACATTATACATTCAACTTCACTTGTGTATGTACTTATTTCGTATGGTTTTTAATGTTAATTAAAGAAATTAAGTTGCGGTGGTTTTTGTTTTCCTATGTAAATGAGATCCCATCTCTCTCTCTTTTTTTACAGCTAAACTCATTTTTCTCTCTTTCAAAACATTTTTTTTTATTTGTCTTTAATCTTGGTTAAACACATGAGTCTAACAAAACAGAATGAGAGTACGCACGGATTTAATAACGGAAAACGTAGTTTTGAAATTATCTCACAACTAGTTTATGCTGTTTAGGTTTTCCTCCCATGGGCCAACAGCAGTGCTACCACGGATAATGAACATCGAATCCGACCAACTAACGAGATGTTACTTGGCAGTCTCAGCGCCTGCAGACTAATGGAATGCCAGCTGTATAAGCTGGCTGTTTGTCAGATCCACATTCACTCACACAGTTATGAAAAAGCTAAGACGTAAGCTTTATTTTATCAGACTCAAGTGTAGAGAAATTTAAAATAATTTAAATGCTCACTTTCATATCTATAGATGGTACTGTCCTAGAACAAATTATCAATTTTGAATACCTGGGCTAACAGTATGTCGTATAATCCCAGCAACGACGTTGTGAATAAGTTGTATAAGTTCAACCTTATGTGCGGGTTCATTCGGCGAACCCTTAAGTCAGCAAGTAAAGGAACACGCCTAAAATTCTACAAGCCGATGGTTCTTTCCACACTTCTTTATGGGTCTGAGAATTGGACATTGACGAAAGGCCAGGCCAGTCGCATCCAAGCGTCGGAAATGAGATTTCTCAGGCACGTGGCAGGGTATAAAAGGGCATGAGCATAGAAGAAAAACAGATACACAGCAGGAACTGAATATTATGAGTATGCTCGACAGAATCGCCCAGTATCGGCTGAATTGGTGGAAACTTCTTTGCCGAATGGATGACTGCCGCATCCCCAAACAACTCTGGAAATATAAGCCGAGGGAGCGCTAGAGTGACCAGCTCTGATCTTTGCCTACTTGAGACCGGAACAAACCATTCTTGGTTTAATCCTTGAAGATGATGATGATGATGATTTTCATATTCTGTACAGGGCACAGGATATGGTCATTCCACGTCAGGGTACGCTATATAAAGCGTTCGGTAATGCAGAATGGAAGTATTGTACCCGGACTATCTTTAAATTTTCGATCTGATGTGGCCAAGGTAATCATTAATTTTGGTTAGACCCGGGATCAAGTGGAACATTGTAACGAACAATCAATCCTACAGTGGGCCGGATTCGTCGACATCTTGGATCGGAAGCGAATGCGCTGACCAGTGCCCCACCCGGACTTCAATATCCAGTAATATTTTAAACGTTAAATGTATCTTTCCTTCCAAATAAAATGACGATGTTTTATGTATTAGTAAAACTCGTGTTTTTTTTTTAGTAGTGAATGAACTGCCGCTTGTAACTTTCTATAGTTAGGCCTACAGATTGGTGTGTCTCACACGGTTTTCTCGTTCAGTAATAGTGTACTTGTGAACGTTTATATTTTCAAAAGGTTTCATCGGTCTTTGGAATATTAAAACGACGACGAAGTGTACAAATGAGGCGAACGACAGCCGGATACAGGACAGGACAGAGGCTCGTTGTTGCTGAAATCTGCCAGTATAAATATAATGAGACAGATGTCTGCGTAGCCGATAGCGCGGCCTCACCCTCGATTTCATCCCCAACCCCCTCTCCACGACTATAAATAATATCTGTCACAAAAAAGACAAAGCCAGCCGGTAGCAGCAGGTTTTGTGTGACGCAGTGCGATCGTGTTTCAGTTATTTCTTGTATTTAAAATTCTGTTAAACTGTACGCATTTATTTATCGCACTCAACGAGTACAGGTGCGTGTGTAGCGCGCGCGTGCGTGTCGTGAGTAATACAGCTGTCAGGACCTATCGCAGTCGTTTGAAAAGTGTATAGCTTTTCTAATAACGGTGTTTTCTACTATTAAAACTACGTTTTTATAAAAACATTATTACACTCTATAATACCGTTGTTTCTTTAGTACGTTTTTCCGTTGACTTTGTTAACAGTAGACAAAATATTGCTGTTAAAGCTTATCAAATTTAAATTCATAGGTGAAATCAATTGTCATCTCAATCATCATCATTGTAACTCATTACGGTTTGTCATCTGTCATTCGTATTACATAGGACTAAGGAATTCAGGAGCACATTACATTGAAGATGAGACGAGAGCAAACGCAAAAAGTGTTCTTCGTTTAGTTGTGAAATCGTCACTGACATTAATCTCTACGTAGCTACAAAAAGATGACATTAGTTTGCGTTTTTCGGAAAAATACAAGGATCACACGTGTTCACTCTACTTTCATTTATTACCGAATTAAACATTTCGTTACTCGACTGACACGACTTCGTCGTCTTATAACAACAAGAGTTTTTTATAGTATAAAAAATTATAACTGCTGTGATCACATGTCTAAAAAAATAACCTAATGAATATTACCACTTAGAACATATAATCTGTATAGACAAAATTTTATTTTACATATAGAGAGCGCAGGTAGTTTCGCGTTGCCTGTGTCAGCTTATCGCTGTAGATGGTCGTGCTTTGTATTGAAGGCCCAGTCAATTTACTGCGGTCATTTACCTGAGGATTAAATACGCAGCTCTACATTTTACTGTATAACCGAGTAGTATTCATAACAAGGGAACGTCTGTATTTAAACGCAAATAACAATCTTTGTCATAACATTAAAGCTTTCCATTAAAGCTTTGTCATAATTAAAGTTGGGCCGTCGTCCTTTTTTGAAGATCCAAACGTTTCCACTGCGGCATGCATCTTCAGTGGTCTTCTGTTCTGCTCCTCTGGCGAAAAAAATGACAACGCGACGCGACCCCAAAGCATCGTATAGCTATGAAGACCAGGCACGTAATAGGTGACCAGCCTAGTATCGCTTTAGGGACCTATTATTATTAGCCTAAGTATTTACATTTACTGCGTCGACTTGGAAGCTGGCATCATAAGACTTTATCAATTAAATAAAGTAGCTTAACAATATTTAGACATCATAACCAAAGTTAATCTTTTTTTGCCGTTTATT
The DNA here is from genome assembly GCA_034769895.1 of Magicicada septendecula. Classification (NCBI taxonomy): domain Eukaryota; kingdom Metazoa; phylum Arthropoda; class Insecta; order Hemiptera; family Cicadidae; genus Magicicada; species Magicicada septendecula. The sequence continues at coordinate 80,299,941 of CM068370.1, forward strand.
AATAGTGTTTTCTTTTTGTTGCAGGTAATATCCTACTCCTGTGGCCAATATCAGACCTAACGGTTTGATCGGAAGGAAACAAGAAACTCGCTGATTGCACGGTAGGTCATTTTTACATCGTTATGGTGACATCAGAAAGTAACGTCAGAAATAAGTTTTGTTTACTTTTTGTTTTACTTTTGAACGTCTAAACTCAATACAAGTTATTTTTTCTTAACCATTATGGTTCGTGATGTCACTACAGGTTATAATATCTGGGGTCTGTCTAAATAGTCTATAATTCGTACGTGAGTTACTAAGATGTCCATTGTCGTGCAGATACGTAAATACGCAGATAACGTCCATTGTACGTTCAAACACTTTTTGCTACAGTCTATTTCTTGATGTATATAATATATTTAATATTTACAATAACTTTACCTCAAGATGTTTTTTCGTATTTGGAACACGTTTCGGGACACCTAGTGTTCCCATCCTTAGGATTATATAAAACTTGAGTTCACTATACAATTCCCATCCCAAATTAGGAAGGCTGTGGATGGGAACACTTAAGTGTCCCGAAACGTGTTCCAAATAAGAAAAAATATCTTGAGGTAAAGTTATTATAAATACTAAAGATATGTAAATATATTACAATTTAAATTTTAACGAGTGCAATATTTCATATTCTTTAAAATAAGAGACCAATGCTGAATTAAGTAGGCCTATGCCTGTATTATCGTTTTCTTGTGTTAACAACAGCGGGCTGAGGTAACGTAGGTACGCAATTAGAACCGAGAGCAGAACTCAGTTGTTTAAGTGAACAGTTTTGCTTCTTCAAAGTCAAGTAACTTGCTCTGGCGCACGCGCCGCCGAGGATGGGGTAAAAGCAGTGTAATTAGCTGAGCTGCTCACTTCTATAATTTAGCGTGTTCTCAAACTCTTTCCTCGTCTGTCTCTACTAAGACAATACTACAAATGCTCACGCCAACACGGTTGTATAAATTTGGAGTTGAATAACCAAGTTCATCGAAATGATATGATTTTTATATCTGTACCCCTGTAATTTTATTTGAGTTTATTATCCAAATCTCTGTAAAGTAAAGGTATGCACATTCCTCAAATCTAATACCTGATGGCTACGTGTATTACTTCGGACTTGTGGCATCGTTACAATTGTAATCAACACGACTTTCGACCACTGCAGATCTTAAACAAATGGAGACTATGTAACATTATAATTCCGTTTCCAGCCTAGAAGATCGCAGTCTCGACGCGAGAGGTTTCACTGCAAGACAGAGGTCACTGCGGGTCGTGTCGTAGGTTTCAGCAGAACCGTAATTCGCCCGCACCGACGAACTTCTAGGCTGGTAAATGAATTGTAATTTATATTTTTTGCTGACGTTATATTAATTTGGTAAACACCATTTCGGACAATGGTATCTTTTATTTTACAACAGATGGTTTATTTTTAAATGTAATTCTCATTTACGCACTTGAAGACGGCCGCTGATTTGTAGTGGTTGAAACATTGATTGATTACAGTTGTAATGGTGCCACAAGTCCGAACAAGTTGCCTGCTCTTAGCAAAGATATGTAATCATGTTATCATATGTAATCATGAAACTGTCTTGAGTTTTCGTTAACCTGAAAAGAAATACAGACCGGAAGGAAATCCAATGCCAACCCGTAAAGTGATAACATAGGAATTGGTGTGAACGTTAGAATAGTAATTTAAGTATTGTTCACTATAAATTAAAGTGAAAGAGGAAGAGGCTAATACAGTCTGCTGTTTACAAGTTGAGAATATCCAATAGGAGAAGATTATAAAACATAATAAGAGTAGCACATTATCGCAACCATTGGAGCGTGATGATTAGAAAATTTGAATAGCTGGTCAAGTGATCCATCTTAAAAACGACCGGGCCATTAAAAACGTGGGTCTGCGTTATATAGTTTAATTTAAAAACTAAAACAAATTATACTTTTAATTTAATAATGTAAATACATTCATCATCATCATTCCAAGGACTAGGCCTTAGACCTGTTCCGGAACCCATCTCCTCCTCGGAAAAAGTTAAGCAATTTCTTTTAATTTTTCCAATTTCTAAATACTTTTTGTATAGCCACTCGTTAGATCTTTGCAAATGTTCAGTACCCAGTCAAGTTTTCCTTTTTTAAATGAAGGCTACACTTCTTGTAATACCTTAGTGAACAAGAATCTGCTCATTGGCAGTTTTTAAGTACAGTACTAAAGTAAATACTAAAACGCTGAAACGAAAGAAACTGACGCTGTTGTCATTTAAACTGAAAGTCACAACCTATAAAGCACCTGCCAACTGATTAACTACCTGCACGTGATTGCAACCGAGTATAGGTATTGTGATTATTAAAATCAGTGTTTTTAAGTACTGAAAAAACCTCATACTTGGACTAAGTCACTCCCCATCTCGGGCGTTTCTCTCTCACGTAAAAAAAAGAAGACATGTCCGAACGGATGGCAACCGTATTTAAAGGTATTTTCTTTTTGAGCTTATACTATAAGCTATAAGATCGCAAGATTCATTTTTGGGAGAGCGTCCACCCGAACCATCTGGCGTGCACAGTACTATAGCCTTACTCCATACCTGCGGCGTCCGGTCACCAATCTACCGACAGTCATTAAATTGTAACTATATTTTCATTATTTTCCGACCACTTTGGATACAATGGGGGATTAGGCCGGCACAAGTGGTGCGTGTAGTGTAGTGAATGTTATTGTAGTTGAGTGCCCTACGTATGCACGCCGTCCCTGTCCGTGTTTATTTTTCATTATAACACTGCGAAATCACATGTTTGTGTATTTTGAATTAAATTAATTTTTGCTGTACAACGCACACACTAACACATACCAGCGCTCTCTCTCTCTCTCTCTCTCTCTCTCTCTCTCTCTCTCTCTCTCTCTCTCTCTGTCTCTCTCTCTCTCCCCCCCTGTCCGTCTGTTTCTTTTCACAATTAATTTAAATATTTGTTGTTTGTGCTATCTATTTATTCTGTAGCATAACGAGAGAAGAAAAAAGAGTCGAGGAACAGCGTGGTGCATGGGAGGGGAGGAAGAGGAAAACAGATAGCATACGCTTGACGCCAGTATACGGTCAAAGTGTGACCAACCCGTAAAATTGAACATCAGTGACGATAACTTCTTGTATCGCACCGTTTTGTTAAGGAATCGGTACTTCGCTTTACTACGAAGTCGGCGTGACTACTCATATTTACTCATATACTACTCATATAAATTTATGTAGCATTTTATATTTAGGCCACTAACGTATCAGCATTGTAGCCGTATACAATACAGATAAATAAGCGGGTCTTAAAAATTAAATTTACGTATTATCAGCAGTTCACCTTTGCTACCGAACAAGGAATGTGGTGACGTATGCCATTCCACTGCGCGCATCACTGTAATACTACACATTTAAAATACGATTAACACAGTTTCGGTGTGACTTGACTGTCTCTCACAAGGTATTTCTTGTAGCGAATAAAAACACTATAGCGAAATATTCAACAAATTAGACTTACATATAATGCATGAACGTTCAATTTAATACGCACAGAACGTTACAACTAAATACGTCGTCTGAACGTCTGAAATATGTTTTCAGAACCAGTAATACTCCATCAACACAAGCACGCATTGTCATTCAAAAGGGCTCCTCAGGCGTGTCGGCAGCAAAACTGGTGTGCGTATAGTAGAGCTCTCTGACCCTCAGCACATTTCAGAAAAAAAAAATTCCCATGACCCGCTCACAGGACAACGGATGCTCCGATATCTTACCGTGATAAGAACACAGACAGATGATAAGATCCTTTTACTCGTAACTATTTAGCAAATAGTATTGAGCTTTGAAGAACTATTTTACATTCAGCTAGAGACTCAAATGCGGTAAATAGAAAGGAAATGAGCTACCCAGCGGGTTACCCATCCTTGTACAAAACCTTCAGTGTCCGAACTATCTGAAGACAGAAACGCTGGCGGATTATTATGAATTACCTACCAACACCGTAAGTAATATACGGGACAAACACCAGCGAAGAAGGAGTGGAAAGAACAGAAGAAGAAGAACGAAACTCGTGGACCGAGGTTTACGCTGAACCTGTAAAGCCCATTACCTGCCTTCGAACCTAAACCACTCCCTAGGTGTCAGTTCCCTGGACGCCACTATACGGACACTTTCCCGAAAGTTCTACCGCCGCTCTTCCAGCGCAACCCCCTCTTTTGCGCCCTCGGTCGACACCCTTGTGCCTGGTGAATTTTGAACCGGCCTCAGCGAAAAATTAGACTATTTCTAATTGAAACCTCACGGCCGGTAGCAGGCCACATCAAGGAACCCCCTCCCCCTACACAAACCGTGTTCCCCGCGGCAGGAGCGCTACTAGAAGCTTAGAACGCGGTGTCAAGACGGGTAGGCCCTCGACCTCTCTCTGCTATTAAAACTAAAATTACTATCTTTTGAAAGAATACTATTGTCTTGAGAATCAATGTTTTAATATTGACATCGCACTATCACGTCTTCCGTATTCCAGGTAGAAAAATGATAGAAAAAATTCCAGGTTACTTCCTCAACCTCACTTCATCCATTCTGATGAGCGCTTCATTGTTTATGGTATTTTGTTGTATTTTTAATTTCTTTCCACTTAGTGTTGATCTTCATTCCAAGCCACTATTGCAATATTACCTTCATCCCACTTAGATTTGCAAATTATTTATTTGAACGTAATTTAATAATACATTTATTTATTGAAATCATGTGCGAATGAACATGTATTACACAAAATACAACAGAATGCTTTTGTTATATTATGTATTTAACGTCGTGCCGAGTATTTCACGGTGCGTGCGGCTGATCGAGATACGCGTGCGAGTTATCTGCTGGCAGTTGATGTTACCGTTATTGATTATCGATCATGCAGCCCTGCCCTCCCTTGTTATCAACGCGTTCGCTAACTTCCTGGAAAAGATTAACTTTTGTAACGTATCACTGAAGACTCGGTTAACGATTAACTTGATCGTTTGAACCAACCTCTCGCGGTAGACGTACGCGTAACATTTTGCCGCTGTACTTCCAAACCATCCGTCCTATTACTCTCTCCCCCCTCCTTTCCTCCACCTCCCTCTCTCTCTCTCCCCTCCCATAATTTGTTATCAACAAATGCGAATTGCAAAGCTAGAAAAAAACAAACAGAAGGTTTCTGTCTATTCCGTGTCATTCATCTTCTTCTACGTTTTCCTCCCGCGTCATCATTATCACCTCTCTTCAGTTTCTTCTCTTTCCTCTGCTGTTTTTCATCTCTTGCCCTGCTATTTCTTCACTCCCGACTTTTCGCGAATTCGTTATCATTGTCTTCACTACTCCTCTGCTTTATCATCGGCTTTGTCTTACCCTAAATCTGCTGTATTGCAGCGCCTTCACTGTTCTTTCTTCATATAATTCGGCCCCTCCTTTTTTCTTCCTCTCTTCCTCTGTGTCATATTTCTTCATCATATTTGTGCGGGGATATCTGTTGTAATTTAGTCGCTTCCACTGCGTAAGATTCACCGTTTTATCAATCGCTTCTTTCTAATTCGGCTTTCATAAGCGCTAAAATATCTGAATGATGTTAAAAACCACAAAAACAACAATCAGAAGTCAGATTTGAGACTGAAACAGGGATCCGATATTTCAACCACTTTTATAAGTTCCATAACGTTCGCACTGGTTCGACCAACATGTGTATAGTCGACACGTCGCTGACAGCGTACGACTGATATTAAAAAAATAAGTAGTAACTTTCAGAAAATCATGGAGGAATTCCATGTACATGTCAAATACTTTTGTAACAAGGAAAAAGTAGCAAAACCAGTGATTTTTATATATGATCATTCTAACATTTGGAAAAAATGTTTCCCAATTGTTTTCTGATGCAAACAGTATTTTTTATATATTGATAAACGCATTAATTAATTATTGATGGTCCTATAGGAATAATATAATTCGTTTTTCATAATATTCACACATTTTCTGTAGCTTGTAACTGGAGAGATAAAAAGGAATCACAGACCAACAGGCGCCATAAAGTAGGCTATATAACATTTGAATTCGTGCTTTCGGTATGCAAGCCACTTATATGTATGTGAATAGAATAAAATTTACCTCTTTTTATCCGTCTAGTGGTTTTTCCTTTTTTATATATTTCACTACGCGTTTCTGGACTCCCGTCTTCAGGTGTAATTCCTTAGTAATGTTCGTCAGATAATTCCTTAATAAACTCCGAACTAAACCATCGAAATCAGCTGAAGACAAGACAGTCGTTTATAAAATTACATGTGATGACTGCGATAGCTTCTACATTGGCCAGACTGGTAGAGCATTTATAAAATGCTTTAAAGAACCTGCCTAAAAAAGATATTAGCAAAACAAAGTCAAATTACAACGTATTTGGTGGACAGTAATCATAGTTACACTGATTTCGAGACTAACTTTCAACCCCTCCATGTATGTAAAAAAGGCAGATATATGAGTGCTGTCGAGGAGTTCGAAATGTATGAGACCTTTAAAAATAAAAACACCAAAGAAGTGCTGCTGAACGAACAGCTGAACTTTCAGTCCAATTCTCCATACGACACAGCGATAAGATTACAAGACGAGGTCCGTAGTGCACGGTCAATAACAACGTAAGCATAACAGTCGATTATAGTGTTACCGTGGTGCGCACCAACAACACCGCGTGTGGTCCGTATTCATGTATTTTATATTTATTTACGACAGGTGTGTAAATTATACGTAATTTGTTTTGTCTGACGAATTTTATTGAGGGATTACACCTGAAGATGGACATATGTCCAGAAACGCGTAGTGAAATATATAAAAAAAGGAAAAGCCACTAGACGGATAAAAAAGAGGTAAATTTTATTCTATTCATATATAACATTTGATGTCTTGGGTTAGATAATCCCACTGCATTGCTATTCTAATAGAAGTTAGTGTTGCATAGTAACAGAAATAAAATTTGACCGTAAAACCTCGATGTTTATTGCTAATCAAGATATTTTGAATTAAGTGGAAAAAGTTTTTTGTAAGATGTCTTAAAGAAGGCTTAAGTGTTCCTGTATCCCGTTAGCCGCCATACTATAAGCTTCCAGCTGCGGTCTTGTGAGCGATGTTGAGGACCGTCTTTCACAAACAAGACGTTATCTCGAAATAAATACATGTGGAAAACCGCATATAGGCACTTCACTGTTGATCGGCAAGGAGCTTGAGGAGGCAGCAGTATCGCCAGAATCGAGGGCAGCGACGCTCCCTCCAACGACATATGGATTCAGGCGGACAGACAGGGATCCAGTTGATGCGCCAACGCTATATGCACACGTCGGATCCTGTACTGCCGAATACCGTACACTTGGATGCCACGTCAAGGACAGAGTCGGGGATTCGAGGAGACGGAGGGCCAACGACAATCAATGTGTAGGTCCTCCGACTCTTATGGTCGGAAGAGGGTCGAGGCCCCTGCTTACTTACCACGGGTGTGTACAAACGCAGGCATCATTCATAAATCAACATTTTTTTAAATTTCTCTTCTATGTTAGCAGCCCATAGGCTGGTTGGCAGCAGCTCGCCATTCTTCACGCTTCTCTGCTTTTCTTTTCAACTCACAATATGATGTGCAGTTCATATCGACCATAAGCTGTTTCATGTAGTCTAAACGGTGTCGTCCTCTGTGCTTCTTCCCTTCAATTGTTCCTTCTATTATTCTCTTAACCAACCCATTGTGTCGTAGTATTTGCCCTATAAACTTAGCTCTTCTGCCTTTTAAATTTCACAGAAAGCTCATCTCCTCCTGAGCTCTTCTAGAGACTTCCCCATTCTTTATCTTCTCCCTCCAGCTAGTCTTGAATATTCTTCTGTAGCACCAGGTCTCAAATGCTGGGAGTCTTTTCTTGTCACTTAATCTTTTGTAGATCTTCGTTGCTCTCTGCAATCACTGCCATGTCATCTGCATGTCCACTTTTTTCCCTTGTATGTTTACTCCGAGATGGGTGTCTTTCAAAATTTTTAAATCGTAAATTTCAAATCCGATTTAATTTCCAGCGCCACCGCCTTGTTTCGCTTTTTTATGCACGATTTGGAAGTAAAAGTGTAGACCAAATCGTAACGTAACAGAACAGTGTGAGAATGGCGAGCTCGGTTGTAGTGATTATTTAATCAGTCGGTCAGCTAGCGCGGGGCAATCGAAATCATTCTCAGTGGTAATTAAATTGTTCTGTGGAATGGAAACAAACAAAACGTAAAATGATGTAGATCATGATTAAACCTCCACCCTTCCTCCCCTCGCCGCGTTATGTAAATGTGTAATGATTTATTGATATGTTGGGTTAATAATTTATTTGCTGCGGTGTTGTGTGGTGGTGAGATTTCGTAGTTTGTGTGTGTGTGTGTAGGTTACGTTGTGTTGTTGTTGAATTGAATTAGTTGCTGGTGCTGCTATCAGTTGAGAATGATGCAATTTATGAGCGCATCCACCCCCTCACACTACTACTACCGACCGACCAACGCAACAACCCCCATCATCAGTGCCACCATTATCGATGACGGTGACACACACCTTAAACGACTAATTATACCGGACCGTGTTTTTCCCTCAGTGTGTGTGTGTGTGTGTGTGTGTGTGTGTGTGTGTGTGTGTGTGTGTGTGTGTGTGTGTGTGTGTGTGTGTGTGTGTGTGTTTAATTCAGTTCGCCCCATTAAAAGTGTTATTTAAACGAGATGAGAGCGGTATTTTTTTTATTTTATTACTCACGAAATGCGGATATATTGTAATTAAATTTATTTTTAATTTTCAACGTTGTTGCTGTAGTTAGGAATCAACCTTCGTGGTGATTAAATATAGCATTCTCCAGTTTCGACATCGGACCCGAAATCGTCGGTTTGCCGTTTAACGGTTTATTTCAAACTCTGTCATTAATTAAAGAATTATTTATGACAGCTATAAGTAACGATTCACGTAACTAGTCTGACGAATTTGCAAAGAAGAAGTCTGTTTAAGAACCCATGGTTCAGACGAAGTTCCCACCTCCAGAAAATTGTGTTTGTATAGTTGAAGCGTATTTAATCCTTGTTACACTTATAGTAAGGGAAACTGTCAAAGGAAGAGTCGTCTCAAGGTGGTCTTCTCCATACTTTTTTCCACTTCTTCCTGTCCTGGAGATCTTCCACAGTCTTCCGCTTCGTTCCTCTTCCCTCCGCTGCCCTTCTCAATTCCTTTTTATACAATTCTTTTGGCCTCAATCGTTTCTACATCCCTTTACGTCCATACCATTCGAGATAGGCTTTTTTAATTTCACTATATATATTTCTTTCATGTTTAGTTTCTATATACACGTTATTACCGTCACAGTGCAATTCTTTTGCAGCAGTCTCCGCTTCTCGCATATTCTAATTCCAACCTTACTCTGTCGAGTCCGTCGTTATTCATTGGTCCTCTTGCAGGTATAGCATCTTCAACATCCATTTTCAAAGAATGTCTTAGTTTTCCTCCTTTTTCGAATTGATAATGACTTATATTCTTATTTATCATAATTTTTTTGCTACGAATTGTCTTATTTATGTGGTTTCTTAGACATTTTACTACTATGTATTCCGTTAAAACATGTGTCACTAGTATAGATTTTACAGGCATCATCACTGAATTGAATATTTTTGTGAATGATTTCTGTACAAAGAATTTGCTTTTCATCTAAGCCAACTATTAAATAGCTGAGGATAAGTTTGTCAGAAAAATGTTTTGAAAGCGTCTCATGTAAATGTTCGTGACGTTTTGAAGGTCGTAGAAAAGTGGTGCTATTCGTGTAACGGTAATTAGAATATAATACTTGCGACATAACGTTAATGATGATGACGAGAATAACACGATAAAATTACAACCGAGGAGACGGCAAGACTTTCAATTGAAAACATTACGAATTTATCCAACTTTGTGGTAGTTAAAAACTGTAATTGTACAGAGAAATAGACGGAATTTTATTTCTCCTAATACCTGAAAATTTCTGCAGATAAGATTGATTTACATTTGTAATTTGTTAATTTTTAACACTAATAAATACATATTAGTGTCAGTAAAAGTATGTTAAACCCAGACATTATAGCCCGTTAGAATGTCGTATAACTTTGCATAGTCTGCGTCGTTCTGTTAACTAATGTCGCTACGTCCTTTCTGCTAAGAGAAAGACAACATTAAACGCAAATGGTCATCACTTCGTTTATTGCAGAATATTGCATTTTCTCATTACATATTTACTTCATTAAATCGGCTCTACGGCTTATGTATAAAGCTAGTCTTTGTAATTCTGACGGCTACCATTAAGATACGGCGCAACTGTATCAACATTTAACAAATAAACTTTCGTCGTTAAGCCGCTCAAACGTCACAGTACACAATTCTTGTTCTGTCTGTAAAGGTCAGTGTTTTGTTGAGTTCATCGACAAGTTTTATGGTCCAGCGTTAACGTTGTACTTTATAATTTATAATACTAGAGTTACTTGCCGGTATCGCTTTAATTTCATAATAGAACCAATATTGACATTGCCATTACATATGTGCCGTGCAGTGTAAAAAACCAAGTTTTTATGTAACACACTACAGACGCGCGCGTTTATTTATTTAACTGTACCGACTTAGGTCTCGTGTTTTCACAATCTTGTTTCACTTATTCCTTTTTCTTCTTCTTCTTCTCCTCTTCAAGGGTTAGGTTATATAAACCTGTACCGGCACCTATCTCATCCTCGAACGACTCACGTCTCTTCTACCAATGGCTTTATAGTGCAGTGCCACTTTCGGCAATCGATCCTCTCTCATCCTTTGCAGACGATCCCACCATTGTCTTCCGTAAATTGCAATAATTTCATTTATGTCCTCTACTTCGCGTTCTGCCTTGGTATCTTAATTCGTTATTCTATCTTGCAGTGTAGGTATAATTTAAAGTATTTCGAAGAAACTGCATTTCAGCACTCTGAATCTTGCCGCTTTCGTTTCTTGTCATGGCCCACGCCTCACTCGCATAAAACAATTGTCTTATAAAATTGAATCCTTGGCAATGTCTTGTTATATTTCTAAGATTTCTATGAATCGTACCACAAATATTCTTATTCCTTTCTTAACCTGTTCATTAAGCAGATTTATGAATAAGGGCGAATGATTTGAACAGATTTGGTAAAGAATAAATCAAGCTTAACATTAAAAATTATTAAAGAAAATAAAGTAGATTTTTTTTAACTAAACTTTTCTCAGGTATGATTACACAGATGTTACATAGATTATATTTTACAATAGCCTACAGCAATCTTCCCCATTACAAAATAAATTTTACGTTTTTTAAACATTTTTATTTCTTCACTTATTCTTCAGTCACACGTCATTTCCAGTTTCCTCTCCCTTTCCAACTTCGTTTACGTTAACAACTTAAATGTTTTTTTGACGTCGGTTAGGTCTGAGAGTTTAAAACAGAAACACTCACAGTCTCACCGGTGTCCGCAGGCATAGTTTATTTCAAGTAATCTGTTTTCTGTATAACGTACATTCAAGGAAAATAAAATATATTAGCAAATGATATAACATAAATAATAAAAACTCGCCTTAACAAAAAAAATCATACCGTTAGAAAATTGGATTAAACGTATGATTAGATAGGCCTATTAGAAAAGAAAAAATAAGGATGCGGTACATAACTGTAAAAGTGGTGTAAAAAAATCTGTGTTTTAACGGATAAATGATACATAAGTATAAATTTTCTGAAAATATAACTTGGATTTTTCTTTTTTCATAATAAAATGTCTTTGAATTGTAACGTCTGCAGTTATTGTTCGTATATTTTGAACACCCAACATCGACTACTGTATGTACTGTTGTAATGTTTATGAGTTACGGGTATCTTCAATTCTCTATTTAAAACGGCGCAGTCTCATACTTTGTTTTACAATATCTACAAAATTCATGAGCGTGCACCAGATTGTGCGCAAGACGCTTCGCTATCAGATTCTAAGATTAGTTACTTTGGTACTCGTCTTCCAGTGTTCTTCAGCCAACCGTATATTCGTGTATATTTATTATTATTTATTTACTTCGGCTGTACAATGTTTACACATTTTCCGGAACCAAAGATTACAGAAGTGATTGAATTCTCATCTTCCACTGCTGTTTATCCATCCAAAGATCCTCTTCAGTCTCTCGTTCCCTCAATATAGTCTGAATATCTTGTATCCAGGTGATAGGTGGTCTTCCTCTTTTCCTTCTTCCTGGTGGGGTCCATTCCATAACTCTCCTTGGCAGTCTTTCTTGTGTCATTCTTTTCGTGTCTCCATACCATTGTATTTTTTTTGTTTGGATAAAATCAACAATTAAATTTTTCACATTAATTCTGTTCTTAATGACTTCATTTCTAATTTTCTCACGTCTGGGTACTCTTGCCGAACGTCTCCAAACGTCCGTCTCCGCTGTAATTAATTTTGTTCTTGTATTAGTACTCCAAACTTCTAAGCCGTATAAGTCATGATATTTCTAACAACGGTTTTTAATATTTTAGTTTTAGTTTCTGTTGTAATTTGCTTATCCTACAGGATGCCATTTAATGTAGATATAGCCATTTTTCCCAAATTAATTCTATTTCTTTATCTTGCTTCCCACTGACCGTAATTTTCACCCTTAAATACTTGTATTTCTCTGTATATGAAATCTTCCCCATGTCTTCCTCCAATATCAAGTCTTGATGAAGGTCACCTATTGCCATGTAATTTATTATATTCATATTTACCTATAGTCTCCATTTCTGATAATTCTGTATCAATTTTCTAGTCATGTACTCTAAGTCTTCAAAGGCGCGTTATGTATATTTACTATTATTATAGTCTATTAATTCACGCAGATGCTTCATATAAAAAAAACAGGACTCGTCTAGACGCTTGTTTAAGTCCTTTTGAATTTGGCTTTCTTCGTCGCATTGACATTATTATTTTTCTTTACCATTAAGAGAATTATATAAGCCAGAAATTGTTTGAAACATCGAAAGAAAAATAAGAAAATTTTGATAAACGGAGATGATACAGGTAAAAGGACTATTTAACTGGGCAGCGTAAAGTTTAGACAGATTAGATACTTGGGTAAAACAGTCTTAGAGCTTGGAACATCCTGTGAAGACGTTAAAGTTAGGGACAGGCGGAAATAGTTAGTATAGAAAAGGAACGGCTCAAAGAATATTGATTGAAATCAAGGCAAGGAAAAGTCCGAAATAATCACCTGCGTGGGTCTATGCGACTCTGCAACATAGACCATTAGTACGAGAGAAAAAGAACGAGAAGAGGCTTTTGAGACATGGTACTGAAGAAGAATGAAGTGAATTTGATAGTGAGAAACAATGAAGCGTTTAAAATTATTATTATTCCGGCTGTACAACGTTTACACATTTTTCTGGAACCAAAGATTGCAGAAGCCATTGAATTCTCATCTTCCACTGCTGTTTGTCCATCCATAGATCTTCTTCAATTTCACGTTCCCTCAATATAGTCTGAATTTCTTCTATCCAGGTGATAGGTGGTCTTCCTCTTTTCTTTCTGGAAGCGTTTAAAATAATTCGTGACAAACAAGGTTGTTAGGTTTAGGAAAACCTAACTGGAACCAAATATAGACGGCTGGGACACGTGTGTACGTAAAGTTGCTTGATGACTGTATTATTGGATTGGAAACGCTGATGGATGTAAAGTTAGGGAAAGACTATGAAAGATATTTTTGTATCAAGTGCTGCAGAAATTTGTCTGAATGGATGTTAAACAGAATTACCTCACAGAACAAAATATGGCCACTTAAATTGATTTGCAAGAAGAAGAATTTTGATGGCTGCACGTTTTCCATGTGCTAACAGACTTTCAGGTAGTAAACATCAGCTACTTGACACATGTTCTCTAAAAAAAATGTTCGCTCAACTAATTCTAGATGATAATCGATGGGTCAAAAGAAGAACTAAAGAAGGAAGATATATTTCATGGATCACTTGTATCCATGCAACCGACAAGAGGCTTTAATAGAAGACGATTAGTAACACCGAGGTTTGTGGAGGGAACGATCATACTCTAAGGTGGAGATCAAAGAAAAAGAATAAAAAGAAAATTTTATTTGGATTTGTAAACAGGAGGATTTATGAACAGTTGCACTTTAGTGGTATGTGAAACAGGTGATCCGGCGCGCGGGTCAACATCCTTGGAAATCGTGATCTGTTCGCCGGTGATTTGTGTCCGTGTTGCATACAGCACGTGAGTCTGATTTAGTTTTAATTAACCTCCACCGTTAGCGCACGGTTGTAGAGTACGGTTGTAGAGTGTGTTACATATTGTAGACTTAACTGTGTATCTGACGGTGCTGACCCGTCCCGGACGTAGAGCGGAGTCGTCATGTTAGCCAAATGATAGGGCGAATTTTATGATTATTGTATTTTTTCTTCTTAAATTTTGATGATGAAGATGACGATTATCGGTTCTTTTTAAATTTCGTATGTACGTAACATCTAAGATTATTCTTGACATTGAAGTACTAAAACATGATCACGGGTCAGTTAATGCTTTAAGGGACACGGAAAGCAAAAAAAAAAAAGTTTTCAAATTTTCGTTTTTAGCGGCAATTAAAATCTGAGGTTTTTATGAATGCACTGATGTGCAACACTTGTTATTTTTAACAAAAATTCGCATAAAAATTTCCTTTTGAAAAATATATTACACCTTTTGACAGCTGCCGTCAATTAAAACTTCCATATTCAAACACGTATAACTTTTGAATCACTCCATCAAATTTCATGATTCTTTTTTCAAAACTTAATATATTCATGCGCAAAGGTTGGCAGTACACAGCTATTCAACTGCATTCAGGTGGCAATTATAATAAAGTGTCTCCATGGAAACACTCATAACTCAACTTCACATGTTTCCAGTTTTTTCTCTATTACCAAGACTACGGTTTTTCAATACATAAGGAACATTTTCTCACCAACCACTAAACCAACCATTGTGAAATTTTCACACAATATTCATAGTATGTGAGTGTATACTGAGTTTTTCTGTCATAGTAAATGCAAATTTACATATTACAAAAAATAGTTTTCATAAAAATTTATCAACTTTCAAAAGTTAAATGGGAAAAATTTGTTTTTTCATTTTCTGTGATATATTTTTTAACAAAACACTCAGCTCTTGTGAAATGGTCTACAGAAACTGCTGTGAAAATTCCAAACAGATTGGTTTAGTAGTTTTTTAAAAAATGTTCCTTATGCTAACATGGTGGAAGATAAGGATTCCGTGTCCCCTTAAGTGACCGTACCGTATCTATATAAAAACAATCATGAAATACAAAAACATGGTTTCAAAAATTAAAAAGTCCAAGATTTTATGCCGCAGTTTGTTAATAGTTAAGGAAAACGTACGTGGAAGGAAACGAAAATACAATTTTTACAGAGTGATGGCTGTACTTTGTGCATTTAAGAAGATGGAAAGCAGCAGAAGCGAATTTTATAGGGAGGTTATACCACTGCAGCGTGTGCGCTCACACACAAGTAACGGTCAAAATACGTCCCGCGAATAAGTGCAAAATATTTCGCAATAAAGTTGTCGCTTGTACATCACGATCACCACCAGCACCACGTGTCTACCCACTGCTGAGTGATTACGACCTCAGTCATCATCATCGTCCAGTGATTCAGTAATAAGAGAACGCTCTCATCATGAAGCATTCAGAATTAGTTATACTAAAATTTCTGAAAATCTTGTCATTCAGTAAAAGTGGATGATGCAACTAACCATTAAAAGTCAAAAGTCATTCTCATAACTTGTACACATTATTATTACTTAACCCATTTAAAAGATCCGTAAATATGTTCTCGACATACAAACTGAAGTCCTGATTACAGGAAGTACAGACACTGGAAAGCAATTCAATTCATTTCGAAGCTTAAACACGATGTATAAATCATTCATAATATATAACGTACAAGCAAATGCGCTTTGAAGAGGCAGTTAAAATAAGGTCATAGAGAGGAAGAGCTGCTTTAATTCCACTCGGGCGGTAATAATTAATGAAAGTTAATGGATACTTAATCATTCGAACCGGCAATAAAGACTTGAGTTTCATCTTAATAATACATTGATTAGTCGTGTATACGAGAAATTATAAGCAGGATTTAAAGTGTTCTGTATATAAATGTGAAAGGTTAACGGATACATAATTACAAAAGAATTTAGTATTTATTTAAATGTTAAATATTTAATAAAAATAATGGAATTAAAATTAAGAAAGTAAAACATAAAATTAGTTGGCTTCATGAGAGAATCACAGGAACTAGAAAGCGGCTGATACTCAAATAAATTTTGTGACCCATTAATCATCACCATTCTGTCGATTTTGTAATGTACGGCAACACTCTTTTCCGATTTCTAGATTTTCCGCCAGCCTTCTCTGTTCTCCTGCATTCCTTATCGTCTTTCTCTTCACAAACTTCCTAAGTCCTTCATCCCACGTTCCTTTTATAGCCTTCCAGATTTCCTTTTGAAGCGGTGCTAAATTTTTAAACGAAAGGCTGAAATATAATGTATACGGATGAAACAAACAGGCTTGTTACCAGAAAAACGATACGTGAAGGGGCAAGTGAGATCAAACTGAAGAGAGAGTCTCATTAAGTAACCTAATCAAACAGTAAATTTGTTACAAAAAAAAGGTTGCATTTTCATTACAGAATTACGTACGGAGAAAGATTTTGAGGACAAAACATTAGAAAGCAAGGAAAATACTAGTAAAGTCAATCCAACAAATATGGACCGGGAGAAGTTAGTGTTATGCGAGCGAACAAATTAAGAACGATGACAAAATTAAGAGATAAGGTGACAGACACACTAAACCACAATGGAATGTACTACTGATATTCATGATCAGGTTCCAGAAGTAGAAGATGTTTGGGAGACAAGGTGAAAATGGCAGGACAGTAGGGAACGGAAACGCTGCTCAAGTTAAAGAAACAGTATAACGGGTAACATTATAATGGGTAAACTGCATAAGAATATTCGGGCAGTGTTAAGTTACGTTCATGAAAACTGGTGGTGATCATTACCACTGGCGTTCGGTGACCTAACCAAAGCGAGACCGAATAGACAGGACCACACCATCCTGTAGTTGTGTTGTAAGCATCTAACGAACGTAATTACGGATCATGCGTCTGTGTCCCGAAAATGAATCTGCGTCCGTCTGTCTGTCTACGTTTAAAGTAATGAAAAATTCCTGCTGCAAAAGTTTAAGCCGTGTGTAATAGGCACCACTTTCTTCTATTTCTTTGAGTTTTACTCTTGTGGTCTTTTGCGAATCGTCCTTCCTTCCATAAACTTCGGTATGGAACTACACACTATATTAAACCCTTCTGTCGCACGTATGATCTACGTATGTATGACCTGCCATAGTTGGTCTTCCCCTTCGCTTCAAGTTCTTAAGTCTCTCTCTCTCTCTCTCTCTCTCTCTCTCTCTCTCTCTCTCTCTCCTCTCCCTCGATCATTCTATGGATCATTCCTCTTGCTTCTCTGCATTCGCTTATTAACTTATTTTTTGTACGCTTTTAGTTTTCTAGGAAGCGTCTGTACCTCTGAGCGTTTCTAAGGACATCTACACTCTCGAGCTTACCTTGAGCTTTGTTGTACAGCACCAGCTCTCAAGTTCTTGAGTAACGTGGCCATATCACTGTAACACTTCATCAGTAGTCAGATCTGCTGCACTGGTCGTATCATATTTCTGTTGTAATTTCTAGTTTGCTCACGAGGAACGTGGAGATATATTCTCGTATAGTAAATTCACATTTGAGATTTTATACCCCATATGTCAATGCGTTTCAGTTATTCTGTAGATTACCCTTTCTCTTCGTCTCTTGACTAATACTTCGTTCACATTAATCCTTGTGTATAATGACAATACACAAACATATGCGCGCAACGAATATTTTCACGATATTGACTAGTAGTGTGGGCAAAAGACATATGTAGATGGCAAACATGTGTACGATATAAATTGTATTCAGTTGTGCGGTAAACAAGTTGCCGATAAATTTGCTTTAGCTGAACGCTGTAATACAAATGGGTTGTGTATGTGACCAATTGATAGACAAGCGCCAAAGTTCAAAGCAGTGCAAGTTTATGACGCGTTTGACAGACTGTTAATACATTCATCCACGTTGTGTTCAGGTAATGTGTCGATTATTTATTATTTATAGTTGTGGGCGTTTTGTTGTTTTTTTTTTCAAAACGAAAACGAACTGTTCGTTTAAAAAAAAAACAGCTAAAACAGTTGGTAAAAAACTGGTTGAATTAATGAACTGTTGCTATTTACATTTACTGATTTTACCATTATATTGTTAAAACGTTTTGTTTTGAGCATTTCATATAACTGTTCATTTTAGTTTTTTTTCTTAAATAGGTGGTTATGTAACTTAAACAACGGCATTAAGTCAGTATTTCTCTTATTTACCAGTATCTTAAAAGACATTTTTTTAACATTGAAAATGTTTATAAGGACGTGTTGCACATTTGCGGCCGATCGCTGGTGCGTTATCGAAAATAGGAACCGGTGAGTTTCTATAGAAACTACTTCTTTGTTGTCAATAACGTAGTACACATATAAAACATAGCTTATGAATGCGACTACATTTAACTTATAATCTGTATATTAGTAAATGAATTCATTGATTGGTGAACGAAGAATGAATTCATTGATTGGTGTATGAACATAAATATATATATATATATTTTTTAGATTTATTGAAGTATTTTCAATGCCCTTCTCTGTGCATTGCATTTGTGCAATGCCTGTAAATTTTTTGTTTTAAATTGTTTCATCAAAACCTATGGGGAATATCTGAATAATATTTTTATAGTAATTGAAATAAAACTGAACATAGCCTAATTCTAAACAGAACGAGGACAGTACAATAATCGAACGAAAGTCAACGAATGTTGCAGTAAACACGAACAGTTTACTCGTAACAGCTGAACAAACGTTGCAATGAAAACTAACAGTTTACTCGTAACAGTTCAACAAACGTTACAATAAGAACAGTTTACGCCAAACAGCTCAACGAAAGTTCCAATGAAATCGAAACAGAGAACTGAACCAGAACAGTGCGTTATTAATACTGTTGTCAACGCCACGCTAGTTTTTAAAACGGAGAACAGTTTGTCTCCGCGGAAAAGAACAGTTCGTTTGTTTCCCAGAAAACTTGTTTTTTCGAACAGTTGTGCGTTTTTGTTCCCAGCACTACATTTAATATGCCAACTTTATCCACATCGATTGCCATTCTGCTGTAAACATAAATGTAGCTATTGATCTACGTGCTTACGAAACGATTGTACGATTTTCTGTCCGGCATTTTATATTTCTCTCATCTTGTGAATCCATAGTTACTTCACGATACCGATCGAGTGACAGATGCAACAGCATTCGCTGATCGTAAAATATTTTTTTACTTATCGTGGTCGTCATGTAAGCTGATTCATATAGTACTTGTGTATTACGAGTACTGTCTTTACTTACACATACGGCAGCTCCCGAATATTTGGCGTGATGAAAGCAAAGAGATTCACGGTTAATCCAAAACCAAGAGTAATTTACGAACTTTTTCATGACAATTATCTGGTAAGAGTTAGATTATATTGTCAAAGAAAACAATAAAACTATATTAATAAACAAGTAATTACATTTGCTCAGTAGGATGTTTATTCCATAAGAACACAAATTTATACGAAAAATTGCAGGTAGATAAACAATAGATAAAATACTGTACTTTACTTAGTGTAAAAAATTAGTTTAAGAAATCAAGTTATAAATATTATACTTGTCACAAGTTATATCACAATACTTATCTTCTTCTGATAGTTGCTATCCGTTTCGGATGTTGAATATCATATAGGTTATTATAACTTTCTGCACTGCTGTACGGAACAAGTCAGTTGTATTCATGCCAAACGAGTTCCTTAAATTTCTCAGCCATGATATTATCGGTCGCCCAACTCCTCTCTTTCCAAGTACTTTTCCCTGTAGTATGGACTGCAATAAGTAAAATCTCTGTTCATTTCTCATGAGATGTCCCAGATACTGAAGCTTTCTTGTCGTCACTGTGTTAATAACTTCCCTATCTTTCTTCATCTTTCTAAGAACGTCAACATTAGTTATATGTGCTGTCCATGAAATGCTTAGTTTCTACGGTAGAGCCACATTTCGATAGATTACAACACTTATAACAAACTTTTAATGTTGGTTTTGGTTATTTTCTATGCCATCTCTACATCTTCCTCTTCTATTCCATTTTGTTGTATTTTGGATGCAAGTCTCCTTTCATACATGTCTTTTACGCTATCCTGCTTAAAAGAATCAATGATATACGTTAACTCATATTTTCGTATTCTTGGTGTCTATTGTAATTAAACCAATTACAAACAAATAATGTATTTATGTTGATAAGAAAAAAATTTTGTTGTTTATAAGTTTAATTAAAAAATTTTTATTAATGTTTTATATAATTTTTGTTTTTTTGATGAATGAATGAATTAATTAATTAAATAATGAATTAATTATAAATTTTTAATTACTTTAAAGGGAATAAATTAGTTATTGTGTGTCAAAATATTTGTTCACTAGAGATGATCTTGTTATGTAGTCGGATCAAGTATTCTCTCTTCTAACTTAGCTCCTCTTCTTCTTCTTCTTCTTCTTGATATATTTTTCTAATATTTCTAATTTATGTTTAGAAGAAAGAAAAAGCTAATATTTATAATACAAATAATCATGAACACAAAGTATTTGAGTAACTCTGATGTTTATTTTTTAAAATTTGAATTTGTGCGCCAATCTTACGCGCATCGACAATGGCATTGGCTGAGACTCACTCAGGTCGATTGTGATACATGACAAAATATAACATTACAAAATTAATTATTTCGAGTTCTTTTAACTGTCGAAATGGTCAGAGAGGGGAAGGAACAAGATACAATACTTACAAATACTTTAAATTATTATTCGCTAAAAATAACAGGATTCTGAAAAGATTGTCAATTAATAAGTAAAAATTCGAACCAATTCGTAGAATGACGTCACTGGCTCGTGAAGGCTGTGTCCATGCTGGCCGCTCAGTAAATGAAAATGGCTGCCGTTCACCTCGGTTTTCTGCTATTCAACGCTGACGCTATGTTCTTCTCCCTCAAATATAAATGTGGATTTCTTCTTCTGTGATGTTGTAGTTCCTCTGGATAATTACGTGATGTGTTTCTCCCTCCTCGGCGATGTTGTTTTGTGATAGTTTATTGGTGCAGTGTTCTGTGTTCAAATCTGTTGAGTTCGTGTCCAGATAATATTGGTGTTGAATTTTTCTCAAAATGGCGGTTAATTTCTTGTGCTCATACTGGATCTTATTATTGCTGTTGTTCTGGTTCAGTTTTGGTGTTAGTTATGATGTAGTGGTGTTATTTTCCATTTGGTAACCTCTGTAATATTTGTCGAGGTTGTACTTCAATGTTTTTTCACTATTTATATTTTTCAGATCTTCCGTTCGTAAATTTTGATCTGCACACATTCACGAGTAACAATAGACTGATGACTTAAAGTCGTCGGTTTCGGTGGTAATTTATAAAATATCTTATTCCTATTACCATTGTCTGTTCACATTTACATGTCTTGGACTTGGATTCAACTCATAAAAATACATGACACGTTTTCCTAATTATTGCTGTAACTTAATTATTTATTAAATTTATGAACATTTAACTATCTAGCAATATTCTTATGCTAATTTTACATAATTCAATATATAACTGGGTCTGTTTTAAGTTCAGATAAGCCTAAAATTTACAATTCTTGATATTTCTTATAGGCCTTGCATTTTTTACAATATTAGTAATTAAATGGTTTATAAGTGATTTTATGTTAATATTTCCTTTAAATAATCTTACTCACTTCGTGATTATTGCTTGTTGTTAATAATTTGTTGTTATAATACTCCAATATTGATTAATTTACATTTTATCTGAATAGTGTACCTTTCTAGGCCTAGTATTACATATTTCCAAATAAAGTTAATTTTTATACTTATGTCGTTACATTTCCTAATATTTGTTTCTGTACTGATTACATTTTCATATCTTTGTTTTACTTGGACTAGTTTCTATTAATTATATACAGTTCTATTTGAATTTATTCTTTTGGGTTTGACTCTAAGTAGTAGTTATTTTGGTCTAAAATGCTGTTTTGTTTTTCTATTGGGGTTTGTTAGTTATTTTGCCCTATTATTCTTTATATGGTTTACAGTTTAATAATACAATATTCATTTATCTACTTGCCTTCTCTGCCTTAACAAACCTTGAAATTATTGAACATTATTTAAATAAAACAGAACATCTTATATCCACTAATTTTTATATCACTTAATTATAACAAAAATATCTTATGACTATTATTTTTTATATATCATTTAACTATAATGGAAACATCTTATTACTAACAACACTTTCAGTCATTAACTGTCCTTTGTTTTTATGTTTTTGTGTTTCCTTTTGTAACAAATTTAATTATACTAAAACATCTTATTACTAACAATACTTTCAGTCATTAACTGTCTTTTGTATTTGTTTTTTCTGGTAACAACTTAACTGTAATAAAAACATCTTATATCTATTAATTTTTATTATACCTAATCTTTAAAACACTTTTATTACTAAAACTATTCTCAGCCATTAGACTGTCTTTTATTCTTATGTTTTTTATATTGTATCTCTCTACACTGATGGTAGTCTTTTTAAATAATTTTTATTTCCTACACTATTTTTTATTATAGTGTGTCACTTGTTATTCTCTACACTCACTGTAGTCTCTAACTTTTATTGTTATTTATTTTTATTATTTATTTTTATTTATTATGGTATTTCACCTTATATTTCCTACACTAATGGTAGTCTTTTGTTTTTACACTATGGTAGTTTTTGGTTTGTTTCTACACTATTGGTAGTCTTTTGGTTTGTTTTTACTCTGTTCTTAAATTAGGCTTACATTTAGTTTACAATTTATTTTAATTACATTGTAACCTGTAACTTGAGTTATTTGGTCTGACATTTATCATTGGTTTTAATTTAGTTTCAATTGGTATATTCATTCTTCATAATATTTTAGTGAATAGCCTTTCTTGTTTCTATATTCCTTTTAGGAACCTTGACATATTTTGTCTCTTCTTTCTTATTATATAAGTATTTCCTTATCTTGTGGTTTTATGTCCTTATATTATTAATTCAATGAATCTTACTTGATTATTCGGTTTCATTTATTTTCTCATTTACAGTTCCTTATTAATTTGTTATTGGTTTTGTATCTTGGGGTTTTCTGCTTCTTAATTTAATAAATTTCCCCTTATTAATTTCTTGTTTACCTTTTACTTTTGTTTTTTCATTTACTGCTCCTCAACCTACTGGGTATATGTGTTGTACTGGGGTTTTATATAGTTGGTTTCTTTTATATATGGACCAAGAGTTTTCTTTGTTATTCAGTTTAATTTTATTAACATTTTATCGACTATAATGATCAGCTTCTTTAATTTATTTTTTAACCATTTATTATTCTCACTCCTTATTGATATTTTCTTCTTTATTAATGTTGTATTAAGTTAAATTTTAAGGTGATAATTCTGTTATGCTACAATATATTTTCTTAAATACATAGAAAATTTATTTTAAGAAATTAGATTAGTAGGCTTACAGTTTAATGTGGTTTTCTCGTGAATAAGAAAAGGCAAACAGTACAAAGACTATAAAATTCTTAAAAATAGATTGTCACAATTTTGTATATATTTGTTGCCATTTTCTTTCTGTTAATGTAAGCACACAATTTTTTCTAGATTTATTTATAAACCGAGTATTCCCTTTTTTCACTGACTAACATTTCAACCCTTAAAGTAAGCTAACCCTGTTTCGTGAGAAATTCCCCAGGCAATAATTTTTCGTTTTTTTTCAACTTTTTGTTTGTATCGGCCATCTGAGGACCACATGCCAATTTCAATCTTTATTCCTTGTTGTGTTCATTTTCTTCAATATTCTTTGATCTTTTCACTATGTCTCTTCTTCTGTCTTCAGTTCACTTTGAACCTGCGTTTTTCTCTCTCCTACCCTAGACTCCTTCAATTTTTAATACTTTTGCCCGAAAAACTTCTCTTTCAATTGCTTCTTCTGCGCTTTTCTTCCATTATTTTAGTGTTTTTGTTTTTGTTTTTCACAGTATTTTTAATTCATGTTCGTGCAGTTTTATCTTTAGGGATGGTTAATACGATGGTCAATCCCGGATAATACAGAATTCAATATATCGCACATTGTAAATCGGTCTTTTTGCATAGGGTGATAAGAATATTTAATCGAAAGTATGTTTGTTTATCTTTATAGCCGTTTTATCTGTCTACAGATTGTGTGAGTGTCCGTGTTTTCTCTGCCCGCCTACCTATACATTTGTCCGACTTCCTTGTGTCTTTTTCTCATAGATATTGCAAGATGTAACGTGCAGTCGTGATTTTGTTCAGTGGAACGGTGCTATGAGCAAAAACCGTTAAAGAATAAGTGACAGAAGCAGTAAGCCAACAAGAGATAATGGTGTTTTCGAACATAATATCAAAAGGTGGGTCCACGAGGATTTAAGTCCACGAAAAGAGCATCATTTGGAACTATTTAGTAATATTTCTAAGAACACTAATCGAAGAAATAAATAAGGCTGTTGTGATGGTTCTGCTAACGTCTTCATGTTTTATTATATTTTCCTATGAACCCCCACCCTTTATACAAATTGTGTACCCCCCACTGATTATCATTAATCTTTACGTAGCATTCTGTGTATGTGTGTGTTTTGGGAATATAGTAATGTTAGCGACGGCCATTTGTTGCGGTGTGTATTCCACAATTAGCCCAAACGAGCACAAAGCACAGTTGTATAAATCTAGGTGGCAGTGTGTGCGCATGTGTGGATGAGCAGCACATAAAGCATACGCATGTGTGTGTATAGGCCGATATGTATACCTTTATTTCCCAGGGATAGGTAAAATGGAATGTGTGATGAATACGTCGGATACGTTTATGGCCTCTTGAGATTTACACTGAAAGCATGTGTTCGTTCGCGCGCACACTCGCGCGCGCACCCACATATAAGCACATGTGTTTCGTTGGCTTTGAAACGCGTTCTAATTCGTCCCCGGGGACTGGCTCTGCTGCACAACCCCGTAGGATTACGCAGCCTATTCTCTCTCTCTCTCTCTCTGTATCCGTTGTCAAATAATAATAATTGACCCCCACCCACCCGGTAGCTGTTCTGTTGTTGTCCAAACACCAATATCCTGCAATATCATCTTGCCCGTTGTGTTATATCAACTCGTCGGACGACTCGTCATAGTGTTCTTTCTTTTTCTTATCCTCTCTTTGACTTTTTTTTTTGTATTTCGTTCGTAATATCCCAAGACGAAGAAACGTGGCGACCTCGCTCACCTTAGGATTTATATTTACCGGTAACAGTGTGGGATGGGTAAGAAAGGGATAGAGCAACGGAACGAGTCGAGTCTCAAGTATTCTTTCTTTCTCTGGCTTTGTGTACATCTGAGAATATCAGAGTATCCGAACAAACACTTCAGCGACTCACCCTTGTGATCCTGTGCCATCCTCCTTCCTCCTGCTCGCTCTCTCCGTCAGTGCAGTCAATACTGCATCACACCCACCAAGGTCACATGGAACAGTGAATGATCTCCCTCCCCAAATCCTTCTCTTTGTTTACAGATTTCCGTAGTTTTTACCCCGTGTCTTCACGTTTGGATTCATATCTACGCGTTTCTGTTACTGTTTTGTTTATTGGTCCACTTGTAACAACAGGGCCCTTTCTTGTGGCCTTTTTCTGTTCTCTTTGTCTGACGGTTTGTGTTTCTATCTTGTCTGTTTCTGTCCACTCATTCCTTTTGACTGTTGTTTCCGCTCGACGTAATTTCTTTCATTTTGCGTTCGCGCTAGCCATACTGTGCTGTACAGTATCTTTTCTTATTTCCTGATTAGTCAGCTTGTTCATCTTGTTATTCGAATTAGCAGTCTCTGTAATTCCAACTTTGTCGTGTTTACTTGCGAAACTGCTATTTGTCATGTTCCGGACGAGGTATTTCAGTGTTTCCACCATTTTCAAGTCCTAAACCACGACTGTTCAAGTCCTTGTTCGAGGTTTAGGACTTGAAAATGCTGGAAACCTGAAAGGCCTCGTCCGGATCATGACAAATAGCAGTTTCGCAAGTAAACGCGACAAAGTTGGATTTACTCAGTTTGTTTGTCTCTCTGTGTTTCTGGCTCATCTGTTTGCCTTTTTGACAGTTATCTGGTGGTGATAGCAATCTGGAAATAAATCCGAGAGTGGCGCAAGCAAGACAGCTACAAGGCGACTGAATAACCTACTGTTGAGTACTCGAATTACAAAGCGTAATCAGATTAGGAAGTTAACAGAACCGTAGTTGCGAGCACAGGCTTATACGGGGCAGAATTGTGAGAGGTAAATGAAAGAAAAGAAATAAATCTAGAGTCAGAGCTATGGAAACGTGTTATCGGAAGCGATGCTGTAGACGAACTAGATTGGATAGAATTAAGAATGTAGAATAAGAGCGGAAGTGGGGATGGACGTTGACATAATAGAAACGGTAGAGGTGAAAATGTTAAATTGGTTCGAGCACCTAAAGCAAATACCAAGGGATAGATAGCCAAAGAAAGTATGGGAACGGACACCGCCCAGTAGAAGGGAAAAGGAAAGCTTAGACATCCCTGGAAAAAAAGGTGTTAAGGACGGTAATAGTGCATGAGGCCTCACGCAAGAGAAACGGAGACAGTCATAAGAAAATCGCAAAATGATGATGATGACGACGACGACAGATATCTTATTTCTGTTCAGTATTATTTGTAATTTTCTAATAATTTCAAGCAATTGTTTCACATCGATTCCTTAAAAGTGCGACGTCACTTGTTAGTCTTAATGTTCATGTCTACTGTCTGTTTTTTTTTTTTTTTACACGAACAGGCCAGCCGTGGACCACGCGAATATCCTTTTCTTCTCCTGCCAGAATACACTCATTCGCACACTATGCGCCGCCTTCCTTTCAACGGTCCAACCCTTTCTTGTATTCTTCTCACCGCAGAGAACCTCAAGATTTTGAATTTTGATTCTGTATGTATTTCTATCCAAAAAGTCTTTCAAAGAGATACCCAGTTTCATCATTTCCTCCGTGAGTTGTTTGGTGTATCCCGTTCAGACTGGAAAGTTGCCAAATATAGTTGAAAATTTGTTTATTTAATCTGGACCGATCCATCCGAACCATATGTCCAAGGAATCTCAGTCTTTTCCTTCGGAAAGCCGTTTCCAGATCTTCCAGATCCCTGTACAGCTCTTCTTTGGGTCTATGCCTGTACCCATCTTCGGTTTTCTTGGGGCCATAAATTTTCCGAAGAATTCTTCGTTCAATTTTAAGAAGAGGTTCCAAATTTTGAAAGCACATTGTTCACCACTCCATACATGATCACCGGCCTGATCATATTGCTATAATTCTACTGTATTTTATTCAGAAAAAGTTATTTTTTTTTTATTTTTTATGTTGACAAGAGCGCAGGAAGAAGAAGTGTAGTAATATCGCAGTGCCCAATTGTAGCATCGAAGAGTAAATAACTGGTCCCTTATTACACAGCTTGACGGTATTATCGTGTATTGCTAAAATGCATCGTCTAGCACGAGGTCTTGACCTAATTCTCATACCACCGTAATTTCCGTCATTTTGAAGTCCTTCATCCGATTTCATGCCTTATTTCAATTATCCAGTTTTATGAACACGTAACACGCACCTGTTTCATCACAAGAATAATGACTCGTCAGCCTGGCTCTTTCCGGAAGTGGATTATACAATATTAGCAAAGAACTCCATTCTGTTTTAGCATCGCTACTTTTTGAATTGTGTACGTAATAATTCATGGGAGCACATCGCTGTATGGATACGGAAATGATCGGCTATTGGGGACAAGAATGTAAGAGGCATGGGTTCATATGCTTTTGAGTTATTTTAATATTAGACGTTGTGAATAAGTTGCATAAGTTCAACCTTATGTGGGGGACCATTCGGCGAACCCTTAAGTCAACAAGTAGAGGAACACGCTTAAAATTCTACAGGGTGATGGCTCTTCCCACACTTCTTTGTGGGTCTGAGAATTGGACTTTAACAAAAGGCCAGGCCAGTAGCATTCAAGCGGCTGAAATGAGATTTCTCAGGCACGTGGCAGGCTATACTCTCCATGATCATAGAAGAAACACAGATATACGGCAGGAACTGAATATTATGATTATACTCGACAGGGTCGCCCAGTATCGGCTGAATTGGTGGGAACATCTTTGTCGGATGGATGACTGCCGCATCCCCAAACAACTCTGGAACTATAAACCGAGGGGACGAAAAGGTGTGGAACGTCCGAGGAAGCGCTGGAGTGACCAGCTCTAATCTTTGCCTATTTGAGACCGGAACAAACCATCCTTGGTTTTATCCGTGAAGATGATGATGTTGATGATGACGACTAGATAACGCAGGGCATTAATATAGAGGTAAAATGAGCACTGTTAAAGGTTTTAAGAGGATATACGAGAAACAAGTTGACGAAATACCTAATTACTGTACAGGGAAGAGTCGATGGTAGGAGCACTGAATGGCCGCCATTAAGTCATGGCCGCTATACGATTCTCATGTTACTGGGAAAGCCTAACCGTACAAATATGAAGGAAAATTTTGGGGGAAAAGTGGCTAAGGAAACGGTTTCAAGAAAGACGACACCGATTTTAACTAGAAGGCGATAATAGATTGGCATAACGATTTTAAAGTGTGTCCACGTACAGTTCCGCGGTTGCAAGAAGAGGAAAGGACACTTCACAATGAGCTCGTTTTCGTTGTCACTGTTAGGTTTTGTAATTCACAGCCCGTTGCAATACTGACCGTAGAAATTGTCTTTTGTTTTCCGCCTTCTCGTTTAAAGTGTGATGCGTTTGCGTGTTAAACATAAACCTTCAAATACATTGTGAAGTAGACAGCGTTGCGCAATACGCGACTAACGAGACGTCGACGGCCTTATTCGTGCAAGGACGCTAACTGAAGCTTTCACCCGTTACAGACTGTCAGACGTTTTCGCACCGTTCTGCGGTCACAGGAGAACGCGGATGCGTGAATAATAACTTTGTCGTTAATTGGAAATATGACGTAAACGGTGGAAAATTGCAAGTAACTGTTTAAGGGCGAATACAACTACAGTATGTCGCGCCAATATCGCGTTTATTTGCGTGGCTTTTGAATACGAATATTTTCTCATTAACGGAGGTGTTATTTTTAACTGCAAACTATTCTCTCGGTCAGGTATTACGTATGACACTAAACTTTAGAATTTGAACTACGTTGTTTTGCTTTTAACATTAGCCATCAGTGACTTTTTACAATCTTTTTGAAGGTACGTTTTGGTTATACCAATCGTTTGGTTAAGTGTCTTCAACCAAATGTTTATAAAATAAAAATATTAAAAACACTAGTGTGTGTGTGTGTGTGTGTGTGTGTGTGTGTGTGTGTGTGTGTGTGTGTGTGAGCACAGCTGTCCAGGTGTCGCTGCCTTCTCCTTTCCACCTGTCAACCAAAAACTTTACCCCTCTCTCTTTTTCTTTTTCTCCATATTCGAGGCCCAATATTTCCACTACGTCTGCTTCATATCTTCAGGTCTTGTCTCCTTTTCTCCTTCCCATAGCGCTTCTGACTGTAACTTTCGCTTTCCATCTACAGTCGGCTCTTCTAACATGCCATGTCACATGTGTCTGTCTCTTCACTTCAGCCTAGTGTACCTTCTTGTACCTTCATTCTTTCCACAGTCCTCTCGTTAGTAATCTCATCCAGCCTTCTGACCCTACATATGCTTCTTCAACAGTCTCTTAGCTCCGTAAATCATTATGCTGCATACAATAGTTTTGCGTATTTGTTTTCTTGTTTTTTTGTTATGTGTCTAACCCACATTACGGTACCGTACTTTGTTTTTGACCAATCAGTTTTTTTATATCTCGTCCGCTGTTTTACTGTCCCTGCTTAAAATGAATGCTAAACATTTAACTTTATCCTATCCATTTATATTTCGTCAATTTCCCATTTCAATATCCGTTATACCTTGATATTGTATAGTGACCCGCGACGACCACTTAATCATCGTCAAAGCTCAGGGTATAATACAGGTGGGCGATTACAACTGGCATTCAAATTCCTTTACAGTTCTACTTCTTAACGTGCAATTTAGAATAATTTTTAAAAGAGTTTGAAACATGTGACAGCTCTGCAGTAGACGTTTTGTCTTTACAAATTTTCAGATACTTTATTCGTATCTTCACACGTAGTATATTTTCTTTTACGTTGTTTTTGTTGTTTTATTCCGTTTTTTTCAGACAATTGTGGCTTGTTTTCGTCAAGTATATTTGCAGTCTTTATGTTTGCAATTCACAAACTTAAATTTCTGTAAAGCGCTCTACATTATTTAAAATTATATTTAATATTTATAATGTCTTTAGCTCAAGATGTTTTTTCCTTATTTGAAACATGTTTCTGGACGCTTTGTGTTCCCATCCTCAGCCTTCCTAATTTTCAATCTTGTGAAGTACTTATGTGTCGGTTGGTTGTTGTTGTGGTTTCCTGTTCGCCTTTGTCCCTTTAAATTGGTATTATTGTGTGTCATTGTGGTGGATATATTAGTATTTTGTCTATTTTCTATGTTGAGTGCGTTGAAAATTGTGTCATATTTTGTATTGATTTGTATTTGTTCAGGTATTAGTTTGTTTTATGTTTGTGAATTTGTAAATTTTCCAAACAAATCATTACAAAACATGACACAATTTTCAAAGCACTCAACATCGAAAATAGACAAAATACTGATCTTATATACCACAATCACACACAATAATATAAACTTAAAGTGCCAAAGGCCAACAGGAAACCACAACAACAACCAAAACCAACACACAAGTACTTCACAAGATTCAAAATTAGGAAGGCTGAGGATGGGAACACAAAGCGTTCCGAAACAAGTTCCAATTAAGGAAAAACATCTTGAGGTAAAGTCATTATAAATATTATATACATCAAGAAATAGACTGTAGCAAAAAGTATTTGAATTATTTAAAAAAATACACCGTATTACAAAGTCCTTGAGTAACGGAGATTGGTGAAGTGAGCATTAGTGTATGTCCGTTCAAGCGTGACTGCGCGGCAAACGGCGACGTCGGTAACGCGTTTAAATATGTAACACTTGGGCAAGTGTAAGTACAAAAGTGTACGGACGTCGGCGTGGTGTGGCGGCGGTAGTTAAAAAGCGCCGCGACGCTGTGAGCGCCCTTCAAACAGGAAGTGACGTCGACGACGCGAGCCCTTTTGCTCGCCTTGCCTTGACTCGGTAATTATGTGTGCACACACGGTGTTCATACGAGCGAGCGAGCGGCAGCTCCAACTCCCCAGAGTCGTCGTGTACGGTGCAGTTTGTTATACCGTCCGCGTCTCTCTTCTTGCCGAACAACGTATTGTTAAAACAAAGAAATTTGTCATTGTGTTCTCCATTGCAATCATCGTTAAATCGATTAACATTGTGTGAAGTAAATTTAGAGCTATGCTGGCGAAACTAATGGAATTTAGAAATTAAAAAAATTGATCAAAGAAATAACTACATTTTGTGTACCGTTTTTTCAACTTTCTTAATTTCGTCCCGTCGTTTTGTACTTTGTTTTTTGTATCGGCCATCTAAGGACCACATGCCAATTTCAATTCTTTATTCTTTCTTCTTCTCTTTTTCTCCAGTATTCTTTCATCTTTTCACTGTGTCTCTTCTACCTATCTTCAGTCCACTTTGAACCTGCGTTTTTCTGTCTACTACCCTGGACTCCTTCCATTTTTAACACTTTTGCCCGAAAAACGTCTCTTTCAATTGGTTCTTCTGCGTTTATATTATATTTTTCTAAATCCTTTTGAACTTCTTTAATCCAACTTGATGTTGACTACTTCCCCCACAGATATTTGAAGATCTGGTTTGTTAACCTATTGTCGTCCATTCTATATAAATGCCAAAAAAAATGATAGTCCTCTTTTTCTCATTGTTTCTGTTATGTTTTCTATACTTTGATATATTTCATCATTACTTCTTAATTTCCAACTTTCTGAAGTTTTTCGTGTGCCTAATATTTTCCTAATAATTCGTCTTTCCAATATTTCTAGTTTGCTTGTTTGTACTTTATTGCTTTTAAAGAAGGATTTTAAATTTTTTAGCGCATTTTTGACTTGCGAATTTTGCGTTCCGTCTTGTCCTATAATGGCTTCCTTCTTCAGGTCCCAGTATGTCATTTTTCTCCTTTAACTCGTCCAACAGTTGAATTTACGTCGGAAGCGTCATTAGGTTTCATGCTGTATTTGAATCATTAAATTATTATATTAGAATAAAATATTCTCCGTATTTTTAGTCAGCGAATAGTCTGCACTGAGAACATAAGAAGTAAATCTGGCTGGCGTAGATTTAAGTTATGTAATAAGATAGTCTTAACATTTGGTCACTTGGACAGTTTTGGTTACTAACTTTACATATTGGTATAATATTAGACATAGCTTGAAATTCTGAAACATACATTCGCATTCCGGAATCGGAGTAACATAACTTGAGTGTTCTGAGTTTACAGTCAAACTCAGCTGTGACGCACACAAATAATCTCTACTTCACTAGAACATACGACGTTAGTAGTTGGTTAAAAAAATTCTCTTTTTACAGTTGCATGAACATTTGCTGCATTTCCCTTTCGGTGTCACTATGATGTCTTCAAGTTTTTGTGTTGGCTTGTTTTAAATTCCTTTCTGAAGACACGTTAAAGCGTATACAAAACGACATAATTATAAATGATGTAACAAGAACTATATATTCTCTGCAGGAAATCAAATCGAGGAATATACACTTAAACAGTAGTTGATTTCTAAAATTATATGTGCCGGAACGCATCAATTCAAAAGTTGTACAGACACAAATATACTTATATTTTATATTAGCGTATAAGTTTACATCATGTTATTACAAAGAAGGTCTACATTTTTAAAGCCTTATAAAATATGTAGTATACGTATAAACTTGTATCTAAAAAGATAATAAAGTTTACTGATACTTCTAAAGAGCTCCATCGTTAGGTTAGCCGCACGACAATCGAAAACATGTCACTCATGATGGCGTCATCCCGGAGCCTCTATCAAACTCTAAAGTGATGGTTTCGGTGGTTCGGACATTTTAAAAAAGTTTCTATAGTTTCATTATTTTGTTGTCATATTGTTCGTTTCTTGACTTTTCCTTATTCTTTGTGTCCAAGGCTGTATTATGGCCAGAAATCAGTGGAGAGGAGGTCCATTAATTTTCACAAATAAGAGGGTGGATACAGTTTTTGTCTTTAGAGATGCTCTTAAAGATGTAATGATTAAATTAATTTGCAAAAAACTGCGAATGTCATCTTTCAGTGAGCCTGGTTGAAATGTTTTAAATTACGTTATACTTACAAGAGAATTTATGTAGAACGTATTAAAAAAAAATGAACGATAGTATTTAAGATTAGTGCTGGTCTTTGTTTTGACAAATGTTTAGTTTTAGAGTGGGGCTGATGAGGGACACAATTTAAAAAGTAGTAGTAATTTTTTTTAATAATTAGGTTTTTCTTTTCATATATAATTTTTTTGGGGTAATTTATTTTTGCATCCAAGAGGTTCCGGCGCGTTCCCCCTGAAATCAATCCCTGCATTTAAATGGATTAAACATTTGTAAACCTGTAAGCTACATAAAAGTAAAGCGTATTTACATAATCCTAAAGAGAAAGCTACGTGGGTGGACTACCCGTAAAACGGCGTTTAAAGTTATCCCGACTGTAGAGAAGGAAGAATTATAGCCTAAGTTGTGTTGTATTACGGAGTCGACCTCGTTTGGAGAACTGCCTGTGTTCGTTGGGAATTATTGTATAAAGGAATGTGTTATTGTTTCCGTGCGACTGGAATCGCCATTATATACGCTGCTAACTAGATTAATGTTTCATGAAATGTAGCTAGAATGTTACTGCTGAGTAGTGTGCGATACCGAACTGGACTTGACTAGCGCGACCTTGGGTCCGTTAACTCACTCCTAGTCTCTCGTGGTTTCATGAATTAAACAACAGCGGCTTGTGGTAACGCATTGCTTTGTTTTTTCCTCTACCAGAGGTTTTGTCCAAGCCTCGATTCAAATCAAAGAGGATGCAAGATCGCAGCATAGGTGAAGTGTCAGATCTATATGAACGAAGCGTGTGTTTAACTCCAAAATCTAAACTTAAAAATCGATGTTGTGTGTAAATAGGTACATCATGATCATAATCGCTACCACCACCATTGTTGCCATCAGCAGCACTTATCTGTTCAAAGCCGAGAGACTGCATTCCAAGTCGTTGACCAGTAATTTGTTTCCATATATTCGTGTGCGGGGCTCTATACTCCTCCTCATATGTGTCCACCTTCCATGATCTTCTGGATCTACTCCATTTCCGCCATCTAGTTAGAATCAGATTTCAGGATAAACGATCATCAGGCATTCGTTCCAGTTGGCCGTACCGTATGTGGCGCTTCGTATCTAAAATCCGTTTATCTAACGAATTTGCCTCGTGATATCTTCATTTATAATGAACCGGAGCCTGGACACCTCCAAAAGACCTTCTCTAGAAGTCACTTCCCACTGGTGTATCGGTATCTTCGGGAGCTTCTTTGATTTATCTCCCACTTTCAGACCCACATATGACTGCTTTCCAGTTTCTTTCTACAACAAGATTGGGAAGAGAACATCCCTGGTCTCCGTAACATCTCATGACCTCCAGACTAGCTATCTCAACCAAGTCAGATGTCGAGCTCACCTCATTTTTTTAATCCCATTTTATTCATTGTGTAAATTAAATTAAATTTCAATTTTTTTCAATAGAAAGTCTTTTTATAGAATTTTTGTGACATAGCATAGTACAAAATGTTTTGTGGTTTCCTTAAATTACCTTCGTTAATCTGTGTTTCCTCATACAATCTGACTTTCAGCTCGTGCTTCAATGTTGTATACTTAGTAGATCGTCTAACAATAATAACTGCCACTAATCATAGCTCTGATAACAACAAACTACACGACTGCCATCAAGAATTTCTCATAGATTACTGCTTTTACGTGACGCTAACGATATAATTTTCTACTTCTATGTTTATGTTGTTCTACATTAGTAATCCGTTCACATGGTTTACATAATTCTGTTTGTTAAATACCTGTGATTATTCCCATAAAAATGTTCTTTCTAATCTGCCGGATATCTTTGTTAAAGGAAAAGCGTGTTAATATGATCAGCGTTAGAAAACGTATATAACATTACGATAATTTCTGATTCCACCTTGGTTATTGCTTTGTTCTGATGCAGAGCTTTCCGTATTAGTTCAGCACAGAAAACTAATACGTCTCTTAAGTACTTTACACTAGCGTTTTGCCTACATAGTTTATATATTCAGAATAAATCATCATCATCATCATCATCATCACCTTCACGGATTAAACCAAGGACGGTTTGTTCCGGTCTCAAATAGGCAAAGATAAGGGCTGGCCACTCCAGCGCTTCCTCGGATGTCCCACACCTCTCCATCCCCTCGGCTTATAGTTCCATAGTTGTTTGGGGATGCGGCAGTCATCCATTCGGCAAAGACGTTACCACTAATTCAGCCGATACTGGGCGATCCTGTCGAGTATACTCATAATATTCAGTTCATGCCGTATATCTGTGTTTCTTCTATGATCACGGAGAGTATATCCTGCTACGTCCCTGAGAAATCTCAATTTCAGCCGCTTGGATGCGACTGGCCTGGCCTTTCGTTAACTTGTCCAATTCTCAGATTCATAAAGAATGTGGGAAGAGCCATTACGTTATAGAATTTTAGGCGTGTTCCTTTATTTGCTGACTTAAGGCTTCGCCTAATGGTCCCGTACATAAGGTTAAACTTATGCAAATTATTCACAACGCCGTTGCATCATTATAAGACACACTGCAGCCCAGGTATTCAAAATTGCTAACTTGTTCCAGGACAGTATACCATCTATAACAATTTTTGCCCGTACGGGATCAGTGTCACGAAAAGCCATCACCTTGGTCTTGCGTATGGATATCTGCAATCCAGTCTTTGCAGATTCGATTTAACAAATGTATCCCCATTTGCAATATGTTTTCCGAGTCCGAGAGAATAGCCTAATCGTCCGAATAAATAATTAACATAAATTTTTGCTACATTTCATTATTTCCAAAAACTCTAAAGATACTGTGAAGTAAACAATGGTGTGTATAGAGAGATATAATCCCTCTGTGTTTCTACTCTTACAAGCGTAGAGATGCTTGGCCACCTATGTATTAAAAAAGATAATGCTCGACTTTTTACAACTAGAGTCACAATATTTAACCTCATTGTCGTACTGCAGCGTGAATATCAGTTACATAATGAATTTAGACAGTTTCAAGCGCGTTTGATTTCCGAAAAAAATATTAATGTATTTAACGATGCAACCTAAAAGTTATTTGGCAAGCGCACACCTGGTTTACTGTTTTCTCCGTAACATGAGGGAACGTTATAGGATATTTTCAATAAGTCTGCAATTAATCGGACACTGTTTTTATCATCACTTATGGTAGAAGATGTATTGATCATTTTGGCACGAATGGTACTCGTATGCATTTTTTGTTAGGTTTATTTCATAATCCGATCTCTTTTCGAAACACCCAACATCATAGGTCAAAGAATAAAAAAAGTTGATTAACTAAACGTACATGCTTTTATATCCAACATTTACATTACCATTTACATTATCCAACATTAACATTTACACTAACCGGTGTCTGCCAGAATCGAACACGTACCAGCTCGCATTGAAGTCGGGAGTCTTTTATTATTTATGCTTCACTCGGATTATTAATAGCCATTCTGTGGTTAACGTGTATCGTATTACCAATAAAGTCAACTCGTTTCACACATTGTCGTCTGCCAATTAAGCTTTTCTCTCATTATCATTAATGTCAGATACAAATACGATACGCTATTTACCGCTTCTTATTTCTGCTGGCTACCACTTCGACAAAATAAACACGCTTTTATTGCGCTGCAGTTTATTATTAAAGGCCTAGCTATAACCGTTCCAGTTACGACAGAGTTATTCACTTCTTTTATATTGTATATAATAAAGTTCCCTATCGTAATAGTTATTGCCACATAACATTACGTTTTTTTTTATAACGGTAGCCGGACGACGAAAAATTCCGAGGCGTTATTATTATTACTATTATTATTTTCAATTTTCATCTATGGGCGCACAGAGAGAGAGAGAGAGAGAGAGAGAGAGAGAGAGAGAGAGAGAGAGAGAGAGAGAGAGAGAGAGAGAGAGAGGAGAGAGAGAGAGAGAGAGAGAGAGAGAGAGAGAGTATTTCTATCTGTCTATTCGTAAAACATAACAGGGAATGCGACTGCTTTCCTTTTGATGTTCGCTTCTAATATCCTTTTCGTTTGGATGATCAGCGTATGGCAAAGAAAATCCTTAGAGCGCAAGTCTATAAAAGCAGAAAGAGGAGCTCCGACCTGGGATAAGATGGTTGGATGATGTGCTGGAAGATCTAAGAAGAATGGTTTCAAGGGTTACACTGAGATGGCAATGGATAGGAGACATTGGAGAAGATTGATGTTGGAAGCCAGAGCTCACGTTAGGCTGTAGTGCTGAATAAGAAGAAGATGAAGGAGAAACGGTAGATGTGCAAAAGAATAAACCACATTATTAACTGCAACTACTTAAACAAAATGTTTCATCAGAACGAGCTGGTTTTTATGCTGGCTGAAAATTCTGAAATCAATACAATCTACATCTATATACATAAAACTCAAAGTCTGAGGATTTTATGGGTACTGAATACAAATCCACACCGTTACACCTATTACCACCAAATTTTGCACAGGTAGCCTTTGACACAATGCGAAAAACACTGTCTAACTTGGAATTTGATATTTTGCCCCGTTCGCACGATTTAAGCCCCTTTAATTATGCCTTTTCGTTGACGCGTATAAAACAACACCATGGAGACCAGAATTAATTACCATAGTAACAAGTAAATAAACAAAGCTATTTAGCTGTATCGGAACTGTACATTATCCAATCCTGCAGTACATTTTCGATGTTTTATATAATATGTAATATATCGATTGTATCGATATATTACGATGTGGGAAAGAAGAAGTGTACTAATGTATTCAATGCAAAGCGAAAATACGTGTTGTTTTCATTTGTGAGGTTAGGTGACAACGGTTTTTGGTTTTTAGTTTACTGCTGAAATAAATAAAAGCCATGGTTGAGAAAAACGTAATGTTTAATGCTTAACACAATGCTTCGAACACAGTAAAACTTAAAATAACGAATTTAATGTTTTAGATTTAACAAGCACTTTATAAATATCTCCAAAGGCTTTGTAAATGGGTACTTTTAAATCTCCAAAGGTTGTTGTACCAACATAATAATTTAGTACAAGTTAAAATAGTACAAGTGTTGAAAACAGCTTTGGAGAGAATTTGAGTAATGAGTACAAAATTGTTATACGAGCTGACAGAACGCCATATAGACTTAGACAATACAAATTATATAAAAATACTTATTAAAAGTCAAATATTAATACAACTAGTAATATATAAATTTCATAGTTCTGTAGTTGAAGTTATGTGTTGGAAAACCTCAGTCCATTGACTGATTCCAACCGACATACTCCATGTTCTGAAGTTGAGAGTTCAACCTGCCTACGTCTTTAAAATTTCTGTATCCATTCTGCTTTATCTTAAAACTGCTCTTCCCGACCTTTCCTCTAATACGTCAACTGTTTTCTGCCCCTAATCAAGTGTTCCAACCGTGGGTGTTTCCTTCTATTACAGTCTTATCCTACAGTAATACACTTTATTGAACTAACTCTATTTCTCCATGAAATCCTCCGCATTACCTTGGAGCGAGTTTCTTGCCTCTTCTCTAAATATATATATTATTATTATTAGCGGGGGTCCTACAGTCTATGCCGCATCCTGCATTTCGATCGCCATTTCTCCCTATCTTGCCAGTCATCGTCTTCAATAGCTCGATCTCTCATGCTTTTCATAATTCCTGTTCTCCACTGTGTTGTCAGTCTTCCTTTTCTTCTTCTGTTTCGTGGTGTGTAAGTCAATGCTTTCTTTGGCCATCGCTTCTCCTCCATCCTCATTACGTGACCGTACCACAGCAACTCTCTGGATTCTATTCTTTCCGCTGTTGTAAATATGCGCCCTCTTTTCCTTCTTATATCTTCGTTTCAAACATGTTGCAGTCTAGAAATATTACACGCTCTTCTTAAGAAGTCCATTTCCACAGTTTCTATCATCTTTTTCTCTTTATCTGAAAGTTTCCAGCATTCGCAGCCATTAGTTAAAATGGGCTCCACAATAGTTGTGTAGATTGTCAGTTTAGTTTGAAGTTTCATTTTGTTCGACCAAAGTAACGAGTTTAGCAAACGAATAGCATTTTTTTCCTGTTGTATCCTATTTTTGATGTCATTCTTTGTTGTTGTTGTTGTTGTTGTTCTCGTTCTCTAAATGTTCCTTGCCTATATTCCAGATGCATTTCATAGCCACATAATTGCCACGTTCACACAGAAGCTTATAAGATTTTCCGTTTATTCAAGTCCAATATCCCTTAAGGGAAGTCTGTCATGCTGACTGTCATCACCTTAGAGAAGACCATGGCTAACTAGAAAATACGCGACGGGATTCGAAGCCAAATCACGGACAAAACAAATCCACTGTGTAACAACGGCTACAAAACATTCGGTTACAAAAAACATTTGAAACAAATAAACGAGAACAGAGAGTGCATGACTGCACAACTAATGGAGTCCTCATCACCACGTTCAGTCACGTATGCGTTGTTTTAATATTCATAGCGGGCATCGGAACACGGCCGCATTGAAACTAATCACATTGATTAATGGCCGCGACATGTAAAACAATTACCTCTGGTCACTTAATTAAATAATAAACTTTACAGAAAGGTATTTACATACTGTCGTAAATACGGTACTACCGACATTTAATGAATCAGAGTAGATTATTGATAAGCAAAAGTTATAACAAGCGTGAAATAACGTACCACGCAGATGAATAGCATGTTCAGAACGAAAATAGCGAGTCTCTTCCCTTGCGGGATCACTACATGGAGAGCCGTGGATTTGGTTTCCGCAGCGGTTTTAAAACGACTGGTTCCATAAGGCCGTACCCCTCCCACCCATCAAGATAACAAACCAAAGAGAACGATAACCCTGCCCGTGATGCCTCCTATTCTATCGCTTTCTTCACCCTTTCTTTCTATATTTTGTTCTTAGTATTTTTACATGGATTTATATATTTTTTAATTTTTGAGATGGAAAACTCATTTCAAAACCAGGTTCAACAAAAACGTGCGTGTTAAAAAACATTCAAATCGTAGTTGCTTCGGTAATCCTTCTACCCAATAATATAAATTTGCATTTATTATTAACGTTAAGCATGTATTTGAATCAGATTAAACAACAAAATCACTGACTGCATTAAAACTACTAAACGCAGTTACAAATAAGCAAATTCCGTACTGATTTTAACGCACCGCTATATCACTGCAAACAACTACGCTTTATATATCGTAGATCGCCGTCACGGTAAACGACGACGTTGAAGACTCGACAATGTCTTCGTTCTACAACAATGTAATGAAACGTGCTACATTACATCTCGTTACGCATCACATTATCATTTACTGTTGCTCAGCATCTAGTATCTCGACAATACTAGATGCTTGGATTTCGTTGTGTCATGACGTGTCCGTTACTTAACTAAATATAATTAATTCACTACAGACTCGGAACACAAAGTTTTTATAGGTTAAAGCGTAAAAGTTTTACCTTATAGCCTGAACCGGTTTTCACTTTTAAAAAGCTTGTTCAGAGGCTCAGGTGATAAAAAAACTTTGTGTTCCGAGTCGGTAGTGAATGAAATTATATTTAGATACTAGATGCTTATATCCTGCGCCGCCGGACATTATCATTCCAGACGAACATATAAAATCTACCGCGCTGACTTACGTCAGTATTGCTACAGCTTTTTTTTAAATAAATTTATTATTTCTCAACGTACCACGATTGGATAGGCCTAAAGAAAAAAGAATCTCTCTCTCTCTCTCTCTCTCTCTCTCTCCTCTCTCTCTCTCTCTCTCTCTCTCTCTCTCTCTCTCTCTCTCTCCTCTCTCTCTCTCCTCTCTCTCTCTCTCTCTCTCTCTATACTCCCTGCTTGCCGTACGTTTTCTTCAAGAGTTGACTAACTAACCGTCCATTTTCTTTGTTTTCCACTTCACAAACAGTAATAACATTAAGGAATTAAATAAAGTACGCAAACGACTGTTTTGTATCTTAAAATAATAATAATAAATATCCTGAAGTCCAGCTAGACCTACATACTTACCCGAGTACCTTACTATTTGGCGACGATAAAATAATAATAATACAAGAGAGTGAAGATAAATTACATCTGGTAGTCCACCGACTGAATCAAATATGTCCAGAATATAATCTTAAAATTTCCTTGCATAAGAAGAAAGTTATGGCTTTCCAAGCTAAGTATCCCGTTAGGTCGAAAATAATTGTCAACAATATTTACTAATTCAACAAGATTTAGTAAGAAATGAAGACGTGCGAATGAACTAAATGTATATGCAATAAATGAAAAAACAACTGAATATAAAGTAAGATGGAAACAACACGTAAATAGAATGGGAAATGGGAGAATACCCGAAAAATACTTAACTACAACCAAGAGGGAAAAGAGATTAGGAAGACCACGAAAACGGTGGTCGTACGTTTTGTGAGGACGGAACAGGCAAATGCTAATCCTTGTAGTCCAGAAGAAGAAGAAGATAATAATAAAATAAAAACATCAGAGATTTGTAATGCGGAGCAAGCAGTAAGTGAATTCAATGACAGGCATAAAAGTACGAAACTGTTATCATATAACATTTATGTTCCTCGGGAGATGATGAAAATTCATTGCAGTATACCACCACTTTGCGCTACGGCAGTAGAAATGGATATAAAAGTATTAAAAGAACACACCCTTGACTTAAGTAATTGTATATTTAAAATTTCCTTCTCAACCTCACGTTTTGTGTGGCGCATGTGCGCCCCTGGATGTACACTTCGATGTATGAAGTTCCGACTACTCTGACACGATTTCCAGAAAATCTATAGTAACTATTCCAGAAGACTCAAAGAATACTTCGTAAACATTCCACAAGAATAACTTGCTTTTCTTGCAGCTTCTGAAGAACGATCACTCTTCTCAGTGCATCTGTGCAAACTCAGGGCTACAGCTTTAAAATAAAACCAGAAAACTTCTATACTTTCTACCAAACCACGGCTAACATCCTGGTTGTTTCAAGGCAGTATTGTTTATTGCGTACTCCTGAAACGCAAATGAAATAATGAATGCAATATTGCTCCAATATTGGGTATACATTTTTTAAATGGAATCTGGAAAGACTCTGGATTGCAGATATCCACAATTAAAACCAAGGTGATGGCTTTTTTGTGGAATCGATCCCGTACGGGCAAAAATTGTTATAGACGGTACTGTCCTGGAACAAGTTAGCATTTTTGAATACCTGGGCTACAGTGTGTCCCAAGTAATGCAAGCAACGATGTTGTGAATAAGTTGCATATGTGCTGGACCGTCAGGCGAACCCTTAAGTCAGCAAGTAAAGGAACACGTCTAAAATTCTACAAGGTGATGGCTCTTCCCACACTTCTTTATGGGTCTGAGAATTGGACTTTAACGAAAGGCCAGAAGGCCAGCCCAGTCGCATCCAAGCGGCTGAAATGAGTGACTGCCGCATCCCCAAACAACTATGGGACTATAAGCCGAGGGGACGGAGAGGTGTGGGACGTCCGAGGAAGCGCTGGAGTGACCAGCTGTAATATTTACCTATTTGAGACCGGAACAAACCATCCTTGGTTTAAACCTTGAGGATGATGATGATGATCATCACCGTCGTCGTTGTCGGCTACAGCAATTCGAGCATCCCTTTCAGCACACTCAATTCCTCCAGGCCTACTTTTCAGACCTCTTTTTCGTACTTTTCAATATTTATTTTTGCATTTGTAATGCTCTTAATATGCTGCCGTATGCTGATGATAAACAATTATGGAATGAAGAGAATATTATTGTAAAACATCAATTCACTGGATTTCATAAATTAGAATGTCCAAAACTGAAACAGAAGCTGTATAGCTTTCCCAAAAGAAAATTTCCTACGAACAAAATTCGTTATATGTATTGTCATGCTGTGGCAACAAGTAGCAAATTATTTAATATTCGTGTCTGGTGTCACTGTAAGACATAACAAAATTTTCTGTTCGATATCGAAAGTTTCGCAAACGAACGTGACACAGTTGTGGCTGGTTTCATAAAGGCATCAAATTCCTACATTCACCTTTAATGTAGGAAAAGAAGTATGGATACTCCAAAATGATTTTTCTAAACATATCAATGGAACCTTTAAACTCCACGGAGTGATGAAGCTCGAAGGGAATGATGATATCAGCGAAAATCTTGAGATATTTTTATTTATAGACAGAGTACAATAAAGTATTGTACTGAACAAAAGTGAGCTACAAACCAACTGGCAAGAGAGACCGTAACAGATAATGGTTACCATCGGTGGTCCGATACTACGAAGTCGGAACTTCTGAAGCTCAAACCAGAATCAAAAAGATTCCAAGCAGTCCAATAACGAGAAAAGATATGAAATCAAATTCATGCAATGGACAACAAAATGTTTCAGAATACCTGTGTTTCTTCATGGCTTGTCCACGCCTTTCGACGATTTGCTACAACACATTCTAAATTTTTTAGTGGATGATTAGTGAGTTTTGGTCAATAATACAAATTTTAGCTATTTTGCGTCGACGTTTCGACAATATTTATTGTCATCTTCAGGACCTGTGTATGAAATACAATATAAATATCAAACATAACGAAACAATTAAATATTTGGTGTGAACGTGTTGTGTATGTGAGTGTGTGCGTGCGTATGTATGTATAATTTTATATGTGAAGACTTATGATAGTTTGTTTACATCTTCAAATTATCTTTAAGAAAACGAGCAAATTATAGTATGAGAGAACTTAATTTATACAGAATTACAATTTAAATTACTAAATGTAATGATATTTTAATTAATTAAACAAACAGTAATCAACAATTGGATATTAGATTGGTACATAAATTGTGTATACCTACAGCAATCAACATATAGCAAAGTAATATATTACCTATAACTAAAACAGATTAAGGGATGTTCACTACGTAATTATTAAAAGTTATTTTTACCATGTTTCACTCCCAACTGGTATTAACAAACAATCAAAATTTAGAAATGTACAATTTATACAATGACTGTAGAACATTACGACTTAAATGAGATAGTTGACAAAGGTTACAAACAAAAGTTTCTGGTAAATTTTACTAACAGGTAAACTTGGATAATGATTGTAATCATATTATAAAATATAGTTAAGAGCACTATAGAATAATGTAATTTATGTATGTGTCCACAATCACACCTTCTCTCTCACCCATTCTCCCCCTGCCAGTCCTTCTCACAGCCTCTCACTGTAACCTGAAAATCGATCT
The DNA here is from genome assembly GCA_034769895.1 of Magicicada septendecula. NCBI lineage: Eukaryota > Metazoa > Arthropoda > Insecta > Hemiptera > Cicadidae > Magicicada > Magicicada septendecula. Next base: position 80,344,844 of record CM068370.1, read on the forward strand.
ATCACTCCCACTCGCTCTCTCTCTTCTACATCTCACTCACTGTCTCCCTTCTTCTTAAGAATTCTAAATTTTATTTAGACTTCTTATAATTAAGATTCTTCCCACCAAAAATTGCCAATTCCGCTTGTACTCAACTGATTTTGTGTAGACAGAAAATACTTCTGTACTGAAATCATAATTCCATATCCACTCGCTTACAACCCTTAACATACTTGTGCTTGCAGAGATTTGACTCTTACTTATATCAAAGGACCAAAATCTCCAATTTGGTTACATTAAAGCTACCTGTGCCTCTATTAATCTTAGAAACCAATGTCTTTAACTGACTCCTCTCATATAACGTTATAACACATTACTTAGACTTTACTTAAACACACCCTGAATCTGACAAGTTTCTTTGTCTCACCCTGTCCACAAACACATTCTACAAAACGCAGAATCCATAAATACACGAGTGAAACCCCCCCCCCCCCAAACGTGACATTTTTAACACAGATGTAATTATAGCCCGTCTTTGAATGTAAAAAAGAACTTTACGGCTTCACTTTAACTCCACCGTCAGCTGGGAATGTTCTAAGCTTGTGGTAACCAATCCCCTCAGCGGGCAAGCCGACAAGACATGAGAGTCTTGTTAGGGCGGATATGGAGGACTGCGTCCGGGTGTTTGCGATCAAGCAATTATAATTGGCAGTTGCGCGTGGATCCTAGGTACGGACCATTATCCGAGAGAAACGTGTAAGTATTAGGAACTACAGAAGTGGAATGCTGGAGGGGGGGGGCTGTGCTTTGACGATGCTGGAAAGGGTCAGGCATATGAGGCATATAAGGAAATGAGCTAGGCTGGACACAGTGGTTACTAAGACCAACCAAATTAAGCAAATCAGTTGGTTTCGTCATCTATATAGATTACCGGAAACAAGATGGTTTTAGAAAACAGGAGAAGACGTCAACACAGTATGGGAAGAGAAACATACCTAACCGTTCGTAGAAAATGGAACGTGCTATAGGCCTACAGGGCTCCAGGAAACAGATTGTTAGGAGAGAAGGCGGTGGAAACCTACAGAACTGCGATACAGAATTAACAATCGGCATAAGTGTAATTGTTAACCCTTTCCACACCATACAACCACACTGTGCTAGATCTTCTCACTGACCTGATACACGAGCGTCGGTAAGGTCATTCACAAGGTCTCCGGAACATGTCACATCTGTTCCCAGCGTTGTTTACTCCACCGCTGGCCCATACACGGTTAATTAAAAAAAAAAAAAAACATTCGATAATGAAACGTATCGTAAGACGAGATCTGCAGTTCTGCAGGCAACCGATTTACATGAATGAAAAATTAAAGCTGTATAATTTAAATAACCAGTTTTACGTTAACAAAAAACTGGTCGGTCAGAACTGGTTACATAACGAGACGCTAAACGTATAACATTATAATTAACAGCACCACTGATCGATTTTATAATTAAGTAGTTCAATCAGAAATTAAAGTGAGCTGGGTCGTATCCAGCGGCGCTGCACATGAATTACCCACAATCCTAGCTGCGGATTGGTTTATATACATTGTGAAACAGACTTATTTACTATTCGTCAATAATTAACAAGTATAATCAGATCGGCTACTGTTGCCTCGATATCAACTATTCACAACGTTAATTAAAACGAATAATGCTATTGGTTGTTTGTTAGTATACACAGTATAACACTCAATCATGCCCGCGTGAGTGTATTCAGCACTTCGTAGTAACCAGCAGTACTTCGTAATACTTGCAGTTGTAGCAGAAGCTTAGAGTATACGGAATAATGAATCAAGCGGCTGAAATAACATTGCTCAGGCACGTGGCAGGGTATACTCTCCATGATCATACAAGAAACACAAATATACGGCAGGAACTAAATATTATGAGTATACTCGACAGGATCGCCCAGTATCGGGTGAATTGGTGGGAACATCTTTGCCGAACGGATGACTGTCGCATCCCCAAACAACTCTGGAACTATAAGTCGAGGGGACGGAGAGGTGTGGGACGTCCGAGGAAGCGCTGGAGTGACCAGCTGTAATATTTGCCTATTTGAGACCGGAACAAACCATTCTTGATTTAAACCTTGAGGATGATGACGATGACGATGAATATTGCTCCATTGTCTGTGTAGGTAGTTCGTATTCACTTACGTACAAACAATTGAACAATTTTAATATTTTCACACACACACACACACACACACACACACACACACACACACACACACACACACACACACACACACACACACACACACACACACACACACACACACCTGCTACCATTACCAGCAGAGATAAAACCTACATTCCATTCAAGTCGGATTTCAAAGGTTTCAAGCAGAAGCAAGGCCAGTTGTGTGTCAAGACGTTTTGTTTCATTACCTACTAGGCCTACGACTCTACCCGCACTGGAATTTTAAAATTTGTATGACTTATTAGTGGCACTTTTACAGCATTCTCTCTCTCCCTCTCTCAACCCCCTCCCCCACCCCTCCCTCCCTCTCCTCATCTGGTTTTCCTTCATTCCTTCTCGTCCTTCCATATCTCAAGAAACGATCTTCACCGTACAAATGTTTTTTGCAATATGTTGTTACACTCAGGTCTTGGCTTTCCTCCTTCGTTTTTTCTTGCTGTTGTTAATTCATGACATTTTCTTAATTCAGGTGTTCTTCATTCTCAGGACATGCCCATACCACTCCAATGTATGTTTCTGAATTCAACATACATGGGAACAAATATTTTTAGTTTTTCATGCTTATCTTTAATTATTGTGTTGGTTTTTTTTTTTGTTTACGGTCCACTGTTGGTGTCGTTAATCCTGTCAGACGTGATTCCATCCTACAGTCAAAACAAAATCAGATTCTAAGGACACGTTTTTTTGCCACACTGTAAGATATAACATCGTCAGGTCAGACGTATTTGGTGCTGTAATCAAACGTATATTAGTCAGTCGTTGGAGCATACGTATTTCGTGGAGTGAAATCCCGCCCTTAAGTAACCGCACGAGTGCGTGCGTCGCGGTTTCAGTCAGTATAAGTTACTTAATTAGTTACTTAGTAAACCCAAGAGGGGGGGGCGGTTTGGCTTCTATCGGATAATAAAGCGGTTACCCTTGTCTGTATGCGCTTTATCACCAACAGTTATTAAATTATCTTTATGAAACAGTAGCAACGCAGCGTTATTACCTAATCTAACGGCGTCTCCCTTACGATGTAACTTAATGCGGCGTGTTCTAGGCTTGCGTAAACTGTCTCTACATTTCTATTGGTTCTTTTCCAGACGTTCGTTCACATGTGAATTATGACTGTTCCTCACGACCTTGTTTCGACATCTTTGGTAGGCTATTTCTTGTTTTCGTCCGACATTTTCCTTCTTTTAGTACAATACAGACAGGATACCAGTCACTTTCATACTCCATCTGAAGAAGGGACCTTCTCAGTAATATCCTGTCCTTGATTGCATTAGGTAATTATCGATATGGGGTATGGCCACTACACGTAGTCCATGTTATGGCACGCTAAACTGCGAGACCAGTGTAGGACGCAAGAGCGGCGTTTGTCCTGTATTTCGTCTGTGCCACGGCATGGTGACATCCCGCGATCATGGCCGTAAGACCCCTTCCTCGATTTCCCGACTGGGCAACATCCTCTAAGTCGCCACAGACGTGTCAACTGACCGTAGATATATGTGCCACCTCAACATGTGGCGCACTTAAATTTCTTGACAATTCTGTACACTCAGTCACCATCGGTAAATATTTGTCGGAACGATAATATAATGTGATAAATTACAGCAGTAACAGCAGCAGCAGTAGTAGTAGTAGTAGTTGTAGTTGTAGTAGTACAGCAGCAGCAGTAGTAGTAGTACAGTCAGGGCCGGCCCCAGCGCTTTTGCCGTCCTGTGCAGTATTTATGAGTGCCGCCCCCTCCCTAATTTAACTCTGAACACATTCACGCACACTAGACCTACTCTAAAGATACGGCGATTGCCTTCAAATGACGACTAGGAATGTTTGCACTCATCGTCAGGTTTACGTTCTCTCGTTCACGAGTTTTCGACTCTTCGTTAAACTCCGCTGACTTTATACATAAAGTGGTTCTTACTGATCTTACATATTGTGATGAAATTAAGTGAATAATTTTATTTTTTCCCTAAATTTCTAAACCTAACAACCTGGAATCTGCCGCCCTGGGCGGTGGCACGATTTGCCCCTCCCAGGCCTGAGTAGTAGTGTTAGTACTAGTAGTAGTCGTAGTGATTAAGTAATGCACAAGCATGCGCGCGAGTAGGCACACTTAATATTAAAGACATAATGGGACCCAGATAAACGTTTTTTGTAGTACCAAACTGAATACGTTGTTATGTAGTATCTGTCCAATAACAGTAAGACATGTGTTCAATGCAATTACAGTTACTATGTTCATAATTACAGGATTACTCTGAGCACAGAACCGCTGCCGTGCGTGAACCACGTAAGCAAAGAACTGGCAACGAGGGCGCTAGGAAAGGGGTAGGTAGGAGGGCAGCGAGTAATAGATTTGTGCCCTGTTTGTCGCCGCGCAGAGCAACAAGGACGTGGGGGAGGGGTCCAAAGGCAGAGAGAAACAAAGCTATAAATTTTCTGCCAACTAGGTCTTCGCAAGCTGTCCTCGTGACTTCTTTAAATTATATTCTATTGGGCGACACAAGTTTCATTGAATTATTCAGCAGCAATAAACCGAACTGCGTCATCGCGCACAACAAACACATATGTTCTTCAATGAAAACGTTCGTCAACTAAACAGATGTACAACAACAGACAGACGCGTGCGTACGCGAGGGGAGAAGGAGAGCGAGTGACAGTAATGAAGCCTACACTTCATGTATTAACGATTTCCGTAATTTATATTTTCTGTATTTATAAGCAGATATCCAATCGAAGGTAAAATCCTATAACTATTCAAATATTTCATGTCTTGTAGTTACGTTTATGTAGTAAAAAAAAAGCAAGCGTATTTTACTCTACCGGCAGGAGGAACAAATCCCAAGAGAGGATCAAAAATCCTAACTACCTGTTAAAACGTTGTACATAATCATTCCAATTTTCTATAGGCAAGACATCCCCCTCACACACACAATATTGTCCAAATCTGTCTGGCCAGACTGTTTGGATGTTGAACTTCATTTGCGTCAGTTCGTGAAAGAAGATTATACACTATTATCACAGCAACCGCCGACGCCTCAAGCGTATGCATGGATTGAAGTGATTAGTTTTGCTATAATTGTTTTCAAACGGCTCTAGCGTGCAGAAAGGCAACGAACGAGTTCGTAACGCATCTCATGATGTATTATATGCCAATTCTGATGAACCCATCGTAATAGAACAAGAGCGTTGAAACCTGTCTAGACTACTCAAAACATTGACTACAACATTTAACAATACATTGCATTCAATAGCGTACGAGGTGAGATTATACATGACCTTGAATTCACAAGGTCTTTTTTAGCGGTTAGACTTCTTAAGTACGTTTGTTTGACTTTCGAATCGTCGAGTGTTACGAGCCCTCAGTTTTTCAAAATCATCAAATGTTTCACGCCTTCGTTATATTATGTTTCTCCAATTTTCTATGAAACATTGTAAATAAAAATGTTTTATCACCACATCAATGCTTTAAACAAGAAAGTAAAACATCTTTCTATACTTCTAACATCAGTGAGTGTCTTATTATATCGGTATATGGCAATAATAACATAAAAGTTGTTAGAACTGAGCACGTAATGGTTGTAGTTTGTACAGTTACAATACTTAACGAAAGGGCCTCCACAAATCACTAACTTTAACACAAAAACACTTGACCCTGAAATTTTCCACTTTCTCAAGATAATTTACAAAGAAACACGCGTTCTTTCGAGGACAAACCGCAAACAACATACAATTTGAGTGCTCTGTGCGGCCTTCGGTCGGAATTCTCAGTAAACACTGGTTATTTACTGTATACAATTGCATTTATTTATTACTTGTGATGTGAGCACTGGTATTTATTGTGCTCCGGACACTCCTAGGCCGTCATGTATCGAGCAATTTGTAAGTTATCTGTACTATACTGACATGTAGCCAGTTATCTACGAGGCCTTCCAATGTCAGCCAGATTGATTGTTCATACCGATCAATAATGTAGCTGTTGCGTTTGTTTATCATCACCATCATCGCCGTCGTCCTTATTTGAGCCATTTTAGTAGGCATTTTATGATTGGTTACTCTACAATTGACACTTTGTTGTTTGCAGACGATCAGGCTATTCTATCGGGCTCTGAAAACAGATTGCAGATGGGTATACATTTGTTAAATGGAATCTGCAAAGACTCTGGATTGCAGATATCCACAGTTAAAACCAAGGTGATGGCTTCTTGTGGAACTGATCACGTACGGGAAAAAATTGTTATAGACGGTACTGTCCTGGAACAAGTTAGCAATTTTGAATACCTGGGGTATAGCCCCAGGCACACTATAGTGTGTCTTATAATGCAAGCAACGACGTGGTGGACAAGTTGCATAAGTTCAACATTATGTGCGGGACCATCAGGAAACCCTTAAGTCAGCAAGTAAAGGGACACGCCTAAACTTCTACAAGGTGATGGCTCTTCCCACACTTCTTTATGGGTCTGAGAATTGGACTTTAACGAAAGGCAAGAAGGCCAGGCCAGTCGCACCCAAGCGGCTGAAATGAGTGACTGCCGCATCCCCAAACAACTATGGGGTTTATAAGCCGAGGGGACGGAGAGGTGTGGGACGTCCGAGGAAGCGCTGGAGTGACCAGCTGTAATATTTGCCTATTTGAGACCGGAACAAACCATCCTTGGTTTAAACCTTGAGGATTCATGCAATGGACAACAAAATGTTTCAGTTTACCTGTGTTTCTTCATGGCTTGTCCACGCCTTTCGACGATTTGCTACAACACATTCTAAATTTTCTTTAGAGTTCTTATAATTAACATTCTTCCCACCAAAAACTGCCAATTCCGCTTGTACTCAACTGATTTTGTGCACACAGAAAATACTTCTGTACTGAAATCATAATTCCATATCCACTCGCTTACAACCCTTAACATACTTGTGCTTGCAGAGATTTGACTCTTACTTATATCAAAGGACCAACATCTCCAATTTGATTACATTGAAGCTACCTGTGCCTTTATTAATCTTAGAAACCAATGTCTTTAAATGACTCCTCTCATATAACGTTATAAAACATTACTTGGACTTTACTTAAACACAGCCTGAATCTGACAAGTTTCCTTTTCTCACCCTGTCCATAAACACATTCTAGAAAACCCATAATCCATAAATACACGAGTGAAACCCCCCAAAAACCGTGACATTTTTAACACAGATGTAATTATAGCCCGTATTTGAATATAAAAAAAGAACTTTACGGCTTCACTTTAACTCCACCGTCAGCTGGGAATGTTCTAAAGTTTGTGGTAACCAATCCCCTCAGCGCGCAAGCCGACAATACATGAGAGTCTTGTTACAGCGGATATGGAGGACTGCGTCCGGGTGTTTGCGATCAAGCAATTATAATTGGCAGTTGCGCGTGGATCCTAGGTACGGACCAATATCCGAGAGAAACGTGTAAGTATTAGGGACTACAGAATTGGAATGCTGGGGGGGGGGGGCTGTGCTTTGACGATGCTGGAAAGGGTCAGGCATAAGGATATAAGTAAACGAGCTAGGCTGGACACAGTGGTTACTAAGACCAACCAAATTAAGCAAATCAGTTGGTTTCGTCATCTATATAGATTACCGGAAATGGTTTTAGAAAACAGGAGAAAGACGTCAACACAATATGGGAAGAGAAACATACCTAACCGTTCGTAGAAAATGGAACGTGCTATAGGCCTACAGGGCTCCAGGAAAAAGATTGTTAGGAGAGAAGGCGATGGAACCTACAGAACTGCGATACAGAATTAACAATCGGCATAAGTGTAATTGTTAACCCTTTCCACACCATACAACCACACTGTGCAAGATCTTCTCACTGACCGGATACACGAACGTCGGTAAGGGCATTCACAAGGTCTCCGGAACATGTCACGTCTGTTCCCAGCGTTGTTTACTCCACTGCCCATACACAGTTAATTAAAAAAAAAAACGACTCGATAATGAAACGTATCGTAAGACGAGATCTGCAGTTCTGCAGTCAACCGATTTACATGAATGAAAAATTAAAGCTGTATAATTTAAATAACCAGTTTTACGTTTACAAAAAACTGGTCGGTCGCAGAACTGGTTACGTAACGAGACGTTAAACGTATGACATTATAATTAACAGCACCACTGATCGATTTTATAATTAAGTAGTTCAATCAGAAATTAAAGTGAGCTGGGTCGTATCCAGCGGCGCTGCACATGAATTACCCACAATCCTAGCTTGGGATTGGTTTATATACATTGTGAAACAGACTTATTTACTATTCGTCAATAATTAACGAGTATAATCAGATCGGCTACTGTTGCCTCGATATCAACTATTCACAACGTTAATTAAAACGAATAATGCTATTGGTTGTTAGTTAGTATACACAGTATAACACTCAATCATGCCCGCGTGAGTGTATTCAGCACTTCGTAGTAACCAGCAGTACTTCGTAATACTCGCAGTTGTAGCAGAAGCTTAGAGTATACGGAATAATGAATCTAAATTAGGATAGGCCTACATGAAAAAAACGGTGAGCCTCAGAAGATGGAATACCTAGAAAAGTCAATAAATATGACAGGGCACATGCGAAAACAACCTTAACGAAAAGGAAGAAGTTACTGTCTTGGAAAAAACTGAAAATTGTATCCACTACACTGAAATATCTGATAAAAATCCTTTGCGAGAAGCTTGGCCCGAACCTGGTACTGTTGGGAAGAGAGACAAGAAATGGTAAAAGAATATGAGTTAGAGTCTGAAGAAAAGTGCACAGGATTTTTTGGAGTAAAGCATAAGTAGTGCTGAAGCATTTAGACTGTTCAGGTGAAGGTTGTGAAAAATCCTCATCAAAAAATATACCGACGGCTGTGGTAGTTGATTAGCCAAAGAAACTATTTGTATTAAAGGAAAACATTAACGGAAGAACGATAGAGGAGTGCATATAATGAGGGTGTTGGGTAAAGTAGCTGAAGACATGAGTTTAAACAGACACAGGAACGATAAAGTGATGTCGCTCAACAATGCTACATAACGATTCACAATTCTTCCTCTGGAATGAATACTTAAGATGAAGAAGCAAAACGGATTAACAGCTCAGAAAGGCTGAGTCATAAGACTCAAACGGTTCCATCCGTAATAGGTTATATACGCAGTAAATGTTCTTAATACTTTGACGTTGATAAAATTGTACAAAATAGCAAAAAATGTGAATCAGCCCAGTCAATATGTTTAATAAAGTGTGTGTGCGATAAGTTGCTTGAAAAAATGCATTTTTTTATATTCACTAATGTCGTCATTTATAACCCATTCTGTATATCCAGTGTCAGTGCGTGTTGTGCTTCATTTAGAAGCGCATCCAACTGAAATTATGAAATTTAAGACACCATTAAGCCACGTACCTTTAAGCGAACCCTTAAGTCAGCAAGTAAAGAAACACGCCTAATATTCTACAAGGTGATGGCTCTTCCCACACCTCTTTATGGGTCTGAGAATTGGACTTTAACGAAAGGCCAGGCCAGTCGCATCCAACCGGCTGAAATGAGATTTCTCAGGTACGTGGCAGGGTATACTCTCCATGATCATAGAAGAAACACAGATATACGGCAGGAACTGAATATTATGAGTATACTTGACAGGATCGTCCAGTATCGGCTGAATTGGTGGGAACATCTTTGCCGAATGGATGACTGCCGCATCCCCAAGGAACTATGGAACTATAAGCCGAGGGGACGGAGAGGTGTGGGACGTCCGAGGAAACGTTGGAGTGACCAGCTGTAATATTTGCCTATTTGAGACCGGAACAAACCATTCTTGGTTTAAACCTTGAGGATGATGATGATGATTAAGCCACGTACTAATGGCATGGAAGTGCGTATAAATGTAGTACTGTTTCGGTTAAATTGAAAGCGTTCACTGGTCTTACAACAGGCCGAGTAAAGTGAAAGAAAAATCTCACCATCAAAATATTTAAAAAACGTTTTTCGCATAAGTGAGAGAAAATTATATTATTCTTTTCTATCACGGTTAGTTTAAATTTTAAAAATTCAAAAACGCCGTTTATGGATGCTCAAAGACAATATTTCATTCTTTAAACTGAAGAATAAATTTGAAAAAAATTATTCTTTTCTTCCTGTATTTTTAATACGGATTAAATTTTACACTCAGACGTTCCAGGCCTTAAGAGATTTAACGCCTATTAATAATTTGTACTTATCTGTATACAAATAGATGTCAGACTCGCAAAAATTTCTCTACGGATCCGCCTTTGCCTAAAGAATTGACTGTAAACACGAACAATAACAGACACCGGAGTACGGTAGACTGAGTGACGTCAGCGTAATGCGACGACCTCCCTAACCTTGAGTCACACAAGCGGTGCATACGGTAGCTGTTTTGTTAATCGCTCGCCGGTTTTTGTTTACCTTTTGTTGGCTTTCTTCAACACACCTTGGGAAAGTACGAATTTGAAATTTAACGAACTTCACGAGGACAATAACCTTCGACTGGCACACTATGCAGCCACTGGTTTACTTAGTCACGAAGGGTCACCGATTGACTTGTCCGCGCAAGTCACGAACAAATTTCTTGTCGATTTTTGTGCTCTGAGTACATTTTTTATTTTTAATACAACTGAGTACTACCCATCTAGTAATTTACATTTCATAATTAAAGACACTAATCAAGAGATATAACCCATTGGCTATAATCTCCCCATTTAACTAATATCCATCAGATCAAGTGGTTTAGTTCGTCTCAGCCTTCTTAGCTGCATTAGTTGTATCCAGCAGTCGCCGTATCCCAGGGTGTACATGCTGCAAGACGCGTTGCCCATGCTTCACTGCCTGCTTTTTTATTTCCTCAATGACAAGTTCAATGTTTAAATCCCTGTGTAAGTTGTCGTTTCTTACATACCATGGTACATCAACAATTCACCGAAGCACCTTGTTTTGAAATGTTTGAATTATATTTATGTTTGATTTCTTTGCACAGCCCCAGAGCTGTATCCCATAAGCCCAGATAGGCTTTAGCACTTGCTTATACAACAACAATTTATTATGGATTGACAGCTGGGATTGTCTTCCCAAGAACCAATACATTTTCCTGAACTTTAGATTCAACTCCTGCTTTTTCTTTTTGACGTGCTCCTTCCATTTAAGTTTTGCGTCTAATGTCATTCCTAAATATTTACCTGTATTAGCATAAGGAATTGGTAATGAATTAATTATAAAATGTATCCGATGACCAATCTTTAGATTTGCAAAATTTACATTGACTGACGTAATCTCATTTAATCAAATGCGCCATTTTTTGGTCCATTTGCTCACAGCATCAGAGGCTCTTTGCAGTTTTACTACAGCTTCTTCAATTTTATTTCCAGTCGCTAGAATTGCAGTATCATCTGCAAAGGTGGCAATGGTTGTATCTTCTACAGTAGGAAGGTCCCTTGTATATAACAAATACAAGACCGGTCCCAAAACACTACCCTTTCAGCTGTTATTTTCTTCAGTTCAGAATATTCTCCTTCATATTTCACTCGGAAATGTCTCTCAGTTATGTATGATTTGAGTATTTTGTAATATTGTTTCGGTAGGTCTCTTTGTAATTACTCTGAGTACATGAACTCGTCATTTTGTATGATGTTCATGTATGAAATGTTTACAGTGGTCTTTTAAAAATAGTCTTTACAGGATTTTAGGTCTTAGTGTAGGTTAGACTGCACTAGTATTCGTACCCATTATGGTAAGTATAAAAGAGTCCACCGTAAGATTGATTCGAACCCACCACTTAGTGTTTTCGAAACGATTGTGGTGACTACTGCGCCGACCCCGCTCTCTCTGTTGTTTTGTTTCATATTAAAGTACTGGAAATTAAGTTACAACTTTTGTGTCGTGTGTTTACTAAATTTCCCCTACGTAAACTTGGAAATGCTTGGATTTAACCTTACAGTAGTTAGCAGAAAAGAAATCGTAGGATTTTCCCGCCGTGAGATTACTACTACAAACGATACGATGTAAAAACGATTAAATTTCGCATCAGATCAAAAACACGTTACGCAGAGAGCTGTGTAGTGTGTAGTAACTCTTGTAGTGAATCCTGCAGTAATAACTTTGTGATTACGGGCGGTGGAGCGTACCGTCAGACAAAAACACGCATCCCCGACTTGTGTGTGTCTGCTCCTCACTATTAAGTGACGAGAGAGACAACGTGAATTCGCCAAGTGAAAACTTAGCTCGTCCTTTGTAAACTCGAAGCACAAGAGTCGTCAAACTCCTGCCGCCACTGTACAAGAGATGCTTATCGTCGACCGCAAAAGCACCCAACTAAACGCTGTTTTCCGCGCTCACGAAACCAAACACTCACCATAAAAAATTACAATAAATCGATGCTACAAACGGTTTTTAATTCAATCAGATTAAATGTGTGTGTGTGTGTGTGTGTGTGTGTGTGTGTGTGTGTGTGTGTGTGTGTGTGCGCGCGCGCGCGCTTAGTTTGATAAACAAATAGGCGTATTGATAAAAGTTGTGGTTTTGAATAAATCAGGACATAAAGTCATCCCAAGCCCCGTATTACAAAGGAATAATTTTTTATAAAAGATTAATAGTTATACACTATTTATGCATATTTGTGACTTGGTTGTTCAATGGAAACAACATAAATTTGTATCGTTTAGCGGAATTAAATCGGCAGTTAGGTGTGCTGGTGGTCGCGTGCATGACTGTAGTGGCAGACTTAGCTCGCCGTCTTCATGTCATGTTCACGATAGAGCAGTATCGCCCGCCCTTCTCACCACTAATACTATATAATTCATTAAAGAATCGATATTTGGTCCAAGAGTTGTTCGAATTACGGTTTGTTCGTGTCTTGACAATTTCAGAACAGTTCTTCCCCCTCCCTTTTTCTCTAGGGACTTACCTTACAGAACGTCAGTGAGACACAGCCATTATGTCTAACGATATGTTGTACACACTTAAGTTTTAACAAAGTTGGAAACATTATTTGCCGAGTTGTTAGGCCGGGGCCTGTCGTTCGTGTTTACAGACGTTTCGACCCCACCATCGGAGACCATCTTCAGTGTTGAAAGCAATAAATTGGCACGGTGTCCGCCAGAGATGAGGTAGAGATTGCAGTGAGGAGTCTCTACCTTATCACTGAGATGAATTGCCGGACACCGTGCCAATTTATTGCTTTCAACACTGAAGTGGTCTCCGATGGTGGGGTCGTAACCTCCGGAAACACGAACGACAGGCCCCGGCCTAACAACTCGGCAAATAATCTTTCCAGCTTTGTTAACGCCGACCGTCAAAGCCTTAGAAATTAAATTTTAATCTTCATAAATTGTTGCGGTAATTTTCTTGTCCCCTTCGTTCCCTCGGTCCGCTTAAACTTGATCCGTTCAGAAGAAGGACGTGGAAAATCCATCCATATCAATTCAATATTCTCAGCACAGTTCGCGTTTCGAATACATTACTGTATTTACATAGTTTCTCGACCTTCGTCACATTGTTTTTAATTTTATGGCCTCGTTTTGCTTTTGTTGTTGTGAAACCGACAAACTTTCAGTTATCTTCCACCGTTAAGTTAGTCATCGTGTTCACAAACAAACAAAGGTAGACTATTACACCGTACGAACACGATGATGAATATTAAACACAGCGTCTCCGTACGATTCGTACAGCGCCGACAATCAAACCGCGTCTCTCTCTCTCTCTCTCTCTCTCTCTCTCTCTCTCTCTCTCTCTCTCTCTCTCTCTCTCTCTCTCTCTCTCTCTCTTAGTATTCGGCTCGTCCACAATTAGCGAGTGCACCGTACAAACCGGCCGTCGGTCGTCGAACGACAAAAACATGTTTAAAATTCACGGACAACGTTAGTGGGCAAGATCGACTTTTATATTTGGCTAACGTAAAAAGCAAACAGTGGCACATAATTTTCTTTGTTTATTTCAAGAAAACAGTCTGTGATCTGAATACAGACGGGCTGCGGTGCAGGTGGATGCAACAGCCAACAGCGTCCCCATAAGGAGGTCTACAGCGTTAATAAGGCGTCAATATTAATCAGCATTCTTTTCCGTCCTCTTCTTCTTCTATTATTATTATTAGTATTGTTATTGTTATTATTATTAGTATTATTGTTGTTTTTGTTGTTATTATTATTATATGAATGATATTATTTTGTTTTATAATGTTTGCATTTTGGCATACTAATTTTCTAATATTCAATTTTTCGACTTATTTTATAATTTTTATGTCATTGTTATTAGATATGGATAATAGAGCGAACGTCCTAGCGTAGAGCGACACTTCAAAAAGTGAACCGGCGGCAAAGCCGATAAACTTCGAAAAAACGTCGATGTTTTTAATTTAAGTAAATCCGTGATGATCGTAATTCAAACAGTCGCATTCGATGCCTTAACAGAAATCAAATGGCTGAAACTGTCATGATCTAGAGCCTTAAAGCTGTCTTATCCGCATATCCGACAAATATGACATGTAACTATGGTATCGTCAGATGTTTTCGACAACGATATTGTGTCCACGTATTTCTACAGTTGTCGCTGTCTTCATGCCCTTGGCCACTCGGTTGGTCCACATGTCGATGTTCTTTAAGTATCCAACTTCCACTTTTTCTCTTTCCATCGCCTCATCTAGGTTCTTTCTCCATGATCTTCTTGGTCTTAGTCTCCCATCATCTTTCCGTGAGATGAATCTGATTTGCTCTTCAACGGCAGCTGTTTGCTCTTCTTAAGGTGCGTCCAGACATGCAACAACGTATCGTACGCAACACCGTCGCGTGTCATATTTAGACGGCACATCGTAACCGCAACATCGTAACGTCGGAGCGTGACATCGGGGCGTTCCGTCGCTTGTCGGTTTTACAGCGTCACATCAAAGGAATGTTACGTGCTGGCGTTACGCATGCTCTTTGGATGTCTGGACGGGACTGCGTAACCAGTGCTTTATCAGTAGCCTACGCAACATGGACTGGACTGAAGAACTTACGCTACAATTTATTGAAGTGTATCGCAATAAAGTAATATTGTGGGATACAAAACATCCCAGATACTATAATAAAATAAAGAAAAATTATGCTTGGGATGAACTTGCGGAAGATTTTAATAAAACTACGGTGGATGACAGTAAAAGAAAAGTTAATAATCTTGTCAGCGTTGAGACGGGAAAAGTCTGATTGAAATTTCAAATCTGAAAGTAACTGATTACCACTGTACGTTCTTCTCTTATACAGCTGCGTATGCCACCATCGTCTTTCCCGACGTTCCTGCTTTTTTACTAAACAGTCCATGACTATACAGGCTGCCGTAGCTATATCCATATTTTTGTCCTGCACACTGCACATACACGTCCACTACACCTTTACACGTTTTCTACAAGAACTGACGGATGCACTGGCGTAGTGTTGCGAACATCTGTTACGCGACGATGTATGTGTCACGGCCATGTCCTGTTACGATGTTATGTCACGATGTTGAGTTGCGCGTCGGTGTTGCGTTACGATACGTTGTTGCATGTCTGGACGCACCTTAACGTACATGTCCGCGCAATGTTAGTCGATTTTGACGTAGAATACGTCTTACCTTTCAGGCCAGCAATTGGCACCCCCAACCAGAAAATCGAGCATTACGTTTTCACGTCACGTTTGAAATTGAAATATTATCTAAACGACAAAAGATTTACGCTTATATGAGGTACCATTCGACAGATAAAGGAACAAAGATAATAAATAGCACAACATAAGCGGGCTATTATATCATCCAGAGGGGGGAGAAATAGAAATGTTTTGCGCCGCTCGGCGCGCACTAAAATTAGTATTTCTTCGGTTTCCGATGCGACAGAACGTCGAGTGAGGTGTCGTTAAAGTTGTCTCATCGAGTACTATCTACATACCGTAATAGCGGTGATATTATTAAGAGGTTTGAATAATCGTAATTCAAGTTGTAAAAATCGTATGTTCGGACAAAATGTCGCGGTATATGGATGCTAAACGTGCTCAAAAGTATCGTAAACCCATACAGGAGAGTAGAGAAAATCATGGGGAATTCAAAAAACCCAAAATGACCAATGACGAACGTCAGAGGATTTACCGACAACGCTTAAAAGACAAGGAAATAAATACTGAAGTCGAGTCAACACCATGGAGACTAGAATTATTTACCATAGTAACAAGTAAATAAACAAATGATATTTAGCGGCATCGTAACTATACCTTTATCCGTTCCTGCAGTTTTTAATGTTTTTACTATGCGATTGTATTAATATATTTTGTAATTTTTTATACAGATACGTCTATATATTTTGTAATTGTCTTGAGCGATTTAAAATGTATGTTTATACGTATTTCTGATGATGCCACCGACTACGCTGGGTAACACCACCATCGATTTGACTTTCACCAGAAACATCAGCGTTGATATCTTACCTTATATAAGCCATTATAAATAAAGTCTTGCTTGAACCAACTAATTAACTTGTATGATAATTTTGCAAATAAAATTTTGTACTTTGTAAAACTAAATATGTGTTTATTCATTTTATTCATTACACATTAGCAACGCTAAAGCACACAGACGTATTCTACGCTCTGAAGATTTGCGGCCGTGGCTCCGCCACAGCCCTCGCCGATTTTTTCTTCTATATAATCTAATTACATAAATTTTGTTTATGCTCGTTTTGTTGAACATCCATTTTGCTCAGATCTTTATATTATATAATACTCTCTGTGCCGAAAGGATGACATTGGCATCAAAGCGACTGGTATCAGTGGTAATTCATTTTTCTATCTCACATCAGTGTAGTTACGTAGTGGACACGCTTCTGCACACTATTAAACAACGGCTATAGTACTTGCTTATTGTACAGTAGAATGACGAGTCGGCTCAATTGAATGTGATAAGCTGCGGCTGATGAATACTAATTGCGGCAACGTGGACTGAACCATGTTTAAGGTATTCTCATCTTACTAATGGTGCAATGTGATTGGTTCACAGAAACAACGCCGGAAGTGCCGGGAAATTTAGAACACATTGTTATATCAAAGGCTTCCGACTGTCATCCTTTTGGCCGAGACAGTATTACCATAGTCTTGTAAATTCTCATCTTGCAGATTATATCAGTTTATAGCAACCTCTGTGTTCGTAATCACTTCTTTCACTGTACCATTTCCAAAATTAAGGCATCAAATGCCCAATATTATCTCTTGACTTATCTGCCAATTCCTGGATTCCTTGCTTATTGTGCTGTTGTCAAACAACACATTTCTGTAGGTAAATTTCGACACCGTTTTTTAAGTATTCCTCTTTTAGTCCACTGGATAACTAGAACAGAAGTAAACCTCTCTATTTACTGCAGTTACGTAACCTGCAAAGACAGTTTTTTTTTTTTTTTTATGTTGAGGCTGATTAAAATGAACTTGGTCAAACACGTATAAAGAAGAATTAAAACATGCTTAATAACTTTGTGCCTGCTGAGCGCGGCTCAAATGAATTTTATTTCTTTTTGCTTTTACATTTCTTCGTACATTTGTGGCTGTAAAACGCAAAATGCAAAAATAATATGCCAGCAAACTAGCTTTGGGAATAACAGAAACATTTCATATGTTTGTTTTTGTCTTTCTTTCTTTCTTTCTTTGCGTTATTATGTTTCTCAGCAACTTTGCTTTTCAATTAATGAATTTTCCTCAGATTAAAACCGTACACCAGAGGACGGAGTGCGCGCATTTCTTGCAGATTAAATTTTTTGTTGCCCACACTGCAGTACTAACAACAGCGAAGTACATAAGCGAGCCGTTTACAGTTCCAAAGTACAGTAATGGAATAATAAAACTAAACAAAACAAAGTGTGAGTTGTACATAAACAGTTGTATAAAGTTTGCTCTGGAACGTTTAAAATGTATTTGCCAGGAGAACGAAGCTGTTTGATAGTAAGTGCTGCGTTTTGGAACACCGAAAACAAAAACAAGGTTGTACAAACAAGAGACTCGGAAGGTACACCTTTTTCGCCTGCTCTCTGTGAAACTATCAATAGAGACGATAATAATGGCCATGCAAAATCGTACAGGAATGTGGGTGAAACAATTCAGCCTGTAGTAAATTCACAATAATGAGTTAGCAGTAACAGGCTGTATGTAGTTTCTTTAGAGGTGGCTACTAAATAAACTGTGTATACCGATGACATACGCGGCATATGAAGAACTATTAATTGTAATCATACACTTAGACACCTGAATCAATCTAAGACCAAGACCATCATAGTTGATCACTTCAGCAAAGAATGAATCAATATCAATCGGGTGACGACAAATTATGACAAACAAAGGAGGCTGTTAGGTTCACTGATGTCTAACAACGGGGACTCCATTGAGGAAAACAAAAGAAGCCTACCTACATCCAGAAAAACCAATAAAACTACAGTGCTAATAAAAATTTTGAAAGTTACGTGATATGCTAATGCTGGATAATAGTTTCCATCCCAATAGATATTCAGTCCAATTCCATGCCAGTCCTATTCAAGTGAAACGAATGCGCTGAAACAGGAAGATCACAAAAGAATCGTCGAAGCTACAAACCGTGGTCTAAGTCGTAGTCTTAGAGTACTGTGAGAGGAACGCACGTCAAGAACTTTGATATTACAAGAACCACAGCAAAAAATAGGTTTACTAAAACAAAAGTCATACCGGAGTCATTCTGGCATACAGCTGCCGGAATAGGCCAAATGAAAAGTCTTTATTATGAGGCACAAGTAACAGAATTAGAAGGCAAGTAGGTCTCCACTGAAATGATTGGAAATCAACGAGATACTCACTACACGAAGCAAACACTTAGGATAAATGTTTTGAAAAAAATATATATATATATTTTGCAACGTTACAATATTATACGCAATTACACAAATACATTAGCATGTACTCAACGCAACTATAAAGTGTATTACACTGGCCAGGTCGCAGGATTTTTTCCTCGTTGCGTCAAGTAGTTGCACAATAATTAAATAATTTTCAAAGAGGAATGAGATGTTATTGACATGAAATAATTAATTAAAACCGTTTCAAAATAATCATTCTATGATTTATTAGCATTAATAGAAAAATATTCAAATATTAAAATTTCAAATATTAGATAAATAAATATTCACTTTTATAAGCTTCACAAATATAATGTAACCTGCTATGCTGTTCATAACATATCAAAAAAATAAACAACCATATAATCTTACTAGCTAAACAAACATGTTAAACAAGTTATTAAATCATTTTTATTTTTGTGTGCCTGAAATTAACTCAAAATTTAAATAATAATAGCAACTCATTTACTAACAAAATAATATTAAGACTCAGAATAACATTTATTGTTGCTATAAACAAAATAAAAATAATATAACATTTACTTCCCATCTATTATTTATTTCTACTGACACACCCAAATTTTTAACATACAACAAAAGATTAGTATTTCTTTTCTAAATTTTCTTGTTAAATTAAATTCTTTTATTTAACTACTATTTAACTTTCAAACTTTATTTATTTACTGTTCATAGGTAAGTTCTTTTCGAGATCTCTTTTCACAACAAAAAAATAATTGTTTTTTTTTTATCACCTGCATACATCTGCCGTTACCGTTTCGTGTGTGTGTGTGTGTGTGTGTGTGTGTGTGTGTGTGTGTGTGTGTGTGTGTGTGTGTGTGTGTGTGTGTGTGTGTGTGTGTGTGTGTGTGTGTGCGCGCGCGTCCAGAATCCTGAGAATTTAATAATGATGATGATTATGCTGCTGCTGTGTTCGTTGTCTCTCCGGGTTGTTGTTGGTGATGCTCCAGATTTCCTCCATAAGTCTTGGTGTGTGTGGTCCTGATCGGTCGGTAAACCGGCAGGGTGACGTGTGAAGATTTCTTAAGTCTGAGACCAGCCCAAAATTGCTGGTGGTATTTATACTGGACGGCGATCTGACAGGTTCAGGACTGTTTTCGACATGTTAGATATTGTCAATTCGTGCAAAGCGTCCTTTTAATTACAAATCACTTTTTGGTTCATTTTCGCGATTTCATGATCATCCTCGTAGCATGAGCGATATCATTATTTGCGTAATTTTTTCTGGTCACTCACATGTACCACACTTATTAATTATTATTTAATTACCCTAGTAATTAACATTACATTAGTTAGCGTCTTTATTATTGCACATTTTTTGCAATAATTTTATAATACCATACTCGTTAAAAATTCCTTAATGTAATGGTGTCTTTATAATTAGGGTAAGTCTTTGTTCACAGGTTTAAAACGTATTAATTAGTTTATTTTAATCCGGTTAAAACCTGATTAATTGACAACCAACAATTCGTACGTGTCTCCCCTTCTCGTTGTTCAATGCAGGTCGGAACTGGCATACACACACATACACACAAACGCTGTATTTTACGCTACCGAAGCAGGTGTCACTTTCGACAGGCCCCAGCCTGTATTCTGCCGCACAAAATTGTTTAAAACTCTTCGTCGTATTCTTTTTACACTAATTATTTACAAAATATACCGCCCTGGGCAAATATGCAAATGCATGTATTGTTGCAATATATATATATATATATTCGGGTTAAAACGTCCTGCGACGTTGTCCAATGCCTAATTGCCAATATCTCCTGTCGTTGCAGTTTTCTTCGGTTAGACCTCGTACACTCATTGATCTCCTTACACCCTGTATCCATGTTACTTTTGGCCTTCCCCCTTTTCTGTTTTCCTGTGGTATCCATTTCATCACTCTCTTTGCCAACCTCTCCTACCCATTCTCTACACGTACCCATACCAAATGAATTGTTTTTTCTTGATGTGTTCTAAAACAGTTTCTTTTATATTCATTTGTTGCTTAATTGTTTCGTTTCTGACCCGGTCTAATTTTGGTGTTCTACATATTCTTCTTAAGGCGTCCATTTCTGTGGCTTCTATCTTTCTTTTCAGATGTTCTTTCATTCTCCATGTCTCAGATCCATATACATATGTGCTCTTAATCATTGTGTTGTATATTCTCATTTTCCTTTGTTTTCCTATTTCGGTGCTCCACAGTATTCCATTTAGAGACTTATTTATTGTTCTTGCTTTGTTTACTCTACACTTTATTTCTGTATCGTCTGTCCCTTACTTGTTAAAATTTATTCCCAGATATTTGTAATTCTCACATTTTGCTACAATTTCACCGCTTTCCAATACTATGTCGGTCGTGTCCTCGCCTATACACAAATATTGTGTTTTTTCCACATTCATTTGCAGTCCCTATTTTCCGTATTCTTCCTTCAGTTTGCGTGCCATGTATTCTAAGTCATATTTGTCATGTGTGTATATTACTTGATCATCTGCAAACTGAAGTATATATAGACAGGTGTCATCGTCGATTTGGATGCCTATTCCACTGCATTTCTTTTTCCAGGTTGTTAAAGCTTTGGCGACATATATTTTAAAAAGTGTTGGGGAAATGCATCATCCTTGTCGCAGAACTTTGTTGACTGTAAAGGGTTCTTATATTTTATTTCCTAATTTCACTGCAGATTTCATGTTATTGTACAAGTTTTGGACAGCCTTTACGAGGGTACGATTGATGTTGGTATTTTGAAGCACTTCCCATAGTTCTTATATTGGTATGTTATCATAGGCTTATCTTACCTATGATAACATAACTTAGGCTCATCTTATGTTTTGAAAATATAAGATCCTAATATATAATGGATCACCAAACCTTTATTCTGGTGAAAGAAGACAGGAGGCAACATCCTAATCGGCGCGTGAACTATTCAGAAGTGGTAGAAAATTATAAAATCACACACTCTTCTAACACCAAAGATGGTTTACAGAGTTATCCAAGCAAGTCGAATATGTAGAACTGAAATGAATGACCATAGAATCTCGAAGAGCAAACGGTTACAAGTTTGGAAATGTGTATAATAGATCATTGCAAGACTCAAGAAGAAGCGAAGTTCCTTCGGGCGGTAAGCCAGCGGTACCGATGATTGATACAAATGTAAGGACTCGCTAGCAGCTGTCGTCGTTATATAAATAAGTCTAGGAAATGCGTTATCAGCACAAATCATGGTTAAAGACATGATAATAAATGTTAGAATATCATGAAGATCAAGGCGATATCTGAAACACTATAGCCGAAAAATAACTTACACGGTAGTCGGCCATCAGAATTAGTAAATACATGGCCAAATAGGTCAAAGGAGTCTGGAATAAAAAAAAGGAGTAAGAAACTATGTCTACAAAGACCTGGAACAATATACAAGCGATGGTAAGGGAAGAACTACAAGAAGCGCGCACAACGCCGCAAGGGGAATGATATACTCTTCCCTCACAATCATAACACAAAGGTGGAACATGCCTCCGAATGAAGGAAGTATAAATCGACCGAGTTTGTGATAGCGACGTTTGGAACAGGCAACGTTAGGCATCTGATGGTAACCAGTACGGTCTATTTTGTTATAAACAAACTAGATTTATGAGTTTTACATTCCATTTTTTTTACTTCCATGTTCCATAAGGAAATGGAAGTATGGTGATGGCGAAAAAATCGTGTTCGAGATAACGACTGATTCTTATTGTACTACCCTCAAAACATGAAGAAAAGTCATTTTCCGAAAAGTATCTGTGTGTGTGTGTGTGTGTGTGTGTGTGTGTGTGTGTGTTTGTGATTTTTTCCATGGCGAACCATAACTGCCACAAATTCAAACAGAATCAAACAATTGTTTGTATATGTGCCTGAGTTGTAGAGGATTCAAAGCTTTTTGATTTTGGTGAGGATCGGTTAAGGGGAAGGGGTAGTTTACCTCCAACATTTTATGTTTTAACAAGAGTAAAGTACTTAATTTTCGTAAAGTATCCTGAAAAGAAGGTCATAATAATCCACTGTAGAAAGGTAGATGAAATATCTATAAATGAAAAGGGTAGTTGAAGGGGAAGGGGATAATTTTCTATAATGAAAATGAAAGTTGAAGGGAGAGGGGATAATTTTGTATGTGTGTACTACGTTATTGGAAACAGAGAAGTAGTTTGTTGTTGAAATTTCTTCCCGGGCCGTTTGGTCGTGGTCCAATGTTTTCTGTAAAACCAGATGTTTCAGCAGTGCCATCGACTGCCATCACCAGTGAAATTCGAGTGCGCTAACTTGTGCTGGTATACGTTAGTGACCACAGTACTGTGGCTAAGGCTGAAGAAAGAAGTAGTTTCTATGGAAATATTTCATTTCGAAAATCTTAAATGTAAATATTTTAAATGTAAATCTTAGAACATGGAAGTCATGTATGGTTCTCCATGCCGATGTTTTCTTCTAAGATAATGGAATAAAATTAAGGTTTTTAAGATACCAAGTTCCAACTGACTCGTACAAGTTGGGAATACGCCACGAGCACAGCGTCAAGATTTACAATACGTGTACACATATTCTCTCACCACACTGATATAGAGAACATCCCCTTCCACTATTTACGAACCAATTTTATTCACTTGACCTTTATGCGCCAAAAATGGTAATAGGTCTTGGCTCTTGTGTGGCGCCAAGAGATAGGAATACAACCGTTTCTACTCCACATCAAATAATAAAGTTAAAACAGAATACACTGAATGAAGTTGGATAGAAGTTGTTATTCTGTGATACTCGGCTTACTGAAATTGGATACAGTCTCGTTACAAATCTGACCCAATTGCAAAACAAATTCTGTTTCTACCAACGTTATATCTTTCGTATTTTACAAGTCTCCTTTTTTTAATCGTCTTTCAAGGGGGAATCTCGGTCTACCCAACTAACCCGAGTCGTCCATTATGTATGCCCCACGACAGAGGAGGTATTCCAACTTTATTTCTTTTCGAATCAACCCTAATGTCGCTTTTTTTGCATCTACTTTTTGGCACTCACTTAACACAGCGCTGTAAACTATGATCCTCTATTCCGCTAGTCGTTGATCTGCCATTTGCACCCTTTTCCAATTTTCCTGTTGTTCGCATTTTACCTATAGGTCTATAAGTAACGTGTATATCTTGTTATTATAGTTGCCGCCTGTATATCTTGTTATTGTAGTTGCCACCTGTATATTTGTTATCTTATAATATATATTCGCTTTCTACAGCACATAATCTTTTCTTTACTTTTCTTTTCTTTTCTCTTCTTTTCTTCATGAATTATTTTTTTAACAGCATTTGCAGATACATTGTGGAACATCCTTTCCGTCGTCTCTCGACTGTTGCTTTTGTTTCAGAACATTCTACGTAATTGAAACACGTAACACCTGATTTCCAGTGCTTTTACGGTATCACTACTGTCCTCTATTCTTGATTCATAAGAAAAGAACGAAAAAAAAAAATATTTTAAAGCAAAGGTGATCTAGCCATTGTATCCGTAGTGCCTTTACGAATCTTACAGTGTCCTCATGCTACGATAACTGATCTATCTCCAGGTTATTTCTTCTTCTCCGTTCGTCATCTTCTGTAACCGGGTCACAAACACGTGTTACAATTTTTCTTTCAAACCTTTCCAAACCTGGGAAAGGAACGTTATTCCTTACTATTCTATTAATTAAATTATTATTTTAAGACATGTTTTGTAAATTATTAATTTTTTTATAAATGTTTTGCAAATCTTAACTATTATAACATTCTCGTTATTCGGAATTACTTTAAAACTTACTAGTTCATTAGCTTAAACTGATCAGGGAATCGTAGTTTAACTAATACTAATACTTTCACTATTATACGGTGTTGAAAATTACAGCGTACGGAGAGCATAATCGATTGCACAACTCTGTACCGAGATCGGATATTCCGACAAAGGATTTCTGAAATCGCGGTACCATCTTGTGTCATCAGGCTCTGCAATCGGTCGAGGTAACCTATTCAGACACTAATGTTAGCTATTGTATTGTTGTTGTACGATCGCCGTTTGCGATAACTGAATCGTGACTGCGACATTAACCAATCAGATAACATTGAATAATTCCAACAGTTTAACGATGGTATTGTTAATGAACAAATTGTCTTAGTAAATATTCAACGGTGCGCTGTTATTATAACTTGTAAATTGTAAACAATTTCGATGGAAAGAAGTGACATAATTATGCATTATTCCGTGTATAATAGTTACGCAGTCTGTGAACGTTCTGCATTAAAAAATACATTGTGTTCGCCCCCCCCCAAATATATTTACTTATTGATTAGTAACACAATGTTTATTAAGATATAGACTAATTAACCTTTTTCAATCATCCTTATAACTTGTTTTATATAGCATATAATATGCTTTAAACGGGTCACCTGTGTATAAAACAATAAGTCACATGGTTGATTAAAAAAGGTTAGAATGTCTATTCATACAAGTGACTTGGTTACTGTTGTAAACATACATGCTATATTAAGACATGTTTCAGTCTTAGAATCCAAAGTCATTTTGAGCTATTGAGCTATCACAGTCATTCTAACTACTGTCGTGGCCCAGGCACTACTGACAACGCGAATAAATAAATTTAAAATATTACGAATCGTATTTTTGGGGAGGGGATGGATTAATTCTTATTTAGTTTCTGCTCAAGACATGGATTAATAATTCTTATCTGTGATGTGTTTCCATCAAAATACCAAAAATAAGATCACTTGGAGACGTGTAGGCTTATACATGTTTCTGGATTATATACCTATTAAATACGGGTATATGTATTATGATTGGTGTGTGTGTGTGTGTAACGAACATTTTAACATTTTTGTTTACTGAGTGGACAAAATGTGTATTTACTTATTGAAGCGTTTTAAAATGATGTAATTATTAGGCTTTCTATAGTTTGTTCATGTTTCACGAAATCTTATTATCCGTTATTATTCGCTACTGGAAATTGGTAATTCCATTTTTACAAGCGTAGAAAAAAATGTTTGCTCGATCTGATTAGAAGGATTAAAATAACACGATGTCTGGCAGATAACATTTCATGAGTGGTTGAAATCTGAAGAAGCGCTACTGTAAACCCTTCGTGTTGCTCAGTCGTTGACTTTTGTCGAAGTGAAGGAATAGGGAAAAATTAAATAGTACGGGTGTGTCAAAGCTGTCCAGTACGGGATAAATTATTCTCATTGCTTTCTTTTAATTTCTTCATATGTAAATCATTCCTTTACATCACAACCTTAGCATTTCAGATTTTCTGCTCTCGCATAGACGGTTTTCCGACTTGGGTCAGGATACTGCGGCTACGATTGAATACTTTTTGAATATCTGTCTGTGTTTGTCTTGAATAACCTCCAGCTGTACCATCCCTTAAACTGCGTGGTGCGTACAGCATGTCATAAGATTATGATTCACAATTACACTACCTGACGTGTTGTGTAGTGTGAGTGGTCTTGGAAAATCAAAGAGGACGACCAAGAGCAGCGTTCTTCACAGACATGGAAAAGGAGCTGAACTTCCTATCGTACTCTGATTTAAAGAGGAGACGTGGAGATGGAGAGGGAGACGTGGCTAACTAGACAAGGCATAGCCTTTAAATGGCATTTCGATAATACAGGGTGATTCAAAAAGCACTTTAAAACTTTGAAAGCGTATAGAAATTGATTCAGATGACTTACAGAGTCGGTTGAGGTGCCATTTTAAAGTAAAACACACCACGTTTTTAATCAAAATCTTGATGGTGATGGTGTGTTTCTTATGCGTTATGCTGTTTTGGAGAGTAACGCTTGTTTGTGTTGGAAAGCGGGCAAGAAAATTACGTCCAGTTCTTCATGGTAGACAGTTTTATTAATTTTAACTGTTTGTCTACTATGTAATGAAAATTGGCCCTCATAAATTCATTCATTTTTTAATTAATTAAAAACGTTGAATAAATTTTTCAATTAATTTTATTTTTGTATTTTAATTGAAATTGATTTTATCTACTTTTTTTTGTACCGGCCATCTAAGGACCACATGCCAATTTCAATTCTTTATTCATTGTTCTTTTATTTTTCTCCAATATTCTTTCATCTTTTCACTGTGTCTCTTCTTCCTGTCTTCAGTCCACTTTGAACATCCGTTTTTCTCCCTCCTACCATGGACTCCTTCCATTTTTAACACTTTTGCCCGAAAAACTTCTCTTTCAATTGCTTCTTCTCCGTGTATATTATTTTTTTTCTAAATCGTATT
The DNA here is from genome assembly GCA_034769895.1 of Magicicada septendecula. Taxonomy (NCBI): domain Eukaryota; kingdom Metazoa; phylum Arthropoda; class Insecta; order Hemiptera; family Cicadidae; genus Magicicada; species Magicicada septendecula. The sequence continues at coordinate 80,372,185 of CM068370.1, forward strand.
GGACTTGTTTAATCCAACTTGTTGTTGACTTCTTCCCTTACAGATATTTGGAGATCTGCTTTGTTAACTTATTGTCGTCAATTCTATATAAACGTCCAAAAAATAATAGTCTACTTTTTCTCATTGTTTCTGTTATATTTTCTATATTTGATATATTTCATCATTACTTCTTAATGTCCGACCTTCTGAATTTTACGTGGGCCTAATATTTTCCTAATAATTCGTCTTTCCAATATTTCTAGTTTGTCTAAATTATAATTCAATGCTAGACATTCACTTGCGTATAGCATTCTATACGATTTTATCTACTTTAATTTTTTGACCATTCAAGTTGGTCGTTTTTTTTACCGACGAGTCGATTATATACGCGTAGAGGATGAAGAAAGACAAACAATCGTACAATACAAAGTTTCGTTCTGTCGGCCTATGCGGTGAAGGGAGGCAGCTGCCAAAAAAACAAATTTAACGACTTTCGGATATTGCGTAGTGTACGCGGGTGCGCGTGCTTGCATATCCCGAGTCGGCGGCGTCCAAGTCCGGATTAGTGTATTCACCTCATAGTCTGCCGTTGTTGTTTCACTCACGACTTTTGATTGTCACATCTTGGGACGACTGCATTGTGATTCACGATTACCTCGTCCGCAGTGTAATCGTTGTTTAGGCTAGTAGTAGCCTACACTAGACGTGTGATCCGCGGCCGAAGATCGGTGCGTATAATCGATCTGCTTCCGTCGGCCGGCAGCGGCCTCATACAACCGATCTTCGGCGGCGTTATTCATGTAATGTACATCGTATCAAGTTTTTCTGTAGTTAGAAGTGTGTTTTGAACGTGTGGAGTACTGTTTTAATATTTATTTTTATTTATAAAGTAAAATTTTATAAAGTACAATAAAATTTTTCGTTTGGGCCAGTAATTTGTTACTGTAAGATTTGTGGGAAATATCCCACAGACAAACCCTACTCTGCACTTCCATTATAAATTGTTCAGCGTCGAACACAATAAACAGAAAAAATAACAATATTTAAAAAAAAAAAAGTATATATAAGTACACAAACCTCAGCCACGTACTCAACCAATGTGTACTACCGACGCGCGCCGACTGTGAGTACAGTGAGGTGCATACCATACAAAACAAATGTATTGCGGAGTTGCCGATGTTCAGTCGAGCCGAAATCGAACAGACGCCTCGCTCTGGGTAGACAGAAGATACGCTCGACGGACTGACGCATCTTCGGCTCAGTCTCTCACATCTGGCCATTACAACACGAGCGTTACACCACGGTCGCGGATCACACGTCTAGTGTGCTACTAGCCTTAGAGACGTTCTGCGTAACCAGCAAGTATATTACAGATGAATGTACTAATCGTGCGAGTTAGTAGGCGTATTGCTTACAATGAGACTACATTCAAAACAAAATCTTAGCGTTTTTTTTTCATGTCAGAAATTATATTTTGAACGTTTTTTGTATGTCTCCACTGAGATCAGTAAGTAGAAATTTAAGTGACAGTGTGTGATAAAATGGTTTTCTGTTTAAAGCAAATCCAGACCAAAGATGGTGAAAACAGTAACCAGTTTAACACTTAATTAAACGATAATTCTTCTTCACAAATACAATAATCGAATGTATGTTACTCACAGTTCACAATATTTCAATAATAGCTGAATAGTTTCGATAATTCAGGGTGATTCAAAAAGGACTTTGCCGTACAAAGTACTTCACCGACTAATAATATTCGTTCCCCATGAGGTCTGCAATGTGGTCCGTTTGCGCGGCATGCAGACCGCCTCGGATTTCTTCATATTGATCACAACGCTCCACTTTCGCAAGCAACGTCTACTTGGCGGTGCATCATTTTGCAATCATAACCGAGGTTTTGCGAGCTGTAGTGATACATGGTTTCTACCGTACCATCGGTTTTTGGCTTATATATATATATCTGTCAGACTTACAAAATAACTGAAACTAGAGAAATCGTCCATTCACCAGGGGTGCAGGGTGCAGAAGACGCAATCAAATAAGCCCTGTGTCGAAAGACGTTCGATAACAATGGAGATAAAGTTAACGTCGGACATATAGGGCTACTTGATCTACCATGTGTGTATCATCCACCTTTGTTTGCCACCATTTCTAATGACGTTTAGCCTTTGAAATGTGTAACCGTCCTCAGTTGTTGAATAATGCAATTTCTAAGCCAGAACAACGATAGGGAAATTGATTACGATAAAGGCTATTTTTCTAATAAAAAGTTTTTGAAAACAAAATTGCAACTCAACGATAGAAGAATTATTGGGTCACTAGAACCATCTATCAAGAGTTTTTAGTTAGACGTAGTGTTGAACTTTCACGTTTCGTCGTCTTATCGACAAACTGAATTACAGAATATCCTCTTGTGTGAAAAGTTCAAGACGTTTTAACGAAATATCGTGTTATTAGACTCATTTTATTGATTAATGTCCCAGTTCTGAACACATTAATACACTTTCCTGTGTTTGGATATGATTAGAAGGCTAAAATCACACAGGGCCGAGATTCTTCTCTCGTTCATGATACGTTGTTACTGAATTTTTAAGGAAGCCCTCATCAACATACAGTAAGCAGTGTGTTGTACGTGCGAGTTGTAATCGGATGTGACGTGTGATACTCGTAACCGACCCGGTTGCTACGCTACCACACACACACACACACACACACACACACACACCGTTGTCGTACTTGTTTGTAAGTTTATGTTTCCTTTTCTGTGTGAGAACAATAGACTTTTCGTTATTTATTTAGAAACATGGCGTTAATTAAGACGGTGAGTTATCAAATTTCACGACAACACGTAATATCTGTCTGTACTGTAGTGTTGTTGGCAAAACATTCGACTCTGATGATTATAAGAAAGGCTACGCTACGTGTTTTTAGTACAAACGAAGGTGTTCATTGTAAATACTAAGAAGTTTTCTTTCCCCTTACATCTCCTTCTGACTCATCTGTCTTCAACCAGTTCAGAGTTGCCTGAGTGTCCGGTTCGGTGCCTTGCAACTTCTCATTCGTTTCTCTTCCTCCTCCTCCTCCTCCTCCTTCTCAGTCTCTTTCTTTTTCTTCAAACTATTTCTAATCTTCTTATTTTCTCTTTTCTTTCACTTCATTAATACAGGACGCTAGCTTTTTGCCTTTCCTACATCACGGCCTGTACACAGCAAGAGGTTTCCTAACTCTGTTGTTATTTTTAACATCGACGGGTAGACGATGTATCCCAAAATGTAGAATACGATGGGCCAGGGTCTGCAGTTTTTTTTTTCTAGGAGGGATTCACATGCCTAGAAAACTGATGTCGCCATAGCTACCAAAGCTTCTGTTTTCTGTTCTCTGTATCCTACTACTAACGGGCGCGCGCATGCGCGTTCCATGGTAATCGTAGGCCACCTTCTACTCTATCAGTCCTCCACCTGAAGTGTTGATTACTATTACTTAAGAATTCTTCATATGACAACACTTAATGTTGCCTAATACTTTTTTACCAACGTAAGCATTGGACTCCGTTACGTTACCAACGTAAGCGTTGGAGTCACAGTGGATACATAGCCTATACCGACCAGAACTAGGAATCGTAAATGCACCACGCACGCAACGACTCGTCGTTGTAATTTCTAAGATAATAATAATATATTAATAAACGATTGAATGATTTAGTTTAAAATATAACTAAAGATTGTATTCCCTAGATGTTTTATAAACGTTTCAAACGAATGAAACCTTTAAACTAATAAGGTGAACATTGATGGTAAGGACCTGGAACAAGTTAGCAATTTCGAATACCTGGGCTACAGTGTGTCTTATAATGCATGCAACAACGTTGTGAATAAGTTCAACCTTATGTGCGGGACCATCAGGCGAACCATTAAGTCAGCAAGTAAAGGAACACGCCTGAAATTCTACAAGGTGATGGCTCTTCCCATACTTCTGTATGGGTCCGAGAAAAGGCCAGGCCAGTCGCATCCAAGCGGCTGAAATGAGATTTCTCAGGCACGTGGCAAGGTAAACTCCCCATGATCATAGAAGAAACACAGGTACACAGCAGGAACTGAATATTATGAGTATACTCGACAGGATCGCCCAGTATCGGCTGAATTGGTGGGAACATCTTTGCCGAATGAGTGACAGCCGCATCCCTAAACAACTCTGGAACTATAAGCCGAGGGGACGGAGAGGTGTGGGACGTCCGAGGAAGCGCTGGAGTGACCAGCTCTAATCTTTGCTTATTTGAGAGCGGAACAAACCGTACTTGGTTTAATCCGTGAAGATGATTATGATGATGATAAATGTAACAAGTCAAAACCGGAAAACAATTAAATGGATACGGAACCAAACTAAAATAGACGACATAGTGTATAGAGTTAAGAAAATTAACATTATCTAGATGAGAGCATGGAGACGGTCGCAGACGGACCTTAGTTTGGAGAGAGCCACGTCGACGGTCCTTTGCACAGTGGAAACGCTCCGGTGAACATATAAGCGCTAACGGTGATAGGCTGTACACACAGGGCTGAATGTACACAGAGAGATAGAGCTCTCCTAACTCATTTAATGTTTGGTAGTGGTGATGAATCATTCGCTGTCAACTATTATAAATATTTGCGATAAAGTTTCTACGGAAGCAAAGTTTGTTCAATAATATTGAATTCCGGGAAAATAGTATAGACTACTTCCTATGCGATGCCAGAAATATATCATTTCTTTTATTGATTATCGTTTTATAATTATAATAAATTTTACTTGCAGAAATGTTTAATATTTGAAGAAGACCTATTCATAACTTTTTATAATTGTACTACAAATTAAAAGGAAAATTGACATTGTCCTAAGGGTTTCACGGCCGGTGTCAGTTGTATAAGAAAAGGTGTCCGGGCTGTTTGGCCGTGGTCTACGGTTTAATGACAAATCAGACGTTTCAACAGCACCACTGGCTGCCATCATCAGTGGAATTCAAAGAAATCCAAGACCTCCTGAACGTAGGTTGTTATCGTCAGGCCCACAGTACTGTGGTAAAGGCTGACGATAACAACCTACGTTCAGGAGGTCTTGGATTTCTTTGAATTCCACTGATGATGGCAGCCAGCGGTGCTGTTGAAACGTCTGGTTTGTCATTAAACCGTAGACCACGGCCAAACAGCTCGGAAAACTCTTCTTATACAGGAAAATTGAGAGTTCGTAGATAAAACCAACAGTGCGCTATAAGTGAACTCTTATGTCGTAGATTAATTAATCTTGTCAGGCACATCCAGGATTGTTGTAAACCTGCGTACCCGACAGGGTTGTAGTTTGCCTCGAACGCATTTTGATATTTATTAAACAGTTATGGGAACGTAAACAAATTTAAAATACAAATTTTTAATATTTAAAAAAATTTGTTTTAGTATGTTTAGTATTCGCGAATGACCCTCTGATTGTTGAAGATTCTGAAGGTAAATTACAACGGGCAGCTTATAGTCTATCAATTAAATGTGGGGATTACGGGATGAACGTGTATCAAAAAATAACGCCAGTGACATTTCACGGGCAAAATACCAAAATAGCTATTAATAAGCAGCCGCAGAGATAGTTACCACTTTAGTATGCGTGGAAAAATCAAGGGAACTTTAAGAACAAAATCTACAAAACCCACTCAATTCAAGTCGTTCATGGCATTTCGGAGATCAGTTATAGGTTCCATAAGAGAAGATCGTATTAGCAACAACTCAATTAATTCTCAATAAACGAAAAAATCGTATTAGCAACAACTCAATTAATTCTCAATAAACGAAAACATCGGGAAGAGGGGACGAAGGTGGCTGATTCGTCTCGACCTGTGGTTCCCAAACCTTCCAGTCCGCCGACCCCCTCCCCCCAAATAAAAAATTTCACGGGCCCCGTCTGAGTTATGAACTAAACAGTAAATATAATACACTCTTATATTTGTATTAAAATGTATTAAAATCAAAATACTCTTAACTTGCAAAATTATAATATTAATTAAATCAAATATAGTTTAACGTGAACAATGAAGCTGCTTTTGAACAATTAGCTGTGGGATATTGCGTTTAATGTCTTGATAATTTCAATATTAAGTCACTCTCGACATCAAGTTTATTTCATAACTTTGCCTACCTCGGCTCTATCTTTCCAGCCACACGTGTCGAAAACCAGCAACACGGGAAAACGTTTTGCTTAGAGATAGTGCTTATATGCGAGATACTGTGCTTATACGTAGACTAAAACAGCCCAATCAGTTGTGCGTTGATGCGGCGTTCTACTAAGTTCGGCTGACAAACAGATCTGCTACACGATATGATTTAAAGACATTATTAAAGCCATTAGTTTGAAATTACTTTTAAATTACAATTAGTTTGAACACAAACAAAGTACCTACTGGAATCTTCTACTAATTGTTTTAAGATTCTAAAATTTACATTTTAGAACATAAAAAATCTGAGAAAATTACTGTATATTCTATTTTTTCTTAAAAGTGTTCGCGAACCCCCCGAAACATTGTCCCGGGCCCCACTTGTCTAGACGCTGTGGAAGAGAATAAATTACTTTTAATTACAATTAGTTTGAACACAAACAAAGTACCTACTGGAATCTTCTACTAATTGTTTTCAGATTCTAAAATTTACATTTTAGAACATAAAAAATCTGAGAAAATTACTGTATATACTATTTTTTCTTAAAAGTGTTCGCGGACCCCCCGAAACATTGTCGCGGACCCCACTTGTCTAGACGCTGTGGAAGAGAATAAATATCACGACGACCACTAAGGAATCGGGGCTTGGGGAGGCGAAAGAATAAATGGTCAAATAATATCTAGACGCCAGAACAGGTTGAAAACGTGATAGAAAAGCAGATGGTCAAGAAGAATTACACCCACAAGTGACAGTAATATTTCTTCCGCGTGAACGTAAACTTTATCCAGTGTAAATACTTACATTAGAGAATCACGGTGTGAAAGAGAACTAAATTGGGTGTTGAATGCATGGCCGAGATGAGATTCTTTCGCAGTGTGAAAGGTTCTAGACATGAGTAGGCTATTGATCCACAAATAGTGATATCCCTGATATATTGAATATCTTTATTATTCGTAGTACAAAGAAGGGTGACTTATCATCTGTACCTAATGAGCCAGAAATTGTCTTACAGCCCCATCTGTCAAAAATTATCTTTGAAATCCGAGAATATACTCCTGAAGGTCCGTGAAGCATGGAGTGACAGCCCCCAGAAACCACTGGATAAGTAACAAGCTACCTGCCTAATGTATGATGTGCAGAAGACAGTACAAAAGCTTCCTATATGTCAACGTGTAGGACCCTTCTTCAAACCCAAAAAGTGCGGGGTGGGAGTGAACCACTCCAATACTGCGGAAAAAATAAATATAAATTAGTGCATCAGCTCTTCACATAACTGATAACTTCAACTTATGCATGTTGCGTTTCATTTGTCTTACTCTGTTATAAATACTGACACATATTGTGAGCCTGTAAATTCCACTTTGTAAACGTGTTTTACTTCGTCACTTGTGTCTTGTCACTTCGAAGAAACACGGCCGTCGGTGACTTTCCAGAAGTTGCAGAGCCAGCGCGCACTGTCCCACGAGCAGCTGTGATTGAAAGCAGGTTTAAAATAACTTGTATCTCTCACAAGTGACGGAGTTCCCAGTTGGATAATCCGTCATGTCAATGTCTTTTTGTAGTTGTTTTAATCTCGGACCAGCTGTTGTTTTCTGTATGCAGTTGTAAAGTTTGTAGCAGTCCCGTAGCAAGCATGCATTATCGAGGGTGCCTCAAAACTAACTAAGAACACTGTCCTTATTATAATATCTGTACTGCCTCCTTAGCCAAAGGTATTGACGGGGATAACAATAAGTATACCGCAACAAAGAGTAATTTAAATATATGTGAAAATAAAGTTGATTTCAAGTACCTTGGATAAATTATAGTTGACGTGTCTTGTTGTAGTTCTTCTTCTCCTTCCTCCTCCTCCTCCTCCTCCTCCTCCTCCTCCTCCTCCTCCTCCTCTTCTTCTTCTTCTTCTTCTTCTTCTTCTTCTTCTTCTTCTTCTTCTTCTTCTTCTCCTCCTCCTCCTCCTCCTCCTCCTCCTCCTCCTCCTTCTTATTCTTGTTCTTCTCCTTCTCCTTCTCCTTCTCCTTCTTCTTCTTCTTCTTCTTCTTCTTCTTCTTCTTCTCAAACCACAGATTGGTCGACTTGCAATTTCTTACTTTCTGTAGACAGTCTCGTGATCATCACATTTGTTTTTTCTTTTATCCCATCCGTGTACTCCTGCTTGAGCCTTCCTCTCCCACTACTCCCCTCGATCGGAGTGGTGAACCTGTTTGAATGGCGTAACAGGTGACCAACCGTATTGCATCTCTTTTCCACAATGGATGCAATCACCGTCCTTTTCTCACCCATTCTGATGAAAAGATTTACAACTAGTCGCTGTCGAATCCGTAGAAAGGCTCGGCTTCAAAAAAAAAAAGTCGATCGGTATGTCGTATCCACATACTCTCAGTATCATATCAGTTCGAGACACCCCAAAAAAATTTACAGTGAGTGAAGTAAGGCTATCCGAAGATGTGAAGAATGTTTTCGATACGAAGATGATACGATACCGATATCGATACGATTCCGAAGATGTGAAGAAACAAGCACGATACTTTGCTTCTTTCCGCGACCAGGTATCGTACCATTTCCCACGTTAGGAACATGCCGTCGTTACAACGGAAAGCAATCGCGTGACGCCAATTAATACTCAGCGCATAGGCCCTTCTACTCACGCGCGTTTTGTTTTTTCCCATGAATGACGCAATACATACGTCATGAAGCAACAATTGACAACAGTGTATTGTCGTGCGCTGCTATTAAAAGTGACTGAATACTGGCGACCTAAAAAAACAAGTGTAATGTAAATTTTGTGCTATAACTTTGTGTTATGTTTATTTACAACTTGTTTGTCTGTTGCAGGTAAGACGGCCACGTGTCTGGCGGTTAGGTGACATAACACCGCTCTGTAAGTGTGTACAAATTCAGTTTATTCACGCCAAAGAATACATTGTACGATTTAAAGTAGTCAGAAACAGAATGGTTTATGGCGATATTGTACGTTCTCCGAAAGGAGCCCCTCTCGTAGATTATCTCATCATCAGGTTCAACAAGAAAACAACTTTGTTTGCTAATTACGTAGGGGATAATGATGTCGGTTGGTATTGGGCTTAATGTTCCGACCGCTTTAAGTTATGTGACGATCTTCAGTCAGTGAAGATTTAAGTATTAGTACTTAAATACATTCGCTTGCACTCCTTTAATCACTTCTGAGAGTTGCCACGTATGTCTTCTACATCATCATCTTCATCTTCATAACAAGGCATAGGCAAGGTGCTGGCTCTTCTTCGTGTTCTTCGTATAATACCCGTACTGTCGTCTTTGCTAAAGATAGTCAGTTTTAGTATTGGTTGACGAGGATAATAATAAATATGCCGCAACATAGTTTTTGAATAGTTTAAATATTTGTGAAAATAACGTTAATTTCAAATATCTTGGATAAATTATAGTTGGCGTGTCTTCTTCTTCTTCTTCTTCTTCTTCTTCTTCTTCTTCTTCTTCTTCTTCTTCTTCTTCTTCTTCTTCTCGCCCTTAGGTTTGTGGGGTATATTTCAGGCATCTCTTTCTGGGTCTACCCATACACCTGTGTCCTGTAGGTTTATGTTTCGAGACTTATTTGGCCCCTCTGGAATCGACTTTCTAAGTGTTCTTTCCACCATTGTTAGTGTCTTTTAAATTTTTTTATTCAAGTTAAAAACTTGTAATTCTCCTCTTATGGCTTCATTCTTTTTGTATGGTCAAGTTTAGAACACCTTTTAACTCCTATTAAGAACGTAATTTGCGAGGTCTGTATTTTTACTTTCTTGTTTCTTGGTTATCTGTCTCCTTAATTATCCAAATTATCTTTTCAGTTTCAATAATCAACATTACGTCACATGAAAATCACATATCGTGAAGATATACTGTATCCGATGCTTTGAATTTTTGTCATTAATTTAATTTTATGTTGGTGGTTCATATTTCAAACGTGTCGTATAGGTTTAGAATCAAACATGGAAGTATTACAGACTTTGCGCTCTGTTTTGTCAAATTTTCTTATCGTGACTTTTCCTCAACATTCCTTGTGTGTTTGTTTAGTCAGATATAAACGTTTTTTGTACACAAAACGTGTTATTCAGTTTGTTTTCCACGTTACACGTTAAGCCTTATATTATCTGCATTCCTGGTATTATTGACAGACGTGAGTTTATTTTCTCTTAACTTCGTGTACCATAGCGTAGGCGAGATAAAACTATCTCGCGACGTTATCGTCCCACCTATGATTAACATTGTTGCCTTATCTACTATTGCAAATACATATATACCCATGTAGCTACGTTTGTAGCGTTATTTTGCCTGTACAAGAATAACTACACAACTTATACCAGAAAGAAACCTGGACGTTCGGGTCTATGTCAAAACCAGCTTGTGCAATTAGCTTGTGATAAAAACAACTCATAGGCCTATCACCATTATCATCAATACCTGAAGAAGCTCACTTCTTCTTCTTGGTTCTCTTCTTTTTTGCTTTTTCGTTTTTTACTAGTTCACATTTATTTTCAATTTTTCTTCTGCTTCTCACTATTTTTCACCTTTCTCCTTTTATATTTTCCTTTTCTCTTTCTTCTTTTTGTCTTCCCTTCTCTGCATTAGATGTGAAGCATGACGCGTTTTTAAGGATTTGCGGATCAGTTGTGTTCTGTGGTGAGCAACTGCAAAGTGCTGTTATCGTCCATAGGTGTCTGTTATTACCACGAGTTGGCGACAGGACGGGTACTTTTGGTCAACAGACATGTTACTGGACCGGGTTGAATCGACTTGAAGTTAAACTTCAACGCGTGCCACAGATTAACTGGAACGGACCAGCACGAGCGCCATATGGTCGTTACCTGTTTATCAACAGATGAAAATATGACCAGTTCAGTGAGGAGTCCGCGTGGTGCGATTGTCAGTGCGCATCTTCCAAAGCGTGTCGCAGGTTTATTTCCGCTTCAGAATCGATCGTTTTCCTTCACGACGTATCCATCCGCCATTCATGGACACACCTGCGTCAATCTTTCGAGGGTATTAAAACGGTATTAGCGTAGTGCTAGCGATCTCAAATTGTGAACCGTACACTTGTAGGATTTCTATCCTGTTGCTCGTCCTTATAAGGATATCAGGAATGTTCAAAGCTTGCGAGTTTGATTTTTTCTCCGGATTTCAGTCTTCGTCGTCAGTGGAGCATTGAAAAATATTACTTTGAATCGGCGTTCTATGCTTTTTGGTATATCCCTTTCCTTGGGTGTCCTGAAATAAAAATGACGCGAATTATTTTAAAGGAGTAACTCTATGTGGATATTGCAGATGCGCGCCAGTATTGTCCGGCGCCTGTGTGCAGAACTTTAGTTGGCGCCCCTATCCCCTCCCCTCACAACAAAAAATCACTTTATACAAACATATAGGTGAGTACAAATGAAATACGAAATATATTAATTAACTTATAAGTTTATTGAACAAAGACCAGGGATTACAAAAAAATGTATAAACACAATAAACATACAAGAAGGGTACAAAAACAAAACATTAAAATTAATTTGGAAGAAAATAAAGTACGGTAATTTATGTTACTTGCCAAGAAAATTATTTGCCAATTGCACCTTACATAGTTTTTTTACGTAAATTAACAGATAAACTTAGTTTTATAAAAATAAAAATATTAAATATTTTTTGGTACATAATTAAGCTTACTATATTTTATTTGGCACTCAGTGAACGCTTTACTAGTTTAAAATGATGCGCGACTTGAACACGTCAGGAGCACAATACAGTCATCAAATGATGTGGGACTTGAACACGTCAGGAGCACAATATAGTCATCAAATGATGTGGGACTTGAACACGTCAGGAGCACAATACAGTCATCAAAATTTGGCGAGAATACTCGTCTAGAGCACCGAAAAGGACCTCTCTTATCTTGAAACCCGAAGTTTAGGTAGAAACTCTTTATCAGTATGCTTCAACACCATATGCGTCATAAACCGCCGAACTTCTCTAGCAATTAAGACGGTAACTAACTTTAAAATATGTGAGGCCTACTTTGAAAGAACTAAAATCAGTCCGATGTCGAGATTTACGTTTCGGAGAAAAACCTAAATAGCAGCCAATATTCAGTTCAGAAGACTCTTACACATATATGTCAACAACTAATTTAGGAAATACTTTTCAATATTTTATAATTATATGACTGTAATAAGTTATTATTCAAAAGTTAAAATTTATTAAGAGCATATTAATTTTTTTTTTGCGTTTCACCATTACAAGAAACTATTACAGAAAAAAACATAGCATTTGAAGATGAACCATCCTTTCTTCATGTGATAGGATGAAGATAGGAGGATAACTATCTTTCTTCAGCATGTTTTTATTAGTTTATAGGCCTACTATACGAGTAGTTAATCACCCCCGTTTGAAAAAAATTGTCAAAGTATTAACGTCTAATTTCTGTACTTGTAGCCAACCGTTCACGAGCCGAAATTATCTCTGCGAACAACTCGTAGCTAGCGGTCGACCGTTCGGTACCAATCATCTGAACTAAACCATTTATTTTGGAAAAACCAATGTCGTTTCTACGCTATTGCATAAGTTGTTTTCATAGTATTCCCCTTAAGTTTTATTTTTTATACTTGGGTGCTGCCTTCATGTTTCTCCTGTGTTGTTCTTTTCAGTACATTTCCAGTGTCTGCATGACGGACTCTTTCGTATTAAAAACATCAATGAAATTATGAAAAATTTTGTTTAGGAAGATTCCAATCATTTTTTTAAAAGTTTTTTTTGATATTATATTGGATCATTAAGGCAATATTTCTGCGGATTGTTTCATTAGTAAATATTCCGTAAAAGCGGAATGATACTATTTAGGATCGTACAATCTGCAATGATACCCTGTGACGTTGGTATTAGGAATAATCATATATTTTTACACTCAGCTGACGCAAATACAACAATATCTGTAGACGCCTACGAAGAAGGACCGCTAAAATTCCTTTACCGATAAGAAAATATAAAGAGGTGTTTCCCCCTCTGTAAACAAAAAATTACTCGAGGTGGTCTTTCTGTCGATGGTAGATAAGTTTGAAATCTGTCTCATGTCAAAGTTCAAGTCCGTTGCTGGAGGTCAGAGGCTAGACAGGCCTGTACGCCTGCATTAGTTGGCTGTGTTTCTTGATTGCTCGCGTCTCGTGATTATATTTTCTCCTTTCCGACAGACTCCACCCTGGTAGTGATATCATCGTCGATAATACTGTAGTATTTGTTTTGCTTATGTAAACAATTACCACATCCTCCTCAAGGCTGGTGTGGAAAAATCGTGTACAAATAACGAAACCCAGTTGGGTTACCAAAGCCAGCTTTCATTCTTCGATACTTGCAAATCATGATGGATATAGTTGCATAAATGGACAGGTTTAGATCAGATTGCAAACTGACTGTCGCGCGTAGGCGACTGTGACTCTACACTCGATATTTTTCCCATGCACCCACGCGCCGCAGGATAGGCAAGCAGGCAGTCTTGTTCCGTCTTTTGGCTATGACTCACCGCTACAGTCAGCAGTGGTCTGCTATATTTACGACGACAGATTTCATTGATTTTAATCAAAGCGATTTACACCTAATTAATTTTTCTCCGTTGTCCGACTTACAAACAATTTGAATTGCATAATTAAATTTTGTGTATTCCAAGTTTTTCACGGCCTGAATTGTTGTTTCACATAGTCCGTTGTAGACTGCCTTGACCATGCCAACGGAAATGGGTACCTGGCTACATACGTTCTGGTACAAGCCGCATGCCTTTTTGGTTGGTAAATGGCCATTCTTGTGAGATAAAATATATTAACTGATAAAATATATTGCCGATTTCTTAAAATATGCAATGTCGGTGGCAGCTCCCTACATTAAATCATAGTTGGTGTGATGGGTTCGGATTACATTCGGGAGTCTTTTTGTGAAATACACTAACTGCGGCCAAATTTATGGCCTCATTTTTTAATAGTTATATTGATAAACATTGACTAACGAGATATAAATAAACTACATTTCTCGTGTAGCGAGACGAACGGGAAAATGAAAAATCTCAAAATTGAAATTATCCGCTATTTCGCATGTTATTTGCAAATTGACATTTTCAGTTTTTTTGACACGCACAAATTTTTTTGTGTAACAGATATTAATTCTTGGATTGCGAAAAGAAGAAGGATATGGAACGAACGCATATCAAGAATTGATGACACAAGGCTAGTGAAAAAGGCAAGAGATAGCCAACCAAACACGAAGAGGAGCATTGGTCGGCCAAGGAAGAGGTGGAGTGACAGCATGTAGGACCGTTGTTATAGAACATGTCAGAGTCCTAACAAGGAAATTAAAGAAGAAGAGGAAGAATTTATTTTGAATTCTAATGTTAGTATAACAGTCGCATCCAAGCGGCTGAAATGAGATTTCTCAGACACGCGGCAGGGTATACTCTCCATGATCATAGAAGAAACACAGATATACGGCAGGAACTGAATATTATGAGTATACATGAATATACTCAACAGGATCGCCCAGTATCAGCTGAATTGGTGGCAACATCTTCGCCGATTGGATGACTGCCGTATCCCCAAACAACTGGAACTATAAGCCGAGGGGACGGAGAGGTGTGGGACGTCTGATGAAGCACTGGAGTGACCAGTGCACAGGAGCTAACTATCCTTGGCTTAATCCGTGAAGAAGAAGATGGTGATGATGATGTTAGTATAATGCTTCATTTCCACTCTGATAATTGAACTACTCCTGTTGCAAATTAGTGTGTATTGTCAACACTAGTCTTGATTGTTTGTATGGATGGAGAAGCTAGGTGTAAGAGGGGTGAGAAAGAGAGATACACTTGTGCACTTTTGTGTGTGTCTGAAAGCGCTGGCTTGCACTGGGGCTTTGTAACTTTTAATGTCTTGTTTTACTGTCCACGACTCGGTGCTTTTAAACAGTATTACGAGTGTTCCGCCGCTAACGTAACCTTAAGTAAGATAAAAGAGCAATAAAAATTGGAAACTCGGCGTGTGATAAGGAAAACGCGGCGCGACTTTCTGCAGACACGAAGCTGTATTCACAGTGTAATCGGTAAGCACGGTTGTAAAATTGCCGCTTTTGATTACGTCAGGTAACGCCACCGTCAGGTTACGTTAGACGCTTGTTTTACGTTCCGATTCGCGGTACGACCGATTGGAAACGAGTATTCAGACTATTGTGTGAAAGCCGAAGGGGATAATGTCGTAGTTCTAATGTCTGCTGTGCTACAAGTGAACAGTTAGGCCTGCAATCACGTTACTTTATTGTGTCCTATTCAGTGCTGCGCGAAAAGCTGCCATAGCGGGGAGTACAACCGACAGTTGTAGGCCTACTGACGAAAAACATGTTGCTGTCGCCAAAGTTGTTGCTGGCCACCGTAAAGTAACACTATTATACCCTTACGTACTTCACCAGTAATTCTCTTATCACTGAACACCAGATATTATAACTATATGCGTCGTTTCGGCCTTTAAAAACCAAAGTTGTATTCAGAAAAATCGATGTTTTTCTGACAATTGTATCCTGTATTAAAGTGTTAAAATGTATACTATTTCCGTTCTTAGTTTAATCCTGATGTAAACAAACAGGCGTGGCACATCTGAAACGCTATTTGCTGCTTGAATTAGAGGCGTGTCACTCTAACACAACAGTACAGACAGGGTTCATATAATATTGAAACTGTATAAACATATGTAAATTGTAATACTTTGTCCTGACCAGAGTAAAATTTGTGTGATGTGTCAGACTGACAGTGAAATATTTTATAATACCAGTTAATGGCTTTTTTATTAATCGTTTGAAAATCGCAACAAAACAAACAAATAAAGTTTATTTAAAACGAAAATAGAAGCTGTGATAATTACAAGTGTACTGTATATTATCAGTTGCTGTCAGAGAGTAATTCAGTCCCTTGCATATCTGTGTCATAACTCGTGTATCATCACCCGAGTCAGCGTTACTGTTGATAAGACTGCCCACAACGACGTCGGTAAAGTGACCCAGTTGTCATAGCTTATCATCTTCCTTGTTATGTGCTCGATACAGTGACGCCATTTGTCCGCCGTTGTTCCATTTACCTCCTCTATCAATTGTTTTATATCAGGTACTGGAGTTTATATGTTGTGTTGTGGCGGGCAACATATCCTTTCAACTGGCTCCATATTAATTTAATAGGATTCAGAATACAGTGGTAAGAAGGAAGTCTTCAAACGACGTCCCACGATTTAAGGGGTAAGACAACTCTCACATGACTATACAGACATTCTGCACATGCGCGTAACACATTACTGTGTGAACAATGCCAACGCCCCTGACGAATAGTGTTTCAGATTAACCACGTGGGTTTCTTTACATCAATATTGAACTAGGAACGGAAATAGTATACATACACTGTATGTGTACACGCGCGCGCGTGCGTGTGTTATTTTTGAAGAAAAACTTAAACATTTTAAGGCCGGTACGTCAAATAACACTGTAACTTCAACGATGGTTGGACGAGATCAGATCACATGATAAATAGAATATTGCAGTTAGAGATTGACTTCGAACATTGCAGATGGAATATAATTAATATTCCTACCAGATAGAAAATTTTATAAGTTTCTTCGATTAATTTCTGCCAAATAAGAGAAGATTCACAGTACAGATAATTAAAATTCTTATGATGCTTTAATACGCGTTTGTCTCAAGGTTTTTTATTCGAGCTTCTTATATTTTGTTCTTTATAACGGTTTTCTTTATATAGTAGTAGACACGATTTCTACTCAGATAAAAGAGATACTTTTTACATGAATACATGACCTGTGGGTGTAAAATTATTCCTGAAAGGTATAATAGTCAAATATAACATCGATAGCTTTACGTATATTGTAATTAATATTAATACAAGTAATAATTATTATTGACAAAATTATAAGCCATATAGGTTAACAACAGGGGGGTGCGTCTCTTATACACCTGTACACGTACGTTGATCCCAAACTAGTAATGGTGAAATAGAACGAAACAAAACATACAGAAAAGATCATTACTAATGGAGGTCAGCAGGCAATGACCGCATTAACTGTCATTTAATCCAACTTCAATGACTACAGGAATCACCTACATTCTGTAATCAAAAGATTCTCAGCTTTCATGAAGGGATCTAGATAGATGATAAAGTAATTAGGCCCTATAGTGGAAAATATTTTTACAAGACACAGTGGAAAAATGGGAAACTACGGAACACCCAAAACAGAGATTTAAAGCTATGGAAATAGGATCTGGAGACGCAGTTGTGGACTTACGAGCCCACGTATTACGGGACCGTATACGAAATGAGACAGTTAGAGAACAGATGGGTGTAGATACATCAGTAATTCAGACAATAGAAGCAAAAAAGCCTACGGTGGTATGGTCAAGTACAAAGGATGAAGGAGGTATGACAGCCATACAATAATAACAGTATACATAATAATAATAATAATCATAATCATCTTCACGGATTAAAAACCAAGGATGGTTTGTTCCTGTCTCAAATAGGCAAAGATTAGAGCTGGTAACTCCAGCGCTTCCTCGGCCGTCCCACACCTCGCCGTCACCTCGGCTTATAGTTCCAGAGTTGTTTGAGGATGCGGCAGTCATCCAGTCGGCAAAGATGTTCCCACCAATTTAGCCGATACTGGGGGATCCTGTCGAGTATACTCATAATATTCAATTCCTGCCGTTTATCGGTGTTTCTTCTATGATGATGGGCAGTATACCCTGCCACGTGCCTGAGAAATCTCATTTCAGCCGCTTGAATGCGACTGGCCTGGCCTTTCGTTAAAGTCCAATTCTATATAGGCCTATATATAATAAGGGTTGTTACAGCTAGTGCCGTCTCCCTTCCTTCAACCTGGCTTTCCAATTCTCCTGATGTTCCCATTGTCGTTCCTCAAGTCCTATACGTTGCATAGATTCATCCACTTCGTCCCTCCAAGATCTTCTCGGTCTTCCCCTTTTTCTCCTTCCTAATGGACTTCATTCCGTCACTTTGTTGATACACCTATTTTGGGCTCTCCGGACATGACCGTACCACACCAATCTTTTTTCTTCGATGTAGTCAATTACACTTCTTTCCGCTTCCATTCTTCTTCTGATCTCCTCGATTGTTATTCGGTCTGCTCTCGTTATTCCACAGCACCTCCTCCAATATTCCATCTCTGTTGCAAGAATCTGTCTTTCATTCTTTTTGTTAATAACCCATACTTCCACTGCATACATCATAATGCTTTGGACTATGGTCTGATATATGATTTTTTTGGTGCTTTTTCTAATATTGTTGTCCCATATAACACTGTGTAATTGTCTAATCCCTGTTCTAGTCTGCCCTAATCTACTTTTTATTTCCTCTTCCGTTGTGCCTTGTTTATTCAGTGTGAATCCTATGTACTTGAATATGTCTGTTCCTCTAATTGTAACATTTTCTAAATCTGTTGTTTCTTCATCTCTAATTGCCAAGTATTCAGTCTTATTTATGTTTACTTCCAATCCCATCTTTGTGTATTCTTCATTCAGCTTTCTGACCATGTAGCTTAGATCTTCTTCATTCTGGGCTATAACTACCTGGTCATCGGCAAAGCATAGTGTGTACAGGTGTTCAAAGTCCAATTTTCAGACCTATAAAAAAGTGTGAGAAGAGCCATCACCTTGTAGAATGTTAGGCGTGTTCCTTTACTTGCTGACTTAAGGGTTCGCCTAATGTTTCGCACATAAGGCTGAACTTACGCAACTTATTCACAACGTCGTATTCAACAGGACGGTATGGACGTTTTGAGACTACAGTGGGAAAAACAACTTTAATGTTGTCGAATTCGCAAATATATTGTTACGACTATCTACTGATCGTCGTATGGTACAGTGGAAAACAAAATACATGACACCAGTTAAGTCACTAATCACCAGGTATAATTATTACAAAGAACAGTTTGTAATCAACAAGATAGTCTCTTATAACAAATCAAATAAAAATTGTCCACACGCAATAATAATGTCAATTAGTACATTCTCGCACAATTATAAAACACATAACACTTGGCCAAAATACTTCGAACCGCGCTAGAATAAATGGCCACTAAAACTGAACTAAGCGCCGCTGAATGCCTATACTTGTAGCCCGCTGAAATTTCAGAATCATCCATACTACGCATCAGCGCTACACTAAGCGTAATTGATTGCGGCCTTGCACAGTGCGCGCGGCCGGCGAAGTCTAGAAAAGTCTGGTTAACGCATGTTGAGAATCACGTACGCACACAACATTACAGCCGGATTCCACTGGAATACCCGAGAAACACGTAGAAAGTTCTGTAATGGGGTACACTTTTTTCCGCATTACGTAACAATATATAAAATATCCACCCGTGTATCCGTTTCGGACGATTGAAGAGAAAAGTGATGAAAAATCTGAATCGTTTTTCAGATAACTATAGACAGTACGCGCCAAACGCATGGTAAAATGTAAACTCAAATATGTAATATTATCGAAGCACAAATTTTAGCTCAATTAAAATAGCTCACATATATACAAGTTTGGAATGTGATTCCATAGTTAGGGAACTGCGATTCCACTCTATACTCTTGTCAGACACTCCTGCCAATCGTGAGAGACTATGTCTTTGGATTCTATCTTCGAAAGCGGTTGTAATTGTTCACGTTTCCTCGGCTGACTGATACTACATTCTCCATTACACAACAGCACGAGCATTGATACTGATTTCGCCACATCTAATGCTCGTATTGCCTTCCACTGAACACAATTTCCATTTAGCGGTAATTTCACGTAATAATCGCCGCCAGCAAACTATCATTTACTTAATGCCATCGCTAAGCCGCAATCATCGCATCGTTTTCATTTCTCGTTCCGTTCAATTCGACTTTTCCATTTAATAGCGCAGTTATCCGCTACTACTGTATACTGACTGCGTAATGAATGCAACCGTTGTTTGCAACACAAATCTATGTCCAGCGTTAATGCAAAAGACAAGGTGATATGTGTATGTGTGTGTCTGTATAGCTCCTTTCGCTTAGGCGATAAGTAATATCGCAAATTGAAACATTTAATATTCATTTTATATATGTATTTAACTTAGTCTGGTTCCCTATCTTGATGTTTTAAGTTGTTAATTTATTATAAAGTCAAGGCAAAGGCAAGGATGTATTCAGCTTACTATATACAAATTTCGCGATACTGATTGAAGACTGGTTGGGCTCTTGGTGAAACATATTTCTACAAAGGTTTAAAATAAAAACACACAAACACGTGTTAGTTTCACAATTTTTGCTTAAACTCTGACAATTGTTTCAGCCTACTAGCCTACAATTGTTTCAAGCGGTGTATGGTACCTCTTATTTCAAAATTCCTTGCAGTTAGAATATGTCAGAATTAATATACTTGGCTACTAACTGCGAGTTCCCGGGCGTGTTCCGTATGTCAGTTTTGTACAGTGGAACCTCACTAATTCGTCACCCACTAATTCGTCTCCCTATGTAATTCGTCACAAACTCAAGCTTTTTTTTTCTGTGTTAACATGCCAGTAATATAATATATTATACGCTCTAATCATACCCGGGGTAAACCAGAAATGTGCTGATTGTGGCCGGGGTTCTAATGATAGCCAGGAGAACGGATTGCGGAAGGTATTGGTTCCGAGAGTGGGTATTTCGTACTTGTGTAAACGGCACAATAAGTGTTTTGTTGTTTTGTTACAGCGTAATACGTTTCCGAAAATTCAGTCGGATTGCTGGTGCCCGGCAAAGTATTCCGGAAAACACTCTAAAATCTGCCTGGAATAAGTTACGGCCATCTGAGTTACAACCAGCCTCTACAGAACCAGAAGGTCTTGGACCACACATCGGAATTGCTAGATATCTGCCTGCCAAACCCTACTAGCATGTAACAGTTTGAATGAATACGGCGTTAAACATTAGTGTGAAATAGACTTACCGGATGTAGGATACGAAATGTTTAGTGATGATGAAATTGTTACATACGTATCCACAGAACCTAATGACGAAGAAGACGACCAGCCAATAAAACCTGCAGCTCTCTCATAAGGAGGCCATTCAATCACTGATTACAACAACCAAGTAGTACGAAGGCCAAGATGGAGCAGAACTGCCTAAAATAATTTCACTACACCAAATACATAATTTGGCTCTTGAAAAGTAAGGTTGACGGAAAGAAAAGCAGAAGAAAATTACAGATATTTTTCACAATCATTAAACAAATTGTTTAACAGGTTTTGTAGTTACAGTGCTTAACTTGTTTGAGTTTGAAAATTTCCAGAAATAAATGTGTTCGAGCATAAGATTAGTACCGCTGCTAGAGTTGTAATAAAACATTTTATATTGTCTTTAATGGGTTTGGTTCTTACTCCCTCACTAATTCGTTTGTTTCACTAATTTGTCACCACTTCGGTCCCGTAGGCGACGAATTAGTGAGGTTCTACTGTATATGTTTTCCAGCCTTCAGGTAACCACAGTCTGTGGAGAAATCAGTACCTAGGACATGATCTAGATTAATAATATATGGTCACACTGCCTTCTTTGTATTCTGTATGAGGCAAAATCTCATAGGAGGTCTGTCTTTCTTCTCCGAAGCCATTTCCTTGACGTATAAAAAAAAGTCTAATATTATTATCAGAATAATAGCATAATTTATTTCTTTGGAAACTATATATTTTTTTTTCATCATCATCATCATCATCACCACTACTCCAAGGACTAGGCCTAGACCTGTGCCGGAACCCATGTCCTCCTCGGTCTAGCGACATCTCTCTTCCCAGTAGGATGATAACCCAAGGCAGGTAGACGGATATCAGGCATACGATTCAAGTGTTCACACCATCTCCTTCTGTGGTCTTCAGTATTTTTTTTTCTGTGAAACGATTCATAGGTACCTGAAAAATAAAACACGGAAGGATACCCGAATGAAATAATATAAAACTGTGGCTGTCCCCACATTCCTGTATGTTAGTGAGACATGGACTCTTGGTAATAGAGACCTGCAGAGGATTCAGGCAGTCGAGATTAAATTTCTAAGAGGGAACCAAGATTGTTCTGTCTTGGATCGGAGAAGGAACGAGGATACTAGACGCGATGTAAACATTGTATCATATATTATTTAATAAAAATACATTTAATAGGTCTCTGAAAACGCATATTCAGTTTGCGAAGTCTGCTTAAGTCCATGTAAAACGGAGAAGAAATTAATTGTTTCCATAATTAAGACACACACGCTCACGCACAGACTTCTTTATTTGCTTAACTCTCATTTCTTTCCTTCCTTATTCTTCCCACTAAATCGCAAGTACGTGTGATCTGTGGGAAAGGTACGTTGACGACAGTGCTGGAACCTGTTATTAATTTCTCCGTTGGTTGAATGTTTGAATATTCAACATACGCTGCGTTGTAAGGCATTATCTCGTCACCGTTTTTATAAGCCTTGTAAATTAATAAATTCTTTTTCTCCTGCACTGCAAACGCGGCTTAATCTTGTTACTGAAATTGTCAATTAAAATCCAGTTGTCGTCTAACCGAGTGAATAAATTATAATTTAGTTCTGCTGTTTCTTATTTGTCGGAAGGAAGTTATATATTAGAAAAGAGTGCAGACACGCCATTTAATATTAATTAATGTTTCATACAATGGTTACGTTTGCGTCTTCGATTGTGTTTCTTTCTTTATTTTCTTTCGGTAGCATTATGACATAAATTTAATATCAAAACTCATTATTCTGAAGATCTATTATAAATTAAATCATACGACAACTCCTAACGAACAGACGGGCAAAGACAGCAAAATAGGATCTGGAAGTGGACAGGAGTCAAAGATATCCTGATGTCGTTGATATATATTCAAAGAATCGATAGCAAACAGAGATTACAAGAAAATATTTGGCATTACAGACTAAAATAGTGCAAATGAAGTAACGTCGGCTTGAGGTGTGAAAACCTTACTAAAATCTGCAATTACTCTAATAATTGATTTAATTGATTCATTTCGTGACTCTCTTCTTTCATCTTTTTCCACAGCCCTCTTATGCTCAGCGCTGAGCTAGGTAGTCTTCCATCCCTTCTATTTAAATATGGCTGTTGTATAATTCTTATCCATGTTACTAGGTCTGTAATCTGTCTATATCGCTAAAACATCTTACTACCTCTTCACCTCTGTCTCGTTCCCCAGAAAGCTTTGTCAGTATCTCCCTTTTCGAACCACGTTATTCCAGATACTGCCTGTAAACTGATTTACACGTATGCGTTTTGCGTTTGAAGTAGACAGGTCTACGACTTTTGTTCTTACAAGAGACACTTTCGTCCTTCGCCTAATCCAGAATTTTTCGTCTCTTGAGTGAAATAGACATCATTTCAACATCGGTGTCATAATTTCATGTGACGTTTTAGCTTTCAGAGGCCGCCTTCAGGACAGGGCTGCGTAGTGTTGGTGCAGAGGAAACCGCATAACACACTGTTAACCGTTGCGCTCCCATAATTTAAATATGCGAGATATTAAATATCAAAGGGCAAAACGTCATAACACAACGATGATGGATGTCCGTCTAGGAGTTTTTAAGGAATGCATGTCGCTATCTTTATCTTATCACAGATATTTCAGTGATTTTCGTTTTATTTTTATTTATGTTTTATTAAGCTCCACTTTTGTGCTCGGTATGTTGTAAGAGGGAGACGACGCTGGTTAATACTTGTACCATAAAATTTCGTATCAACTAGTTTATGGTAACAGTTTAAAGAAAAAGTAATAACAGTTTGATCGAAAGCGGCTCTGGATATTCCTGAATTACGGCATGACGAGTGTTTTAATTATTTGAGCGGTGATTCTTCCTACAACTTAAGGGGAAGTAGTTAAAGGGACGTAACAAAGTTCCCATCTAGAATTACAACGTTCTAATTGTAACTTACTCGTCTCAGCATTGCAAGTTTGTCCGTACAGATACAGTGTATAATCGTATTAATTCGGTGCAGAGCTGGTAAAGGTAGACAATATTTTGTAAATACTTTCAGATTTTTAAGAATGGAACGTTAAATAAAATTTTAATTTCCTGGTTTTCAGAGTCTTGAGAAACACTGAAGTATTTAATTACTCATTTGTGAATAAATAGTAGTTAACTCAATAATCGTTAATAGCCTACAGACGAAAGTTATGAAGTCATCCTCATCAACATGTTCACAAAATACCACAATACCGCTACTTGTGATTGTGGTACTTCCTTGTTCAGTAAACTGGAAGCATATTTATCAAATGCTACCTACGCCAGACTATTTCTAATCCTCATACTTAGCTGTCTTTTCCTTTGACTGGAAAAGCTGTTGTTACATTTGTGTCATGAGATCGTATGTCTTCAGTGTAGCTAATTTGAAAACGTCTGCTTCATTAAAGCTCATGTTGTCCTTGACAAATTTTATCGTCTGTTGAAATCAGAATATATTATTAGGACCATACGACACTCAAATAGTGCATTGTAGCTAGACTGCCGTAAAAGTCCAGAGCTGGTGAGGCCAGAGTCCGGTTTGACGCCGTGAAAATCGATCCGCCCAGGGATGACTTCTATCTCACGACGCTTTACTTCACAAGAGAGTGCGCGTATCACTATGCCAACCGGACTCCATTGTTCTGTTAACGATCTTTGTAATCTCTAACGTTACTGCGTTTTTCGGTACGCATTTGAAGGTGGGATGATGCATAGCTGACAAAAACTCTTTGAAATCTGTATGGATCAGTTTTTATTTCGTTAGCGAGTTTTGTCAGATTTTGTAGTTGATTTGGGGAGTCTAGAGCCTAGCGGTAACAGGTAATAGAGTACGCGATGGGCCAGTTTCTTACATTACTTTGGGGTCCGGACGGTAGTTATCTCGCGGCAATACAGACTGCAAAATTTCCTTTGGTCATCAATCAAGCGTTTCAAATTTTTCTTTGATCCGTTACTGATAAAATTGTTGCACTAGCCGCATCAAGTTTCATAAAAATACCTGAAAGGATTAATTGATGTTTGAGTGTGATTTATGACATTTAAGTGCGTGTGTGGTTTCGATCTAGGTGGGGACGTCTTGCGTATCCACTACGAAAGTGTCGGAATCAGAGGCGTTTATATAAAATATTGTGTAGTATTTTTATGTGTCATTAACAGTGTACGGATTGTCTGTCAATCATTGGAAACGAACGGTATGCTGTCTATATCTTTGACGAGGTAAACTCGTTTTCCAACAACGAAAGTAGGAAATCATTGTGTCATAAAGCTATTACTCTCTTAATGTGGAATTTGATTTGTGGCCTGAGAAACTACTGAAATTTTTTAAACTAATATAAAAAGTGAGTTACGTGAAATTTTTTACATTAAAAGAAAGGAAAATTTTGTATCCGAATAACGGAAATTGGACGGAAAGAACTTATTTTATGATGAAGCGTATACAAGGCATTTTACTTTGAATAGTAACACTTCATCGAATATTAGAAGTAAAGATTGTACAGAACAATAGTTGATTTTAAAAATTATAGGTGCCGGAACGCATCAATTCAAAAGTTGTACAGGCACAAATATACTTATATTTTATATTAGCGTATAAGTTTACATCAGGTTATTTTGAAAGCCCTATAAAATATGTACCATACGTATCTAAAAAGTTAATAAAGTTTACTGATATTTCTAAAGAGCTTCATCGTCAGCTTAGCCTCACGACAATCGAAAACGTGTCACTCATGATGGCGTCATCCTGGTGCATCAATCAAACTCTAGGTGATGGTTTCAGTGGTTCGGTCATTTTAAAAAAGGTTTCCATAGTTTCGTCATTGTGTCGTCATATTATTTGTTTCTTGACCTGTCCTTACTCTTTGTGTCCAATGCTGTATGACGGCCAAAAAGCAGCCCTTTCACATTCACTTGAAGTTATTGCTGTTGATTCAATACCATATTTCAAGGTAGAAAGACTCTTCGGAAGAATTCTGGAATGCGCATATTCTCAGAAGCTCGCAATCAGTTGCCTTTCATGTAGTTTGAATTTTGAAACAAGTTTTTTTTTAATTTCATTTTCTCCATAGGTTATTGGGAAATTTTTTGAACGATAGTAGTTAAGATAAAGGTTAGTGCTGGTGTTTGATTTTGACAAATGTTTAGTTTTGTGATGGGACTGATGAAGGACACAATTTAAAAAGTAATAGTAGTCTAATAGTAAATTTTTGTAATAATTAGGTTTTTCTTTTCATATATTTTTTCGGTAGTTTATTTTTGGATCCAAGAGGTTCCGGAACACCGTTCCGGCGCGTTCCCACTGAAATCAAGCCCTGGTACAGAACATACTCGATGTACCATTAAGATTATTTTATTGACTATTTTGAAGACTTTCTTGTCATTAAAGATTGTTTTGTAGACAATGTATAAAATCAGTGAGATGGCGCGTTGTAATTCTATGAGAGGAGATCAGTTTGAATAGGCCTACATACGGTAATATAAAACTTATTAATTTCGATAACTTCTCCGTTTGGACCTTAATTTCATTCAGGTGATCACTGTAAGAGAAATTTCGTTAGTATCTTTGGTCAATCCGAAAACGCAGAATCGGTGTGAAGTAGTGTTTTATGATGAACACAACAAAGAGTTTCGACACGTGGCCGACAACTCATAAATATTCTGTGAAAACAGACACACAAACAAACGCTCATAAAAAACACATACCGGGTGTAGGAAATGAAGAAGACGAAAGCGAAGAGACATAAAAAAAAGCTTTTTACATACATAGATGTACTGTGAGGTGAGGAGGAATTTTTACAGGGAGGGATGAATAGAATGTTTGAGTGGACGACCAGGATGGGGGAGGGCATGTAACGAGGTTTTGACTCCCAAGTCGCGTTCCATCCCCCTGAAGGCACGTCACAGCGTCCGTTCACACAGACACACGCACTCTATCAGGACCCACCCCCAGGGGCATAAAAACAATTACCCTACGCACCGTTGACAAACACCTTCGTACCGTTCCCAGTGTTGTTTACGGCTGTATACCTTTGTCGAATGAAGGCGGATGAATTCGCTTGCGTTCGATGATATAAAGCATTGTGTTATTGCGAAATTACGATAAAAAACTCTGGCAGGGCTTAGCGGAGTCTGTTAATTAATTCCTTTGTGACGCGCTCGGAACACGCCATCCACATATTTCAGCCTCAGGAAATTAGTTTTAAAGAACAATCTTATAAAGAATTGTCATTACCCTATAACTGTACCTACTGCTGGACGGAATGTGTGCCGGTGGATTACTTTTGTGGACGTCGTTTATTTGAATTTCATGAGCCGTTGGCTGTTGCTGCTTCTGTAAGCAATAGATTGCGACAAAACACAACTTTTTAGAGGATTCTTTTGTATTTATAATGTTGGATTTTCTCTTGTATCATTACGTTTCTGTGGTTTCTTGTTTATACACCATTATGATGTATACTCAAATGGTGTAACTTTAAAATTCTGATCCCCCTCGTTCCCCTCACCACTCTCTATCGACTTCCGTCTATCCACTTGTCTTTCTTCTCCTAATTGTTGATAGAATCATTTTCTTGACTCTCCTCCCAATCCTTCACATACAAAAATCTATTACTCTACCTCACCTACTTTCTTTTTAAACTCTCTTTTGTATCCGCACCTGACACTCTTTGAAGATACGAAGAGTACTTTTAGGATAGTTTTTAGTGTAGAATCTTACCTTATCAGAGGCTTTTAATATAGGCCTAGACGGTTGGCTGTGGAAAATATGGGAACGCCAATTCCATTAATAACTGCAAGCAGAAATCTTAACAAGTACGACCTTCACATATGAATGAAGGAGAAGAAGTAAAGAAAGTCAACGACAATTAAAAGCTTCAGACATTTGTTCAGAGTTTCGGTCTCGTTCATGACTGAAGTCAGCCGTTTAGCTAATTTTTTTTTTGTACATAAAGCAATCAACATTTTATAACTCACAATCTAATCGCTTAGTGTAGACATATTTTCAAGTCTAAATATCACTATAATATTGACGACTCGGAACACTAAGTTTTTTATAAGTAAAAACGTAAAGTTTTACCTTACAGCCTAAACCGGCTTTCACCTATAGAAGGCTTCATCAGAGGCTGTCGTTAGTAGCGCTGCTCGTCTTGTTGTTGGCGACGAGATAGTGTTTCGAAAGATTGAAGCTGTGTGTGTGTGGTGAGATGTGTTCGAATAATGCGTGCGATTTGAATTGTGTCTGTTCGTTTAGGATGTCGTTTTTATTTGTTTTTGTGTGTTTGTATATTTCTAATTGTTCTAGAGTGTCTAGTTTTCGGCCTTTTGTGTGTACGTGTAGTATGTTCATGTTATTGTCGATGTTTTTATATGTGTGGTTTGCTTCAATGAGGTGGTTTGCGAAGGTAGATTCTGTAGTGGTGTGGAGTGCTTTTGTGTGTACAATGTATCTCTGTTTGAAGCTACGTCCTGTCTGGCCTATGTAGAATTTACTGCAATTTGAACAATTTAGTTTATATACACCGGGTAGATCGAATTTGTTTTGTGCTTTGGGCATGCGTTTTGATAGTGTGTGTTCTGTTTTGTTAGTAGTTTTGTAAGCGATTCTGTATCCTGCTTTTTTGAATTTGTGGGCAATTTTTTCTGTTTGTTTGTTGATGTATGTTAGTGTTATGAATTTGTTGTTTTCTGTCTTTGTCTGTTGTTTGTTTTGTGTTTTGTGTAGGAGTTTACTGACTATTGTTCTGTCATAACCGTTAGATTCTGCTAGATATTTTATCGTGTTTAGTTCGTCTTTGTAGTCTATTTCATCTAAGGGGATGTTGTTAAATCTATGTTGTTAAGACAGAACAATAGTCAGTAAACTCCTACACAAAACAAACAACAGACAAAGACAAAAAACAACAAATTCATAACACTAACATACATCAACAAACAAACAGAAAAAATTGCCCACAAATTCAAAAAAGCAGGATACAAAATCGCTTACAAAACTACTAACAAAACAGAACACACACTATCAAAACGCATGCCCAAAGCACAAAACAAATTCGATCTACCCGGTGTATATAAACTAAATTGTTCAAATTGCAGTAAATTCTACATAGGCCAGACAGGACGTAGCTTCAAACAGAGATACATTGAACACACAAAAGCACTCCACACCACTACAGAATCTACCTTCGCAAACCACCTCATTGAAGCAAACCACACATATAAAAACATCGACAATAACATGAACATACTACACGTACACACAAAAGGCCGAAAACTAGACACTCTAGAACAATTAGAAATATACAAACACACAAAAACAAATAAAAACGACATCCTAAACGAACAGACACAATTCAAATCGCACGCATTATTCGAACACATCTCACCACACACACACAGCTTCAATCTTTCGAAACACTTTCTCGTCGCCAACAACAAGACGAGCAGCGCTACTAACGACAGCCTCTGATGAAGCCTTCTATAGGTGAAAGCCGGTTTAGGCTGTAAGGTAAAACTTTATACGTTTTTACTTATAAAAAACTTAGTGTTCCGAGTCGTCAATATTATAGTGATATTTAGTTAAGTAACGGACACGTCATGGACAACGAAATCCAAGAATTTTCAAGTCTGTTTAGAGCTACGATGAAGTCGGTGAACTTACCATCGTTTTATTTTTAAACTTACATCATAGAGTTTCTCATACAGTTTCTTATGTCTGTATATTAATATTAAACGCAACTTTATCTTGAATACTGACAGGTCTGCGCTACTTGAAAACGTCGCACACTGTACTTATATATTTACGAGCACACTTTAGATTGTAACAAATTCCGTAGGGTCATGACACTAACGCACGCCGTGTTGTTGTTGACAATAACATTTCTCGTAGTTGCCAGAACAACGTCGTGAACCACAGCGCAGCGGAATGTGACCAGCGGTAGCGACCGTCGGGTTGCTACATGGAAAGTAAAAGGCGAGGCGCGTCGATCGTAGTTGCGAAACGCCGGGGTTGAACGGTAGCACGAAGATCAGACGGTCACCGGTGCTGCGCCTAATGTATTCATAAATATAATAATATACAGTTAGCCGTTGTGCGGGCGTTATCGCGGTAGTGTTGTGTATGCAAATGCTGGATAGTCTATCTATAGGCTATGAAGTAGAACTATCAATTAGAACGCGACCATAACGGGCGATATTATTATTGCTACTACACTGCGTCGAAGATCATTGGTTACGATACGAAGATTAATGCAGCGTAAATAAGGTCAGGAAAGTGTACGGTGATTTAGTTGTAGAGTGTACCGCGGAGAGTGGCGCGCACATAGGCTAAGTAAACAGAAGCGTGTTTGTGTTCGTTAATGCTAATTAACCTAATGTTAATTGTTTTAATTGGTCACCATCGTCTTTACTCCAAGAATTATGCCGTAGTTGACCTCTTCCAAAACTCGTCTCGTCGTCAGTCTACCAACACCGCCTTTTTCAATAGCCTGATAGGCCTATCTCAAGGCCTCCGTGCTCTGAGCGCCGAGCTTATCTGTGCGTCATTAGACGCGGTAACACCTGGCTACATATCTGTATGTCCGTTATTCTTAAACTACGTAGCCATCATTAGAGGTCCTATGAAAATTTGCACAAGTCATTGCTAAAAGGAATTATCACACCACTAGTAAGCTCCCGGAGCTGCAGACCTCTCTAACTGTTTTGAACGAAATACTTTTATTAGTAAGTTAGTTAAACTTCAATATTAGACAATTGCTTATGTTATCAGAAAAATTATGAAGACCCAACTACGCTACTATTTTATTAGTAACATAACAATTTAAAGCAGACAATCGTAAAATAAATACCAAAATTTCCGAACTTCTGCATTGGACTTTTAGTTAAATTTGTGACCATAATACCTATATGATAAATAATTTAGTCATATATTTTTAGTTTACGTATGTTTCCATAGAGATCTATAAATCTATATCTAACGTTATTCACACTTATAACTGAAAACAAAATATGAGGTTTTTTTGAGACATATTACACAAACGTTTTATATACGATACGATCTCAAGCGACTCGTAATCAATTATTCGGCAACATTTCCTACTGTTGCCTCTAATGTTCCTCTGCAATGATTCGATTTTCAATTCTCTTCGAATATCTTCGTTCTTTTCTTATCTACGAGGGAATATCCTCGTATGTTCTTAAAATTTTCATTTCAACCACTTTAATTTTTTTCTTCCTTTTCACCGAAGTCCATTTTTTCCATTGCTATAGGAATTTTTCATTTTATTTCTTTATCGCTAGCTACTGTTTTATGGATCTACCTGTTTTGTGGTAACTACTATTTTGTGGACCGTTACACAGTTGCTCCTAAAATTTGCCAACTCATTATCCCTGTCAGTGCCATTTTCGAATGATGCATCACATTTCAGATAATTAAAATGACACCAGATAAGCGGATAACCTAACGTGCTTTTGAAATGTGTTAGGAAAACGGGAATACAGTGTCAGCTGCAACAAATCTCTTTCTTATTTCTTCAGACATATTGTTGTACTTGGTAACTAACCCCAAATTCACAAATCTGTTATCCCGACACAAGTTTTGTGATAGCTAACTTGTGAACTCAGTAGATTATGTAATGTGTAGTGATTAGCAAGCGACAGCTGTGTAAGTCGCGCCGATATGTGTCCCTTCTGTTTACGCAAGTATTTTTATTATTGTAAAAAATATGAAATGGCCTAATTCTGTTACGTAAGCATTCTGTAAACGTATGTAATGTGTAGTGATTAGCAAGCGACAGCTGTGTAAGTCGCGCCGATATGTGTCCCTTCTGTTTACGCAAGTATTTTTATTATTGTAAAAAATATGAAATGGCCTAATTCTGTTACGTAAGCATTCTGTAAACGTATAGTAGTCGCTTCAGCATTTGTGTAGTGCCTATAACGTGCGTCCCCTCTCACTCTCTCTCTCTCTCTCTCTCTCTCTCTCTCTCTCTCTCTCTCTCTCTCTCTCTCTCTCTCTCTCTCTCTCTATCTTTCGCTTAAATTACACGGCTAATAATAGTAACGTTGCAATTAAATGTAGCACAAGCTGATAAATGATTCTTAAAAGTGAGAAGGGTTTAGTGTTCGAGCACTACGCGACAACGTGTACATTTTCATACAGCATTACCCGAATCTGACGAGTTCGTGTCAGTTTAACTGCAGAAACAGGTTTGTTGGTGTTTCTGCAACAGCAATCCGTTGGTGTTTAACGGATTTTAAATAGCAGGAGATCAACAGAGTGACCAACAAATAAATAAAAACAAACAACCCTCCACTGGTAGTCCAATAATAACCCAACAACCTGTTCCTTAACCCGCCCCTGCCCTTGACATCACTACGACGCTTCTCACCAATTTTAGCGTCAGTTGCTGCACACGACACTGGCATTACAGTCCGTAAGTTTGGCACTGATTACACCCCCCCCCACACACACACACCCTCTCCTAGAGGCTGCACACACCTGAACACCACCAACATTCTCTCTATACGCTGGTAACACCACTTTCTCATCGGCCGGTCATTGCTGGCGTACGCTACCTACCCACATTTCCATATCCACATGGCTGAAGGGAGCTCGCTCCAAAACAGCCCGAGAGGACCAATCGGCCCTTTCTAAAAAAAAAAAACCAGTGACCTGACGACTTCAGAATACGGTGACCACCCACCAGTTTCCGGATTGAGGATGCAAGAAGAAATCAAATTCCTCGTTTTCGTGCGCGCGAGTGTGTTTGTGCGCGCGTACGCAAAGTTGGAAGTGTATTGCAGACGTGGTTATATAACTTCATAACTTCATTAGTTGTCATTTTATAGGAAAATGATCAGCCAATACATCATCCTCCGAAGATGCTGGTCTGTTGCGTGTTAGTAAAACGATTATCAAGTTGTTATTTCTAAATTTAATTTATTGAACAGACTACATCCACTTGACGCTCACCAGATTCTAATTATTTCACACCCAAGCTGATACTTCTTTGCATCTTATTTACAGGGTCAGGCTTTAAACCTGACATGGTTGGCGATTGAGAAATTGAAAAATTTGCAATAATACCCAAAAATAACACGAACTACCGATAAAAATAATATACATAGTACCTAACTAAATAACGAATAAATAAACTGTACGTATTGACAACTAAATAAAACTCAGTTGGCCTTGACTTTTCATCCAAAAGCACTGTGACGAATCGGCTCTAAAAGGAATAGCGCTAAGCGTGGTATTACTGTGTATATTATAGATGTATTTTACTTTGTTACATATTTATGTAAAAATTAAAAACAAGTGGGCTACGTCTTTTACAGGAAATTTATAATGTAAGAATTTTAAAAAAGCAATATCTCTTTCGTAGACTCAAAGATGGTGGGGAGGGGAGGGGGCGAAACTGTAGGTTGCTTCCGCACTAGTTACACGGTTCTAATGAGACTCTCCGTACAGGTTATGATGCCCGATACGTTGGCCTGCAGTCCGCATTCTTCGCTTCACCGGGCGTGGGTGCAGTAATGGTTTTATTTTGTTCTCGGAACCGCCGCCGACAGGTTTAGCGCGATATACGGACAAGGTGTATTCGCGCGCCTGCTTTTGTTCCGTTCCGCGCTCACACGTTGTGCCTCCAGCTAAGCGATACTATCAATGAAAACAACGAGTGTGTGCGCGCGCGCGTACGCGTGTGTAACCCCCCCGCCCCCGCGCAACCGAATTCACATTTGTTGTTCTGCCAGAACTCATTGTTTATATTCTTATCCTGGTCTTACTTCGTGTGTACAGATTTGTAAGAAAGTAGAAAACTCCACGTGGGGTCGTCAGAAGACATATATACGTGTACAGCGAACACTGTTTTGAATTATATTTTCATATACCAAGTAGCCAAATATACTTCAGTACCAGTGGCGGTACATAACACCTGTTGCCGGTTGTGATAGGCCTAAAACTTGGCCTAAAAATTAATTCGAATTTTTTCTAGCCTACCGAGTGTTCTTTCTAGGGCCAGAATATTCTTTTTAGAGCCAAAATATTCTTTTAGAGTATTTTCTATCATTCGCTGGCAGAAAAAGATGGTCCCGGTTCAACGGGATCTGACTCCCATTATACTTACACAGGATAAATCAGAACACAAATAATCGAGTTAAAAATAATAAAGACAAACAGATGAACACATAACTAAAGGAACACAATATAAATAGGTAGGTAGTAACTGATGCACGTTGGTTCCGAACGAACATAGCTGCTAACGAGCGTTTTGCCGGTTTGTACAGCGGCAACACATTGGGTGGACGAATGTGTCCGCCTCTCAGCAGTGTGTACAGTGACAACTACTGCGACGTCAATGACCGTACGCAGTAAAACATTGCCGATATCTAAGCCGGCAACACAAGACGGTGCAAGTAGCCAGCAGTTCGTAAGCAATGATATGCTTTCCTTCAAGTTTCCCTACTAATATTGTTCGGATTTCAAATTATTCAATAACTAAAGTATTTATTCTGTGATATAATTAATATTATATTCTATTATTTCCAGTAGGCCAACTGTTGCCGCCGGCAACAGCGGTTACATGTACGCCACGCTACTGTCAGTACTTATCTGCGGTTTGGACTTTAGTCGTACGGGCATCGCCGGTTGTTTGTGTTCACGTCTGTTAAATTAATTGTGTAAGGGTTCATTTGTTGTATATCTATAAACAGATTTTAACACAAAATTTTTGATAAGAATATTAATTTAGAATATCCATATTTTAATTTAGAAAGTTGTAATAATCACAAACAGAATTATCACTTTTGCACACCACTGTAGAAAAATTATTCCGATTAGCGATTTCAAGCTTCTCAGCTCATCGTCAGATCGGAAATAACAACAGAAATCTGACGATGAGCTGAGAAGCTTGAAAGCGCTAATCGGAATAATTTTTCTATAGTGGTGTGCAACAGTGATAATTCTGTTTGTCATATTTTAATTGTATTGGAAATAAAATTTTGAGCTCAAAAAATAATTTTTAAGCGGAAAGTAAATTTGTATTAACCTAACCGATACTCGGACGCTCTGGGCTGTGCGGTTGTGCGTCGCAGAGACGAACCGCTCGGTAACTGAGTTCCGAGCTACCTTCTGGAGCTCCTGCCCAAGTAGGGCGTGTGCTCTGTACCAGGACGGTTCTCGGGTGTTGTGCTAGCCTACACTAGCGCAGTATACACCGAGGGCATTTCCACGAATCACCTGGACGTATACGGTACATGCCCAGCCCAGCCACAAGAGGATTGACCGATACTCAAACAATACTCAGCCCTATATTACTGAACAAATGGAAAATAATAACCTGCGAACCAATTGTCGCAAAGCAATTATAACCAATGAGAGGCGTACAAACTAACGCCCCAAACATATCTCAAATAACCTAAAATAGCTCTTGTAAATTTTCGTGGTGTGGGGGGTACGGGGTTTCGGGGGTTCCAATTTTTATCCTAGTTTTTAAAGTTATATCCTCTTAACTAGTAGGAAACCGTTAACCTTCGAATGTTATTAAGATCACAGTGAATCTAATTCGGTTTACGATATTTATAGTGTAGTAATTATTCAACAGCAACTTGTAAAATTTTATATTAAACAGCTTTTGCTTGATGTAGGTATTGTTATACACAGTTTTTCAATACATATGTGTCATACCTGGATCCAAATCCAATATTTGTTCGGAACGCAGTTCACAAGCGCTACCGGTGAACTGATTTCTGTGTCAAATTCACCACTCCGTAGCGCGAGTTTGATAGTGCCCTCTTTATAAAAAACTCTTCGATTCGTGTTCATAGCGAAGCGTGTAGACCGATTTAAATCCATTTGCTGCAGGTATTTACACGTACACGTACAAACAAAGGCAAAAGCTTATCAAACACTTAACAGTCTCCCGTCCGCACAAGATGAGAGAAAATTTATGTCAGTTTCCTTATGTTTTTATTAAATTTATATTATAATGTATCATATCATCTTTTTTTTTATCGGCCATCTAAGGACCATATGCCAGTTTCAATTCTTTATTCTTTTCTTTTCTCCAATATGCCTGTCTTTCATCTTTTCACTGTGTCTCTTATTCCTGTCTTCAGTCCACTTTGAACCTGCGTTGTTCTCTCTCCTACCTTCGAATGCTTCCACTTTTAACACTTTTGCCCGAAAAACTTCTCTTTCAATTGCTTCTTCTGCGTGTATATCATTTTTTTCTAAATCCTTTTGGACTTCTTTAATCCAACTTGATGTTGACTTCTTCCCCCACAGATATTTGAAGATCTGCTTTGTTAACCTATTGTCATCCATTCTATATAAATTTCCAAAAAAATAATTGTCTTCGTTTTCTCATTGTTTCTGTTATATTTTCTATACTTTGATATATTTCATCATTACTTCTTGATTTCCAACCTTCTGAAGTTTTTCGTGGGCCTAATATTTTCCTAATAATTCGTCCTTCTAATATTTCTAGTTTGTCTAAATTATAATTCATTGCTACACATTAACTTGCATATAGGCATTCTGGCTTCACTACTGTACTTACTGTAATGCCTTATTTTCGCATTTTTAGATATGCACTTTTTATTGTAAATATCTTTAGTTATACCATGTGCCCTTTCCATCTTATGAATCCTTTCTTCAACATATCATCTTTATTGTTTCACAACTTTATTATATTTTAGATAAGTACCAATTTAACCGTTTACGTTTCCACGCTTTCCGTCTTGACTAGAACAAAGTAAGTTGCAAATATTCGTTTTACGTTTCATGAAACTGCAGTAGTATCATGCAGCCTAATGTGCTTGCCGCTTCAGAGTAGGATGCTGCCCTTACGTCGCACGTAAAGGTAAATGTTTTGTAAGTTTGTCTGTACCTATGAATACATTAAGGTCAGGGAAATAAAACTGCTCGAACTGAGACATTAGACATACAACTTGTCGCGTGATTGTTCTATCGCAAATTGTAAACGGAATAGTAAATCCGACTTGCAAAGCACAGGGTCGGAGGTCAGAGAAAGAGAATTAAGTAAAAAAAAAAATAATAAAAACGTAGCAAAATTTACAGTACGTATAAGAAAAATATGTATTTTAATATCCTGTGTAAGACGATAGGTCGAAGCGAGGGCGTAGATTTGGAGAAAAAATCGTCCCACTGATGGGAATATAAACGTTTTAAAGTTCTGTATATTGAACGTGAGAGAGAACGGAGAACAGGATACACGCACGCATGCGCGAACTCGAGTTCACAGGAACATCGAGAGACGGAGTCGAACTTCATAATTAGTTGTTGATTGACAAGTGTAGCGCTGGTTACAGTAACGAACGTCATGTCGGTTCGTGCAACTGCATACTGTGACAGTCACGTAACAAGGTCGACCTATGCAGTAGT
This sequence comes from Magicicada septendecula, assembly GCA_034769895.1. Classification (NCBI taxonomy): domain Eukaryota; kingdom Metazoa; phylum Arthropoda; class Insecta; order Hemiptera; family Cicadidae; genus Magicicada; species Magicicada septendecula. Next base: position 80,409,770 of record CM068370.1, read on the forward strand.
CAATCAGTACACCAGTACACAGTTGGTTTAAATCCGTGTGTGCACGTTTTAGCAGAGTGTTTTCATTTTCCGTCGGTTGAATGTATTAAAATATACGAGAGGAATAAGGCTGGCGTGTGTTACCGTATCGTGGCTTGTTTAAAACTCTTCAGTTTTTTTCCAGGCTGTCGGCTGATTCTCATTCCACTTGTAATGTTATGGCATTGCGAATTCACTCTCCTCATCATAAGTGTTCTTTGTTTAAATTTTTTGTTTATTTTGAAAATCGACCGTCCCAAGTTGTCAAAAAAATGCAGTAATCTGTTTACTTACGCCTGTTTCGATTTGTACTTACGTTTAGTGTAAACAATTTAGTTCATCATTACAAATAGCGTTAAGGTACAAAAATGGTCACGGCGGATGGTATACAACAGGCCATAGAGTGCAAGTAGGCCTAAAGAATGTCAGGTGCGACAATAGTTTGCCGATATTGAATTTTAAGTTATAAAAGGTCTTCTCGTCGTCATAATGTTGTTGTAATTTTTAATTGTAATTAATGTAATTATATCATAATTGTTACTTAGAAGTGAGAGTGTAGAAATTTTAGTCATTTGGCAAAAGACACAGGTGTCAGACTATAATCCAGACAACCAGATGTTTTGAACACTAAAATAGTTTTAGCAACTTTCCCATGGGGTTCACCCTCTTCTCAATAGGCGTGACTGTCAAGGAAGTAATAATCGTAGGAAATCTGGCGAAACACATCAAATAAGAATTAATTGTGACAAGGTCCAGCCACAACACATAAATGTCGCCATAAAGTTGATATCCTTCTTGAGTAAGTCAAGTAATGGTCATGTATGCTCTGTATGATGATGGTTGGCGTGTGGACCCTTAGCCTACCTGCTGCCTCTTACCCATTGTAATACTTCCGCCCGGGCTCGACAGCAGCTAATTGCCGCGAGAGTCACCTCACTGTGCGTCCAGTATGAAACAATTTTTTTTTTTTGCCTCGCCCAATACTGGTAAAATTTTGTTATATTTGAAATCAGCGAAATAATACGATGAAAATGACACCAAACACGACTCAGGAGTATTAAAAATTGGGCGTTATAAAGCACTATGCACTGAAGATGTGTATTAAAGTAGTTGTTGAGCTTTTACCTTGAAACACCTTAAAATTTAATATTTTTTAGTCGTGTTTGGTGTCATTTTCATCGTATTATTTCGCTGATTTCAAATATAACAAACTTTTACCAGTATTGGGCGAGCCAACAAAAAAATTGTTTCATATAGTGTCACAGGACACAGTCTTTGACGAATAATAGGAAGTCTTATAAAAACTGTAAGGAACTACCATCACTTCAACTAGTTTTAACCATAGTTAAGGTTTTAGGAATAACAGGAGGGAACCACTGTAAATAAGGGTTACACCCACGAATTGTGTATAAAAATCGGTATGGAGAACCATACATAACTTCCATGTTCTAAGATTTATATTTAAAATCATTTTCGAAATGAAATATTACCATAGAAACTACGTCTTTCTACTTATTGCTTCAGCATTAACCACAGTACTGTGGTCACTAACGTATACCACCTCACGTTTTCGCACTCGATTTTCACCGATGATGGGAGTCAATGGCACTGCCGAAAAGTCTGGTTTTGCAGAAAACATTGGACTACGGCTAAAGAGCCCGGGAAGCAATTTTAACAAAAAACTACTTCTTTGTTGCCGATAACGTAGTACACATATAAAAAATTCTCCCCTCCACCTGCAACTATAATTTTTAATAATAGAAAATTACCCCCACCCCGTTCACCTAACCTCTTCATTTATAGATATTTCATCTATGTTTCTACAGTGGATTACTATGAGCTTCTTATCAGGACACTTTTTTTATAAAAATTAAGTACTTTATTCTTGTTAAATCATAAAATGTTTCAGGTAAACTACCCCTTTCTCTTAACCGATCTTCTCCAAAATCAATATTCCTTCCGTCCTCTACAATTCAGGGATGCATGCAAAAAAATATTTGATTCAGTTAGAATGTGCGGCAGTTATCATTCGTCATGGAAACATTTCTCTTGTTACAACATAAAATGTTGCTGGTAAACTACCCCTTTCCCTTAACCGATCTTCACCAAAACCAACAGGTATTGAGAACTCTACAATACAGGGCTGTATGCAAAACATCATTTGATTCTGTTTGAATTTGCGGCTATCGTTTACCATAGAAAAAAATTACCCTTGATAAAACACCGTTGCAGGTAAACTACCCCTTTCCCTTAACCGATCTTCACCAAAAACGACAGGTCTTGAGTACTCTACAATTCAGGGCTGTATGCAAAACATTATTTGATTCTCTTTGAATTTACGGCAGTTATCGTTCGTCATAGAAAAAATACCCTTGTTAAAACATAAAATGTTGCAGGTAAACTACCCCTTTCCCTTAACCGATCTTCAACAAAATCAACAGACCTTGAGTTCTGTATAATTCAAAAAAGTATGCAGAAGAGTAGTTGATTCTGTTTTAATGTACGGCAGTTATCGTTCGTCATAAAAAAATTACCCTTGATAAAACATAAAATGTTGCAGGTAAACTACCCTATTCCCTTAACCGATCTTCACCAAAACCAACAGGTCTTGAGAACTCTACATTCCAGGGCTGTATGCAAAATGTTATGTGATTCTGTTTGAATTTGCGGCTGTTATCGTTTGCCATATAAAATACCCTTGATAAAACAAAAAACGTGTCTGGTAAACTACCCCTTTCCCTTAACCGATCTTCACCAAAAACGATAGGTCTTTAGTACTCAACAAAACAGTGCTGTATGCAAAAACGTATTTGATTCTGTTTGAATTTGCGGCTCTTATCGTTTGCCATAGAAAATACCCTTTTAAAAAAATAAAACGTTGCTGGTAAACTACCCCTTTCCCTTAACCTATCTTCACCAACACCAATAGGTATTGAGAACTCTACAATACAGGGCTGTATGCAAAAACGTATTTGATTCTGTTTGAATTTTCGGCTGTTATCGTTTACCATAGAAAAAATATCGGTATGGAGAACCATACATGACTTCCATGTTCTAAGATTTATATTTAAAATCATACTCGAAATGAAATATTTCCATAGAAACTACGTCTTTCTACTTATTGCTTCAGCATTAACCACAGTACTGTGGTCAATAAAGTATACCACCTCACGTTTTCGCACACGATTTTCACCGATGATGGCACGCAATGGCACTGCCGAAAAGTCTGGTTTTGCAGAAAACATTGGACTAAAGCTAAACAGCCCGGGAAGCAATTTTAACAAAAAACTACTTCTTTGTTGCCGATAACGTAGTACACATACAAAAAATTCTCCCCTCCACCTTCAACTATAATTTTTAATAATAGAAAATTACCCCCACCCCGTTCACCTAACTTCTTCATTTATAGATATTTCATCTACGTTTCTACAGTGGATTGCTATGAGCTTCTTATCAGAATACTTTATTTATAAAAATTAAGTACTTTACTCTTGTTAAATCATAAAATGTTTCAGGTAAACTACCCCTTTCTCTTAACCGATCTTCTCCAAACAGACCTTCCGTCCTCTACAATTCAGGGAAGCATGCAAAAAAATATTTGATTCTGTTTGACTGTGCGGCAGTTATCGTTCGTCATGGAAACATTTCTCTTGTTACAACATAAAATGTTGCAGGCAAACTACCCCTTTCCCTTAACCGATCTTCACCAAAATCAATAGACCTTGAGCTCTCTGCAACTCAGGAAAGGGTGCAAAAAATTATTTGATTCTCATTGAATTTTAGCAGTTATCGTTCGTCATAAAAAAAATTACCCTTTTTAAAACATAAAACGTTGCTGATAAACTACCCCTACCCTTAACCGATCTTCAACAAAATCAACAGACCTTGAGTTCTCTTTAGTTCAAAAAGGTATGCAAAAACCTAGTTAATTCTGTTTAAATTTACGGCAGTTATCGTTCGTCATATAAAAAATTACCCTTGTTAAAACATAAAATGTTGCTGATAAACTACCCCTTCCCTTAACCGATCTTCAACAAAATCAACAGACCTTGAGTTCTCTTTAGTTCAAAAAGGTATGCAAAAACCTAGTTAATTCTGTTTAAATTTACGGCAGTTATCGTTCGTCATATAAAAAATTACCCTTGTTAAAACATAAAATGTTGCTGGTAAACTACCCCTTTCCCTTAACCGATCTTCACCAACACCAATAGGTATTGAGAACTCTACAATACAGGGCTGTATGCAAAACATCATTTGATTCTGTTTTATTTGCGGCTGTTATCGTTTACTATAGAAAAAAATTACCCTTGATAAAAAACCGTTGTAGGTAAACTACCCCTTTCCCTTAACCGATCTTCACCAAAAACGACAGGTCTTGGGAACGCTACAATTCAGGCCTGTATGCATACAATTATTTGATACTGTTTGAATTTGCGGCTGTTATCGTTTGCCATAGAAAACACCCTTGATAAAACATTAAACGTTGCTGGTAAACTACCCTATTCCATTAACCGATCTTCACCAAAAACAATAGGTTTTGAGAACTCTACAATTCAGGGCTGTATGCAAAACATCATTTGATTCTGTTTTATTTGCGGCTGTTATCGTTTACTATAGAAAAAAATTACCCTTGATAAAAAACCGTTGCAGGTAAACTACCCCTTTCCCTTAACCGATCTTCACCAAAAACGACAGGTCTTGGGAACGCTACAATTCAGGCCTGTATGCAAACAATTATTTGATTCTGTTTGAATTTGCGGCTGTTATCGTTTGCCATAGAAAACACCCTTGATAAAACATTAAACGTTGCTGGTAAACTACCCTATTCCATTAACCGATCTTCACCAAAAACAACAGGTTTTGAGAACTCTACAATTCAGGGCTGTATGCAAAACATTAGTTGATTCTCTGTGAATTTACGGCAGTTATCGTTCGTCATAGAAAAAATACCCTTGTTAAAACAAAACGTTGCAGGTAAACTACCCCTTTCCCTTAACCGATCGTCAACAAAATCAACAGACATGAGTTCTGTATAATTCAAAAAGGTATGCAGAAGAGTAGTTGATTCTGTTTTAATGTACGGCAGTTATCGTTCGTCAAAAAAAAATTACCCTTGATAAAACATAAAATGTTGCTGGTAAACAGCCCTATTCCCTTAAACCGATCTTCACCAAAACCAACAGGTCTTGAGAACTCTACATTTCAGGGGTGTATGCAAAATATTATATGATTCTGTTTGAATTTGCGGCTGTTATCGTTTGCCATATAAAATACCCTTGATAAAACAAAAAACGTGTCTGGTAAACTACCCCTTTCCCTTAACCGATCTTCACCAAAAACAATTGGTCTTTAGTACTCAACAAAACAGGGCTGTATGCAAAAACGTATTTGATTCTGTTTGAATTTGCGGCTCTTATGGTTTGCCATAGAAAATACCCTTTTAAAACATAAAACGTTGCAGGTAAACTACCCCTTTCCCTTAACCGATCTTCACCAACACCAATAGGTATTGAGAACTCTACAATACAGGGCTGTATGCAAAACATAATTTGATTCTGTTTGAATTTGCGGCTGTTATCGTTTACCAAAGAAAAAAATTACCCTTGATAAAAAACCGTTGCAGGTAAACTACCCCTTTCCCTTAACCGATGTTTACCAAAATCAACAGATCTTGTGAACTCTACAATTCAGGGCTGTATGCGAAACATTATTTGATTCTGTTTGAATTTGCGGCTGTTATCGTTTGTCAAACAAACAAAATTACCCTTGATAAAAAATAAACGTTGCAGGTAAACTACCCCTTTCCCTCAAGCGATCTTCACCAAAAAGAATATGTCGCGAGTACTCTACAAATCAGGGCTGTATGCAAAAAATTATTTGATTCTGTTTGAATTTGCGGCTGTTATCGTTTGTCATAGAAAAAAAATCTATAGACACACAGACACTTTTCGAAAAATGACTTTTTTTCATGTTTTGAGTGTAGTACAATCATATTCTGCAATAATCTCGAACACGATTTTTTTTTGCCATCACCATACTTCCATTTCCTTAAGGAACATGGAAGTAATATCGGTATGGAGAACCATACATGACTTCCATGTTCTAAGATTTATATTTAAAATCATGTTCGAAATGAAATATTTCCATAGAAACTACGTCTTTCTACTTATTGCTTCAGCATTAACCACAGTACTGTGGTCACTAACGTATACCACCTCACGTTTTCGCACTCGATTTTCACCGATGATGGGAGTCAATGGCACTGCCGAAAAGTCTGGTTTTGCAGAAAACATTGGACTACGGCTAAAGAGCCCGGGAAGCAATTTTAACAAAAAACTACTTCTTTGTTGCCGATAACGTAGTACACATATAAAAAATTCTCCCCTCCACCTGCAACTATAATTTTTAATAATAGAAAATTACCCCCACCCCGTTCACCTAACCTCTTCATTTATAGATATTTCATCTATGTTTCTACAGTGGATTACTATGAGCTTCTTATCAGGACACTTTTTTTATAAAAATTAAGTACTTTATTCTTGTTAAATCATAAAATGTTTCAGGTAAACTACCCCTTTCTCTTAACCGATCTTCTCCAAAATCAATATTCCTTCCGTCCTCTACAATTCAGGGATGCATGCAAAAAAATATTTGATTCAGTTAGAATGTGCGGCAGTTATCATTCGTCATGGAAACATTTCTCTTGTTACAACATAAAATGTTGCTGGTAAACTACCCCTTTCCCTTAACCGATCTTCACCAAAACCAACAGGTATTGAGAACTCTACAATACAGGGCTGTATGCAAAACATCATTTGATTCTGTTTGAATTTGCGGCTATCGTTTACCATAGAAAAAAATTACCCTTGATAAAACACCGTTGCAGGTAAACTACCCCTTTCCCTTAACCGATCTTCACCAAAAACGACAGGTCTTGAGTACTCTACAATTCAGGGCTGTATGCAAAACATTATTTGATTCTCTTTGAATTTACGGCAGTTATCGTTCGTCATAGAAAAAATACCCTTGTTAAAACATAAAATGTTGCAGGTAAACTACCCCTTTCCCTTAACCGATCTTCAACAAAATCAACAGACCTTGAGTTCTGTATAATTCAAAAAAGTATGCAGAAGAGTAGTTGATTCTGTTTTAATGTACGGCAGTTATCGTTCGTCATAAAAAAATTACCCTTGATAAAACATAAAATGTTGCAGGTAAACTACCCTATTCCCTTAACCGATCTTCACCAAAACCAACAGGTCTTGAGAACTCTACATTCCAGGGCTGTATGCAAAATGTTATGTGATTCTGTTTGAATTTGCGGCTGTTATCGTTTGCCATATAAAATACCCTTGATAAAACAAAAAACGTGTCTGGTAAACTACCCCTTTCCCTTAACCGATCTTCACCAAAAACGATAGGTCTTTAGTACTCAACAAAACAGTGCTGTATGCAAAAACGTATTTGATTCTGTTTGAATTTGCGGCTCTTATCGTTTGCCATAGAAAATACCCTTTTAAAAAAATAAAACGTTGCTGGTAAACTACCCCTTTCCCTTAACCTATCTTCACCAACACCAATAGGTATTGAGAACTCTACAATACAGGGCTGTATGCAAAAACGTATTTGATTCTGTTTGAATTTTCGGCTGTTATCGTTTACCATAGAAAAAATATCGGTATGGAGAACCATACATGACTTCCATGTTCTAAGATTTATATTTAAAATCATATTCGAAATGAAATATTTCCATAGAAACTACGTCTTTCTACTTATTGCTTCAGCATTAACCACAGTACTGTGGTCAATAAAGTATACCACCTCACGTTTTCGCACACGATTTTCACCGATGATGGCACGCAATGGCACTGCCGAAAAGTCTGGTTTTGCAGAAAACATTGGACTAAAGCTAAACAGCCCGGGAAGCAATTTTAACAAAAAACTACTTCTTTGTTGCCGATAACGTAGTACACATACAAAAAATTCTCCCCTCCACCTTCAACTATAATTTTTAATAATAGAAAATTACCCCCACCCCGTTCACCTAACTTCTTCATTTATAGATATTTCATCTACGTTTCTACAGTGGATTGCTATGACCTTTTTATCAGAATACTTTATTTATAAAAATTAAGTACTTTACTCTTGTTAAATCATAAAATGTTTCAGGTAAACTACCCCTTTCTCTTAACCGATCTTCTCCAAACAGACCTTCCGTCCTCTACAATTCAGGGAAGCATGCAAAAAAATATTTGATTCTGTTTGACTGTGCGGCAGTTATCGTTCGTCATGGAAACATTTCTCTTGTTACAACATAAAATGTTGCAGGCAAACTACCCCTTTCCCTTAACCGATCTTCACCAAAATCAATAGACCTTGAGCTCTCTGCAACTCAGGAAAGGGTGCAAAAAATTATTTGATTCTCATTGAATTTTAGCAGTTATCGTTCGTCATAAAAAAAATTACCCTTTTTAAAACATAAAACGTTGCTGATAAACTACCCCTACCCTTAACCGATCTTCAACAAAATCAACAGACCTTGAGTTCTCTTTAGTTCAAAAAGGTATGCAAAAACCTAGTTAATTCTGTTTAAATTTACGGCAGTTATCGTTCGTCATATAAAAAATTACCCTTGTTAAAACATAAAATGTTGCTGATAAACTACCCCTTCCCTTAACCGATCTTCAACAAAATCAACAGACCTTGAGTTCTCTTTAGTTCAAAAAGGTATGCAAAAACCTAGTTAATTCTGTTTAAATTTACGGCAGTTATCGTTCGTCATATAAAAAATTACCCTTGTTAAAACATAAAATGTTGCTGGTAAACTACCCCTTTCCCTTAACCGATCTTCACCAACACCAATAGGTATTGAGAACTCTACAATACAGGGCTGTATGCAAAACATCATTTGATTCTGTTTTATTTGCGGCTGTTATCGTTTACTATAGAAAAAAATTACCCTTGATAAAAAACCGTTGTAGGTAAACTACCCCTTTCCCTTAACCGATCTTCACCAAAAACGACAGGTCTTGGGAACGCTACAATTCAGGCCTGTATGCATACAATTATTTGATACTGTTTGAATTTGCGGCTGTTATCGTTTGCCATAGAAAACACCCTTGATAAAACATTAAACGTTGCTGGTAAACTACCCTATTCCATTAACCGATCTTCACCAAAAACAATAGGTTTTGAGAACTCTACAATTCAGGGCTGTATGCAAAACATCATTTGATTCTGTTTTATTTGCGGCTGTTATCGTTTACTATAGAAAAAAATTACCCTTGATAAAAAACCGTTGCAGGTAAACTACCCCTTTCCCTTAACCGATCTTCACCAAAAACGACAGGTCTTGGGAACGCTACAATTCAGGCCTGTATGCAAACAATTATTTGATTCTGTTTGAATTTGCGGCTGTTATCGTTTGCCATAGAAAACACCCTTGATAAAACATTAAACGTTGCTGGTAAACTACCCTATTCCATTAACCGATCTTCACCAAAAACAATAGGTTTTGAGAACTCTACAATTCAGGGCTGTATGCAAAACATTAGTTGATTCTCTGTGAATTTACGGCAGTTATCGTTCGTCATAGAAAAAATACCCTTGTTAAAACAAAACGTTGCAGGTAAACTACCCCTTTCCCTTAACCGATCGTCAACAAAATCAACAGACATGAGTTCTGTATAATTCAAAAAGGTATGCAGAAGAGTAGTTGATTCTGTTTTAATGTACGGCAGTTATCGTTCGTCAAAAAAAAATTACCCTTGATAAAACATAAAATGTTGCTGGTAAACAGCCCTATTCCCTTAAACCGATCTTCACCAAAACCAACAGGTCTTGAGAACTCTACATTTCAGGGGTGTATGCAAAATATTATATGATTCTGTTTGAATTTGCGGCTGTTATCGTTTGCCATATAAAATACCCTTGATAAAACAAAAAACGTGTCTGGTAAACTACCCCTTTCCCTTAACCGATCTTCACCAAAAACAATTGGTCTTTAGTACTCAACAAAACAGGGCTGTATGCAAAAACGTATTTGATTCTGTTTGAATTTGCGGCTCTTATGGTTTGCCATAGAAAATACCCTTTTAAAACATAAAACGTTGCAGGTAAACTACCCCTTTCCCTTAACCGATCTTCACCAACACCAATAGGTATTGAGAACTCTACAATACAGGGCTGTATGCAAAACATAATTTGATTCTGTTTGAATTTGCGGCTGTTATCGTTTACCAAAGAAAAAAATTACCCTTGATAAAAAACCGTTGCAGGTAAACTACCCCTTTCCCTTAACCGATGTTTACCAAAATCAACAGATCTTGTGAACTCTACAATTCAGGGCTGTATGCGAAACATTATTTGATTCTGTTTGAATTTGCGGCTGTTATCGTTTGTCAAACAAACAAAATTACCCTTGATAAAAAATAAACGTTGCAGGTAAACTACCCCTTTCCCTCAAGCGATCTTCACCAAAAAGAATATGTCGCGAGTACTCTACAAATCAGGGCTGTATGCAAAAAATTATTTGATTCTGTTTGAATTTGCGGCTGTTATCGTTTGTCATAGAAAAAAAATCTATAGACACACAGACACTTTTCGAAAAATGACTTTTTTTCATGTTTTGAGTGTAGTACAATCATATTCTGCAATAATCTCGAACACGATTTTTTTTTGCCATCACCATACTTCCATTTCCTTAAGGAAGATGGAAGTAATATCGGTATGGAGAACCATACATGACTTCCATGTTCTAAGATTTATATTTAAAATCATGTTCGAAATGAAATATTTCCATAGAAACTACGTCTTTCTACTTATTGCTTCAGCATTAACCAAAGTACTGTGGTCACTAACGTATACCACCTCACGTTTTCGCACTTGATTTTCACCGATGATGGCAGTCAATGGCGCTGCCGAAAAGTCTGGTTTTGCAGAAAACATTGGACTACGGCTAAAGAGCACAGGAAGCAATTTTAACAAAAAACTACTTCTTTGTTGCCGATAACGTAGTACACATATAAAAAATTCTCCCCTCCACCTTCAACTATAATTTTTAATAATAGAAAATTACCCCTACCCCGTTCACCTAAGTTCTTCATTTATAGATATTTCATCTACGTTTCTACAGTGGATTACTATGAGCTTCTTATCAGGATACTTTATTTATAAAAATTAAGTACTTTACTCTTGTTAAATCATAAAATGTTTCAGGTAAACTACCCCTTTCTCTTAACCGATCTTCTCCAAACAGACCTTCCGTCCTCTACAATTCAGGGAAGCATGCAAAAAAATATTTGATTCTGTTTGAATGTGCGGCAGTTATCGTTCGTCATGGAAACATTTCTCTTGTTACAACATAAAATGTTGCAGGCAAACTACCCCTTTCCCTTAACCGATCTTCACCAAAATCAATAGACCTTGAGCTCTCTGCAACTCAGGAAAGGGTGCAAACAATTATTTGATTCTCGTTGAATTTTAGCAGTTATCGTTCGTCATAAAAAAAATTACTTTTTTTAAAACATAAAACGTTGCTGATAAACTACCCCTTTCCCTTAACCGATCTTCAACAAAATCAACAGACCTTGAGTTCTCTTTAGTTCAAAAAGGTATGCAAAAACCTAGTTAATTCTGTTTAAATTTACGGCAGTTATCGTTCGTCATATAAAAAATTACCCTTGTTAAAACATAAAATGTTGCTGGTAAACTACCCCTTTCCCTTAACCGATCTTCACCAACACCAATAGGTATTGAGAACTCTACAATACAGGGCTGTATGCAAAACATTTGATTCTGTTTTATTTGCGGGTGTTATCGTTTACTATAGAAAATATCGGTATGGAGAACCATACATGACTTCCATATTCTAAGATTTATATTTAAAATCATTTTCGGAATGAAATATTACCATAGAAACTACTTCTTTCTACTTACTGCTTCAGCCTTAACCACAGTACTGTGGTCACTAATGTATACCACCTCACGTTATCGCACTCGATTTTCACTGATGATGGAAGTCGATGGCATTGCCGAAATGTCTGGTTTTGTAGAAAACATTGGACTACGGCCAAATATCCCGGGAAGGAATTTTAACAAAAACTACTTCTTTGTTGCCGATAACGTTGTACACATATATATCAGTGGCGAAGTTACATGGAGGCAATTGAGGCAATGCCTACCCTAAAAAGCTTGCTGAAATATTTACGTTTCAATAGTCTTATCTCTTCAGAAATTTGTTTTATTATTGAGAAGAATCTAAGTTTCCTTCTAAACAACCACAACTTGTGTGGCTGTTTTTTGTTAATGTCTGATTGTATCGATAAACAAAACTGCGATGATCGGTTATCATGACTTGTGTCTTAAAGTGATTCAACTTCAAATCAAGTACCGTCTGCCTAGTGGCAAAAGCTAAAGAGCATGATAATGTCTTTCGGCCGCCAGCTAAACGCAACATTATTATGGTTACTGACTGACTGATTGTTTCCTTTCTGCAAATGTAGAATGTTGTAGAATGTTCCTTTACTTATGTTGTAGAATGCATCGATTTTCTCCTGCTCAGTCATCATCGACGCGAACGGTGTATTTATTAAGTACTCGTTCAATTCTTCGCTCAACAAGTCATCTTGTTTTCGTTTTTGTTGCGATGGGGCCGCTGGTATTGAAGCTTCACCGCCGACAGCAACCGCTCGTTGCTGTTCCTTCTCGAGCTTCTTTCGTTCCCGATACTTTCTTGCTCGCTCGGCATTTTGTCGTTTCTTGATCTGAGCCTTCTCGTCGCTGCTATCCATTGTCGAACGCTGTTTTAATCAGTCGCCACGTTATGGTTACTATATACCAGCAGCAGTGTATTTCACCACAACACAAAACAAACCTTTATTTACAACAATCCCAATGACATTATGTATCTGTGTTATACTTCACATTTCTGCGGTGAGTAATTAAATATAAAGAACAGTAGATTTGCATTTACGATGACAAATATTTTAATGAATAGATCGTTAGCTGAATCACATACGAAGACAACCATTAACTAGAGACAATAACCCCAATAACCTATCTACAGCTATGCAGTGTTGTTCGCTTGTTAGGTCTTTAATCTGCGACGACGTTAGCATGTTAGCGGTCGCGGTTTTAGTTAACGATTCCCGGCTGGTAAATTGTGCTAACACTTGATTTTAAACTTTCAGGACGCTTTATAAATCTGGTTTAATTGTTTGCAGTGATATTATTTTTAACACATTATATATATTGCGACGTATCAAAACAAACGTTTATTTACAACAATCCCAATGACGTCACGCAAGAATGACGTCATGCAGCGTGATGCGTTACAGTTTACAGCGTTACAGAAATTTTCAAATGATGGCCAGCCAAAAGACATTATCATGTCAAAAATTCTGTAGAATAAAAATTATAAATACGTATGAACTACATAACGTAAAGATTATACATTGTTACTGCGACTGTCAAATTTATTAAACCGAAACGTGCTTTATTGAGCGACCGCTAGATGGTGACAGGTGAGATTCGGCATAGTTCGTTTAAAGCGAATGAGGCAACCTGAACTTGCCTCAGCGTTTTTTGTATACATCGTATGTAAGCAATGTAGCGGTGGGATAGGGAAGTGTAGGGAGGGGGGATTGTCCCGCGCTGTACACATAGAGCGTTGAGGCATGCCTCACTTCTGTGGTCCAAACAGTTAAGTTAAAGCGCCTGTTTTGTTTCTAAGTGTTTATTTTATGCGGTTATTAAAAGTGTCACTGTTATTCCGCTGAACTAACAGATGATCAAGATTGTTATTTGAATTATTTGTAACATTAAACACATATATAGAAACTAATCAAGTTTAAAAATTTGAAGTTCAATCAGTTGTATTATTGTGTATGACTAATACAAGGATTGTTCAATAGACACACGTATAGAGCTGTAAAGCATTTTTTATTCAACGATTTTAAAAGAAGTCTCCAATAAAAATTAAGACATGAGTTCCACTGTTGCGCTAACCTGTAGATTCCCTGCTAGTAAAATTCTTACGGCTGTTTGTGGAACCATTCGTTTACAGCAAACTCTACCTCAGCGTCCGATTTGACCCACCGTCCTTTTAGTGATTCCTTAAAAAAAATTTAAGATAAGATTTTTGCCTACCCATTCATTAACTACTAGCTTCGCCAGTAAGCAAATTGATGTCCATTTTTTCGGCTTGCACGCGTTATGTTGGTGTGGGTTTCGGCACTTTCCATTTAAAAAGCGTGCAAACGTAAGAAAATAAACATGAGTGAGGCCAGAAATAACGTGAATTGTGTGTGTGTGTGTTTGTGTCTTACCTGCCTTTTTATTGCCGTATTAAATGACAAATATTATATTACATTAAAATGAAAAAATTTTAATTTTATTGCCTGGCAACAAAATTATTTTATTTTTAACAATTACCATTGTTTCAAAAAGTTTAAATAAATTTTCAAGTACTTTACTCTTGTTAAAACGTAAAAGGTTGCAGGTAAACTACCCCTTCCCCTTAACCGATCTTTACCAAAATCGAAAGTCCTTGAGACCTCTACAATTCAGGGAGGTATGCAAAAAATTATTTGATTCTGTTTGAATTTGCAGCTGTTATCGTTTGCCATAGAAAATACGCTTGATAAAGAAACGTTGCAGGTAAACTACCCCTTCCCCTTAGCCGATCTTCACCAAGAACAACAGGTCTTGAGTACTCTACAAATCAGGGCTGTATGCAAAACATTAGTTGATTCTGTTTGAATTTGCGGCTGTTATCGTTTGCCATAGAAAATACCCTTGTTAAAAAAACGTTGCTGGTAAACTACCCCTTTCCCTCAACCGATCTTCACCAAAAACAATAGGTCTTGAGAACTCTAAAATTTAGGGCTGTATGCAAATAATCGTTTGATTCTGTTTCAATTTGCGGCTGTTATCGTTTGCCATAGGAAATACCCTTGTTAAAACATAAAACGTTACAGGTAAACTACCCCTTTCCCTTAACCGATCTTCACCAAAAACAATAAGTCTTGAAAACTCTACAATTGAGGGCTGTATTCGAAACATTATTTAATTCTGTTTGAATTTGCGGCTGTTATCGTTTGCCAAAATAAAAAATTTCCCTTGATAAAAAAAAACCGTTGCAGGTAAACTACCCCTTTCCCTTAACCGATCTTCACCAAAAACGACAGGTCTTATGTACTCTATAATTCAGGCCTGTATGCAAACAATTATTTGATTCTGTTTGAATTTGCGGCTGTTATCGTTTGCCATAGAAAACACCCTTGATAAAACAAAAAACGTGTCTGGTAAACTACCCCTTTCCCTTAACCGATCTTCACCAAAAACAATAGGTCTTTAGTACTCAACAAAACAGGGCTGTATGCAAAAACGTATTTGATTCTGTTTGAATTTGCGGCTCTTATCGTTTGCCATAGAAAATACCCTTTTAAAACATAAAACGTTGCTGGTAAACTACCCCTTTCCCTTAACCGATCTTCACCAACACCAATAGGTATTGAGAACTCTACAATACAGGGCTGTATGCAAAACATCATTTGATTCTGTTTGAATTTGCGGCTGTTATCGTTTACCATAGAAAAAAATTACCCTTTTAAAACATAAAACGTTGCAGGTAAACTACCCCTTTTCCTTAACCGATCTTCACCAAAACCAAAAGGTCTTGAGAACTCTACAATTCAGAGCAGTATGCAAAACATTATTTGATTATGTTTGAATTTGCGGCTGTTATCGTTTGCCATAGGAAATACCCTTGTTAAAACATAAAATGTTGCAGGTAAACTACCCCTTTCCCTTAACCGATCTTCACCAAAAACAATAGGTCGCGAGTACTCTACAAATCAGGGCTGTATGCAAAAAATTATTTGATTCTGTTTGAATTTGCTGCTGTTACCGTTTGCCATAAAAAAAATCTACAGACACACAGACATACAGACACACACACAGACACTTTTCGAAAAACGACTTTTTTTCATGTTTTGAGTGTAGTACAATCAGAATCTGCAATAATCTCGAACACGATTTTTTTTGCCATCACCATACTTCCATTTCCTTAAGGAACGTGGAAGTTAAAAGCCAAGCAAATACTAAAGGAAACAGATTTGATTGTAAAAGTTCTGAGAGATTCTTGATCTGTGTTAGAAGGTGTTCTAAGAGAGCCTCTCTAGCCAGTAATAGTCGGTCATACTTTTGTTCTTTGACAGTTTTTAAAGAGTAACTAAAGTAGATACATTGTTTGTTGAAACTAAGTACTAGTAACTGAAGATACTTAGAGTTGAGTAAAAGTAATTTTAATTACGTTAATTTCAAGAATTATTGTTATAAAGGAAACTGTAAAAGTTTTGTATTTGCGAATCATCAGTGAATTGTCTTCAGAGAAGAATGGTTCATATCACTGATTTAAATTCACCTCCGAAGCCACAACTACTGCATTAGACTGAACTCCAAGTCTCTGATGGAGGGGACAAAGTATGCGTGATTGTGTGTGTGTGTGTGTGTGTGTGTGTTGGTACTGTTTGTTTGTCAAGGCCAATGATTCATCAGCCTTGTTCACAGTGCAAACTAACATCCATCATAAAGGCAGACTACCAGTTTGTAATATTATTGGAGTCCGCTTTTTACCGTTACGGTAGTAAGTGCGTTTAAATACTACGTAGGCTATTATTGGCATTGTGTGTACAACTTAGTCCTTTATAAGTAGTTGTGTTATAGTAACATTAAAAATACGAATTTGTGAACTATCGTGTAGGATTAATGTACTTTTAGTTACTTTCTGTTAGCCAGTGAATTATCCTGTTATTTGTTTATTTGTAACTGTCTGTTCACAATGTCTCTTCAAGGATCATTGAAACCAAGAAAAAAAAGTTTCGTTGTTCATAGTGAAAGTCGCGAAATAATTAGTAATATAATTGATAAATGTGATGAAGAAAAACGACAAAATTCGCTGATCAAGCGACTCATTTAATCAAGCAACAAAACGAGCTGCGTATTACTGTGATAGATCGAAAATCTTCATTAAGTACTTGAGGAAGCAAAAAATACAGTCCAGATGGAAAACTCTCCACACCGGGGAAAAAACGTAAAACATGTGAGAAAAGGAAACTTTTTCTTGATGATTTCGATAAGTGTGTAGTAAGAAATATTGTTCAAGATTTTTATAAAAATAAAACGTTGTGCCTACTGTTAAAAAACTCCTACCTATCGTGAAAGAAAGAATCCATTTTCCGTGGGGCGCTAAATCATTAACGCGAGTTATCATTAACACAACACACATAGCGTCACAGTTATCTGGCTTAATGCTCAATGAGAGGAAAGTGAGCGTTGAGTGGGGTTTGATAATCCATGTGAATCGGGATTTCTCAGTAATCGCTGATTGTTAACGGAACTGCGCGTCTGTCTGTCTCTCTCTCTCTCTCTCTCTCTCTCTCTCTCTCTCTCTCTCTCTCTCTCTCTCTGCCCGCGTTCCTCGTAGAGACTTGGAGTTCAGTCTAATGCAATAACAGTTGTAGCGTACCAGCCACTCGATAGGTTACAACAATGTTTCATCAAAACTTGACTGCGAACAACAATTTTTGGACGCGCTTGGATACTTCACATCCTTTGTGACATAATTACAACTATGTCACAATTAGATACAAACGTTATTAACTCCAAGTTGAGATTGCTATCCTCAGAACTAAAACTATGAGATTACTGAGTCCAGAAGTACTGATGGAAATATATTATCAAAAATGGGAATGGCCGGATGTTCAGTTTAGTGTAAATGAGAATAGGCATATTATATGGGAAAACATTTTTCTTCTGTATATTTATAATATGGACATCTTTTACGATTAGTCACGTTTCGTTCGTTAACAAAAGTGGCGCTCTTTTATAATTTGTAGTGATATCTCTCACCTCCCCGTATTCCTCTCTGTATTCGATCCAGTGACAAGTGACAGTACTTCCGGCAAATCGTTACGTTGTAGGCAAGATCTTGATTTTACTATTGTCAGTGAAAACATTACTTCGAAGCGAAAATGTAGGGATGTCTAGGAATCTGAAATACAAAAAGTCAGCAGTCACGGAAACATTAGGCTATACGACTTTCTCCCTGGTTTTCGAGTACCGGTACCGATGTAATTTATATTACTAGACTGAATGATTAATTTTATTCACATTATATTCCACTTGTGTGCAATCGTATTTACGCGGAATTAATATGAACTGTACAACCTTGTTTGCAATATGAGATTTCAGTGTTAGTTAAGCCCCCCCCCCCTGTATACCCGTCATAAAGCACTCGTTTCAAAGTCAACGTAGGCCAGTTTACACACTATTTTTAGCCTTACGGTGCGCAAGTAGTCTATACAACACCACGCCTAGTAATCTGCTTGGATGTTCCCCAGCTGAGAGGTTAGATATCCATCGTCATGATTACAGCCAGAGTCATCTGGACTTCATAGAAAACTAATCAACTTAACTCGATTCGAATCCCTGAGTATTCTGGAAGTGACTACGCAGGTTAGTCCTCCTCCTATCAGGCTTATAGAATATATGCTATAGTATATATGCTAAAATGGAATGTACAAGAGTATAAAGTACAAGTAAATATTAGGCTTTCAGTAGCGAATTCATTGTCTAATCGTAGGACATGTAAAATGCTGTACTTATTGTCTACTGATTAATTATGTTTTTAATTAAATTATAGTAAAAATATAATTAATTATTTTAATATTAAGTAGAAATTTAAATATTATAATTATAATATTTACATTTTACTAAATAATAAAATAATTAATTATAATTAATAAAAATTAATTGTAATTGTAATATAATTATTAAGTCTATAATTACAATAATTATATAATTGTTATAATTACAATAATTATATAATTATTAATTTTAATTAATAATTAAAATTAATTAACCGCTTTACTTGTAGAGGGGAAGGAGTCGAAGCCGCGATTATGTTGTGTCGTTAGTATTGACATGCGAAAGAATCCCAATGCCGGTATGATACAGTCGGCGCACGTTCTGTGTGACGGACGAGTGATGAGGTCGCGGCTACAACACCGGTTAATACATCACTTCGGCTTCGTCGTCGTCGTCGTCGTCGTCGTGATCGACACATTATTAATGACAGTCGCGTAGTAATAAATAATTCCTAGTTGTATGTCGTCGTGTCTTCAGCGCGTGTAATCATCGGTTGGACATAATTCGATTCGTGACTAACACAGCTAACGTTCGCGTTGCGATCCGTTATAGCAAGCAGGATAGATCGAGGTGAACAGAAAGTTCGATTACTATTAAAACTAGAAAGGTTGAAAGTTGTAACTGTGGAACGTTCACCCAAATCATAATCAAGGAAGCGAGTCTGTCATACGTTATTTGATTCGTAGACAACTTTACTTTGACTCCAATTGGGTCTCTGCATTGTACCGACGTTGTCTGATTACCGGTCGTTTGTCGGTTAAACAATTTCGAATTGTTTGTTAAAACTGTTTCGAATGCCATCGTTGCAGCATCGGAAAGTCTTTTACGCTTTTACGTGAGCACGTTCATACTCCCAACGTGGAGCAGGAACTTCGATTTTAAACTGTTTTTCGTGCAAGGAGAGTCTTTCATTCCCAGCCTGCAACAGGCCTCGAGTTTCGTCTGTGTCGGCAACTTTGTAGCAGTTTCCTGCTACTGTCGTTGTTTTATATCCTGTAATTAAACAGACATTTTATAATTGAATTTTTCTTGTTATGGTTTTATAATTAACCGGTTTTCATATTAATACCCAAATTTCTGAACTACACAACCACCTAGAAGCACACGTCTGTGTGTGTGTGTGTGTGTGTGTGTGTGTGTGTGTGTGTGTGTAGCGCGTGCGCGTGCTAACGTTTTTACATTGAGCATTTACATAACAGCATATACACAACAAACCAATATACATATATACATATTTAATATTATATTCTATAAAATAATAATTACTTCTGCAAGTAATTAATCTTATTGTTTTATCGTTTTAATTGACTGACGTAAATTCATTAATTATATCAGTGTCTTGAAAGGTTTATAAATGAATTAACGAATAATCTAATTTAATATAAAATAACGAATAATCGATTTGATTCGATTTAGATTATCGATTGTTTCAATGTTTATTTACTTAATCAGCTGTTTGACCAGTGGCGGCTCGTGTTATGATTTGATCAGCGTTGCACAACCACCAATATAGAATAACTAAACTACAAAATAATATACGAGAACATTAAGCACCTAAAAGTATCACCATTGGAGAGCGTATTACATCCTACGCGGTAATGTTCGCGTACAATTCAAATGTGGCGCGTAGACTGGTGGTTGTAGGCCGTTTGCAACTTCAACAGTATATGGCAGAGCTTCCTACACAAACATGTGAGAGGACGTGCGCTAATCTTCACAACTGCCCTATGTTCTCAATGTCAGCTAGGCGGTTCCAAAGTTTCTGCAACGCTCCACTAGTAGCGCTGTAGCGCAACTTTGTGTCATGAAATCAGCACAGCCTTCTTGATTTATAAGTTATGCCAGGTTTAGTGTTTACGTTGGTTCAAGGTAAACGTTATCCGTTGTTTGAAGTTATAAAATTATAGTAATAATTTTGTATAACTGTGATTATGATAGTTTAATGTCTTTTAACCGATCTACCAACCACTCAACCAACTAATGCAACCACCAAAATTTGGAACCACCAGCTATGACGTCAACCACTATGTTTGACGGTTATATTGGAAATATTTTATGTTTATATTTCATTTATTTTAAAACTACAGAAGTAATTATAATTTGATAATACATAATATTAAACAATAATACTACAAGAAACTCATCGAGTAACTTATAACGAAAATAATGTTACGACGGTATAGGTCTACTGATCGTCGTACGGTACAGTGGAAAACAAATACAAGACACCAATGAAGTCTTTAAAAACCAGCTTTAATTATCACAATTAACAGTTTGTAATCAACACTCTATTCAACAAGATTATACTCGTACAATAATTCAAGTTAATTTGTTCACACCAATAATAATTTAAGTAAACTCGAACCTCGCTTGAATAAGTCGCCACTCATACTCAAACTAAGCGTCGCTGAATGGTTGTAGTATTTATACCCCGCTGAGATTCAAGAATAATCCATACTACGCGTCAACGGTACTAGAAAACACTAGAGCGTAATTCCTTGCCGCCTTGAACACAGTGTGCGCAGACCGGTGATGTCTGGATCAGTCTCGGCTGCGGACGCGTGACAAGTGTCACGTAATCGTCCTTGGTCTCAAAGTAGCAGCAATATGTACACACACAATAGCCGGTGGTGTCAGAAGTGCAATGTGTGTATTTCTACCCCGCTGAGATTCCAGAATAATCCATACTACGCGTCAACGCTACTAGAAAACACGAGCGTAATTGCTAGCCGCCTTGAACACAGTGTGCGCGGACCGGTGCAGTCTGGATCAGTCTCAGTTGCGGACGCGTGACAAGTGTCACGTAATTCCCCTTCGTCTCAAAGTAGCAACAATATGTACGCGCACACACATTACAGCCGGGCTCCGCTGGAATAGCCGAGAAACACGTAGAATGTTTTGAAATGTCGTAACATTATATAGTATACACACACAATTTTTATATAACAACAAATATACTCGAATTAATTCTTTAAGTCGCTTTCTAGCATTGTTTATATAAGGAAACATTTTTCAAATACGATGTTTAAACTTATTTATTCCAACTTCCAATACAGTGTCCCTATCTTCTGTGGGTCTCGTTCCAATTCTTTCGCCGTTTTCCTTTGCCGATTATCTCTTCCAGCTTCTGTGTCTTCAAATTTCTTTTCTACCGTCAAAGTTTATTTTAAATACTTTTGAGTTGAGAACCAGTCTACAAACATTTTTTTACATCTTCATTTTACTATTGTTAGTGAAAACACTACTTCGAAGCGAAAATGTAGAGATGTCTAGGAATCTGAAATATTAAAAGTCAGCCGTCACGGAAACATTTATACGACTTTCGCCCTGGTTTTCGAGCACCGGTACCGGTGTAATTTATATTACTAGATTGAATGATTAATTATTATTCACATTATATTCCATTTGTGTACAGTCATATTTACGCGGAATTAGCACGAACTCTACAACCTCTTTTGTAATATGAGATTTCAGTGTTAGTTAAACCCCTTGTATATACCCGTCATAAAGCACTCGTTTCAGAGTCAACGTAGGCTAGTGTACACACTGTTCCTAGTCTTACAACACGCAAGTAGTTTATACAACACCACGCCTACTATAATCTGCTTGCATACTGTTTCCGCTGTTTGGTTTAGGTACATTCCGTTTACTCTGAGGATAGGAACATGTATTACAGTTCTTTCATTTGACAGTTTTTCTCATTGCGATCTTCCTGCGACAGTCCCCAAATCGATTAATTGTTTTTCTGCTATCTCCTTTAATTATCGTACTCAACATGCTCTTTACTCAGGTGTTTTATATTCGTTGCTATTGGTCTTCGATTTATGCTGATTCCAGAGTGTACCACTATACAGTTAATAGTGCCATTGTTTTATCTCTTGAGCTGTAGATTCAATAAATAACTCATTGGAACTGAAAGATACTATGAGAACTCCTGTAGCTACAGGAAAAATAATTAGACATGAAACGGGTGTCTGGTTGCGCTGTGTCAAAAGATCTGTTTGCGCATGAGTTAGCCTACTTTGACTCCTTGTGTACGGATCAATTATTTGCGTTCAGAACAACTGCATGATTGGTGTGTCACATGGTTGCGTGTTATGGCTAGTCATCTCACACCCCACTTCCTGCACTGCTTTCCCTGCCCCCACCACGATATGCGCGAACCGTTTCATGTCTTACTATTTCATATGTACGTTAAGCTGTAATTTTTGGATTTAATTAATGTTGCTTATTAGGCAAAGTAGAATAGATTGCAATTTAAAACATACAGTACTAATTGAAACTGTAATTCTGACGGTTGTGTAGGCCCGGATGTTAGCATTTGTCACAGCGTTCTATTTTTGTTGTCCACGCACGATTATTAGTTTTGACACACGATACACTGTTTAATATCCAACTCGCTGTGCAACAACTAGTAAAAAAAACAACACACACGCACACACACACACACACACACACACACACACGCACGCACGCACGCACGCACGCGCGGATTAACTGAAAAGCATACATAACTGGCGAGCTGGATAAGCCAGCGCGATGCACTGCACATAAGATTGTGTACAATTCAAGTCACTCCGGTGCCGCTACCTACAATTAAATTGTAATCTGGTTTACAGGAATGTGCAATAAAACACTGTCTAGCGTGTGTGCGTGTGAGTTAGCGAGAGAATGGAAGGGAAGGGGGAGGGGAGAAAGAGAGAGAGTGTAGATTTCGTACGTCCGTTTTTGCCTTCGTATCCGCTCTAAATGTGTTTGTGTTGTTTTGCCGATGTGTGTAGGGTTGGATTTAGCAGAAGGCCTAAAGTTTATTTTACCGTTTCAATTGGTTTGTTTAATGCTGTGAAAAAGTTTACGTGTGCCCACCTGCACATGTGCTTGTTCGCCTATTTGACCTATCCTACGATTTGTGCCGATAATAACGTCCATGGATAAAGAGAAGTTGTTTCACGGTCGTCCTCAATCAGATGTTTTGGCTACATCTGCGGTAACCCCGTCTTCATTGACTGTGATATTGGTGACGTTGATGGGAACATCCAACAGTGGCCCATTATTGAATCATGCCAAATGCATTATTGGATCGGGCATCCGAAACAGTGCGAAAACGGAAAATTATTTGGAGAGTATAAGACAGAATGCAGATCACATAACGTGTACACTAAAATAGTTGATTCGCTAATAGCATCTTAAAAGACCAGTAGATCTGAAGCTGACTACGACGTAGGAAGGCCAGAACAGGTAAAGGAGCTACTGGTGAAAATCTTGAGACCAGTATTCCAACGAATAAGATGTGAAAAAAGGTTTGAATATTGAATTTCAGAAAGAACTAATAATTTCCGAACCTGGTGGTTCAAAGGACCGACTCCAAATTATATGCCTTGATTTCAGAACCTGACTGTTGGGCTTGTGGTGTTTAGTGAACAAGAGTTTTATCCTTACTCACAATAATCAGAATTTTATCATTGATATAAAATATTTTTACTAAAACCAAAATATTCAAAACCATTGTTAGAAGTATCACGACTTACGGCTCAGAAGTTCGGACTACTAATAAACACACAAGAACAAAATTAATGACAGCAGAGATGGACTTTTGGAG
Source organism: Magicicada septendecula (assembly GCA_034769895.1). Taxonomy (NCBI): domain Eukaryota; kingdom Metazoa; phylum Arthropoda; class Insecta; order Hemiptera; family Cicadidae; genus Magicicada; species Magicicada septendecula. The sequence continues at coordinate 80,434,098 of CM068370.1, forward strand.
ACGTTCTACAAGAGTATCCAGATGTGAGAAAATTAGAAATGAAGGCATTAAGGATAGAATGAATGTGAAATTGAATTGTTGGTTTTATCCAAACAAAAATTTACAATTGTATGGATACAGAAAAAGAATGACACAGGAAAGTTTGCCAAGGAGAGTTATGGAATGGACCCCATCAGGAAGAAGGAAAAGAGGAAGACCATAGATCACTTTGATAGAAGAAATTCAGACTATATTGAGGGAACGAGAAATTGATGAGCTTTAGATGGACAAGCAGCAGTGGAAGCTGAGAATTCAATCACTTCTGTAATCTTTGGTTCCGGAAAATGTGTAAACATTGTACAGCCGGAATAATAATAGTAATAAAATATTTTTACCTTTTTTTCGAATTTTCAGGGTTTAATAAAACAAAACACTTAAGAGGAAAACAGTTAACCTCATTCATTCATTAAACTAGTACATTATCGCCAACCGTTTGGACCAAAATATTTTATGTAACAGTAATACACTTATTACTTGAAAAATTGGGAATAATAAGTAAAAGAGTGGCACATATGGATATCTGCCACGTAGATCTTCAAGAATAACTTATCAAATAGGTTTGGATTTACACGATCGTTATTTTAAGGTACACGTTATTTTAAGGTTATTTCGTGTAGTTTGAAAATAACTACAGACATTAAACTAGGCACGAGGCTTTCACAGTTATTACAAAGGTGAAATCAAAACTCAAAGCTGAATCAAAAAACTTACATTTAAAAAGTCTGGAACTTAACCTATTAATCTTCTCAAGCTATAATACATAAAATTATAAAATAATAAATGTATTCACCAAAAAAAAGTCAGGTTGGTAAACTTCAGGCAGTATATTCGCACATTAGGCTTCTGTATATTCACACGAAAGATTTTTTGATCCTGTATACCTCATTTTCCAGACGTCCCCATATATAGGCCTACTTCATGAGTTCTTGTTCGCTTTTGAATTAGCGGTTGATCCAGTAAAAGACAGTCTCTGTTGCAGCGTTTCTACTCACTCCCCTTGTCCCACATTCTCGCTGTTTGATGTATTGTTTTCAGTAAAATTCGAAGCGTTTATGCGTCCTTCATTATTCGTGGTAATATAGTAAGAAAAGTATCGAGTAAATGTAGGTTAGGTGTGAGTCAAACTGACGGGAAGACTGCAGTCGCTTTATTGACAATTCTCAGTGGAGCAGTGCGCGTCTGGTAGCTGACTTCACGTGTCTTCGTTCCGTTTATTGGCACGATAAATATGTTTAAAAACAACTCGTGCGAACCGACAAGGGACATAACGAGAGCAGCGCGTATGACTTGGTGTTATAAGCATATAGTATACATACTGTATATAGTATCGGAATGTATCGCATTAACTACCAATCCCGTACGGCTTATAGGATCGCTGCCACCATAATCCCGCCGCCCGCACTTGTGTTATGCACTGGTTATACCATATAAGGCAGCGCACCCCAGGCACACCACTGACGTCACTTACGTCGTGATCCTGTTAGATTCATATGCGAGAATGCGCGCGCACACACTGACGTACACACATGCACGGCCAGATAATCATTAGCTTAAAGTTGTTAAGAAAATTATAGACAAAGTGACTTTTAGACGTTTCACAGGAAGATACGGAGCGAATGGAATAAGTTGGTCAGTGAATAAGATTGTTCGGTAATAAATTGATGCATATTTCGAAAGCGTCAGCGCATGACACATAGTAGATGGTGGGATATCAGTATCGTCAGATGAAAATCGGTGATGGGAAAAAAGTCCAGGTAGACCAGAAATGAGATTGTGTAACAATAGAAGGTCAGGGTTACTATGTTATATGTTATATCCATACTGTGGATTACTTCCTGGATGTTTATATTCTTTAACTGCCTAGATATAACTATCTAGGAAGGTAAATCACAAGTGATGGACGTAGTAGTAAGGAAATTATAAGCAGAATTAACCAGGTTAAAATTGCTTTCAACAAACAGAAAAACCTCTTACTTCAAACACTATCAGCCTAAAAATAAGGAAGAATCCACATGCGTGTGGAGTGTTGCCCTACACGGGAGTGAATCTTGGACAATTGGAGAAAGTGGCAAGAAAAGACTCCAAGCGTTTGAGACCTGGTGCTACAGAAGAATATTCAAGGTAAGCTAGAGGGAGAAGATAACGAATGAGGAAGTCTTTAGAAGAGCTCAGGAGGAGAAGAGCTTTCTACGAAATTTAAAAGGCAGAAGAGCTACGTTTATAGGGCATATACTACGGCACAATGGGTTGGTTAAGAGAATAATAGAAGGGACAATTGAAGAGAAGAATCACAGAGGACACATTACATGAAACACACACATACACACACACGTCACAGAGGACATTTAGACTACATGAAACAGCTTATGGTCGATGCGAACTGCACATCATATTGTGAGTTGAAAAGAAAAGCAGAGAAGCGTGAAGAATGGTGAGCTGCTGCCAGCCAGCCTATGGGCTTCTAACGTAGAACAGAGCCTGTGGATTAGAGTCAGCTGGGAAAAATGTGAGGAAGGTCGATACCGTATGTTGGGTACACAGGTTTTACAAGGCTAAAGGAGCATATCATGCACGTTAAACGAAAACATAAATGTTATTCTATTCGTTAAATAATTTCGAAAAACTCCTGACTTTGATAGACACTTCCCTTCTCCCTTCAATCTTCACAGAGCCTGAAGATTGAAAAAAGAAACGACTGGGATTAAAATAATATTTGGCTTCAACCAAATCTGACGATTTGTTCAGTCGACGTGAGCGATTATATTATATATTTATACAGATTCTACGGTTTATAATACATTCCGTATTCATGGAAAATTATTGTTTTTAGAATTTAACTTGATTTATTTTTTCTCCGTGTGATAATATATCGACGCTTAATTTGTTTTTCGTTTGTGATTGTCTAGCAAACATTGTTTATATCAGTTCTAATATCATTCAAGTATCAGGAGACTTACGAAATAGGTTTAGAGAACTTAAAATAATCTATGCCTGTGATCACAGAAAAGAATGTAGGCATATGCTATCTATAGGAATATATAAGGATATAAGTGTGCCTATAGAGCAGCATACGTATTTATAAGCTTAAGGAAGTGATGATATTTATGCAAGTAGGTATATACGTATATCACAACTGAATTAATAATATTAATCTAAACATACTTGAAAGCATTTATTTTTATATTCTTTACACATAATTTATTGAGGCAGAGTTGGTTATATTAAGACAAAATTCAGTTGAATCAGTCATACCCCGTGTATTTTGATATGTATGAAGAGGCTTAAAAATGTATATACGTTGATTACTTACGACTTAAGTGTTTCTTTAATGAATGTGTGTTACAATTAGTTAAAATGTTTTAAATAATTTATTGTTTACTGAATTATTATGTTAAATAAATTATTGTTTTTTAATCAAGTTGTAGGCCTATAGTTCGGTAATTAATAAGTTGTTTTTATATGCAGATTGAGAGTTTTTTTGTTCATCGAAAATATTCGTTTTGTTGGCCGTGGGCATGTGTTGATTAAATTTACATTATTTATTTAAGCCCGCCGGTGCTTGTGGGGGATAAATTTGATCGCTAGACGAGGTTTACAATACAGGCGGTAGAATAATGTTTAGTTACCTGTTAATCAAAGGCAGGCAATTTGTTTATAAATGCGACTCAGTTTATTTGTACTATTAACACACTTCCTTGACAAAAATTATGATCCCTTATTATCTTTATTAGGGTCAATTGTATTATGTCTCTGTTCGTACTTCACTGTTCTAGTTCTTCACTGTATATTCGCTAAATTTACTTTACGGTTTTAGTGAATTTTTGATTCCGGACTATGATCCATCTACAATTGTATGCAATACCTTGTTTTGAAAGACTTGGATCATGTTAATATTAGTTTTATCGGTTCAACCACAAAAATTGTACGGCGCATAGCCGTGTTGGACTTGCTATTTGCTTGTATTAACAGTAGTCAGATATGTATGTTCCGCTCAGAGTGTCGTGTCAGAGTAACCACTACAGTTTGCTATAGTTTTATTGACTTTGTGGATTTTGTTTTTGTAGGCACATTCCAGGTTAACTTAAAATCTTCTTCTTCTAGGTTAGCAGCCCATAGGCTGGCTGGCAGCAGCTCACCATTCTTCACGCTTCTCTGCTTTTCTTTTCAACTCACAATATGACGTGCAGTTCACATCGACCATAAGCTGTTTCATGTAGTCTAAACGGGGTCGTCCTCTGTGATTCTTCCCTTCAATTGTTCCTTCTATTATTCTCTTAAACAACACATTGTATTGTAGTATACGCTCTATAAACTTAGCTCTTCTGCCTTTTAAATTTCATATAAAGCTCTTCTTCTTCTGAGCTCTTCTAAAGACTTCCTCATTCGTTATCTTCTCCCTCCAGCTTATCTTGAATATTCTTCTGTAGCACCAGGTCTTTAATGCTTGGAGTCTTTTCTTGTCACTTTCTCCAATTGTCCAAGATTCACTCCCGTATAGGACAACACTCCACACGTATGCCTTTACTAGATTCTTCCTTATTTTTAGGCGGATAGTGTTTGAAGTGAAGAGGTTTTCCTGTTTGTTGAAAGCAATTTTAACCTGGTTAATTCTGCTTATAATTTCCTTACTGCTACGTCCATCACTTGTGATTTTACTTCCGAGATAGTTATATTCTTGAACTGCTGAAGAACATTATTTCCAAGAGTTATTCTGACAGGATCTTCTTCCTTCCGACTACAGACTAGGACTTTGGTTTTTTTGTTCATTTATTTTCATATTAAATTCAATTCATTCATGAATTCAAAACTTAAAATAAGCATGAATAAATTAATACAGATTGACACTGTAGTAATTACGAGAAAGTCAGGAGTGACAAAACGTAAACATGAAAATGAACGCAAGAAAAGACATTTTAAACCATAAGAAAGTACGCGACGACAGAGTGCGAGCGCCACGGCGGAAGGTTAATTGGCATTAAGTCAAGATAAGAAACTACCGGCAACAGAGGAGCAAAGAACAATGCAGGAATTGAAAATAAAATATTAGAATAAATTAATGTGAATCGATAATCTGGGAAGGATCGTCTTCTGGGGTGAGCGACCGAAACTCACAGGCTTAAGATGAGGTTTTTTAACGTGAAATAATATCGTTATATAAAAATTCCTAAAAACACGATCTGCAATGTAATCGGAGCATTTCCGGTTGTAAGACTCCGAGAAGGTGTATTTTCTCTAGGAAAAGTTAGACTTTTCCACAGTCAGGGTCTTTTATTTTCTGTGAGATGATAGTTTAATATAATTTTATTTAATAAAAGATATGTAAATCTAAATATGTAAATTTGGTGTTTCTCGCTTCGCTACGAGTAATCGAAGTCGGTAAAAAGAAAATCAAACTAGAAATATTTAAAACCGTAGCAGACAGTGTGAACCCTGACTCTGAGGGTTACAAAATCTTGGAAGCAGAGAATTTACTTATTCTTAATTCTTGTAGGACTTGTTGGACGCTCTTAGATGACGATATTTTATTCCCGATATTAAAACGTAACCCGTTGAATGTTTTCCGCCATCAGATTCATAATAGACCTATGTACTAAGGCATGTAGGCTACAGAGACTAATCAGTCACAGGTTTTGATATAAACTATTAATCTATCTCTCTTCTTAATTGTATTTATCCATTGTGTGTGATTTTGTGTGAGTTTATCCATTCCCTGTCTATCACTTCGTTCGGTTTTTAACAATTTCTTATGACCGACAGGTCCTTCGGATTAGCAGCGAAGCATCGTACCCACGTTTTTACCAACTCCTGTTGGATATATACAAGAAGATATATCGGTACAAGGAGATATGAAAATGATATTGTACTCCTGGTGCGAAGCATTTAGGCGAGGTATTATGCGTGGGGGAGAAGCGCGGGAATGCATACGGTGACTGCATGCAAAGCTGATGATTCACAGTGGCCAGAATACATTCTGTGATGAAGTCAAAACCGGACGGTCAGCTCTCAGCCCAGCCCAACCTTAATCGCTCCCGGCTACCTTTGTATAAGTGGCCAATATCGGAAGCCTAGTTGGACTGCTCAGAGCGTTTTATCTTAAGTGGTCAGTTCTGTCTGGTAATTACGTCTCTCAGATCTGGCTAAGAATAAAAAGCATAGGCCTATACCCCAAATGGCCCATCTAAAATAATAACAAATAGGAACTCTTATACGGTCTTCTCTTAGATTTTTACGTCTGTTTCCTTATTTTGAATCTCTCTCTCTCTCTCTCTCTCTCTCTCTCTCTCTCTCTCTCTCTCTCTCTCTCTCTCTCTCTCTCTCTCTTCTCCCCTTCCTTCTTTGCATTTTTGTCTGTTCATTATCCATGTTCTCCCCTTGTTGTTAGAGTTACAGCTGTTGTAAAGTTAACGCCTCTCCTACTGTCTCACCGTCCTTTCCCCTTTCCTGTCTGCACCTTTCTTTACTTTCCCATTTATCTCTGTCTCTTTTCGCCCCATTTAGTATCCCTCCTCCCGCACTTTGCCTTCAAAGTTTTCGTCCTTTATCTCTCCCCTCGTTACGTAACTTGTTGTGCGCTCTCCGTCTTTTCCTCTTCATATACTTTCTCCGTCTGTCTGTCTGCCCCCTCTCTTCAACACCCTCCCCTCCATCTGTACTGCCCCATGGGTGCAAATTATGAACAACCAAAAAACAAGACAGAAAAATACAGGCCTCGGAAATTGCGTCCTTAAGAGGAGTTAAAAGGTTTTATAAACATAAAAGACCATATAAAGAATGAGGCCTTAAGAGAAGAGTTACAAGTTTTTAACTTGAATTAAATACTACAAACAACAATGGAAAGAACACTTGGAAAGAATGCCAGATTCCAGACTAGTCAAACAAGTCTGGAAATACAAACCTATATGACACAGGTGTGTGGGTGGTCCCAGGAGGAGATGGCTGGAGGATCTTTGAAGACGGATCAGGACCTACCTACCGATCAGGACGGAAGACGGACCTTGCCTATGCCGTACTATGAAGATGATGATGAAACTCGGTTCTTACTGTAAAATAAAAAAAATACAACTAAGTTACTAAAAACCGTTACTGATAGTCGGAGATTTTGAACTATGCACTCTATCCATTATTTACAGGATAACGTATGACACACCAGACAATTCAGACGCTTCATACAAATTGCCGTACCAAGCAGTCTTTTTTCACGTTATTTTAAATTAGCGTAAGGGAGACGTGCTCTCCGCATCTCCGCATTACATATATTTCCTTTCACTAACATAAGTTTTACTTAATGTTACTAAGTGTACTCTAACAGATTGCAAAATTAAACGAAACTAAAAAAGCTTACTACAATGTAGCGACCAAGTAACGTCATACGAAAGGTTTTAAGAATAGACAGCACTGGACTCAGTGCTGTCAAAGTAAACTGATAAGCGCTTTTCAGACGTCAACGTAGGGATGGAGAATATATCGGTGCGTTAAACTATTGAATTTATGCAGATGATGAAGGTGGAATTGTAAAACAAAAGACGTTTAATAATTAATTAATTAAAAAACAAAATTAATTAATACTGTGTTATGTTTTAAAAAAAGTATCAAACTAATGAATTCACACACGTACAGGAGGGAGATAAACTGCGAGTCGGTTGTAGATATCACAGGACTGAAAGTTGACGTGGAAATTGGTAGCAGTTTCGTTTATTATTGTTTTGTCAGTAAATTTTTAAAATCGTTCTTCATCATCATCATCTTCACGGATTAAACCAAGGATGGTGTGTTCCGGTCTCAAATAGGCAAAGATTATAGCTGGTCACTCCAGCGCTTCCTCGGACGTCCCACACCCCTCCGTCCCCTCGGCTTATAGTTCCAGAGTTGTTTGGGGATGCGGCAGTCATCCATTCGGCAAAGATGTTTCCACCAATTCAGCCGATACTGGGCGATCCTGTCGAGTATACTCATAATATTCAGTCCCTGCCGTATATCTGTGTTTCTTCTATGATCATGGAGAGTATACCCTGCCACGTGCCTGAGAAACATTTCAGCCTCTTGGATGCAACTGGCCTGGCATTTCGTTAAATTCCAATTTTTAGACCCATTAAGAAGTGTAGGAAGGAAGAGCCATCATATTGTAGAATTTTAGGCGTGTTCCTTTACTTGTTGACTTAAGGGTTCGCCTAATGGTCCCGCACAGAAGGTTGAACTTATGCAACTTATTCACAACGTCATTCCATGCATTATAAGACACACTGTAGCCCAGGTATTCAAAATTGCTAACTTGTTTCAGGACAGTACCATCTATAACAACTTTTGCCCGTACGGGATCAGGTCCACGAAAAGCCATCACCTTGGTCTTACCTTAAAAAAAAAAAGTTAGACGATTAAAGAAAATCGTTCTAAAAATGTTATTTTTCTCACCTTCGATTGTATGTGTATCCGTGTGTTAATTAACATTCCATATGCGTACTTATTTTGGCAAAAAAAGTTAATATCGATTCTGACATAAATGCGTCGTCAGTAATGGTGCATTGTTCGTATCAGCGTGTAGTGCAATGAGCTCGTCTAGCGTGCAGAATTCGTAAGAGACATAAAACATTCCACAGCGAAGGTCTGTCTAATGGAGCTGGTACAATGCCCTGCCCTTAGCTTAGTTGGTGGTCATTACGGCGACCGAAGGTCACAGCCGTGCAGTTTGTGTTTCCGGTGTTTACGTGAACAACCTGGAACACGCGTGCACGTACAGACGCGTGTCCGAATTTGCACGCGCGTGCGACAGAACGAGTCCTAGTTCTCTACGTCTTGTGTGCCCTCGGTTGCCGTCTAAAGTAATAGGCTACATCTCTGTTCAGTAAATTATTGTTTAAATTAACTTATTATCGTTTTAATTAAGTTTTGTTAATTTTTTTTTATTCGGAAGGTATTTTTAGAGAAGCTTTAGATGAATGTAATGTGGGAATCTCTCTGAACGGTGAAAGAATAAATAACACGTTATGCGGATGATACCGTCATATTCGCAGATAGCTTAGAGGGGCTGCAACAACTAATGACAGAAAGCAGCTGTAGACATGGTCTAGACATCATTGTTAATAAAACGAAGCTAATGATTGTATCTAAGAACAAGTTCACAAACTGCATCCTTAATATAAACCAAAGGCCACTTGAACGTTAACCCAATTTACATATCTTGGTACTATTCTCAAAGAACAATGGGGCCACTTTCAAGAAATAAAGAGCAGAATTGAAGAGGCAAGAACAGTGTACACTAGAATGAGAAGCTGAATACAAAAGTCACGATTTAACAATAAACAAAGATGAGATTTCTAAGCTCCTACGTATTCTCGATCCTCTTCTATGGTGTAGAATCTTGGACTTTGACTGAAGCCAGAACTAAAAAATTGGAATCTTTCGAAATGTGGCTTTACCGTAGAATACTGAACATTTAATGGACAGCACATAGGCCTATAACTAATGTTGAAGGTCTTAGAAAGATGAAGAAAGATAGGGAAGTTATTAACACAGTGAAGATAAGAAAGCTTCAGTATCACATCAGTGCGACATCTCATGAGAAATGAACAGAGATTTTACTTATTGCGTCCATACTACAGGGAAAAGTACTTGGAAAGAGAGAAGTTGGGGGACCGAGAATATCATGTCTGAGAAATTTAAGGACCTGGTTTGGCATGAATACAATTGACTTATTCCGTGCAGCAGTGCAGAAAATTAAAATAGTCTATATGATATCCAATATCCGAAACGGATAGGAACTATCAGAAGAAGAATTTTTTTATGATGTAATGTACAGGTAAGTCGGAAAATCTTAGCTTTCTGTTGGTAAGTGTCTGTAGCTTTAGGTCGATGGGCCTTATTGGTAATTGTAACGTCAGACCTATGTATTTGAAACAAGTGCAAGTTTTATTGAATCATTTTGATCCGACTTGAACTTAATTCTACAATTCATTTTCACAATTTCAGTAAATGCTCTGCAATTCATTAAGCCTAATTCCTTTATACTCGCTTTTATAGTGCACAGTAGTTTCTCAACGCAGGGTAAGTTTCCAAGTGCAAACAAACCATCAGGAGGGTCTCCGTCTGTCAACGTTGGAAGAGTTCTTGTTCAGATTTTCTGTAACCCTCTTCTTCGAGCGGCAGATCACCTCACCCACACCTTAGTTATCTGGCCAGGGACGAAGGTCCCCCATGCCACATCGTAAAGCGACCCTCGCACTCTTCTTAACAACTCCCCATAGTCAAGCACGATGGACCCGTACGTAGGGCTCTTCTCCTGAGGGAAACAATTCCACCAAACATTTCGCCGAATCCGAATTGTCCTGAACGCTGGTGGCCTCGGCGGGGCAGTCTTGTGTTAGTTGTGCAAGTCCTTTGTTTCATGAGGCGTCCGCCTCATATACCTCAGCTGGTGTAAGTAGACCACCGCTGAGCGAAGGGGTCGCGCCGGAAGCTGCAGCGCTTAAATGTCCCTCCTAAAATGTACCGGGAGGTCTTTCCACTGTTATTCGGACGCGTAACCACTGGTTCAGGACATTACGTCACACCAAAAACGATCGGCTGAGTACCTCACTCGCTGAGATTCTGTCCCCATACCTACAAAACAATATGAGCATACCCATCCATTATCACACGACCTTGAAAAACCTAACGCCCTTGAGAGACTACGATTCTTGCAGTCATCGGAGGAGTCACTCCGGGCGCTGGTACCATGAGCTACAGCTACCCCCCCCCTTCAGCTACAGCTACAGATTGGAACTCGCTTACAGCCCTGGACGGTAGCAGCCGCAGTCTTTTGAGCACAATACCATCTAGTTGGATTGAAGTCAATCTGTCACGCTTTGGTGTTCTACCGTGCAGGACAAAGAAAAGAGCAAAATCACTTCTTCAAATCTAAGCATTACTTTTGGATGAATTTGTCGAGCGGAGTGTAAAATTCGAACGAATTTTCCTGCCCCGTAAATTTAAATTTGCGAATCTCGACCTAGTTTTTGTCAGTTATTCGCTTCCCCTCCTGAATACTTTTATATAATTTTGCTTTTATTACTTTCTCCTGACTTGTGTTGCCAGCGGCTTTGTTGTGTTCAGGTTTTATTGCATCGTTAATAATAATAATAATTATTATTATTCCGGGTATACAATGTTTACACGTTTACCGGAACCAAAGATTACAGAAGTGATTGAATTCTCATCTTCCACTGCTGCTTGTCCATCCAAAGATCTTCTTCAATTTCTCGTTCCCTCAATATAGTCTGAACTTCTTCTATTCAGGTTATCGGTGGTCTTCCTCTTTGCTTTCTTCTTGGTGAGGGTCTATTCCTTAACTCTCCTTGGCAATCTTTCCTGTGCCACTCTTTTTGTGTGTACATACCATTGTAATTTTTTTGTTTGGATAAAATCAACAATTGAATTTTCACATTCATTCTGTCCTTAGTGACTTCATTTCTAATTTTCTCACGTCTGGATATTCTTGCCGAACGTCTCCAAAAGTCCATCTCTGCTGTCATTAATTTTGTTCTTGTGTGCTTCTTAGTAGTCCAAACTTGTGAGCCGGTAAGTTGTGATACTTCTAACAATCGTTTTAAATATTTTGGTTTTAGTTTCTGCTCTAATTTGCTTATCCCACAGGATTCCATTTTAATGTAGATATAGCCATCTTTCCCAAATTAATTCTGGATTCTGGATCGGTCATAATTAACAATTATTTATTAATTAGCCGTTTCAAAACAGTATCACAAAAATATAACCAAATTTCCAAGTATACCGAGCGCACAGTGCATTTGAAGTATTGCGGTGCTACCACGGTCTGAAAAATTCTCAATTTGCAGTTATTGATTTATCAGAAACACAGTAGGTACGTCAGCACAGGTACGGTGGAACCTATTTAAACCGTAAAATAAACTTTCACCTTCCGCAGCCGGTGAATCCCCCACTGACACGACAAAACAACACAAATACATTAGCGAAAAACCGGGCACCGAATGACACTCGCCTGACTCTTCTCCCCGCTTGAATAATATCAACATTACGACAGGTTGGTTTTTCCAAGTTAACAGAGTTTTTTTAACACTACTAAGACGTACTTGAACGTATATTTAGCTATAGAATGCGTGAATAATAACAAGGGGATCCGAGGTTTTTTTTTTTATATTATCACGATGGTCTCACTGATCGTCGTATGGTACAGTGGATAACAAAATTACAGACACCAATGAAGTCACCAATAACCAGATTTAATTAGTCACAAATAACAATTTGTAATCAACTCGTACAATAATTTCAGTTAAATTTGTCCACACACAATAATAATGTCAAATAATAGAGTTCCACACTAATTATAACACAATAACACTTCGCCACAATACTTCAGCCACTACTCGATCCGCACTAAGGAAAATCGTTCAACGAACCGACTTGACAGAGTTCTCAGAGATTCTATTTTATTATGTCTATAGTGCTTGTTTTCCTGTTGCTGTCTAATCTTACAGACCAATTGATTTGATTCGAATTTTATAGAATGTATAAAGTCCCTAAAGCGGTGAAATTTGCATCATTTTCCTTTGCACAGTATGTACGGAATTTAATTAGCTCTTTTGCATTACTTTGAAAACTCACATTTTATTCTCTTATTATTTTTGATAGTGTGTAATAAATTCCTTTTACAAGAATGTACTTTTATTTAAATTATATCATTACAACGTTTCGGCTGTTTTATTGTCGCCTTCAAATGTGTTGAAACACTCTGATGACATAATTAAAAAAAAAACACTCAGGTAAAAAGAATTATTTATTATTCACTATCATGTAATTACATACTTTGGAGATACTTTTGTATTCGTACGGTTGTACAAAATTCCATTTTAACGCGAAAACTGGACATTTGGGTGTAATAGGTAGGTAATGTAATTAACGAATGAAACGTGTTAGAGAATCCTTTAGCGCTTTGGTAGCGAACAGGCGGCGAACTTCAAAGAATTCGTCATATTTTTTTTGTATTTCAATCTCGTATAATGGTAGTTGAATCAAAGCTTGTATTTTGAAACCAAAAAAAGAAAACTATATTCCACCACAACAACAAACGCATCACTACAAATTAATTTTCAGCTGCGAGACATTCTTTTTTTTACAGAAATATTAAAAAAAAATAACTACGTGACGTATTGCAAATTCACCGATGTAATGTGGTCTCATAACGTTAGAGATTTTGAAAAGGTTTTGTTTTGATTCGAACCAGTACACTCTGACGACTACCACGCAACTTTCGAACCTTGTATCTGTCAATACTTAAAAAAAGAAACATTCATATTATTTGTGCAGCGTGTATAACAGGCATTTCGTGAGCGACTGTAGCCTTCAGCATACGTGAGTGTCTGTGAGAGCAACAGACGCGGTGCCCTCTCTCCGCGACGACGACGGACTCGTCTCCTCTCACCGTTCCAAGAATACGCTGAAACCGTCCAGCAGCAGCGCAGCAGAGCCGCCGAGCTTCACAAAACAGGACAAAGTAAGTTGCCTGGAGCGAGGTGTGTGTGTGTGTGTGTGTGTGTGTGTGTGTGTGTGTGTGTGTGTGTGTGTGTTCTTGTTGGAATTACCTGAACGGAAATTGTACACTCTGGTTACTATGAAAACTGTGTCGACCTTCACAGTTCATTGTTAATAACATAAGATTTTCTTCCGATACAGTATATAATCTACGCGTCAGGGCCGGCCCCAGCGCTTCTGCCGCCCTGTGCAGTATTTATGAGTGCCGCTCCCCCTCCCTATTTTAACTCTGAACACATTCACGCACACTAGACCTACTCTAAAGATACGGCATTGCCTTCAAATGACGACTAGGAATGTTTGCATTGTTGTGTTTATCAAATAACTAGAATTTTTTCGCGTTTACGAAGCGGCGAACGGCTACAATAAAAATTGTAGAGACAATACAAGGGATCGTGAGACAATAAAAATGTATGCCTATGTGATTACTTAAAATTAAAATACTAACTAAAATTCATTATGATTGAAATACGACAAAAGTAATGTATCATATACTAAATACCACTATTACATTAACGACTCGGAACATAAAGTTTTTTATAAGTAAAAACATAAAGCTTTACCTTACAGCCTGAACCGGTTTTCGCCTTTAAAAGGCTTCTTCAGAGGCTCATATACTTTATACTTTATATATATCATATAAATATACTTTAAACTATATATATATATATATATATATATATATATATATATATTTCAATCACTTTCTGCTACAGTCCGTTTCTTGATGTATATAATACTATAATATTTATGACTAAATTTACCTCAAGATATACTTTTTTCCTTTAGGAACATGTTTCGGGAGATCTCATGAAGATGGGAGAACAAGATCTCCCGAAACATGTTCCTAAAGGAAAAAAGTATATCTTGAGGTAAATTTAGTCATAAATATTATAGTAATATATATATATATCATATAAAGTATACTTTATATGAGTATCATACTTTATACTTCCATTAGAGTATCATAGGCTATACTTTAGTTAAAAAATACTCGTCTAGCTTTTGCACTGGCAAACTCCTTCATGGCTTCGTTGTAATCAAGTGATTCAACTAACTGATGTTCTATCGATATAGTCGCCAGACCACTCAAGGGAATCTCGGACATACTCGATTTGAGATAAGTTTTAATAAGTTTGAGCTTCGAAAAGGTCCTTTTTCGGCTTGCCACTGTCACGTAATTCTTACTGATCTTACATATTGTGATGAAATTAAGTGACTAACTTTATTTTTTCCCTCATTTTCAAAACTTAATATCCCGGAATCTGCCGCCCTTTAAAATTTGCCACCCTGGGCGGTGGCACGGGTCGCCCCTGCCTGGAGCCGGGCCTGGTACGCGTTATTCTCGTTTTTAAGTATTCTGCTTAATAAGTGTTCAGTATTCAGTGCAAGTTAATAAAATGTATCGCGAAACAGCTTGAATATTAAGTTTCAGTCTAGCCTACACTATAAATATTTGCACCAGATAAAACATTGCGCCAGTTAAAACCAACCTGTTTGTTCTAGCAGTGGCAGTTACACAATGTTATCGTCTAATTAACACTGCGATTGTATGAAATGCAACCACACTTAATGGGCTGCGCCTACACATAAAACTACATTCATTGACAAGCTTGAAAACTTTATAGTTTTAAAATAAATTATTACTATACAAAAACTTATCTTTCCAAACGACATTAAAGACATCGGTCACACAAAGTTCAGTCGTATGGTTCGTTATATATATATTCGTTATAACGTTATATATATATAACGCTAGGGGTCGCTTAAACTTCAATTGTTAGTTATCGTTACGCGATATTGGGACAGACACGCCAAACTTTGGTGATAGAATATCATTACATGTCGTTAAAAAGAAACACCTGCAGACGATCCAAAAGTTGTGAAATATTTTCTTTTTTTGTATTAATTACTGTATGTTTATTGTCCCTGTCAGAATGTAATGAATAAAATCAAGTACAAAGTTGGTAGGGCTATTTTCAGTTTGAAAGTCAAAAATCAGATTAAATTCTACAAAAAGAAATCTACACCTAAAATAACTACTACGTGTTACCAGTACGGTGTGTGTGTTGCGTGCTCTTGCTGAGGTTGTGTTTTGAAAGGTAAACGTCCGCGAATCGTGACATTGAATGGCACGCCAATGTCATCGCAGACAACTGTAAACTTGCCGCTGCCTTCACAGCTGCAGTTGCGTCACCAATGACAGTCGTGACTTAACAGCGACATCTGATCAGTATACAGTGCAGTACCGTGTTGTTCGCATCGCTGCGACTGCCTACTTGGCCTTATGCTGCGAAAACACCGCCACGACTTTGGCAACTCTAATACAGTTGTTAAAATTAAATCATCGCTTCATGGATAGGATTTCTCCTGTTCCCGGCCTCATGACTCCCGCCATCTTGTGACTGGCCTGCCTACAGATCTTCTTCCAACCGGCTCATATTCATAAGCCAGCTCAGGAAACACAGGTATTGTCCAATCTTTCTAGAAGTTGTTTCCAGCAATTTCTATGATTCTAAATGAGAGTTGTTTTAGGGAAACTATATCAAGTTCTCGTCTAATATATTCGTTTCCTATATGATCGAGTCGCGTATATCTCTTTACCGATCTCAAATAATTCATTTCTGCAGCCTGTAATTGGCACCAGTCCTTCCTTATAGTCCAGGTCGCGCAGCCATACATGCTGGCACTGCCATTTTCTTATAGAATTAGATATACGTCCCTTGTCTAGCTTTTCTTTTCAATGTCCTCAGTATTCCACACATAGTTTGGAAGCTGCCTAGTTTATTGCTGAGATCATCGCCACCTCTGTAAGAAAGACTACAACCAAGGTAATTGAATGAGGCCACATAAACTTTTCTGCAGCGCATTCTCATTAGCCTGGATTACAGCCTAAACATTAGCAAAGAGCAGCATATTTAGCGCAGTACAGTTATGTAACTGGATCCCAATTGGCGTTCAGTTTTAAATAATTCGCAAAACAACGTACGGATTGCAATTGGTAATTACAAAAATATTTCTTCACTAATAATTACAACACTTGCCATAATGAGATTGAGTGCGCTCGTACGCGATACATATGTGATTGCGTCCCCCGTCAGTACATCCTACATTCTGCTCCATTCAACAAAAATGAGCTAATGGGGAATATCTGGAAAAATATTGTCGAGTTCATCTTTTAAACACGAAGCGGCCCAAACGGGATATCCAGGGCCACTATAATTGTTAATGAATTCTTCTGTCTGAGGGTTTACGAATTCTGAACTAGAAAACCGATTTCTGCTAATCAGTTATTGAAAATTCTAGCTTTGTTGTTACATTATTATACTTTCTGCCCCACTGTTGAGTATAATTAGTCTCTCCCCGCAGAAGAGACTGGGATAAAAAAATAAATTTTGCAGAAAGTCGCGAATTTTTTCGATCGTACACTGAAATATTCGATCGCCCGTTTTCACGAGTGTCTTTGTACCGTAGTCGGTTTCGGTTGAAAGTACACTCAAGTCAGCAACAGTCAGCGTCGTCTCGGTCTTGATTGAGCAACGCTGTCGTGACTGTATAGAGTTCCGCATCATCCCACTACCGCGCAGTCGCATCGGGCAGTAGTAGACCTACACACGAAGTTTTAGTTTCGGCCTGTTAGCCGCGTTTCGGTCGTTTATATCCCTATTCATTTTCGATGCACACCAAATAAGATTTCCGATTAACTCTGTCTCATAGCTGCCTCGTAACCCGTGTTTCTGTTTTTGACTTCAAGACATTCATTATACGGTAGTCGCTTAGAAGTGACTTCTAACTTTCGAGGCGCGGCTCCATAGAAGAATGCTCAGGATAAGTTCGTTAGAGAAACTTACGGATGAGGAAGTGTTTCGTTGGACTGGAGAAGGTAGACGTTTCTTAAAGCAATTGAAAAGAAGGAAAAATCAACTGTACACATACATATTAAGACACGGTAGCCTGACCAAAAGAGTCATAGAAGGGAAAATAGAGGGGAAAACCATAGTGGAAGGCCATGTGTGGAACTCTTGACTCAAATCACAGAAGACGAACTGTGACTGTTATAACAACGGAGTAAAAAGGAAGGCAAACAGTAGAGAAGAGCGGAGAGCTGCTGCCAACCAGACTGCAGGCTGTTACGTAGAAGGAAGTCATAGGCATACAACATTAAACACTTTACAATATATGTAAATTTGACATTGCACAATGTGTCACAATCAATGAAATAAATCCTAATTTGTACTTTTTTGTATAGGCCATATAAGGACCACATGCCAATTTCAATTCTTTATTCTTTGTTCTTTTCTTTTTGCCCAATATTCTTTCATCTTTTCACTGTGTCTCTTCTTCCTGTCTTCAGTCCACTTTGAACCTACGTTTTTCTCTCTCCTACCCTGAACTCCTTCCATTTTTAACAGTTTTGCCCGAAAAACTTCTCTTCCAATTGCTTCTTCTGCGTTTATATTATTTTTTCTAAATCCTTTTTGACTTCTTTAATCCAACTTGATGTTGACTTCTTTCCCCATAGATATTTGAAGATCTGCTTTGTTAACCTATTGTCACCCATTCTATAAAAAATGTCCAAAAATAATAGTCGTATTTTTCTCATTGTTGCTGTTATATTTTCTATGCTCTGATATATTTCATCATTACTTCTTAATTTCTAAACTTCTGAAGTTTTTCATGGAACTAATAATTTTTCTAATAATTCGTCTTTCCAAATTTGTACTTTATTAAAAAGTTTATTGAAATTGTCAGTGTAATTTATCATTTATAAGTACTTTATACAGTAATAGCCTATGTAGACGATTACTCACACATTAAATATACTCAGTATAATCGGTTTAATATTTGGTGTCTGGAGTAAATTCATTCCTGGTTTGTTTGTCCATTGTGAAAAATACTTAATTTGAATATTTTACTATAATGTTTGCCACACTTAAAACAACAGAGCAATGTGTGTGTATGTGTGTGTATGTGTGTGCGCGCGCGCGTGAAGCTGAAGATGGATAAAGAGCGCGCTTTGGACTGTCCCTAATTTCGCAGTTCCGTACGCATAAGCATGTGTAACTCGCGTTCCCCGATGTGTGTTTGTGAACCCCACGTTACATGCGTATGCGTGCGGGGATGCGAAACTGAAGGGCAATGCAAGAGCTCGATTTGCACTTCTGCAAATTCGCAGTCTCTTACGCATGGGCATGCAATACTCGCGCCCCCTGTGCGTGTTTGCCTGTTTTTTAGTTGTGACAAATATAATGATAAAATCCACAGTAAGAATTTACACCCAGAGACACTGATAAATCACGTATGAACTCAGTTTCGATTTGTATTGATTAAACAATGTTTATTTTAGTGTTAGGTTAGGCTGCCTAGAAATGGTAATTTATTAACAATGTAAACAGTTAAAACTTTATATTAAAATTTTGTAACTTTATATTTTAATTGTAAAACTGTTTTTATAATAGAAATTAAGGGGTATCGTTAAAAATTAAATCTGGGAGTCGTTAAGTGTTAGGCCTACGTCAGAACCAATTGCTTTCTTTTGCCCAAAAGATACCATTGTATCATTGACGTTTTACTCTTTTTCTGCTGTATTGTAACGTTACTGTGGAACGGTATATTTAATTCAATATGTATACAACATAAATATTGTAAAGACAATTAAAATATATAGAATCCTCGTTTTCGTTTAAGCCCCACGTTGATGGCGGCAATTTGAAACACACAATTAAAATATATAGAATGTGTTGAGTACGTGTTTAAATAAGTTCCACGTTGTTATGCGCCAAGTTGTAAAGAGACTAATTATGTGCCGGTGCTAGCGAAAATGTCCGTCTTATTCAAACCCCACTGTTGTAATCAATTTAGTAACGAACTGCTTGTTAATTATGTGAGGACGTATGTTATAATGTATGATACCAGCTGGAGACGTCAAATTATAAAGAAATCTTGTCTATGAGTGTAATTAGTTATAAGAGACTCCGGTGTAACAAACGCCAAGTAGTACGTTGTAGGTGGCGATTCGTAACAATTAAAATGCTGTTACCTGGTTTAATTAATATGTTATTAACTAATAATATACCTTGCGGTTGTGACCAGTGAAACCCTCAGAACACAGATTATTAAGTCCACAAACTTAGAATTATATTCCTGAATTTATAATGGTAGTATTCTGTAGACTTAATTTAATTCTCAGTGGTTGTTTAATATGAGCAATATATATGGAGTATTTACTGAATGTAAGTGGTTTTTGTCTCAACCCTAGTCCCTCAACGATAAAAATTTCATTCAAATTTAGTATGGCAAAACCCGTTAGTTCAGCAATCTCCCGTCCCACCAGCTGTAAACTTGGAGCGCTATTACTAGAAATAAGTGTACGTATAGGTTAGTTATTCTGAGTGTTTGTATCAATCTGTTAATAAAATATTACGCCAATTACATATAGTATTTTCTCTGCAATGATTAAAACGTTATCTCATACAACAAATGTACTTTATTTATTTTTCTCTGGTATTTAACAAGTTACGTTGTCTCAGACAAACAATAAGACGATCCAATCGACTATCCCAACATGTATCGATTCTTAATTATTCGAACTCAAAAAAAAACATATATACTTTGAAAATAATGACAAATAATTCTTATACCAGGGTTCGTGTAGTTCTTTGAACCATTAGTAAGGCCAGGTAAAACGCATAATTAAGGTTGTTCAATTTACAACAAGAATAAAATTATTTACTTAAAATACAATGATATGAAAATAATTTGTTTTTTTACCCAAGCGGCGAAAGCTTCATTAGGCGGTGAATGTTTGTCAACAACGGCCAAAATGCAGTTTATATCGTCTTCACCCAGTAAAACTGCTCTGGTCTTCAATGAATGGATGATGATAATCCCACAGGAACTCTTGTGCTTCGATTCTTCTTTTGCGTCTTCACAATTCTTGGTCCCAACGAACTGGAATTAGGATCTCAGCTTACGCTGTCAATGAAGGTTATTTCGTCAACCGAATCTTCTGTATTTCCAAATATTTCCGTTAATTCAGGCTTCAACTCTTTATTGGTCTTCAATTTATAGCATGAATTGGTTTGATACCAAATTCAGCGGAATTATTTAGTGAATGAGGTGAGACGCTTTCAGTTCTTTTTTTATTGTATTCATTGATAATTTAGAGGGTTATTTAATTTGTATGATTCATTGACATTCCAGTATAATTGTTTTGCAAAAATGCTTTTTCAATTTGGATATATATTTTCTTTATATTTATTCATATATTTTAAATATATCGGTTCATCTCAACCTAATAGCTTGTAACAATCAGTACCATCTATTCAAAATCAACAACTTATTAAAAATCAGTTGCCTTAACAACCATGTTTTCTATATATCCTTGAGCCGGCATTATAGAATATTACTACTCCTTTCCAATAAAATACTCCATGCTTGGATTAATATTGAATCACATAAAATTCTCCCCTAACCTTCCTTATTAAACAGTAAATATTTTACTAGAGTTTCGTTGGACTGGGTTTACTAAAAAGGTATTAATTTCCTTTCACTAATATGGAATTTAGGCCTATAGATTCATTTACAACCATTATAACATTATTTGGTTTTTAACTTAATTTTCTTTTTACCTGACCTACTGTACAATTAATTATTGATTACATAGTTAATTACATGAATTTTAATTTACTGGTGGTTATTTGTTTTTACATTAATCAATTGGTTCTGGAACCCTTTATTAATTTATGACATAATTGTCAGAACTACTTGTTAGACTTGAAACACTGGTCACACTCCTGATCCAGTTTATAAACATTAATTAGAACAACAGTATCTTTCAATTTTATACAATACTGACAACTTAGTACAGTGCCTAACATTGGTAACTATACTGTGCTGTATAAAAACAAATCTAATATAAAATATAAACATAATTATTGAGTAAGTATTATTATCAAACAACATCATTTCATTTTTAACACATTCAACATACAATATAAATATTCTGTAGACCTTAACATGTCACAGTACAAAACAAATATTTCATTACATCCAATCAGTCATTGGTCTGGCTCTTTTACATTTAATATTAG
This sequence comes from Magicicada septendecula, assembly GCA_034769895.1. NCBI lineage: Eukaryota > Metazoa > Arthropoda > Insecta > Hemiptera > Cicadidae > Magicicada > Magicicada septendecula. The sequence goes on from CM068370.1 coordinate 80,455,769, forward strand.
TCATTGCCTCCTTTTTACTTGAGGTCCTTCTCAAACATATGAACTATCGAACAACCTTAAGTCAGGGTATGGTCTTTGACCATATTTCATTCAGTTTTTTATGTAACGTTGGGGAACCTCAACTATGTTGCGTTACATAACACTCCCCCTTCGAAATAAGTTTATTTTGGTATAAACAAAGTTTAGCAAGAAATAAACTTCTAATTTGTATCTGGCCAATTGGTTTCCTATTTATAGTACTTTTATATTTCCCAATTATTCGTTATTTTATTATCATTTCTTCGTTCCTTCTTAAAGTCAATTATTTCCCAAGTTTAAATCTTATTTCTATAATCATTCTTGTGACATTCTTCATTAATTATACATTTTGGATCTGGTTTTATTTAATTCTCTATATTTATTTGTGAGTTTCCCCTCTAATATTTAATTTTCCTAAACCTCCCTAACATTATAACTGGAATCGAATCGGTGGTGCTCTATCGGCTAACCAATTACCGTCGTCCGTTACATACTTTCTGGGATCAGAGGAACATCATCTCTGCCCAGTTAAATGATTGCTGGAACATTCTACAGTCAATCTTCATTAATAAACCTCGTAAGGTAGTCATCATGTGACCTTCAACAAAATAATAAATAATAATCATATTCTAGGGATTATTCACTGTACTTTAACTCAGATCATATTATTTCTTCATATTAATTCTTCCTTCTATTATACACTTTTTCTCTCCAATACTTGGCTATTTTATTGACATTTATTAATTGGGTTTTGTTTACGGATGATTCTTAACCATTTGTTTTTTTCTTTTCTTGTGATCCTTTCGATGGTCCCATTTTGGCTTCTTCATTCTCTTATCTTCATTGGCTCATATTCCTTTGTGATCAATACAGCTGGTTATGAGATTTTGGTTAGTACTATACATTACATTATGTAGCTATATTCTTCTGGCACAATCATTATTATTTCTTTTACATTCTAAATTATATTTCTCGCTATTATATTATATCAGATAAACTCATCTTGTTTTTTGGTTTGGATGATTTTTATTAGGTTGAATTAGTGTAAAATTTTTTTCTTCTTTCATATCAGTTTAAAGCAATTTCTTCTAAATTGTATAGTAAGGTGTTCTTACTTATTTTTCGACTTTGGTTGTTCTTTTTATCTTCAAAATTCTCTTTCTTATATAACTCATAAATTGTTTTCTTAGATACTTGTTTGTAAGTTGAGCTTACTTCATTTTTTGAATTTTGGGGTATTTATTCTCTTTATTTTAAATCATACTGTTTCTGAATAATTATGAGTAAGTTGTTCTTATATCCTTTGGAATTTTGGGTTTTAGTTTCTTCATTTTAAATTATATTGTTCGAAATAAGTTGAGTAAGTTGTCCTTACGTCTTTTGGAATTTTGGGTTTTTTTATTTACAATGGGTTGCTTGGTCCTGTATCCATAAAATCCGTCCCCTTTCTTTTATATTCTGTTTGGAATCTGTTTAACCGTGGTCCATTATTTCCTCTATACTGGTTGTTCGGGTCTCTCTAGTGTATAGAGTTATTTCTGTCCTTGTGACATATCTCATCATTGTACAGTTCTTGCCTCTTGTCACTATAAAATTGTCATTTATAGTCAAGCTCATCATCGTCCTGTGAACTGATTCTTCTGTACTGTCTCTTAATGTTTCTGATGGTTCATACATAAACTCCACAAGTCCTCCATGCTCCTTAGTTAGTTTTGGCCTTTTTGGTCCTTCTAGTCCATCTGGGAATTCAAGTGTGGTTCGTTTAAAGTTTCTCACTTGCCTTACTTCTCTGTTTTCCGTAATTGGTCTATTATGTAGCTGAACCAATCCCCTTTTAATCATTTCCAATTCTTCCCTTGTATTCATTAATTTCCTTTGACGTGTTTGCCTTATTTTCTTGATATTCTCTTTCCTGGTTTGGATATTCTCTTTGTTCTTGTCAAACCTCTCGTTCCTTAGTTTTATTAAGTCCTCACTCAAAACTTCGTTTTGTTTCTTTGGCTTTTCATTTATACTGTCCCTTTTATTTTCTAACTTTTCTAACATTCGTTTGTTATTTTCCAAAATACTGTCTAATTTATTTTCTAGCTTTTCTGAGTTTTCTTCCTGTTTCTTAAAATTTTCATCTATTGTTTGTTTATTGCTTTCCTTAATGCTATCAATTTTCTCCATCATTAGCCTCATCATTTCTTGCCAATCTGGCAATTCTGGCTTCCGTTTTATTCCCCGCTTGTTTCTCATTTTCAGTGTCTTCTTTTTGTGTGAGTTCTGGCATTTTCTTCTGTTGTTTCACTTTGACTACTTCTTTTTCTTGTTGGTTATTTGATTGTTCTAAATTTTTATGATTTGGCATTCCCATAAATTCATCTATTTGATTGTGTTCTTTCCTCCAGTGACACATATCTTCTCGGGACAGTTCAAACATCACCCTGATCCATTCCCTTAATTCTGTGTTTTCTGTTTGTATTGGGTTTTCAGGTGGTCTTATTTCTCGTTTCCATTGTTCATAATCTTCCTGAGTATATTGTTCTGTCACCTGGGCGTATACTCCTATTCTTTCGGTTTTCATTTGTTCTTCATTATCGTCCCATCTTTCCCAATCTTCTTCAGTCATCCTTTCCACCTTGTTATCATCTTTTTCGTTAGTCGTCCCAATAGTCTTTTCTTTATTACACCTGGCATCTAACTCCCACATTTCATCATAAATGTCTCTCAAAGTCATTTTGTCGTTTGGTGTTCCCATTGCATTCGCGCGACTCATTTGCGCTCTTTCGTGATCGGTGGCGTTCTTGTTAACATACTCCATATCCTTGCTGAATGTTTTAAATAGCGCCGTCATCCATTCCGCGTAGCTTAGTCGTCTTTCTTGTCCGGGCATTTTCGTTATTCGTAACGTAATTTCGTTATTCGTAATTTCGTTCGTAAGCTCTTTATTGCATTCCTGTGCCTCTAATGGTTGCCTGCTCAAGTTAAGTAACAAATAACATGAGTTTTTACTTAACTAAAGCCCACTCGTTGAGCGCCAATTTGTAAAGACAATTAAAGTGTAGGTGTTAAGATGAGACGATGATGCCCCACGTTGCGAGCGTCAATTTGTAAAGACAATTAAAATATATAGAATCCTCGTTTTCGTTTAAGCCCCACGTTGATGGCGGCAATTTGAAACACACAATTAAAATATATAGAATGTGTTGAGTACGTGTTTAAATAAGTTCCACGTTGTTATGCGCCAAGTTGTAAAGAGACTAATTATGTGCCGGTGCTAGCGAAAATGTCCGTCTTATTCAAACCCCACTGTTGTAATCAATTTAGTAACGAACTGCTTGTTAATTATGTGAGGACGTATGTTATAATGTATGATACCAGCTGGAGACGTCAAATTATAAAGAAATCTTGTCTATGAGTGTAATTAGTTATAAGAGACTCCGGTGTAACAAACGCCAAGTAGTACGTTGTAGGTGGCGATTCGTAACAATTAAAATGCTGTTACCTGGTTTAATTAATATGTTATTAACTAATAATATACCTTGCGGTTGTGACCAGTGAAACCCTCAGAACACAGATTATTAAGTCCACAAACTTAGAATTATATTCCTGAATTTATAATGGTAGTATTCTGTAGACTTAATTTAATTCTCAGTGGTTGTTTAATATGAGCAATATATATGGAGTATTTACTGAATGTAAGTGGTTTTTGTCTCAACCCTAGTCCCTCAACGATAAAAATTTCATTCAAATTTAGTATGGCAAAACCCGTTAGTTCAGCAATCTCCCGTCCCACCAGCTGTAAACTTGGAGCGCTATTACTAGAAATAAGTGTACGTATAGGTTAGTTATTCTGAGTGTTTGTATCAATCTGTTAATAAAATATTACGCCAATTACATATAGTATTTTCTCTGCAATGATTAAAACGTTATCTCATACAACAAATGTACTTTATTTATTTTTCTCTGGTATTTAACAAGTTACGTTGTCTCAGACAAACAATAAGACGATCCAATCGACTATCCCAACATGTATCGATTCTTAATTATTCGAACTCAAAAAAAAACATATATACTTTGAAAATAATGACAAATAATTCTTATACCAGGGTTCGTGTAGTTCTTTGAACCATTAGTAAGGCCAGGTAAAACGCATAATTAAGGTTGTTCAATTTACAACAAGAATAAAATTATTTACTTAAAATACAATGATATGAAAATAATTTGTTTTTTTACCCAAGCGGCGAAAGCTTCATTAGGCGGTGAATGTTTGTCAACAACGGCCAAAATGCAGTTTATATCGTCTTCACCCAGTAAAACTGCTCTGGTCTTCAATGAATGGATGATGATAATCCCACAGGAACTCTTGTGCTTCGATTCTTCTTTTGCGTCTTCGCAATTCTTGGTCCCAACGAACTGGAATTAGGATCTCAGCTTACGCTGTCAATGAAGGTTATTTCGTCAACCGAATCTTCTGTATTTCCAAATATTTCCGTTAATTCAGGCTTCAACTCTTTATTGGTCTTCAATTTATAGCATGAATTGGTTTGATACCAAATTCAGCGGAATTATTTAGTGAATGAGGTGAGACGCTTTCAGTTCTTTTTTTATTGTATTCATTGATAATTTAGAGGGTTATTTAATTTGTATGATTCATTGACATTCCAGTATAATTGTTTTGCAAAAATGCTTTTTCAATTTGGATATATATTTTCTTTATATTTATTCATATATTTTAAATATATCGGTTCATCTCAACCTAATAGCTTGTAACAATCAGTACCATCTATTCAAAATCAACAACTTATTAAAAATCAGTTGCCTTAACAACCATGTTTTCTATATATCCTTGAGCCGGCATTATAGAATATTACTACTCCTTTCCAATAAAATACTCCATGCTTGGATTAATATTGAATCACATAAAATTCTCCCCTAACCTTCCTTATTAAACAGTAAATGTTTTACTAGAGTTTCGTTGGACTGGGTTTACTAAAAAGGTATTAATTTCCTTTCACTAATATGGAATTTAGGCCTATAGATTCATTTACAACCATTATAACATTATTTGGTTTTTAACTTAATTTTCTTTTTACCTGACCTACTGTACAATTAATTATTGATTACATAGTTAATTACATGAATTTTAATTTACTGGTGGTTATTTGTTTTTACATTAATCAATTGGTTCTGGAACCCTTTATTAATTTATGACATAATTGTCAGAACTACTTGTTAGACTTGAAACACTGGTCACACTCCTGATCCAGTTTATAAACATTAATTAGAACAACAGTATCTTTCAATTTTATACAATACTGACAACTTAGTACAGTGCCTAACATTGGTAACTATACTGTGCTGTATAAAAACAAATCTAATATAAAATATAAACATAATTATTGAGTAAGTATTATTATCAAACAACATCATTTCATTTTTAACACATTCAACATACAATATAAATATTCTGTAGACCTTAACATGTCACAGTACAAAACAAATATTTCATTACATCCAATCATTCATTGGTCTGGCTCTTTTACATTTAATATTAGTCATTGCCTCCTTTTTACTTGAGGTCCTTCTCAAACATATGAACTATCGAACAACCTTAAGTCAGGGTATGGTCTTTGACCATATTTCATTCAGTTTTTTATGTAACGTTGGGGAACCTCAACTATGTTGCGTTACATAACACTCCCCCTTCGAAATAAGTTTATTTTGGTATAAACAAAGTTTAGCAAGAAATAAACTTCTAATTTGTATCTGGCCAATTGGTTTCCTATTTATAGTACTTTTATATTTCCCAATTATTCGTTATTTTATTATCATTTCTTCGTTCCTTCTTAAAGTCAATTATTTCCCAAGTTTAAATCTTATTTCTATAATCATTCTTGTGACATTCTTCATTAATTATACATTTTGGATCTGGTTTTATTTAATTCTCTATATTTATTTGTGAGTTTCCCCTCTAATATTTAATTTTCCTAAACCTCCCTAACATTATAACTGGAATCGAATCGGTGGTGCTCTATCGGCTAACCAATTACCGTCGTCCGTTACATACTTTCTGGGATCAGAGGAACATCATCTCTGCCCAGTTAAATGATTGCTGGAACATTCTACAGTCAATCTTCATTAATAAACCTCGTAAGGTAGTCATCATGTGACCTTCAACAAAATAATAAATAATAATCATATTCTAGGGATTATTCACTGTACTTTAACTCAGATCATATTATTTCTTCATATTAATTCTTCCTTCTATTATACACTTTTTCTCTCCATACTTGGCTATTTTATTGACATTTATTAATTGGGTTTTGTTTACGGATGATTCTTAACCATTTGTTTTTTTCTTTTCTTGTGATCCTTTCGATGGTCCCATTTTGGCTTCTTCATTCTCTTATCTTCATTGGCTCATATTCCTTTGTGATCAATACAGCTGGTTATGAGATTTTGGTTAGTACTATACATTACATTATGTAGCTATATTCTTCTGGCACAATCATTATTATTTCTTTTACATTCTAAATTATATTTCTCGCTATTATATTATATCAGATAAACTCATCTTGTTTTTTGGTTTGGATGATTTTTATTAGGTTGAATTAGTGTAAAATTTTTTTCTTCTTTCATATCAGTTTAAAGCAATTTCTTCTAAATTGTATAGTAAGGTGTTCTTACTTATTTTTCGACTTTGGTTGTTCTTTTTATCTTCAAAATTCTCTTTCTTATATAACTCATAAATTGTTTTCTTAGATACTTGTTTGTAAGTTGAGCTTACTTCATTTTTTGAATTTTGGGGTATTTATTCTCTTTATTTTAAATCATACTGTTTCTGAATAATTATGAGTAAGTTGTTCTTATATCCTTTGGAATTTTGGGTTTTAGTTTCTTCATTTTAAATTATATTGTTCGAAATAAGTTGAGTAAGTTGTCCTTACGTCTTTTGGAATTTTGGGTTTTTTTATTTACAATGGGTTGCTTGGTCCTGTATCCATAAAATCCGTCCCCTTTCTTTTATATTCTGTTTGGAATCTGTTTAACCGTGGTCCATTATTTCCTCTATACTGGTTGTTCGGGTCTCTCTAGTGTATAGAGTTATTTCTGTCCTTGTGACATATCTCATCATTGTACAGTTCTTGCCTCTTGTCACTATAAAATTGTCATTTATAGTCAAGCTCATCATCGTCCTGTGAACTGATTCTTCTGTACTGTCTCTTAATGTTTCTGATGGTTCATACATAAACTCCACAAGTCCTCCATGCTCCTTAGTTAGTTTTGGCCTTTTTGGTCCTTCTAGTCCATCTGGGAATTCAAGTGTGGTTCGTTTAAAGTTTCTCACTTGCCTTACTTCTCTGTTTTCCGTAATTGGTCTATTATGTAGCTGAACCAATCCCCTTTTAATCATTTCCAATTCTTCCCTTGTATTCATTAATTTCCTTTGACGTGTTTGCCTTATTTTCTTGATATTCTCTTTCCTGGTTTGGATATTCTCTTTGTTCTTGTCAAACCTCTCGTTCCTTAGTTTTATTAAGTCCTCACTCAAAACTTCGTTTTGTTTCTTTGGCTTTTCATTTATACTGTCCCTTTTATTTTCTAACTTTTCTAACATTCGTTTGTTATTTTCCAAAATACTGTCTAATTTATTTTCTAGCTTTTCTGAGTTTTCTTCCTGTTTCTTAAAATTTTCATCTATTGTTTGTTTATTGCTTTCCTTAATGCTATCAATTTTCTCCATCATTAGCCTCATCATTTCTTGCCAATCTGGCAATTCTGGCTTCCGTTTTATTCCCCGCTTGTTTCTCATTTTCAGTGTCTTCTTTTTGTGTGAGTTCTGGCATTTTCTTCTGTTGTTTCACTTTGACTACTTCTTTTTCTTGTTGGTTATTTGATTGTTCTAAATTTTTATGATTTGGCATTCCCATAAATTCATCTATTTGATTGTGTTCTTTCCTCCAGTGACACATATCTTCTCGGGACAGTTCAAACATCACCCTGATCCATTCCCTTAATTCTGTGTTTTCTGTTTGTATTGGGTTTTCAGGTGGTCTTATTTCTCGTTTCCATTGTTCATAATCTTCCTGAGTATATTGTTCTGTCACCTGGGCGTATACTCCTATTCTTTCGGTTTTCATTTGTTCTTCATTATCGTCCCATCTTTCCCAATCTTCTTCAGTCATCCTTTCCACCTTGTTATCATCTTTTTCGTTAGTCGTCCCAATAGTCTTTTCTTTATTACACCTGGCATCTAACTCCCACATTTCATCATAAATGTCTCTCAAAGTCATTTTGTCGTTTGGTGTTCCCATTGCATTCGCGCGACTCATTTGCGCTCTTTCGTGATCGGTGGCGTTCTTGTTAACATACTCCATATCCTTGCTGAATGTTTTAAATAGCGCCGTCATCCATTCCGCGTAGCTTAGTCGTCTTTCTTGTCCGGGCATTTTCGTTATTCGTAACGTAATTTCGTTATTCGTAATTTCGTTCGTAAGCTCTTTATTGCATTCCTGTGCCTCTAATGGTTGCCTGCTCAAGTTAAGTAACAAATAACATGAGTTTTTACTTAACTAAAGCCCACTCGTTGAGCGCCAATTTGTAAAGACAATTAAAGTGTAGGTGTTAAGATGAGACGATGATGCCCCACGTTGCGAGCGTCAATTTGTAAAGACAATTAAAATATATAGAATCCTCGTTTTCGTTTAAGCCCCACGTTGATGGCGGCAATTTGAAACACACAATTAAAATATATAGAATGTGTTGAGTACGTGTTTAAATAAGTTCCACGTTGTTATGCGCCAAGTTGTAAAGAGACTAATTATGTGCCGGTGCTAGCGAAAATGTCCGTCTTATTCAAACCCCACTGTTGTAATCAATTTAGTAACGAACTGCTTGTTAATTATGTGAGGACGTATGTTATAATGTATGATACCAGCTGGAGACGTCAAATTATAAAGAAATCTTGTCTATGAGTGTAATTAGTTATAAGAGACTCCGGTGTAACAAACGCCAAGTAGTACGTTGTAGGTGGCGATTCGTAACAATTAAAATGCTGTTACCTGGTTTAATTAATATGTTATTAACTAATAATATACCTTGCGGTTGTGACCAGTGAAACCCTCAGAACACAGATTATTAAGTCCACAAACTTAGAATTATATTCCTGAATTTATAATGGTAGTATTCTGTAGACTTAATTTAATTCTCAGTGGTTGTTTAATATGAGCAATATATATGGAGTATTTACTGAATGTAAGTGGTTTTTGTCTCAACCCTAGTCCCTCAACGATAAAAATTTCATTCAAATTTAGTATGGCAAAACCCGTTAGTTCAGCAATCTCCCGTCCCACCAGCTGTAAACTTGGAGCGCTATTACTAGAAATAAGTGTACGTATAGGTTAGTTATTCTGAGTGTTTGTATCAATCTGTTAATAAAATATTACGCCAATTACATATAGTATTTTCTCTGCAATGATTAAAACGTTATCTCATACAACAAATGTACTTTATTTATTTTTCTCTGGTATTTAACAAGTTACGTTGTCTCAGACAAACAATAAGACGATCCAATCGACTATCCCAACATGTATCGATTCTTAATTATTCGAACTCAAAAAAAAACATATATACTTTGAAAATAATGACAAATAATTCTTATACCAGGGTTCGTGTAGTTCTTTGAACCATTAGTAAGGCCAGGTAAAACGCATAATTAAGGTTGTTCAATTTACAACAAGAATAAAATTATTTACTTAAAATACAATGATATGAAAATAATTTGTTTTTTTACCCAAGCGGCGAAAGCTTCATTAGGCGGTGAATGTTTGTCAACAACGGCCAAAATGCAGTTTATATCGTCTTCACCCAGTAAAACTGCTCTGGTCTTCAATGAATGGATGATGATAATCCCACAGGAACTCTTGTGCTTCGATTCTTCTTTTGCGTCTTCACAATTCTTGGTCCCAACGAACTGGAATTAGGATCTCAGCTTACGCTGTCAATGAAGGTTATTTCGTCAACCGAATCTTCTGTATTTCCAAATATTTCCGTTAATTCAGGCTTCAACTCTTTATTGGTCTTCAATTTATAGCATGAATTGGTTTGATACCAAATTCAGCGGAATTATTTAGTGAATGAGGTGAGACGCTTTCAGTTCTTTTTTTATTGTATTCATTGATAATTTAGAGGGTTATTTAATTTGTATGATTCATTGACATTCCAGTATAATTGTTTTGCAAAAATGCTTTTTCAATTTGGATATATATTTTCTTTATATTTATTCATATATTTTAAATATATCGGTTCATCTCAACCTAATAGCTTGTAACAATCAGTACCATCTATTCAAAATCAACAACTTATTAAAAATCAGTTGCCTTAACAACCATGTTTTCTATATATCCTTGAGCCGGCATTATAGAATATTACTACTCCTTTCCAATAAAATACTCCATGCTTGGATTAATATTGAATCACATAAAATTCTCCCCTAACCTTCCTTATTAAACAGTAAATGTTTTACTAGAGTTTCGTTGGACTGGGTTTACTAAAAAGGTATTAATTTCCTTTCACTAATATGGAATTTAGGCCTATCGATTCATTTACAACCATTATAACATTATTTGGTTTTTAACTTAATTTTCTTTTTACCTGACCTACTGTACAATTAATTATTGATTACATAGTTAATTACATGAATTTTAATTTACTGGTGGTTATTTGTTTTTACATTAATCAATTGGTTCTGGAACCCTTTATTAATTTATGACATAATTGTCAGAACTACTTGTTAGACTTGAAACACTGGTCACACTCCTGATCCAGTTTATAAACATTAATTAGAACAACAGTATCTTTCAATTTTATACAATACTGACAACTTAGTACAGTGCCTAACATTGGTAACTATACTGTGCTGTATAAAAACAAATCTAATATAAAATATAAACATAATTATTGAGTAAGTATTATTATCAAACAACATCATTTCATTTTTAACACATTCAACATACGATATAAATATTCTGTAGACCTTAACATGTCACAGTACATAACAAATATTTCATTACATCCAATCATTCATAGGTCTGGCTGTTTTACATTTAATATTAGTCATTGCCTCCTTTTTACTTGAGGTCCTTCTCAAACATATGAACTATCGAACAACCTTAAGTCAGGGTATGGTCTTTGACCATATTTCATTCAGTCTTTTATGTAACGTTGGGGAACCTCAACTATGTTGCGTTACAATATATATAAATTAATTCAATATGTGTAATATATAAATAAAAAAAACTCAATTATTAATAATAAGTATAGAGATATGGTAGGATATGAATTTGTAATGCACATAGATGTAAGTAATACGTAGAATAAGAACAAATAGGGTGAGGCTTGTGTGCCGACAGTCTGTCGCCAGCCGAAATAAAAATACAATAAACGTCTGTACCTAGTATGTCATAAACGCATAAAATGTTTTGTGTATCAGAAACAGCAAAAAAACTAGAAAGTACCGTTAGAAAAGCCGGTCGATGTCCTTCAGGAGACAAAAGATGACACCCCAATATTTATTGCGATTTTAGCGTCGTTTTTAACAGCAAAGCGGCCACGCGGTAAAATACTACGTGCCCGCCCGAAGTGTTTGACCAATAAGCAATAGCGTCAGTTCAGCGCGCGAAGGAATAACGAGATAGGAATGGAGAATTTCAAATTCACCGGGGAATATTTCAAACCCTGGCCAATGACAGTGTCATCAACCAGGAAGGTGGTGATGGAATCTGTAGCTGAACTATAAAAAGAGAGAAGCAAGTGAAGACGAGGAGTTAGTTCAGTTTTTTAAGTAAATTTCAAGACAAGCACGCGAAATCTGCGTTACTCTGTACAAACTTTCAGTAATATAACGGAATGTCATAATAGTTTGTTGTTTTGTTATTTAAAACGTATAGATTAGCTAACTCATTAAAAATCAAGAAGTAACACGTTAAAGTATAAAGAAGAATATTTGATTAGTGCGCGTAAAGTACGTAAAGAAGAATATTTCATAAGTGCGCGTAAAGTACGTATTAGGAAGATTTTTTGTATGTGCGCGTGAAGTTGAGTTGAGAATGTATATTTATTTATGTGCGTGACGTTAAGTACAACGCGAGCGTGTGGTTCAAGTTTAAGAAGTGAGAATCAATTATGTTTAGAGAAAGTGAAGTGTAATGAGCAACGTAGAGCAATTAATCAGAGTCTGGAATCCGGCAAACAAGTAACATATAAAATCTTAACAATTCACAATTGAAATATACAAACATAAAAGTTAATATCTACCATAAGTATAACTCATCTCATTCTCAAAAGACCCACACTTGTTCAGATACTAAAAATTCAGTTTATGCGAAATGACATACTAGAAAGGGTATGTAGTTTAATCATTGTATAATTAAAGAAATGAAAAGAAATATCATAGGAATAGCATGCTAATACGAGTCGAGTACTGCAGATAAAAATTATTAAGAAAAGTTATATTAGTTAAAAAATATTATGCTATGTGTTAATTAAAATATTGTATATATATATATATATATATATATATATATATGTATGTGTGTCAGATGAATAGAATATAATATTCCGGCTCGTTAACTGGAGAATACGTAAATAATAGTAATCTTAAAGAATAATAATACTTTGAAGTTAGTAGTAAAATGTGTATTAAACATATCAGTAATGTTATATTAAATATCATAATGTTTATGATAAATGTCAGATGTCTTAGTTGTAATAAAATGGAATAATATAGAATATTAGTATCTGAACTGAACGAGTTATTATTTATTAATAAACCCTGGGATACTCTGCTTCAGTAACCGAATTAATGAATTACATAATAATGAGTAGATGTATTTAGTAACAGATATTAAAATCTAAATTATAAATAATATAAATCATTATAATTGACATCAAAAAGTGGGAGCCTATAAGTAGAGGGAAAGTGATGATTCTACCCACGATGAGGGGGGTAGAGGACATGATTTATGGCTCTGACGTCACCGATTCATGTCGTCATTGGCTCTGACGTCACAGATTCATGACATCACAGATCCCTCTACCCCCCTCATCGTTGGCAGAATCATCACTGTGGTAGAATTGGCTCTGACGTCACAGATTCATGACATCACAGATCCCTCTACCCCCCTCATCGTTGGCAGAATCATCACTGTGGTAGAGGGAATGCGACGAGGCGTTGACTGTTTGTCTGACGGGTTCCGAAATTTTGAGACGGCATTGGTGATGGGTACCGTTACACGAAAAGTTTGTGTTACTTGACGGTTCCCGAAATTTGGTGATGAATGACGACACCGTGACAGGTCCTACTGGATATTAATTCATCGTTGGCAGAATCATCACTGTGGTAGAGGGAATGAGACGAGGCGTTGACTGTTTGTCTGACGGGTTCCGAAATTTTGAGACGGCATTGGTGATGGGTACCGTTACACGAAAAGTTTGGGTTACTAGACGGTTCCCAAAATTTGGTGATGAATGACGACACCGTGACAGGTCCTATAGGATATTAATTTGTACACAATAAATAAATTACGACCCCTCCGGGATTTGAACCCAGCACCTCCGGTACACCAAACCGGCGTGCATCCACTACACTAAGGGGCCGTTGTCGCTTAACTGTAATTATTTCTGTACTTATACTTCTCGTCTCGTACTTGCGACCATGAGGTGGACGAGTGATATCTACTGTTGTCTAGCATAAAAGTATAAAAGCAAAATGTAAGTTTATTTATTATTAATAAATAAACATTATTTTACTTTTATTATTTTACCTCTCATCTCTCCCTAGCGGCCTGAGGCGAATGAGAGTCCGCTACGCTTTTTTTAACGTGGTTTCCCCATTTTACGAAGAGGAGATGTAAAACAGGCCTACTCCACGTTACCTAACACTGTACGCGTACAGTGGTAGATAAAACAAATATACACTGTGCAATGTTGTATGCGTGTGTGCATGTATGTGCGTGTGCGTGTGTGCGTGTCCGTGTGCGTGCATATATATTTTTTTTATTTTTTTTTATTTCATTATTTAATAACAAAAAAGCAGCAGTATGATTATTACGGAGATGAGTTTTCATGTTTGTACACATCACCCGTCTGCTTGTTGTTTATGAGTATTTCTACCGCGACAGTGACGTACAAGCAGACTGAACACATACAAGCGGTCCATTCGCACCGAGGTAGGTTTACAGGTATCTCTACCGTGCCAGTGACCCGCTCGATGTACCCGACTACGTTTATGAGTATTTCTACCGCGACAGTGACGTAGTCAGGCTCAACCAATCATCACGCATGCTGGGTGTACTGTAAACAAACACTGCCAACTCATTCTCCGTCACGTAATCATGAATGATAAAATTTAATGCACCCATTCCACCAGTATGATTAACTAAATATAACTATGCATATATATTGCTTGTGTATAACTGTGCATTATAGTTAACATTCCACAGTGATAAATGACTGACAAGTGCATTCTATATGCCAGAAAATTTAATAGGTGAGATTTGAAATTCAATAAGGAAATCCTTCATAGAAATAAAATTTAAATATGTGAAGATTGTTGTTGTTGTTGCTACGAAGAAAATACAATTGGTTCCATCCTTCGACGCTTTCTCGTACCTAAAAGCAAGAAACTCATATCGCAGGTGACAAGTGATACATGATTGCACAACGTATAATTATAAGTTAAAATAATTTCGATTAACTTTATGCTTGAATTCATCGATAAAAGTTTTTGTTAGGTTTTGTTTTAAATAAATAAGATTCCAATTAACGTTGTTTTCGAATTCGCGAATAAATTCTTCGGTTAATTTTTGTGATAGCGAGATATAAAGCCAGTTAACACTGGCTTTGAACTCTCTTATGAACCCTTCGCTTAATGTTTGATATTTCGATATACAATCCCAATTGAGATTATTTTTATATTTCCGAATGAAATCCTCGCTTAATTTCTGGGAACATGAAATAGCATACCAATCAAGTTTATGTTGAAAATCAATAATAAACTCCTCGCTTAAATTTTGTTTTAATGAAATATACATCCAGGATACTTTATCTTGAAACTCTCTAATGAAGGGTTCTGACAACACTTGAAACAAAGAAACATGTTCCCAAATAACTTTATCTTTGAATTCTTTAATGAAGTTTTCTGTTAATAACTCAAATGATCTTGAAATACATTTCCACTCGTTGTTATTTAAACGTGCTAATCGTTGGCAAGAAAAATATCTGAAGTTTTTTGATACGTAATAGCAATTTACTAACTCTTTTAAATGTAATTTTTTAAAAACGTTTACAGCTATCGGATAATACGATGGTGATATTAACATTACCTGATTCCTTTTGTTGGACTGACACTTTCCCGTACCTACAAGTAAGACATATTAAGTATTAACCCACTAACAATTTTCGGATACCTGGCAGCGTTGTTGAATCCAGTCTGCATAAAACAAAGCCTTACGCAGTGCACAATGAAACAAAGGAGTGGTGTCTGGTTGATGATGAGGGACAGGACATTGCACGGAGGGTTTAAAAGAGCTGGGAACTGCTGGTGCTTGGATGTTATCTAAATCAATAACTTCACCGTAAGGGTGGTACTGACGTAAAAACGTTGTCTTCTCTGAACCTTTTGTGTAGACGGTTGAGAAATCAGAACACGTTTGTGAAACGATGCGCACCAAATCCTTGTATGGTACATTACCATCGTTCCACCGTATCCGATGATGGTGGTTCTCTATCCATTTGTTGATTTTTTGAATTTTTGGGTGCAAATGAAGACGGTCGTATGGTGGTGCAAATAACACAATGACGTACCTTCGAGTAGTTATGTCAACTGCCACGAATTCTTTTATCAGGTATACGTTATTTACACCGCGAAACGCTTGAAACTCGACAACGCTCGCCTTTGAGTTCATAGCGAAGTGTCCGTATCGTTCACGTAATTTTGTATTTCTACATTTTCCCCCACCTGTCCGCGCATAACCATTTCATCGTACAGACGATCAAACGTAAGCTGATGATCATGGCGAGAGGCTTCATCGCAAAAAAAAGATGGAAAAAAGAATGAGGGTGGTACATAACATTTCTTGGTTAGTACCTGATGAATGTATGATTTAAAATGTTCTTGATCATAAAAAAGGCGAACGAAATATTTGGTTAGTAACGTGTGTAAGGTACCAAACCGTGTCCACTCGACTTCGGTAAAAACGAATTTTTCGTCACCACCATCTTTTATTCGTACAAACGTTTGTCCAAAGTTACACATTTTCATTACACTCTTTTTATTTTTACGTTCTTCGTTTTCTTCGCACAATAACATAGATGACACCGTGTTGTGTTTGTAGAAGATCAACAGGTAATTCCATTCGGAAAAATCGAGTAATATTTGTCTTTTGTTATTTCTGAAGAGAACACCCGCTTCATAATTCAGTTCATTAAACAGACCAACGGTTATGTACTTGCTGTAGTTAATAGAGTACGTAAGCGATAAATATACATGATCGTATTGATACTCACAGCTGCTGCTCGCGTCACCTTCCATCGTGCAAATAGACTTAGACTCGTTTAGCGATGCGCGCATGAGAAGACTTGATTTCATGATGTGGTGGGGAGAACTGGTTTTTATGACAAACGATGAACAGTATTGGACAACGCTGTGTACTGTACTATCCTATCGTGAATAATCAAAGCGTAAGCTGTGGTTTTATCCGGAAAATTTTTACTGGACTCAAATTCTAAACGCACATCAACGGGGGACGACTTGATTGGTTGTTCTTGTCTGGAACAATCGATGACAAACAACGGTGCTTTCGTTATAAATTCCTTAGGTGACAAAAGAGGGGTTCTTTTGCTACGGTCGTAGAATGACGTTTGGAAACGTGTATACATGTCGTAGAACAGTGCGTAACGTTCTTTATCGATGTCCTGGTTCAGGTTATCGTACGGATAGTATTTATCGTTCAGAAAGAGCCTAACATTTGTTAAATTACAGTGATCAAATTCGGACGCATTTTCCGCTATATTGTTCTTTCTGTCCGTCTGAAATATCAGTATTACGTACCGAGGTTTTTCCAACTGTGACGATGTCTTCATGGTCCACGAATGACGATTTGTTGTCGGTAGAACGGGATACTCGTGCAATTCCCAACTGCGGAACGGCATCACCAGTTCATGGTCCTCCTCGATGTGCTCCAATATCGGTAGTCGGTACTTGTTTGACACGCGTACATAGGGCATCTTCCAGTGTACTTTGTTTAGTACGAGATTACCGTTAGCAGTTGCACCCGACTCTTTTAGCACCATCGCGTTCTGATCGGTAGACGTACGCAACAGAATCAATTCTTGCTTAACGTTCAGCATGATGCGTGTGTAGTCTTCGCTGAAACCGAGTAACATTTTCAACGGAAGACAAAACGTAAAATCACCGGTACTCTCGTGTACTGTCAACGACTCGTCGGTTGTCGCCGCCCATCCTGCACTGATCAGATACTTTCTTTCGTGGTCGTTGCTCGAGAGTAACAATTTCACGGTGCTCGTGATTCCAACGTTTTTCGTACGATCCACCTCTACACCGCACACTTCGTATCGGATCTCCTCGAACATGAAAGCCATTGCGTTGTTGATTAATTTCACGTTCAACGCTGTGTCAGTAGCGTTAACCTTGGTCAATGTTCCTTCGATGTATAGAAAACTCTCCGCCGGTAAAGTGAAAACATCCTGTTGTTGAATGGGTATACGTATTTCATCGTTGTTGCCGTATCGGGTGGAAGCATACGGCGCGTGCGTACGATACTCGAACTCAACGATTCTGTTATCGAAAACTGCTCCTCGTTCGATAGCTAAAATTTCACCTGGCATTATGTTAATCGTATAATTTGAATCCCTGTGAAAGCAAGAAACGCTTGTTCCTTGATGTCAATCGCTTCAACGTTGAACACCGACTACCACGTTTCTTTCGTACACACTCCCTTTTTACAGGTAACGTCTGTCCGAAATACAATCCCATATTTTCAGATGCAGTCGTATCGTGATAACTTCACCGCGAAAATCGACTAAATCCCCGTCCTGATCGACGAGAGACAATATGATGTTGTCAACGCGTTGTACGTTTACCGGTAAGTATATTACGTTTGTCGGTGTTTCAACTATTTTGAAACCTGGTGCCACGGTCGGATAAAACGAATGCAACGTGTGCTGGTCCTGGCCGTCCTTGTACGCACCCTGTACGATATTACTCCGTACGTGAACGGTGTTAACTTTGATTATGTCGACGGGTACGTTCGACTCGTGTGTTTTATACGCTTCCAGCTGCTGATTCTCCTTGAATCCTAACATACTTGCAATGGTATTCGGTGTATGCGAAAAGTCGATGACATGCTTACAGTAAATTTCACACTTTAATGTGTTGTTGTTTGGACGTAAACTGATTGTTCTCTCGCCTAACTGTTTCTGCAGATACGTTTCGATATCACTGATTTCGTAGGTACCGGTAGGCAACTTGATGACGGACCACTGATCCTTGGAAATTTTTACTGGAAATTCATTATTCTTTCCTTCAGTAACGTTTGGTATTGAATTATACGATGTAAAATCCAATAGACCAACGTACCATTCACCGTATAACTCGAGAGGTGGGAAAAAGTTACACACGAGATTCGCAGCGTCGGTACCCGTCACGGTGACCGTTAGCGACGACATGCTGAAGTTTACTGATCAGAAGACGATAAAAAGTCTAAACATAAATGACCGCAGATGACCGTGTTAGGAGGTTGCTTCCGTTCGTAGTTGTAACGAACGTCGGCTGTATCACCAAAATATTGCATCAGCTCGAGAGGTGGACGTAAATTACCGAACCCGTCAAAATAGTGTACTCGATTTCCACGCTTCTTGTAACATACCCAGTGGGTTCCCGGTCCGCTTTCATCGTCCAAATTTACGATGACGCTTTCGTTCTTCCACGGCGCTGTATCCGGTAATGCGTTACGCATGTAAACACCTCTAAAATACGGTATGTTTAGCTTTTTTGCGTATACACGTAATTCATCTTCGGACAACGGGCGGAGCGGTATGTGAATTAGTTTTTTCGGTACGGACGTAGATACAATCCGGACGCAGTTCTCTTCTTTTTCCTAGCGGTTCGGACAGTTCTCTTCCTCCTCTTCTTCATCCCACCACCACGACCACGACTACTCACATTCTTTTTATTTTTACGACGTCGGCCGCTTCCTATTGCTGATTTTGCTTTCATGGCCGCTGCAACTGCTGTCGCATAAGCTCGTTCGCTGATACCCGAATCCAAAGCCTTTACCCGTCCCCACGCTTTTTCCGCGAGTTTACGATCTGCAATACGTCTACTTTCGTTGTCTTTGTATTGAGCGTAAGCGATGTCGTGTTCGCGACAGGCTTCGTCTAGTTGATTGATTCCACGATCACCACGCGCTAATCTTTCTTCGAGTTTCGTGCCCGGTCCACAGAATCTGTAACCCGGCAGATGTAATTCGACAGGTAGTGCGTCCACCGCTCGATTGATAACTGACGAAACAACGGACGGTACAACGTTTTTAAACACGTTTCCGACGCCCCTCCCCTTTTTCCTCTTAACGTTGTTGTACATCGTAAACCGATCTCCAGTCTTTCTCTTCTGTGTTTTTATCGTATTCATCTATTAACCTTTTTATTTCCTTCGTGTCGAGTGTCCACTTGTCTTCTGAACTACGTGGCTTAGACAATTTCAATAAGTAGTTGTCCAGTTGATACTGAAATGTTTTAACGACTTTATACATCTCGCTTCTTACGTATCGTCTCACGTCATTTAATTGTTGTAAGTTAACAGCATCGCTCTCCGCAAAACCATCCGCTACGTCTGTTATTCTCTTTTCCGCTGCTTTGAAAACACCATCTTCGCCCAAGCTAACGGTGTTCTGCAACATGTATTTTACGTTAACCGCGTCATCTGCAAAAATCGGTGAACTCACTCCCGACAACCAGCTCTGTCCAAACAAATAGCTGTTCGATTCTTTTTTAATGACGTTCGAGTCAACGTAGTTTTTGTTGACCGCATCGGTCGCTTGTTCCGGACTTCGAACATTGATTACCCATCGATCTCGTGCATCGATGACCTCACCTCTCTCTTGACTCGAGTGTTGTATACAGTTGTCATCAACGTAATATTTGTTGACTACGTCTTTAACGTCTACAGGAGTATCAACATTTTTCAATCTACACCCTTTAACGTCCAC
Source organism: Magicicada septendecula (assembly GCA_034769895.1). Taxonomy (NCBI): domain Eukaryota; kingdom Metazoa; phylum Arthropoda; class Insecta; order Hemiptera; family Cicadidae; genus Magicicada; species Magicicada septendecula. Next base: position 80,476,063 of record CM068370.1, read on the forward strand.
GCTTTTACGATCATCATCGAGTAGCAGACAATGTGTTTGCATATAAGTCAAGGATACAGCATCCTTTGCTGCATCCGGTTCGTTCAGATTGCGGATCTTTTTGTTTTCAACATCTATATGCCCATCATTCGTAATCTTAAATCCTACAGTATCGCGTAATTGTCTTTTTGTTTCTCGTCGCACGCTCACGGCGCTTTGATGTCTCCCGAACTTGTCCACAACCATTGTACGACTGCACGCTACAAATGATGTGCTAACCGTTTTAAGTAACGACACTGCGGTGACCATCGCGTGTGTAACACAATCGGATCGTCACCCTCTTTCCAACGAAAGATTCCTATACCGCAAAATGAACATCGAACCCTGTCAATTTCATTTGTGTAATGAAAGCCTGCGGCAACCATAGCGGTCGGACTGATGAAATGCACAGGCCATGATGTAAAGGTTTTCAGTCTCTCGTTTTCGATTTCAAAGTCAGGTGTCAAATCTAATCCGCACATGTCGACAGTGTTGACAACAATGAGTTGTTACACCGACGTTCATAAAATTTATACGATAATGTTGGCTTCACGTAATTCCTCTACTACTGAGATGATTTCGTTGTCGTGTCCGGTGTGACCGGCGCGTTTTGAACTTACCAGCAGTCTCAACCGTTCAACCAGTTCGTTTGGATCGTCCCAGTGTACGTAATCGATACCACGTCCGCTGCGCGGAGGGAACAATCGGGCGATTACCTCTCTGTACTTTACACCTTTGTTTGTATTTACTTTAGTACCGGGTAAATAATAATGTTTATAAGCGTTAGTGTCCGACAGTATAGACTTGTACGCTGCTAAATCGTTTTCATCGTAGACGTTCTTGTCGGGTTCTTTCATAAACATAAGTTCGTAGAGACCCGGTGTGCCCCTGTATCGTTTTCCAGCTATGTAGAAGCTGTCGTCTTGATTGATCTCCAACACCGAATTGCCCACCATCCATTTGTCTTCAACGTTGCGTACACCGTACGTATGATCCATCTTTTTTTCTCTATCGTCGGATAACGCGAGTAGTAAGTATTTCCTCGCGAGCGGACCTTCGACAGACTGTTCAACGTATTCTTGTGCTTCTTGTCGACCTTCGGGTGTTGCTAAAAACTCTTCAAGGGTCACGTTCGGTGTTTCGACATCAGGCGTTTGTGCCAACACTTCCGTTCTGAGGAAACGTGGTTGCGACGGTGTTCTCGTCTCCACAGCTGTCTTCGTATCTTCATCTTCAACTTTAATTTTATCACTGGTGTCTTTCAACTTTTCCGAAATCTGGGTTAGCGGTTCCAAAAGAGGTTTGTACGTTCTGGTTAATAGTTCATCGCTTTCTCTGAGGTCACGTTTCAACATCCGATACTTTTGTCTTATGTTGTCGCTAATTGCATCGATTTCTTGTGTCAATTGCTTGTCATCCATCTTGACACTGGTGACTTTTTCTCACAGACTATCCTATTTATGTATAAAACGATCGAAACCCACTCTGTATCTACCCGCGTTTATCGGTGAGTCCTTGCTGATGACTAAGAATCCGTAACTATCCTTCCACGCTTCGGCGCACATCGCTTTGAACTCATCGTATTTCATGTCTGTGTTAACGTGATCGTTATAAACGTGACGCAAATTGAGATCATCTTGTCTGAACAAAACCATGATATTGGCATTATCACGCACCAGTTGCTTCGGTACCAGACTGTACGTCTGGCAAAGGTATAAACTGTCCACACCGCTATGCCGTCCCATAGCGAAATATTTTCGTATGTTATTCTGTCGTTCGCATACTACATCATCGAACAACATGATAGAATTAGGTGTGATTTCGTGCGGAGGCGGTACTTCATCGTTTTCACTGTACGTGAAGTACATCATTCCTTCGTCAGCGAGAGCATTAAAAACGTCTTCTAACATACGGTATTTTGGTTGAAACAACGATTTGGAAAACACGTACAGGTTTTGAAATCGCAGTCCGTTTGGATCGAATAACATGTTAAAGGCTACGTTTGATTTTCCGCTGTTTGTTGTTCCGCACACGATACATCGAACTGTGTTCGGAAACAATGGACCGTGTTTATTATAAGTGACTTCGGTTTTATACTTAGTAGAGTCTACATTCTTAACGTTTAACTTTATCGATTGTTGTACAATCTTCATCTTAACTCGTTTACGTTCGGTAAAATACTGTGGTAATGTTATTATATCAGATCTTTTTTATGTATCCACGAATCGTGTTTACCGTCAAAGCCGAGCCAGCGCACTCGCACGTGATCACCTTTACGTCGTAATATTTTCTCAACGAGATAGACGTCGCCCACGCTGGTTTTACTCAGTTCTTGCTCGTAGAAACCGCCTTCCAACACTTCACCCGTGTGATCTTTCAACGAGTACGTAACCGGTACGGTCGGTTGAACTCTGTGCACGGTGTATATCTCGTTCGTCCAGTTTGGTGTGTAACCTTTAGCGAATATGATTTTATATTTACTAACACGTACACGATCACCTGCTTTAAACCTATGCTTCTTACTCACTTTCTGCGGTGCGGTATTTCTTTTTATTCTTTTCAACACTAGTCGTTCGTTACTCTCGTCTACTTGACACGGCTTCATACCTATCGTTCTGTGCACGCTGCTGTTGTATTCCTGCACCAGCTCGGGCAACAGAGTCAACCACCGATAATGTCCTTGCTCGCTGAACGCACGGTACATGTTTGTTTTCAACGTACGATTAAATCGTTCCACGATGGACGCTTTCTTCTCGCTATACGATGAATAGTGTTTAACGTTGAATCTCTTTAGTAAAGCTTGTACTGCACTGTTAAAGTACTCTTTCCCGTTATCCGTTTGCAGGTATTTCATTTTATTTTTTACAATTATTGGTTCGAGAGCGTGCGCTACTTCAACACCCGATTTAGTTTTTAAGGGAATCGCATATGCATACTTGCTAAATGCGTTAATTACCGTCATTAGATATTTGTACCCCTTGTTCAACTTGGCATGCGGTATCATTTCCACCAGATCCGCTTGGTACAGATCGTGTAACCCCTTCACCTCCACAGCACGTCTGGGAAAGTTTCTTCTCACCGGTCTGTGCAATTCCTTTGCAATAGTTTTGCGTACGTTCTCCATATCGCCACCCAAAACGCGAATCGCAAAAATTTGGTACGAGGTATACCGTTACGTTTTCACTGAACCTCACCGACTTCATCATCGGTACTGACAGTGTGTTGGTCCAGCAAACAAGTCTTATATCAACGTACATCAAACGCGTAATTTATAACGGATTCTCTCGCTTGCTGGATTATCTCGCGTCTGGGTTGAGAGAGTTTGTAATGACCGTACGCTAGTGTTGTTTCGCCGTCATCCAAGACATATCGTTTGTCATCGTACGGTGACAGCGATAATTTTGTAAGCTTTGTCGTGTATATGTTATGATTTTTGCTCTGGATAGTCTGTGCCGTAGTATAAGTTTGAGAATTGGTCTTTACACATTGCTTATAAAGTTTATGTTTCAACTGTGTAGCTATCGCGGAACGTGGCACACCTTTCGCTACCTTTTTCTCCTTATCGTTTGCCGTAACGAATGAATAACATTTCGCACGCAACCCAACAAATTCAAGTATCGGTGTTCCATTCGTTTCATCTTTAAATGTACCCAACTTTTTCTTGTTTGTTTCACTGTAGCACAGATGTGTCTTAGGATACTCAGACGTGTCAAAGAGTTCGAGACGTTCCTTCATGTCTTTGTACACATCGTCGGTACGAATGTCGTACAACAGTGAGTCCGTGTCCGTCATGCACAGACGTGCACGTGGACCGTACGTATTCATCGTGAATCCGTAATGGAACCGATACATGATCAGCTTACTAATATCCAATACACTGAACCCAACGTACAAAGGTCGGTTCAGTGTAATGGATGTTTTTTTCATCGTGAGACCTACAAGGTCATTGTTATAAATGAAAAAATGTTGTAACCTGGGGTTAGACGTTAGTTTGAGAAGTTTCTTCTCGTTTGCAACTAACTTGAAATCGATTCGCTTCCGTACGTTTTCCAACGATTTTCCGTACGGTGCGTTATTCATTAACTTAAAAAAGTCTTTTTCAAATGTGTTTCTGGCTTCCTTTCGTCGCTCCGTATTAAACTCGATGAAAGGTTTCAACCACACGGACTGATTGAATGCCAACACACGGTGAATCGCTTTCAACTCCATTCCCAGTTCGAGATAGAGTTTCAGTGTTCTGTAATGAACAATGTATTTTGTCTTGTCCTCAAGGGACGTTATCAGTTTCTCTACCTTACCGCTACTGCACACAAAGTCTTTTAACAACTTCATGCGATAGCAGTACGGTGAAAGGATACTGTCTGCAATAGTACGCTTTTCAGGTGCTAAAGGGTAGTCGGTGTGTAAGTCGTGTAGGTGATGTGGATACCGCAGATCGACTTCAAGGATGTAACCGGTGTCATCATCGTCGCGTAACGCGTGCACGTTCAACGAATCGATCTCTGTACGTTCCAACCAACGAAAATTGGACAGTGGTAAAGGCTGTGTCATAGCCGTTCCGTACAGGTTGGTGCAATCGAGGTACAGTAAATAGTTGTGCGGCTTGCTTGCGTCATAATCGGGAATGTGAGGGTTGTTGGCCTTGGCGTACCGATTAGAAATTGCCGCTAAACCGCCCCGGATTCCGCTCTCTATGTACAGGTGTTGATCAAGGTCAGTCAGTAACTCTAAACGCACACCGGTCATTTTCAACATTGCGTTCCATGCTAGTCCGGCAGCAGTGTACATGTTGCACGGATCGATTTCGTAATATTGGAGACTCATGTTTCTAAAGTTTTCAAATACATCTGCTAACAGAAGTACGTCTGTTTTTAAATAAAGATCATGATAGTCACCAAACGTACGCATGTTGAATGCTGACCAAACCGTTTGAGCGTGCGCGTAATCTTTCTCCTCTACGGACAATTCTGTCAATGCATTGTAAAAACTATCGCGCGACGGTAACTGCGTCTCGTCAAATTTTGATTCGTCAGTAAAGTAATCATAAGGGTACACGCCTTTACGTAGCAGCAAGTCAACATTGTTCGTGTAAAACTGATGCAGAATTTTAAATTTATCTTTTGAAAGGTTACCGACAAGTTTTTCCAGAGACTCGTTCATAAATCGAATGGAATCTAGGAACCTGAGGGGTCCTAGTGAAACGGAGATGTATCGCTCGCTGCTAGTCGCTATACACGACATTTCTTCTTCTTTATATTTCCCAAATGCTTGCATCAGATGATGACAATCGTAACCGCTTAAATTATGAAAAAATACCGGTACGTGTGTGGGTACTTTAAAATTGATATTGCAAGCATTGTGTGCAGCTCCTAAATATTGTCCCGTTACATGACAGTGGTTGCGTACTTTCTCATCCGTTAACGGTTCCTTACAAAGATGACAATGTGTGGCGTTCTGAAAACCACGCTCATCGTCCTCCGACATGGTATTGGGTTCAGCGAATTTTCTATCCAGTTGCTGAACGTCGGTTAACAGCGTACTCAAGAACGTATCCACTACGTTTTTACCGCGATACAGTACTGGCTCCTTGACGGCTTTTCCCTCCCAGTCGACAATCAGGTAGCAAAAACTAGCCGGTACATGGTGTGTCACGTTTAGCGATTTATTTCCTGTGGTTTGAGCGATCGGTACAACGAACGATTCAAAATCCGCGTACACCGTATAAGGTACGCGATGACATAAAGTAAGATTTTGAAAATACATTATCGTTTTCGGCAGGAAGTTTTACCTTTTGTACACCATGAGGCGAACAGTAAAGGCGATGTTCTTCAACCCGCTTTCGCGCCGCGTTGGTATCCTTATTGTCCGCAAATCTATGCAAGCAATAGTCACAGTAAACCGAAGAGCCCGCATGTCTCGTCAAAGACGCAAGTACTCGAGATAGGTTTCGTATTAAGCAATAGTGTGTAGTGGTTAGACCAAACAAAAACAGAAGGTTGATATGGTATTTCCTCCCACGATATTCTGTAATACGTAACGGATATACCTCATTTTCATACCCAAATACGTTGACGGATATATCTTCATTCAATTTTTCGAACCGCTTTATTTTATTTATTTCAACAGGGTACGAAATCCCGTCCATGTTTAAATCGTTTTCGTAAGGTCTATAGTAATTAAGTACATGCGGGTTATGCAGCACGATTGGGTGTATAGCAGCCAGCACAGACCATAAAAAAACACTTTTCGTCTTTCTTATTTTGTACGTTTACAATTCCCTTAGTCTTGCGTAACCGTGGAGGAGTCGGAAGATAACTTGACCCCACTAGCGGATTGTATTTGGTTATATTGATCTCAAGAGTTTCGATACCGTTTTCAACCCATCCGCTTCCGTCACGTATGAATGTTTCCGCACTCTCGATTATTTTTTCACAACTTGTCGAATACTGTTCATCGATATCATCATAAAATGATTTCAATTGTGTACGGGATCGAAAGATAGCCGTGCATGTAATACTTTCAGAGTCGATAAGCTTTTTAAATGAAACGCGTGCTGCCAAGTACCATTTTACATAATTATTCATAAGAGAAGCTTCAGTACATATTCTGTTAATAATTACATCTTTATAATCTGATAATATCGTGTGTATGTTTATTGTATTTTCTGAAAAAGTAAATTTAATGGTGATTACATTACCACGAATTGCGCGCTGTTCACTGCTAGCTGAGAGATCCATTGTAGTAGATGTAGGTTTCAATCGTAGACTGTGAGATGGAACTGCTCGCCGGACCAATATATATATCCATCCTCCTGAGTCCGACACCGCAAGGCTGACAAAGGATGCAGTGCACGATCCGTCGCTACTTGTGCATTCGCTGGCTCAAGGTGAAGTAGACGGTGCGGGGTAAACTGGTTGTTGTATTCGTGAGCGAGAGGTAGGCGAGACGAAAGGTAAACTAGTCGTTGCATTGGCGGGTTCAAGGTGAAGTAGATGGTATTGGACGAGAGGTAGGCGATGCGGGGTGGGGTTCTCAACAACGTAGAGGTGTCTCCATGTTGTCGGCGGTTGTGGGTGATGGGTGGGCTCAAGGTCGGTGCGGAGCGAGAGGTAGGTGCGGCGGGGTGCAGAGCGACAGGTTTAGGTGGTGCGGGGTGGGGTATCTCAGCAACGGTTGTCGCTGGTGATGGGTGCGGGGAAGGGGGCTAGGTTGTCGCGTTCATAGCCGGTGACCGTGACCGACGGGCTCAAACCTGTCGTTGCATTCGTAGGCGTTGCGGGGTGCAGAGCGACAGGTTTAGGTGGTGCGGGGGTGGGGTGTGTCAGCAACGTTGTCGCTGGTGATGGGGTGCGGAGAAGGGGGGCTAGGTTGTTGCCTTCATAGCCGGTGACCGTGACCGACGGGCTCAAGCCTGTCGTTGCATTCGTAGGCGTTGCGGGGTGCGGTGCGATAGGTAGGCGATGGTGGGGTAAACCGAACGTTACATCGCTGGTTCAAGGTGAGGTAGACGGTGCGGGGTCTTTGCGAGCTCGCGGTGGTGCGGGCTTGCTGAAACAGAACACATGTGTGGGTTAGAGGGGGGGATGGTAACGCAGGTGTTCACGACGGCCTTGAATCTATGTCCGACCGTGACCGAAGGAGATGACGCTTTAGAAGAAAGGAACCTAGTCCTAGTCGTCTGGGGGAAACAGAATAAATACAGCAATATTTTCTAATACAACCATCAGTCGACGTTGAAAATGGAGTCAATCGTGTGTAACGCGAAGACCGTGCCTACTTTTCTGCCACGCCACGATCTGCAGAAACTACAGATCAACTGTAAATATCATGTACTTGCGATGAAATTGGTAAATACTAAATTTGGGAATGCTGTTGTGGTAGATCTGGAGGAAAGTGGAGCTTGCCCGCAAACGCAAGACAACAAGTTCCACGTTTTCCTGCCCCAAGCGTTGGAGCGAGGCCTTCACTGTGGACCAGATGAAGACAGTCAAACCTTGCGTTCTCTCGTTGGTTGTAACTTCGCACACAACACTTGCTAACGAGAAGGTTAGCGTACAACTTGATATCGACTATGTAAGTACATAATGATTCGTCTTTTATCTTAAGTAATTACATAACTATAGTTATTTTCCAACAAATTAACATAAAAAGAGATGGAAGAGAGAGAGACAGGTCCATAGTATGGCTGATGCGGTTTTTTTAATATTACCTATGTCTTATACTGACAGAGTTTGGGGTTACCAACCCTATGAGTGAATACCAAAACTGGGTTCCATTGAATCGTTTTCTAAGAGAAGTTAATAGCCGTTTAGAAGGGATGTATGTAAAAGTTTTACTCAATTATATATATACATACATAAGTTTATATAAGTTAATAATATAATTGTTTCCTTTTTATTTTTTCAGACCAATGATTTCGCCCAAGAAAACTCTGGAAAAAGTAAAAAAAACTAGAGTGTAATCCACACACACACACGCACGCACACACACACACACACACACACACAACACACACACACACACACACACATAGATTATAATAAATGCATGAATGATGTTTCGCATATTTTTATGTATATGTATGTGTAGAGAGCTTATGTTGTGATTAATTATTGTAACCTGGAATGATTCATATATTGTTTATTTTTTTATTTTTTTCAGACTAAAAAGATCACGCAATATGTACGACACAATGTTACTTTAAAAATTATTAAAAGAGAAATAGAACATAAAAACAACAGGTTATATTGTAAGTGTGATTTCATTAAATTACACAGATATATAAAAACAGAACATTTTGTTAAACCGCTACATGAAAACACACGATATCGTGAACAGATATCTACAAAAAACCTAACAGAACAGAAAAGCGATTTGAATAAATTCTTTAAAAAACAATTTTACACGTTTTTCCAACAAACATCCTATTGCAAGTATCATAACATACAGTACACCCAAAGACGATGAAGTACATGCAAAAACAAAATGGCTTGAACAGATATATCATATGAAGTATAGATTTTTCTGACAATATATACTGTACACAACTGAGAAAATATTTGTGGTCTGTAGTAGAACGTGTTTTGCCAGGTAATGCATAGTAATTCTTTTGTTGTAATTAGCAGTTGCCTTATGCATATGGATGTGTGTGTGTAAAGAGCGAGCTTAGAGCTAGTTGTTAACTGCTATTATTTTGCATAATTATGTAACACTTGATATCCTAAACAAATATCAACATAAGACATGTCAGAAAAGAAAAGTGATTTTAAATAATCCTTAATACAGTTTTACATAACATTGTATCACGTATGTAACATAGAATACAACCACAACGATGAAGTACAAAATGGTTTGAACAGATATACTAACACTAGATACTGATCATATTTGTGGTCTGTAGTAGTGGTAATGCATAGTAATTATCTTGTTGTAATTACAATTCTCTTATGGATGTAAAGAGAGAGAGAGAGAGAGAGAGACGAGAAGAGAGAGAGAGAAGAGAGAGATAGAGAGAGAAGAGAGAGAGAGAGAGAGAGTGAGAGAGAGAAGTAGAGTGAGAGAGAGAGAGAGAGAGAGAGAGAGAGAGAGAGATTATTTTGTATAATTATGTAACACTTAATATTCTAAAAGATATCTACAGAAGACGTGACAGAAAATTATTTTTAAAAACTCCTTTCCAAAAAATGTATAAAATTGTATCATGTGTGTAACATACATAGACCTGAACAGAATTGTCTTGTTGAGTAATTTACAATTCTTATGAATGTAAAGAGAGAGAGATGAGAGAGAGAGAGAGAAGAGAGAGGAGAGAGAGAGAGAGAGATGAGAGGAAGAGAGGAGAGATGAGAGGAGAGAAATTATTTTGTATAATTATGTAACACATAATATTCTAAACTAGATATCTATAGAATACGTGTCAGAAATAGAACAACGATTTTTAATAAATCGTTTTCAAAAAATGTATAACATTGTATCATGTATGTAACATACATAGGGCTGAACAGATTTACTGGCAATATATACTGTACACAATTGTAAAAAATATTTGTGTGGTAATGTTCAGTAATTACCAGTTTGTATTATGCATGTAGATGTGCGTGTGAGTAGTCTATAAAGATTGAGCTTAATTTTGTACACTTATGTTAAATAAACTTACATTTTGCTTTTATACTTTTATGCTAGACAACAGTAGATATCACTCGTCCACCCTCATGTGTCGCAAGTACGAGACGAGAAGTATAAGTACAGAAATAATTACAGTTAAGCGACAACGGCCCCTTAGTGTAGTGGATGCACGCCGGTTTGGTGTACCGGAGGTGCTGGGTTCAAATCCCGGAGGGGTCGTAATTTATTTATTGTGTACAAATTAATATCCTATAGGACCTGTCACGGTGTCGTCATTCATCACCAAATTTCGGGAACCGTCAAGTAACCCAAACTTTTCGTGTAACGTACCCATCACCAATGCCGTCTCAAAATTTCGGAACCCGTCAGACAAACAGTCAACGCCTCGTCGCATTCCCTCCTACCACAGTGATGATTCTGCCAACGATGAATTAATATCCAATAGGACCTGTCACCGGTGTCGTCATTCATCACCAAATTTCGGGAACCGTCAAGTAACCCAAACTTTTCGTGTAACGGTACCCATCACCAATGCCGTCTCAAAATTTCGGAACCCGTCAGACAAACAGTCAACGCCTCGTCGCATTCCCTCTACCACAGTGATGATTCTGCCAACGATGAGGGGGGTAGAGGGATCTGTGATGTCATGAATCTGTGACGTCAGAGCCAATTCTACCACAGTGATGATTCTGCCAACGATGACGGGGGTAGAGGGATCTGTGATGTCATGAATCTGTGACGTCAGAGCCAATGACGACATGAATCGGTGACGTCAGAGCCATAAATCATGTCCTCTACCCCCCTCATCGTGGGTAGAATCATCACTTTCCCTCTACTCCTATAAAAGAAAATTATATTTGTCGCCACAACGTGGTGCAGTTGTAAGAATTAAGTTATATTTGACGCAACCAGCGTGTGGCTTAATACCATCTTTAAAAGAGAAAGTTATATTTGGCGCCCAACGGGGGGGTTAGATTCAGAATTAAATAAGCTCGGTAGAATGAGTTGAGGTAGATAATAAGAAGTATATTTATGAAATTTTACAAAATAATTAATGTTAACACGAAGTAAGAGTAAAAAAGTTATATTTGGCGCCCAACCATGGCTTACTACCATCTTTAAAAGAGAAAGTTATAGTATTTATTACAAAAAGCGTGTTTAATCATACTCAAAGAGACGTTTTGTACAATACTGTTTTATAAGTAATTAGACCTATATAAAATTGCTTGTAATTAAAAATAAAATTATTTTATGGAGAGAATTTAGATTCTTGATATCTTTGTGAACAGTACATCAACACACGCACACAATCATGGGCGGGATTTCACCTACGGGGATGGAGGGGTTTTAGCAAACCGTGGTGAAGGCTGTATGGACTAGAAAGTGGACTAGAAAGGGAGGAATATTATTGTATTGGATTATTGGCAGTGTTCGGATGGAGGCGTTGGCATTACCCCAGAAAGACACGCTGGAGACATGCTAACCTGTAACGGGACTAGCGACAATTCTAACCTCCGAATGGGTGGAAAGGCGGGCTAGCAAGAATTTAAACCTCGAACAGACTGAAAGATGGGCTAACGAGAATTATAACCTCGAACAGACGGAAAGTGGGCTAGCGAGAATTCTAACGGGGCGGAAAAGAGGGTAAGGGAGAATGCTAACCTCCGAACAGGCAGAAAGATAGGCTCTCTATCCTGCCTTTCTTCTCGTCTATCTGCCCATTCGGAGGTTATATTTTTTGCTAGCCCTTCAAAAGATACAAACACATCCACAAACGTGTGTAAACACATGGACGCACACAAATATGAAAAAATAAATAATCTGGAGGGGACCTCGGGTTTTCTACTGCCTAAGGGCCCCCAAGATGGTTAATCCGGCATTGGATGTGATAATTCCCGGGGAAGTTCTTTTTTTAACAACTGGTTAACTTAACATAACATATGGCGTAGGTTGAATGAGAAAACTAGATTTTAAAAGCCTTCCAATGACTTGTCAAATACTGCACAAAGCTACTGCTCACTGATTTGTAATTTATTTGATAGATATTGGGGGGGGGGCAAGTGCACCCCCCGAAACCCGCCCATGCACATAATACAAACGCGAATCTCCGCGCGCAATAGACTATAATTCTATAGTCTATACGTATAGAATTATTGACGTGTTTCTACAAACGGGGTCGTTAAATTTACGGTGAAGAATAAACCCTATTTCCCTGTTTTATTTGTTGAATGTCAAACTGCTGACTGAGTGTGTCAGTAATTTTCACGTCGGACAGAGCTGACGTGACATGATGGAGACAGTAATTTGAATTCATTAACTTTTTATATGAAAACAGTAAAACACTGCAGTTTATGCGAATGTCCAAGTCTTCGGTGCCAGGTAATGGGTGTTTACTAAGGATGATTACCAACGTTAAAAGTAACAGCAGACTGCAAGCAGTGAAAAAGATATACTGAGATGGTTTTTACAGAAATGGTATTACTTTTGAACGGCTTGTATAATCTCATCATCTTCACAACACGGCATATGCAAGGTGCTGCGTGTTGCGCCTTCAAAGATCCTCCAGTCATCTCTTCTTGGGTCTACCCACACCCCTGTGTCCTATAGGTTTGTACTTCCAGACTTGTTTGTTTGGCCAGTATGGAATCGGATATTCTCTATATATGTTCTTTCCACCGTTGTTTGTAATTTTTTATTTTTTTATTCAAGTTAAAAACTTGTAATTCTTTTCTTATGGTCTCATTCTTTATACGGTAAAGTTTAGGACACGTCATAATTCCTCTAAATAAACGTCCTTTCCGAGGGCTGTATTTTACTGCCTTGTTTCTTGGTTGTTGTCCATAATTCACACCCATAGGACAATCCAGGGACCGCCATACTTTGTGAAATTTTAATTTTGTATCTCGATATGCCTTGTTTCTAAAAATACGGTTGATTGCAGATCGTCTGCAACTTACCTAACTTAACATCAATATCAAATTCCTGTTATAGCCAATATGATTTCCCAAATAATTAAAATGGCTCACCTGTTCTACCATTTGATCATTAGATAGTATTTTTGTTCTTGTTGGATCCTTGCCTCTAAATCCCATTACATTTGTATTTATAGCGAACATTTTCGTACTGTATTGTTTGCAAATCTGAAGAAGCTTAGAAATGGATTTTTGTAAAGCAGATTCTCTACTTTGAACTACAAACAAGTCGTTAGCAAATAACAGCACATTCAGATATCTGTCTCGTGATATCTTAATACCAGGATTTCACTAAATGATTCGCGGCTAGTATAAAAATATGATAAAAATATAAAAAACAAGACACACCTCAAGGATTAAATTTTATAAGACAGTTGCAATACCCACTTTGATTTATGCAAGTGAGGCGTGCGTCATAACAAAAAAAGGAAAGCGGCAAGATTCAGAGTACTGATAAGCAGTTTCTTCGAAATACTTTAAATTTTACTTTGCAAGATAGTATAAGCAATGAAGATGTCAGAGCAGAACTCGAAGGAAAAAACATAAATGAAATTATTTCAACTTACAGAATACAATGGTGGGTTCATCTGCAAAGGATGACAGAGGATCGATTGCCCAAAGCGGCACTGAACTATAAAGCCAGTGGTAGAAGAGACGTGGGTCGTCCGTAGATGAGATGGGTGCCGGAATAGGTTTATATAACCTATTCCTTGAAGAGGAGAAGCAGAAAGAAAAAAAAAGTCCGATTAGAAGTGTTGTTAAAAACGATGTGCTCTGATGATGCATTCAGACCCACGATACCTCGAGCTGTCATCGTCACACGCACTGTAGATATGTTAGACGATAAACCATTGAGGTTATAGCATGATATTAAGGTAATAACTGGCGGTTAGTCTTTTATTTGTTTTCGAAGAAGAAAATTCGATAGTCGACCTTCTGTAAACGGAAAGACAGGAACAGGAATAATCTTGACAAGTGTATTAGACTTCATCTTGTATTCTACCCTAATATCAGCGTTTCTTAAGGGCGTAAATGGTACATAGAGTTGTTCTTATTCTTCTTCTTCAGCGCCACAGCCCAACGTGAGCCCTAGCGTCCAACACCAATCTTCTTATCTTCTCCAACATCTCCTATCCATTGGCATCTCAGTGTAAACCCTCGCTTCCATTCTTCTGAGATCTTCTAGCTTATGATACAACCGTCTTATACTATGTCGGCTCCTCTTTCTGTGTTTATAGACTTGCGCCCTCAGGATTTTCTTTGTCACACACTGATCATCCATCTGTTCTAGATGATCTAGCCATTGTATTCGTTGAGCATTGTATACGCAGACTTGTTACCTAATTAAAAACATGAACGTCTGACGGGACGTGGAGACAGGAATTGCATGGAGCTGTAATGTGTATCGATTCGCAGGAGTGCATTGGAGTATGCCAATGACACAAGAAACCTGATTAACAAATAAATTTAAACGGTTTTGTCACGCCAAACTGTTACGTCAACACTCACGTAGAACGTTACGTTTTCCAGTTGTTCGCTTTGTCAGCAGAGAAGTTTCTTTTATATTTATTGACATCATATTTATTGGAAAAAAGCCTATCCTTTATCCGGTGACATTTGTTAAGATTGATTTCACGTTCCTGTTATACACACACGGGCACGGCACGAGCGCAGAGCCGCCACCAGATAATATTGTTTTTTTTTCGTTTTCTTTTGTCGGACCGAAGGCAATAAATCATGAGCGGCAGCAAATTGTTATTAAGCTTTTGGCGTCGTCGTCGTCAGGAGTCTTCTTTGCGGAAGTGAATTAACACGTCCGCATATTTCGCGAATATTTCAAACACTCGCACATACAAAATATTTTGTCACGATCGTATTTCAGTGTGTTCCACTGTTTACACACGAACGTGGCACCGGGGCAAACAACTGAACTCAATAAATCCGTTCTGTATAGGCCTATAGAATAAGTGATGATAAATATAAAATATTAACGTATAGTTGAATACAGAAAACATAAATGACTACCTAAATTTACCAATAATTATTATAAATTATGTAAGTTCCATCACCATCACCACCACCACCAGCATCATCATCATCGTCGTAGTCGTTATCATCATCTTTACCACATGTGTCCCCACTGGTTACCGAATGCCTCCTCGGCCATTCTCCAGCGACTTTTCTCAAGGCCAATTCTTCCCAGTTCATTGAATTTTTTTTGCAGTTTTTACGAGGACATTCCGCTACCTTATGAAGGGAGGACCGTTGTCATGGGCTCTTTTCGTCTCTTATTGACCTTCAGTCTAGCAGCCTTCGAGACCATCTTCCATCTGAAATCCTAGTCGCTTAGTATGCTGGCCACTTCCGTTTAATTTTCTTAATCTGTAAATGTTATCTATTGTAATCTGGTTTCATATTACGCTTTCCGTCTGTCTCCTTCTTTATTCCTCTGTTTTCTATAATTCTCCTCTCAGTTTTGTTAAAATGAAAACTTTCTGTGTGAAGAAAGTAAAATGGAAATTGGCGGGACAGGTGCGGTGGTTGATGGTCACGGTCTATAGACTGTGTATTCCATGCCACCTAACAGGCACTCCTGTTTCTGGACGAAATTAAAAGACATCGTAACTCGTATAAAGACTCTTGTTAGTAGGCAATAAAGAAATTTCATAATGGGAAATATACGGTGTACGTGAATAGTACCGAAAAAAAGTAACTTTTTTTAGTTACTTTTCAATATCAACATTATTAGTTTCGTAAACCACTAATCGAAAACAGAGGAGAGGGACGTATAGACAGAGATGGAAAATGGACAGACAAAACGTAGCCATCCTTATTCATGATGGTAACTAAACTTAAACCCCCTGAACTTTTTAAATCGTTATTGAGGATAATTCGGTAAAGCTAATTTCGTTACAGCTAAAGCTAAAACGAATTACTTTTGTTAATTTTTTTAATTCTATAGGAAAAGTGCATAGAATTATGTTGTAAAAAAATCAAGAGATGTAGCAATAACTGAAATGGTGATTATGAATTATCTTTATTGACAATTTAACGAGATTACGGCGGTTAAAGTTCAATTTACATCATGAAAATGGGCACTACATTTTGTCCTCCTCCTACTCTGTCTGTCTGTCTACCACTCTCTCTCTCTTCCCCTGTTTTTCTCTCGTCTCTATTTTATGAAACTAAACATGCAAATGGAATATTCAAACAGTTTTAAACATTAATAAAATCATTATCGCTGTTCTGAATTTAAGGTGATTGCAGAAGTTTTAAATTATTTTAATTCGTCATCTCACTTTTCTTTACTGACACGTATACCGGTGCTTATAAAAATCAAGAGGATAACACTATAGACACTTTTGTATGCTTTATTAATCTTTCGTTATGATTAAACGTCTGAGCGTCTTCTAATTAAGTGGACCCAATCTGTATTAATTAGTGCGACCGTGGGACAGTATATCGACACGACTTGATGATCGGTATCGATTGCTGCCACATAAGCCTTAATTAGTATCACTAAGGTTATGATCGTATTATGTATACCGTATGTCCGTGTTGCCCCCCCCCCCCCCCAACTGCTGCGTATGAGGTCAGTATGCGGATTAATTACTTCACGTAATGAAGGTCTGAACCACCAGAGAAAGTTATTTCCGAGAAAAATATATAGTTTTATTGTTAATTATAAAGCAGTAATTTTTTTTTGGCGGTTTTGTTCTGCGCTGCTGATACGGTGGTTATCATTATCGTCGTCATTCTCACTTTATAAACTGTCGGACATCACGTTCCGGTACTGGACACAAGCCTTCTTCAATTCTATCCGCCTGTTTCGCTCTTGTTCGGTTTGGATGCTATTTTTTCTACAGGTCTTCTTGTAGCTCCTTTCATAATACTATCTTACTGGTGTTCCCCGCTTCTACACACGTCTATCTACACTGTTCATTGTCGTTTCGTCTATCTATCGTCCGTTAATACCGTGACACGGTCAACCCAAATCAATAACAACTGTAGTAAGGTATTATTTTTATTAGTCGAATTGAATTCCTCTTATTCTTCATGATGTAAAACTTAAAATGTGAATTTTTATCGTCATTGTTTCTTAGCAGGCATATTTCGTATCATGTCTGTCCGTCTGATTGTTCATTCCATTCCACTTTAACGTTTGGGAATTGTACAGATAATTCTCTTTCCAGGATCCGATGGCCTTACTTTCAATCTACTCTGTGTACTTCTGTTAAGAATCTCACCGTTTACAGTTCGGTTTACCGGTCAATTCTTTGTCTGCAATAATCTGTTTCTCGCTTGCGTATCGTTACTCATGTTTTCTTTTGTATAGATTCATCAGAGTGCAATATTACACAAGTATTTTCATAGTTTTGTCACTTTGCCATATTTTCAATTATTTTTATTACTGTGATGTTTCTCATTACAATGTTATCTCCACATTTATTTTCATCCTAAAAAGAAATCCCCAATTTTATTAGGAAAATGAGAGTCATAATTTTATTTTGGAGTTAATTTTTAGCATAAATTTATGAATATTTGTGATACAGTTCATAGAAATCTTAGAAATAAAACAAGACACAGCACAAGGATTAAATTTTATAAGACAGTTGCAATACCCACGTTGATTTATGCGAGTGAGACGTGGGTCGTGACAAAAAAGGAAAGCGGCAAGATTCAGAGTGCTGAAATGTGCAGTTTCTTCGAAATACTTTAAATTACACATTGCAAAATAGAGTAAGTAATGAAGGTATCAGAGCAGAACTCGAAGTGAAGGACATAAATTACATTATTGCAATGTACAGAAGACAATAGTGGGATCATCTGCAAAGGATGACAGAGGATCGATTGCCGAAAGCGGCACTGAACTATAAAACCGTTTGTAAAAGAAACGTGGGTCGCCCGAGGATAAGATGGAACAGGTTTATAGGCTATAACCTAATCCTTGAAGAGGAGAAGAAGAAGAAGATTTTTAGCGTGTATGCAGTTAGTATCGAACGTTTTCTGGATCCTATTTATGTAGATACAAAAATTGTAACAAAAATATTTCAGTCACTTTTTATTCATTTAGAAAGTCACGAAGCAAAACATTAATTATTTTAGAAGATAATATAGGCTCCCTTTGACTGTCAAATCCTCTCCAGTAAGGAGATTTCTTTTAGCACGTCACAGGTCTTCTGTATGCTCCTTTGTAATCTTTTTATTCTGTTAGGTTTTGGAATTGATTGTAGTAACGCATGCGACCGTGATTGCAGTTTCTTGTGGTGTTTGCAGACTCCTTTTGTAGATAACCTCTTTCTGCGTTTGGAATATCAAGCTATTGTGAATCGGTGTAATTAAATAATAAAATTGAGAACAAAGGATATAACTGTGCGCTAAATAATTAGTTGCACGTTTACTGTTGCAGAGGTGATGGAATGGAAACGCAGCCAAAGCGATATGCAAACGAAGTGTGGTGATATCATTGCTAAGAACGGTCGTGCATGTACTGGAGAGCGTGAACATGGTGATTACGCAGTCGCTTGTACGCCGCACCTACCAGTTCATCTGGTACTGATTAACCTTATCATCGTCACCATCAATCATGCTTTCGTCTTTCACGGAAGCTGTAGGGAGCCAAGCCTCTTAATATACCGTATACCATTTTTGAGTAATACTGAAGGGGATGAACAAGTTAGAAATTGTAAATACTTGGGCTGTAGTGTGTCTTATAGTGCATGCAACGACGTTGTGAATAAGTTGCATACGTTCAACCTTATGTGCGGGACCATTAGGCGAACCCTTAAGTCAGCAAGTAAAGGAACACGCCTAAAATTCTACAAGGTGTGGGAAGGCTCTTCCCACACTTCTTTATAGGTCTGAGAGTTACACTTTAACGAAAGGCCAGGCCAGTCGCATCCAAGCGGCTGAAATGAGATTTCTCAGGCACCGTATACAGGCAGGGTATACTCTTCATGATAATCTTTGCCTATTTGAGACCGGAACAAACCATGCTTGGTTTAATCCTTGAAGATGATGACTGAAGAGGATAAAATGGAATAATCCTGTAAAGTACAAAAGTAATTTAAACTTTGACCTACAGAAGCCTCGTAAGACCTGTGATCGTACCTTGAAATGAAAGAGTCTGCAGAAACATTTAAAACTAAATTATTACGGAAAGTTATACACAAGAGTCGAAAGAATCGATACACAAGATTACATTAAAAATGAAGACGTATAAGTGCAGGATTTAAGCAGTGAGGGTCTGCTGTTGTAAACAGCAACAAACTTAAATTGAATGTGTATATTTCAACAGAGACTGAAATGAGAATTGTGAGAGAAACAGATGATATAAAAAAACCGACAGGAAAAAAAGGTTTTGATCAATTACATTATTTCCAAGACAGAAGAAGAATGTTAACTAGTTGTTTATAACTTTAAAAGAATATTAAAGAATGCCTTGCATTAGATAAACTTTACGATGAAAAGTAAAGACAAAACAAAAGTCAAAACAAGTAATGTAGAACCTTCGTGAATGCAATGTCTAATATTTTTGAAAGTAGAGGCCACACGTAATCAAATGTTTGCAACTGATCGACCTTCTTGTCGCTTGTTCGGTCTGTTACCATTACTTTGGCAATAGGGGGTATCGTTCATATTTTCCTGTGGAATTCATTTACCATTATTTGTAAACTCGCGGTGAAAGGCTAATTTTCACACGTTCCCTCCTTCCCTGGTTGGTGTAAAATTTATGACAATCTCTCTTCCTGAAAACCTAATCAGTGAGTTCTAAGGTAGTTCATATTTAGGCCTACAAGCGTGACGCTAGGTTCAGATGTCACTGTTATTAAAGACTCCTCGGCCTTGTCGGAACTGTATGTTATGTGCCCTTACGAATAACACCGGTGTCCGCACATGGAGACTGATTATGTATAATGTTTAATATTTAGCCTTAATCGTTGGGTAAAGTGGTAAGTGTGACCACAGTAGCAACGTGGAAGTAAGCAACTACTTGATTTGACGGATATTTCAAAGTTAATGGATAACGTGGGGATATAAGGAACAGAATACGGCCTGAGAGAAATAAGAGAAAGAATAAAATTCTAATTGTGCTACTAGATTGTGCAGATTACTCGTGAAGATAGTGCGTGGTAGGAGCAACAGTCTCATAGAGTAAGATGGGTATATTATCAACAACTAAACAACTAACAGATTATACGACACAAGTTACACTCGTGTGACACCGTCAAACGAATGGCAGAAAGGGGATGACCAAAAAATATTATAGAGTGGGGTCAAAGAAGAATTAAACGAGGAAGAGTTCGCGATTTCCATGAGGATTATATAGTGCTCAGACCGCGGATAGTAGAGCGAGATTCTCTTCTCTTCTGATAGTTCCTATCCGTTTCGTTTCGGATGTTGGATATCGTACAGGCCATTTTAACTTTCTGCACTGCTGTACGGAATAAATCAGGTGTATTCGTACCAAACCAGGTCCTTAAATTTCTCAGCCATGATATTCTCGGTCGCCCAACTCCTCTCTTTCCACGTACTTTTCCCTGTAGTATGGACTGCAATAAGTAAAATCTCTGTTAATTTCTCATGAGATGTCTCACATACTGAAGCTTTTTTATCTTCACTGTGTTAATAACTTCCCTATCTTTCTTCATGTTTCTAAGAACATTAGTCATATGTGCTCATACTCAGTATTCTACGGTAGAGCCACATTTCGCAAGATTCCAATTTTTTAGTTGTGGCTTCAGTCAAAGTCCAAGATTCTACACCGTAGAAGAGGACCGAGAATACGTAGCAGGGTAGAAGTCTCATCTTTGTGTTTATTGTTAAATCGTGACTTTTGAATAAACTGCTCATTCTATTGTACGCTGCTCTTGCCTTATCAATTTTGCTCTTTATTTCTTGAGAGTGGCCCTATTGTTTACTGACTATAGTACCGAGATATGTAAATTGGCATACACGTTCAACTGGCCTTTGGTTTATATTAAGGGTGCAGTTTGTGAACTTGTTCTTACATACAATAATTAGCTTCGTTTAATTAACATTGATGTCTAGACCATATCGACGGCTGGTTTCTGTCACTCTATTCATTAGTTGTTGCAGCCCCTCTAAGCTATCTGCGAATATGACGGTAGAGCGAGATTAGCGGACGGAAATTACCACGACCTCCAAAGTAAAAAAAGACGTAAAGGGAAGAAGAAGGTAGGCCCTATATTGTATACAGTAAAATGAAGCTTTTCGTCAGACGTAATAATAGGACTTTGTCGTTTCCCGCAAAATACCAGAAGCACAGCAATCATGTAAATTTACTCGTGTAGTATCTATGCAAGATTTTTGTCTTACAGGTCCGGGTTTCTCCGAGCCGGAGATGTCGTTCCCTATTAGGATACTTGGCAACCCAATAAATAAAACGCATTTTTATTTTTCCCGATATGGTTGTACAGGCGGATCGGTATGTGTACGCCGCGCGCATATGTGTGAGAACCAAAGAACCAAAGCTGTAAAGTATCGAGTTTATGTGCGTAGTTAACGCTAACGCTTGTAGGATACTGGCAAGTAGGCGTAACAGCTTGTTTCGAATCACAATTAAAATTCATGACAAGAGTCCAGCAAGACCAGGTGTTATAGTTAAGCGATCCGTGCCAAGGTGTCCGCGCTCAGTACTTTGTTATTTATGTGAAACAGAATTGCTGACTTTGTGCGCGTATAGGTGTGGTTGGTATTGTCCGTGAATTGATGTGTATAAAATAATTACTAGATTTTAAATTACAAAATATGGTGTCGATGACGCGGAAAATGTAATAAACCGACTGCCAAGCGTGTTATGACTGCGTAATGGAACTTGGTGATTCTGTCCTCGAGAACATTAATATGATAGCCTACATAGTGAACTATAAGTAACACAAATCACTCTAGAACAGTGGTTCCGAAAGTAGGGTCCGCGATAATATTTCAACGGGTCCGCGGACACTTTTAAGAAAAAATAGAATATACCGTAATTTTCTCCGATTTTTTATAGTCTAAAATTTAAATTTTAGAAACTTAAAACAATTAGTAGAAGATTCCAGTATTTGTTTTTGCTTTAAACTAATTGTAATTGTAAAAGTAATTTCAAACTAATGGCTTTAATAATGACTTTAAATCATGTCGTGTAGCAGGTCTGTTTGTCAACAGAACTGACTAAAGCGCCGCATCAACGCAGAACTGATCTCGTGTATAAGCACTGTATCTAAACAAAACGCTTTTCCGTGTGCTGGAAAGTTAGAGCAGAGGTTGGCAAATTTAAGAAATAAACTTGATGGCGAGAGTGACTTAATAGTGAAATTATCAGACGTTAAACCTATTATTGCAGAGGTAATTGTTCAAAATCAGCTTCATTGTTCGCATTAATCTATGTTTGATATCATTAATATTATGATTTCGCAAGTTAAGAGAATTTTGATTTTAATCAATTTTAATTAAAATCTAAGAGTCTGTGTCATATTTACTGTTTGTTTTCTTTCATATCTGAGACGGGGTCCGTGAAATTTTTAATTTTTGGGGGGTCCGCGGACTGAAAAGTTTGGGAACCACTACTCAAGAATGTCGCCTATAAGCAGGTGCATATCAGAGATATTATGGTATTAGGGAAAAATAGGCGAAGCGCGAGGCTATCAGTTTTGAGTTGTTTTACAGCGCGTTGTCATACCCTGCATTGTATTAAACCTTAATTCCTTTTTGTTGCTGTTGAATAAACTTAACGTTTTATTCCTTAGGTATTATTACTGTAAATAGTGTGTAACATATTGTGTACGTAGAATTGCTGAGTGTGTGTGAAAAAGGTGCTGGAAGATTCAAAAACATCCATTTTACTGAGAAGGGTGTTAAGAATCAAGATTCATGTATAAAGTGGGTGAAGGGGTTGAGACCGACGTGGCGCAGACTAGACTGGGGTGGATAGGGCACATGAGAATGTAGGAAACACATCGACAAAGTAGATATTTTACCAGAGGCTCGTACGTAAGCTATAGACCTATAGGAAACTATGAATTATATTGAAGGGTTGGGGAAGGAGGAACTGGAAAGGCTTAATGTTAGAAATCGGAAGGGTAGAGCGGAGAATAGGGAAGAATAGCCATTTTAATTATTTGGGAAATGATATCGGCTATGATAGGAATTATGATATTGATGTTAAGTTAAGTAAGTTTCAGACGATATGTGGGACAATCAACCGTATTTTTAGAAACAAGTTACGTAGAGATACAAAATTAAAGTTCCATAAACGTTTGGCAGTCCCTGTACTGGGTGTGAAGTATGGACAACAACTAAGAAACAAGACAGTAAAATTCAGGCCCCAGAAATGGCGTTCTTGAGAGGAGTTAAAAGGTGTTCTAAAGAATGAGGCCATAAAGATGACAAACATCGGTGGAAAGAACACTTAGAAAGAATGCCAGATTCCAGACTGTCCAAACAAGTCTGGAAGTACAAACCTATAGGACACAGGTGGGGTGGGGAGAGATGCCAGGAAGAGATGGCTGGAGGATCTTTGAAGGCGGAACAGGCAGCACCTTGCCTATGCCGTGTTGTGATAATGATGATGATGATGATGATGATGATGACGATGTGTGTGCTTCCTATAGTGACTTACTAGAGGTAAGCATCGAAAGTGAACATGAGAACGAAATTCGAACGAAAACATGATTCCGAGCCTGTTTGGAAAAGCACAGCCAGGACTCGGAATAACAAGACGGTGCAGGATAACAACTAAATTCAATCTGATTAGAATAGATCAGGCTTATGTCACTCACAGAATTAAGAAAATAAAATGGAGTTCGGTCGTAGGACATTTGGCTAGACGTGAAGACGAAGCGCGCTAGATTGCGTTGATTTTGGATGACGGAGGGATGACTGGCACTGCAGTAGAATGATTTATCGAAGGGATGATTTCGGAAATACTGGAGAATGATTTATAAGAAATTCGCTTAAGACAAGTGGTAGTCACGTTGTTGATGATGCTGCTGGTATGTAGCTGGACTTCAGTTAACCGATGATCTCTAACCGAACCACGTTTATACAGTGGAGGTACTTCTTTTATAATTTTCAATGCTCAAAATGTCATAAATAACCTTTTGCCTATAGGAAGTGTATAGTGTATTATATATAATAAATTTTTATGCTTCGCATTGTCGGCATCCTATCTCAACTCGTCTCAACTTACCATGATATCTTTGCAACGCGAATTATGTTCACTTTCTGGTGTTACAGAGGCCGTAATGAAATTACAGGTACCACGTGATTCGGTTACTGTGTACACGTGTACACAACTTCGATTGCGAAGTCATTTAATTGTAAACTATATTAATAATGTAACGCGTTCCTGGAACGTGTACAAGGAAACTACTCCACCAACAAGAAATTTCCTTTTGTTCTTTTTCTTCCGACAAAACACTTGAGTTTTTTCAACACAGCCTTAAAAAAAAAAATCAGTTTTTCCAGAGGGTGTTGGTCAAATAGTTCCATACCTGTGACTCAGTTTACAGCTACATTTTTATAAATGAAAATAGTATACCATCCGTAAATTGAAAGCTATTACTAAACACCATGTCATCTTCTTCTTCTTCTTCTTCTTCTTCTTCTTCTTCTTCTTCTTCTTCTTCTTCTTCTTCTTCTTCTTCTTCTTCTTCTTCTTCTCTTCTTCTTCTTCTTCTTCTTCTTCTTCTTCTTCTTCTTCCTCTTCCTCTTCCTCTTCCTCTTCCTCTTCCTCTTCCTCTTCTTCCTCCTCCTCCTCCTCCTCCTCCTCCTCCTCCTCTTCTTCTTCTTCTTCTTCTTCTTCTTCTTCTTCTTCTTCTTCTTCTTCTTCTTCTTCTTCTTCTTCTTCTTCTTCGCAGTTAATCGTTTATTTCCTTAACGTACCTTGGTCTATCCAATGGCTTCTTTTAAGAAAATTTTGTTTATCTTTCCTACAATAAACGTGTCCACTACTTCCAGTTTTCATATGATTCACTTAAACAGCTTTCCGATTGATCGTCTTAGTTTCTGTCATTCTTTTAAGTGTAAACTTCTCTCATCTGTTTGTCGTTTACCACTGCCAGCCTTCTCCGCACTTGCATTGTTGTTTTATCTTCGCGACCTCGACTTATAGGCATCTTGCATATAATAACATCTACACGATCAGATTATACGCCTGACTTCTTACTAAATTATCACTCTCATAATTCAGTACGCTTTCAATTTCACTGTGGAATACCCTGTTCGTGTCTCTTGTGCATGCTTTGAACCCAGATGAATTCGTGTAAAGACGTTGATCATTACTGCTAGTGTGGTTTCAATATCCACACACACTCCACTTGCTACTTTGTGCAATAATAGATCCTGAATATTTAAATTTGTTAGAAACAAAAAAAAAGTACATTCTAATAAATATTTACTGCTATTATTCACTTTTAAATTGTTACGATGGTCTCACTGATCGTCGTATGGTAGACTGGACAACAAGATACAAGACACCAATGAAATCACTAATAACCAGGTTTAATTATCACAAGTACAGTTTATAATCAACAAGTTATTCAACAAGATTATACTCGTACAATAATTCAAATTAATGTGTCCACACGCAATAATAATGTCAACTAATAGAGTCCCGCACAATTATAAAACGCATAACACTTCGCCACAATACTTCGAACCTCAGTGGAATAAACGCCATTCAAACTGAAACTAAGCGGCGGTGAATGGCTATATTTATACCCCGCTGAGATTCCAGAGTAATCCATACTACGCGTCAGGGCTATTTTTTTTTTATAGAAAACACCAGAACGTAATTGTTTGCGGCCTTGAACACAGTGCGTCGACCGGTATGGTCTGGAACAGCCTTGTTGACGGACGCGTGACAAGCGTCAAGTAATTGTCCTTCACCTCAAAGTAGCAGCAATATGTACGCGCACACACATTACAGCCGAACTCCGCTGGAATAGCCGAGAAACGCGTAGCATGTTCTGTAATGGGGTAACAGTATTGTTCTATGGCACTGTTAATCGTACAGACATTAAAGCGGATAAAGAAATGTAAGTTTGGGAACTGCAACTTATCATAGTTATAAATGACGATGTCGGTATGAACTTAGGGACGAAATTGCAACGATAGACTACAAGTGAACTAGCTAGAAAGATGTCTTCAGTCACCGATGACAATAAATATAGTACAATGGTGGTGTATGATAATAGTATAATATTAATATAACCCTGTAGTGATGTAAAAGTAAAATAATGAATTAATTTTTGTCTAGAAATTTATAATAGCTGCTATTTTAGAACTATCATACCGTCTACAGTAGAATTTATAATAAAATGTTTGAACACTCTCAGCTGTCACACAGAATTAACTGATATTAAGTCATTAGTTAGCTGTAATGTTGGCATTTCAGGGATATTTGAATGTGCCAGGTCTTTGTGCGATTGTATACAGCAGCTTAGCAACCGGGGAGGCAGTGGCAGAGGAACATGGAAAGAAATGGGAATGAGGCGACGAGACGTAATCACTACACGGACTGAGCAGACTATTCGTAGAGAGTTACAAGGAAAACCTGTCACCTGCACAATGAATAGTTGTCACCAATGTTAATCATATTAAAACATCCATTCGACTACTATCAGTGTGTTTAATAATATTCAAAGATTATTAAAACATCAGTTCTGATTTCTACAATAATGGACCTCTATACACATGTGACACTATATTAGTCTACATTAGTGTGACTGTCTCACACAATTCTAGTTTCTACTGATTCTATACGAAGTCTCGACTGTTCCAATTGCAGAAATATTGGTTGAACATTTTGGCGAAGAAAAATTGTTCAGTTGCGGTTGGCCTGTTCACAATGCTCAAAATAGGTTAAGGAAAAAATAGGTACCACGAAAATCTTACGAAATAAAAATTATTAAAAAAAATTTAAAGATAATAATACTATTAATAATAATAATTTGTTTTTAGGCGATTTAATTCCGGCTGGCGCTGTCTCTCGCATCCTAGCTTCCACTGGCACCGGTCTAAACAGTCCTGTTCTGTAAGTCCTCTTGCATTCATTGCATCTTCGACGTCCATTTTCCATGAATGTTTAGGTCTTCCTTTTTTTCTTCTGGAGGGTGGAGTCCATTCCCATACCTTCCTTAGCCATATCTCATCCGAAATTCTTTTTAGGTGTCCAAACCAATTCAGCCTTGCTTCTATTGTTTCTATAATGTCAAGGTCGATTCCCATCGCTAGTCTTATCTCTACATTTCTCACTCTATCTAGTCTTGTTACTCTACAGCACCTCCGCCAGTAATCCATCTTCATAGCTCTTATTATGGATTTATTTCTTTTATTAATTTCCCACAGTTCTGCTCCATATAGGCGTGTAGTTTCGACTATATATTTACATATTCTGATTTTATTGTTTTTTGTTATTCGTGGACTCCAAATACTACTACTACTACTACTACTACTACTACTACTACTACTACTACTACTACTACTACTACTACTACTACTACTACTACGAAGAAGAAGAAGAAGAAGAAGAAGAAGAAGATATCAACACGCTGTCTGTTTTTAATAATTATAGAAAATGTAGTTGAGTGAGCGAAGTGATTTCTCAGTTTTAACTCGACTGTTTGGGATTTGCCTGTTGTCTTATCAGTTTATTTGGGGTGTATCTTACGATAACTTTCGAATGCGTCAACCGATTTTTATAAAACGTGGCATGCTTGACCATGCTGTTACCCGACATGTCGTTATTGGTTGACTCCTTAACACTTTCGCTCCCAGACACCGGTAACAGGGAAACCTCTCGCTACCAGACCTGTGAAGAGTAAATTTCCCCCCGGCCCAGATATGTTTTCTTATACATGTTATAACAGCTGATTTTGTTGACAGTACAGTATTGCTAACTTAACCCAAGGGCATATTTCTTTCACTCTGGCCCAGAAGAATGTAAAACTGTATCTGATAGGACTGATCTGTGTCCACATGTTGACGAAACCTTCAAAACACAGACATGCAATGTGTCCAACTTTGGTACACATGGGCTGTACGGAAAATTTAATATGTCCAGATGTGATTTCAAAAATTTCAAAATTCTTGGACACCAGGGCCCAAAAACTAATAAAAAATTCGAAAAAATTATAAAAATCCAGCCGGGTGTCACTGTAAGAGAATTTTAACCCAAATCAGAACGTAGTCTTAACATTATTTGTTAACTTTAAAGGCAACAGGGCAAAACATGCAACTCCAGACTTTAAGATTGTAAAAGTCTATGTGAGGCACAAAACTGACGGGTTTTATTCAAAATACAAACTCTGTGCGTTTAATATTAATTTTGCAGAATTATTATTATGTCCTAACACTGCTTTAAAATTTTGGGTAGCTTTCAAAAGGTTTGTTTACAAGAAAATTTTATAGCCTATATTGCTATCAGTTGTGTGCATTTCTGAAAACAATCAAATATAGACGCATAAATATTTATGGAAACCTACAGAAACTTAAAAGCTACGACTTTTGTCATGTACTCGTTATGGTTGTAAATTTAACTAAGAAGCCAATACAGTGGTTCGGAAGTTTTAGAGTTTATTGTATGTTTGTTAGTGTATTAAAAAAGTTGTAATGTCGATTTTCCTAATTTTATTGATAACTCCGGGGCCATCTTATTTAGATACTACCGTTCCCCCTCGCATGGCGATGACAAACCAGCGAGAGGTATCCTGCCTAGTAGAAACCCTCCCCAACTACGCCGTTCGGATCCGGCGTTAAACCGTAAGGCCCACATACGTGTGAGAGACTCCGTAACACACGCACCACGGGTATACGCGGGGAGTTGACAAACCAAAGTCGAAAGACTGAAGGGCCCAAATATTGATAACTGAAAAATATCTAATATTGGAATTAGTTTAATGACGGATGTACTCTCTTCAAAATAGTGGGCGAATTCTACAGTTTAGAAAGGTTACTAGTGTAATTAAGTAAAATAAACTAAATTAAAATATATTCAAGTAAATTAAACGTAAATATTTGGTGAGTTAAAAAAGCATTATTTCTTATTAAGTGTTCAGTTAAACAAAGACCGTCAGTATATGACTGATTTTGCTCTCTCGTTTAGCGCTGACAATACCAGCTGTTTCTCCCCTTCGCTTCCTGTATGCTGTTCAGTGCAGTATCGAATTGCAGGTTCAATCGTCTTTAGTGTCTACAGAACGCGCAGTTTTCTCTCTATTCATCGTCTTGTTGCTCGCTTTCGTTCTTTCAATTCACTCCGTGTACAATCGCGCCGTCATAGTGAGACCTTCGTGTGTGTATTTTTCTCAGCTTGGTACACCAACTTGGGGAGTAATTGTGGGACATCCCCTTCTTCACTTCTAAACCACTGTACAGTACTCGGTAGTTTCCTTCGTCGCCTCATTCCTTCTACAATGGAATATATAGCACGTATGTTGTACATCGTACTTGTTTAACGTGAAAGTTCATTTAGTGGAGTGTTCACGCACTTCTGTTGTTTTTAATACCGATGTAAGCCGGTATAACTGCATGCACCCTGTTACACCTAGGTAGGTCATGATGATTCAGAAGTTCGTTCACAACCGTCTTGTTCTATACTTTCTTTTCTATCGTCAGACTCAGTCAGCTGCTCCTTGCAAAGAGAAACAACTCAGAAAAAATAAATAAATAAAGGAACCTTTAAAAAGTATACTTTTTAACCCATTTCTAATACAAAATGAATCGTATATGCGATTTTAATTTCTCAACCTTGTAAACTTCATATTTCTATAACTTCTGCAGTTCCTTGTGATAGGGTTCACAATAAGGGATTTCTACAGGTACTTGTGATAGGGTTCACAATAAGGGATTTCTACAGGTACTTGTGATAGGGTTCACAATAAGGGATTTCTACAGTTACTTGTGATAGGGTTCACAATAAGGGATTTCTACAGTTACCTGTGATAGGGTTCCCAATAAGGGATTTCTACAGTTACTTGTGATAGGGTTCACAATAAGGGATTTGATCTTATTTTAGCCGTGCAATATACGAGTACGTTCTTTGATTCCTAACTTCCCGAACCTTTCGCAAATATTTAATTGACCGAGCGAAGCGAATTCTCAGTTTTGATTCGACCGATTGGGGTATGTCTCACGTTAACTTTTGAACGCATCAACCGATTTTCGAATAAAGTAACATGCACATCCACATATTATCCTACAGAATCCTATTGTTTTTGAGATTGGCCTCCCCAAACGATTTTGTGGTAACAGATTAAAGATACTTTTAACTAAGATCTGAATGTAGTGTTCTCTTTCTCTTCTATAGGTTAGCAGCCCATAGGCTGGTTGGCAGCAGCTCGCCATTCTTCACGCTTCTCTGCTTTTCTTTTCAACTCACAATATGATGTGCAGTTCACATTAACCATAATCTGTTTCATGTAGTCTAAACGGGGTCGTCCTCTGTGATTCTTCTCTTCAATTGTTCCTCCTATTATTCTCTTAACCAGCCCATTGTGTCGTAGTATGTGCCCTATAAACTTAGGTCGTCTGCCTTTGAAATTTCGTAGAAAGCTCTTCTCCTCCTGAGCTCTTCTAAAGAGTTCCTCATTCGTTATATTCTCCGTCCAGTTTATCTTGAATATTCTTCTGCAGCACCAGGTCTCAAATGCTTGGAGTCTTTTCGCGTCACTTTCTCCAATTGTCCAAGATTCACTCCCGTATAGGGCAGCACTCCACACGAATGTCTTTACTAGATTCTTCATTATTTTTAGGCTGATAGTGTTTGAAGTAAAGAAGTTTTTCTGTTCGTTGAAAGCAATTTTAGCCTGGTTAATTCTGCTTATAATTTCCTTACTGCTACGTCCATCACTTGTGACTTTACTTCCTAGATAGTTATATTCTTCAGTTGCCTGGAGAACATTATTTCCAAGAGTTATTCTGACTGGATATTCTTCCTTCCCACTACAGAATAGGATTTTGGTCTTTTGTTCATTTATTTTCCTAAATGTAGTGTTAAGTTGTAGAAGTTTCAAAATTTTAAAGAGACCAAATATTTAAAAAAAAATTATGAAAATCCAGCAAGTTCTCTGACTCAAAGGCATTGTAACTCAAAATCGAAATGTTTAGATTTTTTAGTGTTTATTGTGTGAGTGTGCTCTCGAAAATTGGTATACCACTAAAGAAATAGTAGGACAATCGAGATTTTCGTAATTTTTTCATAATTTCGTAATTTTCTAATATTAACATTTATCCTTAAATTCGTAGTGACCGTCAACCAATGATTTTTTCCGGTAAAGGGTTTGTGAGGATCGGTCTAAAATATAACACAAATTTTAAATTATCTGTGTCGACGTCAGTATTTATTGTCATCATCAGGACCTGTGTATGAATACAAAAGAAATGTCAAACACAACAGAACAATTATTTCAGTGAACGTGTTTGTGTATGTGAGTGTGTGTGTGCGCGCGCGCGCATGTGTGTATCATTGTATATGTGAAGGAGTTGAGATAGTTTGTTTTACATCATCAAATGTTTACTTTAAAGACAACGAGAAAATTATAATATCACAGAACTTAATTTATACAATATTACAATTTAAATTACTCATAATGTAATGATATGTGTAATTAATTATGAAAGCAGTAATAAACAATTAAATATTAGAATTTGTACAGAAAACGTTTATACATATACCTGTCAACATATAGCATAGTAAATCATATTATAGCTAAATACAGACTATAGGGATGTTCAATTATGTAATTTTTAAAAGTTATTTTTATCATGTTTCACTCACTACTGGTATTAAAACACCGTCATTAATTTAGAACATTCTAAATTACGCAATAACTGTAGAACTTTACGAACTTACTTCAGTGAATTTACATAATATTACAAACACACGTTTATGGTAAACCTAGCTATCAAGTGAAAATGGATAATGCTCATAAATTAACATTTATGTAACAATAAATGTATTTCGTTGAAAATAGTAAGCGAGTTATGCAGCTGAAGGAACATACTAGTAATTATTATATTTTAATTAAATACTTACCAACTGAGTTTTTATTTGTATAACAGTATACTTGATGAACGACTGTGGTGTTAGCGGTAGAATATCACAAGACAACGAGCGCCAGGCTGTACACGGTACAGCAGTTTCCTGATCATTCACATTAACTGTTTTTCATCCCGATATACAGGTCCATTAAAACAAATGCAAAGTACTAAAATTGCACAATAAATCATGACGTAAACGGAAGCGAAGCGACCTTCATCGTCATCACAGCGACACGTTTCGCTCGTGTGTTTTATAGCCACTGTCTCTAATGTATCGGAGTCTACCGTGCTACACCGTAGTGAGTTTACTGCCCCGCCTGCGCCCTGCGCCTCTCCAGCTGTTTACCGTATATATTTGTTGTAACTCAAATTAACTGGATATATTCTGGGTGTTATAAAGTTTATTGTCATCATCATCAGTATCATCTTCACGGATTAAACCAAGAATGGTTTTTTCCGGTCTCAAATATGCAAAGATTAGAGCCGGTCACTCCAACGCTTCCTCCGACGTCCCACACCTCTCCGTCCCCTAGGCTTATAGTTCCATAGTTGTTTGGGGATGCGGCAGTCATCCATTCGGCACAAAGATGTTCCCACCAATTCAGCCGATACTGGGCGATCCTGTCGAGTATACTCATAGTATTCAGTCCCTGCCGTATATCTGTGTTTCTTCTATGATCATGGAGAGTATACCCTGCCACGTGCCTGAGAAATTTCATTTCAGCTGCTTGGATGCGACTGGCTTGCCCTTTCGTCAAAGTCCAATTCTCAGACCCATATAGAAGTGTGGGAAGAGCCATCACCTTATAGAATTTTGGGGGTGTTCGTTTATTTGCTCCTTTACTTAAGGGTTCGCCTAATGGTCCCGCACATAAGGTTAAACTTATGCAACTTATTCACAACGTCGATGCTGGCATTATAAGACACGCTGTAGCCCAGGTATTCGAAATTGCTAACTTGTTCCAGGACAGTACCATCTATAACAATTTTTGCCCGTACGGGATCAGTTCCACGAAAAGTCATCACATTGTTTTTAAGTGTGGATATTTGCAATCCAGAGTCTTTGCAGATTCGATTTAACAAATGTATACTCATCTGCAATTTAGTTTATTGTAATTTATGAATTCCAAAAATCATGACTACAAATTTATTAGCACTCACAGGTTAACGTTGAAGCGCATGATTAGTTGGTAATACAAAGTTAGAATGTTTTCTGTTAATACCATATTCTGTTGGATATTGTCGAATTTTCGATAGGGCGCCCAAGATAAAACTGCACACGGGCGGCCCTGCAGTGTAAGATTACACACATATCGAAATATGAAATTCGTAACTCTACTCTACTTGGACAAGAATTGAAGTAACAAACATTCAAACAGGTTTTCAACGTATGTAAAAACCTTAACGTTTTCCGGGATTCCAAATAATGACCATTTGCTTAAAGATATTAACCATCTCAACTACCGAAGTACAGTAAAATGGCGAAATATTAAAAATTGGTGGTTTTCTTGATAGGAATGTTGTTTCAACTGACTTAATTACCGCGTATTTCTTGCAAATACTCGCTCAGAACAAGGCGCAGGCATCCGAAGCATGCAGCGACAGCTTGATCACAACACCACAGTGTAACAAGAGCCCCCCCCCTCCAACACACATAGTCGACAGACCAGTCCGGTTTGACCGGGTGGGTGACTCACGACAAGTGACCGGTGTCTTGAAAAAAGCGCGCGCGCGCGATTATCAGAAGAAGAAGAATGAATGAAATCAGTTTGGATGTGAGCCAACTTCGAGCCGCTTAATGACCGGTGGTTAGGCTGCTCCTCCACGCCCGTCGTTCGAATACCCCCGAAGGAGATGTTATCAGCGTTCGAAACGTAGCCGAAACAATTACACAGCTGCTTGTCAAAATTAATTTAAATAATGGAAGTGGTTGGTTAACCTTCGTTGTAGCTACAGGAATGACAGCCGCATTTGTTTTCGTCCGTGCTTTACAGTTTGTTACTTTCAACTGACCGACGGAAACGTATGAAGCGTACACATATGAGACGAAAGTAGAGTGTATTTGAGTAAAATAATGTCAACAAGTAAATTACGTTTCGTATGTGCTTAAGCGGAGCACGAAATGCAAAATCTACCAAAGACTTATCAGGCCAGTGCTGACATATGCTTCAGAAACCTGAACAGTGACAAAAAATAGCGAGAGACTTCTAGGTTGCTGTGAAAGACGGATTCTAAGAACAATATTTAGAGGAGAAAATGGAATGTGGCGCAGGCGCTATAATTATGAACTATACCATCTTTACAAAGAGCCTGACATTGCCAGGCTAATCAAATCCAAATTACACAGACTAAGGTGTGTTGGACACATAGAGAGAATGGAGGAAGGACAGCCTACGAAACATATTTTCTACCAGAGACCAATGGGTAGTAGAAAAAGGGGAAGACCCCGAAGGAAATTCAAAGACCAGATAGAGGAGGACCTCGGAAAGCTGAACATAAGAATCTGAAAAGCCGAGGCATGGAATAGGGACGAATGGAATCGACTCTTGGAGCAGGCCAAGACCCACCAAGGGTTGTAGAGACACGGTTGATGACGATGTGCTAGGGTGCTTGCCGCCCGTGTACAGTTTTACCTTTGCCGCCCTCCTGAATATACTTTTCGTATCTCTACTTTGCCACACTATTTAATATTATTTTAATTAAAAATTCATACAGACATAAATAGTAAACAAAAAATAAATATATTTTCCAAAAACTTATTTAGCTGAGTAGGCCTACTTACATGATACAAGTGGAAGATGTGCTCATAATCGAATACATTTTCAAAAATATAATAGTTTATTTGCGCGGTCGCCTTTTCAGAGTTTTTTTTAACACTGTAGTTTATTAAAAGAGCGCTTTTTCGCGCTTTGGTTTCAGAGAATTTTTTAATAACATTGCTCAAATTGATTGCCTCACACGTATCATGTTCTACGGATGGAGTAGCTAGAGCTGATAATCTTTCTTGACTCATGGAAGACCGTAAATAGTTTTTTTTATTTTTAACTACAAAACGAACGTTCGCCTATTGGCACTGAATGTGTAAAACATTCGAATAACAATGGTTAGATTTGGTAAAGATGAAGATAAATTATTTTTAAAAATATACTCGAGTATGTCGCTTGCACTCTTCTCTGAAGTTAAATGGGGGTAGAATTGCTTTTATCTCTTGAAATAAGTCGTTGCCGTTAATATGACTATCATCAAGGACTTTGTCGGGCAATGCTAGATGAATATTTTCACAATACGATTCAAGTCCATTATCATCCTTACATTCTGTCATACTCAAATAAACGTTAATGTCATATACCTGGACCTAGTCGGTATGAACTGCTTTAATTTATTTTGGAATATCTGCTGATGAATTTGGCTGTGTACGGCCGCCCCTTTGGTATGGCCGCCCGTGTGCAATGCACATTTCGCACATATGTTAGCGGCGGCCCTGTGCTTCAGGAGAAAAGACATTAGAAGTACGTAGCAGGCAAAGTGAATACATTTTTTTTGGTCTCGCTCGTAACGTAAAACAGTGAGTCTGGCTCAGTTGAGCCGTTGAGGATGCCTCGTCGTATTATGGGCGAAACGGTTGGTTCTCAGGTAAATAAAACGATATGCGTTACACCGGAAAACAGCGTTGTTATTAATTTTTGTGATATTCGTGCGTCTCTCCCATTGGTAGAGTCAGTCCCAGGCTGTTTTGGAACGATTC
This sequence comes from Magicicada septendecula, assembly GCA_034769895.1. NCBI lineage: Eukaryota > Metazoa > Arthropoda > Insecta > Hemiptera > Cicadidae > Magicicada > Magicicada septendecula. The sequence goes on from CM068370.1 coordinate 80,511,970, forward strand.
GGTTTCAGCCCATTTGCATTTTAAATGAGAGAAACGATATTCTCGGACTGGAGTCTAACCATGCAGCAGAAAAGGTGGAGGCTACAACGGAGTATACTTTGACCTGAATCGGGATCACTGTGCGAATTGCCGATTTGGGTGGATGTGAGAGGATGATACGGGCTGTCAGTGGTTTGTCAAAAGATTAGAAGTGGGTTGTTTAAACAGTTGCGCGAAGCCAGGACCCGAGGATCCGATGGTGAAGAAGCGTCTGATGGGCGTTGTGTAACGGTAAGTGTGTCGATTGGCATGGCACGTTCATCGATTTCCAGAGAGCTATAGGATTTGGCGTAGGGATGTGGCGACCCCATTGCCCAGTTTCTTTGAAATTCTAAGGAGGCTGCCGAGTGACTCCCGGGATAAGGAGTTCCCCTCTACGAAGTGCCAACGGTCTCTTCGGAGGGCGGATGAGCGGGTAGAGGTAGGGCACTTTCTTGCCCTTGGGATGGGAAACTGTTCCTAAAGGCGGATGCACCACTTGGTCAGAGGCATGACGATGTGGAAGGCAACGGGATACTACCACATTAAGGATCCATGATGGATATCCATAGGATGTGGGTTTGGCGAGCAATGGAAAAAGTGAGATGGGTTGATAAAGTAAGGAATGATGAAGTTTTAAGAAGAATAGGGGAAGAGAGAAGAACCCTGTAGGTAATAGAAAATAGGAAAAAGAATTGGTTAGGTCATTGTTTAAGAAGAGACTGCTTGCTTACATACAACTGCCATGGAGGGTATCATAGAAGGAGAAAAAAGAAGAGGGAGTATAAGAATGAAGTTAATGGATATCATTAAAATCAGAGGGTATTACGAAGAAACGAAAATACTGGCATGCGATAGGACAGCTTGGAGAGGTTTTACCATTTGAAAACCTGCCTTAGGGCAGAACACCAAATAATAATAATAATAATAATAATAGGATTAAAGTGATGCCGGAGGTAACGTAAGTTGGTAACAGAGAAGCGGTGTCACCTTGTCCGCCACCCGTGATAGTAAACAGCTTTGACATTTGTATGTCTGAAGTTGGAGACTGGTAACAGAGAAGCGGTGTCACCTTGTCCGTCATCCGTGATAGTAAACAGCTTTGACATTTGTATGTCTGAAGTTTTCAAGGTATACACCGTATAGTGACCTCGTAAATAAAGAATATACGATGGCAGGTCAGCTGAAATGAATTCGGCTTGTTCGACGAAGGAATAACAGCTTGTTACAATGTTTTTCGGTTATGTTCTACTCGTTTCGGCAGGGGCCGAGCAAAAATAATGAGCACCGTAACTACTAATTAGTAGAGGTAGGAACGGAAGTTAATTTTCTCGTTACCAGATAATATAAGTAATTACGTTTATTATCCGTCTCTGTGGGCCATTGGAGCAGCGCCAGAACGGGAACCTAAGGTGTGTGAATAAGCAAGGCAGTACCATAAACATTAGATGAGGGTAACGAAGGCACCTGACTGGAGCATTATTTGGTTTTTAATAACGCTGTGTATATGGGGTCACTTTGAATTTGATGAAACACTGTTGAACGAGGATTTCCTTTGTATGTTAATGATTCGGCGCGCTTCCTTTTTGCTTTGTTCCATCCAGACATGTTTAATGATGTAATTATTACTTTTAAATTTGTGTTCAAGAAACCGGTGAGTGGGTCTATTGTGTTCAGACGTAGGAAATAGTTCTGTGAAGAAACTTGGCCGAGATTTTATGATCCACTTAGGAATTATGGGATTACGGTTGGACCGATTCATTCCTGACTTGCAATAGTTCTTTTTGGCAAATTTTTCAAAGGCGCGTATGGTGATGAATTCTAAGCAACCTTGAGTTAACACTCTCACGGTCACGAGTAAACACGATACACATTCACTCTCTGTAAACCGTACTTACCTAGAAGTATTATGTTGTTTTTTTTACGTTTGTCAAATAATAATGCATAACTAAGTGTGTGGGGGGGAGGAGTACGCGTGGTGTGTGTTAGAGGGCACGCCTAAGAGGGAGAGAACTTGATTTACCCACCCCCCGAACCAATACATGAACAGAAAATATTACCACGGTCGCAGCATATTGCAATTACATAATAATCCTCGTATTGTGTGTGTGTGTGTGTGTGTCGCTCGAATGTAATGTGTGCAAATGGGATTTCACTAGAACGGTATTTATTCATATTTATGTGATAATAACTATATTTAACAATCTGGGACAAAGCTGTGAGAAAAGTTCACACACACACACACACACACACACACACACACACACACACACACACACACACACACACACACACACACACACACACACACACACACACACACACACACACACACACACACACACACACCAGTTTACGTGATATGCAATTTATATTCAACTATCTGCTTTGAACAAGATTGTTTCCGTCGTATATATACGCGTGTGTGTGCGCGCGCGAGAGAGAGAGAGTGAGTCTATGGTTTTAGATACATAACTTTATTGTGTTATTGTTTTGCGATATTGTCAGTTATATACGTAGGCTAATTTATCTTTCAAAGATTTTATTCCAAGGTAACTTCATCCAACCTCTTGATTTGTTTCTCTGTAGAACGTAAAACAGCGACGAACGCTCATTAGCAGGTACTTGCAACATTTTTGTGATGCAGAGTTCTTTGAAAAAATATCATCATCATCGTCATCATCTTCACGGATTAAACCAAGGATGGTTTTTTCCGGTCTCAAATATGCAAAGATTAGAGCTGGTCACTCCAGCGCTTCCTCGGACGTCCCACACCTCTCCGTCCCCTCGGCTTATAGTTCCATACTTGTTTGGGGATGCGGCAGTCATCCATTCGGCAAAGATGTTCCCACCAATTCAGTCGATACTGCGCGATCCTGTCGAGTATACTCATAATATTCAGTTCCTGTCGTGTATCTCTGTTTCTTCTATGATCATGGAGAGTATACCCTGCCACGTGCCTGAGAAATCTCATTTCAGGCGCTTGGATGAGACTGGCCTCGCCTTTCGTTAAAGTCCAATTCTCAGACCCATAAAGAAGTGTGGGAAGAGCCATCACCTTGTAGAATTTTAGGCGTGTTCCATTACTTGCTGACTTGAGGGTTCCCCTAATGGTCCCGCACTAAGGTTGAACTTATGCAACGTATTTACAACGTCGTTGCATGCATTATAAGACACACTGTAGCCCAGGTATTCAAAATTGCTACAAAATTAGTGTTTATCTCATCTCATTATAATTATGAGGATAAATGTGGGCAGTTTCGCATTGTAACTGTAACTAAATTTTTATGAGCGTTGGACGAAATGTCTTATCTCCTAATGTATAGCTGTGCTAACAAACGATATCGGGATCGTATTGAGACTATAGCATTTTAATTTATTGAAGACCAAGTTAGCATTAACATTTTTACTTAATTGGAGATCGAGATGGCATTAACATTTTTAATTAATAATTGTATATGATTTAATTTCGTTTATTAATAAGAAGACGTTGTGTCAAATAATGTAACAAAGTCAGTTCTTTGTTGTGATTGTGACCTTTTGACCAAATTAAGAATTAGGAGCGGGCTATATTGTGCGAAATGAAAATTCACATAACAAAAGAAATTTCGTAAATACTAACAGTCTGTTTACGTGTTGTATCATTTTTAGCTGTGGGGGGGGGAGTCATTACCATCCTGACCTTGATGCACGTTGGAGTGTGCGACGTCCTGATTGGAATCTCCCGTTGACAGTGGCATATTGTTTTTCTCAATGAGGAATGCCGCTGCCGTCTAAATCAGACGCTGCTTGTTTGTTGTCTTTATGCGCGATTCGTGTGCGTCACCATTTGTTTGCGGCATCACGAAAATAGCCGCGGGTCCGGTCACACCTCCAACTTGGCTCGTGACAGTCTTGATGATTAGATACTCTTTTTGTAATTAGAGAAAAGTCTTAATATTAATAGGTTTATTGAAATATGCAAGCGCATCCTGATGTTAACACTACATGCCCCAAATAAAACTGGATAAGTGTAGAACTAAACCCTCATCGTAATACTGAAATAATGAATGAACCTCACGACTATCATTACGAGAATTTTAGAGTTCTTTTAAAATGTGACATTCATCGGAATGTTTTCCGATACAGTTTATATTTACCTGCCACCATCCAGTAGATCCTACGGGAGGCTACCATATTTTTTTTAGCGGGGGTCCTACATTACAGTCTGTCGCATACCGCATTTCGATCGCCATTTCTCCCTATCCTTCCAGTCATCATCTTCAATATCTCGATCTCGCATGCTTTTCCTAATTCCTGTTCTCCATTGTGTTGTCAGTTTTCCTTTCCTTCACCTGTTTTGTGGTGTGTAAGTCAGTGCTTTCTTTGGCCATCGCTTCTCCTCCATCCTCATTACGTGACCATACCATAGCAACTGTCTGAATTCTATTCTGTCTGCTGTTGTAAATACGCGCCCTGTTTTCCTTCTTGTATCTTCGTTTCTAATATGTTTCATTCAAGAAATATTACATGCTCTTCTTAAGAAGTCCATTCCACAGTTTCTATCATCTTTTTCTCTTTATCAGAAAGTTGCCAGCATTCGCAGCCATAAGTTTAAATGGGCTCCACAATAGTTGTGTAGATTGTCAGTTTAGTGTTCGAAGTTTCATTTTGTTCGACCAAAGTAACGAGTGTAGCAAACGAATATGTCATTTTTTGTTGTTCTATCTTCTGAAATAATGGTTCCCAAATATTTGAATTCTCTACACTTCACGATTTTATGGATTTGCAGATCTGGGTCTTCGTCTTGCATGTCTCCTATTTTCAGATATTCTGGTTTAGTAGTGTTTATGTTTAGACACCATTTCTCGTACTCCTCTGTCAATGGCTACCATATTACTGTGTTCTGGTTTACGCGCGTGTGCTTGTATTCTGGTCCATATGGATCCTTTCCTTTACAAAAAACTTAAAGAACATCCACATACAGACTCGAGTGCACGAGCTGTTTGTACACATGCGTTATAAATGACGCAACAGAAATAAATATTCAGAAACACTCACAATGAGTTTCAAATACTTGGGTAACAAAGGTTTAGTGGAAAGGTGGTCGACAGAAGATATTAAGCCTGTGGCAACTAGGAAAACATTGGATTCATAGGAAAGTAGAGGCGATTACACTAAAAATAGTTTTTATTAATTTAAAAATAAAAAGTATTGGACTCAAAGTGCCATAAATTCTCTTTGACACACGTCCGTGTGGCTCGCTGTGGATCGTTAGAAGACTGAAACAAGGTACAATTACTACTTGTGTATTTTATGGTGGCCGGCAACCCTGGTGAAAGTATGTGTGCTGAATCCTGTTTTTTGTCAGTGTAACGACACATCTCACTGAGTGCTAATGCGTGTTGATGCGTTTTCAAAAACATGTACCGTATAGGCCTGTATTTCATTTAAGTATTTAGTTTGTATCGCTACTAGTGTTTATTTTGGAACTGTGACGTGTGCTGAATAATCTAATTATATTTTAAATTTCATTTAATATTGTCTGTGGTTGTGTTTTTAGATATCACGTTTTGTTAAACTGACTTTATTTTGCTTAAAATATTGTTACTTTTACAGTATATTTTATTTAATTATGTAATCAGAAAAAATGTCTCCTATTAAATCGAAGTTAGGTAAAAGGATTGTACATAGCCAAGCTCGGGAAATAGGCAAGGTTTATACTAGTAATTATTTATTATTTACTTTATTTAACAAATAACATTGTTCTGGTATTACAAACGCATATTTGGCACAATTTCGAGTAATACTGAGTAAACTTACAAATAGTAGTTAGTTGAATGAAATCCAGAAATGTCAGCAATGTGTAAAACCCGAGTTGTAATAATTAAATACTTAAGGGCACCCATCAAGCCGGCTGTAGCAACAGTAAGACGGACGTTTTTGAAATGAAGTGTTACAACTCAGCACCCGTAGTCTCCACACTACCCTCAATTTTCGCGCAGCTATGAAGCGGCTACCGTAAATTAACGCGATTGTAGAGGTCTTTCGATACACGAGGAGGAGAATGCGGAGGATGTTATGGATGTAGAGCGCAAGGAATGATTAAATCGTTTAAGAGGATGCATCATGATAAAGATTATAGAAAAGCCACACTAGAAGAAAATTTCGGCCAGGCAGAATGCCTGTACCTTTATTATATTAGAGGGAGACTAACGGGAGAAGAAGTTCTATTATTGAATAGCTGCCGAAACAAGTTTCAAAGATTTTAACCAGTGGCCATCAACAGAATCTTCTGTCGAGTTAGGAATACTACCATCTCCAATTTCCACTTGTAAGATAAGAAAACGGTGATCGACAGAATTATTTCATTTCTCGTCGGGCCTCGACTGCCCCAGGAGGGCTACAGCTGTATAATCTCGACGTTATGTCTACAAAATCGAAGATGTTCAAACCCCCGGCCGTTGATACCTCACTGCAGTCCGAAACCTCGTATCGAGTCGCGGAAACAGTTTGCAACAACCGCAATACACAAATTCATTGAAACAATCTAGCGTCGTTTTCCAGCAGAAAATGAAAAAATGAAAAAACACAACTCAACAAAAAATAACGAGCGGGCGCAGGATGGATTCTTCTTATTGTTTAAGCGAAGTGTGTACACTCGTAAATATGTAAATAATAAATACAGAAAAAATGGTGGAGAGAGACAAAAAGAAAAGGGGAAACGATAACGGGCGAGAAGATTTCGCATCGCTGGGTTTATGCTTTAATAACAAGGGTAATGGGGACCCGCAGCTCTCTCGCACAACGGCAATTTTTTGTGCGTTTGTTTCGGTTTTTGTTTTGTTTTTGTTCCAGCCCGTACGTCGACGGATATCCATATATACATATACACAAATTTTTCATTATTTTCCCTTTATTTACTTGTACTGCTATATAAACTACCATTGTTTTTACTATTTGGAAACCAGTAGACTACGTATACAATTGTTTCCTTCAGTCTATCTGCAACGAAATAGTCTGTTGTCTTCCGTTGTTGCCTGACATTGTATCCTGTACGATTACGCACTATAACTGATGTTAACGTTCTTCATCATAAGGGTCTAATATGGACCGTCTTAACTATTCTGACTTTACATTCAACAGGTTGGTAGGCGCAATGCTGTTCTGCGTTCCCCTCGTATTGTCTGCGCGTTCATATTTTAGCATGCCTTTCGACCCCTAAAGCAATTTAATAATATAGACAACAGTATGAAGATTACGATAATACGATCATTATCAAAACATCGCTACGCTCGTAGTAGTGTTTAAATCGGAAGCCATCGGACATAGTCTTGATAAAACCCTATAACGGACTTAACATTACCAACGGTACCTAACAGAGATTAGTCGAGACGTGTTTTAGGTTCTATTTTAAATATATATATTATATATTTGTAGCCAGTAGTATCCTGATCGTTTCCTATCCACGTATTTGTATTACCGCTTGCAATGGACCGTGGTCAGTTGCGACCAATTGAATTTTCATGTTGTTATAATAATACAGAAATTACCATTATAATTCTATCCATTCCTAGAATGGATTATTGTTGTATTGGAGTGTTAGTGGTCTCAAATATTTCTACTAGTAATTTTATACAAACCACTATGTTGTCTTTGGTATTGACGAACGCTTTCGGCAGTCAAGCTATCTTCAGGTCATTTACCAACGTTTTACAGTTGGTAAATGACCTGAAGATGGCTTGACTGCCGAAAGCGCTCGTCAATACCAAAGACAACATAGTGGTTTGTATAAAATTACTAGTAGAAATGTTATATAATTACACCAAGGTGTATACTGTCCCTACTGTAATGTGTTACTAAGGCTAAAAATCACTGAATTAAAACAGTGTAATTAATAAAAACCAAAAGTTAATTTAAACAATATTAGAGTTTAATGACAAACACCGTACTATAAAATTAACTCAAAATTAAAAAACAAAACAAAACATAGCCTACAGTACCATGGATTTACACTTTTTTGAAGAATTGTTCTATGACTATCTCATCAAACCGATACCACGTTTTCACGCTGCTAAAGACAGAAGTCGTTTAAGATTCATAAGCGTTTGTTTCGGCCCATTTTAGAATAGTCTCAAGTGCGTCAAAAGCTTTTGAGGCCGTCGTCGGTGGTTTTGTATTAGTAGCATTCTCGCCGTCTTCATCTGAATCGGTTTCGTTTTCATTACGTTCATTTAATGACTCAAGTATCTCTTCATCGTTTAATAAGTGAAAACCGAGATCGGCTTCATCCACATTTACCCAGTTCTTTATTTATCGATTGTAAGGCTGTATAGCTACAGCGTTTATTTACTACTGTACAGTACTGTAATAATTTATAGTATACAATTTTTTATGTTAAATAAATATCCAATACGCCTGCACGTGTCCAATACATTACTGTACAGTACAGTACATAATTGTACTTTTTATTGATTTAGGATAATAGATCGTTCGGGTAATGGGTGTCCAACACGTTACTGTACAGTACAGTACATAATTGTACTTTTTATTGATTTAGGATAATAGATCGTTCGGGTAATGGGTGTCCAATACGTTACTGTACAGTACAGTACATAATTGTACTTTTTATTGATTTAGGATAATAGATCGTTCAGGTAATGGGTGTCCAATACGTTACTGTACAGTACAGTACATAATTGTACTTTTTATTGCGTTCGGATAATAGATCGTTCGGGTAATGGGTGTCCAATACGTTACTGTACAGTACAGTACATAATTGTACTTTTTATTGATTTAGGATAATAGATCGTTCGGGTAATGGGTGTTCGGACTTGATGTAATGATGACGTCTTCATTCAATTCAGTAGGCGTACAGATTGTACGTTGCCGCATGAAATGTCGACGACGACGACGACGACGATGATGATACCGGTAGTGACGTTTGTGGCGATGAGATGTGGGAGTTTGTTGTGGCATGGCTGCGACACGACCAATTATTAAACACGCATTCCGTTAAATTAATATGGTTTTATTTGATGCATTGTACTTTCAGATGTTTTCTTCACATACAGTAAAAGCATATACCAAAGGTAGACGATAATGGAATCGGCTTCTGTATTACTGTTGACATGTTATTACGTATAAAGAATACGTTAACGGCTCTGTGTGGAGAGAGAGATTTGGCACAGGTACAAACACGACGGGAAACGGTTCAGACTGTCTCCGTACTGACTGGTCACAGAAGCATTACCTACATCAAAGTGGAGACGCGGATGTGAACACAAGTAAAATAAAATAAATTAATCGAATATACAAATAAATGACAATAATTTAATTATATGGTAACCTCCAGTTTCATCTTTATTATTCTAGTTATTGGCATTGCCTTGGTTAAAAATACCTATATGAACTCGTCAGAAGTGTACTTAAGTTTTGTTGTTACATGTTAAAGTACGAGATTCGACTCCAGTTTATTTAGACGAGATAGCAATTCGCAAGTAAACCCCAAACCGGTAAATGCGTTATATATTTAATGTTGTTAATATTCGGTTATTTTATTCAAATATGGTACGGTTTTTATTTGAAAATACTGGCATTATATTTGCATTAATGTAAGATGCAACATTTAATATTTAATAAGAATGTTAGTCACTCTCGAATGTTACAAATGTTTTACATTACTTCCTTTTACAGTTTCGTAAATCTCTATACGTCTACAGTCTTATGTCATTTTTTCGTTACAACCCGGTGATATGGTCATGTGGCTAAAGCAGCTCTTTCCTCTACTTGTAAAGTCAAGCGCCAGTGCACGAATAAAAAGTCTGGTTGTATGTACCGGAAGCTTTCAGACCATATACCTCTATGCCCGAACGAGCAGAGAAAGGTTAAGGATTTGATGGAATTTTTATTGGACAAAACCATTATTAAAAATCATCATTATCATCTTAACGGTTTTAGGCTTTAGCGGCATGTTACTATTCCTGTACCTTTTCTTAGGCCTACCAACTTTTCTTCTGCCTCTAGGGTTGTAATCTTTCGCTGTCTTCGGTATTCTACTTTCTTCCATTCTATCTATGTGTTGAATCCGTTTTATTCTGTATTATTTAATGCTTTCATTAACTGCAAAAATATCTAAATCACTTCTTATCTCCTCATTTCTTATATGATCCCGTCTATTACACATTTTAACTGATCTCAGAAATTTCAATTCCGCTGTTTGTATCTTCTGTTCATCTTTTTTTCTGTATGACCCAAGTTTCAGAACCATAGAGTAGTGTAGGTATTGCCATTATTAAAAATATATTTGTATAAAGTCTGCTCCCGATTTTTAAGAAACGGTTCTGATGATGACTTTTTTTTAGCAAGATACCTGTTACAAACACACGCGCCATTGTTGTCAAAAGGAACTAACTAGAATTGAAATTACTTATATGTGAAACAGACTAGTTTTTTCAAGACGTACGTTTGGAGTGTTATAAGAATATGAATGTGGACAATTTTTAAAACAAAATTAATTTCGACTAGAAACATTTTACATGCGAGTTAAAATAATATAAACACACAATTAGACCAAAATTTATGGAAGCAAATATTGGATAAAAAAGAACACGAAGAGAGAAGTTGAAAATGGTTAAAAATAAAATTTGTTTCAGATTTTCAGAGACTGATTGTTTCTGCAGGTGTTATGGCGGAACCTGTAGCGTTCAACACGCCAAACACACTGCTTCAGGACAGATAGTGCTAAAAATTTTTCAAATTATGAAGGCATTTTCGGAGAGAAATGTAACAGCAGTCTTTACGTGATCATGATAATGATAACGTGATTGATGAGTAATGACCAGCAAATATCGAGCTTACGTAGACCGAGAGACTGGATGTGTGCGTGTTTGAATCCGCGCGCTTGGATTACACTGCGCCAGGTATCTAAGGAATCCAGATGAGAAGACACTACACGCGATCCACTGAAACGGAGCATGAAGCTCGTCCACTTCAGCTCCACTATAACTTACACGTCGGCGAAAATTTTAAACTATTCCAAGATGTGGTAATAAACCTTTAGGGCGGTACGAATCGCTAAACTGTCAACGGTAGAACTGACTGCTCCTAAAGCAGCTTGCTACAATCTGTGCCCTTGCGTGTTAAGACGGGACCCCTAGACAGCCTGTACATGTGTTGCCTGATGGAATTATCTCAGACAGGTCAACGATAGCAAACAAGTAATCTGAGTCGGCAAGACAATGTCTCGTACACGTCCTGGCACGGCATTTCCCAAAGCACCCGACACGTCAGGTTGAGGGTGTTGCGATGGAGCCGATGGAACCGTGCATATAATGAAATGTGTTTTTGTAACACCCTTTTAAACGATGAGCATCATCCAGACGCAAGACGATTACAGATGAGCTGCAAGACAAGGTGGCAGGGCAAGGACAAGAACTAGGTGAGCCAAACGGGAAGACGTAACGTTGAACCAAATATTTGAAAAATTAAAAAACATACGGCTCCAATTATCATGTGCCATACGTCAATTGAAATACTTAATTTTTTAAAGAAAAACTGCTTACACCACCAGTTCAGTCACGAGATTTGAATTACTGGTGTTGGTACCTTTTGAGGGTACGGTTCTACTGCCGTCACTGTAGGCGTTGGCGGATCTGTGTGTGTGTGTGTGTGTGTGTGTGTGTGTGTGTGTGTGCGCGTGAGAGAGAGAGAGAGAGAGAGAGAGAGAGAGAGAGAGAGAGAGAGTTTCCATACGCGTGTGTAGCACTGCTGTTTCTAATCTCTGCACGCCACAATGCTCCCCGTCGCTTCTCGGCTCCGCTGTACACTCGTTGCATCGCTGTCATTCCAACGTGATAAATACTTTCTCAGTGGCGTATGAGTTACGGCCGGTACACGGAACAGAATTCTAATCACGTTGGGTCGTACCGACTGCACTGATAATGCTAGTGATAACTAACTTCGTACTTGAATAGTACCCTTTGTACCGCGTACAAACGGTGTTTACTTCCCAGATAAATTACACATGTGAACACCGTGGTAGGTTTTTTACGGATGATCAAGTGATTTCTGAATCATGAACACGTGTTTTATAGAAAATTGTATGTTTCATAATTTAGCAAAAAATTAACAAAGAACTTAAACGTTAACAAGACTTACTGGTTAATGCCTAACTCAGAGACTAGAAGGGCTCCTAGAGACTTCAATGTGAATGGGAAGTGTTACAAAGGGGTGTCCTGCTTTAGTTATCTAGGTGCCTTGGTATCAATTGATAATAACATTAGGATGAGTACGAGAGAAAGGATATAGAGCCTACTCTGCAATATATAGCCTATAAAGGATATAGATCCTACCTAAGCAGGAAATATAGCCTACTTTACAAATATTAACATCTTTAAAAACAATCTTGTTACAAGAGGTATAAAATTTAAAGTATATTAATCTCTTGTGCGACCAGTCGTTACATATGGACCTGAGGAGGGCCTACGACAGAGAATGACAAAACTGCTTTAAAATCGTTTGAGCGCAAAATATTGTGTAAAATTTATGGGCCAGTAAGAGAAGAAGGCTTAAATACGCAATAACAATGAACTACAGGCTCTCGTGCATGGAAAAGACATTGTGAAATTCATCAGATCACAGAGGTTGCGTTGGCTGCGACATGTGGAAAGAATTTCTGAGGAAAGAATGCTGAAGGGAAGATTATATACTACTAGACGAATGGGTCTAGTAGATGGTCAGATGAGATAATTGGATAGCGTAATAGAAGGTCTTGCTAGCATGTGAATCAAAGGGTGGAGAGGAAAGGCGTAGACCGGGGAAACATGGAGGAGTATTGTTGAGGAGGCTAAAGCCCACCAAAGGCGTTGACACCAGATAAGAAGAAGAAGACTTGCTGTTGAATTTAATCTTGTAGTCTATATCGATATCGATGGCAATAGTAGTAATATATTCCATGTAGGCCTAACCTACCTTAGACCACGGTTCTTAGAAATCAATTTGATAGGCTAGTATTGTAATTCTTTTTTGTTCATGTCTTAAGAATTTTTCAAGAACATTGTTAGAGAAACAATTAGGACGCTTGTGCCGAGCACTCACCTACGACGTTATTTTAAATGTTGTGAACGCTCACCTGTTATGAAAATTGAAAAACAGTAGTATCAAAATGCTTCATTATTTAAGAGAACTATTTGCGAAAGATATGTAAAACAATACAGAATGACGGCGGACAAGTGAAGAGTCAAAAACCCATACATACAGAGTCAAAGATGCATGCCTAAAAAAAGGTGACCGAATAAAGAATTTTAAAATTTGAGTTTGGAGGAGGAAAAATTAAGAAAAAGCTCAATAGAATGTAAAGCCGAATACTACCCAATAGTACTGTATAACCGGTCTGAATTACTATATACAGACTATAATATTGCTTGAAGCCTGTGCCTTGTATACTTTATACTTTAAAATATTTGAGATGTTTAATGTTACAAAATGTGTCAATAAAATAATTTCTATTAAATCTTTCACAGCTGGAGTCAATTGAATTAAAACATTCCCCGTCAATAGAGCCTTGGACCAAAGTCAACTTTGACACATACTGATCAAATGGCTTAATTGAAAACCAATAGATTTCGATACGTCTTCTGCTGTCTCCAACTGTGAGACCGACAAGTCAACAGGGTTCATTATTTGTTCATAAATAGCGGATGTCAAGGCCATTTGGTTAGTATTCAGCGGTTTCATACGATTGCAGGTACCTAGATTTTTCCACGCCCATTGTAATTCTAACATCTAGAGTTTATTAAACATGATTTGATTCGACTGACTGACAAATAATACGTCACCTGTTAACTTGGTGTCATGTCAGACGTGCCTTCTTCGGTTTCTGGTTTAAGACAGCACTTCAGTATAATGGACGTGAAAAGTTGGTGGGCGAGGTAACTAGTCGCAAAGGGAAGTTAAAATTGAATTTTGAATACATAAATTCTGAAATTTGAATAAAGTTTTGAATTAAAATTGAAATGCGTTTGTAGAAAAACGATTATGAAACACGGAAGTAATATGTGTGTGTGTACACACACACGCACACACAGAGTAGAGTCTCGATAGTAGTTCGAGTCCGTATAGTTCGAGGTAGCCCGGTAGAAAAATAATATCTACTCCGAAAATGGTGGGGCATTAGTACCAGAAAAGGGCGTCAACTCAAAAACAAAAAAACTCTTGATTCATTGTTTAAAAAGTAAGTTCCATGCAAAGTAGCCTACGGTATTTTGTTTTCAAATATTCATACATTACAGTTTTTAATATTACTGAATGTCATTTTTAATTTTAGTGTGTGCATTTAATAAATAGATTTGTGAGTGTTAACGAAAAACTTTTTAAAATTTTTATTTAATACTCATGGATATAACCTAATTAAACGAATGACGATTCGTCGTCGTTTTTTCATTTTCCTTTCCCTCTCGAATGTTCTCGGAAGCACGCGTAAATTAGTAAACAAAACCCACATACAGAGCACACCATTTTACAGATTTTGTATAACATTTCTTTTAGATAAATTTCCAGCATACACTACAAAATCAGCGGTTCTCCCAAACTGTGCTCCGCGAACATCTCCTAGTGCTCCTTGAAGGAATTGGAAGAATAAAGAAATGACCAGGTCTTAAAAATGTGATTTAAGATATTCGGCTCCAGCTGTCCCAAATTCAACCAGATATAGCTAAGTTATGTAAATCAATTCAGTCTCATCCCTCTCACTAGAATAGTTCTTTTACGGTCCCAAGTAGCATTTTTGGTTTTGCAACATTAAAAATGGTTTTATGTACCAGATCTATGAGGATATATTATGGATTTACAATACTTGCTTTTAGTTCGTTTTAAAATGTGTTGCCTTAATGTGTTTTTTTTTTTTTGTAATGTATGTAGTGAAATTAGAGTTGAAAATATTTGTTTGTAATGAAATAAACTAATAAAGCCTGTTTCATATGTCTAAAGTTCTAACTTCTGAATGTTTACCTTCTATCCTCAAATATTATGGTTATATAAGTGCTAGGTGAAAATTAGTGCTCCGTGATGAACTTTTCTACTGAAAAGTGCTCCATGACCTACAAAGTTTGGGAACCACTGCACAACATTATCACGCAGAGATGCTCCACATTATAAAGCACAGTGCGGGGTGCTCAGCGCGCCGGCAGAACGCGGTAGATCCGCTAACGGCAGATAATACCGGCATTTTGCGTAGGTCCAGTTTTCGGTAGTTCGAGGTTGGTTTGATCCCAATTACCTCGAACTGTCGAGACTCTACTGTACTGCATTTCTGTACAGACATTTTGTTTGCTTTTAATAAGTTCACTTTAGTATATATTTCGTAGGTGTGAGCAGGAATATACGGTGAAAGATACGTTCAAATGTTACACTTTAACAAAGGGCCGGTTACTGATTAGGCTTTTGTTCGTATTTAAGATGGTAACACACATGGACAAACGTCTGTATTTCATAAATTAATCAGAAAAATGTGGTGCACAAGAATCGCAAGTCTGTTTCTTGTTAGCGCACTGTTGGTACAATTTAGAAATTACCTTTAGACTACAGTGCGGTATGAAAACATGTTTTTTAAAAATGTGAATCTTATAAGTAAACGCTTTAAAATGTTAATGTACAATTAACATTAATGAGTTAAAAAATAAATAAGTAAGCAGTATATTGTTGCTAACAAATTATTTTTACTTTTGCAAATTAAGTAAGTGTTTTTTGAGCTAATATAATTTTTAAAAAAACATTGTTTTAAAATTGCTTTCGTGAACTAATTGATTATTTTTTCTTTACAGGTAAGTGTGGATCTGAGCTGTGATTCAGCATGACGTAAGTAATGAAATGTCTAAACGAACAGATAACTATAAATATTAGCATAACTTCCACAGCGGGTCCAATCCCCTATTTAAGTTACTTTTAAAGTAACAACCTTCAATTTGAAGTGCTGGTTATTGTGTTGGTACGTTGTTGCTGCAATCTTAGTACCCAAGATTATTGAACAAAATACTTTTGAGAAGAAAAATCAATTTCGGCCTTGAAGGAAAGTCGGCATATCGTAATCGAATTGTACAATCGTAAAAGATGGTGACGGTTGGGAACATGTAACTTCGTGCATTTAGGACTAATGTACCTACTTTTGTTACGTTGGAAGTGAGAACACGAACTGATAAAACATAACAAACACACTGACATAATTAGAAGTATTTTTACCGGGCTGTTTTGCCGTGGGCCAGGGTTTACAAACAAACCAAACGTTTCAGCAGCACCACTGGCTGCCATCTTCAGTGGAATTCGAGTCTACCTGAACGCGGGGTGTCAAACGTCAGGCCCACAGTACTGTGGTGAAGGCTACCGTACTGTGGGCCTGACGTTTGACACCCCGCGTTCAGGTAGACTCGAATTCCATCGAATTCCACTGAAGATGGCAGCCAGTGGTGCTGCTGAAACGTTTGGTTTGTTTGCAAACCCTGGACCACGACCAAACAGCACGGCAAATACTTCTAATATAACTGACACCGGCCGTGAAAGCCTTAGAATTACTTTACAACTGACATAATTTATTGTCATACTTCATCACTTGATCAGTAGGTAATAAAAGATACACTTGTCCAATTAGGTTTTCTTTTACCCTCGCTGTGAATGCTGAGACCCTGGACAACATTAATTTTTCACGTTTTTATGAAAATACACACGGTTTCGGGTGTATACGAATCGTCAAGGCTTGAAAAGTCATAGGACGTTAGACAACAAAAGTGTCCCCTGACAAATATTCTAAAGTGTGACCGCTGACGAAAGATATCGGTGTATAGAATAAGTGGAACAGTATTCGTAATGACAACAGAGACAGTTGAAGTCGCACGTGTGCTGGATTAATGATGGGTGATAACATTGAGTTAACCTCTGGCGACTGCAAACTGATTTGCTTAACTAGAAACACAAGACCATCGATGTGTTCTGATGCAGGGGTCTCGAACTCGTTGCATATGTAGAACCCGTTAACTCTCTATGAGTCAGCCGCAACTGAAATAATGACTGTAAAATAATTTAGCCGCAATTTTACATCATTTTAAATATTGTGTAAAGTAATTTACTTAATGAACATAGAGAGATCAATGTTTTTAGAGTTGTCTAAAGAAGTTTTAGGACTTAGAAAAGTAAGGCTAGGTACATTGTTTTAAAAAAATATTTACATTTATAAAACTAACAATCAGCAGAGATTTGACTTAACGTAAAAATAAAGGTTATAAATTTGGATTTACATAGTTTGATGAGAGTTTTTGATGTGAGACTATACCAGACAGTAAACTCAAAATGCATTCATGGTCCATTCAAGAATTTTGGGGAATAGTGTATGTTAGTAAATAGACTAAATGTACTGTGTAACGTTTACTAATTGGTGTTTGCGTTTTAATTATAGTACGTCTCATGAATTACCGTGCAAGGATTTGAGCACAACGAATAAATTCATTAATAATTTAAGAAAATCGTAAGAGATCATTGTTCGTCATTCAAGTGTCATAAAAATATACAGTTTCTAGGAAGAGACATAAAAATATGGTTCTAGCTTCGGTTTATTAACATCTCGGAGTATCATTTTACAATTAATCGTGTATGTGATTTCTGCCCACCTCGTTCCCAAATATTATTGTTAGGTGTTCTGCCCTAAGGCAGGTCTTCAAATGGTAAAACCTCTCCAAGCTGTCCTATCGCATGCCAGTCTTTTCGTTTCTTCGTCACACCCTCTGATTTTAATGCTATCTATTAACTTCATTCTTCTACGCCCTTTTCTTTTTTCTCCTTCTATGACAATTATAAGCAAGCAATCTCTTCTTAAACAATGACCTAACTAATTCCTTTTCCTATTTTCTATTACATTCAATATTGTTCTATCTTCCCCTATTCTTCTTAAAACTTCATCATTCGTTACTTTATCAACCCACATTACTTTTTCCATTGCTTGCCAAACCCACATCTCAAATGCTTCTAATCTTTTCTCATCCTCCTTCCTCAGTGTCCATGTCTATGCACCATATAAAGCAACGCTCCACACACAACATTTGGCCAACCTTTTCCTTAAATTCTTATTAATTTTGCCACACAGCAGTCACGTCTTCCCATTAAATGCCTCTTTCGCTATAGCAATTCTTGCTCTAATTTCACGAGTTCAGAACATACCTTCACTTATCAAGCTTCCAAGATACTTAAACAACTCCACCTGTTATATTTTCTTTTGCCCTACCTTTATGTTTGCCCTTTTTCCTCCTCTGCTAATCACCATACACTTAGTTTTTTCCTTATTAATCCTCATTCCATATTCCTCGTATAATAAATTCAAATCTCTTATCATTTCATTGATTGTTTCTTCCTTTTCTTCGTTTCCAAATAAATAATAATATTTGTATAAGAAGAGTTTACCGGGTTGTTTGGCTGTGGTCTACGGTTTAATGACAAACCAAACGTTTCAACAGCACCACTGGCTGCCATCGTCAGTGGAATTCAAAGAAATCCAAGACCTCCTGAACGTAATTAGGTTGTTATCGTCAGGCCCACAGTACCTACATTCTGGAGGTCTTGGATTTCTTTGAATTCCACTGATGATGGCAGCCAGTGGTGCTGCTGAAACGTTTGGTTTGTCATTAAACCGTAGAACCATGGCCAAACAGCCCGGTAAACTCTTCTTATACAACTGACACCGGCCGTGAAAGCCTTAGGACAAATAACAATATTTATTTATTAAGAAGCTATACATTAAAATCTGGCAATCGTTTCAGTATCGCCGCCTTTAGTAACTATTGTCTTTGAGAACAGTCTTACTTACTAAAACGATCGCCGGAGGTTAATGTATACAACAGTTTAAGTCATCTAACAGCGAAAGTACGACGAGTTAAGGTATAAAGTTCACTGAATTGTTGAAATGTATAATTTATTTGGTTTATGGTAAAAAAAAAATTAAAATTTTTTGAAACTATGGAGAATAACGGCTTTGACAATACAAAAGTTTAAAAACTAGAATTTCAAACTTTAGTTTTTGGACGAGTAAATTTTCAGGTCGTGCAGTACATACGAGCGAAAACCCCGTATACGCAGTATATTTCCGTATCTTCCTAATTGTATCATATGACTTCTGAATGAAGTATAGATAATATAACTACAGTGGCCTCTCTCTTATCCGACTTGGATGGGACCGGGTAGCGGTCGGAAAATGGAAAAGTCGGTTAACAGAACGGTAGCTTATTTATGACCGTCGAGAACAATGAATTGAATAGCCTATATTTGAAATAGATGTACGTACAACCCACTTTGTACTGTATCTATAAATGAAATGCGTACAATAAAATTGGATAAATAGTTTAATTACAATTGTTTTAATTATCTTTGAGTACAGTAAATAGAACAATAAATAAAATATATACGGTAGTGCACCGGTTTTTGCGCTGTCACTCCCACCTAGTAATATTATCCAGTAATATTATACATCGATGATCAAAATACACACTGATTTATGACACAGTAAAATATTTTAACAGTGGTAATCATTAAGCATAGACAGTATTTTATCGTTAACAGAATATAATGTACGTACTGTACTTAATATTTATGAAAAACTGATTAATAACTTATTATTAGTGCCCGTATGTATAGTTAATTTCTTCCACCCTCTCCAGTGAAACAGTCGGTTAATGGAATGTTCGGTTAAGAGAGAGGTCACTGTACGTATTTCCATTATGCCTGTCCAACTCATAAGTAGTATCATAACCTAGATATTTGTCCCAGGCAAACCCCATCCAAACAAATCTTTGATCGAATAGTGTCCATCCCACAAAATGCACGAAGTTATACGACGTAATTTATCTTTGGCTGATAAATTAAGTGCGTTGTAAGAATGTGTATAATTAATTGTTTTATAGCTTCTTGGTACTTTTTTACCAATTCATTCCTAAAGGGTTAAACAATAATGGGATGCAATCACGGCTCGTAACTGTTAAAAACAAATACGTGAAAGTCCGGTTAAACGTTTTCCAATTTTTCAGTATTTATTGAGCAAATTGTATTTCAGATTTTCAGTATTTACACAGTAAACAGTCCGTTTAATAACAGAACAACAACATTATTAACGATTAGAAAACAAACACTGGCGTCAGATGATATCACTCGATAACGGAGGTAAATTCGATTTACGTTCAGTGGGGGTGGGGGTTGGGGGTTGTAACAGCAACATGTGCGTAGCGACTACCGTTTGGCGGTTGAGTTAGTGGTCACCGCTGTAAATGATATTTATGTAAATTGAGCCACCAGCAAATAATCGTAATAATAACTGAGTTCACGTACACACACATGTGCCCGCTCGTAGGGGGAGGAAGTGAGCACAGTTAGTTAAGCGTCGGAGAGTTATCAGTGTAAGCGATACGTGTCCGCGACCCGTGAGTGAGAGAGGGGTGACTGACAGCGGACAGTGGTTATAGATTTAATCAGCAGTGGCAGACAGTGCCTGCCGCAGATACGTGTCATACCACAAACACCTGTGTATTTGTTGTTACTACTCGTTTGTAACAGTTTGCAACTGGTAAAACACACTCCATTTAATGCGCTTTGTAGGGGTATAACTTACATTGCTTGCGTGCGTTTACAGTTTAACTATGCTTTTACTGTTCAGGCATTGTGGCCAATTCCTGGAACAATTTGTGTCAGCTGCAGGCAAAGAAAGTATTGTAGAAAAAATATGACAGTTAATTGTAATTGGAAATTTATGGTTGTATTACAGTTTTATGTTTTTTACTTTTTTGAGTCCTCCGCAGTTGTTATATTTATTTTCGTATTTACACGGAAGAAGGTTTAATCATTACAACCGAAAATAAATATTCCCTATTTGAAATATCAGATGTGATACACGTGGAGCAACAATATATGCCAATCGTTTTGGTCGGGTCATTCTTACAGATTAGATAAGGCCAGACAAGAGACCAGACCGACAGCCTAGTGAACGTAGGTTGTTTTGGGTTCTTCAGTCTTTCGACTGGTTTGTACCCTCCCCGTATATACCCGCCGTGCGTGTGTTACGGAGTCTCTCACAGGTATATGGGACCTACAGTTTAACGCCGGATCCGAACGACATAGTTGGGGAGGGTTTATACTAGGCAGGATACCTATCGCTGGTTTGCCATCGCCTTGAGAGGGGGGACGGTCGTATGAAAAGACTTCGAAATTCCTAGGTAACATACTCTCAGTTGAAGGAAGATCTATTAAAATAAGTTTTATTATGTGAACCGTGGATCCAAATCTTTGAATCATGAAAAGAGAGTCAAAGAATCTTTCGTATCATAATCGGATAAAGTTAAAAAAGGTAAGTTGTGTAAAAGGATGTATGCCTGTAGAATTACAAGGAAACGTTGATGAGAGAAATGCTACGAGAGACATAGGCCTACTAGAGAGACGGACTTCTTCCTTCACTGCTACGAGAGACATTAGGCCTACTAGAGAGACGGACTTCTTCCTTCACTGCTACGAGAGACATTAGGCCTACTAGACAGACGGACTTCTTCCTTCACTGCTACGGGAGACATTAGGCCTACTAGACAGACGGACTTCTTCCTTCACTGCTACGAGAGGTCTTAGGCCTACTAGAGAGACGGACTTCTTCCTTCACTGCTACGAGAGAAATTAGGCCTACTAGAGAGACGGACTTCTTCCTTCACTGCTACGAGATACATTAGGCCTACTAGAGTGACGGACTTCTTCCTTCACTGCTACGGGAGACATTAGGCCTACTAGAGAGACGGACTTCTTCTTTCGCTGCTACGAGAGATATTAGGCCTACTAGACAGACGGACTTCTTCCTTCACTGCTACGAGAGACATTAGGCCTACTAGAGAGACGGACTTCTTCCTCCACTGCTACGAGAGACATTAGGCCTACTAGAGAGACGGACTTCTTCCTTCACTGCTACGGGAGACATTAGGCCTACTAGACAGACGGACTTCTTCCTTCACTGCTACGAGAGGTCTTAGGCCTACTAGAGAGACGGACTTCTTCCTTCACTGCTACGAGAGATATTAGGCCTACTAGAGAGACGGACTTCTTCCTTCACTGCTACGAGAGACATTAGGCCTACTAGAGAGACGGACTTCTTACTTCACTGCTACGGGAGACATTAGGCCTACTAGAGAGACGGACTTCTTCCTTCACTGCTACGAGAGACATTAGGCCTACTAGAGAGACGGACTTCTTCTTTCACTGCTACGAGAGATATTAGGCCTACTAGAGAGACGGACTTCTTCCTTCACTGCTACGAGAGATATTAGGCCTACTAGAGAGACGGACTTCTTCCTTCACTGCTACGAGAGACATTAGGCCTACTAGAGAGACGGACTTCTTACTTCACTGCTACGGGAGACATTAGGCCTACTAGAGAGACGGACTTCTTCCTTCACTGCTACGAGAGACATTAGGCCTACTAGAGAGACGGACTTCTTCTTTCACTGCTACGAGAGATATTAGGCCTACTAGAGAGACGGACTTCTTCCTTCACTGCTACGAGAGATATTAGGCCTACTAGAGAGACGGACTTCTTCCTTCCCTGCTACGAGAGACATTAGGCCTACTAGAGAGACGGACTTCTTCCTTCACTGCTACGGGAGACATTAGGCCTACTAGAGAGACGGACTTCTTCTTTCACTGCTACGAGAGACATTAGGCCTACTAGAGAGACGGACTTCTTCTTTGACTGCTACGAGAGATATTAGGTAGGCCTACTAGAGAGACGGACTTCTTCCTTCACTGCTACGAGAGACATTAGGCCTACTAGAGAGACGGACTTCTTCGTTCACTGCTAGGAGAGACATTAGGCCTACTAGAGAGACGGACTTCTTCCTTCACTGCTACGAGAGACATTAGGCCTACTAGAGAGACGGACTTCTTCCTTCACTGCTACGAGAGATCTTAGGCCTACTAGACAGACGGACTTCTTCCTTCACTGCTACGAGAGGTCTTAGGCCTACTGGAGAGACGGACTTCTTCCTTCACTGCTACGAGAGACAATAGGCCTACTAGAGAGACGGACTTCTTCCTTCACTGCTTTTTTCATATAAAGCGACGTTTAGTCTACGCAACAAGTTTTAACCGTCTTCAGGCGAAAACAAACAATAAAACATAACAAATAAAAAATAAACAATACTCTGTCCAACAACCGACACAGTCAAAACACACTAAACTATTTACACATTCTGAATCATTTTGTAATAATGTTCAGAGAGACAGCTCGAGTCAAAAAATTGAAATGCTAAATACTTTGTGCTAACTCGGTATATATAATTTTTCTAATTTTCTAACGTTCATAGTGAATCCGGATCCGTACCGGCTGTTTATAAGACGTCAGTGACGGGTTATTGACGTTAGGCCTACTAGTCAGACGGACTAGTCTATCACTGCACTGGAATCAGTCGGTTGCAGAGATGGGTTTGGGAAGGTCAGAGATAATAAATAGGTACCGATCAGCAGTATGACTGACTCGTGTACTAGAACTGAAGAAACAAGAACAAGAAAAATAAGACTATAAATAACAAGCTTGCGAGGACCAGCGTTGTGACATTAAGTGGGGAACTACTTTTAACGCTGTATTTTCGTTTTATTAATTCAATTAATATTGATATTTGAATTAGCAGTCTCTGTAACTCCAACTTCGTCGTGCTTATTTGCTAAACTGCTAAATGTCATGTTCCAGACGAGGCCTTTCAGTGTTTCCACTGTTTTCAAGTACTAAACCACGACCAATGGTTTCAAGTCGTACTACCAATGGGTAGTAGAACAAAGAGAAGACCCCGAAGCAGATTTAAAGATAGAGGAGGACCTCAGTAAGCTCAACATAAGAAACTGGAAAGGCATGGCGCGCAATAGCGAAGAATGGAGTCGACTCTTGGAGCAGGCCAAGGGTCGTAGAGCCACGGCTGATGATGAAGACGTCACCTGTAGAGCCTAAAATGAAACATCGATTTTCACGTGGCACAATAGCACCAGGACAGGTCGTGGTTTAGGACTTGAAAATGGTGGAAACACTGAAAGGCCTCGTTCAGAACATGACATTTAGCAGTTCAGCAAATAAGCGCGACGAAGTTGGAATGCAATTAATCGTGTTACCATGTTATGGTGCTTCCTCTCGTCGTCTTTTTATTTATAAAATTACATTATTTAATTAAGCAAAGACGGCGGTGATAATTGGAATCGCACATTAAAGCGAATACCAAAAACGAGTGGATCATTACGTTGATGTCTCCGATGGAGAGTGAACGACAACAAAAGGCAAGACGAGGGACTGATGAAACGGATTTCATTACGAATGTGCATTGCTGGCGACCGACGTTTACGTCTAACTGTCGATGTCGTCTCGTTCCAGAACAGCTCTGACAGTTATGCTCCCCGGGAAACGTTGACGCGCGAGACATTAATATAACGTCTATAATAGAATGCAGCTGCGCGTCACGAATCCATCCCACCGTGTAGTCCGTAAGAGATAAGATCGTAGAAAGAAAATTTAGGCCAATTAAATGTAATTAATTTAATGAAGACCTTGAAAGCGCTGCACACACAAGTAGGTCTGTGTGTTTGTTACGAGAGAGTGAATTCTGTAAAGCAAATTGAAAACAGACGTCCGCAGTCTCGTTTGGTTACCCTATGCGTTCACGCTTATTCACGATTTACTGACAACGATACTAGAATGTAATAAAAATTACGTAAGACCATATTAACGTCTATGAAACTACGAACTCGTACACAGAATAATTAGTTGTGCGGAGCCGTATCAGCGAATCTCGTTCACTACGCAACAACTGTTAAATTAATCTACATTTACGCTTTTAAAATTTATCTTCGCCCGCTTGTAGATAGGACGGTCTATACCAGTGGTTCCCAAACTTTTCAGTCCGCGGACCTCCCAAATTTCACGGACCCCGTGTGAGTTCTGAAATAAAACAGACAGTAAATATGATACAAACTCTTACATTTTATTTAAAATGTATTTAAAAAAATTCTCTTACTTGCAAAATTATAATATAAATGGAATAAAATATAGTTTAAGGTGAACAGTGAAGCTGCTTTTGAACAGTTAGCTCTCCAATATTGGTTTTATAATGTCTGATAATTTCAATATTAAGTCTTGTTCCGATTGTGTAACCAGCGTTGCCAACCTCGGCTCTATATTTTCAGCCACACGTGTCGAAGTCCAACTACGTAGGCGTAAAACCAGCTGCACGGAAAACGTTTTGCTTAGATACAGTGCTTACGCTTATACGTGCACTAACACAGCGTGATCAGTTCTGCGTTTATGCGGCGCTCTAGTCAGTTCGGCTGACAACACATCTGCTACACAATATGATTTAAAGACATTATTAAAGCCATTAGTTTCAAATTACTTTTACAGTTACTATTAGTTTGAACCAAAAAAATGTACTGTAATCTTCTACTCATCGTTTTAAGATACTAAAATTTAGATTTCAGAGCATAAAAAAGCGGAGAAAATTACGGTATATTATATTTTTTCTTAAAAGTGTCCGCGGACCCCTGAAACATTGCTGCGGATCCCACTTTGGGAACCACTGGTCTATACTGTACTTATGTTATGTGGACAACGAATATTAGGTGAAAACCAAACTGAACACCACAGCAGTTTGATTATCACTATCTTCCTCCTAGGAAAGAATTTTAGTAAATTCGCTGCAGCGAGTACCTAACCTGATAAAAGTGCTATACTGTTTTAAATAAAGTAAGGTCATTACAGTACTTTTTCACTGATTCTTCAGTGTTCCATAAACATATCGTTCTAATTTTTGTAAATTCCACTTAATTTTCCACAAGTCGAAAAATGCGATTTAAAAACAAATGTATAAAATTTGATAACCCCTGGAACAAGTTAGGAATTTTGAATACCTTGGCTACGGTGTGTCTTATAACGCATCCAGCGACGTTGTGAATAAGTTGCATAAGTTCAACCTTATGTGCGGGACCATTAGGTGAAACCTTAAGTCGGCAAGTAAAGGAACACGCCTAAAATTCTACAACGTGATGGGTCTTTCCACACTTCTTTATGGGTCTGAGAATTGGACTTTAACGAAAGGCCAGGACAGTCGTATCCAAGCGGCTGAAATGAGATTTCTCAGGCACGTGGCAGGGTATACTCTCCATGATCGTAGAAGAAACACAGATATACGGCAGGAACTGAATATTATGAGTATACTCGACAGGGTCGCCCAGTATCGGCTGAATTGGTGGGAACGTCTTTACTGAATGGATGACTGCCGCATCACCAAACAACTCTGGAACTATAAGCCGAGGGGATGGAGAGGTGTAGGACGTCCGAGGAAGCGCTGGAGTGACCAGCTCTAATCTTTGCCTATTTGAGACCGGAACAAACCATCCTTGGTTTAATCCGTGAAGATATTGCTCGATCGTTCAGCAGTATCAATCGGTTTTTATTTTTTTACCACTCTTTATTAGTCAGTAACGGCTGTTGGGTAATGTCGGCGGATCCTTACAATGCCTACGTTGGTGATTCACGCGTAAGCGCCTTCACCCGCGTGGCGGGATTGCTCACATGACGTTTAGAGTAGATCAGAGTATTTGCAAATATGATGTTTTTTAAGGAAGACATAGCATGAGCGCTCGTTTAACTCCCCGAGAGAAGAGAGCGAATTATATTTCCGATTAAAACTCCTATTACAAAAAATAAATACTTGTTCTTTATCACGGTGAAAATGCCATACGATACACAAGATAGGTAAGATAAAGTTTGTTTTCTTTCCGCCGACAGATGCTTGCGGTTTCCACGGTTACTTGTTTTTCTCTGTCCTCTACGTATGTTTATTTTCTTTTCTCACACACGCGCGCGCGCGCGCGCGGGTGTGTTACGTGAAAATCGGTAAGGATGAGGCTTTTTGATGTTTATTTTCGGTGTCAGCGCAGCAGAGCGCCTGTATTACACATACAAGACACACAAACAATTACACCGGAAGAAACGTGGAACAAATATTGTGTGTGTTTAGTTTGGCAGTGAACAGCTGTGCACCAGTATCAACTGTTCTGTGATACACTCCATTGGGAACCTAAACTCTTGTCGCACGTAAACAAAAACAATAGGTGTACGGGTACCGAACAAACACGTAACGACCGATATCGATTAAGCACAATAATAGAATTATTCGTCTGTAAGCTCTTAAAACTAAGTACCATCAAAGTAAACAGTCTGCTTTGGAGTCCACGAATAACAAAAAACAATAAAGTCAGAATATATAAAACTATAGTCGAAAGTATAGGCCTATATTGGGAAGCACAACTGTGGGAAATTATTAAAAGAAATAAATCCAAAATAAAAGCTATGGAGATGGATCACTGGCGGAGGTGCTGTAGACTAACACAAGACTAGATAGAGTAGAGTGAGAAATGTAGAGATAAGACAAGCGATGAGAATCGACCTTGACATTATAGAAACAATAGAAGCAATAAGACTGAATTGGTTCGGACACCTAACAAGAATGTCGGATGACAGATAGCCAAGGAAGGTATGGGAATGGACTCCAGCCTCTAGAAGAAAAAAAAGGAAAACCTAAGACCTAAACGTTGATGGAAAATGGTCGTCGTGATGCAATGAATGCAAGAGGCCTTACAGAACAGGACTGTTTAGACCGGCGCCAGAGGAAGCTAGGTTGCTAGAGGCGGCGCCAGCCGTAATTAAATCGCAAAAAAAACATCAAAGACGTCACCGTCAAAATATACAAGCTAAGTTGGGTCGGACACTTACAGAGAATGGAGGAATGACATTCTACGAAGCATGTTTTCTACCGGAAACCAATGGGTAGTAGAACAAGGGGAAGACCCCGAAGTAGGTTCAAAGATCAGATAGAGGAGGCCCTCGGTAATCTGAACATAAGAATCTGGAAAGGCATGGCACGCAATAGAGAAAAATGAAGTCGACTCTTGGAGCAGGCCAAGACCCACCAAGGGTTGTAGAGTCATTGCTATTTATACGGTTGATGATGGCTATAGAGCCTAAAACGAAACATCGATTTTCACGTGGCACAACAGCACCGCATATATTTAGTCACAACGACAAAGTATTGTAATATTTTTACTTGAGAATCAAAAACTAAAATTTTGTGACCAATCATTTTGTCAAAACAATTGCAACCGCCCAATGGTATTACTTTCCCTGATTACTGCTAAACTTAGTAGTAATGACGTGAGTATTGTAACACAAACGTTGTATGGTTTGGGTTTAATGCGCGTCTTTCAAGGATTTACGCAAAGTAGAAAGAATGAAATGAATTTCTCCATGGCCTGATGACGTTCACCGTTGCGATTCGAGATGATGAGGGTCTAATTCTGAGGATGTCTGCACGGTCTCAGTGGACGTGTTGAGAGTAGGTCTTCTTGCTAACGGTCGTAATCGTAGCGTAGGACCAAACAACATGATTCTACCCGCTTCCTCTTTAAAAGCCCGCCTGACAAGTCAAACCACGACTCTAATGATTATTGAACATCAGGTACGATCGGATTTAGACAAGGCTGCAGGCTCTCTCCAAATTTATTAAATATATATAGGCTACTGACGAAATTTTGCGAGAATGGATAAACGTCTGTCCTGCAGGTATACGAATCTCGGATAAGGGATCACTTAGCACACACTATATGCAGATGACCAAATAATTATAGGGAAGAGTGAAAATGAGTTACAAAGGTCTATTTGTACCTTGCATACAATCTGGCAGAAATACAACTTTAAGCTCTCAAATACTAAGACAGAAGTAATGGCCTCTTTAGGGAAGAACACTGTAATAGCAAAAATTGTAATTGATGATAGTGTATTGGAGCAGGTATCATATTTTAATTATTTGGGTTGTGATATCTCATATAGGAAGGATAACTATATCGAGAGAAAGTTAACGTAGTTAAATTTAGTTATACCTGTGGAACAATAAGACGACTATTGAAGAATAAAACGTAGAGGGAGACACAGCTAAAGTTCTATAAGGTCGTGGCTTTGCCGACTTTAATGTACGGATATGAAGCATGGACCTTCCTGCAAATATACAAAAATACAATGGACTTTCCTGGATGTTTCAAAAATACAAACCTCGGAAATGAAATTTTTAAAAGCAGTTAAGGGATGTAGTTTGAGAAATCTTCTACGAAACGATGACATAAGGAAATACCTAAAGTTACAGTCAGGTCTGGAGGGAATAAAGGAATACAGGCAGAATTGGATGTCCCATGTGGAACGCATGGTAGACACGCGTATTCCTAAACAAGCGTCTGATGAATATAGGCCAGCGGGGACGAAAGATCGTGGAAGACCCTGAAAGAGATCTGGTCAGAGACTCTGTGAAATCGGAACGGGCTGTAGCCCAAGCCATGTAGTGAAGAAGAAGAAGAAGAAGATACAATAGGGTTGAAGAAGAAAGTAAATCAATATAATTGTCAACAAATAAGCAGTAGTAGATACGACAAGTGTGGCTTCGTACTGTGAGTCATGTGAGAATCACCTGCCTCTGTAAACAAACACATTATCTGTCTTATTAACATTTTAATCAACGTGAAATGCATTTTTATGAACTGCGTGAGTCACCTCACCGCAAACTGGTCATTGTATGGTAATAATATGATTTTAGTTGCTATGCTGATGTATAGACTATAGGGCTACTAATTTAGTACATATAACGGTGATTCATAAAAAATGACAAACCGTTTTGCAAAGTTTTTGATTGTTCCAGTTATTGATATGCTCTTTAATCGGTGGTTAGAGAAGAAATAAAGAATGCAATCTATTGATGTTTGGCGTTCATAATATTTACTAATATGGTACCTGAGCTGTAGAACTTGCCCACTATTGTGAACGAAGTGCATTTATTATTTAATATTTATAACTTTTTTTTTTATCGGCCATCTAAGGACCACATGCCAATTTCAATTCTTTATTCTTTGTTCTTTTATTTTCCCCCCAATATTCTTTCATCTTTTCACTGTGTCTCTTCTTCCTGTCTTCAGTCCACTTTGAACCTGAGTTTTTCTCTCGCCTACCCTGGACTCCTTCCATTTTTAACACTTTTACCCGAAAAACTTCTCTTTCAATTCCTTCTACGTTTATATTATTTTTTTCTAGATCCTTTTGGACTTCTTTAATCCAACTTGATGTTGACTTCTTCCCCCACAGATATTTGAAGATCTACTTTGTTAACCTATTGTCGTCCATTCTATATAAATGTCCAAAAAATAATAGTCTTCTTTTTCTCACTGTTTCTGTTATATTTTTTATACTTTGATATATTTCATAATTACTTCTTAATTTCCAACTTTCTGAAGTTTTTCGAGCATAATATTTTCCTAATAATTCGTCTTTCCAATATTTCTAGTTTGTCTAAATTATAATTCAATGCTAGACATAAATATTATTTATTATTTAATAAATGGAATATTATTTAATCAAATTTCTACGTTAGATAATTTTTCAGTTATCCGAAATATTACGATAATCGCGAGTACTCTACTGTGTAGGGATATTGCTTAATAACGTTACAATTGTCAGCAATCATAAAATAAAAGCTAAAAATTCCGAACAATCGGATTTGTGTTAAAATTCCCTTTAGTCAGACACTGGCTGGATTTTCCCAATATTTCAATTTTTTTAAAACTATTTTTGGGCTCTGGTATTAAAAACATAATGACATTTCTAGATATAGAACACTATATTCAAATTTTGATCAAAATTCTCTTTAATTTGATATCCCACGTGGAATTTACAATTTAGAGCTCTTGCCCTATTTTCTTGGCCCTGACGTCCCAAAATTTTTAAATTTTCTAAAATCAACACTACATTCAGATTTTAGGTAAAATTCTATTTAATCTGATAGCTACATGAAGTTTTGCGATTTTATCAGAATTTTCACCTGCTTTTTGGGCACTAACGTCCAAAAATTTTGAAATTAAAAAAATGAACACTGTATTCGTTTGTTGCTAAAGTACTTTTTAATTAGTTACTCCACTTGGGCGTTTGCGATTTTTTCACAATTTTGATCGCCTCACATTTTGGCTCCTGGCCCATATTTGGGGGAGTATCAACCTAAAAAACAATTGGGTTCTCTAGAGTAAAATTATGGACACAGTTTTACGATTTATTGTGGGTCGTACCCCAACAGGTAGGTAGACAGACGGACAAATACCAAACGGTCAAGTTATAACTGAGAACTCGCTTCGCTCGTTCAATTATTCGCCTGTTGGAAAGGCTAGGGCAAGTGTCTCTTGCAATATCAGTCAAGTTCGAGTTCGGGTCGAATGGCCAAATATAATAAAAATTATTTATTATAATTCCCACAGGATAAGGAATTTAGGAACCGTAGCCGAAACTGGGTATATTAGATTAAGAACGTCAAAGAAATAACCGAATGGAAACCAGTCGGGAATTCATGTAGAGTTACGTCAAGAAAGAGATGGATAGCAAAAGTGAGGAAAGATTTAAAATCTTTAGTAATCCGTAATTCGATAAGAGGTGCCGAAGACATGATTGTCGATGGTGCAAAATGCCTAACTCAGTTACGGTGTAGTCACATAGCCAAGAGAAAGAGAAATTAAGGTGCCTTTGTAATCGAGTGTTTCACCTTCAGTTAAAAATTTATGAAGCTCAAGTTCATATTTTTTATATATTAGAAATTGCACTTTCTTCTTCTCCTTCCCAACCTAATGGCCTGTTGCGGCTTCCCTGTTCCCTACTTTCAGCGCTTCCCAAGTCTACCGACAGATCTGCTCCCCTTTGGAATAAAGTGGCAGACCATTTTTGGTATTCTACTGTTTCGATTCTATCAAGATGTCTTCTCCACTTTCTCCCTGTTCATTTACTTTTCATAGATGGGAAATATGTTTTAGATCATTTCTGATCTGCTCATTCCTCATTCTAACATATCTCGTACACCACACTTTCACACACGTAAAGAATTTTATTTGCAAGGCTTTATGCGACTTACGTACCAAGGATTCTCTCCTATATTTTAACCGTAACCTTATAAAATTTAAGTCGTGTTTCCGAAAAGGTTTCCCCCTGAAAGTTCTCACTTGTTCCGTACAACAGTACGATTGAAATTTGTGGGTAAACGATTAGGGGCCGTAGGTACAATAAATCTAGTAGAATAAAAGCTATTTGATATTTTAGGTAAATATAAAAGGGAATGGTCTTGGTCTAATCATTAGTTCGTTGGATCATTTTAGAACCACGAGGGTTAAGTTTGAGTCCTGGTCGGGCAAAAATAGGCAACCTGGCACTCTCCGTCACAAAGAATTGCCATACTGGCGAGTTGTTTCAGTGTCCCGTTCGAAGCTGCAGGTCCTACATATCTGTAGAGAAGAAAGACTGCAAACGCTACAAACTACGAGTGTACGCAGGCAGATAGCGTGCACAAAAGAAATTATTTACGCTTTAAAATAATAACAAGTAGCGACAATGATATTCAAAGTAGGTTTCAAATAACGAAGCGTTAGCTACTAATTGGTCATAAACCTAAGCTTCTGATTACGTTAAACCGTTATTATATTCGGTAGGTGGGAAACACGTAGGTGTACGAGGTGTGTTCATAAAAAACCAAACGTTTTGAGTAACACATCAATCCGCACAAACGACGCGCCGCGACTTTGCGCGCACCTAGCGATAGTTTTTGACAACAAACTACCACTTATTGTGTTCCGCTATTAGCAGTAGTCTTTGAGGTATATCACATTGAGTGGGGACGTGCACATGCTGGCCGGCGGATTAGTGACAAAGCGATTAAGAAAGACCGCGAGAACAACGTGTGCGTATGGAATTTTGCAGCAAAACTAGGTTAAAACTTTTCAGAGACATTCTGGTTTTCAATTAAGCATACGCGGAAGCCTGCGTGAGGCGAACGATTAGTTTAAAAATTTTTAAAGAGGAAAAACAATGGTCGGTGCAGATCAAAGCGATATCGAAGATCATGGGAAGAGAGCTCGTGATGTAATTGTAAATCATCGTTTAAATGCCGATACTTTCTGACAGAATCCATTTAAGATCGTAAAATTAAATTTTGATAGAAAAATTTAAATGTATCGTATCACTGAAAAATTCTTACTGTGTTTGTTGACGACGATCAGAAAGAGACCTGTTTTGAAATCGGCCAACAACAGCGTACCAATGCAAATGGTAATGAAAACTTTGGAAGACAATGGAAATAGCTCTGTAAAGATTTTACGAAGTCAGCAGCAAAATTTTTTACACACACGTTGTGTTAAGATCTTCATTCTCACTTCATTATAAATCCGCCGGACGGTGTGTGCCCGTGCCCACTACAGCGCGTGTAGCTCGAAGACTGAAGATCGTGACGGAACAGAGAAAACGGCATTCAGGCGTCAAAACCTGTCGCTAGCAGCACTTAATTCTGCAGCTCGCTCTATGCGCTAGTTGACGTGCTACACAAATAGTTCGGTCTTTTTTTGAACACACCTCGTATATTTGCAGTTTAATTGATAATTGAATGGGTGGGTGTATCGTTTGTAGTTTCAACGAAAATTCTAGGTGTGGATTGCAACAATTTGGGCAAATCATTAGTTGGTAAATTACGTAGCGATTCGTAATGTATCGAGGTCCGCCAGCTATTAAGAGGAACATTTTACAACACGCGTAGATAATTATTATCTGAACCGTGGACAGCCATTTCTCTCACGTTCGGTGTCACACAGCTCACATTAAATACTAGGCCTACTGTATTTTTCTTTAACCAATACTCTCTGTCTGTCTGTCTATCTGTCTCTCTCTCTCTCTCTCTCTCTCTCTCTCTCTCTCTCTCTCTCTCTCTCTCTCTCTCTCTCTCTCTCTCTCTCTCTCTCTCTCTCTCTCTCTCTCTCTCTCTCTCTCTCTCCCCCCCCCCCGTCTGGATAGTGAGTGTTTACGTCAAGAGTCCGACATCGCCTATTTAAGAAAATAGACAAACCGTTTATTAGGAACGCTTTAAAACGGTTGAAAGGCATTTAAATGGTCGGCATTCTGGTAATGCGAGTTTAATAGCTACTCTCATGTTAACCACACCTCGACTAAACACTTACACGAGCTTATCTGTCCATCTGTTGTTAGCTGTTATTATCTTTTCGTCTTGCTTATCTACTCATCGCTAGTGTGTCTATCGTGAAATCAATTGAATCGCGTCGGACGCACGGTAGATTCCCCGTAGACATTTCTTTCCATAGTTTCCGCCGTGTTTTAGTACAGCCTGCATGATGTAGGCTCCAATGCGGAGACATCGTTAGAGTGAGTTTAGGGAAAGACGCGTTGTGAGTATTATACATTTCAATCTAAACCGTCACAAGACATACTTCCGTTATTCCGCCAGACGTAAACATTCTTCTTATGTAGTACTAATCAGAAAATTGGTCCGTGTATATAGAGAGAGAGAGAGAGATGGAGGGGGTCTACAGTGTAACACTGACTCCAAAAGGCCAAGACTTCTAAGAGATACTAAGCTCCTTTACATTTTGAATAACCGCATAAAAGCCAAATTATTTCTGCCTTCAACTGGTCGGTTTGAACTGGAACTGATTGGAAGAGCCAGCTACAGTAAGAGTATTGGAAGAGTTTGCCTACAACTATTTCACCATAGTCATTTCGACGGGGCACTTAAAAAAAAATTGTCTTAAAAAGTTACAACCACTGTAGTTTACAAACAGAATGAATTGTCACTGTTGCACACCACTATAGAAAAATTACCGTATTCCGATTAGCGCTTTCAAGCTTCACAGCTCATCGTCAGATCAGAAATCTGAATAATCGGAATAATTTTTCTATACTGGTGTGCAACAGTGATAATTCTGTTTGTGATTATAACCACTAACACAGCTTTCTTAATTAAATTTCCAATGTAGTTTATTTTGAAGGACAAAATAATGTCTGGGGAGTGGAAAAGAAGTATAATTTAAGCGATCATGCGTCTTAGTATGACTAAACGTGGGATGACAGTATGGTTCATGGTGCGTAGATGCGTTTGCTGAACTGTTACATAATAGGATAGGATGTAGATTGAATTACTGACAACAGAAATGAGAACAGCATTCATATTTCACAGTATCATTGTAACACAGTAGAAACAACTCTCATTGTGGTTTTTCCCATTACTATCGGGTGAGAATCAGCATAGACTGAGAAACACCAATAACACCAGTCGTTGCCATTATGTTCATCAACTTGACGTAGCCTAACTGTTTTCAAAAATTTACAGTGACCACATACTTTTATTTAGTGATTCACTGTTTTAAATTTATACTGCAAAAGATACATCACGAGTGCATACTTTGTATTGGGAGTGAAGCTGTACACTACAATTATTATTCCATTACATTCGAGCGCGTGTTTATTGGAACGGTAAGACGTACTGTCTGTTTATGTACCTCCTTATACTGTGTACTTTATTCTGTAATGGGACAGGATTTTTGGAAAATCAAAAAAAAAAAATCATTAGCCGTCTAAATAGTTTCAGATGCACCATCCCGCCAACAAAATTTAGACGCATCTGTGGAACGATTCAGAGATACCTAAAAAATAAAACACGGAAGGATACCCGAATGAAACTGTATAAAACTATCCCCACATTCGTGTATATGGCTATCCCCACATTCGTGTATGCTAGTGAGACATGGGCTCGTGGTGAAAGGGACGTGTAGAGGATTCAGGCAGCCGAAATGAAATTTCTAAGAGTAACGCAAGGTTGTTCTCTCTTAGATCGGAGACGAACGAGGATATTAGAAGCGATTTAAACATTGGATCATTGCACCAGAAAATTGAAGACCACAGAAGGAGATGGTGTGAAGACTTGAATCGCATGCCTCATATCCGTGTACCTGTGGCTGCCTTGGGTTATCATCCTACTGGGAAAAGAGATGTCGGTAGACCGCGGAGGAGATGGGTTCCGGAACATGTCTTCGGCCTAGTCCTTGGAGTGCTGCTGTTGCTGCTGATGATGATGTAACATTCCTTTTCAAAACTGTCTCGCCTTTCAGAAAATCGCGCAGCTGTCAATAGGTCACATATAGTTTTTTTTTAAATGGATTACGAACTGTTAGTCGTAATTCTGCCTACGCATCAATGCCATCGTATTACGAATAAAACCCTACAAAATAAATAGCCTTCTTACTTGATGAAAACCACAAAAGAGTACAAACGACAAGCAGGCCTAAAAATTTAATATGAGACCGCACATCAGTAGTAGCGATATTTGTAAGACAATACAGAACAATTTATATTATTCAATATTTGAACAATACTCGAGTCCAGAGTAGAAAACCTGTCACCACATTTACGTGGATGCCGAGTTCACAGATTCCTCGCAAGTTTATGAGACTTGTTGAATGCTGGAACACCACTCGCTGGTTTGCCACCGCATTGGAGAGGTAATCGTGCCATTGTCAGAAAACCAATTGGTCAAACGTATTGTTGACCGCAGGGGAGGGGGATCGAACACAGACGCGTGGTCTAAAATGCTAACACCGTATAATATAATGATGTATATTAGGGTGTAATAACATATAAATAGCGGAAAACTGAACATTATGTAACGTTCAAACTGGACATTGTTCTAGAAAAAAAAGAACAACATAGCAAATCTTGAGTGGAGGGAGGTGACGGGCCTGCGGCAAAGACGGCTTTTCACCGACATGTAAATAAATACATTGTCTGCCGACACATTGTTGTTACAGTAATATTGTTCGCCCAGTCCTGCTGCCTGCGCGGGAGAGAAAAATAATAAAACTTTTTCCATTTAAAGATAAAGAAAAAAACAGACAGCGCTGAAAGTAAAGGACAGGAAGCTTTGAAATGGAAATTGTGAGTGTGTTAGAGTGACAATTTGTTAGAGTCGCTGTACTGCTGCCGGTCGCCATCAACTGTGTGCATGTATAGAGACGAGACGGTTTGATAGAGCCGATTCCCCGCGTCACTCAAACTCGACAATGCGACCACTGAAAGTACAGTAACGTTTATATCAGAGAATTGTTATGAATAATCGTTATTGTAACGATTTGTAATTAGGATTAGTTTTAATTATTTTATAAAATTTAATTATGTTTGATAATTTGCTTGAATTCCGGAGAATTACCAAATAATAAGTACGTTTTTCAGCTCCAGATTGACTCAGCTTCTGAAAATCATCATTATCATCTTCACTACACGATTTAGGTCGTAAAGATCCCCCAGCCATCTCATCCTGGATCTACCCACACACCTGTGTCCTTTAGGTTTGTTTTATAGACTTGTTTGGCCAGTCTGGAATCTGAATTCTTTCTCAGTGCTCTTTCCACCGTTGTTTGTAATCTTTTAATTTTTCATTGAAGTTAAAAACTTGTAATTCTTCTCTTATGGTCTCATTCTTTATACTTTCAAGTTTAGAACACCTTTTAGCACCTCTTAAGAACGCCATTTCCGAGGCCTGCATTCCACTGTCTTGTTTCATGTTTGTTGTCCATAATTCACACCCGTAGGACAGTACAGGGACCCCCATAAATTGTTAAACTTTAATTTTGTATATCGACGTACCGTATTTCTAAAAATACAGTTGATTGTGTCACAGATCGTCTGGAACGTGTTTAACTTGACAGCAGTATCATAGCCAATATCGTTTTCGAAATAATTAAAAATTTGGGAATAAAAATTACCGGACGTTATGGCCCGTAAGGGGGCAGCCCCTATCCGGTACCCCAAACCCTCAAAGACAGCCGGATGGAGTTAATGGTAAATGACTGCAACCCAAAAAGTAAACTTTATAGTCACTCTATAATTTATAAGAACAATAAAATATAATTGTATAATTAAAAATATGAGGTTTTTAAATTTGATTGTAGAAGAAAAGTTCCAAAGCAGCTGGACGGATTAAAATATAACTTACCTAACTTAATGTCAATATCATAATTCCTATCATACCCCACAATGGCTTGTGAAAATAAAGTTGGGAATAGGTTGGGAATAATAATATGCTGTTAAATCGTAGTGCTGGCTGTACTTTCTTCATTGTACGAGTGGCAAAAGTAGTTTTCAGCCAAATAGCTTGTAACTGTTTACAATTTTCTAGGCATTTATCCTTTTTACTAAAGCAGTTTCTATTGCGGACTCCTTTATTTTTGTATCTTCCGTATAGATACATTGAAATCTAGGTTACAATAGACGTTTGATACGTGTAAGAACAAGAAATGAGCTACGTAAGACGAGTTAAAGAATACAAACGAACAAATATTATAAGAAATCATAAAACAGGACAATAGGTGTATACAACAAGGCAATTATAATGAAATTATAATTCATTTCACGCAATAGGCCTGCAGGCTGTTGGGCGCCCTGGCAGTGATACATATCGCGTTTTATCTCCGCCAGAGAGAAATCCACCATCTAGTAACTACGCGCGGTGGAGAGCTACACTATAGAGGGGGAGTTGCGTGCTCGTGTGTGCAGCGTAGTTGTTATTTATCTAGCCGTGGAATGTATACAGGCCCACTGTAATTGACTCCAGCGATAGAGATGAACAGGGAGACTCGATCCCACGACCGCCAGCACAGCCGTTGTGATGGTGAGTTGCAACGAAACCACTGTTCCGACCCTCACTACAAGAAAATTAAATAGACATCGTGAGAGGATGTAAGGAAATCTTCTGATAGTTCCTATCCGTTTCGGATGTTGGATATCATACAGAGTATTTTAACTTTCTGCACTGCTGTACGGAATAAGTCAGTTGTATTCATGCCAAACCAGGCCTTAAATTTCTCAGCCATGATATTCTCGGTCGCCCAACTTCTCTTTCCAAGTGCTTTTCCCTGTAGTATGGACTTCAATAAGTAAAATCTCTGTTCATTTCTCATAAGATGTCCCAGATACTGAAGCTTTTTTGTCTTCACTGTGTTAATAACTTCCCTTTCTTTCTTAATCTTTACAAGAACTTCAACATTAGTTATATGTGCTGTCCATGAAATGGTCAGTATTCTACGGTAAAGCCACACGTCGAAAGATTCCAATTTTTAAGTTGTGGCTTCAGTCAAAGTCCAAGATATGCTCGGTAGAAGAGCACCGAGAATACGTAGCAGCGTAAAAGTCTCATCTTTGTGTTTATTATGTAAGGAAATACTTTATCATAAACAGAAGAAATAAATTTGTGATTATGGTCTCCAAGTCGCGTATTGAAATAAAACTTATAGTTTTACCTTATTTCCTTTCCATCTTGCGACTTCGTTATATGTCATACACGACATGTTTCGGGAAACATATTCCCATCTTCAGGTTTAAAAACTTTTCGTTCTCACATGAAGAACTTGTCAACGTAAATAAAAACTTTTACTAACATCATTAAAAACACACAACATTAATAACGTACCACGCGAAGAATCAGTGCGCACTGTTCGGGTTCATAATCGCAAAATATGAACCCGATTGTTTGCGATTATGAACCCGAACAGTGCGCACTGATTCTTCGCGCGGTACGTTATTAATGTAGTGTGTTTTTAATGATGTTAGTAAAAGTTTTTATTTACGTTGACAAGTTCTTCATGTGAGAACGAAAAGTTTTTAAACCTGAAGATGGGAACATGTTTCCCGAAACATGTCGTGTATGACATATAACGAAGTCGCAAGATGGAAAGGAAATAAGGTAAAACCATAAGTTTTATTTCAGAAGAAATAAAGCTGAAGCGTAGGTATAGACCGAGAAAGACGGGAATGATAACGGAGAAGGTTACTGTGAAGGGATACAGTGATAGCCGTGAAGGGAAGAAAGAGACGGTTAACACAAAAGTTTGCCTTGGTAGTCTTTTGTATTTTTGATGTGGGAAACTGTTTTCCTAGAATCCGTTAAGCAGTCACCAAATTACCGGGCAAAAACAAAAATTTATTATCAAGTGATCAGTAGTACATTTTAGATATAGTCTCTCAAAATGAAATTAATTGAATTTATCCAAAACAAAAACGAAGGAGAAAACGGCGCGCGAATTACCACAAAAATAAAAATAAGGAATTCATTCGGGTTTGGAGCCGACTTGGTTTCACCAACACACTGGATGTGCTGGTCATTATTTCGCATACACGTAAAGTGACGAAACCAAGGCCACAAAATTGTGTGCATCGCACCTGTTCTCCTCGTCTCTGCCCTCTTGATACAGTAATTATGTTTTGCGTAACAGTCAGCGGTGCTAGCCAGACCGCGAAGTGTACTCTTTGTCTGTCCCGTACACGATGTGTACTCGTAGGTGGGCGCGTATAGGTCTACATTGCCACTTGAGCTTCTTTACCATTTACTATAGCATAATAATCACGCTGTGTGTGTTAATGTCGCCTCTGAAAGCAAGAACCTGTAATTATTAACGTATTAGCTCCACTCGTATAGTTACGTTGTTGACAAGTTCCTGTATCACCTAAACAAGGGAGTAGGCTAACAGTAGAATGTCGACGACACAACGGGCCGGCTTGATTGAAGGTGTTGCGCTGCATTTCGTTGAGACTCACACCAAGCCGACGGGGACTAAACATCTTCATGACTGGGACACTGGCTTTAAGCCGCCTTTACACCGGTGTTAGTAACACGTGTTACAAACAATTTTAAGTAACATTTTGAAAAACGCTTCTGAATTTATTACCAACAAGCTGTGTTACCAACAGAAATACCGTGTTATTAACAAGAATTTTGTTACCACTAGAAGTCGGTAAAGTTCAAAGAATGTTGATAACATTTGTTGGTAACACATGTTACCTAGTCTCTTCGATGTTAGTAACAGTCTCCAGTCGCTAAAAAACGCAAGGTCACTGCAAGCTTTTCATTCACAGGAACAGCTTTCCTGTAATTAGTGTCTTGTTTGCAAATTTCATGTCCTATCATTGATGTTAAATATTCGAAGTCACAGCTAGTCAGTCTTAAAGAGTTTTTAAAGCTTCCGTCACACCTTAGTTCGCCTGACAAAAGATCAACGTCATCTTCATTCAAATCACTTAACAGGTCACTTCCACTGTATCTACCTCTTGCCTGCCGTGAAGGTCTCAACCTGAATCTTCTTGGTCTTCTCTGCTTTGCCAAAATCACACACGCTGCTGTAGTGAGAACAATGTCTTCAACAGTCGACAATTTTCTGCCAACTGACCAGGCGAGGCGCGGTGGCGTGGTGATGTGTGGCAAAATGTTAATAAGAACCAAAAAGTCAACTAGTGTTCTGTTAGCAACATTTGTAACGTTTGTTACTAACACCTGTGTAAACGCGGCTTTATACACAAACATGTTCTTGCGTGATTGGGAGCAGTAAATGTTTTCACTCGTGAAGACTGTGTGTGTGTGTGTCTACGCGCGCGCGCGCAAGGGAAAAATGAAAGCGTGTCGGTAATCACGCACGCACATTCCTTCGCACATCATTCTCCTGGTTAGGTAGAGTTTTGACAGTGCGCTTTACCAAACTCTTTACCTAGTACCTAGTGTGTTATAGTCGTTCGTTCGCTTGTATAATTTAGTATGTTATACGTTTGTATGTTATTCTTTCGCTTTGTATAACTGTTAGATGTTTTGTTATTCGATAATTTTAACTCAAAGTCTCGAACAAAGGTAAGTGACTACATTAATTGGTGTTCTGTCCTAAGGCAGGTTTTCAAATGGTAAAAGCTCTCCAAACTGTCCTATCCCATGCCAGTCTTTTCGTTTCTTCGTAACACCCTTTGATTTTAATGCTATCTATTAACTTCATTCTTCTACGCCCTCTTCTTTTTTTCTCCTTATATGATACCCTCCATGACAGTTGTAAGCAAGCAGTCTCTTCTTAAAGAATGGCGTAACCAATTCCTTTTCCTATTTTCTATTACCTTCAGGATTCTTCTTTCTTCTTCCCTATTCTTCTTGAAACTTCATCAGTCCTCCTCACTTTTTCCATTGCTCGTCAAACCCACATCTCAAATGCTTCTAATCTTTTCTCATCCTCTTTCCTCAGTATCTGTGTCTCTGCACCATATAAAACAAAGCACCACACATAACATTTGGCCAACCTTTTTCTTAAAAGTGACTATAACGGTGTCTATAATCTTTAACCCACGTCCCCTCCGTTTTCGTCTCTTGTTTGTTAACATGGCAGTCACACCAGCAAAAACTGTGGTCAGTACGATATTTCTTCGTCGGAAGTCCACTCTAAAACCTTGTAGTACAAAAGACACTGTGCAACTTGCAGACGTTCCATGGGATTAGCTTTCGCCAAGCAAAGCGTGCGCGACTGCCGTTTACACGCAAATTCTTTCGTTTGTATTTACAAGTTGGTGCGGTTTCTTGCGCGAAAGAGCGTGAGTGCATTTTTTACAGTTTGACAATCGCGCGTGCATACACGATTATTTTTATTTTTTTACCAAACACAAACCTTTTACGCTCTTTGGCGTACGGAAAGGAGTGACCGAAAGTGCTTGTATGTAAAGCCAGCTGATGTGACTGGCGCGTAAATGGGACCCTACCGTTGTGGGAACTCAGTATTAGATCGAAACGTGTGAAATAAAGTAGTATAGCTATTTGACTGAGGTCACGTCACTAGTATACGGGTGTAAGATGAAGCAACCGAGGTGTTACATAGCCCTGAATTTGAATGTGCTTTGTATTTCTGGTGTACAATGCAGCCAAAAACAGGCGCCGTCGTCCCGTACGTAGTGTGCAGGAATTCGAGATTCAACGCCTTAAGGCCTCGAAACATAAAACTACACAACTCAACCCGTTGTTAACAAATGCGCAGGGACACACTTATTGTATGATCAGTCTAATTGCATTTTGAAAGTCATCGAGTAGTTTATGACGTCACACAATTGTTAATTTTACCATTTTAATTATGCAGCAAATGAGTGCTGTAGCGCGTGTGTATGTGTGATGAGGGCACAGTAATTTATCGTGGCTGAAGTGTTTTTAATAAGCGTTTGCGTATCGCGCTCTACGTATTATTTTAACAGAAGGGAATTCATTAAAAACGGATTTTGCAAATTTAATCAGATAAATATTTTAATTTAATATTTTGTACTTTTAATTATTTGACTTGTTTCTGCCAAAATTTGACAGCCTCTCTTTGAGTGTTCACCTCCTTTAACATTCGTTCTATCACTGCCACTTATCTGTTTCGGATTCCATTTCTGAATGTTCTCCAATCTCCAAATTGAAGAGGAGTACTAGAAATGGGGTCTAAACATAAACACTACTAAAACAGAATATCTGAAAATAGGAGACATGCAAGAAGAACACCCACATCTGCAAATCCATAGAATCGGAAAGTGTAGCGAATTCAAATGTTTGGGAAGCATTATTTCAGAAGATAGAACAACAAAAAATGACATCAGAAATAGAATACAACAGGGAAAAAGGCTATTCGTGTGCTAAACTCGTTACTTTGGTCGAACAAAATGAAACTTCAAACTAAACTGACAATCTACACAACTATTGTGGAGCCAATTTTAACTAATGGCTGCGAATGCTGGCAACTTTCAGATAAAGAGAACAAGATGATAGAAACTGTGGAAATGGACTTCTTAAGAAGAGCGTGTAATATTTCTAGAATGCAACATGTTAGAAACGAAGATATAAGAAGGAAAACAGGGCATGTATTTACAACAGCAGAAAGAATAGAATCCAGACAGTTGCCATGGTATGGTCACGTAATGAGGATGGAGCAGAAGCGATGGCCAAAGAAAGCATTGACTTACACACCACATAACAGGAGAAGAAAAGGAAGACTGACAACACAATGGAGAACAGGAATTAGGAAAAGTATGAGAGATCGAGCTATTGAAGATGATGACTGGAAGGATAGAGAGAAATGGCGATCGAAATGCGGGATGCGGTATAGACTGTAGGACCCCCGCTAAAAAAATGTTCTCCAGCCATCTTGTACGTGGTCTTTAGTCATCTCGATGGACGCGTGATTAACCTTCATGGTCTTTACTGGAATCATCCTCTCGATACGACCTGACTGTCAGCGGTGCTGTACGTTTACAGAGTCGACGATACTACCTACCATCGTTATGTAGTCGGCTCAGTTCGTGTTAGATCCTTCTTTGTGACGAAACTCAGCGTTCCTCTTACACCAAATGTAACAAACGTATGTTCCGTTTATTTAGGAATAGAGTAATAAATGATTCAGTAGACTTTTTGATACGATTAATTTAAAAAAAAAATAATTAAAAA
Source organism: Magicicada septendecula (assembly GCA_034769895.1). Lineage (NCBI taxonomy): Eukaryota > Metazoa > Arthropoda > Insecta > Hemiptera > Cicadidae > Magicicada > Magicicada septendecula. The sequence continues at coordinate 80,556,171 of CM068370.1, forward strand.
ATTTGGCATTCATAGATGACTTCGCTATACTTTCTGAACATCTGACATATGGAGTAACACAAGTTAATTTTTTAGAGGACATAGGCAGTAGAACAGGCTTAAGAATTTCTACAGAAAAAAAACAAATTCCTCATGAACATTAAAAATGCGCCAAAATTCCTGCTAACAGATATTGGTCGAATAGAGATAGTTAGAAAATTTAAGTATCTAGGGGAAATAATTCAAGAGAATGGTTTAGAAAAATCTGCTGTAGAAGAAATGATTCATAAAATGGAAAGAGCATATGGTATAACTAAAGATATTTACAATAAAAAGTGCATATCTATAAATGCGAAAATAAGGCATTACAGTACAGTAGTGAGGCCAGAATGCCTATACGCAAGTGAATGTCTAGCAATGAATTATAATTTAGACAAACTAGAAATATTGGGAAGACGATTAGGAAAATATTAGGTCTAAAAAAAACTTAAGAAGGTTGGAAATTAAGAAGTAATGATGAAATATATCAAAGTATAGAAAATATAATAGAAACAATGAGAAAAAGAAGACTATATTTTTTGGACATTTATATAGAATGGACGACAATAGATTAACAAAGCAGATCTTCAAATATCCATGGGGGAAGAAGTCAACATCAAGTTGAATAAAAGGAGGCCAAAAGGATTTAGAAAACAATAATATAAACGCAGAAGAAGCAATTGAAAAAGGAGTGTTAAATGGCAAAAGTGTTAAAAATGGAAGGAGTCCAGGGTAGGAGAGATAAAAACGTAGGTTCAAAGTGGACTGAAGATAGGAAGAAGAGACACAGTGAAAAGATAAAAGAATATTGGAGAAAAAGAAAAGTGCAAGGAATAAAGAATTTAAATTTGCATCTGGTCCTCAGATAGCCTATACAAAAAAAAAAAAAAATAACCATCAGTTCGTCAGGGGTGTATTTAGGGGTGGGGTCGAACGACCCGGACCCCTCCCCAGAGGGTTGAAAAAAGTTGAGATTTTTTTAATATCTTAATTTTTATTCTCTTTTATTATATTTTCAGTTAGTAACTCTTTTTTTAAATATGCAAACAGGTTTATTACAGATCATCTGCTGCGTATACGTTTGAAGCATGAAATACAGGAAAATCAATATTTGTGTGTTATTACCGTTTACTTTAATGGGATTGATTTCAGGATTGAATCACACGTTTTTGAACCACTTTAAATGTAGTAATGGTGATTAGCCTTAACGTGTTTTTTTCTTTTGTATGAAATCGACTCGACCGGACCGGACTCCAAGGCTAAATTCTAGATACGCCACTGTCAGTTATTCTTGAAAGCAGTTTTTCTGCAGACATGAAACTTGGGAATTAATGAAGTCCGAAGACAATGGATATTCTAAAGTAGTGTACTATAGAATATGGGTTGACTACAAATACTAAATTTTGATATTAAGATAAACATAACCATCATAAAAATTCGTACATTTAATGAGACGCACTGAAAAATAAATATACATTTAACATTACTTCGCACATATCACGATTACATCATGATCGTTTTTAAACACCGGCCCGGACTTTGGCTGCTCGAAATTTATACAGTTCTCAGTCAAAGTTACTAATAATTTCGGAGGCACCGGATTAATTTTAATCGTAATTTTACGGCTTTCTGGAATGTTCTGTTTATAGTTTACTATGATTCCTATTATTATCTGCCGACTAATGACGTTCCATCCGTAATCAACATAGGCTATCGTTCTACGATATTAGTGTGTGTGTGTGTGCATTGCGTCCTCTTGCTCTAGTTCGTTTTCTGGCATCGCCGTGGGCAGTATTGGCTACACTAGAATCGTACAGTGTGTGCAGTGGTGCGGTGTATTTTTCACTGGCCGCGTGCTGGCCGTTGTTATGATAGGTAGCAAACGACATTGTCTTTCCGTTGTCGTCTCGCCCGCCATATGCTCCATCCAATGCAGTTACTGCGTGGGCAGACTACGACGATTCGCAGTGTTATTGTTATCGTTACTGTCGAGATTGTGTGTTCTGTGCAAACACAATCGATGTACAGTATCGTATCGTTCGCAGTCACAGTTGCGTGGTTATTGTTTCCTTGTCCGATTTCTGCTGTGCCCCCCCCCCCCCCCGGATGACATTGGTTTTTATACTGTAAACCGCGTATTGGGACAACGTTGTGTCATTGATGCGAGAAAAGCACCACTGTGTTTTATATCCTTTGGTTGTTGACGTCTCGTTCTGTCGTTTAACTTAAGCTTATGTCGATTCTTTGCAGAAAATACCGAAAGAAGTTCAGGAAACGTTCATTTAGGCTGAAAACTGTAAAAACTGTTATCGCTTGCAGCCCCAGTTAGTTACATTTTGTAATATAGCCTTCATATCCGCGCCCCTCCACCGTTGTCTTTCCTTGAGTCTCAATTGACTTGTGGTTGTCAAATTTATCTAATATGAATAAATCGACTGGAGCTTCAGTCGTAGTTGGCCAGTGCTTCACCGGCAAGCCAAGCCCGACTTCGCCTGCCCCATCTGGTCGTTAATAATGACGATGATGACGGTGGTGGTCGTGACTCAAGTGTAATGTTGACCACACTGCCTTCCTTGTATGCCGGTGGGTTCAGATAAGGCAGCCTACACGTAGATTGTTTACGCCGTTAACAACGAGCAGTTCTTGTTGTCGACGACGATGATGATGGTCACAGAATACTTTCGTTTTCAGAGTTTGGCACTGGGGTTGCTCGGCAGGTCCAAAAGGAGTCCCGTCCTGCAGCTACACGGACCGAGCACCCGACCAACGTCCCTACATCTCGGGTAAATTCCGCCCGCAGCTATGCTGCTGCCCCCCGCAGCGACCCTGCACCCAGATCTGCCTCGTCGTCCACATCCCCCTCAGCTCTAGCCGAGGTAAAGTCTTTCCTCGAGGAATATGACCTCGAAGAAGTGGCCCGATTATATCGTTCCATCCGGGCGCGTCTTCGCACGGCGACCCCGACTGAAAAGTTCCTGATGTTCGCGGAAGCTGCAGCCGCCATAGGTCTTCTGTAATGCTCCACGCTAACAGAATTACCTCCATCCAACGTGACCTTTCCATAATAGCGTGGAACGCCGACAGCCTTCGACCCAAACTCGAGGAACTTGGAGAGTTCCTAGACCGTCACAAGCCCGACGTGCTTCTCCTCTCTGAGACCTGGCTTAGGGCCCAAGATACAGTGAGATTGCCCAACTATGCGCTTTACAGGGACGATAGACCTGGGAAAACGATTTTGAGATAGAAGAAGTGGATCGCCCTTAGACGATCCTCAGAAACTATGCCGTTCGATAGGTCCTACATATCTGTGAAAGATTGCTAACGTACAAACTACAAGTGTACGCAGAGAGAAATCGCATACATACGAGAAATTATTTACGATTCAGAATAATAACAAGTAGCGATAATGATATTCAGAGTAGGTTTCAAATAGTGAAGCGTTAGCTATTAATTAGTAATAAACCTAATCCTCTGATTACGTTAAACCGTTACATTAGGTAGGTGGGAAAACACTCAGTGTACGCAGCTGGATATGTGCAGTTTAATTGATAATTGAATGGGTGTGTCATTTGTCATTTTAAAAGAAAATTCTAGGTGTGAATAACAACAATTTGGGCAAATCATTAGTTGGTAAATTAGGTAGCGATTCGAACTGTATCGAGGTCGCCAACTATTAAGAGGAACATTTTACACGCGTAGATAATTAGGCTATTATCTGAACGGTAAACAGCCATTTCTCTCACACTCATTGTCTCACCGTTCTCATTAAATAGTGTTTTTCGTTAAATCTCTCTCTCTCTCTCTCTCTCTCTCTCTCTCTCTCTCTCTCTCTCTCTCTCTCTCTCTCTCTCTCTCTCTCTCTCTCTCTCTCTCTCTCTCTCTCTCTCTCTCTCTCTCTCTCACTCACTCACACACTCACCGCTCGACTAATACTATTCTCCATTCGTACACTCTGACAAGCAGTGAAAGTAATGAGAGTAAAACAACATTAGAAAACACTAGACTTCAAAAAATAATTTTTTTTCTGTTCCAAAGGTTTTATTAGCTAATCTCTACAGTATTTCCTCTGCTAAATTAAGAAATTAAACCAATTTTTTTTACAAGGCGTTTTTGTGACACAAGTTAAAATTTTACATTTATAACATTTTCATTTATGCTACTAAGCAATATTTCATATACCCAAAAGTTGATATTTGAAGGCTTCCTGGAATATTTTGTCTCTGGAATGTCCCTTTTGAGAGTCCAACAGTAATCTGCCAACGTACTTGAACTCCGCTTCCCCCAATACCTTTTTACTATGCTTGCAAGATCCTGATGACGTCGTTCACCGTGTTCATCGCGCACGGCCCCCAGGTTTTTGGGAAAGAAATCCAAATGAGTATGGAGAAAGTGGATTTTAAGAGATACATTACATCCTAGATCTTCATAAGCTTTCAGCAACTGATTAACTGGATCTCTATAGTTAGACTTGTTTGAGGTATTTCACTTCGTTTTCGAAAAAAATCCCATGCACTCTTTTCTAAGTCATTCATCCTGCTTTCAGACTTTTCATCTTTCATTAGTTCTTTTATCTGGGGCCCTAAAAAATTGCTTCTTTAATTTTGCATCGCTAATTTTGGGAACTTCTCTTTCAAATATGGGAAATCTCGTCCGTTCTTGTCCGTGGTGAGTACGAAACTTTGCATTAAACCTAATTTTATGTGAATAGGTGGTAGATAGAAATATTTAGGATAAATTAAAGCAGTATTTTCAATATTTTTCACCAGGTACATTTACAGGTAGATTTACGCAAAGGCTACGACTTTTAAAATGTTTTTTACTATCTCTGCTATCCCATTCACAAAGAAAACAGTAAAACTTTTTATGCACAGCCTGTAAACCAAGCGGCATATCAATCACTTTAAGATCTCCACATACGTTCCATGAGTACTTTTCATACCGAATCTTGTCTACTATGAGCTTCATATTCTCGTAGATCTCTTTCATATTAGTAACATGTGCTGATGGGACTGAAGGAAATTTACTTCCGTTGTCAAGGAGAACAGCATTTAGGCTAACTTTTGAGAAATCTATAAATAAACGCCATTTCTCTCGTGTATGATAAAAAAATATCACATATTTTCTACCAAAAAAATATCACATTTTCTACCAACTTTGACAATTCTGATTGCAAATTTGAATTGTTCGCATACGAATTACATAAGGATCAGTAACAATATTAGCTGGGGAAAACTTGTGTCTACCAGTGAAACCATTGATTCTTTGTAAGAGACTATCTTGTCAATTACAAATTGTTTAATTGTGATAATTAAAGCTGGTGATCAGTAACTTAATTGGTGTCTTGTATTTTGTTTTCCACTGTACCATACGACGATCAGTAGACCGTCGTAATAGTACGGTAAGAGTTATGATGATTATACGAACGTATTCACAATCCGGACAGAGACAACATCGAAAATAGTAGGCCTACAGCAGGTTACGGCAACCTGCACAGAGTAGGCCTACAACAGCATGTGTATACTGTTTACTGGTTTGAAAATGTGTGCATATGTGTGTGTGTTGATTAAAATTACACACATTTCATACACAGCCTAATAGATATATACATTCACTGTACCCCGTGCCAAACAGCGGGGCAACAAGAGTGCACATAGCTGACTTTAGTGTGGATATCGGTGACACTATCTAGCTTACGATTCACGCGCGCCTGCATGTGACGTGATATTTATTTCGTTGTCACAGTGTGTAAAGTGTCGAGAGAACAATGCGTTTCCGTTTAATAGAGAACTACCCAGTACACACCCACACCCACGTGGATGTGGAGATGGATATATACATATAGGCCTATGCGTATGGCTCAAGCCTCTCCCGCGTCCGCCCGTGCGTGTAATTGTTCATTCCATCGTGGAACGGGTTTTTTTCAAATAGGTCTACATTCGCATGCCCACGGTCATGTCTGAATGAACTACGCTCTTGTGGTAGTAGTAGAAACGTTTCAGTATCAGTACACTTCTAAGCAAACGTTTTTATTATTGAATAAATTAAGTTATTTTCCTTTGTATCATAATTAAAGTGCTAAGTTACGTATTTCAGACAGATATAAGTAGTTTGATAAATTTTTAAATAATTATGTGAACTTATAAACATCATACTTAATAAATGTATTCTTCTCTGCTAAAAAAATCTGTAACTCTTCGTATAATTGTGGTAACTTTTTTCAGATGAAACATGATGAAGCTTTCTTTTTAAATCATTTACAAAACAAAGATTACAAGAAGTAATGCTAATTTGGCTCGACAACCTATAATCAAACTAGGAAGAGCAAGCGTCGAAATTTCTTTCAAGTGAGAATATCCACAAGCGACAGATAACGGAAGTGAAGTGGTAATAACATCTCATTGTTAATAATAATAATAATAATAATAATAATAATAACAACAACAAAAATAACAGAGGATGGACTGGGTATATTTTGCTTTTAGGTGAAATAAATGTAAAGGTCAAATTAAGGACAATTAAGATATTATCTTTATCAACATTCAGACATCGTAACAATGCCAGAGTAGCGGTTCCGGGAAGAGTAACAGTCGTAGATCTCAGCGATTGTGGAATAACAGTAGGATTAAAAGACAGTATCGCATGACATACATCAGGGGTTTAGTGGAAAGGAATATGATTAGGTCGGGGAGCAACCAATATTTTTCATCAAAACAAATTTTTATAATTATTTTAAGGCGAAGGATAGATGGGTAACATTTCGAGACTTATAGGACAGAACTGTCCAGCATTGCCAGGGAAACCAAAGTCCACAGAAAGCTGTACTCCTGAAGGAATAAGAACACACACATACACACGCCCGCACGCACACTGTGAACAGAGGGGTTAACATTTTTGGTTTGACGCATCGTAGCAGTTGTAGATTTTCTGATTCACACACTTCGTTCACAAAACAACAAAAGGCATTCACACAACAGAAACTTATCTTCGATTCGTTGCTTCTGTTACAAAACAAACTGTCAGAAATTGTGTTAATAAATCAATTTTGGCCTGCGTTTGAAGGGCGAGAAACGGAAAAAAAATATATATATATAGCAACCGTATTTTACTGTTTCTTTTTCCTCTTCCTTCCATCTCAGGTTTCCACGAGTTTATCTGTGAAGTGAAAAGAAAAATCATAAAACAAAATATGACAAAAAAAAGAAAATCCCACGAGAAGAGATTTAACATGGGTGATGAATGGTCCGTGTGGCGATGAAAAACGTTAAACAGATATAGGCGGCTGGTGGTGGTTTGGAATCTGTTATCAATTGAGGCGGCACAAGTGTTTGCCACACACACACACACACACACACACACACACACACACACACACACACACACACACACACACACACACACACACACACACACACACACACACACACACACACACACACACACACACACACACACACACACACACACACACACACACACACACACACACACACACACACACACCGGTAAGGGATGAACAAAGTAGTATCAGATTTATTGCTTTTAGTCCGTCAGTTTAACACCTGCCTACTCTTCCATCTGCACCGCCTCACCAAACAGAACGGTTTGTAAATTGTGTGTGCGGTAAGGTGTATATATGTGGTGTGCGTGCGCGTAGGCGGGAATTTTTTCGTTTAAAGTGTTAATTTGGGTTCGTTGACCTCAAAAGGTAGTCACAGTGTTTACTTGGCAACGTTAAATGTTTTAAATTCTGTATTAAAATTTAAGCAGTATCCACGATAAGCAACTGTTAACTCGTCATACTAAAATAAATATGCATTTTAGTGCAACTGTACACAATAACTGTCCTTTATATTTTTACTTTTTTTATCTCTCCTGTCATTGCAGAACACAGGGTAGCAACACTGATAGCTGGATTTTGTTTTGCAGGCCTTCGGACAGGTGTCTTAAGAATTTTAGTTTTCTCTTGTTCAGGACTTCACTCTTTCAAGATATTTATTGTTTTTTATTTATCGTCTGGATGTCTTCGACATTACAAGCTTTGTATAGGCCTTCCTGTTGAATTCCCAACGTTTTCTGTAAAGCGTTCCGTTTTGGAAGCCTTCAATTTCTCTTTTGTTCAAAACCCGCCTTTCTTCCGATTAAAAAACGCTGAAACTAATTTATAGACATTGATAACAGAAGAAAACATCAACAAAATTAAGTTTAATTTAAAACTAACTTGAAGTTTTATATCTTAGAATTTTAATGATAGCAGATGTGTACAGTATTGATTGATGAAAAAACAGACAAACCAAGTGTTATGTGTAGGCCTATAGTGCATAATATACACAGACGTGTCGTGAGATCTCCGTTGCGCCTATCTTTATCAAACTCCTTTAAGTCTCCTCCAAATTTCAATTTTCACCACGTAGAATAATCCTATGTAGCTAACGACATTCACTTGTTCTAACCCGCTAAAAAACTGGAAAACGCGCTAAAAAGTGATTTTTGGGGGGATGCCGGGGGGACGCGCACCCCCTAGAGGAGGAGGGGACTTTTTTGTTTCCAACTACTAGACCCCCATCGAGTATTATGGCAAAGTACCAAAACTTTATAAATTATTTCCCCTATTTTCCCTAATTTGACTGGAGTAATTAAAGGGGCTTCCATTACTATGACTGTAGCGGCCTTGTCCGTCTTCGTAGTAGCCTATAAATGATCCCGAGAGATTTTCTTGAATCTCATGGCCCACTTGAATTGAAAGTATTGATAGATTAAAGAGACTTCTAGAGTAATTAATAGCGTTCCACGTGAAGAACTATCGGACTGTTGTAACAACAAACGACGTTCTTGGAAGATGGGATTTTTTTTGTATTTGATTATAAATCAGTAGATTTGCGCTCACACACGCATTTTACTGTACTACCTACATATTGGCTGTTGTTGTTTTTATGTACGTTTGAAAGGTTTTCCCTTGAAATATCGACGTCAGCGTTGGCGCGTCAAATCAGATCCTCCTGGGTATAGCGGTGATGGCTTCGTGTCACGGCGTTCGTGACTGCCCGAGATGAAGCTCAAGTGAAGTCGGCGGGAGACAAACGTTGAATTGAAGAGGATTTCTCTCGCCCGTTGTTCTCGCCGTATTTCCATTTTACACGTCCTCTCTTTCAATCTCATTGTTATATGATCCCCTCTGCCAATCTGTGTGTTGTTGTTTCCTCCTCCTAGCGCGTTCTTTGTCTGATCACGCGCTCGCTATATACCACCACTTAAAATAAATTGATTTCTATTTAAATAATCTTATAGCATACGATGTGGGCGTGTGAATGAAAATATATAAAATGGACAAGAACTACGTAAAGAATAATAAAGAGTTATCAAGAATAATAATACATAAATCAGGGGCAAACCTAGGATTTCATTTCGGGGGGGGGGGATTCTTTTTCAACCAAGTATCGTTTTCTTAGAGTATTTTTTCTCATATTATAATGAAACTCGTACCAACAAATTAAAACTAATGGGTAAATAATGGCTGCAGTTCACTAATTTCGTAAAAATCAATTAATAACATACACTTTGACTTGGAAGCCTAATAATTCCTTACTGTGAAATATGAATACTTCAAAGAGAAAGGTATAATTAAGAAAGTAAATTTTGTATGTGTGTGCGTGTGTGTGTTTGTGTTGTAGGATTAACACATGCAAGAAACACGAAAAATTTTTAATGAACGTATGTTTAATTTTAGAATATTTTGTTTCTTAGAGCAAGGTGTAGAGTCTATTACAACAACCCATGTCCATTGTGAAAAATAATGTTAAAAAATTAAAACTCATTCACATTATGTGCTTTGTGATTGAAGTTATCAACGTGTAACATTATGTTAAAATATAAAAAGATATGTCCCTATTTATCGTAACCAGCGGAAAACGTACCGTATCCTACTCTCTTTCAAGCCGACTTATTTTTTCACAATTTCTTTCAACATCTGTTATATTTATTATTGACTATAAGTCCTATTATCGTAGATTTGTTAAACTTGTCACTGACCCAAATAGTAATTTTTAAAAATTTTTCGCTCCAAACTTTTAAAATTTTTTAAATATATATATATATATATCCCCTGTTTTAAATACAAAAAACGATTAAATAAAAACGTTTCTAAAGTACAGAAATCGATTTTAGATGCAAGAATAGAAAAATAAAAATGGGATGAAGGACAATAACGGCTTGCATGAATTTTTTCTTTAAAGTACCGACAGTTGCTGATTGTTGGGTAATATATTTCTCTTCATCATGGATATATCCACTGTAGGCTACTTTCTTGCCGTATAATAACACCCCACAATCAGTTTGTAACTTTGAAGCTATTATCCACCCTATGCCTATGTGATCCAAGCTTGGGCAACAATTTAGGCATTGTTGTCCGTTACGGTTCCCATCTTTTCCTCGGTCGACCTATGTTTCTACTTCCTTTTGCTTTATATAGGCTATTCTTCCTTTTAAAGGTTCTTCCATCCTTTCCAAATGTTCGTTCCACTTAATTCTCTTTCCTTTTATTATTTTTTTCATTTAAATTAAATATTTGAAGATATTAGTTTGACAATTCTGCGGGTCGTTAGGCCGTAGTCCAATACTGCCGCATAACTACTCGCGTACTGCCGTTTCGGTCCCACCATTGGAGGCAATCTTCAGTCTAACGACTTGAGCAACAAATGGTACGTTCTTCACCAATTTTCCACAATACTCTTTGCCGCTGAAGTCGCTACACTGAAGGTTGCCTCCAATGGTGGGGCCGAAACGTCGGTTTTATGCGGCAGTATTGGACTACGGCCTAATAGCCTGGAGAATTATCAAACTAATATCAAGAGAGTTGACGCCCGCCGTGAAAGCGTAAGGTACTAATCTGAAGATATTGTCTGATTAAATCGTTTCTTAACATATCTCTTGGGTTACATCCTTTGATTCTACTTATAAACTTTATTTCTTGAGTTAGTATTCTTCTTTCTTGTCTTCTTTTTGTAACCCAGATTTAACTGCCGTACGTGGTTACTGCTAACGTTTTTCTTAAAATTGCAGAACGGTCACTTTTCTTGTTTTTTTTTTTTTAACAAACAGACATCAGCCGATTGTGCCACGTATATTTTTATTTATTTATTTATTTTTATTACAACTGAGTACTACCCATCTAGTAATTTACATTTCATAATTAAAGACACTATTCAAGAGATATAACCCATTGGCTATAATCTCCCCATTTAACTAATATCCATCAGATCAAGTGGTTTAGTTCGTCTCAGCCTTCTAGCAGCATTAGTTGTATCCAGCAGTCGCCGTATCCCAGGGTGTACATGCTGTAAGACGCGTTGCCCACGCTTCACTGCCTGCTTTTTTATTTCCTCAATGACAAGTTCAATTTTTAAATCTCTGTGTGAGTTGTCGTTTCTTACATACCATGGTGCATCAACAATGCCCTGAAGCACAATGTTTTGAAATGTTTGAATTATATTTGTGTTTGGTTTCTTTGCACAGCCCCAAACCTGTATTCCGTAGGTCCAGATAGGCTTTAGAACTTGCTTATACAACAGCAATTTATTATGTATTGACAGCTGGGATAACGTATATTATTGAAATCTCCTAACTTTGCCTCTACGTTTTTACTATAATCATAGAAAATATCGCGTCCTAAATACTTAAACTGGCTTATCTGCTCTAGTGTTTTGATTTCTACGACAATCTTGAGGTTCCACTCTTGGGTTCTATTCCCGAGAAAGCAGTAATTTTCGTTTTATAGATTGATATTTTTAAATTATATTTAATGCTCATTTGTTGTAGTTGATGTATAGGCATCTTTGCAATTCATTTTATGCCTTCGATCACGGCCAGGTCGTGAACACATAAAATTAAGTTTAATATGATGTTATCACCTAAACAATTTCTCCTCTATAATTTTCTCCCCAATTTCATGGAACATTGCTCACAGTAGATGTAAAATAAAGTAGGCGGTAGTCTGAAGTCCTGCGTTACATCCTTGTTGGTGTTTAGCGGATTGGCTGTTTTAGTGTTATGCTGCCATACATGACACATATATGTTATTGATCTTATGAGGTTCGATGAGTATACTCTTAAGATTCATAATTTCCCACAATTTTTCCCTGTTTACGCAGTCAAAGGACTTCTCACAGACAACGAAGGATATGTAAGTAATAAGAATATATTCTCGGCGTTTCTCGATTATCTTCTGTAAGGTGAAAGTCGCATGAATCCCATCTGTTCTTCTCCTATTAAATTTTCGATTATCTTTTTTATCCTGTTGTTTAGAATTTTTGCATGTATTTTATATGCTGTGTCGGGTAAACTCACGCCTCTGTAATTATCGTGTACCTTTTTATCTGATTTTTTTTTCGTGTAAGTATATAACTTTTTGCATGTTCTCCAGTCTTGGGGAATGTAACAGACGCAAGTGCAAGATTGTGCCAGCATATTTCCACACTTCTATCTACCGTATTCAATCGACCGTAATCCAAAATATTGTTACGACTGTCTACTGATCGTAGTATGGTACAGTGGAAAACAAAATACAAGGCACCAATTTCGTCACTAATCACCAGCTTTAATTATCACAATTAAACAGTTTGTAATCAACAAGATAGTCTGTTACAACAAATCAAATAGAAACTGTTCACACGCAGTAAAAATGTCGGCTAATATAAAACACAATTGTAATACAATTGTCGGCACAATTATTTAAAAAAAAACACACACAACACTTCGCCACAATACTTCAAACCGCACTGGTATAATCGCAACAATAACTGACTGAGCGTCGCTGAGTACTTGTATTTATACCCCGCCGAAATACCAGAACATTCCACATACCACGCATTAACTCTACACTACGACGTAATTGATTGCGGCCTTGACACAGTCCGCGGGGCTGGCGGCGTCTAGAAAAGTCTCGCGAACGCATGTTGAAATCACGTACGCACACAACATTATAGCCGTATTCTTCTTCTGGAACATTCGAGAAACACGTAGATTGTTCTGTAATGTCGTCACAATATATTTCTATCCACTCTAGACCTAGCAAGTTCTTCAACATCCAGTCTTAGCGATTAATCATTTATTGTCCCCACATAAAAAAAGACTACTGACAATTTATAAAACGATAATTTCTGTCAGAAATCAATATCTGTTCACTTTTGTACGTGCTGAACGACGTTGAAGTACTGAAATATTCAAATCGTTCCTTCATGTGTAAATTAAAACAATTTCAATAAACGTTAAATCCACAAGACGTGTTGATCCGAAGCGGGAAAATAGACGGAGGGAATTATTTATTTTGCGTTTGTTTTTAAATGTCAAACAGAGAAACTGTTTGGCAAACGAACGTGACAACAAGCGAGTAAAACGTTCGTGTTTGAGTTATTCACATCGGCTGAAACATCTACGCCAAACAAAGCCAAGGCAACGTTTCTAATTTTTCCTGCAAGTTGTATTAATAATGATAATGATAATAATAATAATAATATGTAGTAATGCTTTCATTTAATAAGTTTATTTCAGTGGGTAAATTATGATTCGTTGTTATTATATAAGTTTTAATATCTTTCGGGGTTCCGTTTTGGTATTCATCGTATTCCCTATTACTCGAATATTAAAAATATGCAGTAAACTTTTTCTATCGAAAAGAAATTATTTATTCAATCCACATCTTTCATATTTCTACCGAGTTTCGTCATTTTTATTTTCGCGGAATCGTAAAAAAGATGATTATCTGATGATCACCGAGTAGGAATACTTTAATAGTATGTTTCAGATATACGTTCCATTTCCAAAAGTATAGGCCCATTCGCCAGAAGTTACTGATATAAGGTGTGGTGATAAACATTTGCGAGATGTGTACTCCATTCAATTGAGAGCAAGACGACAGCATTCGGGGGAGAGTCTTCAAGAGTTTGAAGCCAGTATCGACAGACTAATTAGACTGGCCTGTCCTGAAGCACCAGAAGATTTTTGATTTAGGTTTGTGCAGACATTTACCGATGGTGTCCGAGATAACGAACTACAGCAAGTGTTATGAATGGCAATACTTTGAAAAAAAGTACAGAGTTTGATTATTGAAAATCGAGAAATCTGATTTAGTAAGGAAAATTAGTTTTAGTCCCCCCCTCCCCCAAAAAAGGCATCGTTTAATTGAAACTCCCAGAAACGTAACTACGCCTGATTGACATTTAATCACCAAATAAAAAAACAAATTCGTGACGACGCGACTCTGAGAACCAACAAGAGTGACAGAAACATTATTTTTAAGTTTTACTATAATAAACGTACAAATTTATTGATTGAGCAGAGTTTATTTGTGTTTATCTTAAAACGCACAATACAACACTACCAAGTACGGGTCTGTACGAGGGAGATATTTCGGACGAAAGCGCGCAAAAATTCACTGTTTATAATTAGCTGACACTGGTCGGAATGAGTGGGAACGAGGGGGAAGGGAGAGTAGTGAGAGAGTGAAAGCGATCGGTGGTGGTCAGATCACAGAGGTTATACGGAGATACATAGGATTACATGTAAATGGTGCAAAAATAGCAATGCCGGCGCTGGGCAGATAACAGAGTCGTCGAGTAGAAGGGCTGTCATTATTTCTGCTTATTTACATCGCAGACGGGTCGTTTGCAATTGGCCACACAACACAACACTACGCACATCCACATCGATCCGGTTAGTTGTAATAGCAAAACTACACCTTGTTGCAATCTACTGTTAACTAGTTTTGAAAATCCGTGGTAATAAAATCATTTCTAAGGAAAAAACATTCTCATCTCTAATGAATCAAAAATGATTATCATAATAATAATAATAATAATTAAATCCTTAAATTCGTAGTGACCGTCAATCAATGAATTTTTCGGTGAAGGGTTTGTGAGGATCGGTCAAAAATATAACACAAATTTTGACTTTTTTGTGTCGACGTTTCGACAATGTTTATTGACATCATCAGAACAAGTGTTGCTGACGCCAAACACACAACTGTTCCATGCCTTGTGTGTGCGGCCCATGACAACCGCATCATCTGTAGAAGATAATTATCGAACCGTTTGATCCTTTTACGTCGAGTTGCATTGAGGATCACAGTTTGAAATCCGCAAATTGTCCGTAATAGAAAAGATTAGTAACACCTAACGGACTTCTAAAATTGTAATCCAAAAGTGAAACAATGTATATAAGTAATATATAATTGTAAGCGCTTTGTTGTTGGCACATCAACGAGGGTCATTGCATTTCATTGAGGGTGCGGGGTGTCTTTGGGCCCGTGGCTTGACTGCAGCATCTGGATCGAGTCCAATGGCTACCAGTGGATATACATAGTCTGGTTCTTAGTCGACTGGTTACCTAAAACTGGAGAAGGAAACAGCCAACGAGTTAACTCAGAAGGTGGGGGAGAAAGAAAACGTTTTATTTTTGTAGCACTGCCGCTGGTACCGATTCAAGCAACAGGTGTTGCCCGTCTCAAGTCCAGCCAGCAGGCGCCTTGAGGCGTCGGTCGCTCCCCGCGAGGCGCCTTGCCGGTGATCAAGGTAACAGCAACAAGCAGCTGACTCAGCGTACTAGGAGGCGGTCAGGAAGGAAGGACAGTTTTGCTAGTGAACTCCGGGGCTGTGGACTTATGTTTGAACGAGGATGGCTTTATGGCGGGTCATCAAGAAGCGCCCGAGGGCGCTTGATTCGGATAGGCAGTGGTGGTTCTGACGTCCTGATAATTCTCAGGTGTGAGAAGGTTGATCAACGAGGATCAAGAAAGGGGAAGCCTTACCTTTATAACTTGATAAACTAGAAAAATACATATTTGAAACAACGATTTTCTCAAGAGATTTGATTATAACAAGCGAAGCACTCTCAGGATAAGAAAGTAACCAAAGACAATATCACAGTTAAAAATATAAGGCTTTTCGAGTAATTTTTTAATAAAATTATTATCGCGCTTATTCAGTTACAAATCTGTGGTGTACTCTAACAGACCTCAGTCACATTGCAAGTTATCACCATTAACAATAAGCTGGAAGAGAATGGTTTTCTTCGTGAGCAAGCGTTCCCTTAAACGTTGACACCGAAACGAATGAACGGTCTCTTACACCTGTTCGTTCTATGAGGATGTGCCACGTTAATTACATTTAACATGAGAAGTTTATGTCACGTTTATGACAGTCGATGACGTGCACATTGAGTACCTACTGTGACAAATTGGGGTGCGGCAGTACTGGGAGGTACTGAGACGAACTACCCGGAGTGTCGTTAGCCTGAAAACTTTGTGCACCAAAACCCCTCGTCTTCATTAAAACGGAGAAACGGACGACGGTTGTTGTAATCAACGCGGTAGTCGAAACCCCAAATTGGGTGTGCATATAATTTGGCGAGTCAATGCTTCGTGCCTTGTTTACGGATCCACACTGATCCTTTACAGCACGTTGTTGAACGCCGTGTTGTGTTTACTCTGGTCAATTTGACGTACCGAAAATTTGAACCAGAAAGTCAGTGTTTCGTGTATTATTCTCGTGCTGTTGTTATACCGGTGGATTATCCCAAGATAAAATACCAGCAAAATCCTACTACCTGCTCGAGTGGCAAAACATAGAAAGTGTAGGTACGTTTTCTGGGTTAAGAAATAGAATTCAAAGATGCCAAAAACACAAAGTATATTTATTTCAACAAAAGTTCTAATGTAATTACTCTTCGATATTTCTAAATTTATCTCAAGTTACTAGTCAACTGTATCTTTTCCAGTTTATTACTTTCATAAAAAAACTATTATCCTTTAAATTATTATTAATACAAAATATTACCCATATGTCCTTTCTTCACACACACAGGTGTGTGCTACGCACTGAAACCCTCTGGAGTTGGTGCCTATCTCGCTTTTCGGTTACTTTATATATATACATAATCTTGTTTACGAAAGTTGAAAGTGAAACTTATTTACAAAAGCGTCTCTGTACTCGAGGCAATGACGAATTTACCAAGTATCACTTTCTCTATCTTAGGAAACTAGTCTATTCTGAGTCCCAAACATAGCCCTTAAACCAATTCTAAAACATATTTAATTACAAAAACACAATATTTAAATTATACAACATTGTGTTGGTTGACAGATTCCACACTGATCCCATACGTAGTTGGACTTCGTGTCGTGTTATGTTGCTCAATGTGGCGTTTCAAACATTTGAAGCGGATACACGTTGTTTCGTGTTTTATTCCCATTGTTGTTTCGGTACACCAGACCGAGTTAATGGATATTTTGTTGGATCGGGAAAACACTGTCCAGTGTCTCGTTTTCATTCCATGGTATTTTATACAGTACTACCCGGTTGCGTTGTTTGTGTCAAAACGGTAAGTTCTGTTTGTACAAGATCTGTTGATATAAGAAAGAGGTGTGTTTGTTTTAAATTTCTCACCGGGTACATACTGTTACGTAATGCGGAAAACGTGTTACACCATTACAGAACATTCTACGTGTTTCTCGGATGTTTCAGTGGAATCCGGCTGTCACGCTGTGTGGGTACGTGACCTCAACATGCGTTAGCGAGACTTTTCCAGACTCCGCCGGTCGCGCGCACCGTGTCAAGGCCGCAAACAATTACGCTCTAGTGTAGCGCTGATGCGTAGTATGGAATGTTCTGGTGTCTCAGCGGGGTATAAATACAAGACTTCAGCGACGCTTAGTTCAGTTATTGTCGGGCGATTTACACAGTGCGGTTGGAAGTATTGTGGCGAAGTGTTATGTGTTTCATAATTGTGCGGAACAATTGTAATTACAATTGTGTTTTATATTAGTTGAAATTTTTAATGCGTATGAACAATTTTTATTTGATTTGTAGTAAGAGATTATCTTGTTGATTACAAACTGTTTAATTGTGATAATTAAAGCTGGTGATTAGTGACTTTATTGGTGTCTTGTATTTTGTTTTCCACTGTACCATACGACGATCACTAGACCGTCGTAACAATACATTACTATTACCAAGTCGTTCTCGAGTCATCAGTCTTTCGACTGGTTTGTACCCTCCCCGCGCGTACCTGTGGTACGTGTGTTACAGATTCTCTCACACCCATACGGGACCTACAATTTAACGCCGGATCCGAAGGACGTAGTTGTAGAGTGCTTATACTAGGCAGGGGGGCAGGGTTTCGCTGGTTTCCCATAGCCTTGGGAGGCGGAACGGTAATATCTAAATCAAATGACCCCCGGAGGGAATGGAACCCGCGGCTACAGCGTAGCAGCACCACACGCTAACCACTAAACTACGACCGCTCCATTAGCAAGTTGAGTGTAATTTAATTAGTCAAAACACGGGTTTCGTATTTTGTTTTCGATTCTGCTATACTTACTGTTGTATTAAACTTGTGTCCACTACGTAAAATAATACGCAAATTAAGAAGGCAGTGTTCAGCGTCTTGTTTTCGATTCCGTGTTATTCTTATATTTCTCATCGTCTTTTCTTATGTACTGTGAAAATACGTATTTTGATGTAACAAGAAGAAGGCACCGCCGTCTTGTTTGTTTTAGATTTCCCACTGTTCTTATCCATTGTGGTTGCGTCATTCCCGTCTTCTTTGTTTTAATTCTCCGTTTCCGCTGAATTCGTGAGATGAAAACGTCGCAGCTTTGATTGATTCAGAGTAAAGCCAATAGCGTAATACTTGTCAGTTTCTGTTGTTATAGTGTTATATTGTGTGGGGGCGTGAGTATTCGTGATTGATCACCGGCAGCGGGCAAAGACAAAGCACAGCGGGGCTACCACGTATTGTGGAGCCGCTTGCCACGCTTTGTATTGTTGTTGTTGTGGTTGTACCAAGTTGACCGTCTCCGCCAGAACAACACCCCCGCTTCAGCTTCCGTCTACTTCGTTAACATACTCGCTTTCATACGCTATATTATATAAAACTTTAATAAGCCTAATAAATAGTAATAATAATAATTATTATTGAAATAAACTGTTTGGCATTCGCAGATGACACTGCTATACTTTCTGAACACCTGATGTCTGCAGTAACACAAGTTAATTTTTTAGAGGACTTAGCCAGTAGAACAGGCTTAAGAATTTTTACAGAAAAAACAAATTTTTACGAACATTAAAAGTGCTCCAAAATTCCTGCTGGAGCAATTTTGTTTGGACTTTAACGAAAGGCCAGGCCAGTCGCATCCAAGCGGCTGAAATGAGATTTCTCCAGCACGTGGCAGAGTATACTCTCCATGATCATAGAAGAAACACAGATATACGGCAGGAACTGCATATTATATTATGAGTAGGTATGCTCGACAGGATCGCCCAGTATCGGCTGAATTGGTGGGAACTTGTTTGCCGAATGGATGACTGCCGCATCCCCAAACAACTGTGGAACTATAAGCCGACAGGACGGAGAGGTGTGGGACATCCGAGGAAGCGCTGGAGTGACCAGCTGTAATATTTGCCTATTTGAAGTATTAATATTTGCCATTCTTGGTTTAAACCTTGAGGGTGAAGAAGAAGAGAAGAATTCCTGCTAACAGAGATTGGTCGAATAGAATGGGTTAGAAAATTTAAGTATCTAGGGAAATAATTCAAGAGAATGGTTTAGAAAAATCTGCTATAGAAGAAAGGATTCATAAAATGGAAAGATCACATGGTATAACCAAAGATATTTACAGTAAAAAATGCATTTCTAAAAATGCGAAAGTAAGTCATTACAGTACAGTAGTGAGGCCAGAATGCCTATATGCAAGTGAATGTCTAGAATTTAATTATAATTTAGACAAACTAGAAATATTGGTGACACGAATTATTAGGAAAATATTAGGCTCGAAAAATTTCAGAAGAAGAAGAAGCAATTGAAAGAGAAGTTTTTCGGGGAAAAGTGTAAAAAATGGAAGGAGTCCAGGGTAGGAGAGAGAAAAACGCAGGTTCAAAGGGTCGCCCGTTCAAAGTGGACTGAAGACAGGAAGAAGAGACACAGTGAAAAGATGAAAGAATATTGGAGAAAAAGAAAAGAACAAAGAATAAAGAATAGAAATTGGCACGTGGAACTTTACATGGCCGATACAAATAAAAAATATGGCAGACGAGTGTAATGTGATAATATCACCAGTAATATTTCCACTAATGTTTCATATTGAATAGCAATTTCCCGGATTAGTCAAGTACGGGCCTTTTCGTATCCCAGTCGTATCCTCCCCACATATATTTCAACAAAAGGTGATAGGTCCAAGACTGCACTACGGTCTGCATGCTATAGTGTGCGTACATGGAATACGTGTGTCAGTAAAGGGACATGACGTTTATTTACGTATTCCTTTTGAAGTGAATTTACTTCACAATGCATTGACAGTCACCATAACTTTATACAAGGGTATATATTCATACTCGAAATGCTCACCACATGAAGTAGCTTGACCACTATTTATCTCCGTTATAACGTATACGAAGCTCAACCTTGGACTTTCAGACAGCTAACGGTAATAAAATTAGAAGCCAATTCAATAACCAGCAGAAAAGAAAGAGCAAAGACGGCTACTTGGGTAACAAACCAAAGGGAAAATGATTGAATCAGGCAGAGAACGAAATTGTTGCAGTGTAAAGACGATGATAACATACTTAAAATCGTACGGTACAGGACATGTCATGCGGATTAAAGTCAGTAGATGGAGTGGCTGGGTGCTCGATTGGACATGATGAATTGTAGGTGACAACAAATCCAGGTAGGTCAACTACGGACGATGTGTCGATGTAAAGTAATTAGCAGAACAAGTAATACGCGACTTTGGAAAAATAACATGAAAAATATAGATATACGGAAAAACTCATTCTTTGGGAAGACCTAACCTAACCCAAAGCCTAAAGGCTTTGGTATAACTAAAGACTTTTTGAGACATTGTGTGTGAATTAATAGATGGACAAGGAGAGCAGATGGAAAGCGTTTAAGAGGATGTACGACAAAAAAGGATTGCGGTGGAAGAGACTAGTCAGAAGTAAATGTCGTTGGCTAGCGGCTAGAGCACTTAACTAGGCACAGTAGGAACGTGACTTTTGATATTATGGGAAAGGATGACAGAATATATGGGAAGGGGACGACAAAAAAGAGGTTCTTGAATTCTTGAGGTGTCTGCTAAAATAGGGTTGAAGTACATTGCAAGGGATTTAAGCAGCGAGCGATGAACTGAATAATCGGACTTCCGGAATGTGTGCAGCTACCAGTTCTCAAAGTAAAGCTGAAAGAAGAAGAATGGGTAAGTAGCAGGGGCGGACTGTGGCCAGGTCGGCGATCGCCGAGGGCCCCGGGGCCCGAGGAGGCTCAGGGGGCCCCTGAGCCATGAACATTTTATTTCGAGAAAAAACGAGAAATATATATGTATATATATTTTTACCTGTATTAAAAACCTTTTCTCGTTTAAATATTGTTGGAAATAAATCTTCAGAATTTATTTTGGTCAGATTGGAAGTGATCACTTCTCAGCCTTGTTTACATACAGCCTATTTAGTATTTACTAATTGAGGAAAGCGAAGGAGGTTACTGTAGAGGCGCGCCGCGCGGCAAGTGACTGACGCGGCGAGTAGTAGACTATTGTCATTTTGTTTGAATGTCATTGGAGCATTCAGGGCTGGAGGCCCCGAAGGCCTGGGAGGGCCTCAGGGCCTTGTGTCAAGATTAAAAAGGGAGCCCATGTCATAAACTTGCAGGAGGGCCCGGTTAAAACAGTTACGCTACTGGGGCTATGGATTGGTGGGACGGTGTGACAATGGACCGGACGCCGAGCTCAAGGGGGCTCCACCGCCGTAATACACTGTGGAATATTTTTAATTGGGATTTTGTGTAGATTTGTAGGATATAAATGTTATTTACAGTAGAAACATTTATAGTAGGTAATTATGGTTTTAAAGCTGGTTATGTTAAAGTTTAAATAATGAAATAAACTGTCCTGTATGTTTTGTATTAAAACGTTTACTTACGTAAATACTGTACATACCATGTATCTATAAAGAGTAAATAAATAATTAAAAAAAATATACGGGCACAAATACGCGCGTGGGCGTTTCTGTGTGTAAATGAAGGGGGCCCGTGACTGCTTCCAGCCGAGGGCCCACAGGGATGCCAGTCCTCCCTTGATAAGTAGGATTGGTCCAATCGGGCAAAACGTGAATAACAGAGCTAAAGAAGAAAAACAATACTTGTCCGAAGAGAAGAAGAAAGAAAAACTGAACATCCGCTAAGTGCGTACATGAGGTAGGCAACGGTGACACAGCATAACCTTGGCGATCAGATGATTATTAAGTGCTACGGGACAGGTTTCTGTTTGCTGTATTTACGTATGAGCGCGCTCGTTCGACGAACTTTGCTTACAGTTGTCTGCTATAAGCACATGGTAATTACTTTGTTTTTGTTTTTTCTGTTATAATTGAGGAAACTTGCAATTTACAGCAGACTCATTGCGTCAGCAAGAGCGAAAAATTATACCCTTTATATATACTTCTTTATGTAATCTGGAATTCATTAGTAAATTGTATGTGTTTTTCGCGTCATCAATTCTATACTCTTCGCGTGAAAATAATCAATTGTTTTTTTTTCAACGTTTTGTGAAAATCTTTCCGAAGACTGAGGAACCAAACCAACCTGGGTACACTATTATTATTATTATTATTGGGTCCTTCAGTCTTTCGACTGGTTTGTACCCTCCCCGCGTATACCCGTGGTGCGTTTACGGAGTCTCTCACAGGTATATGGGACCTACAGTTTAACGCCGGATCCGAACGGCATAGTTTGGGAGGGTTTATACTAGGCAGGGTTTATACTAGGGATTAACCTCTCGCTGGTTTGCCTTCGCCTTGCGAGGGGGAACGGTCGTATCTAAACCGATGGCACCAGCGGGAATGGAATCCGCGCCGACAGCGTAGCAGCGCCACACGCTAGCCACTACGCCACGACCACTCTTACACTGAACGAGTTTTTATTTATTTACAATTTATTCAGAATTCTCAAAGAAATTATTATAAATGCGACCGGGGTCGCCTTTGACATATTGAATATGACGTTTTAGTCTCCACCCGACCTGAGATCTCTGCTATAAATCGAGAATTTATTCCATGCATGATGATATCCGCGAGTTCAGGTTAGGTTACCCCATATGTTGCTGGGATTTTCTTATGTCGTGCATAATTTGTACTGTTGTAACATTTTCCTTGTGTACACATTTTCTGTTACAGCTGTAAGAGTAAAGTCATGTCTGAAGACGAGACACGGCTGCAGTATTGTACGATACTCTTGGGGTTTATTTGTTTGTCTCCGCGATAACCGACGTACTATTAAACGTTTGCCGTATTTTCTTTTCTACTACCTGTCTTTGAATATCCCCTCTTGTCCTTGTCTCGTCCTGCCTGCTGTCTGTCTATCTCTTCTTCCCTTTATTTGTGCTTCGGCTATTATGCTATTATAATAGCTAGGGAAGGTTATTATGCACGCTTCTTCCCCTAGCATGCGGTTATACAAACATTGGTTTGCATTGGATTACATTTGAGTTTGTTTCTTTAATAGGAGACATTCTCTTCTCGGTGAATTTCTTTGATATATCGACTGCTGTTGTTCGACCTTCACTAGGGTTACCGTATGACCTAGGTGAAAAAAAGAGGACAACCTGAAAATTTAGCAGCATGATCGTTACTTTACGGATTCAAAAAAAAAAAAAAATATTGACAGTAAAAACATTATACATTATGGATAAGAAGGTATTCATGATTAAGTTAGGCATTTTTGCATAGCTTATACAACGTAACGATTTAATTTTTGTGATATAACAAGAAAATGTTTGCAAACAGAACTTAAAACTATTAGTAAGACGTGGAACTTACATAGGAAAAGAATATTTGTTATATTTATTTTTAATCATAGCAATAATTAATTTAATACTAATCAGTCTGAACGGATTCACAGTCTAAATGTTCAGTTGTGTCTTTGTGGTGCCATTGGTATTTATCAGATGAACTGAACCAATTCCCATGAAAAGGTTTGTATTTTCTAATAAATAATCATAGAACTGAACACATGAAATACTTCTAAAGTTGTACTGTACACAAATTATACCTTTAACATTTTCTGCCATTAACCTATTTCTCCCTTTGGTCCATTGTAAACTGATCAGAGAAAATATCTGTTCTGTAATAGAGTTGTTATTCGGTATGGAATAAAAATACTCAACAATTTTCAAAAGTTCTGAATAACAAGATGATGTTGGACTTTCCTTAAAATATTTACACCATAACTGAATGGAAAGGTGCTTATCATACAAATCAGGGTAATTCTTTAAAAACTTCGAAAAAATAGGACATTTCCCTGTTTTTTAAAAAATCGTCCGGGACAGGTTTTTAACACTAAAAAAGAGGACGTGTCCGGAAAAAAGAGGACGCATGGTAACCCTACCCTCACACAAAACGGTAAACCCAAACTCTTGTATTCGTGGTTCCAAATGGAAACGTAAATTCTGTGTATCTGTTATGGGTTTCTTGCTGAACAATCTGACTAGGTAGTTTTCAGATTATTTATTTCACAACGTATTAAAAGATTTTTGTGTATGCGTGAGTACGTACGTATGGACTCGTATATTCGTATATGCTTTTTAGTCATCAATCTCTGGAGAGATCCGGTCAGCCTTTCTGTCCTGCATACGTTCTGCATTCTACATAAATTCGTTCATGTCTACCAATCTTTCTCTGCTCCCCAGTTTATAACCTACATTGTTCGTCCTGTCACTGGACGAAGCGATAGTGTGGTCACTTTATATAGTGTTACGACATCACAGATCTACGTGTTTATCGAACGTTCCAGAGGGATCCGGAATGTAATGCGGTGGCGTACGTGACTCTCGACGCATTTGCTAGACTGTACCAGGAGCCGGGAGAACTGTGTCAAGGCCGCAATTAATTATGTCATACACACTGGCGCTAACGCGCAGTATGGAATAATCTAGTAATTTGGGTGGGTATAAATACCAGTACTGAACGACGTTTAGTTCAGTTTATTTTCGGGCGATTACAAGTGATTATCTGGCGATATTACTGTGTGCGTTCAAGTGGTTATTAGTGAATTGTTTAATAATTGGGCGGGATAATTGTAATACAATTAATTGTGTTTAATATTAGTGGAAATTTTATTGCTTGTGAACAATTTTTATTTGATTTGTTGTAAGAGACTGTGTTGTTAATTACGAACTGTTTAACTGTGAAAATTAAAGCTGGTGATTAGTGACTTAATTGGTGTCTTGTATTTTGTTTCCACTGTACCATACGACGATCAAGTAGATCGTCGTAACAATGGGGTTACCATACGTCCTCTTCTTCCCCGGACACGTCCTCTTTTTTAGTGTTAAAAACCTGTCCGTAAGGATTTTTTAAAAAACAGGGAAATGTCCTCTTTTTTCGTAAAACTGAAAAAAGTAGTCACGCGCAAGAGCGCTCCCTGGATCAAAGAGACCAAATAGGTTAATGGTAGAAAATGTTAAAGGTATAATTTGTGTACAGTACAACTGTAAAAGTCTCTCATGTGTTCAGTTCTATGATTATTTATTAGAAAATAAAAAGCTTTTGATGGAAATTGGTTCATCTGATAAATACCAAATGGCACCACAAAGACACAGTTGAACATTTAGACTGTGAATCCGATTCAGACCGATTAGTATTAAATTAATTATTCCTATGATTAAAAATAAATATAGCAAATATTCTTTTCCTATTTAAGTTCCGCTTCTAACTAATAGTTTTAAGTTTTTTTGTAAACATTTTCTAGTTATTTCATAAAAATTAAATTGTCCATTGTATAAACTCTGTAAAAATGCTTAACTCAATCGTGAATACCTTAATGTATTAATGTATCCATAACGTAGTAGCCCTATAATATTTTTACTGTCAAATTTTTTTTTGGACCCGTAAAGTAACGATCATGCTGTTCAATTTTCAGGTTGTCCTCTTTTTTGAACTAGGTCATATGGTAACCCTACTTTATATCCTACAATCTCACCGTAAAAGTTCATAATTTTTATTATCAACAACACAAGTTTAGGGTGTAATACAAATTACATTTATGGTATGCCGTAACGTTTTGTGATAACAAATACAAAACAAGTGTGATAACAGATAATAAGTGTGATGACCAACAAAACAATCGTGTGCTTACTAAAACTGTCACGAATGCGTTTGCAAGAAAAATGGAACGTGTGTTACCCAACAAAAACAAAACGTGTTGGGTAAGCAACGAAAACAAAACATGAGTTACCCACAAATACAAAACGTATATTAAACACAAAACTTGTGATAACCAATAGAAAGAAAAGTGTTATGACCAACAAAACACAACGTGTGCTTACTAACACTTTCGCAAATGCGTTTACCAATTAAAACAAAACGTGTTTACCAACGAAAACACAATATGTGTTAACCAAGCAAAGCAGATCCTGTTAACCCACAAAAACAAAGCATGAAGTATATCCAGTAGTAATGGTGTCAAGAAACTAAAAGTAGAAGAAAAATCGAATTAATATGCTGAAAATATATTGGTAAATAATGAAACAACAAAATGATGTATGGCACTCTTTCTACTTTGGTATATCGATGTTGCTAAAGCGTCGTGGTTTCTTTAGTTGTACATAAAGTCAAGTCAGACGGCAAAGATTCGATTTGATGTAAAACTTTACCTGTTAACACAGATGTTGTACCCTGTCATTCTGTTATGTTTTGTATTAAGTTATTTGACCGACAAATAATTTTGGCACACGGCTGATTGCAATAACGGATACCATGCTTTCAGAAGCCCAGAACGGTTTCAGGAAAGGCAGATCATGTTTAGATTGTATATTTACAATAGCCCAGCTCATTGTAAAGCGTAGTGAGTATCAGCTGCCCACATACGTAGCTGTCATTGACTTCGAGAAGGCGTTTCACAGATTGAATCGAAGTAAACTATGGGCAGTAATGGCAAGGAAAGGGATCCTACAACATCTAACTAGAGCAATACAGAGTCTTTATGTGAAGAATAAAATCTTGATAGAAGCAGGGAAACCGAGACCAGCTCCTAGAGTTAACCTGGTCAATTGTGAAGTACGTCAAGGATGTCCATTATCACCTTCTCTTTTAATTTATATATTGACGATGTCGCACAAAACTGGCAGATGTGTCTACCAGAACATTTTATGATTGGTCACTCTACATGTGACTCTCTCTTGTTTGCGGACGATCAGCTTTCTGACGGACTCTGAAAACAGATCGCAGATGGGTATACATCTGTTAAATCGAACCTGCAAACACTCTGGATTGTAAATATCCACACTTAAGACCAAGGCGATGGCTTTTCGTGGAACTGGTCCTGTACGGGCAAAAATTGTTATAGATGGTACTGTCCTGGAACAAGTTAGCAATTTTGAATACATGGGCTCCCGTGTGTCTTATAATGCAAGCAACGACGTTGTGAACAAGTTGCATAAGTTCAACCTTATGTGCGGGACCATTAGGCGAACCTTTAAGTCAACAAGTAAAGGAACACGCTAAAATTCTACAAGATGATGACTCTTCCCACACTTCTTTATGGGTCTGAGAATTGGACTTTAATGAAAGGCCAGGCCAGTCGCATCCAAGCGCCCGAAACGAGATTTCTCAGGCACTGGCAGGGTATACTCTCCATGATCATAGAAGAAACACAGATATACGGCAAGAACTGAATATTATGATTATACTCGACAGGATCGCCCAGTATCAGCTGAATTGGTGGAAGCATTTTTGCCGAATGGATGACTGCCCCAAACCATATGGAACTATAAGCCGAGGGGACGGAAAGGTGTGGGACGTCCGAGGAAGCACTGGAGTGACCAGCTCTAATCTTTGCCTATTTGAGGCCGGAACAAACCCATCCTTGGTTTAATCCTTGAAGATGATGATGGTGTAGAAATAATGTTGGCATTTGCGTATTATATGGTTATCTCCTTTATTGTATATTGTATCTCCTGAATTTTCAAAGGAGATACAGCTTTGAAAAGAACAGACACATTCAAGCTTAACTCATTGGAAACTGACGTAACAGTAACCACAGAAATGAGTGTATTGTTTATAAGTCTACAGTATTTACCATTCAAAAATTAACGGAAGTTTTAAACAAACTGAAAATCAGTTACCGCAAAAACAAGTTAAATTTTATACCAGTTGTCTGAATTCATCGGTCGTGCATACGACCGAAAAATCATAATGTAATACCTCCTCTGCTGTCAAGTAAGTTGCTTAAGAAACTCAGACAAGACACCCTTCTGTATGATCCGTTCAATAAACAAGTCACGTAATAAGAGAATTGTGATTATAATTATCGTGATGACGATTATGATTATGATGACGATGATGATTATGATGACGGTGGTGACGACGGACTGCATCGATTCCACCAATGTCTACAAATCTGAAATAAAAGTACTGTAGTAGAAGTTAAAGATTTTCGTAAAATATCGACAGGATGTCACAGGTAGCTGCAGACACAGTACAGCCTAGGGTCATGTGAGCGACGTACACCTTTGATGTCCGATACTCAAAGATTGGAATGTCTGCAATCGACATACCTGTTGTCTTGTCTCGACCTCGGTTTTTAGTAACGTCAATCGCTTAGGTTGATCTTTCTTTGTAAGATTAAACAGTCGGTATTTCTTTGAAATATCGCTCTGATTCGTTAGTTTGTATAGAATTGTTAGGCCTACATGATGAGCCATATGTTTAGTAAAGAACTGTATGAGCAATATTGATAATAATAATAATAATTATTATTATTATTAAATATTATAATACCGAAATAGAACTTTGTATTGAAATATTCACTAAATCAGTATCGTGCCTAAATATTATTATTAAATGGAACTTTTTTACCGCTGTTGGACCAAAAATATAATTATTAATCTTTCTCAGAACCGTGCGGATACAGTTTTTCCGTATTTAACACGAATTTCATGGCTTTTATCGCGTGATTTTGTAGATTTCATCTTTAAGAAATGAATATAATATAATTCCCTTCATATTGCATAATACTTTCTGTGGCCGTCACATTTAGTCGCAGGGGGACTCGATTAATGGGCTCATGCTGAATTATTGTATCGGTTGTAAATTTTTGACATATTGACTGTCTGTTTGTGGATTTCTTATTGGGTCTCTGAATGTAAGTCACAAAACATTATTACTGTATTTGTTTTGAGTGCTGCTTGTATGGGCTACTAAACTTAGAGGATGCGCCAATTATTGCTAAGTGAATAGCGAAACTTTAGGTGGCGGAATGGCACTAAAGCTACACCAGATATAATAAAACAGTGGTAATTTTTAATAAACTTTTTCTCGTCTCGATCACCTCATAGGACATCGCCTTACAGAAGCAGTGTCAGTGTGGGCAAAGAGGTTTGCATGCGGTGTGGGCTATACCGGCGGCAGCGTAGCGATTGGTAGGGCCTCCTTATCCCGACAGACTCAGGTGAAGAGCCATACAAGGTATATACCGAAACGACCCATCTTGTATGATCTAAGATTGCTACTTATCCTTCCTCATCGTTTTGTATTTTCATTCCCTTCTACCGTCGAAATCCACCTTCTAGATCTTTGAGTGGCCACTGATGTCGATAGGTGGGTGCCAATAGAATAACAGATAAAAGAACACCAAAGCCTTTGTCCATACAGAAGCACTATGCGGTGGGTGAAAAGCTGATTTAGGAGCTTCACAACCCGCACAGATAGGGGTAAGGGAGACAAATGGGCTAACCGGAGACTTTAAATAGTTGCAGTCCCACTATCCGATGTACTTAGCTGTAGGTTAGTACTAAGGAAACTGTAAATTCTTCCAACTATTCACAGCGAAAAGTCGGACGACTAAAGAGCAAGGCCATGGCCGGCTCTAGTAGAAGGCCGGAACATTAAACGTGGCAACGTTGCGTCTGAGGCCTATAAGCTTAGTGTAATCAAATAGCAAAAGTGAACATGTTATATTTTGATTTAATTTCATAGCATTACTAAAATCATGAGTAGGGCTATTTATAGCTACATCTAAATTATAGGTCTGTGCGACCTTAGTACTATACATTTAAGTGTTAGTATTACGTTTAAATGAATTAGTGTTAGGCCTAATGAATTAATTTTGTTCGAATTATTGGATCCGTACCATGTGAATGAGTTAATTATTATATTTCTTAAATAATATAACAGTATTTTACGTAATAAACTTTTAATTTGCAAAAAAACAGAGAATTATGAAATTGCTGTTAACCGGCAATTTAAAATTGACGCGATTTGATTGTTGAAATACATAATTTTGAGGTCTAGTCGGCCTCAAAATATCAGCTGGTTCCAGTGTTGCCATGTTTAATGTTCCGGCCTTCTACTAGAGCCGGCCATGACAAGGCCCAACGCGAGATTCAAGTAGACGGTTTCGATAAAGTTCGTGTTGAAAGCACGTGGAATCTTTCGAACGGTTACGATAAGATGGGGGAATCGCTTGGAGGCGGAAGTGGCAGTGGTCGGGCTATGTAGCGCAGACGACCATGCTTTCCGTACGAATCACATTTAATTTAATAAATCGTCTTCACTACGACACTCAGCATGTCGGGTGTTCATCCATTTGCTCACAGGTTTTTAGGCAATAAACAGTAACATTGGTTAATAACCATGTACACACTATATCGCAGTTAAATACAAATAATCACTTAATATCACGATCCAAGACACAGCGCATACATTTTTTTTTTTTATTTATCAGGTCGCTGCAACAGTATCGGTCATTAGCTAGCGACCACAAAAATTATAAAAATGAGTTTATCAATCATACATAAATTCTCATACAGATGCAGCAAAATATATTAAACTAGAAGAGTTAGTGAAGACAAACATTGCAACAAAATACACAGGAACTGGTACGATTTAAAAACTACATTAGAAATTTGTTTCAATATTAGCAATAATGCAAAATAAACTGATAAATATTGTCCTATACAACACAAATATTATAAACACATAGCATGGAGATAGCCTATATAATTATTAATTTAATATTAAATAATATTAATATAATTATTAAGAGCATACAATTGATCAACGTGAAACTCTACCTTCGCTCCGTTTTTTGTTGGCCGAGGTCAAGATAGTAAGCACGGAAAAATTTCGGCGCCAATAGAATTCTCCCAAAACGACTAGAAAGGTTTAGAAGTGCTGTCTGGTACTTATAGCTTATTAGCATCACATTGTTACTTGATGACTATCTCCTTCCGTTATGTAATCTAATTAGGCTCAACGTTGCTACTAGTTTATTTGTTATTATTAACCCGTCTGTACAATGTTTACACATTTTCCGGAACCAAAGATTACAGAAGTGGTTGAATTCTCAGCTTCCACTGCTGCTTGTCCATCCAAAGATCTTCGGTTTCTCGTTCCCTCAATATAGTCTGAATTTCTTCTATCCAGGTGATCGGTGGTCTTTTCCTTCTTTTCCTCCTTCTTCCTGGTGGGGTCCATTCCATAACTCTCCTTGGCAATCTTTCCTGTGTCATTCTTTTTGTGTGTCCATACCATTATAATTTTTTTGTTTGGATAAAATCAACAATTGAATTTTTTACATTAATGTAAAATTTCTAATTTTCTCTTGATAGTCTTGCAGAACGTCTCCAAAAGTTTATCTCTGCTGTCATTAATTTTGTTCTTGCCTGTTTATTAGTAGTCCAAACTTCTGAGCCGTAAGTCATGATACTTCTAACAATGGTTTTAATATTTTGGTTTTAGTTTCTGCTGTAATTTGCTTATCCCACAGGATTCCATTTAATGTAGATATACCCATCTTTCCCAAATTAATTCTACTAGTTTATTTCATTTCTCTACTTTGTCGCAGTTTTTACAAACGACAACTCGGTAACGCAGGAGGTTACTACGTTGGGACGATGCCGAGAAATTCGTGACCAGTGGTGTCTAGTGCAGGAGACGTAATATTTTAAACCGTGGTGTTGTCACTAACGTAAAGAATGTTCTGTCGACGAATAGAGGTATACGCTTCGAGAAATAACGACAGATGAAGACGAACACTGCCGTTTTGTTTGATTAACGTTTTCTGAAAAAGAAGCAACCGAGTACAAAGAAGAAACAAGAGTGAAAGACGACTGTAATGAAAAAGGTGCGTTGATTTTCGTGGTGGAAAAAGGGTTGCCGGAGTTCTCATCAACTTAATGGAAGCGGGTTACGGGGAATCGCGCGCGCTTACAATGATTTCCCCGTACATGTCTCACATAAATTACTTCATTCTTCTTTGAATAGCTTGTCATTACCTCCTATTAATTACATTACAGCTGGCTTAGTGGATTATTATTTCGGTGTTCAGTTCCAATATCATGCCATAAAAATTGTGATTTTGATCGTATCGAAAACGTAAAACGTATGTTTTTAATGAGTGTTTTTATGTGCCATTAAAACGGAAGTTTTTATTCCGTGATTTATTGACTAGGAATTTTCAGTACACGAGAGTAGGAAAATGTAATTACGCTTACATATGCATTGAATAAAATTAATATAAAAATATGTTTTAAGAATCCTTACAATCAACCGTTTCAGAATATCGAACTGTGTCATGTCTAAAGCAGATAAGTACCAGTATGCTTATTAGTTGACATACCTCTTCTCCAGTTGTCATTACTTCCTGGTAAGGCATTCTCTCCTCATATCTCTTGTTTGTAACTTATTATCTATTACCACTTTTGTCATTAAATTTTTCCTTCAATTATTAATTTTTGTGGAACCTTCGTCTTTCCAGTTCATCACTCAGTCCGTCGGCTTTATGTTCTGATTCATACTTACTTATTACTTCCATGTTCCATAAGGAAATGGAACTATGGTGATGGGGAAAAAATCGTGTTCGAGATAAGGGCTGATTCTGATTGTACTACCCACAAAACATGAAAAAAGTCATTCTCTGAAAAGTGTCTGTGTCTATCTGTGTCTGTCTGTGTGTCTAGACAACGATAACTGCCGCAAATTCAAACAATCAAATAATTTTTTGCATATTTGCCTGAGTTGTAGAGAACTCAAGGCCTGTTGATTTTGGTGAAGATCTGTTAACGGGAAGGGGTAGTTTACATGCAACGTTTTATGTTTTAACAAGAGCAAGGTACTAAAATTTGATAAATAAAGTATCCTGAAAAGAAGATCATAATAATCCACTGTAGTAAGGTAGATGAAATATCTATAAATAAAAAGGGTAGTCAAAGGGGGAGGGGGTAATTTTCTATAAATGGAAATGTTAGTTGAAGGGGAGGGGATAATTTTTTATATGTGTACTACGTCGTCGGTAACAATGAAGTAGTGTGTTGTTAAAATTCCCTCCCGGGCTGTTTGGCCGTGGTCTAATGTTTTCTGCAAAACCAAACGTTTCGGCAGTGCCATCGACTGCCATCATCAGTGAAAATCGAGTGCGCTAACGTGAGGTGGTACATGTTAGTGACCACAGTACTGAGGTTAAGGCTGAAGAAAGAAGTGGAAAGAAGTAGTTTCTATGGAAATATTTCATTTCGAAAATGATTTTAAATATAAATCTTAGAACATGGAAGTCATGTATGGCTCTCCATACCGATATTTTTGGAATGGTAATACACGAAAACGTTAAAGTGTATTTATAACTCGTCGCAATGGCCAGTTAACATTCCGATCTCTCCTGTCGCTGTCAAGGATTTTCAAATAATCAGACCCTTCATTCCCCTTATGTATTCTTGCCTCTTGCTTTACGCGACGGATTCGCCAGCGTCTTTTCTTTCCGGAATCAGCATAGATCTTGTGTATCCTTGCCGGTCTTGACGCATCCATAGATCGACTGGTCTGTCATCTCTCACTAGTTAGGACACTACTCCTTGACACCCTACTGACCTCTTAATTGGCTTCCTCGGCCATTCAGTGGGCGTTGTTCGGCTTCGCGGCAGGAAGCCAATGATCTCTATGCAGTGGTTATTAAAATACTGGCTCTGTTCCCCTCCCCTGCCATCTAGCTAATAATACGTTGTTGTACCTTAGGCGTAAAGACACAATAAGCAAAGCAGCCCGATAACATCTGCTAGTCGTCCTTAACACGACAATCGTAGCTGTAACGTTTCCGTGCAACAGAAGAGGTAATCATTCAGACCTAATCACTATTATAGAACATAAAACGCAACAATGAAAATGGTATGGACGTATGCTTAGGATGAATGAAGAATCATTTCTAGACCAGAAGAGGAAGAGAAAGACCAACATGGAAGTGGGGGAAATGCTCAGAAATAGCAAACAAGAAAGGAAAAATGTAAAACAGAATTAAAAAGAGAATACAAGAGAAGAGAATACCGGAAGTAGAACGAAGATTCAACGCTTCACGTGAGATAACAAAGAAAGAAGTAATTCAATATGTTTTTTAACACTGAAAATATAGTCGGGTGCTGGATGTCCAGGACTGTACCGAACTGTATCTTTATAACGTTATGTATAAATTAAGCTTTACGAAAATAATGACGTCACGATTTACAGAGAGCGATTACGTTTGTCAATGGCGCGATCCCGGCCCGGCGCAGCGCTTGAGAGCATCTGATTTTTCATGTCATTAATCACTCGTTTGTATGGAATATAATCACGAAGCGGTACCGGCACAAGAACGGTGCAAATAACAGAGATTTATTGCCATTATGATTATTATTATTATTGTCTTTATAATTGATGCTGGTATTACGTACAGCTATGTATATTTGGCAACGATGCGTTATCGATATTGTGTGTGTGTGTGTGTGAGTGCGCGCGCGCGCGTGCTGGTGCGGTGTGTACGGGTAGGAAAGGGTAGTAGCAGGAGCTACTATCACTTTGTGTTGATATACAAAGGGGTGTTATGTTATCAACTCAAACAGAATAATTGATAACCTAACATTCACACGCGCGCGCACAGCATCGACATCTGGGGTTGATTCGATTATATCGCTTGCGTTAATGGCAGTGAATATTCACAGAAACATGCACTTGTGTATAAAATAATACGCGTGTGTGTGTGTGTGTGTGTGTGTGTGTGTGTGTGTGTCTGGGTGTCTGTATGTTTGAGGTAAATGTACTTTAACAATAGATCTTTTTAAAGTACTGTTGTTTTAATTTAACTGAGTTGTAAAAATTTTAGATGGTGTTTTAAAACTTAACCGAAAGCCGGTACAACATGTTTCTTGAACAGGTCTTTGTTATTATGCCAGTACTTGTTTAACACCTTTTCGCTAAAAGTACGACGATTGACTTTAAAAATTAATTATTCATCACAATTGAAATATCTTAAAGCTGGTGAAAGGATAAAAGGTAATTTATAGAAAATATAAACAGGAAGTTGCTCGAGTTCCTTTTCTGAAAGTCCTTTAATAATTCCATCATAGCGGATAGTTACTTTATTTGTTTATACTGTTTACTATGCAAGCAGTTACTTTGGTTTAGTTAGTTGTGTGCATTTGTTTTCAGAATGTGAAGTAATTGTTGGAAAAGAAAATTCGACAAAGCGTATATAAATAAATAAACCAAAGTCAAATGATAGTAAAATAATATAAAAAATAAAGTCATCATCATCTTCACGTATTAAACCAAGGATGGTTTGTTCCGGTCTCAAATACGCAAAGATTACAGCTGGTCACTCCAGCGCTTTCTCGGACGTCCCACACCTCTCCGTCCCCTCGGCTTGTAGTTCCAGAGTTGTTTGGGGATGCGGCAGTCATCCATTCGGCAAAGATGTTCCCACCAATTCAGCTGATACTGGGCGATCCTGTCGAGTATACTCAAAATATTCAGTTCCTGCCGTATATCTGTGTTTCTTCTATGATCATGGAGAGTATACACTGCCACGTGCTTGAGAAATCTCATTTCATCCGCTTGGATGCGACTGGCCTGGCCTTTCCTTAAAGTCCCTCAGATCCATAAAGAAGTGTGGGAAGAGCCATCACCTTGTAGACTTTGAGGTGTGTTTACTTGCTGACAAGGGTTCGCCTAATGGTCCCGCACACAAGGTTGAACTTAAGCAATTTGTTCACAACTTCGTTGCATGCTTTATAAGACACACTGTACCCCAAGTATTCAAAATTCCTAACTTTGAAAAAATGTAAAGTACTTTTAAAAAATAAATTAATTATACAAATGGAAGAAATATCAAAAAATATTCACTATTGTATTCCGTATTTATTAAACAATGTTCAGTTCATAGTGTAGTTCAGTTTTCGATCTAATTCTCCACAGTTCTAAAGGTTAGGCCTATAATAATTACTCATACCAACTGTAGTTAACTTTACCAATAAAGACCATTTTTGATCGAATAGGATTCTATCCTTGTACACTTCATTATTTTCTTTTTCGCTTTCATTTATTATCTTTCAGATGTGTTGTAAACTTAACTGTTTCGGTCTGTAGATTGGTTCATCGTAACTTTATTTTAAAGGTTTTCTTAATTATTGCGTTTAGCCCTTTTCAGCCTACTTGGAATTTGTCTCTCCAGAAGTGTTCAGAGGATTTACAAACTCCTCCTATACAAATGATTCACATAATAGAGTCGTTAGTGCGTCAATCCATTTTACAACAACTACGGATTATATCCTCTCGAATATTCTACTGTAGTTGCTGAATGTCCAAGAACTGCAGGGTCTTAGTCTTCACGATGTTTGTTCATGTTTTCCAGCGTAGCGTTCTCAGGTTAATTTTCAGTTCAGCTTTAACATTACAAAAATTTATATTTACTTTTTTATGTATAAGAAACTACATTAGAAAGTGTAATTATAATGGAAAAATAATAAGATTTAGTTTGATCGCATTTGGTTACGACCTGCGTTTTTCATAATCAATTTTCAATAATTGAAAATAGCTTTATTTTAAATTGTTATTCTCTATAGCCGCGCTCGCCGCTCGCCGCTCGCCGCTCGCCGCTCCACCCCTCGCTTAAGGGGTGAAAAACAAACAGACCAAAGACCTGCCAGAACATACACTCGCATATACAAATTCACAAATCATGTTGCGCCCTCCCTAGTCGGTCTGCGTTAGGAATTATTCATAACCAATTTAGATGACTGATATGACCGTGTACAGAGCACTTTATTCTGCGAGTATTGAACTTCGTTAGCCCATGAAAGCTTAAATGCAAAACGTTTCTGAATACACTGCGCAGAAAAAATTTAAAAAAAAAGACATTAAAACGTTTCTTCCCCACCCCCCTGCCGCTAGCTTCTCACGTACTTCGTACTCTAATATTTAGTGTTACGTACTTCGTACTTTGTTCTTTAATATTATTATTATTATTTATCTATCTCGGTTTTAACAAGCAATCTTTCGTCGTTCATTCGGGATGTTAATTTATATTCATGATTTGTGTATGCAAAACACTGAATTTGAATACAACACAATTAAGAACCGACTGGCTTGTTTTATTCATACTTCTTTTATTTACTATAAATTTTCAGTTTGCATTTTCCATCTCTTATTGTACCAATTAGAAGCTTTGCTAGTTTTATTATTAAATTGA
Source organism: Magicicada septendecula (assembly GCA_034769895.1). Taxonomy (NCBI): domain Eukaryota; kingdom Metazoa; phylum Arthropoda; class Insecta; order Hemiptera; family Cicadidae; genus Magicicada; species Magicicada septendecula. The sequence goes on from CM068370.1 coordinate 80,593,713, forward strand.
TGATTTCTATTAATTTTTTCAGATATGTCAGTTATGTCATTAAATTGTCAAAAATATGTCAGTTCAGCAATTTTTTCGTCAGTTTAATTCTAAGTTTCTCATTCTCGGAGTTATATGTACGCTTTCGTTTTGGGTTTACGGTGCTGTATCAGAAAGTGTGAAACTTGGAACGTATGCATACGTCAAAAGAGAAAGTGGAGAAGACAGAGAAACACTGAGCCGGCACCAACACCGAGGGAATGGGGAAGACGGACTACAGCTGACGTAGGTCGAAACACTTCAGTGGACCACAGCTGTACATCGGGAAAACAGAAAGATCACGTTTTGTTTCCTTTTCCTTATTTTCCATTCCGTTTGGAGTGTCATGATACTGGAGGGCTAATCGAGGGAAGTGTCATGATATGAAACAGGACTAATCGTTGCAGTAAGATGAGTATGAAATTATATGCAGAGAACTTATAGCAGTACACGCGCAGTTTGTCATCTGGGATGATATTTCAAGTTACCAACTGGAATCTTCCTGAAGGTTAATATAGCCTACTTACTTTACGAAGCATACAGCTTATGCTGCTAATAATAGGAACAGAGTACCGACCACCTGAATGCTTTATTCTGCCTACGTTTCTTTACTTTATTTCACTGTTTTTATCAATTTTTATTGCAGGATAGAGACACACTAATAAAATGGAAGAATAATTCAATGTAGAACGAATTTAGGCATGGAAATAATGTTCCCGGGCAGAATAGGATGGAGCACTTCACCATGCAGTACGGTCTTGGCTGGAGAGAGACTAGGATTCTCTTTGGGAGCTAATATCACTTCATCCAAACCTGGGAACTTGCGAGGACCAGTGCCCAGTCAAACCGGTACAAAGATACTACCTCTGCAAATTTCCTCGACCCCATTTTCAAATCATCTGGCTTATTTTCAGATCGTACACTAAACCATAAGGGTTATCCGATTTACGAATTAGGTAGATGTTTGAAGGCGCGTATCGGTAGTCATGAAGCATAACGTGTAATATTATTTGGTGTTCTGCCCTAAGGCTGAAGACCTTCCTTCAAATGGTAAATCTCTCCAAGCTGTCCTATCGCATGCCAGTCTTTTCGTTTCTTCGTGACACCTTCTGATTTTAATGCTATCTATTGATTTCATTCTTCTACGCCCTCTTCTTTTTCCTCCTTCTATGACACCCTCCATGGCAGTTGTAAGCAAGCAAGCAGTCTCTTAAACAATGACCTACTAACCAATTCCTTTTCCTATTTTCTATTACCTTCAGGATTCTTCTCTCGTCCCCTATTCTTCTTAAAACTTCATCGTTCCTTAGTTTATCAACCCACCTCACTTTTTCCATTGCTTGCCAAACCCGCACCTCAGATGCTTCTAATCTTCTCTCATCCTCCTTCCTCAGGGTCTATCTCTCTGCACCATACAAAGGAACGCTCCACACACAACATTTGGCCAACCTTTTTCTTAAATTCTTATTAATTTTGCCACACAGCAGTCTTTTCTTCCCATTAAATGCCTCTTTCGCTATAGCAGTTATTGCTCTAATTTCAGGAGTGCAGGACATACCTTCACTTATCAAGCTTCCAAGATACTTAAACAACTCCACCTGTTATTTTGTCTTGCCCTATCTTTATGTTTGCCCTTTTTCCTCCTCTGCTAATCACCATACACTTATTTTTTTCCTTATTAATCCTCATTCCATATTCCTCGTATAATAAATTCAAATCTCTTATCATTTCATTGATTGTCTCTTCCTTTTCTTCGTTTCCAAATAAATAATAATATTTGTATAAGAAGAGTTTACCGGGTTGTTTGGCTGTGGTCTACGGTTTAATGCCAAACCAAACGTTTCAACAGCACCACAGGCTGCCATCGTCAGTGGAATTCAAAGGAATCCAAGACCTGAACGTAATTAGGTTGTTATCGTCAGGCCTCAAATGCTTCTAATCTTCTCTCATCCTCCTTCCTCATGGTCTATCTCTCTGCACCATATAAAGCAACGCTCCACACATAACATTTGGCCAACCTTTTTCTTAAATTCTTATTAATTTTGCCACACAGCAGTCTTTTCTTCCCATTAAATGCCTCTTTCGCTATAGCAATTCTTGCTCTAATTTCACGAGTGCAGGACATGTCTTCACTGATCAAGCTTCCAAGGTATTTAAACAACTCCACCTGTTGTATTTTGTCTTGCCTTATCTTTGTGTTTGCCCTTTTTCCTCCTCTGCTAATCACCATACACTTAGTTTTTTCCTTGTTAATCCTCATTCCATATCCCTCGCATACTAAATTCAAATCTCTTTATCATTTCATTCATTGGCTCTTCCTTTTCTGCTAAAACAGCCAATGTCATCAGCAAACTTTATAGATTCAATTTTTCTTCCACCGACATTCACACCTCTTGTTTTGTCAGACTACTTTCTAATCAAGTCATCAAGATATATGTTAAATAACGTGTAAAAAGTCGTCATTATTTGAGTCTTTTAACAGCGTTGTATTACTCATATTAGCAGAAACCGTCGACTGAAGTACAAGCGGAGGATGGACGCTTAAGAAACGTTTTCAATTAGCTCATATTCTTGCTCACAGTCGTTATTCGTTCCTGTAATACAACCAGCGCGCGGTGGCAGTACGGTGCTCTGTTGCGACATGTTCATTTAAATACATTTGAATGCGAACGTAATTTACATCTGCATAATGTTTTGCTTTGGTTGCCCAAACAGAGAAATTAATGGTCTGAACAAAACTATTAGTGGCTGGCATAAAATATATATATAATATAACGTGGTTTTTGTTGTACAGCGAACGTTTTGATACTATAAAATATGTAAATTTAAGAGTGTTTCTATTATTATTAATATTATTCGCGTTTTGGTTTCGTATACGTTGTTCGACGCGAGGATTGTGAAACCAAACGAATCTGTTACGGACATAATTACGTAGTCAATAAAACTTGCAGTATGTTGCCGTGTGTGATCATCGTAATAATTATCATCGCCCACGTAACGGGACGGCTGTCAACGAATTTAGGTTTAATTTACTGCTCTACATGTCCAGTTGGCCACTACTATATACGTCCAGTTACTAAATTATTGGCTACACTGAATACTTATACATTTTATTTGATAGGTAATTTAATTCATCGAGCGTTGCTACTATGAAAATGCACGTATTAGCGCTTAAACATTTTGTTTTTCTGCGACCCGACGTTGCAATAAGTAAGATTAGTAGTGGTCGAAAGTAACGATTACTAATGTTATTAACAAAAATTAAAACTGAAGTTAATTTATACGTTTATTTTCAATTCTTCTTCTTCTTCTTCTTCTGCTTCAGCGCCGTGACAACCATTACTGAGTCGAGGTCTCCTTTAACAGTCTCCGCCAGTTTTTTATAACTTTCTGGCTGAGAAACTGATAGGTTTCTCCACATAAAAGAGTTTGACAAATGGGATATGCGAATTCTCCGATCCAACCCCCAACCTGGAGGGCCAGGAACTTAGATTGTAGGGTGCACTTCCCCTAGAGTTGCTTTCAACTCAGCTGACGAGCTCTCTCCGCCCGGTCGCAGTAGGCTAACTGACTCAGCCCATGTGTGCAGCCGTTGGCCTACTCCGCCTCCACACTAGATGCACATGCTGCTGCCGATGTGCACCATCCTGCCAGGCCAGGACCCAGGATACCCCCAGGCTGCCCTGACAGAACCCCCATCTCTCGTTTGCTTACCGATTCACTCCGCCAATGGATTGGTTACCACAACCTTGGAGTGGATTGCTCGGCGTAACAACGTCCACGGACGTGTAGGTGAGAGTGGAGTCGGGGTGGAGAGGCTGGTGCATTTCTCTTCTATGAAAGTATATGTTCCCGTCACACCCCCTTTGGACCCCTTATTTTCAATTAATAAGCTTTTGTTAGTGGACTGTAGATTCAAAGAACGAAGAATAACACGTATTGCACTCCATCCTTAAGCGCTTTGCAGCGTTTCAGATCACCTTCAGATCGAGACAAACATTAGTTTACACTCAGAGGGATGAAAGGTGTGGCTGCCGAGTTAACATAAACCTTAAGGAAGTGTTCTGTTGATTCCAGGTGTTTGAGGTATCGGTATTGTGCACTTTGGCCCCATTAAGCGGCTGTCTTAATTGTACGAATTTTTCTCATAAACAGAATCCTGCATATACTGTTAAAATAACAAAAAGACAAACGGTTTAAAAGAACAAAGAATCGTTCATTTAGAGAACAGACGAGGACCAGTTGTTTTTTGCGGCTACAGGTGTGTAATAAATAAAATAAAGCTTATGGTATAAGTATTAGATTTTGATGATAACTGGTATAATAATTAAAAATTGTATTAATTTAATAATTAATACATAATGTCTGAAGACAGTAGTGTAGAAAAACTGTTGAAACATTTATATAAAATACAAATAAATATAAATATATATATATATTCTCGTATAAAAATATTATTTTTTTATTATTTGTTTTACATGAACAGGCCAGCTGTGGACCACGCGAATATCATTTTCTTTTCGTCTCCTGCCAGAAGGCCCTTATGCGCCACTTTTCTTTCTGTCCACTCCTTACTCGTCTTCTTCTCACCTCTCAGAACCACAAGATTTTGAATTTTGTTTCTGTATGTATTTCTATCCACACAGTCGTTCAAAGAGATACCCAGTTTCATCATTTCCTCCTTGAGTTGTATGGTGTATCCGTTCAGACTGGAAAGTTGCCAAATATATTTGAAAATGTGTTTATTTAATCTGGACCAATCTATCCGAACCATATGAACCAAGGAATCTCAGTCTTTAACTTCGGAAAGCCGTTTCCAGATCCCTCTACAGCTCTTATAAAAATATTATTTATTATTAATAAATATAATAATTGATGTGGTGATATTAATATGTACTATTATAGAAAAATAGTAAATAATTACTACAAACGCTTGTAATAAGCATATAAATGTAGCCTTCTCCATGTAGGCTATATGTAGTGTTTTTCCTGTAGAACTCTCTCTCACTCACTCATGTAGTCCCACGTAAGAGAAAGAAGTTAAAGAGTTATATTTGTTATTAGATTCTATTCTTTTGGTTTGTCCCAAATAAACGGCCGTTCCGATTAATTGCATGCTATTTACGAAAATCGACTGTATTTTGTATCATCAGCCGTACAAAATCCAGCTCTATTACAGCTTGCTTGGGAACGACAACCTCAAGGTACGTTATCCACTTTCGTGTTCGTCAGACTTCTAAGTTTTCCACTCCCACGGTACAGATCACCAAGTGTCTTACAGGAAGTGTAGGCTGAGTACACGAAACATAGATCACTATTGACTGTACAACGTGATTCAGCTGCATTTTTTTTAATAATCGGTGGTAATTTTTCCGCACAGCATAATTACATGTATCTTTTAATAAAGTCTCTCGACCTTGGAGCAAGGTGAGTTGGTTGGTTTTCCCTTTCAATGACATCATTTATCGTAGAATCATTATTAATGCTAACATTAATTAACAAACGAAACTCAAGCCGTTGGGTGCACGGAGCAGAGTGTAATAATAGTTGTAAGGTGCTGGAGTGATTGATTGACGTTAAGAACGCGTCGTATTACACTACAACACTGTAGTGCGTGACTGTATTTGTATTTAATAATAAATGTTTAGGCTTTACATTGTATAAGTGAATAGATACCGCTCCTGAGAGAGCTCTCCAGATGATTTTGTTTTCAGAAGATCAGCCCGTTTTCTTTACTTTTCTTTCTCGCTATGACCCTTTTTGCCTGTGCGTTTCCTTTGCATGTAATTTGCTTCGATTTCTTCCTGTCTTGGGATTTTTGTCTCCGCTCATCTGTCCGCGTCCGCCTAATGTCTTTTGTAGTTTTATGTCTACATCTTACCCGCTTTTTTATCCATTCATTCGATACGCATACATGCATACCCAAACCGTCGGTATGGTCTGGAAAAGTCTCGTTGCGAACGCGTGACAAGTGTCACGTAATTGTCATTCATCTCAAAGTTGCAGCAATACGCACGCGCGCGCACACACACACACACACACACTACAGCTGGGACAGCCGAGAAACACGTAGATTGTTCCGGAATATCGTAACAATATTATCTGTTGGTCGCGTAACGGATAAGTGGAAAATTGGTGTTTTAAGTAGATTTTAGGATTTTGCTGTGGCCGTCCGGATAATTGTGGGAGAGTTTAATGAAAAAGCTTGGATGGATTAAAGGCAGTGGAAGTGGACTACTGGAGAAGAAAGCTGTGACTTATAGGATTGGACAAAATTGGAGAGAGAGCGGAGATTAAAACGGATGTAGTGAAAAAGTAGTTTAACTGGTATGAGCGCCATGAAACAGTGCTGGACATAAGATGACCCAAAATAGGCGTAGATGGAAACGGCAGCCAATAGCAAAAAGAAAATTAGGACGATCGATGCTTAACGTACGAAGAAGCGACGATAAACAGAAATGGAAGCTAAGGTGCCTGTGAAGCCAGACTATGCGAAAATCAACGCGGGATATTTTGCGTGGTAAAATTGTATAACAGTAATTAATATTTATTACTTATTATGTAATGTTATGGAACGCTTAAAACGCTTAATATTTTAATTTGCTTTATTACATCAATTGCAGTATTATTACTGTATTTTAGTAGTGTTTTAAAATAAATTATAAATTTCATTTTACAGTACTGAATTTAAGTAAAGTTAAACTTTATTACTTGTACCTACCATAATGTACAAGTAACAAACAATACTTGTACTTGTACTTGGATAATGTATCTTAGTGTGACATCCGTTTTCCATTAGTAGTCTTTTAACAGGTATTGCTATTTTATACTGAAAACAAATTTCTCTCTGGTAAAATATAATTTCTAGACGTTAAAGGTAATAGTTGTTATTAGCCTAGATTATTTTTAATTTCAAACACTAAAAATTCATAATACTCATAAATTTTCAAACTGCAGGTTTACAGATTATATAATAAGTTATTACTATACTCCGCCATAATAATAGTATCGCACAATTAGAAAATAAAGCAGATGTAGGCCTATATAAATAGTCGTGTGATGATTGCGATTGTTTTTATATTGGTCAAACTGGGAGGGGTTTCCTAAAGAGATTTAACGAACACACAGCAAAACATAATTTAAATAATCGGACTTCACTTAATAACATAAAATCCAACTATGCGCAACATTTAATTTCAAGCATTCATACTTACACAGTCTTCACATCAAATTTAAAAGCTTTACACATTTGTAATAAAGGCCAGTACATGAATGCTTTAGAGGAGTTCGAAATTTACAAAGCTTAGAATAATACTCACACTCGGGATTTCATATTGAATGACCATCTGAACTTTAAATCGAACCCGCTGTACGATACAGCCTTGAACTTGCAAAAAACATACGTAGACAACTTCAGTATCCCGTCAGCCTTCATAGGGTGCGCACACTGACGTGTGTTTTTAACAATTGAGTATGTAGTTTTAACATTTGATGATCTCAACTGAGTGAAGGAATCTGATGATGGAACATATGTTCCGAAACGCGTAATTCTAAACATAAAGCAAAGTCACACGACGGATATATATATATATATATATATATTACGTATTCCAAGCACAAACAAGAGTTGAGCGCAACGCCACCCACGGATGCGTAAACAGAATCCTATAGTCAGACAGCTTTGCTACCTTATGACGATTAAAAGGGCTCGTAAACAATTCCAGCGCAGACAGCATTCGCTTTCTTACGACGAATTACGCATGCGCTGCACTGGTTACAACTTCACAGCCAACTGGCCTAACTTAAACTACAACTAAAACGTCAGCATCATCATCATCTTCACGGATTAAACCAAGGATGGTTTGATCCGGTCAAAGATTAGAACTGGTCACTCCAGCGCTTCCTCTGACGTTCCACACCTCTCCGTCCCCTCGGCTTATAGTTCCAGAGTTGTTTGGGGATCCAACAGTCATCCATTCGGCAAAGATGTTCCTACCAATTCAGCCGATACTGGTTGATCCTTCCGAGTATACTCATAATATTCAGTTCCTGCTGTATAGCTGTGTTTCTCCTAAGATCATGGAGAGTACACCCTGCCACGTGTATGAGAAATCTCATTTCAGCCGCTTGGATGCGACTGGCCTGGCCTTTCGTTAAAGTCCAATTCTCAGACCCATAAAGAAGTGTGGGAAGAGCCACCACCTTGTACAATTTTAGGCGTGTTCCTTTACTTGCTGACTTGTTCGCCTGATGGTCCCGCACATAAGGTTGAACTTATACAACTTATTCACAACGTCGTTGCATGCATTATAAGACACTGTAGCCCATGTATTCAAAATTGCTAACTTGTTTCAGGACAGTACCATCTATAACAATTTAGCCCACACGGGATCAGTTCTACGAAAAGCCATTACCTTGGTTTTACGTTTGGATATCTGCAATCCAAAGTCTTTGCAGATTCGATTTAACAAATGTTCCATTTTAAACGCAATGGCAGCTTCTCATCCTTCATATGTACTAACCTTCCCAAAGGCTATCCAAATGTCATACAATCGAAAATTTTTTGCACTGCATTACGAGTGTTTGACGCCACTTCACTTTTTAAAACTATCAGATTTTTAACACAGATTTTCACCTCCTTAGCTGATGCATTGTTATTTAGGTTTTATTGTTTATTATCTTTTCCGGTGAAGGGTTTGTGTGTGAGACTCGGTCAAATAGTACCGTATAACACAAATTTTAAATTATTTGTGTCGACGTTTCAACAATATTTATTGTTATCATCAGGAGCTGTGCATGAATACAAAAGAAAGTGTCAGACACAACAGATCAATTATTTGAGTGAACGTGTGTGTGTGTGTGTGTGTGTGCGCGCGCGCGCGCGCGCGCGTGTTCGTATGTGTCTGTATCTTTCTATATAAGTATGTGAAGGAGTTGAAACAGTTTGCTTTAAATCGTCAAATGTTTTCCTTAAATACAACGAGAAAATTATAATACCCCAGAACATAATTTATACAATATTAAAATTTAAATAACTCATAATGTAATGGTATTTGTAATTAATTAAAAAAGCGGTAATCAACAATTTATACATTAGAATTGGTACAGAAAACGTTTTTACATATACCTGTCAACATAATATAGCATAGTAAAACATATTATAGCTAAATACAGATTATATGGCTGTTCAATTATGTAAATTATTAAAAGCTATTTTCATCATGATACAATTTTTATCATACACTCACATACACAAACACGTTCACGCAAATAATTGATCTGTTGTGTCTGACATTTTCTTTTGTATTCATACACAGATCCTGATGATGACAATAAATATTGTCGAAACGTCGACACAAATAATTTAAAAATTGTGTTATACTTTTTGATCGATCCTCACAAACCCTTCACCGGAAAAATTCATCGATTGACGGTCACTCGAATTTAAGGATTGTTTATTATCAGAATAGTCTATATAGGCCTACCTGGCTGATTTCAAAAATCAACTTCAGACACTCCATCTTGATTGAACAACTTGTTCTTCATTTTAATTAAATGACAGTAATATATCAAAACGATCAGGTGACTCTGAGGCATGGAAATAAAACAGCCTATTTTAATTCAATGAAGTAATAAATTTATTAAACCCGCCATGTGTTATTAAACATTCGCCAGCCGAGAGAAACATTAATAATTCACGGTCAAAAGCGGATTTAATTGTAATGATATATATTTGTAACTACGGTCGGTCCACAAACAATACCCTCTATAAGAAGAAGTTTGGGAGAGAAAGTTCGTGGCGGGATGGAGCGGGGGTTGCAACTAGTCCTGCTGTCTACCCTCACTTCTTGCCCAGGCTATTGACAGCCGTAATTTACGGCTTCAACCCGCTTCAAGCAAAGAAACACCCTTAAATTACTGTAGGTGTCGCCCGAAGCTGAGACGAATTACTAGAGCAGTTGTTCCTTCCTGTGAGTCCGCGCGCTTGTGCGTGTGTGTGTGTATAGCCTCCCTCTGTACATCTGTCAGCAAAACAGCGGAAGTATATTTGCTGGGAGTCGGACCCGCTACTACTGTTGCACCGTGACACATATGCCATCATGATTGTTGCGGCAATGCTTGTTGTCAATTATTGTACACACTTTGTCAGCAGGCCATTACAAGAGCTCTGAACATCATAGTCATAACGTCATAACTAGAGCTAGGAATTTTAAGTGCAAAATTTTGGTAAAAAAAGGTGCTTTAATTTAGCTGAAAAGGTGCAAATTTCAAATTTAAATATTCATACAAACAGTACCAAAACCAATTACATCACATATAAGGACTCAAAATTTACTCATGTACTAAAAAGCCTGCCTAAAACATGTCCCAGAACACAATGTTATTAAAGTCACAAGTCCAGAAAAAGTACCCCATCTATTGAGAATTGGGGAAGTTGGAAGAGGAAGTCCTGTGATTTCAACATAATTTTATATCCTAGCAGGAGCCTTTTTCAGCAATTTCTTAATACAAGACAGAAATTCATTTGCACATGAATATTCATCTTTTAGTGCCTCACAAACTCGATGCAATGCAGGTCACATGTTTTGGATTAGAGCACATAGGTTTCAGGTTAGCAATAGCCAATAACATGGTCCGTAAGTACTAGCCACACTCGATCATATTCTATTCCTTCAGGCCACAACACAGTACATGCGTTGTTAAACTTCGCATCACACTGGCATTATCTGTTTTGTTCAGAAAGTATGTTTTAACAGCATGGGTTTTACTTGCTGTCCATTTAGGGGCGCTACTAAAATGTTTAGAACATATCTCATGTGCCTATCAGTGGTTTCATCTAGTATAAAATATAGTAAATGCGGTGATGCCGCACACGTTCGGTGTTCCTTGTTATTATAGGAATAAAATGCGGCAAAGGAGCCAAAAAAAGGTAAAAAAGCGCAAAAAGGTGATGACATTCAGAAAAGGTGTAAAAAGGTGCTTTCATTGAAAAAAAGTGCAACCAAAACACAATTAGGAGTGTTTATTTAACGTTTTCTTTGCAAGACAAGCTAATTTGGGCATTTTAATAGCGAAAAAAATTAAGGTGCAGCACCTAAAATTCCTAGCTCTAGTCATAACCATAGGTAGTTGGTGATATCATCGTTTGAGTTATATGTTGGAAAGAGTAACCTTGTTTTGAAAGGTTTTTCTATTGAAGGACCAAGGAAAGCAACAAACCGAGGGGGGGAATATATGAATGTATAAACACAAATACACGCGAACGTGTGTGTTTAATTAATAATAATAATTCTTATTACATCCATATTGTTAATTCAGTATAATACTTGTTGTTTTAATTGTGATCAAAATAATGAAATTAAATTCCAGATTAAACCTAACGTGGTTTACGCAATTTATAAGTAAAGTAAATTATAAAGTATTGAATATTTACGTATAATAATCTCTTCTTCTTCTTCTTCTTCTCTTCAACGATTATGTTACATAAACGTGTTATATAATAATAATAATAATAATAGTAGTGTGATCTAATAATGATAGTAAGTGTGAATATTTGTAACATATGTAAGTAGGAAAGTTAAGTCCTGTAAAGGCTGAGTAGTACTCCAAAAATATTGTGTGTATGTGCGCTCGCTCGCACACACTCACACACCACACACGAAAAACAACATAATACAAAATAGGACATACACATATATTCTAATTGTCAGTGGAGGCCATTAAGAAATGAGAAATTTCAAATTAAAAATGCATTTATTTTTATAAAATTGTGAACATCTTTTTATATTGTATTAAATAAGCGACGGAATAATAAATTTAAGTTTTCCTTTGGAAACTTTTCAATCATTGCGAGATACTTGGTTGTCTTTAATCTTCGTAATGCATCTACGTGAGCTTATAGAATATTTTTCAATTTTCAGTGAACTAACTTTCAAATATAAATCATTTTTTTAAATAAAATTATTCAATAAAAGGATTTGAGAGTATAAAATATGCGTTTTGGTCTCTTATGGGTCCCGCTAATCTTGTTCAACACTTCAACTTTTTCTTCATATAAGCCTACATCTGCTTCCAGATTTCCATACATGGAATACAATCTCAGATTTGAAATTATTAAATATTTACATGTAGTTACGTATGATTGTAGCTTTTATTGCTCACTTTTTATTTTTATTGGAAGAGGGAATTGCAATGCAAGTATTATATGAAATTTCAAGTACGAAACCCAAGCGTTTTCTCGAATTGAATACGTTGACACACATATGTTTATATGTGTATGGACACACACACACACTCGCATATATGTATATATTGTAGTCTTGTTCTACATTATGCTCGAAGATCCAAACAAATTAATAATCATAAATCCGAAGCTGGTCTGAGATAGTATGGAAACCGATCCTACTCCACTAGAAACACCCAAACGGGCGGCACGTTAACCACGTCATTATTTGTAGTCTGTAGGACAGTGTGTTAGCGGGATCACAGCGCTCAACGCGCGGCACGACTGCCGCATCAGTTATACACGAACACGCGCGCGAACGGGCGCCGGCGTCGCGAGGAGACGAACAGTGAATACGTGACGCAATTAGCATTCTGCCCACACGCTAACAGCATAATCGTTTTCATCCACACTAACGTTCCCGGTCGCTCGCTTGGCGTAAATAAATCGGCCCTGAAAGTGCTCTCACCGGGATTGTTACGTCGATATCACTGCTGGATAACGTCGTGTACGTTGTGATGTCGCGTTTTTTATTTCCAAATTTAGTTTTTGACGATTACCGAGTGTCATTCGTTCAGACTTTTCAGCGATCGGCTAAAATTCCTGAAACGCAGACGGAGAAAATACATTCTCCTCGCGTGAAAAGTGGAAGATGTAGCATTTGTAATGAGTTAGTACAGAACGGATTATATGGGCCAATCCAAGTCAATGGATGTGGAGAATGCGTCTCAGTGAGGAACTATACAAGCTGTATAAAGACAATGATCTGGCCACCACTATACGACTGCATAGATAGCAATGGGCAGACACATCATTAGGATGGAAGGCAACCGAATACCTAGGACGGTACTGTTTAGTCAAATCGAGGGTAGAAGGCCTGTCGGAAGACCCAAGACGCGCTGGATTGACGCAGTGGCGAGGGCTGCTGATACTTAAAATTAAACGATGGACATCGATCGTCAAGGACAGGGGAAAATGGAGGCGGATGATTATGGAGGCTAAGGTTCGACTCCGAACTGTGACACCATAGAAGAAGAAGATGTACGGAAAGGAAAGCGTCGAACAGAAAAGCATTCTTAAAATAGTTTCTACTTGCGCCCGTGAAATTTGGTACCCCAAGAAGCAAGAATCGTTGGAAGCAACGGATGATATCCTACAGACTAATGGAGAAGATGAAGGAAAATGAAATTTCGATAATGTGTCAAGAAGTTAGAGAATTCACGTAGGTTAACGATAATATCCTAGGCACCGTAGTCAGAAAACAACTTACAATAATCATCTCTACGACGTATCTAAATGGCTAAATCGAATCTAAATATCGGTATGCAGAACCATACACTGTTCTAACCATGACTTACATGTTTTAAGATTTATATTTAAAATCACATTTTCTAAATGAAATATTTCCATAGAAACTACTTCTTTCTTCAGTCTTAACCACAGTACTGGTGTCACTAACGTATACCACCTCACGTTAGCGCACTCGATTTTCACTGATGATGGCGATCGATAGCACTGCCAAAACGTCTGGTTTTACAGAAAACATGGACTACGGCCAAACAGCCCGGGAAGGAATTTTAACAACAAACTACTTGTTTGTTGCCGATAATGTACCACACATATAAAAAGTTCCCCTCCCCTTTCAACTATCATTTTCATTTATAGAAAATTACCTCCTCCTCCTTCAACTACTCTTTTCAATTATAGATATTTCATCTGCCTTTCTACAGTGGATTATTATGACCTTCTTTTCAGGATACTTTATTCATCAAAATTAAGTACTTTACTCTTTTTGAAACATAAAACGTTGCAGGTAAACTACCCCTTTCCCTTAAACTGATCTTCACCAAAATCAATAGGCCTTGAGTCCTCTACAACTCTGAAACATACGCAAAAAATAATTTGATTCTGTTTGAATGTGCGGCAGTTATCGTTCGCCATAGAAAAAATACTACACACACACACAGACACGCACACACACTTTCCGGAAAATGACTTTTCTTCATGTTTTGAGGACAGTACAATTAGAATGAGTTCTGATATCGAACACGGTTTTTTCGCCATCACCATACTTCCATTTAATTATGGAACATGAAAGTAAAAAATACAAAAATCTAAAAAGCTTGGGGTGCAATGTAATGAAGATTCTTCGCTTGGGAGCGGGCAGCTTTGAGTAAAAAGATTTGATATCCGCCAACAAAAGCGGAATATTGGAGAGCAGGAACATGGTTAGTAAAATCCGTTACAAAACCGAAAAAACATAGTACACGCACAGTGAATCTTAAGGAAGACGATACAGACGTGTTAGGAGATTAGTTGGGAGACAGACGGATTAGGAAAGTGATAGATTAGGGTACAAAGGGGTAGGAACTGGGGAGTCGTAACCAAATTACTCGGTCGAAGGAATGAAGAATAAAACTAACAGAAGGAAAGTAGAGAATTGAATGATTTTTAGGTATGAACTGTATTTTGCATACAAATATAAACACTAAATCAAATATGGAATATGAGTAAAATCATATTTACTAATAATATTTAGAATTTCACCATAAGAAATTAATGAGAAACTAACATTAATACATATTATTTAATACAAGTATACAGTTTATTTATTTACATAGATAAAACATATAAACACTGATGTTAGATAAAAATCTTCGTACTTATAAATTATGTCTATAGATAATAAAGGTAAAGTTACGTGTCGATTTTTCGAAGACAATGTCTTATAGCTTATTCAGTCACGTAGTCACAATAATTCTTGTTGGAAGTACTACGCTAATTCCCTGAAATAAGGTAAACCGTTTGTTTCTTTGGATTAGAGGTTTTATAGGTTCTGAGTTCTAGTTAAAGTGTCAAACAGAAAATCATTCTAAAATTCATTTCTGCTTGCGCCCGTGAAACTTGGTACGCCAAGAAGCAAAACATCGTTGGAAGAAACGGATATCCTGTGGACTAATGGAGAAGATGAAGGAAAATGAAATTCCTACTAATCTCATCTAACCTACTAATCTAGAGGTTCCAAATTCGATTCCTGGACGCACTATAAAATCGAACTGATTATTAGTCTCGGATCGACTCAGGCTATGAAACGAGTAACTTAGGGAGTTATTACCCTGGGGTAAATAATGGATGGCCGAAGACCAGTGCTGGCCATATTAACTTCCTTATATGCCGAGACGGATTTCTTCTCAGAGCAGGAAAAGAAACTCTACCCTGTATTTTCCTAGAAAACCCCTGCTTTGGCGGTAAAACGGGATCTAAAAAATATACATTTATAAATATAAAATAATGTTTTTTTGTATTCTGTATGTTAATCAAATCGTACCTACTGTTAATCAAATGTTTTTAAATGTCAAGGAAACCTTCACAGTATTCACAGTGTTTTCGCGGTAAATGAACAATGGTGTATTATATAGAGTTAAAAAAAAGCACCGAAATTGCATCAAGGCTGAGGAGTAATTTCGGAATTTTACACTCTAGTGAATACCAAGAACAGCTGTTATTATTAATCTACCATTAAATTAAATTAAAACATAAAATTAATAATATCTCGTTATACATTAATTTAGTTTTCTTCAGATCTGTTAGTTCAACAATTTAGTAACAAATGAAAACGTTTTGTATGTTGTTTACTCCTTGATTGACGTCATTGCTGAAAATTGTACAAGAGAATCAATTCTGTGGACAGAAGAGTATTGTGCAGTGTCTACATTATTCGCCAGAGGTCGCTTTTTGGTAACTACGTATATCAGTGTGATTTTCTAAACATTCATGTTTATTCTTCCCTACAAATTGTGGCTGGGTTGTGTTACATATTCGTTAGGCTTTATAGTTATATAAATAAGTTTTCTGTGAAAGCTTGTGTTTGTGTGGTTTTTCAGGAAGAAAACTATGGAATGTCGAATAAAAAAACATGCTAGTCAGCGGTCTCTGAAAAATTGTGAAAGGTAATTTTACAGGCATTTTGTTTTCATTTTAATACACCGAAATTTAATATCAGACGCTACTGGGCATTCATTTCTATAAGTTTGTTGTTTTTAAATTAACGCAGCATTTTTACTAATTTTACTTTTTGTAACGTAATGTATAATAATTTTGGACGATTTTCTTGGACAAAACATTTGTAATCAGATACTTCTTAAGTGTAGATTCTATTAAAATGTCCTAAGACCGTCAACAACAGTTTATATGTACAGTAATAATAAAAAACTGTACTTTAACAATCCGCTTTAGCGCGTTTCTCTAAAATACCTGTATATGTCTATATCTTGCTTTGCGTACTTCTTCACGCACAAAGATTTATGAGTTTAATTATTCTCTGACCACCTCGGACTTGCATTAAATCGATTAGAAATGTCGTTTACAATGAGCTGAGAAAGAAACGGTTCAAATGGTAAAAAAACATATCTATGAAATGGTGTTGGTGTGAGAGTTTTCTCTATGAAGCTGTTGTTCACAGGTTTCCAGACAACTTAGTTTATAAAAAATGACACTGGAGCTATTTCTCTCTTAAAAGAAAAACAAGTCCTATAGTGTTTCGTAACAGTAGTTCTTAAGAAAATTATTGAAGTGTATAGTTCGGAAATTAAATTTTGTAGCCTTTAATAATTTCACCACAGAAATTGTGCTAGAAATTGGGGTTACAGAAGACTAGGACACGCACACTAGAGAGAATATCGTAAACAGTGGAAGAAATAGAGACTCCAAAAACAAAGCTTTCAATAGCCTTGCTTTAAAACGTAAACGAAAGAAAGACGTCGTGTGTTTGTAATTCCTTAACATGTAATTTCATGACATGAGACCGACACAACGTACACAAACCGCCAATATCTCAAAAACGAAATGGGGGATTTTCTTGAAACAAAAACCAAAATAAAATTTGTAATTTTTTCTAAATTTCACTCGCTGACACCGTATAGCTATCTCTTATAGAACGAAAGTTTATCGCATGCCAAAAATTTCACCACACGCAAATTAACAAAAATTTCGTGACATGGGACCGTGTTAAATCTCTGTTTTTGAAAATTATTAAAGTTATTGGTTCAAATTTATGTCTGAAACCATCATCAAGCTTCAAGGAACACGGTGGTGAATGAAATTTTTTATCGGATGTTTCTGAGGTTGGCCCAGACAACGACACAAACAGATTTTACATCTTTATAATAGTATTATTTTGAATGTTCGTCACTACTTTTTTCACAGCACTTAATAATTATTATTTAATGGTACTTTCACTTGTGAAACTTACTTGTTGATATTCCCTCAAACGCCGTTTCGGAGTTGTATTCTCCTTCTTCAGTGAGGTTTGAATACGGAATGTATAATAGTACAGTAGTTATAATATAACTACTATATTAGTTGTATAAATCTTTATAATAATAGTATAGACGCCATGTTTACTCTGCAACTGATTGCACAGCAGTTGCAGCTTGTTTTTACTACCGTGCAACTAGTTTCATGTACGCTTGAAATCAATGCGTGCAGTCAGTTGCATAGTGTAATAAAGGTCTTAATTTTTTTACATAATCTGTAGAATTTTCCGATTGGTCGTCGCAAACGTCAGCTGACATGACGTGAATTATTATCTGACAGTCAAAGAGAATGGCGGACTGTTAGGCAGACAGTAATTTACGGTCAATTATATCGGTAATTAATGATAACCTTGAGCATTAGTTTAAACCTGTTGAGAATAATAATAATAATAATAACAAGGATACTTAGTTTACCGACGGTAATTGGTTTCAATTTATCAGCTGATGCCGGCGTGTCAGCTTTCCGCGTTAACCAGTATCGCGTGTGACCGTATTGCGTGTAACGGTGAAAGGTAATGATGGAGAGGACAACTTTATCTCATTATGTCAGTGGGACTCAGTTGTTTTTAAGTTTTTAATAAATTTGGATTTTATTATCACAAAACCAGGCGCGGATCCAGGAATTTTAAAAAGATATAGTAATAATAAAAAGATATGATTATTTTTAATAATAAAATATAAAATAATTAAATCGCTACCGACTCACAACCCAAAGTGTTTATGGGTAAAAACGTAAACGTTTTACCTTATAGCCTGAACCAGTTTTCGCTTATTATAAGCTTCGTCAGAGCTTATAATATTGCGTGTAGTGTAATAAGCCTCTGACGAAGCTTATAATAAGCGAAAACTGGTTCAGGCTATAAGGTAAAACTTTTACGTTTTTATCCATAAAAAACTTCGTGTTCCGAAACGGTAGTGATTTAATTATATTTAGTTAATCAACGGACACGTCATGGACAACAAAATCCAAGAAGTAAAATATATTATACTATATTTGCGTTACAAAAATGTTGATAATAACGATATAATATAATTACAATTTAAACTCGAAAAGATGGGTTCTTAAATTGGCATACATATGGATTACATTTTCTATGTCTATATATTTTCGTTGTAATGAATGTGCATTAAAACAAGCCCATTGAGGCTTTCTTGACCCACAGAAGATCGTAGCCACGATTTCAACAATCTTATACAAGAAAAGACACGTTCTGCTGTTGCTATCGATATTGGTAACGCCACAAAAAGCTTAATAAGAAAACGTATACAAAGGTACATCTGTTTATTACATTTTTATGAGACATCTAATGCACTGTGTGGACCAACGTTTTCTTCTCTATCCATTTCTTCATATCCAGTTCAACTCCCAGAACTCCAATTCAGCTTTTAGCTTTCTTTTCAACACATCTACAGTTTCGTTGATGAAAGAACAATACTTTGTTACCAAGTTATGTATAATTTCATTGAAATTATCTGGTTTGGTCCTTGAGAAGAAAATATGCGTATTGTACAAACGTAATGTTACATGGAAAACGAGGTTTTAAATTCAGAATCAAATTATCGAGTGCCTGTATATATATATTCAATCACTTTCTGCTACAGTCCGTTTCTTGATGTATATAATATATTTAATATTTAGAACTAAATTTACCTCAAGATGTTATTTTTCCTTATTTGGAACATGTTTCGAGAGTTCCCGTTCTCTCATCTTCAGCCTTCGCGATCTTATTTCTAGTGAAGTATTTGTGTGTTGGCTGCTGGATGCTAACAACAACACAACAAAGATAATACAACAACTAACGGTATATACAAAATTGAATGCCAAGATTGCAATAAATGTTACATAGGACAAACAAAAAAACAGCTGAAAAAACGTTATTTTGAACACCTAAACGTATACAAAAAACCAGAAATATATAAATCCAATTTAGCCACACATGCAATAAACACAGGCCATGAATTCCCAGACATAACCAGTGTGTCACTAATAAAACATATGCCACACAAAGGCACCATAATGAACATTTGGGAAAATTTACAAATATACAAACATAAAACACAAAACAAACTAATACCAGAACAAATACAAGTCAGTACAAAAAATGACACAATATTCAAAGCACTCAACATCGAAAATACACAAAATACAAATAAATATTCCACAATCACACACAATAATACAACTTTAAAATACCAAAACCAACAATCAACCTTAATAGCATCCAGCAGCCAACACACAAATACTTCACCAGAAACAGGATCGCGAAGGCTGAAGATGAGAGAACGGGAACTCTCGAAACATGTTCCAAATAAGAAAAAATAACATCTTGAGGTAAATTTAGTTATAAATATTAAATATAATATATATATATATATCGTCTGCACAAACATACACAAAGTCTCAGGATGGAATATGTGTGACCTTTATATTATCCATATAAAGTCCGTGCTAATCGAAGAGTGACAAACAACAAATCTTAAAGTGGCGTATTACGTTATGATGACCGCCAGTAAGGTCGTGTATTGAGTTTCGTACACAATCGTATGAAAACACATTGACTAAAACTTTCTCACAAGACGTTCGTTCTACACGTACTATTGTCTTTTAGAAATTACAATAGTACAGGCGAGCCGTGAGAATTTGTTTTGCGTAACTCGTTGTCTGCTAAAGAAATGTGTCACGTAAACAAACATTCTTTGCATACTTTTAGTGTGTCTATGTTCGTCCCCAGCGTCATGACTCACGGAGTGCTGGTAAAGAGATCAGACCCTCCGCCAATGGTGTCTTGTCTTCAGCGATCCTCATGTTTTCGGATATAGAGAGTTTCTTGAATGTTCTGTCTCTTCTTCTTCTTCTTCTTCTTCTTCTTCTTCTTCTTCTTCTTCTTCTTCTTCTTCTTCTTCTTCTTCTTCTTCTTCTTCTTCTTCATTAGGCAGTTAGTTTTGTTAAATATATTTTCTCATTGTGTAATACAGGATCATCGAAAAAGAATACCCGTATTTCAGAAACGTGGCAGCTTCATAAATGAAGAACAGAATTGTATGATAAAGTGCCAATATGTTCAGAAAGATTAAATTTTTTATATACATTGGGTCATAGAAAAACAGTACCGGAATTTAAAAAATCCTTCACCTTCACAATTGTTGCATAATATATTGGTTTCAGCCATAATTGTGCAAGTTTTTATGTGCAAATTATGTTGATCACAGATCAGTCCACTTTGTCGTCGAGTGGTTATGTTAACAGTTAAAATTTTAGGGTCTGGAGAAATGAACGACCAAACGTAATTGAAGGCGAGAGTTCGTGATTCTCTCCAAATGTGAATGTGGGTTGTTTCGCAGCAGAGTCATAGCCCTTCGTCTTCGTGCACCAGGCGATTACGGGCAATATATATTTAGACATGCTAGAAATGTATGCTTTCCCTGAGATTAAAGATGTAGAGACAATTGTACCCGGATTACTTTTATGCAACTTGATGGGCTAGCACATTACAGCCTTCCTCGACGCAGTATTCTGAACGCTGGTTTCTGGACGGTTCGATCGTTAGTGAAGGCCTATGTCTTGACCTCCTGGAAATCCACACCTCAGTGCGATGGATTTTTTTTCTGAGAAAACATAAGTAAAGTTTTACAGAAAAATGGCAGGAAATCGATTGCAATTTTCAAATCTGAATAGCCACAAATGGTTGCACATAGGAATTTATTGATCATCATCATCATCTTCACGGATTAAACCAAGGATGGTTTGATCCTGTCTCAAATAGGCAAAGATTAGAGCTGGTCATGACATCCGTTCTGAACTTTTCAGGCACTTCTTCGGTCGTTACAAAGTCGGTACTTAGCCGTCATGTTCTACTCCTATTTCCGCATCCGACATTGAAGTTTCTCTTCTCTGAACTTATGGATTCCTTCTTCGGTCACTTGTATACAGCGCTTCATTGGACGTCACACACCCCTCCGTCCCCTCGGCTTATAGTTCCAGAGTTGTTTGGGGATGCGGGAGTCATCCATTCGGCAAAGGTGGTCCCACCAATTCAGCCGATACTGGGCGATCCTGTCGAGTGTATTCGTAATATTCAGTTCCTGCCGTATATCTGTGTTTCTTCTATGATCATGGAGAGTATACCCTGCCACGTGCCTGACAAATCTCATTTCAGACGCTTGGATGCGACTGTCCTGGAACAAGTTAGTAATTTTGAATATCTGGGCTACAGTGTGTCTTATAATGCTTGCAACGACGTTGTGAATAAGTTGCATAAGTTCAACCTTACGTGCGGGACCATTAGGCGAACCCTTAAGTCAGCAAACAAAGGAACACACTTAAAATTCTACAAGGTTATGGCTCTTCCCACACTTCTTTATAGGAATTTATTAAGTTAGATAAAATAATTTAAGTCTTTTTGAACATATTGACATTTTTTCAATCCAATCTCTTCATTATTTATGGAACAAGACGTTTTTGAAATACGGGCACTTGTTTTATAACCCAATATTTTCGTATCAGTAGTAGGCATTTAGGCGTTGTTCTAGTAACGGCGTTACCTTGTCCGGTGAACGGTCCAACGTATGCATATCACCCGGCAGATTACACTGAGGATCAGAGCTAAAATCTATAGGCCTAAATTGCATTCGGGAAGATTAGGGACCGCATTCCTTGAGTACTAGCTTCGTAAATAAACAATAAATGTCCGGTTTCCGGCTTAAATGTCCTTTTGTGTCTCCGGAACGCAGCTGCTGCCCGTGTTTTTCTCACGTGCTCTAAATTGTGTTCGGATATTATAGACTCGTTCATCCATGTATTTTTAAATTACCTCTCGTGCGACTTTCCAAACTACGTATTGCATTAATAGGGTGTGGTAATCCATAGGATATGACGCTTTGTTAATGTAGAAATTCAGGTTCGACTTTGGTAGCTGCATAACACCGAGTTTCGTTTATTAGAAGGTCGATTTAGTCTTGAGTAAACGTATACCTGTGAAAATATTCTTGGGTGATAATTGGTGGCTGAAACACGGTGCTGGCCACACTACCTTGTTTGCATGCCGAACGCTTCACGTACCCTACCTGATACTGCCATGACAAGAAATAGAGCCATTATTACTTTATAATACTGCACTCGCTTGAAATCGTTTCATCACTCATTCGTACATTGTTTCTATGCCAAAAAAGTTGATTTTCTTGCATTTCTTGCACGATGTCTAGTCTTGACTTCCATTATATCTGCGTACTCCTTATTCTGTCATACCTACTAGTACCGGCTTATAGTCCCCCTAATTCTCAACTTCAGGGATTTCCTTACATTTCTTGTACGACGTCTAGTCTTGACTTCCATTATATCTGCGTACTCCTTATTCTGTCATACCTACTAGCTCCGGCTTATAGTCCCCCTAATTCTCAACTTCAGGGATTTCCTTACATTTATTGTACGACGTCTAGTCTTGACTTCCATTATATCTGCGTACTCCTTATTCTGTCATACCTACTAGCTCCGGCTTATCGTCCCCCTAATTCTCAACTTCAGGGTTTTCCTTACATTTCTTGTACGACGTCTAGTCTTGATTTCCATTATATCTGCGTACTCCTTATTCTGTCATACCTACTAGCTCCGGCTTATCGTCCCCCTAATTCTAAACTTCAGGGATTTACTTACATTTCTTGTACGACATCTAGTCTTGACTTCTATTATATCTGCGTACTCCTTATTCTGTCATACCTACTAGCTCCGGCTTGTCGTCCCCCTAATTCTCAACTTCAGGGTTTTCCTTACATTTCTTGTACGACGTCTAGTCTTGACTTCCATTATATCTGCGTACTCCTTATTCTGTCATACCTACTAGCTCCGGCTTATCGTCCCCCTAATTCTCAACTTCAGGGTTTTCCTTACATTTCTTGTACGACGTCTAGTCTTGACTTCCATTATATCTGCGTACTCCTTATTCTGTCATACCTACTAGCTCCGGCTTATCGTCCCCCTAATTCTCAACTTCAGGGTTTTCCTTACATTTCTTGTACGACGTCTAGTCTTGACTTCTATTATATCTGCGTACTCCTTATTCTGTCATACCTACTAGCTCCGGCTTGTCGTCCCCCTAATTCTCAACTTCAGGGTTTTCCTTACATTTCTTGTACGACGTCTAGTCTTGACTTCCATTATATCTGCGTACTCCTTATTCTGTCATACCTACTAGCTCCGGCTTATCGTCCCCCTAATTCTCAACTTCAGGGATTTTCTTGCATTTCTTGTACGACGTCTATTCTTGACTTCCATTATATCTGCATACTCCTTATTCTGTCATACCTACTAACTCCGGCTTATCGTCCCCCTAATTCTCAACTTCAGGGATTTCCTTACATTTCTTGTACGACGTCTAGTCTTGACTTCCATTATATCTGCGTACTCCTTATTCTGTCATACCTACTAGCTCCGGCTTATAGTCCCCCTAATTCTCAACTTCAGGGATTTCCTTACATTTATTGTACGACGTCTAGTCTTGACTTCCATTATATCTGCGTACTCCTTATTCTGTCATACCTACTAGCTCCGGCTTATCGTCCCCCTAATTCTCAACTTCAGGGTTTTCCTTACATTTCTTGTACGACGTCTAGTCTTGACTTCCATTATATCTGCGTACTCCTTATTCTGTCATACCTACTAGCTCCGGCTTATCGTCCCCCTAATTCTAAACTTCAGGGATTTCCTTACATTTCTTGTACGACGTCTAGTCTTGACTTCTATTATATCTGCGTACTCCTTATTCTGTCATACCTACTAGCTCCGGCTTATAGTCCCCCTAATTCTCAACTTCAGGTTTTACTGTCACTGCACGTGACACATCCGCAGATCAGTTCAGTTTAGCTTTAGCTTTTAATCTGGAATATTATGTAAAAATTGTGTGTGTTTATTATGGTGGTATATTTAGTAAAATTTATATTAATTGAATAACATCAAAATACTATTAATTTCCCTACAATTGATTCTATATTATTTATTTTTACTGTATTCCATTGCTAACTGTCACCACATAATCACAAAGAGAGTTTAAGTTTTTATATTATCAGTCAGTTTTTTTTTTGTAACTTAATTGTAAACTGACTTCACTAACTGAGAAGGTAGTAGGTTACGATTACGATTATGACGTCTGGGTAAATTGAAACTACTTTTTACAAAAATATGTGGTGAAATTCCATGCAAATGGAATGGATAAGCGTTTTTTATTATAATAGTTCTGAGTACAAGATCGGAAGAATTTAGATAGGCCTATGTTGAGGATGTTCGAGGAACAGCTCATCGTTAGAGTGATCATTTTTTGGTTGTTATAATAAACTAGCTGTTACCCGCGGCTTCGCACGCGAATATTTGACATTTAATAAGTATTTTAATATAATTTTTATTGTCTGCGTCTGTATGGCGTTCTGTCAGCTCGTATAACAATTTTGTACTCATCAGTCAAATTCTCGCCAAAGCTGTTTGCAACACTCGTACTATTTTAACTTGTACTAAATTATTATGTTGGTGCAACAGCCTTTGGAGATTTAAAAGTACCCGTTTACAAAGCCTTTGGAGATATTTATAAAGTACTTGTTAAATCAAAAACGCTAAATTCTTTACTTTAAGTCTTACTGTGTTAGAAGCATTGTATAACACATTAAACATTATGTTTTCCTGAACCATGGCTTTTATTTATTTCAGCAGTAAACTAAAACCCACAAACCGTTGTCACCTAACCTCACAAATGAAAACAACACGTATTTTCGCTTTGCATTAAGTAATAGGACAATTTACAATTAGTCCACTTCTTCTTTTCCACATCGTAATATATCGATACAATCGCGTATTATATAAAACATCGAAGATGTACTGCAGGAACTGATAAATGTACATTTCCGATGCCGCTAAATAGGTTTTGTTTATTTACTTGTTACTATGGTAATAAATTCTGGTCTCCACTGTATTGTTGACATCATTAGTAAGAGTATTTAATATATTTCATTACCTATTCATTGCATCATCAGAAATACGTGTAAACAAAAATTTTAGAATCGTTTAACAATTACAAAATATTTAGACGCATCTGTATACAAAATTACAAAATATATCGATACAATCACATATTAAAAACATTATAAATTGCAGGAACGGATAAAGGCACAGTTCCGATGCCGCTAAATATCATTTGTTTATTTATTTGTTACTATGGTAATTAATTCCAAGGTGTTGTTGACATCTTTATACCCGTCAACGAAAAGGCATAATTAAAAGGGCCTAAATCGTACGAACGGGGCATAATATCAAATTCCAAGTTAGACAGTATTTTTCGCCTTGTGTCAAAGGTGACCTGTGCAAAATTTGGTGGCAATCGGTGTAACGGTGTGGATTTGTATTCTGTACCCATAAATCCTCAGACTTTGAGTTTAATATATATAGATTAAGTTCGCGAATATCTCAAAACTAATGCTTGAAGTAGCTGATGATGTACGCGACAGCCTAAACGTGTACAGAATTAGGTCTGCACGAGCGCGACGAGCACAAGGCATTTCTTTTCTTTTTTTTGTTTTAGTTGGGGAAGTGTGAGAAAAACTATACAAACTACAACACACGAACCCCTGTTGTGCCACTTCCGGTTTTTTGTGGAGCAACTAAGTTATGTCACTTGTTTTGTGTCACGGTCGGACACATTGTCTCTCGTGGAGTTCTCCGCTGACGGCGAGTCAGTGATTCTCGTAGAAGAAACGTTACTATAAATACGTGTTGATATGTACTCTATGGAGTGTAAAAATGTCAGCTGGTTTTGTTTCAGTACGTAGCCTAACGGCAGTATTAAATACTAATTAAAAAATTATCGGTTATTTAAAGAACTCGTCACAAGTTTAAGAAACGTCACCCAATAGTAGCCAGTTACACTCTCGCGCACGGTGCACGCGTATTTGTGCACGAAACGTTATGTAGATAAAAGGAAAAACTTTGTAATAAGTAACGTCTGCTATAAGCGTAGGGTTACCATATGAGCTGGGTGAAAAAAGAGGACAACTAAAAATTTAACAGCATGATCGTTACTTTACGGATCCAAAAAAAATTGACAGTAAAAACATTATACATTATGGATAAGGAGGTATTCAAGATTAAGTCAGTCATTTTTACAGAGTTTATACAATGTACAATTTAATTTTTGTGATATAACAAAAAATGCTCACAAACAAAACTTAAACTATTAGTTGGAAGCGGAACTTACATAGGAAAAGAATATTTTCTATATTTATTTTTAATCACAGCAATCATTAATTTAATACTAATGAGTCTGAATCGGATTCACAGTCTAAATGTTCAATTGTGTCTTTGTGGTGCCATTGGTATTTATCAGATGAACCGATTCCCATCAAAAGCTCTTTATTTTCTAATAAATAATCATTGAACTGAACACATGAAAGACTTTTAAAGCTGTACTGTGCAGAAATTATACCTTTAACTTTTTCTACCATTAACCTATTTCTCTCTTTGATCCAGGGAGCACTCTTGCGCGTGACTACATTTTTCAGTTTTACGAAAAAAGAGGACATTTCCCTGTTTTTTAAAAAATCCTCCCGGACAGGTTTTTAACACTATAAAAGAGGACGTGTCCGGGAAAAAGAGGACGTATGGTAACCCTATATAAGCGTCCAGTTAAACATTGATTTGCTTTTGCACCGAAGTGTTCCGTTGTTGACCTTGTGAGGCGGTATTGACCTATTTATGCGGTCAAAGTGTTCTCTTCATGGACTCCTTTTCTCAGATTTAACTTAAAGTTAATGACAATAAATCATTTTCTTACAGGAGGTAAGGCGGCATAGGTGGTTTGTGCACAATAGCTCATTACTGTTGCGCGTGATTTTAGGGTGAAACCCAAGAGTTAGGAGGATGAACACGTGTGTGCCGGCACGCGTGTAATGTTGTAGAGCAAATTGACCGTAGAGCGGTTTCGGGCCTGCAGACAAAAAGTCGGGTTATAAACTTACGGGGTTTAGACTAAACACATGACGTGGCCAGCCGCAACAGGCGTCCACTGGCTGCAGTACACCACTGTGTGTCCTCTCGCACACACGCACACGTGTGTTAGCTTTATTGCTCACCTGCTATTAGTTCCTTTAAAAGGTTTTCACCCCTTTCTTTTTGCCCGCTTCCACCTCCCCCCCCCCCCCGACGACGCGCTAAACTACTGTGTACTATATCCAACCCTCACACGCTCACTCACTCCAGTTCTAGTCTTCAACTTTCACAATAAATATATTTCCTTCTTTTCTTGAGGCTGTGTGATTCCCTCTCCACCCTTACTTTTTGTTGTTAAAGAAAAAAAAAGCACTTCCTAAACGCGTAAATCTCTAAATGTATAAGGGATCGTTTCCTCCAACAATGAAAGTTTTCATGATGGCAGTCGGTTGTCTGACTGGAAGCGCTTGAAACCGTTATCAGACGCGCGCGCGGTTGATAAAGACACAAACGGGAGGCATTAGCGGAGAAATTATACTTGTAAGGTTTTACAAAGGCGTTCTCACAATCGCGCGCCGTTATCACTGCACAAGTGTCTCCTCCTTCTCGCATGTACCCTCATTATTTTTGGCCACTCGCACTGATATTTACGACGACGGTTCCCGGCCAAAATGTTATAATAACAAAATGCAAATTAGCCATAATGAGAAACTGTGCGGGCGCCATAGGCCGTTATTGTCGCTTTGCAATGATGTATGAGGTCATTATAGCAGTGCCTCTCTGCTCCCCGTCCTCACTACAACTCCGGATGGCCGACAAGAAACAAACAAATAACATTCTTATGGTAACGTTTTTATATTACATACGGCTTTGAGGGAAATTATGTCACCAGCGCACACATGTGATAAGCGTACGGTATTTGCAGGATTCACAGCGCCACATTTTCGGGCAATAAAGGTAATGGAAGAAATAAGGCATAGAAAACTGGGAGGCAGAATAGTATCTGAAAGTAGAAGAGTTTGATAGAAGCAGGAAAAGAATGACAATAAGGAGAAGAATTGTAGATAAAGCAGATAGTGATGAAGTAAAAAAATTAAATATGGAAACAGCATAGACATAACGAAGAAGTTCCTTCCTTATTCATACCATATGCTGGAACCCTTTAAATAGTTTATGGATTAAATTAGGTGCTGGTTGCATGTGTTGAACAAATCTCACAAATATTTCAAACAATATTTATGTCTGCTATTGATTGATAAAGTTAGTAGGCCTATGTGCATACGGAAGTTCGTTGTTATTTAAGGAACTTTGTAGCTTTTATAAGTGATTTTGTTTGTGACATGCCAAACGGAAATAGATTATATAGTGACTTATATAAGTAGATTATAGAGTAACAAAAATAGACTGTGTATAGAAAACAACCACTGTCTAAAGAATAGTTTCTAACTTTCTTTGTAGTAAACAAATAAGCGAGTACAGTAGGCCTATATAAGGACAGAAAGAAATTGAGTGAAACGCGGGTTCCAGCAACTACTTTAGCGGCAACGTTAGCGAACTTCTAGGTGTACTGCGTTATTGCTTGGGCTTATTAGATACTTCGTCCAGATTGCAGTAAATTGAACGATTTCGTTCAAGTAGAATGTAAGGAGTTTCTTTACTACTTTAGTGTTATTTAAACCAGAATAATCAGAGTATTTCGAGCTTTCAGTTCTTTATTCAGGAATCGTACCTCTACCCAAAAGGTTTCTTTACCACTTGAGTACGTAAACGAGTTATATTCTGGTGTACCATAACATTGACCCTAACCTACGATTTTTTTCGATACTCTATCGAGTATTCATCCTCTGGTTGCAATGTCCGGCCACTACAATGGATTTATGAATCATGATTCGCTCGAGCAGATAAGCCCCACACAGACCTGCAGATCTGGCTCGTCAGTGACCGCAGGCCGGATCCGTCACATACCAGAGCTGTGAGGCTAGGAATATCTGGCTTGTCGCATGTCGAACCCGCGGACTTCGGTCGGGTTGGAATTTCAGCCCGTGAGATGATGGATCGCAATAAGTTTTGTTAACATCACGTTTGCTTTATCGAGTGAGTTTTTAATCTCGTTATTTCCGTCTGATGTTACTTTTATAATACGGATATTTTGTTATTAACCCTACAAGCAACCGTAACCGTTGTTATTAACTGGGCAACCGTAATTTCTGTAGCGACAAGGGGCATTTCACTTATGCTTGCTTAATACGACCATATATAGCACGTTCTTTCAACTGAACTTTTATCGAACTTTATTGGAAAATCCAACTTTTTATTGTGCTTGTCGAAAGTAAAGTAAATATTTTAATGAATATTGAGATGGTGATTAAAAAAAAAATACAAGTGTGATATTAAAAATAGTTTTAAAAACGTGTAATAATACTACTCCTTCTCAAACCTCGAATGATGGCTTCGTAACTTTCTGGTACAATAATTCCAAGGCTTTGATGTGTCACTCCAGTTGAAAATTTCGTATCTTCGATAGATCGTCCTGTTATTAAAACTGTGAACGTCTTAATTAGACTTTGTTCCCCATTTATTGATTATCTCAATAAAATGTGTTTCTTTTCAATGAGGGGTGTCACTGTCTTAAGCAAGAAGTAAAAAACTCTCGTCATCCGTGCAGAAGTAATTTCTAATCTTCAGGAGTTGTTTCACATATCTCCTTCAAAAGTACTGCATCAGAAAATATCCTTTTTCAAGTATCCTTGTGACACGTTTCTTTTTCCTACTCTTTTTCTTAATTACTGTGAATACTTATCAAAATAGCTTATCTTTTTCGATTCGTTATGATGCTCTCGTTTTGAAACCTGCTGCAAAACTGATCTACATATCGTATGTGATCTGGGCTTGCAGCTTCTACGTGTCTGGACAGAGAAAGCAACAGACTCGTGACAGGGGTCCGGCCTTTGGCATCTCTCGGGCCGGATATGCATGTTAGCAAGCGGGGTTTAGAGTGACTGCGCGTGTCCACTGCGTATCTAAGAAACTCCTTCATGTCTAAAATTGTCAAGCCTTGTAATATAATAAATACAAATCATTATATGCTACGCTGAGTACCCGTACGTGATTCTGGGCACATGGCGTGTAAGGCTGTTCCAGTCGTTTGGAGATTATTGTGTGGGGGCAAAGTTGAGTAGTGTTATGAATTCTTCTAGATCAGTGGTTCCCAAAGTTTTCAGTCTGCGGACCCTCCCAAATAATTTAAAAATCACGGACTCCGCCTGAGTTCTGAAATAAAACAAACAGTAAATATGATAGAAACTCTTTTATTTTAATTAAAATGTATTAAAATCAAAATTCTCTTAACTTGCAAAATTGTAGTATTAATGATATCAAACATAGTTTAATGTGAACAATTAAGCTGCTTTTGAACAATTAGCTCTGGAATATTGGGTTTAATGTCTGATAATTTCAATATTATGTCACTCTCGACATCAACTTTATTTCTTAACTTTGACTTCAAGAATGTGCGCAGAGAGAATGCGGTTTCACACAAATAAGTAAAGGGAAACAGATTTAAACACTTCAAAGCTTTCGTTGCGAAGTTATTACATATAACCAGACGTCAACTAGCTCTAATTGCGAAAGCTATAATTTTAACGAACTGTCAGTTAAACGTTCTGCCAGTAAATCTTCTTTTTGTAGTGAAAGAGAGAAGTTAGTTGACAGCCCATCAGCGTATGGATTCATTATCCGCAAGTCACTATCATCCGTCGCTGGAAAATATTCCCTTAGATGCAAGCGTAGTTGCTCCAAATGAGACTCAATAATACCGTTGAGGATCTTCTTTGGAACATTTTCTCCTGACATCTGGACAAAATCTGCTATAAAACGGAATTGTTCAAAGATTTCAGAGCACAATTTCTGAATCTCAGCTTTAATTTTTTTTATCATCCCTTTGGTTTTATCTCAAACCTGGAAAATAGTAATGCTAGATGCGTTGATGCGGCGCTCTAGTCAGTTCGGCTGACAAACAGGTCTGATAAATAACATGATTTAAAGACATTATTAAAACCATTAGTTTGAAATTACTTTTACAATTACAATTAGTTTGAACAAAAAAATATACTTCAATATTCTACTTATTGCTTTACTATTCTAAAATTCAGATTTTAGAGCATAAAAAAATCGGAAAAAATTACG
This sequence comes from Magicicada septendecula, assembly GCA_034769895.1. Classification (NCBI taxonomy): domain Eukaryota; kingdom Metazoa; phylum Arthropoda; class Insecta; order Hemiptera; family Cicadidae; genus Magicicada; species Magicicada septendecula. The sequence goes on from CM068370.1 coordinate 80,625,415, forward strand.
GTATATTCTATTTTTTCTTAAAAGTGTCCGCGGACCCCCTGAAACATTTTTGGGGACCCCCTGGGGTCCTCAGAACCCACTTTGGGAACCACTGTTCTACATTGTTCGTGCCCCTTCCAGACGTTTACACGACTACTCTACCAGCATCCAGGCCAGCTAGCTCACTACGTTGCAAGGCGGCGAAGGTATAAAAATACTGGATTTCGAAGCGGTTCAAGTTAGGTTAGACCTGGCGATATTAGAGTGCGGAGTGTTAGTTATTGTGGCGATTTAGTGGGAAGTGATCATTGTGTTAATTAGTGCGAAACTCTAATAAGGTGACATTTATTGTGTGTGTTGGACAAAATTAACTTGAATTTTTGTATAAGGCGCCTTCTTGATTTTTAATTGTCGTTTGTGACTAATTAAAGTTGGTATTTAGTGACTTCATAGGTGTCAGTTATTCTGTTTCCACTGTACCTTCGACGATCTATGTGGCCGTCGTAACAGTATATATGAGATTTTAAACAAACAGCCGCCAATTTCATTCCGTAATACAATGTAGAACGACAAGTAGCCATAGCCATATGTTTAGTATCAGTAAGTGTATGCTTGCAATATTTGGTAGACTAATTGATTTTACGTTTCCCTGTTACAGGTATGTGTGGGGAGAGTGCTGTTCGCGGTCAGTAGGTGTTGGTAAGTCGTATATGTCTTGTTCCGGTGGATGCGGCCGGACGTAGATTGTACAGTATTAATGAGGCAGACATAGATTGTACAGTATTAATGAGGGGGACACGATTAATTAGTGAACAATAAGACATAATAAAAAATGCAAGGATAGTTGATGTTTATTAATTATACTTTAATCAAAATGTCTGTCATTCTGCAGTGATTGATACACCAGAAACGTGGCCAGTGTAATGGAGAGTAGCACGGGATGTGGGCATGCTAGATAAGGGCACAATCAAACAAAAATTGGTATCATTTATGAAATTAATAAAATATAATGCACACACACACACACACACACACACACACACACACACACACACACACACACACACACACACACATATTGTTAAAAGACGAGTACGCTCTCTCTTAACTATTTATAGATTGTTTAAATTAAACTTTTAAAATTCGATTATTATTATTATGATTTGCCATTTATTTTATTAAATTCCTTTTATATTTCGCATGTATTAATGGTGGTTTAAATTCATCGGTGGTTTTTAGTTCGATGTTCTTTGGTTGTGAAAACGAATCGGCTAAGTTGACTCTGCCATTGACACCTGTTGATTTTGTAAGATGTCGTAATTTTTTGGTTAATAGTTTTTAAGTTGTCTCCTCACTGAAATTAGATTTATTTATTAGTTCAGCACTTACTCTTAGTGAAGGTCTCACTTGTTAATCGTTCTGTTAACAAGGCAGAGTTGAGATGACAATTTTAAATTTAAATGACAAATTTAAATTATCTCAGTTGCCGCTGCGAGTGTTGCCAACTGTTGGGAGCGGTTCACCTAACCTGTAATCGTCTAGTCTAATGAAATAATTTGGTTAACTCTTTTATCTGGTAAAAATATGGTTTATTCTTCGATAATACTCATGAAATTAGGTTAAATAATAATTAGATTGATAATCGTTCATTTTTACAATAATGATTAATTTTATAAAATTCTTTTGCCTCAGGGTTTGTTATTCTGATTCTTAGTAACCATAACACTGCATGTGGTTTTTTGGTTCAAATGTTTATCTAAAATGTAGGTTCTTTTAGACTGCAAAATACAAAAAGAAACTTGAAGAATTATACTACCATAATGCTTGAGTAGTAGGAGAGTGATTACATAAAAAATAAATCTTAATTACTAACATAAAAATTCAAAAGACGTCTGGCGTCAACATTGTTGGTTAACGTGGCGTATCTGAATAGAAACCAGTTAACTTTAAATTAATAATAACTCTTTAACAACATACAAAATACAAGTATAATAAGGTTATAAGTTCCTTTGGTGTCCATAAAACATCATCTGATTCGTTAGATTGGATAAATTTAATCAGGTAAATTGATAACTCTTGTAAGCATGATTAGCTCGTTATTAAATATTTTTAATTAAAAACAAATTAACAAATGTAAAATGGTCTATAGCTTTCTTAATGTTCATTATAAAACATTTTATTTACTAATCCTGGCAAACATATATCAGGTCAATTGACAACTCTTAAAAGTATAATCAGCTGCCTTTAAATCTCTTTAACTTTAAATAAATCGATTGATATAATAAGGTCCAAACTCCTTTTTGTGTTCAAATCAAATCATCTTAATAATTATACTCGATAAATTTTTATCGTCTAAGTGTATAATTTCTTTAAGTATGCTTAATTGTCACTATACTCCCTTTATTCACGCAATCGCAATTCATTGTACACTTTGCAATTGTTTCCTGACCAAATCTCGATTTAACCCTTCTGATTGGTGGAAAGGTTGATGACATTCAATCGAGCGTGACTACCCCCTTTAACAAATTATTAAGAACGCTCGTGTTTCTGGGGGTTGAGATTAAGAAAGTGACGCCAAATATTTTGTCAAAATTGATGCAAATACATTCCAACTGATATAAAACTCTTACGTTACTTTTAATTGCTGATCTAGCCGTACCATGATATGGCGATCATCTGGCTCATTATTTACAGTCCTCACATGAAACACTTTCGTTCACTATTAACAGATATAGTTTTTTGAACTTACAACTAACACAGTTTTTTACTGAATTTGTACATTATTTAACTTAAATTACCACATTGAGGTGATGCTTTCCAAGTCCTTTTGTGTACTCTTTACACAGTATTTATTTACAATTATCTAATTAAAATGCATAAGCTATGCCTAGGCTTTTAGTAGGCCTATAACACTACAAATTAGATTTACTTATTATATCTTAATAGTGGGTTTTTACCAACTTCTCTTATGTCACAATTACTCTGAGATGACCATTACAACTTCTGATCACCTCGGTTTTTGTTATTGCACCTTTCTTTTGTTGAATCCAGTCTTTATCATCACCCATAGTTTTGCACTATAGGGTGTTACATGAATTACCTTCATTGTGAATTACCTAGTTGTTTTTAAGTCATTATTTCTTACATACATGATCATTACAATAACTATAAGATTTTACAATGTTTTGGTTTGCACCAGGGTATTCCCATTTGCTGTTAATTCATCAATAGTTCTTGCATCTAGTGCTGCATGACAAGTATCTTTAATTTACGTTATTATGACTCCATGTCATGATAATAATTATTGATTTACATCATATTAGTTGTATTACACATCATTGATTATACTGATATCAACAGCTTTCTCTTTTATTAGTATTTCTAAAGGTTTTTTTAGATTGGTTATTGGATAAATTCTATGCTGTCCATTTTCAGTATGTTAATTTACACTATTCACAATATAAATCTTCCTTTGGTAACTAATATTGTTACTGGTAAGATCCTTATAACATCTAGTTTAAGTACAGTATAATAGAGTATGGTTTGATAACCTTTTTATTATTAATTCTTGTCATTATAGGTGCAAAATGCTTGTTGAGCTAGGTTATGTGTGTCCCTATTCTGGTTTACAACAATGGGTTCATTTTGGTGGTTGGTTCTATACATTTTACTCAATTATTCAAATGTACTAATACTATTAATTAATATTTATTGTTTGGTACTTATTTTCCAGTCTCTTTTATATTATCTTTACAACATTATTGGTGATTATCAGTTTTTCTGCAATCCCTGTGTCTATATCACTTACATAAATAGTAGATAAGATACAATCTTGTTGTTATCTTTTATACATTATTAAATCATACTAATACAAGGTTTAATCTCACTCTCCTGATCATTTTGATTACCATTATTTTAAATTAGAGTTATGGTCACAGTCAAGTCACCTAAAATAGTCTGCCAGTGGTTTGATGTCATTAATAGTCCTTCACTCTGTAATTCGCTTGTTTTATTTTATTTATCTCACTGTTGTACCTCTTTTGTTGTAGATTGTGGGAGATGTTTTGTCTCTTCCTTTGTTTATCTTTTTATTCGAGTTCTATCATAATGTCCTTCACTTCTTTTCATTTTTATTATCTATGTTTTCTGTTTACTCACTTACCTAATTAGTGGGTTAATCACATTTAATATATTTTCTTCTTTGTTTTGTTCTCATTACTACTTTTATTCATTATTTGTTCTTTAGTTATTAATTCTTCAACTGTTTTTAATACTCGGTACACAATTCTTAATCCTTGGTAGGTCTAGTGTCATTAACCTAACCCAGTGGTTAGGTTAGGTTGAAAATTTGGTTCAGAAGTATGGTGATGATATGTCGCGTTACAATATATATATATATATATATATATATATATATATATATATACACTAGCAAAATACCCGTGCTTCGCTACGGAGTTTCAACTCTTAGTTTGTTTATTTACATTCATAGCAACAGCTATTTATTATTTATTTCGAGAAAATCGTTAGAGCCGTTTCCGAGAAAAAAAGGACATACATTTATTAATTAATTGAACTTCGAAATTTTCTCGACTATAAGAACCTGCAAACAACGAAGTTTTTTTCAATTTAAAACAATGATTAAAAACTCAGGACTAAATGTATTCGGGGTTTCCAGTAAACTGAGATGTCAACCACTTCATTTACAAAGTATGCAATTCCTGCGATAAATTTCAGTATTTGGTTTTTTGCCCCTTAGGAGTGAAAGTTTTTAAAACCGTTTCTTAGTGAGCACCTAAGACCTATGCTGAAGCTATGTTCAAAGTTTCATTGATATCCATTCAGTGGTTTCAGAGATATCGTGATCAGTGAGTGAGTCAGTGGTATTTGGCTTATATAGATATCTATATCTAGCCGATTTACCCAGCGTTGCTCGGGTTCATAATTTATTCATAGGCTCATAGGCACCTATTCTTGTTCTAACGTTATATTACTTGTATATTGTATAATCTTCCTTATATTGTTACGTTCGCATTCTCACTGGAGGAATACTCTGTAGCGCACCTGTTTAAGAACATGTCATAAACTGTATTCTTATATCTGGAGAAGAATTCTGTTGCGCGTGATGCTCCTGCTCGATTTCTAACTCTGGGAGAGGGCGAACAGCTAAATTAGTTTTCAATAAAATGTCTACAGTACTTGCATGCGCTGCGTATTTAACTGTCGTTTTATAATTCATTGTGTTAATGTTGAAATAAAGCATTTGTTAAATTAGTGTCTCCTAAACTTATTCTAACAATACAATACCTCTATAGATTTCAGCTTATCAATTATTAAATTCAAACTGAAGCAAGTGCATTTATATTGTCTGAACACTATGATCTGAATACATTCGGTACCAAAACTTTGTTTTTTATACTCGCTTATAACTTACTTCGATCTTAACTAATCCACTTTTAAATTCAAACTGAAACAACTCTGAATTCACACACTATTAAGAAGTTTCTTAGGATGCATACACCACCTTTGATATCGTAACCTATATCTTTATTTATAAGAACCGTGGACTCTGGCCCCGCCGTCTTTCGCGGGATCCGACCTAAGACTCCCCGGGTTCCATGGATGAACTCCGGGGAAGGCCCGTCGGACGACTCCCGCGCTATTTCCTACGCGGGAGACTTCCACCGATGCTATGGTAACCAGAATCTATTCTATTGGGTTGCCATGGTAACCAGATCTAATAGCTTTTTAAGACCCAAAGGACCCCCCAAAGGATAGTATCGAAAAAACACTTGTCCTATGTTGGTTCTCCCATTGCATAAAATATTTGTGCCAAGTTTGGTTGAAATCGGTCCAGTGGTTTAGGAGCAGATGTGGAAGATCCCAAAGGACCCCCCGAAGGATCGTATCGAAAAAACACCTATCCTATGTTGGTTCTCCCGTTGCGTAAAATATTTGTGCAAGTTTGGTTGAAATCGGTCCAGTGGTTTAGGAGGAGATGTGGAAGACCCCAAAGGACCCCATCGAAGAAAACACCTATCCTATGTTGGTTCTCCCGTTGCGTAAAACATTTGTGCCAAGTTTGGTTGAAATCGGTCCAGTGGTTTAGGAGGAGATGTGGAAGACCCCAAAGAACCCCCCAAAGGACCCCATCGAAAAAACACCTATCCTGTGTTGGTTCTCCCGTTGCGTAAAATATTTGTGCCAAGTTTGGTTGAAATCGGTCCGGTGGTTTAGGAGGAGATGTGGAAGACCCCAAAGAACCCCCCAAAGGACCCCATCGAAAAAAACATCTATCCTATGTTATGTTGGTTCTCCCGTCACGTAAAATATTTGAGCCAAGTTTGGTTGAAATCGATCCAGTGGTTTAGGAGGAGATGTGGAACATACATACATAGATACATACATACAATGGGGGGGGGGTTGCCCCTTAGGAGTGAAAGTTTTTAAAACCGTTTCTTAGTGAGCACCTAAGACCTATGATGAAGCTATGTTCAAAGTTTCATTGATATCCATTCAGTAGTTTTTGCTCTACGTTGATTCTATGTCAGTCAGTCAGGCAAACTTCCCCCCCTTTATCCCCCTTTAAAGGTCGAATTTCCAAAAATCCCTTCTTAGCGGATACCTACATCACATAAGGAACCTACATGCCAAATTTCAAGTTTCTAGGTGTTATAGTTTCGGAGATTTCGTGATGAGTCAGTGAGTGAGTCAGTGGTATTTCTCTTTTATATATATAGATATCGCGTTAAAAAGAATATACAATATTATCTACTTGCAGAAGAAACAAATTGAAAACATCACAAATTATATATATATATATATATATATATATATAATATTGTGATATTGTTTAATTAATTTATTAATATAATTGTTCAATTAATATTTGATATAATTTTTAATAAAATAAAACCTAAAACTAAATCCAATATTCATAATAAAAATGGAATATACAAATAGAATGACCAGATTGCAATAAATTTAACGTAGGCCAAACAAAGAAAATACTACACGATAGATTCTTTCAACACCACAATGCATTTTTAAAACCAAATGTTTGTAAATCTAATTTAGCCACACATCGTCTAAATAATAACCACCGATTTCCAGGCATTGAAAATATAAAATTAATTTAAAACTTACAAAAAGGCAAAAAATGAATATTTGGGAAAATCTTAATATTTACAAACACGATAACAATAATTTATTAATTAAAGAACAAAGTAAAAACAAAACAAGATGATCTATTTATGATTATAAATTTATTAAAATAAATAAAAATAAACAAAATATAAACATTAAATATTCCAGTATAACCAACAAACCATCTGCTTAAGTAAAGAAACCTTAAAACAATCGTTAACTAATCGACATAAATCGATTATCCGTTGTATTACATTAAAATCGAAACAAAGTCGATTATTCGTTGGTTTCTATATTAACACAGAATTATTTCAATTGTTATTGACTTAAAAGCCTCTGATGATGCTGATTTTTTTAGTGAAACGTGCGTAAGGTATTGAAACAACAGAAACGCAATACTCTGCTTGCAGAAGAAACCATATTGAACAATATCACAATATTATATAATTGCTGTAAGAAACTTTGAGTTACGAATATAGAAAATGATGGAGATATATATATATATAACATAATTTGTAGCTTCTACAATTAATATATTTTATTTTTTGTTATGATTTGGCCTAATCACCGCCGAACATCATTCTGTCTGTCTAAAGCACGCAGTGGACTGCGAAGTTTACTGAATATTCGCTGACTTTTTGCAACCTTCATTAATAAAGCGTATGGTTTTAGAATAATCAAAAGCCGAAGGTCCAGCCAGTCCAAATAGGATTGTTAGTTTCGTCTCAATGATTAAACCATAAAGTCAAAAGGACAAAGAAAAACGTAAACCATGAAGTCCATCACTTGTACTATATATACGGAATTAAACCCTGTTAACTTTTCCGCATTATTTATCGGGAACAGCGGATTATTTTCAATTTAATCGACTCCAAAGTAACAGTAGTGTGTAAAGTTTAATTGGGCTCCGTGTATCGAATCCGACCGCCGGATTTCCTCCTCTTCCTCGTCCTCAGCGTTGTCGTTGTTATTGGCTTGTTTTAATTAGTCTTGCGTGTTGCAGCCGCCTCATAAATCTGCACTTTTTCCACCACCCCTGTTCACGAGCGCGCGCGCGCACCACTTGCATACTACGATCCGATCCGTGTATAGTAATAATAAGCTAGGATTGGCCAACTAAAGTACACACACACCACTTATGCGTGTGTGTGTGTAGTTATTCTATGGGTATGATTAGAAAAAAAAAACAGCTGGAACTAATCATTATTGTCGTTTTCAGAGGAAGGGTGTGCGCCAGGAAGTTATTGTAGAACGTGTAAAATAGAGCACGTGTGACAATAGGTACCCCATTGTGAAACGAAATGTGAAGGGATGAAATGGGGTAAATAGGATGGGGGTTTCTGTGTTGTCACCTTGGTTCATTCAGTTTTATACGATATAGTTCTGTTAAATTGTAAAGGATAGTTTTGCGCGCGCTCTCTCTCTCTCTCTCTCTCTCTCTCTCTCTCTCTCTCTCTCTCTCTCTCTCTCTCTCTCTCTCTCTCTCTCACACACACACACACACACACACACACACACACACACACGCACGCACGCACGCACGCACGCGCACACACACACACACACATTATAGAGTGTATGAATTTATATTTCCTTCTGTGTATTTTAATAGGGTGGTGTTCATATTTTGTTAGGAATGGGAATGAATGCATCGGGCTTGTGAAAACATTTCCTGAATCTCAATAAGCCACCTAATACTACTAATACGAATAATAATAATAGGGAGGTATGTTTTGAGAAAAATAAAATAGGCCTAAATAAATAAATAAATTTTTTCTGTACTAGAGAATCGAAATCCGGTACAAAAAATATCAAATAGTCAGAAGTTATGAACAGGCTGTTTTAGGCCATAACTCCGTTATTTGTTAACATGTTTTAACAAACAAGATGCCGTTGTGTTAGCAATAACAGGATTAACATTTTACGTGATAAACCATAATGTGATAAAATTAAAAAATTTACGTGCTTATTAGTGACCAAAATATTAAATAAATATAAGTATATCACTACCGACTCGGAACACAAAGTTTTTTATTGGTAAAAACGTAAAATTTTTACCTTATGAACCAGTTTTCGCTTATTATAAGCTTCGTCAGAGGCTGCTGAATCCCAAATTTAAAAAAGCAGGCTACAGAATCGCATACAAAACTACAAACAAAACAGAACACACACTAGCAAAACACACACACACGAAGCACAAAACAAATTTGGTGTTTTGCAAACTAAATTACTCAGATTGCAACAAATTCTACATAGGCCAGACAGGACGTTGCTTCAAACAAAGATACATTGAACACACAAAGGCACTACACTCCACTACAGAATCCACCTTTGCAAACCACCTCATTGAAGCAAACCACGCATACACAAACATCGACAATAACACGGATATTCTACACGTACACACAAAAGGGCGAAAACTAGACACCCTTGAACAATTGGAAATATACAAACACACAAAAAACCATAAAAACGACATCCTAAACGAACAAACACAATTCAAAGCACACATATTATTCGAACATATCACACACCCCACACACAACATCGATCCTTCAAAAGTCGGCGCCGTCGCTAAGAACAAGACGGACAGCGCTCCCAGTGGCAGCCTCTGACGGAGCTTATAATAAGCGAAAACTGGTTCAGGCTATAAGGTAAAACTTTTACGTTTTTACCAATAAAAAACTTTGTGTTCCGAGTCGGTAGTGATATATATACTTATATTTAGTTAATCAACGGACACGTCATGGACAACGAAATCCAAGAAAATTAAAGTGGCCGCCATTTTAAAATTTAAGACACAAAAATAGTCGTGACTTTTTATTTATTAAGGAACATTAATTTAAACATTTGTACCAAATTTCATTAAAAATATTTCAATTCTTTCTTGGGATAAGCCTATAAAGTTTTCCTTAAAAAACACAGAATGGCTGAGGGACGGAAAACGATACTTTTTCGGACCTACGTTTTGGAACTTTTTTTCTTACATTGGAACATAGAATCTGAATATGTGTAGTGAGGACACCTTTCACGTTACACTTCGTATATTTATACATTTTAACTTTGTACAGATTCTTTTCTTGATGTATTAAATTGTTAATATTATAAAGATTAATGTTCGTATTTACGAATTACTCGTGGAGTAAGTTGACATACACCTTAAATGGCAGCGGTTACACTTATATACTGTATGTACAAATTTCACACACACACACACACACACACACACACACACACACACACACACACACACACACACACACACACACACACACACACACACACACACACACACACACACACACACACACACACACACACAATATGTAGTCAAAATAATGACTAGTATTTTGTACTTCTACAAATAAATGTCTTTCAGGACTAGCGAAAAAAATTTGTAATTGAATAAAATCGACCACAAAAACAAAATCACCGTGTTTAATCTGTTTCCTCTTGCGTCAGTACTTTGATAGTGTGACAACTTTTACAAGTAAAACTAAAAGACAACAAAGAAAAGACGAATTACAGACTGGGTTGAAAACTTCCTTCTTCTTCCGACTTGTTTGTTAGAGTTTGATCGATATAGTTTGAAGACTTCCTGCGAAGCGATTAATACAGTTATCCCCGAGGAGTTAAGAGTTTCTTTTGAAACCACTTCGCAATAAGTAAAACATATCTTAAGCCAGTTTATATCCTGCCGGCTGTTTGTCCACTCGCCCTTTACCTCTTTGTACAACTTTCTCTTTTTTATGATCCGTACACCCTTAAATACACTCGACGTACGATTTCCCTGTCACATTTTTCTCGCAAAGTTTCTGTCGTTTCAGGAAAAAAAATCTTATTTCCGTCCGAATTCAGTTAACGTGATTCACTGGCTTTTTCTACCGAACAAAATATTGTAGGATGAAAAGGAAACTTACAATTTACAAATTACGTAGGACAGGTAAACATTTTTTTTTTGCTGGATATGAATTTTTATAAATCCGTTGAACAGTCAGGATATTTATAGGCGATTAGAGTTAAATTGTTTAAGTGTTTATTGTTACTCATGTTAAATGCAAATATAAACAGAGCTATAGAAATTGTCAACTAAGGCTCTACCCTGATTAAGCTGGATTAAAAGTAAAGTGATATTCCTCAATTATAATAAAAACATTGCTCTACTAATTAAAATGTGTTAGAAATGGTCATAAATGTGGTCTGTTACTGATAAAAAGGCAGGCTACAATCCAAACTGTGTAACCAAAGTATACGAGAAGATACTGTTCCTTCGTCTTGCCATTCCCTTTTGTTGTCAAGCGTTGGGGTTCTTCAGCCCCACGCCTGTACTTCATCTTCTATCATGAGTGAGACGTTTGACCCTAATCGTGGTCTTACCCCTTTTCGCGATGACAGAATACCAGTGACAGGAATATGCAGAAGATTATGGAATTGACGTAGGTCACCAGTTAGGAAATTCAGGTGATCAAGGTTTTCACTTTTTTGCTACTCCAAACTAGTGGCAGACAGTAGATGATAAACAAATATTAGAGTAGGCCCCAAGAAGAACTAAAAAAGGAAGACCCTCTTACCTTTGCGCCTCTTAGCTTTGTGCTATCATGTGCATGTTCTTGTTGTACTGAGATTATGCGGCCGAGTTGTACGTAGTTTAGGGTTTTATATGTTGTTTGGGTTTGTGTATGGTCGTGAAAGGGTCTGTGATGTCTAACACAGATATCATCATCATCATCATCTTCACGGATTAAACCAAGGATGGTTTGTTCCGGTCTCAAATAAGCACAGATTAGAGCTGGTCACTCCAGCGCTTCCTCGGACGTCCCACACCTCTCCATCCCCTCGGCTTATATTTCCAGAGTTGTTTGAGGATGTGACAGTCATCCATTCGGCAAAGATGTTCCCACCAATTCAGCCGATACTGGGCGATCCTGTCGAGTATACTCATAATATTCTCATAATACTCTCATACTTATGGGTGTGTGTGTTTGAGTGTAATATTCACACTTCTAATGTTTATTAATAAACAATGTTTTAAAATAACGGCAAGTCACATGTTATCGCGTGAGCAATGTGGATTTTTGTTTAGCTTGGTGTGGACGGGAAAGAAAAAGGAATCGATAAAACAGGGAGATTTATATTCAGTAGTTTTATTTAAGAACAATCATATTGTCAACCGTAAACAATAATTATAGAAAATTGCATGCCTGCCCCTGGACTGAGTAAAACAAATTCTACTGTTTTGTCTATAAAACAACATTGTAGCAGGTCTGTCGTGGGACCTGGCTGAAACACGGTAATTTGTTGTTATCATCTGATAAGAAATACGTACATTTTTAGTCTCCTTATGCGGTTGTTGCGTTTATGCGCACAAATATTCAGAAAATAATTATTCCCCCAGTTGAATGTATTTGCCTTTCACAGCGAATACTTTCTATTGTAACCTTCAAATAAATAATATAAATAAGCAAGAGTTACGCAGCAGGCTATTTAAAGCTTAAGTAATTTTATAAACTGACGCATGAACGCGATGCAGTAGAGGGAAAATGAGGATTCAAACTCACAAAGGAATGCCGCCTTCTTAAAAAACACTAAAAAAACACTAAAAAACATGATCTCAGAGATGACGCCGCCACCGCTGGACCCGCAGCATCCCGATGGACCACAGCACCGCGAATTTCCGCGAATAAATTTTTTATTTTTTTAATTTGGTTTTTTTATTTTTTTAATTAAATTGATTTGGTGGGATGAGGTTCAATGGACCACCAGCATCCGTGAATATAATTTTTATTTTTTTAAGAAAGTTGATTTGCATATCAGTGGGTGGTGTTGGGTGGGAGGTTTTTTTATTTCATATCAGTGGGTGGTGGAGGGTGGGGGATGGTTCCAACTCGAAGCATTATAGTGTATACTAAAATATATGATCAGGTGTACCAACCTTTGCATGAGTTCAAATTTGTTGTGTGTTATAATGTATATTAAATCTATATGATCAGGTGTACCAACCTCTGTAGTATTATTATAGTGTATAGATATTTTATATGAGCAGGGTTGTCAACATTTTCTGCGGTGGGGGGAGGGAAATTCAAATATGTGTTATATAGTGTATATATTAAAATATATGATCAGGGTTACCAATCTTAAATTATTGTGTGCGTGTATAGAGCAGATCTGCCAACATTTCTTTCTCTTCTGTGGTGGGAAATTCAAACTATATATGATCATAATTGTTACTCTCTCTCTCTCTCTCTCTCACACACGGTGTGTATGTCTCTCTCTCTCTCTCTCTCTCTCTCTCTCTCTCTCGTTGTCAAACGTTATGCTCACCGGCATTATAGTGTATATTAAAATATATGATTAGGTGTACCAACCTTTACATGAGTTCAAATTTGTCGCGTGTTATAATGTATATTAAATCTATATGATCAGATGTACCAACCTCTGTATTATTCGTCCTCTCTCTCTCTCTCTCTCTCTCTCTCTCTCTCTCTCTCTCTCTCTCTCTCTCTCTCGTTGTCAAACGTTATGCTCAAACTGTTCTCCTCTCTCTGTGGTCAGTACCGAACGCATGTATATGAAATTAGAAAGTTTATTCGACAAATATTAACGTCCTCACACTCTCTCTCACTCTCTCTCTCTCTCTCACTCTCACTTGTTTCAACTGTGTCAACAAATAGTAACGTCCTCTCTCTCTCTCTCTCTCTCTTGTTGTCAAACGTTATGCTCAAACCGTTCTCCTGTCTCTCTGTGGTCAGTACCGAGCGCATGTATATGAAATTAGAAAGTTTATATTTATTCGACAAATATTAACGTCCTCTCTCTCTCTCTCTCTCTCTCACTCTCACTTGTTTCAACTGTGTCAACAAATAGTAACGTCCTCCTCCAAAGTTGTTAACAACTTCTCTACGGATGACCCTGATTCGTTATACGATGATCTGTATATACTCTCGTGTAAACGTTTGGAAAAGGGAGAAAGGATATCGTGTGTTATGCGCTGGCGCACAGGTGCAAGCGGGTAGTCGGAATGCAGGTCGTGTAAGGTATTAGGATAGTGTAGGTCGACTTCGAGGATGTACCCGATGTCAGCATCATCACTCACAGTACGTACGTCCAAGGACTCGATTTCGTTACGATCGAGCCATCGGAAGTCTGCGTAAGGGAGTGGTTGCGACATGGCTGCACCGTATAAATTGTTACAGTCCGTATACAGAATGAAGGAGGTCGGTTTCGAAACATCGTACTGATCTGGAATCAGAGGATTGTTAGCGACTGCATGACGGTTGGATATCATCGCGCAGCCTCCGCGGATCCCAGATTCGAGGAACAGATGTAGATTTATTTCTGTCAACAGTTCTAATTCGACCCCGGTCATTTTTAGCATCGCGTTCCAAGCGAGTCCGGGAAGCGAGTAAAAATGACAGGGGTCCAAGCAGTAATCGCGTAAGGCCATGTCTCGGAAACTTTCAAAGACATCGGCCAGCAGCATTACGTCTGTCAACAAATACAAATCATGGTAATCTCCAAACGTACGCAGATTGAATGCACTCCACACGTTTTGCGCGTGCTCGTAATCTGCGTCCGAAATAGATGATTCCATCAACCGGTTATCAAAGTGTTCACGAGCGGGTAGACTTGTTTCGTTGAACCGATCAATAATGTCAACGTACTCGTATGGGTATACCCCCTTGCGTACGAGCAGATTGGTCTGTTCATCGAAACCCCGTCTAAGCATTTCCTCTCTGAGCAAAGGAAATTGGCTCCCGGACGCGGACAGATTGGTAACGAGTGTGTCCAGAGAGCGATTAAGAAATTGAAAGGAGTCTACGAAACGCAAGGGACCCAGGGAGAACGACACGTAACGCTCGCTGGATGTTGCGATGCAGGATACGCGTTCGTCCTTATATTTCCCTAAACCCTGCATTAAATGGTGACAGTCGTAGCCACGAAGGTTGTGAAAGAAGACGGGGATATGACGAGGCATCTTGTAACTCAGATTACAACTATTATGGGCTGCTCCCAAGAATTTCCCCGTAAGATGGCAATGATTGCGTACCTTGTCATCGTCTGTCAAAGGGCGCTCACACAAATGACAAACGGTGGCGTTAGTGAACACAACATTGTCATCATCGGACATAATTAATTGTACGTTATGTCGTACCACCTTCATCATATCCTCGGCGTCTTTCAACAACCACGAGAAGAACGTGTCTACAACGTTTTCACCCCGATAAACTTTAGCCTCTCTCCAAAGGCTGTGCGTATGATCGACGATAGCATAGGAGAAACCTGACGGGATATGCATCGCTTCGTATGATGTGGACGATACAGGAGGAGAAGTTAGTTTCTGACGGGCACCGCTGCTATCGACGGAGTAGAATTCACCTAACTCGTGCACTGTCGTCGGGACGTTGTTACCAGGTGAACACGATTGAAGCGGAGTGATGAGGGACTCGAAGTCGGCGTAGACGGTGAAGGGTACTTTAAGACAGTGCGCGTAATTTTTAAAGGACATAAACTTCTCCTCCTCCGTGGGCATTTTGGTCTTCTGCTCGCCGTAAGGTGTGCAGTAGGGGAGATGATCGGACAGACCATGTTCTGTGGTGAAACGATGCAGGCAGTAGTCACAGTAAAATGATTTATTGTTATGTTTTGTTAGGGATGATAACAATCTATTCATGTTACTGATAAGACAGTAATGTTTTCGGCTATTCGTATCGGTCAGAAGCAAAAGATTAACGTGATGCGACCTGTCCTTATTCGGGGTAATTCTCAGAGGGTAAACCTCATTTTTTGATTCATTTTTGATATTGTCTTCTATATCATAGCCGAAAACGTTTATAGAAATGTTAGGATTCTGTGCTTCAAATTTGGAAATGGACTTTAACGAAACAGGGTACTCGATACCGGACATATTTAATGTGTTTATGAATGGGATGTAGTTTGAAGCACGGTCTCTATTACGTTCTTGAGGGTGTATGTGGGCTAGAACAGACCACAGAAAACACATTTCATCCTGGGGGTTCTTGATGTTGACTACTGCCCTGGTGTGTGAGAGTTTTCGCGGGGTTGGAAGGTAGGAGGACGCTGCTAGAGGCTGGTACCGTCCAACAACCAGTTCCAGCTTCAGTACAGCATCCACCGACCATCCGCTCCCGTCACGGGTAAAATTAGATATGCTATTGAAGATTTTATCGTAGGATTCATCGAGTAGACAATTCAACTCGTCGCTGTCGTCCGCGAGCAACGTGCGACAACGTCCGTGGAAGACGGCGTCTTTCGTTACCTCTTTCTCCTCACCACTGTCACCATCTACCACGGTTTTGGTAAAACGTATCCTGCACGGAATATGCCACTTGATATTGCGTAAACGTGCCTGCTCTGTCTGAATATCCTCAAGCAATAAAGGACGTGCCTCAGTCATTACGAATACTACGTCATGATCCGACTCGTTGACGTTCACTGGAATGTAGTCGAAGGTTGTGATGCACCCTCGGACACTACTGTTCCTCTCGATATAAAACCGAGTCACAACTGAAACAATAGAAACATGAGTATTAGTAACCAATAGGAATGATAAATAACGTGTACACACAAATTCATGTTTGTAGTAAATAAATAACACTCGTCGGGGGGTAATATGTCAGTTTATTACAAACCGTGAAGATGTCGGCTACTCCTGATTTTAGTATTGAAAGTGAAAGAATAAAATCGTTCAAGTATTGGGAAGTGACGTTTATCAGCCCCGACGAGTTAGCGTTTGCGGGGTTCTACTTCTACCCTAGAAATTTCGATGTTTGTGGACATAGTATGTCATTCGTAGACGATAGAGTTAAATGCTTTTGTTGTGGAATTGAATTAGTTGATTGGAAAGAAGGTGACAAACCTATGAAGGAACATGAAAAATTTTCATCTACATGTCAATTTCTAAACGATGTTAAGAGTGAGACTTTTCATGCACACACCAATAGACATAGTATGACTCAAACGTTAATTCGCATCAGCAAGTTTGCACACTACATAATTACAAAAATAATTTCTTAACTGTGACAATTGGTATTGGACTTTTTACCTTGTTCAGTCTGCTCCTCCCCACGTTCCTGCTGAAGGTTAGCCATGATCTTCAAGTGAGAATGAATGAATACTGAAAAACAAAAGGTACCGTTATAACGCTGGTATTATGTTAGTGTATCGTAAACGTTTTATATATCAATTTGTACATAATACATGTACGCTTAGACCAACTATTTGCTAGATCGAGAAAATTAAGTTTATTTTCGCGCACACACACACACAAACAGATTTAAATAATACTTTCATGCTTACAATATACAACCGATGTACACAAACTTATAAAGCATCAAACTATATATATCATTCGTTGGGTTGTAATTATTATTAAACAGTAAATATGCTTAGAATGAAAATATTTGCTATGATTTTAGTAACATATAACAGCGTCTTACATACCACTCGAATCTATATATACTGTTCTGTTTCAGATAATAATAATAATTTGATCACACACACACACACACACACACACACACACACACACACACACACACACACACACACACACACACACACACACACACACACATACACATACATGTATTAAATCAATAAATAATGCACTTGATAAATTATGCTCACCAAACTAGCGTATGTTGACTACACACACACAGGAACTTGTGTATACTGAGACGTACAATAATTCAAGCAGTCTTTCAACTATTAAAAAAACTGCTGAGATAGATTTATCAACGCACGCAAGCAGTCAGTGTGAAACCGATAAAATTCAGTTATACCTAAAAATATATATCTTCAATTAGAAGTGTAATATAAAAGGTACAGTAAGAATATATTTCAGAAATTTGATCACCCACACACACACACACACACACACACACACACACACACACACACACACACACACACACACACACACACATGTATTAAATTCAAATATATATCTTCAATTAGAACTGTAATATAAAAAATACGGTAAGAATATATTTCAGAAATTGTGATTTGAACATACACATACATGTATTAAATTCAGTAAATAATGTTTTAATGCAAATAATTTTTACTAGTAACATATAACAGCGTCTTACATACCACTCGAATCTATATATACTGTTCTGTTTCAGGTAATAATAATAATAATAATTTGATCACGCACACACACATACATGTATTAAATCAATAAATAATGTCTTACCAAACTAACGTATGTTGAATACACACACAGGAACTTGTGTATACTGAGACGTACAATAATTCAAGCAGTTTTTCAACTATTAAAAAACTGTTGAGATAGATTTATCAACGCACGCAAGCAGTCAGTGTGAATCCGATAAAATTCAGTTATACCTAAAAATATATATATCTTCAATTAGAAGTGTATAAAAGGTACAGTAAGAATATATTTCAGAAAATTGTATTAAATTCAAATATATATCTTCAATTAAAAGTGCGTTAAGAATAAAAGTACGTTAAGAATATATTCAGAAAATTGTAATTTGATCATACGCATACGCTTACACACACATGTATTAAATTAAAATATATATATCTTCAATTAGAAGTGTAATATAAAAAATATGGTAAGAATATATTTCGTAAATTGTGGTTTGAACATACACATACATGTATTAAATAATGTTTTAATGCAAATAATTTTTACGTTTAAATAAAATCTGTACATACAATAAATTATACTCACCAAAACTATTGTATGTTGACTACACACAGGAACTTGCGTATACTGCGATTGCACAATAATACAGTCTTCCAACTATTAAAAATGTCGTGATAGATTTGTCAGTGCACGCAAGCGAGTCAAATGAGAATTTATCGTTAAATTTGTTGAGTATATATTGGTCTCTGGTGGTAGGGGAAAGCCGATGTTTGTTTTGGACGTGAATACTTTCTAATCGATAATTACTTGTGATGGGTGCAACTAATGAGTGTCATGTGTCATATTAGAAAGTGAAAGGCGGATTTAGCGAATACACACACAATGGTTTATTTCGGTAGAACCATCTGAACATACATGCAATTAGTTGTATAGTAATCAGAATGTGTGTGAGAGAGACAATTTAATAGTTTGAATTTTATACCACAAGGTAAACTATATTTTTTTTTAAGTCGGGGGTTGTTTCCGAAAATTATTATTTAAAAACTGTTAATTGTTTTATTAAAATCTCACGTACGTGCCAAATTAATTGCCGACAGCGACTCTGCTCCCCCTCCTGCTAAAATTCCATCTGTTAAAAACAAAAAGAATTCTCACTGTGATATCGATAGTTATTCTCTCTCCACGCTTCAGTTCGGACGACAGTAAACGTAAGTTTGTGTATTATTATTGTAACGATCTTTGTGTTTATAAATATTAGTTTGTAATGTGTGGTTCCTTTTTTTTTTATAGTATAATGGAAAACGCTGCTGTAATAATTGACTTTCACTGCTTTTATGATGACAACGGCAATTTAAAGGAGTTAGTAAAGGAGTTGTCGGTTATGGACGTAACACGTTTTGCATGCAGACATTGGATTTTCGCCCCGCCTGCTACAGTCGTTACGAATTCGAAATACACTAGAACCAACTGCTGGTTAACGACAAACTATCATGGGCTAAGATGGGATGAAGGAGAGACACCGTACGACAATCTTGTTTCAGTGTTAACAACGTATACGAACATATATAAATATGTGTTTGTGAAGGGTCTTGAGAAAAAACGTTTTTTAGAATCGAAAATAATTCATTATCATATAATAAATCTTGATGACATTGGTTGCCCAAAAGACGTACCAAAAGACATTCCTGGGGCGTTATGTCTTACACATTGCAATTCTTCTTCTACACTATGTACAAACCATAATGTGCACGCACTTAGAGAGTGGATAATTAATGATTTTTCTGTTATACAAACATTTTTAATGTAAGTGTCTCATAGCATTGTTAATTTCATTAGGTAAACTTGTATATGGCTGCAGGCGATAACTATTTCTGATGACTTTCCTAATATATATTATGTAACAGCCATAATTCTACATGTATGTACATGCAAAGCTTCAGGGGATGAAAAACACCATCTGTTAAAAACAACAACAAAAAGTCTTGCTGCAGGCGATAACTATTTCTGACGACTTTCCTAATATATATTATGTAACAACCATAATTCTGCATGTATGTACATGCAAAAACACCACCTGTTAAAAACAACAACAACAACAACAAAAATTCTTGCTGCAGGCGATAACTATTTCTGACGACTTTCCTAATATATATTATGTAACAGTCATAATTCTGCATACAAAGCTTCAGGGGATGAAAAACATCACCTGTTAAAAACAACAACAAAAATTCTTACTGTGATATCTATAGTTATTGTCACTCCATACTTCAGTTTGGACGACCGTAAACGTAAGTTTATGTATTATTATTATTGTAACGATATTAGTTCGTAATGTGTGGTTTCTTTTTTTTTTTCAAACGATAACTATTTCTAGTAGTCTGTGGGCTTGACTTTCCTAATATATATATATTTTGTAACAGCGCTAATTCTGCCTGTGTGTATGTACATGCAAAGCTTCGGGCGATGAACGTGAACTTTCCTGATGACCACATCACCATCATTACTTTCACTTCTAATAAATAATGTCGTTTATCACAAAATTCAATGCAGTTTCTGCTATTGAGTACAAACGGTGTGCAGAATTAACATTGAACAAGCAGTATCCGATTGTTAACATGGTGCATGTGGACACAAGATATGGGAAGTCTGTGCTTGTAACGTTGGAAGATGGTGAGCTACACTATCGTGTATATCTACCTAAGAGGTATGCTTGCGTCTTTACAGATGAAGAGCTCCGTCATATAAGCCCCAGCGACCTACATCTCGTGTTTCGAGGCATGAGGAATCAAACAGTACATATGGAAATCGTACCTCGTTAAGGTAACAAACTACTTTTAATAAACAATTTTTTATCATTGTGTGTGTGTGTGCGTATGTTTGAATGTAGTGCAGATTCTAATTTACAAAGTTTTGATGAATGGATTTTTAATTTATTTCACTATACGCCTCTGAACCTATATGTAATTATTTGTAACTGCTTTACCTGTTGCAGCAAACGATTATATTATTATTATTCAGTGATATATACATACATACAATGTACTTATTAAACACTTCAATGATTGTAACGTCTTACAATGACTATAGCATATTTAAATCTGTTATCTGTTTATTGGTCCTACATGATTCAAACCAAACGTGTATGTATGTATATGATTACGTTGTGTTTGCGTCTGTGTGTGGACGCGTTGCGTATGTGTGCGTGTACGTCTGTGTGTGTGTGTGTGTGCGTGCACGTGTGGTGTAACCCAAACGTGTGTACGTTGCGTTTGCGTCTGTGTGTGGGCGCGTTGCGTGTTTGGTTACGTTACGTATGCGTGTGTGTGTGTGTGTGTGTGTGTGTGTGTGTGTGTGTGTGTGTGATTACGTTGCGTATGCGTCTGTATGTGCGCGCGTTGCGTGTGCATCTGTGTGTGTGATATTTAACATGATTTTAATGTTGTTGTTGTATTGTTATGTTGCAGGTTGCTTCTTCTACAAGTACGACACACAATTATATATAAACTTTCGAAAAATATCAATTTCTAATGTATTTATTTAATTGTGAATTTTATATTGTGAATGTTAAAATATATTTAATCATTTAAACAAATTATGACTTTATTTTATTTCACTCTACACCTCTGAACATGTGTACAATTAATTTATTTTTTGTGAACTGTTACATCAGAAGATTTGTATGAATTTCAGCCGCCGTTTTCATGTGTGTGTATAATTTTAATTTATTTCGCTATACACTACTGAACCTATGTGTGTAAACTGCAACCTTAAAACAGAAGTATTGTCTGTAACAACATAATAAGTAAGTAGTTCATTGACGCCAAATATATATATTTCTAACAAGGATCAATCACACTGACTGCATTATAAAACTATTAATTAATTATTTAATACATTGAAAATGAAGACGACGTTTTGACAACGAGAGAGGGCTAAAATTATTTATTCATCACACCGACTACTCAATGTACGAGAGGGAGACAGGAGAAAGGGTATGAAACCTTGCATAGTTGAAACGTGTGAAAGTGAGAGAGAGAGAGAGAGAGAGAGAGAGAGAGAGAGAGAGAGAGAGAGGACGTTACTATTTGTTGACACAGTTGAAACAAGTGAGAGTGAGAGAGAGAGAGAGAGAGAGAGGACGTTAATATTTGTCGAATAAATATAAACTTTCTAATTTCATATACATGCGCTCGGTACTGACCACAGAGAGACAGGAGAACGGTTTGAGCATAACGTTTGACAACAAGAGAGAGAGAGAGAGAGAGAGAGACATACACAACGTGTGAGAGAGAGAGAGAGAGAGAGAGAGGGAGAGAGAGAGAGGACGAATAATACAGAGGTTGGTACATCTGATCATATAGATTTAATATACATTATAACACACGACAAATTTGAACTCATGTAAAGGTTGGTACACCTAATCATATATTTTAATATACACTATAATGCCGGTGAGCATAACGTTTGACAACGAGAGA
This sequence comes from Magicicada septendecula, assembly GCA_034769895.1. Classification (NCBI taxonomy): domain Eukaryota; kingdom Metazoa; phylum Arthropoda; class Insecta; order Hemiptera; family Cicadidae; genus Magicicada; species Magicicada septendecula. Next base: position 80,648,155 of record CM068370.1, read on the forward strand.
GAGAGAGAGAGACATACACACCGTGTGTGAGAGAGAGAGAGAGAGAGTAACAATTATGATCATATATAGTTTGAATTTCCCACCACAGAAGAGAAAGAAATGTTGGCAGATCTGCTCTATACACGCACACAATAATTTAAGATTGGTAACCCTGATCATATATTTTAATATATACACTATATAACACATATTTGAATTTCCCTCCCCCACCGCAGATAATGTTGACAACCCTGCTCATATAAAATATCTATACACTATAATAATACTACAGAGGTTGGTACACCTGATCATATAGATTTAATATACATTATAACACACAACAAATTTGAACTCATGCAAAGGTTGGTACACCTGATCATATATTTTAGTATACACTATAATGCTTCGAGTTGGAACCATCCCCCACCCACCACCACCCACTGATATGAAATAAAAAAACCTCCCACCCAACACCACCCACTGATATGCAAATCAACTTTCTTAAAAAAATAAAAATTATATTCACGGATGCTGGTGGTCCATTGAACCTCATCCCACCAAATCAATTTAATTAAAAAAATAAAAAAACCAAATTAAAAAAATAAAAAATTTATTCGCGGAAATTCGCGGTGCTGTGGTCCATCGGGATGCTGCGGGTCCAGCGGTGGCGGCGTCATCTCTGAGATCATGTTTTTTAGTGTTTTTTTAGTGTTTTTTAAGAAGGCGGCATTCCTTTGTGAGTTTGAATCCTCATTTTCCCTCTACTCGATGCATATGTAATGATGCACGCGATGATGATATGTAAGTTCCTGAAAAATAGTCTTACCTTGTTTTCTGACTATTCCCGCCTTAAGGTTAGTCGTTTTTCTCTTTCATAAATCTTGGTTTGGTCACTAGCTTTTTACAAAATTCTTCTCTTCCATTGTTCTACTAGTAGCCCATGTAACTCTTGTAAAAAATGAGACGTATATTTTTTAATCTTTCACATTAATATTATCATTCAATTTTTAGGTAGTCACACCGCTGTAATAAACTTACATTCTCTATTTGTTGGTTACTGATAGTATTTAAAAATATAAACTATTATATGAAAAATAATAATCAATCCTTCTCTATATTTCTGTTATTCTTAATTTATACTGGCAAGTTACCTATAAGAAACGTCTCATATAATTCTTGTAATTCGACATTCAAAATTTTACACCTGTTGATTTTATCCAAACCAAAAAATTACAATGGTATGGACGTGCGAAAAGAATGGAACAGGAAAGATTGCCAAGGAGGATAATGGAACGGACCCCACCAGGAAGAAGGAAAAGGAGAAGACCACCTATCACCTGGATAGAAGAAATTAGGATATATTGAGGGAACGAGAAATTGAAGATCTTTGGATGGACAAGTAGTAGTGGAAGATGAGAATTCAATCATTTCTGTAATCTTTGTTCCGGAAAATGTGTGAACATTGTGCAGCGGAATAATACTAATAATAATAATAATATATTTTACACCTAATTTCTGCATTCTTTATATTTCTGCCCATATATCACCGCGTCGTCAATATTGATACAGGATATAGTTTATAGTTTCTTCGTGCACTTAATAATGCTTTTATTCCACCCTACAAAGTAAGTACGAAACTTTAAGTTTCACGGTCAGCTAACATTTCTGGGCACCGAGTCTTAGGCAGTACTAGGGATACCGACACCCGTGTTCGTTACTGGTAGTCAGAGAGTGTAGGCCTATTTTCTGAAACTGTTTTCCACAAACCTATATGTTCACGTTACACACGTATTCATACAGTCTACAACAGCACCGCTTCCTTGAGAAGAGCGTTGCTTGTTATAATGCGGTATGACGTTCAACTAACGGTTTAATGCTGGAAAGAAGAACGAGCAGACGGGTATGATGATGATGATGATTCAGTGTTATGCCAGATTCTGCATCGAAGATGTAAATGATGATGTTGATCATCATCATCATCATCATCTTCACGGATTAAACCAAGGATGGTTTGTTCCGGTCTCAAATAGGTAAAGATTACAGCTGGTCACTCCGGCGATTCCTCGGACGTCCCACACCTCTCCGTCCCCTCGACTTATAGTTCCAGAGTTGTTTGGAGATGCGGCAGTCATCCATTCGGCAAAGATGTTCCCACCAATTCAGCCGATACTGGGCGATCCTGTCGAGTATAATCATAATATTCAGTTCCTGCCGTATATATTTGTTTCTTCTATGATCATGGAGAGTAAACCCTGCCACATGCCTGAGAAATCTCATTTCAGCCGCTTGGATGCGACTGGCCTAGCCTTTCGTTAAAGTCCAATTCTCAGACCCATAAAGAAGTGCGGGAAGAGCCATCACCTTGTAGAATTTTAGGCGTGTTCCTTTACTTGCTGACTTAAGGGTTTGCCTAATGGTCCCGCATATAAGGTTGAACTTATGCAACTTATTCACAACCTCTTTGCACGCATTATAAGACACAGTGTAGCCCAGGTATTCAAAATTGCTAACTTGTCCAGGACAGTACCATCTATAACAATTTTTGCCCGTACGGGATCAGTTCCACGAAAATCCATCACCTTGGTTTTACGTGTGGGTATCTGCAATCCAGCGTCTTTGCAGATTCGATTTAACAAATGTGTTCCCATCTGCAATCTGTTTTCAGAGTCCAACACAAGCAACAAAGGATTTTGATGTAATAGGAAATTAAAAGCAATCGGGTACTTCGGTGCGGCAGAAATGTAACTACGCAAAAACGAAGTCAGAGTTAACAGACGGCTAATTATATGTTGAAAAGTAATGCTGCAGTACCACCGATACTGAAAATTCGGATTTCGCGTATAGGAAAATATATATATAGTTTGAATGTAGCTGTCAAAGTGCTGATGCGAATCTGGTAGGAAGCTATACGGTAACCTGAGTTGTGACGTTTCGCGCGCGCGCGCGCGCGCACACACACATACACTTTGTTATGTTACTTTGAACAAAATTGAGGGTATAGGCGTTTTCTGTCCGTTTAGATCCGCTACAAAAAACTAAGAGGATTTTCAAAATCTGTGTATAGAAAATAAAGCGGAAAAGCGTACCGAGACCGACCCGGCTGTGAATATCAAATCAAATTATTGATGTTATTGTTGTTGAAATGCCCGGTGTAACTCCAGTTGATTGGCCCGTTACCTTCTATATTCTTGGCAGTTTTATTTCTACTAGAATGTAGTCATTACGAGGAGAAGTACACAGTGCGCAGTTGATTTTAGCTTTCTCTTAAAATTCACTATTTACGTTTTATATTCACTATGTGTATTACGCAGAGGTTTTAATGTGACCCCGGCTGTTGAAGTACGCTGGACGTTTTTCGTATCTTAAGGCCGATACCGACAAATGAACTACTGTAAATTATGAAATGAAGTCGTATGCGGAGCGCAAATTGTTGCTATTGTGTATACTGGAAGATAATGGCCTGAAACACTGGAGTGATTATGTATAAGAGTTACCAAGACTGTAATGTTACCATTGATGAAGATCTACCACGGACATTCGAATGTAAAGATGATACGACAGTTAGCTAGGTTGGATGAGTGCAGAGTTGAAAAGTGTGGAGACCCATCGCATAAAGTGTGGAGACCCATCACATAAAACTGTGGAGACCCATCACGTAAAAGTGTGGAGACCCATCACGTAAAAATGTGCAGACCCCTCACATAAAAGAACGAAAGGGAGGCCTACAACAGTGACAGGAGGATGATACTTAAGGAAACGGAAGTAAAATATCAGTAAAGAGCTGCTGAAAGAAAAGTAGAATGGAGGCCAACCCATTTTTTTGCCGAAAGGGTCAAAACCCATAAAGGGGCTGTAAAAGCTATTGGATGAAGAAGAAGAAGTAGATCAGAGTTGTGTTGCGTTCTTATTGACCTGTTTAGAACCACCAACGTCGATAGTAACGGTTTACTTAGGCTATGTATTGTTGATACTGTCGGTCGTTTGCGCCACCCATATGTCCGTGTTCATTTCGCGTTTATTTTGTCACAAAGAACTTAAACATATATTTCGTAACGAAGTCTGAGAGCGTGTATATTCGCCTCCCCCACGCCTGTGTCCTTTTCATTTCGCAATTCAGTTTCACTTGACTACAGTAATAAACGTTTATTTACAGGCCTTTTCAAACGTTCGCCTTTAAAAATAAATAAATAATATATAAGTCATTTCTTTAAGAAAATCAACTGTAATTTGCTGAAACATTTTTCTCCAAAGGAGTTGAGTCCGTGCGCGTATGTTAGCGTTGAGTAATCTAGCAAGTAAAAAGGGAGAAAACAGAAAAGGGGGAAGAGAGAAAGAGAGAGAGACAGAGAAAAGAATCTCGTCTCACTCATCTCAAAGACTTTTTCTGCCGAAAAGTTGTTAAAAATATGTGGCAGTGTATTCACCAACGCGCGCAGGTGTATGTGCGTGCGTGCATGTGTCGCGAGCGATACCGGAGACTGAGGTGGACCACTGTACTCGGGAGAATTTTTCATCAACATCAAAACTTTGTCCTTTAAAAAGAAAATCCTACTACGGGTTATTGAAAATTCGGTCGAGTGGCTGTGTGTGTGTGTGTGTGTGTGTGTGTGTGTGTGTGTGTGTGTGTGTGATGGGGTGGTGCGCGCGCGTGGTGAGGGGAGATCAATGGAGTGAAAGCGATCGTCCGGCGATTTCTTCCGTTTCAGCAGTCGTGAAACATGTTAAGGGTGTGCGCGCGCGCGCATGCTTCAATTCGTATTTATAACTGCTAAGCAGTATTCATTCAGTAAATGTCTCACCGTAAAGGGCCTGCCAATTTGATCTGTGAAGCGTATGATTTAAACCCTCTCAGAGGCGCTTACTCACACGCGCGCGTAGTACCATACTGTTTGTTTTCTTTATTTTGAATACTATTGTTTTCAGATTTATTTGGAGTTATTGACTGAATTATGCACAAAGGAGAATTTAACCTCATAATTTGTCTTATATACATACTTATAAGTTTAAGTCTTAAGTCTTAAAATATATATTTATAATATAATAAAATGTAAAAAAAAAATGTTTTATATAAGCTTTTTTTAATAAAAGGTTTTAATATAACTTTTTCTGTAAACAGTAAATTCTTCTCAGAATTACGTATGTGTTTCTGAAAGAGTCAACGAACCATATTTCTCTATAATAGGTTTTTCTTTATTTGCAGATGTAAAAAATTTTTTTTTTTAATCGAATCTCCCGTAATGAAATCGGTACCTACCCCTAATAGCCTACTGATTTCCAAACATCATTGCCATGCAATCATACGGTCTCGCCAAATTCTGCTCCTGCTTAGTTCTGTTCTATCCCCAGTTTTCAGTTGATTCTCTCTTCTCTTCTCTGTCATACGCCGTATTTCTCACACCTACGTCTCTGGTATTCTCACTTAATCGCTGATTAATACTCAGACGTTGCACTAAGTACCTTTCCTGTCCTGAGTACATATTCATGAGATACATTTCATGACATTCTGGGATACTCGTATGATTCTTTCTTATGACGCGTAGGTCATTACAGAGTTTAGATTTCTCTAATGATAATGGTTTCTTTTGTTGCTTTTGGCTTCTACGTTTTTTTGAGTTTGTGAGATGATTCGGGCTCCTGCTTTGCCTTTGCCATTTTTACTAGACGGAAATGAGTCGACATGACTCTCTTGTGGGCTCCGTAGTTGATAGAGTTTTATGAGTTTATTCGAGTTCCTGAGTTGGTCCTAGATACAGATTCCGTATTGTTTCCTGGAGTGTTTAATTCTTTCTCGCGTGGACTCCTGATTTCTACCTGGCCATAATGCATGTTGAGAACAAATAGAAGTGAGGGGCATAGGTTTGCAAACGCGTCCTTTCCTGACGTTGCAAATGAGTGACCTGCTGAAACCACGTTTAGGCAATGGATTTGTAAGTCCAGTTTATAAATTAGATATAAATTTTGTAAAGGTATATCCAACTCTTTCTCAAAAACAACATTTTACCATTAACTTATCATTATTAACGTTAACTTTTTATCGTTAACATTAAAGGTATTTTTAAAGGTATGACGTACGAAAGCTATATGAAAATCTTCAAAATTGTTCTTAAATGTGGACTCATTTATGTGGAATCGGTGCATGATAAATATTTCTTTCTGAATTTCACGATTTCGGAAAAAATTTAAGTATTTTTTTATTTTCAATGAAACGGGCTCCTGCTTCAGTATCTAGTCTTGGAAAAAAATTGTGACCACCACAAATAATAAGCCTAATAGATAAATAACAAACATATCATAATAATAATATTTTTTATTATTTATCACCAATCAGTAGCCTATATAGGACCCGGTCAAGAGGATTAGGAACTACATGTGCGTAAAACTCCTCTTAAATTAGCGTGCTAAGGAGCAACAAAGTTTCGTATGCATTGCATAACTGACACAATAATATGAGACGGAGACTGCTCTCGGCTGTACACTGATATATATTACCGTTGTATGTACAGTATTGGCAATTGCGACCTCACTTGTGACATCTGGGCCACGCGTTTGTCTCGTGCCATGTGACTGTTTTGTGGTACTGACACCCAGACCTTGTTACTGGGTCATTTGTAAATTTTATTAATTTGTTTTTGCACATAAAGGACAAAATGCTGTTATTTATTTACTGCAGTTGAATAAAGTATTTGATTCAGTCATTACCAACTCACAAATACATATTGCTTGGTTGTTTGTGCAGATTTTAGGTTGTGCTTCCATCGGCTGAAGTAATAATTATGTTTTCTGTGTATCTCATTCTTTCCTCTTGGTTTCGATATTTTCTGCTTCTGCTCATCGTTGTTTTCTTCTTCTTGCCTTTTGCGACTCTTTACAACAGACGAAATAATGTGCCCTTCTTTCGTCTTTATTTGCTTTATCTATTTTGTTTGATGTCTAAGATTGATTGTTATAGAATGAGCCTCCGTATGATGTGACAGAAAAGACCTGAATGTTGGTGTCTCATCGTCTTCTTTTCTCGCGTAATGAAGTTGCCATTTATGAGGGTCAGTTGAAAAGTTCGCGGAGCGACATCTATAGCTGAGTGGTAGAACTAAAATCTTTCGTGTGTTACAAGATGTATACTTCCCGTGAACACCTGTTAATTTCCAGACATATCTGTCAATTTGTTCACTTTTTATCAGCTGTGTGAAATTTTCCTGTCGCGTGTTTTTAAAATACACAAAATCAAACATTGTGTTGTGACGAATTCTCTGTTAAAAACGTTTTAGCGGCTATGGAAAATCAAAACGAAATTGCAAATGTGTTAGGACATGCTGCGCCTTCAGAAACAACGAGCCTTCAAGTGGGACACACTCGAGTTTAAACGTGGTCTTACAAGCACTGAAGACGATCCCAGCAGTGGACGTCCAAAAAGTGCAACAGAAAATTACATTATTGAAAAAATTTCATAGGGTGTTGGAAGACCGCAGATTGCGGAGTGGATGACATTTTTGAAATCATAGGAATCTCATATGAGCGTGTGCATCATACTTTAACTCAAGAATTTGGCGTGAAATAGCGTTGTGCAAGATGACTGCCGCATCTGGAGTTGTTGCATTTTGGGGTGTACAGTGCGGGGGGGGGGTCATCTTTAATGCTCGTATGAACTCAAGTGTCTACTTACAAACCGTTGGTTTTGAAGTCGCAGCATCTCCTGACACGTTTACAATTTCGTTTTGATTTTCCGTTGGCGCGAACGTTTTGTTTGTTTTAACAAAGAATCACACCACGATGTTTGATTTTGTCCGTTTTTCAAAACACAGATGACACGTCAATTATTAAACAACTAAACAATTAATAAATTGATATATAGATTTGGAAATTAACAGATCACATAAAATACAAATCTTGCAGCATACGAAAAATTTTAGTTTTACCGCTAAGTTACAGAAGTTTTCAACCGACAGCCGTACTACGAAATTCATTTATAGGGATTTCATTTATTTCTTTCAAGGATTATTCAGTACATAATAATTCGAATAACTTTCTTATCTAAATTGTTCGCCGAATTTAAATTTACTAATTTTTATGATTTTAGCGAACTGGGCGTAAATTGTTTTTCTGAAGCAAAGTAGTCGGGCCTTCGTTACGTCACAGAGCTTCTGTACGGTAGCTGGTCCTGTGGTTCTGTACTCTAATTTTCCTGGTCTTTAACAACAGTTACGTAAACGCTTTCATTAGGAATCCGCCCCATTTACAGGATATGCTTTCTTCTAAAGAACCTACTTTGATTGCCCATTCAGTTAAGCCGGCTGAGCATTTATACTTTATGGACTCACAAGATCTTATATTTTTAAGAAATCGATTCGATTCCAATTTTTAATTTACTGCCCTTTCACCATTACTGTTTCTCATTTACCTCTTTATCTTGAGAAATCGGATACTTTCTCTACGGAAAATTTGTGTAGTTGCCTCTCTTCCTTTCCATCCCTTTCTTATGTAAAGTGGAATGCTTTTCTTGACTTTCTTCATTGTGTGGTTTCCTTCCATCCGGAAGACGTACTCACCATAAAGTATCGGTGTTCCTATATGAATAATGGGGAATAGGCCTGTTTAATCCGTCCTTCATTGAAAGCTGCTGTATATTAGCCTCATAACAGTGTATAGAATTCGATGATCATATTGCGTAATAGTCCTATTCGAGAAAGGATGTGAAAGCTACGGGATGATGTTCTTCTCGGATGAATTGTTAATTAATATGCATTCTAGACAATACTGTAGGGACGCTAACGGGATATTGAGTATAACTAGAGGGATAACGTTTAGAGTATAGCGTGCCAGCCAAGCACATATAGCGTACATGCACGGAGAATTTTGTGGGGCGATCCTTGAGTTACCTTTGAAATTAGACTATTAGGCAGTGTGTAAGAAAAGTGTAGGAACGTGTTTTAATTGCACTGTATGAAAAATCGAATAGCGTTCTAGCATTATTTAAAACGTACTTATTTTTTACTTTTATCCAGGATTCTACTTGTTCTGCCCTGTAGTGTTTGAAATTAGTATTCATCGATGTAATCAGGTCATGCTTCTGTGCTGTAAACTCGTCCCTTGTTCCATTTTCCGTACCTAATGTAAAGGGAATTCCGCGAACAAAGTAAATTATGTATAATTCCATTTCTCGTATTTCTACTGGAGACTAAAACAGGTAATGCGTAGCAGATCGTTAAGCATAGTGGTTTGCTAAGCCACCGTTTTCTCGGACGCGATAGGTTAGTAAACTTACTACATTTGAAGGCATGGGGGTAACATAAGGTAATTTGGTGTAAAAGTTTAATAAAAACATAGGTACCTTAAAAATAAAACACGGAAGGATACCCGAATGACGTTTTATAAAACGGTGGCTGACCTCACATTCCTGCATGCTAATGAGACATGGACTCTTGGTAAAAGGGACGTGCAGAGGATTCAGGCAGCCGAAATGAAATTTCTAATAGAGACGCAAGGTTGTTCTCTCTTGGATCGGAGAAGGAACGAAGTTATTAGACGCGATTTAAACATTGCATCATTGCACCAGAAGATTGAAGATCACAGAAGGAGATGGTGTGAACACTTGAACCGCATGCCTGATAACCGTCTACCTGTGGCTGCTTTGGATTAACACGCTCCTGGGAAGAGAGATGTCTGTAGAGATTGGTTCCGGAACAGGTCTAAGGCCTAGTCCCTGGAGTGGTGATGATGATGAAGTTTAATAAAAATTCAAAAAATCTAAATTTTTAATTTATTTATGCTACAACATGTATTTTACTTCCATGTTCCTTAAGGAAATGGAAGTATGGTGATGGCAAAAAAAATCGTGTTCGAGATTATTGCAGATTCTGATTGTACTACACTCAAAACATGAAAAAAAGTCGTTTTTCGAAAAGTGTCTGTGTGTGTGTGTCTGTCTGTGTGTCTGTGTGTCTGTCTGTGTGTCTGTAGATTTTTTTCTATGGCAAACGATAACAGCCGCAAATTCAAACAGAATCAAATAATTTTTTGCATACATCCCTGATTTGTAGAGTACTCGCGACCTATTGTTTTTGGTGAAGATCGGTTAAGGGAAAGGGGTAGTTTACCTGCAACGGTTTTTTTTTTATCAAGGGTAATTTTGTTTGTTTGGCAAACGATAACAGCCGCAAATTCAAACAGAATCAAATAATGTTTCGCATACAGCCCTGAATTGTAGAGTTCTCAAGATCTGTTGATTTTGGTACAGATCGGTTAAGGGAAAGGGGTAGTTTACCTACAACGTTTTATGTTTTAACAAGGGTATTTCCTATGACAAACGATAACAGCCGCAAATTCAAACATAATCAAATAATGTTTTGCATACTGCCCTGAATTGTAGAGTTCTCAAGACCTTTTGGTTTTGGTGAAGATCGGTTAAGGGAAAGGGGTAGTTTACCTGCAACGTTTTATGTTTTAAAAGGGTATTTTCTATGGCAAACGATAAGAGCTGTAAATTCAAACAGAATCAAATACGTTTTTGCATACAGCCCTGATTTCTTGAGTACTAAAGACCTATTGTTTTTGGTGAAGATCGTTTGAGGGAAAGGGGTAGTTTACCTGCCACGTTTTTTGTTTTATCAAGGGTATTTTGTATGGCAAACGATAACAGCCGCAAATTCAAACAAAATCATATAATATTTTACATACAACCCTGAATTGTAGAGTTCTCAAGACCTATCGTTTTTGGTGAAGATCGGTTAGGGGAAGGGGTAGTTTACCCGCAACGGTTTTTTATCAAGGGTAATTTTTTCTATGGTAAACGATAACAGCCGCAAATTCAAACAGAATCAAATGATGTTTTGCATACAGCCCTGTATTGTAGAGTTCTCAGTACCTATTGGTGTTGGTGAAGATCGGTTAAGGGAAAGGGGTAGTTTACCTGCAACGTTTTATGTTTTAAAAAGGTATTTTCTATGGCAAACGATAAGAGCCGCAAATTCAAACAGAATCAAATACTTTTTTGCATACAGCCCTGTTTTGTTGAGTACTAAAGACACATTGTTTTTGGTGAAGATCGGTTAAGGGAAAGGGGTAGTTTACCAGACACTTTTTTGTTTTGTCAAGGGTATTTTATATGGCAAACGATAACAGCCGCAAATTCAAGCAGAATCATATAATATTTTGCATACAGCCCTGAAATGTAGAGTTCTCAAGACCTGTTGGTTTTGGTGAAGATCGGTTAAGGGAATAGGGTTGTTTACCAGCAACATTTTATGTTTTAACAAGGGTAATTTTTTTTTTTGACGAACGATAACTGCCGTACATTAAAACAGAATCAACTACTCTTCTGCATACCTTTTTGAATTATACAGAATTCAAGGTCTGTTGATTTTGTTGAAGATCGGTTAAGGGAAAGGGGTAGTTTACCTGCAACGTTTTATGTTTTAACAAGGGTATTTTTTCTATGACGAACGATAACTGCCGTAAATTCAAAGAGAATCAACTAATGTTTTGCATACAGCCCTGAATTGTAGAGTTCTCAAGACCTATTGTTTTTGGTGAAGATCGGTTAATGGAATAGTGTAGTTTACCAGCAACTTTTTATGTTTTATCAAGGGTGTTTTCTATGGCAAACGATAACAGCCGCAAATTCATTCAGAATCAAATAATTGTTTGCATGCAGGCCTGAATTGTAGACTACGTAAGACCTGTCGTTTTTGGTGAAGATCGGTTAAGGGAAAGGGGTAGTTTACCTGCACCGGTTTTTTATCAAGGGTAATTTTTTTCTATAGTAAACGATAACAGCCGCAAATTCAAGCAGAATCAAATGATGTTTTGCATACAGCCGTGTATTGTAGAGTTTTCAATACGTATTGGTGTTGGTGAAGATCGGTTAAGGGAAAGGGGTAGTTTACCAGCAACATTTTATGTTTTAACAAGGGTAATTTTTTTATATGACGAACGATAACTGCCGTAAATTCAAACAGAATCAACTAGGTTTTTGCATACCTTTTTGAACTAAAGAGAACTCAAGGTCTGTTGATTTTGTTGAAGATTGGTTAAGGGAAGGGGTAGTTTATTAGCAACGTTTTATGTTTTAAAAAGGGTAATTTTTTTATGACGAACGATAACTGCCGAAAATTCAATGAGAATCAAATAATTTTTTGCACCCCCTGAGTTGCAGAGAGCTCAAGGTCTATTGATTTTGGTGAAGATCGGTTAAGGGAAAGGGGTAGTTTACCTGCAACATTTTATGTTGTAACAAGAGAAATGTTTCCATGACGAACGATAACTGCCGCACATTCAAACAGAATCAAATATTTTTTTGCATGCTTCGCTGAATTGTAGAGGACGGAAGGTCTGTTGGTTTTGGAGAAGATCGGTTAAGAGAAAGGGGTAGTTTACCTGAAACATTTTATGATTTAACAAGAGTAAAGTACTTAATTTTTATAAATAAAGTATCCTGATAAGAAGCTCATAGTAATCCACTGTAGAAACGTAGATGAAATATCTATAAATGAAGAAGTTAGGTGAACGGGGTGGGTGTAATTTTCTATTATTAAAAATTATAGTTGAAAGTTGAGGGGAGAATTTTTTATATGTGTACTACGTTATCGGCAACAAAGAAGTAGTTTTTTGTTAAAATTGCTTCCCGGGATGTTTGACCGTAGTCCAATGTTTTCTGCAAAACCAGACTTTTCGGCAGTGCCATCGACTGCCATCATCGGTGAAAATCGAGTGCGAAAACGTGAGGTGGTATACGTTAGTGACCACAGTACTGTGGTTAATGCTGAAGCAATAAGTAGAAAGACATAGTTTCTATGGAAATATTTCATTTCGAAAATGATTTTAAATATAAATCTTAGAACATGGAAGTCATGTATGGTTCTCCATACCGATATTTTAATTATGTATTTAATAATAGTTTTTTATACAGTTGCTTTAGGGTACTAAATTATCTTTTTTATGTTGGCTTATAACGTTTCGGTGCCATCCGATAAACAGTCGCCATTCCATCTCTATCGTTCCACATGTCCTCTTGTAATGCACGCCGTCTCATCTCTTCATCTATGCCACTCTGCCAGCTATTGAACTGAATAGTCTGTTTCGGTAGTCTTTCTTCTGGCATTCTGCGAACATGTTAATAGTTTATTTTGCATTGTGTGTGTTATCTCCATAATTTATCATATTCTATCATTCGTTATTCTTGCCATTTTTCGAGTTGTCGGCCGCCCTCTCTCAAGGTCCGTTTCCATTGCCTTCAACATTTTCCGCCTTATCTTTAAGTGGCCAACCATCCCAGGTACAGATTACTATAATTTTGCAAACAGTATGATGACGTCTTACTCTCTTTGCTAAAGCGTTTATCCATTTTATTGTTCCGACGGTCTCCTGATCGTCGTAAGTTACAGTGGAAAACAAAATACAAGACACCAATTAAGTCACTAATCACCAGCTTTAATTATCACAATTAAACAGTTTGTAATCAACAAGATAGTCTCTTACAACAAATCAAATAAAAATTGTTCACACGCAATGAAAATGTCACCTGATATAAAACACAATTGTATTAAAACTGTCCCGCAAAATTATAAAACACATAACACTTCGCCACAATACTTCGAACCGCACTGTGTAAATCGCCCGACAATAACTGAACTAAGCGCAGCTGACTGCCTGTATTTATACCCCGCTGAAATACCAGAATATTCCATACAACGCGTCCAGAACGCTACTAGAAAACACCAGAACGTAGTTGATTGCGGCCTTGCATACAGCGCGCGCGGACTGGTGAAATCTGGATCAGTCTCGGACGCGTGACAAATGTCACGTAACTGTCCTTCATCTCAGTAGCAGCAGTACGTACGCACACACACATTACAGCCGGAAGAGCCGAGAAACACGTACAATGTTCTGTAATGGTGTAACAGTTTTTCCACATTACGTAACAATATATTCTTTAAAATTGCAATAGCTTTCGGTACTTGCATATTTCGATCTCGAATTACTTCGTCCAATATCCCATTTTGTGTGCGAAAAATCCTTTAGTGAAGTAAAGTAAGTAAAGGTATTTGTCACGCTTGTAATCATGCAATGGCCGTAACAGAATTCCCTTCCGAACACCTTTACGTATTATGGATGCGACGGAAAACAACACAGAGAAGGGCACGCGGCGAAAACAATAGCTGGATTTAAACAGTTGCTAAAAATACACATTACCGATTTGACAAAACGCGAATAATAAAAATTTTCCCCTCGGAGAGAACAAAAATTTCCTGACAACACTCTGATAGCGAACGCACAACGGCGTGAGGCATAACTTTATTTTATTGTTGTTGTTTTTGTTGAAATATTCATGGAATTGTGTCGTTCAGTTGTGAAAACCGCTGTTGCCTACATTGTTAGGAATATTATTATTGTTATTCCTACAACTACAACTAGCGTAAGCACTAACCCTCGTGTATGTGTGACGTCACACCCCCATAATCTATTGTTTAGTAGCCCCTAGCGCCCATCGTACGCAAAGAGTTTTCATTTGAAACATACAAATACGCAGTAAAGGCATTGGAAACATGAATAACTGGTGCGAACCCCGAGACAGAGGGAACACATAGGCCTACTAACCGGCCGCACTTTTCGCCTAGACTCATCACGCACTTTTGACATACATTCTAGGCCTATTTGGTATTTATAATAGCAAAGCAGCATTCATTGCAATCACAAAATAACTGAGATTCATTTTGAACTATTACCTGGCCAACTTTATTGTAATATTTCTCTTTTTGCCGGAACAATTGGGCGCTGAAAAACACCAAATTTATAGACTCTTCTTTTCAAACATTTCTTTAAAACCACAGGTGTTTATCATAAATACAATAAGACAATTATTTTTAAGTTGTAAGGTGGATCCTTTTCACAGGTTTAGACAAATCGCTTGATCGAAACTGTAGCGCGAAACCTTTGAAGCTGTATTCGATAATGTTTCGTGTGTAAAGAACCACAAAGTTGTCTGTGAATCCTACCGGATGTCCATTTATTCAGGCTCATAAATTAAAATACTCTTGGACAATTAATGCGTGTAATATGTGTAACGTACTCGTTTCTTTTTGTTTCTTGACTCTTTTGAGTAAAATATCCACACATACAACTTATAACTTTTTAGCTTATAACAGAAATCATCGAACTTTAATTGTTAAATCTAAATTAAACTACAGCGCAATTATCTTCTAGTGCAGATTCCAGAAATTCTGGAACTTTTCAGAGTTTCTTCTTGTTTTGTGCAAGCAACTTTTCTCAGTAATCCCCCCCCCCAACCATGTTGACATTATCTGCCCAATATGTCTTCGTCCTCTTGTTTATTTATTGTTTTCTTATTAATATTTTCAATGCAGCCTTTTTAATGCTGCATCAGTGGTCTGAACGACGTGTGCCTCGTCATTTTCTTCACATCGTATGTTATGTCATATAAGAGAACGGGAGCTGCCGCCCCTCTTCTCTTTCTTTAGTTTCAATCGTCTTGATTCCACTTCCATCATTCCGTCCGCCCTTCACAAGTCGCCGTCTACCGTGGAGTGAAAGTCTTTTTGACAAGTGTTTATGCCACGTTAAAATCGGTTATTCTCTCCATTGGTTACCGTTCGAATATCCGTTTAGAACACCGCCTGTCCTCGTACATTCTAGGTAGTGCTTTATTTTTTTAAGGCTTTTATAATGGAACCTGTTAATTTAATTTCCCTCGTCACTTCTTCGTGTTCGACACTATTCTCACATGTAATCGTTAAACACATTATCGTATAATCCACCTCTATTTCTGTTTCTTATTTTCATCGTCGACGGACATTTGTGTTCCTTTGCAAAACGGTACTTTACATTAATCCATAATAGATTCGTTTTGGTTTTTGTTTGTTTCTTGATGATATTTCTGTTCCATACAACTACGATTATAGGATATTTTTTTTCGTATCGGCCGTCTAAGGACCACATGCCAATTTCAATTCTTTATTCTTTGTTCTTTTCCTTTTCTCCAATATTCTTTCATCTTTTCACTGTGTCTCCTCTTCCTTTCTTCAGTCCACTTTGAACCTGCGTTTTTCTCTCTCCTACCCTGGGCTCCATCCATTTTTAACACTTTTGCCCTGAAAAACTTCTCTTCCAATTGCTTCTTCTGCGTCTATATTATTTGTTTCTAAATCCTTTTGGACTTCTTTAATCCAACTTGATGTTGACTTCTTCCCCCGCAGATATTTAAAGATCTCCTTTGTTAACCTAAATGTCCAAAAAATAATAGTCTTCTATAGTATAACTTTGTTATATAAACTATTGCATGACGTATAGTGTTACAATAACTTTGTTATATAAACTATTGCATGACGTATAGTGTTACAATAACTTCTTCAGCGCGCAGTAGTAGAGCCCCGACCGTTCCTGAACAGTAAGATGCCCCGATTCAATGCATGACTTACCCCCACATAAAAGTATTGCTAAGTTGTCTAGAGTAGAGAAAGGGGAGACAACGCGATAACAGTTCACTGTCTCACTTCCATATCATCTCCCTCTCTGTCACACATATGCTTCCATTGTTCTCGCCAGTCTTGTTGCAACCGATGTTCACACTATGAAACACTGTACAAGACTGTTGTGCGCATGTGCGAAATAAGTAAAAATTTCGTTAGCGTCGCAACGAGGTGTTTGTACACTGCGCATGCGCATCTCTAAGCCGCTGTTCAAATTTCTATCGTCAGGTTTCTACACAGCCGTTGCAACGATAGTTAAGCATCTGCCGCCGTCGTTTAGCCTATGACCGACCTTGGAAATAGTGGCTGACAACTCCTTATATTTTTTCGTTATGCGAACTCATAATCTCTCGCCATTACACATAAACTCTGTTTTGTCCGAATCCTTCTTACGTCTGTTTTGTCCGAATCCTTCTTACGTCCTCATAATTGATTCACCTCCTCAACCTTTTCACCGTGAACCCATTATTCCATCTCGTCTTTATTCCGGGAAAAATACCTCGTAGGGAGAAAGTAGTGAATATAACGTATTTCCTCGTATGCGAATACCACTGTTCATTTTCTACACCAACCGTTTCAGTAGCAACTATAAATATGTATGAACTGTGCGTAGAGACCTTGATTTCATTCTTTCGTTATGTCTGCGTATTCCTTCCGTTGTCTGGTGCCTATCTTTACTTGGGCCATTATTAAGTAATATGATCTTTATGTTGCTTTGATCCACTTTCATCAAAATCCGTCTTTAAATCGATTCCCAGACTTATTCCTTTGTCTGGATTTTGAAATTCATCAAATTTTTTTAACCGAGTTTTTTACCTCATACTTCGTTTTCTGTTGCCCTGTTGACGGCATTACAAATAACGAAGCACTCACGTATCTTAATTTTACAACCCTCTCTCGTTCATAGGGAAAAACATTTCCCAGCAATAGGTTATTGCGTCCGATACATTTTTTCGCGACAATTGCGTGTTTACGGGAAGCTGAGGGCGGCAGGTCGGCTGCTCTGTAACGTTTGTATTAATTAACATGCGGGACGGAGCGCATTTCACGGCCGACGTTAACACAATCAGCAATTCCACCCTCGCCTCCACCACACCGAGCGCATCCCTTGAGACATGACGACGACGGAGCAGTACCGTCAGCTACACAAACTCAGATCCTCAGTGTGCATCGATACGTGTTTTGTTTGGAGGTATTCCCTTTTCTATACACAAACTTCAGTTCCTGATTGTAAAAGTTTTAATATTAAAATCGAATTACTGCCGCTTTCGAGATTTAATGCGGTTACACGCAAACACAGCGCTCCACACGTTACAACCCTGCCGACGGTTGTAACTTATCTTACATAATTTAAAGAAGCAGATTGAACATGCGAACGAGTTTAATCACGACCAGTGTACTACGAAGGTACATATATTCAGATATTTGGAAAGGAGTCTGTGTATATAAAAAAATGTTCAACTTATCAACAATCGTTTGGACTTTAACGAAGGCCAGGCCAGTCGCATCCAAGCGGCTAAAATGAGATTTCTCAGCCACATGGCAGAGTATACTCTCCATGATCACAGAAGAAACACAGAGATACGGCAGGAACCGAATATTATGAGTACACTTGACAGGATCACCCAGTATCGGTTGAATTGGTGGGAACATCTTTGCCGAATGGATGATTGCCGCATCCCCAAACGACTATGGAACCATAAGCCGAGGGGACGGTGAGGTGTGGGACGTGCGAGGAAGCGCTGGTGTGACCAGCTCTAATCTTTTCCTATTTGAGACCGGAACAAACCATCAGAAGAAGAAGAAGAAGAAGAAGAAGAAGAAGAACAAAGAAGAAGAAGAAGAAGAAGAAGAAGAAGAAGAAGAAGAAGAAGAAGAAGAAGAAGAAGAAGAAGAAGAAGAAGAAGAAGAAGAAGAAGAAGAAGAAGAAGAAGAAGAAGAAGAAGAAGAAGGAGAAGAAGAAGAAGAAGAAGAAGAAGAAGAAGAAGAAGAAGAAGAAGAAGAAGAAGAAGAAGAAGAAGGTGATTTGGATGATGATGATGATGATGATGTACCGTCGTGAGTCGCCTTTGATCTTTTACCGTAGTGAGGGTTTGGTAGTGTGATCAAGTTTCATCAAACCCTTTTTGTTCTTTCAGAAGATTCTACATGTTGCATTGATTCAGATAGCTAATGTAATTTGATATTACATTAACCTACTCGCCAACTCTTTGAGATCTACCTCTTGGTATTTATCATCTATTTTACCTGCGTCAGTTTTTTTTTCCATTCAGCTATCCGTCTGGTTATACAACCACTGTAAGTTGGGTATGCCTTGCTATTCCGATGTAGTAAAACAGATCTATAAACAACTGATGCTTACAAGCCTGTGCTGAAATCTATGGGAAGGCAAGCAAAAATAGTTTTTTATGAAAAAGAAGAGGCTATACGGAAGATATTCGCAAGTCTTTACCTGTAGCGACTTATTTGTAGCTGTACCACAATCCACCCTCGTCTGATACACCCACGATCCACCCACGTATACGTCTGTCCAGCGCCTCCCTTATACTTTTTTCGTAGTTCGCTGGTGGAACAAAATAGCTACGCGAAAGACAGTCTGTTGAATGGCCGCTGTCCCTAGCCGAGAAGCTTGCAGCAAATATGAAATGTAAGCGTTAATATAACAACCGAAATGCTGTTGATCGAGAGGCAGATGGTAGCGGTGCCCATTAACAACTGCTACACCAATTTCGCCTGACCATTATGTATATCGGTCTCAAGAGCGTTACAAAACCGTCCGATCCGCTCACCAAGATTACAGTTTCAACTACTGTATACTCAAGCAGAAATCAGCGGTTTTAGACACAGCATGTAAAGAAAACTTTATACAGTCTCAAAACGCATTACAAACAACTCGATTAAAAAATTAATACTTCGTATTGTTTAAATTAGCAGCCATCCTTACTATTTCTTTTATGAATTTGCTAACTGCTATAATTTTTTTATTGTTCGACTAAGCTTTTCGTCATTGCTGACATCTTCAGGTCTTAAAACAACCTTTGTTTAAGACCAGGTTGTTTTAAGACTTGAAGATGTCAGCAATGACGAAAAGCTTAGTCGAACAATAAAAAAATTATAGCAGTTAGCAAATTCATAAAAGAAATAGTAAAAAATTATAAATTTCGCAAGCTATTCTGAAAATTTTCTATACGATTGTTCCAACATTTTTATCATTTCCTCCTCCCAATATCTATTACCTTCGTTTAGTTTTTAGTTCAATTTTTTGAAATTTAAAAGACCAAAGTCATCGTTAGGAATGCCTTTTACGTTTACAACAAACTGGAGTGTACTATAGTCCGATGGACTTCGATTTCTGTAGGGGTATTTCCGAAGACGATCGTAAATTTTAGATGTCGAAACGTCGAGTAAAAATTTTTGCTCGGTTGAGAGAACTATATTACAAGATATAATTTATTATTTAGTAGGAACTGAGCACAGTGAAGTATTATTTAGTAGAAGTTATTAACACAGTGAAGATAAGAAAGCTTCAGTATCTGGGACAGCTCATGAGAAACGAAAAGAGATTTTACTTATTGCAGTCAATTACTACAGGGAAAACTACCTGGTTTGGCATGAATACAACTCACTTACTCCGTGCAGCAGTACATAAAGTTAAAATAGTCTGTATGTTTTCCAACAGCCGAAACGGATAGGAACTATCAGAAGAAGAAGAGAAACTGAGCGCGATGATTAAATTGACCCCGTTTCGTTTGTAGGTTTTTAAGGTAATGTCGGTTTAGAAACATTTATTTTTTTGCAGTCGCAATAATGAAAACAAGCATTCATGTTACTGAGAAGATAAATCGGGAATTAACGAATTTTCTCCCTTGTAATCTCATCCCAGTGAGTACGCATCTACCTGGAACAGTTGTGATATGCACTGTCCAGTATAACGCAGCTGAGTGACACTTCTTCGTCTTTCTCCTAGAGCCTGTCTACGTCATAAGACCTCCTGCACATATAGTTACTATGTAGAGCACAAAGCTTTCATTGTTAAATCTTGCGACTCGTCCTTCCATTTGGCTACTACAATCAGTGGCGTGGCGTGGGTATATAACACCTGTTGCCGGTTGTGATAGGCCTAAAACTTGACCTTAAAATTAATTCCAATGTTTTCTTGTACCAAGTGTTCTTTTTAGAGCATTTTCTACCATTCGCTGAGAGAAGAAGAGGGTCCCGGTTCAACGGGATCTGACTCTCATTATACTTACACAGAATAAATCAGAACACAAATAATCTAATTAAAAACAATAAAGACAAACTGAGAAACACACAACTAAACGAACAAAGCACAAATAGGTACGTAGATCTGCTACGCGTCAGTTCCGAAAACGAACACAGCTGCTAACTGAGCGTTTTGCCGGTTTATACAGCGGCAACACAATGGACGGACGAGTGTGTGTCCCCTCCACAGTTTGTGCAGTGACAACTAGAACGAGGTCACTGGCCGAACCCAGTAAAACATTGCTGATGTCTGAGCCGGCAACACAAGACGGTGCAAGTGCCCAGCAGTTCGAAAGCAATGCTACGCTTTTCTTCAAGTTTCCCTACTAATATTGTTCGGATTTTAAATTATTCATTAACTAAAGTATTTATTCTGTGATATAATTAATATTATTTTCTCTTATTTCCAGTGCTGTTGTCGCGTGCAACAGTGGTTAAATGGACGCCACGCTATTGATTGTATTCTACTTTCGTATTCTTGGTTGTTGAATGTTATTTCGAAGTTGGAAAATCGTCAGAGTTCAATCTAAGACACTTCGGGCCCCTCAAGCGTTGCGGTTTGTAAGTCGTTTTGGGTCTGCTTATATACCTCCTACCGTCAGCTACAGTCTCACCTACCCGACACAAGGGAGGAAGAGAACAAAATAAATTTCGACTTTTTCTCGTGTTCAACGTCCTGTTTTGTGGGCGGTTTCCTTGGCGTATTTATTTGTATAATGTACCTCAAAATATTCATATTTCGTACGTTTTACTGAAATTAAATAATGTCTCGCAATCACGCCAACGCACTTGCGTGAGCAGACTGTGTGTGTGTGTCTGTGGGCGCGCGCGTGCATTGTATTCGTCACGGTCTGGCTGCGATTTATTCTTGTGTTTTGTTTGCACTGTATGGATTACAGGGTACTTTCACAACGCGCTATACCCCTGTGTATAGTTTGTCCAACTGCAAAACCGCAGCTGAACTCGACGACTGCAGCTATTTTTCACGCGTTTGACGTTAGGAAGGGTCCTGCTGCATGCTATCGACGACCACCACTTCAAAGCGTGTAATCCTCACATTAATCAAAATAAAAAACACGTGTCACCAGGTGCTGAGTGGCTTATAACTCTGCGTGTGTATGTTTCTAGGCTTATAACTCTGCTGTTTTTAACTCTGCGTGTGTATGTTTCTTTAGAATGAAACAGTGTAGTGTCTTTATTTAATTTTGATCTTTTTTAGTGAGATATCGTTTGCCATTTATATTAAATTTAATATCTAAAAATGATGTCAACATTGTCATAATCGTAAAAAAATATACACGTAATAAAAAATATAATAGAAATATACACGTAAATAGAAATATAATACACGTATACAAAGTGAGGGAGTGAATCATTGAGATGAAACGAATGAGAGGATAGCTAGTGTCTGGCGGTTGTGCCATAGTCTAAACAAAATATGTATACGAAAGAAGAAAGCACGTTGTGAGAAGGAAACTGAGTATATGAGTACTATGTTTCTAATATAGTTTAAATATCGTCTGTGATTTACAGTTATGAGAAATCACTGTATTATATCAATCGCTTTTGATTTAGTGTTACAAGTTCCTCTCTTTCCCCTATCATTGTAAAAGTAATTGTTTTTCTAAGATTGGAAATAAAATAATTTACTTAATGAATATTCAGTATTTTATGTAATCGTTCGTTGCTTTGAATTAACTTAATTAGTCCTCTGTCATTCTGAAAACGTTTGTATATGCTGCTTGACTGTATCCATCATAGTTTGCAGTGTAGCTATTAACAGGAAGACGGAACAAAGTAAAATTTTAAAAATTTAGATTGTGAATTTGTTAGCTTCCTTTCCCTGTTTTCAGTATCGTGTACCTATTGTCTGTTTCTGTATATCGACCTGGTAGTGAAGGGATACACAGCAAGAAAAAGTAATGTAAGGTATTTAAAAGCATAGTACAGTCGAAAAACGAGGGAAGCAAATAGGGTGATGCGAAAAGACTATGGAGACGGGGAAGATGCTTTAAAGAAGATATAACAGCAGGGCGAGAGTAGCAGTTGAAACTTTTGCTAACCCGCGCGCGTGGGCAGTCATCCGGTAGACCGTATCACTTGATATATTGCGACTCCTGCCAACTAGAACTAAGTAATATTACGCTAAACTAGCTTAGAGTGTTTGTAGTTGTAGTAGTAGTAGCAGCAGAGCTCGATTTTATGTTGTAACTTTTTGTATTTTGTGGAGAACAGAGGGCAAACACGCACTGTCGCCGTTTGTATCGTCAGTAAATCTGTTTCCGCAACGCAACTTCATTTGTACCTTCTTGTGCGTGTTACAATTATGTGCCCCAGTGACATAATACACAATCTCCATTTTTTATAAAATACAGCTTTTTATATAGTGTTAATGTACAGACTGCCCTCTTTCTAGTAGTATATGGCACTATCTCCTAGTTATTTTTATGCAGCCAATACGCATGTTTAAAATAACACATTCTCACATTGTTTCTTGAAGCAAACAAAATGTTTTTTAGCTGTCCTGTAAAGTACTGTGTATGTGACATGGTGCCTTATGCCTCTAGCGCACAGAAGTATGGAATTACACACGCGAATTAGAGTATGCCCGTATAATGTGATAATAAAATAACCATACACACACACACACACACACACACACACACAGATAAACACACACTCAGAGTTAAACAGTTATTTATAGAAAAACAGACGTCTATTCACCTAACTACGGAGATACATTGAAATTATCGGCATTACACTCATTGCAAGACAAAACAGAAACGATAGTACAGCACAATTCTTATTTGATTATTGTTCTAAAAACAGTTGAGACAAGAGACTACAAATTAATTGACGATTACGGTCTTGAAGACCAGAACTGAGTCGTTGAGTTAGAAAAACAAGAGATGCGGTCATAATCAGTGTTATCTAAATTTGCGTCCATTACGCCATACAAATGAACGACACGTAGGCCTACATACAATTGATGCTAATTTTGCATAGCGTTGCCTAGACTATACTTGCCAAACTAGGGAACGAGTAATGGTACTAAACCCGCTCTGCGCATGCTCAGATCACGGCTTCCAGCTAAGTGTAAAATTTGTACAAGTTATCCCAATCAGAAATTTAATTGTACCGTGCGCAGGCCTTCATGAGATTTTGCTATGTCACACGCGCGCGTGCGGTACACACACGTACTGACGCACCCGAGCGCACAAGCACGCACACAGCTGTTATTTGTACCTCCCGTCTTTTTTCTGTTATTTCTTCATTTGGCCTCTAAATGTGATAATCTTCGTGGCTATATCTTCTTCTCGTCAACCGAAAAAAATTTTTATTATTTTTTCATTCTCTTGACCCTGTCGATGTATTTACCTATTCTAGTTCTGTTGGGTACCCGTTTGGTTAGTATTTTCCTTTCCCTTATTGGTATTCTCTTAAAACCCTTTCCATGTTTCTCTATGGAGTCCGTACTTTTTCTGTAATTCTTGTATACATTGTCCACATTTTCGCCTGTACGTTGCCGCAAGTACACACTGGGTAAGTAATTTAATTCCAAAAATATATAACCACACATATTTGTGGGAGCGTACGTATTCGGATTGTAAAATTCTCTTGCAGTTGAACACATTTTACAACTTTCTTTGTCTCTATCATTAAAAGTCGATTTATTTGTTCAGTGTCAATATTTGTTCTCTACCAGTTCTTTGTTTTCAAGTCTTTCGGATCATTCTCATTTCCTCTTCCTCTTGCGGTATCTGCATTAATAGTTGTCTCAACCGTTATTTGTCCATTCTTTGCTACGGCATGTCTAAGGAAAAGCTGTCTTCTGTTTTATACCACCCATTACATCACAGCTTACTCACTGCATGGGCACCATTTCAGGCCTGTTGCGACATACAGTTCACCCGGTTGATCATAAATATTGTTACGACGGTCTCACTGAGCGTCGTATGGTACAGTGGAAAACAAAATACAAGACTCCAATGAAGGCACTAATAACCAGTTTTAATTATCACAATTAAACAGTTTGTAATCAACATGTTATTCAACAAGATTATACTCGTACAGTAATTCAAGTTAATCCGTCCACAGAAACAATAATGTCAACTATAAAGCCTTCCGCACTATAATCACTGTCCACTTGAGACGCACTGTGTAAATCGCCCGACAATAACTCGCCACTAAAATTGACACTAAGCGTCGCTGACTGCTTATATTCATACCCCGCTGAGATTCCAGAATAATCCATAGTACGCTTAAACACTACTATAAAATACTAGAGCGTAATTGCTTGCGGCCTTGAACATGGTGCGCGCGGACCGGAGAAGTCTGGAACAGCCTCGGTCAGGCTGTCACGTAATTTGTCTTTCATCTCAAAGTACCAGCAATACGTACCCGCACCCACACATTACCGCTGGACTCTGCTGGCATACCCGAGAAGCATGTAGATGTTCTGCAATGACGTAACAATCTATTGTCCATCTTTCTTATTCCTCGTGAGACCAAAAAATATAATTGTTCATTGATTGCCGGTAAGCAGACACAATACAATCGTCCAATTGCTGAAACATTTTTGCCCTCATGCTGTAGGCCCACAGTTTCGTGTAATCAAAGTAATTTTACTTCAGAATTCATCACCTGCGCGATACCGCATCACGGCTTCCCCCATTTAACTGTACGGCAATTTATTATACGGTTAGATATTTTAAAGTGGCATCGTCGGAACATCTCGCCACCCCTTGTCGACGTCAAAACCGTGAAAAATAGCGTTGTTCAGCTGCGTTATAGCGATACGATACCAGCGCGCCTCTTCCCTGTTCCTATCTCTGAGACAAAACACTGGGATAAACTGCCAGACCGTGACGGATTGTGTGTATGCGTATAATGTTTTTGCTTTTCATCAACTACACGCTGCAACAAAAACAGCGTACTCTCGTATCGTCACACATTGTTATGAAAGAATCAATGTGCGAACTTCGCGGTTACAAGTGGAAGAATACAAACCTCGGTTCCATTAGAGGAGAGAATAAAAAGGAATTTTTACCCTCAACCTAAATCAATCGGGCAATTTTTCCGTTTTATTTCGCGTTAATCAACGACTTATTTAAATCGTTTATGGCTGAGAAATGTGGGAGGTCATCGTCGTTCTTCTTCTGATAGTTCCTATCCGTTTCGAATATTGGATATCATACAGACTATTTTAACTTTCTGCGCTGCTGTACAGAATAAGTCAGTTGTATTCATGCCAAACCAGGTCCTTAAATTTCTCAGCCATGATATTCTCGGTCGCCCAACTCCTCTCTTTCCAAGTACTTTTCCCTTTAGTGTGGACTGCAACAAGTAAAATCTCTGTTCACTTCTCATGACATGTCCCAGATACTGAAGATTTCTTATCTTCACTGTGTTAGTAACTTCCCTTTTTTCTTCATCTGTCTAAGAACTTCAAAATTAGTTATATGTGCTGTCCATGAAATGCTCACTATTCTACGGTAGAGCCACGTATCCGAAAGATTCCAATTTCTTAGTTGTGGCTTCAGTCAATCTCCAAGATTCTACACCGTAGAAGAAGACCGAAAATACGTAGCAGCGTAAAAGTATCATCTTTGTGTTTATTGTTAGGTCGTGACTTTTGAATAAACTGCTCATTCTTGTGTACACTGCTCTTGCCTTTTCAATTCTGCTCTTTATTTCTTGAGAGTGGTCCCATTGTTCATTGCCTATAGTACCAAGATATGTAAATTTGCTTACACGTTCAACTGGCCTTTGGTTTATATTAAGGGTGCACTTTGTGAACTTGTTCTAAGATACAATCATTAGCTTCGTTTTATTAACATTGATGTCTAGACCATATCGACGGCTGCTTTCTGTCACTCTATTCATTAGTTGTTGCAGCCCCTCTAAGCTATCTGCGAACATGACGGTGCCATCCGCATAACGTATGTTATTTATACAAGCAGCTAACAGAAGAGTATTTGGATAAAACAGTAGGCTGTCTGAAACCTACCGTTCTGAGGAGAGCAAGAATATGTACTTCTCTCGAAATAATACGCTACGATTGTTTTACAAACTCGCTGAATCTGTAAGATGTGTACACTCCCCCCCACGAGCTTCTCGTGGCATCGGTCTGGTAATGATTCAAATCGTTAGATTCAAGTAATTTCTTCAATATGATATGGAACGTAGTATGGAATATAGTCCTCCAGGTTTCTTGATACCTGTGTTACTACACATAACGTTTGTTTTGGAACAACGAAGCCTGGCCCTCAAAATTTTGTAAGTATATTTCAGGAACAGCTATCACTTGCCAATTTTTTCCTCGACCGGAAGGACGACTATATTACATTGTAACGTTGGGGCTACGTTACAAATCCAGGGAACCCATCATAATTGACACTCGCCAATTATACGGGCTGCCTACGTTGTAACGAACTGAAATTAAACTCAACACAAATAACAATAATATTTACGCTATTTATTAGGACACAAGGGGAAGGTATTTCGCTGATTTATGCACTCACTTCAATGTGTAATAAGATGACATCTCTTTATTAACAAATGATATGAAAACATCCCATAACATAATTATTTATACTAACATATTCAAAAGGGTTTTCTGTAAAACTAGGGATCATATTGATCATGTAATTTTACCTCGGATCCGAGTTTACTTTAAATATAGTAAAGACGTCTGAGTTATACTATGCTCATCTAGGAGCTTGCAAGATTACATTAACCATTTGAAGAATGGTATTATTTACTAAAAGGATTATAATTAACATTTCCATATTAACGTTACAACGTATGATTTTCAATACTACAGTTTACATTTCTTAGTTTCATTTATTGCTTAAAGAAAATTATAGTCTTTGAAAAGTCTCTTTCATCTATAAAGTTATGTCTCAAATGTAATTAATTCTCGATAGCCAAGCTATCGAGTTACCTTTAAAATAAGCTTTGCTGTCCTCGTCCTGGGGTGTGACTCTTGGGAATTCTGGTAGTAGGCGTAGTCATCTGGGTCGTGTCTCTGGCGAATATTTTACAGCTGTATCAGTGAGGAGATTGAAGTAATGATGGTTAAAGTTGGGTTGATCCACGTCCTGGTCAGCGTCGTATGGGTTGTAGACGTCCATATGTGCAGTTTGTGCAGGTCACATATTCACATGTAGAGTTGTACTAGAGTTTACATCTTAAGTAGAGACGTCACCTTGTTTACGTGTTGTTAATTTTTCTTAAATTATTACTTTTCTTAAACAAACTTTTCTACATCTTATATATTTAAAAAATACTAGCTCCCCACGTTTTGTAGTGGTAGCTAACCGTTATATTTAAATTTAATTAACACATTTCTGAAGAGCTCTCGCTCGGAGGTGTGTACTGTCTGACGGCGGCATAGTAACTCTTAACTTGATACGACTGGTACATTACAACGAAGCGGAGCGAGTACTCCGCGATAATATAGTTCCTACTTTTATTTAAATAGACATTATTATAACAAGAAGAAACAAATTATTTATACTTATTTAATTTACAGGAATTATTTTAACTACTACTCGTGCCTTCAAATTACTAATTACTTACGTTACGATTTTCAGACATTTCTAATTTACACACGGTTCGCTAAGCACGTTGTGTCCGGAATTAAACAGGTCAACGCATGATGATTTACTAAAGGGTTAACTGTGATATTAATAGCTTTTTACAATACGAATTTTTATTACTTGTTTAGTTATATTTTTCCATTTAAATCTCATACTTATTCTGAGTTAGTACAGGGGTATTAGGTTTAATTGTGCGATTTGAAAATACTTAATGCTTTTTTTAATTTTTTTTTTATTATTAAATATTTTATTATCAATTAAATCGTCACAACATGTGCATAATGCTGGACACCACTTCGACTCACTGAATTAGAATCGTGACACCACTTTGTCAAATGTTAGAAACGTAATTTTCTAATTCTAATTTAAACAAAGAAAACTTATAAATGATACGCGGCACATAAACATAAATATTATTCCTTTTTAAGTAACTCGTTGAGTTTCCTACAGGTCTCCCATGTAATATCTTCAAATAAATACACTGCAAGTTTGTTTATTTTCACCTGACACACGTTTCACAGACATTATTCTGTATCTTAATATTAATCGATTATCCGTTAACTATAGGCCTATTGTAAGCGAAACATTCAGTTACAATTCAAACAAACCTCTGAAGGTACAGAATAATTTATACAGAATATTAGCAGATGTGCGAAAGGTAAAACCGATTTGATTAATGTTCTTGAATTTCTGCCTAAAGTTCTGTATGTTCTGTTTGTCCAAATTAGGACGGAGGAAGGGAGACTTGCTTATGTAAGACGAGACAGTCGTTTTATTGAAATGGGCCACGATTGAGTGTAGTGCACCGGCCGTGGAAATTGTCTGTCCGTTTCCATTCGTGTCCACGTAAATATTGACGGCGCCGTAAAGCGTGTTTTAATGCCGCCGACGCCAGAAAGGACGCCACGTAAGTAGGACACGAGACTACGTAGTAATGTGAATGTGGATTTACAGCCCGTCGTAAACGGCGCGCATACCGGCCACGTATTTCACGTTAATTGCGAGAATAAGAAACAATAAGCGGCAGAATATTTCTGTTGTTATACAGCGGCTCCGTCGCCGTCATTGCGGGTTGCCTTTATAAAATGAAGATAACTTTAGGACTACGCATAGTAAACAAGAAATACGAGTTTTAATTGGGATGGCGATAACATTAATATAATAGTAATAATATTTATGACGATAATAATAACAATCAGGGCTTGATTTCAGGGGGAACTCGCCGGAACGGCGTTTCGGAACCTCTTGGATCCGAAAATAAATTACCGAAAAAATATATAAAAAGAAAAACGAAATTATTACAAAAATTTACTAATACTTTTTAAATTGTGCTCCTCATCAGCTCCACTATAAAACTAAGCATTTGTCAAAATCAGACACCAGAACTAATCTTTATCTTAACTACTATCGTTCAAAAAATGTCCCAATAACCTATGGAAAAAATGAAATAAAGAAACTTGCTTGAAAATTAAAACTACATGAAAGGCAACTGACTAGAAGCTTCCGAGAGTATGTGCATTCATGAATTTTTCCGGAGAGTCTTTCTACCTTGAAATGTGCTATTGAATCAATAGAATTATCTTCAAGTGAATGTGAGAGGGCTGATTTATTGGCATCATACGGCATTGGATACGGTAAGGAAAGGTCAAGAAACAAACAATACGACGACACAATGATGAAACTATGGAACATTTTTTTTAATGTCCGAACCACCGAAACCATCACTTAAGAGTTTGATTGAGGCTCCGGGATGACGCCATCATGAGTGACATGCTTTCGATTGTCGGGCGGCTAACCTGACGATGAAGCTCTTTAGAAATTTCAGTAAACTTTATTACCTTTTTAGATACAAGTTTATACGTATGTTACATATTTTATAAGGTTTTAAAAATGTAGACCTCCTTTGTAATAACCTGATGTAAATTTATACGATAATATAAAATATAAGAATATTTGTGTCTGTACAACTTTTGAATTGATGCATTCCGGCACATATAATTTTAGAAATCAACCATTGATAATAATAATAATAATAATCACCATTGCACTCGTCATCGTCACAATCTTCACCGACGTCTTCACCACAGATCCCTCAAACACAGTCAGCATTATTTACCATAGTTTTCTACGAGGCGTTTTCAGCACACGTGTGCGCGTGTGTAATCTTATAAGATCGACAGTTGATCTTATTAAGTATTGTGTGGTACGTTTTACTGGGGATTTCCTAAATGAAAGTTACGCCTTTCACGACTTCATACGATTTAGGTTCAGTGTAGGTTACGCTACACTATTTCAGCCGTACACGACTAGCACAGTGTCGGCAAATGGTGTGCGTAGACCGCCTTCCAAGTTTTCCAATCTGTGATGCTAACTGCCCATTAGGCCTGAGTGGTCCTAGTGTGGAAATACGTTCTACAAAGTGGCCAACCCTGAGGTGGGTTTGCAACACTCCTCTGAGGAAACGAATACATATTGCGATTTCTAAATCCATAAGATTTGATCTGAAGTGATATCCTTGGAAGAAGGTTGGCAAGGTATTCGCTCAGCAGTGGTCAGATCGTAAATTTGAGTATATGTATTTCTAATTCTTTGTTCGCTCTAAGCACTTACTTCAGTACATTTTCTGTTGGATTCATTTTATTCAGATTCCTTGTTTAATAATAAAAACGTGTAACTCTGTGTTAGAATGTAATTGACCTGTCTCCGAGTTGTTAGGCCGTGGTCCACTCCTGCCGCTAAAGGACAGCCGTTTCGGCCTCTCCACTGGAGGTCATTTTCAGTGTAAGAGCGATTCGGGAACTGGTACGGGAGCTGTCACAAGTTAACCACAGTACTGTGGCAAAAGATTCAAATCTTTTGTGGTTAACTGGTGAAGATGGCCTCCAGCGGAGGGGCGGAAACATCTGTCCACAGCGGCAGGAGTGAACCACGGCCTAACAGCTCGGAGACAAGTCAATTACCTTCTAACACCGTTGCCGCCGGCCGTGAAAGCGTTACGTGTAGATTATGTGGAACCAGTGGCGAAGCTAGTAGTTAATGAACGGGTAGGCAAAAGTCTTACCTTAAATTTTTTTGTAGAGTAGTTCAACACGGCGAGTTTTCTTGCTTGCAAATTGTCAACTACACGGTCACTCATCAATTCCTTCACAATTTTTTTTTCAATAGCAATGGTGCTAAGAGAGTCAAGTCTTTCATTAGTCATCGTATTGCGCAAGTAGTTTTTTTTATTCTTTTCAAAGTACTCGTACTCCTTTCTGAAGAAGCCGTGGTAACAGGAAACGTTAAAATCAAACGAATTAATTTTGAAACTTCCACGTACACTGGTTCTAAGTCATTAAGAATTATAAAATGTAAAAGTCTTTGAGGGAACAAATGTTTTCCAGTATCTGAGTAAATGTTTTTTAATTCATTTTCCAGTCTTCCACTATTGAAAAAAGGGTATTTATTTATAAGGCTGTTCAGTTTAGTAGAAGGAAATCTCTCTTTGTAAGAAATGAAGTGATTTGGATCCAACAACTCAACAAACTGGATACTTTCGAAATCACTGAACCGTACCTCCAGCTGCATAATCAAAGTATCAAGAACTTCATAAGTTAACGTTTTCAGCAGTTTCCTGTTACTGTCATCTATATTTACCTCGCTGCTTATTTGGTGACATTTTTCAATACAAGACGGCACAATGTTTTCTGATCTCATGACCTTGAGGATAGCAGTAGTTTTCTTAATTTCAGTGTTGCACAGAATTATATCGGAGATAGTTTTGTGTTGCAGTAGAGAAAAGAGATGGTCAGTATAAACGAATATTTCCCTATAAAAACAAAGTAAGTAAATGAAATGGGTCTTTTTGAGTATGTTAAGCAATCCAACAGCAGAATTGTACGAATCACTATCCCATCCTTGATCATTCTCTGTAATGTCCTCAAAAATTTGTCTCAAGTCACCATAGTGGGAAAAGATGGTATGAACTGCTCTGGAATGAAAGTTCCAACGGGTAGTGGATGCTTGTGGAAGTTTAAATCCTCTAGATTCTAAAAGCTGTGATCTCTTTGAGGATCTACAAAAAATGTGTGAAATGCTGTCAGATTGTGAATGAAGAGCCTAACCGATTTTATTGTTTTAGCGCAATGAAGAAGTACGAGATTTAACTTGTGAGCATAGCAATGTAGAAATAATGCTCTTGGGCAAGTCTATTTTACAAAGTGCTGAACACCTCCATGCTTTCCAGCCATTACAGAGGCTCCATCATATGTTTGACAGACTACCTTCTCAGTTACACCCCACTTTTTTAAAACGTCAACAATTAATTCTGATAAGCCTGATGCAGTCTTATCTACTGAAACATCATAAAACCCAATGAACCTTTCTGTTGGACCTTCTTTTGAACAAAATCTAAAAATTATGCTGACTTGAGATCTACTTGATACGTCTAAAGTTTCATCTGCCTGAATTCCAATAAAATCGCAAGAATCTAACTCCGCCTTAATCTTCTCTTGAATTATATCAGTTACAGATTCAACTAATTCATTCTGAATATCGCTTCATGTACCTTTAAATCCTGACGTAGACTGGAGATGATCTCGAATGTACTGCTCCTGCTTAGAAAGAAGATCTAACAATTCTAGATAATTACCCCGGTTGACTGAGTCTCCCCCTTCGAAATGACCTCGAAATCCAAGCTCTTGTTTCCCGAGAAAACACACAATATCAACAAGTCTTTCAACAACAAGCCTATTTTGTTTCACGACTTCATTATGTTTAACAGCTTGAATTTTAGCCCCTTCAGAGAGAGTATGTTCAATCCTCAG
Source organism: Magicicada septendecula (assembly GCA_034769895.1). Taxonomy (NCBI): domain Eukaryota; kingdom Metazoa; phylum Arthropoda; class Insecta; order Hemiptera; family Cicadidae; genus Magicicada; species Magicicada septendecula. The sequence continues at coordinate 80,681,284 of CM068370.1, forward strand.
GGTCCCAGCAAACGGTACCGCTCTTCATTTTGAATATGTTTATTTGAATTCTGGTGTTTGTCTGCCTTTCTAAGAAAGTTTTTTGTTACCGTCACTCCATATAAAATCCATTCTTTTTCACCAGAAAACAAGATACATGTGTAACAAAAAAGTCTGTTGGTTTCGGAACAGCCTGTCAACCACGAATATCGCTCGTACCAAGAAAACTGAAATTTTCTAGATACTTTACCATCAAAATGTTTAATTTCTAAATTAGGCGTAAATCTCTTGTTTTTAACACAACATTTTTCTTCGTAACTCCAAGAAGAAAACGGCTTACTTTTTAATAAGTTTAAAAGACCTGACAAAGTATTAAAAGGACCGCGTTCACTCATTTCGGGCGACACACTTATATTCATACACAATACTATAACTAATTGAACTTCCAAATTTATAACTTGATTAGTTTCTATATATATGTTTAATGTCACAAATAATTTAAATGACAGTGTTGATCGTCTATTAGTTCACCGGAATCACAGGCACATTTTTAATAACCGCACAAAATAAACACGATTATAAACAACACAGCGCGCTTTAAAACTCGCACAACAGCAGTGAGACATGCCTCAACGTTACAGTGTGTGGAGCCCTGGTCAATCCCCCGCTCTCCGCACTACCAAGTCTCGGCCAACACATTGCTTACATACGATGTATACAAAAAACGCTGAGGCAGGTTCACGTTGCCTCATTCGCTTTAAACTAACTGTCTGCTGTCACTTGTCACCGTCTAGCGGTCGCTGAGTAAAGCATGTAATTAGTAAATTCGACAATTACAGTAACAATGTATAATCTTTACGTTACATACTTCATACGTATTTATAATTTTTATTCTACAGAATGTTTTAGGGTAGGGATTGCCTCAATTGCCTCCATGTAGCTTCGCCACTGTGTGGAACACCGTTTTTACTTCCATTAGACATTTTCCGAAAAGTGTGTGTTTGTGCGCGCGCTCATGTATGTGTGTGTCAGTGTGTAGAATTGTTTCTATTGCAAACGATAACTGCCGCAAATTCAAACAAAATCAAATAATTTTGTGCATGTGTGCCTCAGTTGTAGAGGACTCAAAGCCTATTGATTTTTGTGAAGATCGGTTTAGGGGAAGGGGTGGTTTACCTGCAACGTTTTATGTTTTAACAAGAGTAAAGTACCGTACTTAATTTTGATAACTTAAACGATAAATACAATTTAGTGGTTAGGTCTAACTTATGCTAAACTTGTGTTGGGTTGTTTCCATCTGAAGATGAGCCGAGAGGCTTGAAAGCGCTCATGGAAGTGTAAGTGAGTATTACTGGTAGCAACACAAGTTTAGCATAAGTTAATTTTGATAAATAAAGTGTCCTGAAAAGGAGGTCATAATAATCCACTGTAGAAAGGTAGATGAAATATCTGTAAATGAAAAGGATAGTTGAAGCGGGGGGGGTTAATTTTCTATAAATGAAAATGATAGTTGAAGGGGAGGGGATAATTTTTTATTTGGGTACTACGTTATCGCCAACAAAGAAGTAGTTTGTTGTTAAAATTCCATCCCGGGCTATTTGGCCGTGGTCCAATGTTTTTTGGAAAACTAGACGCTTCGGCAGTGCCATCGACTGCCATCATCAGTGAAAATAGAGTGCGCTAACGTGAGGTGGTGTACGTTAGTGACCACAGTACTGTGGTTAAGGCTGAAGCAAGAAGTAGAAAGAAGTAGCTTCTGTGGAAATGTTTCATTTCGAAAATGATTTTAAATATAAATCATAGAACATGGAAGTCATGTATGGTTCTCGATACCGACATTTTTGAAATTTGGTGTCATTTGTCTTCACATTCTGTACCAGTTGTTTGTCGTATTTTCGTTTGCATTGACTGCACACAACATACAGTCCACTTACCACAAGAGCTGAGCTCGAACTAAACAGAAACATTTCGCATACCACAGGTACTCGGAAGCGAGTAGTGTGCTCTTGTTGGGAGACAGTGTAGTTAGCAGTCAATGCATTATTATAGGATGCGATAACAGCAATGGAGACAATTTCAGTGATAGTGATAACAGTGATGAAAGTATCAGTTTGTGCCGTAGGACTGTCTGGGGCAGTGTCTTGTTATTCCTTATTAAGCCAAACTGCTCACAGTTACGAAATCTCAGTTTACTGTATTATTCTCATGATAACATATGCGATTCAGAATGAAGTACCTTTTAGACATTGTTTTTATTTTGTTAAATTAAAAGCTTTCATAAATCGTTTCAGCTAAGCGATTTCTCGTACGTTAACTCAGGATTAGTTAGTTTTCTGGCTGGCAGTTACTGCATACACAGTTTCCGTTTCCTGTTACGTATACAGTATACTTTAATTTGGACACCGTCCAAATGCTCTTTCTGTGTTACCTTGTGACATTTCTCGGAGACGGGGGGGGGGGGTATTTCTTCTTATTCTTTGTTCCCGCTCGGCGGTGACACAGTTATGGCCCGTGACGTCATCGTCTACATTACCAACACATTATCTACAGTAAATTATGAGAGTCGTGTCAAATGTTCTTATGTACCGAGAGCGTATTAATCTTGTCACTGTGTTTACCGCTTCTTCTTCGTCTGCAACAAGAAGAAGAAGAAGACGACTTAATTCCAGAATTACATATTTATCGATTTGTTAACGTCATAACCTAGTGTGTCAGTTAACCTACTTAACGAACAGAAGCGGATAAAATAAAGCGCAGTGTGTATCGATGTGAAGTAGCTCGATATTATGTTTCCACAGTTCCCTAGTTCCCGAACACTTTTCGACCAGTGAAACAACCTTGTAGGCCATAATAATTTCCCTCTGTTTAATGCCTACATATGTTTCAGGATCTTGCAACAAGTAAAACTTGACTACATAAAGTGCGTGCCTGACAAAATTTATTTATTGGTATTATTTCTCATATCCAGTGGTTGATTTCTAAAATTATAGGTGCCGGAACGCATCAATCCAAAAGTTGTACGGACACAAGTATATTTGTAAGTTTACACAAGCGTATAAGATTACATCATGTTATTATAAACGAGGTTTACATTTTTAAAGCCTTATACAATGTGTAACAATCGTATAAACTTGTATCTAAAAAGAAAATAAAGTTATTATCTAAAAAGATAATAAAACTATAATTAAAATATCTAAAGTTTACTGATATTTCTAAAGAGCTTCATCGTCAGGTTAGCCGCACGACAATCGAAAACATGTCACGTCATCCCGGAGCCTCGATCAAACTCTAAGTGATGGTTTCGGTGGTTCGGACATTTTAAAAAAGTTTCCATAGTTTCATCATTGTGTCGTCATATTGTTTGTTTCTTGACCTTTCCTTACTCTTTGTGTCCAATGATGTATGTTTGGATCCAAGAGGTTCCGGAACGCCGTTCCGGCGAGTTCCCCCTGAAATCAAACCCTACTCATATCCTCTTCTCACGTCCTTGTTAGGAGTATAGTCGATACTACCACTCAGGCCGATCCTGTTGGATACTAAGATAATGTTTCGACGGTCTACTGATCGGCGTATGGTACAGTGGAAAACAAAATACAAGACACCAATAAAGTCACTAAAAACCAGCTTTAATTATCACAATTAACAGTTTGTAATCAACAAGTTATTCAACAAGATGTTTCTCGTACAAGTGAACTAAAAACCAGCTTTAATTATCACAATTAACAGTTTGTAATCAACAAGTTATTCAACAAGATTTTTCTCGTACAACAAGTGAAGTTAATCTGTCCATACAAATAATAATGTCAACTATAAAGAATTCCGCACTAAAAAAGGTTTTATGGCTCATAAAATCGGTAGTAAAAATTTCATATTTTTTTGGGTTTTTTTGAACCAGGTTTTCCGTCTGTCTGTCTGGATTTTTATTTAAAAAAAAATTACGGCTGAACGGAATGAGATGTGGAGTTAAAATTGTATAAGTATAGTATTTCTGATAAGTACAAAAGAAACCAAAATGTTATCTTAAAAACTTTCAAAATGGTGGCTGATTAAAAATTTCATTTCTAAACTTATAATGACTCGCGTCTGATCAGATAAAAAAATTATCCCTCTCGTTCTCAATACGACGATACCTTGTTTTTGGAATTCGAATAAAAATAACGGAGTTATTAAAATTATTTCCTAACAAAACATTTACTTCGCCAAAGAGGCCAAATGTCTTGTTATGATAGAAATGTAATAACTACGTTATTTTATATCTGAATTCCGTAAATGAGGTAGACTACCACTGGGTTACGAATAAATGGTTAATATTTTACGTGATGAGGCATGTCTTGTTATAAGTTTTGCTGTTGCAGTGACAAGGTATAAGCATCTTTTAATCTAAATATATATTAAATAATACAGTTTATAATTTTATTAGATATTATTCACCTCCTCCATCTTCTATGCGTAACTTTCTTGTTAATCTTGTTATTCAGTCTCCGTAACTCCTAACTTCGTCGTGCTTATTTGGTAAACTGCTAGGTGCCATGTTCTGGACGAGGCCTTTCACTGTTTCCACCATTTTCAAGTCCTAAATCACGAATTGAAAAACAAGTCCTAGATCGTGATTTATGACTTGAAAATGGTGGAAACACTGAAAGGCCTCGTCGAGAACATGGCACTTACCAGTTTAGCAAATAAGCACGACGAAGTTGGAGTTACGGAGACTGCTAATTTAAATAACAAGATTCACGTGTATTGCACGTGAAAAGTGGCGATAAGTTACATAAGGTTAGGTCATGATTTAGGACTTGAAAATGGTGGAAACACTGAAAGGCGTCGTCCAGAACATGGCAACTAGCAGTTTAGCAAATAAGCACGACGAAGTTGGACTAACTTTCTTGCCTCGAGCGTTAGATAGCGTGTATTTTAGTTCGACGTTTGGTATTCTAAGATTGGTTTGGTATTCATTCAGCTGAGTATCTGCAGTATGAATCTAATCAGATTTACGGCTAGGAATCAAGCACTGGGCTGCTGACAAGGCAAATTCCAGAACGACATCTCACGTTAGAGGCTTTGCGTTTTTTCATTACGTTAATTGTGGTTCTCGATCCCGTCTTTGTTATTATGGTCTGAACCGTTCAGGCTACTCGTCAGTCTCTTCTGTCCTTTCCACAAATCTACACTTCTACCACTGTTTGCATCCCGCGTCTACGACAATGTACTTAATGCGTCCACCTTTGTTTTCTGTGTTGTTTGTTTACAGTTTATTCTATTAGCCCTCTGTCACCTCATAAACTAATGCTAAATATGTGTCGAAAAGCCTTGTCTCGTCTGTTAGTGATGTTTACTTCGTTCTGAAATTTCTCAGTTTCTTTACCAATGCGTTTTAATTTTAAATTTATTATTGCGCGATATCGTACATCGTGAAACGAACACTTCGAGTCCTCGCGGTTATAACCGGCGCATGGTGGTAGCGTGAACTACTAAGGACATCATCAGTCATACCTCAGGGGTGGCACCTACATTCCAGTAATATGTAACATCCAAAATGAAAGCAATACAGTAGGCACTGGCGCTGCAAACAGGGGTCTTGGGCGCAATCCATCATTCTGCGTCACCTTCACTTCCCGGTGTTGCATATTAAAAAGAGTTCCCGTCTCGTTCGTTAATACAATTCGCGTACTTACCGGTGGCTACAGTGACCGGTATAAAGCAGTATTTTAAGTTCCGCCAAACGCGCGCTCTCTCAAACACACACCTACACATCGAAACAACCGATTCTAAAGCTTTGAAGTGAACGAAGATGTATTACACTGTTGTGTACGTTATAAAATTGACTTCTGTTGTCATTAACTTAATGTTAAATAAGCTATTGTTTTTGTGTTGCAGCGTTTCTATTGTATCCTTAATATGCAAAGGTATTCATGAGGGATATTAATTATTTTACTATATGTAAAAAAGAGTTTTACGAAATATGACATGGAAATTGAGGTTAGTGTAACAACAGGAAACAAGGCAACTATGACTCTGTACAATATGATTTGTTAACCCATTGATCAAGAAATGAAGAAAACGACATTTCAGAGTTGACAAAACAACAAGTGTGGCCTTGCGAAAACAAGTGCTAACATTCGAACAATTGATAAAAGGTTTTGGGTAATACAAGATGTCTGCAGGTTACTGGTTATTAGCGGGAGTAAAAATTATAGAAATATAAGAAATATATTCCTACTTATTTAAGAAATGGAAGTAAAAAAGCCATAGTCACGCCGGAGTAGGACTAGCGGTTATACTAACACAACAAACGAATAGTTGAAAGATAGTGAATGAGAAAGATTTTAGTATGGGTGAGAAGAACTAAAATATGGAGGTCATCTCAATAATGGGGATTATGTACGAACCAAAGCGTGAACGAGTAGAGTTAATAACAGAAACCCAGGAGGCTAACCTCTTAGGGAAAATGTACAACGAACGTATTCTGTCGCGGAACCATGACAGTTACAAACATGAAGACGTATAGTCTGTTTAAAATAAGTTACAGTTAAACCGCAAAGTAGCAAAGATCCATTTAGACTAAAAAAAATTTGACTTTCAGCAGAAACCAAAGTTTAAGGCGAGCCACTATACAAGGAACAAAATTGTTATTTTAAATATATTTTCATTGCCATGTGTCATGCGTGTTTGAAAAACGGACAAAATCAAACATCGTAGTGTGATTCTGTGTTAAAAATTGTTTAGCGCCAATGGAAATTCAAAACGAAATTGTAAATGTGTCAGGAAATGCTGCGACTTCAAAACCAACGGTTTGTAAGTAGGCACTTGAGTTTAAACGTGGTCGTAGGAGCATTGAAAACGAAGTCGCACTGGACGCCCCCAAAATGCAACAACTCCAGATGCGGCAGCCATATTGCACAACGCTTTTCCACATCACGTTCTTGAGTTAAAGCATGACGCACACGCTCATATGAGATGCCTATGATTTCAGCAACGTCATCCACTTCCCAATCTGCGGTCTTCCAACACCCTATGAAATTTTTTCAATAATATCATTTTTGGTTGCACTTGGGATCGTCTTCAGTGCTTGTACGACCACGTTTAAACTCGAGTGTGCCCCACTTACCGTTGTTTCTGAAGGCGCAGCATGTCCTAACACATTTACAATTTCGTTTTGATTTTCCATTAGCGCTAAAACGTTTTCAACAGAGAATTCATCACAGCACGATGTTTGATTTTGTGCATTTAATAACGCGCGTGACAGGAAAATGTCAAACAGCTGGTAAAGAGTGAATAAATTGACAGATATATCTGGAAATTAACAGATGTTCACGCGAAATATACGTCTTGCGAAAGATTTTAGTTCTACCACTGAGTTGTTGATGTCGCTCCGCGAACATTTCAACTGACCCTCGTACACTACGCTCTCTGAGCCAAGTTGCTGTGTTGTAGACACAGAATTTTTTTATATTCTTTCTTCAGTGGATAGCCTTAAGCTTTTGTCTCTGTTTAAAACTAAGATTTTGTTTGTTCGATCGTATCATTGTTATCCGTCTGTCTGACAGTAGCTTACTTGAGGCGGACTAAATCTAAACGGCTTCATGTTTTATAAAACGTTCGCGATTTTAAATGTAGGCTTTGCATTTCCCCTTAAAGATTAATCTTCTTCTTCTGTATGCACCTAGGCTTTCTGTTAGACGTACACGTTTACGGTTTAGTCTGTAGGTATATAACCCACATGATGCAGGTGGTTTTTCCCTTTTCATCTCTTTTCTCACTCACACTTGTAACGTTTATTTTTGAAAATATTTATAAAATTGTACAAGTAGTAAATAATAGCTAAAAAAATAATGTGTACTAGCAGTTATATTTGACAAAGAAGTATGTGAGGGTGTGTGAAGGGAAAGTTTGTAAGACTGTCCTTTTGGCATTGTAACTTACAGACAGCTTGATGTGTTACGGCTGTAAAGTTAATTGTTTGACAAAAGAGTGACACTTACTAGATGTATGTGAGACGTTGTATTTCGCATCAGGCAGCTGCTCTGAGTGAAGAAAGGCATAACCCCCAATAAACCAATCTACCCTTTTTAAAAACTTTGACACAGACTGAAAGCAAAGAGTTTGTCAATTCGATACGGTACAACATTAGATGCCAGAACAATTGCAACGTAGAAATTTGACGAAAGTCGTGATTACAAAGGAAGATTCGTTCCAGACTCAAAACAAAGCCAGAGTGCAACTTGAAGATAAACAGTGGTGCAGCAGATCGAACAATACCAGTATTGTATCTATGTCAAAGCGTAACAGAAATTGGACACTAGGAGACGGCCACGAGAGACAAAGAAATGTCGCCTGATTTACAAGGGGAAAGTGAAACTCACGAATTCTGGAGTGCTTGAATGAGATTCCTAGTAAATAGAGAAAACGGCTGTAGGAACAATCAGGACGAATGGTAGTTCGACAAGAGAATCACGTGTAAAGCAGATATACTCGAAAACCAATGACGAATATACAATTTGTCACACTGGCTAAAGAACCAATAAGAGTATCCAAGCAGATGGAAGATTCAGCAGAGGTAGGAGGGAGGAGAGTTTACTTGGTAGATCTCAGAACAGAAAAACGGCAGTCTAGTACTCATCTACAAAGTGATCACCACGAGTCATCTTAACTCGGTAACAATGTTTAGTCATCGATTCATTACATAAGCGTGAACAACTACAAGCATTCGACACAATTTCAGAAGTGCGCATATCTAGAGTCTTGAGAACGGTTACTTCAGTGCGAACATTCAATTTCTCAAAGTGAACAATGAAGTGAATACGACAAATCGTACGAAACTCGTTGTTATAATTCTCACTAAATTCTAAACTCATAGCAAGAGAGTTGAACAGTTAATCGCGTTCGACAGACTATTAGTATAAAGTAATATCACGCGAAGTCAACATGTAAAACAGACTTTACAATTAATTAACTTCACCGTAATTTAAACAAAGTGTCGGAGAATACGGATACACAGTACAATACTAAGTGAAGACAAATTCAATTAACAGACATTCTACAATTACAAATAATTCACAAGAAACTATAAACATTACAGCAGCTTTTATATAATACAGAACACATCAACAGAGAGACTCAGTGCATATTCTACAACAGAGACATTAGACATAAAATCAGCAATCTAAACAACTACTTTAAAAAACATTATACATGAACTTTACCAACATCAATTAAGGACACTCATATTCAACACAATTCGAGTGCCGTGAAAAGTGAACAGTTCGAGAATTCTTCAATAATTAAACAGTGATCGTGAGGTGCAGTGACCGCGAAGGGATACGTAATCTACAACGACTACGGAGACCAGCAACTACTAAACACAGAGGACCACATGATGTCACCGAGAGTATGAACTACGAATAATCAACGCTCTCAAACTAATGGTACTTTAGAGTTAAGTCAATAAACTCAATTCATTCAAGTCAAAGAACTCACACTAATAATTAATTAACCTTGAGAACTGCCTCTCAGTGTTCTGCATTCGACTGAAGCGAAATAAAACGTCAATTAGTAAATTCTTAAAAAAATCATATCTAAACAGTAATCTAAATTTGCCAAATACAATTGTAGATTATAATTTACAATTATAAGTGTTAGAAAATTATTAAATGTTAATTAATCGCGATTTCAGAGATACTCATTGTTAAGATAAGAGAAGTGATTCTACTTAAGGAAATATCCATACAGAGTGTTATATTTGTAATTGCTACAACTTAATTAATTAAATAAGCATTAGACATAATATTGTTGTTGTGTGTTTGGCAAATGAATCAGTTATATCCACATCCTTGTAGATATGAGGTGGCGCCCGGGAAATTGAAACATTTTGGCAGTAAGTGATTTTTTAATTATAAATTTATTACTTGTTTAACCACCCCAAGTAAGAATTCTTTATACACTTAAGTCTTTTTCAGTCGCTATTTGTTTAGGCTAACAATATTCCTTCAATCAATATATTCGAGTCAGAATGTAGTACCTTAATCAGGATTACGATCATGAAGTTATTATCAGCCTTTTACAAGCTGGATTTTGTCATTTTACTTCATATTACGGAAGGCTATCGACAACTATAAATAACTATTATTATAACAGTTGTTTTCCTATATTACAGTAAACAATTTTTATTATTATTGTACGTAGTACATTAACTTAATTTTCGCTTCGCACATTTTTCGTCCCCTAATTATTTTTGTTGTTGTTATTTCCTTCCATTCGTCCTTCAGAGTAAAGAAATAATTTTCTTTGCGATTGTTTTAATGCCGCCGCGCCTCCTAAGAGAAATTTTCGCTTTATTAACATCATTACGAGGGCTGTGTAGCCTGCACCCTTCGTTTCTTGGTATATCGTTCTTTTACGGAAAAGGGGGGACGAAGCAAAGGGAAACGTATAGACTTAAGGGTCAGTATTTTTTTAATTTATTTTCACTTCTGTTTTGAGTGTGCGTGTGTGTGTGTGTTTTATAACTAATGACGTCTTGAAGGAGGTAGCGAGGGGAGAGGTGAATTGTGCACTTCCCCCCACCCCCTGGCAACCGTTTATTTGTGAAACTTTGGTGAAAAAGTAATATTGTTAGAATCAGTTCAAAAAAGTTTAACACCTTACAGTCATCTTTTCTTAGTTTTGACAGTTTTAAATTGCATTATTCTAAACAAATTTAAATTTATATTGTACATCATAATAATAGTAACAAAAACTCGAACCGAATCTTTTTTGTTTTCTATTCTTATGAGAGTTGAGGGGCTCGGTCACCGAACCGCGGAATGGTGATCCATCCACATTTTGTATTTTTTCACGTGTCCTTAAACAAACGACTGGGGTTTAATAATAGAACTTACATGAAATTAATTACATGTAAATCGCTAGTAGTGTGTGCGAATACTAATTTTGTTAGTGTACATCCGTCATTATTTCAAATGACTGTGCCATCTCGATAGTACACTTTGTATACGTATATTATATTATATATTATATTACGTGTGTGTGTGTGTGTGTTATTTTCAACAATTTCAGTCCTTCCTCCATTCTGCCGTTAATAAGACGGACTCGATAAAAGATGAGAAATTTGAAATATTGATGTATAAAATATCCTTTAAAATAGTGATAAACATAAAAAAGAATATAGTTCGTTCGGTTACAAGCAAGGCAAGACCAGACAAAAGATTGGATAACTATGTCTGAGATAACACAAATATTATTGTATTTATAAGTTGTAAGTGATTGTAAAACCATAATATGTTGTAAGGGGAAAGTTTGCCGTTCCCGTATAACAAACGGGATTATGTTATACTTTAAATCATGGAGTTCGCCCTTCACGGGAAAAGGAATGAGCGTGAACCGAGATGGTGATGTTCGGCACTGGGAACTGTGTTTAGTTTTGGAAAGCCAAACGTCCGATATCGACAATAAATATAAATAAAATCAATTCAGAACAACGTTGTAAGAAAATTTAAACGAATATAATTCCAAATGTATTTATTTGTATTCATTCGTAAGAAGAAAAGTCTACGGATACCTAGAAAACGATGTTAATGGTAGGAGACACAGGTCTGAGACGGAGAAGCTTCAGACCTGATGTGGAGAACAAAACATTAACATGTAAATTACCAGCACCAACTGAACATGTTATATTTACTTGCACTGCAGTGGGTGTTTCCATTACAGTACTTTTTAAACTGATACAGCATTACTGTTTCACCACAGTGAAATGGCTAAAGAAGTAGTAGATAAAAGGAAAAGGACCCAGAAAGACTGATAACAGATGAAACTATACGGAAAGTGGAGGAAACGAATGAAATTAAAAGGAGAATACTTGATGCGCAGTCATTACAGGAAGAATGTAAAATGAAGGACAAAGAAGTAAAACCAAATGGAAGGTTGGATAAAAGACGACATATAGAGCAAATGATAGAGCCTACTGAGGAAAGTGTTGAAAACAAAGACATGAAAGGGTTTAGTGGAATGATCAGGAAAGTAAGTGGCAAATATATGTCGCTAGTAAGAGAAAAACGATAGTACGTTACATTATTGCGGGAGACATAATGAAAAGATGGGTGGAATATTTAGTGAAATATAAACTGTAACGGACCCAAATGATGAAGAAGAAAATACTGTGGGGCTAAAAATCACAAATGCAGATATAAGGTAAGGAAGCGATCAGAGTTGCTATAGAACAATTTAGAAATTTGAAGGCAGGAAATGATAATATATTTTGAGAGCTTTTTAAGTATGTCAACATTGTAAAGCGTATGACACAGACCAATAAATAAAGTTCGACAAACTAGGAAACCCCAGAAGACGGGAGGGGAAAGCCTCATCATTAAGACACGAAATTCGTTTGTGACAAAACAAAATGTAAGAATCGGAGGGGTTTAATCCTGTTGATTACAGCTAAGTAAAATTCTAGCAAGAATAATAAGGCAGCTATTGATCGGAAGCTTAGAGAAACCAAGTAGGCTTCGAGCTCGCATGTCATGTGGAGATCGTATGCCTACACTAAGGACAGTTATTCTTATTCAATAATTGTAATCGTTAAAAAAAATCGCCTTTAGTGGGACGGTAAACGTTTAACTCAATTTACCGTCAGACAGTATCAGCACGAAAAATGTGATTTATCCTAAGGGTTACATTGTATAAAAACCGCGGAGCAAAAAGTGTTCGTAAGGAGAACACCTGAGACCCTATAGAGACGCAGAGCGGGGATGTATATTATTTTACTGTAGTACCCTTTTTCTTGTTGTGGTGGATTGGGTAATTAACTAATTACCCAATGGTAACGATAGTCCAAGAGGTACAGGATCAAACAAATGTGTTGACGACAAAACCATTAAAATGTTAAATCACAATAAAATTACCACGTAATAAGCAACGAGGGTGCGTGCAGGAGTGGAAAAAACGGTAACACGTCGACTTTATAATGCTATTAAATACAACAGAAGAGGCGATAAATTATATGTTCTACTTCCCAAGCAGACGTACAGAATTGTCTGTCTTGATTTAGCTGAAGTTAACAATTACAGGTACTCATGGGAATTGTGTGTCATCCTCAGCAAATCGAACACAATGTAAGAGTCAGGTATGTCTTAGCAACGTGCATAGTATTGCTTTTGTTACAACACACCATAAATCTAAGTTGTTCAAGACCGAATACGGACTAAATTAAGTTGTCGTACAACGACATTCCTATTGTTTGATTCGACAATAACATCTGAGTAACACACACGCGCGCGCGCGCGCGCGCACAAGACGTTATTAATTATTCGTAGTTGTCAGCTACGTAGTTGCGTAAGTTAGTTACTTTGAAGTCGGTTACTTACGTTGCCTCTAGTAGTAAAACGCTGTGACAAATTTCAATTCTTATGCAAAAATTAAGTCAAGTCTTATGTAAAAGACTGCTGTGTGGCAAAAGTAATAAGAATTTAAGGAAAATGTTGGCCAAATGTTATGTTTGGAGCGTTGCTTTATATGGTGCAGAGACGTGGACACTGAGGAAGGAGGATGAGAAAAGATTAGAAGCATTTGAGATGTGGGTTTGGCGAGAAATGGAAAAAGTAAGGTGGGTTGATAAAGTAAGGAATGACGAAGTTTTAAGAAGAATAGGGGAAATTATAGTAAAAAATAAAACCATAAAATAGTTTTAGTGATTTTCACTCGTCATTTATTAAAATTATAAAACCATGACAGCTGTTTCGGCAGCACAGTGCCTTCATCAGATGGTGTAAGCTGACTAATTTTCGTACAATATAATACAGAATATAAAATATAATGCAAGTGCTATTGTATAGATAGCGATAGTAATCTCGTGTCAATAAGATTTAATACACATTACACAAACATATAACATATCCAAGTCTATTTACACCGTCTGATGAAGGCACTGTGCTGCCGAAACAGCTGTCATGGATTTATAATTTTAATAAATGACGAGTGAAAATCACTAAAACTATTTTATGTTTTTATTTTTTACTATAATTTATAATTATTAGAATAGGGGAAGAGAGAAGTATCCTGAAGGCAATAGAAAATAGGAAATGGAATTGGTTAGGTCATTGTTTAAGAAGAGACTGCTTGTTTACAAATGCCATGGAGAGTGTCATAGAAGGAGAAAAAAAGAAGATGGCGTAGAAGAACGAAGTTGATAGATAGCATTAAAATCAGAGGGTGTTACGAAGAAACGAAACGACTGACATGCGGTAGGAAAGCTTGGAGAGCTTTTACTATTTGAAGAACTGCCTTAGGGCAAAAAAAAAAAAAATGTAAAACTTGTTGAACGAGTGAATCGAGTTCTCAGCTTTAACTCGACCGTTTGGCATCTGTCTGTTTCGGGTACGTCTCACGATAACTTTTGAATGCATCAACCGATTTTCGTAAACGTTGGCATGCGTGTGTCCATAACTTTAACCTACAGAGCGCTATTGTTTTTGAGATCGATCCCCACATAAATAAGGTGGTAGTGGGCTAAAATGTGAGAGTCTAAAATTCTAAAAGAAACATGTCCATTTGGGCTAACAATTTAAAGAGAATTTTAACCACAATCTGAATATAGTGGGCAGCTTTGAAGATCTGAAAATTTTTGCTCACCAGGGCATAAAAAGTGTACCAAAATGTTGAAAACTTCTTAACAACCGCACCGCAAATTTACCACCAAGGGTACCTTTTGTGGTACAAGTTTGTACAAGTTTTTGCAAACCTGTACCCAAGCGCTTAGCGACATGGTTGAAGCATTTTTGTTTTTCAATTGTCACATCATCTCCATAAATATTTAATGATGAAAGATGATCATGGGTCTTGGAATCGCCATCTGATATAAGACTGGTGTACCGAAAACCTGTGCTTTCAGATCATCTTCAAATTCTCTCCGCAGCCTCGACTTCCACTGCCGGAGAGGATCCATCATAGTTTGCTTGGTACAATGCTTGGTGGGTTACATACCACTCAGAAAACTCTTCATTCCATCAGTTTTTTTCTGTTCACACACTACAGTATTTTAAAAGCACTTCGTAATCAATTACTAAACCAATTATTACCTCAATAACACAGCCTATGCCATATTTTGAGGTATCTAAAAATCAGGTGAAACCAAACACTAGTTTTATATTATAACTAGGTTTATTACATTGGCTCTGTTTGTAACTTAGAATAAACAAACATGAATAAATACCTCTCATTAAATGTAATTATGGCAAAAAATCCAAGGATTCCGTGAAAACGGTGAAAATCGCTAAATGCAGCATTTTAATAATGTGTAAAAAAAACTGTGAAAAATCGTCAAAATCACCTAAAACTTTGCACACATATGTACATTATATACATTAAAAATATACAGTGTACAATGTATGAACATTATGTACAATAAAAAAATACCAAATTTGGAAAAAGTAAAAAAATTAAAAAATATGCCATTTTAGAGATGTAGGATCCCCTTATGCTAAATTTTAACACAGTCTGAATATAGTCTGAATAAATTGCTGGAAGTGCGGCTAATGTGTGGTAAAATATAGATGGGAGACTCAAAAATAAGCATTTTTAGTATTTTATAATGTCAGAAGGAGTAGGCCTACCTACGTGCGTCTTGACTAAAGTGATTGCGACTAATGTAAAATAATACATTAAAAAATAATGTTTTCAAATCTCTAATAGGATGCTCTGGAATAGACAGATTTCAAAATGTGGTTGCTATAGACATATGGTATAGGCCTAACACAATTCATATGGTTTTAAAAATTGCACTCGGTGTTGAATAAATGAAAATGGGAATAGAAGAGAAGGTTATCCGGGCGACTCAAGGTTATTCAGCACAGGATAAAGTACCGGTAACAATTATGTACAAAGAATCTTATAAAAAGAACTTTAAATTACATTCTTGGATTGTGTTGTCCATGACGTGTTTGTTGATTAACTAAATATAAATATATCACTACCGACTCTGAACACAAAGTTTTTTATTGGTAAAAACGTAAAAGTTTTACCGTATAACCAGAACCAGTTTTCGCTTATTATAAGCTGCCACTGGGAGCGCTGTCCGTCTTGATCTTGGTGACGGCGCCGACTTTTGAAAATCGATGTTGTGTGTGTGGGGTGTGATGTGTTCCAATAATATATGTGATTTGAATTGTGTCTGTTCGTTTAGGATGTCGTTTTTATGTCTTTTTGTGTGTTTGTGTATTTCCAATTGTTCAAGAGTGTCTAGTTTTCGGCCTTTTGTGTATACGTGTAGAATATCCATGTTCTACATACACATACACAAACATCGACCGTCACATGGATATTCTCCACGTACACACGAAAGGCCGAAAACTAGACACTCTGGAACAATTGGAAATATACAAAAACACAAAAACGATATCCTAAACGAACAGACACAATTCAAATCACACATATTATTCGAACATATCACACCTCACACACACACAACATCGATCCTTCAAAAGTCGGCACCGTCGCCAAGAACAAGACGGGCAGCGCTCCCAGTGGCAGCCTCTGACGAAGATTATAATAAGCGAAAACTGGTTCAGGCTATAAGGTAGCCTGAAACTATAAGGTACTAAACTTTTACGATTTTAGTAATAAAAAACTTTGTGTTCCGAGTCGGTAGTGATATACATATATTTAAATTACACTTTGCGTAATAAAAGAGATCAGTTAGGTTTTGGTTTGCAGGAGTATTCAGATTGATAACGGACAGACGCAATAATCTGGATGATCTCCAGTGTTACCACAACGATAATATTTACATACTTTTTAAAGGGTTTAATAAGGTGATGTAAGCAATTCGCGAAAGGATGTTAATATTTGTTAATAACATTATAACCTATAATTTCTTCGATGAAAATTATTTATTTAGTTGGAAATTCAGAACCAGTACAGGAAAATTCTTTAATTAAAGTCTCTAGTAGGAGGCTTTCAACGCCTCCCCTACTCCCCTTCTCATGTGCGTACACCAAAGGTGCATTGGTTGGTTACTCTCGCCGTACATTAGTACACGAGGAGGGTTAGGGAATCCAGCGGGTAATAAATGTTGCATACAACAGGGGTAGAAGTGTGTGCGTGACATGGAAGAGGGCTGTAGTCAGCGTTTCTCGGCGAAGAACCCCCTCCCCCTCCAGTGTAGGACACACAACAAAAGTAAAAGATCAGCTCTCGAACTGTATGCGTGCGCGTGTGTTGCGAGGGTCATTTGTTTTTACCGCAAGTGGCTTAATGTGCATTAAAGGATACACCATTGTTCCGTGCTGGTTGTAAAGCACTGCTCCCACTGAGGGGTGGTATCGAGTGGAACTGTTTAATGCCCCCCCCCCGCACTCTCTGCACGCACAAGTAACGGAAAATAATAATTGTATAATTATGCAAAAGTTAAATTGTACGAGAGAAATATAATTTACTTTATATTGTTTCTGTTAACTTTAATGGAAAATTACGTTTGAAAGTTTTGAATCGCAAATAATTTTTTTAAGCCAAGGAATAATTATTTCTTTTCAAATAATTTGATGACTGATGATGACGCTTGAGCCACGAAATAATGAGAATAAATTTTCATTTTTATTCTGTTAGTAAAGACGATTTCTTATCAACTGACAGTTTCTTCGGCTTTGATTCGGTTTGTAAGGCCGTGCTCCATTTTTGACAGCCAGGCGGGGCTTCACCTGCAGTCGTTCTTCCAGAGGATATTTTGATCATTCCATCTACACGACGATTAGTGTTGAATGAAATGACGTTATTTTAGATTGTAGTCGACGACCATTCGTATATCGCTAAACAGGTGTGAATCATTATTATGTTTGTATTTTCTCTAGCGACCGGTCACTTGGAAGATTACACTGCCACTTACAAAACGGTTGTCCCGGCTCTTGTGAACAGATCTTAGGCACGTTCTGCGTTGTCCGTAGCGTCGGTGGCACGAAGAGTGCGGTCAGCGAAGAGCGCGGATAACAGGAATGTTGCGAAGAGTACGGACAATGGTACAGTCTGATACCTGAGAAGGGTTGACCGTGAAGTCACGAACATCTGACATGCCAAGAGTGCGGACACCACCACCAAAACTTGCACGCTTCTGATGTTCTTGTAAGAAAACAATTTTATTTTTATTTTATTATATCGTTCTTCAGTTCTTTCCACGTGTTTAGATGTTATATGTTTTTTGAAAGCTATCTGACATTTTACATTAACAATGTGCTAATTTCTTAGTGCTCATCGGTAGTTCGTATAGACACAATGGAAGATAGTGAAAAACTGTTCTGCGCACGTGCGAAGTGAATGAAATTTTGTTAGCCTCGCAAGGAGGTGTTTGTCCTCTGTACATTTAAGGGGAAGCCGCCGGCGCCGTATCTCGGTTATGTTTATCGAAAGCATAGAGAAAATGCAGAAGAAATTATATCCGTGGGCATGCCTTAAAGAAAAGTTCAAGAACGTGTTAAGGAAGAATGAACAGTAAAAACGGATGCGTATTAGAAGCCACCGACCGTCAGTGTGGAGCGCTTGAAGAAGTATGGATGCATCGCAAGAAGAATCCAAACGAAAAATATTGAGTCTCCTACTCAACCCCCCCCCCGCTAGTCAGTGAGGTGCTGTCTGCACTCTTCGCATGTCAGATGTTTGTGAAATCGCAGTGTACGCTCTTCAGGTATCAGACTGTATCACTGCCCGCACTCTTCGCAACATTCCTGTTGTCCGCACCCCTCTTCGCTCTCCGCATTCTTCGTATATCCGTAGCGTCGACTGAATGTTCCTCCCGGTAGGCCTATAGCTAACTTCATATCTCTTGCTCGGTCGTAGGTTTTTATGTTGTGTGATTCTTCAATTCCTAACATTGCCTCAACTCGTCCGTTACAGTGTTGTACAAACGACATCCCTCAATCAGATTCATGGGGCAGGGGGGGGGCTTAACCTATCTTTGATCTACAGCACGCTTCAAACAGTTGGGGACAGATAGTAATTCAAAACAAAAGCGTTCCGCCGGGACAGTAATAACATTCTAGTTCACCTGTTGCTTGCTAAGTGAATCAATCCTACGTGTAACGGACTTTGTCTTAAAAAAAAGTCAGTCTCAGTTATTTTTGTCTGTATACTGGGCCTTTGCCACTCTTTTTAAAACCATTACTTGGTTTGTTCAAACATTTAATTGTGAAGAGTTTCGTGTAACAACGTTGCTGAAACGATTCCGGCAGTTTTCTTTCTTCTATTCCTCTTCTTCTCCATTATTATCATCATCTTCTTTTTCATTCTTTCTTTCTTTTTTTATGACTTTCTCTTTAAAATTATTCTTGTTTTCTCATCCACCAATTTCTGTTTGCCCAGTCTCAATCATTGCTTGGTTATTACGATTCTCCATGTTACCATGTGTCTCCTCTTTTTAATAGGTATGTTACTAGATATCATCTTGTGGCCCCACCCAGTATCGTTTTGGTTAGCTGCTTTCTGCTGTTGGCCATGATGCTGCAAACTCCGAGTCTATGACCTGTTTTTTGTTTTATTTCTCGCTGCTTCTATCCCAGTTTTCGTTCCCGTTAAGCGCTGTATCCCGTATGCAATTTTCTAAACGCAGGTCAGATACACGGGTGTAACAAGGGGCACGCGCGTGCGTTTGCGTGTAAACCGGTGGCCACCACACAATAGCCGGGTGGACGCAAAACCGTGCAATCGCAGTGAGTGCGTACGCGCGCGTGTGTAATTAAACGTGGACAAATCTCTGGCGGACGAATTAAATGTGTTCAGATCGTTGGGGATGTACGTAGTCTTCATTAACGGATTAAAACGGTTAAACCGAGTAAAACGTTCGGTCTTTATTTAAAACTTGTCCGAAACATGACAATGTTGTGTTGTAGTTGGGAAATTGGAAAATTTATTCCACGTCCGCACTCGGGGTCTGTCTGTCTATCCGTCTGCTTGTTACGAATTCTCTCTGTTTCGTACAACACACGTTTACATGTATTTACAATAAACAATACGAAACAGTAACGTGTGTAATACTGTCCTATAGGCGTATGTGTGTACATGCGCATTATTTTTATTTTTCTTCGTGAGCAGTAAGGATTCCTTTAATTGTATCTGCCATGTTAGTAATGATAGCGGGAGACGGACAGCCGAAGGATTTAATTCGTGGTAGAATAGAAGAGAATATGAAGAAGGGAGTGTTAGAAATAATTCTGTGTTTTGTCTGTGTATGTGTGTATGGGGAGTTGCTTGTGTGTGTGTGATAGAGTGAGTGGTGGGGGGGGAGAGGCGGCGCTGATTCACATTACACACCTTAACACTTAAACGAATTTCAACTTCAACACGAACATCGAATGAAGTAAATACCCGCACAAAATTATTGTTAAAATCCTCATGAACAAACGATGCGTATCACCATATGGCGTGCATACAGCCTATAGTGAAATATCACTATGCGTCTCTCGAGAATTTAACTTTTCTTTTAGCAAAGTGTGAAAATGGTAGGTTTTTTGTTGTGTGGGCGTGTGTGTGCGTGTGCGTGTAGGAGTGCTTTCAGTGTTCTGTGTCCGTTGGGAGGACGACCGCCTTCTCATAAATGTTAACGGACAGAATATATTATCGGAGTTTCAGATGGTTTTGGCTAAGTAATGTGTGGTCTGTTGATAATAGCAGAATGGTGTGCATCTGGTTTCCGAACAGTTTGTCGGACAAAAAGAGGAATGGTTTGGGTACTGTTATAGTTAATTAATGTTTGCATGTTTCTGAGTGATACGTTGTTTGCCCGTTTCTAAGAGCTAGATCAAAGCAGTGATTTTTTTTTGTAAGGGAACGAACTAGAAGTGAGAGGAATGGTGGGGAAAAAAGAGAGGGGCGTATCTGTTTATAAGTAAAAAAAGTAAAATTCAGTCTCCTAGAATGGGTTTCGTGTAATGGTACAAACTCATCCAGAGCTATCGGCATTTAATGTGATTAAATAATAAACATTAGAGACAACAGCTGTTAGGAGCACATCTCCTGGGACTACACTTTGTCAAGAGTAGATTATTGAATGTGAGATAATATTCTCGCTTTCGGTGTCTCATCTAGTAGGCTTATTGAAGTCGAGCATGGTACTGAATTTAATGAAATCTTTCGAAAAGGATAAGAATCCTTCGAGTTTTACGTAGCTACAGAGTAAACATTTAGTTTTGAATTCTGTTAAACTACCTTGCTGAAACGTTCGGGAAATCTGTGATATGTCCCGGATTGTAAACGCTTCTCCCAGTGTCCCCGGAATGGACTACCGGGACGCTGGTTTGTATAGGTATATATTGTAACAACTAATTTAAATCAGTTGTTATGGGGTTTATTTACTTATATGAGACTCCCGTGTATCCACGTTAAGCCCCACGTTATGTGCGTCAATTTGTAACAACTTAGTAAATCAAGATCAATAAGATTTAATTTAATTTAGGTTTCGGGGTTTAATCAAGCTTCACGTTGGTTTGCGCCAATTTGTAACAACTTAGTAAATCAAGATCAATAAGATTTAATTTAGGTTTCGGGGTTTAATCAAGCTCCACGTTGGTTTGCGCCAATTTGTAACAACTTAGTAAATCAAGATCAATAAGATTTAATTTAGGTTTCGGGGTTTAATCAAGCTCCACGTTGGTTTCCGCCAATTTGTAACAACTCGCCGAAGTTACGTGTTTTTAATCTATCTGTTATTTATAAATATTATTTCTGTAGTCTTATAGGTGACCTCCTGCAACTCAAATTTAATAGACAAATATATTTATTATGGTGTTATTATAACTTTTATGTATACTATAACACGGTTTTACCTAATTACTCAAGGTTTACACAATATCAATGATATACTTCATGTATTTAATTAATGAATTAAGAATTCTCGCCAACCCTAGTCAGTCCGTATTGTGTAATTCAATTCAAAAATTGTGCAGGAAACACGCTAGTTCGGTAATCTCACGTTCTACCAGCTGTTGACTCTGAGCGCTGTTATTCGTAATTGACTTGCTTCTAGGTTAACTGGTTCACCAGATTTTAATCACCCATTTACCTGTAAATTACTCCACCCACAACATATAATACCTATTCTACAATAACATAAAACGTCATCATATACAAGAAGGATTCTTTATTTATTTTGTACTTTAATTCAAACTAACAGTGCTCTTCATGACTATAATAGAATGATATCGATTATACAATGATGGATCGATTGTTTCATTGACCAGGTTCCTTTTATTTTATACAAATTAAATATAATATTAAATATCTCTTATCCCAGGGTACGTGTGATTCTTTTTAACGATTAGTAAGGCCAGGTAATGCAAAATTAAGGTTACTTAGTATTACAAAATGTTATTAGTTCTTACTATATTAAAATTAAAAATAAGCTGGTGTTACCGGGTTGATGAGTCTCAAGACAGCATTGTACGTCTGCAAACAGTTGAAGATTGACAAGTTAGGTTACTTCCATCCAGAAAAAGTGTTCCGATTCTTAATAAAATTGACGGTGTGATGTACTGGAAAGCCCCAGGAACTCTTCTGACCTTCGTTCTTCTCTTACGATCCTGGTGGTTGTCGGTCTCGGTGGAATTGAAGTCGTATTATAACTTCCTTCTTGAAAGTGAGGTTTATTTCTTCCGAAGCAGGTCCTTGTATATTTTTTCTATAATTCCATTAATTTAGGCTTTTTCCTTCCATCAATTAGTCTTCTGGTTAGATGGGAAATCGGGTTTAATACTAAATCCAACGGAATTATCCTGATGAGTGAAGTAAGAATTTCTCGACCTTTTGGAGGTATTTGGTTAAATTTTTGAAATCTAATTTATTTTATTATTCATCAGTTTGTTTTATAGGATTAGGTTTCGACTTTAATTTATTAATTCTGATTCATTTTTGTTAATTTGTGTCATCTTTTTTTAAAAGTGTCCCCTCATCTGAACTCAATAGCATATAACAATCGAATAATTGAAAATCAACAAGATTTTTTACATTTTAGTTACCCTAACAACCACTACTTTCTGTCATTGGATGATATTTGATATCCTAGAGCCAGAATTATAAAACATTACTACTCTTTTTTAATAAAATACTCCTTGCTTGGAATTATACCAAATTACCTAAAACTCTCACCCAATCTACCTTATTAAACCGTATATATTTTTACTATATTTTCATTAGACTGGACTTATTAAAAAGGTATTAATTTCCTTTTACAAATATTAAATTTAGGCCTATAAGTTTTCTTACAACTGTTATAATAATTTTGTTGTTAACTTAATTTTCTTTACCTGACCTACTGTACAAATAGTCACTGGTTTATGGCTACTTACATTAATTTATATTTCCTGGTTTTAATTTATTACATTAATTAATTCATCCTGGAACCTTTCATTATTTTACAACATAATTATAAGAACTACTTGTCAACTTTTAAACACTTATTGCCATCCTGGCCAAGTTTACAAACATTAATTCAAAACAACTTCATTAATCAATTTCAGTCAATACATTTAACATAATATAATACCTAACACATGTATTTATACTTAATTGTCTAAAGACAATTTTAACAAAAATGAAAGGAGTACCACTGACTAAGTACTTCTATAAAACAACAGTTTCCCTCTTACTATCCACAAAACATAAAATAAATATCCTGTAAACACTACCATGCTACAGCATAAAAACAAGTACAATTTGAAACACCTTAAACATTAATTGGAATAGTATTTTACACTTCATTATTACATATTAAACTCCTCCCATTTGATACAATGTTTATATTTTACACCCCTATATTATTTATTACATCTTTTAAATCTATGTACACCTCAGATGTATTAATTACTGAGTAACCTTAATATTGGGGTATTGTTCTACACCATAGTTACTTCATTTTTTATGTAACGTTGGGGACCTCAAATCTGTTACGTTACATAACACCCCCCCTTCGAATGAAGTTTATTTTGTCTCAACTAAGTTTAGTAAAAAATTAACTTATAACTCGTACCTGACCTGGTTGTCCTCTTACTCATAATATTTTTTTATTTCCTTTTGATTATAGGTACCCTTCACTCTATTATTTATGGGGTCAGATACCACGTATGTATTGTTCTGATTGTCCTGGCTTATTACAAAAGGTCCAACATATAATAGCAATAATTTCTTTGCTATTCCTTCGGAACTGCTTGGTTGCTGACGGTTTCTTATTAAAATTTTTTCGCCGATGGCGTATTTAATGATGTTTTTTCGGGTAGCATCCTGTTTTTTCCTTCGGGTTTCCAGTTTGTGGAGTAGTCTATTGTACACATGGGTAAGGTCAAGTTCTTCTTCAGGTCCTTCAGGGAATGGTATTAATTTGGTAATTTCTCGAGGTGGTAGTTTTGAAAACATCATCTGGTATGGTGTAACACCAATGGTTTCGTGCTGAGCAATATTTAAAAAGGTTTCGGTTTCATGTAAGAATTCACTCCATTTCCTATGATTGTCATAACAATAAGTACGAAGTACTCGTCCTACCTCTCTGAGTACCCTTTCTGCTGGATTACTACTAGGATGATAAATTGAAGTTTTGTAGGTTTTAATTCCTCGATTTAACATTTCTAATTTCCATTTTCGACCCTTGAACTGGGTTCCATGGTCCGTTATTATGGAATATGGAGTTCCCACATCTATGAGGTACTTCTCTGCAATTACCTTGATGATAACATTGGTGGATGCCTTGCTGATAGGGTACAGCTTAGTGTAACGTGTGAAATGGTCCAAGATGATTACAATATATTTATATCGGCGCCTGCCTCCACTGCGTGGGAAAGGCCCGCAAATGTCAAGAAACGTTTTTTCTAATTTCCTTTCTGAAGTAATGGTTATTAAAGACCCCTCCTTTCGTTCATTGTTTACCTTAACCCTTTGACATATTCCACATCGTTTTATCAATTCCCTTACCTTCTTGTTCAAACCCTTAATATACACATGCTCCTCCAGTGCCTTTACTACTTTGATGGAACCCATGTGTCCATACATCTGATGATAATTCTTTATTATTAATGATTCCGTAGATTTGGGAATGTATAATTTCCATTTATTTTTTACAACAGGGGACTTTATGAAGATTAACCCTTTATAATTTTGATAATACTGCCTAATTATAGTATCATTACTGATGAGACGTTCTTGTATGGTGGACAATCTCTGATCCCTTGCTTGTGCTTCCTGAATTTTGGTTAATACTTCTACTAATTCTTCTCTAGCTAATATTACAAGATATATTTTCCCAACATCCTCCCTTTCAATTTCAAAAGTACCATTCTCCAGGTTCACCCTAGATAGAGCATCAGCTACAGTGTTCTGTTTCCCTGGCACGTATTCCCATGTTATGTTGTATTCCTGGAGAGCCAATATCCAACGAGTTAATCTACCATGACTTAGTTTGCACCTTTGTATGAATGATATGGATTTGTGGTCGGACCGTACTGTTAAAGGATAACCTAATACATATGTGCGGAATTTACTGCATGCAAATACCACACTCAATAATTCCTTTTCCGTGACACTGTAATTTCTTTCACACTGATTTAAGACCCTGCTGGCAAAACTTATTACTTGGTGGTCTCCTTCTTGATCTTCTTGATATAGCTCCGCACTCAGACTCACATCACTAGCGTCACAATTTATAAAAAATTTCTGATCAAAATCAGGATGATGCAGAATGATGTTTTGTAAAAATTTCTCCTTAATTAAAATGAATGTCTCATCATCTTCCTCTTTCCACTTCCATTTATGTTTAGATGACAGCAAGTGTTTAAATCTTGCTGTTAATTGGGAATAATTCCTTTGGAATTTCCGGTAATAGTTGCACACTCCTAGGAATGATTGCAGCTGTCTAATGTTTTTAGGTGTGGGGAAATTTTGAATAGCTTCCACTTTTTCAGGGGATGTTGATATTCCATTTTCAGAGAGTATGAACCCTAGGAATTGTAATTGATTGGTTAATAATTTTGACTTATTCAATTTCAATGTAATGTTGCTCTTTTCTAACTTGCTTAACACCATTTCCACACGTCGGCAGTGTTCCTCCCATGTGGTTGAAGTTACCAATATATCATCTACGTATACTGTTGTGAAGGCTAACACTTCTTCACCTAGAACCTGGTCCATGCATTTAATAAAAACCGCCACAGAGTTTACTAATCCAAAAGGAAGACGTTTAAAATGATAATTTCTACCTTCAAATATAAAGGCAACGTAATTTCTACTGTTGGGATGTAACTCCACCTGCCAGTATCCACAAACAGCATCCCAAATACTCATATATCTGCAATTCTTAAATTTCTTCATTAACTCTTCAATTTCCCCTGGTGAGGTTCTATCATTTATTATATTTTTATTTATCTCCCTGGCGTCCAAACATAAGCGTACGGTACCGTCCTTTTTCTTTATGGCTACTATAGGGCTGGTGTATGGTGATGAGCTATACTCAATTATGTCCTGTTCCATCATACTCTGTATTTCCCTTCTCACTGCTGGTTTTAGGGATTGGGGTATATGATATGATTTCCGGTTAAAGTTAATGGGGTGTTTAAATGACAATTCACAAATAAAATTCTTGGCCTTTCCTGGCAAATCCGAAAATACTTTTTTATATTTGTTATAAATCTTTATTAATTGATTCTTTTGTTCAGGTGTTACTTCATTATTATTACTGGGAGTTTTAAATAAATAAATCTCTTGCAATTTTTCTTTCCATTCATTCTCCTTAGTACAGACTAATTCCTCAAAAGGTGTTCTATATTCCATTTCATCATCACGCATTAGAGTAAAAGAATGTCTTTGGTGAGTGGCATTTTTATGATCCACTATTTCACTTGACCATTCTCCATTTTCATGGTACAGGGTTATTCTTCCTCTGCCCATATTAATAATAGCTGTGTGGCGCCGCAGCGTATCACACCCTAGCATCGCTTTAAATGGTAATCCTTGAGCTACCATAAACACCATAGGAATAGTTCTACCTTCACTAGATACTTCCATCATTACTTGCTGTCGTATTGTTTTAT
The DNA here is from genome assembly GCA_034769895.1 of Magicicada septendecula. Taxonomy (NCBI): domain Eukaryota; kingdom Metazoa; phylum Arthropoda; class Insecta; order Hemiptera; family Cicadidae; genus Magicicada; species Magicicada septendecula. The sequence goes on from CM068370.1 coordinate 80,708,295, forward strand.
TTGGTCTGCCAGTAGCACCTATAATTACCATGTTATTAACTGGTAATGTTGGTATATTTTTGTTATATATCTCCCTTATTCGGTTATATTCTACCTTGTCCAGGAGTGACACGTTCGCGCCGGTATCAATTACCATCTCTGTCATAACTCCCTGTAATTCGGCCATTATATATATAATTTGATTGTCAGTTTTATTCTCTGACGGTAACACTTCTTCCGTTAAATCATTTCGTATGTCCTTTAAATAATTGTTCCTTGTAATGTTTATAATTTGGTTGCTTTCTTTTTGTGTTCGTACATACCCTTCCAATCCCAGCAGCGAGGGGTTACTTGATACTTCCACTGCTGTACTTAGTTTTCCATCCTATCCTGCGGACGATCGTCCCTCGCAGTGGTTCCTGGGTTGCCATCATCGGGTCTAAATTCTCTATGGTTTTCTTGGTGTCTTGGTAGATCCTCCTCTCGACTTCTATTACTGGGTTGATGTCGTTGGTCGTTGTGTGTACGGTTGTTATCCCAATACTCTCTCCCATTATCAAAATTCCTGCGGCCTGCTCTGTATCGGTTATTATCATAATTAATATAGTGATTACTTGGGTAATGATTGTTGCGATAACGATTATTTATAAATTGGTCATTCACCCTTCGGTGATAATTATTATGGTTAAATCGATTTGTTCCTGGACGCGACTCTTGATTTGGCTCCTCCCTTCTATTGTTGGAATATTCACTTTGCCGTCGGGACCTTTGATAATAGTCTTCCATTTCGTAACTGGCCAACAAGGTTTCCATTGCTTCTACTGTCTTCACTTGTCCACTGCGTCTGGCACGAACTATCTCTTCTTCAAAATGGTAAGATAATTTATTTACCAAACATTCCTCTGGTATCCGCGGTTCCAAATGACGCGCCAAACACACCTTTCCCAAAAAGTAAGTAGTTGGTGACTGCTCTTGATTAAAATTGAATCTCCCGTTGGTAATGTTATCTCTAATCATGTTCTGTACGGAATCCGACCAGTATTTTGACCGAAAAGTCCTTTTAAACTCCTCATAATCACTAAGTTCATTCCGGACTGCGGACCACCAATTATCATTTATACTTTTAAAACACTCATCTAATAAACCTTTTATTACGTTCCATCGGGTTACCTTAATCCTGTTAAACCATTCATCTATTCTCTCCAGAAATTCTATAGGATTTCCTCTATAAATTTTAAAATTAATATTTTCTTTTTGTTCAGGGGCTATGTGATGCGCCAGATACATTGGTCGATTTGTAAAATTTCTATTGATTCTTTTATATTACTCAATTCCTGATTTTTCATATTTTCTATAGTTTCTTTATTTTGAACTACTTGGGTTTTTATTTGTGTTATCTCGTTATTTACTATTTCAATTCTCCCAGCTATATTAATTTGCACTTCGTCCAATTTCTCTTGGTTTTCTAATTGTACTTCCTTTATCCTAGTTTTGTTAGTATTTTCCCCCTGGTTAATTTTGGCCTCTACTTCCATTGCAAGTTGTACGATGGTTTCATCTGTCTTTTCCAGACTCACCTTAATCTCAGTTATTTGCTGTCTTACTTCCTCTTCATTATTATCTACCCTTTTATTGAGTGTTTCATTGACATTTGCAACCCTTTCATTGATGACTTCCCTCAACACTTGGTTTTGTTCATTTATAATTTGCCTCAACTCCTTATTACTGTTTTCAATTTTCTCGTCTATCCGTTTGTGATTTTCCTGAATCTGCCTTAAGCTCTCATCGTTCCTGTCAAACCTTTCATTAATTTGGTTTAAGCTTTCATTTATCAGCAGGTTATTTTCATCATTTTCCTCTTTATTTTTGTCAAACTTCTCATTCATTAGTTTGATTAAATTCTCACTCAATATTTCGTTTTGTTCCTTTGAGTTTTCGTTGATACTGTCTATTTTATTTTCCAGCTTTTCTGAGTTTTCGTCAAATTTGTTATTTAATTCTTCCTTCTGTTTCTTGGAATCTTCTTTGATTTGTCTTATTAAGTTTTCATTGTTTTGTCGGCTTTGTTCTGCCATAAAATTCATCATGTCTTGCCAATTAGGTTCTTCTCTGGCTACCGCTTTGTCTGGTTGGTCCCCTTGGGCATCTCTTCCACTATTTCCTTCTCTGTGATAATTGCTTCAGTTTCTTCTTTATCACCCATTGTTTGTTCCATTTCACTGTCCGTAAATGTTTCTATCTCTCGTTCCTGTCCACCTTCCTCCTTCTCCTTCTCTTCTGCCCTCTTCTTCGATCTGCCTCTGGTATTATGCATTCCTGTGCCTCTAATGGTTGCCTGCTCAAGTTAAGTAATAATTAAGACGATTTTTTACTTAACTAAAGCCCACTCGTTGAGCGCCAATTTGTAAAGAACCAGATTATGATGTTACGGGTGTTACGATTATATTCGAGGATGTTTGAAAGCCCCACTGTTGGGTTCGCCAATTTGTAACAACTAGTATAACTCAGTTGTTATGGGGTTTATTTACTTATATGAGACTCCCGTGTATCCACGTTGAGCCCCACGTTATGTGCGTCAATTTGTAACAACTTAGTAAATCAAGATCAATAAGATTTAATTTAGGTTTCGGGGTTTAATCAAGCTCCACGTTGGTTTGCCCCAATTTGTAACAACTCGCCGAAGTTACGTGTTTTTAATCAATCTGTTATTTATAAATATTATTTCTGTAGTCTTATAGGTGACCTCCTGCAACTCAAATTTAATAGACAAATATATTTATTATGGTGTTATTATAACTTTTATGTATACTATAACACGGTTTTACCTAATTACTCAAGGTTTACACAATATCAATGATATACTTCATGTATTTAATTAATGAATTAAGAATTCTCGCCAACCCTAGTCAGTCCGTATTGTGTAATTCAATTCAAAAATTGTGCAGGAAACACGCTAGTTCGGTAATCTCACGTTCTACCAGCTGTTGACTCTGAGCGCTGTTATTCGTAATTGACTTGCTTCTAGGTTAACTGGTTCACCAGATTTTAATCACCCATTTACCTGTAAATTACTCCACCCACAACATATAATACCTATTCTACAATAACATAAAACGTCATCATATACAAGAAGGATTCTTTATTTATTTTGTACTTTAATTCAAACTAACAGTGCTCTTCATGACTATAATAGAATGATATCGATTATACAATGATGGATCGATTGTTTCATTGACCAGGTTCCTTTTATTTTATACAAATTAAATATAATATTAAATATCTCTTATCCCAGGGTACGTGTGATTCTTTTTAACGATTAGTAAGGCCAGGTAATGCAAAATTAAGGTTACTTAGTATTACAAAATGTTATTAGTTCTTACTATATTAAAATTAAAAATAAGCTGGTGTTACCGGGTTGATGAGTCTCAAGACAGCATTGTACGTCTGCAAACAGTTGAAGATTGACAAGTTAGGTTACTTCCATCCAGAAAAAGTGTTCCGATTCTTAATAAAATTGACGGTGTGATGTACTGGAAAGCCCCAGGAACTCTTCTGACCTTCGTTCTTCTCTTACGATCCTGGTGGTTGTCGGTCTCGGTGGAATTGAAGTCGTATTATAACTTCCTTCTTGAAAGTGAGGTTTATTTCTTCCGAAGCAGGTCCTTGTATATTTTTTCTATAATTCCATTAATTTAGGCTTTTTCCTTCCATCAATTAGTCTTCTGGTTAGATGGGAAATCGGGTTTAATACTAAATCCAACGGAATTATCCTGATGAGTGAAGTAAGAATTTCTCGACCTTTTGGAGGTATTTGGTTAAATTTTTGAAATCTAATTTATTTTATTATTCATCAGTTTGTTTTATAGGATTAGGTTTCGACTTTAATTTATTAATTCTGATTCATTTTTGTTAATTTGTGTCATCTTTTTTTAAAAGTGTCCCCTCATCTGAACTCAATAGCATATAACAATCGAATAATTGAAAATCAACAAGATTTTTTACATTTTAGTTACCCTAACAACCACTACTTTCTGTCATTGGATGATATTTGATATCCTAGAGCCAGAATTATAAAACATTACTACTCTTTTTTAATAAAATACTCCTTGCTTGGAATTATACCAAATTACCTAAAACTCTCACCCAATCTACCTTATTAAACCGTATATATTTTTACTATATTTTCATTAGACTGGACTTATTAAAAAGGTATTAATTTCCTTTTACAAATATTAAATTTAGGCCTATAAGTTTTCTTACAACTGTTATAATAATTTTGTTGTTAACTTAATTTTCTTTACCTGACCTACTGTACAAATAGTCACTGGTTTATGGCTACTTACATTAATTTATATTTCCTGGTTTTAATTTATTACATTAATTAATTCATCCTGGAACCTTTCATTATTTTACAACATAATTATAAGAACTACTTGTCAACTTTTAAACACTTATTGCCATCCTGGCCAAGTTTACAAACATTAATTCAAAACAACTTCATTAATCAATTTCAGTCAATACATTTAACATAATATAATACCTAACACATGTATTTATACTTAATTGTCTAAAGACAATTTTAACAAAAATGAAAGGAGTACCACTGACTAAGTACTTATATAAAACAACAGTTTCCCTCTTACTATCCACAAAACATAAAATAAATATCCTGTAAACACTACCATGCTACAGCATAAAAACAAGTACAATTTGTAACACCTTAAACATTAATTGGAATAGTATTTTACTCTTCATTATTACATATTAAACTCCTCCCATTTGATACAATGTTTATATTTTACACCCCTATATTATTTATTACATCTTTTAAATTTATGTACACCTCAGATGTATTAATTACTGAGTAACCTTAATATTGGGGTATTGTTCTAGACCATAGTTACTTCATTTTTTATGTAACGTTGGGGACCTCAAATCTGTTACGTTACAATATATATAAATCGGTTCATAACGTTATCCTATGTGTTCCGATCCCTAGTGTCCATTGGTCTCGATATAACCAAGATTCTTCTTTCCAATTCCCGGTCTCTCATTGCCCGGTTGATGCCTTCTGTCCAACTCAACCTAGGCCTTCCTCTTCGCCTACGACCGTATGGTGTCCATCTCAAAATTTGCTTGGGGAGTCGATTATCCGGCAGTCTTTGCACATGCCCAAACCATCTTAGCTGTTTTCTTTTTATGTCGTCGACAATAGAGTACTGTGCCTCCATATCACGCTGGTTTGTCCCGGATTGTAAATATTGTTAATCGTGAGGTTTTCTTTTGATGGTAAAGATGAGAACAATGAAAATGAAAAGAAAAATAAGCAACGGAATGTGGGTTAATTTTTCCTATACTGTGAACTTTTAAAACTGGGTGACTACATATTTGCTCGTACTGTCTCACAGTTAAGGTAAAAACTGTCGTATAGAATTACGGATATACATGAAAAAGGCAGGCTGTTAATATACTGGCTGAGATTTCTCGAGTTTTTTACAATTTAAAAATGGTCTGGATCAATTTTACAAGTGTATTTCTGGAAACAAACAAGTACTCTTGTTCTACATCAGACTCATGAAAATTTGGTTGATATTGAGAGAGAGACGGGGAGTCACGCGGTCTAATAATACACTAATCATCATCGTCATCATCTTCACGGATTAAACCAAGGACGGTTTGTTCCGGTCTCTTAACGTCCCTCACCTCTCCGTCCCATCGGCTTGTTCCAGAGTTCCATAGTTGTTTGGGGATGCAGCAGTCATCCATTCGGCAAAGATGTTCCCACCAATACTGGGCGATCCTGTCGAGTATACTGATAATATTCAGTTCCTGCCGTATATCTGTGTTTCTTCTATGATCATGGAGAGTATACCCTGCCACGAGCCTGAGAAATCTCATTTCAGCCGCTTGGATGCGACTGGCCTGGCCTTTCGTTAAAGTCCAATTCTCAGACCCATAAAGAAGTGTGGGAAGAGCCAGCACCTTGTAGAATTTTAGGCGTGTTCCTTTACTTGCTGACTTAAGAGTTCGCATAATGGTCCCGGACATAAAATTGAACTTATGCAACTTATCCACAACGCGTTGCATGCATTATAAGACACATTGTAGCTCAGGTATTCAAAATTGCTAACTTGTTCCAGGACAATTAATTGTAAATAATATCGTAATAATAATAATAATAATGATATAACATGTTTATTGATTCTAGTAATAGTATTAACAAACTGATAGGTGTAATAATGTATTATGCTAATTCCAATAAAAATGTTTCCTGACAAGAAAGTCATTTTCTGAAAAGTTCCAGAGCTTGATTTTGAGAGTTTGGTCAGACGGATTAAACTAAACGAATGTTGTTAGTAATGCAAATATCATTAGTAAGAGAGCGTAAGATACAATTCTGAGTTCGCATTTCTCCGTTTCACCACAATCAGGGTTATAACGAGTACGGGTAATAGGTTATGGTCGTGCTACTGATCCTTGACCTTCATAAATTGTCTCGATCTCCTGAGACCGATTGCCGAATCCTCGCCCCCATCGTCTTGCCAAAAGATTGTCCCGCCAACGGATTCTTGATGTTCGCCACCTTCCGGTGCTCTGCATTTATCCCCTCATTATTTTTTGGGGTGTTCGGGTGTCACTCATTCGCTCTATACGCCCCATCCATCTTAGGTGTGATACAGGAATGGACTCTAAATTGCTGGCTTCTTTGTATATAACATGTCCCTAAATATTTATAGCCATGAAACTGTCTGATTGTAGATAATTACGAAACTGAGTATCACGAACAGTCAGTAAACCTTGGTTCTGTACCACGGTCTGCTTTTATTTCGTTACCAGACTGTATTTTATTTTTTAAAGTTTTCGATTTTTCAATTTTTCTCACCAGCACTGCATATTATATATAGAAAGTAGGCGTTTTGTGAAGACCGCTTCCGCCGCAAAATCCCTTGAGAGCAAGCCTGACGACCGCCAGTCCCGCGGCGGCAAAGAGATACCGTGCAAGTGCCAAAATTACTCTGTGTGTGTGTGTGTGTGTGTGTGTGTGTGGGTGTGTGTGTGTGTGTGTTGAATCGCTTGTTAGCGCAGCGGTGCGGCAAAATTAATGCAACCAGGTCATACATACATGTAAATGCTGGGAAACACGTCGCTAGCGCAGCCTATGCTGATGTCCTTACGTAATGACGTGCAGATTATGTAAACGCCGGGGCCGTATAATTGGAAATTATTATTATGTTGTAAAAAGGCAAGCGTGTAGCACACAAAGACTTGTAACGTATGCGACTGACAGAAGATTTACATTCAATTGTGTACGTTGAATGCACATTAGAATAGACGATTTCTGTTTGTTCCTTCGAGGAGATTCGCTGGCAAACTGACTTCAACTTAACAACTTTATTTCACGATTATTTCAGAGGATCTGTTTCGCTGAATTTTATTAACTTATAAATTCAAGTAAGGAATCGTGTGTAAGGTTCAGTGACATCACGTACATGGACGACGAAACATCTATATATAAAACTCAAAGTCTGAGGATTTATGTGTGCTGAATACAAATCCACAGCGTTACACCGATTGGCACCAAATTTTGCACAGGTAACCTTTGAACAAGGCTAACTTGGAATACTGCCCTAACTTGGAATTTGATATTGTGCCCCATTCGCACGATTTAGGCCCTTTAAATTATGCCTTTTCGTTGACGCCTATAAATATGTCAACAACACTATGGAAATCAGAATTAATTACCATAGTAACAAGTAAATAAACAGAAGCTATTTAGCGGCATCGGAACTGTACATTTATCCATTCCTGCAGTACATTTTCGATGTTTTATATAATATGCGATTGTATCGATATATTACGATGTGGAAAAGAAGAAGTGTACTAATTGTAAATTGTCCTATTATATAATGCAAAGCGAAAATATGTGTTGTTTTCATTTGTGAGGTTAGGTGACAACGGTTTTTGGTTTTAGTTTACTGCTGAAATAAATAAAAGCCATGGTTGAGGAAAACAATGTTTAATGTGTTATACAATGCTTATAACACAGTAATACTTAAAATAAAGAATTTAGCGTTTTTGATTTAACAGGTACTTTATAAATATCTTCAAAGGCTTTATAAACGGATACTTTTTAATTCCCCAAAGGCTGTTGCACCAACATAATAATTTAGTACAAGTTAAAATAGTACAAGTGTTGAAAACAGCTTGGGAGAGAATTTGATTAATGAGTACAAAATTGTTATACGAGCTGACAGAACGCCATATAGACATAGACAATAAAAATTATATTAAAGTACTTATTAAAAGTCAAATATTCGCGTGCGAAGCCGCGGGTAACAGCTAGTAACATATAAATGTATGATAGCAGTGGGCCAAAACAAGAGAGATACTGAACACATCCAAGAGCCAAGACATCGAGCTCATAAATGAACACAATAGGCCTAATTGGAAACAAAACTTTGTAAATGAAATAGATCCATAGATTTGAGTTCCAAGAATCTAAAGCGACTGTACCTCCGTCTGTAATTTTGAGCAGCAGAACTGGACGTTTTGTATAATTGTGCGTTTATAATTTTGAAATAATATTAAATGATTTTATGTTTGCAGTGCTATTTATTATACGTATTCGTATTCGTTATTGCAGCTGGTCCGTAATGGATTGTCGTATTAAGTGTGAAGTCCCAACTTTGTTGTGTTTACTTGTTGAACTGCTATTTGTCATGTTCCGAACGAGGCCTTTCAGTGTTTCCACCATTTTCAAGTCCTAAACCACGACCGGAAGGCCTCGTCCGTAAAATGACAAGTAGCAATTTAGCAAGTAAACACGGCAAAGTTGTAATTACAGAGACTGCTAACTCAAGTAACAAGACGAACAGTAAGTGTGAAGTGGATAAACTTTGATTCCTGAAGAGTGTGCTTTAGAACGTTTGATCCTTTTAAAGTCGCTGGTGTCGATTTAATTCCACTGAACTTAACATCGCGATTCAGTAGGAAGACGTAAGGCTGGCTGCAGACTAAGGTTCTTAATGCCTCGAGATATAATGCAACATTAGACAATAAATAACGACCCCGAAGGTGCTCCGTCATATAAAGTGTTGGTGTGAAATCGCGGTTAGAGTGCCAAAATATAAGCTAGTGGAGAAAGAGAGAAAAAGCAGCGAGTTTTTAACTGGCAAGAGTTTATCGCAGATGGCTTACCGCCAGGACATTTTCCTTTCCAGAATCGCGGCGCGGACTCCATGTGTATCGTTATATTATTTTCCTTCTCTTCGTGTGAGCGCGCGCGCGCGTGCGCACGAGTAACCCACATTTTGTCGCCAGTGTATGAAGCTTTGCTAACCAAATTGAATTCTAACCGTGGAACAATGCGTTTACGTCACGATTTATTGGGATTTCTTTTTGTTCTTCATGCGGTGTATGAGAGAGAGAGAGAGAGAGAGAGAGAGAAAGAGAGAGAGAGAGAGAGAGAGAGAGAGAGAGAGAGAGAGAGAGAGAGAGAGAGAGAGAGAGAGAGAGAGAGAGAGAGAGAGAGAAGAGAAAACACTCCGCTCTCGGAATATTTACATTATGTTATAACGTCTACTATGTTCGCGTCGCATCTAGATTTTATTCTTTTATACGACGAATTGTCTTTGTGTTTCTGTGAACCGTTTCTCCATCCTGGCGTTGTTTAATTTCTCTTCTGTAGTGTTCTCAGTATTTCCATTTTCTTTTATTTTTTTGGGCGACTCTAATTTATTTCCGCTACGATTGTGAAGAACAGTGTTGTCCTAGTCTCATCCAGTGCCTTCTTTCGTTTTGTGTAATCTGAATTGTGAAGAAATATTATGTAGTTATTTAGTCCTTGTGGCATGATCCATGGTCTTGTGACAGACAATTGCAATTTATTTGCCTCCTGAATGAAATTTACTTGTCGAACCTTTTGAAAGATCTGTACGGTCAACAGACCCCTTTGACAGACACCCCTTCGGACAGATCCTTTTGATGCGGATTCAGCATCTTGTGACGGCAGCTGTGATATCCAGGCCACCCGAGCAGAGAAGTCAGAATTACAGCAGTGGACCAACTTGCTGGCCGTCTCCGCAAGAAAGCCCGTGTAACAAAGGCAACGTCATTATCGTCATCATCTTCAAGGATTAAACCAGGGATGGTTTGTTCCGGTCTCAAACAGCCGAAGTCTAGAGCTGGTCACTCCAGCGCTTCCTCGGACGTCCCACACCTCTCCGTCCCCTCGGCTTTAAGTTCCATAATTGTTTGGGGATTCGGCAGTCATTCATTCGGCAAAGATGTTCCCACCAATTAAGTTGATACTGGGATACTGGACGATCCTGTCGAGTATACTCATAATATTAAGTTCCTGCCGTATATCTGTTTCTTCTATGATCATGGAGAGTACACCCTGCCATGTGCCTGAGAAATCTCACTTCAGCCGCTTGGATGCGACTCTGGCCTGGCCTTTCGTTAAAGTCCAATTCTCAGAAATGTAGGAAGTCCAATAAAGAAATGTAGGAAGAGCCATCAGCTTGTAAAATTTTAGGCGTGTTTCTTTAATTGCTGACTTAAGGGTTCACCTAATGATCCTGCACATAAGGTCCGAGCCACGGACCAACAAAACCAAGATCCGAGAGGTTATTTTCGGATTGTACTCACATTTTTATCACACCCTCCTAACGGGTAACCTAGAGCCCATATCGATGCACATCGTTTTATTTTAAAGAGTCGCCTACAGAGGAACTTTAACAAGGAAGGTACAAGGTACTTCTTTGGTACTAATCGTCTCCCATCGATTTTGCCTTACCTTAACCACATCGTCGATATGATTATATCGTGGGTTGCCAGATGAAATAAAGTATAATCTACCTACATACGTATGCAGGCGGTAGACACAGCAAACCTATACGTTAAATCGGAAAAAGTTATTTAATAGTAAAAATGGTATTGACTGCGTTTTTACCACCTAAGGAGTCTTAGGAGTAGGCAGGCTAGGCTGCCTTAAGTGAGCCATTTGGCATACAAGGAAGTCAGTGCGGTCAGCACTACGCTTCAGCCGGCCATTATTGTTTTCCAGGATATTATCTCAGATACTTGGTTTTACAACAAGAAAGACTAAGAAGGTTTGAAAGAAAGATTGTAAGACGTGTTTATGGCCCGGTTAAAAAAAATGATGAGTGGAGAATAAGAAATAACCAGAAGATGGATGAGCTATTGAAGCATGAGGAGATTGTAAAATTCGTAAAGGCTTAACGAAATAATGGCTAGGTCTACGAGAGCGGACTGATGATCAGGGCATGCCAAAGAAAATTCTAAGGGGGCAAGTCTATAAAAGCAGATAGAGGGGCCGACCTAGGCTGTATTGTATTGTGGCTGGTTGTATGATGTGCTGAAAGATCTAAGAAGAATGGATGTTAGGAGTTACACCAAGATGGCATTGGAAAGGAGATATTGGAAAAGATTGATGTTGGAATCTAGGACTCACGTTGGGCTGTAATGCTATAGAACAGGAAGAAGACTCATTTTTATAAGCTTAGCCGGGGGGGGGGGGCGGCTGAAAAACGTGATTTTATGGTGCGCCGGGAATCAAAGTCGGAACCTCTAGACAGTAGGTAGCTAGGGCCCTACCCACTGGTCGACAATGCCCCAACAAAAATATTATTTATCACTTGATAATGGTAGCGTGTAAAATATGGATTTGTTTGACTCTGTGCCATTTTGAATTTTGTCCAAGTGATAGAGTTATGGGTTTTATGTTACTATGTTTTGTAAATTTATCTGCAACATCGTTGCAGATGTTGTGGCAGCTGAAACATTCATCAAATTTCCGGTGTTATGGCAGAACTGTTTTCCTGCAGAGTTATGGAAATAGTAGTACCCTCATTGGTCTTGTTCACTCCTCTCTGCGCTCCGCGAGGATACCCCCATTTCGAGATCAGAAGGTCACAGTCATCAGTCTGAACGAATCGAAAATTCGTTAAAAACGAGTTACCTCTTACCAGTTACTAGTTATCTGTGGGGGAAGCAGTCAACATCAAGTTGGATTAAAGAAGTCCAAAAGGATTTAGAAAAAAATAATATACACGCAGAAGAAGCAATTGAAAGAGAAGTTTTTCGGGCAGAAGTGTTAAAAATGGAAGGAGTCCAGGGTAGGAGAGAGAAAAACGCAGGTTTACAGTGGACTGAAGACAGGAAGAAGGTACACAGTGAAAAGATGAAAGAATATTGGAGAAAAAGAAAAGAACAAAGAATAAAGAATTGAAATTGGCATGTGGTCCTTTTGAAGGCCGATACACAACAACAAAAATTTAAAAATAGGCAGTCATTGAGGACTGCCGACAGAAGTGAAAACTTAAAACTATGAAATAACAGTGGTTTTTTTGGATATTCAAATTAATTGTAGTATCAAAAATTAAAAATTTTTGTAAATTAAAATCTTTAATATCAGTCTGGTTTTCACATCTATCGGCACTCCGAGCAACAATTATATACATTTTTATATGTTTTACTTATTAATCAAAACATATGATGGGCTGCGCAAGCCCAGTACAAAATATAAATACAACTTAATTGACATAATCCAAAATTTCGATAATATAAGCTAATAAAAAATAATTTTGAATTAGTAACCATATTTTCAAAATTCAACACACAAATCTAAAATTATTATAAAATTTTATAGAATTTTTAATTTTAAAATCCGCGGCAAAAATACTATCGAACAACTAGAAATTTGTTTTACCACGCTAGTAAGATAACTCCTAAGCCACTATGAAATACTCACTGCATGATGTATGCCAGAGGTCAAATATCAAAAATAAAAAATAAATAATATCAAATTTTTAAACGGAAATATTGATAGAATATTGGAAATATTTGAAAATACATGCTTTGTTTATGTTATTCATTTTTCTATATAAAAATATTAACATATTTAGTACTCACTTTTGTACTGCACAGTGATCCTACAGTTGAACATTTAAAATAATGATCAAACTAAAACACAATTTAAACAATGCACAGTATACACACATTAAACTTTCCACGTAGTCAATTTAACTTTACTTATATACATATACACAGCACTAATGTTACAATCTTACAATAATAAAAAAACTATTAAAAATACATACTTCGACATTAGACATGACGAAAAACCCTAAGTTAACAGCCAGACGGACAAATAACAATTATGTAAATATCATATAATATAGTATAAGTAATTAATAAGAATAAAAATAATGTAAAATAGATGTAAGTATTGCGTTAATTGTTAATACGGAAAGCCGAAATCGCGCTAGGGATCGAACACGCGATATCAAATTCGGCAGCGTAAGAAACTCCAAAATAAAGTACGTAAACGATAAAAGTGTGTTTTAAATAGTATAAATAGTATTACAATTGTATAATATAATTGTAGTATAATAGTATTACACACAAGTATAATCTATACTTTCACTGCTGGCCACGCGCAACACGCCATACTTATAGCTACAGATATACTGTTAGCATTTGCGTGTCGGTGACGCGAACTCATAAGATTTTACCCATCCAAAAATCGCGCTAGGGATCGAACACGCGATAGCAAATTCGGCAGTGTAAGAAACTCCAAAATAAAGTACGTAAACGGTAAAATTGTGTTAAATAGTATAAATAATAGTATTACACACAAGTATAATCTATACTTTCACTGCTGGCCACGCGCAACACGTCATACTTATAGCTACAGATATACTGTTAACATTAGCATGCCGACATTATCATGTTGGCATTAGCATGTCGGTGACGGAACTCATACGATTTTACCCATCCAAAAATCGCCCAACGTGCCTATAGAAGTTTTCACTTCAAAAACCGTTATAAAATGAGGAAGAAATTAACTAAGAGCATGTCATCAGCACTTGCAACAATGAAAGAGTTGTGAGCACGCGCGCGAGTACATGTTTGTACACGGACGGAAATGAAAAACAAAATTTCTACGTTCCATTAATCAGATAACAGATAGTTCCTTTACATTCATTGTTATTATGCGATTGATGTGAAGTACTCTAGCAATATGGAATCGATTCCGTGACGTTACTGTTTCGTTGTTGGCGGAGACCCAAATACAGCTCCGTCCATACAGCTTCAAGAGATTTTTTAATTTAATTTATTAATTGAATCGTGCGTGCGCGCGGGCGCTGCTGTGTCTCGTTTAATCAAATTCATCATTTCATATGTTTTCAATTCTCGCTAAATGTAATTGTATATTTAATATTTTATTACTGATTCAAAGCCACTGAGTTGTGTGCGCTTGTTTTTTTCATTAAATTCTCGTGAAAAGACTGTTCACAGAATAGTAGTTGCCGTTGTTTGAGAACATCGTCGCCGCGGACAAACAAGCCTTAATAAAACGAAAAATCACAGATATATTTTCTTTAAAGCTTTTGGAATAAAAAAAACTCGGTTTTTAAATTAATTACATTTTTGTAAAAGTGAATGAATATGCTTGTGCTTTAACGTAATGACCTTTGTCGGTTGAATGTATTATATACTTCTGCTTTTATTCAGCCAGCGAAAAATATATTGGGAAGTTTTTTGTGGTTTTTGATATGTCTAATAAATATTTTTGTTGACTTACGTTCAGTTCAAACGTTTTTATAGAATGATAATATATAATATAATTATTTTTCCCATTATATTTAGAAACAGATAATAAATATAATTAGATTTACCTATATCTTTGAGTGTTTGAAATACGTAATATAGTAAATTATGGAATCTTGGTTCTAGGATCTTCCTTTTAGCGTTCCGTCAATAGCTTTTGTTTCAACGTTTCTAAAGCATAGTTCTCTGGTATATACAGAGAGTTCAATAATGGCAATGAATAAGAAAACGTATTTGTACAAAAAAAAACATATCTATACGAACAAAGTTAATTACCCAAAGAAAAGGAATTATGAAAACGTTAAAAATGCCAAGCAGCAGCTCTGCTGGGAACAATAATTTCAGCGACGTTTAACAAACAAGTACGTACAAGTGGCAGTGGTAGTGATAGGATCGGGCGTTCATTAGAGACGCGGCCAACAGGAAAGTCCGCGATACAGAACTGCCTACTGCTGCTCCCCTGGGAGTCCTACGTCTTTTTGTGCGTCTCACAATTTTACTTTTTTGAACGTCGTCGTCGTCGTCGTCGTCGTCGTCGTCGTCGTCGTCTTCTTCTTCTTCTTCTTCTTCTTCTTCTTCTTCTTCTTCTTCTTCTTCTTCTTCTTCTTCTTCTTCTTCCTCTTCCTCTTCCTCTTCCTCTTCCTCTTCCTCTTCTTCCTCTTCCTCTTCCTCTTCCTCTTCCTCTTCCTTTTCTTCTTCTTCTTCTTCTTCTTCTTCTTCTTCTTCTTCTTCTTCTTCTTCTTAGGAGTACGGAGTACGAACACACATTTAGAATAAATAACGCATCCATTTTTCGTCTTTCCAGTGACAAATTGTTTAACCCCTTATTTAACCCTCTGTCTGGAGGGTCATACTTGACAATTTGTTTTTAGTAATCTTGAGGGTATACGTCTTATGTGGAGCTCCTATTTCGTTTTGAATAACGTGATTTTATTATAACCAGATACCTATGTTGTGACCCCACTGTCCATTTGAAACATCCGGTCAAATTGCTATTTAGTTGTAGTTGAAATATCGATTTTTTAAGCCTGATTGTTATTGGGTCACCTGCCCGTAGGCCTACATAAGTAGGACAAAGTGGTAAACACTATGCCTCGACCGCCGTTAAGTTCACTGCTACTGAACGTCGCGTCGTGAGATAGATTGGAACCCACAATACCCCGCTTTCAACGTGAGTGGTACCACTGTACCACAGCGGCTCCTGGTTATCTACTCTTCTATCCTCAAAAATGTAACGGCTTTCAAATTGTGTCCATTGCTGTACGATTCTCTATCTTAAAACTTTTCATCTCAGGTTCTTACTGTTGCACCTTCCATTTTTCATCTTGTTATTTAAATGGAATTTCATCTTGAAGTTCCTAAAGGTCGTGGTGTAGGACTTGAAAATGGTGGAAACATTGAAAGGCCTCGTCCGGAACATGACAAGTAGCAGTTTAGCAAGTAAACACGACAAAGTTGGACCTTCCAGTTTCTTGAAACTATTATTTTTTTCCTTTCTTCATAAAGAATACCTAATAAATTCGCAACTATTTTCTTACACAATTAGTCTTTAAAACAAAAGAGATATTGCAGACGCGAGAGACCGGGAAGTGTTAATCTGTTACAGGACGCGGTTTAGATCTTGTTTCATATTATGTTTGGAAAGGGGGCCTCCGAGCCATGAAAATATTGTTTCGAGAAGAAACAAGAAATGTATGTATTTTTACCGGTATTAAAAACCTTTTCTCGTCTAAATATTGTTGGAAAATAAATCTTCAGGATTCAAATACTTTATATTATCTGTTCTTTGAGATAAATTACATTTTAGATTTAATTTTTTTTACGATTTTATATTAATTCTAAATCTGTGTTGTAAGTTTCATTGAATAAATAGCGTGATTATTTCCAGTAGTATTTATTGGTAACTTACCCTATATATATATCTGACATAGGTAATTATGGTTATAAAGCTGGTTATGTTAAAGTCTGAATAATCAAATAAACGGTCGTGTATATTTTGTATTAAAACGTTCACTTACGTAAATAATGTAAATACCATGTATCTATAAAGAGTAAATAAATAATTTAAAAAAAGTACACGCTCACAAGTACGAGCGTGCGCGTTTGTGTGTGCAGCTGCAGGGCGGGCCCTTGACTGCTTCCAGCCGAAGGCCCCCAGGGATGCCAGTCCGCCCACTGGATTGCTCCCATTATATAATCAATTTTAAACAAGCTTTAAGTCTCCAATGGAATCAAAGAACTCAGAAGGTAGTGTGTTTATAGTACGAGGTATGAACGTAGGTAATCGATTACTGTACGGTTTAGAATTTATTGTAGCACACTTTATAAAGGCTATTACAAAAATAATAGAACAGCGTACTTTTAGGATTATATATCGACACTTATAACACTCCGATATCAAGTAGATTAAATTTACGTGAACTGAGAAAAGGGTTGTAATAGGTGCTAAATATAGAAACTACTTGGAAATAGTTAATCGCGGCAAAGAATTGAATTATATATATATATATATATATATATATATATATATATTGCGACAAAACTATTATTAGGCATAGTATTTTTAACACAATAATAATAGAGTCTGTTATCTGGAGTAAGGTTGTATATTTAAACAAATTTAAATATGGTCTGTGGTTTAACAAAATTATTTATTTTAGATTAATAATGTTTATTAATGATTTGAGGCTTTCTTGCTTTAAATGTCTATGTTTACTTGTTCGTTGAATTCCCTTTTGATACCGTTGATCCTGTCGCGGTCCGTTGAATCTGCCACCTCGCTGCCAGCTGATATCTGCAACACTGACGATACTTGGGCACTCAGCTCACACGCACGCACGCCGACACACCGATAGCGGTTATCTCTTAACTCAGGGCTCGATACTGGGTTGTACTTTAAATTAATATGGATTCGGTGTCAATTTATTCATGTTTAACGTACCGAGTCACTATATGGTTAATATAATTAAATTACCTTATTCGGTCCACCTTAGTGACACTAGCTGCTGTCGGTTAATGACGCGTTTCGGGATAAAATCCCATCTTCAGATACACAATTATCAAACTTTAAATGTATACCACAATTTGTGGTTTGTCATAATTTTAAAATATTTAAAATCTTTTAAATAAAATATATAAACAAAAACGTAACAACGGAATCGTTCAGAGCGTCCGCATGCATGCACGCTGTATTACGACTTCCTCACGACTGGCTATACTTATCATTAAACCGTATAGCAGTGTCAAACAGGTTATTAGAACCGAAGTTCATTTGATCATTTAATAAGTTATTTTTGGTCATTGCGTTTTTTGTAGCTTTGTATATTTCGAACTCCTCTAGACTATCCATTAATTTACCCTTCTTGCAAGTATGCAACGCCACGAAATTGTTTTCGAAACTAGTATAACTATGATCATTTTCTATTAAATGTTGTGCATAACTGGAATTATTATTATTTGTTTTTGGAATGTGCTCTAAAAATCTTGTGTAAAAATCTCTGCCGGATTGGCCAATGTAGAATGCTGCACAATTATCACATTTAATTTTATAGACACCTGATTTATTTTTTAAAGGAATATTTATTTTAGTTTTGAAAAAATTTTTAAAATTTTACAGGTTTTGAATGAAATAGTATAACCTTTACTTTTAAAAACAGATTTTAAAATATTTGGCAACAAGCCAGTATAATTAGCTGAAATGAATTTTTTATGGTTTTTATTATGTTGGTTAATAATATTGGTATTTTTATTTTCTAAACGTTTTTTATGTTTCATTATCATTTTATCGACTATTACTGGCCTGTAACCATTATTTAGAGCTATTTGTTTTATAATATTTACTTCTTGATCATAGTCTTCGTTATTAAGGGGAACACTAAGTAATCTGTCAATAAAGCTGTTAAATGCAGCCATTTTTTGGGCTGGAGGATGAAATGACTTAGCATGTATAACCGTACCTGTGTATGTGTGCTTTCTGTATATTTTGTATGTCAGTTCATTACCGTTATTCGTTATGGTTAGATCCAAGAAATTAATATTTTTGTTATTTTCAATTTCCATAGTGAATTTTATTGTCTTATGTATTTTATTTAAATAATTATTAAACGACTCGAGCTGTCTATTGTTACCATTGAAAATAACAAAGGTGTCATCCACATATCTTGAATAATATACTATTTTTTTGTCAAAATAATTGTTTTTTAAAATTTTAGTATTTTCTAGATGATTCAAATAAATATCAGCAAGGATACCTGAGAGTGGAGAACCCATTGCTAGGCCCTCGTTTTGTTTGTAGTATGAACCATCAAACGAAAAATAGTTTTGATTAAGTACTATTTCTAGTAGTAACATTAGCTGATTAATTTTCTTTATTTCTAAGGTATTATTATTTATTAAATTTTGTTTGAGTATTTTTAAAGTTTCAGCTATAGGGACATTGGTATACAGATCCACTATGTCAAATGAAGCTAGCTTGTAACTATGCTTAATATTAATATGACGTAATTTTTCAATAAAATCTTTATAACCTTTTATACTCTGGTTATTATCTAAGCTTATATGTTTTTTGATTATTTTAACCAAGGTTTTTGCTACTTTATAGCTTGGAGCGGTTGTATAATTTACTAAAGGTCTAATTGGTGTGTCTTTTTTGTGTACTTTGGGTAACCTTTTAAGCATGGTGCACTAGCTTTTATTGGTTTCAGTGAATAGCATATATGTTTCTCAAATAGATCTGTACATTTATTTATTGTTTTATTCAAATCTAATGTGTATTTTTTGGTGGGATCATTATTTAACTTTGTTATGTTATTATTACTAATGAATTTGTATACCTTTTGTTTATATTCATCTAAGTCTAACAATGCTATAGTATTGCCTTTATCAACCTTCGTTAAGTAAATGTTATTTTGTATGAGTTTTTTATTTAGCTTTATAGCTGTTAGTTGTTCATGTTTTGTTGTTGTATAATTTAATTTCTTTTGTTTATGATAATTATTATTAATTGCTTTATTGAATTTATTATTTATTAATATACGTAGTTCATTTCGTTCATTTAAGTCAGGAACACACTTAATTACAGATTCGGCTTCAACTATTTCTTTAATTATGTTATTTTTATTTTTAAGATTCGGTGGAAAATTGTAATTCAGTCCCTTATTGATAAGATTTTCCTCTGTGTTCGTGAGAACCATGTTAGTCATGTTTATCAGTCTAGGGTAGAAAGCATGTTTTTCATTATCGTTGAATTTATCGTTGTTTTGATTGCTTATCAGACGGCCAATTTTATTAGTTTGTTTATTCTTCTGGAATCTAATCTTATCCTTAATGTACTGATTAATACGTTGCATGATTGTATCGCATAGAGCAGGGTGAACATTATTATATAGTTCTAAATGTGTTTTATATACAGCTGAGTTCAATGAGATTTTCTTCCTATATAAGAATTTAATTTCTTCCTTTATTCTGTATTTACTTGCAAATTGCTCAGTTTTTCTGGCCATTCTAGAGGTTTCGTTAATTTTGATTTTAGCGTAATTTGGGATAAGATTTTTATATAGACAGATTTTATTAAATTTAATATTTAAATTAGTTTTAAATAGTTTTAGTTTTTGATTTTGAAGTGTATACGCAATTTTTACCTGGTAAGGTTCCAATTTCAATTTATTCATGTTTAACGTACCGAGTCACTATATGGTTAATATAATTAAATTACCTTATTCGGTCCACCTTAGTGACACTAGCTGCTGTCGGTTAATGACGCGTTTCGGGATAAAATCCCATCTTCAGATACACAATTATCAAACTTTAAATGTATACCACAATTTGTGGTTTGTCATAATTTTAAAATATTTAAAATCTTTTAAATAAAATATATAAACAAAAACGTAACAACGGAATCGTTCAGAGCGTCCGCATGCATGCACGCTGTATTACGACTTCCTCACGACTGGCTATACTTATCATTAAACCGTATAGCAGTGTCAAACAGGTTATTAGAACCGAAGTTCATTTGATCATTTAATAAGTTATTTTTGGTCATTGCGTTTTTTGTAGCTTTGTATATTTCGAACTCCTCTAGACTATCCATTAATTTACCCTTCTTGCAAGTATGCAACGCCACGAAATTGTTTTCGAAACTAGTATAACTATGATCATTTTCTATTAAATGTTGTGCATAACTGGAATTATTATTATTTGTTTTTGGAATGTGCTCTAAAAATCTTGTGTAAAAATCTCTGCCGGATTGGCCAATGTAGAATGCTGCACAATTATCACATTTAATTTTATAGACACCTGATTTATTTTTTAAAGGAATATTTATTTTAGTTTTGAAAAATTTTTTAAAATTTTACAGGTTTTGAATGAAATAGTATAACCTTTACTTTTAAAAACAGATTTTAAAATATTTGGCAACAAGCCAGTATAATTAGCTGAAATGAATTTTTTATGGTTTTTATTATGTTGGTTAATAATATTGGTATTTTTATTTTCTAAACGTTTTTTATGTTTCATTATCATTTTATCGACTATTACTGGCCTGTAACCATTATTTAGAGCTATTTGTTTTATAATATTTACTTCTTGATCATAGTCTTCGTTATTAAGGGGAACACTAAGTAATCTGTCAATAAAGCTGTTAAATGCAGCCATTTTTTGGGCTGGAGGATGAAATGACTTAGCATGTATAACCGTACCTGTGTATGTGTGCTTTCTGTATATTTTGTATGTCAGTTCATTACCGTTATTCGTTATGGTTAGATCCAAGAAATTAATATTTTTGTTATTTTCAATTTCCATAGTGAATTTTATTGTCTTATGTATTTTATTTAAATAATTATTAAACGACTCGAGCTGTCTATTGTTACCATTGAAAATAACAAAGGTGTCATCCACATATCTTGAATAATATACTATTTTTTTGTCAAAATAATTGTTTTTTAAAATTTTAGTATTTTCTAGATGATTCAAATAAATATCAGCAAGGATACCTGAGAGTGGAGAACCCATTGCTAGGCCCTCGTTTTGTTTGTAGTATGAACCATCAAACGAAAAATAGTTTTGATTAAGTACTATTTCTAGTAGTAACATTAGCTGATTAATTTTCTTTATTTCTAAGGTATTATTATTTATTAAATTTTGTTTGAGTATTTTTAAAGTTTCAGCTATAGGGACATTGGTATACAGATCCACTATGTCAAATGAAGCTAGCTTGTAACTATGCTTAATATTAATATGACGTAATTTTTCAATAAAATCTTTATAACCTTTTATACTCTGGTTATTATCTAAGCTTATATGTTTTTTGATTATTTTAACCAAGGTTTTTGCTACTTTATAGCTTGGAGCGGTTGTATAATTTACTAAAGGTCTAATTGGTGTGTCTTTTTTGTGTACTTTGGGTAACCTTTTAAGCATGGTGCACTAGCTTTTATTGGTTTCAGTGAATAGCATATATGTTTCTCAAATAGATCTGTACATTTATTTATTGTTTTATTCAAATCTAATGTGTATTTTTTGGTGGGATCATTATTTAACTTTGTTATGTTATTATTACTAATGAATTTGTATACCTTTTGTTTATATTCATCTAAGTCTAACAATGCTATAGTATTGCCTTTATCAACCTTCGTTAAGTAAATGTTATTTTGTATGAGTTTTTTATTTAGCTTTATAGCTGTTAGTTGTTCATGTTTTGTTGTTGTATAATTTAATTTCTTTTGTTTATGATAATTATTATTAATTGCTTTATTGAATTTATTATTTATTAATATACGTAGTTCATTTCGTTCATTTAAGTCAGGAACACACTTAATTACAGATTCGGCTTCAACTATTTCTTTAATTATGTTATTTTTATTTTTAAGATTCGGTGGAAAATTGTAATTCAGTCCCTTATTGATAAGATTTTCCTCTGTGTTCGTGAGAACCATGTTAGTCATGTTTATCAGTCTAGGGTAGAAAGCATGTTTTTCATTATCGTTGAATTTATCGTTGTTTTGATTGCTTATCAGACGGCCAATTTTATTAGTTTGTTTATTCTTCTGGAATCTAATCTTATCCTTAATGTACTGATTAATACGTTGCATGATTGTATCGCATAGAGCAGGGTGAACATTATTATATAGTTCTAAATGTGTTTTATATACAGCTGAGTTCAATGAGATTTTCTTCCTATATAAGAATTTAATTTCTTCCTTTATTCTGTATTTACTTGCAAATTGCTCAGTTTTTCTGGCCATTCTAGAGGTTTCGTTAATTTTGATTTTAGCGTAATTTGGGATAAGATTTTTATATAGACAGATTTTATTAAATTTAATATTTAAATTAGTTTTAAATAGTTTTAGTTTTTGATTTTGAAGTGTATACGCAATTTTTACCTGGTAAGGTTCCAATTTCAATTTATTCATGTTTAACGTACCGAGTCACTATATGGTTAATATAATTAAATTACCTTATTCGGTCCACCTTAGTGACACTAGCTGCTGTCGGTTAATGACGCGTTTCGGGATAAAATCCCATCTTCAGATACACAATTATCAAACTTTAAATGTATACCACAATTTGTGGTTTGTCATAATTTTAAAATATTTAAAATCTTTTAAATAAAATATATAAACAAAAACGTAACAACGGAATCGTTCAGAGCGTCCGCATGCATGCACGCTGTATTACGACTTCCTCACGACTGGCTATACTTATCATTAAACCGTATAGCAGTGTCAAACAGGTTATTAGAACCGAAGTTCATTTGATCATTTAATAAGTTATTTTTGGTCATTGCGTTTTTTGTAGCTTTGTATATTTCGAACTCCTCTAGACTATCCATTAATTTACCCTTCTTGCAAGTATGCAACGCCACGAAATTGTTTTCGAAACTAGTATAACTATGATCATTTTCTATTAAATGTTGTGCATAACTGGAATTATTATTATTTGTTTTTGGAATGTGCTCTAAAAATCTTGTGTAAAAATCTCTGCCGGATTGGCCAATGTAGAATGCTGCACAATTATCACATTTAATTTTATAGACACCTGATTTATTTTTTAAAGGAATATTTATTTTAGTTTTGAAAAAATTTTTAAAATTTTACAGGTTTTGAATGAAATAGTATAACCTTTACTTTTAAAAACAGATTTTAAAATATTTGGCAACAAGCCAGTATAATTAGCTGAAATGAATTTTTTATGGTTTTTATTATGTTGGTTAATAATATTGGTATTTTTATTTTCTAAACGTTTTTTATGTTTCATTATCATTTTATCGACTATTACTGGCCTGTAACCATTATTTAGAGCTATTTGTTTTATAATATTTACTTCTTGATCATAGTCTTCGTTATTAAGGGGAACACTAAGTAATCTGTCAATAAAGCTGTTAAATGCAGCCATTTTTTGGGCTGGAGGATGAAATGACTTAGCATGTATAACCGTACCTGTGTATGTGTGCTTTCTGTATATTTTGTATGTCAGTTCATTACCGTTATTCGTTATGGTTAGATCCAAGAAATTAATATTTTTGTTATTTTCAATTTCCATAGTGAATTTTATTGTCTTATGTATTTTATTTAAATAATTATTAAACGACTCGAGCTGTCTATTGTTACCATTGAAAATAACAAAGGTGTCATCCACATATCTTGAATAATATACTATTTTTTTGTCAAAATAATTGTTTTTTAAAATTTTAGTATTTTCTAGATGATTCAAATAAATATCAGCAAGGATACCTGAGAGTGGAGAACCCATTGCTAGGCCCTCGTTTTGTTTGTAGTATGAACCATCAAACGAAAAATAGTTTTGATTAAGTACTATTTCTAGTAGTAACATTAGCTGATTAATTTTCTTTATTTCTAAGGTATTATTATTTATTAAATTTTGTTTGAGTATTTTTAAAGTTTCAGCTATAGGGACATTGGTATACAGATCCACTATGTCAAATGAAGCTAGCTTGTAACTATGCTTAATATTAATATGACGTAATTTTTCAATAAAATCTTTATAACCTTTTATACTCTGGTTATTATCTAAGCTTATATGTTTTTTGATTATTTTAACCAAGGTTTTTGCTACTTTATAGCTTGGAGCGGTTGTATAATTTACTAAAGGTCTAATTGGTGTGTCTTTTTTGTGTACTTTGGGTAACCTTTTAAGCATGGTGCACTAGCTTTTATTGGTTTCAGTGAATAGCATATATGTTTCTCAAATAGATCTGTACATTTATTTATTGTTTTATTCAAATCTAATGTGTATTTTTTGGTGGGATCATTATTTAACTTTGTTATGTTATTATTACTAATGAATTTGTATACCTTTTGTTTATATTCATCTAAGTCTAACAATGCTATAGTATTGCCTTTATCAACCTTCGTTAAGTAAATGTTATTTTGTATGAGTTTTTTATTTAGCTTTATAGCTGTTAGTTGTTCATGTTTTGTTGTTGTATAATTTAATTTCTTTTGTTTATGATAATTATTATTAATTGCTTTATTGAATTTATTATTTATTAATATACGTAGTTCATTTCGTTCATTTAAGTCAGGAACACACTTAATTACAGATTCGGCTTCAACTATTTCTTTAATTATGTTATTTTTATTTTTAAGATTCGGTGGAAAATTGTAATTCAGTCCCTTATTGATAAGATTTTCCTCTGTGTTCGTGAGAACCATGTTAGTCATGTTTATCAGTCTAGGGTAGAAAGCATGTTTTTCATTATCGTTGAATTTATCGTTGTTTTGATTGCTTATCAGACGGCCAATTTTATTAGTTTGTTTATTCTTCTGGAATCTAATCTTATCCTTAATGTACTGATTAATACGTTGCATGATTGTATCGCATAGAGCAGGGTGAACATTATTATATAGTTCTAAATGTGTTTTATATACAGCTGAGTTCAATGAGATTTTCTTCCTATATAAGAATTTAATTTCTTCCTTTATTCTGTATTTACTTGCAAATTGCTCAGTTTTTCTGGCCATTCTAGAGGTTTCGTTAATTTTGATTTTAGCGTAATTTGGGATAAGATTTTTATATAGACAGATTTTATTAAATTTAATATTTAAATTAGTTTTAAATAGTTTTAGTTTTTGATTTTGAAGTGTATACGCAATTTTTACCTGGTAAGGTTCCAATTTCAATTTATTCATGTTTAACGTACCGAGTCACTATATGGTTAATATAATTAAATTACCTTATTCGGTCCACCTTAGTGACACTAGCTGCTGTCGGTTAATGACGCGTTTCGGGATAAAATCCCATCTTCAGATACACAATTATCAAACTTTAAATGTATACCACAATTTGTGGTTTGTCATAATTTTAAAATATTTAAAATCTTTTAAATAAAATATATAAACAAAAACGTAACAACGGAATCGTTCAGAGCGTCCGCATGCATGCACGCTGTATTACGACTTCCTCACGACTGGCTATACTTATCATTAAACCGTATAGCAGTGTCAAACAGGTTATTAGAACCGAAGTTCATTTGATCATTTAATAAGTTATTTTTGGTCATTGCGTTTTTTGTAGCTTTGTATATTTCGAACTCCTCTAGACTATCCATTAATTTACCCTTCTTGCAAGTATGCAACGCCACGAAATTGTTTTCGAAACTAGTATAACTATGATCATTTTCTATTAAATGTTGTGCATAACTGGAATTATTATTATTTGTTTTTGGAATGTGCTCTAAAAATCTTGTGTAAAAATCTCTGCCGGATTGGCCAATGTAGAATGCTGCACAATTATCACATTTAATTTTATAGACACCTGATTTATTTTTTAAAGGAATATTTATTTTAGTTTTGAAAAAATTTTTTAAATTTTACAGGTTTTGAATGAAATAGTATAACCTTTACTTTTAAAAACAGATTTTAAAATATTTGGCAACAAGCCAGTATAATTAGCTGAAATGAATTTTTTATGGTTTTTATTATGTTGGTTAATAATATTGGTATTTTTATTTTCTAAACGTTTTTTATGTTTCATTATCATTTTATCGACTATTACTGGCCTGTAACCATTATTTAGAGCTATTTGTTTTATAATATTTACTTCTTGATCATAGTCTTCGTTATTAAGGGGAACACTAAGTAATCTGTCAATAAAGCTGTTAAATGCAGCCATTTTTTGGGCTGGAGGATGAAATGACTTAGCATGTATAACCGTACCTGTGTATGTGTGCTTTCTGTATATTTTGTATGTCAGTTCATTACCGTTATTCGTTATGGTTAGATCCAAGAAATTAATATTTTTGTTATTTTCAATTTCCATAGTGAATTTTATTGTCTTATGTATTTTATTTAAATAATTATTAAACGACTCGAGCTGTCTATTGTTACCATTGAAAATAACAAAGGTGTCATCCACATATCTTGAATAATATACTATTTTTTTGTCAAAATAATTGTTTTTTAAAATTTTAGTATTTTCTAGATGATTCAAATAAATATCAGCAAGGATACCTGAGAGTGGAGAACCCATTGCTAGGCCCTCGTTTTGTTTGTAGTATGAACCATCAAACGAAAAATAGTTTTGATTAAGTACTATTTCTAGTAGTAACATTAGCTGATTAATTTTCTTTATTTCTAAGGTATTATTATTTATTAAATTTTGTTTGAGTATTTTTAAAGTTTCAGCTATAGGGACATTGGTATACAGATCCACTATGTCAAATGAAGCTAGCTTGTAACTATGCTTAATATTAATATGACGTAATTTTTCAATAAAATCTTTATAACCTTTTATACTCTGGTTATTATCTAAGCTTATATGTTTTTTGATTATTTTAACCAAGGTTTTTGCTACTTTATAGCTTGGAGCGGTTGTATAATTTACTAAAGGTCTAATTGGTGTGTCTTTTTTGTGTACTTTGGGTAACCTTTTAAGCATGGTGCACTAGCTTTTATTGGTTTCAGTGAATAGCATATATGTTTCTCAAATAGATCTGTACATTTATTTATTGTTTTATTCAAATCTAATGTGTATTTTTTGTGGGATCATTATTTAACTTTGTTATGTTATTATTACTAATGAATTTGTATACCTTTTGTTTATATTCATCTAAGTCTAACAATGCTATAGTATTGCCTTTATCAACCTTCGTTAAGTAAATGTTATTTTGTATGAGTTTTTTATTTAGCTGTATAGCTGTTAGTTGTTCATGTTTTGTTGTTGTATAATTTAATTTCTTTTGTTTATGATAATTATTATTAATTGCTTTATTGAATTTATTATTTATTAATATACGTAGTTCATTTCGTTCATTTAAGTCAGGAACACACTTAATTACAGATTCGGCTTCAACTATTTCTTTAATTATGTTATTTTTATTTTTAAGATTCGGTGGAAAATTGTAATTCAGTCCCTTATTGATAAGATTTTCCTCTGTGTTCGTGAGAACCATGTTAGTCATGTTTATCAGTCTAGGGTAGAAAGCATGTTTTTCATTATCGTTGAATTTATCGTTGTTTTGATTGCTTATCAGACGGCCAATTTTATTAGTTTGTTTATTCTTCTGGAATCTAATCTTATCCTTAATGTACTGATTAATACGTTGCATGATTGTATCGCATAGAGCAGGGTGAACATTATTATATAGTTCTAAATGTGTTTTATATACAGCTGAGTTCAATGAGATTTTCTTCC
Source organism: Magicicada septendecula (assembly GCA_034769895.1). Taxonomy (NCBI): domain Eukaryota; kingdom Metazoa; phylum Arthropoda; class Insecta; order Hemiptera; family Cicadidae; genus Magicicada; species Magicicada septendecula. The sequence goes on from CM068370.1 coordinate 80,736,561, forward strand.
TATATAAGAATTTAATTTCTTCCTTTATTCTGTATTTACTTGCAAATTGCTCAGTTTTTCTGGCCATTCTAGAGGTTTCGTTAATTTTGATTTTAGCGTAATTTGGGATAAGATTTTTATATAGACAAATTTTATTAAATTTAATATTTAAATTAGTTTTAAATAGTTTTAGTTTTTTGAACGTAGGATTCTGTAATTTGAAATAGGATTCGGTGTATTGAACGTACACCTTCCCGCGTCTTGAGGTGTCCTCGCGTTTACACAGGTGTATGTTATACATAGGTTTACATAGGTGGGAAGATATACCTTCCCTAAGCGGATATCTTGGCTTTCGCGAGACTAGCACTAGTTAAATTAATTATTTTAGTTTTATTTATCTGAGTTCTTGTACCAAAAGGATATTAGCAAACGGGCAACTCGTCGCTAAGATTCCCTACTCGTAACCCTTATATAAGAACGTATTCTGCTACGAAAAACGCACACAGGGAGAAAGTCTATTTAGGTCGAGCTGGTAGATGGAATTGTCTGAAACGTCCTTGACGGAGACCCAATCTTAATGAAAATTGGGGCCGCTGATTGGTCGAAACCCCTAACACGTGATTAATGGGTTAAACTGATAGATATAAGTCCTGAACAAATTGGCACAAAGCTGCAGAAGCAAGTATAGATTTTATCTAGAAATTTTATTACTTTTAGAAGATAAGAAATCTATAGAAAGATGAATTTTGCTAAAAAATACATATTAAAATAATCTGTTTCGAGTCTTTGACAAAAGAAAAATATAGCGCTAATTTAGATGCATGCGCTGTCCAAGTCTCCATTCAATACGTTAGTTTTAACCAGAGTTATTCACATAAATACGAATAACACGCGCACTCGCACACCAAATTCGTACTTGACATGACAGAAAATAAATGTATGGGCATTCTGACACATAACAGTTAATTACCCATTTCTTAATTCCAAACTTATAGCTACTTTACAAAATTTAAACAAAATCAATTTTCAACATATCTACAACGTCATAAATTGGTATAAAACATGTAGTCCTGGCTACAGATAGGTACCCTTTCTGCGATGTTCCATTGCAATGTATATACACATTTCAATCGATAAAAGCTTCTAGTCATGCTGAGCGTATCTTCCCACGCTTAAAATAATACAATAAATATTCCAGTCTACTGGTATATTGTTCACTGTCAATACGATTGATATTTTAGAGGTAAAATGTCAGAGGAATCATCCGTTTCGGGCGCGTATTTGGATTTCTTGAAAACGCAAATTTTACTTATCTTTGTAACAAGATAATACTCCTTCATGGAGACAGTCTCGAGTGTAAGCTCCGCTCCTGAGATAAACGTTACTGCTACCGTTATTTACGTTGTTTAGATGTAACGTTACTGTAACCTAAGCTAGCACTCGTGATTAGTTATATCATATTCGACTGATTAGTTGTAATTTCAATAACTGTCTATAGAACAGTCAAAAACAAAACTTGTTAGTTGATTGTACCACATTAATAGAGCAGGCTCCCTCTGTACTTGTAAAGGGCCTTAGTGGCGGCCTCTTTATGATTTTATCCTAGAATGTAGGGAATTTCGTTAACGTTTGCTGTCTTGTCGCCCAGGCAAGTATTCTAAACACATCCTTCTGTTTTTATAATTCTGGAAATGGCATCATCTCTCATAGTTCGTCTGGCCTGTCTTTATTATTCCTACCATAGTTCTTTCCGTATTCAACTCCGCTGTCCGCAGAATTTGGCAATCAGCATGGTGTTTAGTGACCGTATTTATGCTCGATGGGTTATTGCAGTAAGTATAGACCGCTTTATAGTGTTTAAACCCATCCGGGTCTCGCAAGGAAACGTTCTTTACGAAAGTAAAAACTATAACTTAAATTTAGATTCGACAGAAGTAAAGATTCGACACTTCAGTCCGTAAGAGATACCTGTGCACCCAAAATGATCCCTGTCGTTAATTCCGCTTTTCTCTAAACAGGCGTAAGAAGAATTTAAGATCATATCTCAGATTTCATCGTGTTTTACTGTGTATAAAGATTTTTGAATTGTAAATCTTAATAATCTTCGACGCGTTAGTTTGCAGAATTTGAAAGGTATTGCAACTCAGTTCATCGGACTGCAAATGAGAATATAAACATGTGTAGCCTACGGAAACTAAATGAATTCTGTCAAGGCTGATGATGTTTGAAATGAGATCGTATAATAACTTCAGGCTGTAATAAGATTTATGTTGGACGCAAGACCTGACGTACACCTTAACAGGAGTATTCTATTAGAAAGGAGTCACAACATAGGTATCTGGTTATGATAAAATCACGTTATTAAAAACGAAATAGGAGCTCCACATAAGATGTATACTCTCAAGATTACTTTACTAAAACAAATTGTGAAGTATGACCCTCCAGACACACGGGGTACTGGAAAGACGAAAAAATGGATGCGTTATTTGTTCTGAATGTGTGTTCGTAATGCTTACAAGTTAGTGAACAAGAAGAAGAAAAAGAATAAGAAGAAGAAGAAGATGATGATGATGATGCAAGTTCAAAAAAGTAAAAATTTAATAAGTGCGGCAAGAAGATCGAGAACATACAACTAACGTAATTTTAAGCTCGTTAGAGAGACACACAAAAAGACGTAGGACTCCCAGGGGAGCAGCAGTAGGCAGTTCTGTATCGCGGACTTTCCTGTTGGCCGCGTCTCTAATGAACGCCCGATCGTATCACTACCACTGCCACTTGTACGTACTTGTTTGTTAAACGTCGCTGAAATTATTATACCCAGCAGAGCTGCTGCTTGATATTTTTAACGTTTTCATAATTCCTTCTCCGTCGGTACCAAACTTTCTTCGTATAGATGTAACTTTCTTATTTGTACAAATACGTTTTCTTCTTCATTGTCGTTACTGAACTCTCTGTATATATATCATAATTGCAACTTAAATTTTGTATTTTAATTTTAATATATATGTATAACCATTTATATTTCACTATTGCTTCTGAATGCCTGCCTCACTTTGTGTAGAATGAGTATGGTAAGGAGTATTATTGAACATTATATACATTTGTGCATATAATTAATGAGAACTGTAGTAAAGAAATAATATCAAGTAATGCATTTTTAGACGATTTTGTAAATTTCCGAAGCCACTTGTATTTCGGTTTTGTCGGCTATCCGGATTGTGCTACGTACTTCGTCATAACGTCTCAAAAGTCACCAGTCGTCCTTTGATGTAGCGGTGTTACCGACGCTCTTACGCTTCAGTGCGGTTGCAGTCATAAACTGCTTACGTAGATGAAAACCTCTATTTTGTAACATACATTATGCCCAAATTCTACAATTAAACATACATATTATTATTGGTATCCAAGTCACTTTGTTATTTATAAATTAAAAAATTACCTTAGATCCGTCGTGTGACTTTATTTTATATTTAGAATTGCGTTTCGAAACATGTGTTCCATCATCAGATTACTTCATTCGGTTGAGATCGTCAAATGTTAAAATCACATACTCAATTGTTAAAAACACACGTCAGTATGGGTTCACGCCCTATGAAGGCTGAGTATCCGGTTTTAACAATTGAGTATGTGATTTTAACATTTGACGATCACAACCGAGTGAAATAATCTGATGATGGAACATATGTTCCGAAACGCAATTCTAAATGTAAAACAAAGTCACACGACGGATCTAAGTTAATTTATATTCTACAATTAACAACTATTTATTTGATATTTAGAAGTGTTTTTCAGGTACCAATAGGCCTACGTATCTGTTGAAAGTGCAATACAGTATGAAGGGAGAAGCCGTCCAATGGTAACAGTACCGTAGGTACCAATATTTAATGGCTTTGGAAGATTAGGGATTTGATATTAAGAATTGAAGACCGTCCAGAAGAGTTCGTAGAATATTTGATTGCTGCCTCTGGGTAATGTGAAGTGTTCGATGGACAGACACAACCTCACGGCTGAACTCCGTACGCCCATAGAGATTTGAGTGTGGTCTTTAATAGTATTTTGCCCTTAAAAATTTTGATTTTCGTCCAAGAAGCGACTAAGGCAATAAATTTGTTGGGGGTGAAGTTTTATCTGTTTTTTTTTTTTAATGTGTGGCTTCAAGGGAAGCCTATGAATTTGACCTCGCACTATGTTCGTATAAGAAGAAATAAGGGCGGTGTAGTAGGCTACATGTTTAGGCTACATGTTTGTTTGAGGGGCATAGTGGGAAGGGAAGGTCAGAGCAGGAATATATGAATGAGACAAAAGGAGGAGAAGGTACGCGGTGATTAAGAGACTGCCTTCGGAAAGGAAGAAATTGGAAGTTCACCAACCACCTGGTTGAGGAGGAGAAGAAGAAGAAGAAGAAGAAGATATGAAGGAGTGTTTTGTAATTAAATGGCTACAACATAATCATAAGTCCGCTGCATTTCTCTTATTACACATTGTAATTTTGAAGGCGCTCTTAGATTTCATAGATTGAACGTTAGAGAAATAATGAAAAGCCTGGTGGATATCTGTGGTATGCGAATTATAAGTGCACATTCCTCTTGTTAGTTTGATAAGAGATCGTATCTGTCGATCGCGTTCTTAGCAGTTTGCTATCCATTTAATTGGTTTAACCGATTATCATTTGCAGTCTGTTGTACCACCTTTTTCGCGGTTCCAAATGATGATTAATACGATTAAAACGGAACAAAAACATATGGTCTAGTCAGGAAATGAATCTCATGAATCACACAAGGGAGATAGAGAGAATTTTTACAATAGAGGGTGGCGACGGTAGCAGGGGTAGAGTTGCCTACCTACCCTTGCATTAGCTTTATCTGGTGGTAGTTCGTTAATGTAACAGCGGTGCATACATAGAGTATACAGTAGTGACGTCTCTCTCTCTCTCTCTCTCTCTCTCTCTCTCTACATATATATATATATATATATATACATATATTTCTATCAGTAAAATGGATGCTACTAGTATCATCCACCGCATAGGGGTGAGATGAATTTTGTTCCCTTTTTTTACCAACAAATTTTACTATTATCAACGATCTTACAACTCCCCTTGTTGTAGTATTATATGTACTATGTGTGTACGGTACAACTCTTGTTATTAGTAGAGGTGGCTGGGGTTTCTCATCCTCGCGCGCGCGCGTACGCACGGATATAAAAATTACGTCAGGTTTTTATGAACCCTGTTGTTGCTTTTTATTTATAAGCGTCAGTAATTTATCCCGGCAAGAGGGTCAGTTACCCCTTTTTGTTACCCTCTTTTGCGCTTTCCACCGACAACAGTGACCTGATAACAGTATAATTTCACAAAAATGTACAATAGAAGAATGTACCCGTTATTACTGTACTTCTGTGAAATAGCTGCCTCTCTCTTGAAATTACATTTGCGTAAATTTGAAATGTCTTTCTGGCAGATGCATTAGCTTACGTTTAAAGGCATAATTTAATTATCTAAATAATACTTTCATTTAAATACGATTGTAGAAAATAAGATGATTATTTAATCGTTTGTTTACGTAGTGGTGTATTGCGTTATAACATGCAAAGCAAATTTGGGTGTGAAGCAAAAACAAATAGGAGTTTTTTTTAGAAGGAGTATAGTTAGGCAAATAAATAACATCGTTATGCGGATGATACCTTCATATTCACAGATAGCTTAGAGGGGCTGCCAACAAAGTAATGAATAGAGTGACAGAAAGCAGCCGTCGATATGGTCTAGACATCAATGTTAATAAAACGAAGCTAATGATTGTATCTAAGAACAAGTTTACAAACTGCACCCTTAATATAAACCAAAAGCCAGTTGTACGTGTAAGCCAATTTACATATCTTGGTACTATAGTCAATGAACAACGGGACCACTCTCAAGAAATAAAGAGCAGAATTGAAAAGGCAAGAGCATTGTACACTAGAATGAGCAATTTATTCAAAACTCACGATTTAACAATAAACACAAAGATGAGACTTCTACGCTACTACGTATTCTCGGTCCTCTTCTACGGTGTAGAATCTTGGACTTTGACTGATGCCACAACTAAGAAATTGGAATCTTTCGAAATGTTGCTCTACCGTAGAATACTGAGCATTTCATGGACATCACGTATAACTAATTTTGAAGTTCTTAGACAGATGAAGAAAAAAGGGAAGTTACTAACACAGTGAAGATAAGAAATCTTCAGTATCTGGGACATGTCATGAAAAGTGAACAGAGATTTTACTTGTTGCAGTCCATACTAAAGGGAAAAGTACTTGGAAAGAGAGGAGTTGGGCGACCGAGAGGCTGAGAAATTTAAGGACCTGGTTTGGCATGAATACAACTGATTTATTCCGTACAGCAGTGCAGAAAGTGAAAATAGCCTGTATGATACCCAACATCCGAAACGGATAGGAACTATCAGAAGAAGAAGAAGATAGTTAGGCAAGGTGACGAACTTACCTGCGAGGAAATCAGATGAGCGCGAATGGAGTTAGGCGCTCGTTATAGATATAGTGGATAAAGAGGACAAGCTCGGGTTATTTAGAAAAGAAACGATTAGGATGGTAAGACGCAAGGAGAGCAATAATAAGTGCAGGCACAGAGACCAAGGTCATGAAGGTAATAGAGAAGTGAAATAGTTAAGGCAATATGAAGAAGGAAATTAAAAGGTAGAGACTAGAAGATCAAAGACGATTGAGGATAGGTTGTTACGGGTGGAAGACAGGTGTTACGGGATTAAGGATAAATGTTATAGGACGGCTGTAAAAGTGTGTGTGTGTGTGTGTGTGTGTGTGTGTGTGTGTGTGTGTGTGTGTGTGTGTGTGTGTGTGTGTGTGTGTGTGTGTGTATGTGTGTGTGTGTAAACGGAGACGCATAACATCAGCACGACATAGAAGATGGAAGGCCTATGGCTTAACATGGACGAAATAAGTATTTAAGAGCACCTACAAGCATCGTTTTCCAAGTCTGCCATTGTTCAAGTCATTCACGATGATAAAGCACGTCCATTCTGTCCTTCATTTCTGCTATATCTGCATGATAAGAAATTTTTCAATCCAAGCCAGAAAACAACAGACGTGAGATGCAGAAATATGTTCTCGCTGGTTACGTAAGACCAGAAGCTAGCTTTAACTAGTAATCGCCGAAATAGATAGATTTTTAATTTTCATGTACGCGCGCGAATACACTTTTACCGCATAATTTTTCATTTTCCATAACTATAGTCTTATTTGCAAAGTTTCGCTTCATCAGTTGTGAACCATCTTTGTAATCAATTTATAAGACTAGTCCCCAGAACCTTCGTTTCGTTTCCTTTTTTCCGGCACAGATTTGGCCACAACCAGTTTTTTTTGGCCAGTGGCTACAACCACTGGGATAAATCATAAATCGAGCTTTTCTCACATTCTCTTCCTAACTTGCTGATACGCTGTTGTAGAAATTATTCTTTGCGTTTATTATTATATAATAGTATGACGCCGCTAAATAAAAAGCTGTCCAGCCATCATCAGTATCTGTCGTGTAAGAGTGAGATATTATTTGGTTCGTCCTTTTCCTCTGTGCTGGGTAGTAGAGTTCCTCACTACAATGGATATTGTGCCCAGTATTGTTCTGACTTTAAAGAAGGCATTCGAACGTTACGATAAGTATTGCGGTGAGGTTAGCGATAGGCATACGGCCATTCGTTTACGTGGGAACAATCCGTAGGAAGATCATTCGTTAACCGGAATGAAGAACTCGCAGGTCACCTAAGGCGATTCGTTTGATGCTTTAATGTTGCTGAATGACGAACTGAAGACTCAAAAACAGGCGTAAAGAATGAACCATGAACAGCGGACGTAACCAACTTGCTGAACTTTCGTGCGGTTGGCTTGCATTTACGCATTATGTTGCAGGGTGGTCGTGCCGTATGTGCAATGCAAATGTTAATGATAATGTAATTGTGAAGCGCGGAACAAGTGCCTAAGGGAAGAGGTGTGTGTGTGTGTGTGTGTGTGTGTGTGTGTGTGTGTGTGTGTGTGTGTGTGTGTGTGTGTGTGTGTGTGTGTGTGTGTGTGTGTGTGTGTGTGTGTGAGGAGCAGACAAAGGGTGTGCGAACTTAGCCTTCATTGCGCGCATTTTGTAACAATTTTGCATATCAAACACACATTTGATAGAAGAAGAAGAAACACTTTGCGTTGGCTGTCGACACAGCACAAAGTGTTGCAGGTTGGGTCGGTGGGCGGAGGAAGGAAGGGTGGGTAAGCCTTCGTGACGAGAGATTCTAAGAGGGCTAACACGAATAAAAACTCTTTCGCTTTCCAATTTATAAAATAACGAATGGAATACATAACATTCTCTCACTCTTGTGTGGTGTGGTGAGAAAAGCAGCTCTCTGTGATGATTTCATCTGGGCGAAAAAATAAAACAGTGAAGCGGGTGAAAGAGTTGGGGCTGGTGAGAGAGAGAGAGAGAGAGAGAGAGAGAGAGAGAGAGAGAGAGAGAGAGAGAGAGAGAGACTCGAGTATCACGTAATACTGGAAACTTGTAACGCCTACGGGAATCAAGGTGTAGTGAATTTTTTGATAACTTTTAAAGAGAAAACCGTTCTTTTTTATTGTGTACCGGTACTTTCCATTGTGTTTTGATTTGAATTCATGTGAGCGTACATGCGTGTGATTGCGCGTTTTCACGGATATATGATCTCTGAATTACTGCTGCTAAGTAAAGTATTCTGCACCCTTGTTGTAGGCCCTATTTATAAACAGTTCCGCCACAATATATCGTTTTGAAAAATGGAAACGATTATTTCAAGCAACGTGGAAACTGTTCCTACAATCTCCATTTGTTCCATGTCTGGAACTTATAGTAAAAATAATAAAGAAAAAACTGATTGTTAATATTCGGGAAAAAGGTAGGATTAATGTAGGCACGTTTTTGCGAGCATCCAAATTTGAAGGGTATAACCATACTTGAATAAAATCGAGGGCAGAATATCGTTAGGGCGAAGACGTATTTCTTGGATGAAAAGCCAGCGAGAGTGTTGCCGTATCACGTTTGTAGACTTCAGTGGCGGCTGGTAGTTGAAAAATTTGGGAGTTGCAGATGGGTTGGATGGAATAACATTGTTTTATTCTCTGAATAGAAAATGTCTAAGTTTCCTCCCCTCGAAACAATACACAAGGAGAGCAAGAGCGAAATAATGCAATTTTAGTGTCACACCTACGTAACCAGGAATATGTATTGTATAAATCTTTTTTAAATTTACGATTAAATATTCTGTAACCTGATTTTACATGTTGATTAGAAAGTGAAAGGTCTGGTCTAGGCCTACCTACTCTCTTAATTTCAATTTTTTCCTCAATAGGACCTAAACTGAACGACGTTTCGTGTTTACCAACAAACAGACTGGTGGCGCCGTGACGCACAAGCGGGGTTTGCAGTCCCTAAGCACACCAAGCGAGCCTATACCATTGTAATAGGAACACCCGAGTCTAGCCAGGCAGAGCACTATTCCATTGTATTTCCCCATATACAAAGTGTGTCAAAGTTGGTGCATACACCGCGGCAAGAGCGTGTACGGTTTTTAGTAATTGCTTTGCGCTTTTCAATCGGCAAATGATTAATTACGACGATTTAGCTTCAACAACTATTATTACTTATTGTTTTATTCATAATTCTATAATTTAAAATGCAATTCCGGAATTATTATTGGTTGTACAGCCGTGCAACCTACGCACGGACGCCACTGGTAGAGTTATTCAGACGTCTGTACAAAGTTCGGGCTAACCACGATTATTGCCGTCCTCCGTGTGCAGACTGTTGGAGGAAGACAGTCACAGGTCGGACAGAAGGTAGTCGCGTACAGTGTACAGTATGATTGTCTCGTATTGATTGAGTACAGAGAACGCATTGATTGTCGTATTCAGTTACATATGTTTTGCTGGACGGTATCCAATATCGTCAATGTTTTCCTTGCTCAACCGGAAGTAGTTTTATACTGCATGAGGCCTTTTGCTGTCTGTGTGATATTTTTAAGTAGGCTACGATACTAGAAACTCGAAAATGAAGGAGGCGCCGAAACGAGTAACGATTAGGACAAGTACGAATGCCGACCTAACGTTTGGGTTGTATCAGTTCGATCTTGACCTAAAGTTTGTTCCCTCTTAGAGTGGACCCTAATGTACAGAAAGCGGAGTGATACAACAGAGAGGCATATACAGTAAAAAGTTAAAAATGTCTTAACAAACCCAAAGAATTATAACATCATTGACTATGTTTATAGGCCTACTTGTATTAATCTCAATTGTATTAAAAAAAGATGATATATTTTTAATCACTTAATAGTAGACTAATAATCAATTCTGAACTACTTTATTTCTTGCGGATGATTTAGTGATGCGGCCACTCATCTAACCAATCCGGTTCAAGTACAAGCACATGGTTTTGTTTATATCATCATCCACTCTAAGAGTGAACAAACTTTAGTTCTGCGGCGTAGCCACAGTATGTCGCTTTTTAACCATGCTAACTATAGCTTTAGCATACGTGGAAGTGAAGTCAAATCGGGAAAAAACGACCGAAATTAATTGGGTGTTTATGCTGAATGACATATTAGTCTCCAGCGCTTCTAAACTTCTCCTGCCGTATAACGTTATAACTTGTGAAAGAAATAGGACGAGAGTTCTCTACGGATGACAACGATGACTGCGAAGATTGAACAGATCTGTTTTTTCATTTTCCCTGTCTGTGTTTTTCATTGTATTGTGGCGGATGGCAAGGGTATCATAACGATGATGAGGGTGATGATAATAGTGATTAGATAATAGTGATTCTGGTGATGACAATATCAAAATTTTAAAATCATTTTTCATTTATTTCTCAAATAATAATTACTCAAACGATGTGTTCTGATAATATATGGCACATAAGATTAGCCATCTACCAACCTCCGAAACGAGGTAGGAAAAAGAAGCTACTTGTGAAACTCTAGTATCTGTTATAGACCTGACGGTAGAAATTGAACACTGACTTCGAGATGCGCAGTCGACAAACATCTTGTTGCCAGGCTAACAAAACTTTGCACATGCGCACAACAGTCTTGTACAGTGTTTTATAGTGCGAACATCGGCTGCAACAAGCCTGGTGAGATCATAAGAAGCATGTGTGTGTGATAGAAATAGAGGTAGTGCATGAGTGTGATAGTGTACTGTTATCGCGTTGTCTCTTTTCTTTTGTCACGTTGACTGTAGACAACGTTTAAGTGGTGGGGGGGTAATTCATTCGCTGGGTCGGTGCAGCCCAGCGAGCACGAAAGACTGTCGCGTTTCTACTAAGGAACGTTGTTCTGTTGTGAAAAACTATTCAAATATGGTGTACAAGATATTGTTACCAGCTTCGTATAATGAATGGTGCTTTCGCCTGCATTGTTAAGCAACCTTATTATTGTTATAATAATTACAATAGCTTTAGTTTTCAGCAAATTTTAATTTATCCTCTTAACAATGGATGGATTCCTTTTTTCCGCCAAGACTGTACGTCGGTGATGACGCTGAAATGACACAGCAACAAAAAAATAATACGAATTAAGCGGAAACTGGAAACTAATATAAATTACACGGTAAGACTGAGAGTAAGATACGTTCGTTTTGTAGCGTAAATATTATCTAAAATAAAAAAACAAAGGTTGACAACTATGCAGGGAAAAAGGTAGACAGACAGACAATGATGTATAGTACCTGGTATAAGGTTCTTTGTCGCGAACAGAGCTAATCACTTAAATCGATACAGTGTGGGCGGGGGGGGGGCTCTTCAGCTCGGGCTAATGAGTCAAAAGCAACCAACCACCCCAGTCTTGGCATTAGGCCGCCTGCCTGCCTTTATATTTGCATTCAACTTAAGATCCGCTGTCGTTCGTTTTCTAATTATCCTTGTCACAATCACTTTGTGACAGACGAGACGAAGCTGCTTGCGTTTTGTTACTAAGTGAAATGTACACTCCATTTTCTTAGGAGGGGGGGGGTGTTGTGTCTCCAACCCAAACACTGTAGTAGTGCTTAGTCGTGTTGGCAACATACAAAACGTATTAACTCCTAGGTAACGTCACACGCTCTCTCTCTCTCTCTCTCTCTCTCTCTCTCTCTCTCACACGCACACACACACACACACACACACACACACACTTCTGTGTATGAATTGTCAAGTTAGTCATCAGTCGAAGTGTTACAAAAACATGGTTATTGTAACACTTTATGCCACTACTAGCTGTTACCCGCGGCTTTGCACGCGAATGTTTGACTTTTAGTAACTATTTTAATATAATTTTTATTGGCTATATGTATATATGGCGTTCTGTCAGCTCGTATAACAATTTTGTACTCATTAGTCAAATTCTCTCCAAAGCTCTTTTCAACACTTGCACTATTTTAACTTGTACTAAATTATTATGTTGGTGCAACAGCCTTTGGAGATTTAAAAGTACCCGTTTATAAAGCCTTTGGAGATATTTATAAAGTACCTGTTAAATCAAAAACGCTAAATTCTTTATTTTAAGTGTTGCTGTGTTAGAAGCATTGTATAACACATTAAACGACGTTTTCCTCAACCATAGCTTTCATTTATTTGAGCAGTAAACTAAAAACCAAAAACCGTTATCACCTAATCTCACAAATGAAAACAACACGTGTTTTCGTTTTGCATTAAGTAATAGGACAATTTACAATTAGTACACTTCTTTTCCACATCGTAATATATCGATACAATCGGATATTATATAAAACACCTAAAATGTGCTGCAGGAACTGATAAAGGTACAGTTCCGATGCCGCTAAATATCTGTTTATTTACTTGTTACTATGGTAATTCATTCTGGTCTCCATGGTGTTGTTGACATCTTCATACGCGTCAACGGAAAAACAATTAGAAGGGTCTATATCGTGCGAACGGGCCAAATATCAAATTCCAAGTTAGACAGTATTTTTCGCCTTGTGTCAAAGTTACCTGTTCAAAATGTGGTGGCAATCGGTGTAACGGTGTGGATTTGTATTCAGTACACATAAATCCTCAGACTTTGAGTTTTATATATGTGGTATGCCACTATTAAACACTATGCAGTAGAGTAAAATAACTTTACGTTTTTCTTCCTGTTCCAGAGATACAGCTGTGTGCGAATCTTGGTTTCATGGTCGCGAACCATCGTTATTCAGTTTCTGAAACTTAGCCTTGTTATGTTATCTTCAACGCCACAAATCTGTCTTAATCTAGGCCTGCGTCTTTAGGTTTTCAACATAGGTTTATACTGCGCACTATATATATCTATCCATTTAAGTTTCATTAATTTTATAAACCAGACCATTGTTGATTATTCATGTGTCATAGAGTTCGTGGTGAAGCACCACCGTTCGCCATAAACACTTCTTGCAGTGGCAAAAACTATCTTCAGGTGTGTTTAACAGGCTCTCGCCTTTCTCACGTCATCTACCTATCAGACGAAAGTCTCAGCAGGCAATTGTGAGTGATAGATCTAGTCATGTTGTCAGATATCTGTGGTTTTTAAAAGTGGTGTTACAGGATCGTAGTAAGACGTATACGCTACCATAACCACACATTTGCCCTGATTTTGTCTGGTAGGCCTGTATCACCTATTTTCTCACTTAAAAATTGGTCCATAACAGTAAGCGTCACGAAATACCTGGAACGAAAAAGCAGTGTTGCTAGGTCAATCAAACCTCTTTTCACCACGTAGCAACCCAAAATTTCCCCACTGCCTCAGATATGTGCGCTTCAAGCAAGGAGTAGTATGTTAAAGAATACCTCTAATAAGTTGTTGGTGTCATTGAAACAACTTATATTGCAAACATTTAACGCGTTGCAATCGGTAAAAGTTCTATATAGATAAAATTAAATAAACACACTGCTATTTATGCACGGCGAATCTTATAATCGCCCTTTATAAAGGGGAAAGTCCTCTTCATACAAGGTAAATGGAGGTATGTGTCGAAGCCGCGAAAATACAGAATTCTTACCGTACAACAAAAGAATTGTAAATAACTTTATGTTTGGTATAGGTTGGTAAAAAAGACACGCCAGATAGAGCTAGTGCTAGTTATTATTATGATTGTTTTATAATTGGCAACTGAAATTCACCATCATCATCATCATCTTCACGGATTAAACCAAGGGTGGTTTGTTCCGGTCTCAAATAGGCAAAGATTAGAGCTGGTCACTCCAGCGCTTCCTCGGACGTCCCACACCTCTCCGTCTCCTCGGCTTATAGTTCCATAGTTGTTTGGAGATGCGGCAGTCATCCATTCGGCAAAGATGTTCCAACCGATTCAGCCGATGTTGGGTGATCCTGTCGAGTATGCACATAATGTTCAGTTCCTGCCTTATATCTGTGTTTCTTCTATGAACATGGAGAGTATACCCTGCCACGTGCCTGATAAATCTCATTTCAACCGCTTGCATGCGACTGGCCTGCCCTTTCGTTAAAATCCAATTCTCAAATCCATAAAGAAATGTGGGAAAAGCCATCACCTTGTAGAATTTTAGGCGTGTTCCTTTACTTACTGACTTAAGGGTTCGCGTAATGCTCCCGCACATAAGGTTGAACTTATCTAACTTATTCACAACGTCGTTGCTTGCATTATGAGACACACTTAGCAACTGAAATTGTAATGCTAAAACTAGTCGTACAGGATAACGGTTAGGTACTTCTAATGCATTTTCAAACACCTAGCATATTCAATTGTCTCGCCGATTGCGTCCGGCAAATTTGTTGTTGTTATCAGTCGTTTACTTGTTTGTATTTTATTATATTGATAGTTGGGATGTATATTTTTTTATAATGAAGTGTTTCTTGTTGGCTGCAGATAATAAATAACTATTAGTAGGTTTTGTTAGGTCGTCTGTAGTTGTGGCTAGGGGTGTCGGCGGTGGTGTCTGAACAACCACACAGCAGAACTCCACAATATGATTTTGACGAAGACGACGACGATGACGATAAGGTTATAAACGTTTAATAGCATGGTAATTTTTCTCGGACATATCTGTGTTGGTAGTTGAGAAATGTCTGTCGTTTGCAAACGGCTGTGTGTTAACGTAATCGATACAAGACATTATTGTGGAGTGTGCCCCGCCCTTGTTCAACAATGAGCACCGTACCTCGAACAAACATCTTAAACAATTATTACTACCATTCTTGTTAGCCGCCCACCGCCACCTGCGAATATTTACATTCTCTTAGGCGCCCTCTTCCCACCCCAGGACCGACCATTACCTACACCGCTCAACAGTTTGTCGTTTTATCTGCTTTTTTCTTTTTAATTTCAACGGAACAGCGAAGTAGCCAGTCAGTGTGGCTGCTACATAACTCTGTGACACCAGATCCTTCATACTACATACACACTAATTTGTAGTTGTGTTGTACAATTTTTAAATATATTACTGTATACGTGATGTATATTATAGTGTATAGTATGTAGGCCTATACTTTTTTACGTATGTTTCTATGTGTGTGTATATTTTTAAATTAATTTTCCGGGTTCCCGTTAATCTGTCCGTCTCCCAGTGGCGGCTGGTGGTTCCAAATTTTGGTAGTTGCAGTAGTTGGTTGAGTGGATGGGAGATCGGTTAAAAGACATTAAACTATCATAATCACAGAACCTCAAACAACGGGTAACGATTACCTTGAACCAGCGTAAACATTAAACCTGACACAACTTATAAATCAAGAAGGCTGTGCTGATTTAAGAAGGCTGAGTCACAGACGGTAAGTTGCAATATATTTGATTCATGACAAACGTTGCGCTACAGCGCTACTAGTGGAGCGTTGCAGAAACTTTGGAACCGCCTAGCTGACATTGATAACATAGGGCAGTTGTGAAGAGTAGCGCACGTCCTCTCACATGTTTGTGTAGGAAGCTCTGCCATATACTGTTGAAGTTGCAAACGGCCTACAACCACCAGCCTGCGCGCCACGTTTGAATTGTACGCGAACATTACCGCGTAGGATCTAATACGCTCTCCGTTGAAATTTATGATACTTTTAACTGCTTAATGTTTTCGTATATTATTTTGTAGTTTAGATATTCTATATTGGTGGTTGTGCAACGCTGCAACCATAACACCTGCCGCCACTGCTGTCTCCAACAGGTCCACGCTTTCGGTCTGATCCTGTTTATAGCTCGGAACATGTCACATTGTTACAAATGTATAAATACGGAAGAAAGGTAAAAAAAGACGAGGAAAATATCTGCGCAGATCGCGGGCGTGTTTCAAGTTCGTACACATTTCTGTGCATTAAGATGGCCTGAATATGCAGAAATAACTTAAGAATCTAGGTTTCCACTACAGGCAAGAAGATATAATCGCGGAAGGAGGAAGTAATCTAAGTAGGTCGAGGAAGGTTGGTACCCACAAAATAATACGTCATGAAACGGCGGTGATGTGTTGATGATGTTGATGGTGATGTTTATATGAACAACTCTCGTTGAAGGAACCGTGTAAACTTGTGTAATCACAAAAGGGTATCTCTTTTACAGTTTGCGGGACATTTCAACAATTCCTTAACACCAGTCACAACGCAGTGTAGTATTAAGTTGCTAAAATAAAGTACTGTGTTATCAGAGAATCACGTCATCTCGTCTCAAGCCACGAGAACTCTTGCCACACAGCTGCACGCTTATCCCGCAATCTCAGCGCACAAAGACAACGCTTTCTGCAATAAAGCAAGAGTTTATCACGTGATGATGACCTGTTAGTCGGTAACAAAAGTTGGTTATTCAAAACGCTGTATGTTTTGTTCTTGGAGTCGCAGGCTTTGTGTAATTTAAATTCTGCAAATAAGCTAAGGCTTCGTAAATTACACATACTATAATTCAGACGACATTTTCGTATTAGATAGTACGAACATTACCTAAAATATAAATTGTGTACGTATATAAATTGAATGACACTAAGAGAAGAAATATATTTGATCTGATATACCGCAGACCTCCCATTACCAACACCTCCAACAGCGCTTTGTATGCACTGAATACAATTTTCCCTAACCTCGATTCCTTCCTGTACATACTCAATTGGAAGTACTGGAAAACCGTTTCACAACGAACTTCCCTACAATTCACAGCCACCTCCATCAACAGAACTACCCGCAATAGCCGCAGACCTTCCTTCCTCATAAACCGTCTCCTTACCAAACTCGCTGGACGTCCTCCCAGAACTCCTCGCCGTCAGCGTCAGACAAATAGAAACATATAGAAACGCCTAATTCCAAATTATAAACATATTCAACCTACCATCCTTCCTGACCACACAATAATTTAAGTTTCCCTACCTTGTTATCAAGACTTTAACACTCTTCTTTGTGTCAACCCGCCTACCTATCGCCTCCTTCCAGCTTTGGCGACCTGCACTGCTCGTCCCATCTTGGACACACTGAAAAATAAATGAACAGTAATAACTGGCACTTCCATCAGCCTCTTCCTTCACCTACGTGGCTACAAACTACATCGACACACAAGTACACACGCACACCCACTACTCTAGCTTCTATGTGCCTCCACCTTCCGGGCTCCACTGGCGTGGTTCTCCCCACACCTTACCATTTGGCTGAAGGGGGCTTGTCCCACATCAGCCAAAGGCTTGTCTCCGGTCAGGTCTCAAACAACCCCCAAAAAAAGCCACGAAAGAGTGGAATCATCAATGGTACAAGAAAAAAATAATAACTTACTGTACACCTGAAAGGAGAAAAGTTGATTATCCGGATTCAGTGCACAATGGTGGCTACGTATGATAGTTTAGGAAATGATATCGACAGCGCCAGGAGTAGTATATTTAAGAGTTTTAAAAACAGACCTTAGAAACTGTACTCAGCATAAATATAAGGTTAATTATGGTGCGGTACCTTTAGTGTGACTAACTGTAACAGGTTGTTTGACAATTTCGTTATCTTGGAGAATGAGATATCGTAACAATATTTGATATATTTTCATAGTCACATAAATACACGTAATATTAACAATGAACTGAAAGGAGATGAAATATAAAATACTCTTATATATTGTTACGGCGGTCTAACTGATCGTCGTATGGTACAGTGGAAAAGAAAATACAAGACGCCAATTAAGTCACTAATCACCAGCTTTAATTATCACAATTAAACAGTTTGTAATCAACAAGATTAAAACTTACAACACATAAAATAAAAAAAATGTTCACACGCAGTAATAATGTCAACTAGTCTCGCACAATTATAAAACACATAACACCTTGCCACAATAATCCGAACCCCACTGGAATAAATCGCAACTCAGACTGACTGCTAAGCGCAGCTGTCGTTTAAATAGATAGCACAAGTGTTCCAGAATAATCCATCACTTTGGATGACTTGTTAAACAAACAGGAACTCCCGAAAATCCACTAGAAACAGTGTCCTTGAACACACTGCGCTGATCGGTACGGTCTGGTATAGACTCGGTAGTTGACGCGTAATTGTCTTTCATCGCAAAGTAGCGGCAATATGTACGCACGCACACACATTAAAGCTGGAATAGTCGCGATACTTGTAGAACGCTCCGTATTACGTAACACTTTTTCCGTTTAACGTAACAATATTTTCTTGAAAACGAGTGACAAAACAGTTTCCGGTTTTGGAAAGACACGTGGCGTAAGAATATCGTTTGGTGCTTGCAACGAGTGTCATAAAAAATTAATATTATTTATGATCATGAAGGCTTACACGAATGGGTGGGTGCGGGTGCGACGCCGTATCCACCCTAAAGCAACATCGACGACAACGACCACGACGATAATTTAAATTATTTTGTCATTAGAAACCACAAAAGTAACGTCACGGGCAGACGTATCTCCACATAACTGGCGTAATTAGCAAAACCTTCCCCGCTATTTTAGGTTAGCCTACTGTGCGAGCGGCAGTTACTATCTAGATACGACCTAAAGGGGAGAATTTAACCCTGAACAAACGAAATGTGGATGGAAACAAGTGTTATTAATTATTTGTGGTTGTACGACCTCCCTTCTATATAACTTTGTTCTGTTCACGTGTCGTCTTCTCTACGTATGCTCGAGTACTTACCGCGAGTCCAGACATCAGTGAAACTTTTCGTGAAAAGTTTGGGAGCTGCTAAGTGAATAAGCAGGATAGCATAAATCAGATTTAAAAAGTTTATTAACGTTGTAAGCTGAGCACGTGTGCTTTATCTTCCGTAAATTTGTTTCAATTGAGCGTTTGAGGGCAATTGAGTCCCTACTGAAAATGGGAAAAATATTTATTTTGTAACTTTTTTATTTATTCAGATTTTTTAATTATTGCACTAAATAAAGGATAACACTTTGTAACTGGAAAAAATATTTTAAGTACTAAAAGTTGAATTTTTTAACGTTTCTTAGCAACGTTTTTGGAATACTTTTCATTTTGATATTACAGAAAAACTAGTAGTTCTTTCTAGAGGTGTCATTTTGAAGGGGATAAAATTATCTAAAAAAACATATTTTTATTAGGATGTACTTAGAAACAATTTTTTTGTGAGGAAATAGTAAAATATTTAAAAAAATGTTTACATTTATAAATAAAAATTTATTACAAAGAAACTATAAGCCCAAATTAAATAAAAATACTTGCTTTTTAGGTCATTATATACCAAAAAGATCGGTGCAAAATTTCAGAGCAGTAAGTAAGATAGTTTTTTAGATACATCAAAAAGTATGTTTAAAAACATGAAAAATTGAATTTGCGGGAAACTCGTATTTTCTAAAAATGTTCCTTTCTGTTGGAAAATTAAATATTTATGGAGTACAAAGGCTTTGTATGATTTTTTTTATTACTCTGTGGGTATTAAAATAATAATAGATTCTAATACAATAAACAATAAAATATTTGATTTTACATTTTTAATAATTTATAGGAACAAATATCTTCTATAGCTGTCCTTATCAATCTTCTTATCGATCATGTCTCTGAAGTCCACATTTCACTTTTTTTCATTGTCACTAAAATTCACCTGGTTCATATGTTATTTACTTTTTTTCCAATCTTCTTTCTTCCTCTTCTTTCTTCTGTTTTCATTGTACTGTACTTACTTCCTTTTCTTTTCTCAGCGAGTTTCAGTCTTTTCTTGTCAATTTTTCTTGCTACTTCAACAGTGACCTTACCAGGACTAATGCCACATACGGTTTGCATGGCAGTAATAGTTTTCAGATTGGGTGTGTTGTACTCACAAACTGCCAGTTTCTAACTCACAACAGCTGTTTCTAATGTATTTTTATAAACAAATATGGTTTTGCTGCAAAATGAAAAATGTAAATCGCTTAGGTGCTAGGTTTTCCCAAACAGTTTGTTTTTGCCTACAAAATATTTCGGAAAAAATGTATTAGTGTGTTTTTTATATAAAGAACTAACCACAGAACAATCTGGGACAAAAAATTTTTTATCAATTTTTGGCCGTTTTCAGTAGGGCCTTCCTTTAATATAGACTTATACGCTGCTATACAATAATTACCGGGTACCGCATAATATGGGAAGGTTAAAAACGTTAGGTTCTTTATTTTAAGTATTATTGTGTTATAAGCATTGTATGTACACATTAAACGTTATGTTTTCCTCAACCATGGCCTTTATTTATTTCAGCAGTAAACTAAAAACCAAAAACCATTGTTACCTAACCTCACAAATGAAAACAACTGTATTTTCACTTTGCATTAAGAAATAGAACAATTTACAATTAGTACATTTCTTCTTTTCCACATCGTAACATATCGATAGAATCGCATATTAAAAAAAGCATCAAAAATGTACTGCAGGAACGGATAAAGGTACAGTTCCGCAAGATGTGTCCTCGGTCGTATCTTATTTGTAACTTCTTCAACCCAGCTCTTTTTTGAGTTATCCTGTTTCCTCCTTTCTGTTTTTTTTTCACTGTATCGCCTCAATTCGTCTCATTTAATTCCACTTCAATAAACCTCTTTTATCGTCGTCGTGTAGTATTCCTTATTTTTATAATTCCCATGTTTTGTATTCTTTAATTTTTTTCTTTTCCCTGAACCCGTTATGTTAAGTACGTTTGTACCATATTCTTGATTCTCTACACTTAGCTGCTGCGAATACCAATACATACAGTGTTGTACACGCGGTTTCTAGTTTCCCTTGTTGCACAGAATGTTGCCTGGCTTTTCGTCCTTACGTGTTTCTATCTCTTATTGCTTAGTCTAACTGTATCGTCCAACGTATTCCTACTGTGAGCTACACCTGATTCCCATCTTACTTGTGATTGACACTGCATACGCACGTACACATAGATTTTGTATACAGTCAAACCTAGGACATTCGCACGTGAAGGAAAACAATGCCTGTTTATTTTTGTAGCTCCGACTTGCTGACGTTTGCAATATAAAGACGCAGCATTTTTCTATAAGCTCAATTTATAATGACACAAAACTGAATAGTATCGATTAACGAGTCTTCCATCACTACTATTATTATTTCATTATAAATATACAGTCTCCAGGTCGCCTTAAGCTTTAATTTAAAATTTATAATATACCTTTATTGTAATCCGTCTTGCGATCTTGTAATTATTTTGTACAGTACATGTTTCGGGAATAAATTCCCATCTTCAGGTGGAGAATTTTTAGCCTCCTATTACATAGGAATCATCGGCGAAAATATTACACACACACACACACACACACACACACACAAATAAATAACACAACCACAACTGTTACAAATAACATAATTAAAACCGTTATAACTACACAAGTATCGAAAACAGAGCGCACTGTTGCAATTTGACAGTCGAGCAGTGCGCACTGTTTTCGATACTTGTGTAGTTATGACGGTTGTAATTAGGTTATTTGTAACAGTTGTGGTTGTGTTGTTTATTTGTGTGTAATATTTTCGCCGATGATTCCTATATAATAGGAGGATAAAAATTCTTCACCTGAAGATGGGAATTTATTCGCGAAACATGTAGTGTACAAAATAACTACAAGATCGCAAGACGGATTACAGCAAAGGTATATTATAAATTATAAAATATTATTATTTGTATGTACTCTTAGCGCTCAAGTATTTCACAGGTTTAACGTATAGTAAACGCAGTATATTTATCACGCTTGAAAATGTGTATTCACTATACAATACTATGTACATTATTTCTTATAATTTATTACATGTCTTAAATCTCATATTGTAAAATATATTAGAATTGTACGTACGATAAATATCCTGTGCTATGAAGCGATAACTGGGGCAATAAATAAACTATTGTTTAAATACCTGCATTGTAGCGTGTTTACTGATTACTAACTACACAATACAGAAAACTTTTTTTTAATTGTAACTTACGTGTTTGTAAAATTTAATACGCATTCAGTACTATTTCGAAAGTTACAAAGCATTTTCTTAGATACTTAAATACTAAAGACACTTTTGTAATTCTTAAATTGTCATCATCATCATCTATCTGTCCAGGATTAGGTAGGATGCCTGTTCCCCCTTCACCATCTCCGTCTCGGTCTGCCAACATTTCTTCTTCCGGTTGGCTTATAATTCAGGATTTTTCTTGGAATTCTTTCTGGAGACATGCGCATAACATGCTCTTTCCATCTTTTTTTATAGTTTTTCGCTAGTTCCGTTACTGGTTGTACTTTTAATTCGTGTCTTATATCTTCGTTCTTTATGTGATCTAATCTTATACAACCTTTCACAGATCTAAGATATTTCATTTCAGACGTTTCCATCTGTCTATAATCTTTCTTTCTTGGTGCCCATGATTCGGATCCGTATAGTAGCATGGGGTCTGCCATCACCTTATAGAATTTTATTTTTGTTTCTTTCGTGGTCTTTACTTTGAGTGTTCTCCGTAATGTCCCACATATTCTTTGGAAGTTATTTGTTTTATTAAGAATATCTTTGTCTTCTTCATATGTAATACCACGTCCTAGGTAATTGAAGTGCGACACTTGTTCTAAAAATTCTTAAATTATGGCACAAAAAAATTCGTTAACTATTTATTATTTTTCTACTCGTAAAAATTTCGGTTTATTAAAAAAATTGAAACTAAAGTTTTACAAGTTGACGAAGATCGAGTAAACCAAGTCCAAGTGTATTTACTTTTAGTCCCCGTTTTCGCTAAGTTTTTAGAGAAGGATACAATATTGTTGGAAAGAATGTGGTGACCACAACTTTGTTTTTGTACATCGCTCTCCCAGTCACTAAATATATTTACGATTATCCAAAGTGGAGACAGTGAATAGAATCATCTCGTAAGGAAGGACACGTAGCAAGGAGAGAGCCGCAACTCAGCGGTTTTAACTCACAGATCTGCTGTTGTATGAACAACTACATCGAGACTATCGCACAACCTTCAAATTAGGTAGGTATTGATAGGAGCAATTACAGGTACCTGATAAAAACGACGGACATATCAAGGCACTACGTATTTGAAGTCTTCCTCCGGTATGGACCACGTCAAAAATGTCTTGTGACGTTTCACTCATATTGCAATTGAGTATCCTCAGGTCTATGCGACGACTTGGTACCCTTTACTGTCTGGCTTGGCTGTACGGGACTTGACTGACCGCACAAATAGTGCAAGGGGCGTAACACCTACAGGGGAGGGTCCACTTACTGGACCATCCACCGCCACTTCTACGCTATACAACTGAGTTCGCTTGCCAGCCTCATCGTCACATAGACGTCAGGATATTCATTGTTATGAGTGAAACGTCGTCATACAAAATATTTGTGACGCACTGTTGTAACCTATCGAGTGGCTGCTAGGCTACAACTGTTTGTTGACGTGGCTCCGGAGGTGAATGTTGTAACCTATCGAGTGGCTGCTAGGCTACAA
This sequence comes from Magicicada septendecula, assembly GCA_034769895.1. Classification (NCBI taxonomy): domain Eukaryota; kingdom Metazoa; phylum Arthropoda; class Insecta; order Hemiptera; family Cicadidae; genus Magicicada; species Magicicada septendecula. The sequence goes on from CM068370.1 coordinate 80,760,411, forward strand.
CTGTTTGTTGACGTGGGTCCGGAGGTGAATGTTGTAAACCTATCGAGTGGCTGCCAGGCTACAACTGTTAGTTGACGTGGGTCCGGAGGTGAATGTTGTAAACCTATCGAGTGGCTGCTAGGCTACAACTGTTTGTTGACGTGGCTCCGGGGTGAATGTTGTAACCTATCGAGTGGCTGCTAGGCTACAACTGTTTGTCGACGTGGGTCCGGAGGTGAATGTTGTAAACCTATCGAGTGGCTGCTAGGCTACAACTGTTTGTTGACGTGGGTCCGGAGGTGAATGTTGTAAACCTATCGAGTGGCTGCTAGGCTACAACTGTTTGTTGACGTGGCTCCGGGGTGAATGTTGTAACCTATCGAGTGGCTGCTAGGCTACAACTGTTTGTTGACGTGGCTCCGGAGGTGAATGTTGTAACCTATCGAGTGGCTGCTAGGCTACAACTGTTTGTTGACGTGGCTCCGGAGGTGAATGTTGTAACCTATCGAGTGGCTGCTAGGCTACAACTGTTTGTTGACGTGGTTCCGGAGGTGAATTTGAATCATGGATATGAACCGTTCTTCTCTGAAGACAATTTATTGGTGATTAGCAAAATACAAAAACCTACAGTTTCCTTTATACAATTCTTCTTGAAATTAATATAATTCAATTACTTTTAAACTCTAAGTACCTTCGCTTACTAGTACTTAATTCAACAAAATAATGTAACTACTTTAGTTACTCTTTAAAAGTTATAAAGACAAAATATGACCATCTCTGGTTTTTTCAGGCTCTCTCAGAACACCTTCTAACACAGATCAAAGTCAAAGTGAGACAGAAAGTAAGTTCCCTCAGAACTCTTACGATCAAATCTGACTTCTCCAGCAATTGCTTGAGTTTTTATAATACACCATCATGGGTGTAACCCTTATTTTTAGTGGTGGGACTGTTCCCTCCTCTTATTTCTAAAACCTTAACTATGATAGGGTAAAACTAGTTGAAGTGAGGGTAGTTTCTTACAATTTTTATGACTTCCCATTATTCGTCGAAGAGTGTATCATGTGACCCTACGTCACGTTTTGCTGGGGTTTTTACTTCTTTAGATTAAAAGTTCTCACGGAGTAAAACACCTGCTTTCACCAATGTTCACGTGGAGTACACCTACCTTCACACTTGTGACCCATTACTTGACTCACCCCAAAAGGATATCAACTTATGGCGACATTTATGTGTTCTGTCTGGACCTTGTCACCATTAATTCTTATTTGATGTGTCTCGCCAGGTTTCCTAGGATTATCACTTCCTGACAGGCACGCTTATTGAGAAAGAGGATGAGATTCCATTCGTAAACCCTGGGAAAATTCCCCTAAAACTATTTTTATGTTCAAAACATCTGTTTGTCTAGTATATACACCTGACACCTGTCTCTGTTTCGCAACACAACTAAGAATTTCGTACACTCTCACTTCTAAGTAACAATTATGATGTAAGTACATTCATTGTAAGTGACAATTACAACAGCAGTCCATACCGGAAGAAGACTTCAAATATGTAACAGACACAGGCCCGCGGAGACTACGTGAGAATATATTGCAACGATACAGCCATATGCTGTATTGAGCATTATTTTAAATAAATGTAAAATTTGTAGAATTATTATAAGTTAGGGGTAAATGGACAGGTCTGAGATTGTAAAAAGAGTTTCATTGTTATATTAGGGGAGAAATTAACCTGTTTCGACAGGCAAAGAACGCCTGCTCGATTGTATGTGTGTTACGAGTGTATCTTGTGTGTGTTAGTGATGCATGTACAGACAGGAATCTCAGCCACCCTCCCCAAGTAATTAATAAAATAATTATGTTAATTCACTGTGTGAAAACTAATTAGTGTATAAACAAACAAAAGGCACCAAAGTGTGTGTAAATTTTATAGTTATCCCCAGTGAGAAACTGACGTTAATAGGACACACTACGCGAAGTCAGTGCGAAATAAATGTGCCAAAAATACGCAAATTACCCTAAGACGCTCAAATTAATACTGTGAGTGCTTAATCAAATTAGCTATGATTTGTGCTATCTCGATTCCGTACAAAACATTGCTATTTGCTAAAAATTGCAAATATATGAAAAGGTTCGGGAGTGGGGGCTAGTATGTGATCTGCAGGTCTCGACATGATAATTTCGGAGCCAACAGGTGCGGAATCTCGAGAGGGTATAAATTAAGGGTTCGACTGAAAACCCTTCTCTTCATTTCAAGACACAGTTGCAGTCGGACATGCTGTCCGTCGGCAGAACAGTTTTTATTTATTTATAAGTCTCATTGATGAACGAATAAAGACGTTCAGTAATTATGTTGACAATATTTCGGGAAGCGTAAAGTACCGGGACCGTTTAAGTCTACAAAGAGTATCTACGGAGAAGCTACAAGAGCGACGAGGGATGCTGGACGTGAGGAGATGTTTTTTGACGCCTAACCGACGATTGAGAGCCACCTTGCAGCAGATAGCAATTCTCTGAGACGGACCTCACACTGCTGGAGAACGACGTTGGACTCTGGACATATCCAGGACCACGCCAAGCCAGTAACGGAAACCACTCTGGACAACGCTGGACCCCGTCAGTAAGTCGTAAGATCATCAAAACCTGAGGTGACATGCATAATGCATTTATAAATGATTTTTTTAAGAGATCTCATAAATACTATATAAAAAGACAATAAATTAAAAAAAAAGTTTATATTTAGAAATAATATATTAGAATCTTAGATAAATGTTTAGTCGTAAGAATGAGCGATCGCATATCAAGAAATAAGAAAAAAAAAGAGTTTAAATTTGAGATAGTATATTTTTGTTTATCAAAGTAAATAATTGAATTGATTTGATATTTGCATTTGTAGAAAAGAATAATTTAAATTTTGAATATAAAACAAATGCCAGTCTAAAAGTAATTAATATAATTTAAAATTTAATTTTTAAACAATGGTATAGACTGACCAAGCTGAGGTCAGATCTGAATTAAAAGAATTCAATTCAAATTACATTTTAATTTTATTTGTTTTAGTAAATCAATTGAATAAATGTCTAGATTAAGATTATTAACATGTCTAGATGTAAGAGTGTTTTAAATGTGTGTAACACCGTATAGTTTAAGAGATAAACACTTAATAATGAGTGATATCTGGACCGAAGAATATTAACGATGTTTTATTATTTATAAGGTTTGAGAAAACAATAAATATGAATTTTTAAATACTCATAAATCTAATACTCTTATTATAGTTACACCTGGTATTGTTATAATTACTTACAACCTGCATATATAATTGTGTTGTTATATAATTTTGTTGCCCGTTAACTTGGGCTCGACACGCTCACAATTTATGTATACGTTACGTTGCAATATACCAGGGGATTATTTCATCAATGTAAACTATCTCCGAGATATGTCTACAATTAGCTACTCCATTTATGACGTCTAGCCTTGTTACATGCATCTCAATCAACGTCTTCTCTTCTGCGTTCCTACATTTCTCTTCATCGTTTTTTCTCGCTGGTTCAGAGGCTTGGATGCGAAAGCTCTGGGTCCAGCTGATTTAATTCTCATCGATTTTATGCATCTACAACGACAGTTTTACTTAACATGAAACGTATACAGAAACAGAAGACAACTATTGTGTTAATAATTTAAATCAATATACAATTTGTTCTTTAGATATCCGCCTTCCGTACGCACTTACAATAAGCTTATCTTGACAGTCTTTCCGTATTCAAATGCGCCGGCAGTCTATGCGGGCTTTAAATGTTGACTCGGAAATGCGTTGAGACTTTTTTTCCTCGCCCGCGGCACTGTTCACTGTTCCATGCTATATCTTATTTATTTTGTAGCCTGCTGTTGTTTTTGCTAGTATTGCTTTATCCTTTTGAGTATCGACAAAATGGAAATAACCCACCACCGCTTATAAGTCGCAGATACTGTTTCGTTTCGTTTTTATTTTGCGACTACCGACTTCTAGTTCCCACTTTTGCCTCGAAATTACAAACAGAATCACAAAAATAATAATAACAATATACCGTAGTAGGCCTACATGGAATGACGTCTCAATTTTTTCCGTGGTCTTCCCTTTCCTTCCGTAACATGTAAAATTAATTTTTTCGTTTCCCTGTTACTGTTTCTATTCTATAATTTTACCACAAGTCACGTTTTTTTGTTGCAAATTCTAGCTGTTCTTTTCTTTTATTGCATACCTTTACTTCTGAATTACTACTCGCGCTCATCAAAAATAAATATTGTGTTATTTACGAGATGAATTTTTAATTGACATGAATTTGTTGTAACATTTACGAATTACTTCGTACTTCTCCCACCTTCTATTCAAACTGTAAACTCTCCTGCTATCGTCATAGCGTTCAAGTATAGTTAATATGAACTAGTACAGGGTACATCTTTTGGTATCCGTTAACTCACTTAGGTTACCATCTCTTGATTTCTCCTTTTCATAGAATTTTATTTTACATTATTTTACAACTATCTTTTTACCTCCCCGTCGTTACCTCCCCGTCATGTCAAAAACGACTTGGTAAACTATTTTGTATGATAAACTACCTGGAATTGTGAACAAATTCAGTAAAATGTTATAGCCTGTAAAATACAAGGGCAACATGCAAAAGATTTTCGTTAGCAGATACGAAAAAGGAAAGTAAATTCCGGATAAGAGACGGTGCTACAAAGGTGTATTAACAGCCACCAGGAAACAAAAAAATATGGCGACCGGAACTGCGGAAAGGAGACGTAGTGAACATGTGACAAACTGGAATAAGAAAATTGGAGAGATATGCAAAACTAGTAATCAGGATAAGAGAAACGCTAAACAGAATACATATTCTGTGAATTTTCAGTATTATGGCACACAAACGTTATGTTTCACATCAATTTGAATTAATCGAGTCTGTATCTTTTCTGTTTCAGGTAAGAGCAGAGACCATTTTATTTGGGAGCGTACAGATGAAAAGGTAGATGAACTGGATTCTTTGGTAGAATAAATACGGTCCTCAGTAGTGAATGTAAAGACTATTACCGTCGTGTGAAGACATTAATAGGTAGGTCATTGAATCATCATTATTTTGCTAGATAAAAACATAATTCAAATCCAAATAGTGTAATCATTATATTGAAATGTAACAATGTCATACAGCATTTTGAGCGTTATTCGAGACGTTATAGGTCCGGTTAATTATATTGGCTGAAACCTTAACAATATTTAATTAAGAATTTGTGTTAGTGGTTATAATCACAAACAGAATTATCACTGTTGCAACCACTATAGAAAGATTATTCCGATTAGCGCTTTCAAGCTTCACAGCACATCGTCAGATCGGAAATAACAATAATCATTATTGCTATTTCCGATCTGACGATGAGCTGTGAAGCTTGAAAGATTAACAATATTGTAGATTTTTAAATATTTAGTGAATTGTGTAGTTTCTCAGAATCTGTAAATACCTTTGCCGATTCCTGCTGCCCAATCAGGTACCTCTGTGTTATGTGGAGTAGAAATTCTGTGGTATCTTGCGAATAACTTGCAAGCCTCATTGTTAGTGGAACCTCAGGTTAATTATATTATAGATTCTGTAGTCACCGGACACAAAGTATTGTAAATTCAAGTTAATCATTTTAAAAATGATTGTCAAGCTTTTTCTATAAATACGAGTAGCTGTGGATATTTGATTAGGGAGAATAACTATTGACTATGTAAAAATATCGGTATGGAGAACCATACATGACTTCCATGTTCTAAGATTTATATTTAAAATCATTTTGGAAATGAAATATTTCCATAGTAACTACTTCTTTCTACGTCTTACTTCAGCTTTAACCACAGTACTGTTGTCACTAACGTATATCACCTCATGTTAGCGCACTCGATTTTCACTGATGATGGCAGTCGATGGCACTGCCGAAACGTTTAGTTTTGCAAAAAACTTTGGACCACGCCCAAACAGCCCGGGATGGAATTTTAACAACAAACTACTTCTTTGTTGCCGATAACGTAGTATAAATATAAGAAATTATCCCCTTCAGCCTTCAACCATCATTTTCATTTATAGAAAATTACTCCCTCCCTCTTCAACTACCCATTTCATCTACCTTTTTCTACAGTGGATTATTGTGACCTTTTTTCAAGATACTTTATTGATCAAAATTAAATACCGGTACTTCACTCTTGTTAAAACATAAAACGTTGCAGGTAAGCTACCCCTTCCCCTTAACCGATCTGCACCAAAATCAGTAGGTCTTGAGAACTCTACAACTCGGGTACATATGCCAAAAATTATTTGTTTCTGTTTGATTTTGCGGCAGTTATTGTTCCCCATAGAGAAAATTCTACACACACACACACAGACACTTTTCGGAAAATAACTTTTCTTCATGTTTTGAGGGTAGTACAATCAGAATCAGTCGTTATCTCGAACACGATTTTTTCGCCATCACCATACTTCCATATCCTTATGGAAAATGGAAGTAAAAAGTCAGTGTTCAGTGATTACATTTATGTGATCTAAAGGCATTATGGAGAGTGCGATAAAAAAAACTCCCCGAAAGTGGCAACTAACCGGACCACAGATTAAATTTTCAAGACGAACTATCCTGCATAGTATCCGACTTTATTTGTTTCTTGATATCCGAGAACACTGTTATTTATAATCACAAATCAGGTGTTTCATTCGGCAAACGGTGCAACGCTGTAATTCGGGTCTGCATGGGGGGATAGCAGACAGTGTGCATGCGGGCCTCGTGTTGTGTACCCGTAGCATACACCGTGTTTAACCTCGTGTGTTAATTTTTTCCCTCTGTGTACGGCCCCGCCATTGTTTGTGCCAATCGTACGCGTGGTACTTGAACAACAGAGGCGGCAGCTGAGGTCACTAGCGTGTGACGCGGTGTTGCAAACTCAAAGTAGGTATCCTACATGTTTCAAAGTCCTGCTGCAATCACCGGAACAGCATCACAAGTAGGTAAACGTATTGTAACGTACGGGATAAAAAAATGCCCAGCTTGTAAACTGAATAAAAAATCAGTGATTTCAGTTAAGTTTTTTAAAATTTAATGATGTTCTCTTCGCAGAAAAGCAAGAGGAAATTGAGACTACTGAAACTTAGGTATTGTTACGACGGTCTACTGATCGTCGTATGGTACAGTTTAAAACAAATACAAGACACCAATTACGTCACTAATCACCAGCTTTAATTATCACAATTAAATAGTTTGTAATCAACAAGATAGTCTCTTACAACAAATCAAATAAAAATTATTCATACATAATAAAAATGCCAACTAATAGAGTCCTGCACAATTATAAAAGACTTTGCCACAATACTTCGAACCGCACTGGAATAAATCGCAATTCAAACTGTCTGAACGCCCTGAAGTCTTGTATTTATACCCCGCCGAGAGTCCAGCATATTGTATAATATGCGTGTACTAGAAGACACTAGAACGTAATTGATTGCGGCCTTGAACACAGCGCGCGCGGACCGGTATGGCCTGGAAAAGTCTCGTTGCGGACGCGTGACAAGTGTCACGTAATTGTCTTTCATCTCAAAGTAGCAGCAACACGTACGCGCACACACATTACAGCTGGACTCCGCTGGAACAGCCGAGAAACACGTAGCATGTTCTGTGATGTCGTAACAGTATCGACTTCTTCTGATACCATTAAATCGTTATCAGAGACAGTAAAATAATCACAATTGTATACTTTTTTCTAAATCACATTTAATTCGGCGGACCTTCTTCGCAATTAAGAATATTCCATTATACACAACTCACAACGTTTAACAATCATTGAACTCATTACGTTTACCCAATTACACTTTGCAACAAGCACTTCCTACTATTTAAAGGGTTCAAAATACGTATCTTAAGGCAATTCACTGAACAACTAACGTCTTTACTCATATCAGCAGTATGTAGGCCACCATCGACCCACTAGAATTATGATACTTTTAAAAGTTTGCACTGAATGGTTTGTACTATTTATCACGCACCACATTATTATTTGATAAGTCGCAACCATCACGCTCCTTATTGCTAGTTATATATTCGATTTGCTTCGCCGTTACAATATGTCCGATGGAATGCAACTAGCTGTCCATTCATATACACACAGATGAATTTGATCCAGAGTTTAGCAAACGTAAAACCGAACTACTGTAATGGAAAACAGCGAAACGACTATTAGATAGGAAGTTCCTGTCGAAAGGCTCGGGTATGTTCCCTCCAGTTTGTTTTGTTACGACGAGCTGTTTCATACTTTTCAATGATTAATGCCACCCATAATTCATCGACGCGCATAGTTGGCCATCATGTACTCCCGCGAATCGAACAAAAACCAGTTTATTTTTGCCTCTGCATACTCTTCAAATTCATCTATCTTGATGCCCAGCATTCCGATATGTCCAGTATCCATCATTTTAAATATACGACTTGGGTCTTCCACCATGAGCCGTTCTCCGTAACATTCTGGAAATTGAATTATTTAATTAAGAAAGTTGTGTTAGTGGTTATAATCACAAACAGAATAATCACTGTTGCACGCCACTATAGAAAAATTTTCCGATTAGCGTTTTCAAGCTTCACAGCTCATCGTCAGATCGGAAATAACAATAATAGGACAAACAACTTCTTAATACCCGCACTTGCCCTACGGCCCGTACACATTTTTGAAAACAAGCTATAAGTTAAATGCCCTTTCCGGCTATTATTAACTAGCGAGTTCAGTCACCCATGTTTGTACTGTTACATCTCTTTCTAGTACATTCTGTGTGTGTGTGTGTGTGTGTGTGTGTGTGTGTGTGTGTGTGTGTGTGTGTGTGTGTGTGTGTGTGTGTGTACTCTTTTCTATACCTAACGTTGTAAAACCTTTCTCATTCACACTTTTAACTGCAAGTTCGTTTTCGGTACAGTTTTATAATGCGTTATATTGTCAATTTGTGATCGGATTATCTGAAATTTGCTTGTTTAGTCATAATGGTCGACTTTATCAGATTGCTACCAGGGTGACTAGACGCAATCCTGTTATAGAACTTTATTATGAATCTCACCGATAATCAATTAAGTGTCTTAACCTATACTTTTCACTGAATAATATAGAATATAGAACATTCACTTGTGAAACTTACTTATTTTTCTTTCCGTACGCGTTTCGGCGTGGTGTTCGCCTTCGTCAGCAGTTTGAGACAGACTGGCCAGTAATTCGTAACGGTTTTTGTTTGGAAGGTTTGGTGGGGGCGGTGTGTGGAGGCAGGGGATTGGCGCGGGGATCCAAATTATTGTTAGTTTTATGTATAATTGTGTCAAACAGTGTGTGTGATTTATAGTTTAATTGGTCGTTAAGTATGTTGTTTGGTTGTGTTTTGTAGTGTTTGTATATTTCATATTGTTCTGCTGTGTTAAGTTTTCGACTTTTGGGTAAGTAGTGTAATATCTCAAGATTAGTATCTATGTTGGTGTAGCTGTGGTTTTTTGTGTGTATGTGTGTGGCAAACGCAGAATGTATATTGTTGTTGGATAAAGCTTTTAGGTGTTCAGAGTAACGAGATGAAAAAGATCTTCCCGTCTGGCCTATATAGAAACTATTGCAATCATTACAATTTAATTTGTAAACACCAGTTTTGTTGTATTTGTCTATGTCCGTGTTTGTATCATTGATGTGTTTTTTTATGGTATTGTTTGTTCTGTATGCTATTTTGTACTTGCGTTTCCTAAATGTGTTGGCGATTTTGTGTGTGTTGGAGTTATGGTATGTGAATGTGATGTATTTAGTTTGTTGTGTGTTGTTGGTATTTAGTGTTTTGTTGTTTTTGTTTATGATGTGTTTGTTTAGTTTGTTTATTAAATTAGGGTTGTATCCGTTTTTTATTGCTATATATTTGATTGTGTTGAGTTCATCGTTATAGTCCTGTTTACTTAATGGTATTTTAGTTAGTCTATGGAGCATATGGTTGAAGGCCGCATGTTTATGTTGTGTTGGATGGTTTGATGTGTTGTGTATAACCATGTCAGTTGTGATTGCTTTTCTGTATATTTTATACGTGTGTGTATTGTTTGTTTTGTTAATTGCTAGGTCCAGAAAATTTATACTATTGTTTTGTTCTATTTCCAGTGTAAATTTTAGTTTGTGGTGTATTGTGTTTATGTATTTGTGGAAGTTTTCAACCTGCCTTGTATTGCCATTGAATAAAAGTAATATATCATCCACATACCTGTGCCAATAAATGATTTTGTTGATGTATTTGTTGTTATTTATTATGTGGTTGTTCTGTTCTATGTTGTGTATGAATATTTCTGCCAGTACATTTTCACTGAAGTTCTCATTTTCCAGTAGATGGTACTAATATTCTGTGATGTATACCCTGTCTCTTAGAATCGAATAAGCTCACTACCAGATAATACGATGTTTGCAAAGTGGTAAGCTTTACTTTTTATCTCTAGTTAATTTTACTTATTCCACTAATGAATGAGCTGGGTATGGCGTCAAGAAAAAATAAGAAAGCAATAAAACGAAACATTAAAAAATCTTTGTGCCAAATAGCTGGAAACGTTGAGTCGTGTAAAAGACCTAAAATAATAATATTTTGTAATCTGATAAGTAATAAGCTATACGAAGGAAGTTGTAGTCGGCTACACTGTAGAATCAGCGGTTACATTTTGGCGACGTCGAACACATACTGTACGTACATTTAACTGACCGACTATAAGCAGAACCTGTGTGAGAGCCTATTAGTGAGTAGTTGTTTTGATTGGGGAATACCGAGTTACTTGTATTCTCTTCCATATGAAATTTACTAAACTAAATAACTAAATATTTAATCATTATAATATAGAGAATATTATTTTCCTATAAATCTATGGAACAACTGTCATCATCATCATCATCTTCAAGGATTGAACCAAGGATGGTTTGTTCCGGTCTCAGATAAGCAAAGATTAGAGCTGGTCACTCCAGCGCTTCCTCGGACGTCCCACACCTCTCCGTCCCCTCGGCTTATAGTTTCATAGTTGTTTGGGGATGCGGCAGTCATCCATTCGGAAAAGACGTTCCCACCAATTCAGCCGATACTGGGCGAACCTGTCGAGTATACTCATAATATTCAGTTCCTCCCGTATATCTGTGTTTCTTCTATGATCATGGAGAGTATACCCTGCCACGTGCCGGACAAATCTCATTTTAGCCGCTTGGATGCGACTGGCTTGGCGTTTCGTTAAAGTCCAATTCTCAGACCCATAAAGAAGTGTGGCAAGAGCCATCACCTTGTAGAATTTTAGGCATGTTCCTTTATATACTGACTTAAGGGTTCGCCTGATGGTCCCGCACATAAGGTTGAACTTATCCAACTTATTCACAGCGTCGTTGCTTGATGGAATAACTGTATGCGTGAAAATAATCGGTTGTGGTTTAGGAAAAAAGCGATCACTTTACTGTTTCTGGTGTCAACTCAACTTACACTTTGAAGCAAATTTCTGTTGCACGGAGAATTTATGTGTGGTAAAACAGAAATTAACAATAATAAAAAGATAAAGAAATAGATAAAAGCTTTATTTGAAAACTATGTGTACAAGACTCTTTTTGCGAGCCTACGAGAAAACACAAAACACAGGCAACCGCCCTCGCGCTGGATTAATTAGCGTGTACTTTTAATGTTTGGTCTCTTATTTAGTTTTGGGAAAAGTACCATTAGTGCAAGTGGAAGCACTAAACACGTAGGCCTATTACTAATCCAGAGCGGCATTGTAGACGCGGAGCCGGCATCCTCCACACAAATTGTGGATTGTCACTTATTAGAATACTACTGCGACCTTGTCGCCTAAGGGCTGGGGTCGTGATGATAGAGTGTGACATCGTACCAGCCGAGGGTTGCTTTTGTTCCCTCCAGTGATAGATTATGACATCTAGAAGAGTGGCCCGGTCCTGCCTACGCAAACGCTACTGGGATGCGGGCGGAGAGGGTGGCGTGGTGTTACTACCAGACACACACACACAGCGGCACAGTCGACGACACAATATTACAAACGCTCCACCACCCACACCCCACAACCACCCCCCAAGCGCCAAAATGTTTGCACGCTCGTAACGCTGATTATTATTGCTAGCATTTCCACACCACTGCCAAACTATTCGACTGCTGCTTTATTTATTGAAAATACGAAATGAAAACGTTATATTTATAGTAATAATTTACAGTTTAAATTAATTTTATAATGATTCGTCCGTTTTCTCACTGCGGTTTGTCAGAAATGAAGTTTAGAAATTACAAATTATAAACGATGATTTTTTTATAAATAATTTAAACGTCCTATGAATTAAACAGCATAATGTGTGACATGCTGTATGGAGATATGCGAATAGAACCATTGAAAATTCCCCTTGATGTAAATGATATTAACATAAGTATAAAACTCGATTTTGAGGCTAAAGTACGGTAGCATGTTATGAGTTGTAGATAAATGGTAGGTGCTTCAAGGAAGTGAATGACTTAATTATTTGGGTGCTCTCCTCTCTTCTAGGTTAGCAGCCCATAGGCTGGTTGTCAGCAGCTCGCCATTCTTCACGCTTGTCTCCTTTTCTTTTCAACTCACTGTATGATGTGCAGTTCATATCGACCATAAACTGTTTCATGTAGTCTAAACGGGCTCCACCTCTCCTCTGTGATTCTTCCCTTCAATTGTTCCTTCTATTATTCTCTTAACTAACCCATTGTGTCGTAGTATATGTCCTATAAACTTAGCTCTTCTGCCTTTTAAATTTTGTAGATAGCTCTTCTCCTCCTGACCTCTTCTAAAGACTTCCTCATTCGTTGTCTTCTCCCTCCAGCTTATCTTCAATTTCTTCTATCACCAGGTCTCAAATGCTTGGAGTCTTTTCTTGTCACTTTTTCCAATTGTCCAAGATTCACTCCCGTATAGGACAACACTCCACACGTATGTCTTTACTAGATTCTTCCTTATTTTTAGCCTGATAGTGTTTGAAGTGAAGAGATTTTTCTGTTTGTTGAAAGCAATTTTAGCCTGGTTAATTCTACTTATAATTTCCTTACTGCTACGTCCATCACTTGTGATTTTACTTCCTAGATAGTTATATTCTTTAACTGCCTGGAAAACATTATTTCCAAGAGTTATTCTCACTGGATCTCCTTCCTTCCGACTGCAGACTAGGACTTTCGTCTTTTGTTATTTCGGTGTAATGGTATTAAAAGTGATATAGCACAGTTTTTTCAGTATGAGTATTATTAGAATTAATCATTTCAGTAGATCGTCAGGCTTAAAGTATACAATTTCTCGTGTGATTTATTCTCGTATGTGAAGCAAAGGTGTGGTCGATAGAATCTGACCAACAACAGAATATAAAAAGTGCCGAGGAACCTTTGAACGTTACAACCTTGGAAATATATGTGGATTTGTTAACAAGGTAAACGATTAGTTATACAATGGTTAATTATAAGATCTGTTACAAGAAAATGACATCGTTGCACTTATTAAAAACCATATGAATTTACCGCATGTTATCACATGATATAATATTTGAAACATTTGGTGAGAATCGACGAGAAACAACTGCCTAAGACAGTGGTGAGGGGAACGCTGAACTGTTGAAGGTGGCAAAGATGACCGGCTGATGTTTTGCAAGGAAGGAAGAAACGATGATGTCCTGATAAAGACGAAAGAGAAAAGCGATGAATAGAGATGGGTAAGTCGTAAATTCAGAAGAAGCGGCATAATGTTTTCAAAATACTAGAATTAATTATTATGCCAAAATATTTTGAAAATACAGTATGAAAACGTATCATTAGTGTCGGTCATTTCATTCACTTAACCATCTTTTGTCAAAAAAAAAAATGTTTGTGCTGATCTTAGACACGAGCGAATTTATACCTAAAACTGCCTAAGCTGTCTCACGAACTTTGTATTCTCTCCTTTGATGCATTTATTTAATAATTCTTTCCATATTTCGTGGTGTCAGCAAAATATACATCCGTATTTTAAAATTTTACGTCGTCATGTACACCTTAGAAGATACTGTGTGCCTGAGTACACAAATCACGAATGCACGAGGACACAGGGGCCCCGTGTATTTTACGTTCGTTGAGATTAAAGGAAGATAAAGATTAGACTCAATAATAGTTTTTTTGTCGGCCATCTAAGGACCACATGCCAATTTCAATTCTTTATTCTTTGTTATTTTCTTTTTCTCCAATATTCTTTTATCTTTCACTGTGTCTCTTCTTCCTGTCTTCAGTCCACTTTGAACCTGCGTTTTTCTCTCCTACCCTGGACTCCTTCCATTTTTAACAATTTTGCCCCAAAATTTTTTTTTCATTTGCTTCTTCTGCTTTTATATTATTACAGTTTATTATTATTAATTTTTAATTAAATTAAATTGTTTCTATTAATTTACTAGTAATTGCGGATTGAATCATAATAAAATAGAATCACAGATTTCCGGCGTAGGGAACGGTCTTTGTTCAGTTGAACACATGACAACATTATAATAATTTAAAAAATAGTAAAATCTTATTTGTATTAATACTTTCATATAATGTAAGAACAGGTTAAAGGAGAAAATTATTCAGGATCTGAAACTGTGAAGGTAGCTGGTCTGCTATCCAAACATCGCATTAGCTCCTTCTGAAGTTGTATGTAATATATTATAACAACACACAGGTTGCTAATTTAATGTAATTTAATTTGTGTTGGAGGAACCCCACAATTTTGGAGCGCCAATTTATACAACACAACAAATTTACAAATTTAAGTACATTAATTTGTAGAGTGCCAAATTCATACAGCATTACTGGTAAAGTGTACCAATTAATGGAGTTTGGGTGTAATGGTAATAAGAGTAGTCATTGATTGAATTGTAACGAGTTTTCATAATTTTATTCATAAACCACAAGCGTGTTTAAAAATCTCATTTAATAAATAAATCTCATCTTCGCTATAAATATGCATTATTATTTACTTAAACGTTCAACTGTTGCAGTACATTTATCATAAAATAAATCTTATATTCTACAGTAACAAATTTATATTCTAAATATTTATTTGTTAATCTTAAACTTCGACTGTTCAGTCTGACTGTGTGCTTTACTGCAGTTTTGTTTTATTTTCTTGATACATCTTTCAACTACGTTAATTTATGTATTGCATACATATTAATCATTGATTGCTTTACAAACTTTAAATAAAATTTAAATTGACTAAATTAATCGTTCACCATCAATGAACATATTTATTGAATTTAAATTAGATTCTCGGAACCTTTATATCTACATTTTACATAACTCTTATTTATTTTTTAATTTCAAAGTGTCTTTTCAATGTCTTTAGTCTCTCATTTAAAATTTATAAATTGATTATCTGTCACCTCGATTCTGTAGCTCATACCCATGTCTTCCGTTGATCCGTAGGTCCTCTTCTGAACTCCATCAGAAGAGTTCCTTCCACGTTCCCCCGGTTCCACTTGTCGTCCTCCAGTTACTCGTCCCTCATGGTTCCATCTGGTTGCTGTAGTGTAGAGTGATATGTTGCTCTGCACCAGCTGCTGTTGTTCTAGCAGACGCCTCTACTGTTCAACATAGCGTTCATCTGCATGATGTAACCTTGTAGCTTGTCTTGAATGACGGACGTTTGTATGTAGACATCGTCAAGTATGTTCTATAATCGTATTCGTAACCAGACTAAGAGTTACTGTTTGATACTTAAGATGAACATAGCGTCCATCCGCCTTTACTGTTCAATTAACAAAATTTAAAACTCGCGTCGATACTGGACATAGCGTCCCGCCGCTACTGAAGACTGATTGAGAAGAGAACTGGCTTCTTCCGTGCCCTTATTTATATTCGAGCATCGTACCGCACCTGTTGGAACAGAATTCTGCCTGTCTGAAATTGCTTGGAGGCGTCAGTTCTCCCACTATCGTCCAATTTCATATTTTCGCACATTTCTGCCAATGGCAAAGTCTGATGTGGACTACATGGTGCTTTAACGATGGATGATTTAATTACACATATTCAGTGTAATTACCATCGTAATCGCATAATTCGTTTAATTACTACGCACTTAAAATCGCCACTGCGCGTCCTTTTCACGCCGTTTTCTCACTACACATATGTATTAATTTTATACATATTTAGGAGTCTTTGAATTTTTTCTACCATTTATGGTTTTCTCATAATTAAATAAAAACTATAAATTGACAATTATTTAGGGTGAGATTGCAAACTTTCATGCTCGAACCGGCTTCACTCACACACATTACTTACTACTGTACACACTCTCAGCGACAATCGCGTGAGCGTGCAGGTCGGTTCCTGTATGTCTACATGCCGTATTTTTAACATAAACTCAGCTTTCAATCTCATACCTGCTTATTTATTACATATTTATAAACTTACTTTAAATATTTATTTTATCTCATAAATGCACAGTACAGCATATGGTTGTACTGTCGCAATATTCCACCTGCGAAAATATTACGTAGATGGAATCTGTGTGTGTGTGTGTGTGTGTGTGTGTGTGTGTGTGTGTGTGTGTGTGTGTGTGTGTGTGTGTGTGTGTGTGTGTGTGTGTGCAGAGTTATACCTGTGTGTATGTATACATATTTTCAGTTTGTGTAGTGTTTCTAAATGTTTGTTATGCGTTTGGCAACTAAAACTATGACCCTTGTCTGATGAAAACTATTTTTTTCATCATATTAGAGGCTTTACAGAATAAAGTGGCCACGAGAAAACAGTAGCTATGTTTACATTTAATTCTGGTAGCTGTAGACGGATCCAAAGAATGCTAGAAAAACTTACGAACAAAAATTTATGTTTCGACCATTCGTAAGTATTGTGCAGACATGAGGTTCGATGCGTAGTAATGTAGTAGCTATTTGGGATTCAGTAAGCCGTGAGAGCGGCCAAGTATCTCTCTATAGAGTTGCGTGCGGCTGCAATCAACATGTTTACAATACCGGTACAGTAGTGCGGGGTTTTGTGCTGTTGTTTTATCGTTACGACAGTTCTTCGTGTCACCCGCTGAATTGTTTGCGTTGTTAGGCCTACCTGCGACACACAGGCCGCATTTACATCCGCTTATCGCATCGCAGCTCTGTTTCACGCGTTTATTCTTCTAGACCTGCAGTGTAGTGGAGGTATCTTGTTTTGTCTCTTTTGTGTTCTTCGTTTGCTTTACCCGGAACATCTACAGGAGGTGATACTATAGTAATAAAATGATCTGACCATTTTTATGTGCAAACAGTATACAACAAGCCCATAAGCATCAAAATTAATCTTCTTTAGACCTTTCCTCGTAAGGGCGAGCTCTATTTTTAACTTCCTAAGTCTTGGCTTTCCCAGTCGCTTCCTGGGAATATTGTAGTGTAGTATATTGTAGTGTTATGCGTATTTTCTTAGTAGGATTCTGATAATGTCGCTGCCCCATGCTTGCCTCAACTGTTTAATTTTAGGTTTGTTCTAATATGCTTTTGACTCGTTATATCACTCCACTGTTTAATAGTATGAAGAATAAATATTTAAATTTCTCTGTCTTCTTAAGATCACCTGTTTGTTCATATATTTTTAAATTTGATATTAATTCCTCCTTTATTGTTAAATTTCAGTCTTATATTTATATCAATTTTTTACACATTGCACATATAAATTGCTCGAATTCTGTGATACAAGATTTGCACCGTGAAAAACTATAAGCCTACAGTACCGCTGATGCTACTACCGCGTTAGTAACTGTAAGGTTGCCACAATCATGTGGCCACCAAGCAGGGCAAACACTGCTGCGTGGAGATGTGAAAGTTTGAAACACAGTCCAGACGTAAAAACAGTATAATTACAGCGAAGACAGATGAGTTAGAAACCGTCAGGGTTAATGATCCTGGGGAAACCGCAGTCGTCAACACGTGACGACGCCGTCAGGCAGAGTGACGAAAGGGTCGAGCGAAGGTTATGCAAAGTAGACGCGGAAGAGGAAATGACGACGTAGAGGGTGTCTGTGCGACCGAGTTAATAGGTTTTTTTTTTTTTTTTTTTGAGGGAGGCGGTTGTCCGTATACAAAGAGGAACGCGATAGAAACTGGGCATTCATGGGGGTTTCGTATTTTATATAAGGAAATAATATATAAAGTACGGGCCTCGTAAGTTCTGAGTAAACGTAAACACCGAGATTCGTTGTGACTGTTTGATACGCCAAAGTTTGGCACTAAATTGTCTTTCAGTCAAGACATATATCGTGGAGTTATTGGTAAATCTACCCAAGTCCACTCAGATGTGGATTTATGGAAAACTGAAATTCAATATTTCAAGTTAAATGATGAATCATTAAACTGATTTTTAACCTCATTTTTCTTCTGTTTTTTTTTCTTTTTGTATCGGCCATCTAAGAACCACATGCCAATTTCAATTCTTTATTCTTTGTTCTATTCTTTTTCTCCAATATCCTTTTATCTTTTCACTGTGGAGGTCTCTTCTTCCTGTCGTCAGTCCACATTGAACCAGTGTTTTTCTCTCTCCTACTCTGGACTCCTCCTCTTTTTAAACACTTTTGCCAGAAAAACGTCTCTTTCAATTGCTTCTGCTGCGTTTATATTATCTTTGTTTTTAAATCCTTTTGTTTAATGAAGAAAGTTGTGTTACTGGTTAAAATCACAAACAGAATTATCCCTGTTTGCACACCACTATAGAAAAATTATTCCGATTAGCGCTTTCAAGCTTCTCAGCTCAGAATTCCGATCTGACAATGAGCTGAGAAGCTTGAAAGCGCTAATCGGAATAATTTTTATATAGTGGTGTGCAACAGTGATAATTCTGTTTGTAAATCCTTTTGGACTTCTTTAATCCAACTTGGTGTTGACTTCTTCCTCCACAGATATTTGAAGATCTGCTTTGTTAACCTATTGTCGTTCATTCTGTAAAAATGTCCAAAAAATAATAGTCTTCTTTATCTCTTTGTTTCTGTTATATTTTCTAATGTTTCTGTTATATTTTCTAATTTATATCTGCTAATTATTTGTATGTTATATCTACTAATTTTTATTATTAATAGAGCTTTTCATTGATTACATAGCTGTTAAAATATAAAGAAAAAGTATAAGTGCATATAAAATGTCGTTTTTGAAACATCATTAAAACTTGGACTTAAGTAGTTTTATCACTGACTCCTCGATATGTTCTACCGATCATCCTTATTTCTTACCATTCTGTTCTAAAAGATTCTTTGGAGGTGTACGAGTATCTCTTCTTTGTTCTTTAATTTTGTTAGACAATTTCGGTTCCCCTATAAAGCTGCTCAAAGTTCATTTTGATTTTTATCTTCCAAGCACTTCCCACTTTCACTGTTTCGTATACTACGAATCTTATATATTCATAATATTTTCTTTTCTCTTTGAAATAATATTATTTATTGTTTTTGCTTTTTATGATCCGTACATGACTATCAAAACACTGTTTCATGCACTGTTGTATTCGTATTTTGCCCGAGCTTTTACTTCTTATGTCCTTTCTAATGCGTTTTTATCGTTTCTTCGCGCGCGCACAGTGTGTGTGTGTGTGATTACACGCATTAATTAGTTTACCACAAAGGTAAGTATACCACTGCTAGGACATCAGTCAGTCGGTCGGTTCTATGAGTGAGTGAGGTTAACGTAATTATAGTTCATTTGAACACCGCACCATTTATGGTTAACCTTATAAACCAAACGCTCGTGTACAGTCAGACGGTTGTGTCTTTACTGCATAAAGCTCTGTGTATCGTCTACAGAATTACTCACTTTGAAAAGTGCTTACTAGATAATTTCACAAACTATCTTTTTATGTATTTACATTCAGTTTTAATGAAAACAATCGTACATTTAATTTTTCTCTCTTTTTTGTAATTATTTTTATACTTCACTATGTATTTATTGATAAGAATTTTCTTGATATTAACTGTTGTTATAAGCAAAATGACCGGCATCCGACTATACTTTCCATTTGGGCACTACTTGTATGGGGCCTTGTTTCGTAGTTTTCTTCTTACGCCGCAACAGTCCTCTGTGAACTTTGCTTGTTCACAGTATCGTTCACTTCTCAGTTCTGTCTTCACAAACGCTTTCAGTTTTTAAGTTCTCACTCCCTTAGCTCTGGTAAAAAAAATCATTCATAATGCCAACAAAAAACGTTTTTACTGAAGTGTGCGTAGGCGCGGACAAGTCAGAGAAATTTAAAATTAGACTCATTTCATGGATATGTCCAGTTTGACTTGTAAGCTACGGTTGTGCATCAATATAGGTAGCAATTAATAGATTTTATTACTGTCTACAGACATTCAGTGGAAACATGTTTTCATTAAGAAGCAGCTTGAAATTCTTTTTACTTCGGGTGGTCGTTTTGTCCAGTTGTATCTACCTCAGTGAATTCTTTTCATGATTGCTTATGTTATTTTCAAGATGTTCATTTGCAGTTCAAGGTAATAAGAAATTTTCGAATGCAGTAGAAGGTCAGAAATGAAATTCGGACACTAGGAAATACGAAAGATAATGACGTAACGCTTTACTTTCGCATTCTTGATCTTCGATTACGGAAAAGGTAGTGGCCTCTTCCTTCTTTCGCGCATTTGTCGTAAGATCAGTAGGTTTTTCAGTTCGCCACTTCCAATACGTGCCTTCTTTTAGCTTTCCTTTTCAGGTAGCTCAGTAATCTTAGTATATAATAGTATATTGGTAAACAGTTTTTTTATAGTGTTATAAATCCTTGCACTAATAATGTATTAGTGGAAAATACTTTATAACTGTCGGCCTCTTCCAATGCTGTCTTTGATCTATTGCGTCGCACAATGGCCGGCTCCAGTAGAAGGGGGGAATATTAAACGTGGCAACACTGGAACCAGCTGATATTTGAGGCCGAAATTCCTAATATTTTGCAAGTTAAAACTTTATTATGTAAAATATTGTTATATTATTTAAGAAATATAATAATTGACTCATGCGTATGATACGAATTCAATAATTCGAACAAAATTAATTCATTAGGCTTAACACTAATTCACTAATTTCTTGAACTTAAACGTATAGTACTAAGTGCGTACAGACCTATAATTTAGATTTAGCTATAAATAGGCCTGCTCATGGTTTTAGTAATGCTATGAAATTAAATCAGAATATAACATGTTCACTTTAGCTATTTTATTACACTATGCTTATAGGCCTCAGACGCAACATTGCCACGTTTAATATTCCGGCCTTCTACTAGAGCCGGCAATGGTCGGACCCGTGAATATTTTATTGACAGAATTCAATATTACACTTCTTCTTATATACATATTATTCTCTTTTAAGTAACTCAATGAGTTTCTTGCAGTATTATTGTATAATGTTATGTATTATCAACTTATAATTACTTCTGCAAGTAGCTGATATTATTTTTTATCGTTTTAATTGATCTGACGCACATTTCACTGATTTGATCAGTGTCTTCAGAGGTGCATTAACAAATAATCGAATTGTTTTGATTTCAATATAAAAACTAACGAATAATCGAATTTGTTTCGATTTTAATATAAAATAACGAATAATCTATTTAATTCGATTTAAATGATCGATTGTTTAAAATTACAGTATATTAAAATCAAAAGAAATATGTATATAGCCAATTATTATGCACCTACCACATACTAATAAAGTTCCTCATCATTGCTCTTCACTTGACTAATACTCGTCCTTTCGTCTGTTAATTATACTTGTATTAATGTTAGGCTACTTGTCTCGTTCGTAAATAATTGTCGATAGTATTCCTAAGTAGTACCAACTTCATTAATCGTCCTTTTTTAATTCAATATTTTTAGGAGATCAAAAGTATTTTATCTTAGTAGAAATAACTATAATTGCCCAGCACAAAAAGTAATAATGGCATAGACGAGATGTAAATGAAATAATGTAATATTATTCCATTTCGTACAAATAATATTACAGAAAACGATACCTTAGTAAACATGTTTTATTTTTCTTCTTTAAGCGAACGGTATAATGGCCGGTGAGAGGGTCTCGACTTCTAAATGCGATTGAAATGCGCGACTACGTATGAGACCCATAAACAGATATATATATATTGAATTCACCATTCCGCGCGTCTGAATTGTATTTATTACCCAGGCGTTTCCTCAGTGTTACCTCTGCCGCGGCTTCGATGCGAAACTGTTTTCATATTCCATCATCTCTTATGAATAATTTACAGTAGAATAATATAGTGTTACGCCCGCCATCGCTGCTGTCTTAATACCACTTGTATGTGTTAGATGAAATGTAAGTGCAGCATCCCGTCTGAATTCAGTGACTCTGGAAATGTAAAGTCATTCGCGCTACCCAAATGCATCGCGTTCAAGTCATGCGATGTTTGTAGCCTATAGCTTGACATTATTATAAGTTCTGTTTATATATCGACTGGTACCAACTTTGATTTTCGTCTGAGTGGATCGTAAAAGAAGACTGTAAAGGAATCGATGTCATTGCTGTTCTAGGACCAGGAATGTATCACCCACGGTAGTGTCTTAACAGGGATCGATCCCGTGAATTCTACGTATAGTAGAATTTGCGTACACCGTCTAATGTACTTTTTTTTAGTATCGGCCATCTAAGGACCACATGCCAATTTCAATTCTTTATTCTTTGTTCTTTATTTTTCTCCAATATTCTTTTCACTGTGTCTCTTCTTTCTGTCTTCAGTCCATTACTTTGAACCTCCGTTTTTCTCTCTCGTACTCTGGACTCTTTCCATTTTTAACACTTTTGCCCGAAAAACTTCACTTTCAATTGCTTTTTCTGCGTTTATATTATATTTTTCTAAATCCTTTTGTACTTCTTTAAGCCAATTTGATGTTGACTTCTTCCCCCACAAATATTTGAAGATCTGCTTTGTTAACCTATTGTCGTCTATTCTATATAAATGTCCAAAAAATAATAGTCTTCTTTTTCTCATTGTTTCTGTTGTATTTTCTATACTCTGATATATTTCATCATTACTTCTTAATTTCCAACCTTCTGAAGTTTTTCGTGGGCCTAATATTTTCCTAATAATTCGTCTTTCCAGTATTTATAGTTGGTCTAAATTATAATTCGATGCTAGAGATTCACTTGCATATAGGCATTCTGGCCTCACTACTGTACTGTAATGCCTTATTTTCTCATTTTTAGATATGCACTTTTTATTGTACTTGTTTTTATCTTAGTCTAAATTCAACATAAATGTAATTTTCCACAAGATGTGAAATTGAAAATTAAATTCAATTCATCGCAGAAATAAAAACACAGAACCTTACTTTCGGACGTGTCTTTTAGTATCCAAGTCGCGTAAATGTTAATAATTAAAAATTACCTTAATAAACGTCTTGCGACTTCTCCTCATTTTGTCCTGACGCGTTTCAAAACCTAAGGTTTTATCTTCAGAGGATAATCACTCTTCCGTCGTCAAACGTTAAAAATTAATGACAGTGACACAGATACACATAATTTACACTACAAACTTAGGCCTTTTCACATTGCACAGTGCGCACTGTGCAATGTCAAAAAGGCTTAAGTTTGTAGTGTAAATTGTGTGTATCTGTGTCATTGTGTCATTAATTTTTAACGTTTGACGACGGAAGAGTGATTATCCTCTGAAGATGAAACCTTAGGTTTTGAAACGCGTCAGGACAAAATAAGGAGAAGTCGCAAGACATTTATTAAGGTAATTTTTAATTATTACTTTCGGATGTTAATTCTGTTACTTCCATGTTCCGTACGAAAGAGAGGTATGATATACTTCTAAAGAAATGGTGTGCTAGTAGTCAGAATTACTTGTAATTCGTGAAACGAAAAAAATTGTTTCTAAATGATATGTGTGTGTATCTGTAATAGACAAAATTAAAAACTTTTATTGTATGACATTTCATAGGATATTTGGATTTTCGAGTCGGATATTGCACTTGGTTTCTCTTATCAAGTTGAATATTCCGGAGTTATCCGTAGTGAATAGTTAATAAGGAAACTCTTGGAACTGTTCAGTTCGTCTTCTGTGATACTAACTGACTTGAATAGTGATACTAACTTGACTAACAAGCTTTTCTTATCGCTCGTACGTAGATGAAGCCTGTCTTTTTTAATTTGGTTACCAATTTCAAGCGCTCTTTAAAAAAATCAGTGTATTGTACTGTATCCCGGATCTGGAATGTCTGCATACATTCCCAGATTCAAGACTGGAAGACAAAGTCGGGAAACCTGGGATCGCTGCAAACAGCACTTTTCGTCAAAACGCGCGCGCGCCCGCACACACTTTCAAAAGCCACGCACTTGCAGAAAAAATGTTAATTCTTATTGTCATAATTGGTATGTTACGATAATTTTTATATCGTGATATGTTGTGACAGAAACGTTGCAGTGAATTACAGTGTAGCTTATATTTGTACATATATTTAGCGTTTTTATACTCAGTAACCACCGACTTTGATTAAACTCGCGTGGTCTGTTGTAAACTCGGGTGTTCTTCAGACAGGATGCGGTAAAGATATATCAAATGTATATTAATATATTACTTTGTATCTGTGGCTTACTTGACTTAAGTCCTTAAATTCCTAGGTGGAACATAGGGCCTCGACGAAATTTCTCCAGCGTGTTCTGTCCATTGCCAGGGCCTTCACCTCCCTCCATGTTTTGTTGACGCCAGCCAGCTCCTTTTCGATAGCCCTCTTCCCGGTGTTCGTCGGTCTTCCAAGTCTGCGGCTACCCTGCGGATTCCAATTTAATGCCTGTCTAGCGATTTATTCTGGTGGTCTTCTCAGGGTGTGACCGATCCACCTCCATTTTCTTCTCTTTGTCTGTAGTTGGATGGAACTCTGACTTGTGGCCTCCCATAAATCTCTGTTCGAGATGGTCTTGGGCCACCAAATTCTCAGTATGTACCTCAGGCAACGATTTATGAAAGTCTGTAACCTTGTGGTGATGCCCTTTGTCACTTTCCAGTTATCATATCCATACAGCAACACCGATTTGACATTTGAGTCAAATATTCTGATTTTTGTCTTCCTGCGTATACGGGGTGATCTCCATTCTGTCGTAACTTTGTATCAATAATCAATTTATATGTTGTACGTATAATGTAATATTACTCCATTTCGAACAAATAAAATTACAGAAAATGTAAGCTTAATAAATATGTTTTTAGTTTTTCATGTAATGACGTTTGCTTGGTTTAATAGAAAGATGAGAACCAATTTACAAAAGCTGGAAGACGTATTCCTTTTCTTTTTAATTTTTTTCAATAGGGCGAAGAAAACCCTTTCTTACAAGCAATAAGTAATGTTCAAGAAACGTAGGCGTAGAATAGAAACAAACACCTGAGACCTACTGTGAACGTTGTAAGTACAACTTCACGACCGAGCCGTATCCAATTTGTGCATCAAAGTGCGAGCGGATATCATTAGTAGAGGCGCGCGGACGCGACGTGATTACGCACCCCGTACCGTTCCCGGACCAACCTCTGTAACAAAGGTAATTAACGGTAAAAAAGCGATAAAGCATCTGCATCTCGTTAATCGTTATTGTTATTCATAAAAACCTACACAAGCGTAGGGAAGATTGTACTCTCGCTCTGGTGTTTTATAAACTCAAAAGACGGCCCTTAAAAGCGTCAACTTTACTCTAAGGCTAGTAGCACACTAGACAAATGATCCGCGGCCAAAGTTTGGTAGCGTATAATCGGTCTGCGGCCTCATACAACCGATCTTCGGCGGCGTTATTCATGTAATGTACATCACATCGAGTTTCTTGTTTTTGTTTGTCCGAGTATGAAACCCATCCTTCATTAAGCACTTCTACTTCTTCCCACGACTGCCTCCTCAGTAATTTGTCACTGCAAGATGTGTAGGAAATATCCGACAGAACAAACCCTACTTCTATTATAAATCGTTCAGTGTCGAACATAATAAACAGAAAAATTAACAATATCTTTAAAAAAAGTATATTAACTACATAAACCTCAGCCACGTACTCAACCAATGTGTACTACCGACGCGCGCCGACTGTGAGCACAGTAAGGTGCATACCATACAAAACAAATGTATTGCGGAGTTGCCGATGTTCCGTCAGACCGAACACCAGCCGAGTCGAATCGAACAGACGCCTCGCTCTGGGTAGACAGAAGATACGCTCGACGGACTGACGCATCTTCGGCTCAGTCACTCACATCAGGGCATTTGATATGAAGATTACAACACGAGGGATTACGCCACCGATCTTCGGCCGCGGATCACACGTCCAGTGTGCTACTAGCCTAAGTAACGACAACAGAAGTGTGAGAAGAGAATCTCGTATTCTTCCAATGCAGTTCGTTTGATTCTTTGAAATATTCTTGAAGTAATTCTGTTGATTTCACTGTCTACAATATTTCTGCGCACTTTCAAAGTCGTTATTGTAGCCCTTAAACGCAAGGCCCTCATTCCTTTTCGTTCGAATTCTTCAGTGATCTCTTCTGCTTCATTCGTACTGTTATAGGTGTGTCTGCATTGTGAAAAATCAAATCGGCGCAGAAACATTTAAAAAATCGGATATTTTATTTTACATTTTAAAACTAAATTTCAACATAATGTATTTATTTTAGGAAGACAGGTGAATTTGAAAGACACAGAGCCCTTAAAAATAACAACGGGTGCAGTATACGTTAACGATTAATCGAACTTGCTGTACGGCACAGTTGTACGAGGTGACAGACAAACGTGAGAACAAACCAGTTCTGTGGTACAGTTTGAACACACCATCATCCTTGTCATCTTCACAACAAGGCACAGGCGAGGAGCTGCCTGTTCCGCATTCAAAGATCCTCCTGATATTCTTTCTTAAGTGTTCTTTCCACCGTTATTTATAATCTTTTAATTTTCTTTCAAGTTAAAAACTTGTAACTCTTATCTTGTGGCCTCATTCTTTATACGGTCAAGTTTAGAGCACCTTTTAACTCCTCTTAAGAACGCCATTTCCGAGGGCTGTACTTTACTGTCTTGTTTCTTGGTTGTTGTCCACAACTCACACCTATATGACAGTACAGGGACTGCCATAAGTTTGTAGAACTTATGAAAATTAGTGTACAAATATAGAACTGTCGGGTGTTAATAATTTATTGATTTTTTGCACCAGTCTTTTATTGTAATATTACGAGAAATGTGCAAGTGAAAACTTATCCATTTTAGATATACGAGTATGAAAAGCGCTAGCTTACAGTAAAAAGTTGAGAAAGGCCGTCTTGGTAATGTCCGTAAAAATCGGAAATTCATTTGCTTCAGTTATTATGATTGAAACCTAAACAAACAAAGTTCGCGCGCGCGCCGGCGAATGTTTGTTTTTCTTTCGGAAAGATTTCCTTTGACATCGTGGTGCCACTTAAGACGACTGAGAGCAACTTATTTTGCCTTTTAAATATATTCTCTTTGAAGGGTTGCTGCCAGTGTTGTCGGAATAACTTGTTGACAAGTCGGATCGGAAGTTAAGGATGTTATTGCCGTACGTAGATTATACGCAGTACACGTATGTCGTGCCTGTTGTCGGCACGGACTATGTATATGAAACAATTTTAGCTGCATCGTATTCTGCGGACTTTTTAGTCTGTTCCAGCTTCTCTTTGCTTATAAAAAATTGTCTTTTATTTTTCTTTGCTGTTTACGACGTGTGGATCGCGACTGTTATTACAAACATTCCATGTTCAACTACTGTTCTCACTTATAACCTGACACTTTGAACTGGCTACTAGTGACTTAAAAGATTAATCGGGATAAGTAAAGCTACACAGTTCAGTACACAAGTGACCCTAATTATAATTTCACTTTATTTAATTTTAATTAGATTTGGTTTTAAATCAGTTTACGGTTTACAATTAAAATAAAATTGGCCAATGTGGACGTACACACAAAGCTTTTTCTTAGTTTGTTTAACCAATATCTAGCCGCGAATTGTTTGGCATACGAACGTTTAGTAGTGAAGCTTGGTACACTGCTTACATGTAACCACCATTTAATGAAATAAAATCATTAACTTTCTTGCGCGCTCGCGCAAGCTGTACCGTCGTTTCGTCATTAGCATTGTCTGCTCACTGTTGGACAAATTTGTTACAGTTATTAGTGAGCTGTTGGTAGTTGTTGCTGTTGGTTGATCTGTTAGTTAAGAAAAAAGTTGGGCAAAATTTTATGTGTGGAACGTTGCTTTATATGGTGCAGAGACATGGACACTGAGGAAAGAGGATGAGAAAAGATTAGAAGCATTTGAGATGTGGGTATGGCGAGCAATGGAAAAAATGAGGTGGGTTGATAAAGTAAGGAATGATGAAGTTTTAAGAAGAATAGGGGAAGAGAGAAGAATCCTGAAGGTAATAGAAAATAGGAAAAGGAATTGGTTAGGTCATTGTTTAAAAAGAGACTGCTTGCTTACAACTGTCATGGAGGGTGTCCTAGAAGGAGAAAAAAGAAGAGGGCGTAGAAGAATGAAGTTAATAGATAACATTAAAATCAGAGGGTGTTACGAAGGAACGAAAAGACTGGCATGCGATAGGACAGCATGGAGACCTTTTACCATTCGAAGACCTGCCTTAGGACAGAACACCAGACATTAATTAGTGAGCTGCGTAAAACTCGTCCAATTAAATATAGTACAATAGGCCTTGTCGTCTTTTAAATTTCGGTGTCGTCTACTTTCTTTCAGCCTAACCAAAGGTACTTCCTACCTTCTTTTATTTTCGTAACTGTGTAAATAATATTGTTTGTTGTACGGTTCCCTTGTGTCGCTTTCTTATTTCTGATTGTCCTTTCATTCCGCACTCATTTGTTTGAGCAGTCCGGAATTACTTCTGATTGGCAAAATAGTTTACCTTTTTCTTGTCCGTCTGGTGGCCTTTTCTCTATATTTCATTCAACGCGTTTCAGGACATATGCCCCATCATCAGGATATCCCTTGTTGAAGTTCGTCGGTCGTTAAAATATTAAAAACACTGTATATACAATTCTACACATAACAATAAATATAATATAAACATAAAAACACATAAAATACCCAGATTTTAGACACACGATATCGGTGGTGCGCACCACGACATGCTATAGTCGACTCTCTGATTGGCCTTTCATTCCGCACTCATTTGTTTGAGCAGTCCGGAATTACTTCTGATTGGCCTTTCATTCCGCACTCATTTGTTTGAGCAGTCCGGAATTAATACTGATTGGCCTTTCATTCCGCACTCATTTGTTTGAGCAGTCCGGAATTACTTCTGATTGTCCTTTCATTCCGCACTCATTTGTTTGAGCAGTACGGAATTACTTCTAATTGGCCTTTCATTCCGCACTCATTTGTTTGAGCAGTACGGAATTACTTCTGATTGCCCTTTCATTCCGCACTCATTTGTTTGAGCAGTCAGGAATTACTTCTGATTGGCCTTTCATTTCGCACTCATTTGTTTGAGCAGTCCGGAATTTTCATGCTGTTGGAGTGTCCACTGCCCAGTGTCTAGCTGCACGTTGAGTGAAAAGTTTCCTTTCCAAGTTGCCGTGTCTCAGATTGCAGTTCGGTCCGTACGGCTGAGACCTTCTGTTGAAGCTCGTTATGTAACGCCTTTATTGACTCAGTTCCACTTTGTAAGATCCAATAAACTCGTGCGAACAATCCAACAGCGTAGCATTTCGAATTAACAGCGGGTTCAACCACTGAGTCCAGAGCACATAGTTCATTATTCTAGGTGATCGTAGGCCTTCAAACGAAGGAGCACGACAGAAGCGAGTCTCCTTGAGTTTTATGTTGGATCAAGTGTTCCTTTGGTTGAATCCTCTTTGGAATGATATTTGCTATGCGTGAATATCACAGAGGTCGTAAATGCTAGTGGCGAAATGTACCCAGGATAAATAGACATGACTCGACAGCGACAGGCATGTATTATTGTTAGCTTATAATACTAGCAAACGGCTAACTAAATGCAGTCAGAAAAGATTAAAAACCAAAAATATAACGTTTATTAAACCAGACTTACGTTTTTAATAGAACGAAACTAATATGGATTTTAGCATTAACAGTAGTAAGCAAAAAACGTAAAGAAGTCTAAGCCAGCAGTCACGATGGCACTGAACTGAAAATATGATATTACGTTCCCAACGAATATAAACTTTAATACTGAATAAAAACGTAAAAAGAGATTTATTATATTGGATGATTCAATATTTTATCGGTTAGAAAAGGAGAGACAGCCAGAGAACCTAGGGCGGATTTCTCTCTCTCTCTCTCTCTCTCTCTCTCTCTCTCTCTCTCTCTCTCTCTCTCTCTCTCTCTCTCTCTACCTTTTTCTATGTTTATCTGGGTTCTTCCCTTGAGTCACAGCTTGCGATAACGCCCCTATGCACCTAGTGCACACGTCATTAAAAGCACATATATATCCTCTATCTCAAAGCTTAATACTGGCCTTATGGTCCAAGTCATATATTATTATTGCATAGATTTTTCTCTCTAATGCGATCTTGCGAAATTAAAACATGAAAGTTACAATCTTTCGTTACCTCCAGCACCACCCCCTCTCTCTCTCTCTCTCACACACACACGCGCGCGCGCGCGTTTAAGGTTGTTTTGACATTGCATCCATGTAACGAGTGCTTGTAGATCTAATGCTGCACGCAAGAGGCTTTTGTTGTTCCCTGCAAGCCTTTTTTTTCTGTCACATCATAGACGTCTTTCTTCCACAACACCTGTGCCGACATACCTACTTACCTATCTGGAGCTTCCTACAATAAAGCAGTAGGAAGCAGTAGGAGCTTTATATAATAAGACAGTTTAAGCATAGCTGTTTCCTCATTTATCCGAGATCCGTAACTGGAATACTTAAATGGCCAATCTGATACCTGAATATTAAGAAACATTAGTGCCTATGGGGTAAAATTTATAGTCTTACAAATCTCGACATAAATACCCCCGAACGTAAGCTGGATCTCAACCAAGAAGACAGAACTGTACCCGTATATGTGTTCGGCAAAAGGTGATACGTGTGGGGCCCCAAACTGTTCCTTGCGCGAACAATAGGCCTGCAATAAACGTGACCGTCGAGAAGTCTTGAGGAACAGTTTTACAGCTTCTTCTCCTACCTCCAAGTATTGCCTTACACTCATCACTTTGGAAACGGAAGAACTACTTCCTTATGACTGAGCCTTAAAACATAATAAAAATTAAAAAACATTAATCCATTAAAATAAATAACAGAAATGTCATGAGAATGAAGGAGATCGATGTTTTGTGTGTGTGGTGTGTGTGTGTGTGTGGGGGGGGGGCGTGTTTATTCTGTTCATGTGTACGTTAATTGCTTACAGCAAAACAATTTTCTGTACTATTGGCATTTAGTTTTGGTAGGACGCGAATGCATGTGTGTGAACGTACTCGCGCGCCCAGTGTGATTCGTGTAGATGAGAGATTCCGTTCGCCTGTACTGTACATTTATATTTAAAATGAAACGCGCGCGGGTGTATACTGTTCATGTGTATGTGTATGTGTATTGTGTAGGCCAGTAGAACAATATTCGTGCTGCTATCGTTTATTCTTTTGCTGGAAGTTGTGTGTTTGTGCATGTGTGTTAAACCCCTCACGTGCTATAGCGCATGCATTGTGAATTGTTAGTTTCTAACGGCTCAGTACTAGAACTGTTTCTTACAACAATGACTGTGGGCGGATGTGTCAGGTATAGAGGAGGTTGTAAAATACCCTTCTTGGGTTTATTTTTATCGCACCCTAATTGCTCACTGGAGAAATTCTTTCTGAGCCCACGCGTGTCACTTTTACCCATGTTTTCGTTTCTAGTAGCATAGCATCCACTTTCAGTGCCCGTAGTTGATATCATAAAAAAGTAAAAATCTCAAGGTTGTGAGTCGGGACAGAGTTCCTGAATGGAAGCAAAACCTAGATTCTGTTTGCCTGCGAACTGTTATTAAACAATTATTTCCAATTCTTGGGAAGGAAATCTAAATTTTATAAGTGCACCGAATGTGTGCTGAATAAACTCACACACACACACACACACACACACACACACACACACACACACCGGATTCAGTTTGCCGATCAGAAGAGCGACTACGGAATTGTAGAAGAGGTTGTGAATTATTCAAGTAAAGCAAGAGCTAGAGTAGAGTGCGGAGAGAGAGAGAGAGAGAGAGAGAGAGAGAGTGAGTAAGAGACAAGCATGAGGTTTGGGTTGGCAACAGTCAAGGCGGAGGGCGAAGTATTCAAAGTCAATAGCCAATCCTGCTCCCCTCATCCCGTCCCACCATCTCTGTATGACCAATCCATCCTCTGTTGTTAAAGCTGACAAACACCAAAAGTCAATACTGCATTTATTTTATATTCAAACAACTCCAAAACACAAGAAAAGGGACAATGAAATTTTCTTCTTTCTTTTCACTACTCTTAAATAACGAATTATTTCACTATTTGCGTTTCTTATAGAGAAATTCATTAGTGAATTCGTATTTTCAAATGATGTGAATCTTATGTATGAGATTTATTGCTAACTAACAAGGTCTCTATACGTGTGTGCGTAAGGTCAAAGAGTCTTTTAACGTCCGACTTATTCAACGTTACAAGTGTTTTACTCGCAAAAATACAAAATAAACGGTCTATGAGGTACAGAAGCTTCCCTTACGTAGTCAACGGCATATTCACGAGGGCGGCAGTAAATGAAATTCTCCTTCCAAAATTATTTAAATATATTTTCCACAAATCTATTGAATATTTTAGCAAGTTTAGATTTAATGTTATAATATTCGAAAATATTTAAAACTTATCAAAAACAGTATTTTAAATTCCTGAAAGAAGAAATTTGGCAAAATGTTTTTGTTCTTGTGTTTCTGACATTGGTATGCATTTTTTTATTCAATTTTTAATGCATAAAATATATTTAAATATTTTGTATCAGTTTTTAACAATCTTTTTACTTTTAATCTTATCAGAAGCGCGACTGTATGAACTCGTTTACATTTCGCGTGCTAGAGTTTTGCGTTCCGCGATGTACTGTCTCTAAGTACTTTTCCCTGTAGTATGGATTGCAATAAGTAAAATCTCTGTTCATTTCTCATGAGATTTCCAGATACTGAAGTTTTTCTTATGTTCACTGTGTTATTAACTTCCCTATCTTTTTACTTCATAACTGTTCAAAACTATCCCCCCGAAGATCCGATTGGGGAACTTGAAGCTCCGGATGATTTTGCCTTGAACATAGCCATGATGATATTACTAGAGATATCTAAGCGATCTTTAATGTAGTGGTTTCTCGTTGCCTTCTACATCCCAGTGTCGTTGACTAGTAACTAGTTCATCCGTCTTCGGGGCCGATCGATTTCTCAACCCCAGGACAATGAGGGGCCCTACCGCTTGCCAGTGCATCCACCCGAAGCTGTTGACTAGCAAGCGGGGGACTACTTATTCCGGTAGTCACTCGGTCGGCATTTCCTCGTCAGTTATAACAGGGTGTCACCATACAACCGAGGTTGTGCTTCGAGAAGGTGAGGTTGGCATTTGTACATGATAGCTGTATATTGCGCATCATTTACCTTACACCCCATTTAACTGCTGTTATTTGTTAATGAAACAAAGCCTTTAAATATTAAGATTTATCCATGTTCTCGCTGTTAATTACAGAATAACTTGTCGCTTTGCAATCGATAAGTGTTATTGGTTCCTTATAAAACAGATTAAATTGTGGAGATATACATTGTGTTATAATTATAATACAGATTAATTGTGGGAATATAAATATCAGTTAAGTCTTTTGATAAATCAAATATATTGGAACTTACCGTCTGCGGCTTTTAGAAACAGCGTCTTTACAAAATTGACATGTTTCGGGACACTTGTCCCATCATCAGAATTTAAAACAATCGCGTATCATTTAAAGTTGATACACTTGTCAATCACTTAAAACATTAAAATCCAATATAAAACAAATAACTTAAAATAATATGATACTAAAATATTTACAGCGAGTGCGAAGGTTTACCGATGTACATCGTATGGAGACCGACCGCGCACTAATTTACGTCTCATTGACAACACTGCCTTGCGCTATTGTCGTGGTGGGAGCGAGACGTAAATTAGTGCGCACTCGGTCTCCATGTGCGTACATCGGTAAACCTTCGCACTCGCTGTAAATATTTTAGTATCATATTATTTTAAGTTATTTGTTTTATATTGGATTTTAATGTTTTAAGTGATTGACAAGTGTATCAACTTTAAATGATACGCGATTGTTTTAAATTCTGATGATGGGACAAGTGTCCCGAAACATGTCAATTTTGTAAAGACGCTGTTTCTAAAAGCCGCAGACGGTAAGTTCCAATATATTTGATTGAACAACACGTGGCTTGGTACTAAACATTTGGAATTTATTCCTTTTAAACATCTTTTGATAAAGCCGACAATGAATGCCATTATAGAAATGTATAATCATAGTCGTATGCATATTGTTTTGACAATAGTGTCGATAGTTGAGCGTATTATACAATATTACAGTAAGTCGTTCGGAAGACGGAAACCGGATAAAACACACACACACAAGATAGTAATGTTTGCACAGAAGAAGCCTTATTTGAATAACTACCGCAACGATGTGTTTACCGACGATACACTGAGAGCTGCGCGGGGCTTGAGAGTTGTTATAATAGTTAATACTTAAAGTCAATAAGGGATGAAGTGAGAGCACAAAGCGTTCACGACTTCATAACTACCCCGGTTATCGTGCTATCACTGCTTGCCGCTTGCGGCCATCTTGAAACTTTCATTGCATTTAGTAATCACACACGCGCGCGTTTCTTAATGTGTGCTTACTTATGGTAGTAGTGAAAGGGAGGATTACAGGATTATAGAACCCGATGCGCCGTTTGTAAAGTTCGTTAAGCCGTCAAACGAAACAAGGAATTTTGATTCAGTTCGCGTGTGTTTTGTTGCGTCTGTTTAGTGGTAAAGGTAACGCGGCTGACATCAGAGAAGGAAGTAGTCTGAGAACTCGTCTAGGCTTATTGTCGTTATGTGCTGAAGCAAAACATACGTTTTTACGTTTCGTAAGGTTTATTTCATTAAAGCTAAGGCTTATTTTAGTTTTAAACAGTAAACATCTTGTTAAATGCACCGTACACAAAAAGATCAGACATGAGCTTTCCGCCTGACAATTGCTGATAGTCTATACAAGGAGTCTCCAAACGTTTTTACTTGAGGGCCGAATTGAAAAATCTTGGAAGTCAGGCGGGCCAACAACACACACACACATATTGTAAACTTTTTTTAAGTTTACGAAATAATTAAGTCAATAAAATAGGTATTTAAATAAAAATTAAGCAGACTTATCCAAAGAAAACGAATTCATTTATTGAAAAGAATGTAAATAAAAGTAAGGAAAAAATAATATTCAAAGATATTTCTTATGTAATATTTTTTGCCTTTTTATGTACGTATGGGATGTGTGGAGTTGCTCCTGACATATAATGTTTGTCCATTTTGGGTCAGTTTTGATGCTGCTATCAGTAGAATGGATTTAAAGTGTTCGTCTGACAAGTTAGACCTGTACTTTGATTTCACAAAGTTCATTTTTGAAAACGTTTGTTAGCAGATATAGGTCGATCCAAACATTGAAAACATTGCTCTTGCAACATTAACCACATAAATGTTTTAAACTTGTACAAAATATTATAACATTTTACTGAACTTATTTCTTGTTAGTTATTTAGTAAAATGTTATAATATTCGAAGTATTTTGACAATCTATTTTAAAACCGCAGGCAGCATCGGCCGGGTTTGCCGCGGATCAGAAAATTACCCTTCGCGGGCCGTAGTTTGGAGACCCCTGGTCTATACGTAGGCCAACATCTTCGTTTACCTTATTAAATAAATTATTATAAGAAATATCATTAAACTTCTCGGGACTACTATCGTGGGATTAAAACACATTTAAATGTTTGGAGAATGACGTCATATATAAAGTATTTTTAACTTGAAAACTATTTTAATCTGTCTTGGTTTTTCGAGTACAAAAAATAGTTATTACAACGATTTAATAAGAAACCAATTATATCTGGTGATATAGGCATACACTGTGTTTATAAATTTGACGAAGCTTCAATGTAGGTACACAGTAAATGGCTAAATGTTTTATTTATATTTGGGTCAAGATTAGTGAAATGATTACCTTTCGAATTATGAGTCTATAAGTGTGCATTCTCCGAGAGGAACACAGAACGACGTTAATAGATTACATGACCGCGTATAAAAGATAGGTTATTAACGCACATTAAAAAAGCATGTATGTCAGCTGGTTTGGACATATAGTCAGGAGGACAGGTGACTGGAGTACTACATGTGCAAGGTAAGATGGTATGTATTGACGGATTTAGGGGCACATCTCAAATTATATGGATCTACGAAAACAGTGGGAAATAATATCAGTCGAATCAGATCAATATAGATTTCTTTTGGAAAGATGGGCAGCATTGCGAAGCTTAAAAAACTAACCTTGCTTTGAGTAAAAATAGGATCATATTGAGAGCTTTTACTACGAAGGGTTAGGTCAGAGTAACACTGACAATGAAGCAGTTAGAGACGTACAGAGGCGTATTTAGAAATGATTATACAAGGAAGAACGAGGAAAGACGGGGACTCTTTCGTAATTTGATACGCAACCGAACTGAAATAGATGGCATTATTTACATAATTTAGAAGATAAAATTGAAGTCGTCAGGACTGATTAAGCTAGAAGAAACGAGATGGCTACTAAGAATTAGAGAGCACAGGCGTCATGAGAGACTACTTAGGAAGAAGGCTTACAAGTAACAATAGGCCAGATGAAGAAATAGAACATCGGTTGATGAAAGCAAGAAGAATTACTGGATGCATGAAATACCTCACACAAGAAGTAAAAACTAGAGTTTACAAAAGCACAATACGTCCAGTAATATCGTATGCATCAGAGACCCAAGCCAGATACA
Source organism: Magicicada septendecula (assembly GCA_034769895.1). NCBI lineage: Eukaryota > Metazoa > Arthropoda > Insecta > Hemiptera > Cicadidae > Magicicada > Magicicada septendecula. Next base: position 80,797,418 of record CM068370.1, read on the forward strand.
GCAACAGCTCAAAGAAAACGACAAACTATATATAGAAATGACTGTACTACGGAGTGTACTAGGAAATACAAGGTACGATAGGTTGCCAAACAGTAGTATAAGAGAAACGTGTAATGTAACAGATATTAATTCTTGAATTGCGGAAAAAGAAAGATATGGAATGAACACATATCAAGAATGGATGACACAAGGCTAGTGAAAAAGGCAAGAGTTAGGTAGCCAACCAGACACAAAGAGGAGCATTGGTCGGCCAAGGAAGAGGTGGAGTGACAGTATGCAGGACCGTTGTTATAGAACAGGACGGAGTCTTAACAAGGAAGCTAAAGAAGAAGAAGAATGAAGCATGAAGCCATGAAGCCACGACAGCAGTCATCTGCAAGTCTGACTTTGCAAACTTGAGAAATCTAAATGTGTAAAGGGATGCTGGGGAATTGATCAGTGAAAACAAATATCGCTTTCACTTAAAAGTAGAAACCAAAAAAATAAAAAAAATCCCAATTATTCTAATAATTTTCACACCTCTGTAAATTGAGGCCCTAATGATTTAATTCCAATGATGGATCTACTTGTGGTAGATGGTGAGCTCTCCCCCGTTGCGTAGCTGATCTAAGTAAAGGTCTGCACAAGGGTTTCAGGTTAGTCGTTGCAAAGTATCATCGAGACGTTTATTCGTGTTTTGGAAAATGTCCGAAAAGAATAGACTGGCATGGAAACTTGCATTGTAGAATCAACTCCAACAAAGAAACAAAGAAAAAGAATCAACTTAGAGCATGTAGCGATCACAGGACCGCTACGTAATATTTAAGACTAGGTTAATGAACCTAGAGGAAGTGAAAAGTGTGGTGGAGCGTAACAGAGTGACAGGATTTGCAATCAATATATTTTAACAAAATAACAAGTTTTATTAGATCTCACGTGGGTGACACAATGTTCCAGTTTCACATCGTTCTTTACATATAGTCATTGATTTAGAGTATGTAGTAAATGGACATACATATATATTTCCAGACTAGCATACCCCATGAGGGAGAACAACGCGAACATCAGTACAGTAGAAATCACGGACCATACCAAAGTTAACCCAACCACTTAATAAAAACACTAATAACCCTTCAAGAATAATTGGAATAAAAATAATGGTAATACAGATAATCGGACTCCAAATAATCTAAGCAAGGAAACCATGCTTTAGTAACAGTTTAACCACCCCCCTTATGGTGTATGTTAGACAAGTTACAATGGAACCAGTTACAATTTTTACAAACTTGAGTTCTTGTGACTTTGAAATATTTTCTTCTTATTAAGTTGTTACACCGATTCAGTTTACAGATATTTAATGTTGAAAATAAGGGTAGCCAGTCTATGGAATTAATGTAGAGAGAGGCATACATTAAACGCTCCCACCTGTAAGTATGTAGCGACGAACTCAGGTAGAAACATGATGAACTGTGGACGAACAGAGGTTCCAAAATTGCCCCTGGACTATGGTGAATGTTTACTGGAAGTCGCTCCTGGGGTTTCTGGATCTTTCTGTGTATATTTTGATTCATCCGCATTTCTTGGTCTGACGGCTTCGGGGATGTAGAACTGCTCTGCTGGTAGTCACAGATGTTCGCGTGACCAGCGATCTTCCCCCTTTTTCCTGGCTGAGGCAGGGACCCTATAACATTTTATTTGGGGATTAGCCGCCAGTTAATACACCCAGACATTACACTCTATCGCCTCGGACCACAAACACCGCAGTGACTTTGACAATCTTATTAACACATTATTCACTCCAGTTAAATCCAAATTGTTTAATTTCATTAAATAATAATAATTGATTTCAATTAGCTTTAACTAAGTAAGAGTTAACAAACAATAATTTCGTCTTTAGACAGGAAGTAACTAGTTTAAAATTTTACAAAGCATAAGTTTTACAATAACGAATAACCCGGGCCACACAAACGCTTACACAATCGTAACAGACATAATCCATAATTAAATAAAAATGAAATAAAATAATTAAGTGTACACACCTGAACGTCTTGAGAAGTCTACTCACGTATGAAAAGAATTTAGACACACGTAAATCCCGGCCGTCAGACCAACGGGAATGTCCTGGTTGAAGGCACGCTGAGAAATGAGGCCGACACACTGGTCTGTTGGTCGTACCTGGCTGCGTAAAACAAACCTGTCCCAATTTGTTAAAAATGAAGCCTTTGGCTAACCTAACTGCCGCCGTTCTGAAATCCCGAAACACAGCAATAGCTGTCCACAGCGACTGCTCACTAAATCGCGTCGCCGCCGCTTCGACAAAGCATTGGCAGGCACTGGTGCCAACCGCGTTGGTAGCCCTAAACAACTCTACACGCGCCGGGAAATTCAAAGTCCCGGCATAAGCAGTAACAAAGATAAATGGACGATTTTACAGGAAAGATTAAGAAAGAACACTCTAGAATATGAGATGAGATAAATTAGGAAGAGGGCAGTGTGACACCTGCTTGCTTGACACAGGCTGGTCATAGTATTCTTATAACGTACATTGGGGTGAAGTATTAAAGTAAACAGAATTAAAATGAACAATTCGCTCGGGATGTTATGGTAATAGTAACAGTATTTTTTAAAATAACATTCAAGTTATTTTACATTTGAGTTTACATTTTGGGACAATAGTTATTCTGGGCAATGAACTCCAGAAAATGTCTGGTAACTGTCCATGCTGTGTGTCTACATGTTAATCTGTCAAACGGAAATGTTCCACATACTAGCTTCTCATCTGAGCTAATTACTGATGCTGAGTGGATATCTTACTGACCACCAGTAGCGTGGCGTTCATGTAACTGCTGTTGCCGGCGGCAACAGTACTAGAAATATAAGAAAATAATATTAATTATATCACAGAATAAATACTTAAGTCACTGAGTAATTTTAAATCCGAACAGTATTAGTTGGGAAACTTGAAGAAAAGCGTAGCATTGGTTTCGAACTGCTGGGCACTTCTTGCACTGTCTTTTGTTGCCGGCTCAGACATCGGCAATGTTTTACTGCGTACGGTCATTTGCCTCGCAGTAGTCACTGTACAAACTGTGGATGTGGATTCGTCCACCCAATGCGTTGCCGCTGTATAAACCGGCAAAACGCTCAGTTTTGAAAGAGTTAGTTTTTTCATCGCAGCAGCTATAGACTAGTTATTTTTTAGAGTTAGTTTTTTCATCGCAGCAGCTATGAAAGAGTTCGAATTAATTTTTAAGTTAAGTTTTAGGCCTATCACAACCGGCAAGAGGTGTTATGTACCCACCCCACGCCACTGCACTGACCACCCCTACCCTTCGAAACCGTAATACACTTACTACTCACGAGGGAGGCACTAATAATATTAACTATAGTAAAGAAAAGAATTAAAACGGGCATCGTTTAACTCACTTAGTGACAAGTGTTGCGTGAAAGTGACTCGGTACTAGTGAAGTCGGTATTACATGAATTGTATCGCGTATACTATGAAACAAACGTGACTACACAGTAAAACTGTGGGTCGGGTGTGTGTGTGTGTGTGTGTGTGTGCGTCTTGTTATCGTCTAGCAAAAGTAAGACTGCTGGCTCTGTTTGATTTGACCGGTAACAAGGCGAGTCAGTCATTCAGCGTCTGTGAGTACACACTGAACTCCCCCGAGAGATTCCAACGCAAACAGCATACTACTGCTCGCTACTACCAGAGGGCCTTCTATATATATATAGTTATGCACCTACACAAAGCACCGTTGTTGTTACTGCTATTGTTATTCACTGCAAGTTGCAATACAGCCGTCCATAAATTGTCCACACTACCTCCCCCTTACGTAACAACTCATTAGTACACTCTCACCGATGTACAGACTGTCAGATGTGGGATCAATATTCGTGACTGTTTTAAGTAATATTTGTAAATTATTTTTGGAGAAGGCGAACGTTTTTTCTGCGTGTAAAGGCAATGCCTTCGCGTGTGTCATTAACGTGTAGTGCTATGATAAAGGTTAATTTGCAAGAAGTTTTGTATCGAAAATATATTACGCGAAACACAAATAAAATTCTGCGAAGTGATGGTGACGGACGCCACCATTGTTCGCCCTATTGTACGGACCCGAATTCTGGACGCCAAGAAGAAAGGATACAAAGCAGAGAGAAACATCTGAGATGAAATTTCTTAGGTCCGTCAAAGGAAGTATTAGGGAAGATAGAATGATAAATAAAACTATATCCATGTGCGAGACTTCCATAACTACTGCCGGCTCTCGCATACCCCACACCAGAGGTTTCTGTTGTTCACATCACCAAGGAACGTTTCACCGAATACGTCCTCCTTCCACGATCTCCTGGATGCAACCCGTGTTTGTGGTTTATGAGAACCCAGTTTAATACTTTTTGTGGCAACGGTTATCAGACATCCGTTCCACTTCCATAAAGGCGCTTTTTATTTACGGAGTCTAAAATAGTTTTGTCAACACGAAGTCGTCTAATAATATTCTTATTTATAATTGAATGGAGCGTGGACACCAAAAAGAACCTTCTGCAGAAGTCAGTTTCCGGTGCTTGAAGTCATAGGGAGTTTCTTTGATTTAATCTCGCAAGATGTAAAGTCGTAGGCGACAATACCTTCTAAGACGGTAAAGTAAAACATCTTTTTGGTTCTGTGGGTTATTTCACCGTTCTAAAGCACCGACTTCACCTGGCCCGCGCAGAAATTTCTTTGCAAAAATGAAACTGTACGAGAAAAATTAGTCATGCAACGATGGTCAAAATTGCAAAGAGGTACAAGAAAGGCTTATGCTGAAAAATACTTTAGACATTCTCGGAAGGATTCCCGAAAGGGGAAGGAAAAGATTAATGGGAAAATTTTCGAAGTTGGCTACGAAATGTCGGCCAGAAGGAAAGAGAATTATCATTAACTAAGGACGTGATGGAACAGGCCATAACGCCTAAGCCTGGAAGGGACTAAAAAGACAGAAATAAGATTATGCAAAGAGAAGGAACTGAAGATTATGCAATCGAGTGTGTCTTGTTCTCTTTCGTATGTTTTTGTGGATTATCAGACGTCATTTTTTAGTGTTCGTGTTTACTCGAATTTACGCGTTCGTTAATTTTTACACACACATAAACGTATTTCAGATTTTCATTGTATATCCAATCTTAATACCGTCAGACCATTTAAATTTTACTACTTTAACACCTTGATTAACTACACAAAAAACATATTTAATTACACATTGCTAACGAAAATTTTTAATTACGTCGTGTATTTGTTATTCTGCTTCTTGATCTTTTCATTTTTACGAAGTTTATTACTGAAAGAGAAGGCACCACATACTCGGAGGATGTATTAAAATTGCATAACTTACGCCGTGTGTACAGAAAAGGAGCAGCGAACGGGTCAAGGCAACTTTCCATTCAATATGTCAATACCTTTACCTACTTAATTACTTTGATAAAACAGAAAACATAACTAAAACATTTTGAGTCAAAGAGCATTAAGTGAAGCAGTGCACATTAAAACGGTTACACTACAAACGACTTTTCTAATTAAAATAAATATTCTGACCTGTATACTGCAGATCGGAGATATTGTATTTCTCCTTCGTCAGTGTAAATTTATACAGTCGACAATATATTATTTACCTGTGTGTGTGTGTGTGTGTGTGTGTGTGTGTGTGTGTGTGTGTGTGTGTGTGTGTGTGTGTGTGTGTGTGTGTGTGTGTGTGTGTGTGTGTGTAAAGACATTTATCACATTAGTGAAGATAACAACGTTCTACTACATCTAGTACAATGCTAATACATTTTTCTTCACGATAATGTACTGTTTTCATTACGCCAGGCACTTTATGCTTCCGCAGTTCTAAAGCGGTCGGGGTAGTTTTTGTGTTTATAACAAAGAGGAAGGTAAGTAATCGAAAGCGGGAGCCCGCTCGACTTGTGCTTCAGAACGGTCGTCCCATTAATGTAATGCAGTATTACAAATGATCATAATATTCTGTCGCGTTATAAGTACAAACGATATTTACGTATTACAATCATATTATAGTTGTTTATATATATATAGTAATTATCCCACACACATACACATTTATAGAATGTAGTTACAAATTGTAAGCGATACTTCATCGTCGTCATCATCATTTGTCTGTAAAACCTGCACCAAAAGTCTCCTGGTAACCTGTAACAACATGAAATAATGATACAACACCAAAACATAACATAACCTCACTTTGAAAATCATCTGGTAACCAGCTGATTTCTCTGTTCAGTGATGGCAACATGACATATTTCTGAAAAATATTTTCTAAATACGTTGAAACAACTCAAAATTAAAAAATATGTACACCAAATCATTCTTAAGAGATGAAAAATGAATTACATCAACAACTAAAAAGATATATGTCCTAAAAAAAATATTGCTTTTACTTAAAAGTCGAAACCAAAAAAATAAAAAAATCACTATTATTCTAATAATTTTCACACCTCTGTAAGTTCTTCTAATATCTGTTTCACGCGATTTGTTGATGCAAATGGAAGAGGTAGCAGCATATAAGCTTCGATGTATCAGGCATTTTTTTTTTTTTAATTCGGGGTCGTAAGTTCGGAAAAATGATAGAATCGACATTCAGGCTTTTATATACACGAGACAACGGGTTTAGGCCCATCACGGTGGCACTTGCTCCTGTCGTAATGATTTGTGTGTTAGCGATATTAGAATAATTAACATGCTAGCCCACCGCATCTTCAGCAAGACAAAAGATGAAACCAAATTCAATTAAAATTTAAAGCTTTGTAACTTATGATTTGACATTAGAGATTCTCTACTGAAAAGTAAGTCATAATGATTGTGAAATAGTATTTGTAATACAAACATTATTTTTAATAATTATTCTGCATTTTCCATGAACTTACTAGTTAATAATGTACACGCTAGTAGAAAGATAATATTGGTAAACGTATTGTTATGACATTACAGAACACTGTTTCTTACTGACATTGCTACGTGTTTCACGGCTATTCCAGCGGAGCCCGGCTATAATGTTGTGTGCGTACGCGATCTCAACATGCGTTAGCCAGACTGTTCCAGACTTTGCCGGCCGTACGCACTATTCCAAGGCCGCAAGCAATTACGCTCTAGTGTAGCGCTGACGCGTAGTATGGATGATTCTGGATTCAGCTGGGTATAAATATAGGCATTCAGCGGCGCTTAGTTTCAGTTTTAGTGGCGATTTATTCCAGTGCGATTCTAAGTATTGTGGCGAAGTGTTATGTATTGTATAATTGTGAGGGACTCTATTAGTTGACATTTTTATTGCGTATGAACAATTTTTATTTGATTTGTTGTAGGAGACTATCTTGTTGGTTACAAACTGTATAATTTTGATAATTGAAGCTGGTGATTAGTGACTTAATTGGTGTCTTGTATTTTGTTTTCCACTGTACCATACGACGATCAGTAGACCGTCGTAACAGTATTATTAGTAAACAGAGTCAGATTACAGAAACGTCCCCGCACGCGTTGATACACACGCATTTGAAGCTTGAGCTTAAACGTGATTTGGACATGAGCAGAATCAAGCCGACGTTTCGGTAACATCTGTGCTGTCTTCCTCCGGATCCGTACGCCCAGTACGCACTAAGTGTGCGTATTCAAAATCGAGAATGCTATCGAAACGTAGCCTTAGACCTCTTACGGATCCAAACATCTGCTCCACCCCTTTGAAAGGTCCGCACTGCAAACGCGGGCAACAAACCAAGATTAGGTTGAAACATTTCACTCGCTAAAGTAATAGAACGAACATATAGTTGCGCGCGTGCGCACCCACGAAGACATTTTGTACCACATAAAAATTTGTAAACGCAAGGAACCATAACTGCCGCATGTGGCCATCTTTAGACTGTCATTGTATTTAATAATCACACATTCTCACATATCAGTAATCACAGTAATACGCTCTCTCTCTCTCTCTCTCTCTCTCTCTCTCTCTCTCTCTCTCTCTCTCTCTCTCTCTCTCTCTCTCTCTCTCTCTCTCTCTCTCTCTCTCTCTCTCTCTCTCACTTCTGTTTCCCTACCTAATGTACTGTTACGACGGTCTCCTTGATCGTCGTATGGTGCAGTGGAAAACAAAATACAAGACACTAATTAAGTCACTAATCACCAGCTTTAATTATCACAATTATACACTTTGTAATCAACAAGATAGTCTCTTACAAAAAATCAAATAAAAACTGTTCACACGCAATAATAATGTCAACGAGTCTCAATTATAAACACATAACATTTCGCCGCAATACTACGAACCACATTCGAATAAATCTCAACTCAAACTGAAACTGAGCGTCGCTGAATACTTGTATTTATACCCCGCTGAGGTTCCAGAATATTCTCTAACAGGCGTCTATTAGAAAACACTAGAACGTAATTGATTGCGGCCTTGAACACAGCGCGCGCGGACCGGTATGGTCTGGAAAAGTCTCGTTGTGGACGCGTGACAAGTGTCACGTAATTGTCTTTCATCTCAAAGTAGCAGCAGTACGTACGCACACACACATTACAGCTGGACTCCACTCGAATAGCCGAGAAACACGTAGGATGTTCTGTAATGTCGTAACTCATTATGTAGTAATGAGTAGGAAGTTTATAGAACCTGGTGTGACGTACAAATATTCGTATACGAACGCACAAAATATTATCGACGCACAGATGAAAATTTCTATACGATTTCCATGCATTAGAGGCGCCCGAGTACGTAAAGTTATTTAATCCACAAAGCAAACAAGAAATGAGGATAGTGTTTGCATCTGTCGTATTTAGTTAGGGTGAGACACACCAGGAAGTAATCTGAGGTGTTATGTAGGCTTACTCGTACAGTGTGTCGCTGAAACAAAATATACATTGATACGTTCAGTGTTTCGTTGTACGGTGACATACACCCGTATTGTACAGATGTTGTATAAACGTAGCGGGCGACAGAAATGTTGCGGTTGCGTTGACCGAGTCGATCACTCACGTCTATGCGAACACACACACACTGGCTGGCGATTTGGCAGTCCGTATTGCAAACACACACAATCCGGCTTCCCGGCAGTGAATGAGTCAAGTCGGTTGGCTTGACTTGCAGTGAAAACTAAATATTGCGGCGCGGTGCATGCAGGTCACGTGCCGCACACCAGTCCGCAACAGATTACTGATAGGCAGAGCCGAGCCGGTCGGCAGACTGAATAAAGAGCTTAGCTAACAGCGTTGGGGTATTGAATCTCTCTAATCACCCACATCGTATCGTCATACAGCTGTGAATTAATACCGTATTACGAGGAGTTTGAAAACCAAAGGCAATTTTTCCCGCTCGCCGAATCGTGATATCATTGCTATTGTCAGATCGCAACAATTGCTAGCCTTTGCCATCAACATCATGGCGTCGCAGCCTCCTACAGAACATTACCCCCGTCATTTCTCGTAAAAACCATGTACCGAGGTGGATTACGTATCTCGTTGTCTTCAGATTGATTAATATTATCGTCTCATAGAATACTAATTAATACTATTAGAATTATACAATGTTAAATAATACGATGTCAGAATTATATAATTGTGTTTAAACAATTTAACAGATAATTGAACACCAGAGGCGTCGTTACTCACAACTTAAATTACCATTCCAATAAACAAAAATAAAACTCGTCTACACCAACTTATCAAGTTTACGAACGTCCTGCACACGCTACGTAACGAACAATAAATATCACCGGTTTAAACGCTATCGCAATAAATAATACAAGTCACCAATTGCAGATGAGAGCAACTTCGCTTCTCAGTACGCGACCGACTCGCATCGAGAAAGTTGCACTACGTTGTAGCGTAGTCGGAAAAAACGAAAACCCACGTCAACTCCATAAACCGCGGGAACATTCCACAACGACGCCCAGCTGCCCACACAATATGTGTCCGGCATTACAGCGCTATTTCGCTAATTGCCTATCTCATAAGCGACTAATAAATATTATAAATGAAATTCCTGTGGACTAAAGAGGAGTAACAACGTAGACAATCTTTGGAAAATAACACCGAAAAACGAAAATTATCACCTAATCCTGTTATACTGATGTTGGCGACAAGGTATGTTTGCAACACAGACTTAAATTTTAGCTTCTTTAAGTCATAAGTCTTCAATAGCACAGAACTATTTAAATTTTAGAAACAAATTGCAACAGTAACCTTCAATCTTCCTGAACGTTTCAGCATACTTTTTCAGCGAGAGCCCTTCTCGGAGGGCTTACATTCTTCTCTATCAGCTGATGTCTGTTGGGCCACGCCCATCCCTATACCTACAAAAACATACACAAACACCATCGATGTTTCTTGTATCCTTTGTGAATGAATAAACTTTACTTACGGCTCTCTCTAATGCACAGGAATCGCTTTCTCCGGCCGTGTGAGGACGACAAGAGTACAGCACGTCGGGCTCTATAATCCTCACATTCACTAGTATCATACATTCATATTAAGGGGAATGTTTGTGTGTGTGTGTGTGTGTTTACTAAATGCAATGAAAGTTTCAAGATGGCCGCCAGCGGCAGGCTGTAGTAGCACAGTATAATGTATGTTTTGTGTTTTGCTTCAGCGCGTAACGACAGTAAGCCTAGACAAGTTCGCATACTACTTTCTTCTCTGATGTCAGCTGATGTTACCTTTACCACTAAACAGAAGCGACAAAACACACGAACAGAATCAAAATTTCTTGTTTCGTTTGCCGACTTAATGAACTTTACATACTGTAGCGCCTCTGATGCACGGAGTTCGTATTTCACCGGTTGTACGACCAACACATTTTGTGCGTTGCTACATATAAACGGCACATCGGGTTCTACTTTATAATCCTCCCTTTCACTACTACCATAAGTAAGTGCACATTAAGAAACGCGCGTGCGAGCGCATGTGTGTGTGATTACCAAATGCAATGAAAGTTTCAAGATGGCCGCAAGCGGCAGGCAGTAATGGCACGATAACCACGGTAGTTATGAAGTCGTGAACGCTTTGTACTCTCACTTCATCCCTTATTGACTTTAAGTATTAACTATTACAATAACTCTCAACCCCCGCGCAGCTCTCAGTGTATCGTCGGTAAACACATCGTTGCGGTAGTTATTCAAATAAGGCTCCTTCTGTGCAAACATTACTATCTTGTGTGTGTGTGTGTGTGTGTGAGCGCGCGCGCGCGCGTTTTATCCGGCTTGCGTCTCGTGAACGACTTGCTGTAATATTGTACTGTACACTATAAGCCTATTAAATATCCCACTATCAACACTGCTATAAACAAAGCGCATGCTATACTGAAAACAAGATTGTTTAGTGAGAGTTATGATCGGTATCGTTGCTATCTGTGTTTGTGTGCGTCACTTAGATCTAAATCCTATTTCGGTTTCCGGACTTGTAACTCGTATTTCACACCCCTGCCCATATTGTTCTGTTTTGAACAGAAATCGGTAACATTGTGAGAATCGATAATGGAACACAAGGGAAACTTGTTGAGGGGGGGGGACTGCCGAAAATTGTTGCTGGAGAAAATTGTTGTATTTCGTCAGTTCAATGTCTAAGAAGGAAATACAAGGTCTTTATAAAAGTTCCATTTAAACGTGTGATTTTATGTCGATATGAGGCCTGGCAAAACTGATGTATTTCTGGGGGAGCTAAACATGGTAGTTTGGCGACGATCAGGAGGGATATCTAGAATGTAAAGTAAGAAATGAACGAATATCAACCAAGATTACCAAGATAGGTAACTAATATCTACCAAGATAGGCAATAATGAAACAAAGAGTGACGGAACACACTCAACGGAAGACACACAGTAAAGAATTTTAAATTGGTGTTAACATAACACGTAGCAATGTCAACTGTGAACACGTAAGAAAGTATAAGGGTGGATTACCGGGAGAAAGGGGAAATAAAATTAAATAAAATTTTTATTGCTCCTGAGAATAAATATGTTTGGCTTACACGCCCAGTAAGAAACTATTAAGAAAGACTTCAATGTCCTGTGTGAACTGTATCTAGAACGAAGGCACTACGTTCATACTATTTGTCTGGAAATTATTCCAGAATTGAAGACGTATGTTAGTCACCCAGACGGTGGCGGCTGGTGGTTCAAAATTCTGGTGGTTCCAGTGGTTGGTTGAGTATGTGGGGGAGGGGTTAAAAGACGTAAACTATCATGATCACAGTTTATATTTTAGTTTACTTAATTATAGTTTATAATTACTATAATTTTATAACCTGAAACAACGGATAACGTTTACCTTAAACCAACGTAAACACTAAACCTGACACAACTTAAAAATCAACAAGGCTGTGCTGATTTCATGACACAGCTAAGAACGCACTACAACACTACTAGTGGAGCGTTGCGGAAGCTTTGCAACCACCAAGCGCACATATGGAACATAGGGCAATTGTGAAGAATAACGCGTGTCCTTCCATATGTTTATGTAGTGAACTTTGTCATTTACTGTTGAAGTTGGAATCGGCCTACAACCGCCAGCCTGTGCTCCACATTTAAATTGTACGTGAACATTGCCGCATAGAATTGAAATTGACGATACTTTTAACTGCTTAATGTTTTTGTATATTATTTTATAGTTTAGTTATTCTATATTGGTGGTTGTGCAACGCTGTAACCAAGACACCAGCCGCCACTGCACCCAGACCGCTGGAATTAATCATTGAATGCCGTGTAATTCTGAAAACAAGGAAATTCCTTCAAAAAGACTGTTAATGAGAACTGGGAACAGTTGCCTGCATACGTTGGTCTGTCTGTCCAATCAATCACGCAAACTACCCTCTAATTTTACTTGGACATTATCACTCTTCTCTTATCGTTTGCACTTTCTGCCCGTTAGCGAGCGAATATCTTCTCAGTTGAAATTTCTCTACAAACCAAATCACAAAACAGTTCACTGTCTTTACAGTACTTAACCGTGAAATTCATCTTTGTTGCCATCGTCTCTTGGTCCAATTTACGGCAATTTTCGTGGCCATCTGCATCTTGTCGCCTGTCCAGAAACACGTTCATTTTAGATTTCTGATTCGTGTATTCTGCGTTGGATTCTCATCGTTTTTTCCTATCATGCCTTGTTTCTCCTAAGTATAGTCTTTGAGTTTTATTTTCATTCTCATTTTCATTATGTTTCTAACCCGTACGTCAGTGCAGGAACCACGCGATGCTTGAAACGCTGCCTTGTTAATCACGACGCCAGTTTATTATCATCATCATCTTCACGGATTAAACCAAGTATGGTTTGTTCCGGTCTCAAATATGCAAAGATTAAAACTGGTCGCTCCAGCGCTTCCTAGGAAGTCTCACACCTCTCCGTCCCCTCGGCTTATAGTTCCAGAGTTGTTTGGGGATGCGGCAGTCATCCATTCGGCAAAGATGTTCCCACCAATTCAGCCGATACTGAGCGATCATGTCGAGTATACTCATAATACTCAGTTCCTGCCGTATATCTGTGTTTCTTCTATGATCATGGAGAGTATACCCTGCCACGTGCCTGAGAAATCTCATTTCAGGCGCTTGGATGCGACTGGCCTGGTCTTTCGTTAAAGTCCAATTTTCAGACCCATAAAGAAGTGTGGGAAGAGCAATCACCTTGTAGAATTTAAGGCGTGTTCCTTTACTTGCTGACTTAAGGGTTCACCTAATGGTCCCGCACATAAGGTTGAACTTATGCAACGTCGTTGCATGCATTATAAGACACACTTTAGCCCAGGTATTCAAAGTTGCTAACGTATTCCAGGACAGTACCATCTATAACAATTTAGCCCGTACGGGATCAGTTCCACGAAAAGCCATCACCTTGGTCTTACGTGTGGATATCTGCAACCTAGAGTCTCTGCAGATTCGATTTAACAAATGTATCCCATTCTGCAATCTACTAAATTGCCTCAGATAAGGAATAGACAGTTTATTATTCTTCATAATATTGCAAATATTTCCAAAAGCGGGTATCTCCACTTTATTGTGTTGACAGCATCTTGTGTTTCGTCTACTTTGTGTGTTATTCATTTTCCCAGATTCCCTTCATTTATAGGTGTCTCACCCCTAACATAAATTATATTGTCTCGTCAGTTGCTGAAGTTTCGTTGTTTCGTGTTCTTTCTGTTTGTAACATTGTTCCATTTCGACATTAACACTCTTACCAGTACTTTAATATTTATTTAAGCGCTGGAAGGTAGTTCTTACCTGGTAGTACCTTAGGTAACATTTGACTCTGCACATTGTAGGACTTAATATTTTTTCCTCCCCACTGTAATGGAATCACAAAAGCAAGTTTGTATGCCGTTCGTGTAATAATAAATGTTTAGACGACGACGACGACGACGACGAAGGCATTCCGTGTGCTAAGCAAAGATGTCATCCCCGTGTCGATTAAAGGACAGTTATTAATGGACTGTACGGCGACGAGTAGACTCAGTAACGAACTCTTCTTCCCTAATGTACGTCATCAATCATACAGCCAAGTGTCTTCAGCGAGCCTGTACCTGTTACTGCCATCAAGTATTGTACAGTATATTGTATGATCTGTCGGAACCGTGCGAATAATTTGGTTTTAAAGGAATACATAAGTGTTGTTAAGTAAGACCAGTTTTATATTAACTAACATTCATCTTATAATTACGACGTGTTTTTTTGTATCGGCCGTCTAAGGACCACATGCCAATTTCAATTCTTTATTCTTTGTTCTTTTCTTTTTCTCCAATATTCTTTCATCTTTTCGCTGTGCCTCTTCTTCCTGTCTTCAGTCCATTCTGAATCTGCGTTTCTCTCTCCTACCCAGGATTCCTTCCATTTTTAACACTTTTGCCCGAGAAACTTCTCTTTCAATTGCTTTTTCTATTATTTTTTTTCTAAATCCTTTTTGACTTCTGTAATCCAACTTGATGTTGGCTTCTTCCCCCACAGATATCTGAAGATCTGTTTTGTAAACCTATTGTCGTTCATCCTATATAAATGTCCAAAAAATAATAGATCTTCTTTTTCTCATCGTTTCTGTTATATTTTCTGTACTTTGATATATTTCATCATTACTTCTTAATTTCCAAACTTCTGAAGTTTTTCGTGGGCCTAATATTTTGCTAATAATTCGTCTTTCCAATATTTCTAGTTCGTCTAAATTATAATTAAATGCTTGACATTCAGACGCATATAGGCATTCTGGCTTCACTACTGTACTGTAATGCTTTATTTTCGCATTTTTAGATGTGCACTTTTTATTGTAAATATCTTTAGTTATACCATAGGCTCTTTCCATTTTATGTATACTTTCTTCTACGACGTGTGTTTATTTTGATGGGTTTTTCGGAAGACTTCAAAAGGCCGATTGATGTTCAGAAAATAACTATGTATAACTATAAAGTTACGGCTATAACTATACCTATAAGTTATGCATATCTATAAAAAATTATACAAATGTCTCCATGGATGATTAACGTTCTATTAACGTTTTTGATATTCGATTGATTCTAATGACTTTGATTCTGAAAAACACATAAAGCTTATACATTTTCAATTAGTTTTGGGGCGATTATAAACATCGCTTTTGCGCAGGATTCCAATTCCGTACTTCCGCAGACCATGTTTATTCGTATGAGATTGTTTACTGTCTGCTGTATAGGCTATGTGTACTAGTCGCTTTCACCTCCAGAAGTAAAAACCTTACCTAGTTGCTAACAATTCGGAGAACGTAATTCCACACAGACTTCGTCCGTCGACCAATCCAATTACTCTAGTGCAGATGAAATACTCCGGTTGCAGCTTGGTTTCGAATAGTAAGCCTCAAGACTGACGCGTGGATAAGCTTTCCGAGGGGAGCGTTCGACGGGGTCACTATTAATTATTGTCGGACCTTTTTCCCTCCTCACGAAATCTATCTCACGCACTTTGTTTGGCGAGTGTGTGTGGATAATTTGATTTATTGTCGAGACGTTTCGTGCAGTGTAAGAATTAAGCGTGTTCCGTCTCTCCCTACGTATGCGTGTACCGACTGCTCAAATCAAATGGTGGTAGAGTGATCTCAGCCGCCAGCCTGAAGAATCTGAAACATGTTGAATTCTCATCGTGGATTCTGTACATACAGAATTTAACAGTCATTATTTATCTGAGCCATCAATTCAATTTGCAACGCGCGCAAGTCTAACCTTGCGAAAATTTAATTTCAAGTATGAGTAGATATAAAATTTGTACTTTCTTTGGCGGTATAGTATTTTCCGTTTTAAGCATATTATTGCTTATACACATTTAGTCGGAGTTATATTGCTTCGTGTGCGCGCGCAAACGGCCTCTGTTATTGCTAAGAATTGAACTGAAACGTTGGCACGCGCGGTTCGGTGCCAAGATGTGGTTCACGTCTCCGCGCTAATGTAAGAGTTTATATTTATTCCTCTGTTTATTTATACCGATTATTTAACGCGTGTACCAGGAAAACGGTGGCCTATAAACACGAAATGCAGTAAGCGGTTGTCCGCTGTCGTAAATATAGCGGTGACGTTTAAGCGGACTACAACTTTGTGTTTGCTTTCTACGAAGTAGGCGGTGCGAAGTCTCCCAGTCTGAATATTGACGTCTGAATTTCTTGTGTCTTTATCAGTATTGTTTGACCACACGGGCAGCGGTCGCGCTCCATGGACGTTTGAATACCGTTATATTCCCGTTTGGTGAGGTCGCAGTCGCACTTGGCGATGCTTCGATTGAGTAAAGAACAATTATCATCGTCATCATCTTCACGGATTAAACCAAGGATGATTTGTTCCGATCTCAAATAGGCAAGGACTAGAGCTGGTCACTCCAGCGCTTCCTCGGACGTCCCACACCTCTCCGTCCTCTCGGCTTAGAGTTCCATAGTTGTTTGGGGATACGGCAGTCATCCATTCGGCAAAGATGTTCCCACCAATTCAGCCGATACTGGCCGATTCTGCCGAGTATACTCATAATATTTAGTTCCTGCCGTATATCTGTGTTTCTTCTATGACCATGAAGAGTATACCCTGCCACGTGCCTGAGAAATCTCATTTCAGCCGCTTGGATGCGACTGGCCTGGCCTTTTGTTAAATTGCAATTCTCAGACCCATAAAGAAGTGTGGGAAGAACCATCACCTTGTAGAATTTAACGTGTTCCTTTACTTGCTGACTTAAGGGTTCGCCTAATGGTCCCGCACATAAGGTTGAACTTACGCAACTCATTCACAACGTCGTTGCATGCATTAAAAGACAAACTGTAGCCCAGGTATTCAAAACTGTCAACTTGTTCCAGAACAGTACCATCTATAACAATTTTTGCCCGTACGGGATCTGTTCGACGAAAAGCCATCACCTTGGTCTTAAGTGTGGATATCTGCAATCCATAGTCTTTGCAGATTCGATTTAACAAATGTATCCCTATGTGCAATCTCTTTTCAGAGTCCGACAATTATTTTACCATTAATTCTGGGGAACACGGTTTTACGGATTCAGTTGGTATACTTTCCACAACATCGTCAGGTGTCTGGTCAATTTGTAACTCATTGCAGACTCGTGGTTGGTATACAGCTTGAAAATGTTCGTTAAGTTTTGTAGTTTTCGTCCTTTAAACTGTAATTTTAAACTCGACATCATCTTCATCATTATCGTCGTTGTCACAGCCGACTTCAGACGGTGGCGTAATTAGCTATGATCAAAGCTAGGACTTAACAATATACACAAATAAAACGGAATGTATTGTCGGAAATACATGCAGAGGTATAGTGTTGGAACGGGGAGTTGTGGAGGTTCATACAAAAACCTTGGTGTCATGGTTACAAAAGGCGGCACAAGCGTAACAAAAATACAAATATCGGTATGGAGACCTTACATGAGTTCCGTGTTCTAAGATTTATATTTAAACTCATTTTTGAAATGAAATATTTCCGTAGGAACTACTTCTTTCTACTTCTTGCCTCAGCCTTAACCAGAGTACTGTGGTCACTAACGTATACCACCTCACGTTAGCGCACTCGATTTTCACTGATGATGGCAGTCGATGGCACTGCCGAAACGTCTGGTTTTACAGAAAACATTGGACCACGGCCAAATAGCCCGGGAAGGAATTTTAACAACAAACTACTTCCTTGTTACCGATAACGTAGTACACATATAAAAAATTATCCCCTCCCCATATCAGCTATCATTTTCATTTATAGAAAATTACCCCCTCCCCCTTCACTACCCTTTTCATTTATAGATATTTCATCTACCTTTCTTCAGTGGACTATTATGACCTTCTTTTCAGGATACTTTATTTATCAAAATTAAGTACTTTACTCTTGTTAAAACATAAAACGTTGCAGGTAAACTACCCCTAAGCCCTTAACCGATCTTCACAAAAATCAATAGGCCTTGAGTCCTCTACAATTCAGTCATTTATGCAAAAAATTATTTGATACTGTGGTACAAGGGAAACGAGCGACGAGACAGTTACTTTCCACTTTATGGAGCAATGAACGAAAGCCCCCCAAAAAATCAAAATTTATAAACAGAATTATCACTGTTGCACACCACTATAGAAAAATTATTCCGATTAGCGCTTTCAAGCTTCACAGCTCATCGCCAGAACGGATGAAAAGCGCAAAAATTTTCTATAGTGGTGTGCAACCGTGATAATTCTGTTTGTTATTATAACCACTAACACAACTTTCTTAATTCAAAATTTATAAAACATTAGTGGAAAGTATTGTAACATATGGGACTGAGATTTGGGGGACTACAGAACATATGAGGAATAGATTACGAGCCATGGAAATGGAACAGTAAAGATGGTGCTGTAGACTTATATTGCGGGATAGGGTAAAAAATGAAGAAATAAGGGAGATATGAATATTCCTACCAATAGAAATACTTACCGTTTGTAATATCTAAGTCAATATGGTTTGACTTGTAGAATTCTGTTCCGTCCGTATTAAGTGTACTAACAGTTACTATCCATATTACATTACCGGAAGTTAAGATACGTCGCTTTGATTCTTAGCGTTTAACGAGGTTTTACCATTTCCAATCTCTGTCATTTCCATGTTTCCAATAGTGTGCAGGTAGATTTTTGCACTCATGGCGTGTTCTTCAGCGATTTCTCATAGCTAAATTTTGCCTAGTCCACTCTGTATGTATTCATTGGCATCTTTTCATGCTCCGAAGGACCGTCGTCATGCTCCGTCTGCGTCTCGTGCCCTCGAAATTTGCAGCGTTTCCATAGTCACTCCTAGGCAAAGCTCCTGTCCACCACAATTGTGTACGTATATAAACCCCTACTTTGTATTTGTATGTACATATAAATTTATGTTTCCTGCTTACTATAGTGTTATTAAGAAAAAAATCGTTGATTATATTTATGAACATCTCGCTACTTATTTTGAGGATTGTGGTCATCCCGCCACGTTTCTAAGGATTGTGGTCCCTAGCTAGACCCCGTAGTTCCGTGTTCTACGGTCTATTAGAGTTGGACTGGCGTCAAATCATTATCGCCACGCTTGTTCCTGTGTGCCATTGTGACTTAGATTTATATTTTCGAATAAAGACCGAGACAACTTATTGTGCAAACCTTTGTTTTGACTTGCAGATTGTGCAAAATATACAGATGTGAGTGCATGGGATTCTCAACATGCTACATCGATTTTGTTATTTTTGTTGTCCGCTGAGTCTACGTAGTGATGCATGATCGAAAGTAGAGTTTCAAAATACGTATTGTGAAATTTATTATTTATTATTAGCGGGGGTCCTACAGTCTATGCCGCATCCCGTACTTCGATCGCCATTTCTTCCTGTCTTTCCAGTCATCGTCTTCAATAGCTCGATCTCTCATGCTTTTCCTAATTCCTGTTCTCCATTGTGTTGTCAGTCTTCCTTTTCTTCTCCTTTTTTGTGGTGTGTAAATCAATGCTTTCTTTGGCCATCGCTTCGCCTCCATCCTCATTACGTGACCATACCTTAGCAACTGTCTGGATTCTATTCTTTCTGCTGTTGTAAATATGCGCCCTGTTTTCCTTCTTATATCTTCGTTCTAACATGTTGCATTCTATAAATATCACACGCTCTTCTTAAGAAGTCCATTTCCACAGTTTCTATCATCTTTTTTTCTTTATCTGTAAGTTGCCAGCGTTCGCAGCCATAAGTTAAAATGGCCTCCACAGTAGTTGTGTAGATTGTCAGTTTAGTTTGAAGTTTCATTTTGTTCGACCAAAGTGACGAGTTTAGCAAACGAATAGCCTTTTTTCCCTGTTGTATCCTATTTTTGATGTCATTCTTTGCTGTTCCATCTTCTGAAATAATGCTCCCAAATATTTGAATTTGCTACAGTTTCCGATTCTATGGATTTGCAGATCTGGGTCTTCTTCTTGCATGTCTCCTATTTTCAGATATTCTGTTTTAGTAGTGTTTATTATAACACTGCTAGTGAAATTTACTTGATTTAAAGATGCCACTGTCATTCCATTTGTTATTGTTTATACTATAATCATGCATTTAGGCGCTTTTAGCTATTTATCCGGACTATGCAAACTAAATATTTTCTTCCCTATTAATGGTAATTTTTCGATGTTTCAGGTAACTACAACTCACGATTAATTCTACGCTGTAACGTCGTGTTGGGTTGGGATCTCGTTAACGGCTTATTATCGTGAGTAGTAAATAAACTATGTTCTTAATTAACTTTTACCCCTTACAGTCTGTGACGTATTTTAGAATCAGTGTAGATTAGTGGTCACACGGAGCTTACGTATGGAAGTTTCGCTAGCACTATCCGTAGGATAGACGCCGTAAACTTCCCCCTAGATGATGAGGTCACATATCTGTTAGCGCTTGGTCAGTCTAAGTGTCAGGCTAGACGACATTATAACGATCCGCCTTGAAATAGATACGAATCTACGACTTCCTCCTTTAGAAGCGACTCCACTGACCACTGCGCCACCCGCACACCAAGCTTTGGTTTTAATTTCTTTAATTTTTTTAACACTGTTAGGTTTGAACTGTCTGTTTTTTATTTTAGTTGTGCCTTTAAACGAAGTTTTGTGTAAAACATCGTTATTTAATACAGATTTGTAGTTTATATCGTGAAATATCGTATGGAATGTGTGTGTGTGTGTGTGTGTGTGTGTGTGTGTGTGTGTGTGTGTGTGTGTGTGTGTGTGTGTGTGTGTGTGTGTGTGTGGTTTTGGGGGGGGGGCGACACGGGCAATCACGACTTTCACAAGGAACGTAATCCTTCCATCGTACTGTCAGTAAGACAAGACAGCGTTTTGAGCAATGTACGAGGGGTAACCATAAATAATTAAAGTTAATTTATTATTTAAAATGTTTAATAAACATTAATCTTTACTACAGCGGTAGGCACCTCGACTTACACATGCGGTGCTTTATGATTGTTTTTAAAGTATGCTGTACATAAATTTTAGGGTCAAGTTCTGGTAATATTATTTTCAAATTATGTATATAAAAATTTAAGGATTTTTAAAATTTGTTGATTTATTTTATAGGAACGTGATAATTATTTTATGATCTATTACTTAGAATAGTCTGTTGCAGATTGAGAGTACACGTATTTTCCCGCACACTAGGAACGAGTTATTGCCGGTATACAAATATCACGTGTAAAATACTTCAGTAAAGTGTGACTGAAGTCAATGAAGGGAGGGTAACGTTCCCCCTTCGTTGTGACGCGGTTGTAGCGGCAATCCCCACTCCAACTATTTTTTGTTTTTGGTCGAGCTTATAATATACTTCTCAAAATAATGTACGATTATATTAATATATGTTTTGTATATTATGGAATTGTGTTTTTGCGTAGTAGAATAATAATTTGACGTTTGTTGTTAATCCGTTGCTAAATTTATTAGATTAAGAGTGACGTTTGTGTTGTTCGCCAACGCCCAAACCGTACTTACTTATCACTACTTCCGGTTTCTACTGGAAAGTGAAAAGGAAGTTATCACGAAGTTGCAAACAATGACTAAGTTGGGCAAAAATAAAAACGTCAGGCCCATAAGAAGCTTAGGACCTAACGTGCAGCATTATATTCAAGACCTCTACAATAATAGCCTAAAAAGAATTAATAGTTAATAAAAATCAGAAGTACTTAATTGTACTGTGTCGTAGAACAATAAATTATATTGTTACGACGGTGTACTGATCGTCGTATGGTAGACTACAGTGGAAAATAAAATACAAGACACCAGTTAAGACACTAATCACCAGCTTCAATTATCACAATTAAACAGTTTGTAATCAACAAGATCGTCTCTTACAACAAATCAAATAAAAATTGTTCACACGCAGTAATAATGTCAACGAGTCTCGCACAATTATAAAACACGTAACACTTCCCCACAATACTTCGAACCGCACTGGAATAAGTCGCTACTCAAAACTGAACTAAGCCCCGCTGAATGCCTATATTTATACCCCGCTGAAATTCCAGAATCATCTATACTACGTATCAGCGCTACACTAGAGCGTAATTGCTTGCGGCCTTGACACAGTGCGCGCGGCCGGCGAAGTCTGGAACAGTCTGGCTAACGCATGTCGAGGTCACGTACACACACAACATTAACAGCCGGATTCCACTGGAATAACCGAGAAACACGTAGAATGGTTCTGTAATGGTGTAACACTTTTTCTGCATTACGTAACACTATAGAAAATTGGATTACATGATTGTATATAAATCTATGGTGTACAGAAAGTATCCAGTGAAATGAGGGTGATTAATAGTAAATAGGAAATGTTACAGAATTGCTGGATATTAGGAGGGAGAACTAAAGACGGCCCTAAAAGCCATAGAGATCGTAGTAACCAATTCGGTGAAAATGAATTACTATATTCGGACAGGAAAGGGGGTGTGTCAACTGCCTCATATTGTGTTTACTTGTCCTCGAGCCGACGCACGACGTAACTAGACTCAAGTGAACACTATGCACAGTCAGGGTCGTACAGGGAAAACGAACAGGACCGGATTGTCGAAAGGACAGGACAGGACCCCATCAGAAAGTCGAAAACAATTGACGAATTTTGATAATCTCTTAATTTTTTGTTTTAAGTAGGCTATATAATTTAAACTGATAGTTTTAATCTATTTTTTACACAGCTTTACAGGTTTATTACACAGCATTTTCGTTTGAAATATGAAATATATGAAAATCAATTCAGACAATAAGTATCTCAAAAGAACGTATTTTTATTGTGTTATTACAGTTTGCTATAATGGGATTGGTTTCAGGATGTTATCACACGTGTCTTTCAACCACTTTAAAGATAGTAATGTTGATTAGCCTTAAACTGGTTTCCCTTTTGTATGAAGCCTACTCGACTGAACCCCCCCCCCCCCCCAAGGTGAAATTCCACTGTGAACAGTTGGGTTTTTAACATTGAGCAACACGGGCGCGATATTTGAACTATGTAATACAGTGAGCCTCTTGATAACAAATTACAGACACCTAGCGAAATGTAGTGGTATAAAAAGAGGAATCCTCTGTTGGCAAGAACTTCGAGTCATAAGTAAAATTTCTTGTTGGTATCTTGTTGGAACGGGAGGAACAGGAGAATAACAGTGATGAGTTTGTTGATTGTAGAAGATTTTATGCGAGGGCAGGTAGGCCTACAGTACTAACTCCCAATAATTCGGCAAGAATATCCGTAGCAAATCAGAACAAGTAGAAAGTGCAAGCAATTTAATTGCAAATAATATGGAAATGCAATCGAAAATTACGGTAGAAAAGAGACGGTTATTAAATCATGAATGTCACCCATGGTAATGACTTAACGTTAGGGGTTTCATCGCGGAAGGGGAACAGTAATGTACTTCAAGAAACTAGTGGTTAAAGAATGTTTTATATTATTAATATGGATTCTTCTCCGTACCTGGGCAATCGGTTGTTGATTGTATTTTGTTGTACGAAGTTTTCCAATTGAAGTTAACTTGGATGGTTCCGGAGTACGACAGAACGTTTTAAACTATCCACGTGTTTACAATAAAACCTAAACACCTACAATAAATATTATTTTTTTTATAATATTTTTGTTATATTTTATAGCATAATTAGATATGGTTGTGTTACAATTGTAGTTTGATAAATTAAAATGTTTTAAAACAAAACTATAGTTAAGAATTGTATCCAATAATGTTTTAATGAGGAGTGTATCTTCTGAAAATTTGAAAGGGATATAGGCCTATTACGTTCTTATTCTGATTAATGAATTTAAATATTTAAATGTTTAAAATTATAATTAAAATTTATTTATAGCGTACGTGTACGTGTGTGTAAGTTCACACACACACACACACACACGAGCTCTTGTAGATTGTTTAATACAATTATTCTAATGTTTTAATTACAAGTTATTGAAATATCTGTCGTAAACTAATTTATTTTACCACGAACACTCCCCATCCCTTATAATCGTTGTAATTAATAACAGCGACAAAGAGGAGAGATGACGACTAGATAAAGGATTATAATCATAATTTTATGTGTAGCGGAGAGCGCTGTATAGCGTTATAGCGTTTCGCATACGCATTGTGTAGCGTATCGTAGGTACGTGTGACGCTAACGACTGTGTTGTATGCGTATGTGTTGTTGACGCTTATATTATTCGACACCTGCCCCCGTGTTTGACGTACTCTGTTTGTGTTTGATACCTTAATAATAATAATAATAATAATAACAGCAGTGGTAGTAGTGTAAACTGGCTACACACGCAGTAATCCACTAACGAATGTAAGCTTTATGGTTGTGCGTGTGCGTGTGTGTGTGTGTGAGTGTGGGGCGGGAGGGAGTAATGTATATAATATATACATGTGATGCCAGCCGCGCGCCGCCAATATAAACAGAATTAAAGCCGCGTTTTCACATTGGACTCTGCTACGTTCTTTGTGTTATTATTATTACATTGATTTTGTGTCTTCCGCACAAGTGAAAGTATATTAATACTCGGTAGAGGTCGTAAATACAACAAGAAGGGTCGGCGGCGTATCCCCCTTATGGATCGTTTTGTGTCTGCGTTGTGTGTGTGTGTGTGCGTGTGTGTGTTATTTATAATATTGTTTTCAGTATGCAAGTTTCATTTTTATGTTTTTTCTCCTGTATATTTCGTTAGAACATTGTCGGAAACATGCGAGTAAATTTCTCAGTAAATATATTTTTGAATTTATCATTTAATAAAAACATTCATCTAACAATAAATAATTATATGTAAGGTTAATAAACTCAAGATTTCTTTTTAATTCTGGAAGAAGCTTCTGACGATATTAGACAACCGCTATAGAAATGTACGTAACAAAAATAAAATAAAATAAATACCTGCACAATAAGTATCTAGAGGAAATAATTCAAGAGAATGGTTTAGAAAATTCTGCTATAGAAGAAAGGATTCATAAAATGGAAAGAGCATATGGTATAACTAAAGATATTTACAATAAAAAGTGCATATCTAAAATCGCGAAAATAACGCATTACAGTGAAGTCAGAATGCCTATATGCAAGTGAATGTTTAGCATTGAATTATAATTTAGACAAATTAGAAATATTGGAAAGACGAATTATTAGGAAAATATTAGGTCCACGAAAAACTTCACAAGGTTGGAAATTAAGAAGTAATGATGAAATATGTCAAAGTATATAAAATATAACTGAAACAATGAGAAAAAGAAGACTTTATTTTTTTGACATTTATATAGAATGGACGACAATAGGTTAACAAAGCAGATCTTCAAATATCTGTGGGGGAAGAAGTCAACATCAAGTTGCATTAAAAAAGTCCAAAAGCATTTAGAAAAAAATAATATACACGCAGAAGAAGCAATTGAAAGAGACGTGTTTCGGGCAAAAATGTTAAAAATGATAAAGAGTCCAGAGTAGGAGAGAGAAAAACGCAGGTTCAAAGTGGACTGAAGACAGGAAAAAGAGACACAGTGAAAAGATGAAATAATATTGGGGAAAAAGAAAAGAACAAAGAATAAAGAACTGGAATTGGCAAGTGGTCCTCAGATGGCCGATAGAGAAAAAAAGAATTATATTTAAGGTTAATAAACTCAAGATATATTTTTTTAATTCTGGATGACGTCTCCGACGATATTAGACAATGTGCTAAAGAAATGTACGTAATAAAAATAAAATAAATACTTGCACAAAAACATATTACAAATAAATTATAAGCATTGCCATCTCTAAGCTTCCAAGGATTAGGATCCTAACTGGCCTCTTCCGGCATCCGTCTCTTCTTGTTCCACTGAGTCGCCTCTCTTTCCATACGGTTAGGTTTTAAGACTGCTGTTAGTAATCTGTCAGGCGCTATTCGGTTAAAATATTCTCTTTCTCTACTCCTTAAAGACAGTATTACTAATTCATAAATCCTTCACGTTTTCTCGCTTCTCTTCTTATAACGTTGGGAAAATTTATAGAAACAAATAGGCCTACTCATTAGAGCAACGAGCCAGTTGAGTGTAAATGGTCAGTATTTTGGATTGAATTTTAAATTGCGATACATTTAAGTTGATGCACTAAATGTTTTTTAGCAATCCGCTGGTTAACAAGTTCACTGTACCAAAATGATTTGTCTGCGACACTTAGTAATGTGTTTGGAAATGGAGATATCTTCTAGTTGCAACCTCAATCCGAGATCTGGTGGGTGGTCGTATTTTGAAGTTATTAGACTTCCCTGTCTACCGTTCTGTGTTTAAAAACCTTTCAAATCCGTTTCGACAGTCACTAGATACAATAACTTCTTTCTTGGCCTTATGCTAGAATTTCTCTCTAATATTTACCATAGTCATATCACTATTGTTGCCAGTGTAAGTCTTCATCTTGAGTGTATCCAATGCAGTGATTCTGAATCCTATGTCGCTGATGAGTTAGCGGGTTATCCGCTTTTAGAGGTAGTGAGTTTATCAAGAGAGCAACACGGCCATTCATTCGGTCTTCGAAGTCATTCTCTGAGCGTGGCAGAATAAACACTATACACCACGCACCACTACACGCCTTGAAGGAGATTATTGCGGGCGCCATACGAGGGTGTAATCTGCTTTAGTTGAGAGAGAGAAACGATTTGTTGGTGAAGATAGTGGCTTTTCCGCAGACACAGTAGAACAGTGTGGATAAAAACCATTTCTTGAAAAAGGCGTTTTGTTTCATCTTGAGTTTTCTTTTTCCTAATGTCCTGAAATATTCTTTAAAGTCTATTTGTTTTAATGAGTACGTCTTCACCTTTCTCGTACCTCAGATCGCAATCCTAGACAGTTAAAATCCTAGCCTGTTCGATCACTTAATCGATCAGAAACAGAGTACATTCATTTACCTCACCGATGTAGATTAATACATTTGAGATGTCGAGTTCCTGTCTCATAACACACAAACGTTATTACACAGGCTTCAGGGTCTATTGATTCAGAGGTAATGTAAACGATTAAAAAGTTTATTCAATTTACCTTGAAGTGAAAAACAGATCTTGAGTGGATCTAAAAACAAAAAGAGAGAACAGAAAATCCCGACCGCATGTAGTCCCGTTGAGTGCACTTATCAAGATATGGGAAAACGACTGAATCTTGCAGTAAATTAAGCGACTGGTCGGTGTGTGTGTGTGTGTGTGTGTGTGTGTGTGTGTGTGTGTGTGTGTGTGTGCGTGCGTGCGTGTGTGTGTGTGTGTGTGTGTGTGTGTGTGTGTGTGTGTGTGTGTGTGTGTGTGTGTGTGTGTGTGTGTGTGTGTGTGTGTGTGTGTGTAAAGTAGGCAAAGTGTGAGAGAAGGCGTTGCGGAGGCCGGGTTAGTAGCGATGACAGACGGCTGTTTGTGAGGTCTCAGCGACGCCACTACGAGTCCTGCGTATGTCTGGCTGTACCTCGTGTCATTATAAACAAATTAAAAGAAACTACGGCGACAGATAACTCTGTTTTTACGTCCAGAGTTTTCCGTAACGCTGATAACTTGTTTTAGTGCGAATAAACTGAAGTTGGGACCGAGTTGTTCAAGTGCGTTAGACCTCTTCAACCCGCGGTTTGAGTTCGAATCCTGCCGCAGGGAAAGCATAGTTTTACTGACGTTCTTTCTTTGAAAAGTGATGACGAACCAGCGTGTCGTACTCGTGCGAATTAATGCCTACTTGTCGGGTTCGGTGTTAAGCTGTAGAAACCATTTACTCTATGTAATTATCGTCCATGTGTTCATATGCAAACAGAAAAACCCTCTTCACTTCAAACACTATCAGCCTAAAATAAGGAAGAATCTAGTAAAGACATACGTGTGGAATATTGCCCTATACGGGAGTGAATCTTGGAAAATTGGAGAGAAAGTGACAAGAAAAGACTCCAAGTATTTGAGACCTGGTGCTACAGAAGAATATTCAAGATAAGCTGGAGAGAGAAGATAACAAATGAGGAGGTCTTTAGAAGAGCTCAGGAGGAGAAGAGCCTTCTACGAAATTTAAAAGGCAGAAGAGCTAAGTGTATAGGGCATATACTACGACACAATGGGTTGGTTAAGAGAATAATAGAAGGAACAATTGAAGGGAAGAATCACAGAGGGGTCTTTAGACTACATGAAACAGCTTATGGTCGATATGAACTGCAGATCATATTGTGAGTTGCGAAGAAAAGCAGAAAAGCGTGAAGAGCTGCTGCCAACCAGCCTATGGGCTGCTAACCTAGAAGAAGGTGTTCGTATGAATGTGCAGAGAGGTACAAACCAATCTTTGGATTACTTGCTAAAGAAATACAGAAGAAACAGAAGTTGTTTCTACGCTGTGTCATTATCTGCCAGTAGTAGGCCTACTTCTATCCCAACAACCCGGTATGGGCCTCGATTTATGATACGGTCTTGTTACGAAGGAACGGGCGGCAGACTTTCTGCTTAGTCTGCAAATGTAGGCCTAATTGTGATCATTTCTGAAAGAAGCTATGTACTGTATACGTTTGAGTTATAAAGCGGCTATTAGTGATTGGTGTCGCATGTTACAAAAACAGCGTTTCACTCCTTTGCCCCTCTTGAACGTCTAATGCAACGTTCTCTTCACGAATTTGCTTCTTTATTCTAGGTCGATCCGCGATCGTATCTTCGATAGCTCTGACGATCGTACAGTTTTCCTAACGTAGACATCTGCTGTAGTGATAATTTTTCCTTGACGTTTCTTAACTGCTTAATATCGTCTTCGTTTGCTGCACTTCCTTTCTAATAAAGAACAGTTCTGAGCACGGCCTGGTGGTTTTAAGTGTGCAGGAATAAGTACGTAGGACGACCTGAGGCAAACATATCTTACCCCCCCCACCCCAGTATAGCTGTCTACAATATCTCCAAGGTCGCTACCTCGTCACCTGTATACTTTCATTATTATAACCTTTCGGAAAATGATACGTCAGTGTTAAACAAAACCAATAGACTATTGTAAAAAAAAAAAAACTAGAGCATGCTAACAAATACTACATTAAAACAAAGACGTATACAGTCGGTTGAAAAATTGCTTTAGCAGGTAGAGTAAGTCCTAAGCCTTTGCCGGTAGGAAGCGTACTGTGTAATATATTACCATCTGTACCGCTTATCCGGGTAATCCTGCGGAAACAGACACGAAGATGCGCGTAACAAGAAAAATGAACCCTTTGTGTACTTAACCGAGTTTTTCTTGTTTAATTTTAATCCTCCTTTACGTTATGTTACCTTGAAGTGTGAATAAATGTACTGACGACAGTACGAGTGGTGAATTTTTACTTAATCTGCGGTAAATAGTACGCCCGGTGTTCAACAATAATATCCAGATAATTTTTCATTTCAAATACTTTTTTTCTTAAATGACATATTTAATGGATCCACATTTCGCGTATTTCCGTTACGACGGTCTCACCGATCGACGTTTTATACAGTGGAAACAAAATAACAGACACCAATGAAGTAATTAATTACCAGCTTTAATTAGTCACAAATAACAATTTGAAATCAACAAAGTAGTCTCATACAGTAATTCAAGTTAAACTTATTCTCCGCAATAATAATGTCACCTTATTACAGAACCGCACTAATTAACACAATAATCACTTTTCACTAATCCGCAATAAATAAATCGCCAACGGTAACTGACTGACTAACCTGGTCACTGCAGCTGCTTATATAGATCCTGGAAGATTATCGGAGAACCAATCAGATTAAGAGAATTCAGTCGATGGCAATATCGTTAAGCGAATAGATCAGTCTCTCTTGGGAATCGATAACGTGTAAGCGCCGCGTGGTCCATGACGACCGGTCTGCTAATTGCGACTAACACAAGTTAAAATTTACTAGAGTTACTGCAAGTAATATTAGAAGTGCTATTCCGCGAACATTCAAGATACAGTATCTGATTATGGCATATAAATACTTTAACCCGGCTGGAAAAAATGGAATCATAATACAGTATTTTAGCAGAAACAGTATCAACTCGCGGTTAAAATATATAACCACGATCGTGAGAAATATCTACACTCCCGAAAACGACCCTGAGGTCGGACAGAGTATATAAACCCACGTACTCATCCAGATCCAGGATCAAACCGTCGTCTCAAGGATCTTCAATCGACGTTAAAGGAAACTGGACCTACATTATTTATGTACAATAAGAAGAAAGAAAATTATTAAAAAGACAGACTCTTTATCACATCAGCAAATACTTTATAGTAAATAAGTAAATAAAAAACTTTTAAATATTAATGTATTTCATTGTATCGAAAGAAAAATTTTAGTTGTGTTACTAGAGGTCAACAGACTAATTATTTTTGTATAAATTCTATTAACAGCTCAGTATATTGTCATAAAAGAATAGCATTATTGATAAATTCACGTCATTGCAGTACAGTATATCTGGACTACTTATTCTGTGCGACACCTATACACCGCAATACATTTACAACATTATAACGCCATTGTTTTCGTATCCAAGAATTAAATTTTGTGAAACCTGGCATACGTATGGATCAGTGAATTCTGCATCGTCCGAAATTGAGCGTATTAATGAATATTCTTGATTCGTATGACGATTTAAAATTATTTCAGAATTTTATAGTTTATTTCCTTAATTTATTGAAGCTCCGTCTTGCATACAAACATACTTAATTATTAATTATTATTTTGTTATGAAAAGAGACTTTAGAGTTAATAGTTTAACAAGTTATTGGGATTTATAAAAGTTATTTGTGCGTATGTCTGTGGGTATGTGTGCAGACGTGTACACAATACTACAATATTGTAGTGTATTCATTGTTCATAGCCTAAAGGTACCATACATAAGATTTGCAATAAAGTTTTAATTACTCACAGTCTTAAATTCGACCGATTTCGGTCATAGACCATCGTCAGGTCATATAGGCTACACTGTGCACTTGCGGTCACAATATGGTAAAATAGCCACTATTTACAAAAACGAGTTCGTAGACATTGATTAATGAACGTGAAACGTACGTTGGTGTCCAAAGTTTCTCGAGAACTGATTTTGTTACAGAGAATTTATGTTTACATTCAGTTCTGTATATTCAGTTCTCGAGAAACTTTGGACACCAAACTTACGTTTCACGTCCATTAATCAATGTCTACGAATTCGTTTTTGTAAATAGTGGCTGTTTTACGATATTGTGGCCGCAAGTGCACAGTCTATATAACCTGAGGATGGTTTATGACCGAAATCGATCGAATTTAAGAATGTGAGTAATTAAAACTTTATTTGAAAATCATATGTATGGTACCTTTAGGCTATGAACAGTGAACACACTACAATAGAAAATTGAGATTATAGGTGCTATTAGTAAACAATAAGTGTGTGTATATTATAAATACATCACACTATCATTAGTAGGATTCAGCTTTCAGTAATAATACAAACGGAGAAATCTCCAAAAGACAGATCACTTGAAATAGCGGGCGTAATAATTGTACCGCGAAGACGCATCGCTGTCTGTCCAATCACAGCACACTAGCGAGACGTTGTATCGGGTCGTAACGATATCATTAAACTGGGAGAATGTCACGGGCATCTCACCCTCTCTCCCTGTCGTATTGTTGTTGCTCGTCTCACTTTCACCCTGTGACGCTGACTTGGCATTGGTGCTGCAGTCGTGTATACTTCAGCGAACAAGTAATTATTGAGATCGCACGGCTGCCAACCTTCTGCACTTCTGCCTCTGTAATAATCGTCTTCGTCATTTTATTGTATCTTTATTTGTAATTTTAAGAATAACTGTTGTAACTTTACTGATTTTTTTCATGTTTTCGTATGTACCTGTAGCATGGCTTACTGTTATAATGATAACAACACCACAACACAACATAACAACGAAAACAGTAATAATAATAATCCTTAAATTCGTAGTGAGTCAATCAATTAATTTTTTCCGGTAAAGGGTTTGTGAGGATCAGTAAAAAAATATAACACAAATTTTAACTTATTTGTGTCGACGTTTCGACAGTGTTCATTGTCATCGCACAACTGTGTGTGTGTGGCGTCAGCAACAATTGTCCTGATGATGACAATAAACATTACAGCTAGAGCGTCGTCTTCCCTCTCTTCTCTCTAGATAACTTAGCTATACTTGAAAATGGGGGTAATTCATGCATTGGGTCGGCGCAGCTGACTGTTCAGGAAAGGCTATCGGGCCGATAACAAGATGGCCTATACCCGATAACAAGATGGCTATCGGGCCTATACCCGAGATAAAGACATAATTTTGTACTTCCTCCTTCCCGCTAATACAAGCTCAATTAATTCAGTGCTGATTTCTTAGCGAACGTGTAATTCGAATTGCAGATCCCTACGTCGGTACTAGGCCTTAATGCCAAAATTTAGATGACGATGTCTAGTAGGCTATAACGTCATTGTCGGTTTATACGACTTGTCTATAGTGTACAAAAACCTACTGAGTAAAGTCACTGTGGAGCGCACATTGTGTATTTGCGTGCGATATTTACACATGTAAGTACTGTATATGTTATCCATAATTAAGTTGGGAAAGATGGCTATATCTACATTAAATGGAATCCTGTGGAATAAGCAAATTACAGCAGAGACTGAAACCAAAATATTTAAAACCATTGTTAGAAGTATCATGACGTACGGCTCAGAAATTTGGAGTACTAATAAACACACAAGTATACAATTAATGACAGCAGATGTGGACTTTTGGAGACGTTCGGCAAGAGTATCCAGACGTGAGAAAATTTTAAATGAAGTCATTAAGGATAGAATGAATATAAAAATTAAATTGTTAATTTTATCGAAACAAAAAAATTACAGTGGTATGGATACACGAAAAGAAGGGCATCGAAAAGATTGCCAAGGTGAGTTATGGAATGGACCCCACCAGGAAGAAGGGAAAGAGGATACCACCTATCAACTGGATAGAAAAAAATTCAGACTATAATAAGGGAACGAGAAATTGAAGAAGATCTTTGGGTGGACAACTAGCAGTCGAAGTTGAGAATTCAATCACTTCTGTAATCTTTGGTTCCGGAAAATGTGTAAACATTGTGCAGCCGGAATAATAATTATAAATACTGTATATTAACGCCTTTAATGATCTTTGAAGAAGTACGTTACAACGAAGACGTTACGGTAAGTATAAATTTGTTAATTACGTTTTATCCATATTGTTAAATTGGATACTGACCAAGAGTGAATTTTCAAAAATGTTTTAAGCCGTGGTGGTTTTGTAAAAAAAAAACTGTGATAACAATAACTGTCAGACGCAGGCAGTGGCGATGGGGTCCAGCAGCGCGGCACTGTTTATGAAGTGCGTGGAGTGCGTAATAAAAGTTTCGTGTTCATTCTTTTTTTTTGTAATTTTGGCAACAGTGGAGCGGTAGCTGTAGCCGTTTGTTCTGACAACTGAATCGATGTTAATGATTCTTTAGTCGGCTTCTGGGTTGAGCGAGTGTACTTGATAATATGTAACAAGACATCATCTTCGTCATTACTAACTGGCCTGGCCAGTGCTGAACGAATGCTCCGCAGCAAATACTGTCTGTGTTCCACAGCTCTTGGTCCCGATTAGAGCATATAACAGGTACTGTGATTTTGTTATCTATAGAAAAATCTGCTATAGAAGAAAGGATTCATAAAATGGAAAGAGCGTATGGTATAACTAAAGATATTTACAATAAAAAGTGCACATCTAAAAATGCGAAAATAAAGCATTACAGTACAGTAGTGAAGCCAGAATGTCTATATGCAAGTGAACGTGTCTAGCATTGAATTATAATGTAGACAAACTAGAAATATTGGAAGGACGAATTATTAGGAAAATATTAGGGCCACGAAAAACTTCAGAAGGTTGGAAATTAAGAAGTAATGATGAAATATATCAGAGTATAGAAAGTATAACAGAAACAATGAGAAAAAGGAGACTATTATTTTTTTTGACATTTATATAGTGTCACCGGACAAAAGGCTTGCCGCATGACAAATGGCGCCAATCGTACACTCTAGTGTTTTTGGTGGCCCTAAAAAGGACCTGGTGGCGAGAAAGCTGAAGTTGGTCGTGCCGCGCTAAGATGTTCGGCGGCTGCGCCCGCTGTTCGTGGCTTACTACAGTCCTCCTCTTCTTTCGGCACCGGTTGTAGAGTCGGCTGCCGGCCCAGCGAAATCCATCGCTGGCGTGGAACGGGAGTGCGAAGACGCAAAAACGGCGGCGGTTCTATTCTTCGGCTGTTCCTTCCGGCTGACTCCGCCTCGATGTCGTCCGAGAGAGGAGAGGAGATGAAGTGCGTCCGATGGCGTGGCGATGAAGAGTGCGCAAAATTCCAGAGTCCAGAGTCCAGAGTTGAACGGAGCAGCAGCTAGTCGTGCTCCGGTGGTCGCAGTGTCCGGGTGATACCCGATGACTGCATGTTGCCTTGCTGTTACCTTGACTAGCGATCTCGCGCTTGAAAGGAATGGGACCTCCATCAATTTTATTTTGGAGGGACAGGATGTTACGATTTTACTTGGACCCTGGGACCTCGAAGAGACCCGTGACGGCAGAATGGGGGAGACCTCGAAGACCTTTCCCGTGAGAAGCAGGAATGACCCTCCCACAACGGGTAGGGCGCCCCCAGCCGCTCAGGAAAAGTCGCCGAGGGCTGCCAGGCGGCAATGTCGGCGCACGGGAGAGAGCGTAGGAGGAGGCAGCGTCCACCAGAGGTGGCACTAGGCACACCTAGGGCGAGCGCAGACCCCCCTCTAGTCTGTCGCCGAGCGCCAGCACGGACAAGAGAAAGAAGGAAGGAGGAGGAGCGTGAAAATACTCAAGGTCGGGGGGATGGGGCAGATGTGCTGTAAGTGCTTATGGGGGGTCGTCGAGCAACGCTCGGGGGCGTTTGTGTCGTCTAGGTGGTGGGCCGACATCTGTGCTTAGTCGACGGATGTGAGGATGGGTCGAGACATAGGCTCGGGAGAATAGTTTAAGGGCTAGGGACCGAACGAATTCGGTAAGTGAAGGAACCTTCAACCCTCGCCTGATGGCATCATTTCTGACAAACCAGGGAGAGTTGGAGATGTAGCGGAGGGTTCGGGATTGGAAAGCTTCCAAACGGGCGACAACGGATGGGCTGAGTAGTACCCAAAAGGCGGGGGCTGCGTAAGTCAGGATTGCCCTAAGAAAGAGCAAGTAGATGGTGAGTTTAGTGCGCACAGGCACTGAACCCCGATGAGAGAGAAAGGGAAATAGTTTGGCTCTGACGCCTCTGGCGCGCTGGAGACTCAGAGAGACATGAGGTGCAAAGCTTAGGCGTCGGTCATGCGCAAAATTTTCTGCCAGCCCGGGTTTTATTAACTAACCGGGATCGCTGGTTGGCTCGCTCCGAATGCTGATGCCGGATTGGCTCGCTGTGACCACCGCTGGTACCGGAGAGCAGATGTTCGCATACCGCTGCCGGGCATGAGAGAACTTCTGCTCCAGCATCGGACTGATCAGGACTGCTCTTCTTAGACTGCTCTCTCAGCTCTCTTCGCTGGACGTGCTACAGCTTGCTGTTTCGGCCACCTCGTCGCTGGACGAGGCAAACTACCACCTTCTCTTCGAGGGATTCAAGGACCAAGGCGCCAGCTGCTGCCGGTGAATTTAGTAGCCGGTACAAGTGGTAGCTGGCCGAAGTTGACCTTATAAGGACCACCTGCGCCGGATAACATCTGCTGGCGGAGAATACAAGAGGATTGCTCTGGGCTCACCTGGTGAGTGCCGCATCAGTGCATAAACCCTAACTTGCTCACGACTGTTAGGTAGCGCAGCCCCGGACGATCCTTGCAAGCCCCCACCAGTGGTAAGCGAGCTAGGATATCGCCGGGGTAAAGGGGCCAGTGGACACCAGTCTTGGTAAGGACTGGTATTCAACGAAGCTGGTCGTTAGCCCAGCTCCTCCCGCATCGTCGTGAGCAAGGAAGACGCGCGGGTAATCCGGCTTCGGCCGGACCCGAGATCCCTGGCGTCTGGCAGTGACTGCCTAGCAGTCTCTGCCCGGCAGCCGTCGCACCTGGCCAGCATGCCTTCCACAGGCAACGGCCCAAGTGCCGAGTCGCTCGGCCCCGCCTTGCTGCCCCATCTGGGCGACTCGCCTGAATCGCCTCGGGCGATGGAGACGGATGATCCTCTCCCTAACCCGCTTCCTCCTCTTCCGGCTGACGAGTCGGGCGAGTTCGCGACCGTTGGTCGGCGTAATCGCCCGGCTAAGAAGCCCAAGAGGACCCACCCAACCGCTTCCTCTAGCACCTCGGCCATGGACATTGGACCTTCTCAGGGCCCCCAGGCCGCGGTTCCGACTGCTTCGACAGCAGCTCCGGCTGCTGCCGCTGTTGGTCGTGCGCCGCCCCTGTACGTCCATAGCGTGTCTAATGTCGCCGCCTTATACAGACGGCTGATCGCGGCCCACGGCCTGTCGGCCGACAAGCTTGACCTGAAGCTGCTTGGCGGTGATACGGTCAGGATTGTCGTCCGCCAGCTCGAGGACCATCGCTTGGTCGAGGCCTTCCTCCAAGCGCATAACCTACAATACCACACCTTTACTCCTAAGCGAGTCAAGCCCTTGTCTGTAATTTTGCGAGGGCTTGACGCGCACACTGATCCTCAGGAGATCCTCTTGGAACTCCGCGACCTCGGGTACCCGGTGCAGGCAATTTTCCGCCTGTTCACTCACTCAGAAACCCGAGTACCTCTCCCGCTCGTCCGTCTCCAGCTCGAGAAGGGCGAGGCTGCTGACAAAATTTTCCACCTGACGCGGCTGTTTGGCTTCCGCGTCCGGGTGGAAACCAGTCGACCCCAGGGCAAGCTTGCGCAGTGCCACCGGTGCCAGAGGTTCGGCCATCACACCGACGTCTGCCGCAATGCCCCGGCCTGTCTACGTTGTTCTCTGGGACATTCAACACAGGCCTGCACTGTGGCAGACAAAACCAAATTTCGCTGTATTAATTGTGGCCAAGGCCACGCAGCGAGTAACGTAAACTGCCCGGTCTATAAGGCGGAGCTCCTGCGGAAGCAAAAGCCGCAGGGGCCCCTCCCGAAGCCACGGCAGCCAGCTATGCAGCCCCAACCTAGACAGTCTAAAATACAGGCTAGGCCTCAACCTCAGGCACAACCGGCACGGCGCGCGCCCTCTCCGGCTCCACCTCCAGCCCCTGCAAATGCAAACAAACGTACCGCGTCTCCTTCCGAAGCAGAGACACGCCCAGTAGCCGTCATCTCGGTTTTGGAGCCGGAGAATGAACCCTCCACCTCCGCGGAACCTCCTACTCCCGCCTCTGTACCAGAGGCAGCCTCGCCACTCTTGCTACCTCCGCGATTTCCGCGAGCAGGCATCACAAAACCCAGGAACAAAGGGGTAACCACACCGGATGCTCGGCCCCGAGCTCCTGCCTGCCCACAGCCCAAGAAAAGTCCTGCTTCCCGGTATAAGTCCGACGAAGCGCAACAGCGTACTTTTCCTGCCGCTGATTCAAAACCGTCTGGCCCTGGTCCTGTGGCTTCCACCACGACCCGATCTGCCGTTAAACCTGGTCGCTCTTACGCGGCCTCAGTTTCCAGGCAAACCGCCCAGTCCGTCATTTCCGATGACGCACAGTTCGTCCGCGGCTTTCTGTCTAGCTACGACCTCAAGAAAGTCGCATCTACCTTCAGGTCCATCCGAGACCGCCTGGAAACTGCTGACCCAACTGAGAGATTCATGCTCTTGGTGGAAGCCTGCGAAGTCATAGGTCTTCTATGAACCGAGCCCTTAGACGAGATCTCTCGCTCGTAGCCTGGAATGCTAACAGCATCGGTTCCAAGCATTCCGACCTTCTTGAATTCCTGGCTCGGTTCAAACCCGACGTACTTCTCCTCGGGGAAACCCACCTGACCCCGGCGAACCGATTTCGATTACCAAATTACGTGGTCTATCGGGATGACCGAGTTGGCCGACGAGGAGGCGGCACGGCGATCGCGGTGAGGACCTCCATAGGTCATCATCGTGTCGCTTTGCCGCAGCCTACCAACCTAGAGGCCACTGCCATTGAGGTCCACGGAGCTCTTGGCGGCGTCCTCGTGGTTTCAGCTTACAAGCCCCCACAAGCTGAACTCCTTGTCGGCGACCTGGACGTCATCTTCGATTCCCATCGAAGGGTAATTTTGGCCGGCGATCTGAATTGCAAGCATCGCGTTTGGAATAGTCGCCTGACTACTCCGAACGGGAGGCGCTTGCTCAGTTTTGTTGAATCGCGCCGGGCGATGGTGTTTGGTCCAGCGCAACCCACGTTCTTTCCGTCACTGCCTAACGCGGCTCCCGATGTTCTGGATATCGCGGTGACCCAAGGAGTTGTCTGTCCGGTCGAGGTATTCTCACTTACGGAGCTGACATCCGACCACAACCCTATCTTGGTCCACGTCGCTACCCAGCACGCCTATGCACGTTCTGACAAGAAGAAGGTTATCGATTGGGATCGCTACGGCCCGGCCTTGTGCCGTAGATTGCTGCCAGCGGCCCCACTCGATTCCGTTCGCCTCCTAGACGAAGCAGTTGCGGGAATCGAAGAGGCAATCATCTCGGCTATAGGCATGTCTTCACGTACGCGAGCTGGCTTCACGCCTGACTACCAACGCATCCCTGAGGAAGTCTCTCTTCTCGCTCGCGAGAGGAATTACTTCCGGAAACGTTGGCAGAGGACCCGTGATCCGGCCGACAAGGCAGCATACAATCGGCTCACCGGACGACTGCGTGGCAGTCTGAAGGCGTTCCGACGTAGCTGTTGGGAACTCGACGTGGCCCGAACGGGGGATGCGGACCCGCAATCTCACCCGTACAGAATACCTACCGCATTGACGGGACGGAGGCGCCGACCTCCACTTCCCGCCATTGTTGGACCGTTCGGTCGACTCCTGGGTCGCCCGGAGGAGAAGGCCGAGTACTTGGGCTTGTGTTTCGAGCGTCAGTTCGCTCCCAACCCGCCCATGGACTGGGACTTCGACGAACAAGTCGAGATGGCTGTGGAAGACTTTCTGTCTCTTCCGATCACGGCGGAGCCCGAACCCATCTCTTTGGAAGAGGTCTCAGATCGGCTCGCTGAACTTCAGCCAAGAAAGGCTCCAGGCCCGGACGGTGTTACCAACACCGCTCTACGACTTCTTCCCGAGCCTGGAGTTCAATTCTTGACTGATTTGTTCAACGCGTGTCTTAGACTGGCCTACTTTCCCAAGAAATGGAGAAAGGCGACGGTTATCGTGATCCCGAAGCAGGGAAAGGATACCACCCGCTCGGAAAACCTCCGGCCTATCAGCCTACTTTCCGCTACGTCCAAGGTTTTTGAGCGCCTCGTACAGCGTCGTGTACGAGAACATCTAACCAACTTCGACGTGCTGGTCCCCGAACAGTTCGGCTTTCGTGTGGGGCATTCGACCACTCATCAACTGATGAGACTGGTGGAAAGCATCACGGAAGCCGGATGTCGGAGAGAACGGACCGTTGGCTGTTTCTTAGATGTTGAGAAAGCCTTCGACAGCGTATGGCATGATGGCCTTTTATTCAAACTCAGGGAAGTCCAGCTCCCGGACTGCTACCTCCATCTGGTTGCTAGCTTTCTGACGGAGAGGACCTTCTGCGTGAGAGTTGGCGATTCTGTCTCTTCCGAGAGACGAATCACAGCCGGCGTCCCTCAAGGTAGTGTTCTAGGCCCCCTTCTGTTCTCGATCTACGTCAACGACGTGCCGAGACAGCCTGGAGTCCAGATGG
Source organism: Magicicada septendecula (assembly GCA_034769895.1). NCBI lineage: Eukaryota > Metazoa > Arthropoda > Insecta > Hemiptera > Cicadidae > Magicicada > Magicicada septendecula. Next base: position 80,837,626 of record CM068370.1, read on the forward strand.
CCCTCTTCGCTGACGACACGGCCGTATTTACGGCCGATCGTCATGAGGAAAGGGCCGTCCTACGACTGCAGCGCCAGCTCGACACGCTCGTGGACTGGACTGAGAATTGGAGAGTGCAACTCAACGCTACCAAGAGTGTAGCCGTCGAATTCTCCAAGCGACGGAAGAACCCCGTTAGGCAACTACGTATCGGCAGAACGTACTTGCGCTGGTCCAACGAGGTCAAGTACCTCGGCTTACACCTTGACCGTCGGCTCACCTGGCGTACCCACGCACAGACAGTTCTTAAGCGAGCATCCACTCGCCTGTCCGCACTGTTTCCACTCCTGATCAGCTCAGCCATGACCAGGAAATTGGGTAGGATGATCGTCGGCGCGTATCTGCTGCCGGTCATTACCTACGCCTGCCCGGTCTGGGGTTACCACGCCGCAATGCATAAAAAGAAGTTGCAGAGCGTCCTCGACAGGGGGCTTCGGCTAGCGGCCAAAGTCCCCCGTCGCTTCTCATCTCGCCTTCTAAGGAGAGGACTTGGCGTCCGCTCCTTAGACGACACTTTCAGGCGGCTTGCACGCAAATTTTATGCACGTGCGGCGAGGTTCCCAGGCAATCCTCTAGTGACTGGGCTGGGAAGGTACCGTATACGCCCAGGTGATTCGTGGAAACGCCCTCGGTGTATACTGCGCTAGCGTAGGCTAGCACAACAGCCGAGAATCGGCCTGCTATAGAGCACGCGCCCTACTTGGGCAGGGCCACGAGGCAGGAGCTCCAGAAGGTAGCTCGGAACTCAGTTACCGTGCGGTTCGTCTCTGCGACGCACAACCGCAAAGCCCAGAGCGAAAAAAAAAAAAAAATACCGCTGCCGTCACAACTCCACCGGGTCTTGAATGCTCTCCGGTAGCCAGCCTACTGCTCTTCTCCAGATGTTGTGGAGGTGTCTGTTGGGCGCCATGTTGAGTCCGTCCGGTGCACTTCGCTTCAGCTTCTTGACTAGGAAGGACCTCTCCTTTGGACTGCTCTCTCCAGCTTGGACGCTGAAGTTTTCGCTGTTCTCAGCCGCTGCCCTACTGCCTTCTGCCCGCCGTTGGACAGTTAACATCTTGGCTCTCTTGCTGCTCGCCAACAAGAAGAAAGAAGACTACAACTCAGCTGGCTGGTGAACTGAGTAGCCAGCACACACAGCTGAGTTCGTCGGACCTTCTAAGGGCCACCAGCCAAGTGACCCTTTTCAGGACCACCGCTGAAGAGGAAGCACAGCCTGCCAGAGCTTAAGGTTGCGCAGCGCATCTAGCCCGCTGACGCTCAGGCTCTTAGGTAGCGCTGCCTCCTTGCGATCCTTGCGAGCCCCCACCAGTGGTAAGCGAGCTTGGATATCGCCTAGGTAAAGAGGCCGGTGGACACCTCTCTTGGTAAAGAGAGGTATCTAACGAAGCCGGTCATTTGCCCAGCTCGTAGTAAGCCTGAGCGTTTCAGAAATCCCGCAAGCGATCCGGCTCGGGCCGGACCCTAGGTCCCTGGTTACCGCCGGAGGCAGCCTGGCTGCCTCTGGTCGGCGAACCTCCCGCTCGATGGCGGAAATGCCCGCTTCGGGCGCGTCATCGAGCACGCAGTCGCTCGCCACTGCCCCGCCCCACACGAGCGATTCGCCGTGTTCTCCGCTTATGGAGGCGGACCAAGTCGATCCCCGGTCGGTTCTGCTGCCCGGTGACGAGACCGACGCTTTCGTGGCGGTTGGGCCACGGGGGCGCCCGGTTAAGAAACCGAGGCGGAATCGATCGTCCTCAACCTCTTCCTCGGCGTCCGCCATGGAAGTTGTCCCCGCCGATGGCGAATCCGGCCCGGGGCCGACTGTGTCCGGCGGTGCCCAAGCACCGCCGGCCTCTGGTCGCATCCCGCCCGTATACGTTCACGGCGTGAACAACGTCACCGGTTTTTACCGGCGATTGATAGTGGCTCCCGGACTTTCCCCGGCCAACGTTGACCTGAAGCTCCTTGGGGGCGATACAGTCAAGATCGTTGTCCGCGGAATGGACGTGTACCGCAGTGTCGTGGCGTACGTGGAATCCCAGCAATTCCAGTACCATACCTTCTCGCCCAAACACGTGAAGCCTCTGTCGCTTATCCTCAGAGGCTTGGACGTGGAATCTCCTCTCGAGGAAATCCTCGATGAGCTGCGCGAGCTGGGCTATCCAATTTCGCGCGGTCCATCGGGTGTTTACTCCTGCCGGACCTAGGCGTCCAATTCCTCTGGTCCGCATCCTGGCGGAGAATAGCGAGGCAGGCACTAGCCTACTCTCACTTACGCGGCTTTTTGGTTTCCGCGTAAAAGTGGAAAGAAGCCGCGCTCCCGGGGCTCTGCCTCAGTGTCACAGGTGCCAACGCTTCGGGCACCACTCCGACTCTTGCTCAAACGCTCCGGCGTGCGTGAGGTGTTCTCTCCCTCACGCCAGCAAACTTTGCGATGCACCTGCATTCAAAAGATGCATCAACTGCGGCGGGAGTAAACCCAACTACCGGATGCCCCGCCAACTACCGGGCATGTCCGGTGTTTCAGCGGGAGCTCGAACGGCGAAAGCCGAAAGGGCGCCTGCCACCACCGAGGCATCCGGGAGCTGGTTCAAGACCTGCAACCGAGCAGCCAGGCCCTGCGCCTCCTGCTACGGCTGCCGTGTCTTCCGCCACAGTTTCTAACAGGCAACAAAAACGTTCCAAAGGCCCGAAGCAAACACCTGCAGCACAGGCAAACCCAACTCAGGCTCCTTCACAGGCCCCTGTCCCGCCTATGGTGAAAAAGCGCCATAACCTCGTGGCATCTAAAAGTGAAACCACCCAGCCAACAGAAAACATCTCGGTTGTGGAGCCTGAGACTTCTCAATCCTCCCCAGCACCGGAAAATCCTGCCCCTGCTTTAGAAGCAGCCTCGCCTGACTTCCCGCCCCCGCGGTTTCCCAACGCAGGCAAAAAGAAGCGGCATAGAAAGCCCCGTGGCGCTAGATCCCGGGCTCCTGCCAACCCGGCCGCACAGTCCAGACAGCCTGCACAGCGCGCGAAGTCCGACGCAATCGCATCTGTCCCTCTTCCTAGCACCTCCGCTAGAGGCGCTACACCTGGCCCCAAGAAACCCCTGGCTTCCACCAATCCCCCGATTGACAAGCCTCGGCGCTCTTACGCGCACACAGTCTCCGGGCAATCTGCCTCAAGATCCGTACCTGACGACTACCAGGTCGTCAAAGACTTCCTTGCTGAGTTCGATCTCATCAAAGTCGCCCAGACCTTCAGGCCCATCCGCTCCCGCTTGGAGACTGCTGATATTACTGAGAGATTCATGCTCTTGGTGGAAGCCGCCACTTGTGTAGGTCTTCTATGAGTCGGGTGCTCAAACGAGATCTCTCGATTCTTTCCTGGAACGCCAACGGGTTGTCCAACAAGATCCAGGAACTCCAAGAATTACTGGCCCGACTCAAACCCGATGTAGTGCTTCTCAATGAGACCCACCTGACTCCTGCGAGTCGGTTACGACTGGCCAACTATGTGTGCTATCGAAACGACAGACCGGGCACTGCTGGTGGCGGTACTGCCGTCGCGGTGAGGCTCAGCCTTGAGCATCACCGAGTCGGCTTGCCTGCAATGACTCACCTCGAAGGCACCGCTGTGGAGTTGTTAAACACTCTAGGCGGTGTACAGATGGTAGCGGCGTATAAACCGCCGCAAAAAGAGCTCCTTCACCCCGATCTAGCTGTCGCGTTCGATGCACACAGGAGGGTCATCATGGCCGGCGACCTGAACTGTAAACATCGCGATTGGAACAGTCGCTTGACTGCCCCAAACGGGAAACGTTTACGCAGGTTTGCCGATTCTCGCAGGATACAAGTGATTGGGCCTACCCAACCTACGTTCTACCCCTCACAACGCAACGCGGCTCCAGATGTCTTGGACATAGCGGTGATTCAAGGAATTGACTGTCCGGTCCATGTGTCCGCGCTAACGGAACTATCGTCCGATCATCTCCCCATCCTGATACACGTCGCTACCCAGCACGTCGTACGCAGAGATGTCAGGAAGGTGGTAGAATGGGATCGCTATGGCCCGGCGTTAAGTCGCCGATTGCCAGACGCGGGACCACTCGAAACCTTCCGCCAAGTCGACGAGGCAGTTGCCGCGTTTGACGAGGCTGTCGTGTCTGCGATCGACGCGTCTTCCAGGATGAAGCCTGGCGTCACGCCCCACTGGCAGCGGATCCCAGAGGAGACGAGTGCTCTCGCTTGCGAGAGAAATCGCCTCCGGAGACGCTGGCAGCGGACCCGTGATCCGGCCGACAAGGCAGCGTACAACCGGGCGACCGGCATTTTACGTCGTGAAATGCAGGCGTACCGGAGACGCTGTTGGGAACTCGCCGTGGCCCAGGCAGGGGACGGATCGGACGAAAGTAGCCCTTACCGGATACCTTCGGCGTTGGTAGGGAAGAGGCGCCGGCCTCGCATCCCTGCCATTGCTGGACCTTTCGGTCAAATCCTGGCTCGCCCGGAAGCGAAGGCCGAGTACTTGGGCGCGTGTTTTGAGCGACAGTTCGCACCTAACCCGCCCATGGACTGGGACTTCGACGAAGAAGTCGAGAACGAAGTGGAAGACTTTCTGTCTCTTCCGATCACTACGGAGCCCGAACCCATTACTAGGGAAGAGGTCACAGATCGGCTCGTTGAACTCGTGCCAAGAAAAGCTCCTGGCCCGGACGGCGTCTCGAACGCCGCTCTTACTCGACTCCCGGAGCGAGGAGTACTTTTCTTGGTCGCGCTGTTCAACGCGTGTCTTAGACTGGCCTATTTTCCCCAGAAATGGCGTAAGGCGACGGTTATAGTGATCCCGAAGCAGGGAAAGGACGCTTCCCGTCCCGGCAACCTCCGGCCCATTAGTCTACTGTCAGCCACGTCAAAGGTCCTCGAACGTCTCGTACAACGGAGAGTACTAGATCATCTAAGAAATTTCGATGTACTGGTCCCCGAACAGTTCGGCTTCCGTGTGGGGCATTCCACCACTCATCAACTGATGAGACTGGTGGAATACATCACGGACGCCGGGTGTCGGAAAGAGCAGACTGTCGCCTGTTTCCTAGATGTGGAAAAGGCCTTTGATAGTGTCTGGCATGACGGGCTCTTGTTCAAGCTCCGGGAAATCCAGCTCCCAGATTGCTACCTTCGCTTGATTGCTAGCTTTCTGACGGAGAGGACTTTCTGCGTGCGAATAGACGACCACGTCTCTTTCGAGAGACGTATTACAGCCGGGGTACCTCAAGGTAGCGTGCTAGGGCCTCTCCTGTTCTCCGTGTATGTCAACGACGCACCCAGAGAGCCTGGAGTCCAGATGGCTTTGTTTGCCGACGACACGGCGGTCTATACCGCCGATCGGAACGCAGACTTTGCTATCCCACGACTTCAGCGCGCACTCGATGCGTATTCGACGTGGACGGAAAGCTGGAAAGTTGCCGTCAACGAAACCAAGAGCTCCGCGGTGCTATTCACAAAGTGCCGGAAAGAACCACGAGGCCGAGTGAGACTCGGTAGAACGTACTTGCCCTGGTCGAGAGAAGTAAAGTACCTCGGTGTCCACCTTGATCGTCGGCTCACCTGGCGTGTCCACGCTGAGACGATGCGAAAGAAAGCGTCCGCTCGTCTCGCGCAACTGTTTCCGATACTTGCCAACAAGGCTATGACCCGCAAGCTGGGTAAGTTGATCGTCAACGCGTACCTGTTGCCGATCATTACCTACGCTCTTCCCGTCTGGGGCTACCTCGCAACCGTTCATAAAAGAAGGTTGCAAAGCGTTCTCGATAGAGGGCTTCGGCTAGCGGCCAAAGTCCCCTATCGGTTTTCTTCTCGTCTCCTGAGAAGAGGACTCGGTGTCCGCTCCTTGGATGACACCGCAAGGCGACTTGCACGTAAATTTTACGTCCGAGCTGCGAGGACCCAGACAAACCCACTCATAGCTGGCCTTGGCAAGTACCGACCACGTCCAGGTGATTCTTGGAAACGGCCTCGACAAATACTGTACTAGTCGACCTAGTACGAGCATGTCGTTGTAACGACCAATAAAAATTAATTAATCAATATTCCGTCTGGACAGGACCACTAGGCAGGAGCCCCTACCGGTGGCTCGGAACTAGGAACCCATTGGGTCGTCTCACGACGCACAACCCAACAGCTCTGACCTGGCGCCATGTTGATAGGTGTGTCGGCTGGTAGCTCGCTGGCGTGGCTGGATCTTGCATCCGCAAGATGATCGTCGCCCCCACGTTGGGCGCCACTTGTCACCGGACAAAAGGCTTGCCGCATGACAAATGGCGCCAATCGTACACTCTAGTGTTTTTGGTGGCCCTAAAAAGGACCTGGTGGCGAGAAAGCTGAAGTTGGTCGTGCCGCGCTAAGATATTCGGCGGGTGCGCCCGCTGTTCGTGGCGTACTACAGTCCTCCTCTTCTTTCGGCACCGGTTGTAGAGTCGGCTGCCGGCCCAGCGAAATCCATCGCTGGCGCGGAACGGGACTGCGAAGACGCAAGAACGGCGGCGGTTCTATTCTTCGGCTGTTCCTTCCGGCTGACTCCGCCTCGATGTCGTCCGAGAGAAGAGAGGAGATGAAGTGCGTCCGATGGCGTGGCGATGAAGAGTGCGCAAAATTTTCTGCCGGCCCGGGTTTTATTAACTAACCGGGATCGCTGGTTGGCTCGCTCCGAATGCTGATGTCGGATTGGCTCGCTGTGTCCGCCGCTGGTACCGGAGAGCAGATGTTCGCATACCGCTGCCGTAACAATACAATGGAGGACAATAGGTTAACAAAGCAGATCTTCAAATATCTGTGGGGGAAGAAGTCAATATCAAGTTGGATTAAAGAAGTCCAAAAGGATTCAGAAATAATAATATAAACGCAGAAGAAGCAATTGAAAAAGAAGTTTTTCGGGCAAAAGTGTTAAAAATGGAAGGAGTCCAGGGTAGGAGAGAGAAAAACGCAGGTTCAAAGTGGACTGAAGACAGGAAGAAGAGACAGAGAAAAGATGAACGAATATTGGAGAAATACAAAAGAACAAAGAATAAAGGATTGAAATTGGCATGCGATCCTTAGATGGCCAATACAGTACTGTGATTTTATTATCTCATAAACCAACACGGCTTTCTTAGTTGTCACTCCATCTTCTGGTCAGAGACCGCTTATGGTCTTTGTTACGGATACAGAGGTTAGTACCGGAGCCGACGTCTAAAAACATTTCCTGGTACTTAATCTTCACTCAGTTTCAGTCCGCGAATTGGATTGGTGTAATAGTGATTTATGTAGTCTATGAATGAACACTTTTAATGTAACTAAGTGTATAAATTCTAATCGTAAAGTTTGGTTTAAAAAGGGAGTTAGGCTATGTACTGTAAGACTGTCACACATGCAAATAGAAATGCTTTATATAACTAGTTAGGTAAGTATCTAAACCTACTCTTCGGAGTAGGGACCTACTCCCTAAACGATGCTTTCCACATTATTTTGGTAAACAAATAGACAATAAGAAGACGACAAAGACACTGTATGATCATCAGTTCCAGTGAATTACATAATCGAGCTGTATGAGCGAGTTGCGTTAGTCGTTATGCTCACGAGTTAAGTTTGTATGTATTGATTAAGAAGAATTTGCAGATGTTATTTATACAGAATGTTACAGTAGAGTCAATTTGAAGCAAATTATATTTTATTGTTTTGAGACATTGTTTATTAATTGGAATATCTTCAATATATTGGAACACATTGTTAAATCAGAATATCTTCAACTTCCTAGTTCTTTGTTTTAGGAAATTACCTGTACTTAGATTGCTTTTTTAGCCACTCTAGCATATTAATCCAGTTATACTACGGTGTAACAGGATGGACAGTGTTCTAGAGTCGACGGTCAGCGCTAGACTTTAAAAACTGTGCACCGTTTTAACGATGTTTCCCATTAACGCTTCTCCCTATCACCATACCCATTTGGGTATCGTGTTTAAGTTCCCCTGATATTCGTGTTTTCTTGTGATTATTTCTCTCGCCGTCTTCTATTTGACTGGCAAACCCTCTTAAACGTTTCATCAGTCCTCACCTTTCCCTCCATGAGGTCTTTCCCATTTTCATCCACCACCAGTTATCGAAGCCTCGGTTTCTTCTCACAAGAAAATTATTTAGTCGTCATTTTGTGTTCAGTGTGTCTTGAGATTAGCATTATCTTCTTTAAAAGAAAAATGTTATCTGTGTTATCCTCGATTTAGTGACTAAACAATCTCAGCGTGGTTTCTGGACAAACCAACACAAACAGAAAGCATTACTTTTAGATCGTTAGTGTAAGGCATTCGATTAAGATAAAGTCGAACCGAAGAACAATTATTATGAAATGCGCGGGCGCGCGCGGGTTTGTTACGATAACCCCTATTATCATCATCATCTTCTTCACGGATTAAACCAAGGATGGTTTATTCCGGTCTCAAATAGGCAAAGATTAGAGCTGGTCACTCCAGCCCTTCCTCGCACGTACCACACCTCTCCGTCCCCTCGGCTTATAGTTCCAGAGTTGTTTGGGGATGCGGCAGTCATCCATTCGGCAAAGATGTTCCCACCAATTCAGCCGTTTGTTACGATATGTTATTTCAAACGTGTGGTTCGAGCCTCCAAAGTAGTTGTTTCCAAGCTCGAAGGTCTGTTCGTTGATAAAAATTGAAATTCAATAGTGCTCGTGACGACTGGTCTGAGAAAACCGTTACAGACGTTGGGAACGAACAAATTTTGTATTCTTTTGACAGGTACACCAGACGTGTTGATTGAAATAGAATCAAGCCTTTGCTAAGAATCCAAGTACGTTTTTCGTGTGTGTAATTATAAGTCGTTTGTATGCAATTCTGCACGCGTTTATTGGCTGAATCGTAAATAGAACTTCCTCTCTAACTGTTCGATTGTAGAAATATTTTAATGAGCAGCTCGTCCTGTCCACAGGCATTGTTCCCGCGGATGCACGCGTATCGATAACCACGTGCGTGACATCCCTTTTCTGAAAAAAAAAAACAACCCGATATCAAATTGGTTGTGTAAGAATGTAAAAATTGTATTTTTGAGACCCAGAATAGAACGTTATTCCTTTCTTGTAAATACTCGAGCAACATAATGCCAGTCCGACATTTTCTGTATTGTGAAATTTTCCATTTTCGTCTAGCAGAGTTTTCTTTTCGTCGTTGAAGACGTCTCTGTCACTCTACTGAGATGTTTTCAATAATTTACTAATCTTCGTAAAGTTGAAAAGTCTGTTCGTTAAGTTGAATCTTCTTCATTCGGTTTACACAATCCCAAACCGACGTTTTAAAAAATATTTCTTTCCCCTGTATATTTTAAGTATAGTTAACAGTGGCTTAGTAATAAACATTCTGTAGTATAAACAAAACTGTCGTTTAGAAGCAGACACGGGTTCACGGGGGGAAATCAGATGAATTTTTTTTCCTTGTCGTGTGACTGTAGAATGGTTTTGTGATTATGAGTATGATACAAAACCCATATCAGGTCATGTAGATTCATGGTTTTACTGTAACTGTACCTTATCGGTACGTAATTTTTGTTTGATACATAACTTAAATAAGTAGTGTCCATTTGAAACTGTAAGTGTACATTTGGTTGTTATAAAATAACAACCAACTGGCAAACACAGATATGATTTTATGCTTGTACATTAATAATCTTGTTGTGTTGATAATAACGCTGCATTTTTATCTTCACTCATTCCTATCATTCTTTAGACCATGATCCAACTTTTCATAACCCCTCCCCCCGAGAGTTGCTTGCTGAATCCGCCCCCGTTTAGATGTCCAGTATTAATCAAACTAAGACTGTTATTTGTACTGCAGACTAGAAGTAAACTTGACGGAGATTTAAGATCAATGTTTTCATCATTCATAAATAGTATCACATCGCTGAGTGCCTACGTCACACGGAGCGCAAGACTGTTCCAGACGTGTCCAGATCATTCTATACGGCAGTATAGTATTTCAATTTATATACTTATTTAAACTTTAGTAACGAAGTGTTGTTGGCTAATGAAATAACTGGATACTAAAATTCCAGTGTGAAGGGATTATAACTACTACACATTTCTCGTTGTTACAATTACGTAGGTCAGATGTGTGTACATTAGTTTGTACCTGTAGACGTCGTCTGCATAATGTTACATAAGCGTATTGTTCTATATCATGGAGACACAAATTGTATTTTATAATCCGCTCAAGTTTTCAAGTGGTTTTAAAAACAAGTCGGTACTTGTGAAACTACCTCGCGTATCTACTCCTACGGAACGAATACGAGTGTTGTAGAAAAAAAAATATCTCGAAATGAATGCACGAGAGTTGGAAGGTAGACGCTAGTGTTTACGCGGGCCTGTACGATCGGGTTTGTAACCCTATGTGCGCTGATAATAACAGATAAAAGTCATGGTACACTACCGGTAAGCTGCTGACAATCGTATTATTTCTGTCTATAAATAAACAAACAGAATTGTCTGCTCCATCCGGTTCGTTTGTTTAATGAAGCCCGTAACTCCGATAAAGCATTTATAGTACCTACGTTCTGAAGCCAGCGATTGACAGTGGTTTACAATTGCATACAAAATCAGAGTTTTCAAACACTGCTTCCGTTCTTTATTTCCAATAAGTGACAAATGTAATAATGATTTTTCCCGATGAGGTGGAAAATCCGTACGAAAGATCGGGAAATTTCCGGTCTGTACAGCGTGCACCCACTAAAACGTTAATTTCTTTTATTCTCCCATGAAATCCGCATATTTTCACGTATACTTGGGCATCCGTCTAGACAAAAAACTGACTTGGCGTAACGACATTTGGATGAAGAGAAAACAATTGGACACCAAGTTCCGCCAAGCATTATTGGCTCCTGGGCTGAAAATCATTACTGTCAATGCGAAACAAGCTGTTGGTGTACAACACTGTCTTCAAGCCTGTGTTTATACGGCTTACAGCTTTGGGGAACTGCATCTAAATCCAATATCGCCATAATGAAAAGGTTTCAGACCAAGGTGCTGCGTGCCATAACCAACGCACCGTGGTTCATTAGCAACAAAGACATCTACAGAGACCTGGACCTGCCCTCGGTCAGTGAAACCATTGCGATGTTCAGCGAAAGGTATGTGAAACGGCTTGAAGACCACACAAATCCTTTAGCCATAAATCTACTACACAACAGCCTACAGACAAGACGTTTAAAGTAAACATTTCCTCTGGACTTAACTAGACTCAACACTATAAATATATTGTATATAATTTTAAATTACTCATATAGAGAACTAGTCAATGGACTAGTTCTCTTCATGCCATGTATTCTGTAAACAATTTTGTGCTTACTGTTGCATATTAACAGATTGTATGAATAAACGTAAAAAAATGTTCAAGTATGTTCACGGTGTTGCTATTTCCTTGCTGCTTAGGCTTCAGATCGCTTATTTCACATTACTGTTCGAGAATAATAATAAAAAAAAAATTAATTTTATATGTACTTTTAAAATGTAAAAATTAAATGTGTTTTAATAAATACCTAAGGTTATCACGGGCGGTGTCAGCTGTGTTGTAATCGACTTCTCTCCGGGCTGTTAGGTCTTGGGCCACTGCTGCCCCAATGAACCTCCGCCGGCATTTCTTGCCACAGTACTGTTGTTGACTGGTATATACGAGGTGTGTTCAGAAAAAGACAAAACTTTTACAAAAAAAACTTTATTAATATACTAACAACATTATGCAAGCTTATCCCCTTCAAAATATTACCCCCTGCTGGCAATGCACCGCTCCCAACGTTTCTTAAAATTCTGGGACGATACTTGGAACCCACTTTTTGGAATGGCGCGCAGCTGTTCTTCCGTATTTTTCTTTATCTCCTCTATTGTTTCAAAACGACGTCCTCTCAAAGTTGCCTTCAGTTCTGGGAGCAAGAAAAAATCTGCTGGGGCTAAGTCTGGAGAGTAGGGTGTGTGGAGCAGATCAGTCGTATTGTTTTTCGCCAGATAATCAACGACAAGGAGTGATGCGTGAGCTGGTGCGTTATCATGTTGTAACACCCAAATCTGTTCTTTCCACAGGTCTGGCCTCCTCTTACGTACAGCTTCCCTCAACGCCATAAAACTTCCCTATAATACTCCTTACTTACTGACTTACCACGTGGAACGAATTCATGATTAACCAATACTTTCCAAGCCAAGAAAACACCACCGTTTGGCCGACTCATCCGGTTTCTTTTTTTTTTTTGTCGAGGCGATCCTTTTCCCACCCATTGTGCCTTCGTTTCGACATCGTATCCGTACACCCACGTCTCGTCCCCTGTTATAATGTTTTTGATGAAGTTGTCATCAGCACGGTCAAGCAGTTCCTGACTGATGTTAATGCGATTCTCTTTCTGACCATCGGACAACAAACGAGGCACGAGTTTTGCTGAGATCCATTGCATGTTCAGTTTTCCTGTTAAAATTTCGTGGCATGAACCCATGCTGATACCCAATTCCTCGGCAGTCTCACGTACAGTTAAACGACTGTCTTCACGTATCATAGTGCGAGGGATTTCATCGATTTCACATATTGACGTTGAAGGGCGACCAGGTCTTGGATTTTCATCGGTCGATGTTCTTCCCGCTTTTAAACAAGTAAACCAGTCGTAGCGCTGCGTTCGGGTATTTTAGCATTTTAGCAATTTTAGCATTGCATAAAATCATCCCCATATGCTTGCTGAAGCATTTCGAACGTTCCTGTAAACGTTTTTCTGAGTTTGAAGCAAAATTTTATGCGAATACGTTGTTCTTCAAGCTCTTTCATTTTCACTACGGGAAAAATTCGCCGAGAGGTTAGAATACGTATTAATTTCAGCTGCTGTAGCGAGAATCACAACAATGGTAGAAACAAGTGGAATACTGGATGATGTTTTCGAAAGTTGTCGCTAGTCAGCACCAGTTGTCGGAGCAAACTCCTTGCGTATACCCCCGTGGTATTGTGAAAGTTCGGTCTTTTTTTGAACACACCTCGTATACATCCACATCCGTTTATACACTGAAGATGGTCTCCAGCGGAGAGGCCGAAACGTCTGTTTATTGTGGGAGTAGTGGACTACTGCCTTTAGTCCTGAGAGCAGTCGCTTAAATGTGTTTTTGTGAAATACTTTATTGATACTTATAAAATGTAAAAAAGTAATTTTTCGGTAGAATGTAATTATCGCTTTCGTTTGGGATTTGTTGTTGTTGTAAGGCCGTGGTCTATTGTAACTCATCGATGACACTTACGTGGCAGTCGTTTCAGTGGTCACCTTGGCCATTCCAGAGGTAGCAGTATCTGTCGGAACGTTTTATTATACCGTGTCCTAATTATTTTTGTCGGCAGTTGCCTTGGCGAACGTGGAACAGGCTTTCCCCGGCCTCTGTAGCAGATCACACACAGGTTCTGTCTTCTGTGTTCGTTGCGACGCAGATTATCTATCTATTCTTGTCCTCGTCGTCGTGGTAGTATACAGTTTTTCACGGCCAAAGTTTATGCTTCGATTTTGTTGAACTCTTCTAGCTGCGAAGCCGTCGTCCATTTTACAACATTATTTCTGAACAAAAACAAAAGAAATCAGGATTCTAAGGAGAGTGTGCAAGAACCGAAGAGCCGATGTTGTGGGTTAAGCGTCTCGCACATACAAGGACGCGGTAGATAGGCTAAGTCCGAGGCGGTAACACGCACTAGCAGTGCGTGCACTAGCAGACTTGGAGATGATGAAGTTTCCTACATACATACTCGCACCACATCTCTCCCTGCAGCTTTCTACCCTTTCGAGTGACCATAACTCATTTCGAAGAATGCGTTAGTTATATTACACAATTACCGTACTCCTGACGTAAACAGAAGTGGGCTGAAAGGGCAAAACCCCAAAAGAGCCTTGGAGCCTGAACAGTACGAAACGAAAATCACAAAACTCTCATAACAATCAAGCTGCCTGATACATGAAACCTAAACATACTTCACGTCTGATCGCTAGCTTGAGAGGTAGAATGAAAACGGCTACTGATTATAATAGTACAAATGGGAAATTAAAAAAAAAATTCGGTATGGAGAACCGTATATGATTTCCGTGCTCTAAGATTTATATTTAAAATCATTTTCGAAATGAAATATTTCCAAAGAAACTACTTCTTTCTTCAGCCTTAACCACAATACTGTGGTCACTATCGTATATCACCTCACATTGGCGCACTCGATTTTCACTGATGATGGCAATCGGTGGCATTGTCGAAACGTCTGGTTTTGCAGAAAACATTGGGCCACGGCCGGAAAGGAAGCCCGGGAAGGAATTTTAACAACAAACTACTACTTTGTTGCCGATAACGTAGTACACATATAAAAAAAATTATCCCCTCCCCCTTCAACTATCTTTTTCATTTATAGACATTTCATGTAACTTTCTACAGTGGATTATTATGACCTTTTTCCAGGACACTGTATTAATCACAATTAAGTACTTTACTCTTGTAAAAACATAAAAGGTCGCAGGTAAACTACCCCTTCCCCCTAACCGATCTTTATCAAAATCAATAGGCCTTCAGTACTCTACAACTCTGTCACATACGCAAAAAATGATTTGATTGTGTTTGAATTTGCGGCAGTTATCGTTCGCCATAGAAAAAGTCGTGTTAAAACATAAAACGTTGCAGGTAACCTACCCCTTCTATTTAAGCGATCTTCACCAAAATCATTAGGCCTTGAGTCCTCTACAACTCAGGCACATATGCAAAACATTATTTGATTCTGTTTAACTTTGCGGCAGTTATCGTTCCCCATATAAAAAATCTACACACAGACACACACAGGGACACTTTTCGGAAAATGACTTTTCTTCATGTTTTGAGGGTAATCGTTATCTCGAACATGATGTTTTCGCCACCACCATACTTCCATTTCCTAATGGAACATAGAAGTAAAAATACTTGAAATGAAAATTCGTATATGCAAACATTTTCTATTTAAAACCCAACAGTTTAAAGAAAACTCACTGTATATTCAATGATACGATTGTAACCGGTAAAGAATGTATACAAGGTTCGGCTGGAAACAAAAGCCTTCCGAAATCGGTGACCGGAGGGCGGAATGAAGGAAAAAGTACAAAGGACCGAGGCAAATAAGCGTTGACGTTGTGTTTGAGAAACTTATGGTGTGTGTAAGTTAAAGCGTCCTGCGGTCGATTAAATAAGAAAAGGGACACGACAAATACGATGATAGGAGAAGAGGGTGGAAGATGTATTTGTGGTGCGCGGCTTTGACCATCGCCAGCGCCTGAGACAATCAGATGACGACGACCGCCTCTCAAAGGACAGACCGCATCACATCGCTCGTCACTAAACAATTTGCCCACATATTGTTTCTCTCTCCCCAGCTACGAATTTAGTGGCTGCTATTTGTGAAATTACTTGTCATCTGGTCGCCCTTGTGTGTGTTTTGCTTTTTGTACGCCTTCCAGTGATGCGCGTCCAATCTTGAATCACGTTCAACAAGTATTGATTGCCATCTGTCTGCATGAAAAGACCTCCTCGCTTTTTTGTACACAGAATGTAAACTTATAAACACGTAACAGGACATTAAAAGGAAATACGCGTTTTGTTGATTTACGGTAGGTTTCTTAGTAAACAGTAAGAGTAACGCATAGGTTTCATGGCTGAAAACAAATCGTTTTGTGAATAGCAATGCTAGTAACGTCGAAAAAAATAAGAAATAAATGACTTCTCTGCGCGCGGGCTGAATATAATCGACGCTGGGTAGTGTAGGTAATAATTGCTTTGTTTGACAATGAATTTCGAGACGTATTCAAGCCATGTTGATTCGCGCGCCAACAGTTTTGCAATTTTTTGAATTTCCCGCGCCAAAAAACTGTTTTTGTGACATTAGTATTCGTTTTAGGAACAATTTTGTTTTTAATTTTAAGTATATTGGCTGTAGGCTACAGTTAAAGATTTAGTATCTAATTTGCTAAACTAATTTGGTAGACATGATTTAAACAAAGATCAGGCTATTCTGTCGGACTCTGAAAACAGATTGCACATGGAGATACATTTGTTAAATCGAATCTGCAAAGACTCTGGATTTTCAGATATCCACACGCTTAGACCAAGGTGATGGCTTTTCGTGGAACTGATCCCGTACGGGCAAAAATTGTTATAGATGGTACTATCCTGGAACAAGTTGGCAATTTTGAATACCTGAGCTACACTGTATCTTATAGTGCATGCAACGACGTTGTGAATAAGTTGCATAAGTTCAACCTTATGCGCGGGACCATTAGGCGAACCCTCAAGTCAGCAAGTAAAGGAACACTCCTAAAATTCTACAAGTGTGCGATGGCTCTTCCCACACTTCTTTATGGGTCTGAGAATTGGACTTTAACTAAAGGCCAGGCCAGTCGCATCCAAGCGGCCGAAATGAGATTTCTGAGGCACGTGGCAGGGTATACTCTCCATGATCATAGAAGAAACACAGGTATACGGCAGGAATTGAATATTATGAGTATACTCGACAGGATCGCCCAGTATGGGAACATCTTTGCCGAATGGATGACTGCCGCATCCCTAAACAACTCTGGAACTATAAGCCGAGGGGGCGGAGAGGTGTGGGACGTCCGAGGAAGCGCTGGAGTGACCAGCTGTAAACTTTGCCTATTTGAGACCGGAACAAACCATCCTTGGTTTAATCCGTGAAGATGTAATGATCATCATGATTTTAAAAATAATAGTTGGAGTTGGAGTCAAGGTTACTTATACAATTAAGTCCATTTCACAGATGTTTGAAGGCTGAAAAAATTCTTTTGTAAAGTGCGTTACAAAAACGCACTTTGATGCGGATAATATAAATATAGCCTACACTATTAAAGACAATTATCAAATAAACAAACATTGCGTGAACTTTATAATCAAATCTCATCGACACGATTTGTCAACCGTTATCTGTCAATGCCGATATCTGTTAACTGTTCCAAATGTAAATCTGAATTATTGTTGACCATCCTGTCTGACATAACAGATGCAGACTGTTACCATCAGCGGTCGAGTCCGAGCCTCTTTATTCCTTACGTCGAAACGTAATTAGTGTAACAAGAGGCGGTACAGAGTACAAAGCCTGTAGCATACATCGCAACATTCTAGTTACTGTCTGAATGCAACGCAGTTACAGTGTTTCTCTTTGGTCGCGGCTTGGATGATTCAATAATGCACAAACGTACACGTAATCTAATAAACAAAACTCGTAGTACACAGCGCGCGCTCTACTGGGCACACGGTTAGTTTGTAGTTATATTTTTGTTTACTGCTCTGAAATAACGACCCGTCCTCTCCACAGACCATTACACACGTGACTACTTATCTGAGGAAATTAGAATACAGGGACGCAGCCGCCACTTGAGCTAGTCACACGGTCACAGAATCTAGGTCAACAGAGTAGTTCTCTGTGTGTGTAATATTTTTTATTATGAAATTATTTCAGTCGCCGCACAACGTAGCGCTAAGCAGTAATGAAAATCTAGAAAATGTAAACTTTAAATTAAAATTTTCAGTGGTAACTGTGCCGCAGACCAATGGTTATAATCGATGTAGCGTCTTTTGCTACGTTGTTGGAGTAGCGTACACGGTTTTGAGGATGATACTGTTACGACGGTCTCCTTGGTCGCCGTGTGGCAGTGGAAAAACAAAATACAGGACACACCAATGAAATCACTAATAACCAATTTTTAATTATCACAATTAAACAGTTCGTAATCAACAAGGTAGTCTCTTACAACAAATCAAATACAAATTGTTCACACACAATAATTATGTCAAGTAATAGAGTCTCACACAATTATAAAACACATAACACCTCACCCCATTGTTTCGAACCACACTGGAATAAATCGCCACTAGAACTGAACTAAGCGTCGCTGAAGTCTTGTATTTATACCCCACTGAGAATCCAGAATATTCCATAATATGCGTCTACTAGAAAACAGAGCGTAATCGATTGCTGCCTTGAACACAGCGCGCGCGGACCGGTATTGTCTGGAAATGTCTCGTTGTGGACTCGTGACAAGTGTCACGTAATTGTCCTTCATCTCAAAATAGCAGCAATATGTACGCACACACACACACACATTACAGCCGAACTCCGCTGGAATAGCCGAGAAACACTAGCATGTTCTGTAACGTCGCAACAATACGAATACTTGTGCTCGTTGGTACGTGTTCAATACTTGTGCTCGTTGGTACGTGTTCAATACTTGTGCTCGTTGGTACGAGTTCAATACTTGTGCTCGTTGGTACGTGTTCAATACTTGTGCTCGTTGGTACGTGTTCAATA
Source organism: Magicicada septendecula (assembly GCA_034769895.1). Classification (NCBI taxonomy): domain Eukaryota; kingdom Metazoa; phylum Arthropoda; class Insecta; order Hemiptera; family Cicadidae; genus Magicicada; species Magicicada septendecula. Next base: position 80,856,002 of record CM068370.1, read on the forward strand.
CTTGTGCTCGTTGGTACGTGTTCAATACTTGTGCTCGTTGGTACGTGTTCAATACTTGTGCTCGTTGGTACGTGTTCAATACTTGTGCTCGTTGGTACGAGTTCAATACTTGTGCTCGTTGGTACGTGTTCAATACTTGTGCTCGTTGGTACGTGTTCAATACTTGTGCTCGTTGGTACGTGTTCAATACTTGTGCTCGTTGGTACGAGTTCAATACTTGTGCTCGTTGCTACGTGTTCAATACTTGTGCTCGTTGGTACGTGTTCAATACTTGTGCTCGTTGGTACGTGTTCAATACTTGTGCTCGTTGGTACGTGTTCAATACTTGTGCTCGTTGGTACGTGTTCAATACTTGTGCTCGTTGGTACGAGTTCAATACTTGTGCTCGTTGGTACGTGTTCAATACTTGTGCTCGTTGGTACGTGTTCAATACTTGTGCTCGTTGGTACGTGTTCAATACTTGTGCTCGTTGGTACGAGTTCAATACTTGTGCTCGTTGCTACGTGTTCAATACTTGTGCTCGTTGGTACGAGTTCAATACTTGTGCTCGTTGGTACGAGTTCAATACTTGTGCTCGTTGGTACGAGTTCAATACTTGTGCTCGTTGGTACGAGTTCAATACTTGTGCTCGTTGCTACGTGTTCAATACTTGTGCTCGTTGGTACGAGTTCAATACTTGTGCTCGTTGGTACGTGTTCAATACTTGTGCTCGTTGGTACGAGTTCAATACTTGTGCTCGTTGGTACGAGTTCAATACTTGTGCTCGTTGCTACGAGTTCAATACTTGTGCTCGTTGGTACGAGTTCAATACTTGTACAAATTCAAAACGAGCGTCGTTGGTTTGAATCCGTTTTTGAATTGCTTTGGAACGTTTGCCCGGACTCTGGGCCCATCAATTAGGCAAGTTGAAGAAGTGTAGTCAAAGTGCTACACATTGCCTTATATGTTTATCTTGGAGCTCACATAATGTACATAGCACAATCTACATTGGTACTGAACTGTTCTAATATCCAGGGGTACCCCCTTGTACAGGGGAACCCCGTTATACAGGGGTACATTCAACTTTTTCGATCTAACTTTCATTACTAGGAACAGTAAGGAGGCATCTTCATTGTTGATGATATTTAGGCTACATTTGATATTCAGTGTTATGTACATTTTTTCACATGCACAGTGTGTTCCAAAACAAAAGTCTCAAAACAATCAATGCATAATATTACTCATTTCTTACATGCACGTTATGCTGTTTTCCAGAGCCTTAAGAAGCTTTGCTAATTTACTTACGACCCTCCCCCCACACACATAGGCACATTCGCTACATAGCTACTATTCGCCCAGTCCTATACTCCTGATAATGTGATGTATTTATAATGTGCACACACTTATTGTTTACTAATGGTACCTATAATCTCAATTTTCTATTGTAGTCTATTTATTGTTCATAGCCTAAATGTACCATACATATAATTTGCAATAAAGTTTTAATTACTCACATTCTTAAACACGATCGATTTCGGTCATAAACCATCGTCAGATCACATACCGTGCACCTGCGGTCACAAAATCGTAAAAAAATTATTTACAAAACGAATTCGTAAACATTGATTAATGAACGTGATATGTACGTCGTTGTCCAAAGTTTCTCGAGAACTTTTGTTAATAGTGGCGGTTTTACGACATTGTGACCGCAAGTGCACTGTATATGACCTGACGATGGTCTGTGACCGAAATCGATGTGTTTAAGATTGTGAGTAATTAAAACTATATTGCAGATCATAAGTATGGTACCTTTAGGCTATGAACAATAAATACACTACAATAGAAAATTGAGTCCTATACTCGTTATTATTACATTTCCGAGTAGGAATATAATTTGTTATTTAAATGTGTATTGGAATTCTAGGTGCAGGCCTATATCCGATGAGGTTTTGTGGTTTCCTCGCTTGGACACAAAAAAATCATTACTTTGTGCCCGTCGTTGCTCTTAAAAGCTTTCGCTGTGTATACTTGGTGCCCCAGTTCTTTCACATGCGCCGAAATTGTAACCATCTTTAACCAGTGTGAAATGAAAAGGTGATTTGCGGCATACTTTGTCATCATGTGTGTTCCTTGCTCGCGCGTGTATGTATGTGTGTGTGTGTGTGTGTGCGCGTGCGTATAAACACGCAGATGGCTTTGTTAGAGACCAAAGCGACGAATGCTTCCAAATTAATGTCAGTCAATGCGTGACAAAAAACGCCTTTTTGTTTTTGGTAAATGTGATGGAGGGAAATTACTGTGTGTGCCCCCCTACCAATGTATTGTGTTACTAACAAGCAGAGTTCTGTGTGTGTGCGTGCGTGCGCGCGCGCGCGTGTCACGGAGATTGAACTCTTTTTGATGTCGTTATTCTATAAAATGAGAACGATATAAATACTTCAAAATATATACTTGGTTGTAATTAATAGTCGGGTGCATTCTTGAATAATTATCCGATATGGCGTAAAAAACAAATAAAACTGAGACTCTGAAAATGGGTCACAGTATTGTTTATCAATTAGTCCTGTAATTTTCACTTGTATTAGGGGCGTTAAGGTAAACACTCGAGCTAGGGGCATTAAGGAGAACAGTTTTTATACAATCTAATTGAAATGAAATTTGACCATTTTCATTTGAATATGTGTAGTTTGATTCGACGGAAAGGGGGGAGACAATAAACCAATAACTAATAGCGATTTATCAGTCGCTAGATATGGTGTAGAAACCCGTATGTTCAGTGAACACAGCCTGTTGTATTTTGTCGTTAAAGTACGCAGTGTACGGAGGAGTCTCAAACTCACGGACCGGCAGAACCGCCGCACCGACAAGGAATACAAATCAGTCAGCCGTATAGTATATTGAACAAGTAATTACCGGTATGAATGTTGCGGTATTTAATTTGATAACCACCGCCAGAGTCAAACGGAATATATTTGAATTTTCATTCAAAATTTTAGATGAAATTAAATAACAAAAATGTACGTATAGTATGTATACGAGTATACAGAGCGGGTGGGTGGTCCATTATCGAAATGCGCAGAGTACATATTGATGAAGTAGCTGATTTGTATTCAAATTGTGCGCGTGTTTTGCATACTAGCTGGTCGGCAGGCGGCAGCAAATTGACTGCACTGATGAACGGACACTTTAATGGACGAAATTGCTAACGGTCGGTTTACGGTATCAAACGATGATATTTTATGAGGGAAAGCGAAAGCGTTCGCCATCCCTGTAATTTAATTATTAGTCAACACACACACGCGCGCACACAGTAAATTGAAAACATTTAACAAACATTGATCTATATACATGCACTATCCACCTTTTGATCGCTGTAATATTGTGCCGTATACTCTTTCATGACTTTCTTGTGAGTCGCTCTACTCTCGTCAACGAGTAATACATTTCTTTGTTCAGATTACCGCAATGTATGATGAATTTCCGGCAACCTACGAGAAAAACTGACCATCACATTCAACACTGACTTTATTAATCCTTTATCGGAAATTCTGTCAACGATTGTTAAATCTGTGTGTGTGTGTGTGTGTGTGTGTGTGTGTGTGTGTGTATATGTAGGCCACACATGCAATAAACACTGAACATGAATTCTCAGACATAACCAACATGACACTAATAAAACAGATACTACACGAAGGCGCCATTTGGGAAAATTTACAAATATACAGACACAAAACAAACTAATACCTGAACAAATACAAATCAATACAAAACATGAGACAATTTTTCAAAGCACTCAACACTGAAAATACTCAAAATACTAATATATATATACACCATAATCACACACAAGAATAACAATTTAAAAAACCAAAAACCAATGGGGAGCCATAACAACAGCCAACCAGCACACAGGTGCTCCACAAGGCTGATGATGGGAACACTAAGGATCCCGAAACATGTTCCAAATAAGGGAAAAATAGCATCTTGATGTAAAGTAAATATAAATTTTAAATAAATAAATATATATATTTTTTTGGATGTACAAGGTCGCATAGAATAAATAAGTCGATATCTCAGATATGGAAATGTTGGCTTTAATCAAAGATTTTCTTAAATTTAGTCTGCACAGAGTTTACTACAGTTTATATTATCATAACAAAATTAATAGACAGTTTTTTAATACAAATAAAATAAATTAATAGTTCTGTTTACATAAATAAATAAATTACTGCTTCTTTGTAAATAAAATTAATAAACAGTTTCTGTTGACCTTCAACATTACTTTAAAATAATTCTTACACACTAATAACATGTACGTTAATTTCTATATGTTTCTGTGTCTTATTAGTTTATAATTGTTTTATTTAGTTTATTATAAATGGTTTCACTTTCCTGAATAAGATGAATGGTGGGGTGTTTCTTCTTGTTTCCTGGTGAATGTTGACAGCTGCTCCTTCCAGGTAGTCGTCAGGATACCGCCGCTCCCCTGTTGTTCTTCTTCAGGATCTCCTCTCGTTTTCAAGCTCTCAGGGTCGTTGTACGGGTTGGCTATTCCTATGCCAATGTTTAATTATTAATTATTAGCTAATTAGGCTATGTATCTCCGGCAACTTGATGTGTTCAAAGAAACCTAATCGGACAATCTTGAAACTGTTACCGAATTAGCACTCGAATATCAGTCGCACACTTTACTATTAGTGTTCGTAACTCCTGACGGACCTATCGTACTGAATCAGAGTTAACGATTACACGTTATAGGGAGTAGCGATACTGCTTTTTCTGAGTTCTACTGTAGACTGCCTTGCGTCTCGTCACGGAACAAATCGACTGATATAGCAGCCCATTTGATTGGTCAAAATTGTTCCCTCACCCTTTCATTACAGTCCAGATAACATTCTACTTGTAAGAAATTGCATATGGGCAATGTAAAACGTGCAAAATAAACCGGTATAATTTTATTACTTTTCTTGTGGGTGATAAAACCTTTTTTTATGAAAAACTCATATATTTTGTACTTTTTATCATTAACACACATTACTACCAGATTGGTCTTATTTTTATGCATAATCTGGTATAAGTCTTAAGTCAGACATTTCATTTACATAAAAGTTATTTAATTTAATTCGTTTTTATTGATAATTCGTAACACAGTTATTCACACGCGCACTCGCCATATGCCTATGCATACGTTCGCAGTATTCCACACCACTCATATTTTTTTATACAGTCAAAAATTAATTTCATCTAACAATTCTGACATGATTCTTACTGTCTATAATACAATGTTCCAGCACGCAAATTTTACTTTGACTAGTTCTCATTGAAACATGCTATCATATGTTAAGAGTGAAATTTATTATTTTATATGCAAATCTCACCCATTGCAATATCACACACACACACACACTCAAAAACACACACACACACACACACACTCAAAAAAACACACACACACACACACACACACACACACACAGGTTTAGAAGGTAATCTGGTTTTCGCAAGGTTCCAAACCCACTGAAGATTTGTACGGTGCCCAGTCAGCGTCGTGAGCAACTGAGTAGATACGATGTGCAGCGCGTCATATCCAAAATTACGGCTGAGAAGCAAGTAGTGGCTTGTCCCTCTCCCGTCCCCATGAAAAAGACCAAGTTATAACCCAAGGCCTGTGTAACGGGCTATTGTGTAAGAATTAAGTTTAGTTACATATAGTTTACTTCACTCACACATGTTATTATCATTACTGTGTTCATACTCATCATCGACAACATTATCATTTACTGACCACCGCGTTTTGCTCAGTCATCCTCAAGTCACTTCCCTCGGACGCAAATCTTATCTAATTTACTGAATCACAGAACAGAACGAAATCGTTTCTGCATCTTGCACACGGCGGCGTCGTTACAACCTTTTACGTCTCGTGGCTTCCAATATAGCATCTGAAACCTTCTTTGTCCGTCTGCTTTCTCATCTTCTGGTTCGCTCGATTGTTCTGTCTAATTCCCAGGCTAATTAAAGTCATCGTCACCACTTAGGTTTTCTACCGGGTTGTTAAAGTATATTCGATTGGGAACTGAAGCTAGCCGCTAAAATCCCTCGACGTGTCTCTTTTCGGACTCTGAGAAGAGGGCTGTAGGTACTTTGAGGCTCCCCGATCCCCTGACTGCCGGATTCGGCAGCTATCGTTCTGGGTGACTATTGGAAGCGACCCTCTTTGTTAGTGGAGTATCTCCCTGTCCCTACACCACAAAATTCAAAATTAAGTAAACAAAAGAAAACTAACCGAGCGGCAGGAGTCGTCCTTACCGAGACTGGTAACACTTAACTGGACGCAGCCACAGTCAGCACGAAATCAGTTCAGTTACGTATGTCTTCGGGATTTTGTGCGTGCATTGTGTGCGTTGTGATATTACGTGCTTGTTGGTTAATGACTTTAATTTATAAGTATTTGTTACTTATTCAAATTGGGTTGTCATTCTTTCTAGAGCACATAAACTGACTGATATTGGAGGTGCAGTACTAGACAATTGTAAACTTGGTCGCATCAAAAATTTGCCTTCAGTCTTTCCTTCCCTTCACTAACTCTTTAAAATTATCTGTTTCCATAATCCTCAAATCACTCACCACATCCTGCAACCAGCGTATCCTTAAGCTCCCTCTCCTTCTTAAACAATCGTTAAGCCTCGGGAGATTCCCTTTGATTTCAGGCTTTCTTTTCGCACACTCTAACCAACTAATTCTTCTGGGCTTATGAAGCTTACAATAGTTTGATTTCGGAGAATATCTTTTATTCCTTCGTTACATTTTTATTATCGAAATTCGTTTGTAATTCAGAGGCACGGTGAATTAATGGAATACTAATAACATGCGCTCCATGGGCACAATGATATTACCACTAGTTTTCAATACTAGTGCATCTAAAACGATGCTTTTGAAACAGGCTGATCGCAAAAAGTCAAACCTTACAATTAAGAATCTATTAGATGTTTCTCGAAGTATAGTAGCTGCAATTTCCCGTGTAGCTTCAGTATTAAAAGAATTTCAAATAAAAATTAGAAAAAATAGATTACTAAGGCATATCTAATGTATTTTTGATATATAGTTAGAAAAAGAGGCGAAATGGAAAATCCTAGATTAGAAAATGAATTAGAAGGCAAACGGTAGACCTCCAATGAGATGAATAAATACACCTAAGGAAGCAGTGTGATACCACTGTACGAAGTCCAGGATATCCAGTCAACTCAGGATTATTGGGTCCTTCAGTCTTTCGACTGGTTTGGACCCTCCCCGCATATACCCGCGGTGCGTGTGTTAGGGAGTCTCTCACAGGTATATGGGACCTACAATTTAACGCCGGATCCGAACGGCATAGTTGAGGAGGGTTTATTATACTGGGCAGGATACCTCGCGCTGGTTGCCATTGCCTTGCGAAGGGGAACGGTCGTATCTAAATCAAATGGTCCCGGCGGGAATCGAACCCGCGCCGACAGCGTAGCAGCGCCACACGCTTAGCCACTACGCCACGACCGCTCCAACTCAGGATAGGAACAGCAAATAGGTACGATCAAACTCTTACGAGACAAAAAGAACAGAGGATAAGGGAGACAGATTATACGGCAGTATGGCATGTCTTGTTAATAAGTAGCGAGCAGGACACACACACACACACACACATACATGTGCACACACGTCTCCTCCAATCATGCATAGTCTTACTTTCTTTATTATCAGCACGAAATCTGTCGACAACAAGATGCGTGCTTGTATTGCCAGCGTGTCGCCTCATTACTGGAAGTGCGTGGCGAAGTCAGCCGAGATTGTGGCAGCTGCGCCCTTATGACAAACAATACCTTTCATTCACCGTCTCCGCATCACCACCCCTCGCACACTAGTGCGTTTCACTATTCTCTGATATTAAAATCTGCGTACGCAGTAAAAAAAAAAAAAAAATACCCACCCCTATTGTGAGGCTGATGAAAGAGTGGCGCTCTTTTTTTGCACAGAGTTGGCTCCGATCGTATTGTGAACATTGCAGTTTATGTACAGGCGGTTCAGAATTATCGAGTCTTTAGTACCTTTCCAGGAAGTACAGTATTAAATTCTTAGTGCAATGAACTTTTTAAATTGGTAATAGGCCTATAATGGTGGTAATCGTAATTACGTTCGTAAAAACGTAATGGGGACTGTGATCCTCGTTACGTCTCTGTGAACTCTTAGCTTATACATTGATGACAAAATATTTTCAAAGCTTCCAATCGAATGCGGTCTATCTGTTGTTGGTTAAATATTAGTTATTGTTACTTTTGTTGGTAGTCCGTATTGTTCGGACTAAATTTCATTTCTCAAACACAGTAGGCCTACACCTGAGCCTCCAGGTGGTCTAGTGGCTAGCGCCGGCGATTGATGCGCTCGTGGTCCCGGCTTCAATTCCCGGTGGAGTTTCCGTACAGCGTGCACTCAGCGTCGTGAGGCAGAACTGGGTTGCCGTTGAGGTAACAGCGGCGCCTCTGGCTGTGAATACCGCAACTAGCGGCTGGCGGCGCGTTGTACTGGTCATGCAACCGCCACACTGCACACAAAAGCTGCGCGGTATGCCTCGGTCTTTTAGGGACTGTTCAGCAGAAGTTTATTAAACACAGTACACCTATACCAGAAAAGAATTGGCAGTTGTAAAGTATACATTTTACATAGGGCAGTCTTTAAAAATTTGTTGATTCCGGATCGCCGCAAGATCCTCATTGCTATTACACAATTTTCAGTTACAAACATTGAGTACATAAAATTTACAACTTGGATTTTTGTATATTAAAAAACGCATTCTTTAATATCAAGTGTAAGAATAAAGAGAACACGTTATTCTTTAACATATAAAAGAAGCTAATGAGTTTTGAAAGTTCTAAAGAAAATCGTAGGAGCAGAAAATCATAAGACACAGAAAATAACAGATAACGAGTCAGAGCAAGCAAAGAAGTTATAAGAATAACAGTGAAGCCCTTATAACAAGCGAAATTAGAGCTGAAAGATTAGAGTCGATTGGTCAACGTTTTAAGAGTAGAAAATAAGGGAAATGTCAAGAAATCAAGCAACCCTTAAGAAAATGTCGCCAGGAAAACCACCGACAACACTTTTATACAATATACAAAGAATCCTGGAAGAACTAAGGAAACAAGAAAACTGCCATGTAACAGTACAGGACCGGAATAAATGGAAAGGCATTGTCAGGGAGCTAAATGTTGTGTGGACATAGGAAGTGAGTATTATTTTTTAGTGTACCTCGTGGCGGCGGGCAGTGTTTAAATTAAATAAACAAATTATTCTTTAGTCTAGTGATTCCAAATTTTGGGGGAGTTTCTTGATACGCTTTCAGACTTGTATCCTGAAACTAGAATTGTGCTAGTTAATTGGGATGTCCTATATTTTGTATTTAGTCCAAGACGTAGTCGTTGTGTAGGTCAAGATGAACTAAAGTTAATCTGAACTTTACGTACTTTAAACAATCTATTTTACTACACAAACTTTCCATTATATTAATCTTACGATGAAATTCCGCGACTTCCCCAGATGGCTTTTACACGATAAACAACTAAGAAAATCTTAATAAGTGGAAACTGAGTATGGTGTTAATAAACTGCAAAAAAAAGAAATGAAAAATTACTAAAAAAAACTCAGAGAAATTGTGAAAACGTAGGAGTGCAGTGAGTCCTCTTGTATCTGTACGCACTACTAGTCGCTATTATAAAGTTGCAGTGTTTGACTGTAACGTTGAAGATCCAATACTTCAACAAATGTGTAGTTGCTAGAAATAGCAGACATCCAAGAAATACGTGACTTTCTTGCTGAGGAACTTTTCAGGATCTGCTACAATTCTCGCAAAATCCGTATGATGACGAAGAACTTGATAATAAAGAACATGGACCTCCTGAGATGATGGACAGGCTGGTAGAGATATTACCAGAAAATCTTCAAAGGAAGCCGCGTGTGAAGTAGTTAGAGACGCGACAGCCTTTCTTGGTTGCTGAGGTGCGCCGACCCAACGAATGAATTACCCCACGTAAAAGTGTAGCTAAAAGAGGTGTGTTAAAAGTTGTCTAGAGAGGTGTGTGGGTATACCACGTAATAATAGTTAGCTCTCTCACTTCCACACACAGTCTCTCTTTGTCACACACGTGCTGCTGATGTTCTCGTCAGTCTTGCTGCAACCGGTGTTCACACTATGAAACATTGTGCAAAACTGTTGTGCGCATGTGCAAAGTTTTGTTAGCCTGGCAACAATGTGTTTGTCCACTGCGCATCTCGAAGTCAGTGTTCAATTTCTATCGTCTGGGCTATAAACAACCGAATGTGGTGTATTGGAAAGCTACTCCGCTTCTGTTTCTGACGAACGGTGAAAACTGTGTACTCTGCACTAACGAACAAAAATGTCTATTAGTGTTGTAATAGTAATAGTTGGTTAAAATGACCAGTGTTAACCCAAACTTTAAGTGACTATTTACTTTGTAAGTAAATGACACATTACTCGCGTCTTCAGTATACTCCGAATACAACTGACGAAAACGAATACAATGAGCGCTGTAGGTGTTGGAATAAAAAGGAAAGCCAGGCGGATAGTGAGAGTTTGCTAAACAATTTCGATCGCATCCGAGATAATTTCGTCACGTACTATGTTCACGTTGTCACTGCATCCTGTCCTTGATCCAACGCGGTCGTACAGTTTATATTTAGCAAACCGATGATGAGTTTCGTTGTTGTCACTAAGGAATTCAATCACGTTCCGTCTTAACATAGTCTGTTTTCATTGTTCTTCGCAGCTATCGATGATAAACACTGTGGGCCTATAACGAGATGCGCTGTAAAGTTAAACTTAACGTCCTTCGCCGACAGTAGATATGCATTAACGCGTGGTGCGTGTGTCTGTTTTCATTTTGTAAATAATATTTTTTTTTAAATGACAAACCGTCTTTTTTCTCTTCTTCTAGAACACATATTTTGTTTTTAGTATATTCACCTCTGTCCACCATTCTTTACATTTTAACGTAAAGATTAATACATTCTCCGAGATTTTTTAATGGACAGAATCAGTGTGCTTCGCGTACTTAGTATCAGACGAGAAGTCGAAAGGTAATTGTTTTATAGGGTGGTAAAAAATCTAAAATTGTTTTTAGCGGAAACGTGTCATAATTACACTTGCATAAGAAACAAAGTTAGATTTGTAGAAATGGGATTGTTGAGAAGGTGCCTCCAGCTTGTACTGAAAGACTATTGTAGGCCTATGTAGGCCTACGTACGAGGATTGCCCAATAAGTTCTCGGCCTTTGGTCAAAAAAACGCCCCAGCCAAAAAAAAAACCACATCACATGCGGTAGATACATGAAAGTGATGTAGTTTTTTTTTTCTGTAAAAGTTTGGTCCATTACGTTCCACGTAATCAGACAGTAGACAAGGAGTTCTACATTGACGTTTTGGACGCTTTAAGGTGTTTGTGGGATGTTGTACGCAGGAAGAGGAAGAGCACAGGAAGAGCTGTGGGAAAGCCAGAGATGCGTGTTGCACTACGACAAAGCGCCAGCTCATGCGTCACTCCTGATCTGAATTATCTGGCAAAACACCAGACAACTATCCTACCCCACCCACAATTGTACTCTTCACACTTTGCCTCAGTAGACGTTTTCTTATTTCCAAATTGAAGGCAACCTTGAAAGGATCATAAATGACACCGTGGAAAATACGATAAGACAGCTGCGTGCCATTACCAAAAACGCGTTCCAGGAACATTCCAAAATGGAAGAAACGTGGGGAGAGATCTGTTGCCAGGAGAGGGGACTGCTTTGAAGGGGACAGACTTGAATAAAATTATAAATTGCATTAATAACGTTCTTATTAGAAAAGGTCATTCTCTTTTTGAACACACCTCGTATTTTGCAGACCTTCCGGAAAGCCATTACTATAGGGATGGGACAATGGCATTGAAGCATCGCTAGATTGTGTGCATTAATGTTAAAGGAGATTGTGTTGATAAAATTAATGCTGAATTGAAAATCTGGCTTTTTTTATTGTGAGGCCGATAACGTTTGGGTAGACTGAGGCTGTTGTAGAATGAGGAACTGTGATAAGACATGTGACTGACTTCTTTTTCGCAAAGGCGTTAGAAACGGAAAACTACAACGGTAGTGACATGTGGCGGACTACAGGCAGCCAGAGATGATTTCCGAGTAACAACAATCATTCGGAGAAAAAAGTACAGAATCATTCGGAGAAGGCCAGCGTTAGAACGGGTAACGTACATGCATCGAGACAGCTGCAGGCTAATTATATACATAAAAGCGAGACCTATGAAAGGTCACACTTCTCCTTCACAATCATTCTTTGACGGCGATAATTACTGTATATGGTTATGTAATTTTTTTGATCGCATTACGGAAGTTTATAATGTTACTATAAAAAATCATACATTACACGTTGGTCCAGTGCAAATAACGTGAGATACAATTATTGACTGTTACAATTACCGGATGAGTGTTTATGTGTACTATTGCGTTGGCACTGAGGCCGTAACTGTAATGATGATAACGATAATGACGATAATGAACATTATTGGCAGGTGGCAGTAGCGTTTGTGTTGGCGGGGTGCCAATCGCGCTGACACTGGCCACCGATTCATTGAATTTCACCCTCTTCTACCCCCTTACTGCTTCGTAATTAACTGCAATAATTCCTGATTCAAATACACATCCGCGCGTACATTTTTGCGTAATTAGATACATATGTGTATATACATATATAGCGGATGAAAGAGAGAATCAGAAAGACAGATGTGCAACGGTGGTGGACAGAGAGGATTTAATAATTTGACATTTATATACTGTTGTTATTTCTTTACTTGTGTGCGATTAAAGTTTTTGGTATTACGTATTGTATATTTTATTTATTAATCGAAAATAAAAAGGAAATAAAAAATTTTTCATAGCGAGTCACCATGTAAACTTGTAATAGTTCACAAACTAAACTGTTCAGACTGTAACAAATTCTACGTAGGCCAGACAGGACGTTGCTTCAAACAGAGATACATTGAATACACAAAGGCACTGCACTCCACCACCGAATCCACCTTTGCAAACCACCTCATTGAAGCAAACTACAGATACACAGACATAACCAGCAACATGTATATTGTACACGCACACACAAAAGGCCGGAAACTCTTGAACTACTAGAAATATACAAACACACAAAAACACATAAAAACGACATCCTAAACGAACAGACACAATTCAAATCACACATATTATTCGAACATATCACACAGTACACACACAACATCGATCTTTCAAACAACTGCGCCGTCATGAAGAACAAGACGGACAGCGCTCCTAGTGGCAGCCTCAGACGAAGCTTATAATAAGCGAAAACTGGTTCGGGCTGTAAGGTAAAAAATTTTACGTTTTTCCGATAAAAAAACATTGTGTTCCGAGTCGGTAGTGTTTTACTTCCTGTAGTTTAAATTGCGGTTTTATCAATTAAAACGTTTCGCTCATTGTACTAGAGACTTCTTCAGCGCTAGACTTAAACGTGATATACCAGCCACTGAGGATTCCTCATCGTATCTGTGCCTAAAGTTTTGTTGTTAATAAAGTATATCGTTTTAAACCGTCTCAGCCAGTAAAATAAAGAGAGGTTGGTATCAGCTGGTTTTGTTTTACAGATTGCAGCGCCATCTGTGCATAATCAAATAGTACTTGCTAGTTATGCGTGTGTTTACTTTATTCACTTTTGCACTATTTTGTACAGCTTTGCGTCTTGTAAATGGGCCTTAACACTCTTGCTACCATTTGTACCATTTTTGGAGACACAACACTTCTACTAGAGCCCGTGTGTACCGTATCTGGACAGCCCACGTGTACCAAAGTTGGACACATTGCATGACTGTGTTCTGAAGGTATTGTCAACATGTGGACACAGATAAGTGCTATTAGATAGACTTTTACATTCTTCAGGGCCAGAGTGAAAGAAATATGCCCGTGAGTTAAGTTGGCAATACTGTACTGTCAACAAAATCAGCTGTTATAACATGTATAAGAAAAAATATCTGTTGCGGGGGAAATTTACTCTTCACAGGTTTGGTAGCGAGAGGTTTTCCTGTCACCGGTGTCTGGGAGCGAAAATGTTTGAAGAGCCCTTAATAAGATAATTACAGCCGTTACGTGTTCTGATTACCGACTTGTTTTGTAAGTAGATTATAGTAGGCCTAAAAATTTTTTTTTTCTTTGCGTGATTTGCACAAGGGTCATCATTTCCTCAGTGAGTATTTGTAATTATAAATTGGTAACAAAAACAGATAATGGACTTTGTCAGTATTGTTAGAATGAACTTTAGCCGGGGTCTTATAGCGTGGTCTCATGTTGGTAAACCCGAACGTTTGGGCCTAACCTTCGGAGGCTATCTTCTGGGTGGTCTGAGGTAAGCTACGCAGGTAGTTTGAGGCTCAGTAGTTCGGTATTTGGCGAACAACTCACAAACGTTTTTACCACTGAAGATGGCCTTCGATGGTGAGGCCGAAACGTCTGGACTTACCAACATGAGACCACGTCCTGACTGCCCGACTAATGCTCATTTTAACAACATTGACGCTGGCCGTGTAAATCCTTAGAGCAACAATGGACTTTGTCAGTTGACATTAGCAAACGTTGTTTATAATTACTTTGATTCTTTGTTGTTGATGCGTTTTTTTGTAGCAACGATTAGACATTCCGCTTAACTCTGACTGTGTAAGACTGTGAGAGACGTACAAACTGAGATGACTATGGTCTAGCGGTCATCGTATGGTACAGTGGAAAACAAAATACAAAACACCAATTAAGTCAGTAATCACCAGCTTTAATTATCTCAGTTAAACAGTTCGTAATCAACAAGATAGTCTCTTACAACAAATCAAATAAAAATTGTTCACACGCAATAAAAAAATGTCAACTAATATAAAACACAATTGTATTACAATTGTCCCGCACAATTATAAAACACATAACGCTTCGCCACAGTACTTCGGACCGCACTGTGTAAATCACCCGACAATAACTGAAAACTAAGCAGCAGGTATGTGCTATTTATAGTCTGCAGGGTTCCATAATATGCGCCCTTAACAGGGAATCGAAAATTCTAGAGGACACTTCAGCGCGACCGCGACCTTCGCAGAAACACGCACCGTTGGGCTACTTGAGAAGCTTCTCGAACAACGCTATCGAATGTACGAGATTGTTCCGTATTACGTAACACTGCCTCGCGTGTTAAGTGTCACGTACACACAAACTTTACAGCTGGACTCTGCTGGGTAACCGAGAACATGTAAATCGTTCTATAATGGCGTAACAATATTAATGATTGCGTAGAGGGAAATACGAGAATAAAGAGAACAAACAAAATCCAATATATAAGATACAGAGTCATATGTAGAGCTTGACAGAGTATGTTTCTACTTAGGGGCTTAGTTGAGTAGTGGTTTTGGCGCCTTCCTACTAATCTAGAGGTCCTGGTTTCGATTTCCGGACGCACCATAAAATGGCGTTGCGTTCTCCGCCCCCCAGGTTATCTCAGCCAGTGGCAGTGAGTACCTGTGGTATAGTGGCCGGCTGAAGCGTAGTGCTGGCCACGCTACCTATCTTGTATAACGAGCGGGTTACATAAGGAAGCATACTCTACCTAATTCCTAAATTACTTCGGTGGTACAAAGAGAAGCCATTATTTCTTTATATTTCAAAACACTTTTTGCTACAGTCTATTTCTTGATGTATATAATATATTTAACATTTATAACAACTTTACCTCAAGATGTTTTTTACTTATTTGGAACATGTTTCGGAACACTTAATGTTTCCATCCTCATCTTTCTTAATTTTGAATCTTGTTGAGTACTTGTGTGTTGGTTGGTTGTTATTATGCTTTCCTGTTGGTTTTTGGTTTCTTAAATTGTTATTATTGTGTGTGACTGTGGTCTGTATATTATTATTTTGTGTATTTTCAAGTTTGAGTGCTTTGAAAATAGTGTCATGTTTTGTATTGATTTGTATTTGTTTAAGTATTGCTTTGTTCTGTTCTGTGTTTGTAAATACAAATCAATACAAAACTTGACACAATTTTCAAAGCACTCAACATCGATTCAAATTAAATGATTTGAAAATTAAGATTCAAATTCAAGAAGGCTGAAGATGGGAACACTAAGTGTCCCGAAACATGTTCCAAATAAGGGAAAAACATCTTGTCGTAAAGTTATTATAAATATTAAATATATTCTTTATATTTGTACTAACTTGCAAGAACAGTTTAGTTTATTACCGCATACTTTAGAAATTCAGGTCATGGACCCCAATCATTCATAATATAACGCTGTTGAAACGTGTATCACACCAAGTTACTGTTATGAACATTCTAGAAACTCAACTTACAAACGTAAATTATAAAACAAATTAATATCTGTGCACATTCAAATCATTACTTCAAAAAACAAACCTTTTGATTACAGCAATATCACACAACATTTCAAAAAAGTAAACCAATTACATTGCCAGTATATTGATTGGTAAAATTGGTGACAAATTGTTAATCATCGCTGCCTGTCATTATAGCGGTTTTCGTCGTTACAACCGATGACGTTGTAGATATAACTAATGTTTCTTGTACTAAGACGGCATTTGTTTACAAATAAACCAGATGTATGTCAGAAGTTGTACACGATTCGTGTGTAATACGGTTCAGAGTAAGGTAACCCCCGTACCGTTGAGCAGTCTGTCATCCCCTCAGGTTCGTCTGCGCAGATTCACCTGTTCCTCCTCTGCCACACTTCATAAAAATTCATTGCGCGTAATTAAGTTGTGCAAACAATAAGTGCAAACAATTAACGCGCGGGGAATGGAGACGTGGATTTATAATCCTAAGTAAGCCGTAAAGCCGCCGCGTACCCACACACAGCATAGCAGGCTGCCGGGATTAATTCGGAACCGTCGTAAATATTCATGAACTTCCGCCGGGCGCCAAGAAGGTTACTTCACGCAGTATCCGAAAGTAAATTTATGTGTGTGAGGTACGATGTATGTGGGGGCGGTGGAGTGAATCGCCCGCGAACAGGTATTCAAATGTTCTTTGATATTACTCTGTTCCCTGAAGCCGTCGAAGGCGCACGTCAAGCTTGGTTTGCTCATACGTCATCGAATTTCCTACCATGCGCAATTTTTCTCACATTAAATGTGATTGTCATTTAAATCGATTAAGATATAAAATAAAGCGTTACACGGTGATATTAGAATTATAAATAAACAAATAAGCTTTAAGCTATTAAAAATAAACCTGCTTGTCTGTGAGAAGAGTCAAATACTAAATTCTGTCGTTAAATATGATGCTGACAATTCCTAAACGTATTTGTAAAACCGAGAAAGAGATTTCATAAATACATTCAGCCTTCATTTTAAGCGTCTTTAGGTTTTCTGCGGTATTATAAAAAATAAACCTTTTTTCGCCTTTTTTTTCACGAATTCGTTGTAGGAAAATACACGCGCGCGCGTGGCACATGACGAGTATAAATGGACAAAGTTAAATAACTTTTTCTTATGAAATTATTGTCTTTGATAAAATATTTAAGCCACGCCTTCAGTGGATAGTGGGGTATAGGCCTACTTGTCTGCGGAGAGAACTGAGGGTAGCGAGCACACTATGAAAACCACTTTTCTATTTTTCCTAATTTCAGTTGTGCCCAGTTTAGTGTCCCAGCCGTAGGTACCTCCTTCTCACGAGGCCTTTCCATAGTCTTTGATCTCGCATCTTTCATTATTATTTATTTTATCGTTCTAGAAAATCCTTTACATTCCCTTCAAGCAGCATGCCATAAAAGTCTCTCTTCCTATGGTACACAACTTAGAGATGCAGAGTCTTACGCACCACCCCAAAGACATTGATACTTTACGTTGTGGCTGAATCCAGTGTTTTGTCGAGATGAGCGGCTCTTTTTTATAATACCTGATTTTTCTTTGCTACCCCAAATTAAATGTTTTCGGTAGACTTTCAATCAGATGAGATTCCGAAAACCTATGTAGGCTATTTGAAGGTTTAACCTGCTTCAACATCATTTTCAGGACACTTATACGATCATATTTTTACATTGAAAAGTTTCGATTATAGGAAGGGAGCCTTCAAACTTAGAAAACATAACAGACCGTATTGTTTAGTATTAAAAAAATTCACCTCTGACGTAATAGAAATAAACGTCTGTTGTATAATCATATTTACAACCAAAGTGGGTGTATGTTATGTGATTTTCAGGTTATACCAGAAATAATAATAATAATATTATACAGTGTTTTCAGAATTTAGTGTTAAAGAACACTGTTGAAACATCGGCGATCTCCACAAGCGTTTGCGCACGCAGTGATTCGTGTCCAACGAAACCTTAAGACTTTGAAAGGATTGTGAGAAAAGATGACATCACAGTGAGATGCGGAGATCATCCATCTATTAATCACTGGTTCAACAGCTCACAAGAAATTCTTTCTTGTAAATTGTCAGTGTAAATTGCTAATTGTCAAATATTAAATAAGATCAGTGTTGTGTAGGAAACTGATTGAAGACGAGTAAAATTTTTATAAAAGAAGCCAACAGATACTACTGAGAAAGTCTTAAGACGTGAAATAGTATTCTGAGTTCGATCAATATCGGTCATTAGTCTTTAAACTAGACTGGTTTTGTATAGAGTACCAATGAAGTAGACAAGGTCGCACTCGCTATCCAGCCCTAATAGGTATCTGGTCTCCTCAGGTGAAGTTACAGTTTGTGTAGGCTTGACGTCGTCCTAGCCGCATCGTTCTACTTGTTTATCACAATTACCGCACGCTTAAGTAACGTTCAGTATTTCACGGCCGGTGTGTGAGGTATAATAAGGATCGCAGGTATGATAATAAAATTGTGAAAAGTTGTTAACAACGTAGATACAAATTAATCTCTAATTGTGTTTATTTCTGCGTAATTCACAACAGTTACAGAAACTCAGCGGTCAAAGTAGAAAAGACGAAAACTTGTTCCTTCTGCTACATTTAAAAATAATAAATTAAGCATTATTGTATAATAAAAAGAAATAATGAATACGAAGTTAAAAAAAAAGGAATGAATGGGTTTTCTGCGTCACTAATGTCAGGCAAGGGCGTAATTACGGGGGGGCGAACGGGAACCGGACCCCCCCCAACAGATAGTTAAAAAGTTGTCGAATTTCTTAATTTTTAGATTATTTTATAATTTTTTTCAGTCGGGTACGCTAATATTTTTTTCTAAATATACAAACAGGTTTATTACACAACATTTGCGTATTCGTTTCAAATATGAAATGTATAGGAAAATCACTTCATTCAATAAGTATCTTCTAAACAATGTTTCAATAACGTGTACTTTTATTGTATTTTTACTGTTTACTTTAATAAGATCGATTTCAGAATGTCATGACACGTTTTCAACCACTTTAAAACGAGTGTTGATTAGTTGTAACTTGTTTTTTCTTTTGTATGAAGTCGACTCGACCGGACCCCCCGCCCCCCAAGGCCAAATTATAGACACGCTACTGATGTCAGGTCATTACTCATTCTCAAATACAAAAGAGTACTAAAAGTCTTTTGGTTTTTATTGTGGACATTCAATCTTGTACTGTTTCTCCAAAAATCATAGAAGGCTATCATTTTAAATTAGCTGATCGAATTTCTAGAAATGAAATACGAAATGCGAGTCATAACAGTCACTTTAATACAACTAATTAAACCTGCAAAGTACAGCTATACTTTTAAGCGAAAATATAGCCTATGTTACGTACTGAGTCTGGTGTCACTACAATAGGTAAAGATCCTATTGCCACCTCAAAAAGCAATGAGCAATGCGCTACGAATATAAGCACTCTGTTCACAAACTGACTCATTTATGGCAAACGGAAACAATCACCTTATGTAAAGTATAATACGTCTGATGAAGATGGATGCCAAATAATATCAAGATGCACACAGTGGGTATTATGTTACCGGAAAATAATTATATTGTCAGACTCTCGTTCAAGATCTGACTACAAAGTTTACAAGAAACAGTTTCATATAAAAATATGCCCAGTGTATATAATACTGTATATGAATATATGACTAACATGTGAGCTGAAATTTTGTTGTCTCTTGTCACTAGTTTCATTTTTACACTTTTCAGACAAAGCGCGGCCACAGCTTCTGTAATCCGTTGAATTACCGTGAAGTATTTTGTCCGTACTGAGCATACTTAATAAAATCGAGTTTTTCAAGTTTTTCGTCCTGATTTCCTGTCTTTATTGCCATACTATATGCTTGATTCGAAGCCGATTTTTACAGCTATGATTTGTGAAAGAAAGAAAGAAAGAAAGGAGGAAAACCAACGCTTAATTTTAAAAAATGGAACTGCCTTATAAATAAAATTAAACGACCGGGAGGGTATTTCCTGTTTGCACCGGGTGAGAAGGGAACTTCACTGGCGACTGTGTATAATTCACTGTGGGCACCATACACACAGTATTTTATATTCTTAAAATTAAAAATCGTATTTCTTTTGGCCACGTTATTGCACATTCTGGCCCTTCTAACGTGAAGCGAAGGAGGATTTATGTAAGGGGTCGCGCGTTCCCCCTCGAACAGGACATACAAATTACGAAAAAAAATCCTCTCAAGGACTTTGTCTAATAACGGTAATTAGTAGTACACAGAACTTCAGTAGTCATAAATCGATGACGAGACAGAAATGTAAGGGGGTAGTGTGGAGGGGTTAAGAGATGCTGTAACACTATATTATACTACATGAATGTAAACCACGCTATTCCTATGCAATATGCGACGCTGGGGGAGTCGTTTCTCTGCCCTTACAGGGACGGGACCGGCTAGCACCTTGCAGTGAACCCTCCGGTTCCACTTAAATTGGGGTCTAATAACTTCATCCCCTTGCCATTTACGTTGCATAATGGCTGAGGAGGGAGAGGGTGGATATAATACAGTTATAAAATGTGCGTACGTACGTATGGTTCAGGTGGGTGTAGCGTATGGTTGTATATGTAGCGTTGGTGTGCGTTCAGTATCGATCGGTTACACATAGGTATCGATAGTAATGGGGGTTTAATACTGTACTTCACACGTGGCAGAACACGCGCACCCATGCGTACACACCGCAAACGAACGCGCGCGAGCGCACGTACACACACGCATCGCGTACGCAGTAGTGTCATATTTCTTTACACCACAAACGTCTGACAACAGTAAACTATTCAAATACAAACTCTCTCTCACTCACACTCTCTCTCTCTCTCTCTCTCTCTCTCTCTCTCTCTCTCTCTCTCTCTCTCTCTCTCTCTCTCTCTCTCTCTCTCTCGTCTTTAGTATCTTTTAGTTAAACGAGACTATCTACAGCGAAAACGTACCCGGCTGACACCAAGAAACGTTATTCAAATACTTAATTTCCATACCACTCTGTAATTACTTCAGAATAGAATAGAATATTAGATTATTCGCCATTAAATTTTCCTATTTTCCTTGGGAAGGAATCCTTTTTCGAAAAATTTACATTATACGTGGAAGAACACTCTTAATATTTTTTAAGGGACTAAATCCCACTACTGTACTGTAATGCCTTATTTTCGCATTTTTAGTTATGCATTTTTTATTGTAAATATCTTTAGTTATACCATATAATAATTTATACTGATTTATTTTAGTAACACATTTGTTTATTTGCAAACAAAGTTCCTTTAACATGGAACCATTTGTTGTGTGCCTTCCTACGGCACACTAAAAATAAAAGTATTTTGAAAGCTTCAATTCGTGTCGAACAAACGGATGATTTTACTTAAATTCCAATGGAGTAATGTACACAGCATTTTATTACATTCTTAATAAGACTTTTTCTTAGTTGTGTTTTTCCATGATGTGAACAATCGAGTTTTACTACACTCAAAACAGGGGACATATACTAGACCACTTTCTACTTCAAACGTTTGTCAAAGTACTTGCTTACCGTTTTGTTACATACACGTTGAGCCCATCTTAGTATCCTCCTCAGCACATTTATCGTCGTAAAGCTTTTGTTGTGCTGTTAGATGTTATTATTGTTTATTTCTTCTTTCCACAAATCTCTGCCCTGAAGAGACTGCATGCTGAGAGCCCCTCTGCTTCATATGTACTCCTAATACGCCTTTACCTTCTTCTTGTACTACAAGGCTTTCCGTTGCGCCAATTCTAGTTATGCGTCGTCCGTTACGCGGTGAATTCCGTCGTTCTAGCCGAATCCATCCAATACCTCCAACGCATTACGGACGCTGTCAAGTCACAGAGTGAGAAACGGAGACTGAAAATTAACGTTAATAAAACTATATTTATGATTATTAGTTAAATCGCCATAAAGCCAGTCCAACTTTACCTAGACACCTAGACAATGTACAAAGAGTAGAGCACTTCAAACATCTTTGCTGCTGGACAGATCAATCGTTGGGTCCCGACGAGGTGATCAAAGCAAGAATCGAAATGACTCGGTCTGCGTTTTTTCAAACTAAAGTCACTTTTCAATAACAGAACACTGGACCGTCGTCTCAAAGTGAGATTTATTATACGTTATGTGTGGTCCGTCCTCCTATACGCATGTGAAACAACGACACTAAAACAAGATACTGTAGATCGTATTAATGCTTGTGATGCGTGGCTCTGTAGACGCCTATTGTGAGTTTCTTTTGCAAGCCTCACTAATAATGACGCCGTACTTAACAGAATGGGACACGAGCTCCAATTACTTGTGATTAACAAAAGAACAAATTAGAAGGTAAAAAATGGATTGGTTAGAAAAAAAATATCTTGGCTCCGTAATCTCCGACAATGGTCAAGCCTAAATGCTGAAAAACTATGCTGACTACAAAAGATCGGGAAAAAATTCCGACATAGTTGAGATGGGAGTCGACAACGGGCAGGACACGTAAAGAAGCCACGCGGCTTAGATTAGCATTACTGATTTTTTTTTTCGTATCGGCCATCTAAGGACCCCATCCCAATTTCAATTCTTTACTCTTTGTTCTTTCCTTTTTTCCAATATTCTTTCATCTTCTCACTGTGCCTCTTCTTCCTGTCTTCAGTCCACTTTGAACCTTCATTTTTCTCTCTCCTACCCTGGACTCCCTCCATTTTTAACACTTTTGCCCGAAAAAAATTCTCCTTCAATTGCTTCTTCTGCATGTGTATTATTTTTTTCTAAATCCTTTTGGACTTGTTTAATCCAGCTTGATGTTGACTTCTCCCCCACATATAATTGAAGATTTGCTTTGTCAACCTGTTGTCGTCCATTCTATATAAATGTCCAAAAAATAATAGTCTTCTTTTTCTCATTGCTTCTGTTACATTTTCTATACTTTGATATATTTCATCATTACTTCTTAATTTCCAACGTTCTGAAGTTTTTCGTGGGCCTAATATTTTCCTAAGATTATTAAGATTCCGTGGGCATTATTAAGATTCCTCTCACCGTATTAAACTGCACCCTTCCATACGTCCAGGTCCTATATTCGTCGCTATACATACTGTAGAGAATGAGTAGAATTGTTCAGCTCTGTCGTACGTTATCGCCACTAAGATGTTTTAGATTGTGTTTTGTATTTTCTCTTCTCAAACTTCGGAAACACTTTATAAGGTCGTCTGGTAATCCTTCGTTATAAACAAACATTAAGTTAACAAAAAAGATATCACATCAGTTGTTCAGCACACATTACTAAAAATCTATTAATCAAAGAAACTACAAACG
Organism: Magicicada septendecula; assembly: GCA_034769895.1. Taxonomy (NCBI): domain Eukaryota; kingdom Metazoa; phylum Arthropoda; class Insecta; order Hemiptera; family Cicadidae; genus Magicicada; species Magicicada septendecula. The sequence goes on from CM068370.1 coordinate 80,879,780, forward strand.
ACTCATGTGATAATTTTAAATTTCACAGAAAAAATAAATAATCCTTCGTGCAAACAGAAATGAAAATATGTCTACCTAATTACAGAAGACCATAAAAACAGAATGTTTCAAACGTCTGTTACATAAAATAATAATGACAACGAAAGTCGAGTGGAGACCGGTATTAAAACGGACGAAGAAACGCAATGTAGAGATTAAAAAGTAATTAGATTTGACGAGTATATTTTATCTCTTACTTTTACTTTCTGTTATTACTACTACAACTACGACAATGCGATTAAAGATGGAAATCAAGAAGATTTTATTTTATATTTTGTCCCGCCGCGCCTTTGATCAGATAAAAAAATTCATCCCTTTCGGTGAAAGGACGTGTTTTTTTTTTCGTCGTGCGCTCGGAAACACAAAAGGCTCTAGTAATCGTCGTCGTCATCGTAGTCTGAATTGTTTAACGGTGCAGTTTTCAGTTCGCCAAAGACTTTACGGCGGGAATTTTACGACGTCGCATCCCGCCCCCTTGTCCCAACGCCCGCCCTACTCCATCCCTTACGACGCAAACGAGAGGGCTTCACAAACGTTTTCTCGCTGTTACTACAATCGCCCGTTTCACTTTTTTAACTAACTTATCGTAACGATGTTTCTCTGTCTATACTGTGTTGGTCACAATACAACTCTGCGCAAAAATCCGCCTATAAATTTAATTCAGTCTCTTTATCGATGTTATTTTTACCACTCTGACGCAAGTTACACACAGTTTTTTGTTCTTTTTGGCGAAACGGTTGGTTTAGCAATCGAGGGGGATTTTTGTCGTCAAAAGTGTGAAAACTAGTGAAGCATCTAGTCCAGCAATTATTTATTTATCATTTATTTTCCACTATCCTGTATCGTGATACAGTCGCTACCTCTACATCAGTAACGTCTGCTTGAAATTTTGTTGTATATTTAAATTAATCAACAACTTTGGATACCTTTGTATGCAGTAATGTATCTTATATAAGCCTACGTAACGTATGTGAAATGAAACAGGTAAAAATTTGTATATATAATTATTGAAAAGATAATAAAAGCAAAACAAAAATATCGGAGTTATCAGAATTTTCTGCCTGTGTAATTGCAAATTTCGTTTTACAACATCATGAATGATGTATTCATCATGGCGTATGTGAATTTGAATTTACGTATACCATATACTTCATACACCTGAACTAGGTGTATCGCACATACGGATATGTATGTATCTATTTAGTATGTGTGTACGAATGTTCGTATGGATGAATGTAAGCATATACTTGGGCTGGGACACAAGCTACAACTATGATAACGACATGGAAAATAAAATAAATAAGTTCCAGCCAATATGTGGCACAATAAATAGAACATTAAATAACAAACCACGAAAAGACACAAGGATAAAATTTTATAAAACGATGGCTGTACCTGTACTTATGTATGGGAGTGAAAGTTGGATAAATACCAAAAAAAGGAGACTCCAGAATACAGGCAGCAGTAACGGTATTTTTAAGACGGGTCAAAGGCTGCACAAGAAGAGATTTAGAAAGAAATGAAGACGTGCGAAATGAACTAAATGTATATGCAATAAATGAAAAAATAACTGAATATAAAGGAAGATGGAAACAACACGTAAATAGCATGGGAAATGGGAGAATACCCAAAAAAAATACTTAACTACAACCCAAGAGGGAAAAGAGATATAGGAAGACCACAAAAACGGTGGTCGTAAGTTTTTGAGGAGGGAACAGGCAAATGCCTAATCCTTGTAATGCAGAAGAAGAAGAAGTATGTAAGCATTAAGTATGTGTAGATATACGTTTGTATGTATTCCCCACTCCATACTAAATATCGCGTCACAATATGGGGCCATTATCCTTAGTAATCTGGATGATACCTGGGTTATAACCGTACGCGACTTCACACAGATCGGAGATCGGAAAGAGTATTAGGATATCGTTACGTTCTCTATCTAGGAAGATATTCTGTATATCTGAGTGTAGCGTATTCAAACGTCTTACGTACCTAAGCTCCTATCGACATTCTAGAGACGCAAGCCAAGGAGTCAAGCCCGGGAGTCACGGGCATTCGCTCAGTTATGGGATGTGTAAATGTTAATGACACGTCCTCATCAGGAGGTCATGCTCACGGTTGCGGAAGTATGTGCAGAACCTGACGGAAGAGTTCGAACATTTTGAACAAAAGGAGTTCAACAAGGCAAGGACATTTACAGGATACAGCCAACCACAAATCCCAGACTGCGGTTGAAGCGAATAAAAATTCTTGTTTTTCTCTTGATTTTCGAGGTTTTGAGGCTGACACTGTAGTTGGCTTCCTTCTTCAGGCTACAAGTTCAGGAAGTTGTAGCCAACTGTGTAGTTGGCTAGAAGTTCAGGATACAGCCGTATGGTCCTTCTCAGCGACAGTTTAGAGCGAGAATGTCGAACTTATTTCAGTAACACGATTGGCATGCAGAACAATCGTTATAAGAACCAGAAAAAGCAAGAGAATTCAGTACTGTCGCAGGAACGTCAGAAGTGGCGCAACTCAGACGCAACCACGATACTGGCTGAACGAAGGCATCGACAATAGGCATATAACGCATTTAACTCCAAACAAATCACACTTAGAAAACGAATAACTTAACCCTCGGCTGCGGAAACAACATGTTACATATGCAAAAGCCGCTTAAAACGAAAAACCGCAGGTTTACTGCCGATCCAGAATCGCGAAAGATGCGTTGCGTCCTAAGTCAGGACTACTTTAAGTTAGTTGACATCGCGATATGTATGACGCAGAGCGTAAAAGATGACGACGCGTGAGAAAGGAAAGCGACAGACTCGTTCTGTTTTAATGCCATGCCCGGTAAAGTCGTGAAATAAATACAGAATTTGCACAGTACATGACGTCATTGTGGTAGTAATAAATTCAATTACCGTCAAGCAAGGGGACTCATTACTTATAGCGATTACATACGTACACGATATTAAAGTAAGATTTAATACTTATCTAGTTTTATTTATTACCGAGAGAACGTTTTAAAACAATAGCGTTTTCTCTTTTTTTATGTAAGTTGGTTAGTTTTAAATTCAACTAGAACAAACAGAGCTAAGCATTATTTCAGTGTCATATAGTGGTGTCTATAATCTCTCTCTCTCTCTCTCTCTCTCTCTCTCTCTCTCTCTCACCCCCGCCCCCAACTTTATATTGTCATTTGTTCAACAAAGCAAGTGGGACGACAAAATTGCATTACCTTTAACTAGAAAAGAATGTTTTTCCTTTTATATCTTCACACTTTTCAAGAAAAATACCTATTAAAAAGTTTTATAACAATGTTTAACATTCTTTATTTTAATATTTTGATTAAAAAATTTTAATAAGTTCTTAAAACTTTATTGAATTGTTTAAATTCTTTGATTTTTATTTAGAAAAAAAAAGAGAAAATGAGGTTTACGATTATGCAGCAAAGCCAATATTGAAGAGGTGAACGTAAGGAGACATCGGACAAAAGAAAGCGATAGACTGACAGGCAAAAGGTAGGAGAGGAGAACGATGAAGACCAATGGGAGAAATAGAGAAGGGGGAGAGAGAGAGATAAGAGAGCAAGTGACTGAGTGATAGCCTGTAAAGTTTGCTGTACAGAATTTTTTTCCAAGCTGCTATTCGTTCACTTAAATGTATGACTGCAAAATTATCGCAAAACAGAAAGTATGTTGAAGAGCTTACTCTCTAACAAACTCTGACGAGCTACGGCCAACTAATTAAAAAGTTTATTTCGACACAAAATTATTAAAATGTTTCAAGTAGGCCTACAAGCAACAACAACAGACTACAGACCGAACAACTGATTTCATAAACATATCGGAACTTTCTTATTCAAGCGAAGTCCAGATAAATTGCGCGAGAAGAGTGTGAGAGAGGGAGAGAGAGCTGTACCCTATACAGCACGAATTGGTTTACAGAAAATATATCAATCTGCCTTATGAGTTATGTTGTACAAGTTTAGTTTTGGATTTCTCTTGTTGTAAGACTGTTATCAACAAGATCTACGGAAGGAAAAATAAAGCGAGAACGGTTACAACAAAAACAACAATAAACAAGTTCAACAGAACCTGGAAGGATAGACAAACAAGCAAACATTTGCTACAATACGTCTTGGTACCTATTGATGTTTTTCTGTTATGCCATATGAAAGAGAAATTTTGACATTACTCTGAGGATTCACAAACATAAGCAGTTTGGAAACGATTACGTTGCGGAAACATAACATTATTCTTCTACTGATGTTTTATTTCTTGTTTTACTCCTACTGATGTTTTATGTTTTATTCTGATGTGTTATTCATTAACTGATGATATTACTTCCTGAATATCTTCTCATTTAGTAGGCCTACTGTATCTAGCCGTTTAATAATTTTTAATTAATTTATGATCTTTTCAGACACATTTCGAAATTCACTGAATATTTTTTTCTTTTTATTAATACCTGTATTTCTGTGGCATACAGCAACGGTTATTTTCTTAGCTGTCAATAAAGCGTATTTCTCAACGGAGTCATGCACTTTATTCGTCGCCCCTTATAAGATCACGGTCTTAATATCCTGCATCTTACTTCGCAACATACACCTTCACACCGTTGAGAAAGGCCAAAGACTAAGCCTAAGTGGTACGGTGAAACCGGCCTTGCTCTTCCAAGGTGGCAAGAAACTGCCCTTAAAGGTGAATAAACTAGTTACGCAAGAGGGATGCAGAAACAAAAGGTAACCACTGCATTCCAGAGCCTTCAAAATATTCACAGTTCTGTTGCAGTGTAACTCTTCATATCAAGTCATATATAAGGAACTATTCTGAATAATGTATCTGTACTCTTCCCGTATATTTCTGTTTCCGCATAACGTTAACGTTCCACGATTTCTAAGCTTCGGGTGTCTCGATGTTCTTTAATACAGTGGTTTCCTCTTTTAAGGTTGTCTAGATAGTGGTTATCCGTTTTTTCGGAACAGTTTCCACATCAAGGACAAGAGGTGCTATAATATTTATAATGTAAGTATGTGGTAATATAAGGGGTAGTAATACATACAATATTTGTAGTTTTATTAGTATATATAAAAACCTCAATTATATATAAGGTTTTTATATCTATATTGTAACGTACCAAATTTGGTAGTTACATAGAGTAAACAATTATTACGTCAAGTGACGGGAGATCATGAAAATAGTTCTAAGTACGTAAAATAATGGAAACAAAAAGTGTGTATCTACAGATATATTATTGTAAAATTCCAACAAAGAAGAAGGAAGTGTAATATAGCATCATCGAGTACAAAAGAGAGAAAGAAAGTGACCACGAGCCAATATAAAATGTTAGAAACCAGGCCCAATAGATTCCAACAGTGAGGGGAACCAACAAAAATCATGACTATGTAAAATGAAGAAGAGACAACTCAAGAGCAACCACAATGATGGCAAACCAACCAATCTATTTATAAATATAAATACTATGGAACAGCGACTACTACAAATGGAAATATTGAAGAAGACGTTTAAACCAAAGGAAGAAAGGAAGAAGAAGAGCAAGGAAACATGACATGAAGAGTGAAGATAATGTATGGACAATACAAGAAATCACCATTCACCAAGTATACAAGGAACTATACTAGTGACCGGAAGAAGAATAACGATTATCAACTATGAAGAAACAGTGTTTAGCATGTTTAAGAAATCACAAACAGTAATAGTGAAAACTTAATGTAAGTGTGAGAACCTGTAATAAGTTAACCAAATTTTAACCCAAATAAACCCCACAGACAATACAAGTGAGAAGGTTTATAACAGAGGAAAATGTGTTACCTTTATAGTGGAAACATCAAAGATTAAATAGTTAAAATGCACAGACAATTAGTGTGACCAATTTAATCAAGATTGTAATTCAAAATAGATAATCATAAGACCACCAAGAGAAATGTAAGATAGAACAGTAAAATCATTAGTAGAGGGAAAATGGGGGTTCAAACCCACTTTCACTTTCTATCAGCTGGACCACAGCATCCGCGACTTTTTCGCTGATCTGTGTCAAGATCCGCGACTTTTTCGCGTATCTGGACCACAGCATCCGCGTTATTTTTTTATATGCAGCCTTTCGCGAGCCTAAATCACTTTCACTTTCTAATTTCCGCTAATATAATTTTTTATATGCAGCCTTTCGCGAGCCTAGATCACTTTCACTTTCTACTGGACCACAGCATCCGCGACTTTTTCGCTGATCTGTGTCAAGATCCGCGACTTTTTCGCGTATCTGGACCACAGCATCCGCGTTATTTTTTTTATATGCCGTCTTTCGCGGGCCTAGATCACTTTCACTTTCTACTGGACCACAGCATCCGCGACTTTTTCGCTGATCTGTGTCAAGATCCGCGACTTTTTCGCGTATCTGGACCACAGCATCCGCAATGTATATTAAATCTATATGATCAGGTTTACCAACCTATGTATGGGTTCAAACTTGATATGTGTGTGTATTATAGTGTATATTAAAATATATGATCAGGGTTACCAATCCTGCATTATTGTGTGTGTGTATAGAACAGATCTGCCAACATTTTTCTTCGGTGGGAAATTCAAACTATATTATAGTAAATTGTTGACGACGACTTCGATATCAACTCTCTCTCCCCTCCTCTCTCTTTGTCTCTAGACACAGTTGTCATCAGTTTTACATAAGCGTCGTGCTACTTATGGATTATTGTAATTAGCGATACTAAAATGTAATCACCAGGAAATATATATTTATCACCTATCTCGTGGCGTCCTTTTTTGACACATGACAGTCATTGACTACGATTTAGAAATTAATATACTGCCAAGTCTGTGTGTGTGTGTGTGTGTGTGTGTGTGGTAAAGTGTTACGCATAAAAAAATCTCCTTGAAATAAGGTATTTTCAAAAGTTTTGTGTACACACACATTGTATAATAATTTTCGTAATTGTAAGATACAACCTGCAAATTATTAAAATGTCTCTCTCACACATTTCTGATTACTATACAAATAATTGGATGCATATTCGAAGATTTCCCTTATTCAAACGATTTGTATGTGTGTACACGAACTTAAATACAGACGATTGTAATTTTTAAAATTCATTTTTTGCATTAAATATATATCGTAAACAATGAAATAATAATATTTCGTTATTGTAAGATTTTAATAAAACAATTATCAGTTTAAATAATAATTTTCATGATTGTAAGATACAACCTACAAATTATTAAAATGTCTCTCTCACACACATTTCTGATTACTATACAAATAATTGCATGCATATTCGGAGTACGTTGACAGCGAAACAAGTCTATGCACACACACACACACACACACACACACACACACACACACACACACACACACACACACACACACACACACACACACACACACACACACACACACACACACACAACGATACTGAATTAGATATAGTTATTATTCGCTAAATTAAACCAGAGGTCATTAACCTTGTGTACGACGTCCTACATTCTAATTTCACACCTGCTAGTCATTAGCAGTGATTAGGATTATAAAGTATTTACTCTAAAAACGGACAACTCTACTTTCTAATTTGACACCTGTCAAGCATTAACACCGCTTACAGTAATTACTCTAAAAACGGACACACACACACACACACACACACACACACACACACACACACGTGCTTTCCCCACTACAGTGTACACTATATATACGCTAAGTAAGTTAGCGGCAATTTCTTATTTGTCGACTTGTACATCCTGATACTGCACGTATTACGTGTCTTCACATCGTCTTTGGTAAGTGTATAGATTTTATTTAAACGTAAAAATATCAAGTGCATTATTTATTGAATTTAATACATGTGTGTGTGTGTGTGTGTGTGTGTGTGTGTGTATGATCAAATTATTATGTCTGCTACAATTATCTGAAATATATTCTTAATGTATTTTTATATTAATTTTATTGTATGTACCGATTTTATTTAAACGTAAAAATTATTTGCATTATCAAGCACATTATTTATTGAATTTAATACATGTGTGTGTGTGTGTGTGTGTGTGTGTGTGTGTGTGTGTGTGTGTGTGTGTGTGTGTGTGTGTGTGTGTGTGTGTGTGTGATCAAATTACAATTGTCTGAAATATATTCTTACCGTATTTATTCTTTTTTATAGTGGCAATTTCGCATTTGACTGCCTGCGTGAAAGCTATCACTGCATTTTTTAAATAGTTGAAAGACTGTTGTAGTATACACACACAACTTTCATCATTAAGGGTGTATAGATTTATTTAAACGTAAAAACATTATCAAGCACATTATTTATTGAATTTAATACATGTGTGTGTGTGCATGTGTATGATCAAATTATTATTATGTCTGTTACAATTCTCTGAAATATTGCTTTAAACAAACATTTTTGATGTAAAAAATTTAGAAAGTAGGTCACAGCGTATGATGACATTTATATCTCTCTCTAATTCTGTTGTGGACATACATAGCTGTAAGCAGTGACTATCTCCTTATGAATGCGGAATGTAGACTTTCCTAAAATTATTTGCATTAAAACATTATCAAACGCATTATTGAATTTAATACATGTGTGTGTGCGCGTGTATGTGTATGATCAAATTATTATGGAGTGGGTTATACAAATAATAATAAAGTGTGTGTAATATATATATATATACATTTATTAAAATACATACACACAGCTCCAAGATTATATTAAACAGTTTTACAATTAAAAATACATACACAGCTCCAAGATTATATTGTTACAAGTATGAAAATATATCTAAACTAATATTTACAATTTAAAAAAAAAAAACATACACAGTTCCAAGATTATATTGTTACAAGTTTAAAATATATCTAAACTAGTTTTACAATTAAAAATACATACACACACATAGCTCCAATATTATAATGTTACAAATATGATGAAAATATATATATATTTAAAACTAGTATTTACAAAATATGTATAAAATAAGACTTAAACACGTCTATGTACTGTGTTGGACAATGGTGTATATTCTACAAGCGAATCATGTAGTATCATACAGTAGGCGGTTGTCTGTCTAGGAAAATTCATTGACGATTCAATGTGTGTGTGTGTGTGTGTGTGTGTGTGTGCGTGTGTGTGTATGATCAAATTACAATTGTCTGAAATATATTCTTACCGTTTTTTTTTTTTTTTTTTTTTTTTTTTTTTTTTTTTTTTTTTTTTTTTAGTGGCAATTTCGCATTTGACTGCCTGCGTGAAAGCTATCACTGCATATTTTTTTTTAAATAGTTGAAAGACTGTTGTAGTATACACACACAACTTTCATCATTAAGGGTGTATAGACAACACTAGTTGGTGAGTGTACAGATTTATTTAAACGTAAAAACATTATCAAGCACATTATTTATTGAATTTAATACATGTGTGTGTGTGTGTATGATCACTTATTATTATGTCTGTTACAATTCTCTGAAATATTGCTTTAAACAAACATTTTTAATGTAACAAATTTAGAAAGTAGGTCCCAGCGTATGATGACATTTATATCTCTCTAATTCTGTTGTGGACATACATACATAGCTGTAAGCAGTGACTATTTCCTTATGAAAGCGGAATGTAGACTTTCCTAAAATTATTTGCATTAAAACATTATCAAGCGCATTATTGAATTTAATACATGTGTGTGTGTGTGTGTGTGTGTGTGTATGATCAAATTATTATGTCTGGTACAATTGTCTGAAATATATTCTTTTTTTTAGCATTTGACTGCCTGCGTGAAAGCTATCACTGCATTTTTTTAAATAGTTGAAAGACTGTTGTAGTATACACACTGTTACAACCCTCTTGGGCACCTAATTATGTCCCACGTTATGAGCGTCGATTTGTTACAGTACGGGTTACCTCTCCTTAAAAACCTCTCTGTTGTATTTGTCAATTGTGTTGTATTAATTTAATTGTATAAATTCTCGGAAATATTTGGAGTTGTGTAATATATGGATGTACTCAATTAATGTTAACTTAACTATTTAATAATTATCAGTGTTAGTGTGCCTAGAACTTAAATAACTTAAGATTTATTCTACAATTTCATCCAACCCTATTATGCCTTGAAGAGAGTTCTGTCTGATTTTATATTTTTACGCTCCCTCTTTGGTGTCAGATAATTCCGCTATAAGCGCTGTAGTATCGGCTCAACGAAACTTGTAGGTTATTCGATGTTTATATTAACTATTTATTCTCTACTTATTCAGTTACTTTTGTTCCAGTTCACTAAACCATACTCCAAATAACAAGGTGTGACAAATATATAAAGGTTCTTTATTTGTTTATCAATTCACATTAACTAAGATATATTCCAATTAATATATGTTGGGACTATAGATTCAGGTATCGATTGTTGATTATTTGATCCTTTGTTTATATTTGGTTATTTATTATATTTGATTCGTATTTTATTTATTTCAGGGTGTGAAGGTTCTTGTAACTGTGGGGAAGACTAAAAATACATAATAAGAATGCAAGATTTACAAAAATTATGTGTTGTGTATTTAGTATGATTAATATAATATAACTTTACCAGTCTCTAACGAATCAAATCACGTTGGCAGTTGATCGCTAAATTCGTTGTTCTGGTCAATTATGAAGCACAGTTTTCTTTCTTCAGTTTAATAAAAGTAATTCTTGTCCTGTCCACTTCGGAATACAGCTTCTGAATTGTTTTACGGCCCGATTGATGTCTCTTCTACACCGCCAAGATCCAAATAGGTTCTTCCTTCGGTTGAAGCAGTTAGTGTGGTTCCGTGTATTTGCAAGGTTATAATTTCTGGTGTTGTGAATATTATGGGTTGTGTTATTGTTAACTCTTTATATTTGATTACTATTTATCAATTCCCTTCGGACATGGGACAGTCCAAGTTTCTTCTTGTAGAATTTGGTTATTTGTTCTCGATTATTATTTCATAATATATCGTTATTTTATTAATCTGTGTTAGTGATAGATGTAAGTATTATCATTAGAATTTTATCTTCTTTATAATCGTATCTCTTGTCTTCGAATATTACGATTCAATATATTCTTCTTGGGTTTTTTAAATCATCACCTTCAGTTTTTACAAAAGCAATCTTGTTATTTTTTAAATCAACAACATTCTTCTTAAATTTTTCCCTAGCAACCTATATTAATTTCCGCTTCCACATGTTTGACTATATAGTGTTTCTTTCATATATTTTTTTGTCTATTCTTTGTCAATTTGCTGTCCTATCGGAATGTAAATTTACCGATAGCTGGTTTATTATTTTATACACATCTTCTACTGGTTTTTTGATATAATTCCGTTTTTTTTCCTTTTTTATTATATTTAATCCACCTTCGATATTATTTTTTACCAATCGATATTATGGCATTATGGTATTATTATAATTTGTATAAATTTTATTAAATATTATTATTAACTTAATGTTTTTTCTTCTTTCTAGCTCTTCATAGTGCATTTATTAATTATTATTAATTGATGTATCTAACCTTTAAGTTATAAGTGTTTATTTAGTATTTTTGGCTGTTAGGCCTTTTATTGTAAATTGATCTACCTGTGGTTATGTCTGTTAGGCATCTATAGTCCCTTTTATATAAATTCGTACATACAATCAAAACTTAATTATTAACATTGGTATAAACAATTATTTTTCTACATCTAATAACAAATTTATCTTCATCTCTCGATCACATATAACAAAATTCGAACTTATGAACATCGGTTAACTGCCTCACACTTCATTCTATGACAGTCATTGAATAACACTATTTGTTTCATTATTTTTCATGAACTCAACACTTATTTGATATAACATCACATAAACTTTATCATAACATTTTTGTCATAATATAATACTTTTTTAACACAAAATTCTTATCTGTTATTACCATAAATTAAGTCATTGTTTCATTTTTCTGTTTTGATTTTTATTAAACATATATCATTAGCTATTATTTATTTTACAGGTTCGTTTATTCTATTCAACACTACCTTGCATTCTTATTTAATTTTGTCTATGACTATAATTGTCATAATTGGGTCTCTGTTCTATTATGGGATTAAGTATCAATTTATTTATCAATCTGTGAATCTTCTTTTATGTAGCATAAATGCTATCATTTTTGTTGCGCTACAACACACAACTTTCATCATTAAGGGTGTATAGACAACACACATACTATTTGGTGAGTGTACAGATTTATTTAAACGTAAAAACATTATCAAGCGCATTATTTATTGAATTTAATACATGTGTATGTGTGTGTGTGTGTGTGTGTGTATGATCAAATTATTATTATGTCTGTTAAATTCTCTGAAATATTGCTTTAAACAAACATTTTTAATGTAAAAAATTTAGAAAGTAGGTCCCAGCGTATGATGACATTTATATCTCTCTAATTCTGTTGTGGACATACATAGCTGTAAGCAGTGACTATTTCCTTATGAAAGCGGAATGTAGACTTTCCTAAAATTATTTGCATTAAAACATTATCAAACGCATTATTGAATTTAATACATGTGTGTGTGCGCGTGTATATGTATGATCAAATTATTATGGAGTGGGTTATACAAATAATAATAAAGTGTGTGTAATATATATATACATTTATTAAAATACATACACACAGCTCCAAGATTATATTAAACAGTTTTACAATTAAAAATACATACACAGCTCCAAGATTATATTGTTACAAGTATGAAAATATATCTAAACTAATATTTACAATTTAAAAAAAAAAAATACACAGTTCCAAGATTATATTGTTACAAGTATTAAAATATATCTAAACTAGTTTTACAATTAAAAATACATACACACACATAGCTCCAATATTATAATGTTACAAATATGATGAAAATATATATATATTTAAAACTAGTATTTACAAAATATGTATAAAATAAGACTTAAACACGTCTATGTACTGTGTTGGACAATGGTGTATATTCTACAAGCGAATCATGTAGTATCATACAGTAGGCGGTTGTCTGTCTAGGAAAATTCATTGACGATTCAAATTCTAAACGTACATCAACTGCTGAAGACTTAAGTGTATCGTCTTGCTTGCTACAATCGAAAACAACCAGCGGGGCTTTTGATTTGAATAATTCCGGTGTCAGTACTGGGCTGCCGTCTAAACGGTGGTAATACGAACTTTGAAAACTGGTGTACATATTGTACAATAATGCAAAACGGTCTTTCCCAATATCCAAGTTTAAATTATCGTAAGGATAATACTTGTCGTTTAGAAACAGTCTCGCATTGATCACGTTACAGTGATCAAATTCATCAGCGTGTGCTGTCAGTACATTTTTTCTTGCTGTCTGAAACGCTAACACAACAAAGCGTGGTTTTTCTAGCTGATTTCTTTCTATAATCAGAAAGAATATCGGTATTACCACACCTACGTTTTAACATTAAATTTCGAGTTTCATTATTTAATTTGTCGTCAGCAGGTAATTTGTAATATTCTTGAAATATAAGGAGGGCATTGGAAACATCTGAATCATTTACTAATTGCAATGACGTTTTATCTTTCGTATAAAGATATCCATATTCATATAAGTAACGTTTAACTTGATCCAATTGAAACTGTGTTGTGTTATCCGTTAAACATTTTGTCCATAATGTTAAAAAAAAATATTACCGATTTAAGTGGCGTCATGGTTTCCGATTGTACTTTACAATGACAAATACCAAACAACGCTGTTAATAATTATAAAAGAAGATGTTATTATCCCTTCTCCTCAATATTTATAAAAAAGATTTTTAACAAAAATATGAATTAACAGGAATCGAACCTACATACTTACCTTCTTACCTTCACATTTACCATTACTAGTCTAACCATTTAATCGATTAAGCTAATTCATATCTTATTAACGAACGATTACTCACGAAAGGAAAAACAGTTTACGTGTCAACGAACTCGGAATGTTTATGTTTACATTTTAAGTGTGCAATGTTTACGTGTCAACAAACACCGTCTGTTTATGTTTACATTTTTTTTTATGTTTGAGAGTCATTACATCGGCGGAGATGTCAACTAGAGAGCTCCCCCCCCCCTTTCAAATAGTATTCATCAAAACTTTGTAAATTAGAATCTGCACTACAGTCAAACATACGCACACACAAATAAATTAAAAATAGAAATTAATTTCATCATATGTCTGTTGGTTGCTAGTAGTATGGGCCTGTATTTCCTCATATCGTTCTTATTGTATTTTTTCGATAGTTTCATAAACAAAAGTTCATACAGACCAGGTGTACCCTCGTAAATTTTTCCTTTGACATGAAAGTTGTCGTTATCATCGATTGATTTTAGAAAGTTTATATATATTCGATAAATATTAACTGTGTACATACTTACAACGTCCGCTCTCTCTCTCTCTATTTATCTCTCTGTCCGTCCGTCGTCCATCCGTCCGACTGTCTGTCTCTGTCTGTCTGTCTGTCTGTCTGTCTCTGTCTCTCTCTCTCTCTCTCTCTCTCGTTGTCAAACGTTATGTTCAAACCGTTTCTCCTCTCTGCAGTCATTACCGCGCATGTATATGATTTTAGAAAGTTTATATTCGACAAATATTAACTGTGTACGTACTTACAACGCCCGCTCTCTCTCTCTCTCTCTATTTATCTCTCTGTCCGTCCATCCGTCCAACTGTCTGTCTGTCTCTGTCCGTCTGTCTGTCTGTCTGTCTGTCTGTCTGTCTGTCTCTCTCTCTCTCTCTCTCTCTCGTTGTCAAACGTTATGTTCAAACGGTTTCTCCTCTCTGTGATCATTACCGCGCATGTATATGATTTTAGAAAGTTTATATATGTATTCGACAAATATTAACTGTGTACGTACTTACAACGCCTGCTCTCTCTCACTCTCTCACTCATCGTCAAAACGTTGACTTCATTTTTCATTGTATTAAATAATTAACAAATATTAACTATGTGTGCGTGTGTGTTGTCAACTACTTACATGCGCGTTCTCTCTCTCTTAACATAACGCTTCGTGTGAAGCGTTTTGTAGAGCAGGTTTCAACTGTGGAAGGTTTCATACCGTTTCTCCTCTCTCTCTCTCTCTCTCTCTCGCTCGCAGACGTCGGAAGCAATTCCTAGTTTATAATGTAATTCTTAGACAGGGTTTCGACGAACAGACTCGTGTATTGTGTTTATATTTTTGTTTGTGTCCGTTGGTTGCTAGTAGTATAGACTTATATTTCCTCATATCGTTCTTATTGTATTTTTTTCGGTAGTTTCATAAACAAAAGTTCATACAGTACTACAGTGCAACCACTTTTATATCATCTCTTTTCAGTCATCTACATATATGCATTTGTATTATTTACGCATGCGCATAACAGCTTTTTTAGTACAGTTGCACACACACACACACACACACACACACACACACACACACATCAACGCATGCACTATATATTGTCACCGGACAATATAGATAGAATGTGTCCACACCGCTATGTCTCCCCATAGCAAAATACTTTCGAATATTGTTTTGTCTTTCACACGATACATCATCGAATACGATAACAGAGTCGAGACCAGTGATTTCACTCGGTAGCGGGACTTCTTCGTTCTCGCTGTATGCATGCACGTATCCTGCATTGCAACATCCAGTGAGCGTTACGTGTCGTTCTCTCTAGGTCCCTTGCGTTTCGTAGACTCTTTTCAATTTCTTAATCGCTCTCTGGACACACTCGTTACGTCCGTCCGTCCGACTGTCTATATCTGTCTGTCTGTCTGTCTGTCTGTCTCTCTCTCTCTCTCTCTCTCTCTCTCTCTCTCTCTCTCTCTCTCTCTCTCTCTCTCTCTCTCTCTCGTTGTCAAACGTTATGTTCAAACCGTTTCTCCTCTCTGTGATCATTACCGCGCATGTATATGATTTTAGAAAGTTTATATATATTCGACAAATATTAACTGTGTACGTACTTACAACGCCCGCTCTCTCTCTCTCTCTCTCTCACTCATCGTCAAAACGTTGACTTCATTTTTCATTGTATTAAATAATTAACAAATATTAACTATGTGTGCGTGTGTGTTGTCAACTACTTACATGCGCGTTCTCTCTCTCTCTTAACATAACGCTTCGTGTGAAGCATTTTGTAGAGCAGGTTTCAACTGTGGAAGGTTTCATCGGACAAAAGGCTTGCCGCATGACAACTGGCACCAATCGTACACTCTAGTGTTTTTGGTGGTCCTAAAAAGGACCGAGTTGTGAGAACGGCGATGTTGGTAGTGCCGCGCTGAGATGTTCGGCGGCTGCGCCTGCTGTTCACGGCGTACTGCAGTCCTCCTCTTCTTCCGACACTGGTTGTAGAGTCAGCTGCCGACCCAGCGAAATCCATCGCTGACGCGGAACTTTCAAAATTTTCTGTCGGCTCAGGTTTTATTAACTAACTGGCATCGCTGATTGGCTAGCTCCGAACACGAAGTTGGTTACGTCTCGGTGGCTGCTGATGTCTGATTGGCTCGCTGTGTCCACCGCTGGTACCGGAGAGCAGATGTTCGCATACCGCTGCCATCACAATATATAACCGGTGAACTTCACAATCGTTCGTGTTGCTGAACACTACTGTGCTACAAATTGTATGTTACAAATTGATATTCTAATTTACTTTGTGAGATATAAAGCGTTTAAGATACACTAACATAATACCAGCGTTATAACAGTTTCTTTGTTTTTCAGTATTCACTCTCACGTCTGAATATTACCATGTCTGACCTTCAGCAGAATCCAGAACATCAGCAGGAACAGGGACATCCTCAACAAGGTAAAAAATTTTTTAAATACCAATTGTCTCTCTCTATAATTATGCAGCAAACCAAATTTGTTTGATATGAATTTACATGTATAAGATAGTCTCTTGACGTTGTTTAGAAATTGATATGACGGAGAAAATTTTTTATGTTCTGACATAGGTTTGTCACCTTCTCCCCAATGTATTGTCTCTTGACATCGTTTAGAAATTGACATGACGGAGAAAATTTTTCATGTTCCACCATAGGTATGTCACATTCTCTCCAATGAACTAATTCAATTCCGCAACAAAAGCATTTAACTCTATCGTCTATGAATGACATACTATGTCCACAAACATCATAATTTAGCGGATAGTAGTAAAACCCGGCAAACGCTAACTCGTCGGGACTGACAAACGTCACTTCCCAATACTTGAACGATTTTCTTCTTTCACTTTCAATGCTAAAATCAGGAGTAGCTGCCATCTTCACAGTTTGCAATAAACTAGCCTATTACTAACGTGTACTATCTATTTACCTCAAACATGAATTTGTGTGTGTGTGTGTGTGTTATTCATCATTCCTATTAGCTAATACATGTATTTCTATTGTTTCAGATATGACACGATTTTATATCGTGCGAAACAGTAGTATTAGAGGATGTCTCACAACTTTTAATTACCTGCCTGT
This sequence comes from Magicicada septendecula, assembly GCA_034769895.1. Classification (NCBI taxonomy): domain Eukaryota; kingdom Metazoa; phylum Arthropoda; class Insecta; order Hemiptera; family Cicadidae; genus Magicicada; species Magicicada septendecula. The sequence continues at coordinate 80,897,295 of CM068370.1, forward strand.
GTACACAGAAGAAGAAGATCAAGATATAGTACCGATAATGACCGAGGTGCGACCTTTATTGTGCAAGGATATTCTGGCAGAACAAGCACGTTTACGCAGTATCAAATGGCATATTGCGTGCAGGATACGTTTCACTAAAACTGTGTTAGATGGTGACAGCGGCGAAGAAAAAGAGGTAACCAAAGACGCCGTCTTCCACGGACGTTGTCGTACGTTGCTCACGGACGACAACGACGAGTTGAACTGTCTACTCGATGAATCCTACGATAAAATCATGAATAGCATATCCAATTTTACTCGTGACGGGAGCGGATGGTCGGTGGATGCTGTACTGAAGCTGGAACTAGTTGTTGGACGGTACCGACCTCTAGCAGCATCCTCCTACCTTCCAACCCCGCGAAAACTTGCATTCACCAGGGCAGTAGTCAACATCAAGAACCCCCAAGATGAAATGTGTTTTCTATGGTCCGTACTAGCTCACATACACCCTCAACAAAAGCATAAAGACCGTGTTTCAAAATACTCTCCCTTCAAAAACACCTTAAATATGTCCGGTATCGAGTACCCTGTTTCTATAAACTCACTTTCTAAATTTGAAGCACAGAATCCCAACATTTCTATAAACGTTTTCGGCTATGATATAGACGACAATATCAGAAACGAATCAAAAAATGAGGTTTATCCGTTAAGAATTACCCCCAATAAGGACAGATTACATCATGTTAATCTTTTGCTTCTGTCCGATACAAATAGCCGAAAACATTACTGTCTTATCAGTAACATGAGTAGATTGTTATCATCCCTTACAAAACACAAAGAAAAATCATTTTACTGTGACTACTGCCTGCATCGTTTCTCCACAGAACATGGTCTGTCCGATCATCTCCCCTACTGCACACCTCACGGCGAGCAGAAAACCAAAATGCCTACAGAGGAGGAGAAGTTTATGTCATTTAAAAATTACGCGCACTGTCTTAAAGTACCCTTTACCGTCTACGCCGACTTCGAGTCCCTCATCACTCCGCTTCAATCGTGTTCACCTGGTAACAACGTCCCGACGACAGTGCACGAGTTAGGTGAATTCTACTCAGTTGATAGCAACGGTGCCCGTCAGAAAATAACTTCTCCTCCTGTATCGTCCACATCATACGAAGCGATGCATATTCCGTCAGGTTTCTCCTATGCTATCGTCGATCATACACACAGACTCTGGAGAGAGGCTAAAGTTTATCGAGGTGAAAACGTTGTAGACACTTTCTTCTCGTGGTTGATGAAAGACGCCGAGGATATGATGAAGGTAGTACGACATAACGTACAAATAATTATGTCCGATGATGACAATGTTGCGTTCACTAACGCCACCGTTTGTCATTTGTGTGAGCGCCCTTTGACAGACGATGACAAGGTACGCAATCATTGTCATCTTACGGGGAAATTCTTGGGAGCAGCCCACAATAGCTGTAATCTAAGCTACAAGATGCCTCGTCATATCCCCGTCTTCTTTCACAACCTTCGTGGCTATGACTGTCACCATTCAATGCAGGGTTTAGGAAAATATAAGGACCAACACGTATCCTGCATTGCAACATCCAGTGAGCGTTACGTGTCGTTCTCCCTGGGTCCCTTGCGTTTCGTAGACTCTTTTCAATTTCTTAATCGCTCTCTGGACACACTCGTTACCAATCTGTCCACGTCCGGGAGCCAATTTCCTTTGCTCAGAGAGGAAATGCTTAGACGGGGTTTCGACGAACAGACCAATCTGCTCGTACGCAAGGGAGTATACCCTTACGCGTACGTTGACAGCATTGATCGATTCAACGAAACAAGTCTACCCGCTCGTGAACACTTTGATAACCGGTTGTTGGAATCGGCTATTTCGGACGCAGATTACGAGCACGCACAAAACGTGTGGAGTGCATTCAATCTGCGTACGTTTGGCGATTACCACGATTTGTATTTGTTGACAGACGTAATGCTGCTGGCCGATGTCTTTGAAAGTTTCCCAGACATGGCCTTACGCGATTACTGCTTGGACCCGTGTCATTTTTACTCGCTTCCCGGACTCGCTTGGAACGCGATGCTAAAAATGACAGGGGTCGAATTAGAGCTGTTAACAGAGATAAATATGCATCTGTTCCTTGAGTCTGGGGTCCGCGGAGGCTGCGCGATGATATCCAACCGTCACGCAGTCGCTAACAATCCTCTGATTCCAGATCAGTACGATGTATCGAAACCGACCTCCTTCATTCTGTATACAGACTGTAATAATTTATACGGTGCAGCCATGTCGCAACCACTCCCTTACGCAGACTTCCGATGGCTCGATCGTAACGAAATCGAGTCCTTGGACGTACGTAATGTGAGTGATGATTCCGACATCGGGTACATCCTCGAAGTCGACCTACACTATCCCGATACCTTACACGACCTACATTCCGACTACCCACTTGCACCTGTGCGCCAGCGCGTAACACCCGATATCCTTTCTCCCTTTTCCAAACGTTTACACGAGAGTATATACAGATCATCGTATAACGAATCAGGGTCATCCGTAGAGAAGTTGTTAACAACTTTGGAGGACAAACAAAATTACGTTCTCCATTATCGAAATTTGAAATTGTATTTAAGTCTTGGCTTAGAGCTGAAAGCGACTCATAGGGTGTTGTGTTTTAAGCAAAGCGCTTGGTTGAAACCGTTTATCGATTTCAACACCCGCAAGAGGCAAACAGCCGTCAACAGCTTTGAAAAAGACCTTTTCAAACTGATGAACAACGCCGTATACGGTAAGTCGCTGGAGAACGTACGGAAACATATAGACTTTGAACTAGTCTCGAATGAACGACGGCTTCAAAAACTAGTTTCCACACATAGGCTAAAACGTATGATTCGTTATACGAACGATCTGGTGGGGCTCTCACTCCGTAAAAAATCCATTGTTCTTTCCCGTCCCGTGTATGTCGGCTTCACGGTGCTTGACGTTAGCAAAACGATAATGTACGACTTTCATTATCGTTATGCTGTCGCCAAGTACGGTTGCAACGTTAAATTATTAATGACAGATACAGACAGTCTGATGTATAGCATTCAAACATCAGACTTGTATGCAGACATGAAGAAGGACCTACACGTTTTTGACACATCGGATTACCCTACGTCTCATCCTTGTTATAGCCTTAAGAACAAAAAGGTTGTCGGTCTGTTCAAGGATGAAACGTGTGGTCGTCCTATTAGAGAATTCGTGGGTCTCCGTGCGAAATGTTATTCGTTCCTTGTGGCCCACGAAGATCCCACCCAAGAGTGTCAAAAACGTGTATGTAAAGGTGTGCCTCGAGTTGCAATTAAGAGGAGTCTGCGACACGATATGTATCGTAAGTGTCTCACTGATCATTGTCAGTTTTCTACCAGTGCGCTTTGTTTACGTAGCGATCATCATACGCTGTACACGATGCGTGTAAATAAGCAAGCGTTGTCACCGTATGATGATAAGCGTTATATATTAGACAATGGTCATGATACGCTTGCATACGGTCATTATCGGATACGACAACGCATCAACATGGAGAACGACGACACCTCCCCACCTACTAAAAAAATTTGTCTCCATGTATAGTAACCCTCCTCAACACTTGTTTCTTTCGTCAGTTGATGTCTCTCGGTGCTTCAGTCCAGACGTCTGTAAACGTAAGTTCACATATTAATATCGCAACGATATTTGTATGTTTAAACATAATATATATATACATATATAGAGTTTGTAATGTGTGTGGTTTCTTTGTCTTACAGTATTATGGATAAAACTGCGGTTATAATCGACTTCCAGTGCTTTTTCGACGACAACGGAAAATATATTGTGAAGGAACTGTCAATCATGGACGTTCTGAGATTTGCTGGTAGACATTGGATTTTGACACCGCCTGCTACATCCGTTACGAATCCCAAATACGTTAGGACAAACCACTGGTTAACAACAAATTATCGTAGACTTAGATGGAGCGAAGGAGAGACACCATACGACAATCTTGTTTCATTGTTAACATCACATACACGTATATATAAATATGTGTTTGTGAAGGGTTTTGAGAAAAAACGTTTTTTGCAATCAAAGATAATACACAATAATATCATCAATCTCGATGACTTTGGTTGTCCTAAAAACATACCGTATATAATTCATGGAACAGAATGTCTTAGACATTTCAATTCTTCTGACCGTTGCGCCAACTATAAGGTGCATGCTATTCGGGAATGGATGATTCATGATTTTTGCTTTAAACAAACATTTTTAATGTAACAAATTTAGAAAGTAGGTCACCGCGAATGATGACATTTATATCCCTCTCTCTCATTCTGTTGTGGACATGTACATACATGCATAGCTGTAAGCAGTGACTATTTTCTTATGAAAATGGACTTTCCTAATGACATTGTTATATTTTTGGTGTCTCTAATTTCGTCTGTGGGACATGTTCATACATGCAAAGTGGGACACCGACGTTACCACCACCACTATCATATTGTACTGTCCTTTTGTGTCGAATATTCTGTCATTGTTTGGTTCTCTCTGGTTTGATACAGACGTGTTCACTAGTGTCTTCTAATAATGTCGTTTCTTGTAAAGTTTAATGCTGTAAGTGCTATCGAGTACAAACGATGTTCAGAATTGATAGTGAATAAAAAATATCCCATCATGGTCTTAACAAATGTGGACACAAAATATGGGAACTCTGTGCTTGCTACGTTGGAGGATGGCGACCGTCAGTATCGTGTCTATCTTCCCAAGAGGTATGCAGGTGTCTTCACGAATGAGGAGCTCAGACATATCAAACCTAAAGAACTACATTTAGTGTATCGAGGGACGAGAAATCAAACAACACAAGTAGAGATTGAGTCCTAACGTCGTAAGTAGCAATCGTGTTAACAAACAATTTATTGATGTGTGTGCGTGTGTGTAGTTTCAACTCTCTGTACTTAACACTTTAATAATTGAATTTGTATGTACATGATAAATGTATCATTGATTCTACAAGTTTCGTTGAATAATAGTTGCTTCGATTAGAAATTATTTGAAAGTACATTACCTTTATGCGATAAATGTATCATTGATTCTAAGTAGTATTTACAAATTTCTAGTGAATAATATTTGGTTTGGTTTGATTAGAAATTATTTGAAAGTACATTAACTTATGAAAAATGACATATACTTGAAAAAGTTTACTTACTTAACGCATTTGATTCTTTCCACTAACTGTGTGTGTGTGTGTGTGTGTGTGTGATAATTGAATATTATCATATCAGTGATTCTAATATCGACTGTATTGTTATGTTACAGATAAACTTCCTTGTGAACTGTATCTACAGCCGTGAAATTATTATTTAAAAATCTTACAATGTCAAAAATTATTATTAAAATTTATTTTATATAACAATGTTTGTTTGTGATATATGTATATTTAATCAATGTAAAATGTATTTTGAATAATTGTATTATAACGGTTTGTAAACTATATTTTAAGTTTGTGTACAGTGCTGTAAATATATATTTAATCATTTAAAACAATATTATTATTAATATTTTATATATATAACAATGTTTGTGATATATATATATTTAATCAATAATTGTATTATAGCAGTTTGTAAACTATATATTTTATGTTTGTGTACAGTGTTGTAAATATATATATTTAATTATTTAAAACAAATTATGGTTTATTTTAATTTATTTCGTTATAAACCTTCGAATATTATCGCTAATTACAATAATCCATAAGTAGCATGACCCTTATGTAAAACTGATGACAACTGTGTCTAGAAACAAAGAGAGAGGAGGGGAGAGAGAGTTGATATCGAAGTCGTCGTCAACAATTTACTATAATATAGTTTGAATTTCCCACCGAAGAAAAATGTTGGCAGATCTGTTCTATACACACACACAATAATGCAGGATTGGTAACCCTGATCATATATTTTAATATACACTATAATACACACACATATCAAGTTTGAACCCATACATAGGTTGGTAAACCTGATCATATAGATTTAATATACATTGCGGATGCTGTGGTCCAGATACGCGAAAAAGTCGCGGATCTTGACACAGATCAGCGAAAAAGTCGCGGATGCTGTGGTCCAGTAGAAAGTGAAAGTGATCTAGGCCCGCGAAAGACGGGATATAAAAAAAATAACGCGGATGCTGTGGTCCAGATACGCGAAAAAGTCGCGGATCTTGACACAGATCAGCGAAAAAGTCGCGGATGCTGTGGTCCAGTAGAAAGTGAAAGTGATCTAGGCTCGCGAAAGGCTGCATATAAAAAATTATATTCGCGGAAATTAGAAAGTGAAAGTGATTTAGGCTCGCGAAAGGCTGCATATAAAAAAATAACGCGGATGCTGTGGTCCAGATACGCGAAAAAGTCGCGGATCTTGACACAGATCAGCGAAAAAGTCGCGGATGCTGTGGTCCAGCTGATAGAAAGTGAAAGTGGGTTTGAACCCCCATTTTCCCTCTACTATCATTGTTCATAGAAACTGATAATAAAAGTTTTGTAAATTTTAAAATGAAATATAACTGAATGCCACGGCAAGACAGGATAAAATATAAAGAAAGTCCAGAAGAAATACTAACAAACAAGCTAGTTTGTTAAGTATCAAACAACCAATGTACCAGAAATTAGGTACAACACAACAAGAAATGTAATACCATTAGATTAAGAATACTTGTGTTATTGTTTAGAAAAATAGTGTAAACATGTGTATTAATCAACAATTAAACCATTGTAATAGAATACCATAATGAAGTCATAATAGTGGAAGCAAATACTGCATAAGAATATGTTGCACATTGATACATAACCCCATAGGGAGTGCACCTATAACACAAAATCATATATGTTAATTAAACCAAGCAACCATCAACAATTGTTTCAGTCAAAGATTCATTATAAATAATGATGCACACTAATAAATAATATTTTATACTGAAATACACAGCACATAAAGCAAATTAAAAATGATAGCACAAAGCTAGAAGAACAGAAACCCAATGTGACAAGTTAGTTAAGCAAAATACATTATTAAAACTTGTTAAAGGATTACTGAAAATGTTACCAGTAGTTAGAAAAATATCTAGTACTACTATGAGAACAGATCACAATTATAATAATAATAGTTTTATAATCAAATTATTGGAAACTAACTGACTATGAATGTATAGCCAGATGTAAACAAACACAATGTGACAAATTAGTTAAGCAAAATACATTATTAAAACTTGTTAAGGGATTACTGAAAATGTTACCAGTAGTTAGAAAAATATCTAGTACTACTATGAGAAGAGATCATAAGTATAATAATAGTAATTTTATAGTCAAATTATTGAAAACTAAATGACTATGATTGTGGAACCAAATGTAAACAAACACTATGTAACAAGTTAGTTAAGCAAAATGCACTATCCAAACTTGTTCAAAGGTGAATAAAAGTGTTATCAGTAGTCAGAAAGATATCTGATACTACTATGAGAACACATATCAAATGTAATAATAGCAATTTAGTTGTTGATTTATTAAAAACTAACTGGCTGTCATGGCAAAACCTGATGTAAACAAACCCAATACTAAGAATTGGAAAGCTTTCAGATAGCGAAAGACTGATAAATACATTAAATAAACAAGGTACTATAGTTGTACACTATTTTCATTTGTAACATTATATACCTTATATGGTAAAATAATTGACAAAGTGACAATTTAAAGAAAAGAGAACAAGGTATTTTGATAAGACTATTAGTATATGAAAAACAACATTTTTCATATAACAAAGTGTAAACCGATGTAAATAAATGTATATATTATTGTTAGAATGCCAAACAAATGTCATTAAATAAGAAATAATAGTGTTATAAGCTATTATAAATAATCGAATATGGACGTTTGAGGACGCCATTACCAAATATTGTTTGAATAGTAATTGCACCTATTTTCTGTATTAAACAAATGAGAAATGGACTCAAAACGTTTAATAAGGAGTGTTATTGTGTAATTGGAGTAAGATATGGTGAAATAAACTTATTAATATTAAGATTCACAATAGGAATTGGTGAAATAGTTGTAGTGAGTTAATAATGGACGGATTTTATCCTTGTTTAGACTTTATTTAAAGCCAAAGGTGTCCGCGATCTATTGCCACTAACTATTCAACGATACGACAATTAATAAAAAAGTTATAGCAATTATAAACTTTTTAATCATTTTGTGTATCAACGCCTACGTCACTATAGTCTCTAACCCATATAAGAAATTGGTAAAAAATTAAAAGTTTTATTTAACCGAGGTGTTTTGGGGTAGAGAGTTCGACAATTTAAGCCAATCAAATGAATTAAAACAACCAGACAAGCAGGAGACGCTTAGGTGAAGCGTGCAGTCATCATTCAGTCGTCAAAGAGTTTACCAGCATAATTCAACGAGCAAGGTTGATGAAGAAATGTATTAAGTTGTATTTAAATTGTGCGCGACACGTTCATAAGTTACGCTATACACACATAACCTGTACACAACAAAGAAATAACGAGTGTTCAGTGCGAAGTGAATTCAAATAATAAACACGGCCAGTGTATAATAAAGGTCGTGTTTTCGAGTTTTGTGTTTTATAAAAAACAGGGAGTACTATATTTTTATTATTTAACAAATAAAATGGAAATAATAATTTCTGTTAATGAACGGAGAATTATTGTTTGGGTACTACTCTAGTCAGAAGTACCGAAGTGTATTAATCATGATGAAAATTATCAGAATTAAATAAAAGAATTATCTCGCATTTATTAATTTACAAAATAAATGTTTTACGATTTCATCGTAATTAAAGAAGTCAATATTAATTTAAATATTACAAATATGAGTGTAATGAATAGTCGCTCATTTGACTCATTTCGTTTGATTTGACTAATAAATAATTTTTTTGCGAAAAAATATTCTAATTAACTGATAGTTACACATCAGATGCATTATGAATAAAATATATGTGTTTAGATTATTAAGAACTCAATGAATAATTTACTTATCCACAATAACTACTTACGTTTGTTAACTAACCTAGAAATAATAACGACAACTTTGTCACCTTACCATAATTCTGTTCTCAAGTAATATAAATCAAATGAAAGCTATCACAAGAGTTTTTTTTTATTATAGACTTTTTTCTCTTGCCAATAAATGATTTTTATAACCAACTAATAAATAATAATAGTAATTTTTAACAATGCAGCACAAAGCACGTGTTATCAAGGTAACTGCTGTGTCCATTATATTCAGCGTACGATGGTACGATAGTTATCGGTTTTATGGTACCGACTTTTATTTTTAATATTTGTTTGTTTTTTGTATTAATTCTTTATCAAATATTGTTAGAAAAGATAACATCTCGTATCTGGTATCATGCAACTTCCAAGAACACACGAACTTGGTAATTTAACTGTGTAAAGAGGACATAACCTCGCTAACTAAAATTATTGTATCAGATCTCAGTGTTACCAGCCTTGAGGTTAAAAGAGTTTTAAAAAATTGTTCATAATAATTATTATTTTGTAAAGATATTAGTGATTGATTGTTTATTTAAAAGAGTTAATGGCATTTCAGAACTGTTAATAAATCTCAATTATTTTTACCAGTGGAAAGAGTTTTTGATTTCAAAAATAAAATAGTTTAATTCTCATAACTAGTTCTATCAGAAGGTGGCGGCAGAATTTGAATGTTCATTACAATTCAAATTACAATTAAGCCCTTATTTTATTTTGTTGTGCATGTGTATTATTTAGGATATTCAAGTAGAATATCCACATATATGTATAAAGTGTATGTTGCAGCAGAAGAAATCACCAAACAGAACATTGTTAACGTCCACCTATGGTAAGTGGGGAGGTGAACAGTGAAGTGCTAAATACTTTTTAAATTGAAAGAATTAAACGGGAACACCCACACAACTATTATTAATAATCAACACTACTAATAATAATTCCGATTTTAAATCTTACTTATCATTTTATATCTTATTATATCGTTGCAACCGTTAAATACGTTACAATATATATAAAACGCAAAGTCTGAGGATTTATGGGTAGGCTACTGAATACAAATCCACAACGTTACACTGATTGCCACCAAATTTTGCACAGGTAACCTTTGGCACAAGGCGAATATCACTGTTTAACGTGGAATTTGATATTTTACCCCGTTCGCACGATTTAGGCTCTTTTAATTATGCCTTTTCGTTGACGCGTATAAAGATGTCAACAACACCATGGAGACCAGAATTAATTACCATAGTAACAAATAAATACACAAATGATTTAGCGGCAGCAGAACTGAACTTTTATCCGTTCCTGCAGTTTTTAATATGCGATTGTATCGATAGATTTTGTAATTTTGTATACAGATACGTAGGCCTATACACATATTTTGTAATTGTCTTAAACGATTATAAAATTTATGTTTATACGTATTTCTGATGATGCAATGAATAAGTAATGAAATATGTTAAATACTACTACTAAAGATGTCAACATCACCATGGAGACCTGAATTAATTACCATAGTAACAAGTAAATAAACAAAAGCTATTTAGCGGCATCGGAACTGTACATTTATCCATTGCTGCAGTACATTTTCGATGTTTTATATAATATGCGATTCTATCGATATATTACGATGTGGAAAAGAAGAAGTGTAGACTACTAATTGTAAATTGTCCTATTACTTAATGCAAAGCGAAAATACGTATTGTTTTCATTTGTGAGGTTAGGTGACAACGGTTTTTGGTTTTTAGTTTACTGCTGAAATAAATAAAAGCCATGGTTGAGGAAAACATAACGTTTAATATGTTGTACAATGCTTCTAACACAGTAACACTTAAAATCAAGAATTTAGCGTTTTTGATTTAACAGGTACTTTATAAATATCTCAAATAATAATGTTAATAATGTCAAAAAACGTTTTAACTCTTGTCAATTAACATCAATACTTGACAGATTATAAAATGAATTGCAACAAGTGTAGGCTGCTATACAGGCGAACCATACATATGTTCGTATCGTACGTATAATGACGTCGAGATTTCCCAACTATTACAAATAGATAAGCAATTAGTCAACGTGCATCTGTGACACTGAAATATTGCGGTCTCTATGTAAAACATAATTAATAGACGGTACGGTACGTAAAATTATTCCAACCCGTAGTAACTACGAGTACAATTGCTATAACGTTCTGTGCTCCAGATTAAATACATATAATTTGATTAAATACATTTATTTAGATTCTTTATTTTTTGGAAATCAACAAAGCTTTTGATAGAGTAATCAGACCGAAGTTATGGGACATACTTGAAAATAAATGTATACCACAACACCTAGTTCAGGCCATAAAGAGTTTATATAGACACACCGCGGTAATCATAGACGACGGAAAAGAATCAATTCCGATTGAAACAAACCAAGACGTAAGACAAGGTTGTTGTCTGTCACCACTACTTTTTAACCTTTATCTAGACGATCTCCTCAAGAAATGGAAACACCAATCCCCTGACGGTATTAAAATCTACCGAAATAAAAGCTTGAAAACCATTCTCTTCGCGGATGACCAAGGTATATTCGTCACTTCGGAAGACGATATCCAGCGAGCAATATACATCTTACATAAAATAGGAAAAGAATATAACTGTAACATATCTGCATGAAAGACAAAAGTAATGGCCTTTATAGGAGATGATCCGGTTCGGACCAAAATATTCATAGACAACACGTGTATAGAACAAATAAGACATTTCAACTATCTTGGACGTGACATTACTTATGATCAAGATATATATATATATAGAAAATAAAGTGATGAATTTGACAACAATGTATGGAACGATTTGGAGAACGTTGAGAAATATATGTAGAAAGAAAACACAAATGAAATTTTATAAAACAATGGCAATACCTACATGTATGGTTCCGTGGCTCCATACTACTGTATGGTTCTCCATGGCTCCATACTACTGTATGGTTCTAAAACTTGGGTCATAAAGAAAACAGATGAACAGAAGATACAAACAGCAGAAATGAAATTTCTGAGATCAGTTAAAAGGCGTCATAGACGAGATAATATAAGAAATAAGGAGATAAGAAGAGATTTAAATATTTTTTGCAGTTAATGAAAGCATTAAAGAATACAGAAGAAAACGGATTCAACACATAGATAGAATGGAAGAAAGTAGAATACCGAATATAGCGAGAGATTACAACCCTAGAGGCAGAAGAAAAGGTGGACTGTGGAATAGGAACAGTTCGCAAAAGCCTAAAACCGTTAAGATGATGATGGTGATGATGATGATGATGACGATTTTTTGGAACAGTCAAAAACGCATTATTCTTTTCATAACTTTTAAGTGGGAGGGGTAAGGCTCAAATCAGTCAACTCGTAGATAAAATTTCTGGGATATCGAGCCGAGTTCCATTCCATATAAATCCAGACGTTTCGATTGCGTCTACGGAAACCATGTTCAGTCATCCTCTTTTCACTAGTCGTCTGAGGTCGTCTGGGTAGAATTTAATGAATGTGTCACGTTGCGTTAGCTCGGAACGTTTATGAACCAATGAGGTTTCTTTTTTTTTTCTTTTTTTTCTGATCCTGTAAGGGCACAGGTTTTTCACCCCTTGGTATTCGATAGGGAACTTTAAAACATTTTTATTATTGTATTCCCACTGTTGATAATAAACGTTTAATGCGCGTAATTGTGTAAAAACGTAATACTAATATTTATAGGTTTTGCTGTGTTAGTACTATAGGATATGTTAGTATGTTAAAAGTTGTAGAACTGTAGGGTAACTTCGTAATATATAAACTTTGTTTTTTCAGGTACGTTTGATGAAGAACTTAAAAGAAAACTAACGTGAAAGGCAAATAAATGAGAATGCGTGAATATCATTCAAAACAAACTGAGTTGACGATATTCATCCGGTGTAGATACGGTGAAAAAGATAACTCACAGGTGAGTGACAAAAACTTGTTTTCTCATAAGTTTCTCCTTCTTCTCATTTCCTACTTTTCTTGTCACTTTCACCTTTAAAATTTTCTCTGTAATTTAGTTTTCTTGAATTTTTTCACCTGTTCTGCTTCACGTGTTCTTTTTTTTAATCAGTGTGCTCTTCTGTGCATTTATTGGTGTCTTCATTTTCGAGGAGTAAAAGGCAGCCTGTTTTCTGTGAACGAACTTACAGATATGTGCCCATAAACTTATCACTACTCGTGCTACGTATTACATCTGCTCTCAAACTTCCACTTAATTCAGAATAGATACTTGATAGCCAAAAGGTTTCGTAATGACATATTCGCACTTGTTTCTGAGACATGTGTCGACCCATCCTCGAACACACACGTATAGCAATTCGCTGGACGTCTGATGAAGTAATTTACCATTAGTTAGTAACTGTGAAGGTGAATACTGTATACTGCTGATATCGTAAATTAGTATCGCAGTAATTTTTGTTTTATTTTTGGCAGATTGTTTTTGCAGTAACGTAGTCAAGTTTATACTGTGTGTGTGTATGCGCGCGCGCGCGTTCAGACTGTTTTTGCAGTAACGTGGCCACGTTTTTTCGAACGCGCGCGCGCGCGCTTGTGTGTGTGTGCAGACATGTAGTCGCTGGCTGACTTACGACTGTTCGATTGTGGGATTACAACACAAAAAATAGTTTCATTAATAGTATTTTTGATAGCCTTTTCCATTTTCTCATCTTTTTTGTATTTTTTTTTCATTTTGGTCTTTAATATAGTTTTGCTGCATCATGTGATACACGTTTTGTTCCATGTAGATGGAAAATTAAGAAGAATCCCTTACATAAAAAATATTCTTGCTATATATTTTTGGGGTGACACAAAATAATTTAAAATTTGTGTTATACTTTTGACCGATCCTCACAAAACCTTCAACGGAAAAATTCATTGATTGACGGTCACTACGAATTTAAGGACTTTCTATACATGTTTCCCGACAGTGTCTGTACAACTAGTCTTAGTGTCTGGGTACGTAGTTCTATGATAAACATTAGAAAACAACATCTCAAAGTAAGGGAGATTTATGTTAATATCAATGTACGTACATGTCTTTAGCAAACCTGTATTGCAGTACATGGCCAACTTAACGCCAGAGTCTGTACACACAACCTGTCGGTCAAAACGGAACTCGGTCATAAGGAGGCTAATGACTGTATGGCGAGCGCGCGCATGTCACACACATCACACACATGTCTACATTCACTGAATGTTAGAAGACGTACGTACTCATGCAAGCGACACGGGTGGGCTACCGATAACGAAAGTGTGGAGTTTCTAGTACATATTCCTCTTCGTTACATCGGAACGGACATCCTTCAGAGTACAAGATAAAACGATAAACTACAAAATGGCAAAAGACTACTTTATGAACGATCATCATCATCATCTTCACGGATTAAACCAAGGATGGTTTGTTCCGGTCTCAAATACGCAAAGATTAGAGCTGGTCACTCCAGCGCTTCCTCGGACGTCCCAAACCTCTCCGTCCCCTCGGCTTATAGTTCCAGACTTGTTTGGGGATGCGCCAGTCATCCATTCGGCAAAGGTGTTCCCACCAATTCAGCCGAGTATACTCATAATATTCAGTTCCTGCCGTATATCTCTCTTTCTTCTATGATCGTGGAGAGTATACCCTGCCACGTGCCTGAGAAATCTCATTTCAGCCGCTTGGATGCGACTGGCCTGGCCTTTCGTTAAAGTCCAATTCTCAGACTCATAAAGAAGTGTGGGAAGAGCCATCACCTTGTAGAATTTTAGGCGTGTTCCTTCACTTGCTGACTTGAGGGTTCGCCTAATGGTCCCGCACATAAGGTTGAGCTTATGCAACGTATTCACAACGTCGTTGCATGCATTATAAGACACACTGTAGCCCAGGTACTCAAAATTGCTAACTAGTTCCAGGACTTTATGAACGATGTGTCTGTGATACCCACAAATGACAGACAAACCAGAAGATGGAAATCTGCACCACACACGAGCTTATTGTATTAGTCTCGGGGTACAAGCTGCTAAAGGTTGTTTAGAAAACAGCGACCAGATGACAATATTTCTGAAAGTGCAGGTGAATAATCTTCATGCGGAGCATTAAATAAAAGAGAAGAAACGGTTGAACGTTTTTATACCGCCGGCGTTGGTCCGGACCTGTAAACGCTCAAAGACAGAGGAGGGAAATAAAATCCGGTGTACGTGTTTGTTGAGTGGTTACGAGACGCGTAGCGCTGCAAAAACCAACGAGAGAACCAACGCTTAACAAAAATCTCGTTTTAGCGATCAGCGGAAATGAAACTTCCGCCATTGTGATAATGCGTTTGTCCAGTGTGCTCATCCCAACTGATTGCGGCCGCCGCCAACAATTGATAGCAAATTGTCATTGTAGATACTCCCATACGGATGTTGCAATTTATTTTTTCTTTAAAAATGCGGTGCTTATGGATCACGATGCAGATGCTACATAGCTGCACCAGCGTGTTCATACAGCTTACTACTTCTGCTGACACTGACCACGACAGTAACAACAGGATACTAAAATAAAAAGACAACAAATAATTGATCGCAATTAAAACATCAACAGTTCTTTCATTGCAAATAGAAACTTTAACAGTTACTTTTCTTGATATAATAATTAACGTCAGTTAAAATTATGGTCAAGAGATATTATCATACCGAGACATGTTTTCGGCATTACGCTATAGTCGCATGCCGAAGGACCCGTCCTCTGTACCTCTTCTTCTTCGGCACTACAGTCCAACGTGAGCCCTGACTTCCAACACAAATCTTCTCCAAATACTCCTCTCCATTCCCATCTCAGTGCCAACTCCTCACATCCATTCTTCTGAGATCTTCTAGCACATGATCCAACCACCATCTTATCCTAGGTCGGCCCCTCTTTCTGCTTTTATAGACTTACGATCTCAGGATTTTCTTTGGCAGACGCCGATCGTCCATCCGCTATAGGTGACCTAACCGTTGTATTCGTTGAACCGTTATGAATCTTACAACGTCGTCATGATTCAATGGCTCATCTGTCTCCTGGTTACTTCTTATTCTCCATTCGTCATCTTCTTTAACCGGGCCATAAACACGTCTTATGATTTTTCATTCAAACCTTCCTTTTTATCAGTAACCATGTCTCGCCTCCATAAGTAACAATCGGTCTGATAAGAGTCTTATATATTTTTATTTTTGTGTTACGATTAATGAGTTTGCTTCTCAATAGTCTGCTGTTGGCATAATATGCCCTGTTTCCTATTTGTATCCTGTCTTGTATTGTCGTGTTTACGGACCCTTCATTATCTATCATGTTACCCATCAAATGAACTTGTTAACTGCATTAAATGAATTATCTTGTATACATAAATTATGTAGTTTTCTTCTCCTTTCTGATCAGATGTATTTAGTTTTGCTGATATTTACATTGAGTCCCATTCCAGCGGATTTTTTATTCAGCTCTTTGTATACCTCAGCTAGTCGTTGTCTTGGTTTGGCTCTGTTCCTGATGAGTAACTGAAATCGTGTTCTTAGCGCCACAATGATGACACGTTCTCTGTGTGCCTCGGAGTTCAGCTCTTCTTGAGATCTTTTTGAGTAGTTTGTCAATGCTTTAGGCATCACTGTTTCTGCCAGATTTGGCATACAACGATTCTCCTGTGAAGTCAGGACGATTCCATTCATTGCTTTGATAGACCCTCCAGAGGCTAACGTTTTTTTTTTTCGTACACACCCAGAAAGTAATATTCCCATTCTAAGTTTAATCCTGTACCGATAGCCCTCGTGAGTAAGCAGGTCTTTCCTTTCTTCCAAGTAATGACCCACATTTAGGTCACAAAAACGTCAAAGCGGTAACTGTCCTCACACCGATTATCAAATCCCAACGTGTGTGAAAAATAAGCTGTCGAAGTTATAAATCTACAGTAGCTATAAAAGCAAGACACGTATCGATGTTATAGCTCAGCTGTAAAGGTATTGACAATATTATAACAAAAAGACGGTTAGCCAATAGCAAATCTATGACTCCACTCAACTAGTGTAGTAGTTCGGCGACCGAACACCGAGAATGTTACTCAGTGGGGGAAGACGATTAATCTGATTTTCTCAAATTCAAATAATGTCATTTAGGTTCTTGTAGATTCACAGTTTGTGTACTTATACGTGAATGTTAAAGAATGTATAGGCCTGAAAAGCCTTCTTTCATTAATATTAAGTGGAGTCGTAAGTTGTACTGTGACTTGCATATCCAGTTTTCATTACCGACGCTAATTAAAAAAAAACTGTCATTTTGTCGATAGGCGCTCTGAGAACGGAGCCCATGCTGTAGCTCATCGTCAACAGTGTGCATCTGTGCATCCATTGCCTGGTGCTGTATTTGTCTTAGATTATTTATTGATGTTGTTTGGAAGAGTAATGTTATGTTGGTTGTACTGGCGTTGAGATCAGTTTTGGTGAATAATTTTCTTTTATTAATGTTTCCAATATTTAGTGTTTTAAAACGATGTTGTTAATTTCCTGATTTGAACTATTTTCGTAGGCCTTTTGATTTCTTTGTTTTGTATACGTAGGGTTCCCAAAATGTTCATAATACAAGGATATGGTGAAAAGTCCCAGGCTTGAAGAAGAAGAAAACAACACTTTTTTGGATTAATATGCGTTTATTTCTCAGCATAATCTCTATTTAGCTCTATACACTTTTTCTAACGACGGTCTAAATAAGTGATGCAAAGACTGGTAAGCCGATTTGTAGAGGTCCTCAAAGCAGCCATTTACAGAATCGCTACCTTGATTGTCGTCAGTAATTTTGTTTTCAACCTAGTCATTTTTTGAGGTTAGAAAAGTCGTAGTAGTCACTATGGACTAAAGGGAGCGAATATGACGGGTGAAGAAGCATTTCGAAATTCAATTCTTTGGTTTTAGCCATCACAACAACTGGTGTGTGAAACATCACATTGTCGTGCAAACAGATTGGCATCGCGTTGTCTTGGTAAAACGGTATATTCTTTTTCTCTAAATGTGGCCTTTTTTCCTTGATTTCGTATTTTAAAAGGTCCAGTAGATTTTCACAGTATTCGCCACTAATTGTTTTCCCTTTTTAAAATAGTAAATGAAAATTACTCCACGTGCGTCCCAAAAAAAAATACAGTCACCATAACCTTACCAGCTGAACTAATTGTCTTTGCCATTTTTGCAGTTGGCTCCCCTTTCGCGGCCCATTGGTTGACTGTTGTCTGGCCTGAAGAGTGTTGTGCTGGACCCAAGACTTATCAACGGTTATGAATCGACTCAAAAATTCGATTGGATTGCGCGTATAGAGTTTCCAAACAGCGGTTGAAAAATACATTCGACACTGCTTTTGGTCAAGTGTCAGAAAACGCGCCACCTGTCTAGCTCACAGCTTTGTCACACACAGACGTTCGTGTAAAGTATAGCAGACAGCAGCTAAGAAGGCACTTGTGCCCCGGCGTGACCCGGTGGGCGAGGGGGGTGTAGGGCGAACAATGCCATCTCGCAGACATTGACCTTCGCACATCCGTTGACTCGCAGAGATGTCGACCGCATGACTGAAGGGGTCGCCGGTTTTAGTTGTTGTCACATTGTCAACGATCGGCCAAGTGCCTTCTTAGCTGCTCCACAGTGTATTGAGAGCACACGGGCCGTTGATATACTACCAACAGTCTTTGCTCTTACTCACTTTCATTCTACGGTCTGACTACCACGATTTTGTGGATTCTTCTATTTTTTTCTGACGTCGATCGTCAGTTATGCTTGTCCGACCCATTTTAAATTCAGCAACCCACCGCTTAACCGTTGTATTCAATGGAGAAGAGTCCCCCCAACGTTGAATCCAGCTCCTTTTTTATATCGGTTGCAGTTAACTCTTTCAAAAAAAGTGCGTAGTAACGCCACGAATTTCCAAAATGGCCACTGTTAAAACAGTGCTTGAGGCGCTTACTCCAATATACTGTCAAGCTAATACTAAACAACTCATTAACTTGAAATATGTAAATTCAGCCTACAAAAGATGAAATCATACAATACGATCAAAGTAATGAGCATAGTGGTCTTTCACCGTACCCTGGTAGTGTGTTTACGTGTCACAAGTCTTAGTGACATTTTATTGCGCGTGTGTTTCGTTCTGATTTCTGGCGGTTTCGTACATGTTACGGTTCTTAGAATCTAGCAATCCCTCCGTCTTACACACTTTATCTGGACTGTCTTCTCAGTCCGCAAAACTAGAAGTTCGGATATAAGAACTTGTAGAGTGCAGATCCACATTACTTTATTATGTATCTAACACCCCTCGAACCGGTTCATGATTGTGAGTTCCGCTGTGTACTTACCGTTCTCTGAATTTATTTTCTTATTATTTGCCAATTTCTAAACTTTCTCTTCTTCTGATCCGTTTCGGATGCTATTTTAATTTTCTGCACTGCTGTACGGAATAAGTCAGTTGTATTCATGCCAACCAGGTCCTTAAATTTCTCACCCATGATATTCTCGGTCGCCAAACTCCTCTCTTTCCAAGTACTTTTCCCTGTAGTATGGACTGCAATAAGTAAAATCTCTGTTCATTTCTTATAAGATGTCCCAGATACTGAAGCTTTCTTATATTCACTGAGTTAATAACTTGCCTATCTTTCTTCATCTTTCTAACAACTTCAACATTAGTTATATGCACTGTCCATGAAATGCTCAGTATTCTACGGTAGAGCCACATTTCGAAACTTTACTAGTGTAAATTGAAAAGTTTATTTAAATAAGTTGATTAAATAAATATAATTGATCTTCAAATTGTCGTAGACATCATTGCTCATAGTAGCTCCCCATACGACTCGTTCCATAAAATGCATACTCTATCATTTGTATGATAAGATATCTTATCTGACGACTAATGTTGTAAACGACCCCCCAGCTTGCAAAGTGTTTAACTGCCAATAGTCGAGCGTATTGTCGTCACAGCTCATTCCATTCTGTCTCAGACTTATTTGCATCACCCGTAGAAACTTAATTCACTAAAATCATAAGTCATTTAAATCTACTTGCTTTAGCATCCAACATTCTAAACCAGGCAACAGTGGGAGTGCAGCCATCAGCTTACAAATGAGACGTACATTTCCTTCAAATCATTTTTCCTCATACTTCTTTATATTGGATAGTTATGTAATGGAGTAAATGTTGGTTACATGTATAACATATGTATACCTAACATATGTATTACATGTATACATAACAGATAAAATTAGTTGGTGGTACGATGAAGAAAAGACAAGGTAATCTCATGTTTTGTACACGGCTTTGTCTTGCAAAACTGACAGCATTCGGGATACGAAAAAGAATAACATAGATAGTTTGTGTAGATAGCTTTAGTACAATGAAATGGGACACAAATATCGTACTCGTCGATAAAATACATTTATATGTTTTATGTCGAAATATCAGAACTGTACAGACGCACCAGTGTGCGCACGTGTTTGTAAACGTGGGTATACGTATACGCGTATGTCTTAAAATGGAAAAGGAAAAATAACCGTGTAAAATGAGTTGGCATTGATTGCAGGACGTCAGGTGAAGTCCGCTTGGCTACTTTCAACGCTCTAGTAAGCACAAATTTTGCGTTCAGGTCACGGAATGACCCCACCCACCCACCCCCCACATACACACGGACCGTCTGACGTCTATCTCGGTTCCTCTTCTTATTTTTCCCATTATTATTTTTCTAGTGTACTGTAGAGTAAAAGAGAGGGAGAGAGATAAAAATATATTATTTGGGAAATTTGTAAGAAAAGGTTTGCTGGACTGTGGAAACCAGCGGTGGATGTGCGTTGAAAGAGAAACAGCAGTACTAAGGAGTGCGGGAGCAACCGGCTGTGGATCACGCGCCCTTCTCGCTATTGTTGTTCCCACCAGCACAGAACGTCGGCCAAGATAAATGTTGTCCAACATCAAACGATCAACATTCGTTCTGATTCACTTGTATCGTCACTTGTTCACAGAACGTTGCCAATAAAAATGTAAGCAGTAGATATTTTTTTATTACGCGCGCTTGAGTTGTTGCGGTTATCGCATTTTGCTATAACATCGTACTGGTTGTCTTCGATTTCTACTGTAAGAATTAGATCTAGATATTTCCGATCGTTTGTAGTAATCCGATAAAAAAAGATGGCAAGCCAGCGAGTGATTTTCTTACTTAGTAACACTTATAATCGATATTAAACTGCCTAGCTATGGATTTATACGCAAAAGATAGCGTGCAAATAGAATGTGCTACGATTGAACTCTAATAAATCTGTTCCTTCACAACCATTATTTACTTCTGATAGTTTAGAAATATTTTATACATCTATCCATGTCCGAGTTCATTTTCAGCTTCTGTCGTCACTCCATAGGTCTCTGTCATTCCATTCTCCTCTTTTAAACCTATTTTAAAATATTTTTTATTATTATATATAAATGTTTTAAAAATATTTTAACGTTTTAAAAAGATTTTATATTCCACGATACCACGTTGTCAAGCTTTTCAAATATTTTGTAAGCCTCTCAACGTTGTGTGTCAATAACCTCTAATCGTTCCTTACTCTTCTTCCTCATTGTCATGGATAAAGAATCATCAGTGCTTAGCCGTGAAGTCCACAAAAAAGCTGTTTCCATTATTTGAGTCTGGTATTTGAGATTATCAATCTCCACTTTCTCGCAACATCGGAAGTTATTTTAATGTACTATACTAGATTTTATGTATAGAGCGGATTTTTATCTGAGGATTGAAAGCCTTTAACTAAAGATTTACGTAACTAGCAGGATTTAAGGATTTCGGTGGTGTTCGCGCGCGCTTGTGTGGGATTAGAAAATTAGAAAATATGTGCGTCGTAGGTATGCTTAAGCATTCGCAGCTTTCATGTACATAGTGACCGTGTACATTGATTTTGGGCAGTAATTTGTTATATTTAATATTTATAATGACTTTACCTCAAGATGTTTTTTCCTTATTTGGAACATGTTTCGGGACGCTTTGTGTTCCCATCCTCAGCCTTCCTAATTTTGAATCCTGTGAAGTGTCCTCTGAAGTGTTGGTTGGTTGTTGTTGTTGTGGTTTCCTGTTGGCTTTTGGCACTTTAAATTGGTATTATTGTGTGTGATTTTGGTGTATATATTAGTCTTCTTCTTCTCCACTTCAGGCATTAGGTCATAGACCTGTTGCGCCCTCCGGCCGTGATAGATCTCACGACCCACCCCAGCCAGACCTCTCTGGTATTAGCCAACCTTTTAACCCACGCCCGGGGGGAAGTCGTGTGGTGGGGGGAGGGGAAGAGTGTTGTTTATGTGTGTAGTATATATTGTGTGCCCTTGTTACTTATCTGGCCCGGGTATGCCAGAGAAGACGTACGTATTATTTGTCCGCGTACGTGCGGGTGGACGAGCAAATCGAGCCGTGACCTTGACTCGATCTCGGCAGCACAGCAACGCTCTGATTATGAGTCAGAGACGCTACCACTGTGCCGGCTCGTCCACTGTATATATTAGTATTTTGCTATATTAGTATTACGAAGGCTGGGATGGGAACACAAAACGTCCCGAAACATGTTCCAAATAAGGAAAGAACATCTTGAGGTAAAGTCAGTATAAATATTAATTATCTCATATACATCAAAAAGTGTTTGACTGTAGCAAAAAGTGTTTGAAGCAGTAATTTGGTAACATCATTTGACGTGTAATCGTGTTAAACATTTTTAGGTACAGAATTTATGAAACCCCACGTCAGGTGACGACAGGATGAGGTTAGCGTTTTTCACTCAGTAAACTGAGATAAGTAAAAAATAAAGCTCTCAAGAGTGGCAGCAGTAGCAGTGGCAGCAGTAGTAGTAGCGTATTTAAAGGGCTAATGGAGCAGACGCTATTCAGTGATGTCGTCTACTTTCAGTGCGTAGTACTCACTCAACGCTCTGTCTATTTATGTTCATGAATAAGTAAACACAAGGAGTGCGTGTAAATTGCCTTTCACGACGTTTCTCTATTCTCTCGAATACAACAATTTTCTGCCATCTGCCAATTTGCGTAAATAAGAAGGAAAAGCGAATTCACGAGTGGAAGTTAAGTGGATTATCCACTTGATTAATTGTGAGTCATTATTACGTGGTCTGCTTTTTCGTCGTCTGGCAAATTCTTTGCCTTTATTTTCTTAGAATTATGTGTTTTTAAAAGCACGAATTTAATGTTAGATGTTACCTATAACGAGACAAAGTACACCAGACTTTGTGTTAAGGGGGAGATCAGCAGTTTTTCGGCCAAAAAAACAAATTTTTTTATTGCTCCCAAAAATTCTCCATTGTTATTGATTAAGAAAATATATACTTTTATGATGTTATCTAAATTAATGTGACAAAAAAAACTGAGTAAAACATATTATACATTGTTTTCCTGCTCCCATTGTTTAGCTTTTCGCGCGTTTTCCGTAACCATGGATTTCAAGAAATAGGTACACTTTTCTAAAAAACTGTAAGTGCTATTAAGTTAAAAAAATGTTGATCCAACAGTACAATGTAACAATCTAAGTGTAATAGAATTAAACTCTTCCTTTAAAACATTAATTTAAAAAAAATTGTTTAAGAAAAATAAGTTTTTCAAAATATTTATGAAAAGTAATTATTTTTTATATTGTTATTTTGTTGTTAAATTGCTTCAAACTAGTACATTATGATTCAAATATATGTATTAAGGTATGTAAGGGTGTTAAGGTCATTAATAACTTCAATAGATCATTAATTAATGGTGCCTAACAAGAGCCCTGTTCGCCCATTTAAAATCCATTGGACAAGAAAAGTGCGGAACAGTTAAATGCTATTCTGAGGTGCAGGCGTACCATTTAAAGCAATAAAAGGTAGTAAAATATAGGCCTACACCGAGGTAGTAAGTATAATAATGATTAGAGAAGAAAAGAAGTGAGAAATTTGTTATTCTTCATAATATTTTCTGGCTTCCACAGGAAATTCATCCAGATCACATTCAACAGACATTGTCAGTCTTTAGAACTGAGTTGTGTGTTATTATTTAACCAAATAGCTTAGTCAAATCTTGGCTCTCAGACATGTACCGTAAGTTTTCAAGTCCTCACGTTTTTATGCCTAATTCTTCAAATTTATATTAGTCATTTCCATATTTATTCTCAGTGAATGTTTCGCTTTATCAAGCGTCTTCTTCTCATCTGCGTGTTCAATAAATAACATTGTGTCGTCTGTAAATCTAGACTTGAAAGGCACATTTTATCTACGTAGATTCATTTGTATTTTAATTATGTTTCATTTTAATTGTAATTCCCATTTTAACTCGCCCTCAGACAATCCTGAGAAAACATTTATCGGAACTCTAGAATTTTCATTTGATATCCTTTGATTTGAGCTGTCGAGTTTTTATATTGTTACGCTGAGGAGAAAGGGAATATGCGTAGATTAAGGCGTCGCTTTGCACGCACTGCGTGACGAGCAGCATTACGTAACGGTCTCGTATGTTCTCGATGTTTCTACACCTTCCCGACTATGAGAGATTATTTTCTGAGCGTATGCAGTATCGTGGAACTCTGTCATAACGTTATTAAGCTGTTCCTGGCCACCATAAGTACAGCAACTCACATCACATTTAATTGAATACTGCAAATCGAAGTGATAAGACGTGTCAGTTTTGAGTTTTACAATTAAGAGAGTGAGTTACTGGACAGCGGTATGTCATGTAACGTGTTAATTGTTAATTATTGTTTGCGAACGTTCGTTATTGGTAACTTTGTTGTTGCTGTAGTCTGTATTGGACAGTTGCAAACGTGGAGGATTGTTGTACACGATTATTATTTAAGTTGTAGTTAATGATTCTCTGGTATCCAGTTACATTTAAATCACTGTTATAATAAGACCGTGTGAATATCCTTTCCCTATGTTGTAGCGCAATGGTTCCAAAACTTTACAGTCCGCGGGCCCCTCCCCAAATAATTTAGAAATTCACGGACCTCCTCTGAGTTCTGAAATAAAACAAACAGCAAATATGATAGAAACTCTTATATTTTAATTAAAATGTATTAAAATCAAAATTCTTAACTTGCAAAATTGCAATATTAATGATATTAAACCTATTATAATGTGAACATTGAAGCTGCTTTTGAACAATTAACTCTGAAATGTTGGGTTTAATATCTGATAATTTCTATTTTAAGTCACTCTCGACATCAAGTTTATTTCTTAACTTTGACTTCAAGTACGTGAGCAGGGAGAATGCGGTTTCACACAAATAACTAGAAGGAAACACAGCTAAACGCTTCAAAGCATTTTTCCCGATTTCAGGATAGTGAGTCATTTACACATAACCAGAAGTCAGGTAGCTGTAATTGCGAAAACTGTAATTTTAATGAACTGTCAGTTGAAAGTTTTGCCAATGAATCTTCTTTTTGTAGTGTAAGAGAGAGGTCTAGTCAGTTCGGCTGACAAACTGATCTGCTACACGACATGATTTAAAGACATTATTAAAACCATTAGTTTGAAATTACTTTTATAATTACAATTAGTTTGAACCCCCCCCCCAAAATACTGGAATCTTCAACTAATTGTTTAAGATTCTAAAATTGAGATTTTAGAGCATAAAAAATTTGAGAAAATTACAGTATTACAGTACAGTAGTTTTTCTTAAAAGTGTCTGCGGACCCTCCGAAACATTGTCGCGGACCCCTAGGAGTCCGTGGACCCCACTTTGGGAACCACTCTTGTAGCCTATCTTGTTAAAGTTCGGGTACTTTATTGTATGCATGTCTTCAATCACTATCGCTCTACGTTAGACCGAAGCCGGGCATTCAAAGAAGCATTCGAAACACGTGTACAAGTAGGTGCGAATCATTACAGGTGCACGCATGTCTGTATAATTAATATTTTTAACACGCTTTCACTGCACTGGAAAAGACGTAAAGGTAAATCCTCGGAAGCGCTTAAGCAGAATTGGGCAAAGTAAGTTCTTGAGAAGTAGTTTATTAAATTATTGTATTAATGAGTATGCATGTATATGTATTTATACAACATATACGATTGGAGCTAAGTTTTAATAATAAATGGTTATAGAAATTATTCGTATAGAGAGGCGCAAGCGTCCAGTTATCATGGAAACGCCAGTAATTAAAAACAAAAATTCCCTCCGATAGTAACGTGTGCGCCGCTCGTAACGCTAATCGCCTGTCACGCGGTGAATGGAACAACACAACACCGAGGATAAATAATTACAAAGTCCATCATCAGTACCACACACGGTTGCTGGACATTCAAATTCGCGTTTTTATTTTTCAGAGTCGGCCTCCCCGACCACTCACTAGGCGATGTGCTGATAAAAATACGCGCACAAACAAAAACAATGGATTTGTTATTGTTCACGACATATTCAAAAACACTGGACCTCATAAATCTAAATATGATTTTTCGCACGCATATTCGTTGCTCCCAACAGGGGTAGCACTTTCAATAACTTTGTCGTTCGCAGTGGACGGGCTGAATGTAGAGCGAGCTGTAAAAACGACAGAATAATTTTTAATGAGATACATAATTTCGGGAAATTTTTCTCTCTTCTTCTCCATACAATAATTTGGCGGATCCCAAATGGCACGGTTCTTAGGTCTAGTCGTAGTTTACGTGATCTTCAAATTATTGCATACGTAATGGTAAAATCATCAGCTGCAGTCTCGTCATTCATGCTTTCTCTGTACGTGTTTTATTCACATAATCGGATCAAACGTTCTTTTCCTGAAATTATATGCTGTAACTCAGAAACAAACAAATCCAATCAATAATATACCAGTAATGTGAAAAATATTTTTAATATGTGCGCTAATTTTATATCAAGTAGTATGAAGAAATGAAAGGCGGATAGGCACGAATAAACCCTTGAATACTTCATTTACTTCGTTGCTGTCTATAGATACTCCTAACAGATAGTATTGTTCTAAAGCTTTCACGGCCGGTATCAGTTGTATTTGAAATATCTACCGGGCTGTTTGGCCGTGGTCCAAGGTTTACATGCAAATCAGACGCTGCCACATTCACATGTACTGTGAGCCTGACGTACGACACACTGAAGACACACTGAGCCTTGACTCGAATATCCACTGAAGATGGCAGCCAGTGGTGCTGCTGAAACGTTTGGTTTTAATGTAAACCTTGAACCACGGCCAAACAGACCGCTAGATATTTCAAATACTCCTAACAGATGTCTGCAAATTTGGCGAAATTGAGACGCACATGTGGGGAACGTTCATCGAAATTTCGTCCCAGTAAGACTGTCCCAGTAAAGTCTCTAGATTCATTCTTAAAATGCCTGTATTTTTCTCCTGTTGTTTTCAGCAATTAACCGCAGTAAGTACACTTCGTGAAGAAATAAAAATCTCTGTATTTTTTTAATAAATGATGATTCCTTTAAAATATTAAATTTTGCGTTCTTATGAGGCACTCTGTACTTTCTGTAATGATCTACGGGCTGGCAACATGGCCATTCATAATCGTCTTCACGGAATAAACCAAGGATGGTTTGTTCCGGTCTCAAATAGGCAAAGATTAGAACTGGTCACTCCAGCGCTTCCTCGGTCGTCCCACACCTCTCCGTCCCCTCGACTTATAGTTCCAGAGTTGTTTGGGGATGCGGGAGTCATCCATTCGGCAAAGCTGTTCCCACCAATTCACCCGATACTGGGCGATCCTGTCGAGTATACTCATAATATTCAGTTCTTGCCATATACCTGTCTTTCTTCTATGATCATGGAGTATACCCTGCCACGTGCCTGAAAAATCTCATTTCAGCCGCTTGGATGCGACTGACCTGGTCTTTCGTTAAAGTCCAATTCTTAGACCCATAAAGAAGTGTGGGAAGAGCCATCACCTTGTAGAATTTAGGCGTGTTCCTTTACTTGCTGACTTAAGGGTTCGATCCATCCGGCCAGTCCTTATTTGAGGCAGTTTAGTAGTGAATATGTCCCCTGGATATGTTATTAGCATATCACAGAGTAAGATGTATGGTGGGGCTGCCACCTTATAACTTTCATTTTATATGTGTATTGATAGCACAATAAATTAATTATTAAATATATAAATTTATCGATCTCTGACATGTATGTGTATAATTTAATCTTATTGATGATTCTAACTATCTATGCTTATCAACACATACGTGATATCATTTATTTAATTGAACATAAGAAACTCTTAAAATCTATTTTCATTCTTTCAAACTTTAGGTTAATATTTGGGTTGCATTGGTAATAATGAACGCATGTTTCTGATTAACTAAAATACTAGTTTAATTATCATTTATGACATATTATAATAGTACATAGGTTACGTCGCTGTACCTGAAATACATACATATTTATAATAAACAAAGATATATCTTAATATATGCTGAAACAAAGGAAAACATACATACATATATAAATCAAGTGATGTTACAATTCAATATTCTACTTATTTAATGCGTTCATTAAATCCCAAATAAGCTTTTGTTTATACGTTCATTAACTACTTTATTCAGATTTACTCATTACTTTTCTTAATAATTTTCTCAGGTGTGAATTCTTTGAAAGAAACCAGGTCAGTAGAAGTTATTAATTAGAAGTAATTATAATAATGGTTACTTGGTTATTGAATATCCATTAGTTGTTGACGAAGTCTCGTTCTGGTGATGGAGATGGCTCGTAGATACATCCCGTCGTAAGTTGTTTTATCACTGCCACTTATCACTTTAGTCTTCCGACCACTCGCGTAGGTGTTTGTATATGTGTGGGTAATTGAAGTTCAGTGTTCAATCAATGTTCTATCTTACTGTGTTTGCTGTGAGTTCGTTTTAAAGTCAATATACATGTCTAGTTTCATTAGTCGCTGCTTCAACAAACGATCCTATAATTGATTAGTTTGTTTAATGTTTCGTGTTCATTATGTTGTTGATACACAATATTAAGTTCAAATAATTTGTATATCGTTAAGTGATGCTGTCTGTTAGTGTAACGGTCTGATTGTTCACTTGGTGTAATTTTCACTAAGTCCGTTACTGCGCACACCGGTAAAGTTCCACTACCGCGATATGAATGTATTATTAAGTTTTAAGTTCCTTGTTATTTATTTAACTTCCGAATGATTTGAGTAAACAATGGAAAGTTTATGATATACCGTCTCTCGCACTTGAAGTTAAACTACTTGATAATTGAAATGTAAATTGTCTGAAAATTCTAACTGTAAAACTTTTAGTATAACTATTCAAAATTTGAGTGTTGACTGTCTAAAAATTGAGTATGACTGCCTCTCCGTCTTCCTGGACAACTGGTTTTATTAATTCGTCCCTACTCAAAATTTTGTCTCTGGCGCGCTTCACGCCCACTTCTTTTCGAGATTGGTCAGTTTTTGATTTTCTCGGAAAATACTGTCCCACTATGTCAAAATCCTACGTCATAGTTCTTCCGATAGGTTCTTCGTCTCAGTTGCTATGGAAACATCCCTCACCATCAAATTTCTCGCTGGCTGAAGGTCTCTGATAGGTCCTTAGGTCTCCCTGCTCTCTGGCTTGACGATCGTTGACCCGCTTCGAAGAAACTATGGCTATTAACAACTTGTCTATCAGCCTATTGTCTGAGTAAACTCTGCGTTTCTATAGATTCCCATTATCTGTACTTACAGTCTTCCTGGCGTATTGTTCTATGCTCTAACCCCTTTTTTCTGGCTATTACTAATTTCGAACATCTGCTGGTCGTTGAAGTCACCCCAACTTTCCCTTCGTAAATTCTTGTCTGTCAATTAGACGATACCTCCAGCTGTGTAACATGACTTTAGTTTTTGTCAGCCTATCTTCCAGTATTGTTACTTAAGGTGCAGCGTATCCGTTTCATTGTAGTATGGAGCCTCACTTGTTTTTGTCGCTTATCGTCTACTGACGTAACACGGCCACATCTGCTACAATTCTCGGTACGGGTGTGAATGTCCTTACTTACTTTGTTACAGCTGCGGAGAGCAATAATTCTGGACGACACTTTCCCTGTCATCTTACGCCACCAAATTCTATAGTTGGATTGAACTTAATGCGTTTCTATTGTCAAGTCAGCAACGCTTCACTGACACCTTCTCATTACTCCTTATTTATTGCTCCACCATAAGTCGTTGACACTTGCCTCGTGTGAACGTACTCTGCCGAGGTGAAATTTAAAAATTTTAAAATTTTCTGCTCGTTACAGTGTCCTCAATTTCGATTTGACGATGTGACCTCTGGGAACAACTCAAATCTAAATTCTGCTCCCTGTACGTCGCCTCGCCGTGTCCATCTTCTTCAGGGGAAGGTATACACAATAACCTACTTTCAAAAGCTTATATGACCAGTGGTACACCCCCTTTTGGTTTTAATCGGTTCTCTGAATTTATTGCTAGCTATTTGGGATAGCTGAACGCATTTCACATTGTCGAATTGACATATAAATACCTTATCTTGATAATTATAAGACAAATCATAAATTCCATAAGCAATTAAATAATTTCATCAATTGAATAAAATTTTACCTTCTAAAATATCATACTCACAAGATATTATCAAACAGTTAAGGGGTTCAATGTAACCTTTACATGATATCAAAAAAAATCTCCTATACATATACACCTTTGTGCATTACTAATGATCTTACCAATAAAATCTTTTAAACTGTTATTTTAAAATTAGATTGTTAATTGACACAATCGCTATGTTAATTGTAATTATCTTAATAAGTTACATACACGTATTACATTTAGTTTTAATGATTTACCTACTTTATGATAACATCATTTATAATCCTAACCTACTAATCACATACACTCACATTAATAAAGTTCATTCACTATCTAGTTCGTTGAATATTATCACTTATCTGATTTTAAGTGTCCATTTTTTCACTTTGTCCTTTTAACTTATTACCATATAAATCAAATAATAGCAATTAAATGTCCTTTGCATTCACTGCAATATTCTTATAAGATGTCACACTAAATGTTAATTTATCTTATTATCTAACATTTAATTAGTGCTTAATTGACTAAATACATTTTTTATGTTATGTTTCAACAATTAAAGTACGTAACTTTCTTGGATAAGCCAGCTTGAATGATATCACCGCGTCAATTACCCTAACGCTGTTGATTCATCAGCATCGGCTAGCTTCTTAAGACATCTTCTTCAATTTCTTCCTCTTCCATCATCTTCAATTCTCTGATTCATAGTATTTTTTCAATTGTCTGGCATTAAATTTTCCACGGAGTTTCTTGTCATCATCGCAATCAACGAGTAGATAAGTAGCTTCTCCGAGAATTTGATGCACTTTATATGGTCCGCAGTACAGTTCGCAAAATTTTTCAATTCTTTTCTGGACCGCGTCCGATTGATGATATGTTCTGATTAACACCTTCTCACCAATGTTGAATCTTGTAATGGTCTTAGTCTCATTACATAATTTTGCTTGTTTTTCTCTCTTCTCCTTCATTTTGATAAATATTTGGTTATGATCTACCCCTTTAACTAGGAGCATATCCTTGTTGATGTATTTTTCCCACGCTCTGGGAGGTTTTTTTCCGAGCTGAGCTTCGTACGGTGTTACTTCTATCGTCTCGTGGTACGTTTCGTTAATACAACTCTCGACGATTGGTACGTAACGCGACCACTTTGTATGTTGATCACCAACAAAGATCCTAAATAAGTTCCCAAGCTGTCTGTTGATTCTTTCAGCCAGATTCGCACAAGGGTTCCTTATTGCGGTAAATCGTGGTTGGATATTTAGTTCAGTTAATCCATCTAACCATTTTTTAGATGAAAATTGCGTTCCATTGTCTGTGATAATCACTCTAGGAGACCCTAGTTCTTCACGATATTGGTGTACTCTCCTCAGTGTAGCGGCGGTCGTTGCCCTTCGAAGTGTGAAAAGTCGTACGTATTTGGTAAAGTTGTCAACCATAATAAATAGATACCTTACCCCGCCGGACGAAGCAGGTAACGGTCCGTAATAGTCCGCGCTCACAAGGTCACCCTTGCGTAACGGTATTATGGCTTTTGTTCCTCCGAACGAGTTTCTGTTGCCGGAATCCTTTTTTTTCTGACAAGTGTCGCAAGTCCGTACATAAATTTTCACCCTCTTTAATATCCCGTCCATGGTAAAGTACTCCTGCAATAATTTGATACATCTCTTCGCACCGGGATGCCCATACATACGGTGTATTTCAGCAATTATTTCGCCAGACACACTGTTCGGTACGTATAGTTTCCACTCTCCTTTGCGTAATCTGTACAATTTCTCATCGACGAATCTATAAAATTTATTTAATTTCTTATCTATACAATTTTCCCTAATCTTATCAATAATATACTTAAGCTTATGATCTTGAACTTGGTGCCTTCCAATATCCATTAGGATCTTGCTTACCTTCTTATCCATTTTGATTGTCAGGTGGTTAATCAAATATTCGGAAATATTGTCACTAATTACTTCTGGTGTGGCATCTTCTGGATTTCTGCTCAGAAGATCGGCAATAATATTGTCCTTACCTCTACAATGGACAATGTCAAATTTGTACTCCTGAATACTTAAGATCCAGCGTGTAATACGCGAGTTGTTTAAATGACATTTATTCATAAAAGTCAGTGCTTTATTATCAGTAATGATGGTTAACGGTTGTCCTAGTATGTATATACGGAACCGCTCAAGACATCTTACAATACACAAAAGCTCCTTCTCCGTAGTGTAATAATTTATTTCCGCACCCTTGAATGTCCTGCTGGTAAAAGCTATTACTCCAATTCTTCCTTCTTCGTCCAATTGATATAGTTGTCCGCCATATGCAAAGTTGCTGGCGTCACATTGCATATAATATCTTTGGTTTATTCGGGGAAACTTTAAGATGACTGTTTCTACGAATAACCTTTTAACCTGCTGAAAACATTCATTTAATTCCTGTGTCCAGGTGAATTTCTGTCCTTTCCGTAACAACTCGAGTAATGGTTTAGTAGTTTCAGCGTATTTGTCTGTAAAACGATTATAGAAATTTGTCAACCCCAGGAAACCTTTTAATTGTTTTTGGTTCCGAGGTGCAGGGAACTTCATAATGGCATCTATCTTCTCGTCCGTTGCTCGTATTCCTTGCGTTGTTAGTTGATAACCGAGGTACGCGATTTCTTGTCTGAAGAACTGCGACTTCTCCAAATTGATGGTTAAATTTGCCCTTCTTAAATTAGATAATAATAAGTCTAAATGTAACAAATGCGTTTCTAAATCTTCTGAATAACACAGGCAATCGTCGACATAAATAATGGTATTTTCATTTACTTCTTCGTCCAGTACCGTGTCCAATCCCCTGGTCAGTGCAGCAGAACTGGTACTCAGGCCGAATGGTGTAACTGTAAAACGATAACACTTGCCGTCGTACATAAAAGCGGTGAAGTTCCGGCATTCCGACTTCAGTGGTACTTGCCAGAAACTGCTAGTTAGATCTACGGTAGATAAGTACTTCATCTCTCCACATCTCGCCAAAATGTCGTTTATTGGAGGGGCACCCTCGTAGTCTGGGATAGTCACACTGTTCACCTTCCTCGCATCCAAACACAATCGTACGCTACCGTCCTTCTTGATTACCGTAACCAGTGGGTTGATATATGCGCTGTTGCATCTCTCAATGACCCCATACCGTAACATTTTCCGAATCTCCTCATCTACCTTCCCTTTATAGGCTAATGGGACAGGCCATCCTCTCTGGAAGTACGGTGTCTGGTCGGTGACTCGGAACTCGTGGACATACCCATCGATTCTTCCGGGGCATTCTCTGAATAAACTACAATTTCTTATTAGAATCTCCCTTAATCTTTCCAACGTTCCTTTATCTCCGCATTCTATACTTTCTATCTTCTTGTTAATGTTTCTGATGATCTCTTCTTCTTCTTCTACGTCCACCACTTCTATATGCATCATAGGCACCGTGTACGTCGCTTCGTTATCCTCTCTTCTTATCTCGACGATTCTTCTTCCCATGTCAATGAGACACCCTGTTTCTTGAAGAAAATTGGTTCCTAATATGCATGGTTTTATCAAATCTGGTATTATTAGGAAAACACATTCATATTTAATTTCTTCAATATAGATATCACATAATATTTGTTTTCTGATTAGCTTTGATTTATTACCAACTGCGCTAACTATTAATGTGTTAGACATCGGTAATATTTCATAAGGTGTAATGTTATGTTTGTTTTGGTGAAACCACGACTCAGATAACCCAGCTATTACAGATCCAGTATCGATTAACGCTGGCACACTAACATTATTATTGAACTTGATATTTATCTCTGGACACCTGATTATTCGTTGAGAAATTTCTTCATCATCATTACACAATAAATCGCTTCGTAAGTCCGGTAGGATAATGTTCGTCTGGTAGTCATTTGTTTTGACGGCTATCTTTGTTAATGGGTGGAGGGATTTTTTTTTTCCTCTTCTTGTTGACGATTTCTTTTAGGTTGAGTGCCCGATGCACCGGCTGTCGTGTTTGTAAACTCTATTGTGTTGACAGCGCGCCGGTCCGCGTTACGGGGCTGGTTATTTATGGCGGGTCTGTCACCCCATGTTTTCTTCTGTATACCGCCTCCTTTGTTCAAGCCGCTTTCACTTTCCTTATACGCATTTCTTCCCTCGTTTGCCGCTGCATAGTTCGATTCTCTATTAGTTCTTGGTTGAATCTGTGAATACTCGATGATCAGAGATTCGAAGTTTGGTATCGTCACAATCCCTCTTGTGACCACCGCAAGCTGGATGTCCCGCCCAAAGTGACGAGATATCTTACGTATCAACTGATAATCAGACAAAGTAGGTGTTAACTGCTTACTTTCCAACAAAATCCGTTCAATATATTGAATAGCAGTAACTGGTCCGCGCCAATCAAATCTGCCAAACTCCAAATGGTCCCGGATACTGTCCTGTCGTTCCTGGCCCCAATATTTTAGAGAGAACGCTTCCTTGAATTCTGCGAAGTTTGATATCTGGTCACGTATCACTCGCCACCAAATTCCTGCGTCTAATTCCAGATGTCTGCCAATCCACTTGATATTGTCAGCGGGATAATATAACTCTTGAATTTCGGACAATTCTTTGAGGAATTCCATAGGGAATCTGTCTGTGCCATTATATTTGAGATCATTGTGGTTAGGTCCGTTAATTCGATTTAACATTCCACAATCACCTTCTATCAGTTGTCGCTGCAACCTTTCTTGGTTTTCTCTTACCTTATTTAAATGTCCTTTTAATTCTTCAATCCTAGTTGTCTTTTCTTTCGTAGTCTCGTCCAACTTCTGTTCTGTTGAACGTTGTCTACCGTCTACGTCTTCTAATTTTTGTATAATATTACTATTTGTTCCTTCTTGCTCCTGTTGTCTCTGCAGTATGGTATTGTGCATCTCGGCCTTGAGTTCTTCGTGCTTCTTATTGTAATCCTTAACGTGAACATCGAACTTGTGATTAATCTTTTTAACGGTCGTCTGGGTAGAGTGTACCGCCGCCATCCATTCTTGTCGATCGTTATCTTGTTTTTCTTGTATTTCTACGTACTTCTTGTCGGCTTCTTCTCTCAACTCTCTCACGACATCATCTTGTTTTTTCTGTAATTCATCAACCTTTCTTTCCCAAGTCTGCTGGTAGTCACGTATCTCGGACCTTATTTGTGTCATCTCTTCCTTATGCTGGTCGAGTTTTTCATTTTGTTTTTCTAACTTTTCATTAATTAATCTATTACCTTCCTTTTGTTCTTCCTTCTGCTGGTCGAATTTTTCACTTATTAATTGAATACTTTCTTCTCTAATTAATTTAATATTTTCTTCTTGTTTTCTGTTACTTTCTTCGCTAATTAATTTAATATTCTCGTTCTGTTTTTCGTTCTGTTGACGGATGAACTCCATCAACATCTGTATAGTTCCATCCTCTAGTTTTGATGTCTGTCCTCGCGCCCTATCTTCTGGACTCTCTACCACGCTACTTGGTTCACTAGGTGTAGTATTGTCCTCTGTATTTACTACGCCTAATTGGTTATTAATGTCAAATTCTACACTGTCTGAATTGCTCGCCATTTTAGCCCTACTGCGCGTAATCATTCAAACTGACTTACACTAATAACACTTATCTTACTTCTACTTCTATGACACTACTTTTTCTACTACTTCTACTGCCTGTTCTTTACCTAAGCTGTACGTGTTAACAATCTGTGTTAATACGTATCATGCCGTGCGAATGGGCGCCATTTATAACTTTCATTTTATATGTGTATTGATAGCACAATAAATTAATTATTAAATATATAAATTTATCGATCTCTGACATGTATGTGTATAATTTAATCTTATTGATGATTCTAACTATCTATGCTTATCAACACATACGTGATATCATTTATTTAATTGAACATAAGAAACTCTTAAAATCTATTTTCATTCTTTCAAACTTTAGGTTAATATTTGGGTTGCATTGGTAATAATGAACGCATGTTTCTGATTAACTAAAATACTAGTTTAATTATCATTTATGACATATTATAATAGTACATAGGTTACGTCGCTGTACCTGAAATACATACATATTTATAATAAACAAAGATATATCTTAATATATGCTGAAACAAAGGAAAACATACATACATATATAAATCAAGTGATGTTACAATTCAATATTCTACTTATTTAATGCGTTCATTAAATCCCAAATAAGCTTTTGTTTATACGTTCATTAACTACTTTATTCAGATTTACTCATTACTTTTCTTAATAATTTTCTCAGGTGTGAATGCTTTGAAAGAAACCAGGTCAGTAGAAGTTATTAATTAGAAGTAATTATAATAATGGTTACTTGGTTATTGAATATCCATTAGTTGTTGACGAAGTCTCGTTCTGGTGATGGAGATGGCTCGTAGATACATCCCGTCGTAAGTTGTTTTATCACTGCCACTTATCACTTTAGTCTTCCGACCACTCGCGTAGGTGTTTGTATATGTGTGGGTAATTGAAGTTCAGTGTTCAATCAATGTTCTATCTTACTGTGTTT
This sequence comes from Magicicada septendecula, assembly GCA_034769895.1. NCBI lineage: Eukaryota > Metazoa > Arthropoda > Insecta > Hemiptera > Cicadidae > Magicicada > Magicicada septendecula. The sequence continues at coordinate 80,934,459 of CM068370.1, forward strand.
CCTGTAAGTTCGTTTTAAAGTCAATATACATGTCTAGTTTCATTAGTCGCTGCTTCAACAAACGATCCTATAATTGATTAGTTTGTTTAATGTTTCGTGTTCATTATGTTGTTGATACACAATATTAAGTTCAAATAATTTGTATATCGTTAAGTGATGCTGTCTGTTAGTGTAACGGTCTGATTGTTCACTTGGTGTAATTTTCACTAAGTCCGTTACTGCGCACACCGGTAAAGTTCCACTACCGCGATATGAATGTATTATTAAGTTTTAAGTTCCTTGTTATTTATCTAACTTCCGAATGATTTGAGTAAACAATGGAAAGTTTATGATATACCGTCTCTCGCACTTGAAGTTAAACTACTTGATAATTGAAATGTAAATTGTCTGAAAATTCTAACTGTAAAACTTTTAGTATAACTATTCAAAATTTGAGTGTTGACTGTCTAAAAATTGAGTATGACTGCCTCTCCGTCTTCCTGGACAACTGGTTTTATTAATTCGTCCCTACTCAAAATTTTGTCTCTGGCGCGCTTCACGCCCACTTCTTTTCGAGATTGGTCAGTTTTTGATTTTCTCGGAAAATACTGTCCCACTATGTCAAAATCCTACGTCATAGTTCTTCCGATAGGTTCTTCGTCTCAGTTGCTATGGAAACATCCCTCACCATCAAATTTCTCGCTGGCTGAAGGTCTCTGATAGGTCCTTAGGTCTCCCTGCTCTCTGGCTTGACGATCGTTGACCCGCTTCGAAGAAACTATGGCTATTAACAACTTGTCTATCAGCCTATTGTCTGAGTAAACTCTGCGTTTCTATAGATTCCCATTATCTGTACTTACAGTCTTCCTGGCGTATTGTTCTATGCTCTAACCCCTTTTTTCTGGCTATTACTAATTTCGAACATCTGCTGGTCGTTGAAGTCACCCCAACTTTCCCTTCGTAAATTCTTGTCTGTCAATTAGACGATACCTCCAGCTGTGTAAAATGACTTTAGTTTTTGTCAGCCTATCTTCCAGTATTGTTACTTAAGGTGCAGCGTATCCGTTTCATTGTAGTATGGAGCCTCACTTGTTTTTGTCGCTTATCGTCTACTGACGTAACACGGCCACATCTGCTACAATTCTCGGTACGGGTGTGAATGTCCTTACTTACTTTGTTACAGCTGCGGAGAGCAATAATTCTAGACGACACTTTCCCTGTCATCTTACGCCACCAAATTCTATAGTTGGATTGAACTTAATGCGTTTCTATTGTCAAGTCAGCAACGCTTCACTGACACCTTCTCATTACTCCTTATTTATTGCTCCACCATAAGTCGTTGACACTTGCCTCGTGTGAACGTACTCTGCCGAGGTGAAATTTAAAAATTTTTAAATTTTCTGCTCGTTACAACCTTCAGGCTTAACGTCCAGCCCGGTTTTCTGTTTGGGTGTTCTCCCATAAACTGGCTGTCTTACCAGATTGAAGAGACCAGTTTTCCCTGTTGAGATATCCATAAGGATCTTTAATGTGGTGGTTCCTCGTTGCCTCCCACATCCTGACGTCGTTGACCAATAACATGGCCATTGGTAGAATAATTCACAGGCCGAAAAATGCACAGAGTGGTATAGTGTAAAGACACAGAGAGTTATGGAAAGACAAAGGCGGACTGGAAACTGTGGTATAGTGGACTGGATACGATTACTCCTCGTGTTTTACTCTTAAAATATATGTTGATTTTTGTCCACGTTTTAGTATATTTTGTAAGTGTCTGGCTCACATCCATAAAGAGAACGTTTGTAATTTTCAATTATTCCGAAAATAAACATTAATACCACGGCACTTCTTCAGCCAATAATTGATTGTATTAATAACAGTTTTCCTCATCGACAGAACATTGTGACGCGTTTTTAAAACACAGAGGCCACCTAAGACTGATTTATTGAAATTACTTTTTAATGCTACTTAAGCGTTCCGAATTTATTTTCCAATTATTTTCAAACACACTTTTGGGTACAGGTCATATTATGAAGTAAGCCCGAGCAGAGCAGCGAAGACACTACTGAGTTAAGTAATACCGGCAGCTTTCTGCGCCTCACACAACCGCTTTCTCGGAAACTGCTTCCAGATGACTTTCCAAATTCAGATTTCTCCACACTTGCCTTCTTCGGCTCCTCAAATTTTAAGAAACTGACTGCCAGGCGTTTCAGTATTATAGGCCTACCTTCGTGGAATTCTGAATAATCAGAACGTATACTCTTCTACGATATATTCCACTTTCACAGTGTTCCAGTCAATTGTTGTGTAACTATCACGTGACGTGACAAAGTAGTACGTATCTTCTCTTAACAATTCGAATTTCCTCCTTGTATTACTGTATTTTACTTAACCCTTTATTTATACTCATAACTTACTGTTGGAGTATACGCGTTCTCATATATAAAAAAGGCATGTCTTCTCCATTGACGCAACCAGTGCACGTACTCGCCTTGGCGTGTTCCTTCATTATTTATTTCGATTTGTCGCACTCCTCTACATGGCTGAGACTTATCCTTATAGCCATCTGGTATTTTATAAAATTTTTATGAAATTCTGTCTGTGTCTGTCTGTCTTCTCTCTCTCTCTCTCTCTCTCTCTCTCTCTCTCTCTCTCTCTCTCTCTCTCTCTCTCTCTCTCTCTCTCTCTCTCTCTCACCCGCCATCTCAGTCTCTGTAGATACGCCATTCTAAGACATACCCAAAGACCAAGATTTAAATCGTAATACATTAAATTAATACATTTATTAATATATTATTATTATTAATAGAGTAATAAGGTGACATTTATTGTTCGACAAATTTGACAGTGCTTCGTTGATTTAAAACTGCTGTTTGCGTCTAATTAAAGTTTGTAATTAGTGACTTCACTGGTGTCTGTTATTCTGTTTCCACTGAACTCACGAGATCCGGTGTGACTGTCGCAACAGTATTACAAACAAGTTTACATTATAAAAATCTTACATTAAATTAGGTAAGGAAATAATAAAAAGTATTGCCATCATTAGGTTATGTAAGTTTGGGCTTTATTTATTTTTCGAATTGAATAAAAGAGACGGAGGGGCTGATGATCATGGAATGGAAATATTTGTTGTTTTGTTATCTTATCATTAGCCTTAGCTATAGCCTTCTGTCGTCTGAAATATGAGGCGTCATTGATGGCACACAAGGGCATATAAACTACATTATTTCACCCTTATACCATTTCACTCTTACTTCGTTTTTCTCACTATACAAAAGTGAAATGAAATTTCGATAAATGAAGGGATCGGCAGCCAGTGTCAAAAGGTAATGCTGAACGTCTATTCTGACTCATAAAGTGCGCAATGAATGGTACACCGAAATAAGCAGCCAGCTCCATTAACGTGTGATTGTGTTGCCCGCGAACAGGAAATGTACGTTCATATCATGATTTTAATCACACAGCTCTCCTCAAATCATACCCACTTTCGCGTGCGCGCGCACACGTAATAAAGTTATATATAAAATTGTGCCAGGTTCGCTGTAGCGTATGCTTCATTAGTTATTGTATTATGTTCATTTGAATGTAAAAAGTAATCTGACAATAGAAGCTGACCGGTATATCAGCTCGTATATTATTATTAGCGCTCTTTTACAAATGCAAACACACACACACATTTATGCTATTGTGTTGTCACATATATTTCCTTACTCAGCTTAATTCATATTATAATATTTATTTATAAGCCTACGTGATTCCGAAGTGGATTGTGGTTATGTTCTCAAGAATTTCTTGACTCGTTTGCTAACAAGTGTGGTTTTATTGGCATGCCACCTGCCTAACAATAACTAATTTTTAACGGTACTGTATTCGTTTGGTTCTAAAAATCTAAAAAAATGTTTGGAAACAGTTCCTGAGTACATATATTGTGCGTTAACAATAGCATCGCCAAACAATAAGCAAATCTCTTGTAAGGGCAGGAATGGAACGTTTGTTATTTTAAATCCTGGCGATAAAGTATGTTGTCACCCGAAGGAAGCATTGCTATTTGTTGGCTTCAACAGAAGAACGAAAATTGCAGCTCGCGTATTTAACAATAACACGTTATATATATAATCGAAAATGTTGGGCATTGGCCATTCTCTAATCATGATATCGACAGCATTATAAGAATTTCTGCCCAAAGTAGTAAGTTAATTTACGTTCGTTTGTGTGAAAGTTTGGATGGAACTAGGCATGGATGCCAAAATAATTATCATTAGCATTTTTTTTTTTAATTTTTGCTCTAACGCAGGCTTCCTCCTTTGTAAGGATTTGCAACTCGCATTCTGACTACAGTTAACTTGGTACTGTCATCATACGACTGTTGCTTTAGAACCTGGGATCCACTTTTTAATATCACAAAAAGATAATAAAGACAAGCTGAAGGAAAGCTAAGTTTGAAATTCTGGAATAAAAGTTCTGGGGTGACGGTAACGGATATTGGACATCGTTCGAATTCGAGCCCCAACATTGCCGTGTTTTGTGCTACGACTTAGATGGTGTAGCTTGATGTCCTTCAGGTGTTCACTACAAGGACGTAAGGCGTAATTTTAAAAGAGGCAGTGAGGAGAAAAAGAACCATAATTTATGGTCACGATTTATACGTAAATGACGTATTGTGAAAAGATAGTCTGAATACGATAAATTGATAAAGAAGTTCTTAGATGAATTACACACATGGTGTAGTTGGAAGGTTTGATAAATTGTAGAGGCCAAGAAGTTCCCAACGAAAGGGCGTATATGGCCTTACCTCTAGATCGAGATTTATAGATATCAGACTTGTTACGGGCATAGACCACTCGAGACGTTTCTGCTGGAAGAAATTAAAATTCAGTTAAATCTTTCATAGAATTCCAGCCAACTTTTTTTATTTTGCTATCTGCAACACCATCACTAAATGACTGTAAATAGAACACTGACTTGTGCGACCTAAATTATCTGAAAATATGCATGCAGTTATACCCAAAACTATCAGAATACGACCTAAAAGTGGTGAAGTATGCCATACAGATGGAAATAAACATATGAAAAAACCGGACAGCCTACGGTGCAGATAATTTTGGCTATCTGTTTTTGTATAAGTAAATGATGTATTTATTTTAATTAAAGTTACAGACGTAAGTTTTATCTTAATTTAGTTATCATTCTCATTAGAGTAGCAATGGAGGAAAACGTGCCTTTTCAAAGTCACAGATTTGAGACCTCCGGTGTCTGCCAGTTGACGTTTGTATTTTCAAAATTTTCTTTCTACACCGCATGGTATAATGGGAGTGAACATGAATCATTGGGGTAAGTTCTCAATAACTTCCATCCAGTTGGGTTTTCCGTCAGTAATGTTAACAGTTTCACACATTATTGAATATCCTGCATTTTGTTCACGTAGATTTTGAAATTTTTACTCTGACCTTTTAAGCGTTTCAGCATGTACTTTCGATAGCTCGCTTTCAGTGTTGTTCAGAATTTTTAAGTCATCACAAAATCTCACGCCCATAGTTTCAACCGAGGGATAAATTTTGGTAAACCCCAAAAGTTCGACTTAATGTAGATCAAATTCCTCGACATTGCGCCTGAAATCAACTTTATTGAACAGTTTTGATTGATTTATTGAAAATATATATTTCACAGTAACTTGTGTAAGACCAAGGTGATGGCTTTTCGTGGATCTGATCCCGTACGGGCAAAAATTGTTATAGATGGTACTGTCCTGGAACAAGTTAGCAATTTTGAATAGCTAGGCTACAGTGTGTTTTAGAATGCCAGCAACGACGGTGTTGATAAATGGCGTAAGTTCAACGTTATGTGCGGGACCATTAGGCAGACCCTTAAGTCAGCAAGTAAAGGAACACGCATAAAATTCTACAAGGTGATGGCTCTTCCCACACTTCTTTATGGGTCTGAGAATTGGACTTTAACGAAAGGCCAGGCCAGTCGCATCCAAGCGGCTGAAATGTGATTTCTCAGGAACATGGCAGGGTATACTCACCATGATCATAAAAGAAACACAGATATTTGGTAGGAACTGAATATTATGAGTACACTCGACATGATCCCCCAGTATCGGCTGAATTGATGGGAACATCTTTGCCGAATGGATGACTGCCGCATCCCCAAACGACTCTGGAACTATAAGCCGAGGGGACGGAGAGGTGTGGGACGTCCGAGGAAGCGCTGGAGTGACCGGCTCTAATGTTTGCCTATTTCAGACCGGAACAAACCATCCTTGGTTTAATCCGTGAAAATGATGATGATGATGATGACAGTAATTACTCGCCTAGTCGTCCAAAGCGTTATAACGGGTTATGGGGAGAGAGGTAGAGATGCCTGTTGTATGAACTTCAGAGTTTACAATAAATCTGTCTGTCTCAGGATACTGTCCTTGAACTTCTTCAGGCACTTTGTGAAGGTCGCGAGCGAGACCAGTAATATGCATCATTTTGGAATACCCGTGTAACCCTTTTGGTGGCTTTACCATATAAATACTATAATCGTGTTCCACTTCATTTGTCCACGACAATTTAATTATTGTCAAAAAGAACAGCTTGCTAATACGTTTCTAATATTATTCCTGTTAAGAAAGTAAAATAAAGAGGCTAGCTAACGCCAGCACGCTGTTGTAGTACCTATAACCTATAAGAAAATACTCTCATCCAGTTAAACATAAAAACCACACTTTACTAATGTGGCCAGAAACACAGACTACAAGTTTCTCCCATTCAAAAAATGGTTGAAATATTAATTCGTATGACGGTGTTCATCATGTAGTAGAAATCTGAGCCCTTAATGCAACACACACACACATCGGCGCTAGTGATCCGTTTTAATATTGCACGAGATCCACAGAGTCGCCCGGGCGACACTTTCAGTTTAACACACCCTTACGTTTCCTGCGCACCCCTGTGTTATTAGTAATTTAACAGCTGATTGGGCTGGCCCGAATTAAGCCCGTCCCTCATTTTAATTAAAGGTGTTTTTCAAAATAAAACCTTAACGGGTAGGGCCGGGTAGGAAGTAATACTTTGTAAGTGAGCACCGGCCGGACGCACTTTAATAAGGCGACGCTGCGAGAGGGTGTACGCTTTATATAACAATGTACTGACGCATCTCCTTATTGGAAACGATGGGGAGGTGTCGATGCCATGATCGCTGCTGCAATTATTGTATTTCCTGGGCGCCGGTTATCAAACGAAGGGTGGTCAGTAACGATGAATGATATATGTTAACGGACACCTCCCACCTATTTGTTACTGTAGTATTAAACTGCTGATGGACACGGTTCTACTTCCGGTAAACAGCTCTAATGTGTACTACACATGAAACCACTGAATCTCTGTGACGTGTGTAGGGGAATAACTGGTGTGAAGTAATAAGTAATTGATGGCGATTCGCTGGATTCAAGTTCTACTATTGCCATTTGGTCATAACTGCTCTTTTTACATTACGTTTAGACTATGGCAAGATAATTCTGAAATCAATGGATAAAATACAGAGAAAATTGTAAAGAAAAACAAATTATGTACTCGTGTGTGTGTGTGTGTGTGTGTGTGTGTGTGTGTGTGTGTGTGTGTGTGTGTGTGTGTGTGTGTGTGTGTGTGTGTGTGTGTGTGTGTGTGGCGTGTTTCACAAAGTAACTAAATAGTGGTTTCAGGACATTATACAAGTGACAAAAAATAAAAAAAGCTTACACAAAGATACGGGGTTGCTTGATTTCAAGTTGCGGTCTGTAAAAGATTAAGCAAATTTTAAGGTAAAAACGTGACTTGAAATTAATGTTTCACATCCTAATTTCGCGATAAAAATTAATAATATAGCCTTTGAAACAGCACAGCAGTAAAATAATGTGATGAGAAACCGATAATTTAATAATTAAAAACAGTACACATTTAAAAATGGCCTTTGGAACTAGTCGCCAAAAATAATTACAAACGAATAAATTCAAACTAAATATAATGAATAACAACATAATCTATACTTTTCTGTAAAATAATAAAATTATGAAACACTGTAGAATTACGAAAAGGCGTGTGTAGCGCATACATCGTCTGTAGGCTTATATTGTATGATGATTTTTACGGAAGTTTCAAATGTTTGCAGTTATTCGTTTCTTATGTCCAATTCATTATTTAGGCGTCTGATTAATTTTTTCGTTATTAAATAAGAGGGACCTCTATAATTTTTGATAATTTTTACATTTATTCGTCGTTAAGACCTGAAGTCAGACTTTTAAGATTCCTGTTTAGAAAATGTCATTTTTTGATAAATTAGTGTCCTATAGATTTAACACCTGTATTTTGTGCATCGCGTGATGTAACAGGAGTGTACACGGAACGTGTTAAAATCATTGAGGAAAGTTCTGGATCACTCCATCCAATTTTTTGTTCATCAGCAGTGTCACACATTTTTTAATATACTGCATTTTGTTCAAGTAAATTTTCTAATTTTACTCTACAAACAACTGTAGGTCTGATTTCGTTGATTATCGGTTGATTTTGTGATCAAAATTAATATGCTTATGGAAAATCAAGCTACGCTTCAACTTAACATTATGGCAAAATCTTTAAGAGAGTATATAACTTGAAAATAAATCGTTTCCGGATCTATGTTTTTAAGGATTTTTTTCTTTACTGTTACCTGAAAGTAGCAAATTTTTTATAAAAATATTTTGTTCTTTTTCAACGTCCTTTTGGGTCTGTGTGTGAAAGTACATATTTTTCTCTATTTTTAATATATATTATACACTGCAAATGAAGGCATACGCGCGCGCGCGCGCGCGCGCACACACACACAGTAATTTAGTATTGCTAGTATTGTTTTATTTATTTATGTTTAGAGGGCCTTTAGGCCCACGACGTCGACCAGGAGTGTTGCTCGACTGTATGTTTTCTTCTCACCTACATTCTAGTTGCTCAATGAACGTGGACATTCGTACTCGCTTTGACCCAAAACAATCTTGTCAGAGCAGATACAATAATCTTGATGCTTTTAGGAAGGACAGAGTTCTGTCTCTCGCTGACTTTTTTGATGCTATTTGATGCATGTTCATTAGCATTTCACTAGGCCTCTCTGGATTTTTCATGTACACCACTCTTATGTTTACGAAGTCCGTAACGTTTTGAATTAGCTGTTCACATCACATTGATAATAAGAATAAAAACAAAGTGTTGAGTGAAAGAAAAATACGTGTGACCGGAAATGTGATGGCAGTGTTTAATTTCCGGGAGGTTGACTGCTTATTAACCAGTTACAAGGGGTCCTGGCACCGTCTCCTCCTCGAGCTCCACTACTAGCCTCTGTAGCAAGCACAGTAATCTACGACAAACTGTTGTATTACTACACTTATTAATATTAATGTATTTTTTTCTTTGAGCTCATGATTTTTTTATACGGTTGCCTTATTTTTGCTGCTTCTCCTACTTCTCGTTTTTATTATGTTTTCGTTTAATGTTTCATCTCCTTCTACACTGCTAAAAGGGCTTTAAATCTAAAGTATAGAATGGGGGATTCCAAGCATGCACAAGCAGAGACTCGCAAGAGTTGTATGCGTCTTCATCTACTTCGTGTAACCTCGATCCGCAGATTCCTGTGTAGTTGTATTTTTGAATCAATGTACCCTTCTTCTTCTTCTTCTTCTTCTTTTTCTTCTTCTTCTTCTTCTTCTTCTTCTTCTTCTTCTTCTTCTTCTTCTTCTTCTTCTTCTTCTTCTTCTCCTCCTCCTCCTCCTCCTCCTCCCTCCTCCTTCTTCCTTCTTCTTCTTCTTCTTCTTCTTCTTCTTCTTCTTCTTCTTCTTCTTCTTCTTCTTCTTCTCACTGTATTCTCTAATACGGTGTCAGACAATTTCTTTACCTAATCAATTGCCTCAGTGGTTGATACTGTTACGACATTACAGAACCATCTACGTGTTTCTCGAAGGTTCCAGTGGAACCGGCTGTAATGTTGTGTGCGTACGTGATTCTCAACCCGATTCTCAACCCGTTAGCTAGACTGTGACAGAATTCGCGCGGCCGCGCGCACTGTGTTAAGACCGCAATGAATTACGTTCTAATGTTTTCCTTGATTGCTGATGCGTAGTATCGACTATTCTGGAACAATTCTGCTACCTATTTAAACGACGACAGCTGCGCTTAGCAGTCAGTTTGAGTTGCGATTTATTGGAGTGCGGTTCGTAGTATTGTGGCGAAGTGTTATGTGTTTTATAATCGTGCGGGACAATTGTAATACAGTAGATTGTGTTTTATATTAGTAGACATTTTTATTGCGTGTGAACAATTTTTATTTGATTTGTTGTAAGAGACTATCTTGTTGATTACAAACTGTTTAATTGTGATAATTAAAGCTAGCGATTAGTGACGTAATTGTTGTCTTGTATTTTGTTTTCCACTGTACCATACGACGATCAGTTAGAACGTCGTAACAATACTCTCTTCTGATGAGCTTTTTTAAATTTTGTTTTCTTCGTATATTGTCGTAAACAAGTCATCATCATCATCATCACCATCCATAAAATCATCATCCATAAAATCTTCATTCTCCCCCATGACGTGTCCATAAAGCCTGCAATCTGTACTTGTCTCGCCTTCTTGTCTCTCAGTGATCCATGGTTAGAACTCGGTTCTACAACAGGTGTGAAAGTACAGAAATTTCGGTATAACATGAATTGTCTGTACTTAACTGTGTCGATGCGTGCTAGTTCAATAGATTTACAGAAACAGCTCAGAAGCGTATAATCGTACCAAGCCTCACACGATTTGTCTTGCAAGACGGCATAGCAATTACAACGTGTGGGCGCGCGTGTAGTATAATTACTTGCCAGGGTGACATACGTTCGTTTGCCACTTGACAGACGCGCCGGAGCCGCTCGCGATTATATCGTAAAATAATAATATGAACGAGAGGCCTACGTAAACCGCTTACGCGACAAATTATTATAGGGAGGAGAAAGTACGGTTTAATGCGGGGATGTAAACCTCTCCCTTCCTTACCGATAGACACGACTCGTCGCTATCATAGCAATGACAGTACGCCTGGTCTAAGGCAGTGAATGATTCTCAAACGTCGGGGGGGGGGGATGAAATGTATTATAGCGGAAATATTGTAAGAACCATTTTGCAGTAACGTTTGTTTCGTGCAGCATGTAAAGTTCAGATATTAAGCACAGCTTTGATTAAACATTTAATCTTGTTTAATTTGCATTTAACATTATATATACCTTGAAACTAATAGTATTTAAGGAGTTTCGTTTGTGATTGGAAATTTTATGTGCATTTTGAAAGGCTGCCGGTAAGTCAGAACTTTGAGTATCGCCCAGTTCAGTTGTCGGTGTGTTTTCTATTTGTAGTAACGTGATAACAGTTATCAATGCTACACTCGCTCAGACACTCACTGCTCCATTGTAAGAGCGTCACTAGAATAGACATATAAGAATAAACTACGTAATAATTAAAAATAAAATGAACCTTTCTTACATGTGAGTGGCAGACAACCGTCTTCTTTCGTATTTACACCGCGTACGTATGAAAGAAGTTACTATTTATTACTATGTTCTCTTTCACGCCTTATTGTTTTAAAAGCTACAACATTTACCTCGGGAACTGAAGTTTGTAAGGTCAAATCTTTTACTACATTTTGACATCACAGGACCGCTACTTGAAGAGCTCTTCTGAATTGGCTACTAGTATTTGATCCGCATAGACAAGAGTTCCCTTCTTTCCTACAGTTTCAGTCATAGTTGAAAAAATTAAATGATAAGGAGAAGATCGAAACAGATTCGTTGTAGTACGGTTTTAGTTTTAGTTTTAGTACCACTGACTGTCTTAAGATACTACGATGATACAAAATAGGTCATTACATTATCATAAACCATCATCAAGAAGAAGAATTCAACTCGTGATTTACGATGGAGATGATTGTTTTAAAAATTCAGCCAATTGTCTATTCTTTGTGTGTAAAACGATCTGATAACTACGTTGTTAATCATAAATCGTGTCTAGTTTGCTTGCAGAACGATTGTACAGATTTACTGCGGACGCACAAGATCGTAACTTGCCGCCTGTGCTGAACCCTGTGTTCCGAGAATTTTTTTGACCGAGAAGTTTATAAGTTAATGGGCCGTGCGAATTAGATGTTATCTCTTTGCATCTCTGTCAGTGCTGCGTCTGTCTGTCTCTCTATCTGTATCACTCTCTCGCGCACGTCTGTGTTAAACGGAATAACGTCTGTTGACGTTTCGACATTAGTTTCATTTTTCTTCTTCACTCTCCCTGTCTGTTTATCAGACGTTGCAGCACATCAACTCCAGAAGCTTACGATTTAATTTTGAATTTTACCGTACACAAATAAACTGTAGAGTTTACTAAGGTCAATGGTCGTCCTCTTATGTACCGATTTTTCACCGTGATCACACACCGTTGAAGCATCATTAGTCACATCACGTATCAATTCAATATTGTTGTGAACATGAAAAGCCAATAATTGTGTAAGCAGAATGAATAGTGTAGGCGATCTGTAATCTTGATATGTTACTTAAGAAGACTGAATTAAGAACTCATTAAGAACTCATAACTAACCTCTTCGCAAAACTTCGAAAAGATCCTCCTCACCACATTCAGCTATGAAGCTATTTAAAAAAAATTGGTTCCTATCAGTACGTATTTAATAATGTTTACTGACTTTAGATGTTATATCTAAACAGTTATTGTGACAGATTCATTTCTTGCTTCAGAGCAAAAGAGTACGATGGAGAATAGTGGTTACGTACGCGCATTTTGTTAAATAATACCTGCCTTAGCACACAAACGGTTTCAGTCACGCATTCCCGTACGCGAAAGAGCGTAAACGTTTGCGTTTGGTAAAACCAATCGAGTATTCACGCGCGATTGTAAAACTGTAAGAAACGCACTCACGCAAGAAACGGCGTCAACTTATGAGTACACGCGAAAGAATGTGTATGTAAACGACAATCGCGTACGCTTTACTTGGCGAAAGCCAAGTCCCGTGGAACGTCTGCACGCTGCACAGTTTCCTGTGTACTAGAAAGTTTTAGAACGGACTTCCGACGAAGAAATGTCGTACTGTACACAGTTTCTCTGGCGTGACTCTCATGTTAACAAAAAAAGAGGCGAAAACGGAAGATGTGGACACAGTTGAAGATTATAGACACCGTTATAGGCACCTATCCTTGTTAGAGACTTTGCGTGAAAATCGTCGAATAACAAACAGCTGACTGTTATATAAAGCAAACTAGCGACAACAAACTTATAACATACAAAATCGTACTAGCAAAAGAAACGACTACAACACACTAGGTACAGTAGGCTACTAGGTAAAGCGCACTGTCAAAACTCTACCTCTCCGGGACCTTGCGAAGGAATGTGCGTACGTGATTACCGACACGCTTTCGTTTTTCCCTTACACACACACACACATACACACACACACAATCTTTCCCGTGTAAAAGATTCTACTGCACCCAATCACGCAAGAAAGCTTTTCTGCGTAAAGCCAGCTAATGTATGCAGTACTACAGTAAGTGAAAGAACACGTAAATATTACTCTAGTGTCATTACATTCGTACACGCCCAGTAACGCGTAGACATACGAACACGACAGGCGTATTATTCGATCTTTGTACTTTCCCTATACATATCCTGAAGGCTGTTACACTGACCAAGTTACTGCAGTCAGTAAGCGTTCAGTCAGCCTTTATTCAAACTGAACTGAAGATGGCAGTCGAAGGTACGTCCGAAACGTCTGCAGTCAACAACTTTAGAACACGGCTTTACAACCCGGCAAGACAATCTTCGAATAACATTGACGGTGGCCGTGAAAGCCTCAGGCATCATTTGTAAGACTTACTGTACTATTTCGTTATGATAAGACTGTAATCGCAATTATTTATATTTTGCCAATGTTCAAGCTGTTTTATTTTAAATGTTTACATTTTTATGTTAAATTTGCCAACTTAATTTTTTTTTTCAAGTTGTTTTATTGTTTTTTAGCTTCTGAGGGCGATCCCAGATTCTAGGGATCGAAACGCCGAGCGAAAACAATTACGATGGAGCCAATGCGTGTAGAACAGTGGTTCCCAAAGTGGGGTTCGCGACAATGTTTCAGAGGGTCCGCGGACACTTCTAAGATAAAAAAAATAGAATATACCGTAATTTTCTTTTACTTTTTATTCTCTAAATTCTAAATTTTGGAATCTTAAAACAATTAGTAGGAGATTCCAGTATTTTTTATTTTTGGTTCAAACTAATTTTAATTGTAAAAGTAATTTCAAACTAATGGCTTTAATAATTTCTTTAAATCATGTAGCAGATCTGTTTGCCAGCCGAATTGATGACTAGAGCGCCGCATCAACGCAGAGCGTTGATTTAAATAAATTTTAATTAAAATATAAGAGTTTGTATAATATTTACTGTTTGTTTTAATTCAAAATGCAGACGGGGTCACTGAAATTTTTGATTTTGGGGGGGCGTACAGAAAAGTGGGAACCACTGGTGTAGAGGCTTTACCTGATAGCAATCAGTCATCGTTTAAGGGATTTTAAGGGCATATTATATTCTGGTTGGTTTTCAGCTTTTCTAGTTGAATGTGAAAAGTGAACAAGCGAAATCGCTCGTATTTTAACTAATTTCAACAAACGGTCAATTAACTGTTTGCACGGAACTGTGGGCGAGGAAAACTTAAAACGCGCGCTACACGAGAGCGAGGTGTTGTTTAAAGTCGATTTCACCGTTTCAGCCGTAACTGAAGTAAAATAAGCCGACACTAACTGGAGACATAAATAAAGCCCCGGCTTTGCCTAATGGTGTCGACCGAGATTGTGTTTCTGCGGTTTTTTCCTTCCCTTTGCCTTTCCCCGAAGGAAAGACATACGGCCGTACATATATTTAATAAACGAGTTTACATAATGAAGGCAATGTGTGTGTGTGTGTGTGTGTGTGTGTGTGTGTGTGTGTGTGGTTTGTGAAGTCTGGTTGTGACGCGGGTAACAAATTGTACCCTATACGTGTGTAACATAGAGGGTGGGAACGGGGCGGATCTGATGACGCGTACCTTATCGTCTCCAGGACGCACGCGTGAGCTCGTCTATTCTTATATTAGTTTCATGTAAGTATTTAGATAAACGGTTCTATTTCTTACTTCTTTTTCTTATGATTTAGTAGCACTCCATATGTCGCGTTGTTTCTATTTCGAAGGTCTCGGGTTCGATTCTCCCTTTTTCGCTCCTTACTTCCGCCCCTCTCTCTCTTACTCTATCCTCCTCCCTCTCTCTCTCTCTCTCTCTCTCTCTCTCTCTCTCTCTCTCTCTCTCTCTCTCTCTCTCTCTCTCTCTCTCTCTCTCTCTCTCTCTTCTCTTCTCCCTCTTTTACGTCTTCTGCCATGAGTTGCCTGACTGGTTTGATACCGTACTCCATCCAAATATGCTGGAGCCAGTCTTTTCACCTTCTAATTGCTATCCATCCCACACCATTGACAGTCTCCCTCAGGTGCTCCAATCTTTACTTTCCTCCACTCTTTAGAGTGCTCCGATTGTTACCAAATTCATTGAACCTGTTTGTCCACCTAAATCATTAACCTAACCTACAGCACCACATTTCAAATGCTTTTGTTGTCCGTCTGTTGTTCAGAATTCCCATCCATATAGTGCGATGGTCCAAACATGTAATATTAGGAATCGTTCGATCCTCGACACAGCGGTCAAATCAAGACGCGTTTTTCACCCCCTCTCCAGATGGACACAGCCTGTTAAAATGTGCACAGAAGTTGCCGGAAGATGTCAGCACTTTTCTTATTATAAAAGTTTACGATCGTTACAATAACCACATTTTAATAAGTGCCAACGTATACATATTATTGGGTCCTTCAGTCTTTCGACTGGTTTGTACCCGTGGTACGGAGTCTCTCACAGGTATATGGGACCTACAGTTTAACGGCGGATCCGAACGGCTTAGTTGGGGAGTGTTTATACTATGCAGGACACCTCTCGCTGGTTTGCCATCGCCTTGCGAGGGGGAACGGTCGTATCTAAATCAGTTGGCCCCGGAGGGAATCGAACCCGCGCCGACAACGTAGCTGCGTCACATGCTAGCCACTACGCAACGACACGTATACATAAATGTAGATAAAATGTTTTTGATATTAAAGGAACAGAAAATTATACACAAGATTATTGTATGAATGAACACATGGTGTAGACCTGCATTGTAAAACGAAGAGTAGGTAATGCAGGTTTTTTTTTTTTTTTTTTTTTTTTTGAGAGAACCGATTGGTCCTCTCTCGCTGTTCTGGAGCAAGCTCCCTTCATCAGCCGTGTGGGTATGGTTGTGTGGGTAGGATGCGTACGCCAGCGGTGACCACCCAATCAGAAGGTCGTGCTACCAGCGTAGAGAGGATGTTAGTGTTCTGGTGTGGGTAGCCTCTAGGAGAGGGTGTGGGGGGTGATCAGTGCTAAACTTATGGACTATATAGCCAGGGTCGTGCAGCGATTGACGCTAGAGATGGAAAGAAGCGTCGTAGTGGCGTCATGGGCGGTGAGGGAACAGGTTGTTGGGTTATAAGATTGAAGTCTTACCTATCAGGAGATAATACAGTGGCTAAAGGAATGGTTTATAAGTATCGGTACTTAATTGATATAAATGGTATTTAATGGTAAATGGTATTTAATTCGGACAATGGTATTGCAAACAATACCGCCTGGGTTTGTTGTATTCTTGTGTCTACTTCATAAACATGCGTGCGCTGAATGTACGCTGGAATATTGTTGTAAATACGGAATACAGATCAGCTCTTTATTGATGAATCCATATATTAAATTCTTGGATTTTGTTGTCCATAACGTGCCCATTGATTAACTAATTATAAGTATAATACTACTGACTCGGAACAGTACGTTTTTTATTGGTAAAAACGTAAAAGTTTACCTTATAGCCTGAACCAGTTTTCGCTTATTATAAACTTCGTCAGAGGCTGCCGCTAGGAGCGCTGTCCGTCTTGTTCTTGGCGTCGGCGCCGTCGTTTGAAAGATCGATGTTGTGTGTGCGGTGTGTGATGTTCGAATGTTCGAATAGTACATGTGATTTGAATTGTGTCTGTTCGTTTAGGATGTCGTTTTTATGTGTTTGTATATTTCAGAAAACTGGTTCAGGCTATAAGGTAAGAATTTTACATTTTTACCAATAAAAAACGTAGTGTTCCGGGTCGATAGTATTATACTTATATTAACCATATATTAAGTTATCTAAGTTGTCTTAATTCTTGTCTCTACACCGCTTTCGTATGTAGTTTCTCTCAGTTTGTCCTATTTTAATGTTTTCCGAGTCTGAATTACCAAAAAGAGTGTAACCATATAATGATAAAGTCTGGGTCAGAAACTGCCAAATAGCAACCTTTCGGCTACTGAAAGCTGCGTGCCATCAGGTTGAAAGTAATTGGATTAACATAAGTTAAAGGTAAAATTATTGGGGTGATTAACTTTTTTCATTTTTGTAGACCCCCCCCCCCCGACTTTCCTACACCCATTCTGCGACGACGCAGAACTGAGTCTTAGCTAATGATGACCACCATCCAATAGACGGTTTTGATCTCAGCTTCTGAGGATGCCTCATCGCAGAATGGAAGAAGTGTTTGATTATAACAAAAAATAAACACTACTTAATTCAAAAACATTACTATTATTCACAAAACGTGCTAAACATTTCGAAGTGAGATTACTTTAGTGTACACAGAAAAAGAAACCCTGTTGTACTGGTAGCAATAGGCCTACAACAAACAGTATCTTACACAAATATCATTCTACGTATTATAAAGCACCAACAGAAGAGCCGAAACAACAGAACTCTCTACAAAGTAACTGAAAAGCAACTGTGAAGGTAACCATACAAAACATGATCACATACAATACACTTCTGCTGTCCAGATATTATATTTGTTATTCTCTTGTTTGTTTTATTTATTATCTAGCGCTCGCATTAAATAAACCTTATTGTTACCTAGCTTGTTACTGTTTTTAGTCACTTGAATGGTCTCGTTTGCCTGTAGACATTTTATAGTATTCGCCATTTCCCGAGTCCATAACAGTATTATGTCACTTTCCGGTACTTATAGGGTATAAACGTCGATTGTTTCATATAGTGTTTATGAAATGCGCACGCACACACACACGCCCCTTTTGTTTCTTGATGTCGTTTTGTTCACTCGTGTCCCCCAAATGCCGTCTATATTATCTTATGACTTGTGGCTATCTTAATTTGATTAATTTTACGGTCTATACAATTACAGTTTGTAGTCAGCGTTTTCGGGCACGGTGGAGGCGAATCGATAATAGGCTGATATCTTCTTCGGCGGCGCGACAACCCATTACTGAGTCAAGACCTCCTTTAACAGCCTCCGCCAGTTGTCCCGGTCAAGTGCAGCTGCTCTCCAGTTCCGGGTTTGTATAACTGACTGGCTGCGAAACTGAAGGTTTCTGCACATAAAAAAGTTTTGACAGATGGCATATGTGAATTCTCTGATCCAACCCCCAACCTGGAAGACCAGGAATTTTGATTTCGGAGTACTCTTCCCTTATAGAGTTGCTTTCACCTCAGCTGACGAGCTCTCTCTGCCCGGTCGCAGTAGGCTAACTGACTCAGCCCACGTGTGCAGCCGTTGGGGTACTATAGCCTCCTCCGCCTTCATACTAAATGCACACCCTTCTGCCGATGTGCACCATCCTGCCAGGCCAGGATCCAGGACACCCCAAGACTGCCCTGACAGAACCCCCATCTCTCGTTTGCTTACCTAACCACTCCGCCCAAGGGATTGGTTACCACAACCTTGGAGTGGATTGCTCGGCGTAACAGGGTCCACCCACGTGTAGGTGAGAGTGGTGTTGGGGTGGAGAGGCTGGTGCATTTCTCTTCTATGAAAGCATATGTTCACGTCACACCCCGTTTGGACCCAGTGTTCAGGACCATTTTACAATATTTTTGCTTAGTACTGTATGTAAAGTAGCATAATTATTGACTATGTAGTAATATTGACAGTAAACTACACTTCCTCAAGAAATCCTTTTACAATTTTGTGTTCATTTTCTCGGCTTCTGTAAAAGATAAAAACAAAATTGTAACTTGTTCAAAAAATCCCATTTCCGGATTATTGTAGAAGTCACTGTCAGGACGAACCACGGTGCATCAGTGTTGTTACCGAATATATTACTTCGAAAACGCTGTATAGTATTAATATTGCTTTTCCTGAGGCAGACTCGCTACGTCCAGTGGACAAAATTTTGTTCCATACAACAGGAATTTATGGCAAGTTGATAGACAGGAATTTTTTTTTAACCACCAATTCATTTTTTTTTTTCAAATTTGATTTCCAGTTTCCCTTTTCCTTCCTAACAAGGGTCTTTCATCTGAGCCAGTATCCAATGTTTTGCCAAGGTATTTGTCTTCGTTCGCAGTCAGCGCTCTTTGGTTGTTTGTTTACTGGCAACGATTAAATTATGGAATTTGACTGTTTTTTTAACGCGTTGCTGTCCTTAATATCTTGCAGGATTCTATAACAAAGGGTAGGAGGTTGTTAAGTATCAAGCTTATAACGAACAAGCAGCAGCATCAGTGAAGAGATGCCATTGGTTAATTAATAATTCAGTGCCGAGAGATTTAACAGCCGTTTTCAACGCTGCCTTGGGACCGAAACTCCCTTCTCACAATCGTGCAAAGCTTCTGTTAATTCGTTGTTGTGTAGGTTTCACTTTACAACAACAACAACTACTACTACTACTACAACTACTGTGATTGTTGCCAGTATTGTTACCCGAGAGTACTAATACTACTACTGCTACTACTCCTACTACTATCGGTGTGGTATTTTCCCTCTGTTTTCGTGAAACAAACCGCGTCGCTAACCTACCCTTTTAATAATGCGTCGCGTCGCCTTGTAAGCGGTTTATACGGTGTGCGTCGGTGTCACCCGATACACCCTCACAACCCCCCACCCTCCACCCCAAGATCGTGTCTCACAGAGCACAGGGTGTTGTTTTGTCGAATAACAAATAACAGCTCGTACAGGTTGCTTTATTCACACGCTTACACATACATAATAAATGACCGAGCACTTGAGAATTATATATATATATATATATATCGATTTTTGAGGGAACTATTTTTATTAGTTAAGACAAAAGAATTACATACTTCACAGTACTGTAAATTTTATAATACAACGAAGTTTCATGGTCCCTCTATAGGTGTAGACGTAAATATATCTCTGTCACAGAAAATATTTTATTTAGCAATTTTTCTTGTAGAATTATAACTTGTTCGTAACAGATGTTGAAAAGATTATATTTTTATATCTAACCGTAACTGGTTTTTAATCGTTTGTAACTGGTTGGGACCTCGTCTGTAAAGGATATAAGGCGAAAATGCACATGAACTGCAAAAAACCTTCAGATTTCCTTCTCGTGTCGTGTGTGTGTGTGTGTGTGTGCGCGCGCGCGCTTTACATGATTCTACCCTGCATAATCGGAGATAGTCAATCTTAATAATCCCAAACTTTAGTTTGACGTGAGGCTTAGAATTTGTATACTCCAAGATAATAATTATTATTTTATTAAAACTAGATAATATACCCCAGATACAAGTTTGACAATGCGAGGATATTTTATTTAATCTGAGAAACGTACATAATAATTTAACCATACTCAAAGTCGTAAGAGAGAATATGTACGTTGAAAAGTCTGTTAGTAACTTGGCTCGTATTTTAAGCAAGGATTGAACAGATAAAAGAGGAAAGGCGAACTAGTAACAAGAAAAGAAAAATTAAATTAAAAAATTGAAATTAAATTAAACTGAAAAACAGTTAGTGTCGAAATCGAAACGATAGAATATCGTATATTACAACACATAAGTTTCCACAGACAAAAACGTAAGATAGTTTCATTTTGGGTCGCTAGCCGATAGATAAGTTGTTTTCATTAAAACACTGTAGAAGAACAGAGTTAAGAAAGGGAAGAAGGACTTAAAAGCTAAAACACCTCATCAGATATCATGCCAACGCTTCTGAGGGCTAAAGAGAAAAAGCTAAAGGCAAGGGAAGCAACCAAAGAGGAATACATGACAGTGTATTACATATATTAATCGATTGAAGAATACTATTTAATTTTAATTAAGAAAACAATGACTTTTATTTGTAAGAAGAAACACTTTTTAGTTAGATTTCACACACACACACGCACACAAAACAATTATATATGTGTCTTCCTTCCGTCATACGCAGACGTTATTTGTGTGTGTGTGTGTGTGTGTGTGTGTGTGCGTGTGTGTGCGTGTGTGTGTGTGTGTGTGTGTGTGCAACAAATTCTGTTTGCTGAAAAGATGTTCAATAAATAAAAATTATTGCAGCGTTTTAGTGGAATGCGCTGTGCTCTAAATTTCGACGCTTACACAGAGATTTATTTATTGTAAACACGACAATAAATTCGCTTTGTGTTTTGTTTATTTATTTTTTATCTGGCTTGCAGATCGTTAATTTCAAACAGTTGTGCTGTGTTGTTTTCTTTTTTTATTAGAAATATGTATCTGAGCTACGATTCCGCAGTTAGCTGTGTCTGGTTAATGTAGCGAGTGAATTTGTTGTTCTGAAGTCTCTCGCCCACCTCCTCTCTCCTTTGTCTGTCTGTCTGTCTGTCTTTTTCTCTTTGCCACCCCCTCTCTGTCTGTCTCCCTGTCTACCTGTCTGTCTGTCTCTCTCACACTCTCTCTCTCTCTCTCTCTCTCTTTCCTTTTTTTCATTTCGTCTACTCTTCCTCATTGTTGTATCATCTATGTGTACCTCATCTTGTGCATTCTTTTCTAAACAACAAATTAATATTTGGGATAAACCTTTCTCTTTTCCAATATCAATTAGAACTTTTGCAGTAGAAATTTTCTTTCGAAAACTTAACATCTGCATTCCATAGAATGACAAAAATGTTAACCCTTGGTTCATCTAACCATTCAACGATTTTAGGATTGTTAGTGATAGTTTCTTGTAAAAATCTTGATAGCCAACAATAATTCATCACTTCTTTAAACCATGGACTAGCTCTGGTTGTTTCGGGCAACTAGCCTGTCACATCTTTCAATCAAAATGATCCTCTCTAAATATGTTTCCCATCTAAAAGAGAGTTTTTCCATTACCACAGGGCTTGCCATAAAATAAATGTTTTAGTG
Organism: Magicicada septendecula; assembly: GCA_034769895.1. Taxonomy (NCBI): domain Eukaryota; kingdom Metazoa; phylum Arthropoda; class Insecta; order Hemiptera; family Cicadidae; genus Magicicada; species Magicicada septendecula. The sequence goes on from CM068370.1 coordinate 80,956,670, forward strand.
TGACAAGGAGTGCTTTTGTGGTGAGTATTCCTTAAATTTGTTTGTTTTAGTCACAAAAATTACTGAGAAATTTTATTATGATCACAAACGTCGTCTTAAGATGAATGATATTACAAATAGTGAGCCTGAGTTCATGAACATGACTTGATGCACGTCATGATGATCTCTGTGCTTACTAATAAAGTTCCTATATAATGTTATGTAAATATATAGCTGGACGTGAAGTAGGTCAGTTTCTGTTACGTGGTAACACAACAGACGTCTGCTATCAAAGCAGACACGTTTTTTGGACGTATTCTATCATAGGCCTACTTATTGCTATAGTGAATGTATAAGTGCAATATTTCTTCTTCTTTGCTTCAGTTGTTTAGACGTCTAGTTTTCCCGTTTTGGAAGTTCATCTTACCTTACCTACCTGGTTGTTCTTATTCTTCTTCGTCGTTAAAAAAGGACGATTTTTTTTAAGGTAAAGAGATTTGACGTACAGTTCATCAATATAAAACGAATCGTGTGACGCGCATGTATTACCTTTAGATAGACAGCGGCAGCAATTATTACATGTGCGTATAGAATGTGGGCTTCGCATAGAAGAAAGAATTTTCTTCGTCCTGTGAAGCTGTGGTAAGGTTTACAACAATGTATACGAGGTATGTTCAAAAAAAGACCGAACTTTTTGAATAACATATCAACTCGCACAAACAATGCGCTGCGACTCTGGTCGCGTCGGGCGATAGTTTTTTATAACAAACTGCCATTTATTCCGTTCCGCTACAAGCATTAGTCTTTGAGCTATATCAGATCGAGTGGGGATGTGCGCACACTGGCCGCCGGATTAGTGACAAAGTGATTACGAAGAACAACGAGTACGTATGAAACTTTGCGGCAAAATTAGGTTAACAATTTTACAGAGACATTCTTGTTGTTCAATTAAGCATATGCGGAGGCCTGCAGCAGCCGAACGATTATTTTAACCATTTTTATAGAGGCCAAAAACAATGGTCGGTGCAGATCAAAGAGATGTCGAAGATCATGCCAAGAGAGCTCGTTATGTGGTAATTGTAAATCATCGTTTAATTGCCGAGACTTTCTGAGAGAATGGGCATCCATACAAGATCGTAGTAATTAAATTTTGATAGAAAAACGTAAATGCATTGTATCACTGAAAAATTCTTACTGCGTTTCTTGACAAACGATCGAAAAAGACCCGTTTTGAAATCGGTCAGCAACTTCGTACCAGTGCAAATGGTAACGACATCTTTGGAATGCAATGGAAATTGCTCTGTAAAGATTTTACGAAGTTAGCAGCAAAATTTTATACACACCTTGTGTTAAGATCTTCATTCTCACTTCGTTATAAATCCGACGGGCGGTGTGTTCTCGTTCCCACTACAGCGTGTGTAGCTCGAAGACAGATTATATCACGACGGGACGGAGATAACGGCATTCCGGCGTCAAAAAACTGTCGCTAGCAGCTCTTAATTGTGAAGCTCGCTGTATGCGCTAGTTGACGTGTTACACAAATAGTTCTGTCCTTATTTGAACACACATCGTATATAAACGTGAAAGAGAGACAACGGTGATGCGCGTCATTCCGCCGTGTAACAGCACAGTGGAATGGTACTAAGCTACGTTATTGTCTTCCCTATGGTGTGACAGTTCTAAAGAGCTACCGAGGCCTATTCGAAATCGCTGATCGTTAGGCATGAAATCTACCACGGATGACACTATTTAGTGGTTGAAGGTCTGTCACGGCCGTGTTTCTCTTGTGACGGCATTGTAATAGTCTGAAGCTGAGTTAGTTTCCAATCCATATTCTCCTTACAACAAAACCCGTAAACAGTTCATGGAATTACTAACTTGCTATACGACACTAGATTAGCGGTCCTTCTTCTTCTTCTATGGCGTCACAGTTATAAGTCGAACCTTAGCCTCCATAATCATCCGCCTCCATTTTTACCTGTCCTTGGCGATCGATGTCCGTCGTTTTATTTTAAGTAAAGTATCAGCATCCCCCGTCATTGCGTCAATCCAGCGTGTCTTGGGTCTTCCGACAGGCCTTCTACCCTCGATTTGACTAAACAGTGCCTTCCTATGTGTTCGGTTACCTTCCATCCTAATGATGTGTCCTGCCCATTGCAATCTATACAGTCGCATTGGTGGTGGCCAGATCATTGTCTTTATACAGCTTGTATAGCTCCTCATCGTGACGCATTCTCCATATCCCATTGACTTGGATCGTTCCATATATTATCATCAAAATTCTCCTTTCAAAAGTATTGACTATGTTAGCGGCTTGTTTGTTCAGAGTCCAAGTCTCGCTGCCATATGTTATCACCGGTCTAATCATAACTTTATATAATGTGACCTTGGACTGATGGTGGATATTCCTTGTCTTGAATATAGATGTCAACGACGCATACGCTCTATTTGCGGCCTGTATCCTTTTCCTCATTTCATTTATTTCCTCATTGTCTTCTGCCATCCAACATCACAAATATTTAAACTGATTAACTATTTCCAGGTTTAGTGGTTCGTTTTCAAACTGTTCAGGTTTTCTTCCGAGTGGTGATAAAACCTTCGATTTATCTGTATTAACCTGTAATCCTACGATATTAGCGGTTATGAGGTTTCTATATTTGTTGTATATGCACATAAACGACATAACGTAAGCAATTTGGAATTGACAGCGAAACACTGCACAGTAACGTGTTAACACACAAACTGGCAGAACGCTATGATGTGCTGCAGTCTGCTCGTGACACGACGTATAACAAATTGCCTATTGCCCGCCGTGTACAATACTGCTTTGTACCGCAACAAGTAGCAGCTATGTACGCCCACTCCAACGCTTATTGTTGTTCCGTTAGCGTAGGCTCTTAACGTTGACAGTGACATGTACAATCTCTGTTTGGTTCCTCATTTGTCTTATATTCCATTTATTTTTGACCAACAAAATTGCACTGATGCACACCACTATAGAAAAATTCCCGATTAGCGCTTTCCAGCTTCACAGGTCATCATCATTTTTCCCATCTTATGATGAACTGTGAAGCTTGAAAACGCTAATCGGGAATTTTTTGTGTAGTGCTCCGCAATTTTTTGTTTATGTTTATAAACATTAACACAACTTTTTTTTTGTATCGCCCATCTAAGGGCCACATGCCAATTTAAATTCTTTATTCTTTGTTCTTTTCTTTTTCTCCAATATTCTTTCATCTTTTCACTGTGTCTCTTCTTCCTGTCTTCAGTCCGCTTTGAACCTCCGTTTTTCTCTCTCCTACCCTGGACCCCTTCCACTTTTAACACTTTTGCCCGAAAAACGTCTCTTTCAATTGTTTTTCCTGCGTTTATATTATTTTTTTCATAAATCCTTTTGGACTTCTTTAATCCAACTTGATGTTGACTTCTCCCCCCACAGGTATTTGAAGATCTGTTTTATTAACCTATTGTCGTCCATTCTATATAAGTGTCCAAAAAATAATACTCTTCTTTTTATCATTGTTTCTGTTATATTTTCTATACTTTGATATTTCATCATTACTTCTTAATTTCCAACCATCTGAAATTTTTCGTGGGCCTAATAATTTCCTAATAATTCGTCTTTCCAATATTTCTAGTTTGTCTAAATTATAATTCAATGCTAGACATTCACTTGCATATAAGCATTCCGGCTTCACTACTGTACTGTAATGCCTTATTTTCGCATTTTTAGATATGCACTTTTTATGTAAATGTCTTTAGTTATACCATATGGTCTTTCCATTTTATGAATCCTTTCTTCTGTAGCAGATTTTTCTAAACCATTCTCTTGAATTATTTCCCCTAGATACTTGAATTTCTAACCCTCTCTATTCGACCAATATCTGTTACCAAGAATTTTTAATGCGCATTTTTAATATTCGTGAGAAATTTGTTTTTTTCTGCAGAAGTTCTTAAGCCTGTTCTACTGGCTATGTCCTCTAAAAAATTAACTTGTGTTTCTGCAGGTGTCAGATGTTCAGAAAGTATAGCAAAGTCATCTGCGAATGCCAAACAGTTTATTTCAATACGTTTGTTCCTTGTTCCCAACATGATTGGTGATATTTTGCATTCCTTTAATTTTTCATTCCAACATTCCTTTACTTTGTCCATTAACACAACTTTATCAATTAAACATTTGTTTTTGGTTAAGATATGATACGAGACATCCAAGTACTGCGATCTAACGAAATAAATATTTTAATCATAGCAACTGAGCAGAATAAATTATATGCCTTAATTTGCAACTTATATTGGAAATATTGGAATATTGGAAATAACAGGAAATTGGGTATTCCTCCAGGTCCAGGATACTTATTATTTATTGCGACCTTAACTTCTCGTAGCTACAAGTCGATGGTGTTATCTTCACTCAGCCCTCTTCTTCACCTTATTTGCTATATAGTGTACAACTATATTATGCCATTATAAGACTTTACTTTCATTTCGTACTTTCCAGAAGAATTTTGAGTACTCAACACGACTTATAATTTCTTGTTCGCACCGAGAGATACTAGTATCTGTAAGCATGTTTCCTTCCGCATCTCATTATTTTCTCGCTTTCTTCGATATTATTCTAATCATTTTCTAAGTGTATTTAAGTCCTTTAAATTTTTTAACTGGCCTTTGAAGCGGCTATATCGTTAGGAAAACAAATCTTCTCTTTCCTTGGGCTATGCAATGTCCGAACAGAAATAACAATTATCAGCGTGTCTAGCTCTTCATTACCTTGGAGTTAAGTTATCGTATAGTATCATTAGAGATGTTTATGACAATATAAAAAATTTAATGAAACATATGGAACGACTGAAATTTTTTGTGTGGCACAATGTGTAAATGGCTCAAACGCCCTCCACAGAATAAGCAAATTAAAATCCTGCAACGTTGTGACAGTTCCCGGAGTTCCAGCGTGTGGTTTTGGATCTTAACTGTCGCACAAACGAAAGGAAGGTGTAATAGCGGAAAAGAAAATTTTGTGTTACGCTACCGAGTACGCCTTACTACGTGAAGAAAACAAAGATGTCCGGAAAGAATTTAGTATATCCAGTTTAAACGAGACAATCTCCGAGTGAGGTTAGGAGCTGCGATGCCGCGTTCAGAGCTCAGGTGCACTCCCGCCCGGAGACATGGATGACCATCTGTTGGGTTTTCGGTGATTCCTCCTACCGGCCGAGGAGACTATCTCCGAATATATATGTCTTCGGTATCATAATTTAGACCGAATATATAACAAAAAATTTAAAGTAGGCCTTCTCGCTTGAAAGTAGACATCGCTTGAAAAACGTAGTGTCGGACAATCTAGAAAGCGGTGGTCAGATCAGTTTTCATACCTTCTGAATCAGGGTCGTGTCATAATCCTTGAAGCCGATTAATTATTATTACTATTGTAGGCCATGTTGGTTATTTGTATCTAAGAATTTAATACAAAACCGTTGTATTTTCTTTCAAACGTTCTTTACTTTCTTTGGTCATATAAACGGGTTTATGTTTTCAAGCATTTTTTGATACTCGTAATTTTGTGTTCGTTGTTTTATCCACGTCTTCTAATTCTTCTATGAATAATTCCATGAAACCTAGTCCGAGTGAGGCTAGGTTGTTTTTGTACTTTTGTTGTTCTTTAGCTGTAGATTCGCCATGTAAATTTTATACGTCGTCCTCGTTTGTCAAAAGAGGACAGTAGCGGGTAGTAAAACAAACCACGGTGATTGACTTATCAGGGAAAACGTAAACGTGAATTACTTTGAGCAATCAGTAAGGGTTGCGGAGGACAGCCAGCGCAGGTATCACGTACGCCCACCACCGCAGTATGCCGCTCACTGTTTTGAATAGTAAACAGGGCTGAGTCGTGATTATTGAAAAAGCTGAACCAAACCTAGCGACGTCGTCGGCAGTCCCGCACACACGTAAACGCCAATATAAAACCCACCCCAACCCTAACACACACACACCTTTGTCAAGTAAGGAAATGTCTCTCTCGTTCTACGTCCTCGTTACCGATTCCCGAGAAAAACGAGTTATTCAATTTTTTTTTCTTTGGTAGTGTAAATGTCAGTTCGACTAAATTACAAGTTTATTTTCACAGATATGTATCGTTATTCGTGACGGATGTTGGTTAAACATTCTGTCTGTCTGTCTGTCTGTCTGTATGTCTGTCTCTCTGTCTCTGTCTGTCTGTCTGTCTGTCTCTCTCTCTCTCTCTCTCTCTCTCTCTCTCTCTCTCTCTCTCTCTCTCTCTCTCTTTCTCTCTCTCTCTCTCTCTCTCTCTCTCTCTCTCTCTCTCTCTCTCTCTCTCTCTCTCTCTCTCCCCCCCCCCAATATTACCGACAAAACAGCTACTTAAGTAAATAAACATTAAAACAGTCGTTGATTAATCGAATGAAATCGATTACCCGTTATTTTACATTTGAATCGAACAATCTCCAGTGTTTATTGCATGTGTGGCCAAATTAGTATAAAGAAATATATAAATCTAATTGGCCACACATGCAATAAACACTGGACAAAATTCCCAGACATAACCAACATGACACTAACAAAACACATACCACACAAAGGTACCATAATGAACATTTGGGAGAATTTACAAATATACAAACATAAAACGCAAAGCAAACTAATACCTGAACAAATATACAAATCAGTACAAAACACGACACAATTTCTAAACACTCAACATCGAAAATGCACAAAATACTAATATATACACCACAATCACACACAATAATACCAATTTAAACTTTTATTTTATACGAAATAGAAATGTAGGGTGTTGTAAATGTAAAAGTGTTGTAATCTTGTGTCGGGCGTTACCTCCGCGCACTTTTGTTACTTACTCTGTTGACTGGATCCTCTGCAGTGATGTAGTCCTGTAATACAACTTAAAACTATGCTTTTGTGGGCGCCACTTGGAAACGTTTGTTCCAAGAAAAAATTAAATGTGATTGATAAAATTTTTAAATCTTTGAAAAAATTTAAACAAGTCAGTTTAGCTTTGAAAAATCAGTTAAGTTTAATGGTTCTTTAAAAACAACAAACAAATCGTCTGAAGGACTATATTCATAAAAATTATAAAATTGCAGAGAAAAAATTTTACAAGTTATTATTATTGACAATTTTTTTATATGTCCAATCAAGTATCGGCTAGTATAATTCAGATTCTGACTCAGTTGACAAGCATGAGTTTAATATATGAAAAAACTTTAATCTCAGGACGTGACTCCTTTGAACTACCAAGACATATCAATTAGATGCCTTACAAGAAAAAAAGTAAAAACTAAGTGATTTGAAGATGTATGTGTGGCGTGTAAAGTACAACTGTGTGATAAATGTAACCAGGTAACAATGATTTTAATTTTGGTAACTCACGTTCCAATGGTCGTTTATTCTCTCACTGGACACTTCCTTCGGGTAGTTTCTCGATCTCGCCTCTTCGGGTGTACACTGAATCTATTTAAAGTCAATTTTTTCGATCGTTACTTTTTCCGCACTTTTTGTCAAAACGTTTGGCAGTAAAATCTCGTTCAAACGCCGCCACTACGAATCATCTGCTTAGCGTTGATTCAGAAATCTGCCACCGCAGCGCTGACTCCCATGCAGTTTTGAGGAAGGCTCAGTGTATTGTTTTGTTTACGTTCGGGGGAATTATTTGTCACGTTAGTCAGTCAATGCGAACACAGCAGAATTCGTTCTCTATTAAATGTTGGGACCCTCCTGGGCCGTCGACGTTCTGGCTGCGTGCTTTCTATTAGAATTTGCCGTATCGCTGCTCTATTTCAGCGATACTTTTTGGCGACTCTCGTTGAGGTTAAGTCAGTCGGTTATGTCTATGTACGGGAAAAGCCTTCCTGCCGTGTCTTGTCGATTTTTCGCCTCTCGGTTTCGCCTTAGCTGCGTTGATCAGTGTTGTGCGAGATGCATCAATTCTGGAGTTCAGTCTTCAAGTGTTTTTTGGTCAAATTTTGTCTCGCTTTTATACTAAATCGGGATGACTGTTTTCGTCGACTTCCGGTATATTTGTGTAAAATTCTTTCTAGATTGTTCGAGAATAAACGAAATGGAATGTCATAGAACAATTTTCACTTCCGTAGAAGCTTTTAGAACGAATTTCTTATTCTTCATACAATGGATATTTCAAAATTTACACTGGTATTTATCAAACAGTTTCACATTAGTACTTACAATTTGTATGCCATTAATGTATTTAAATTCCTTGTTTTTAACTGAATCTAGCGATACTAAATATGATTGGTATCTAATTAACTTAAGTCTAAAAAACATTACAATTTACAACCCTCACCTTGAGTTGTAGTCATTAAAAACTCAATATTTATAATAAAAATTGTTGTGGAGTTATAAAGTTCCCTTCACAAGCTGGACATCTACTACTACTACTCTCCTACAACAAAATAAACAAATTTTAACATCAATAAAACACAAATAAATACAATTTTATATGGCCTCTGCTCATGGCCTAAATTCTTGTCAGTTTTCTAATACAATGATTAGTCTTTTTCCTTAATATATGTGTTATTTCACCACTATACACACAGAGTTTATTATTTTGTCTATCTTTTGTGATACCTGGTTACTTTGTACATATTTTATATTTATCACAAGATGACATAGCATCATTGATTGTCTTGAGATGTCATTTTTTTATGGTGTGACAAATCTCACTCTAAATAGTTAAATTCTTTTAGAATTGATTTTACTTTCAACTGAGTTTATTTCTTATTAAGGTATTTTGATGTATTGTACCTTTCTATCTTATTTTTGTTAGTATTATGTAAGTATTTTAGCCAGATATGATTATTTTGTACTGGATAATTGGCTTCAGCCATACATGGTATAAGTAAATATTTTGCTGACTTGACTATTACAATGTTAAAGTTGGTCAGGTATATTAGTATAGTTGCTTTATATCATATTACAGCTTTCTAATACAATTTGGTTGCATTTTGACAACATTAAATTCATAAATTATACAATATTAGATGCCTATTACATGTTTTTAGTTAACACTGTTTTTGGCTATTTTGGCTGCTTTTTATTCATTTGACAGCTTCTTTTATTTAAGATAAATTGTTCACTATTGTCTGCTTGACAATTACATATAGTTTTTATTTAAATCTGATAATAATTAATTTTTTCATGAAATCTTGGTGTATGGTCTCAAATCCAACACATTAATATTTTTTGTCATTGCAAATATACAATTTTTATTTTAACTTAAACTCTTTCTAATAATGTATTTAAGTCATTTAATACATTTATTTTATTTACATCACATAATATAATGATGGATCATGTCCATTTATTCACAAAAAATAGTTTTTAATACTATATTCATAGTTATAAAACTTAATAATTATTGACTTTATTCTGGTGGATTCTGACATTATTTCTCTCTCTTATAGTGTCTTATGGTTTTTTCACTCTTATTCACTTTAATAATATATATGGGGTTTTGTCTTAGTCATAGTTTGGTCGTTTTTTCAAGTTGATAGAAATAATTATTATACAAAATTACACAATTTTTTGGGACTACTTGGGTTCGATACTGTTCACTTCACTTTCCTCCTATGCTAACTTACTATATAAATGATTTCTTTTTATGGAACGTTCTGTGACGCTACATATGCCTCACCGTTAAAGTTGATAATTTTGGAAAAACATATCTTTGGTTTTGATGAAATTATCATCTCTATAATAACCCTTTATTAGCTTCTTTATATCTCATTCTTTTATCTTATAATTAAATTCCTGTACTACTCCTTTAATATATTAATCCAACTCAATATTCCTAGTTCGTTCTTTGTCGTATCACCTATTCCTTTCCTTTTTACCTTGATGTCTTATAATTAATCTTTGATATAATTCCCTACATTTCCCTAACTTACATAGAGGGTTGGGAGTCAGAGTGGCTCGCTATGGCATACATTCTCTGTCCCTTCCTGTCTATAACTACTGAAATCAGAGGCAACACATCCCTGTTCAGAAAATAATAATTGCACCTTTGCAACAAATAATAATAATAATAATAATAAAAAAATACAATATTCAAAGATCATAGGCTCCTACACATAAATTCCCTTTCTTAAACTATTCTGATTAATTCACAATTATATTAATATATCGTTCTCCCCAGGTTAAAATTATCGTTTAAAATCATTCAATGTTAATAGCTATATTCATATTCATCATTACCTCCTTATGTAACACACTGTTTTCCCTTTTTTTTTTTTTTTTTTTATTTTCCTTTATCATTTCCATTTAGTATCAAATATATGACAGTATTTCTCCTTCTTTTCTCCTTTACTAAGTGTCCATCTTGTAATATTTATTAATAATAATCTCTCTCCTTCTCTAAGTACGGGTAAGCTGGTAAATATACGTTGCTCGTAATATTTATTAATAACAATCTCTCTCCTTCTCTAAGTACGGGTAAGCTGGTAAATATACGTTGACTTGGCTATTGGAAATAAATCTATATTTTATATATATATATATATATCTTTATGCCTTTGGTGTAAGGTGTCCTTCTCGTAATATTTATTTATAATAATCATAATACAATAATATTTATATTTATTTAAAAATCTCTATCTCCTTTCTAATTATGGCTAAGTTAAAAAATTCACGTTGACATGTTTAGTCAAGGTACCTTCTCTATGATGCTGTATTTGACTTGGGTCTTTGGTCATGGTACTAGGTTACTGATTGCGTATTCGACTTGCGATTTTTTAATCATGGTACTTTTTTAATGAAGTCTGGTTATACGTTCCTTTTACCTTGTTCCTAATTGTGTCAGTTACCTCGTAGGTATTGTTTTTATTATCTCTGGTTATCGTGAAAGGCCCTGTATATAAGAGTAGTAATTTCCTCGTTATGCCTTGTATAGCACTGGGCAATTCTCTATTTTTAACTAACACCTTTTCACCTACCTCATATTTAATTGCCTTAGGCTGTGATTTGATATATTTTTTCCGCTGCTGTTCCGTTTTTTCTAACACCTTATTATAAAATTTTGCCCCTTCAAATTGGTATGCGGGTTCGTCGGGAAAATTAATAATTTCTTTTATCTCTCGTGGTGGGGGTCTTTCGAACATAACCGTGTATGGCGACATCTCGATGGTATTGTGATGCGAGAAATTGAGGAAATCCTCGGTAGAGGCTACATATTCATGCCATCTTTTCTGCTCGTTATGGCAGTATGTTCTTAGTAACCGTCCTACCTCCCTTAACACTCTCTCGGCTGGGTTACTATTCGGGTGATATACGGACGTCTTGTACGTTTTTATTCCGTGTTCTCCCAAGCTTTCCTTCCAAAGTTTTCCCCTAAACTGAGTACCGTGGTCCGTAATTATAGAATACGGTCGGCCCACTTCCATTATATAACGCTTGATTATTATGTCTATTATTTTCCTGGTCGTTGCCCTAGTTATTGGGTATAGCTTTGTATACTTGCTAAAGTGGTCGAAAATGATTACGATAAATTTATATCGGTGTCTCCCACCGCTGCGTGGAAAGGGTCCGCAGATATCGAGAAATACCTTTTCCAATTTTTCGGTAGATAATATGGGTATCATGACCCCTTCCTTCCTCTCGTTATCACACTTTACTTTTTGACAAATATCACACGACCGTATCGCCAGTTGCACCTTCTTATTCATCCCCTTGATGTATGTTTGCTCTTCCAATGCCTTCCCTACTTTAAAGGCACCCATATGTCCGTACCTCTCGTGATAGTCGATTATTAGCGGTCTCTCTATCGCTGGTGGAATTACTAATTTCCAACTCTCCTGGTGCGGGGTAATCCTAATAAATAAAGTGTCATCGTGAATACAATAAAATCTGTTTATGACCTCATCGCCTTCCTGTACCCTTTTTCTAATATCTCCTAATTTCGGATCGGCCTCTTGTTGTGACTTTATTTCGTGCAAAATATTTTTTAAATCCTCCCTGTTCTTAATAATGTGATAAACCTTGGCTAATTGTTCCTTTTCGCCGTCAAAGGTTTGGTCTGGTATATTGACGCGAGATAAGACGTCGGCGGCTACGTTCTGTTTGCCGGGTATATATTCCCATGTGATATTGTACTCTTGCAAGGCCAAAACCCATCTAGTCAGCCTCCCGTGGTTCAGTTTACAATGCTTTAAAAATGATATAGATTTGTGGTCGCTTCTAACGGTTATGGGGTACCCTAATATATATGTCCTGAATTTACCGCATGCGAAAACTACACTCAACAGTTCTTTTTCGGTAGTATTGTAGTTTCTTTCGCAACTGTTCAGCACGCGGCTAGCAAAGCTAATTACTAAATGGTTACCGTCCTGATCTTCCTGATAGAGGGCTGCACCTAAACTCACGTTACTGGCATCGCAGTTTAGAAAAAATTGTTTTGTAAAGTCGGGATGATGCAACATTACTGTTTCTAAAAACTTTTCCTTTATGATATTGAGCACTCCATCTTGCTCTGGTCCCCAAGTCCATTTGTCTTTAGCTGATAACTGCTTTTGGAACCTGGCAGTTAATTCTGAGTAATTGGACCGAAACTTTCTGTAATAGTTGCAGATTCCTAAAAATGACTGCAGCTGTTTCCTATTCTTTGGGGTGGGGAACTTCTGTATGGCCTCTACCTTTTCTTTGGATGGAGTAATCCCTTGTTCTGTTAAATTAAATCCTAAAAATTTCACCTCATTTGCTATGAATTGGGACTTGTCTAATTTGAGGGTGATATTATTCTCCGATAATTTCTGTAGCACCTGTTCAACCCTATTACAATGGTCGTCCCAATTCGCTGAAGTTACCAGTAGGTCGTCGACGTACACTGTCGTAAACTTCAGTACTTCCTGCCCCAATATTCTGTCCATTATCTTTACAAACACCGCCACAGAATTTATTAAGCCAAAAGGTAACCGCTTAAACTGATAGTTTCTGCCCTCGAATATGAATGCCATATACTTCCTACTATCAGGGTGGAGTTCTATCTGCCAGTAACCGCATACCGTATCCCATGAGCTTATATATCTGATTCCGTGGAACTTTTTTAATATCTCCTCTATCTCCCCAGGTGAAGTGCGGTCGTTAACAATCATTTTGTTAATCTCCCTAGCATCGAGACATATACGTACCTTTCCGTTCTTTTTTGGCACCGCTATGATTGGGCTGGTAAAGGGCGAATGGCTATACTCGATTATGTCGTCCTCTATCATCCTGTTCAATTCTTCCCTGACTTCGTTCTTTAGCGAGTATGCGATCGGGTACGATTTCCTGTTAAATTCCACCGGAGTTTTAAATTTTATGGTGCACTGATAATCTCTGGCTTTGCCTGGAGCGTTCGAGAATATGTGTTTATAATGGTTGTATACCTCGACCAATTGTTCTGCCTGTTTTTCGCTGACCAGACCCCTTGCTTTCGTCCTTTGGAAATCCCGTATTTCTTCTAATTTTTCTAACCACAACTCTGGGTTTTCCTCCTGATATAATGGCATATTGATTGGACGATCGGTACAATAATAATGGTTCACTATCGCTTGATAAGGTGTATCGTCTGTACCACTTCCTTGGACATCGATTAAATTACTGGTCCAAATCCCCTTGTTAGTCTTAAAAGTTATCACCTTACTTTCCAAATCTATCACAGCATTGTATGGCCTAAGTATATCGCAGCCTATTAGTATACTCATGGGTAAATTACTCGCCACTAATAACCCTATTGGTATTGTTACCCCATTACTAGTCATCTCTAATGACACCTGTTTCTTTATTGATTTATTTTGCCTCCCCGTTGCTCCGACTAAAACAATGTTATTTATCGGTAGAGTGGGTATTGGTAAATTACTATTTTGTTTAATCCGCTCTAACTCAATGCTATCAATAAGTGACACATTTGACCCCGTGTCAATGAGTAGTATCGCTTCTATGCCATTGATATATGCTTTAATCTGCACGATACTATTATTCCCTTGGTTACTATTTTTAATGATATCGTCACCTTCTTCTAATAACTCCTCTCTAATATCCTTAAGGTAATTATTTATTCTTAATATAGTCCCGTCTTTGTCCTGTCTATGTTCGTCGTTTGTCACCCCATAATATTGGTTCAGTGAAGGGCGGTTTTCCTTTTTCACTGCCGCGTTTAGTTTAAATGAGCCACTGTCTCATTGGCCCGGTCTCCTGGAACATTGGGTTGCTGACCCGTCTGTGTTTCCTGCCTGACCTCGGGATTACCGTTAATAGGTTGGCTATTCGCCGCGTTACCCTGGCTAGCTGGCGCCTGTTGTGGGTAAAACATGTAAGTGGGTACATTAGGTGGATATGGCCGTCGGTTATTGGCCATTGTATAATTTACCTGGGGCCTGTACTCATTTTGGTTTCTCCTATCGCTTCCTCCTTGGTTTCCCCCGTTGCGATAACCATTACGTTGACCAAAATTACTTCCTCTATAATTATTCCCGCGGTAACCGTTTCCCTGGTGGAAGTTCCTACCGTAGTTATTCCCGGTGTAATTACCTCTGTTTGGTCTCGGATAGTTGCGGTTAATTGGGCCCTGAGTGGTATCATTTCGGCCGTTTGGTGGGATATTATTATTCTGATTATTGGTGCTTAGATTATTACCGTTCCCACCTCCATTCCGGTTTGGTCCGTTATTATTGTTGTTGTACTCTACCTTACGATTGGGGGGTTGGTAATCCTGGAACCTTCCTGTGGATTCGCAATTTTCCAATAATTTGGCCAGATCGGCTATTTTGCTAATTTGTTGGTATAATTGGGCATCCTTGATCCCATAGCTGTAATGTCCAGCTAACTGCCTCACCAAACATTCTTCTGGGATCGGCGGTATCAACTTCCGTGCTAAACATACCTTTCCCAGGAAATAAGACGTCGGGGATTGTCCATAGGACGCGTCGTATTTGCCATAGAAAATGTCCATTCTTACCCTGTTTTGTGCGGTCTCTGACCAATACTTTTCCTTAAATTGGCGTTTAAATTCTGCTAAATTTGTTATTTCTGGTCGCACCGCTATCCACCAGTTATCCTTAGTATTTTTAAACGTCTCGTCAAGCATCTCTCTTATCCTGTCCCACCTTGTTTCTCTACTTCTCCCAATAACCTCCTCCATTCTTTCCAAAAATTCCATTGGGTTTCGTCGGTAGTCCTGGAAGTTGATTACTTCCCTGTTTTCACCATGACACGTATGAGTGTTTAGTATTGGTGTGTCTCTCAGCGCCTCTAATCTTTCCTGCAGGTTTTTCTCTCTCTGGTCTATTCCCAGTATACTATTTTTGTTAGTTTTTATTTGTTCATCCAGCCTGTTAGCGATGTCATATGTTTCCTGCATCCTCTCGCTAACGTCTTTCTGGACTTCCTGCATGATGGCGTCTTGGTTCTGCCTTACCTTGTTTTCGAGATTTCTAACATCTTGTTTGGTCTCTACTGTTTGCTCCTCTATACTTTCGAAACGTGTATTGTTTCCCTCCCGTAACCTTTCCAATTGTTTCTCCATGTTTTCGACCTTCCTGTCACTATCGACCTTATTATCATCGATCCTTTTGTTTACTATTTCGTATTTTATGCTAATTTCTTTTTTCAGGGACTCTATGCTTCCTTTTATTTCCTCCTTATCTTCCTGTCTGTTTTTATTCATGGATTCTATTATTTCCGCCTTGTCTTCCTGTCTATTTTTATTCATTTCTTCCATTTTTTGGAGCATCTGCTCATTATTATTTTTGTTTGTTTCTTCCATTTTTTGGAACATTTGCTCATTACTTTTTTTATTATTTTCGTTCATATCTTCCATTTTTTGGAGCATCATCATTAATATATTCGCGTCAGCACCCCCTGTTATTTTTTCTGGTTCGGGTTTCTCTGTCTGTTCTACCATTTGTATGGGTTCTTCTCCCGTTTGTTCTTCTAATTCCTCTGCCGTTTGTACCGGTCTTTCCATTTCTAGTGTGGGCGGTTCTAATTCTGTTTCCTCGACCTGTACTGCCTCTCCGTCTTCCACACTTAACTCGGGTTCCGCAGTCTTCTTCACCTTCTTTCCCTTTGGTTGCGGCATTTTAATATGTTGGTAGTTGCCGGGCTTGTTCCGTCTTTTTCAAGCCTCACTAGTTGGGCTGCCAATTTATAACAAAAAGAAATGGGTGTAAGTAATGTGTATGTGTTGTAATGTGTCGGGCGTTACCTCCGCGCACTTTTGTTACTTACTCTGTTGACTGGATCCTCTGCAGTGATGTAGTCCTGTAATACAACTTAAAACTATGCTTTTGTGGGCGCCACTTGGAAACGTTTGTTCCAAGAAAAAATTAAATGTGATTGATAAAATTTTTAAATCTATGAAAAAATTTAAACAAGTCAGTTTAGCTTTGAAAAATCAGTTAAGTTTAATGGTTCTTTAAAAACAACAAACAAATCGTCTGAAGGACTATCATTCATAAAAATTATAAAATTGCAGAGAAAAAATTTTACAAGTTATTATTATTGACAATTTTTTTATATGTCCAATCAAGTATCGGCTAGTATAATTCAGATTCTGACTCAGTTGACAAGCATGAGTTTAATATATGAAAAAACTTTAATCTCAGGACGTGACTCCTTTGAACTACCAAGACATATCAATTAGATGCCTTACAAGAAAAAAAACTAAGTGATTTGAAGATGTATGTGTGGCGTGTAAAGTACAACTGTGTGATAAATGTAACCAGGTAACAATGATTTTAATTTTGGTAACTCACGTTCCAATGGTCGTTTATTCTCTCACTGGACACTTCCTTCGGGTAGTCTCTCGATCTCGCCTCTTCGGGTGTACACTGAATCTATTTAAAGTCAATTTTTTCGATCGTTACTTTTTCCGCACTTTTTGTCAAAACGTTTGGCAGTAAAATCTCGTTCAAACGCCGCCACTACGAATCATCTGCTTAGCGTTGATTCAGAAATCTGCCACCGCAGCGCTGACTCCCATGCAGTTTTGAGGAAGGCTCAGTGTATTGTTTTGTTTACGTTCGGGGGAATTATTTGTCACGTTAGTCAGTCAATGCGAACACAGCAGAATTCGTTCTCTATTAAATGTTGGGACCCTCCTGGGCCGTCGACGTTCTGGCTGCGTGCTTTCTATTAGAATTTGCCGTATCGCTGCTCTATTTCAGCGATACTTTTTGGCGACTCTCGTTGAGGTTAAGTCAGTCGGTTATGTCTATGTACGGGAAAAGCCTTCCTGCCGTGTCTTGTCGATTTTTCGCCTCTCGGTTTCGCCTTAGCTGCGTTGATCAGTGTTGTGCGAGATGCATCAATTCTGGAGTTCAGTCTTCAAGTGTTTTTTGGTCAAATTTTGTCTCGCTTTTATACTAAATCGGGATGACTGTTTTCGTCGACTTCCGGTATATTTGTGTAAAATTCTTTCTAGATTGTTCGAGAATAAACGAAATGGAATGTCATAGAACAATTTTCACTTCCGTAGAAGCTTTTAGAACGAATTTCTTATTCTTCATACAATGGATATTTCAAAATTTACACTGGTATTTATCAAACAGTTTCACATTAGTACTTACAATTTGTATGCCATTAATGTATTTAAATTCCTTGTTTTTAACTGAATCTAGCGATACTAAATATGATTGGTATCTAATTAACTTAAGTCTAAAAAACATTACAATTTACAACCCTCACCTTGAGTTGTAGTCATTAAAAACTCAATATTTATAATAAAAATTGTTGTGGAGTTATAAAGTTCCCTTCACAAGCTGGACATCTACTACTACTACTCTCCTACAACAAAATAAACAAATTTTAACATCAATAAAACACAAATAAATACAATTTTATATGGCCTCTGCTCATGGCCTAAATTCTTGTCAGTTTTCTAATACAATGATTAGTCTTTTTCCTTAATATATGTGTTATTTCACCACTATACACACAGAGTTTATTATTTTGTCTATCTTTTGTGATACCTGGTTACTTTGTACATATTTTATATTTATCACAAGATGACATAGCATCATTGATTGTCTTGAGATGTCATTTTTTTATGGTGTGACAAATCTCACTCTAAATAGTTAAATTCTTTTAGAATTGATTTTACTTTCAACTGAGTTTATTTCTTATTAAGGTATTTTGATGTATTGTACCTTTCTATCTTATTTTTGTTAGTATTATGTAAGTATTTTAGCCAGATATGATTATTTTGTACTGGATAATTGGCTTCAGCCATACATGGTATAAGTAAATATTTTGCTGACTTGACTATTACAATGTTAAAGTTGGTCAGGTATATTAGTATAGTTGCTTTATATCATATTACAGCTTTCTAATACAATTTGGTTGCATTTTGACAACATTAAATTCATAAATTATACAATATTAGATGCCTATTACATGTTTTTAGTTAACACTGTTTTTGGCTATTTTGGCTGCTTTTTATTCATTTGACAGCTTCTTTTATTTAAGATAAATTGTTCACTATTGTCTGCTTGACAATTACATATAGTTTTTATTTAAATCTGATAATAATTAATTTTTTCATGAAATCTTGGTGTATGGTCTCAAATCCAACACATTAATATTTTTTGTCATTGCAAATATACAATTTTTATTTTAACTTAAACTCTTTCTAATAATGTATTTAAGTCATTTAATACATTTATTTTATTTACATCACATAATATAATGATGGATCATGTCCATTTATTCACAAAAAAATAGTTTTTAATACTATATTCATAGTTATAAAACTTAATAATTATTGACTTTATTCTGGTGGATTCTGACATTATTTCTCTCTCTTATAGTGTCTTATGGTTTTTTCACTCTTATTCACTTTAATAATATATATGGGGTTTTGTCTTAGTCATAGTTTGGTCGTTTTTTCAAGTTGATAGAAATAATTATTATACAAAATTACACAATTTTTTGGGACTACTTGGGTTCGATACTGTTCACTTCACTTTCCTCCTATGCTAACTTACTATATAAATGATTTCTTTTTATGGAACGTTCTGTGACGCTACAATTTGAACACACATCGTATATAAACGTGAAAGAGAGACAACGGTGATGCGCGTCATTCCGCCGTGTAACAGCACAGTGGAATGGTACTAAGCTACGTTATTGTCTTCCCTATGGTGTGACAGTTCTAAAGAGCTACCGAGGCCTATTCGAAATCGCTGATCGTTAGGCATGAATTCTACCACGGATGACACTATTTAGTGGTTGAAGGTCTGTCACGGCCGTGTTTCTCTTGTGACGGCATTGTAATAGTCTGAAGCTGAGTTAGTTTCCAATCCATATTCTCCTTACAACAAAACCCGTAAACAGTTCATGGAATTACTAACTTGCTATACGACACTAGATTAGCGGTCCTTCTTCTTCTTCTATGGCGTCACAGTTATAAGTCGAACCTTAGCCTCCATAATCATCCGCCTCCATTTTTACCTGTCCTTGGCGATCGATGCCCGTCGTTTTATTTTAAGTAAAGTATCAGCATCCCCCGTCACTGCGTCAATCCAGCGTGTCTTGGGTCTTCCGACAGGCCTTCTACCCTCGATTTGACTAAACAGTGCCTTCCTATGTGTTCGGTTACCTTCCATCCTAATGATGTGTCCTGCCCATTGCAATCTATACAGTCGCATTGGTGGTGGCCAGATCATTGTCTTTATACAGCTTGTATAGCTCCTCATCGTGACGCATTCTCCATATCCCATTGACTTGGATCGTTCCATATATTATCATCAAAATTCTCCTTTCAAAAGTATTGACTATGTTAGCGGCTTGTTTGTTCAGAGTCCAAGTCTCACTGCCATATGTTATCACCGGTCTAATCATAACTTTATATAATGTGACCTTGGACTGATGGTGGATATTCCTTGTCTTGAATATAGATGTCAACGACGCATACGCTCTATTTGCGGCCTGTATCCTTTTCCTCATTTCATTTATTTCCTCATTGTCTTCTGCCATCCAACATCACAAATATTTAAACTGATTAACTATTTCCAGGTTTAGTGGTTCGTTTTCAAACTGTTCAGGTTTTCTTCCGAGTGGTGATAAAACCTTCGATTTATCTGTATTAACCTGTAATCCTACGATATTAGCGGTTATGAGGTTTCTATATTTGTTGTATATGCACATAAACGACATAACGTAAGCAATTTGGAATTGACAGCGAAACACTGCACAGTAACGTGTTAACACACAAACTGGCAGAACGCTATGATGTGCTGCAGTCTGCTCGTGACACGACGTATAACAAATTGCCTATTGCCCGCCGTGTACAATACTGCTTTGTACCGCAACAAGTAGCAGCTATGTACGCCCACTCCAACGCTTATTGTTGTTCAGTTAGC
The DNA here is from genome assembly GCA_034769895.1 of Magicicada septendecula. Lineage (NCBI taxonomy): Eukaryota > Metazoa > Arthropoda > Insecta > Hemiptera > Cicadidae > Magicicada > Magicicada septendecula. The sequence goes on from CM068370.1 coordinate 80,977,033, forward strand.
GTAGGCTCTTAACGTTGACAGTGACATGTACAATCTCTGTTTGGTTCCTCATTTGTCTTATATTTCATTTATTTTTGACCAACAAAATTGCACTGATGCACACCACTATAGAAAAATTCCCGATTAGCGCTTTCCAGCTTCACAGGTCATCATCATTTTTCCCATCTTATGATGAACTGTGAAGCTTGAAAACGCTAATCGGGAATTTTTTGTGTAGTGCTCCGCAATTTTTTGTTTATGTTTATAAACATTAACACAACTTTTTTTTTGTATCGCCCATCTAAGGGCCACATGCCAATTTAAATTCTTTATTCTTTGTTCTTTTCTTTTTCTCCAATATTCTTTCATCTTTTCACTGTGTCTCTTCTTCCTGTCTTCAGTCCGCTTTGAACCTCCGTTTTTCTCTCTCCTACCCTGGACCCCTTCCACTTTTAACACTTTTGCCCGAAAAACGTCTCTTTCAATTGTTTTTCCTGCGTTTATATTATTTTTTTCATAAATCCTTTTGGACTTCTTTAATCCAACTTGATGTTGACTTCTCCCCCCACAGGTATTTGAAGATCTGTTTTATTAACCTATTGTCGTCCATTCTATATAAGTGTCCAAAAAATAATACTCTTCTTTTTCTCATTGTTTCTGTTATATTTTCTATACTTTGATATTTCATCATTACTTCTTAATTTCCAACCATCTGAAATTTTTCGTGGGCCTAATATTTTCCTAATAATTCGTCTTTCCAATATTTCTAGTTTGTCTAAATTATAATTCAATGCTAGACATTCACTTGCATATAAGCATTCCGGCTTCACTACTGTACTGTAATGCCTTATTTTCGCATTTTTAGATATGCACTTTTTATGTAAATGTCTTTAGTTATACCATATGGTCTTTCCATTTTATGAATCCTTTCTTCTGTAGCAGATTTTTCTAAACCATTCTCTTGAATTATTTCCCCTAGATACTTGAATTTCTAACCCTCTCTATTCGACCAATATCTGTTACCAAGAATTTTTAATGCGCATTTTTAATATTCGTGAGAAATTTGTTTTTTTCTGCAGAAGTTCTTAAGCCTGTTCTACTGGCTATGTCCTCTAAAAAATTAACTTGTGTTTCTGCAGGTGTCAGATGTTCAGAAAGTATAGCAAAGTCATCTGCGAATGCCAAACAGTTTATTTCAATACGTTTGTTCCTTGTTCCCAACATGATTGGTGATATTTTGCATTCCTTTAATTTTTCATTCCAACATTCCTTTACTTTGTCCATTAACACAACTTTATCAATTAAACATTTGTTTTTGGTTAAGATATGATACGAGACATCCAAGTACTGCGATCTAACGAAATAAATATTTTAATCATAGCAACTGAGCAGAATAAATTATATGCCTTAATTTGCAACTTATATTGGAAATATTGGAATATTGGAAATAACAGGAAATTGGGTATTCCTCCAGGTCCAGGATACTTATTATTTATTGCGACCTTAACTTCTCGTAGCTACAAGTCGATGGTGTTATCTTCACTCAGCCCTCTTCTTCACCTTATTTGCTATATAGTGTACAACTATATTATGCCATTATAAGACTTTACTTTCATTTCGTACTTTCCAGAAGAATTTTGAGTACTCAACACGACTTATAATTTCTTGTTCGCACCGAGAGATACTAGTATCTGTAAGCATGTTTCCTTCCGCATCTCATTATTTTCTCGCTTTCTTCGATATTATTCTAATCATTTTCTAAGTGTATTTAAGTCCTTTAAATTTTTTAACTGGCCTTTGAAGCGGCTATATCGTTAGGAAAACAAATCTTCTCTTTCCTTGGGCTATGCAATGTCCGAACAGAAATAACAATTATCAGCGTGTCTAGCTCTTCATTACCTTGGAGTTAAGTTATCGTATAGTATCATTAGAGATGTTTATGACAATATAAAAAATTTAATGAAACATATGGAACGACTGAAATTTTTTGTGTGGCACAATGTGTAAATGGCTCAAACGCCCTCCACAGAATAAGCAAATTAAAATCCTGCAACGTTGTGACAGTTCCCGGAGTTCCAGCGTGTGGTTTTGGATCTTAACTGTCGCACAAACGAAAGGAAGGTGTAATAGCGGAAAAGAAAATTTTGTGTTACGCTACCGAGTACGCCTTACTACGTGAAGAAAACAAAGATGTCCGGAAAGAATTTAGTATATCCAGTTTAAACGAGACAATCTCCGAGTGAGGTTAGGAGCTGCGATGCCGCGTTCAGAGCTCAGGTGCACTCCCGCCCGGAGACATGGATGACCATCTGTTGGGTTTTCGGTGATTCCTCCTACCGGCCGAGGAGACTATCTCCGAATATATATGTCTTCGGTATCATAATTTAGACCGAATATATAACAAAAAATTTAAAGTAGGCCTTCTCGCTTGAAAGTAGACATCGCTTGAAAAACGTAGTGTCGGACAATCTAGAAAGCGGTGGTCAGATCAGTTTTCATACCTTCTGAATCAGGGTCGTGTCATAATCCTTGAAGCCGATTAATTATTATTACTATTGTAGGCCATGTTGGTTATTTGTATCTAAGAATTTAATACAAAACTCTTATGTTTGGTTTATGTTTTCAAGCATTTTTTGATACTCGTAATTTTGTGTTCGTTGTTTTATCCACGTCTTCTAATTCTTCTATGAATAATTCCATGAAACCTAGTCCGAGTGAGGCTAGGTTGTTTTTGTACTTTTGTTGTTCTTTAGCTGTAGATTCGCCATGTAAATTTTATACGTCGTCCTCGTTTGTCAAAAGAGGACAGTAGCGGGTAGTAAAACAAACCACGGTGATTGACTTATCAGGGAAAACGTAAACGTGAATTACTTTGAGCAATCAGTAAGGGTTGCGGAGGACAGCCAGCGCAGGTATCACGTATGCCCACCACCGCAGTATGCCGCTCACTGTTTTGAATAGTAAACAGGGCTGAGTCGTGATTATTGAAAAAGCTGAACCAAACCTAGCGACGTCGTCGGCAGTCCCGCACACACGTAAACGCCAATATAAAACCCACCCCAACCCTAACACACACACACCTTTGTCAAGTAAGGAAATGTCTCTCTCGTTCTACGTCCTCGTTACCGATTCCCGAGAAAAACGAATTATTCAATTTTTTTTGCTTTGGTAGTGTAAATGTCAGTTCAACTAAATTACAAGTTTATTTTCACAGATATGTATCGTTATTCGTGACGGATGTTGGTTAAACATTCTCTGTCTGTCTGTCTGTCTGTCTGTCTCTCTGTCTCTGTCTGTCTGTCTGTCTGTCTCTCTCTCTCTCTCTCTCTCTCTCTCTCTCTCTCTCTCTCTCTCTCTCTCTCTCTCCCCCCCAATATTACCGACAAAACAGCTACTTAAGTAAATAAACATTAAAACAGTCGTTGATTAATCGAATGAAATCGATTACCCGTTATTTTACATTTGAATCGAACAATCTCCAGTGTTTATTGCATGTGTGGCCAAATTAGTATAAAGAAATATATAAATCTAATTGGCCACACATGCAATAAACACTGGACATAAATTCCCAGACATAACCAACATGACACTAACAAAACACATACCACACAAAGGTACCATAATGAACATTTGGGAGAAAATACAAATATACAAACATAAAACGCAAAGCAAACTAATACCTGAACAAATATACAAATCAGTACAAAACACGACACAATTTCTAAACACTCAACATCGAAAATGCACAAAATACTAATATATACACCACAATCACACACAATAATACCAATTTAAAGTGGCAAAGGCCAACAGGATACCACAACAATAACCAACCAATACACAAGTACTTCACAAGACTCAAAACTAGTAAGGCTGATGATGGAAACACAAAGCGTCCCGAAACATGTTTCAAATAAGGAATAAACATCTTGAGGTAAAATCTTATATATATTAAATATATTATATGCATGAAGAAATAGACTGAAGCAAAAGTGTTTGAATTAATAATAAATAATATTTTTACAAAATATAGTTTTTTATTTTTACTACAGTGTTTCCATAGTTTTGTATATTGTCGTCTTCAGATACAAGTATAATAACGAAGTAATTAAGTATGATTTAAAATCATTTGTTTGATTGAAACAATAATATACCGTGACGTAAAAGGTAGAAAATGATTTAATTATTTAGTGTCAGAAGGACGCTTGAAATTTTCACGTTGCCCATGACGGAAGGTATCCATCGGTTCGTCTCACTGTCTGCTGGATCTACCGCGACCACAATAGTTTCTCGTAGATGCCTAACTTTAGACACGTGGACGGATATTCAGTTGAGCAACCATTCTTAGTCACAGCACATTCCACGACACTACAGACAGTTTGCCCTAACGATATACCAAGCTGGCATTTCAGATGGAAGAGAACATTAGGCGTGTTTTTTTCCTGCATCCCAGCAGCTTTGTTCGTGACTTTGTGAACTTTGAAAGATGACAGTGTAATAACGTTTTGAAAATTGATACGTATGGAGAGGAAACACAGATTCTCATTGTAGCTGATATTCGTTTTAGACGATAAGTAAAATTTTTATTGTGTTCATAACAACACCGAAGACACACAGTAAAGCTAACAATAATGAAAAACGCATATTTGATCTTCTTTCATGTAAAACCTGTGCCGCACACATAGTACGCTTATCATCATCACCATCATCATCATCGTCGTCGTCGTCGACGTCATAACCATACCAACTATAGCGTTCATCTGGCCGTAATGAGTGAGTTGTCCAGTAATTCTCAATAATTGCATTGCATAATTCGCATAATTCTCTCCTATGCAAATCGTGGGTTAGTTCACAGTTCCGTAGGTCTTAAGGTCATCAAGGTATTTATCAAGGTCATCTCCTCAGCATCCAAAAAACCTCGTTATATCGCTTGGCCTCCTATGTAACGGCCTTCCTGAACATCTCGTGTCTTTCTGACTTCCCAAATGTCCCGGCTACTTCCATTAACTTTCTTAATTTTGTAATAACTTTTGTAATTACGTCATCTTCACTAATTTGATGTTTAATTATATGCTGTCTCTCCCTCTTTGTTACTACTCTGTACATTCCGCAGTTTTTGTATCATGTTAACTGACCATGTTCCTGAACCATAACTCACTGGTGGAAGCGCATTCCTTTATTACGAATAAAACTTTGTTTAAAACAGTGGTTTTTTGTTATCTTTTATAATGATGCCAACCAGCCAAAGGCAGTGGCATAACTAGAATTTGGTCTTGGGGAGGGAGCCTCCGGTCCAAAAAGGAAACCTTTTTTGCATCGAAAAAGGAAAACAACATTACTATTAGTTAAGACTAATCAACATTACTATGGTTGAAAACCGTGTGATAACTACCTGAAATCAAACTTGTTAAAGTAAACTGTAATAACAAATGAAAATACGCGTTATTGAAACATTGTTTAGAAGACACTTATTGACTGAATTAATTTTCATATATTTCATATTTCAAACCTGTTTGTATATTTAAAAAAAAAGTTAATAATATATTAGCGTACACAGCTAAAAAATAATAAAATAGCCTGAATATTAAGAGATTAACAAACTTCGTCAACTTTTTTCGACACACTGTAGGGAGGTCCGGTCCCGTAAATATGCCCCTGGCCAAAGGTAGTCATCCTGGTCTACTTACACCGATAATTTCTCGCACCTATGTTTGTTACTGTTTTTCTCGATTAACTCGTTTCGTTTACACCGATCACATATTTACCACCAACTTTGATTTGCTCAGTAGATCCAGGCTTATTAAACCTTGTAGTCATCTTTCCATAATCGCCCTCAGACCAACGTTTTTACTTTGTACGTAAAAAATAAATAACGTCGTATTTTACACAGAATTAAATAAATTACTCAAGTATAATACATAAAACTTGTGTATTTTATGTATAGTGTAAAATATAAAAATTAAAGTTTCTCCTTTGTACAGTATGATAAAAGAAGACTTACTTTGATCGAAGTGAGGTTCCGTCTTTGTTTCACGTCTCCGTGTTATCGTAAACTCCAACAGACTGAATACATTTCACATAGTACTGAGTAATTTGCATGTTTTATCGCTAAACGTGATTCGCTTTTAGTATGAGTGTTGACTTTATTAGCTTCACAGTATCTTGAAGGATGACCGTATAGTACGGTATATTTAGCAATTTTATGGAAGACGAATCGATGGAAGAGCATCCAAGGAACTTTACTTCTCTACACAGTAATATAACCAGTGGAATATTCGTAACAATGAAATAAAGTTTTCGTCAACAACATTTAACAAAAGTAGAGAATCGTGCATACAATGTTCTACGTATTATCACACAAATAAATTAAGTTTTTTCTGCAAATTTTAAATTGAAATTATTTTGTCTACCGCACGTTCCACACAATTGTATCCGCATCATCAGACATGCAAAACGTGATACATGAGTCACTGACGGTACAGACTTCTGTGTTTCTTACAGGACATAGATGCAAAAAAATTTAGAAATTTGAGTCACGGTGAAACAAGATTAATACACAGGTACGCACGATTTCGCGGACGCAAAGACAAATTTTAAGTTGGTACCTTTTGATTTCTGGACATACTAAGCAGTAGATTGTTGTAGTTTTATCATACACGTCGTGTACTTTTTGTTCAACCTTACCTGTGACGCTTAATAATGTAAGGCTTGTTACAGTTCAAAAAAATTCATATTACAGGCTACTTTTTGCGCCCGGAACGTTTTGTGAGGGAAGAAACGTTGAGTCCGCATATACTATTAATACATCAAGTATATATTATTACTACTTACTATATACTTTTATTTATTAGGTATTCTCCCCTAAGGCAGGTCTTCAAATGGTAAAAGCTCTCCAAGCTGTCCTATCGCATGCCAGTCTTTTCGTTTCTTCGTAACACCCTCTGATTTTAATGCTATCTGTTAACTTCATTCTTCTACCCCCTCTTCCTCTTTCTCCTTCTATGGCACCCTCCGTGGCAGTTGTAAGCAAGCAGTCTCTTCTTAAAGAATGACCTAACCAATTCCTTTTTCTATTTTTATTACCTTCAGGATTCTTCTCTCGTTCCCTATTCTTCTTAAAACTTCATCTTTCGTTATATTTTTACTATATACAATATACGTACTATTAAATATACGTGAGGGTGTGTGGCGGACGCGTGCGAATGTGTTTTAATGCGGACATTATGACGATCTTCATATGATCATCATCACTTACCTCTGTTAATTGAATGCTCTACAGACATTCTGCCAGCTCTTGTCCAGTTCTTTCAAACCTTGTTCAGCTCAACGTACGTATGTAAATGTTCATTTTAAAAATGGCAGTCTTACTTCCATTTTCAATCTGCCATTTTCAAGTGTCAAAAAAATTTCTTGGCTATTTTCGCGTTATTTCCGACAGCGGTAAATTGCAGTACATGTGTATGCATATAAATAGCCTATAATATGTTATCTGTACGTTCACAAACGCATTCTCGTACACATACACTCACAGGAAAACACTTTGACTGTAGTCGTAACTGGAGAAGATCTGGTTGTCTGTAAAAGTGGACAACGCCGTTAAGAAAAATATAACCATAAAAACCGCTATAGAAGCGGCTGAATTATTAAACGCTTCGATGATCAAGTAAACAAGTGGACGAATAAAAGTTGACGACGGTTCGCGCTAATGGCACCGGCCGACCATAAGTAACCCGGCGCGCGCATTACTGTAACGGCCAAATTAAAACGATTATTACAACCAAACAGAGACATGTGTAGACCGCTCGAGGCGAGCAAGGTCTCGTCTTCAGACCACCCGCGTGCCGGCGACAGTTTATCCGTGGCCTATGATCGTGTTTGTTTGGCGAAGCGACATTTACAACTACGTTTTGTAAACTCATCTTCCATATTTGGTCGGAAACCTTCGACCAGCGGAATGTTCCCACCTGCCGTTATCTCGTTTTTTTTGCTATTTCTTTTGCTTTAGAACATTGTGCTTTTCGTTGTGTAAAGCTACTCATTAGTTACCAATGACATAAATCACTAAACGCAAGAGTACATAATAAATATTATTATTCCTTTTTGTTATTATTACTACTAATTTGTAGTAAGAAAATTGATAGTAAATTTCTTTCTTTACATATTTTTACCTCAGATATCCTTTTTCCCCATATGGGTGTCCAAAGAAATGATTTCAACTGTGAAAGAAGACAGTGTTTTTTCTACCTATAAATTGTTAAACGATGGTATACAACTGTTCAACAGTAAAAGCTAAGAGTACAAATCGGGTGTGGGTATGCATATACGTAGTTGAGATTGGAAGTAACATTCCCTTACGCACTCAATTCCACTGAATGAAGAAGACTGAAGAGAGAGAATTTGCTGAACATATACAATTATGGAAGCAGATGACAATCTCATTAAGAAAAAAAAAGACTCGTAAAAGGAGAACGGAGAATAAATTTATTTACAATCTCCGCCATTGATATTATTACGTAATGCGGAAGAAAGTGTTACACAATTAAAAACATTTCTACGTGTTTCTCGGATGTTTCAGTCGAATCCGGTGTAATGTGTGCGTACGTGATATCAACATGCGTTAGCGAGACTTTTCTGGACTTCGCCGGCCGCGCGGACTGCAAGGCCGCAATCAATTCGCTCTAGTGTAGCGCTGATGCGTAGTACGAATGTTTCTGGAATTTCGACGGGATATACATACAAGTGCTCAGCGACGCTGAGTTTCAGTTTTAGTGGCGATATATTTCAGTGCGTTTCGAAGTATTGTGGCGAAGTATGATGTGTTTTATATTTGTTCGGAACAAATGTAATACAATTGTGTTTTATATTTCTTGTGAACAATTTTTATTTGATTTGTTGTAAGAGACTATCTTGTTGATTACAAACTGTTTAATTGTGTTAATTAAAGTTGGTGATTAGTGACTTAGCCTAATTGTTGTCTTGTATTTTGTTTTCCACTGTACCATACGACGATCAGTAGACCGTCGTAACAATATTATTATACGGAATTATAATAATATTGCGGCCGGAGCCCTAGAAATAAATAAACTCCACGGACATTTACGGATGTAAGTAATTTATTTGGGATGTAATTCTACTTACTTCGCATCACTCGTTCGTAAAGTTTTAGCATAGACTTTACTATCGTATAGAATTCTAAGGACTTGAAAACGATCATACTATAGTTCGTAGGTATAGTTGTAACTTGAAGACGTCCTTAAGTTTAATGGTCTGTGTAATAATAGTAACGGTATTTGTTTTGGTGAAATTTTTAAAGTTTTTTTCCTAAAGAGTGAAATATTTGTTGTGTATTGTTTGTGTATGTTATGTAATTATGTACTTACTCATTTTACTTCTGCTTAATTTGAATTAGATGTAATTATTCAACTACAATAGCTGTTTTATTATTGAATAACTAGTATGTAAAATTTTAACTTTTTCTTATCTAAAAATGAAACTTTTTCTTGTGAACTTAATGTTTATTCTCTTCTCGTCGAACGCGTTTCGGCGTACGTATTCGCCTTCTTCAGCTTAGAGACAGACTGCCATCATTTAGTAACGGTTGTTGTGTGGAATGTGTAGTGGAGGTGGTGCGTGGAGGAAGGGGATTGGCGCGGGGATTCAATTTAATGTTTGTTTTTTTGTATAATTGTGTCAAAAAGTGTATGTGATTTATATAGTAATTGATCGTTAAGTATGTCGTTTGGTTGTGTTGTGTAGTATTTATATATTTCGTATTGTTCAGTTGTGTTGTTCCACACAACAACCGTTACTAAATGATGGCAGTCTGTCTCTAAGCTGAAGAAGGCGAATACGTACGCCGAAACGCGTTCGACGAGAAGAGAATAAACAGTAAGTTCACAAGAAAAAGTTTCATTTTTAGATAAGTGTTAGTGCTGTGAAAGAAGTGATGAATAATCAAGACAACTTTAACTTTTTGTTTGTTTACAGGTAAGAAACATTGGGTACTTGCGTGTAGCGCTTTGCCAACAACAATTTTTTATAACCGAGGACTGACTGAACAAGAAAGGTATGCGTAAGGTTTTATGCATCACAAGAAATTCTCTTTCCGTAATTATGACGTTAATATGAATTTTTGCATGTAATTAGTGCATATATTAATTATTCGACTTTTTTTGCATTCACACACACACACACACACACACACACACACACACACACACACACACACACACACACACTTATATATGCACTTATTTATATTTACTTATTATAATATAAAGTAGAATCTTCTGTAATGGTGTAACACTTTTCCGGATTACGTAACAATATTATATTTCAATGTCTGAAATACTGTAACGTAATTTTTTGTGGCCTATTGATTGGATAAGCCTTTGTTTCAAATATGGGCTTGTCTGTAACATTGTGGGTAGGGTCTTACTGTATAAATAGGGGAGAGTCAAGACTTTGTGCTCAGTCTCAGTTTAGCCGCTGAGGATGCCTCTTCGTACTGTGGACAAAACGTTTGGTTTTAAGAGAAAGAAAAGGACGTGCGACAAACCGGAAGTCGGTGTTGTTGTTGTTAACGAAACTCACGAACGTTTATGAGCGAGGCTTCGTAGTGTTTAACCGCGTTGACTGGGACTCGAACTCACATAACGCAGTTTTAAAGCTAGCTTAGTCACTGCAATATGTAACCCTCTATCTCTTACAGGCTTGACGATCAGTGAAGAAGAAGCGAAAAGTGTTACCTCCCGTTTCTCTGTATTGGTTGTGAAGAAATCGGAAGTAATTAAAGAATGTTAAGTGCGAGCTGAGATACGGCGGACGGGAAATCAACATTGTATCCGTCTTGAAAGTTGTGTACTTATAAAAGTAAAGTTTTTCTTCTTGTAGTTGTAAAGAGTTCTGAAAAGAACAGTAGTAAAGTGGTCTGAGAATTTTTTAATTAGCGTGCTAAGTCGAAGCAAAGTAATAACGGAAATTGCGCCTTGTTAAGACATTTTTTATTTATATAGCTTCCTAAATGTATCGGAAGGAGAATTGGAATTATTTTAGACTGGTTCTTCAGACTAAAAAAAAAAATACATTCTAGATTGTACATTGTTAAGTGAATGCACTGAACGCTACCTCTTTCCCTTATTTTTTCTCCCTCTCTTCTCTCTCCTCTACCTATCGTTCTGTCTGTCTGTGTGTCTCTCTCTCTTTTATCTATCCTGTCTGTCTGTGCGTTTCTCTCTCTGTCTCTGTCTCTGTATGTCTGTCTGTCTATCTCTGTCTCGTCTCTGTCTGTCTGTGTGCCTTTCTCTTCTCTCTCCTCTACCCATCGTGTCTCTCTCTTTTCTCTCTCCTCTACCCATTGTGTCTGTCTGTGTGTGACTCTGTCTGTCTGTCTGTCCCCCCTCTCACTTTCTCTCTCTCTCTCTCTCTCTCTCTCTCTCTCTCTCTCAGATTCCACATTTTCTATTACTTCCCTCGTTTTCTCTCTTTATATTCCCCTTGCAATGACGCGTATACGGGAGGGGAGATCGCGAGAACGTACCCCCCAAAGAGCATTAAATATTTCAGTTAAATTAAATAACCACTTAACGCATGCCTATTTCTAATCCAGTTTCGTGTGTTAAAATAAGGCTTGTATGGGAAGAGTCTTGAATATCTCATGTGTCCTTAGCAAAATGGGAAGTCAGACTTAAAGCTTGTCCCTCCTCGAAAACCAAGTATCCACCCCGTAGAAACTAGTCTCGACTCCCCCCGGAGAACCTCGTAGTTACGTGACTGTACCCCTTGCATGGTACTATTTACGTGATCCACAGGATACTATTTAAATCGATAACCACAAATTTAAACTTTATTGATCACTTACTCAATAATCATCATCGTCTTCACGGATTAAACCCAGGACGGTTTGCTCCGATCTCAAACAGGCAAAGGTTAGAGCTGGTTACTCCAGCGCTTCCTCAGACGTCCCACACCTCTCCGCCCCCTCGGCTTATAGTTCTGTAGTTGTTTGGGGATGCGCCAGTCGTCCATTCGGTAAAGATGTTCCCACCAATTCAGCCGATACTGGGCGATCCTATCGAGTATACTCATAATATTCAGTTCCTGCCGTGTTTCTTCTATGATCATGGAGAGTATACCCTGCCACGTGCCTGAGAAATCCCATTTCACCCGCTTGGATGGCAATAATCAATGTAACAATTTCTTTAAAATAAAAGCAATAACGTCAGTGGTGTGTAATTGACGTTAGGCCTACTAGTAAGGCGGACTTTTTCCATCACAGCTTTTTCATTTAAAGCGACGTTTCGGTTACACAACAAATCGATAGCCGTCTTCAGGCAAAAACAAAACTAAAAAACATCAAAAATAAAAGATAAACAATAATCTGTCCAACAGCCGACAGAGAGTCAAAATACACTGAAGTATTTAGATTTTGTTTGTTATCTATATATTATGTAATTACTTTTGTGTCTTTTGACTCTCTGTCGGTTGTTGAACTGAATATAGTTTATCTTTTATTTTTCATGTTTTAATTTTGTTTTTGCCTGAAGACAGACGGCTACCTATTTGTTGTGTAGCTGAATCGTCGGTTTTTAATAAAAAAGCAGTGATGGAAAAAGTCTGTCTTACTAGTAGGCCTACTAAATCAATTTAACATTTTTATTTTTCAACAAAGGATTAATAAATTTTGTTACGAGAATAAATAGATCTTAAATATGCGGAATAAATTATCAAATGTGTGTGGAATCGTTACAATTTGTATTAACACTTTTATAAAAATAATCACACTCGTATCATGTTGATTCTTCGATGTCATCCTATCCACCACAGTTAATGACAGTCATCCTCAGCCTCTAGGCTATGTGTCGTGCCGTTTGTTCTGAAATAATCACACTGTATCATGTTGATTCTCCGATGTCATCCTATCCACCACAGATAATTACAGTCATCCTCAGTCTCTAGGCTATTTGTCGTGCCGTTTGTTCTGAAATAATCACACTCGTATCATGTTGATTCTCCGATGTCATCCTATCCACCACAGATAATGACAGTCATCCTCAGCCTCTAGGCTATGTGTCGTGCCGTTTGTTCTGAAATAATCACACTGGTATCATGTTGATTCTCCGATGTCATCCTATCCACCACAGATAATGACAGTCATCCTCAACCTCTAGGCTATGTGTCGTGCCGTTTGTTCTGAAATAATCACACTGGTATCATGTTGATTCTCCGATGTCATCCTATCCACCACAGATAATGCAGTCATCCTCAGCCTCTAGGCTATGTGTCGTGCCGTTTGTTCTGAAATTTCAACATTCGCTACCTCACAACGTTGTAGGCAAATATTGTACGCCGCAGTTTTAAAAAGTCAGCGAAGTATGTGGATCCTGTTGGTTTATCGGGTACCAATTTGTGTAGCTAATGTGCTTTTAAAAAATTATGATAATCATAATTCTGCAGTAGCTGCGAATAGTGACACAAAGACATTAGCTCACATTAATCTGTATATAATGTGGACAGATGTATACAATGTATCCCACCGGGAGTGGACAGTATTTAGGGAGTTAATTTTAGAGGTAAAAATAGGAAGAAAGTTCATATAAACATATGTCCGGAAACGATTTGTTAGCGAGTTACGGCTAGCGAAAGATTTCGCGCATATTTTTGCTCCGTGAGTGAAATAAAGCTCTGCTGAATTGTTTTCTAACCTACATTGGGTAAATTTGATGGTTTTTGACCTGAAAAATTGAATAAAACAGGACTGAAAACCGTATCTCTAGTAGTTTTTGAGAAAAGATTCGGAAATCTCAAAAAATTGGTATCGAATACCAATTACACTTTTTCAGGTTTGGCGTAAAATAACTTTGTTAAATGGCCAGTAAATAGGCTACAGTACTCTCTTTATTAAATATTGTAGAGAATTTAATTCTGAGTAAATGTGTGTAAATTAAGTTATTAAAAGACAAATATTGGTTTTAGAAATTCGACTTTAATTGAATGGAAAAAGTCAAGCAAAACATGAAAAGTCAGAAATTGTTTTACTTTTGTCTTACTATTGTCAGCTGTTTTACTCACAAACATTATACTGTATTGTACTGTGGATATTTGTATATATGTGTTCATTCATGTATGCCATCTGTACCAAATAACATATGTCACTGGATGTCGGTACGAATAATAACCGCGGGTTCGCTCACACGTAGTAAAATACGCCAGACAAAAGTCATTATCAGGACTAAAGCTCTCACGAAGGAACATCAGTATCGACAAATAATACGCGCGTATAATAATTTTCATTCGTTACGTAGATAGAAGAGAGACAGAATGAAAATCATTGGAGCCAAAAGGCAGTGAGCATTGTATTGTTAATACTCGAACATTGATCAGCTGGTTGCTGGTTGTTTACCACTTGACACATTTGCAACGTGAATCGAAATTGCGGCGGCCGTTGTTACTGATCCAGAACGGCTTTGTATTGTGCTGCTCTAATTGACTGGAATATTACGCTACAAAAATTCCCGACATCAAGTAGCCTACTCAACCCCAGACTGTAGGTATTTCGTGTTTACTCGTTTTACTAACGAATATAATGCAGCAATTTTATTCAGAGTTTAAACTATATATATAGTGATGACGTTTTCACGTCAAAATCGATGTCACCATCGACAATATTACCGCATTTGGCGGTATCACCATCGTCTTCATCATAATTGTGAGTTACGTTTATTATATATTGTTACGACGGTCTCCTTGATCGTCGTATGGTACAGTAGAAAAGAAAATACAAGACACCAATCAAGTCACTAATCACCAGCTTTAATTATCACAATTAAACAGTTTGTAATCAACAAGATAGTCTCTTACAACAAATCAAATAAAAATTGTTCACACGCAATACTAATGTCAACGAGTCTCGCACACGTAACATTTCGCCACAATACTTCGAACCGCACTGGAATTATTCACAACTCAAACTGAACTAAGCGCCGCTGAAGTCTTGTATTTATACCCTGAAATTCCAGCATTCCAGAATACGTGTCTACTAGAAAACACTAGAACGTAATTTACTGTGGCCTTTAACACAGCGCGCGCGGACCGGTATGGCCTGGAAACGTCTCGTTGCGGACGCATGACAAGTGTCACACACACACACACACACACACACACACATATTATAGCCGGGCTCCACCGGAATAGCCGAGAAACACGTAGCATGTTCTGTAATCTCTTAACAATATTTTACGAAGGTCGTATGGACCGTGATCGTAAAACAGTGGAGTAATTATTGAACGCCAGAAAAATCGATACTCAAAAAATCGACGTAGGCCTATGTATTGCAGCGGTCTCTCAGTTACATAATTTTCCAATACGCACTACACACAAATAACAGTAAAAGTCACCAAATCAAATAAAGTACAGTACTCACATTACAATAAACAAATATAAACACACTATAAGCACTTTCGTTAATAGCGCTCTCTAATAACATTGTTTTATAGGATTGAATGGACAGACTATTCGCGGACTACTGCGCCGATCCGATATTGTTCTTGTATAGCTAGGTCACGTGTGGTGTTTAATGTTATCTACAATATACCAAATGTCATTAGACTGTCGGAGCCTCTCTGAAGTCTGCAGCGGCAGCAACTCATTACTGAGCCTCTTGGCGACTCAGGAATGACATGTCTATACATCATTCCAGTTATCAGTGACGTAATACACCCCCCCCCCACTATTCACAGACGGTGTTAACAACGAGCAAATATTAATCGTGCAGTTTTTTGTGCAATATTCATATTTTATATGGTATTATAAAAATTATGTTAGTGATATTTGTACAAAAGTTTGCAAATTAATTCACGTTTTCTTACAATTAAATTATTTTTCTTAGGCTTTCAGGGCCGGTATCTGTTGTATTAAAAGTATGTACCGGGGTGTTTGGCCGTGGTCCATAGTTTAAAGACAAATCAAACGTTTCGACAGCACCACTGGCTGCCATCATCAGTGGAATTCGAGTCTACCTGAACGCGGGTTGTTAAACGTCAGCCTTTACCACAGTACTGTGGGCCTGACGTTTAACAACCCGCGTTCAGGTAGACTCGAAATCCACTGATGATGGCAGCAGTGGTGCTGTCGATACGTTTGGTTTGTCTTAAAACCATGGACCACGGCCAAACAACCCGGTACATACTTTTAATACAATTAAATTATTTCTTTTACTTTTACTTTTGAAATTCTCAGCTATCACACAGAACAGTCACCGAACGTTTTAATATAATTTTTAATAATTATGTATCTCATTATATAAACGAATAGGCCTAAGTATAATAATCGGGTAAAAAGAAGTAACTAAATATGTACGAGTAATCGATTGTCTAAGTACTTTAAGTCCTAAGACAATAACAATAGTCGAATTAGAAATACACATGTAGTACTAGAATATATTGAAGCACACTGCACTGTACAATACTTCATGCTTCACGCCTATGAATTGGTCGCTGCATTAAGATGGCATGTGAACTGAGTATTCTCACACTGTAAAAAATCAGTAAAGCAACAAGGGCCCTCACGCATTCCGTAGTGATGGTGTTACTGACAACATAACTAGAATATAAATGTTGATGCAGCAGTAGTCGACAAGCGTACGCATGTTACGCATGCTATTTGTCGTATCGACGAAATATTGTTCCTCTGTCTTTATAAAATCCTGTGCAACTAACTATAATGGAAACCGAAACATTCTCAAGAACACATAATGAGAGCACGTAGAATTGAGCGTAGCCGTCTAAGGGTAACAAACGGAATGCTACAGGAAACTTACGCGCGCGCGCGCCACAAACAGTGTCCGTACACACAGCTACATACTCTGCCCTTACTTTATCACCACGAGAAATATTCTTAATATTTTCAACTTAGAAAAGTGCCCCGCCAAAAAAATAGTTCGGTTAAATACCGTGTTAAGGAACTATAAAATTCATAAATAAAATCAAAACCATCATGTGCATAGTCTTTATTGAAGGCATTTCTACCTACGTCAGTGAAATTTGGCCGTGTCATATATAAAAGATACAAAAACGCTTTAAGGCAATTGATATGTACCGCTGGAGAAGATCGGTTGGAATTTAGTGAACAGAAACGAAGAAGATAGTGGACTCTGGCCAGGTCATGAAATGGCCGCTCATACCGAGGACGTCAAAAAAAAGGCTAAACATATTCTGTAAATGGATCGCCGGCGAGAGCGGAAGTCCGAGAAGTACCCGGAAAGTTTCCATATCGAAGCAGTAATGGAGGAAATGATTCGCATGCCTGATGAACACCTGCGCAAAAGAAGCCTGGTATATCTTGACTGCAATCCTCGAACTGTAAATTTGTCAGTGTCGGTTGATTCATATTGTTCATGAATCCTTCAAATGCGCGCGGGTATTTACGTTGGTTGTTAGGCTCTACTCTCTTCACAATGAGTCAAGTGGTAACATTTTGTCGGTGCTCGGTCCGTTGTGTCGTCAGTCTTCCTTTTCTTCTCCTGTTTTGTGGTGTGTAAGCCAATGTTTTTTCTTTGGCCATCGCTTCTCCTCCATCCTCATTACGTGACCATACTATAGCAACTGTTTGGATTCTATTCTTTCTGCTGTTGTAAATATGCGCCCTGTTTTCCTTCTTATATTTTTGTTTCTAACATGTTGCATTCTAGAAATATTACACGCTCTTCTTAAGAAGTCCATTTCCACAGTTTCTATCATCTTTTTCTTTTTATCTGAAAGTTGGCAGCATTGGCAGCCATAAGTTAAAATGCGCTCCACAATAGTTGTGTATATTGTCAGTTTAGTTTGAAGTTTCATTTTGTTCGACCAAAGTAACGAGTTTATCAAGCGAATAGCCTTTTTCCCCTGTTCTATCCTATTTTTGATGTCATTTTTTTTTTTTCCATATTTTGAAATAATGCTTCCCAGATATTTGAATTTGCTACGCGTTCCGATACTACAGATTTGCAGATCTGGGTCTTCTTCTTCCATGTCTGCAATTTTCAGATATTCTGTTTTAGTAGTGTTTATGTTTAGACTCCGTTTCTCGTAGTCCTCTTTCAATTTTCTAAACATATAGTCTGTGTCGTCCTCGTCACACACTATAAAATTACCTGATCGTCGGCAAATAGGAGAGTTGTTAAGCACTGCTCATCTATATGAATTACCATTCCTGATGTTTTTCTTCTCCAGTTACTGATGGCTTCTTAGACATATATTTTAAACGGGGTAGGTGACAAGCTGCACCCTTGTTTAAGCCCTTTTGTGGTAGGAAACAATTCATATGTAACATACAATTCAAAGAAAATATGTAGGCTGATGCGAAATATTCTTCTGATGCGAAGGCTGCGACTGACTCTTAATAAACAATCGAGGAAGGCGTTCCCCCTGTGTACAACCTCAAGCGATATGCTCTCAGCAGGCAGTGTCAGTACTTGACTCCCAAACATGACACGGCACGGCATTGTACTGTGTCCATTCGTATGATAATCACCGGCGCTGTATCTCGTGTTTCTCACTGACCGAGTACGCTTGACTGCCACTTCGCAACATGTATGTAAATACAAACACATCGCCTGTGCATAATCTTTATACTGACCCTTTTTTTTTGTAAACGAATATTAAACGTGAAATGCTGTAGCAATGATAAAATTATGTGGGTCAGTCTCTATACGGTATCAAATGAAAGTCACACTAACACTAAGAACACTAAGTCAACACACTCTCTCCCGCACATACACGCGCAAGAGTGTGTGTGTTGGTTCACGTTCATATTAACGAGCAAATATGGAATCACTACATACCATATTTTTCGAGATGGTATGAACACAGGAAAAGAATGTCTAAAAAAGAGGCCTCCAAAAATAGAGAATTAACTGCTAACGGCGACAAGAAAAACAGAAAAACCAGACGACCGAACCTTTCTCGGTAAAGTGGAACGGAGAAGCCATGAAGAACCCCAAGAAAATCCAAAAGACTTGAAGGTGAAATTGAAGAAGCTATGAAGCGAGAAGCGCTAATGGTTTTTATATCGATATTATAGAATTCTTGATATAAGACTTGGCAATGAGAGGTTTTTCTTTAATTATTAATTAATCTAAATCTGATTGAATTCTAATAATTTCCTTACACTGACAAAGAGAATTAGTGTGCCTAATTCTAAAATACGCAAAATTTTGAAAATAATTGTACAATTACTTAACATAGTTTTAAAAAACGTTTTTACTAATATAATTTATATTTTCATGACATATTTCTGTAAGACAGTAAGTGTTCTTTTTTAAATTTTTCAGTGGTCAAAATAGACTTTCTTACACTATGTTATCGCGTCCATACTATAGTCACTCTGAACGTTCACACATACTTTCTTCCCTCAGTTTTGAGTTCTCTTCACCATCTCCTTCCTACATCGTTCTGCAACTCTTATTTATTAACTCTTTTCCGTCATTTGTTGGCTTTTCCCTCAGTGTGTCTTTTATATGTTGATTGGTTGTTAGGCATGTAAGAAGAAATAAGTGTTTTGTGTTCAAGATTTCCACGCACGTAAAACAAGAGATGCTGACATCTAAGTTGCCACGAGATGTCAGCACGATTATTTCTCTGTCTATTGCCGGTGATGGAATATTCCTGTTGTATTTTTTGCTTCTGCTAATATTACTTTCCGTAGTTTAGTAGATCAAGGATACTAGCACATGTGTCTGGTTTTGGATTTTGGACACTTGACAGTTTTCTTTGTTCTGAATTTTCTCACTGTCTTTTATTTTCTCAGGTCTCAGACTCCACCGCCTTGTCCGTTCACAACGATTCCAGGCTTGAGCCTCCATCGCTTCGTACGACACCTTGCTCTGTTTGTCATCCAGGAGTTTTACTTTTCTTCTCCCTATCCTATCCCCTCTTCCCATTAGTCTCGCGAGTCCGTTGGTCTCCAGGATGTGCCTAATAGCGCATATCTCTTTGTAAATCGGAAATGCTTTATCCTCCTTGGGCACCTAGACATTACTTATTTTCATCCACGAATCTTATTCCTTCCGCCCGCCTCCAAATCCCCCATTTTTCAGCCCCTCGACCCTACCTATATCCCATTTCGTATGTGCCCGTAATTACGAATTTATTCCATAATTATGCCATCAAAAATTTATTTAGTAGACCTACTCCTAGACGAGACAAGTCTAGGCAAGTTTAGTAGTCCCGCAAGGCGATGGCAAACCAGCGAGAGATATCCTGAATACCAACTACACTGTATTGTAAACCCTCCCCAGCTATTCCGTTCGGATCCGGCGTTAAACTGTAGGTCCCATACACCTGTGAGAGACTGCGTAACACACGCACCACGGGTATATGCGGGGAGGGTACAAACCAGTCGAAAGACTGAAGGACCTAGACAAGAAATAACACCACCCCAATTAAATGAGGAAGACTGTTAGTTTGTGGCACGTCCATGTTTTTTTTTTTATTCTTGCTTTCTCGGAATACCTGTTTTAAAATACTATCAATTGTAGTTTGGAGAATACAAACAAATGTGTTCATAGTAATAACCGTTATTTCTACTCTATCGAATCAAATCACGTCTTCTCTTTTCTTCTTATTTATTTTCTATTTTCCGGTCTTCTTCTTCATTTCCTCTTCCTTATCCTCCTACTCCTCATCCCTCTTCTTCTTCTTCTGCGAGGCACGTGGAAAGGAATAATTGTAGTAGGCGAAGTAGATTAAACGATTTATAAAACGTTTATCGTTGCTACGTATAATTGCCACAGTCAATTTATTTCAATCATGTTAAACTGAATAAAATTAAAAAATGTCATTGCCTCGCGCAGTTTATTGCTTTATACATATCACAAAAGCAATCGTAACTAAACGCATATATGGGGAGTATTGTTGTATGTTATTGTGGGGTAACAAAAATAAGTAATTAATTGTTGCGTACAGTAACAATTGTGTTATTAGATTGAAACAATGAAAAATTGCCAACAGTCTGTTTTACTACAACACTATGTTTATAACCTGTACGTGATATACGATAGCTTTCCTTTGGGCTCAACCAATCAGAAAATAGATTTAGAATTATTTGTGGAAGCCAAGGGCGGTTTGCTCCTACGGTCCAATTAACTTCATTTAACCATTAGTAGTAGTACGAGGCTATATGTCTGAGGTAGTCCTGATACTGCTATAATAACTTATCCCGAAATATCGCCGAATAACAAGTTATTGTTTGAATAAAATATCTAAATACTAATGGTACAAATAATTTTCGCCAAGGGGTATTAAATATTATTTATTTTGCTAATAACTAGTCATAAACAGTCGTTAATAATTTCTTTTCTTCTTATAACTTGTCCAGATTCCCTTGCTCTTCAGAATTGCATCTAAACATGTTCTGTTTTCACTTACAACTGTGCCACATTTCTCTATACCCACATGTTAGTCTCTCTCTCTCTCTCTCTCTCTCTCTCTCTCTCTCTCTCTCTCTCTCTCTCTCTCTCTCTCTCTCTCTCAAATCCAATTCCTTTTTAACTTCTCTTAACAACATTATGATTGACCAAAGTTAAATAATCTTTTGTCATGTAGCCAGTGGGTGCTCATAGCCATTTGTTTATTGGGTGCTCACAGACATTTGTTAATTTTATTTAGTTCAACATGATTCAAATTAATTAATTGTGGCAATTATGAATCGTTTCTTCTACTCTGTCTACTTCAATTATTCCCTTCCACGTGCCTCGAAGAAGAATATCCAACCTCGAACCGATTCTTAACCGATTGTCCTCGTCGTCTAAATAATTCTCTTACATATATCATTTAAATTACTGATAAAATACTCTTAAGTATAAAAAATATAAGTTCAGACATGTAGTGTTTTTCAGTCAATCCTGTTTTACAGTGCTTTTATCCTATTCACTATCTTGTCATATAACCTATATAGCCTGTTGTATATAGCCTTAACCTTTGGAAAAATATATACATATTTTATTTAGAATTTTCAAACTGTTTCCAGGACATGTCTAGTTTGTGGTACACTTGAACAAAACAGACACTACATACACACGCACTTTTTTTTTTAATAAAATATTGAAAACTTACACCAATAGTAACGGTAATGTACCGTTTGTGAAATAATGGAGCATTCACGCGCGCGCGCGCTTTTCCGTATTGTAAACAAATTATTAAGTTCTATAAGCAGGTAAAACGGAAGCAGAACGCTTTGAGTCGTTCCGGATTTCGTATTTTAGACGTCTGAAGCTGTTAAAATTGAATGCGTTATTATTATTTACTTCCAATTGAAACGCGCGGTGTGCGGCAGAGAGAGCAGCCAAATGAAATTATGATTGCGCATTATGATAACAATTTGCACGCTGGCGGCCGTAAGCGCTGTGAATGGCTTGATTAACATCTACTCTCTCTCTCTCTCTCTCTCTCTCTCTCTCTCTCTCTCTCTCTCTCTCTCTCTCTCTCTCTCTCTCTCTCTCGGTGCATTCAGAAAGGGTTAAATACCGTTTTCGTCACACACGCGTACAGCATCAAATATTGACACAAAGCACGCCTCCCGTGCTTGTTCTGCTTTGCTTTCACTCTTGACGTAAACTGTTGATGTTTTCACTGTCATAATACTCTCAGTACGACAAACCGCACATTTAATAAATACTCCCGTATTACAGAGCCCCAGTTTTATGGCAGAAGAAAAGAAATATTTCGCCTTAGGGCCTTGTGTAGCCAACAGTTTCACAATTTATCAAACCCTTTCTCTCGCACATACCGAAAAGAGAGATACAATCGATGCTGTAATAAACATTATTTATGACGTCCAAACGTGGTATTTTGTATGTCTGGACGGGTGTTGCTGATTTTAGACTATCGGACTGGTACAGAAACCTTTCTTTCTTTATCGTTACGTCACAAGTGATTTTTCGAGTGAAAGTTTTTGTACTTATGCGTTGCCTTCCTGTCGCTGCGAACGCATAATTAATTTTTTCATATCGTACAGTGACATTATGAAAATAATATCTACTTGTTACTTACATAAACTGTTATGTGTGCAATCGATTCAGACGAATGTAGGCCCACATACGCACACACATGCTCATATAACTTACGTCTGGGGAACGGTATGCTAATACTATTACGCTTCTAATCGTGTATAAACACACGTTTTTTGACATGCATACGGAATGGTAAAAGTTTATGAGAAATTGGAAGATCGATTATAAACCTTTGTACAAGTTTGTACAGTTGATGTCACGTTTCATACACAGTGTTGTACAGAACACTAAGTAGTGATCGTCCAATATTATGATGACTTGAACTGCATGACGCAAGAACGCTTGGAATCATATATTGTGTGGGTGGGGGGTTCAAGTACTCATAAAGAGCCCCAGCTGTCTTCATTCCTATTGATTCAAGCTTCACCTTACTTACCAACCTTATACAGATATTCGATACAAAGGAAATTGGAATGCAATAGTAAAAAACAGGGTAACCTGTGGTAAAGGTGCGCAAATTCTACGTTATGGATATTTTCCAAGTCAATTTGAAATACTTATTAATAAAAAACATTCTGCGCTATACTTACGTCTGTGCTTTACATTATGATTTATAAAAAGTCTGGCCAGAAGCACACAGTAATTAATGAAAAAAAATATTTCAGCGTAATGCAAATGCGTACTTTTGCCCCGTGGTTGGGGCAAAAGTGCGCATACCGTGTAACGCTCTGAGGTAAATAGAGCGATTTTAATTTGGTATTGTAGGATTTACATAGAACATCTGTAACAATTATTTTAATAATATATGATTATTCAAAATAAGAAATTGATATCATGATACGATAACAGTAAGAGATTATCATAAATTGGATATTTATTAACGTGTAATAAAAATTGAAATATGTTATGAACAACAAACATTAAAAAATAGTAAATATAAAAAAATTACGTTAAAAACATTTTACAAATCTTAAACAAAACAGTTAAGGCTAATACTAAAGACAATAGTCGCAGATAAAATCTCCTTGTTCATAAGAACAATTTTAATCGTTTTCTAAGGGAGGATTCTTTTAAATGCAATTTAGTAGCTGCCTGCCTACGTGAAAAGCCTTCACTTATCAGATTCCTAGCTTTTTCTAATAATTCTTCGGTGATAGGAGTAGCGTCTGTTTTCCGTTTGTATGTTCTAAAACAGAAAAGAAAAACGACGAGGCCTATAGTGATAAGTACCAACATTGGGCAAAGGTACGCACGCGCACCTTTGCCCCAGAACGCCACGTTTGTTTGTCGATACTGCCCACGCCTTATTATAGGTTAACTTAGAAGTATAAACTGTTCTAATTACACACAAAAATACGGGTATTATCATAACATATTTGAAGGATTGAACGTTTCAGAGCACTATATTTTTTTAATCAGACTATCGCTTAACATCTAGAGTTTAAGAGATAAAAGTAATTTTTGCCTCATTTTGAAGCAAAGCAATGACGAAGCGTAACGTAACTATGCACAAGGACACACCACAATGGCAGCTTACTGCTGTAGTAGCAGAGTTGCCAACATGCAAGCGATAGATGAAAAATCCCTAATTCGTACCTTTGCCCCATGCGTACTTTTACCCCAGGTTACCCTACTGCCCTAGAGTTAAGATAAATGCTTGTTGGATGACAACAGAAGAAGCACTAAAAGCATCCGAAATGGAGTTTTGGAGACGAGGTGCCGGAAGTTCGAAAGAGAAAGGATGGGAATTTACATATTGAATCACAGTGATGACATCTGAAGTAAACAGTTGATAGGGTCAACATAGGGCCCTAAAACGAGTGTTCTGAAGGAAATCCAAAGGAGAAGGAAACCGGGTAGACTGATTAGATGCGACTAAGGCTTCAATATAATTTAACAGTGTACAAGAATACAAATTTTAATTAACGGATTCAACAATAATTTAAAATGTTTAGAGTATTCAAAGCTAGTAACGTGAAATGCAAGTAAACTTATGTACCGAAAAGCGAAGTGCCGACTGACATTCTCAAGTTACTTCATCCAGTTATTTACTGACTCTAATATCGTAATGTATTATTTATTGAAAATACTGTGGTAAAGCCACTTCAGTACCAAGTCGGAATTCTTCCTCTTGGAACTCGTGTTATAGTACAAAATATTTGCAATAGGATTTCTTGGACCAAAGTTTCTCATTAAGGAAATATGTATTGTATTTATTATAGAAAACAAAGGGATGATCGGGGATCTGTCACTGATTCTGCGCTTCGCTTTATTAACGCACATAATCTTAGGAAACTTGCTTTATTCAGCTGATTAAAGATAAGCGAATCAATTATATTCGCACGAGGATGGCACAAAATGAGCAGTAGCAACAGTGGAGCCACGGCCCGGCGGCTGACAGGGACGCGACCACCCTCTCACCCCTACGGGGGGGGTGTAACTTTGGAAAGAGGTTTTTACTTTATACTCCGAAGAAGTTACGAATATTCAAGGAATTTGCGACAGAGAGAAAGAGAGAGAGAGAGACAGCCAGAGAGAAAGTGAGGAGGTTTTTAATTGAAATCTGGCGTAACGTCGAGGAATGTTTTTGGCCGGGCGAAATGAAAAATGATAATGAAGTTTGTAATTAAGATAGAGAGAAATTGTAGATTAATTTTAAAACGAATATAGCATAAATAATATTGTTCTTAAGTAAGGACGCTTGTGGCAGTTTGAAAAGTTTTCGCAATCTCCGCCGACGAGGTGGATTCGTTTGTTCCATCTTAAGGGCGTGAAATTTTTATTTGCCGTCTGTTGTTGTTTGGATTATAAAACATGGTTTTGTATTGTATTCCGCCAAGCGTTTTATTTCTGGTATTATAAAGGGTCTAGTAATGAACAATGTTTAAAATTTGTACGTTTGGAATGTTTAAGGATTGTTGTAGGCTACATTGTACATGTTACTGCTGCTGCTGCTACTATTAAAACTGCTGTTACTTCTACTCCTGTTACTCCTACTGCTGCTGTTACTATTAAAACTATTACTACTTCTACTCCCGTTACTCCTACTTCTACTGACTAATAATACTACTGTGATTTCTACTCCTGTTACTCCTACTGCTGCTGTTACTATTTAAACTACTGCTACTTCAACTCCTGTTACTCCTACTGCTTCCGTTACTAATACTCCTACTTTGTTAATGCTACTGCTAGTCCTACAATTTTTATTACTTCTGATTTACTTACTGGTTATTTGGTTATTAATACTAGGCCTACTGCAACTGCAACTGCTAATGCTGTTCGTACTCGTAATTCTATTCACTTTGTTTTTTTTTTTTATTCCTGCCACTGCAACTCTTACTGAAACTCCTACTTCTATTATTTCTATTCTTATTGACAGTACTACTACTACTACCGCTGCTACGACTGCTGCTCTTCCATCAGCACGCTAGGCAACGTATCTTACTGTCGAATGTCCCATTCTAACAAGCTAAGTCCAAATAACCATTGCATTAGTTTCTTCACCGTCTTATTTCACTGAAAGGACTGGTTACCATCGTCTTAAGAATAGGTTCCTCAGCCTTACAGGGTATTTGCCAAGTAGGTGAGGCTGGAGTTTAAATGGAGAGGGTAAGTGTTGTTTCTAGACTGGAAGAACGTATTGTATTCAAAAGCCCATCAGGTATGTAAGAGAATGGCCACTAGTGATTAAAACAAACTTGACCATTACTTGTCGACGAAATTTCCTTTCCATAATATATCGGAATCGATTCATGGATTGTTAAGTTTTAGTGAATTTTAAATACAACTAAACCTAAATACAGAAAAGATCAATTGGTAGCAAATGAAGTAGCGTATTCCGTATGCTGTCTAAGTCCAAGTAAAAACATATTCCCTAGTAGCGGTAAATGGCTGATTTATCCGATTTATTGAGCATTCATAACTAATGTAGTGGTCAAGGCTTTGGAATCTAAATCGGGAGGGACTGGACATATCTGGAAATATAAACTTCATGAATACACGAACAGATATATTAATATGAGTATCATGGACGTAACTGTGATTGTGTGTTTGGTGTCAGCAACAATTGTCTTGATGATGACAATAAACATTGTCGAAACGTCGACTCAAATAAGTTAAAATTTGTGTTATATTTTTTGACCGATCCTCACAAACCCTTCACCAGAAAAATTCATTGATTGACGGTCACTACGAATTTAAGGATTTAAATAATAATAATAATTATTATTATTATATTTATATTATTATAAATCATATTAATAGTAGTTGCACTGTACCCCAAAGATCGAAAGGTTTCGTAGTCAGCATTCTCCAGAACAGTTGTCTGTCTACTGCTTTAATTTGTCTGTCTCTCTCCCTCTCCGTCCAACACGCACGTACCTACCTACCATATCGTCACTTGTCCTCCAGAAACGTCACTTTTCTATATGAACAGTTGCTCTCTCTCTCTCTCTCTCTCTCTCTCTCTCTCTCTCTCTCTCTCTCTCTCTCTCTCTCTCTCTCTCTCTCTCTCTCTCTCTCTCTCTCTCTCTCTCTCTCACTCACTCACTCACTCACTCACTCACTCACTCACTCACTCATACATTACGTCAACGAATAAGAGGTCAGACCCGCCCTTATTCGCTTATTTTCCTGACGAAACCTGTTTACATTTCCCATTCCTCCCTGCCATGAAAGCTTTTATTAACTTCTGTTTTCTTTCCATTACGTTTCTTTTCAAAAGTTTCCTCCCCGTTCAGACGCACTCACTCACACACACACGCATCATCTCATCAACGTCTGACGCCTGCTTGCTTACTTACGCCTATTCATTAGCGCTTCCTTTAGGCGCTGCAATCCGGTTTTCTAAATCATATTTATCGCCCGTTCATCTCTTTCACATACTGCCTCTGCTGCCTTATCTCTTATCTGGGGCGCTGTCTGTTATCATCAAGCAACCCTCTCAACGGCAGAGGGTTGAAATTAAACTTATGTAGAAAGCCAAGTACAGACGGGTTAATTCTAACATTCAGATATCGGGTGAATTATCTGATTGTGCCACTCATTAATGTTTGCTTTTAAGCCATTAATTATGTAACGCTTAATGGTAAATTGATTTAAAAGGAAACTTATATAGAAGTCTCAGTAGAGCTTCATTGCAGCAGTCACTACAGACTATAAACTTTCCATTCAGTGTAAGAAAGTTAATTAATTTGAACCACAGTATGCGTTGTACAGTTCACTTACTGATTAAACATAAATGGAGGAAGGGAATAAAATGTAGATTCCATTAGCTTGCAGCTCTTTAATCTGAATCACTGCTAATGTTTTGTGTCTAACCCAAGATGTGTATGTTTCCCTTCAGATAATTATATTGATACATGTTTGCGATTGTGTTAAAGATAACTCTACAATTTCACAATCTGTGTGTCTGCATTGCTTTTGTTGGTGTTGTTTTATCAGACGATTTTTAGAATGTGATTTGCCCATTAGGCCTTGAAGAGGGGTGTTCGTGTTTGAAAAGGTTCGGCACAATTCCAGTGACGTCTTTGGGCCGAGTCCTGCTCGGGATTCTCCGATTGTCCGCACTTTACATACGAATGCGACACGCGCGACATCAGTGTGTGTGCACGCGTGCGCTTTTTCTTGTTGTAACTGTTCAGTTTTGCACAAATTTTTAATTTTGTTTCGTAGACAATCTGCAGCAGCAGAGGATTATATTTAAAATATGCATAAGAAAAGAAAATAGATACTTGTAATTAGAAGAAAATTCTTGCTGTTCTGTTTGTACCAGGTGAGCAGATTTGAAATTCGAAAACACGAGACATTTTCTCTTCTCTCCCACCCGACCTTCATCTCCCCCCCCCCACCACTAACCCTCCTTAAAAACCCACACTGCTCCCTTTCCAACTGCTCCAACACCAATTGTGGAAAAAGCAGTTAATACTTGAAGTTGAAGTTAACAGTTAACACTGAACAATAAGTAAATTGATACTGAAAGGAATGAAATTAACCATTAATTATAATATAATTATACCAAACAAAGATACATTGAACACACAAAGGCGCTACACTCCACTACCGAATCCACCTTTGCAAACCACCTAGTTGAAGCAAACCACACATACACAAACATCGATAACAACATGGATATTCTACACGTACACACAAAAGGCCGAAAACTAGACACTCTTGAACAACTGAAAATATACAAACACACAAAATCACATACAAACGACATCCTAAACGAACAGACACAATTCAAATCGCACGCATTATTCGAACATATCACACCCCACGCACACAGTGTCGATCCTTCAGAAGCCGACGCCGTCGCCAAGAACAAGACGGACAGCGCTCCCAGTGGCAACCTCTGACAAAGCTTATAATAAGCGAAAACCGCTTCAGGCTATAAGGTAAAACGTTTACGTTTTTACCAATAAAAAACTTTGTGTTCCGAGTCGGTAGTGGTATAATTATATTTAGTTAATCAACGGACACGTCATGGACTACGAAATCCATTAATTATAATACAAATTAAACAATAATGAATTCTATAGTAATTTTATACATTGTCTAGAAAGGTGTCTATAGACCGCTCCATCGTGGACGTGTCTTCTGTTCTGTAATATATATGATCTTCCAACTTGTACAATACTGAGAACACTTTTACAAATCGAACACAGTAATTTGTTTGTTTCTGTTTGTTCTATGGAAAATTGATAGCCTTTTAAAATAACGCTTTCTTGTAGGCATTGTAATTGATAATGATACACGCACCGTTCTCACTACTTGCAAAACACAACCTATGAAACAACGTTAATACGCTGAAGTTTTCGTTTACAGTTACAGTACTTTCTTAGATTACGTTCGTGAGTATCCCGCGTATACTGAAGTCAACTGTGTAAAGCTCGCTTGTGAAAACGCGAGACTCGCTATGCGTTGTAAGCCTAACTAGTAGCGACAGTGGTCGGAACAGATCGCAGGTTGATTAGGTTGTAAAACATTCTAATTGTTTTTAACATCTATTTTTATGGAAATTTAAAAAATTTTATTTAAAATATAGCATATAATATTATATTTCGTCAGTTTCAGAAATACTGCCGTCGTCAAATATAGAAATACAAATCATGAAAGGCGTTCCGTTGTTATTCGGTTACTTTCATTACAGTAGATCATCGATTATCTGAACATCCATTAACCGAACGGTCTATTATCCGAACTCAATAAAAAGTACAATTATGTACTGTACTGTGCAGTAATGTGTTGGACACGTGTAGGCGTATTGGATATTTATTGAACATAACAAATCGTATACTATAAATTATTACAGTACTCTACAGTACATAATAAATAAACGAGGTATCGGTTTGAAGCAGAGAGTGATAGAACAATTCTTAAAAAAAATGTATATCCATGGTACTGTAGGTTTTGTTGTATTTTTTAATTTTTAATTAATTTTATAGTACAGTGTTTGTCATTAAACTCTAATTTTGTTTAAATTAACGTTTTTGGTTTTTATTAATTACACTCAGTTTTAATTCAATGATTTTTACCCTTAGTAATAAATTACAGTGCAGTATACAGGTTGCTGTAATTATATAACAGTATGTTAGAAATGATTTTGTAATAAAAACCTTGTTTTTGTAAGGAGAAATAATGTTTTTAATTTATCCGCAATATCGATCGTCCAAACGGCCGATCTCTATTTCGATGCTCTACTTTACTTGATTATGTCTTTATGTTTGTTTAAAACCAACAAATGCGTCAACAAGTTTGTATGCGCGGCACGTGGAAACACGTGTTTATAGCACAACTAGAGATATATCGAAAATTAATACTCCGATTCTCTCTCTCTCTCTCTCTCTCTCTCTCTCTCTCTCTCTCTCTCTCTCTCTCTCTCTCTCCTCTTTTTATTAATCACAAGAATGGCTGGCGTCTCGAGACTAATTCAATGAAACAGTGAAGAGCGCTCGGCCACATGTGTGGGATATTATTATACACGCTTCAGCTGGTGAGGAGAAAAGCAGCCGTAGTCTTACATTTGATACCCTTTATCAATATTATTTCACATGGTGCGCGTCGGGTAGCAGACGACAGACAGCTGATCAAATACGCCGTCATCTGCAACAAGTGGTTTCTGTGAGCGTGTGTTGGTGTGGAATTTTGTCACCCATTCTCGCTGCTACTGTCATTCTTTTTTTTTCTTACGTTTGCCATTTTCTTACCAGTGAAGAAGTTTATTTTTCTCCTTCTTACGGAGTTTGCCTAAGTCGTCACAAATTTCACGTTACACCGTTCTAACTAAAATCACACTGTAGGTCTATACGTTTTAATATCTGGTATTTTGTAATTGTTGTTTGCTGTAAACATTTTTTTTTAAGTCATCTGTGATTATGAGTGGCCAATATAAATCACCACTATGATAAATGTAATGGAAAATAAAGTGGAAAGGTATTTCAGATAAAAACATGAAAAGGATGAAAATACATAAAAAAAAGATGAAAAGGTATTGTCCAAACATAAATGACTATAGATCTCCTTCTTCTTCACCTCATCACAACCTGTTTCCATCTGTTTGTATTATCCATCTTGAAAATTCCACTTTCCATAGCGTCACCCACAACTTTTCTTCGTAATCTAAAAGATCTACCTTTTCTTCTTTTTGTGGGATTTCAATCTACTACTCTTTAGATTCATCTACTCCCATTTTCTATGACCGTACAATGTCAGTTTTACGCGTAATATATTGTGACTTTTCTGCCCAGTATTCTATCCTTTCTCGTTGCTAGTACGGTCCGTTCTTGAAAAACATCTTCGTCATGAAATCAATCTTCTAATTTTTATTTGGTGTTCTGCCCTAAGGCAGGTCTTCAAATGGTGAAAGCTCTCGAAGCTATTGTATCGCATGCCAGTGTTTTCGTTTCTTCGTAACAGCCTCTGATTTTAATGCTATCTATTAACTTCATTCTTCTACGCTCTCTTCATTTTCTCCTTACATGGCACCCTCCATGGCAGTTGTAAGCAAGCAGTCTCTGCTTAAACAATGACCTAACCAATTCCTTTTCGTATTTTCTATTTCCTTCAGGATTCTTCTCTCTTTCCCTATTCTTCTTAAAACTTCATCATTACTTACTTTATCAACCCACCTCACTTTTTCCATTCCTCCCCAAACGCACATATCAAATGCTTCTAATCTTTTCTCATCCTCCTTCCTCAGTGTTCATGACTCTGCACCATACAATTCAAAGCTCCACACATAAAATTTGGCCAACCTTTTTCTTAAATTCTTATTAATTTTGCCACACACCAGTCTTTTTCTTCCCTTAAATACCTCTTGCGCTATGGCAATTCTTGCTCTAATTTCACGAGTGCAGGACATATCTTCACTTATCAAGCTTCCAAGATATTTAAACAACTCCACCTGTTGTATTTTGTCTTGCCCTATCTTTATGTTTGCCCTTTTTCCTGCTCTGCTAATCACCATACCATTTCTAAGGACTTAGTTTTTCCTTATTAATCCTCATTCAATATTCCTCGCATACTAAATTCAAATCTTTAGAAAGTTACTTCTAGTAACCTGGTTTAATCTTTTTATTTCTAACTAGTTTTCGGCATCGTACATCAATTAGTTCTTACCATTGTGTTTTATATTTTCCTTTCAATATTTTTTAGCCATATGTCTGTCACGTAGGCCTACTAGAAGCGCGTTTAAAGTTGGATTTAGTCTGGTTAATACAATTTCTGGTTCTCCCAAATCGTCCGTTTTTCCCATATACATCGCAAATATGTATCTTTATCTTTTCTTTTGGTTCCTGGTCTTAATATTTTTGAACAAACTATTCCCACAGGTTATTTATGTAAAGTAAATATGTGTTTTGTTTTATATGTAATACACATTTTATTGTTCAATAGAAACACGTTTGATCTACGCAGCCGTGACTTCGTCGCCATGGCAACGAAATTCATTTGTTTATATTGTCTGTTTCAGTACTAGTGACGCGTCTGTCAAAAATATTTACAGTTTACTCTTTTCTAAGCGTTGTGACTGGGTTGAAAAAATCGCATCTACGATAGAAAATCCGTCCAAAGATAATCTGCGCGCCGTTATTCAGTTTTTGGCCACTGAGGGGCGTCAGCCAATGGAAATTTATACGAGAATGAAAGCTGTATATGGTGACTATAGTTATTCTCATACGGCAGTGGTTGAATAGTGCAATAAATTTCGACAAGAAAGAGAATCCACTAAAGATTTGGCCCGTCCTGGATCTGCACGTGTTGCAGCATCAGATGAAAATGTGAGACAGCTGGAAACTGTTTTACGCGCAAATAGGCGCATTAACAACTTTTATTTGTTAATGTTGTTAATGAGCCCGTATCACTGAAGTTTGGAAACTGCTGCGAAAGTAGTGAACGGTATTAAATACTCATATTTGATAATAACCATAAACTGTGACCGTCAAACGTAAAGAAATATAGTGTTACGACATTACAGAACATGCTACGTGTTTCTCGGCTATTCCAGCGGAATCCGGCTGTAATGTTGTGGGCGTACGTGATCTCAACACGCGTCAGCGAAACTTTTCTAGACTTCGCCGGCCGCGCACACTGTGTCAAGGCCGCAGTCAATTACGCTCTAGTGTAGCGCTGATGCGTAGTATGGACGATTCTTTCAGTGGGGTATAAATATAGGCATTCAGCGGCGCTTAGTTCAGTTATTGTCGGGCGATTTACACACTGGGGTTCGAAGTATTGTAGCGAAGTGTTAGCCTGTGTTTTTATAATTGTGCGGGACAATTGTAATACAGTTGTTTTATATTAGTTGAAATTTTTATTGCGTGTGAACAATTTTTATTTGATTCGTTGTAAGAAACGATCTTGTTGATTACAAACTGTTTAATTGTGATAATTAAAACTGGTGATTAGTGACTTAATTGGTGTCTTGTATTTTGTTTTCCACTGTACCGTACGACGATCAGTAGACCGTCGTAACAATATGATTCGTATTACTTCCGTGTATTAATGTCTCAACGTCTGTTGTTTCAGAAAAGTCTAGCTTGTAGTGAAACAGTGATAACAGAAAACGACGAACATCCGTTGTGAAAATTAAAGTTTTCTGTTGTATACTTTTAGTAAAATTATTTGATATAAGTACTGATTTTATTTTTGCCAATACTTCATTACAAAATATATCGCCCGATAATGAAGTCCGGCTGAAAAGCAGAGCCTTTCTCTCATTTGTCTCAGTCAGACAACTTTAAATTTGGCACAATAAAACAGTGGAAAGCACGACGAGGAACAGCTTCAAATCCTGTAGTAGTGACGCCTAAGCGGCTTATACTCCACTGTACGTAAATGCATTAGACACAAACAAACTGGAGGAAGTGTTATTCTAAGTTAAGTAACTACACACACACACACACATGGGGAAGGAGAGCAATGGAAATGTAAGGTGAGGGTTGTGTCGGGCTCAGTGGAGAGGAACCATACTCACGGCTCCCTCCCTTTCTTTCTTTACGCCGCTGTTACTAATGAGGAAGCTTTGAATGACAGTAATCTGGTTTTGTAAGGATTATTGACAACTGTAATGATATAAACAAGGACGACGGATCTTTCCCCTTCGCTCACGGGCGCGTAGACGCGCGCGTATACAAGCACGCCCGCCACTCAATAGTAGGTGTGTGTGAAGTTTTTTTTGGGGAGTTTGTTAAATTTGGACGGTCTGAATCTGCTTGTGTGCTTTGTAGATTTAAATATACCTTACAGTACGCGACAGAGAACTGTAAGAAATCCATGTAAATCTGTATGTATACACAAACCTAAATATTAATACGGGCATTGAGAAGAAAACGCTCCCTTCGAGTTGATGAAAATCACCGTCGTTAGATTTCAGAATACAGAATAGTTTAATCTTAGAAAGTGAAGTGTTACCTGATAGTTAACACCCAGGGACCGCCATTCTCTACGTTTTCTGATATTCTTCGATTTAAACACCGAGGCAGAAAAACAGTTTATTATTATTCCGGCTGTACAATGTTTACAGTTTTCCGGAACCAAAGATTACAGAAGTGATTGAATTCTCAGCTTCCACTGCTGCTTGTCCATCCAACGATCTTTTTCAATTTCTCGTTCCCTCAGTATAGTCTGAATTTCTTCTAACCATGTGATTTGTGGTTTTCCTCTATTCCTTCTTCCTGGTGGGTCCATTCCATAACTCTCCTTGTTTTTAACATTTAGTTTTTTTCCAATGAATGGGGAGTTGGCCCATTTTTTAATCAAGGTTTATTTCCTTTAGCTTTTGATAAACTACAAGGCAGCAGCTCTAGTTTTGGTCCGCCCGGGGTATTTTATTTCCACAGTACCCACCATGTGGTGAGTATGTATGTGGACGTAAGACAAGTAGTCTGCATTCCTGTCCCATCAATTTTTTATCGTATTGCCCATAATCGGAAAAATGCAAAATCGGATAGATCGTGTGCATAGAATGCTTGAAAGAAAACTGCCCAGGAAGGTTTCGCGTACAAATTATCCTAAGGAGAGAGAGAGAGAGAGAGAGAGAGAGAGAGAGAGAGAGAGAGAGAGAGAGATGTTTTAATACCCAGTGCCGGATTTAAGATTTTTGAGACCCTAGACCAAGTTTTCTGAGCGCCCCCCTCCACCTGTGACTTTGAAGTAATATATATGTACTGCAGAAGTAATTTGATGTCAGATTAATGCTATCAAATTTAAAACCAATAGGCTACTATAAAAAAGCATGCTTTCTTTTAGCAAACGTTTTCAAAATATTACGAACCGTGCAAAAGAATTGAGCAAATTAATTTATTTTTTAAGTAGAGTATCTTGACTAAGCTTATTCAGAAATTTAACATACAACATTTATTTTATATTGTCTAGGTATAACACATTACTTTTTGTCTTATAATTTGTATAAAATTAAAAAAAAAGTTTAATTAACAAAATTAAAAAAAAGATTTTTTTTTATTCTTTGACTAAAGATACAACAAGCTAATGTTAAACTAATATTCAGTGACTATGTAGCTTAATGGAATTAACGTCGGGGAAAGCATACACAAAAAATGTTGCGAAAAAATTTAGAAATTCTAAAAAGAAAACTACAGAAATTTTTTTTTAAATAACGTAGGCTACGTTTTTATATTTTTGGAAGAGATATAAACACACTTTTTTCAGTTATAAGTGGTTTATATGTACAAACCTTTTTTAAAAGCTTATAAAAATAAGGGCGCAATATTTAAATAAGAACTGTCTTCCATTTGTATTACTAACAAAAATTAATAATTTAATTTAAAAAAAAACATACTTAAATAAATCAAAGTGCCTCCTACTTTTACAAAAATCCTGTTAACAAAAAAATATCTGTAGTTTGCGGCCCCCCTCTAAACCCATAGTGGTAAATCCGACACTGTAATACCACATAAGAGACTGCTATATCTTGACTACCGAGTCAGGTGGATACGCGCAGTCGTTAGTGGTAAACATGACGATTCCTGATTGTGTATTGTGCAATAATATACGTATGGTAGTTGTCATATCTGTAGCTTGCGGCCCCCTCTGAGCCCGTAGTGGTAAATCCGACACTGTAATACCACATAAGAGACTGCTATATCTTGACTACCGAGTCAGTTGGATACGCGCAGTCGTTAGTGGTAAACATGACGATTCGTGATTGTGTATTGTGCAATAATATTATGTATCGTAGTCGTCATTTCTGTAGTTTGCGGCCCCCCTCTGAGCCCGTAGTGGTAAATCCGACACTGTAAT
The DNA here is from genome assembly GCA_034769895.1 of Magicicada septendecula. NCBI lineage: Eukaryota > Metazoa > Arthropoda > Insecta > Hemiptera > Cicadidae > Magicicada > Magicicada septendecula. The sequence continues at coordinate 81,013,757 of CM068370.1, forward strand.
ACCACATAAGAGACTGCTATATCTTGACTACCGAGTCAGGTGGATACGCGCAGTCGTTAGTGGTAAACATGACGATTCGTGATTGTGTATTGTGCAATAATATTATGTATCGTAGTCGTCATTTCTGTAGTTTGCGGCCCCCTCTGAGCCCGTAGTGGTAAATCCGACACTGTTATACCACATAAGAGACTGCTATATCTTGACTACCGAGTCAGGTGGATACGCGGAGTCGTTAGTGGTAAACATGACGATTCCTGATTGTGTATTGTGCAATAATATACGTATCGTAGTTGTCATTTCTTCTGCCGTATAGCTGTGTACCAAACTACATATGAATATAAATTTTATTGCGCTCATAAAACGTTTTGATGTTCACAGGTAGAGTTATTGTTTCCTTAGCGTAGTAGTAAACGCGCGGAAGACTTGAAATGTAGGACAGGAGACATAAACTTCTTCAGTATATGGCAATCCAATCTCGTGATGCGCCTGTGTAGGCCACTCGCCGGTGTAATCTGTGATGTCATCCAGGCACGATCTATTAACCCGTTTCCGTCGTACACACTGTTTGTCGTTTAACGCAATCGTGCGAATAACGTAGTATTTGACGTCTCATTTTTCAACTTCACTGGCCTTTGGCAAGATTCATAACGGTTCAGCGAATACAGTGGCTAGGTCACCTAGAGCGGATGGATGGTCAGCGTATGCCAAAGAAAATCCTAAGGCTGCAAGTCTACAAAAAACACAAAGAGGGGCCGACGTAGGATAAGATGGTTGGATGATACACTAGAAGATCTCAGAAGAATGGATGTGAGGGGTTACGCTAGCACGGCAATGGATAGGAGACATTGAAGAAGTCTGGTGTTGGACGCCAGGGCTCACGTTGGGCTGTACTGCTAAAGAAGAAGAAGACTAGTCTCTTTCTAATTATAGTGATGTCATAGCTTTGTTCTCCAACTTCACAGGAAACTATATTCTTCGATTTACCCGATGATCTGACTGAATTCTTTTAGTATACATTCTGTGCAATATTAGAAACGTAGGCTTTGTTGTAATGCACTTCGTGGGCTTACACGGCCGCAGTCAACGTTGTTAAAATTCCTTCCCGGCCTGTTTGGCCGTGGTCCATTGTTTTCAACCAAAACAGACGTTTCGGCAGTGCCATCGACTGCCATCATCAGTGTAAAATCGAGTTACGCTAACGTGAGGTGGTATACGTTAGTGATGCCAAAACGTCTGGTTTTGTAGAAAACAATGGACCACGGCCAAACACCCCGGGAAGGAATTTTAACGGCGTAGACTTTGTTGATTTATGTATTGTACTATCAGCAGTTCATCTTTCCTACCGAACAAGGAATGTGGTGACGTATGCCATTCCACTGCGCGCATCACTGTAATACTACACATTTAAAATACGTTTAACACAGTTTTGGTTTGACTTGACTGTCTCTCACAAGATATTTCTTGTAGCGAATAAAAAAACACACTTTAACAAAATATTCAATAAATTACACTTACATATAATGTACGAACGCTCAATCTAATACGCACACAAAATTACAACTAAATACATATCAATAATGTTTCCAGAACCAGTAGTACCCCACCAACACAAGCACGCACTATCATTCAGTAGACCCCCGTTCCTCAGGCGTCTCGGCAGCAAAACTGGTGTGCGTACAATACATCTCCTTCACTGTAGGGTTTGATCTCATATTATTCTAGCTAAGTTATGTGGTCTCATTATTTCATGTATGTGGTCTGATTTCTCGCTTTATTATTTATTTTTATTTTTTTGTTTTGTTCTCTGCAACTTAGTATTTGATCTATAATAACTTAGCCGGTTAGAACGATAGTGGTGGAAGTCGTTTACACCCAATGAAAAATTAGGACTCTGAAAATTTCAAATATTGTTTAGTATCTGGCATGCTGTGCTTCCAAGCCAGTCAGATACCACTCGATGCTGCTTTCCAGCTAAGCTCGTGCTGGTACACACGTTTCTAAAAGAGAACCTCCTCAGGCAAAACACGTGTCTCTACCTCATCTCTGAGGTGAATTGGTGGACACCGTGCCAATCTAGACACTGATGGTGGGACCGAAACGTTTGTCAACAACAAGAACTGTGGACCGCGCGCGGCCTAACACTCCGGCGGATAATACCTAATAATTTCAACAATATATGTTTCCAGAAATATTTTGTCTATAAATCCACCAAGCGTAATTTTATGGATTTTATGTGCATTCTTTAATAATAAGTATTGAAAACCATTAAATATATATAAACTGTAGAAACTTTACTCACACCACTTTCGTTTTAATCGATTCAGTATTCAGCATAGTGCAGTACATGTGTGTGAGATAGAGAGTGAAATTGTTAAATAAACATTCACTAAGTGCGTAACATTACTGTGGCATGAATAATAAATTCACGAGTCGGAGGGAAATTTCAAAACAACGAAAATGTAGATATTTAAGACCGACATTTATAGACGTATTTTGACAACTGGCTGCGAGAGACTGATATTGTACAAAGAGATTTAAAGATACTATAATATAACCTCAATTTTACGGAAGGAAGACAATTGGTTGGGGGTCGGCCATTTACAACATATGAAAAATATAAGACCTGTGAGAAGAACTTGTGATGCAAAAATTGTGAAGAACAAAAAAAAAGGAAGACTTAAACAAATTAATATGGGGTCGACTAATTGCTAACAATTTTATAAAAAAAGATGATAAGGGGCAGTGCCGGATTTAAGATTTTTGAGGGTCTAGGCCAAGTTTTCTCAGCCCCCCCCCCCCCGGCTGTGACTTTGAAGTAATATACGTACTGCAGAAGTAATTTGATATCAGATTAATACTATCAAATTTAAAACCAGTAGGCTACTATAGAAAGGCGTGCTTTCATTTAGCAAACTTTCAAAATATTAAGAAACATGCAAAAGAATTGAGCAAATGAATTTATTTTTTAAGTAGAGTAACTTACAACACCAAGAGTAACTTACAGCTTACCACACGAAGCTGAAAACCTTCTTTACATTCAAAACAAAATAAAAACATAACCTCAAATCGCAAACCGTTCAGTCACAACCCAGATAAACAATGATAACAAACAAGGGTGGTACCACGGTCGTGTAAATTCGGGGGCAATATAGCCTACGTTCAAAATTCGCATGCGCAGATTAGTTTTCAAGGATTCCAACGTCTTAAAAATAAGCGCGCAATATTTAAATAAGAACTGTCTTCCATTTGTATTATTAACAAAAATTGATCATAACAACATCATAACAAATAATCATACTTAAATAAATCAAAGTGCCTACTTTTACAAAAATACTTCTGTTAAAAAAAAATCTACATCTGTAGCTTGCGGCCCCCTCTGAGCCCGCGTCCTAGTCGGCCTAGTGGTAAATGCGGCACTGATAAGGAGTGAAGCGAAAAGTTAGCCAGTGATAAAAAATCGGAAGAGGTTGGAAACTTTGAAATGCAGTGTAAGTGTAATGTAGTTTGAATATAGTGTAATGTACCCTACACTGTAGTATGATAATAGGATTGTGAATAATAAATAAAATAATGAAATGTGTATTTAAGTGAATATTTAGTGAATCATTTTTTCGGATACCTTTAAATGTGAGAAATGACGTACACCAGGTTTTCTGTTTGGCGGTGACGATGACGTTGTACACACGCGCGCGCGCGGGCGCACACATGGATACAGCCGAAAAAGTGCGAGTGGCCGTGTGGGGGGAGGCCACGTGTCTCCATCGCCGCGAACGTATGGTATGTGGATCGTTATACGGTTATTGAGGCGACGGACGGCGGGAGAATGCACAGCGAGAAGCGGTCTGGACAGTATCAATTTTAGACAGTTGTGTTGTTGTTGTTATTATTAACTTGCGTTCGACCTTTTCCAGTCCTGCCCATTTCGTGTCGTCTTATCTTCTGCGTGAGTGAATTCCGGGCAAAAAATAACAACAAACGTGAAGGTCCGTCGCCATGTGACTGGCTCAGGCACTGTGTGTGTTCCCCCATGTGTTTGGCGGAGCAATCTGTACTACAGAACGAGCTATTTCACGCGTCCAAGTAAACTGAAGAGCCAGCCGTGTGTAGCGTTGAAGTGTCTGACGACAGACAAACAAAACGATCGTGTTTTGTTTACGCCAAGTCTGAAGTACGGTATCCTAATGATTAGTCCTTCATGTGATGAAAAGTTAATTAGAAACTACGTGTAATATACAGAGTTACTGAAATTAAATGTAGAAACTAGAACTAAAGTACTAAGTTTGAGAGAATGCAGTGCATTAACGAATTCGTCAATATCAATTACCTATGATAATTTAATTTACCTTGATATTTTACCTTTGTAAAATATTACAGCATCTGACATCATTGACTGATCCAGAGAGGAATTATAGGGGTTTTCTGTAGAAGTAACTAAGAATTATGAAAAGGCGTCAAGTGTCTTATTTAAAAACTTGAAATACAATTTTTAACTTCTCACAAACGATTAGCAATGTTTTAAAAACCAACCATATTTGCTAAAAAATTTAAAGTAATCTTCTGTCAGTAGGTTTATGAAAAGTGTTTTCACCTTTATGGAAAAGGGTTTTTCGTGATTGTTTGTATCACCCCATGTTGAATCTTGTTCTGCAATGAATACGAGGGTCAGTTGAAAAGTTCGCGGAGCGACATCTGTAGCTTAGCGGAAAAACTAAAATCTTTTGTGTGCTGCAAGACGTAGGCCTATATTTCGCGTGAACATCTTTCAATTTCCAGATATATCTGTCAGTTTATTTACTTCTTACCAACTGTTTGAAATTTTCCTGTCACGCGTGTTTTTAAAATGTACAAAATCAAACACCGTCTTGTGATGAATTCTCTTAAAAAAAAAAGTTTTAGCGCCAATGGAAAATCAAAACGAACTTGTAGATGTGTTTGGAGATGCTGCGCCTTCAGAAACAACGGTAAGTGGGGCACACTCGAGTTTAAACGTGGTCGTACAAGCACTGAATACTATCCCAGCAGGGGACGTCCTAAAACTGCAACAACAAAAATGACATTATTGAAAAAATTTCGTAGGGTGTTAGAAGACCGTAGATTGAGGATTGGATGACGTTGCTGAAACCATAAGCATCTCATATGAGTGTGTGCATCACACTGTAACTCAAGAACTTGGATCTTTTTCACCGGGTGTGAAAAAGCGTTGTGCAAGATGGCTGCCGCATCTGAAGTTGTTGCAATTTTTGGGCGTCCAGTGTGGGGGGATCATCTTCAATCCTCGTACGACCACGTTTAAACTCAAGTGCCTACTTACAGACCGTTGGTTTTGAAGTGGTAACATCTCCTGACCCACGTACAATTTCGTTCTGAATTCCCGTTGGCACTAGACAATTTTTAACAAAGAATCACACCACGATGTTTGATTTTGTCCATTTTTCAAAACACGCATGACACGTCAATTTTAAACATCGTCTAAACAATGAATAAATTGATAGATAGATTTGGGAATTAACAGGAGTTCACATAATATACAAATCTTGCAGCACACGAAAAATTATAGTTTTTCCGCTAAGCTACAGATGTCGCTCCGCGAACTTTTCAACTGACCCTCATATTTATTGCAGAACAAGATTCAACATGAGCTGATACAAACAATCAGGGAAAACCCTTTTCATAAAGGTAAAAACACTTTTCATAAACCTACTGACAGAAGATTACTTTAAATTTTCTAGAAAATATGGTTGGTTTTTAAAACATTGTTAATCGTTTGTGAGTAGTTAAACATTTTATTTCAGGTTTTTTAAATAAGACACTTGACACCTTTTCATAATTCTTAGTTACTTCTACAGAAAACCCCCTTTAAATTCCTCTCTGGATCAGCCAATGATGTCAGATACTGTAATATTTTATACCTCTGTGGACATATTTTGTTTAAACACAGAAGCTTATACAGTATACAGGCCTATACACCATTGTTATAGATTTCCGTACTCCGACTAAGTCAATCGTTCTCTTCTTTACATTTCGTTATTTTAGCCTACATCGTCAGAGATGATGCCAAAGGTTGAGAAGGGAACTACAGCCAACGCGTCTACGTATTTATTATATATATATATATATTTAAAATTTATATTTATTTTACCTCAAGATGTTATTTTCCCTTATTTGGTACATGTTTCGAGAACTCCTGTGTTCTCATCCTCAGCCTTCGTGATCTTGCGTCTGGTGAAGTATTTGTGTATTGGCTGGATGCTATTAAGGTTTCTTGTTGGTCTCTGGTATTTTAAAGTGGTATTATTGTGTGTGACTGTGGTGTATGTATTAGTATTTTGTGTATTTTCGGTGTTGAGTGCTTTGAATATTGTGTCATGTTTTGTATTTGTTCAGGTATTAGTTTGTTTTGTGTTTTATGTTTGTATATTTGTAAATTTTCCTAAATGTTCAGTATGGTGCCTTTGTGTGGTATATGTTTTATTAGTGTCACATTGGTTATGTCTCGGAATTCATGTCCCGTGTTTATTGCATGTGTGCCCAAATTGGATTTATATATTTCTGGTTTTTTGTATGCATTTAGATGTTCAAAATATCGTTTTTTCAGCTGTTTTTTTGTTTGTCCTATGTAACATTTATTGCAATCTTGGCATTTTGTTGTATTCTCTTTGTTGTGTGGGTTATTTAGTTTTTGTAAATTATTTTTATTAGTTTTGTATGCTATTTTTATATCTGTGTTTTTAAATAGTTTTGTTAGCTTTGTCATTTTATTATTTATGTATGTGAATGTGGCCCATTTTTTGTTGTTATTATTTATGTGTTGTTCATTTTGATTAATTCTTAATTGTTCACTTTTTATTTTCTATTTTATTTACAGTATTTTTATTGTATCCATTTTCATAACCAATTTGGTATATTATATTTCTTTCTTTGTCAGTTTCTTGTTTGTTTAGGGGAATTTTGTACATTCTGTTAAATAGCGAATAGAATGCTGCCATTTTATGTTGTGGTGGGTGGTCAGACTGGTTAGGTATAATGATGTTGGTAGAAGTTGGTTTTCTGTATATTTCACGTTGTATGTGGTTGTTGTTTCTTGTGATGGTTATGTCTAAATAGTTGATTTTGTTATGTTTTCTTTTTCTTCTGTGAATTGTATTTTTGGATGTATGTTATTGATTTGTTTTAGTGTGTTCTCTGCATTTGTGTTTTTGTTATTTGATACATATAACCCATCATCTACATATCTTATCCATTTGCCATTTGGATCAAATGATTTTATAATATTTTGTATTTTGGTGTCTATGTGTTGTAGGAATATTTCTGCTATTATGCTAGATAATGGAGATCCCACTGCTAAACCTTCTTGCTGTTGATAAATTTTGCTATTAAATTCAAAGTAATTTTGTTTTAGTATCAGTTGGAGGCTATTTTTTATTTCAGTTATATATTGTTTGTCTTCATTTTTTTCTTTAAGTTTGTTTATTATTATGTCTATTGTTTCTTCTACTGGGATGTTGGTGTACATGTTTGTGATATCATATGATGTGAAAAATGTATTTTCATTTATATTTATTATTTTTAGTTTGTCTATTAATTCGTATGTATTATTTATGTTATTATTCAAAGCACTCAACATCGAAAATACACAAAATACTAATACATACACCACAGTCACACACAATAATACCACTTTAAAATACCAGAGACCAACAAGAAACCTTAATAGCATCCAGCCAACACACAAATACTTCACCAGACGCAAGATCACGAAGGCTGAGGACGAGAACACAGGAGTTCTCGAAACGTGTTCCAAATAAGGAAAAATAACATCTTGAGGTAAAATAAATATAAATTTTAAATATTTTATATAATCAAGAAACGAACTGTAGCAGAAAGTGATTGAATATACAGAGTGTCCCGGGAGGAGAGGGAAATAATTTGAGAAATGGTTCTATAGTGTAAAAGAAGAAAAAAGTTCATATAAACATATGTCCGGAAACGCTTTGTAAGCGAGTTACGGCTAGCAAAAGATTTCTCCCGGGTTTCGGTTCCCCCGGGTAAATGAAAACTTTCTGAAATTCTGGGAAGGGGCGAATTCTGTTGTTTCTTATGGTTTTTGGCCTGGAAAATCGAATAAAACAGGTCGCAGAACTGTATCTCCCATAAGTTTCATTATATCCGACATAAAACAGAAAAATCTTTCCCTAAAAACAAATTTTGGAAAATTGGAAACAATTGGAATTTTTTGTTGATTTTTATTGACTTTACGTACACCATTTTTCTCAGAATTAAATTCTTTACAAGCTTTGTTTTTAACTTTTATGCATTTATTAGTTATTTAACAAAGTTATTGTACTTCTAACCTAAAAAAACATGTTTTTAGGTTAGAAGTACAATAACTTTGTTAAATGACAAATAATGCATAAAAGTTAAAAACAAAACTTGTAAAGAATTTAATTCTGAGAAAAATTGTGTAAATAAAGTCAATAAAAATCAACAAAAATTCCAATTGTTTCCAATTTTCCAAAATTTGTTTTGAGGTAAAGATTTTTCTGTTTTACGTCGGATATCATGAAACTTATGGGAGATACAGTTCTGCGATCTGTTTTATTCGATTTTGCAGGTCAAAAACCATAAGAAACAACAGAATTAGCCCCTTCCCAGAATTTCAGAAAGTCTTCATTTACCCGGGGGAACTGAAACCCGGGCAAAATCTTTAGCTAGCCGTAACTCGCTTACAAAGCGTTTCCGGACATATGTTTATATGAACTTTTTTTCTTCTTTTACACTATAAAACCATTTCTCAAATTATTTCCCTCTCCTCCTGGGACACCCTGTATATAAAGGTTGTTCAATCTATATGCTCGCGTATTTTCAACTTGCTGCTTCCGTGGAATTATTTTAGTTCTTAGAAGTCATTTCGGCATCGTGTTATAGATTAACACACCAGCAGCGCAGGATATAAGAAATGTATTGGGAAAGTGTTCGTGGATCATGTGTTGAGGAAGGCTGCGTTTTACGCTTAGCCTATAGTCCTCAAGGCAGGAGAGTTGTTTGTACGCCCTAGAAACGTTGGGAGTGATGGAATTGAGATATTCTTAATAACTAAATTTACCTTATTTTGTCCGCCTTGTGACTTCTTATAATTTGTCTATTACGCGTTTCAGAGCTTGTGCTCCATCATCAGATATATATTAAAATAAAACTATCACTTACCGAGGTCGTCACATGATATAAAATGTCCAAAATTTTTGCATACAGACAGCGCGAGGAAGAAAAATTATAAGAAGTCACAAGGCGGACAAAATAAGGTAAATTTGGTTATTAATTCGTACAAGTGACTTGGATACCGCATTTAACATGAATATGAGATATTCTGTGCAACCGGAAGAGGCTTATCGGAAGTTCGTGGAAGTTATAAGTAGTAGAAGATAACAGCACCAATCCAAAACCACTAGATGCATATAATGTTGTGTTCGTATACGTGCGTATATATAGAGGATACGCTGAAAAATAATAGTAACAAAGCTTATCCAGAAAGATGTGTCAATGCCGCAGACTCTTAATTACGTACGATGGATGCCTGGCTGTAGTATTAGAGGAAAAGGTTGATGCGTACGGGAAGCCTAAGAAAGAGCTTCGTGGAACAAGTTGTTGTAGAATCACGGTGTTTGGAAGGAGAAGGGGATTTTAAACGGATGGCGGTCTGAAGAACTGGCTGGCGACTTCAGAACGTAGAAACCCACGAATGTTCGGATTAAAGTTACTAGAAGAGGCGCGTCCGCGTGTATGGGGGTGTGCGCGAGCGTCATTATATTTATGGTTAGGTTAAGAGATGTCAAACTGAAGGTAACCCTTGTACTAAAACTTTCCACTGTCATCATCATCATCATCTTCACGGATTAAACCAAAATTGGTTTGTTCCAGTCTCAAATATGCAAAGATTGAGCTGGTAACTCCAGTGTTTCCTCGGACGTCACACACCTCTCCGTCCTCTGGGCTTATAGTTCCAGAGTTGTTTCGGGATGCGGCAGTCGTCCATTCGGCAAAGATGTTCCCACCAATTCAGCCGATACTGGGCGATCCTGTCGAGTATACTCACAATATTCAGTTCCTACCGTATATCTCTGTTTCTTCTATGATCATGGAGAGTATACCCTGCCACGTGCCTGAGAAATCTCATTTCAGCCGCGTGGATGCGACTTTCCTTTCGTTAAAGTCCAATTCTCAGACCCATAAAGAAGCATGGGAAGAGCCATCGCCTTGTAGAATTTTAGGCGTGTTCCTTTACTTGCTGACTTAAGTGTTCGCATAATGGTACCGCACATAAGGTTGTACTTATGCAACTTATTCACTACGTCGTTGCTTGCATTTTAAGACACAGTGTAGCCCAGGTATTCAAAATTGCTAACTTGTTCCAGGACAGTACCATCTATAACAATGGTTGCCCGCACGGGATCAGTTCCACGAATAGCTATCACCTTGGTCTTACCTGTGGATATCTACAATCCAGAGTCTTTGCAGATTCGATTTAACAAATGTATCCCCATCTGCAGTCTGTTTTCGGAGTCCGACAGAGTAGCCTGATCGTCCGTAAACAACAAAGTGTTAATTGTGGAGTAAACTTTCCACAGTGAAATTGTATATCGATAGTAGAATGTCGTATATGCGAAGGCAGAGGAAACAAATGGTTGCACACAGTATGCTAACTGGACGTATTGTGGCGGGATTACATTACCACCAGGTTGACGCTGCCTTGCAACTCTACGTAGAATCAATGAAGGCAGAAATGATTAGTTGTGCACACATGTGTCGTTATCGGGGATGTAAAACAGTTACCACAGTTACCAGTTAGTAGTTGATCAATCACTGTCCGTCACTGTAATGTCTCTGTGACAACTGTACTAATTGCTTAGTCGGACGGGACGACGATCGTTATTATGCACAACTCGTAACCACCACTGTACTGTAGCACTACTGTTGTTAATTATTAACTTACAGCAACTTGTAGTTAGCACTTGTTAGTAATAGTTGTCATCGTTAACAATGTCATCGCCCCGTACAGTTGAACAACTTAGTTATAGTGTGAGCGGTCACGCCGAGTGACACAGAAACCTATCCAGGCGAAATGTGAAACGCTCGTGTGTGAACAAGAAGATGTGTAACACGTTTGTAGTTTTTTTCGAATAAAACGTTTGATTTATGCAGTTTCCCTTCGCAGGCGACTCATTTTTTAAACTTCAGTTAACAGTTGTATCGTCGGGTGCTTCTTCGTCTTGGACCTCAATCCGTAGGGTCCTGGTTGTCGACATAACTCGTGAATTCATTCTGTTCATCACCCTAAGTTTCGCGTCCACATAATTTTGAAACCCTTTTTCCAATCACTTGATCTTCCCCTAACAATGATCGTCTTTACCGCCTGGCGATATTGCAGTTCTGGTCGCAGACTTTGGATCGTTAATACGTACTGTCCTGGAACAAGTAAGTAATTTTGAATACCTGGGCTACAGTGTGTCTTATAATGCATACAACGACGTGGGGAATAAGTTGCATAAGTTCAAACTTACGTGCGGGCCCATTAGGCGAACCCTTAAGTCAGCAAGTAAAGGAACACGCCTTAAATTCTACAAGGTGATGGTTCTTCCCACACATCTTTATGGGTCTGAGAATTGCAATTTAACAAAAGGCCAGGCTAGTCGCATCCTGGCGGCTGAAATGAGATTTCTCAGGCACGTGGCAGGGTATACTCTCCATCATCATAGAAGAAACACAGATATACGGCAGGAACTAAATATTATGAGTATACTCGGCAGAATCGGCCAGTATCGGCTGAATTGGTGGGAACATATTTGCCAAATGGATGACTGCCGCATCCCCAAACAACTCTGGAACTATAATCCAAGGGGACGGAGATGTGTGGGACGTCCGAGGAAGCGCTGGAGTGACCAGCTCTTTTTTTTTCTTATTTGAGACCGGAACAAACCAATTTTGGTTTAATCCGTGAAGATGATGATGATGATGAATACGTACAGTGGTTTGCCGTTAGCTAGTTAGTGGCTCATCAGCTGCCGCAAGGGCAAGACGGCATAGCATTTCCGAGAAAGCTGTTGGTATTTAGTATGGGAAGGAAACCCTATTTTCTCGTTCATTCGACCGCAAGATAACTCTTTTGTATGAACACTGTATACCACTTCGAGCCGAGGTTGGTATTTGGACTGTACAGATTTAATCAATCCTTACGGCTGTAAATATTGGGTAATTAAAATTAATACAAGTGAAGAAATTTATGCTTTAAGATCGATTGCAACACCGGGTGTAGGCAGAGGGGGTTTTGGGGGTTTAAATCCCCCGAAATTTCCCACTCGGCTAAAAAGTCTAACATTATGTCCTTTTATAAGCATATTTGCAAAAGAAAATTCGTGAAAAACTTAACATAAACTTCTTCTGACACGTAATTTAGTTAACAATATGTTTTTGATTTTCAAAAACGAAATTGTGTCAGATTATGTAGTCGGTTGTAAGCTAAAAGGCAGAATAAGTAACGAAAATATATGAAGTCATTTAGATTTTCAATAAGAAAATGCTTGAAGATGAAAATTTTCGTATTGCAATATGTATACATGATGTATAGGGCTATATCTATATATACATACATTCGCGCGCGTCAATAAAAAAAAATATATATATAATATGTTGCATCATTATTATACGATTTCTTCCATATTCTCCTTGTATTATAAAACGTTTCTTTTCCAAATATTTCTTTTTTATTTGTGTTTATATTTTCAATATAAACATTTATTTAATTACTCTGATGATGATGACCAGGAAATTTGTCAACGAAATATGCATATCAGTAAAGAACGTGATTAAACACTTGCATAACCAATGTTTTATAATAAAAACAAATTGCGCGAAAGCGCTCGCGTATGTGTGTAATATAGGTTTATAAAATGGACGTCGCACAGTTGATTGTGAACTGTATCTTATGAAATTAGTAACTGTAACTTCAAAGTGTAAAAGAAAGGTTAAATATGGATTTCGTTGTGGATTTCGTTGATCATGTTAGCGACCTGACAGCGCTAACAATTGCATTACTCAATATCCATACATTCAATTCACTTATTCAGTATGTCGTTTGTTACGAGACATAATGAAACAATTATGTTCACATGAAATTCAATTTTCAGAAAACTGTAATAATAGTAGCAAGTGCACAACAAGGTGTTTGCTTGCTCATAACGTATTTCATGCGCGTCATGTGGACAGGATGAACATCCTCCGTCTTGAGCGCGAAATCGAGAACGCTTTGCCAAAGAATTCGAGACAGTGAGCGTGCGCTGTTGTGTGTAATTATGAAGCTGAACAGAAGTCTTCGCCAGTTTAACGGATTAATCAACTCAGGCACGGCACATCCATGTACGACAATGTAAGTTTTCTCAGAACCAGTAAACAGATTATAAATGCGGACGGTAGTGTAGCGGGACAAATTGACTGCGCTATCTGATTGACGCGCTTATCCTGTATAATATTTTGAACGCTTTTTTCTTTAATAAACAAAACTTGTTTAAAAATAGATTGTTATTTTTCCCGGTCCCAAATCACTTGTTTCTTTTACTTTGCTTCCGTGAGCAGCATCAGAATCTCACCATCTTCTTAGTTCTTTGTGTTCTTCTACGTACCCTTCTGCTTCCGTCCCTTGACCAGGTTACTAATCATTCCTGTTAAATAATCTTAGATACTAGAACTGTATAATACCGTTATATACATATATAGTGCTCATCTTCATAGTGCTTTAAATTCGGAAGTGTCCTATAACATGAATAAGTTATAAATCTATTGTGCTAACCGCGATTGAGTTACTTAATGTGTTAATTTAATAATTTCTTAAATTTACCTAGCCCTTAAGTTGGACGCCATTTATAACAATCATTTAATATGCGTATTGATAGCACAATAAATTAATTATTAAATATATAAATTTAACGATCACTGACAAGTATGTGTATAATTTAATCTTAATGATGATTCTAACTATCTACGTTCATCAACACATACGTGATATCATTTATTTAATTGAACATAAGAAACTCTTAAAATCTATTTGCATTCTTTTAAACTTTAAGTCAATATTTGGGTTGCATTAGTAATAATGAACGCATGTTTCTGGTTAACTAAATACTAGTTTAATTATCATTTATGACATATTATAATAGTACATAGAATACGTCGCTGTACCTGAAACACATACATATTTATAATAAACAAAGATATATCTCAATATATGCTGAAATAAAGAAAACATACATACATATATAAATCAAATGATGTTACAATTCAATATTCTACTTATTTAATGCGTTCATTAAATCCCAAATAAGCTTTTGTTTATACGTTCATTAACTACTTATTTCAATTTTACTCATTACTTTTCTTAATAAATTCTCAGGTGTGAATTCTTTGAAAGAAACAGGTCAGTAGAAGTTACAAATTAGAAGTAATTATAATACTGGTTACTTGGTTAGTGAATATCCATTAGTTGTTGACGTAGTCTCGTTCTGGTGATGGAGATGGCTCGTAGATACATTCCGTCGTTAGTTGTTTTATCACTGCCACTTATCACTTTATTCTTCCGGTCACTCGCGTAGGTGTTGTATAGGTGTGGGTAATTGAAGTTTAGTGTTCAATCAATGTTCTATCTTACTGTGTTTGCTGTGTGTTCGTTTTTAAAGTCAATAAACATGTCTAGTTTCATTTGTCGCTGCTTCCACAAACGATCCTATAATTGATTAGTTTGTTTAATGTTTCGTGTTCATTATGTTGATGATACACAATATTAAGTTCCAATAATTTGTTTATCGTTTAGTGATGCTGTCTGTTAGTGTAACGGTCTGATTGTTCACTTGGTGTAAATTTCACTAAGTCCGTTAATGCGCACTCCGGTAAAGTTCACTACCGCGATATGAATGTATGATTACGTTTTAAGTTCCTTGTTATTTATCTAACTTCCGAATGATTTGAATAAACAATGGAAAGTTTATGATGTACCGTCTCTCGCACTTGAAGTTAAACTACTTAATAATTGAAATGTAAACTGTCTGAAAATTCTAACTGCAAAAACTTTAGTATAACTGACGAAATTTTGAGTGTGGCTGCGTAAAAATTGAGTATAACTGACCAAAAATTGAGTACAACTGACGCCCCGTCTTCCTGGACAGCTAGTTTTATTAATTCGTCCCTACTCAAAATTTTGTCTCTGGCGCGCTTCACGCCCACTTCTTTTCGAGATTGGTCAGTTTTTGATTTTCTCGGAAAATACTGTCCCACACTGTCAAAATCCGACGTCATAGTTCTTTCGATAGGTTCTTCGTCTCAGTTGCTATGGAAACATCCCTCACCATCAAATTTCTCGCTGGCTGAAGGTCTCTGATAGGTCCTTAGGTCTCCCTGCTCTCCAGCTAGACGATCGTTGACCCGCTTCGAAGAAACTAGGGCTATAAACAATTTGTCTAACAGCCTATTGTCTGAGTAAACTCTGCGTTTCTATAGATTCCCATTATCTGTACTTACAGTCTTCCTGGCGTATTGTTCTATGCTCTTACCCCTTTTTTCTGGCTATTACTAATTTCGAACATCTGCTGGTCGTTAAAGTCACTCCAACTTTCCCTTCGTAAATTCTTGTCTGTCAATTAGACGATACCTCCAGCTGTGTAACATGACTTTAGTTTTTGTCAGCCTATCTTCCAGTATTGTTACTTAAGGTGCAGCGTTTCCGTTTCATTGTAGTATGGAGCATTACTTGTTTTTGTCGCTTATCGTCTACTGACGTAATACGGCCACATCTGCTACAATTCTTGGTACGGGTGTGAATGTCCTCCTTACTTTGTTACAGCTGCGGAGAGCAATAATTTTGGACGAAACTTTCCCTGTCATCTTACGCCACCAAATTCTATAGTTGGATAGAATTTAATGCGTTTCTATTGTCAAGTCAGCAACGCTTCACTGACACCTTCTCATTACTCCTTATTTATTGCTCCACCATAAGTCGTTGACACTTGCCTCGTGTGAACGTACTCTGCCGAGGTGAGAATTTAAAAAATTTTTTAAATTTTCTGCTCGTTACAGTGTCCTCAATTTCGATTTGACGATGTGACCTCTGGGAACAACTCAAATCTAAATTCTGCGCCCTGTACGTCGCCTCGTGTCCATCTTCTTCAGGGAAGGTATACACAATAACCTACTTTCAAAAGCTTATATGACCAGTGGTACACCCCCTTTTGGTTTTAATTAGTTCTCTGAATTTATTGCCAGCTATTTGGGATAGCTGAACGCATTTCACATTGTCGAATTGACATATAAATACCTTATCTTTATAATTTATAAGATAAGTCATAAATTCCATAAGCAATTAAATAATTTCATCAATTGAATAAGATCTTACCTTCTAAAATATCATATTCACAAGATATTATCAAACAGTTAAGCGGTTCAATGTAACCTTTACATGATATCAAAGAAAATCTCCTATACATATACACCTTTGTGCATTATTAATGATCTTACCAATAAAATCTTTTAAACTATTATTTTAAAATTAGATTGTTAATTGACACAATCGCTACGTTAACTGTAATTATCTTAATAACTTACATACACGTATAACATTTAGTTTCAATGATTGACCTACTTCATGATAACATCATTTATAATCCTAACCTACTAATTACATATATTCACATTAATAGAGTTCATTCACTATCTAGTTCGTTAAATATTATCACTTATCTGATTTAAGTGTCCATTTTTCTCACTTTGTCCTTTTAACTTATTACCATATAAATCAATTAATAGCAATTAAATGTCCTTTACATTCACTGCAATAATTTTATAAAATGTCACACTAAATATTAATTTATCTTATTATCTAACATTTAATTAGTGCTTAATTGACTAAATACAATTTTGATGTTATGTTTCAACAATTAAAGGACATAACTTTCTTGGATAAGCCAGCTTGAATGATATCACCGCGTCAATTACCCTAACGCGGTTGATTCATCAGCATCGGCTAGCTTCTTACGACATCTTCTTCTATCTCATCCTCTTCCTTCATCTTCAATTTTCTGTTTCATAGTATTTTTTCAATTGTCTGGCATTAAATTTTCCACGGAGTTTCTTGTCATCATCGCAATCAACGAGTAGATAAGTAGCTTCTCCGAGAATTTGATGCACTTTATATGGTCCGCAGTACAGTTCGCAAAATTTTTCAATTCTTTTCTGGACCGCGTCCGATTGATGATATGTTCTGATTAACACTTTCTCACCAATGTTGAATCTTGTAATGGTTTTAGTCTCATTACATAATTTTGCCTGTTTTTCTCTCTTCTCCTTAATTTTGATATATATTTGTTTATGATCTACCCCTTTAACTAGGAGCATATCCTTGTTGATGTATTTTTCCCACGCTCTGGGAGGTTTTCTTCCGAGCTGAGCTTCGTACGGTGTTACTTCTATCGTCTCGTGGTACGTTTCGTTAATACAACTCTCGACGATTGGTACGTAACGCGACCACTTTGTATGTTGATCACCAACAAAGATCCTAAATAAGTTCCCAAGCTGTCTGTTGATTCTTTCAGCCAGATTCGCACAAGGGTTCCTTATTGCGGTAAATCGTGGTTGGATATTCAGTTCATTTAATCCATCTAACCATTTTTTAGATGAAAATTGCGTTCCGTTGTCTGTGATAATCACTCTAGGAGATCCTAGTTCTTCACAATATTGGTGTACTCTCCTCAGTGTAGCGACGGTCGTTGCCCTTCGAAGTGTGAAAAGTCGTACGTATTTGGTAAAATTGTCAACCATTATAAACAGATACCTCACCCCACTAGACGAAGCAGGTAACGGTCCGTAAAAGTCCGCGCTCACAAGGTCACCCTTGCATAACGGTATTATGGCTTTTGTTCCTCCAAACGAATTTCTGTTGCCGGAATCCCTTTTTTTCTGACAAGTGTCGCAAGTCCGTACGTAATTTTTCACCCTCTTTAACATTCCGTCCATGGTAAAGTACTCCTGCAATAATTTGATACATCTCTTCGCACCGGGATGCCCATACATACGGTGTATTTCTGCAATTATTTCGCCAGACACACTGTTCGGTACGTATAGTTTCCACTCTCCTTTGCGTAATCTGTACAATTTCTCATCGACGAATCTATAAAATTTATTTAATTTCTTATCTATACAATTTTCCCTAATCTTATCAATAATATACTTAAGCTTATGATCTTGAATTTGGTGCCTTCCAATATCCATTAGGATCTTGCTTACCTTCTTATCCATTTTGATTGTCAAGTGGTTAATTAAATATTCGGAAACATTGTCACTAATTACTTCTGGTGTAGCGTCTTCTGGATTTCTGCTCAGAAGATCGGCAATAATATTGTCCTTACCTCTACAATGGATAATGTCAAATTTGTACTCCTGAATACTTAAGATCCAGCGTGTAATACGCGAGTTGTTTAAATGACATTTATTCATAAAAGTCAGTGCTTTATTATCAGTAATGATGGTTAACGGTTGTCCTAGTATGTATATACGGAACCGCTCTAGACATCTTACAATACACAAAAGCTCCTTCTCCGTAGTGTAATAATTTATTTCCGCACCCTTGAATGTCCTGCTGGTAAAAGCTATTACTCCAATTCTTCCTTCTTCATCCAATTGATATAGTTGTCCGCCATATGCAAAGTTGCTGGCGTCACATTGCATATAATATCTTTGGTTTATTCGGGGAAACTTTAAGATGACTGTTTCTACGAATAACCTTTTAACCTGCTGAAAACACTCATTTAATTCCTGTGTCCAGGTGAATTTCTGTCCTTTCCGTAGCAACTCGAGTAATGGTTTAGTAGTTTCAGCGTATTTGTCTGTAAAACGATTATAGAAATTTGTCAACCCCAGGAAACCTTTTAATTGTTTTTGGTTCCGAGGTGCAGGGAACTTCATAATGGCATCTATCTTCTCGTCCGTTGCTCGTATTCCTTGCGTTGTTAGTTGATAACCGAGGTACGCGATTTCTTGTCTGAAGAACTGCGACTTCTCCAAATTGATAGTTAAATTTGCCCTTCTTAAATTAGATAATAATAAGTCTAAATGTAACAAGTGCGTTTCTAAATCTTCTGAATAACACAGGCAATCGTCGACATAAATAATGGTATTTTCTTTTACTTCTTCGTCCAATACTGTGTCCAATCCCCTGGTCAGTGCAGCAGAACTGGTACTCAGGCCAAATGGTGTAACTGTAAAACGATAACACTTGCCGTCGTACATAAAAGCGGTGAAGTCCCGGCATTCCGACTTCAGTGGTACTTGCCAGAAACTGCTAGTTAGATCTACGGTAGATAGGTACTTCATCTCTCCACATCTCGCCAAAATGTCGTTTATTGGAGGGGCTCCCTCGTAGTCCGGGATAGTCACACTGTTCACCTTCCTCGCATCCAAACACAATCGTACGCTACCGTCCTTCTTGATTACCGTAACTAGTGGGTTGATATATGCGCTGTTGCATCTCTCAATGACCCCATACCGTAACATTTTCCGAATCTCCTCATCTACCTTCCCTTTATAGGCTAATGGGACAGGCCATCCTCTCTGGAAGTACGGTGTCTGGTCGGTGACTCGGAACTCGTGGACATACCCATCGATTCTTCCGGGGCATTCTCTGAATAAACTACAATTTCTTATTAGAATCTCCCTTAACCTTTCCAACGTTCCTCTATCTCCGCATTCTATACTTTCTATCTTCTTGTTAATGTTTCTGATGATCTTTTCTTCTTCTTCTACGTCCACCACTTCTATATGCATCATAGGCACCGTGTACGTCGCTTCGTTATCCTCTCTTCTTATCTCGACGATTCTTCTTCCCATGTCAATGAGACACCCTGTTTCTTGAAGAAAATTGGTTCCTAATATGCATGGTTTTATCAAATCTGGTATTATTAGGAAAACACATTCATATTTAATTTCTTCAATATAGATATCACATAATATTTGTTTTCTGATTAGCTTTGATTTATTACCAACTGCGCTAACTATTAATGTGTTAGACATCGGTAATATTTCATAAGGTGTAATGTCATGTTTGTTTTGGTGAAACCACGACTCAGACAACCCAGCTATTACAGATCCAGTATCGATTAACGCTTGCACACTAACATTATTATTGAACTTGATATTTATCTCTGGACACCTGATTATTCGTTGAGAAATTTCTTCATCATCATTACACAACAAATCGCTTCGTAAGTCCGGTAGGATAATATTCGTCTGGTAGTCATTTGTTTTGATGGCTATCTTCGTTAATGGGTGGAGGGATTTTTTTTTTTCCTCTTCTTGTTGACGATTTCTCTTAGGTTGAATGCCCGATGCACCAGCTGTCGTGTTTGTAAACTCTATTGTGTTGACAGCGCGCCGGTCCGTGTTACGGGGCTGATTATTTATGGCGGGTCTGTCACCCCATGTCTTCTTCTGTATACCGCCTCCTTTGTTCAAGTTACTTTCACCTTCCTTATACGCATTTCTGCCCTCGTTTGCCGCTGCATAGTTCGCTTCTCTATTAATTCTTGGTTGAATCTGTGAATACTCGATGATCAGAGATTCGAAGTTTGGTATCGTCACAATTCCTCTTGTAACCACCGCAAGCTGGATGTCACGCCCAAAGTGACGAGAGATCTTACGTATTAACTGATAATCAGATAAAGTAGGTGTTAACTGCTTACTTTCCAATAAAATCCGTTCAATATATTGAATAGCAGTAACTGGTCCGCGCCAATCAAATCTGCCAAACTCCAAATGGTCCCGAATACTGTCCTGTCGTTCCTGGCCCCAATATTTTAGAGAGAACGCTTCCTTGAATTCTGCGAAGTTTGATATCTGGTCACGTATCACTCGCCACCAAATTCCTGCGTCTAACTCCAGATGTTTGCCAATCCACTTGATATTGTCAGCGGGATAATATAACTCTTGAACTTCGGACAATTCTTTGAGGAATTCCATAGGGAATCTGTCTGTGCCATTATATTTGAGATCATTGTGGTTAGGTCCGTTAAATCGATTTAATATTCCACAATCACCTTCCATCAGTTATCGCTGTAACCTCTCTTGGTTTTCTCTTACCTTATTTAAATGTCCCTTTAATTCTTCGATCCTAGTTGTCTTTTCTTTCGTAGTCTCGTCCAACTTCTGTTCTGTTGAACGTTGTCTACCGTCTACGTCTTCTAATTTTTGTATAATATTATTATTTGTTCCTTCTTGCTCCTGTTGTCTCTGCAGCATGGTATTGTGCATCTCGGCCTTAAGTTCTTCGTGCTTCTTATTGTACTCCTTAACGTGAACATCGAACTTGTGATTAATCTTTTTAACGGTCGTCTGGGTAGAGTGTACCGCCGCCATCCATTCTTGTCGTTCATTATCTTGTTTTTCTTGTATTTCTACGTACTTCTTGTCAGCTTCTTCTCTCAATTCTCTCACGACATCGTCTTGTTTTTTCTGTAATTCATCAACCTTTCTTTCCCAAGTCTGCTGGTAGTCACGTATCTCGGACCTTATCTGCGTCAGCTGCTCCTCTGACTGTCGTTTCATCTCTTCCTTATGCTGGTCGAGTTTTTCATTTTGTTTTTCCAACTTTTCACTAATTAATTTAATATTTTCTTCTTGTTTTCTGTTACTTTCTTCGCTAATTAATTTAATATTTTCTTCTAGTTTCATGCTTCGTTCTTCTTGTTTCTTTTCTTGTTGACGCATGAACTCCATTAACATTTGTAGAGTCCCATCTTCTAGTTTTGATGTCTGTCCTCGCGCCCTATCTTCTGGACTCTCTACCACACTACTTGGTTCGCTAGGTGTAGTATTGTCCTCGGTATTTACTACGCCTAATTGGTTATTAATGTCATATTCTACACTGTCTGAATTGCTCGCCATTTTAGCCCTACTGCGTGTAATCATTCAAACTGACTTACACTAATAACTCTTATCTAACTTCTACTTCTAAAGCACTACTTTTTCTACTACTTCTACTGCCTGTTCTTTACCTAAGCTGTACGTGTTAACAATCTGTGTTAATACGTATCATGCCGTGCGAATGGGCGCCATTTTATAACATGAATAAGTTATAAATCTATTGTGCTAACCGCGATTGAGTTACTTAATGTGTTAATTTAATAATTTCTTAAATTTACCTAGCCCTTAAGTTGGACGCCATTTATAACAATCATTTAATATGCGTATTGATAGCACAATAAATTAATTATTAAATATATAAATTTAACGATCACTGACAAGTATGTGTATAATTTAATCTTAATGATGATTCTAACTATCTACGTTCATCAACACATACGTGATATCATTTATTTAATTGAACATAAGAAACTCTTAAAATCTATTTGCATTCTTTTAAACTTTAAGTCAATATTTGGGTTGCATTGGTAATAATGAACGCATGTTTCTGGTTAACTAAATACTAGTTTAATTATCATTTATGACATATTATAATAGTACATAGAATACGTCGCTGTACCTGAAACACATACATATTTATAATAAACAAAGATATATCTCAATATATGCTGAAATAAAGAAAACATACATACATATATAAATCAAATGATGTTACAATTCAATATTCTACTTATTTAATGCGTTCATTAAATCCCAAATAAGCTTTTGTTTATACGTTCATTAACTACTTATTTCAATTTTACTCATTAGTTTTCTTAATAAATTCTCAGGTGTGAATTCTTTGAAAGAAACCAGGTCAGTAGAAGTTACAAATTAGAAGTAATTATAATACTGGTTACTTGGTTAGTGAATATCCATTAGTTGTTGACGTAGTCTCGTTCTGGTGATGGAGATGGCTCGTAGATACATTCCGTCGTTAGTTGTTTTATCACTGCCACTTATCACTTTATTCTTCCGGTCACTCGCGTAGGTGTTGTATAGGTGTGGGTAATTGAAGTTTAGTGTTCAATCAATGTTCTATCTTACTGTGTTTGCTGTGTGTTCGTTTTTAAAGTCAATAAACATGTCTAGTTTCATTTGTCGCTGCTTCCACAAACGATCCTATAATTGATTAGTTTGTTTAATGTTTCGTGTTCATTATGTTGATGATACACAATATTAAGTTCCAATAATTTGTTTATCGTTTAGTGATGCTGTCTGTTAGTGTAACGGTCTGATTGTTCACTTGGTGTAAATTTCACTAAGTCCGTTAATGCGCACTCCGGTAAAGTTCACTACCGCGATATGAATGTATGATTACGTTTTAAGTTCCTTGTTATTTATCTAACTTCCGAATGATTTGAATAAACAATGGAAAGTTTATGATGTACCGTCTCTCGCACTTGAAGTTAAACTACTTAATAATTGAAATGTAAACTGTCTGAAAATTCTAACTGCAAAAACTTTAGTATAACTGACGAAATTTTGAGTGTGGCTGCGTAAAAATTGAGTATAACTGACCAAAAATTGAGTACAACTGACGCCCCGTCTTCCTGGACAGCTAGTTTTATTAATTCGTCCCTACTCAAAATTTTGTCTCTGGCGCGCTTCACGCCCACTTCTTTTCGAGATTGGTCAGTTTTTGATTTTCTCGGAAAATACTGTCCCACACTGTCAAAATCCGACGTCATAGTTCTTTCGATAGGTTCTTCGTCTCAGTTGCTATGGAAACATCCCTCACCATCAAATTTCTCGCTGGCTGAAGGTCTCTGATAGGTCCTTAGGTCTCCCTGCTCTCCAGCTAGACGATCGTTGACCCGCTTCGAAGAAACTAGGGCTATAAACAATTTGTCTAACAGCCTATTGTCTGAGTAAACTCTGCGTTTCTATAGATTCCCATTATCTGTACTTACAGTCTTCCTGGCGTATTGTTCTATGCTCTTACCCCTTTTTTCTGGCTATTACTAATTTCGAACATCTGCTGGTCGTTAAAGTCACTCCAACTTTCCCTTCGTAAATTCTTGTCTGTCAATTAGACGATACCTCCAGCTGTGTAACATGACTTTAGTTTTTGTCAGCCTATCTTCCAGTATTGTTACTTAAGGTGCAGCGTTTCCGTTTCATTGTAGTATGGAGCATTACTTGTTTTTGTCGCTTATCGTCTACTGACGTAGTACGGCCACATCTGCTACAATTCTTGGTACGGGTGTGAATGTCCTCCTTACTTTGTTACAGCTGCGGAGAGCAATAATTTTGGACGAAACTTTCCCTGTCATCTTACGCCACCAAATTCTATAGTTGGATAGAATTTAATGCGTTTCTATTGTCAAGTCAGCAACGCTTCACTGACACCTTCTCATTACTCCTTATTTATTGCTCCACCATAAGTCGTTGACACTTGCCTCGTGTGAACGTACTCTGCCGAGGTGAGAATTTAAAAAATTTTTAAAATTTTCTGCTCGTTACAGTCCGTAGTACTGCATCTTCTTAGCGTCATTCCGGCTACCCAGGCCACAGGAGTCAATTTGCCTAGGAGCGAATTCCTTTCTAAAGTGACAGCTTGAACCACAATATTCACCACTCTAATAGGTACATTTTCAGTTTCGTCAGGTTTTACTAAACTTCTGGCAGTTAGTATGCCCGGTGTCCTGACTACCTGGGGTTCAAATATAGAGCACTGGTTGCCCCTAGTATCTACCTCGGTTCTAACCATGATGATCTTTTCGGAGTTTTCGCGGAACAGTTACGCCACATGATTTATCACGTCCATCGATTTTTCTTATGTATTCATTGTGGAGAGCATTACCTCTTCTTTTCCGATTCTCAAGACATTGTTTTTGAAGTCGACTATAAATCCATATGCGTTCATAACGTTCACACCAAGAATTGCTTCGTCCACAATTTATGCAACAAGCACTTTTGATCAAACTCAAGTCGACCGAGGCATAGGTGTATCTCCACTTTTCCAAATACTTTTACAGGCCGTCCAGTAGCTGTTCGCAAGCTGCAAGAGCACCAGATTGGCTTGAGATTTTTCACCACGTCGGGGCGCGCAGTGGAAACTGTTTTGTTCTCTTTATAGTGCTCATCTTGTTTGCTTCCTGGAGTACTTTATAATTTTCTCGTCACGAACCTCTAAACGTATTTTAGACATCATAATTGTAATCCGTGAGAATAATCAACTTACCAAGTGCATTAACAACCACTTTAAAAATTGTATGTGTGTGTGTGGGGGGGTACACCGTATGTATTGTATTGTACACTATATACAAATTCAGTAGTTCTACACAGTAAGGAAATAGTTTTCAGTAAAACTTCCTCGAACTTACTCCTTTAAATTTAAATTTAGCCCTTTAATACTGTTGACAGGGTTAGAAAGCTTGAAGGTGAGGCCATATTATTTTAGGCGTACAGTATGGCAATGAAGGAACGCTGCGCTTAGGCTGGCTTCACCTTCGCCAGCTGATGGTTAGGGTTGGGTAAGACCAGAGTGTTAGCTAATGTACCAGAAACGGTCCATTGTGAGATGAACTTGAACCCGTTTCGCTCTCATTGGAAGCAAGTAAGATGACTACCGCGCCATTCAGAGCTATATTATTTTAAAACGGTAGTAGTAGTAGTAGTAGTAGTAGTAGTAGTAGTAGTAGTAGTAGTCAAGGGGACGGAGAGGAGTTGCGCTCAGATTCGTATCTCTCTTTTCTTCTGTCACACACACACACACACACACACACACACACACACACACACACACACACACACACAGTAATAGGGTTATCAGTTCATTATTGGCTACCAGTCTGTATCCGAGGCAATCAGCTGAAACGAGGCCCACTTTTTCACCGTCCCTCCCCGCCCACACTCATGTTCAACATTTGTCATCCTAGCTGCGTTAGATTGCTCTATTTCAACCCTTATTTCACCGCCAACCGCTCATTCACATCTCACACATTCTTCTTTCCTTATTCTTCTTTTTTACGTAATTTTTCTTCTATTTTTTCCGTTTTGTACGACTGGATGGAGTGGAAAAATGACTTGATATAATGGTAACGTCTGACGGAATTGTTGCCTATCGATCCGTGAGGCAGTGATGTTTTGTAGCTTTGTAATCTAACGGAGAGTAAAAGTTACATTGTGACGTCATGCGTAGTTCAAGCGTTTTGCTTGTCGCACGGAACGGAGTCCGCACGTAAAGACTGTTATATGTAGCTACCGGAAGGCAGTCAGTTAGCCAGTTAATTAACCGTGAAGATAGTTTTTAATACTAAGTGCCTTGAATATATTCCTCTTTCTGATCTAATCTAATCTAATCAAAAAATGTCGTGTGACCGCTGAACAGCACGTTGTTTTGACCTGCGCTTGTTAATAACACGTTCTCGGACTGTATTTTTGCTCTTTCCAAGTTTCTAGAAATAAATTCTTCTGCTTGGTAAAGAACCGTTCAGAACTTGATTTCCTAGCTCAGTGCTTGCGGCTCGATGTAACCTCGCTTACAGTTCACACCTTGTTGCTTACTAAAACTATTTTGCGGTGAATGGTTTGTGAGGATCGGTCAAAAATATAACACAGATTTTAACTTATTTGTGTCGAAGTTTCGACAGTGTTTATTGTCGTCATCAGGGCCTGTGTATGAATATTATTTATTACATCTTCAAATGTTTTCTTTAAAGACAACGAGAAAATTATAATATCACAGAACTTGATTTATACACTATTACAATTTAAACTACTCATAATGTAATGGTATTTTTTAATTAATTATAAAAGCAATAATCAACAATTAAATACTACTAGAATTGGTACGAAAACTTTTATACATTATAACGAAAAGAAATAGTGGTGTAAAAGTGTTGTGTACTGTCGGGCGTTACCTCCGCGCACTTTTTGTGACAACTGTTGACTGGATCCTCTGCGGTGATGTAGTCGTGTAACACAACTTAATACTATGTTTTTTGTGGGCGCCACTTGGAATCGTTTGTTCCAAGAATAAAATGTGATTATTAAAGAAATTAAAATTTTTAAATCTTACTTCTATGAAAAAATATAAACAAGTCAGTTTAGCTTGAAAAAATCAGGTAAGTTTAATGATTCTTCGAAAAAAACAAACAAATCGTCTGAAGGACTAACATTCAGATAAAAATTATAAAATTGCAGAGTTACTAAAAAAAAAATTTCACAAGTTATTATTATTATTATTATTATCGACAATTTTATATATCCAATCAAGTATCGGCTAGTGTTTTCAATTTTTTACTCAGTTGAAAAGCATGAGTTTAATACGTGAAAAAATCTTTACTCTCAGGACGTGACTCCTTTGAACTACCAAGACATATCAATAAGATGCCTTACAAGAAAAATTAAGTGATTTGAAGGTGTGTGTGGCATGTGTAGTACAACTGTGTGATAAATGTAACCAGGTAAAAAAATGACTTTAATTTTGGTAACTCACGTTCCAATGATTAATTAATCTCGCACAGGACACTCCTCTCCGGTAGTTTTTTCAATCTCGCCTCTTCATGTGTGCACTGAATCTATTTTAAGTCAAAATTGCGATCATTTACTATTTCCGCACTTTTTGTGACAACGTTTGGCAGTAGATTATCGTTCAAACCCCGCCAATACTCATCAGCTGCTCCGCGTTGATTCAAAATTTGGCCGCCGTAGCGCTGATTCCCCTGCAGTATCGAGAAAGGCTTTGTGTGTGTATGTTTACGTTAAGGGAATTATTGTCAAGTTAGTCAGTCTATGCGAACACAGCAGAATTCGTTCTCTATTTAAAGTTTTGGTCCCTCCTGGGCCGTTGACGTTCTGGCTGCGTGATTTCTATTAAAATTTGCCGTGCTGCTGCTCTATTTCAGCAACACATTGGCGTAGATTCTTGTAGAGGTTATGTCAGTCTGTTTGTCTATGTGCGGGAAAGCCTTTCTTCGGGTCTTGTCGATTTCTCGCCTCTCGGTTTCGCCTTAGCTGCGTTGATCAGTGTCGTGGGTGATGCATCTGTTCTGGAGTTCAAGTTTCAAGTGTTTTTGGGTCGAATTTGGTCTCTCTTTTATACTAATTCAGGCTGATTGTTTCCATCGACTTCCGGTATATTTGTGTAAAAATTCTTTCTAGATTGTTCGAGAATAAACGAAATGGAACATTATGGAACAAAATTCATTTCCGTCGAAGCTTTTAGAACAAATTTCTTATTCTTCATCCTAAGGATATTTCAAAAATTACTCTGGTATTTATCAAACAGTTTTACATTAGTACTCACAATTTGTATGCCATTATTACATTTAGATTCTCTGTTTTCAACTGAATCTAGTGATACTAATTATGATTGGTTTTTAATTAAATTAAGTCTAATAAGTAACACAATATACAACTCTCACCTTGGGTTGTTGTCATTAAAATTCAATTTTTTTAGAACAAAAATTGTTGTGGAACTATTATGTCTCTTCCACAATCTGAACATACAACATTACTATCTTCCTATAACAAAACAAACAAATTTTAACATATATAACACCTAGATAATTACAATTTTACCTGGCCTCTGTCCATGGCCTAGATTTTTGTCAATGTTATAACACAATGATTAGTCTCTTTCTTTAACATATGTAGTATTTCACTAGTGTACACTCAGAGTTTATTATATTGTCTGTCTTTTGTGATACCTGGTTACTCTTTACATATATTATCTTTATCACAGGATGACATAGCATCATTGATTGGTCTTGAGATGCCCTTTTTCATGGTGTGACAAATCTCACTCTTATAAGTTAAATTCTTTTATAATTGATCTTATTTTCAACTGAGTTTGTTCGTTTTTAAGGTATACTGAAGTATTGTACCATTCTACTTTATTTTTGTTAGCATTTTGTAAATATTTAGCCAGATATGATTATTTTTGTACTGGTTGATTGGCTCCAGCCATACATGGTATAGGTAAATATTTTGCTAACTTGACTATTACAACGTTAAAGTTAGTCAAATATATTAGTATAGTCGCTTTATATCGTATTTCAACTTTCTAATGCATTTTGGTTGCATTTTGGCAACATTAAATCCATAAATTATACAATATTATATGCCTACTACATGTTTATAGTCAATACTGTTTTTGGCTATTTTGACTGATTTTTATTCATTTGACAGCTTTCTTTATTTAAGATAAATTGTTCACTTTTGTCTGCTTGACAATTACATATAGTTTTTATTTCAATCTGATAATAATTTATTTTTCATGAAATCTGGGTGTTTGGTCTCAAATCCAACACATTAGTATTTTTTGTCATAACAAATATATAATTTTTATTTTAACTTAAATTCTTTTTAGTAATGTATTTAAATCATTTAATACATTTATTTTATTTACATTACATAATATAATAATGGATCATGTCCATTCATTCACAAAAAAAATAGTTTTTAATACTCTATTCAGAGTTATAAAACTTAATAATTAATGACTTCGTTTTGGTTGATTCTGACATTATTCGTCTCTCTTATAGTGTCTTATGGTTTTTTCACTGTTATTCACTTTAATAATATATATGGGGTTTGTGTCTTAGTCGTAGTTTGGTCGGTTTTTTTCATGTTAGTAGTAATGATTATTAGACAATATTACACAAATTTTTTAGGACTACTTGGGTTTGATACTGTTCACCTCACTTTGCTCTTATGATAATTGCTATGTAAATGGTTTCCTTTATGGAACGTTCTGTGACGTTACAACATATACCAGTTAACATATACCATAGTAATTATATTATAGCTAAATACAGATTATAGGGATGTTCAATTATGTAATTATTAAAAGTTATTTTTAACATGTTTCACTCACTACTGGTATTCATACACAAGCCCTGATGATGACAATAAACATTTTCGAAACGTCGACACAAATAAGTTAAAATTTGTGTTACAGTTTTGACTGATTCTCACAAACCCTTCACCGAATAATACATTGATTGACGGTCACTACGAATTTAAGAATTTACTGAAACTATGTTAAACACGTTATAATCATTATAATCAATTAAAACTTCCGGGCTGAAAGGCCGTGGTCGAATGCTTGATGTAATATCGCTAGACGTTTCGGCCACACCACCGGTGGCCATCTTCAGTAGCAAAGAATGTTCGTAATAGATGGTATGCCGAATAATTCGCCCAGTGAAATGGGACAAGCAACCCACTGGGCGAATTGTTCGGCACACCATCTATTACGAACATTCTTTGCTACTGAAGATGGCCACCGGTGGTGTGGCCGAAACGTCTAGCTCTAAAACATCAAGCATTCGACCACGGCCTTTCAGCCCGGAAGTTTTAATTAATTATAGTGACACCGGCCGTGAAAGCCTACGTACTAAAACGTTATAATCATTGTTAATTTATGCCGTAAATTTTTGTGAACGATACATTTATCGCGAGTTACCATGTATGGAAATTACAGTGTTGGCACGCTGTACCGCGTGGCTTGGGTTCGTTTCCCGCCTCGGAGTCCGGCTTCTAGACCGTCACAAGACGATGTCAGACCGAGAGATTGCTAAAGTCAAACAGTTCGCTGGGCTAGACTGGGCTGGATTGGAAGCAAACTCCAAGAGGGTAATGTAGAAGCAAAGACTGTCGAAGAGGGTACATGCGTTAGCCTGCAGATAGAAACAGATGAGAAATAAAAGGAAACAAATCTCGGAGTAGGCTGTAGTAGAGCGAAAGAGAAACAGAAACACAGAGAGAGAGAGAGAGAGAGAGAGAGAGAGAGAGAGAGAGTATTAGTTACGCTAACATAATCGAGTTTCGGGTAGGAATATCGTTAGGCACACTTACGATGCAAGTTTTGAGTCTGTTATTACAAGAGCGTCAGTAAACGATGCTATAGGCTCAAAACAATTTAATTAAGATAACGCATAACATTTAATATCGGGTACCAGAGACAGTAAAATAACAGGTACCGTATATGAACCGATAAAACTCCCGCTCCAGAGATAATTAAGTCACGTTATATTGTTTACTGAAATTTAGTGCGTCGGTTCACATTCTCGTGTATTCTACGTTTTAGTATGACTTAACAAAGGAAAATCCATCAGAGGAGGTTATGCAATATTAAGCTGCCTCTGATGAAATACTGTCAGAACTTCTTATAGGTCAGGTCATAACCTAGGTAGTAGTTTAAATTGGCGCGTCTTCTGGCTTTTCATTGTCAAGAGCAAAAGAAGGGCCATTGTCAATAATTCTAAATCTAAAAACCTTAGGGCTGCTCTCCTTTTTGAAAGTGTGGGGTTTTCTTTCAGGGTCCGGTTGTTCGTTTATAGCCATTTCGTGTGAATTAGGGGATTTTTTTTTTAATTTCGAAACGTCGCGCTATCCAACTACATGTGTTGGCGAGTTTGAGATAGGAGATAAGAAGGATAAATGGGGAATCGGGTGAAATTACGTAGGATTTTCCTCCGATAATGAGGTAGAGAGGGAATATCAAAAGCCACGTGAGCAGACTCGCTGTATCTGATGTGGGCGTGACCTCCAGAAACGCGGAGACGTATTTAACAGCGATCCCTCCCCTCCATGACGTATTAAGAACGATAACTAAGTTTAAGTGTAATTGAGCTGATCACGTTGCAGCATTAAAAGAGGCAGACCTCCAAAAACATGGTCCAATAATAAAAATGTATATTTTCCAATAATATTATTATTGTCCAATAATATAAATGTATTGTAACGAGTACGTTATCGAACCGCGTAGAACAGCTGCGAACATTCTCCCTCCAGTGTGACAGGTATTGCGTCATTGAAGTAGGTGATTCTAGTGTGTTCCAGGAACACTTGAGATAGCATTAAGCCGCCGGCGTGCAGTAAGGAGGGAAAGCTGTACTGGACCTCTGCGCGACCTATATAAAGCCGTAGCAGCCGGGTTGTCAGCTGAGTTACGTGACCAATTTTCCTTAGCGCGGATCGAGTGTTTGTCGAAGTGAAGAAGTATTGTGTTAACAATTGTGTGGAACTGTATTAATAGACATTATTATTGCGTGTGAACAATTTTTATTTGATTTGTTATAAGAGACTATACTGTTGATTAGAAACTGTTTAATTGTGATAATTAAAGCTGGTGATTAGTGACGTAATTGGTGTCTTGTATTTTGTTTTCCACTGTACCATACGACGGTCAGTAGACCGTCTTAACAGTATAACATTTGGAACCGCACAAGACCCTAGTAGAGACACAGAATTAAGTGATTAATTCTAGCATCCGAAATAATGAAGTAAAAACTCTCCACGAGCATCGTTTGTAAAGCGATGGGTGTAGCCACAGTATTGTACGGTTCAAGGTAATTGATAGTGATACAAATGAACTTAATAGCCCTACAGGAGCAAGATATAAGTTCACAGTTCGCCAGTGTTGAACGAGAGTTCGGAATAGAAGTTTATCAGATCAGACCAGAAGTCATGTACCAGAAGAACTAGTAGTCACAGTCCGACTGAAGGAATCGTGGCTTCTGATACGGTACACGAAATTTCCAGCGTACTGTATGACACTGACGTTCATTTCTGAAGCGGTCCAATCACTAGGTAATACCGGTCTCGTCACTTTCGACAAAATTTTCAAATATTCTGTAGTCGGCGGGCAAACGTAATCGTATTGCAATCACATCCGATCATTTTCGGATCGTCTGAGCAGTATTTTAACCGATGATGCGTCCCGTCAGTCGCCATTGTCTCTCGTCGTCAACTGTCAGAGCATTCACATTGTACAATCCGGCTTGTTCAGTATTGCCTAGTGAATTGGTTTCTTTAATGCAGGGGTCTCCAAACTTTTTCATTTGAGGGCCGAATTGAAAAACCTTGGAAGTCGGGCGGGCCAACAACATGTGTAAATAGTAAACTTTTTTTTTTTAAGTTTACGAAATAATCAAGTAAATAAAATAGGTATTTAAATAAAAATTAAGCAGACTTATCCAAAGAAAACAAACTCATTTATTCAAAATAATGTAAATAAAAGTAAGGAAAAACTAACATTAGAAGATATTTCTTATGTATTACTTTTTGGCTTTCTTATGTACGTGTGGGATGTGTGGAGTTGTTTCTGACATATAATATCTATCCATTTTGGGTCAAATATTGATGCTCTTATCACTGGAATGGATTTCAAGTGTTCGTCTGACAAGTTAGCCCTGTACTTTTATTTTACAAAGTTCATTTTTGAAAACGTTTGTTGCGTGATTCATTCAAGGCAGCCAGACGAAAAAGCACATTAACCACGTAAATGTTTTAAACTTGTACAAAATATTATAACATTTTATTGAACTTATTTCTTGTTTAGTTATTTAGTAAAATGTTATAATATTTGAAGATTTTGACGCTCTATTTAAAAACTGCACGTAGCATTGGCCGGGTTGCCGCGGGCCGGACAGTGACCCTTCGCGGGCCTGATGCGGCTGCTTTAATGTATGACAAAAGAGACACTAAAAAGTAAAAAACAAATTATAAAGTATACACGAGAACGTAATCCTACATTAACGACCACGACCTCAAGTTAACACGCTCGTCTCGTGTCATGTGAAATTACCAAATCGCGTTTTTGTCACTAAATAAAGTGACAATTTTAAAATATACATTTCCAAGTCTGCGTTATGCGCGGTATGATAATGCTAAAGTCGTTTACGTACACACAGATCGTATTGTTTACGACATAATTGCTCTGTTTTAATGGCTCTGTCTGTTGGGTTAATGCATCCGTCTCGCTTTGTCAATAGTTAACATTGGATTGTTATCATCTTTATTGTTGTTATTAATGTAAATATTGATTTATAACTTCTGATTTAATTATGTGTGGTAATAATAAGTTGTGTATGACATATGACAAGATAATATATATATATATATATATATATATATATATATATATAAAATAAACTGTTTTGAATTAATTGTGGTATTGTTATTGTATGGGTCATAGGTCTTCTGATGCCTTCAGAATGCAGCGTTGTTCTGTGTGAAAGGTTTCTTATCTATTTCTCTCCGGTCGTGTTAATCCAATATCAGACCGTTTGATTGCGTAGGGTTTCTTGGAAACTAGACAAAAACAACAGCAACAACCGCCCTGCCACTGGCTATCCAAAATAAACAATAATGAGAGTGATTAATTGCTTGAAATTAGTGTTTTAATTCATTTTGACTGGATCTGCTTTTAATTAATGTTTAGATGCACATTTGTGTGTGGCGTTCCGTATGAGGAACGGCCCCACAACCAAGCGCTTGCGTAGATGTGACATAACATTCGTGTGGCAGCACTTACTCTATTTGTTTTTGGAAACATATATTGCTCTGGAACAGTGGTTCCAACTTTAACAATCCGCGGACCGCCTCAAAAAATTAAAAATTTCACGGACCCCGTCTGAGTTATGAAATAAAACAAACGGTAAATATGATACAAACTCTTATGTTTTAATTAAAATGTATTAAAATAAAAATTCTCTTAACTTGCAAAATTATAATATTATTGATATCTTGATATCAGACATAGTTGAATGTGAACAATGAAGCTGGTTTTAAACAATTAGCTCTGCAATATTAGGTTTAATGTCTGATAATTTCAATATTATAAGTCACTCTCGACGTTAAGTTTATTTCCTAACTTTGCCAAACTCGGCTCTATCTTTACAGCCACACATGTCGAAATCCAGCTACTTAGGCATAAAACCAGCTACACGGAAAAACGTTATGCTTAAAAACAGTACTTGTACGCTAGATATAGTGCTTATACCTAGATTAAAACAGCTCGATCAGTTCTGCGTTGACGCAGCGGTCTAGTCAGTTCGGCTGACAAACAGATCTGCTAACGACATGATTTAGAGATATTATTAAAACCATTAGTTTGAAATTACTTTTACAAATTACAATTAGTTTGAACAAAAAAAAATAGTGGAATCTTCTACTAATTGTTTTCAAAAATTTAGATTTTAGACCAAAAAAAACGGAGAAAATTACGGTATATTCTTTTTTCTTCTTAAAAGTGTCGGCGGACCCCACTTTGGGAAAAGATACAAACTAATTGGGGTATACTGCATGTTATGTTTATGTAGTATAAAATAT
Organism: Magicicada septendecula; assembly: GCA_034769895.1. Lineage (NCBI taxonomy): Eukaryota > Metazoa > Arthropoda > Insecta > Hemiptera > Cicadidae > Magicicada > Magicicada septendecula. Next base: position 81,048,812 of record CM068370.1, read on the forward strand.
AGATGGGACGTCCAAGTAGTGAGAAACGGAAATTTAAGTTTCATTGAATGATTTCGTTCATAACATGCACTATTAAGAAATGAAGAGACTGGTCCGTGATAGAAAGGATGGAAGCAGCATGCCCTGTAAGACATGCCCTAGGACAGAAAACGCAGATCGAGGTTCATCTCACACGCAGATCTGTTAAAGGTGCTCACAACGGAGGTAGATAGCTACATAAAAAAGGTCTTGTAACTAGATTGTCGTGGACATGTCTCCATGTCTCATGGTAACGTCCGATGTGACATCTACCCAATCGGGTCTGCCAATTGGTGAAAGAAATATAGGCCTACGGGCCAATGCAGAAGTGCTGATAGAACGTACAGAATTAGTACTAACAAAAAAACTGAATCAATCAGTGACGTCGATTACATAAGTAGTTCTGAATGGGTGAAGAAGTGACTAGACGGTCTTTTCTCAGAGAACCGAGGAAGCATTGAAATTGAAGGCACTTGAAGAAAAAGGTGTAAGTGCAGAATGTGGCAGTTGGTTTAAGGAGAAGATGACTAAAATGCAGTGTAAATTGCAGGTTAAAGGAGGAAATGGACGAGCCAGAATGGACGGAAGTAAACATTAAGAAACCGGTATATTCCATATAGAAAGAGAAGATTTTAGATATATATGTCTTCATTTATTTTTATAATAAACTTCCTCAAAAAGTGAAACATGGGATGTGTTCTTCAAGGTTGAAGGTTGAGCCGATATTTGGTTTTATTGAAGATTCCAGAACAATGGACTTGTGTGTCCAAAGGGTCAAAGTATAAAGATTGTCGCTGATGCCTCGCGATATAAAGGCCAAACTGAGTATCGGTCGATCAACTTGGGATCATTGATGTAGACAGATGTTATTAAGAATGCAGTAAAATGGTACTGCTTATTTTGTAACTCGTAAGAAAACGATTAAGGAGAGGAGACGCACCAATTTGGTATTGTAGGCCTATAGAAGAAAATTGGTTAGAATATTTTAACAGACTGAAGACCGAAATCTTGAGTTGGCTCCACAGCTACCGGTAAATTACCACAACTCTGTCATGGTGGACCTACATTTATGGTTAATGCAGTTCGTAATATTTTCAATTGCAACTCACGGGTTTAAATCTGTGATACGAATACTGAAACTTTCCCGGTACAAACGATTCCCCACACTAATATAGAACAGACATGTTGAGAGGGCCACACCTACAATTTCCTAGAAAAAGACCAAGTTTCAACTTTATGATAGTAAGTATAGCAAATTATAAATATTTTTGGCGCATCTAATGCACCACTTTATAATCAGACAACGTTTATTATAGAAACGTGACGTACACTGCCCTCACGACAACACGTGCTCATTAACGTGGTGAAAACGTAAATACACGCTGCTTGTAAATATTTGATTACAGCTTTAATGAAGAAATGACACGCGAAGCCGTGTGTCGAGCGTTTAAAACAAACCGTAGAGAATGGTAATTGTGAAGATTTTAATGAAGATTGCTTTATAAACACGACGGAAATACTGAGGGGGCGTTAACACAAACCTTGCACGTAAGTGCAGATTAAATTCATACAACAGTAAAGTGGAGTTCAGTATACAATTAAGATAACTTCAGTAGCAGTGAGAAAAGCTTGCTTGTGTGTCCTTTTAATACACGGTATCATTTTTCTATTAAGTATTAACTCACAGACTTTAATTTCATCTGTGTGGCCTGTGTTTACACATTCACAATGAGAATTTGACATTCTTCCAGACTTTATAGATACGATCTGTACTCATATTGTACAAAATAATGTTTGTGCATGTGTGGTCTGCCTCAATGAGATGGTTTGTAAAGGTGGATTCGGTGGTGGAGTGTACTCAGTTTGAAGCTGCGTCCTGTCTGCCCTATGTAGAATTGTTACATCCTATATTAGTTTATTGTCCTATGTAGTATAATAATCTATTATATACTTTTTTTTTGTACGTTAAAATTGGGTACAGGTTGCTACGTACTACTCAAACGTTTTGTGTTATCTATTACATATGGTATTGTAGAAAAATAAAATGTTTCTTCTCATCTTCATTAAATATTTCAGTATCAGGCGATGACATCCGTTCTGCCCTTCCAAAACATGAGCGCTTGTTCCGATCGCTCATACTTTGCGCGGTCGACCTATACATATTTTCTGCTTATATCTTCAGATTCCATTTACTTCCTTAGATTCTTTAATTCAGTGCATTTCAAATTCCAACTGAACCGTTTTAACATTGAAAATGTTTATAAGGACGTGTTGAACATTTGAAAACGACCGCTGGTGCGTGATCGAAAATGGGAACCGGTGAGTTTCCGTAGAAACTACTTCTTTGGTGTCAATAACGTAGTACACATATAAAACTTCGCTTATGAACGCGACTACATTTAACTTATAATCTGTACATCGGTAAATGAAGAATGAATTCATTGATTGGTGAATGAACATAAATATATAAATTTTTTAGATTTATTGAAGCATTTTCAATGCCCTTCTCTGTGCATTGCATTTGTGCAATGCCTGTAAATTTTTTATTAACTTCACTGATTAGTTTATTACGTATTTCAGGAATATCGTAATTACGTATTTCATCTTATTTACGTAAGTACTTAATGTTTTTACTCCTCTTATTTAAACACTGTCCTAACATCCAATTTGACTGGTGTGCCTTATGTGAACACACCCATAACCTTATAACAGAAGCCAATGGTTACAGTTGTACAATAATTAATAAACTCCTACACAAGACAGATAGAGACAAAAAGCAACAAATTCATAACACTAACATATATCAATAAACACACTGAAAAAACAGCCCTCAGATATATAGAACCAAGGTACAGCATTGCAGACAGAACTACAAACAAAACAACACGCAGACAGCAAAACGAATTTGGTTTATCTGGTGTTTACAAATTAAACTGTTCAGTGTGTAACAAATTCTACATAGGACAGACAGGACGCAGCTTCAAACAAAGATAGATTGAACACATAAAAGCATTACACTCCACCACCGAATCCACCTTTGCAAACCATCTCATTGAGGCAGACCACACATACACAAACATAAGCAACAACATGAAAATCCTACACGTACAACGAAAGGTCGAAAACTGGACACTCTCGAACAACTAGAAATATGCAAACACACAAAAACGCTCAGAAACAACATCCTAAACAAACAGACGCTATTTAAACCATACATACTATTTGAACATATTACAAAACACACACACAACAACGATCTTTCGAACGACGGCGTCGTCACCAAAAGCAGGACTGACAGCGCTCCTAGCGGCAGCCCCTGACGAAGCTCCAACGAGCGAAACCTAGTTTAGGCAGTAAGGTAAAAATTTAATCATTTTTATCAATCCTAATTTATGTTCCGCGTCAGTATTATTACATATAGGTGGTTATAAAGTTGAAGTGGGTTGATAAAGTAAGGAACGATGCAGTTTTAAGAAGAACAGGGGAAGAGAGAAGAATCCTGAAGGTAATAGGAAATAGGAAAAGAAATTGGTTAGGTCATTGTTTAAGAAGACTGCTGATTGTTGATTGTTGTAGACTGCTTGCTTACAACTGCGATGGAGGGTATCATAGAAGGAGAAAAAAGGAGAGGGCGTAGATGAATGAAGTTAATAGATAGCATTAAAATCAGAGGGTGTTATGAAGAAACGAAAAGATTGGCATGCGATAGGACAACCTGGAGAGCCCTTACCATTTGAAGACCTGCCTTAGAGCAGAACACCAAATAATAAGTTATGAAGTCTCATTTAAGTTTCTTGTTTTTCTTTCTAAAATTCTTTTAGTAACTCCACATGTTACCAGAAAACTGTTTTTATTTCACTGGATCTGCTCGTCGAATTGATACGTAGCATTACATTCTAGGTGCTGAAAGTGGTATATATGCTCTTCTCGTTTTTCTTATCTGATAGGATTGTTGCATATAAAAAAACTAGCCGTTTCGTTTTATTCGTTTGATATTTTCGTGCGCGCGCGCGCGTGTGTGTGTGTGTGTGTGTCGCAGTTAATGATGCACAACGTTTTGTCGGTCTGAGTGGCAGAGGCAGAGCAGAGTAGCTGGCCGCCCGCCGTAGAAATGTCACAGAACATTGAGTGGATCACTTGACTGTGGTGGCCTTTCGAGCCCCTTTCCAACCACCCTCTGATAGCTGTGGCGGCGGCGGTGGTGGTACCCCCTCACCCCACACTGTGTATGGTACGACAAATCATTAGTCTGTGACACTTCCAGCTTTAACCCGACGACAAAAAATACACGACACGCAAGGCAAGGCAAAGCGCGCTCTCGTAATGATAAATTATCCTACAGACTGTCGTCGTGGAGTCGCTCCATTGAAAAACCTGTTTTTCATTATCGTCGTCGTCATCATCATCATCATCCCCGTAGCAGCAGCGTTTTCCTTACCGCTTTTCATTACGTAATAAATGTTTTACTTGATTTTCTTTTGTGAAGAACAACGCCAACGAGACAATGGTAGCATTGTACACTGTTCATTCCACCCTTAATTTGATTCTTTTTTCTGATTGTTTATTACTTTGCGTGTATTTTTATTGCTCGTTTTTAATTCCATTATTAAATGGAAGATAATATTAATAACAGCTCATTTAAATGAAACCATAAATTAGTTCTGATAAACCACAGTTAAGGTAATTGAGTACTAAATAAAAAGATAAATAAAATGATAACATTCAATTCTATGGGAAGTAATACAAGAGAATGGTTTATAAAAACCTGTTATTGAAGAAAGGATTCATAAAATGGAAAGGGCATATGGTATAACTAAAGATATTTACAATAAAAAGTCCATATCTAAAAATGCGAAAATAAGGCATTACAGTACAGTAGTGAAGCCAGAATGCCTATATGCAGGTGAATGTCTAGCATAGAATTATAATTTAGATAAACTAGAAATATTGGAAAGACGAATTATTAGGAAAATATTAGTCCCACGAAAAACTTCAGAAGGCTGGAAATTAAGAAGTAATGATGAAATATATCAGAGTATAGAAAATATAACAGGAACAATGAGAAAAAGAACACTATTACTTTTTGGACATTTATATAGAATGGACGATAATAGGTTAACAAATCAGATCTTCAAATATCTGTGGGGGAAGAAGTCAACGTCAAGTTGGATTAAAGAAGTCCAAAAGGATTTAGAAAAAATAATATACACGCAGAAGAAGCAATTGAAAGAGAAGTTTTTCTGGCAAAAGTGTTAAAAATGGAAGAAGTCCAGGGTAGGAGAGAGAAAAACGCAGGTTCAAAGTGGACTGAAGACAGGAAGAAGAGACACAGTGAAAAGATGAAAGAATATTGGAGAAAAAGAAAAGAACAAAGAATAAAGAATTGAAATTGGCATGTGGTCCTTAGATGGCCGATACAAAAAAAATGCAATTTTTATTTATGAATAAATAATTTTTGTCATTAATAATAATTATGGATATGTCAGGTATTACATAAACGTTATAAATAATAGAACTTCACTGAGAACATTTAGTGTTTCTCTGCACAGATCAACTTCTAATTCTTGTCCTCAGTCTTTCTTTCTCCTAAATGTCTCTCTGCTAACTCTATCGCCTTTTGTTAAACGGTTTTATTCTAGCGCTTTGGCAGTATGTGATCTTCATAAAGGAAATCATTCTCTTTCATTCTTCTTAGGACCAACTCTAATACCATCTACTCTGGCATTCGTGTAACGTGACCATACTTGAGTTCTCTAATGAGCTGGTTATTGACTGTTCACTTCCATCCGTTCCTGTTGTTCTTGTTTTATCCTCGTCAGCAATTTGTAGGCATCCTCTGACATAGTCTGGGTCACGCATTTCGGATTTTATTCCGTCTTTTATTCGTAAAAAGCTAACTTTTGCCCCATAGTCACTCCTTTTCAATCACACTGTGAAGTAGTAATTTGTTCGTGATCAGTGTTTTTGCCAGATCATAGATCAATCCGCGACTGTTCGCCATTGCTACCCTGTCTCAGTCACAAGACATTTTTTATCGTCACACTTATGACTGAGCCTAAATATTTAGACTTAGATTTAGACTTTCATCATCGCATTTTGTAAACTAGATCTGTTTCCTTATTCCGTATAAATAGTCATTTTAAGTTAATTTTTAAACCCCATTTCCTATATTCTCTTCATTTATGAATCACATAGGCCGACTTCTGGATCACATACTTCCTGTTTTCGTTGCCTTTCGCAAAGTATCTGTTACTCTACAAAAAGTTTATAACAGACATTCTCTGTTATTCGAAATCGACCTGTCTTTCGGTGATTTCCACTAAAGTTTTCTAGTAGTAGATTTATGATTTAAAGACACAAAACCAGCGTTTTGTGGTTAAACTTTTATGTTTGTAGAAACTGTATTTTCTTGAATTTAAACTATCTGCCGGGCTGTTTGGCCGTGGCCCAAGGTTTCCATTAGAACCAAACGTTTCAGCAGCACCACTGGCTGCCATCTTCAGTGGATGTATCGAGTCAAACCTAACGTGGGGTGTCGTACGTTAGGACCAAACCTGATGTGTATTTTCTTGAGTTCGTAAAGTCGTGTATTATTTCGTGAAATCGAGTTTTTAAATGTCAACACGCTAATATTAAATTTTCAAGATGGAGGAAATAGAAAATTTTACCGACAGTTGCCGTCATGGAGATTCACCGATCCGAATAAACACAGCTATATTTCGTCCATTGGGAAATAATTGTTAGGGGAGGATCTAGAAAACTATTGTTTTATACAAAAATCGCCCAGCTGTTCGAAATCAAACAGTGTCAGTCAGGTTAGTAGCAGGAGGAACAGAATCTGGTTCAGTAACTAGTCAAAGTCGTATAGCGAATTAAATTTCGCACAACGGCACTATATCCCGAAAAATTGTTTTTTTTTTTTGACAATATCGTCCGACCATTTCTTCTATGGCGTCACAGTTCGAAGTCGAACCTTATTCTTGTACCTTTTATTGTTATATATTATTTGTCGTTGCATATGTTATTACGTGTTATATTTATTATATTTATATTTATGTTATATACTTGCATGTTGTGTATTTATACTGTTTGTGTGGTGTAGGGCAGTATTTCTCATTTTATTTTGCATTATTTAAACAAATATTTTTATTTGTTAAATACTTTTATTTATCTCATTTATTTTCATTACTTGGTATTTAAACAAATATTTAATGTAGTTTTTAAATCGTACCAGTTTCTGTGTATTTTGTTGCAATGTTTGCCTTCACTAAACACCTTTTAGTTGAATATATGTTACTGCATCTGTATGAGAATTTCTGTATGATTTACAAATTCGTTTTTATTATTTTTGCGGTCGCTAATGATGTTGATGATGTTGCAGCGACCTTATAAATAAATAAATTAAAAAAAGAACACAATTGGAAAGTAAATGAATATAGAGAATGTGGAGACAAAATCTTCATCGTAAACTTTCATTGCTTTCGAGCCGCACTGTTTTTGTATTTATTAGACTTTTGTTCTTGTTAATACCAAAAGTTTTGTCCATTCTGCGTTGAGCCATCCGCAGTGGGTTACTGGGACCGTGTCCAACGTCTGCCGTCATCCCTCAAGCAAGTAACGAGTTACAACGCAAGAGGAAGGAGAAATGTTGGAAATATAGGTACATTTTTCCATCACAGACTCTTAATACGTCAGAAGGGAACATACTGTTACGACGGTCTAGTGGGAAACAAAATACAAGACACCAATGAAGTCACTAACACCCACCAGAAATAACCGTTTATAATTAACTTATACAATAATCCAAGTTAAACTTGTTCACACGCAATAATAATGTCAACTAATTATTGAGTCCCGCACAATAATCACTTTTCACTAATAGCCACTTGAAACGCACTGAGTAAATCGCCCGAAATAAACTGAAAACTAGGCGGCAGGTGTCGGCTATTTATAGTCTGCAGGGTTCCATAATATGCGTCCTTAACAAGCAGTCGAAAATTCTAGAGGATACTTCAGCGCGGCCTGGGCAGTTCGGAAGCTTGTAGAACGACACTGTCGAACGTACGAGAATGATCCGTATTACGTAACAGTACTGTTGTCTATATAGTAAAGTGCCGGAGAAGTACAAGTATATCTAATGATCATCAAACTGGTTACGGACTGAACCAGTGTTCTTCTGATTTAACTGAAGATCCATACACTCCGTATTTAACTGTAGGTAACTCCATTCTACCAGACCACGAAAGGATAGCGAAGTCGTTAATAAAATTACGAAGCATTCACTAATGTAGCAGCGTGTACTCAGCGCTTCCCGCTGGGTTGTATTTTGTATCGTACGTATTTTAATTTAAAAATCGTGAAAGGTAGAGTAGTGAAATGAATTTCACTAGCTACAGATTTCCCAGTTGACACACGCATACACGCTCTGTTTGCAAAGAACACGGCGTTACGCCCTGCATTTAATATTGCTTTCAGTTCTGTAGTTTCCTCCCCCTTCTCTCTCTGCCACTACTGTTTCCGCGGAATATAATAATAAACTACCCGCTCTTGTCATTTTCATACACATATTTACGTATTAAAAAAATCTCAGAAGAGAACGTGGAAGAATAAAACCGATTAAAATAAAGCGCTGTGTGTGTGTGTGTGTGTGTGTGTGTGTGTGTGTGTGTGTGTGTGTGTGTGTGTGTGTGTGTGTGTGTGTGTGTGTGTGTGTGTGTGTGTGTGTGTGTGTGTGTGTGTGTGTGTGTGTGTGTTGAAAATGCGTAGGCTACACATCAGGCACGGGCGTGTGTTAGAATTTATAAAATGTACCAGACGAGCAGTAGCAGTTACCTTGAAAACCTCCCCCCCTTCGTGACCACTAACTTTTTGTCTGGCAAGAGTCAGAATTTTTTGTTTAAATATACCTGTAGACAGTTGTTATTGTTTTTGTTGTTGTTGTTGTCGTTGTTGTTGTTGTTCTTCTTCTTCTTCTTCTTATTCTTCTTCTTATTATTATTATTAATGAAATTCGTAGGAAAAGAGCCAATAAAAGCCAAAATCATCTTAAACGATAAAACTCTGGATCAAATAAAACATTTTAAATACGTAGGTTGTGATATTTCCTTCGATTATAGTAAAGATATTGACCAAACAATTAGTACTTTTAACCGTATTTGCGGAACTATCAGTCGATGCCTGAAAAAATAAAGCCAGGAAAGAGACAATGTTGAAATTGTATACAACAATGGCTGGCCCCGCACTTATTTATGGCAGCGAAACATGGGTAACGCCAAAGGCACAAGAAAATCGAATTCAGGCACAGGAAATGAGATTCTTAAGACAAGTTAAGGGCTGTAGTCGAATAGACAGAATAAGAAATGAAACGATTAGACAAGAACTTCAGGTATTCAACTTAAATGAAAAGATAAAATTTAATAGAACCAAGTGGCAAGAACATTATAAAGAATGCAACAATACAGGATTCCAGTAAAAGCTAGAAAATACAAAGCCAGAGGAAGAAGAAATTTAGGTAGACCAAGGAAAAGGTGGGAACCGTAACAGGCAGAATGCCTAAAAAATGAAGTGAAGAAGATGAAGAATATTATTATTATTATTATGTTAATTATTATTTTATAATCATCATCGTCACGGATTAAACCAAGGATGGTTTGTTCCGGTCTCAAACAGGCAAAGATTAGACCTGGTCACTCCAGCGCTTCCTCGGACGTCCTACACCTCTCCGTCCCCTCGGCTTATAGTTCCAGAGTTGTTTGGTGATGCGGCAGTCATCCATTCGGCAAAGATGTTCACACCAATTTAGCCGATACTGGGCGCGCCTTTCGAGTATACTCAGAATATTCAGTTCCTGCCGTATAATTATTATATAGTGTCTACTAAAACATTGTGTGTGTGTGTGTGTGTGTGTGTGTGTGTGTGTGTGTGTGTGTGTGTGTGTGTGTGTGTGTGTGTGTGTGTGTGTGTGTGTGTGTGTGTGTGTGTGTGTGTGTGTGTGTGTGTGTAAGGGGGGCGAGGGGCAGGTAATGGTAGACACTATATACGCGAACGCAGCAACCCTAAACTACCGAGAGGAGTACTCAAGGAATAAACAAATAGAACCAGTAAAACATATAAGTTGATACGTACTTAATATCATTGTATAATTAAGAAACTAAAATGGAAGGGCGTTTAGCTAGGCAAGAAGGCGGCAGATGGTCACGACGTTTGCTAGATTGTCGCTACTAAAAAAATCACAGTCGTATTTGGAAGGTGGCCTGATAAGGTACTGTGACCAGTGAACCGAAGAATAGCTTGCTTTTGAGCAAATCATTAGAAGAGGTTGGGAAGGGACATTCCCAGTGATGAATATAAAATTGTCGATACTGAATTGTGAATAAAATTAGATCTCGAGAAAAATTATTGGAGATACAGCGCAGCGGTGGGCAGTAAACAATATTATTATTGTTGTTCTTATCTTCGTGGAATCAGTCAGCGTTTCTCTTCATATGAGGCCAAGTGTGAACATTGGAGCATTATGAACCTTCAAAATAGAAAAGCACTACAAGACGTGTTGTTTATGTATAAGTGTATTCACGACCTTATTGAGGCAGATGTCTCGGGGATCATGTCTTACCAGAGAAGGCATGTCTTGTTCAAGTACTCGCGGCAGTGTGGTGGTTTCATTGGCGAGATCCATCAAAATGTCGAACAGAATTTGGGATACTGAAAACGTTGACTCTTTCAATCAGAATATTAATTCCTTTAGAAAGAATGTTATGAAGATACTGGAGTGAGACTTTGACTATGACGTCTATTATTTTAGAAATGTGTTCGTGTATAAATTCAAATTAATTGTTGTTTGTTTTATATGTGTGTAGTGTATCGCCGTTTCTTCTATGGTATATTGACGTTGCCCGTGAAATGCGTCCCGGTTAGGTAGAGTGCATACACCAAGGTATGCACACTGTTCCATGCGCTCTCTTCACATCAGAATAGCAGTTATTCTGCATCCCTGCTAGCTAGAATTCTTCAAGGAGATTGAGGTGACTATAAGGGGAGATGTGAAGGCTATCTCAGTTTAAAAAACAAAAAAACAAAAATTATTTTTACGGTGGTGATGAATTGCTAAACATTATACGTCTTTGATAAAGTCTTTCATTGTTTACTTTTATCTTAGATCTGGTTCACAAGAAGACTTTGTCTGAACATTATAAAGCTTTGCTCTTCTGTCTGTAGGAGATCCCATGTCACTAGCATTTCCTCCAATTGCCAAATATTAATTTTCCATTCGTAATATGTGTTAAGATTTCTCTTTGTCGGTAAGAACAGGAGCCAGGGATATCTATTCGCAAGTTATTCAACACCGCTGAAATGAAATGAACGTGTACGAATCCAGCTCACTTAGACTACACCGGTTTCCGTACTTTGTGGAAATAATGAGACGATGGGCAAGCCTAATAGACAGAAGTTTCTGAGAATTATCTTCGGAAACTAAGCCTAAATGTTGATCCATTGTCAGAGTGATCGTTTCTGCGAAACGAATCGGAAAGTGAGGACAGAATCCACGAAATTAAATTTGAACGGAATCCAACACCGAAATTCAATAAAACGTACAAAACGAACACACAAAGAACCTAACGTTTTCTTATTTGTTGAACGTCATATTATTTACGCCAACAATACGTGTTTATCGTATATTCATTCTGGAGTGTAGCGCCCATGCGAGTCATTATATTAACGCGTATAAAATTTTCAAAATTATACGTTCCAATTTCGTTGCAACGGGCAGTCCGATATTATTGTTACGCATTATGTAAATCAAGTCACTGGGTATCATAACACACGTGTTGTGATCACAATACAATGACTGTCAGTGGGTGGGTTAGGGAGGAGTCACTCTCGGTTGAAATGTGTGGTCCCTGCGTGTGTCCTCCACACAAACTCCCAGTTAACAATTTTCAAGAAATGTTTATTTATATATACTTTTTTAGTTCTAATTTTACGTAGGCGCCGAAACTAGACCGATATATATATATATATATATATATATATATATATATTGAACAGTGCTGTATAACAAAAGCGATTCCGTATGGAAGTTTATTCGTTATGCGTTGGCGATTATCGTACTCTCGTGTCGTATCGCTTTGTGTGTATGGAACCGTTTACCGACGTCCGAGGTCTCGCCATCCGGGTGGTGGACAATAAAATCGAGCGCGCAGAGAAGAGAGAAATCGTGGGTAGAGATGATAAAGGGCGTGCTTCGCTCCGCCATTAACGTCAGACCTCACAATGTCTTCATTTATTCTCGAGGTTGCCGGGTGCTGGCGACGTTTATAGCATGTCTATCGCTTTTATTCGTAATTTATCGTTTTTCAAATATCACGATGCGTTACGTTTTTATTAGCGGACTCCGCCCTGGACGAGTCGACGTGTGGTGTCCAAACGCTTTCGCAACGCGATTCACAAACGTTCCCGACCCGATGGATCACCGTCGTGTCGCCAGAATGATTATCACCGGAAACATTAATCCGCCCCACATCTAATTCGCGTCATGTTCGACGGATTGAAATCCGGACCTTAACGAGGAGGCCACACCTAACAAAGTTTACGTTAGTATTTAACTAAAGCAGCCAATTTCAAGTTCTGTGAAATGTATAAAGAGCTCGATTTATAAAACAGTGGGACTGAAACTATACTGGGCTGAACGTGAAATGCTGCGTACAGAAAAGACAACCAGAGAAAATGATGACGGGAAATCCAAAGCGAAGGCTTGTTAAGAGATGTAAAAACGTTGCAGACAAAGTCTTACGAAGAAGACGTTATCAAAGAACAAGATTGGATTGTATCAAAAACAAAAAATCGGTATGGAGAACCATACATGACTTCCATGTTTTAAGATTTATATTTAAAATCAATTTTTGAAATGAAATATTTCCATAGAAACTACTTCTTTCTTCAGCCTTAACCACAGTACTGTGGTAATTACGTATATCACCACACTTTAGCTTTCGATTTTCACTGATTATGGCAGTCAATGGCACTGCCGAAACATCTGGTTTTGCAGAAAACATTGGACCACGGCCAAACAACCTGGGAAAGAATTTTAACAACAAACTACTTCTTTGTTCCCGCTAACTAGTACACATATAAAAAATTACCCCTCCCCCTTATACTACCCTTTTCTTTTATAGACATTTCATCTACCTTTCTACAGTGGATTATTATGACCTTCTTTTCAGGGTACTTTATTTATCAAAATTATGTACTTTTGTTAAAACATAAAACGTTGCAGGTAAACTACCCGTTCCCCTTAACCGATCTTCACCAAAATCAACAGACCTACAACTTGGGCACACATGCAAAACATTATTTGATTCTGTTTGAATTTGAGGCTGTTATCGTTCGCCATAGAAAAAAATCTACACACAGATAGACACACAGACACTTTTCGGAAAATGACTTTTCTTCATGTTTTGAGCGTAGTACAATGAGAATCAGCCTTATCTCGAACATGAGTTTTTCGCCATCACTATACTTCCATTTCCTTATGGAACATAGAAGTAAAATGGAAACTGGAATACTAAGAGCTATTATAGACTCTGTAATAGATAAGAAAACAAGAAGATAGTAAGAATAAGTGATCTCGTCGATCTACTATATATAAAATTATTCAGTTAAATCCATTATTCAGTCCAATAAAGGAATGGATAAGCCAACATACAGTAGAGATCTTGAGGAGGTAACGCAAAAATTGAGCAATCGCAGATTTTACGAAATCAAACTATGCTGAACGCAAAGAAATGTGTATGTTTTAGAAAGCGGGGAGGTAGTGAAACGCCTGTACCGTTAGGCGGCGTTACATGAAAGAAATTAACTTGTAAAAAAAAGCTGTAGAGTATAGCGGTAGGTTAGCAACGCCGGCCTTGGGGCTGACGTCTATAAGGAAGGTAATATTAGGCTAAGTCACGTTTTGGGACATAACTATCATAAAATGTATTATTCGCTAGGATATTAGGGGTGTTTGCCAATGTTGTAAACTTTAAGTGCATGTAACAATAGATACCGTTATGTTCGAGAGAGCGATGTAAGAGTGAGATAGATAGTGACACTAGTTTTTTAAGCACGTGACACGCGAAAAAACGTTCGCCAAATCAGAGGAAGCGTCATGTGTTGCGCGGGTGGTTTTCGCTAAGGAGATTGGGCGATTTTGTATTTAGAGCTAGTCTAAACCTATGGGATTGTTTTCTATCGAGACTTGGTAAGGGAAATTCAAAGCCTAGTATTAAAATATGAATTTGGAGAGAAATCAGGCAGTCTTCTTTTATATCGGCGAAACTACATTGAAGAGACTCGCGTGCGCTGTTTTGCGTTAACTATATAGATATAAATTGTATTAGTAATTTAAAGAATAAAGTAAATTCGCAGCAGTAAACAGAAGTACGGGAACGCGATAATTGCTAACGCTAAATTTATAAAGTTTAATATACAGTAATAAGTTAATGAGTGAATGTTCGGAGTAGTAACGAACAACGAGAAGTAAATACTACATATAAATGTTCATCAATACGATATGTTGTGGTGAAATCACTGAAGAAAGCGAATTAGTTCGGGTTAAATTCACGACGGTATGAGATAATCGAGACGCACGCGACGCGAACTGTGTTAGATGCACTTAATGTAAATTCAAGAATACGTTGTAAACCAGAGTGTATAATTATACGACATAATTGTATGTATCACCAATATGTCAAGTGTAGTGTACATCTGTGATAAAGTGAATTAGTGCATTCATAACCAGGATTAACGCGCAACAAACAGCTGCTGACGACTCACCGGCATGCAACACCTTAAGGACTACGCACATCGGAAGGATTCTCCACGCAAGTAACAAATAAATGAATTCTTGGATTTCGTTGTCCATGACGTGTCCGTTACTTAAGTAAATATCACTATTGCATTAACGACTCGGAACACTAGGTTTTTTATAAGTAAAAGCATAAAGTTTTACCTTACAGCCTAAACCGGTTTTCTCCTTTATAAGGCTTCTTCAGAGGCTGCCGTTGGTAGCGCTGTCCGTCTTGTTTCTAGGCGACGGAATCGAGTTTCGAATTCGTATCCACACACAGCATCGATCTTTCGAAACTCGATTCCGTCGCCTACAACAAGACGGACAGCGCCTACCAACGGCAGCCTCTGAAGAAGCCTTATAAAGGAGAAAACCGGTTTAGGCTGTAAGGTAAAACTTTATGCTTTCACTTATAAAAACCTAGTGTTCCGAGTCGTTAATGCAATAGTGATATTTAAATAAATGAACATTTGATTCAATATTGTTTTATAAATATGTATATTTGTAATCAAATATAGTGACTCAATTCGTCTAAAAAGAACTCATTGCCACGAAATAATAGTCAAATTGTAAGGCAAAACTATTCAAGTCATGTTAAAGAAATTTGTAGTATATAAATGCAAATGACTCATTAAAAGTTGATTGATATATTTTAATTTGTGTTTATTATTACTGGCGCCCTGAGGTACAATAAAGACTCGGTACACTGGAGTAAGTGTTATAGTCTATTGAGTAGAAATATTAATATTATCAATGATTAAAGTAGTTTGTAAACCTTACTTCTTACATGCTCATAGGCCAACATAATATGCAAATCAACAATTTAACTCTTTCGTAAAGCCCTATCAAGTAGTGTATTACAGGAGGAAGACTAAAATTATCTAAGGCTCGAAAGTAGCTAAACAGGCTAACAGTTATCTAATTGGAACTACTAAACATGCCCCACAGCTCGATTCTTCATAAACAGCTCAATTTTTTTTAATGTTATCCACAGTTATTTTTAGAATTTTATTTCATCTAAATTTTGTTTCTTATGTCCTCATAAACTGTTCATTTATTTATATTTATGTACCGCTCAAAAACTTATTGTTTATTTATTAAGAGCATTTACTTATTTTCCAAATTCCACAGAATGAAACTGCTTAAGATGAGAAAAGAGTTAGTTTTAATACCGTATATAAAACTAACAGCGGGAAAGAATCGGTAGAGATGCAAGGTCCGTTTCCGCGTAGCGTATAAATATATTTAACACAGCGGTCAGATTAGAATATTATATTGTCTACATTTGTCTGGTCTAATGAAGCTGTTTTGTAAACCGCAACATTAGATAACGTCCGCATGATAATATAGTTTACAGTTGTTGCTCGTTTCCCAACAATAATCTGTATTATTTTTGTTTCATTTTTTTTCTAAGAGTGCCTTTTTTCTTTTATTGTGTAAATAAAGTTAGCGAATTTGCGGTAATGTGTATGTGTGTTAAACACGTAAACAGCGAATGCAGCTCGTTTAAAGTTTAATGTTTTGTTTTCTTTTTTCTTGTATTTTTTTATCCCGCGAGCGTAATACGTTGAGTCTCGCAGCAGGGACGACAACGCCACAGCCGTCTGCATTATACTGAAGCAACACAGTATTGTGACGTCTCGCACACACCCGCGACGCTTAAGATTGATTACTGTCTCGCCCGGCAAACGGTATTTGCTGTTTGTGTAACATCAACAATGCAGCAACTTTAGTCTCCAATTGTTGTCATACTACCCTTCCCCCCCTCCCCACAGATCAACCAGTATAAATGTTTTAAAAACTTGACAAGTGATAAATATTCTTGTTTTTAATACTACGCATGAGGAGTCCCCTTATGTGTACCGTGCAGTCTGTACTTTTCGTATCTATCTGTCTGTCTGTCTGTCTGTCTGTCTGTCTGTGTCTCTCTCTCTCTCTCTCTCTCTCTCTCTCTCTCTCTCTCTCTATCTATCTATCTATCTATCTATCTCCCTCACGTACAAGCTAAATCAGAGTGTTAAGTCCAGTATAAAATATCTGTGATAGTGGTAATCATAATATCACTGTTATACAGTGTGAGGCGTGACAAAAAGTGTACTAGTGACGAAATTTTATGAGGTAATCACTGACTGCACACAATTATAAATCATTTGCATGACGTTGGACAAATTTTATCGTCATCAGGGCCCGTATACGGGCAGTATAGAAACAATTAATACACTTATAATGAGCATTAACATATTTGGAATATTATATCGTTTTATCATATAAAAGAATTTATAAAAATATATTTGAAACCGTTATTATTCTTCGTGTAACAATTCACACTCATTTACACGAAAAATCCTCATTTTATGTGTAGGTCCGTTAATTATTTCTGTAGATCGTATTTAGATATCCTCATAATGACAATGAATTTCGACCAAACGTTTTAAAATCACGTCTACGTAGTGGCCAAAACCTTTCATCACTACTATTCAATCACCATTGACGATAATAGTTTGGTCGTAAGATACCATTCACGGCCACTTCTAAACTAAGCATGTCTAGTGTCAAGCGACTCACGCTGTATTATAAAACATCTGATTAGATAAAAATGCAGCTGCCATAAAATAGTAAGACAGTTTTTCAAACATCCGTAGTATGAAAAATTTTTATAATTTAAGTAATCTAAGCCTAGTTATAGTACAAAACTTTAAAACTTTAGTTAGGATTAAAATCAAAATTACGTCTAAAAACCCCGAGCTGTTAGGCCGCGGTCGGTCGCTATTAAACCCCATCACGTCGGCAACGTTTCGATTCCCCGTCGGGAACCTTCTTCGGGCCGCTAAGAAGCGACAGAGAGTAAAAACACAATAGCAGCAGACGTACGCCGAACACTGCCCGATACCTGTACCAAGTAAAAGCAGGCGGCACCGGCCGTGCGAGCTTCAGACAAAAGTTAGTTAGGATTGATAAAGAGATACAAAAAAATTCATCGAGTCGTGGGCAGACCTCGTTGATTCGTGCTGAATTATAATTTGATTTTAATATTCATATTGTCCACACGTGATAGTAGATCCCAGAGAGATATCCAAGCTTTTTTTTGACACTAGTATCACAACAAACAGCTGATGTCCATAAGACGAACATTACATCGGAGTCCATTGCAACGTTTCGCACGTCTATCGCCGTACATAAACGATTCTGGTTTAAATTAACCACCGTCAAATAAATGAACAAACAACAGAACGCGTTAACAAGCGCGCGCGCGCGCGCGCTCTCTCACAAAGGTAAAGACAGCAGAATGTGGTTAGGCGGGAATGACAAATGTAAGCGATAAAGAGAGACGCTCGCTCGCGTAATGCCCTTTATGTTTCACTTAGGCCTTATACAGGGATTTAAACATGTTAATTTGAATGCGGTATTATATCATTCCATTCCTTGTGCTGTGTGCCGCTAACAGCTTTATACTACACTACACGCAGCCCTGTTTTATTTGCCGCACTAAAACTCTGTTTGCCGCCCTCTCACCATTTCTCTCTATTCCTCTCTCTCTCTCTCTCTCTCTCTCTCTCTCTCTCTCTCTCTCTCTCTCTCTCTCTCTCTGTTTCTCTCTCTCTACCTATCAATTTGTGTATCTATCTATCTATCTATCTATTTATTTATCTACCTACCTATCTATCTATCTATCTATCTCTCCCCCTCCTTCACTTATTCTCGTCTCTACCTTCCTTCTTATTCGTATTTTCTCTTCTTCTCTCTCTTGTTTGTATTCTTGTACGATGCATGTGTTCATGTGATAAAGTGCTTGGCAAGTTGACCAGGAAAACCAAACATTTTAAATGAAATCATGTTCTTTAGACATTCTTAATTTTCTATTGTAGTGTATTCATTGTTCATAGCCTAAAGGTACCATACATATGGTACAACGATACATATTATGAATCGTTAAGCGTGTCGAGCCCCAAGTTAACGGGCGACAAAATTATATAACAACAAAAATTATATATGCAGGTTGTAAGTAATTATAACAATACCAGGTGTAACTATAATAAGAGTAGTAGAATTATGAGTAGTTAAAAATTCATGTTTATTGTTTTATCAAGCATTATAAATAATAAAACATTGTTAATAATCTTCGGTCAAGATATCGCTCATTATTAAGTGTTTCTCTCTTAAACTATACGGTGTTACACACATTTAAAACACTCTTACATCTAGACATGTTAATAATTAATAATCTTAATCTAGACATTTATTCAACGTGATTTACTAAAACAAAATAAAATTTAAATGCAATTTTAATTGAATTCATTTACTTCACATCTGACCTCAGCTTGCTCAGTCTATACCAATGTTTCAAAAAAAAATAAATTTAAAATTATATTCATTACGCTCAGACTAGCATTTGTTTAATATTCACAATTTAAATTATTTTCTTCTACAAAATGCAAATATCAAATCATTTCAATTATTTACTTTGATAAACAAAAATATACTATCTCAAATTTAAACTTTTTTTTCTATAAAGGCTGGCAGGAGACAGAGAACAGTGGAGGAGTTCATAAAGAAAACCTGCTATACAGCAGATGAACCTATAATGATGATTTTTCTATATTTCTTTATATGCGATCGCTAATTCTTACGACTAAAACATTTATCTACGATTCTAATACACTATTTCTAATTATAAACTTTTTTTGTTTTAATTTATTGTCTTTTTATATAGTCTTTATGAACTCTTTTAAAAAATCATTTATAAATGCATTATGCATGTCACCTCGAGTTTTGATGATCTTACGACTTATTGACGGGGTCCAGCGTTGTCCAGAGTTGGGTTTCCGTTACTCCTGGCTTGGCGTGGTCCTGTATATGTCCAGAGTCCAGCGTCGTTCTCCAGCAGTGTGTGGTCCGTCCCAGAGAATTACTATCTGCTGCAAGGTGGATCTCAGTCGTCGGTTAGGCGTCTAAAAAGCATCTCCTAACGTCCAGCATCCCGCGTCGCTCTTGTAGCTTCTCCTTAGATACTCTGCTGACTTAAACGGTCCTGGTACTTTACGTTTCCCGAAATATCGTAAACATCATTACTGAACGTCTTTAATCGTTCATAGATGAGACTTATAATAAAATAAAACTGTTCTGCCGACGGACAGCGTGTCCGACTGCAACTGTGTCTTGAAAAAAAGAGAGGGGTTTTCAGTCGAACCCTTAATTTATACTCTCTCGAGATTCCGCACCTGTTGGTTCCGAAATCATCTTGTCGAGACCTGCAGATCACATGCTAGCCCCCACTCCCGAACCTTTTCATATATTTGCAATTTTTTTGCAAATGGCAATGTTTTGCACGGAATCGAGATGGCACAAATCATAGCTAATTTGATTAAGCACTCACTTTATTAATTTGAGCGTCTTAGGGTAATTTGCGTATTTTTGGCACGTTTATTTCGCACTGTCTTCGCGTAGTGTGTCCTATTAACGTCATTTTCATACTGTGGATAACTATAAAATTTACACACACTTTGGTGCCTTTTGTTTGTTTATACACTAATTAGTTTTCACACAGTGAATTAAAAAAATTATTTTATTAATTACTTGGGGAAGGTAGCTGAGATTCCTGTCTGTACATGCATCACTACCACACACAAGATACACGCGTAACACACATACAATCGAGCAGGTGTTCCTTGCCTGTTGGAACAGGTTAATTTCTCCCCTAGTATAACAATGAAACGTTTTTACAATCCCAGACCTGTCCATTTACCCCAAACTTATATTAATTTTACAAATTTTATATTTATTTAAAATAATGCTCAATACAGCATATGGCTGTATCGTTGCAATGATTTACAATAAAGTTTTAATTACATTATTAAATTCGATCGATTTCAGTCATAGACCATCGTCAGGTCACAAACACTGTGCACTTGCGGTCACAATATCGTAAAACAGCCACTATTTACAAAAAAAGCATTCGTAGACATTGATTAATGAACGTGGAACGTACGTTGCTGTCCAAAGTTTCTCGAGAACTGATTTTGTTACAGCTTGTGCTACGTTTATGAACAGTTACCAACATAGGCTACCCATTCTTCTGTGTTCTTCTGGTTCTTCAATTCACGGTGTGCCGCGGTTATATTGAAAAGTAAACACCATGGCCACTTTAAATTTATTTTCTGTGCTTTCGGCGTACTATCGCTGATTGTTACGATACCCGCGTTGGTCGAGATGCTAGTTGTTCGCTGCAACCTTGAGTGGTGACGTCATTGGGCAGGTTGTGGTTTTCGCTTGTCAATGAAATTTAGTCAGCAACGTCTGAGTTTCTATAAGTTAACGCCGTGCCGTGCGTCGTTCCCTTTTTTCTCGTTCAACCTTGGCGCGGCTGGTTTGTGACGGCGTAAATTGTGACACCAATATGCATAGATAAATTTTCATAAAGAGCTTCAGGTTTCTCCGCTTAGTCGAGGGGAAAGGGGTCCAGGTGATGGGCACGCTACATCTTCGCCCATCCGCAGAGCCTGCGTAAGACACCCCAACGCCGTCACGCCATCCGTCATCGTCTTTCACACTCCACCAAATGCAGGAACGTCTTTAGTGCCTTCCGAAAGATCAGGTGGGAAAATTCCATTATTTAATAAACTTCACACACGAAGTGCTCCGCAGGTTATCGGGTAACACACACGCTAAAACCTATAGCTAGATATTAGACTCATGTTTCAAAGTTAACATTACTGAACATGTTTTGTGAAGACATGTTAAAGTGTGGACGTTACTGACTGGGTTATAAGTAACTTATAAGTATTTGTGCTTTGAGTTGTATAGAGTCATGGGTTACCTTTCTATTATTTAAATATTTAATTCTATTCATGTGAAAGAGAAAATAGTTTAAAACTCCTTTTTGACAATATTCGGAACTTAAGAAAATGTAATACTCGGCGAGTACTTGCATCTGCCTGCCATGTGACCGGCGATCCTGCACGTTCCTTTTTGTTTTCAGTTTTTTCTAAATTTTAAATTTCTCTTATTTCGTTATTTTGTTGGTTCAGTTTAACTATTCAAATTATTATAATTATACTGTACGGTTCCTATACTTAACTAATTTAACACCTTTTACTTAATTTAAGTTAACTTAACACTTAGCTCAAAAGCGATACTTTTAATATTTTGTTTTAATTCAACAACTGATTTACCTCATTTTATATTTAATTAACAAACTTAAACCTCGGTTACTGTTATTACCGTTTTTAGTGGATGTGATTAATCCTAGTGATGGGGAACAGGTAGATGAAAGTACTGCTGCACACGTGAGTAATTGTTCTTTGAATTTAATTATTAATCGTTATTTATTAATTATTATTATTATTATTATTGTATTATTTAATTATCATGGATTGTCTGCTCCAGACACTTATAATTATCATGTGTTCATAAATGGTTCCTGCATTACTCATGCAATACAAACAGTTGTAAAATATAGGAAGTAAAAGTTTATAATAATAATAATAATAATAATAATAATAATAATAATAAATTCAGTAGGTTGGCATGCCATTATTAAATTTGTGGAAAATACTTTGACATATTTCGTGTAATTAAACCACCATGTGACTTTAAATACTTTGACATATTTTGTGTAATTAAACCATCATGTGAATTTAAAGAGAGAGCTGAATGCATGTCAAGTATTAAGAAAACTCAGACAAATGATTGTAAAACTAATTGTTCAAAAAAAAAACTTAAATAAAATCTTGTTACTGTTGATCAGCTGTTTTCTTGCAAGACCTGTCACTATGGCTCAGCACATTTTATTTCCATCTAGGCCACGTGCCTTGTCTTAAATATTAAGTTACGCCTTCCCAGAAAAAAAAAATTAATTTTTTCGGTCGATTAGAAAAAGGGCGTAAAAAAATATTCTGGGACCAAGGGGGCGTTTCAACCCTTTGCTCACGACTTCCTGTATCGCTCTGAATGATTTGACAGATTTTGTAAATGTAATTCCTCTAACCAATTTAAAGTCTTGAATTTGAAATTATTCGGATTTTTAAGGGGCTACTGCGGGACACCTCAGTCCCATACCTTTGCTAGAGGCGTGGCAACTTTTACTGATAGGTCGTTTTCGCTGATTGGCGATATGGACAGCTTTTTGTCAGCTGATTCTCAGTTATGGATCAGGTTTTCCCCCAACCGTTCTGGCAAACCAGCCCGCCCTCGAAGTCGTTATGGCGATTTGGAGTAGCTTATTTGGAGCGATATAGAGTATTCGTGTATTACAAAGCGTGTGAACTTCTGCTTATTTAGAATGACTATGTTGTTAACGCTGTTCCGTCCGTACGACACATTTATATGTACGGACATTGTGTAGATGCGTGAAGTAAAAGTAAGGAACTGAAAAACTCGAGATATGGGTCTTATTAGCAAATGTTCATTATGGTGATTCATTATGGTCCCAAATCCCATACATTCCACACAAAGGCGCAATAATGAGCATTTGGGTTAATTTACAAATATACAAACACAAAACAAACTAATACCTGAACAAATACAAAACATGACACAATTTTCAAAGCACTCAACATCGAAAATACACAAAATACTAATATATACACCACAATCACACACAATAATACCAATTTAAAATACCAAAAACCAACAGGAAACCATAACAAGAACCAGCCAACACACGAGTACTCCACAAGATTCAAAATTAAGAAGGCTGAGGATGGGAACACTAAGTGTCCCGAAACATGTTACAAATAAGGAGAAAACATCTTGAGGTAAAGTTATTGTAAATATTAAATATATTATATACATCAAGAAATAGACTGTAGCAAAAAGTGTTTGAATATATATTGCAACAGATCAAATTTTATTATACACACAAACATAGTTTTTAAAGATGTATATTGTATCATAAATTGTCATGTATTGATAATAGAAATAATAGTTTGTATTGTTCGATAATATAAATCGATTTTACTTGGTTGCTGCAACGTCCTCCTCTCCTCTCGTCGCTCCCGTCCTGGCGTCCTCTTCTACAGCGTCACTCCTTCCTGGTGCCCTCTTCGTCCTGGCGTCCTCTTCGTCTTGCCGTCCTCTTCTAGGGCCGACGTCTCCAGCGGCGATATTTCAATGCGTCTCGTTGTTATTATGTTTGACTGCTAACATTAATTAGTTTCTTCATAAATTGTTCACTTACAATGATTATAAATTTCACTCGTACAGTTTATTATTAATTTATACTTTATATTTTCTTAATCTCAGGGTTAATATGGGTATTAATTAATGCGGTGCATTAAACGTACACCTTCCACGATATCTTGAAGTGTCTTTATAATCCCTAAGTGGATATCTTAACTTACACGAAAACAGCACTATATTATATTATAATTTTTATCTAACTATTTTACCCACTCGGTTCTTAACGCAAAACTTTGTTAAGAATTACCAAGGTTCATTTTATATATGATATTTCTATGTTCGTAAGAGAACAACTCTCTTCACCGGGCACAACTTCCCCTTGCAGATGCTAAAGCAGAACTGTGTCCATCCTAACTCTACAACGAATGAATCTTACTGAATTTAGTGTATTCTGATTGGCTAAGCCCAAGTCACATGATTGATGGAACAAACAGATATACGAATTTCCTGAAAAACTTTGTATAATTTAGCAAAGGCCTGCATGGAAATTATCTATGAATTTTATTACCTATCATTGATAAGAGTTACAATTGAGTTTTTCTTCACTTAAAAAAACCATATTTCTAAAATAGTTATGAACCATAGAGTACACATAAATTGGAGCTATTTACATAAACAATTCATTGTCAAAGTTTCACATCGATCGGTTAATTACCGCGGAAGATATCGCGATCACACGTTATCACACCCGCACACGCGCACAAATTCACTCAAAAAATACGTGACATAGAACAGCTTTTTATGAAGAGTTTGGTATACCCTACATGCTTATCCATTTCTAAATACAAAACTTACAGCTAAAAGACAAAATATTACATAAAACAAATTTAAACAAGAAAATGCTCGTCATCCATATGCTTTGATACAAACACCATAGCTTATCATCCTGTGTTCCGTTGCAATATATATATATCCTTAATTTTTAATATATCTCGCAACTTACTTGTGGGTACTGTACCGAAAAAGATCTCTTTACTCTGTTACACTTTTTTCACTCTTTTAACCAAAACATTCTTTCTCTTTTAACACAAGAACATTTAAGCTTTTTCTAGGACTAATTTAATGTTCAGTATAATTTAATATTTAAAAAAAGAACACTTAACAAACTAGTCTAATACTCTTTGTCAGGGAAAGTAACTGGAAACCGTTTTGTAGATGGAAACACCGTAATGATTACGATTTACTTCGTAGAGTTGTATTTAATTAATACCAGAAGGATAAAGAGGGAATCATTATCAGAAGCAATTATCACTTTTAGAAAAACTGCTTCTTACAACGTAATTGGGTGTGCTGTGTAATCTTAGATTAGCGAACCTATTTTATGCATTTTAGGGGAAAACAATACAAAAAGAAAGAAAGTATTTTATTAGGCGACAATATAATCGTGTTTACCGAGGCCTACTTAAATGGAAAATACGTTTATACGTACAAGAACACTAAACAGTAGAGGGTCGATTGGTCGAACTCACAGTAAATATATCAAACTGAACACATGATCTGTTTCCGTTTCGCGGATAACTTGTTAACAGCGTTGGAAAATAAAATTTGGAAAGAAAGGAACGAGAAAGAAGAATTAAAAAGAAAATAAAGAAAACCGTTGTAGAACTCCATTTTCTGTTTTATGGCACGCATTAGCTTTTTTTCTAAGCTTACCGGCAACAAAAAAAGAAAGAAGAAAAGCAGTGTCTACTCTGCTGCTTTTCAAATTACTTTAATGGACTATAGCAATTAATGCCGAGTCTGGATATTTATGACTCTAGATACACACGTATTTCCTTTGTCTGGTTGCGCCGTACTGTTCGACGTTTTTCCGGAAACCGAGAGTATTTCCGGTTTGCAATCAACTTTTGGAACATTATCAACTTTCTTCTTTCAACAGTTATCAACGTTTGTACAACAGTTAATAAAAGCGCCACGTTAATCTGTGATAATACATTATTGTAAGCATTTTACGTAATTTATGTATTTATATTTATTTATATTTAATATAATAAAAGATTATATTCAAACCCTTTTCTCTACAGTCTATTTCTTGATGTATATAATATATTTAATATTTATAATGACTTTACCTTATTTGGAACATGTTTCGGGACGCTTTGTGTTCCCATCCTCAGCCTTCCTAATTTTGAATCTTGTGAAATATTTGTGTGTTGTTTGGTTGTTGTTGTGGTTTCCTCTTGGCCTTTGGTACTTTAAATCGGTATTATTGTGTTTGATTGTGGTGTAGGCCTATATACTAATATTTTGTGTATTTTCGATGTCGAGTGCTTTGAAAATTGTGTCATGTTTTGTATTTGTTCAGGTATTAGTTTTTGTGTTTTATGTTTGTATATTTGTAAATTTTCCCATCTGTTCATTACTGTGCCTTTGTGTGGTATGTGTGTTGTTAGTGCCATGTTGGTTATGTCTGGGAATTCATGTCCAGTGTTTAATGCATGTGTGGCCAATTTAGATACTGTATATATATTTCTGCTTTTTTTGTAGGCGTTTAGATGTTCAAAATAACGTTTTTTTAGTTGTTCTTTTGTTTGTCCTATGTAAAATTTATCGCAATCTTGGCATTCAGTTTTGTATATTCCATTGGTTGTTGTATTATCCTTGATGTGTGGGTTATCTAGTTTTTGTAAATTATTTTTATTAGTTTTGTATTCTATTTTAATGTCTGTGTTTTTAAATAGTGTTGTTAGCTTTATCATCTTATTATTTATGTATGTGAATGTGGCCCATTTTTTATTGTTGTTCCAAATAAGGGAATACAATTTGACGTTAAGAATTTATAAATATTAAATAAATAGTATTTATTAATATTTAATACAATTTAGTATTACAATATAATATCTATATTTATACACACTGTGAGTGATTTTTCATGTATCAGCCTATTATCTTTTCTTATATCAATTCTTGAATAGTTCTGTTTCACGCTTTCGCTCGTGTGCTTTCTGCTTTTGTTTTGTCCACTAACTGTTCCGCTTCTTCTGCTTCCCGTTGGCGTTTTTCTCTGTGCTGTTCTGCCGTATTTTGACCACAGTTCCGAAAGCTTCTAATGTGGCACAGCGCTGACAAAAACTCATGTTATAAAATCAGTTATTATAAGAAATCCACCGTACACTCTCTTAAAGTTTGTTTGTTACTGCAGTGTCGGTGACATCATAATGGAATAAAATCCATTTAATAGTCTAATAATCCATCGTCACAAATGAAGTAACCTAACGTGCTTCATTACGATTCTGAATTCAGTAAATGGTATGATCGCGAAAATGTGTCTAAATCATGTGGAAAAACAATGAACCATTAAAATTCTCTTCTCTTCTGGTTAGTAATTGTTACTATTCTCACCACTTCTGTTAAGTGTTTATAATGTGTGGGTCCATAATGGATAGTATTTATGTAACTATCTTTGAAAGTATTATTTTCCTGTAACTGTAAGTATGACAGTTACAGTACCTCGTACAGAAGGAAAATAGAAACATTTGAGTAGAAAAGGCGTTAGTATATTTTGAACCGTTCTCTGGCTGTGAGACGTGGATCCTCGTGGAATAGGAGGAAAGGAAGATTCAGGCTGCAGAAATGAAATTCCTGAGAAGGGTGTAGAGCTACTCTCTCTTAGACAAGAAACGGAATGAGTAAATAAGACAGCATTCGGACATCCAGTTTTTAAATGAGATCATCAAGGCATGAAGGAGGGTATGGTGCAAACGGCGTGTTACCTAAAAGGCTCTCAGGAGCAGTTTTAGCCTACCAGCTGATTGGAAGGAGAGACGGTACGAGACAGGAGACCGAGGAGGTGATGGGCACCAGAACAGAGACGGTGTTTACTGGAGACGAAAAAGGAATTATTAAAAATCAGTAGCCCACTATTTATATATGAATATAATGCTTTACTTTCATTACTTTTTGGAAGATGAACTGAATCGTTGTAATTGGAAGG
Organism: Magicicada septendecula; assembly: GCA_034769895.1. Classification (NCBI taxonomy): domain Eukaryota; kingdom Metazoa; phylum Arthropoda; class Insecta; order Hemiptera; family Cicadidae; genus Magicicada; species Magicicada septendecula. The sequence continues at coordinate 81,076,768 of CM068370.1, forward strand.
CGAAGTCGACCGGAAATGGCATCTTATTTGGTCACATGGTTTATATATTTTAAAGAACAAGAAATCCCCGTCGTTAACGATCCAAAATATTTGACGGTCAAAACATACGGACCTCTAACATCCAATCAGGTAATAACAAAGTTGCAAATCTCTCCGAGAATTACAGAAATCAATAATACCCATATCGTTGAGAGACCAGAAAAGAAGTGGGATTTTTTAAACAAAAAGAAAACAGTTCATGTAGGATGTACCATGCTTAAAACGGGACGTAGCGTATAGCGTGTACACGGTTGCCAGAGTCCTCCAACATAGACTACGGATGGAGAAATGAAATCCAACGAATATAACTTCCGTAGCCTTGTGTTTCGGGTGTATTTTTGTGTACATCGTTTCCACCACATCTGAAGTGTCTCTCGTACAGACTGCTCAAAACTTTCATTTACTACTGCAAAAACGTATAAAAATTGTTAGTATCTACGTGGCAAAGGTTGTAGGCCTACATTTATCGCTTCATCTGTGTTAGGAGTTACGTATACGTAAGAGATGCAAGTTCTAGTTATGTCGTGTCTCCATAAGTTTCCCGCTGCATGGATACGTTTGCATATCAGTAAAAAATCGATATGATGTTACAAATTTATACAGTGAGGGAGAGGGAGGAAGGAAGAGTTAGAGAGATAGACAGACAAAGGCTGAACATAAAGGAGTCTTATTCACAATATGGGCCACAACAGAGGTGAAAAAGAAAAATTCTTTTTGCACAGTGATAATAAAGTAAGTAGTGTACGTCTACTACGTGTTTGTCTCAGAAGTCGTAAAACGTTAGATTTACTGCGTTGCTCTATAAGTAAAATCTACATCTTCTTCATCGCTTCTGTTTTACCTCTGTAACAATATGTATATAGATTAAAAGGTTGTGTGGAAGTGCGTGTGTATTTAATGCCGACGATTTGTTGTTATGTATTCGGAGTGAAAGTTGTGCGAAGAATACAGGTGGCGGTGGCGGGTAACATTCGCGTACAAATTCGCTGTTTGTCTCTGTTTGTACTGTATAATACGTGCATACATGGAACGTACGTGTGTTTCAGCAACACGGTGAAGAGGTACAAAAGACAAACACAGAACACACGTCAAACAGACGGCTGTGCGCCCAACAACAGACAAGCGGGAAAGACGCTTTTCATTTGCAGGCAGGCAACTCTTCTTCGCTTTGCTCGTTAATCGGAAAGGGAAAAAAAGTTGCAACAGAAATAAACGCAGATAGAGTAGGCGGGAGGGAGAGGGAGAGAGAGAGAGAGAGAGAACATGTGTGCGTGTGGGGGAGTAAGTAAAGTTTGTTGTAAGCAAGATGAAAACGTTTCTCTCGAAACAGCCCCCCTTGTCAACCCCTACGGTTGTGTGGAGTTTTTAAAGAAAAGTTGTCGCCTCACCGACGGGGGTAGGTTAATTACACAAAACTTTTCACACAACTCACTTCGTCCCCCCCTCCCGCTTCGGGGGTAAGTTGGTTGGGTTTACAGTGTAATTGTTAAATCGGCAACTGATTTCTCTCTTGTATTGTACACCATCGTCAGTGTCAGAGTGAAACTAATTAAAGAGCTGAACGTGGTGTTGCTGGTGGTTGGATAATAATGTCTGCAGTGTTACTAATTGTCGTAGTGGCGAAACAGAAGCTCTGAGTGCGATCATTGATACGATTAATAAAAAAACGTAATTACGACTAAATGATTAGTCGTAAATGACGAGTGACTAAATGATTAGTGACTAATTATGACGTAATTACCTAATGTCGACACCTATCATTTAAATAGTCAATTTTTAAAGAGTCTCATGAATGTCTGCATTAACGTACATTAATTGGGGTAACTATCTTGCTTAATGTAACCAGATAATTTTAGCACCCTTAATATAAACCAAAGGTCAGTTGAAAGTGTAAGCCAATTTAATACATATCTTGGCACTATAGTCAGTGAACAATGGGACCACTCTCAAGAAATAAAGATCAGAATTGAAAAGGCAAGAGCACTGTACACTATAATGAGCAGTTTATTCAAAAGCCACGATTTAACAATAAACAAAAAAAGATGAGACTTCTACGCTGCTACGTATTGTCAATCCCCATCTACGGTGTAGAATCTTGGACTTTGACTGAAACCACAACTAAGAAATTGGAATCTTTCGAATCGTGGCTTTACCGTAGAATACTGAGCATTTTATGGACAGCACATATAACTAATGTTGAATTTCTTAGAAAGACGAAGAAAGATAGGGAAGTTATTAACACAGTGAAGATAAGATAGATTTCACATCTCATGAGAAATGAACAGAGATTTTACTTATTGCAGTCCATGCTACAGGGAAAAGTACTTGGAAAGAGAGGAGTTGGGCGACCGAGAACATCATGGCTGAGAAATTTAAGGACCTGGTTTGGCATGAATACAACTGACTTATTCCATGCAGCAGTGCAGAAAGTTAAAATGGCCTATATGATATCCAACATCCGAAACGGATAGGAACTGTCAGGAGATAGTCTGGCTTACTAGCACTATAATTCGTCTAATCGCTTAGCGAATGCGTGTTTTCAAACTCTGTTCCTATGGATCAACCTGCTGTACACTATACCATCGCCCTTCTTTTCCGGAAATCGAACTATGCCACGAGCAGGCAACTGATTATTACTCCGCATTCACTCCCACTTCATAATAGCTGAATTTCTGCTCTTATATCCTTGAAGAGTTTTATGTCAGTTGAGGTCCGGGGTATACCATACAGACCGTCTGTATGAACTGATTGAGCGCAGAGTTCGGCTGAACATCGTGTTAAACGTTGCATCCTGAGAGTGGAATCGTACATAAGAATCTATGGTTTAGAATAGTGGTTCCCAAAATTTTCAGTCCACGGACCCCCCAAATAATTTAAAAATTCACGGCCCCGTCTGAGTTCTGAAATAAAACAAACAGTAAGTATGACAGGAACTCTTATGTTTTAATTAAAATCAAAATTCTCTTAACTTGTAAAACTGTAATATTAATGATATCAAACCTAGTTTAGTGTGAACAATGAAGTTGCTTTTGAATATTTAGCTCTGCAATATTGGGTTTAATGTATGATAATTTCAATATTAAGTCACTCTCGACATCAAGTTTATTTCTTAATTTCGATTTCAAGTACGTGAGCAGGGAAAATACGATTTCACACAGATAAGTAGTAGAGGGAACCACAGTTAAAGCTGTTTTTGCCAGTTCAGTATAGCTAGTCATTACATATAACCAGAAGTCAGCAATCTGTAATTGAGAAAACTGTAATTTTAATTTGAAAGTTCAGGTGAATATCAAAGTTCAGTTAATAATGTCAAAACACTGTCAGTTGGAAGTTATGCCAATGAGTCTTCTTTTTGTACTGTAAGAGACAGATCTAGTCAGCTCGGCTGACAAACAGGTGTCCTACACGACATGATTTAAAGACATTATTAAAGCCATTAGTTTGAAATTACTTTTACATTGACAATTAGTTTGAACCCCACCTAAAAATATTATAATATTCTACTAATTGTTTTAAGATTCTAAAATTTAGATTTTAGAGCATAAAAAATCGTAGAAAATTACCGTATAGGCCTATTCTAATTTTTCTTAAAAGTGTCTGCGGACCCCACTTTGGGAACGACTGGTTTAGAAGGTATGCATCGATCCCAGTATTACCCCAGCACCCCTTACAATTATTCTTTAAAAGATACGTTGTTAGGTCCTTAGCATCGATCTAAACTAGTTTAGATCGTTGGTCTTTAGATACGGAGAACGTAACAATGCAGTGTAACATAAATCATCAGACAGTTATCATTAGTAACAAAGGAAAGGATCTCAACAAGTAGATCATAACTAGGTTAACACAACTATGTATAATGTTCCATTCGTTAACTAAATACGGCCTGCTTTTGTATTGCGCAGTTATGTGCGCCGAGTCTGGCTGACAGGTAGATAGATATATATATATATACGTGGACGTGCTGGCTGGAAGTCGGCCAACGGAGCGGCGCAAGCTTAGCAAGTCTGTAAACTTGTATAGTAAACATTCGGTATTCACGGGGAAGGTAAATTGTTTCGTCCCCAAACAACGACTACGGGGTACATGTAAGTAACAGTACAATACGGATATAAACAGAAATAACACTGTTGCACACCACTATAGAAAAATTATTCCGATTAGCGCTTTCAAGCTTCACAGCTCATCGTCAGATCGGAAATAAGAATAATCTAGTTTTTGTATTATGCTTTCGCATTCATTGATGGTTTTTCTTTATTTAATTCTGGTGGCGGAGTGTATTATAAACCTTTTGCTAACATTTATTTTTCTTCTGTATTAAAAGTTACCTCTGTAAGGTTTATTATTCTTTTTTCATAGTTATCTTTAGAGAGATGTTCCTTTTTTAATTCATTCTTTCTTATTAATTTATGTTAATAAGAAATTGGAATACTTTTTCTGTAGTGGTGTGCAACAGTGATAATTCTGTTTGTGATTATAACCACTAACACAACTTTCTTAATTAAATACGGATACATTCATAGTATGGCATTGCGTACAGTGTAGCCTGTCAGGTCACTACAACGCATGGTTTGCCTTCAATTCCTTCTCGGATCAAAATATAATGTGTTTTTACACTGTCTCCTCGCAGTCCGGGTGATGGACTGTGTTCAGCGCACTCGCTTCTGGCAGCAGAACAGGGTTCGACTCCACCTTAAGATAAATCGTTCTTTACGATGTCCAGCTGAATTTTGTGTGCACTTAGCTCTAATGAGTGCCTGCTTAATCAGTTAGTTACAAGAAGTAGAAATAGAGACTTTTTACAAAATATTTCACCATTACATAGGGACTTATTACTCAATTACAGTTATTCAATTAAATCATTATTCTTTTTCTCGCCCCTTGTTGTCTGTTTTCTGTCTCACATTCGTCTTCTTGTCTCCGCCTCGCCACCTCCGCATCTCTTGGATAAAAACGTATTGAAATATATTGTTACGACGGTCTACTGATCGTCGTAAGGTACAGTGGAAAACAAAATACAAGGCACCAATTAAGTCACTAAAATTAGCTTTAATTATCGCAATTAAAAGTTTGTAATCAACACGCTATTCAACAAGATTATAGTCGTACAATAGTTCAAGCTAATTTGTCCACACCAATAATAATGTCACTATTATCCCTTTAGTACTAATATCACTTCCACACTATAATCATTTTTCACTAAAAACCACTTGAACGCACAGAGTAATCGCCCAACAATAACTGAAAACTAAACGGCGGGTGTGGGCTATTTATAGTCTGCAGGGTGCCGCGGTAGCACTCTTCGCTGCTGCTGGGCCCCGGAAGAGCTCAGCATACACACAAATAACATAACATAATATCTAAATCCATCAAAATGCTTAAGACACTTTTTCTGTGTTGTGACTTACTTCTCAAGTATATCTATAATTAATATAATTCTGTAAAGGGAGGAGGTGTAAGTAAAAGAAATTGTTGAATGCGTCTATCTGTGAGCAGAGTCGGATGCGACCCGTTTATTTCAAAAACATTACGAGCCTCTAAATTTATCTAATTATGTGCCAGTCAGCAACGGTCAGTACTGAGCTAATTTTTTCTGAAAAACAATATAGAAAATGTTAAGTGCTAAATATGGGGGTGTCGCATAAATCAATGCTAGTTTACAAAATGGTGTTCAGCGTACACGCTGTGATCTACTTATAAATTTCTGACACTGTTATCTATCGGAAAAGTTTATAAAATTGTTTCAGACACTTATGATAAGTAACTAGTTTGTCTCGCTTTTGCTTCGTGATTATGCAACACTTGCCACCGTAAGTTATTAAAGGTAAAAATGTTACTTGGCAATCCAGATAAGTCCTTTTGCAACCTGCTGTATCTGGTCGCTACGGCTGCGTGTTCCTCAGTACCTGGTTGGAACCACTGCTATGTCTGTGCTGGAAGATCGTGTAAAACTGTACGAAGTTCGTGTTTTCGTGTCTTCGGTCCGGAACGTTGAACCAAGTTTTAAACTGAAAGTTTTCACATCTTTTAGTACATTTTATACCCACTTGTTCGATCAACACGCACACATGCATTCATACAGTGCGTGTTACAATTTACAATATTGCAAAATAGCATTACAAGATTACGACTTCAAATTACATATATAACGAGTACTGACACTGAACCTTACATATTTTTGGTCTTTTCATCAAGTTGACTGACTGAAATTTAATTTTTAGGCGAGGCTATTACAGACAAGACACGTCTTGGTTGGTTATGGATAACAATCTTTTTACATCTGTTACAAGTTTTATTTTTTTTTTTGTTACAAACGTAATATACAAAATTATTAGCCACTAGCATTGATTCACGATAGCTCAAAAACAATCATAGTTACCTAACGACAGGGTTAGTAAAGGGGAGGGCGTGACGTCAGTGCGTCGGGAAAGGTACAGTTCGCGGATTGTTGCATTCGGCGGAAGACGAATGATTGCAACAAGGGTTTCATAGTATGCTTCCTTAACAAGCAATCGAAAATTCCAGAGCGCGGTCTTGGCAGAACACCCACCGTTGGGCTAGTCGAGAAGCTTGTCTTACAACACTATAGAATGTTCGAGATTGTTCCGTATTATGTAACGCTATCTCGCGTGTTAGGTGACATGTACGCACACAGACATTACAGCTGGGTTCGCCGAGAAACAAGTACAACGTTCTTGTAACGGCGTAACAATATGCTTTTAAAACACAAACAGTAAATTGTCATATACATATTATACGACTAATACAGTATGCAACTGTAGCAATTGTCATATACATATTATACGACTAATACAGTATGCAACTGTAGCAATTGTCATATACATATTATACGACTAATACAGTATGCAACTGTAGCAATTGTCATATACATATTATACGACTAATACAGTATGCAACTGTAGCAATTGTCATATACATATTATACGACTAATACAGTATGCAACTGTAGCAATTGTCATATACATATTATACGACTAATACAGTATGCAACTGTAGCAATTGTCATATACATATTATACGACTAATACAGTATGCAACTGTAGCAATTGTCATATACATATTATACGACTAATACAGTATGCAACTGTAGCAATTGTCATATACATATTATACGACTAATACAGTATGCAACTGTAGCAATTGTCATATACATATTATACGACTAATACAGTATGCAACTGTAGCAATTGTCATATACATATTATACGACTAATACAGTGTGCAACTGTAGCAATTGTCATATACATATTATACGACTAATACAGTGTGCAACTGTAGCAATTGTCATATACATATTATACGACTAATACAGTGTGCAACTGTAGCAATTGTCATATACATATTATACGACTAATACAGTGTGCAACTGTAGCAATTGTCATATACATATTATACGACTAATACAGTGTGCAACTGTAGCAATTGTCATATACATATTATACGACTAATACAGTGTGCAACTGTAGCAATTGTCATATACATATTATACGACTAATACAGTGTGCAACTGTAGCAATTGTCATATACATATTATACGACTAATACAGTGTGCAACTGTAGCAATTGTCATATACATATTATACGACTAATACAGTGTGCAACTGTAGCAATTGTCATATACATATTATACGACTAATACAGTGTGCAACTGTAGCAATTGTCATATACATATTATACGACTAATACAGTGTGCAACTGTAGCAATTGTCATATACATATTATACGACTAATACAGTGTGCAACTGTAGCAATTGTCATATACATATTATACGACTAATACAGTGTGCAACTGTAGCAATTGTCATATACATATTATACGACTAATACAGTGTGCAACTGTAGCAATTGTCATATACATATTATACGACTAATACAGTGTGCAACTGTAGCAATTGTCATATACATATTATACGACTAATACAGTGTGCAACTGTAGCAATTGTCATATACATATTATACGACTAATACAGTGTGCAACTGTAGCAATTGTCATATACATATTATACGACTAATACAGTGTGCAACTGTAGCAATTGTCATATACATATTATACGACTAATACAGTGTGCAACTGTAGCAATTGTCATATACATATTATACGACTAATACAGTGTGCAACTGTAGCAATTGTCATATACATATTATACGACTAATACAGTGTGCAACTGTAGCAATTGTCATATACATATTATACGACTAATACAGTGTGCAACTGTAGCAATTGTCATATACATATTATACGACTAATACAGTGTGCAACTGTAGCAATTGTCATATACATATTATACGACTAATACAGTGTGCAACTGTAGCAATTGTCATATACATATTATACGACTAATACAGTATGCAACTGTAGCAATTGTCATATACATATTATACGACTAATACAGTATGCAACTGTAGCAATTGTCATATACATATTATACGACTAATACAGTATGCAACTGTAGCAATTGTCATATACATATTATACGACTAATACAGTATGCAACTGTAGCAATTGTCATATACATATTATACGACTAATACAGTATGCAACTGTAGCAATTGTCATATACATATTATACGACTAATACAGTATGCAACTGTAGCAATTGTCATATACATATTATACGACTAATACAGTGTGCAACTGTAGCAATTGTCATATACATATTATACGACTAATACAGTGTGCAACTGTAGCAATTGTCATATACATATTATACGACTAATACAGTGTGCAACTGTAGCAATTGTCATATACATATTATACGACTAATACAGTGTGCAACTGTAGCAATTGTCATATACATATTATACGACTAATACAGTGTGCAACTGTAGCAATTGTCATATACATATTATACGACTAATACAGTGTGCAACTGTAGCAATTGTCATATACATATTATACGACTAATACAGTATGCAACTGTAGCAATTGTCATATACATATTATACGACTAATACAGTATGCAACTGTAGCAATTGTCATATACATATTATACGACTAATACAGTATGCAACTGTAGCAATTGTCATATACATATTATACGACTAATACAGTATGCAACTGTAGCAATTGTCATATACATATTATACGACTAATACAGTATGCAACTGTAGCAATTGTCATATACATATTATACGACTAATACAGTATGCAACTGTAGCAATTGTCATATACATATTATACGACTAATACAGTATGCAACTGTAGCAATTGTCATATACATATTATACGACTAATACAGTATGCAACTGTAGCAATTGTCATATACATATTATACGACTAATACAGTATGCAACTGTAGCAATTGTCATATACATATTATACGACTAATACAGTGTGCAACTGTAGCAATTGTCATATACATATTATACGACTAATACAGTATGCAACTGTAGCAATTGTCATATACATATTATACGACTAATACAGTATGCAACTGTAGCAATTGTCATATACATATTATACGACTAATACAGTATGCAACTGTAGCAATTGTCATATACATATTATACGACTAATACAGTATGCAACTGTAGCAATTGTCATATACATATTATACGACTAATACAGTATGCAACTGTAGCAATTGTCATATACATATTATACGACTAATACAGTATGCAACTGTAGCAATTGTCATATACATATTATACGACTAATACAGTATGCAACTGTAGCAATTGTCATATACATATTATACGACTAATACAGTATGCAACTGTAGCAATTGTCATATACATATTATACGACTAATACAGTATGCAACTGTAGCAATTGTCATATACATATTATACGACTAATACAGTATGCAACTGTAGCAATTGTCATATACATATTATACGACTAATACAGTATGCAACTGTAGCAATTGTCATATACATATTATACGACTAATACAGTATGCAACTGTAGCAATTTTGCCCCCTATGTCACCATATGTATGCCCCTTCTTACACTTTATTTATAAATCTTACGTAAACTTTCTCACTGCAATATACGTCACTACGGGTAAATTATTATATTCTCTAAGCTAGAAGCTTCCACGTTGCGTTCTGAAGTCGTTTTTTTTTTTAATAGATGTTAACAAACGTAATGGAAATGCACCGAGAATGTTAGAAAATTCCTCCGCGATTCTCAAGAAACAAGTAGTTCACACTTACTAACGAAAACGCGAACGGCGCGGCGGTGAGGAATTTGTGCTGAAATTATAACGGAATACGTTTTGCACAGCACGGTTCACGAGTGCACGCGCGTGTGTGTACAGCATTCATCAGTCAAGAGGCAGCAATAAACAAGAAAGAGAGAGAGTTTGAGAGGGTGGCAGGCAGGCGGGCGGTAAGACAAGTGCGGAAGCCGCGGGCACGCTTGCATTATTTACCCGTTAAAATGCCGCCAGTTTACACCTGATACAAGATTGATTGCCGGGTCTGACGTGAGAAATGATGTGTCGTTCCACGCATTAAACGTCGTTCACGCATCTTCATAATGTGACAGTCCAGCAGCTCTGCCCATTACAACTGGTTACAAGAAGAAATGTTTTGTCCACTGAAGAGTGAGTGTTTCTGAATGCGTTTGAGTGCAGACACTAGAGGTGTGCTGAAATAGTATTTGAAATTAACAGGTACGAACGAAACCGTTCCAAAAAAAATAACAGGAACAAATACCTGTTTTTATGTACATATTATAATATACCTCTATTATATAATTTGTTATAAGAAATAAATTGAAACTAAAAGTATTAACCATGTTAATTTACACTGTGACTTTATTAAGCTGTTACTGTTTAAAAGAAAATAAGAAACAAGAGAATGTATAGGCCTTTCTCCCTTTGGGAATACTAATTTAAGTTTTCACTAGGAGTAAACAAACTGACATAGGTTTAATATTTTGATTCCATTTTGGTTAGACAAATCAGTTGCGAATGAAATTTAGAGTGCACGTAATAACACAACAAATAATGACAAAAAAACATGAGAAACGTATAATAAAAACTTAACAGTAAGCCACAAGAGTTACAACAATCTCATCATTTACGTGAGATGTGCAGTGAAGTCAAAATAATCTCGAAAATCACATTAATGGCCTATCAGCCACTCTGTAGGTTATAACACAATACAATTTGCTTTTTCAAAATTTACCAAGTTGGTGACAAGTATAATACATAATTTGTTAATATAGTCTGTATTATATATCTGTATAACACACGAGAAAAAATGTAACATCAGTATGATTTTTTTTTTTTTCATTTATTAAAAACAGCTTCGTCTCTTTGGCACCTCACCGTTTTGCTTCGTTTCATACTTGTGTGGCAATCGGCACATGCGCAGAATGAAGTATTTAGCACCAAAATACTACGAGAATACTCGTCGCACTCGTACTAAACTATGTACTCGTAGTACTCGTTTATTCGTTAGCTGCGTAGGGGGCTCCCGAGACTCGGAACCGCGAAGCCGCGAGTAATCGGAACGGGTATTTCGACTTTCAGTTATTGTTGAATCGGAACAGGTATTTCAACTTTTCGGTTACTGTTATATCCGTTCCACAAAAATATCGTTCAAAAATACCTGTTATAGATATATCGGCCAACCTCTAGCAGATACTGAATATAATATAGTCAGTCTGTGATGTAGGCCTATATTACGCCTACGGTTTCTCTTCTAACTTAATCAAGATGTCTTTCCTCGTAATAGGTTATTTCTTCGTAGTCAAGATTTCCTCTAACATATTCAAAACGGTGACAAGAGAGACGGCACGAGTCTATAGATGTGAATGATACCGCCCGGACATAGGATAAAGGGTGATCGAACGCCCTAGAACAATATGGACACCATCTAGACAACCTCGTCAGAGAGGAAGAAGAAGCAGACGTGTTTGGAAAAATGAAATAACTTATTTCTCTGGTATAGATATAATCGAGACTTAACTAGCGAGTAGGGGGATGGAAGAGTCTGTGGTGTGTGACAATGATGGGTGGGCGATTTTGTCGCTGTCAGAGCATTGCTAGTAGAGTGTTTACACACGGAACATATTTGGTTTTGTGAAAGACCATATACTGTGTTGGCGTAGTATCTGTAAATCTCCACAATGGCAAGTCACCGTGCGCAGATAGCTTGTGTCTGGACGAGATCTTAGCCAAACGATGGGATGTCTCGGGTAATAATAATAACATTAAAGGTCAACTGGGTGAAAAATCGTAATCCGCGTAATAATGGAAGAAACGTTTAGTAGACGTAAGCAACATTGTTAACAAGTGTGACTGCTCACTGCAGAGGGAATCCGTTTTCACTCATTCCTTAGTGAACTCATCAGAGGCAACCGTGTCTGGTTCACTGCACCGCAGTAGGGCTATGTAACCACAACACTTCTCCAACTTACAAAATTGACGCCATCGTGGCTTCTTTTCGTCCCCAGTGTAGCAATCTTCGTGTAAATATGCCGCCTTCTTGCGTAGCCGAAATATTTTGTAGCCGTAAATAACACCTTTCACATCTTCGCTTTGTTTGAGCGGGGTGTCTTTGCACCCGTGACAGGATTGCAGTATCTGGTTCAAGCCCAATGGCTGCCAGAAGATAATCATATGGTATGACAAATTATGACATTCCCGATCGGGGCGGTTCAGCCCTCGTCGGGACTATTCGTTTCTGTCGCTAAGCTGGAATGTTAGTGACAGTTCATTGTAATTTTGCGTATAGTGAGCTCCTCCTCCAAAGCCTCTACATACCCTAGGAGGTACTGACAGCTGCTTTGCGCCTTGAGCAGTAGTAGCGAGCTATTATGCGAATTGATTATTGGCCCGTCAACACGACGAATCTCACAAAAGTCGTTATTTAAAACACGAAAACATTCTCCCAAGAAATCCTTGAAAATATTTAAATAATTTAGGGGGTTTAATGAACCATTGAACTTTATGGACAAGTCGCCACTGGATTGTGGCCAACCAAAGATTTTTAATTGTTTTCGCCGAAAGGTTAACAACCCGATACAAGTTTGTGGACAGAACAAAAGACCCATAATTGATTATTTTGGTTGAAACGTTTGTTAATGGTTTTAAACAAATTGGTTCCAATGCCACAAATTGTATGGCTTTATCCGCGAATCGTAGATTACGCAATTGTGCATGAAGTAGGCCTATACCATTGTAATTCTCCAGTGACAGAATGTAATGCTAATGGCGTACTTGCGTGTCTAATATTATGCTGCCCATAGGGAAACAAAACAAACCAGAAGGACGTAATACTGCCAACAACACTTTGGTATACAGTAGACCTATAGTTATCTGATTTAAATTGTGTGTTGAACGACGGATAATTGGTTTTGTTGTTACATTGATCATAATTGACACTCAATGTGTATACACGCGTAAATATATTTACTCGTGGTGTTGGTAATCTCATAATTGTCAGATGGAAGCGTCATGATGCGCGCCCCCGCGCGCGCGTGTACGCACGTTAATGCACGGTTTCAGTGCCCCATACTATATATTTATACAGTAGTAGCAGAGTTATTAGATTAAAATATAATCATCGCGGATTAAATAATAGTTTATTATTATTACTGTTAATAATTCACAAAACACGGTGCGCCTCCATTTTCGGAAAAATACGGCAGATACATAAATGTGAGGATTTGGAGAATTACTGGAGGGGGAGTTGAAATGTCTATGTAATTTCATATGTTTGTTTTCAGCGGGCAGTAAATCGCGCAGGAGAATCCTCTTATCTGTTTGGATTCGTTTAACACGGGGGCGGGAAAGTTTAACGCGTAAATTGTCAATATAGTGATAGTCGTAGTACTGATATAAGGGGTGGCATGGACGGCGTGTTCTTTGTTTACTTTTTCGTAATTGTTTCGATTCAACGGAATCCTCAATAATGTGTCATACTAGGAAACGGTAAACAGCGCTTATCATGACGGACAGTGCTAGTGGAAACACGATTTTGATTCCCGGTACGTTTCGTCATCATCATCATCTTCTTCTTCTTCAAGGATTAAACCAAGGATGGTTTGTATCCGTCCGGCTAGTCCGTATTTGAGGCAATTTAGTAGTGAATATGTCCCCTGGATATGTTACTAGCATATCACAGGGTAAGACGTATGGTGGGGCTGCCACCTTCAGGCTTAACGTCCAGCCCGATTTTCTGTCTGGGTGTTCTCCCATAAACTGGCTGTCTTACCAGACTAAAGAGACCTGTTTTCCCTGTTGAGATATCCACAAGGATCTTTAATGAGATGGTTTCTCCTTGCCTCCCACATCCTACGTCGTTGACCAATGAAAAGGTCATCCGTCTTTGGGGGCAATTTCTCACTCCAAGGGCAAGAGGGTGCCCTAACCTCTACTTGACAATGGCAAGTAGAGGAGGGACACCTTATACTACCGGCTGTCAGTCGGTCTCCAGAGCCGCGTTAGCCACCTGTAGATGTTGTCCATCCCCCACCATTTGGAGGTGCAGGTGGATGTTTCCCTTCATCAAGGAATGAGACCATAAGGTCTCATCCTATCCAGTACTTTGGGGGCGACAGGTCATTCTGTTGACTAAAATTCTTTCAAACCCGTTTGTATACCACTTGATCAGTCTTCCTTGGTCTTCTACCATTTCTTCCATCAGTCTTCCCCTGCAACTACGTGCCTTATAAAGTGTGCCAGCCATTCATATGCCCTCTACTTAGGTTTTTCCTTTTTTATGTGTCCTCACAAAAACTTCATGTCCATCTTAAAACACTTTACTTGTTCACTCTACCTTTCCTTGAGATCAATACGTATATCTTTAAAGTATCCAAAGGCTCCTTATTTCTTTCCCAACGGTCTACGGTTGAGAATCGTACACAGCGAGGCTAAACACAGAAATTTCAGCACTAAATTCTGAGTTTGACTCCAGTAGTTCTTTTTCTATTCTTTTCTTTATTCTTGGCTCCAATATTTCTTTTTTACTATTATTTTTCATTACATTCTTGCCTACGGTATCTTCTGTAGCTCTTGCGTCTACTGAGATCTGGTATCCACATATTTAAGAGGCTTTACGTAACTCTCTTCACGACTTCCAGCTGAGTATTCATTTTGCCTGTGTCAGCTCCGACTAACATTCAGATAAATGATATTTCTCCTTTCAATGATGTTAACTAATGCTTTTTCTTATTTTTGCACTAAAAATTAATATTAACAATGAAAATTATTATGTTTATAATAAAATTAATATATTGTTTCATTAACAACTAAAAATAGGAAAAAATAAAAATCTAATGTTATAAATTTTAATTCCCTTTTAATATTAAGTTAAGTATTGCTAACCCATATGTGTTTAATTATAAACACCACATCGCTGGATTACCCGAGCCCTTCCCGCCACTGATGCATGTAACATATCCTGTTAATCGATGTGCCCAATTTTGGCACACCAGGACCCAAGCTAACCTAGCGATAACCTTCCTTCCCTGGGATTGATTATAACTACTGTGGAATAAGTCGCTCGAATTACAAAAAAAAAGCACAAAACCCTCCGCCACATGAGAATGAGAAAAGGTGCAAGAACCACGTGATTCTTCTGTTGGAATATGCCTCAGTACAACTAAACCCACAAACATACAATTTACACTGTGTCTACCAGTTTCTACATTGGTACATCTAAATGTCTGTTACCTGCCCAGTGGTCTCAAATGTTTATGAAGAACTAGAAGTTTTCTGAGGAACCCCATTTTTGAGGTTGACCGCAGTTCGAGAATCAGTTCTATCCATCCCATCAAAGTTGATCTACGAATTCTGATTCTTCCGTAACAGATTTGCCTGTGATCTTATAATCGTAAGTTGTACATGAATTCATCCCTCAACTGCGTTTCCTGTTGAAGACCTTTGTTTGTAATATTCTTCGCACTTGTATCGTCTTAAAACTTCCAAGATTTTTCAACCTATCCTTAAACTTTTCTGCATTTTTTCCAGTATCGTGTCGCGGAAGGTTTGATTTAAGCTTACGCTTCGTCCGTAGGTAGTCACACCTACACGTAAAATATAATGAGATATTCCTGGTTTTAAAACCAACTACAATTTTTGACATTGTTTGCAGTTATAGATGGTACTGTCCTGGAACAAGTTAACAGTTTTGAAAACCTGGACTACAGTGTGTCTTATAATGCATGGAACAACGTTGTGAATAAGTTGCATAAGTTCAACCTTATGTGCGGGACCATTAGGCGAACCCTTAAGTCAGCAAGTAAAGAAATACGCCTAAAATTCTACAAGGTGATGACTCTTCCCACACTTCTTTATGGGTCTGAGAATTGGACTTTAATGAAAGGCTAGGCCAGTCGCATTCAAGCGGCTGAAATGAGATTTCTCAGGCACGTGGCAGTGTATACTCTCCATGATCATAGAAGAAACACAGATGTACGCAGGAACTGAATATTATGAGTATACTCGACAGGATCGCCGAGTATCGGCTGAATTGGTGGGAACATCTTTGATGAATGGATGACTGCCGCATCCCCAAATAACTATGGAACTATAAGCCGAGGGGACGGAGAGGTGTGAGACGTCCGAGGAAGCGCTGAAGTGACCAGCTGTAATCTTTGCCTGTTTGAGACTGGAACAAACCATCTTTTGTTTAATCCTTGAAGAAGATGATGATGATGATGATGATGATGATGATAAAACCAACTATCTTTTTTGGTAGGAAGCCTCTACTTTTCGTCACAGATATTTTTTATCTCTAATCCCTTGTTTTAAATTCATTAATGGACTTTGGTACTGTACTGTTATAAAGTGAGTTAACACATTTGAAATAATTCAGTGTAATTTTCGTGGAAGTGCTGCAATAAGTGTAATGAACTTCTTGCGCACTATGAATACATAAATCCACTCTGTCCGTGATAATTTCGACTCCAAGGTGTTTCAATATCGTATATTATAGAAAAGGGTTGAAAACGGTAGAAAGGGGATGTTGGCTCAGTCAGGGTAGGTTGGCACACAACGGCGCCCTTAGCGAACGCGAGGAGACGACGACAAACATTTTTGGCACGATTCCAGACTTTGGAGAAAAGATTTGCGAATCCGCTCCTCAAATAATTGCTCGTACAGTCCGGTCATTAACTAAATTGAAACAACTGGATTCCAGCCAGATTGTACGTCTCGGAATAGATACTTTAAAACGACATTATTACTACGTTAAATAGTTTTTATGTAATCGTCAGAGTTATTATTGCGAGAAAACAGTTGATGCTAAAATCCCTCTACTGAAGATATAGTTACTGCTTTTCATATTGTATTTTCGCACCAATCCTCTATACTGGCAATCGCGATTTATACGATAGTTATGTTAAAATATTTTAGTATTATTGCATAACAGAATACATTAGATTGTATATTGAGTGTATTCAGAATACATCTGAGAGAGAAAGAGAGAGAGAGAGAGAGAGAGAGAGAGAGAGAGTGTGTGTGTGTGATTAGTTTATTTCCACATTAATTTGCTTCCAAAATTTTATTTCCAAGACGACTTTGACTGGACGCTCCTCAGGGAGTGCGAAAGAATGAAAGGAGATGTTCCGCGCCGGACAAGAGAGGGAAATCTCCCAACAGCGTGGAAGTCTTAAATGTGTTTGACCGTAGCTTCAGTGAAGCGCCGGAAGACTTCGCCTCAACTTTAGCCGAGAGTAAGGCAGAACGGTGGGTGGCCAAAATTTGGGAATAATTTAGATTGTCTTCGAGGACAATCGGCGGAATCGTGGGGAAGAGGACACTTTTGGAGAGGTTGAAACACGCTGAGTGGCGCTGTTACCATGATTAGCGCCTTGGTTAGCTGAGGCGGGAGACGCAGTGCTGAGTAGTTTTCGCTTGCGTTTGCCGTACACAAGAGAAACACCCATCACGGAGTATCACTACGGGAGTGGGGTAGTGGGGAGTGGGGTGTTGGCAGAAGCAGAGCCGCAGGCTTCCAAAAGGGAGCTTAACGGCTCTGGCAGGGTTGTAAGATCACTATTTGACGCCATTTAGGAAGCACCAGCACTGAGCAACAGTCACCGCACACCAACACCAGATCTGCACACTACAGGAAAACGATACCGCCGCGCACTAGTGAAAACGCACTTACTGATGATGTTCGTAACTGCACTGATGAGGAATAGAACAACTGATTACAAGGAGTAAAAACACAGTTTATAAAGCACAATTTTCACTAAGTCAAAAACACAACATATTTTTACAAATGATTAGAGTAGAAATCACGTCTGAACTGATTCTGGGCTGTGTAGTTGGTGCGTCGCAGAGACGTACCACAATGGGATCCGAGTTCCCAGCTTCCTCCAGGAGCTCCTGCCTCGTGGCCCTGCCCAAGTAGGGCGACATGCTCTTTAGCAGGCAGTTTCTCGGCTGTTGTGCTAGCCTACACTAGCATAGTATACACCGAGAGCGTTTCCACGCATCACCTGGCCGTAAACGGTACCTGCCCAGCCCAGCCACTAGAGAAGTGTCTGGGAACCGCGCCGCACGTGCATAAAATTTACGTTCAAGTCGCCAGATGGAGCGGACACCAAGTTCTGTCCTTAGAAGACGAGATGAGAATCGGAGGGGGGGGACTTTGGCCCGCTAGCGGAAGCCCCCTGTCGAGGACGCTTTGCAACTTCTATTTTTGCATTTTGACCAGGTAACCCCAGACTGGGCAAGCGTATGTAATGACCGACAGCAGATACGCGCCGACGATCATCTTGCTCAGTTTTCTGGTCATGGCTGAGTTGATCAGGATTGGAATTGGAAACAGTAACCTCAGACGGTCGGATGTTCGCTTAAGAACTGTCTGAGCGTGGGTACGCCAGGTGAGCCGACGGTCAAGGTGTACTCCGAGGTACTTGACCTCGTTGGACCAGCGCAAGTACGTCCTGCCGATGCGCAGTTGATTAAGCGGGTTCTTCCGTCGCTTAGAGAATATGACGGCTACACTCTTGGTCGCGTCGAGAGACACCCTCCAGTTATCAGTCCAGTCCCCGAGCGAGTCGAGCTGGCGCTGCAGTCGTAAGACGGCCCGTTCTGCGTTGCGATCGGCTGTAAATACAGCGTGTCGTCCGCAAAGAGGGCCACCTGGACTCTAGGCTGTCTCGGCACGTCGTTGACGTAGACTGTGAACAGGAGGGGGTCAAGAACACTACCTTGAGGGACGCTGCCAGCGATTCGTCTCTCGGGAAGAGACAGAATCGCCTGCTCTCACGCAGAAGGTCCGCTCCGTCAGAAACCATTCAAGTCTGAAAATGTTTCCTGTATACTTTTATCATTCAGAGGTTGGTGTCGTCGCTGGCCTACCAGCGGGCTACCGATTCCTGATTGCTCGCTGTGAGCTCTCCCAGTTCCCGCTAGATGGCTCCCTGCGATTAATCCCGGCCGACACGGGGAGCAGATATCTGTAGCTGCCGTCACACTACAAATAATCAACATTAAGCATCAGTATATAGTTAAAATAGAAAAGTCATGACTGAATATTTAATTTATTCAATTTTTAGTGACTGATGGTACAGTTGTTGTGGACTTCTGAAAACACAGAATAGTGTTTTATTTCTAAAGTAAATACAATTTCGGTAATGAATCTCGCGTTTACTAAAGATTCGCTTTACATTTTCATTAATATTCAAAAAATGTAATATCGATACTTGGTGAAAAGAAACGAATGCAGATGAGATGAGAGAGAGAGAGAGAGAGAGAGAGAGAGAGAGAGCAAAGTATGAAATTAGAATATGGAAAGTTTGAAGTGGGTTTTTGAAAAGTGAATCTGAAAGTATTAATTATTCAAAGATCTACGCCAGAAAAGGAGAAGAAGACAAAGAACTTTGTCAGGGATCGAGAGGTTGCCGGTGATGGAGTAGTGGGGGGGGGGCATTGCAATAAAACTGTAGTTGTTGAGAAGCAACGACGTCGACGAGGATATTTTTGAGGACTTTGTTATTATAGAAGAAGGCAGCCCTCTGCTGCACAAAATATAATTGCTACGTCGTTGCCATTAAGGAGAAGAAAATAATTTCAAAATATTTTGCATAAATCTGTACCTATACTACGTACAAAGAAGGTAACGCAAGTTGATGAGAATCTTTGGTTAAGCGCTAAGGCGTTTAGTATCAGGGGCTTATGTAATTACTGGTGTGTGAGTGTGCGCGTTAAAAAGAATAAGGAAATATGAGAAGTGGCTGGTCTTCTACAGTGGCATCTTCTTGTGGTTGAAATGATATTCTAGCAGTGACCGCAGATTGAGCTGTAACAACGATGACTCTTTGGTTAGGCACTAATGACCTCGGAGCTCGGTAATCTGTCTAACGAATTACAGTTGTAGAATTATGTATATGATATATTCGTATAAATAAATGAATAAATTTATATTTATAAAATACGTAGATTTTGTGTGTGTGTGTTTTATTTTCAGTAAACAGATCTGTGAAGTATATTTAGTTTTGAATTATATAAGTTACTTGCTGTGGTTTATGTTTTTAAAACATACACTGTCTTCATATCGGTTTTTTCGACTTGTCACACCGTCTCATACGTAGAAGTAATTCTTTACTACTCTGAATGTTTTATCATTAGTGGTCTTCTTTTTTGTCCTATCATCGTCGTTGCCGTCACATTATTATTATTATTATTATTATTATTATTATTATTATTTTACTTATTATTATTATTACTTATTATCATCACGTAACATTCATGTTGTACATTCGCTAAATACTGGGCTCTCCTTATTGTATTGGGGTCTTCAGATTATAATACGCTAATGGTTTTACTTACTTCGTTCAAAAGTATTGTTAAGTGACTCTTTTCTTACGATTTCCTAATGGCTCGTTACATTCTAAAATCTACTTTAGGAATTTCCCATCGCTCTTCTACTGAAATGTTCGGACCGCACCATCTGTGTTTGCGGTAGGCCTAAGTATGAACATTCCGAAATATGTGTAATTTATTTTTCGAAAATGTCGATATATCTTATTTAAAATCTTTAGGCTGTAAATGTTTTTCGGAATTCAAGAAGCTTTGAAAGATATGTTTCGAAATTTACTGAACAGAGACACTTGAAAAGTTACAAACGTAGTTATTCGTACCTAGTGAGAAAGAAAAGGCACCAGAGGGCGATCGTAAATACTGTCATTTTGCAGCACGCGATTTCAAATTTAGACTTTCAGAAAGGCTTTATTTTATTTTATGTTTCATCGTAAATCGGTTTTACGTGCAGCCGAATATGCAAAGAGAGAGAGAGAGAGAGAGAGAGAGAGAGAGAGAGAGAGAGAGAGAGGCGTCAAGTTACGTGTAAATCTTTTAAAACCTCGCTTATTCTCCCAAGACGCTCATAAATTCATCATTACTCGTATTTCTTCTCCAGCATTCCCTTGTGTGTACGTTCGGCTAACAGTTTTTCTTTACTCTTTAAATTCATTCCAAACAAATTGCCGAGTCTGTTTCTAGAAAAAGGTTTTATTTATTATTTTCACATATTGTTTGGTCAGCATTATGTAAAGTGATTAAAAAGAGTGACAAAAATGGCTGCGCATTAGCTGTGAAATGACCACAGATGAGAAAGGCGTGACAGCTAGAAGTGAACTGAAATATTTTGGTTAAAATCATTACAATGTAAATAGCGTAAGAAAATGTGAAGATATTATTCCGAATGTAGTGTGAAATTATCAGACAAATTCGAACATATCGATTGCCTTTCAAAGATTACTTATATTAAGAAGAACCAAGATCTCCTACTTCCGTTCTTTTTAAAAAAAATGTCATCTGTGTTCTTGTTGCAGTTACTTAAGAAACACAGAAAATTAACTAACTAATAAAGAAGAAATGAAGGAAATTAAGAAAGGAATAATAAATGGGGACAGAGAAACAGAAAACCTAGAATAAATAAATAAATAATTTACAACTACGTGGATAGGACTTCGTAGGCTTACACGGCAGAAGTCAACGTCGATCCAGCCTTAACCAAAGTACTGTGGTTTTAACGTGTACCACCTTACGTTAGCAAAGCTCGAATTTTAATTTTAAACTGATGATGGCAGTCGATGGTACTATCGAAACGTCTGTTTTATTTGAAAACAATGGACCACGGCCAAACAGCCCGAGAATTAATTTTAACAACGTGGATAGCACTTTTGAGTAGGCAATAAGATGACAGATGGTCGCGACGTCAGTAGATTGAAGGCCAAGAGCGTAAAGACGTCACAACGGCTCTACGTAGGGTGAAGATGACCTGGTTAAGTCGTGTGACACAGCGGAGGAACTGTATCACAGAAACGTCACTGGAGAGTGATTGCTAAGGAACTGCACAGACAAATGCTAACGAACGGTATTGACGTGATATAAGTGAGATTCGTGTAAATTTCATAAAGTTTTGTGGTATATTTTACTACCCAGGACAAACGTGTAAGGAAATCTGTAGTCATTGAGCTTCTAGAATCCTGCCATAGTCCAAGGAGATCTTTACAGTCGAATAGTCAGACTTTCGAGATTGCGTATTTAATAATGTGTTTCAAGGAGATCTGTTTCATTTGGTTTCCGATATTCTTTCAGCGTCATATGTTAACCAAGTAATTGAAGTCTTCAGTGCTATATTTATGAACAAGGAGTATTCTGGGCTACTTTGTCGTCCATTATCACTGAAAAGCAACTGAAAGCTTGTAGAAGAGGAGGTCGGCTTAAGTTGTGACTGTGAAGGCAATGTTTCCAATGAAACAGATTAATACGTTATATTATTTTGAGGTATACAGTATAGATTAATTTTAATGCCCTTAAGATAATTTAGAATAAAATTTTTCATAGGTTTGCGCGTTTTAACTTGGTTCTCTATTCTAGCCGTCAAATGTCGATCTCCGGTAGCGCTGTAAAAACAACGTTCGTTAAAGCCGCTCCCAGGTTTACTCAAAGTGCGGGCCTAGTCGCTGACTGCCGGGAAATATCTGTGGCCATACTTCTTCACTGCGCTGTACAGCTCGACCTGGTCAGCCTACATTATCTGTCCAACTTTGTACCGGAGGCCGCAGTTTACTTACACAACTTCTGTTTATCATAACCCAACTTTCCTCACATTTTCTTAATCATATTCCTGTAAAGATATCACAGAGAATAAACACTTGAGCTAGCATTCTTAAACACTTATTCGAAATTCGGTATTTCAACACACTCAGATGGTTCATAAATGAATACAGGTTAAAATTGAATGATAACCGTTGTACTGAAAAACAAGAACGTGTTATTTGCTAAAAATCATCATCATCATCATTTTCAAGGATTAAACCAAGAATGGTTTGTTCCGGTCTCAAATAGGCAAAGACTAGAGCTGGTCACTCCAGCGCTTCCTCGGACGTCCCACACCTCTCCGTCCCCCCGGATTATAGTTCCGTAGCTGTTTGGGGATGCGGCAGTCATCCATTCGGCAAAGATGTTCCCACCAATTCAGCCGATGCTGTGCGATCCTGTCGAGTATACTCATAATTTTCAGTTCCTGCCTTATATCTGTGTTTCTTCTATGACCATGGAGAGTATACCCTGCCACGTGCCTGAGAAATCTCATTCCAGCCGCTTGGATGTGACTGGCGTGCCCCTTCGTCAAAATTCAATTCTCAGACCCATAAAGTGTGGGAAGAGCCCATCACCTTGTAGAATTTTAGGCGTGTTCCTTTACTTGGTGACTTAAGGGTTGCTGGTCCCCCAATAAGGTTGAACTTATGCAATTTATTAACAACGTCGTTGTTGGCATTCTAAGACACACTGTAGCCCAGGTATTCAAAATTGCTAACTTGTTCCAGGACAGTATCATCTATAACAATTTTTGGCCATACGGGATCAGTTCCACGAAAAGCCATCACCTTAGTCTTAAGTGTGGATATTTGCAATCCAGTCTTTGCAGATTCAGTTTAACAAATGTATACCCATCTGCAATCTGTTTTCAGAGTCCGACAGAATAGCCTGATCGTCCGCAAACAACAAAGTGTCAGTTGTAGAGTGACCAATCATAAATTGTTCTGGAAGACACATCTGCCAGTTTTGTGTGACATCTTCAATATATAAACCAAAAAGAGAAGGTGATAATGGACATCCTTGTCGTAATCCACAATTGATCATGCCAACTCTGGTTATCTGCTAAAAATAGGAACATTATTCGATTCAATACATGTGGAATACAGTGTCTGAATTGTGCATTCCAATTTGTTGTTTAAACTTAACAATACTGCATGTATGTACTGCGCATTATAGGATCGAGCATTATTAGCTCAGGTATTGTACATTACTTTTGAAGCGGTAAAGTTTATTTTTATGCTTTCTGTCGGTATTTGACATCGTTCTTTGTGGGTACTTTACATTATGTATTAAAATTAGAAGGAAATGTTATTTGTGGGAGGAAAAGTAAGTAAAATAAATCGTCAATTAAAAACAAATTTTCTGCGGCAAAGTGTGGAGAACTGACAATTAAATAATTACAACATTTAATTTTTGTACGTTTTGTTGGAAAAAATGTGAATAATTATGTGCTGTAGTAATTGTGACTAAGTAGAGAGCTCCGGCAATTCCCTCTGAGAACGATGTAATTTTTCTGTTAAACTAAACAATACTACCTGCACGCGCGCGCACACACACACACACACACACACACACACATATACACACACATAATAATACTGCTTTAAAAATAATTTTCTTTGCAGTTGTAATGACATCTGTTGTATAAAATTCTCTCCCCCTCTCTCTCTCTCTCACACACACACACACACACACACACACACACACACACACACACACACACACACACACGAGTGAAGTAGCTTTGTAGTAAAATGTGAAGGCAGAACATTTCGCTACATTACGGTGTAACGTTACCTGCCACCCCCGTGTGCACAACCATCGTACAAGTGGGGGGTGTCTATGATCGGGTGGTTGGTTGAGCGCCGTCTAATGACAAGGGAGACAATGCAGATGAAGACTCGAGTGGACCCTACGAGAACCTCTTGAAAAACATCTCTCCTCTCCCTCACAAAGCTACCTTGTTGTGTGCCTGAGTCAGTGTGTGTGTTTGGGTGTGTGTTTGTGGCGTGCGCGCGTCCTCCTCTTCCTTCGTTCTTTGCCTTGCTTTTTGTCACAGCCTTCACTTATCCTCGTGTCACCCTTAACAATGGTGGCATTCTCCTGCTGTTCGTATTTGTTTTGTGCCTAATTTGGTCTGATTTTCGTCTTTCCTAATCTGTCATTCACTAAGTAATTTATCTTTCATTCGTATTGTTTCTTCTATATTAATTTGATTTTTCCGTCCCCACCACTCTCCAATACACACACTGTTTGCACTCACTCGTGAACTTCTGAATCACTTGCAATTTTTAATAACTTTTTCAATTTCCTCTGGTTTCTGTTTCAACTACAAAAGCGCGTTTAGTTGTTAATGTTCTGTTTTGTATTATTCATTATCTTTCAATTACCTTCTTGTTTTTAGAAGTTCTTAGTTTTGGGCGCCTTGCTCTCGTTAATGTGGGGGTCCTTCGTAGCCGTTTCTGTTGCCCGCATTGACATTCCTTCATGTGAAATAAATACTTTTCTTCAGTCGTTCACGGATTCATTTCTAGCTCCGCTCGCATGGGCGCGCTCACACACACACCACTGAGATGCAGTGACTCATGAAGTTATAAAAGGACATATAGAGAGAACGAGAGAGAGAGAGAGAGAGAGAGAGAGAGAGAGAGAGAGAGAGATTGTGCAAAACACGTCTTTATAGGTATTTCCTCTCACCACATCCAGCGACACACATAGCCAGTAGCAGTTGTCGTGACTGCATAATTAATTACTTTATGCGTCCCTCTTTTTTTCTGCTACAATTGTTTCCGTTTACAGAATTTCTAGCATTTCTAATTAGTTAAAAAAACTAAAATAAAATATAAAGTAGAAGAAATGGCCGTGCTAGTAATGAATGTAAAACATATTCATACTACCCAGCTGCCATAACCAACACAAACCTACAGTTTTTTCATTATCCTAATTATAACGCGTACGAATGTTCGGTTCTTCTTTTCTCCTTCATAACTTCGGTGTGTGTGTGTGTTTGGTTGTGTGTATGTGTGGTAATAGACTTCTGAAATAATGGCAGATGTTTAGATTAGAAACCGACACACACTTCTGGAGAAGAGATCAAAGCAGATGCCGAAACGTGGAGGAAGAAATATGTGAAGAAAGTTAAAGACGGTAGAGAATGTTAGGAGCTGGCCAAACGGCGAGAGTATTGTATTCGGTCTGAGGAGATGAGATTGCATCGCGCGATGAAGAACTTAGGCGAACAGACAGACTAAAAATAGAGGCGTCAATATCTTTAGTATAATAATAAAATAGAAGAAAAATTGCAAAAAAACAATCTTATCTCAGCATCTGGATCGCAGACTCCATAAGCGATGGTTGGATGGCTTCCATTGTGACTGGAACAGGCTACTAGCCTAAACCGTAAAGGACGACGACGACGACGATTAACCTTACTAAATCGAGCCGGGTGTCTTGGTCGTTGCCAGGGTGATGCCGATTGACCTTCTTACAAGGAACGTGAGATAGTCTTTCAGAGGAAGAAGGAGGTAGGTGGTGAAGCTGCACACCGAGAGGCCGAAGCCAGATGCTGGAGAGCTGGCAGATAGGTAGGGAGCAACAAGAGCCAGGTCGTTGGACACGAAAGCTATTCATGGAACTGTGTGGGACGGTTCGCAGAAGAGATTCTTTCGCCAAAGAAGATAAATTTGGACAGTACAATATAGAAGGCTAACACGTAAGATGTGAGCCCTAGGGCTGAAGAACAATAGGCCTAGCCCGAAGTAGTGTGTGAAACTGTTCCAGGGCAGTGTCCTAGAAGAGGATAGGGAGGTGGTTTTTTAGTGGGTTAGGTATAATACTCAAACCCACCAAACCAACAGACCTCGGGAGTGTGGACCCTTCCGGACAATTATAGGGAAAACATTTTCCACCTGCCCCCTCGTGAAAAAACCTTACTAAATCAACCCTGTTAAGCCTCCACCTATTACCTGACTTCCTAATCTGACCACACCGCTACAATCTCTTGCTCCGTGTAGCCTATAGTGCGGCACACATGTCGGCACAGAATTGTTTCTCCAAATTTCATCATTGTTAATGTGTCTGTTCTGGATAGTTCACAACGCACTCACTTCACTTCCGTTACTAGAACTGTTACATTAGATCTTTTTATTTGGTGTCCACACTCATGTTAGGTACGTTACATTTCTTTTCACGACGGTCGCTTGTCTAGTTAACATTTTGTAAGTTAAATGTGTTATAAATACATTAATTCACTGTGTAAGGAGTAAGCCACTGGTTACTGAAATACAGTACCCTACGAGTTGCGCCAAGGGCGTATTTACAGGGGGGGGCGGACTGGACTGATGATGCACTGGACTGGATTATGATCAATCTTAACTTGTTTTTCTTTTGTATGATGCCGACCCGACCCCCGATCACCTCCAACGCCAAATTACCCAATACGGCACTGAGTTGCGCTACTGGGTACGAAAAACAATACGTTACTACTCACAATATTGTAAACAAAAGAAAGTAGCTAAACTCAAAAACACTTCTATTGTCAATAATGAATTCAACAAATTTTAAGAGCTAAAAAAAATACAATAAAAACTTAACAATGTTTAAAACTGTAAACAGAAGTGTGACGGTAAAATTCCATTGCATGTGAAAGTTCTAATATCAAAGACGTCATACAGGTGACATTAAAACTTCAGCCAGCTGGATAATAATTTTAAATCCGAAGAGACAAAGAGCAGAAGGAGAAGGGGGGAGAGAATACAGTTTAAATAAATATGGAATGAAACCGTAGTTACGCAGTGAGTGTACAGTGCCTTCTTCTTCAGGTTTAAAACCCCTTGTACGAAGTTGTACAATCGTATTTCATAGAGTAGTAGCAGCAGCAGATAGAACTAAAAGAGAAGTCGTCTCTACTAAATGACTTTAATTAAAAGTTGCAGTTCACTTCGTGTTCAAACCGCAACTTACAAGTTAGTTAACAAAACTCAAGTCGACGACGACGACGACAACTTTCAGCCATATAGTACGTATCTATCTCTCTGTTCCACCAATGCCATCATTTATTACCATTATTATTATTATTATTATCCTTACCACAACGAACGTAATAACGACCCGCTCCAAGAGAATTGAAACTGACTGTATCCTTTGAGGTAATGTACTTCTTGATGATACAGTAATTAGTAAAATGTATGATAATAGACCGTTTCCCTTTTGATAATGTATAACAGCCCTGTTTTCTGCTCGGTTTACGAGTTGCCTATGTGTCAAAATGTATGTCTAAGTTCATTCACAGTTCATCAACCGTGGCTCTACAACCCTTGGTGGGTCTTGGCCAGCTCCAAGAGTCGATTCCATTCCTCCCTACTGCATCCCATGGCTTTCCAGTTTCTTATGTTCAGCTTTCCCAGGTCCTCTTCTAGCTGGTCTTTAAATCTATTTCGTGGTCTTCCCCTTTTTCTACTACCCATTGGTTTCTGGTAGAAAATATATTTCGTAGGCTGTCCTTCCTCCATTCTCTCTACGTGTCTCCAACCCACCTTAGCCTGTGTATTTTGATTACCCTGGCAATGTCCGGCTCTTTGTAAAGATGGTATAGTTCATAATTATAGCGCCTGCACCGTGTTCCATTTTTTGTACTCCTCTAAATATTGTTCTTAGAATCCGTCTTTCACAGCAACCTAGAAGTCTCTCGCTATTTTTTTTGTCACTGCCCAGGTTTCTGAATCATATGTCAGCACTGGCCTGATAAGTGTTTTGTAGAGTTTGCATTTCGTACTTCTTGAGATGAAGCTACATGTCAGGTGCTTTTTTAATCCATAATATGTTTTATTTGCGAGATATATTCTTCTTATTTCAGTATTAATGTCGTTAGTGCTGTTTATCTGGGAGCCAAGATATATGAACTCTTTTACTGCCTCTATATTTGTTGTGCCTATTTCAAGGTTTTGAAGGTTTGGCTTTATTCACAGTAGTCCGCTGAATTATAAAACAGAGGTCCGACAGATAAAAATTTAGTGGTCGAATAAGAAGAAATGTCAGAGGATTTCTAAAGACGGTTTTGAAAAGCATGAAAACGTAAATAGTAAGACGATTGTATCCTTCATAGACTAGAAAGAGTGTTTGATATAGAGAAATTGACTAACTTTTTAAGATACTGAAAATAAAGGGAGTCGACTCGAAAGACAACACCGAACTACTGACCAGTACTGAACGAAGAAACATGGATGAGAAACATGTGAATCATGACTTTTGTTTATCACCAGGATTGTTTAGCAGCTGTAATGATAAATTTCCTAAACACGATTTTAAAAATACTTTACAATGTTTTTTCCAGGTACTCAATTTTCAGAGACTGAATCGACATAGGGTAATGAATTGGCATACGGTACACCGATAGTGTGGCCAGGTTATTAGCCAAGTGGTCCAACTTGCTGACTCCAACAAGAATACTTCGACAATAATAAATATGATGAACGGGGTTTCGAAATTAGTCTAGAACAAAAACGAAATATCTGGTAGTCGGAAGAAAAGGAGAAGACTTAAATACAAAAAAACAGATATGCCTATAAAAAAGCAAGGAGTTCAAGTATCGTTTAGTATTTAGTAAAACATCAACTTGAGAGTGTAAGCAAGTGGATGGTTTTGGAGTTCGAATAACTTCGATTCGCATTAGAGAGGATTTTTAAAATCATTAAAGTGATCTAAACTTAACAGTAATGTCCTCCCTTTTTAAATTAGTGAGAAAAATAGAATAGAAAACTATTTAAAATATATGTAACATTTTGAAAATAATTTTCCACTTCTTACCATAAATTTAAACCATTATTTTGTATACTTAACACTTTAATATTTACGTATTTATTACACCACTACAAGAGAATAACCATTTAATTATTATTAACTGTGTAGCATAATATTTATCTTACGCACTTTGTTGCGAACACGGTAATCTGACCCGCTTCTTTTACCCTTCATCTTTCAACTCTCTTCGTGATCTCTCCTTTTTCTTATGAAACTCGTGTTTATTAACTCCTTCCCTCAGCTTTTTGCTCTTTCCTCAATTTTTCTATTATTTGGTGACTGGACAATAGGAAGGTAAGAAGGAGTAACTATTTTGGGTCCAAGATTTCCACACGCGTAAAACTAAACCTGCTGACGTGTACGTGTCCAGGAGAAATTCTCAGACTATTCTTGCTGATGAGCTGGTATGATTAACGCAAGTGACCATGCAGCAGACTGAAGCCTAAGTAAAAGTGGATAGCCAACTAACTGAACCCATAAATATCACACGAGGACTAAAGCAAGGAGATCGGTTAGCCCCAACACTATTTAATATTGCATTGGAATATCTAATTAGAGGCTTATCAATAACTAGCTCCAATCTGTTAACAAATAAAACTGTACAGATAGCCGCATATGCAGATGACATTAACATCATGTCAAGACGGATCGCGGCAGCTAAAGAAATATTTCTGGAGCTTAAAAACAAAGCCAAGGAAGTTGGGCTAGCCATAAATATAGATAAAACAAAAATATTGCTTATCCAAACAAGAAGGGACCAGGTTCATAACAACATGAAGATAGAGGAGGACACAATTGAAGTGGTGGACAATTTCACGTATCTCGGAGTGAACCTATCAAAGGAGCAAAGGAGTGGGTCAGAGGAGCCGGAGATCCAAAGACGGACCACCATAGCTAACAAGGCATACTTCGCATTGCTCCCATCATTTAGGTCTGGGGATGTGCACAGGAAAACAAAAATTAAAATATATAGGACCCATCAGACTGGTGTTATGCTACGGGTGTGAGGCATGGTCAATCACACATAAAACAGCCGACATAGTAGACACCTCTGAAAGGAAAATCCTCAGACGGATTATAGGCCCAATACAAGAAAATGGCTCATGGAGACTGAGATACAACAATGAACTGTATCAAATATATAAAGAGATACCAGTCTCAAAATTTATAAGAATGCAAAGATTGCGTTGGGCCGGACATGGTTATGAGAATGGAGGATGGCAGAAACCCCAAAAGGACTCTGCTGGGTACATGGGAGGGGACGAGACCTAGAGGAAGACCGAGGAAG
Source organism: Magicicada septendecula (assembly GCA_034769895.1). Lineage (NCBI taxonomy): Eukaryota > Metazoa > Arthropoda > Insecta > Hemiptera > Cicadidae > Magicicada > Magicicada septendecula. The sequence goes on from CM068370.1 coordinate 81,107,935, forward strand.
AGGTGGGAAGATGCCGTTGCAGAGGACGCGAGGGACATGGGGATAAGGAACTGGAGGAGGGCTGCAATGGATAGAAGAGTAGATTGGAGGCGGAGGGAGATTGGTGGAGGCCAGGGCCCGACTTGGGCTGTAGCGCCATAGGAGGAGGAGGATTCTTGCTGATGGAAGGCTCCTTTTATTTTATTTTGTCTGCTAATTATGGAATGCAATTTTTAAAATTGAGTTTAGCAGATCAAGTGTACATATCTGGTGGAGACATGTGGAGTTTAGCAGATATCTTACACAGAAACTCGTCTAACTCAAGATCGGTACAATTAAGTGGAATCTAGTAGAATAAAGGAATGAGAAAGGACATCAGCAGCTGTGAACAGTTGTCTGGATCTCATACGAACAAGTCCCTGAAGTTCATAAGCCACGAGATCGGACGTCTTTCTCGTACACTGTACCTTTGCCTCTACGAAGAGTTTCAACATGCCACTGTCCTATCATTACTTGGCCTAAATACGTCAGTTTTTCTACAGACAAACCCCAAAGAGCAAAATCACGTAATTCGATCTACCAACACAATACCACCATCGTTAAACGCGACTCTAGTACTTTTTTGGATCCGTTTTAAAGTACAGACTTTTGCACCGCACAACAGCGCAGTTTTCAGCTCCAACTCGAAGTCTCTGCTACAAATTACACAACTTATTCATCTGCATGAATGAAGCCATACGTTTTCTATATATTCCGTGATTCATTTTGCTTGATTACTGTTTTCGGCCAAGGCACGTGCCAAGACCTCCCAAGGTAGTTCCAAATGTCGCCTCTCTCTCAATCGGAAAACCCGACATAATCAAAACTTATTTGGTGTTAATCGTTGTAATCGTACGTTTAACCGCAGCCCGTTGTCGATGTCAACATCGGATTACTGGAACAAGGGCTACAAAACGAAAACAATAATCAGATATAACTGTCCGCAAAATACGAATGATGGAAACGGAAAATTGTTTTAACTGGTATAGAGAGAGAGAGAGAGAGAGAGAGAGAGAGAGAGAGAGAGAGAGAGAGATAGTACTACGATTGGTTACATTCGTACACTAACGTTAATTCATTTCACACAATCAATGATTACAGCACTCAGCGCAGATTACTAAAATAATTAACACCCGGCATTAACTGGGGCGGTAATCATCACTGCCACACTGCACTATCAAAAGGGAATTGCTTATTACCTGTTGTAATAATGCTCCGCGCCGTCGTCAAACAGCGCGACTAAGTGCACTACTCTCCGAATGCTGTATTGCGGTAATGGAAACACAGTGACGTCATTGTTGTTGCTCATTACGACATCGATTAATGACGAATCTGCGACAACGATCGTACTGTTAGCCCACATTTGAGATTGATATGTAAAGAAGTATCACATCAGTGCAAAACCTGGGATACAACGACAAAACTGATTGTAACGACTAGATACATTACATGACATACAATCTTTCGCTGGTCACATACCGATAAACAATCTTCCGACAGATTTCGCTCATCTTTCCTGGACCGATGTATAGTACTGTTTTATAGTTTCCTCTAGACCAAAAGCATGACAGTCAGAAGCCTTTGATGTACTAAAGTGTTCTTAATTGCGCAGCGTTTCCCTATAGTCTCTCTGTGCACCAATAAGATTGAACTGTTGGTAAGACGAGATTACCGTTTTGAGTCCACATCGACGCCTCGTTGCCACAATTATTATTCATCAACCGTAGATTATCAATTTCATTGGAGCCGATCCCTTGTATCGTCGTCATTCTGCTGTCATTATAGCCGTGCTTTAATGATGTGCAGAAAAATGTCAACAACGTAACTATACTCTTGTGAGATAAAAAAAATTAACTACGGCTGGTAACAGTTGGTTTAGATGCCGATCGTACCTCCTTTTGCCCGAGGCAGCTATACAGCAATACGTCATATCAGTGACATGTTGGGTGATGGCAAGTTTCATACTAACAATCCAGCGAATATACTTTTTCACAATGTCAACGAGAAAGTCTCTTACCTAGTGTGAAGAACGGAAACAGGAAAGGGTAACATAGTAATGAGCTACCTTTATTAAATCCACCTGTTTCCACAGTGTTTAAAAGCGTGGATAAAGTAATGGAAGATTATGAAAATTGGGCGAGAAATAAAGATCATAAACAATTGAGTGTACCACTACTGAACAGAAACTCAGTAATCTCTATCAACAGGCGAATTCTACAGACGAAAGCTACAATTTTGCTTTCAACTGTTGCATATAATTTCACAGCTGTTTTCTAGTTTTCTCGTTCATTTTCTGAATTCGATTTGGAGTTGGTGTAAACGAAACATTGATTCTGAAAAACCTACCGAAACCTCCGTATGGACGCAGAAAAGGCGAAAGATTCAAATTTCATTACGTCTTAATCGCGGTAGTGTCCTAAGTAATTGTGTACCTGTCCCACTTCACAAGCCAACCCTCAGCTTATAATTAAACATCTTTCGGTTTACGTCTATTCCGGTAAGGTATTATTCCCAGTTCTCCTTATGTCTGTTCACTTATTTTGTATAGTCGAGTTTTTTATCTATCCTATTTTGTATGTCATTTAATTCTTCAGAGGAATGCCATCTCCGATGTTCAGACTTTTCGTTCCTTTGTCCACGTTTATCTATCCTACTTTGTATGTCTATAATTCTTCAGAGGATTGTCAGCTCCGATGTTCAGACTTTTCGTTCCTTTGTCCACGTTTATCTATCCTATTTTGTATGTCTATAATTCTTCAGAGGATTGTCATCTCCGATTTTCAGACTTTTCGTTCCTTTGTCCACCTTTATCTATCCTATCCTATTTTGTATGTATATTTCTTCAGAGGATTGTCATCTCCGTTGTTCAGACTTTTCGTTCATTTGTCCACGTTTATCTATCTATTTTGTATGGCTATAATTCTTCAGAGGAATGTCATCTGCGATGTTCAGACTTTTCGTTCCTTTGTTCACGTTTCACAATATCATTATTTTGCTTTATTTTAATAAACAACTAGGACAAGAAAAAATTGCTCGCGAACGAAACGAAATAAAGTGAGTACAAAACTATAACATGTGATAGCGAACCACTATTTCACACAGGTCCGAAGTAAGAAACGTTTTTGCCAGATGCCCACGATCATTACAACTGGAACTAAGGATCAGAGTTTCCTCTTACGTTTTTTGGAAATTCTCCTAAAGCGATATACTGTCTGGAAAATGCCACAGATCGTAGAAGTCAAGTAGATTCACTGCTTTAGAGATCGCATTATATCCAACTTCATGAAGACTTTAATAGTCTCCAGGCACCGAAGTAAATACTCTCCTGTCTCGGATCTCCTGCTAGGAGAATGTTTGAAGAGAGGTTAATGTAAGTAGCTACGTCCTTACCATGTTATGATCACGATAAAGCCGCAGGAAACCAGAAAACTGAAATTCAACGAAAATATCTTCTTAAAATGTTTTTGGAAGAGAAGAGCTGGTGGCCTCGTCAGAGGGGAATTTTCAAGAATTCAGTTTATAAATGCAAGATAGAGCGCTGCTGGTTTGTTTTAGAAAAAGCTGGGAGTGTAGAATCACAGAAATATTATAGTTCTATGGCAGGCGATATACAAAGCATGTGTATAAACTGGCTCGGTAAATTTAGTAATAAAGCTGTGAAGCTGTGTCTTTTCATCTCATGAAACGGAAATGGGCTATTCTCTCTCTCTCTCTCTCTCTCTCTCTCTCTCTCTCTCTCTCTCTCTCTCTCTCTCTCTCTCTCTCTCTCTCTCTCTCTCTCTCTCTCTCTCACACACACACACACACACACATCTATTGTTGTTTACTATCTGTTGTGTGCGTCAACAAACAGTGAAACGTAGCCCATATGAAAAGAATTGATTGTTTGTATTGAAACAGATTTTCCCTATTCCTATTTTGATCCATGCCCTTTCACAAATCGAAAAATTACTGGGCGTGAAATTATCAGTTACACGTAGATCTGTCTGCTTTTGCTCACTGTGCTGTTCCTGTTATCCAGTGTGAAACCCTTTTTTTATTCACTTACTGAAAATCTAATAGTTCCTAATTGTGACTGAGAAACGATTACAGTTAGCAGATAAATTGGGCGCCAACTGCAGTCAAAGTTCCAGACTTCCCAAGAACAGTTAGAAGTATGTGCACATGCTCGCGAATCGTACTAATTACAGGTCTAACACGCATATGCGGCATAAGCCGGCTACGCACTATCCAGCATGCCCGACGTCGGTGATGGATGTGCGCACCACACTGTCATGCAACTCGTTCAGCGTGCCAGACGTTCTTTAGTTATCGTTGTGTTTTGTAAAAATAATTTTATTGATTTTTTCTGTATTAAAATTAAAAAATTGTTCTGATAATTAAATTTGTTGAAAATCTTGCAACGCTGTCATTCTTTTATTTTTATTCGTGTAATCTGCCGAGGATACGTCCCACAGACATCTATTTAATTTATATTTTTCGATAAATTTTGATGTTATTTCACGGTCCATTATGAATTGTAATTAAAACAAATTAATAATAACAATATTGAAAATAAAAACCCTCGATATAAAGCCCTTTTTGGCTGGTCTGCAGAAGAGCGTTATAATCAAGGTTTCACCCAGTCCTCAACGAGTCATCAATCAATATCGTGTGTCTATATATTTGCCTTCACATCATGATCTCTTTGAATATACAAGATGCTATAAAGAAAAGGGTTTAGCTAATAAACTGTTTAATAACGAAGAATAAACTAAACTAAATATTAAACTGAAATTTTATCTGAATCGTTGCTTATTAAATATAAACTAAAGAATGAACGTAACGTAAGATTAAACAGTTAACATTTATTAAACGAATGTGCTCTAAAAACATGTACTGTACTTGCTCGAAAATGACGATTTGATAGACAGCAAGCGTACGCATGATCAAACATGCACGATGCACGATTCCTTGACATCCGTCAACACTACACACGACCCATCCGCATGTCGTGCGGCTTGAGCTGATGGTCTTGCTGGACTCATTTTTCGTCGTGCACATCCTTCCAAAAATTACACGACGTGCGGATGGATGTCAACGCTACGCACTGTCGTTTTTGACTTGCTGTCCGTTATGACGTCCAGCGGTGATTGTTACTGCATAGCCGGCTATAATCAGTAGTACGGCACAATTTACACACACACACACACACACACACACACACACACACACACACACACACACACACGCACGCACGCACGCACGCACGCACGCACGCACGCACGCACGCACGCACGAACACAAAGTGAGATGCATAGACAGATCGACTCCACTCGCATCGGAGACTACTCAATGCAATATGTGCATAAAGGTCTTCTAGTTCGATGAAGTAAATAGGCACCAGAGACAGGAAAACAGTGACAATAGGCCTACAATTCATAACTTACTATTCACAATAAAAGTCACTAACGTTAAATACTAACAATAAACTTCACTAAACAGCAGTTAAAAAGACACAATTGATACACTTCGCACAAATTTGTCACTATAAAGGCGACTCACTATCTTGAATATTCATTGGCACTGTGTCCCTTTATAGCCTATACAGGCCCTGTCGTAGTCGGTAAAGAATAACGCATGAAGAATTTCGACTCCATACATGGGTTTACTTAGTTCGTACACAAGCATCGAATATAAATGCTGTGTATAGAAATCCATTACGTATCATATCGTTGTTTGATGAGTTCAATATGTAACGAATAACACGATCGTGTTACTGGTTGTTTTCTTAAGTTTCATGGGTCGCCATGACTTTATCTTAAATTTTGTTAAATTATCGAAATGTAATACCGTCATATTTTAATACTACCCACTAAGTTAGATTTTTCACCTGTATTTTAATCTTCAAAACATTAAAATTTCCACGATCAGTGGTACCCATTATGAAAGCCTATATATACGTATATAATCACGCTGCTGATATGATGAACCGCGGTGGCCGTCCTCAATAGTGTGTTGATCCCAGCAACAGCCGCTTCAATCAGAAGGATGCAACCTGAGGATGACCACCGCAGTTGAGGCCGAAAGTCGTCGAACGTGACTTTGGACAGCAGCTGTACACCCGGACGTTTTTGATGGAATAAAGTACGCAGTATTTAAGCAAGCTCGTTAGTTATTTTGTGAAAACATATGTGTAACAAAAATAAAAAAGTACCCCGAGAAGTGTAGATCAAAGTTGAAATCTTAATTATTCCCAGTCAATGCAGATCAGACAACCACGATTAACTATCTCATAAGGTTTTGCTGTTTCCTTTACTAAAAATTAACACTATTTTTAGTATCAACATACCTTTTGTTTTATTTTAAGTAAACATCAAACTTTCAGCTATTCTTATGATAATGCATGGGATGACTAGATTTAGAATTACCGACATGTTTGTTGGTAAAAAAGTTAAAAAAATAGTGTGTTATAACCGAAATAAATGTTACTTTTATCACTATTAGAAATCAAAATTTCTCGCGAATATTTGAAATTATTATTCATTAACGTTTCTTCAGAAACAATTACAGGCGAACAGCACAGAAAAAAGCACACACGCCCTCGCTACGGGATTTCTCCCGTAAACTCGTCACACTAGTCATGTAGACAAAGTTACTTGAATATCAGTGTCTAACGAAAATTGTATCCACGTAAAATACTTGGACATAAATCTTTTACGGTACCAATAATTTAATTCCACACCGGAAACATAAACTATTGTAATTTAATACTTTATTAATAACTCACAAATGATTGTATCACGCTTGCACACAAATACTGTAATTCTATACGCACTATCACGATAAATAATTGTGTAAGTGTAATAACTAAAAAATTTATTTTACTAAATCACAGTTTAAAAAAATAATTAATTATAGCCACCCAATCATCTTTTTGCGCCATAATAGGCTACGCTTTTCTGGAGTTGCCACGTGGCCTTGTGTGTGTGTGTGTGTGTGTGTGTGTGTGTGTGTGTGTGTGTGTGTGTGTGTGTGTGTGTGTGTGTGTGTGTGTGTGTGTGTGTGTGTGTGTGTGTGTGTGTGTGTGTGTGTGTGTGTGTGTGTGTGTGTGTGTGTGTGTGACATACAGTATTAGAGTATAGGTAAACATTAAAATATATGTAGTCGTGTGTCGATAAGAATAGTCTACTAAAACCACCTCTAAATGTGTACTACTATGAGCCTTCAAGCGTTTTGAAAACTTTAGTTGCAATATTTCAAATATCTTTTGCTACTTCACCACTGGCTTCTGAACGCCCGCGCTGGTATTCAGAACTCGTGTCGTGGGCAAACTGTATAGTGACGGTTTTTGCATCTGAACTGGCTTTAGTGTCCACCAAGTACGTAATATAAGACTTGAAATAAAATAATATTTTCAGTAATACAAATTAATTAAATTATGCCTACATCAAATTAGTAACACACAACAACAACAACAAGACCTTCTTTAAATTATATTCTGTAAGACAGTTTTTCTTTACTTTGTACAGGCATACTTTTAAAATTACGTAAATTAAGGGTCTTCTTCTTCTTCTTCCTCTTCACTTCATGTTTTAGGCATTCTGCCTGTTACGGTTTCCACCTTTTCCTTGGTCTACCTAAATTTCTTCTTCCTCTGGCTTTGTATTTTCTGGCTTTTACTGGAATCCTGTATTGTTGCATTCTTTCTAAATGTTCTTGCCACTTGTTTCTATTAAATTTTATCTTTTCATTTAAGTTGAATACCTGAAGTTCTTGTCTAATCGTTTCATTTCTTATTCTGTCTATTCGACTACAGCCCTTAACTCGTCATAAGAATCTCATTTCCTGTGCCTGAATTCGATTTTCTTGTGCCTTTGTCGTTACCCATGTTTCGCTGACATATAATATAAGTGCGGAGACAGCCGTTGTTGTATAAAATTTCAACATTGTCTCTTTCCTGGCTTTATTTTTCAGGCATCGACGGTTTATTTTTTCCGCAAATACGGTTAAAAGTACTAATTTTTTGGTCAATATCTTTACTGTAATCGAGGAAATATCACAACCTAGGTATTTAAAATGTTTTATTTGATCCAGTGTTTTGTCGTTTAAGATGATTTTGGCTCGTATTGGCTCTTTCCTGCGAATGCCATTATTTTTGTTTTAAGAATTGAAATTTTTAAATTCTATCCTTCGCTAATTTGCTGCAGTTTGTATAATCCCTTTTGCAATTCTTCCTCTTTTTTCCCAATTAGTGTGAGTTCGTCAGCATATAAAATTACATTTAATATTGTGTCTTTGTCTAAATATATTCCCGCTTTATGTAATTCTTTCCAGTTTCGGATTATAACATCTATATAAATATTAAATAACGTGGGTGATAAACTGCATCCTTGCTTTACTCCTATATTAGTCATTACTGAATTACTTACTTTCCGTCTAGGATTATAAAAACTTTTGTTTTGTGATATAGACTTTGAATTATTCTGATGAGATGTGGTGGATATCCTCTTAAGAACATGATCTCCCATAATTTTTCTCTTGTGACACGGTCAAAAGCTTTATCAAAATCAACGAAAGCTAGGCACGTACTTAGGTTGTATTCTCGGGGTAAATTAAGGCTTAGAGAATTATTATAAATCCAGTAAAAATTTTAAAGATAGCGCACAAGATTTAAGTAAAACAAACATACAAATCTTTCGTCATAGGACGTGCCAATTAATATACAGCTGGGCGTGCTCCCGGCCCCTCGGCCACTGCTGTGTAAAAGTTTCAGTAGCGCTGTTGTTAAGAACAAACGTTAGCGGGTAAATCCAAAATTCTGATCGTTCCTATAAACATTCCTTACTGGTGGCGTGAAAATAAAATAGCGGCGGTAATTGTCGGATTCAAACAATGGAGACGACAAATAAGAAATCCACCTGGTGGTGGTACGCGGCGTATTGTGTCGGTGCGTGTGCGGTGTGCGTGGCCATAACTCCGGTTAATGGCGATCGGCGGCGAGGCGACGGCATTGTTGTGTCCTGGCCCTGGGGACGGCACAGACAAAGCCCGTCGTCTACAATGTGCTGCCTGCCGTACAAACAGCTCAGCCTCAGCCCTGTCTATAACTTAGCCGTCGTGATGGCCTTTGAGTTCTGCTGCGTGTGCTTCTGGGCCTCCCTCGCCACTATCACGACTTGTACATTATATATTAATAGAACTTCCTGTACTACGGTATGCGCATGGACAATTATCACATGTAAATATACATTACATACGCTTATTGTGCAAATTTTATGTAACGTTACATGGATAGCGCTCTTTAATGGAACGGAATTATGAACGCCGAGATATCGACATGATTATAAAATCTTATTTAATGTTTGTATCAAATACTCGCAAAACAACAGTTATCCTCGGATGTAGGCCTACAGATATTCTGTATTTTGAAAACCAAAACAGAGCGGTTTCTTCTTACACTTTCGATTCAAGTTTCATGTATCTCTTTACACTGTTCGGTATGTGAGTAAGGTTAATTATAACATTAACAATAATAATAAAAATTATAAATCCATCATTAATAATATACACGCAGAAGAAGCAATTGACAGAGACGTTTTTCGGGCAAAAGTGTTGAAAATCGAGGGTGTCCAGGGTAGGAGAGATAAAAACGCAGGTTCAAAGTGGACTGAAGACAGGAAGAAGAGACACAGTGGGAAGATAAAAGAATATTGGAAAAAAGAAAAGAACAAAGAGTAAAGAATTGAGATTGGCATGTGGTCCTTAGATGGCCGATACAAAAAAAAACTCATCATTACATTACAACGAGTGAGAAAAGTAACCAAATGTAGTCTTCTGGTGTGTGTGTGTTTGGTGAGTCTTCTGATTACCAAATGTAGGGACTCTCGGAATACGTATTAAGTTAAACTTGAGGGTCTTTTGCGTTATACGACCACAAAGCATTGCCATTGGCATTTTGTTCATCTTTCATTAAACTGAGTATAGTTCTCAGAATTTGCTATCTCTATTTACTGATTAGTTAAAAGCTGCGTCCAGTCTCGCCTCTCTGTGTGTGTGTGTGTGTGTGTGTGTGTGTGTGTGTGTGTGTGTGTGTGTGTGTGTGTGTGTGTGTGAGATTTATACGAGTTGATTATAGAAACAAAAGCGAGTAATGGTAAAGGCAGTCAGCGGGTCTTTTCTGTTTTGTAACAATATCATAATAGTGAAAACTTACCAAAATAATGATGAAGATCTGCATAGAAGACTTTGAAGTAGTTTTATATTTTATTCATCAAAAACACAAATTTTATACATCAAAAACACCTAACCTAACCTAACCTAATTTCACGAACTGGAAAGTTATTGTTTATAATTCAGGAGGCCAAAAGGGCTTGATGTACTGTATAATTACTCCCTTCTCATTACTACTTATTTCCCGCACTAAATGAAATAAAGACATGTTGCTGAACGCACCGACAAGACAGGAATGACCTACGACTACAGACGGTGGAGCGATAAGATAACATAATTATTCTTGTATAGTGTACGACAGTCTGTAAATGAGAGAATATCATTTTAACTAATCAGTAAACAGAGATAGAAAATTCTGAAAACTATACTCAGTTTAATGAAAGATGAAAAAAATGCCAATGCCAATGCTTTGTGGTCGTATAACGCAAAAGATACCAACAAGGAAACACAGTTGTATAGCTTTATTGGTTCCAGTAGAGTGTATCAGCTTCCGCTAAAGCCGTCGGTATTACAAATATAAACGAAACAGAAATCGAATTTGTGGAAACGTGTGTTGTGCGTAGTATGCACCCGAAGCAAGGGAGGAAATATGTGTTGCAGTGTAGAGATATCTGCTTGTAGCAGATGCGTTGCATCCAGTAATGGTGGTGGTGGGTAGTAGGCCTATAGTAGTTAGGAGGGTATTACGCTAACCCCGTCGTAATATTATTAGGGGGGGGAGATAAATTCAGTTGGGGTAGTTTGGTGAAGTCCTCGTTGATTTAAAGCTATCAAAAAAAAAAAAAGAAGAAAATCCCTTATCGCGCAAACATCCTCCTCGGCTGTCTCAGTCTCGGCAACTAAGTCGTAAATAAATTCACTTATACTCTGTGTGTGTGTGTGTGTGTGTGTGTGTGTGTGTGTGCGTGCGTGTGTGCGTGATAAAATGAAGAAGAAGATTAAACGGAATTTTATCAGCCGTTTCTTCTGCTCCAACTGTTTTTATGTAAGGGTTTTACGTAGGGAGAGAGAGGGTAGAACGTAAACACAAGATGAACAAATATGAAGATAATAATGAGTAGTAGATCATTCGGTGGAAGCGTAAACTTCCTGTCTTTGTGTGTGTGTGTGCGGTGCTGGGGATAATTTTTAAGCCATGCGTGTTTACAACGAAATTGTTTTCGTTGTGTGCAACCAAAATATTATTTTAGACAACATTTATTATCACACCATCGATATTAACTGATTATATTTTTCCTCTTTGTTCGCTCTTCCAGATTAACCTAATTCTGTCATTGGACGATTTTAAGATTTTTGGGAGTTTATAAAACTGAAACGATTTTAAAAAACGATTAATTTTCTTTTACTTACATAATGCGTATAATATAATAATAATAATAATAATGCTTTGGATATCAGCTGTTCGTTTTGCTACGCAACTGACTGATGGTTGACGTTTCGCACACAATACTCCAGATGTTCCCCACCATTTTATGATGCAACAATTTCTCCGCTAGTGGTTGGTCGTTCAGACTGTACAAAAGTTTTACTCAGATTTTGGCAGTTCTCACTCTGCCGCTTAAAGTTGATTTCGTAATTACTATACATCCGACCAGCTTTTCTTCCGCTACGAGACATATTATGTGCATTCACTTGTATAACTACGAGCGGGCGATCAATCCCCCTTCCAGAGGTATTAAAAATTTCAGCGAATTTCATAATCGTTTGTAATACACTACTTGATAGGCCTTTACGAAAGAGTTAAATTGTTGATTTGCATATTATGTTGGCCTATGAGCATGTAAGAAGTAAGGTTTACAAACTACTTTAATCACTGATAATATTAATATTTCTACTCAATAGACTATAACACTTACTCCAGTGTACCGACTCTTTATTGTACCTCAGAGCGCCAGTAATAATAAACACAAATTAAAATATATCAATCAACTTTTAATGGTTCATTTGCATTTATATACTACAAATTTCTTTAACATGACTTGAATAGTTTTGCCTTACAATTTGAATATTATTTCGTGGCAATGAGTTCTTTTTAGACAAATTGAGTCACTATATTTGATTACAAATATATATATTTATAAAACAATATTGAATCAAATGTTCATTTATTTGTTTCTTGCGTGGAGAATCCTTCCGATGTGCGTAGTCCTTAAGGTGTTGCATGCCGGTGAGTCGTCACCAGCTGTTTGTTGCGTGTTAATCCTGGTTATGAATGCACTAATTCACTTTATCACAGATGTACACTACACTTGACATATTGGTGATACATACAATTATGTCGTATAATTATACACTCTGGTTTACAACGTATTCTTGAATTTACATTAAGTCCATCTAACACAGTTCGCGTCGCGTGCGTATCGATTATCTCATACCGTTGTGAATTTAACCCGAACTAATTCGCTTTCTTCAGTGATTTCACCACAACATATCGTATTGATGAACTTTTATATGTAGTATTTACTTCTCGTTGTTCGTTACTACTCCGAACATTCACTCATTAACTTATTACTGTATATTAAACTTTATAAATTTAGCGTTAGCAATTATCGCGTTCCCGTACTTCTGTTTACTGCTGCGAATTTATTTTATTCTTTAAATTACTAATAAAATTTATATCTATATAGTTAACGCAAAACAGCGCACGCGAGTCTCTTCAGTGTAGTTTCGCCGATATAAAAGAAGACTGCCTGATTTCTCTACAAATTCATATTTTTATACTAGGCTTTGAATTTCCCTTACCAAGTCTCGATAGAAAACAATCCCATAGGTTTAGACTAGCGCTAAATACAAAATCGCCCAATCTCCTTAGCGAAAACCTCCCGCGCAACACATGACGCTTCCTCTGATTTGCCGAACGTTTTTCGCGTCTCACGTGCTTAAAAAAGTAGCGTCACTGTCTATCTCACTCTTACATCGCTCTCTCGAACATAACGGTATCTATTGTTACATGCACTTAAAGTTTACAACATTGGCAAACACCCCTAATATCCTAGCGAATAATACATTTTATGATAGTTATGTCCCAAAACGTGACTTAGCCTACTATTACCTTCCTTATAGACGTCAGCCCCAAGGCCGGCGTTGCTAACCTACCCCTATACTCTACAGCTTTTTACAAGTTAATTTCTTTCATGTAACGCCGCCTGACGGTACAGGCGTTTCACTACCTCCCCGCTTTCTAAAACATACACATTTCTTTGCGTTCAGCATAGTTTGATTTCGTAAAATTTGCGATTCCTCAATTTTTGCGTTACATGTTTAACATAGATCTATTTCTAAGCTGGTGGCGTGTGTTAAAATAAGCTTTATTAATAACTGTAGAAATAAAAGGAATTACAATATTTGTAAATTAATAGAAAATTTACATGCTTTGGACAAATCCAATGCACAGGGAAGGGCATTGAAAATGCTTCAATAAATCTAAAAAATATATATATTTATGTTCATTCACCAATCAATGAATTGATTCTTCATTCACCAATCAATGAATTCATTCTTCATTTACCAATGTACAGATTATAAGTTAAATGTAGTAGCATTCATAAGCGAAGTTTTATATGTGTACTACGTTATTGACAACAAAGAAGTAGTTTCTATGGAAACTCACCGGTTTCCATTTTCGATCACGCACCAGCGGTTGTTTTCAAATGTGCGACACGTCCTTATAAACCTTTTTAATGTTAAAAATGTATGTAAAGATAGAGTTTCCTTAATAATGACAGTCACCACTAGCTAAATAACATGTTTCCAGTATTACTTACATATAAAAAAATATATGTATAATGTTATATGGGATAAACCATGAATTTCTTGTTTATCCTGAGAAAAATGGAGAATCCAACCCTTCAAGCCAGCCCCATCCCCCCTCAGAATCCAGTCTTCTGTCCCGCATCCATCTTACATCAAGTGGTACGCTGCTTTTCCTTAAGTAATATACTATACAGCAAAACGACGACAAAGCGAAGTGTATATTCGCCTTTGTGTATCATGCTACATCATAATCCGTTAAGGCGTATGGAGATGATAAATATAAACAGAGTTACATTAACCGTGTGTGTGTGTGTGTGTGTGTGTGTGTGTGCGCGCGCGCAAACGGCTCATTTTGAAAGACAATTTGTTTTAACATACTGTTCTTTTCAAACTGCATAAATTTTATTTATTTTAAATAATTCCTACATTCTTCTATTATATAATTGTTATTGTTACTGTTATAGTAATTGTTATTTTTAATAATTTTATTTCTTCTGATTAAACACGCTATTAATTATTATTATTAGCACTTGGCACAATTGTGTTTCTTGCACGACCACAGTTATTAACACAATTTTCCACAATGTGACCATACTTACACGTTTTCATATCGTCGTGATCAACATCTGTCTGTCCATTGGAGAATAAATGCTGTTCTCCCAGTGATTCTGAGCCACAGGCCTCCTCATGACTTTAGGCGTCTAATCTAGTAAATTTGTGAAACACTTGTATAATCTCGCCTAGCCGTACCTATTATATTATATTTTGTTATATCGATACATATTATCGTTTATTCTAGTTCGGTTGCTTATCCATTTTAACAATTTCTTGTTCATATTTCAGACTTTTCTGTGCACTACGCACGCAGTTCACTTTTATCATTCTTGCGTCCATTGTTCATGTTTATGATCCATAATGTATTGCACGAGGCGCACATTATATGACAGAGTCACAAGGAGTCAGGAGCCACTGACTTCTGTCATTGCAGGAGTCACAAGATATGACAGAAAGATCGCCTGGTTAAGTACAGTTATGCAATGAAATGAAAAAGATTTTGTCTGCGGAGACGTAACTGCAGAGTGACCGCGAACCCGCCGTTCATCAATCGCAAATGCTAATGGCGATTATATTTTATGATGGTAAATTTATATGTTATAATGAAGTTTTCAGTATGGAATTTATATTAATAAGCACGTATTTAATTAATAAAGTCGTGTTACTAGTTACAATCACTAACGGAAATAACACTGTTGCACACCACTATAGAAGTATTTCCGATCTGATGATGAGCTGTGAAGCTAGAAAGCGCTAATCGGAAGAACTTTTTTGTATAGTGGTGTGCAACAGTGTTATTTCTCTCTGTAATAAGCCCTTAATAAAGTGAACCAAACTATTTTAAGTAAAGCGAGTACCCAAACAATTCCCCCTTACTGAATTAATTCTCTGCCACAGTATATGACAGTGTGACGAATCCTTCATGAGCGATAGGAAATTCGTAAAGTTTTGTGTAGCTGTATTAATGTCATACACGTCAGTCCTGGCTCTTATGTTAGTGTGTACTATGTCCTGTTGCAAGAAAGGAAGCTGCGCGAAAACAATAGCTAGACATAAAAATCTCAAAAGAAATTCTCGTAACTACTTTTAACTAGGGTACGATTGGCAACAGGGAAAAGCAACAACTATAGACCGGAGACGGCGTATGGCTATAGGAAAGTAAAAAATATTGTTACAACATTACAGAACTTTCTACGTGTTTCTCGGCTGTTCCAGTGGAATCCGGCTGTAATGTGTGTGTGCGTACATATTGCTGTTGCTTTGAGATGAAGGACAATTACGTGAAACGTGTCACGCGTCCGCAACGAGACTTTTCCACACCATATCGGTCCGCGCGCGCTGTGTTCAAGGTCGCAATCAATCACGCTCTAGTGTTTTCTAGTAGACGCGTAGTATGGAATATGCTGGAATCTCAGCGGGGTATAAATATAAGACTTCAGCGACTTTAGTTTAGTTCTAGTGGCGACTTATTCTAGTGCGGTTTGAAGTATTGTGGCGAAGTGTTATGTGTTTTTGTAATTGTGCGGGACAATTCTAATACAATTGTGTTTTATATTAGTTGACATTTTTATTGCTTGTGAACAGTTTTTATTTGATTCGTTGTAAGAGACTATCTTGTTGATTACAAACTGTTTAATTGTGATAATTAAACCTGGTGATTAGTGACTTAATTGGTGTCTTGTATTTTGTTTTCCACTGTACCATACGACGATCAGTAGACCGTCGTAACAATATATTTCGTGGAGGCAAAGGGTGAAAAGGAGTGTTTAAGAGCGTACGCGAGAAAATAAAATTTACGGAAACCCCTAAACATAACGAGATACCGACTGATGGTAGGCTATCTATATTTATTGTTAAGCTATTATATATGTTTGAGTAAGCTATTATTCTGCTTTGAGTAGCAGAATGAACTTGAACGGGTGCGCACCCAAATCCGCGTACGGTTCATATGCAAATTTTGACATTTTAAATTCTTAACGATCTCGCAAGAGTGATAGTTTTAACTTTTTAATATCTGATGATGGAGCATAAGCTCTGAAACGCGTCATAGACGAAACACAAGAAATCACACGGCGGATAATTTAAGGTAAATAATTTATTAATATTATATATGGTATACAATATATGATGGCACTGATGGTAAGCTATATTTAACTAGGTAAAATAGCGTACGTATTATGACATTAGAAGGAAAAGCTGAGTGAAGAAATGCGAGGTGTAGTGTAATTGTAGAAATACGTTTCCAGGTAAGGTGGCTGCGACTATGAGTTTGAGAGGGTACGAGGATTTAAAAAGGGGTTGTATACGGATTTTAAGAGATTTTAACGATCTCATACGACGTTATGGTATGCCTACTGACCTGTTCCCAGATTGAAGTTATAAGAAAGAACAAGATACTTGATTGCATTCGTTTCCCACACCATTGTACTGAGGATTGGTTAGTTATATGTCATTAATTATAGTCGTTATTTTATGTATACAAGTATTACAATTTTTAACATTGTTATTGTTCTTTATCGCGGTGTTTTTATCGTTATCATTAACTGTTAACTACTTTTATTTATTTCATTTCTAATCTTTTATTGTAGTCGCTTTGTCACTAGTGCAGGTATAGTTAGTTATGAAAGGGTTAGTGCATTACCCGCCGGACACGGTCCATAATCGTCTTGTAACAATTACCCGTCCTTACACTCCCTTAATTACCCGTCGCTTCCTTTCCTGTTGCCGGCGTCGGCATCGTCGTCGTCGTCGTCGTTGTCATCTCCGACGCCTCCCGCCGCCGCTCAATTTACTACACCACTTCCTTCTTACTTATTATGTGTCCTTTTGTGTTGCATTCTCTTGTCTTTCCCCAACGCTCGGGCTCAATTTCCCGACCCGTCCAGAGGGTATTCCCTTTCCGTTCACTAGCGTTTTACAGTTTGCAGGCTGTGCTCTTTATATTCGTGTTTCCGATACCGCCGTTATTAGCTATCGATGCTATTGTTCCCATAATGCCCAGTTACACATTTTGTGTTGTTCTTTCCAGTATCGGCACTTGCTTGAGGTAACATTTGGGTACATGAACGTCATTAGACAAAGAAGCTAAGCTAAGTCTGCCCACTTCTTATTCATTCTTCAATAATTTATATGCGAGAAAAATTTGTCCAATTTAAAGTGTCCCTATCTTGGTCCCCATATGGCCCTTGATCTCCACTCTAATAGCCTTCGTATCATCTTCTTCCCTCTCCTCTAATCAAGACCCTCCCTTCCCCCTCTCACTCTCTTTCATTCTGGTTTTTACTCTTTTCTGAACCATAGTCTTTTTCTAAGAACACTCTAATTATAAACTTCTTTTAACAAGAAAGACAATTCATATTCTTGCACTTCCTTGATGTCCACTGTTATTTTATTCAACTGACACTTGCTGGTATTGCTTTACCATTTTTTATTATTCTACTCCACATCGTTTTACTTCATCGCGTTTGTCGGGCTCTTACAACTAAATTTAACCTCTTTACTAAACACACTAAACACTGAGTCTTATTAAATATTTCGTTCATCTTTTTCACATTCCTTGTCACAAACTTTTACATTTTGGTTGTTATTTACGAGAGTCAGTCGAAAAGTTCGCGGAGCGACATCTGTAGCTTAGCGGTAAAACTAAAATTTTTCGTATGCTGCAAGTTTTGTATTTTATGTAAACTCCTGTTAATTTCCAAATGTATGTATGAATTTATTCATTGTTTAGAAGCTGTTTAAATTGACGTGTCATGCGTGTTTTGAAAAACGGACAAAATCAAACATCGTGGTGTGATTCTTTGTTAAAAAGTATTTAGCGCCAACGGGAATTCAAAACGAAATAGTAAATGTGTCAGGAGATGCTGCGACTTCAAAACCAACGGTTTGTAAGGTAGGCACAAGAGTTTAAACGTATTCGTACGAGCGTTGAAAACGTTGTCGCACTGGACGCCAAAAAAATGCAACTCCAGATGCGGCAGCCACACAACGCTTTTTCACACAAAGGTCTTGAGTTAAAGTATGATGCACACGATCATATGAGGCGCCTATGATTTCAGCAACGTCATCCACTCCTCAATCTGCGGTCTTCCAACACCCGATGAAATTTTTTTTTAATAATGTTACTTTTTGTTGCACTTTTTGGACGTCTACTGCTGGGATAGTCTTCAGTGCTTGTTTAAACTCGAGTGTGTCCCACTTACCGTTGTTCCTGAAGGCGCAGCATCTCCTAACACATTTACAATTTCGTTTTGATTTTCCATTGGAGCTAAAACGTTTTTAACAGAGAATTCATCACAACACGATGTTCGGTTTTGTGCATTTTAAAAACACGCGTGACAGGAAAATTCCAAACAGCTGGTAAAAAGTGAATAAATTGACAGACATTTCTCCAAATTAACAAGTGTTCACGCGAAATATACGTTTTACAGCACACGAAAGATTTTAGTTCTGCCACTGAGATATAGGTGTCGCTCCGCGAATTTTTCAACCGACGCTCGTATGAACCACTCTCTCTCCACGACAATTGCATTCTTCAACTGTTATTGCTCTGTTCTTACTTACAACACTGGGTTATTCATTTTTACAGGGTAAGGATTTGAATTGTGGTAATGCCAGGAACGAGCTCTAGATTTATAGATTAGCAGATAAGTACTTCACCCGCTGGTCAGGTCAATACCCCATTGTGTGTAATAATGCATGCGTACTGTTTACCCGTGGATAAATATACTCATCAACACGTGTTGTGTCCGTATCGACGAGAGATGCTCGTGTGCCGAGGGAAAACACTCAGAACAAAACACTTAGGTCGGGATATTTACAGCAAATGCGGTTTAGATTAGAAAGGAAAGCGTCATAAATCGCGAGCAGCGGACGCGGCGTCGGGACGGCTACGCGCCGCCGTCGTTACTGCCCTCATTGTCGCTCCCCCTCCCGCTACACCATTCTTTTTGCCCGGCTCGTGAGTTACGCTAATGCTTACTTGTTTGTACTTGGAATACATTTTGTTACAAATTAATTAGTCCAGTGTAAAGTAAAAAAAAAGTTTCACGACAAAAATAACTGTTTCCATTTATCTGTAGAATTCGATTGTTAAACAAATTAAAATTTCGAAGGGGTTGATGTGTACGGGGCACTTTTTTCACTACTGTTTTACTGAGTATAAAGTGCACAATTAGCCTACTATGCGCAACACAGTTTTCATTTGCTAACATGTAACAGGAAAAACATGTTTTTTTTTTTATTAAAAAATAATCAATTTTGAAATTCATTTTGAGTGCTGCTAACACTTCCAATCAACTAAGTGAGTTTACTTTTAACTTTCACTTCCCATACCACTATTAACTTTTTTGGACAAGTATGAACAGTGCAAAGAAGAGAATAAGTATTCCGTTGTCTTACTAACGTATTAAGCAACAGATAGAAGTAAAACGAAATTTTACGTTGATCAACAACGGAAATACGGTGCATTATGTTTTTGAAGATCAATAAATTGTTGAAATGTACAATTTATTGCTTTTATATTTCTATATAAAAAGCTTTTTTTTTGTATCAGCCATATAAGGACCACATGGCAATTAAAATTCTTTACTCTTTGTTCTTTTCTTTTTCTCCAATATTCTTTTATCTTTTCACTGTGTCTCTTCTTCCTGCCTTCAGTCCACTTTGAACCTGCGTTTTTCTCTCTCCTATCCCTGGACTTCTTCCATTTTTGAAACTTTTGCCCGAAAACTTTCTCTTTCAATTGCTTCTTCTGCGTTTATATTATTTTTTTCTAAATCCTTTTGGACTTCTTTAATCCAACTTGATGTTGACTTTTCCCCACAGATATTTGAAGATCTGGTTTGTTAACATATCGTCGTCCATTGTATATTGTAATATTCAGTAAATATTATCCTCCCTCTCTTTATACTATTATTTTGTTCAGCCCTGTGTTGGGATCACCAATATATAATATTAAAATAATTAGTATCTCTGAAGTTGATATGTAACTAAATAAAAAAACCTGTGTTTTATTTTTAAATAGAGGATTATTTATCTGAATCTCAGGGTTAACATACAAGTATCGTTAAAGTCTGGTATAATTTATATATAGAACAGACAATATAATATTTATGCATGAGACTTGGTGTTGTGTGTCTGTTGAAGGTTTGTGGGTTCTTTTAAACATACTAGAAACTATAACAAAAACTCTTATTATTAATGACTATGGTATTCTAGTGTACAAAAATAATTCACAATTATAATGTTTTTATATTTTTTGTTGTTGTAATTCAATCTTTACTGTCGTAATGTTTGTCCGAATATTTGATTTAGTCTTGGGGAGATCTCACCAATCTAGCAGTTTTCTTAACGGATTTATTGGTTGATTCTTTATTTCTGGACATCTGGTTTTTTGGTCTCTTGATTAAAACATCATTCTTCTAGGTTTTGCGTTGTTTTTCCTGGTCCTCTCATCTTTTATTGGTCTTCAATTTGTATCCAATTCAGCAGTAATGTTTACACGTTCTGCCTTGCAATTAGAAATTTTCAACAATTCCCTTCTTCTACTAAAAACACTAATTTCTGTAGTTAATGCCTTGGCTCTATGTTTTATGGGTCACGGGTTTGGTTTCCCAATTTCTAATTAATAATACTCGGTTGAACTTTTTTTTTTGTCCTTACAGTTTCACACAATATAACTTTTAGAATTACAGTTTGACATGATTATATTTGTAACACTTAAATAATTCACTTTGTATAGTTTTTTTTTCTTCCTTGATATATAAAATAACGGTCTGAGGTGCGCAGACCTCCTCATAGTTAAAATAGGTTTATTTACATTTTAACTAGTAATGAAGTTTTAAAAATAATATAAATTGTCTTATTAGAATGAATCAGCTTAACACAAATAAAAACATATGTAAATGTACTCAACAGTGCGATTAATTAATTATTTATTTACATCTTTTGACACGGTCAGTAAATTATTTTTTAGTTAGTACTGTTATTAGTTTTATGTTTGGTGAAACGACACGTTACAATATAAATGTCCAAAACATAATAGACTTCTTTTTCTCATTGCTTCTGTTATATTTTCCATACTTTGATATATTTCATCATTACTTCCTAATTTCCAGCCTTCTGAAGATTTTCGTGTGCCTAGTATTTTCCTAATAATTCGTCTTTCTAATATTTCTATATTTATTTATTGCATTATCGCTTTACAGCTGTGTTCATGGTCAAGATAATTTAAAATTTGTGGATAATGGAAAAGTAACGATTTTGGTATTATATGAGTTTAAAAATTATAATCCTGTAACTTTAATTTTTGGGCGAGTAAATTTTTAAGACACGCAGTAGGCGTACATACAGCCGAAACCCCCATATACGCAACGTACTTCTCTGTCTTCTCCGTTGTCTCGTGCGACTTCTGATTGAAGTATACGATGTGACATCTTTGTTAGCTAGAGGATGTGTCGGTTGGGCAAAACGTTTGTTTGCTCTTCTTCGGGCTTTGGATCTTACAATCCGTTGCACATTCTTTGCCGGACTAACTGTTTTACTGACCTTCCAGTATTTATTGTCCCTATCGGACTATAAACGGAAGTTTGATTTAGTATTCTAATGCATGCTTTGTACACGGTTTGTCCAGTCCTGCCTGTATTGATTATCTTGTGCTTTAAAGCAAATGATGTCGCGTACGTCTTTACTTAGCCGGTCTATCCAAAATTACAAATCTCATTCACTGTCCTGTATTCAGTTCATCGTCCAAGTTTCCTGCTATAAAAGCCACACGGGATTGACATCACTTTATAAGATTTCATTAATTTAAATAAGAAAGTTGTGTTAGTGGTTATAATCACAAACAGAATTATCACTGTAGCACACCACTATAGAAAAATTATTCCGATTAGCGCTTTCAAGCTTCACAGCTCATCGTCAAATCATTTCCGATCTGACGAGGAGCTGTTGTGAAGCTTGAAAGCGCTAGTCGGAATAATTTTTCTATAGTGGTGTGCAACAGTGATAATTCTGTTTATAAGATTTCAGCAGAGTTTTGACTTACCCATTCAACCCTCTTCTTATCGCTCCATACATGTGATTAAACCTCTGTAATTATTTACCATAGCAGTGTTCATGCGGGCGAGGGAGTTCGTTTCTCTAATGAACTTGAGAGTTATGCCGGTGGTAATGGTGGGCCTCCTCCTTTGCTGCTTAGGTCTCAGTTGAAGAACCAGACGACTGTAGGCCTATCCTACAGAGATCCCAGTAACGTATTCTCACCTATCCTAGTTATTACCCTTCATCGTAATTGTAGGACCGAATGAGACTCATTTTACGTCGGTTTAAATCAACTCAACTAGACGAGATATCCTTTCACAAATTCTGCGAGGTCGGAAGCTGTGAAATGTTAGCCCCATCAACCCCCCACCCCGCGCAGCACTCGTAACGCGACCAGAGGAAGTGTTTCCTACTGACTGTTTAATAGAAACAGTTGGATGTTAATACGTATAAAAAGTGGGTTAACGAGTAGAACATAAAGTGTTTTATTTTTAATCGTCAAAACAACGAAAACGTGCAAGTAAAATTTTTTGATTGACATCCTCGTTTTGTTTAATCTTCAATTTGATTTAAAATCTGGCTCGAAAACTTTCAACCGTTGTCAGTTTTGTTTAACGGTTTGGTACATGTTTTCCAGTATTCACAACGTGACGTAGAATGGGATTGGACACTGTGCCCGGCCTAAATCGAGCCGCTGAAGGTTGTAGAGTTGACAAAAACATTTTGTGTTAAAAAAAAAGGAAAGAAAACGTGGGTCAGTCCGAAAAAATAGAATTGTTGTTAAGTTATTTTACTATTTCAAATGTGCACTCGCTGAGTAAACATGGCGTAGTGTGTTATGTGTCCAATCACTGTATAGGAAACTCGGTTTCTATTCCTGACGCAAAATGACGGTGTCCTAAATTTTCTGATTACTGTCTTGCTGAGCCCGGTCACGAGCAACTAACCGAGACCAGCTGTGTGATATAAACGTACGAAAAAACTATGAAAATTCAAGAAAACTTGTGTAACAATCTACAAGAAAATGTATTCAATCGTATAACACTGAAGATGGTCTCCAATGGTGGGGCCGAAACGTCTGTTATAATTAACAGCATTAGACCACGGCCTAATAGCCCGCCAAGGGGTAACAATTAGGACACAATCACAGAATGAGAATGTGGAAACGTCGAAAGTGTCCAAGAAAGATTGTACGCGTATTGTTCTTGACCAAGTTAAGTGAACGGATGAGATAGAGTAGATGAGCAGATGTCCTACTTGTGGACGGAGTCTGCTATTCCGGGAAGTAACAGAATTACAAATGATTTTCTCTCTGGTATGTTACCACAGTCTAACAAAACATACAGCACTGTGGCCGCTATGGTTTTTTGGATCCACAGAGATCCAGCGCTCGTAGCGGCCACCAGTCAGGGCAAGACACGTGTGTAGCCGTTACGAATGCATATAAAACGATGGTTAGGCCTATATTTGGTCCTAATTTGGTCGATGATAGTTCACGAAAATGCCTTCATTAAAATCCCACAATTCCTGTTTCTTAGCGTGTCTATTTTTCGTAACATATAAAAACTTAAAACAATAAAGTACACGTAGCCTTGTGTTTGGTTTAAACTCTAAATGATAGAAAAAAGGTGCTCACGTTTTTCGAGAACCGTAAACATACGTATTTGCGGTAATATTTTGTCAACACTTTGATGCTTGTTCATCACTATGAGCGCTAGTATTGCTCGCCGGATGCATTTCCATAACTTATAAAATATGCAATACTTCACGACTGTATGTTTTGTTAGACTATGTTGGTACTCTGACTAAATTATAATAATTATAAGTACAAGCAATGTGATTTTAAGTTATTAAATCTGTACAAAAAACCAGGACTTTAAATGGAACTGATTCTCAAACGGTAGATGTGCAGTCTTTCTGCTTGTGTAAGATTTTTGAGGGAGCACTACACAAGTTGAACATGAGCGCTCCAACATATAAAAACTACCCGCTAGCATACGTTTCTTCAATAAATGTTTTAACATGGGGTTTAATTATGTTCTTCGTGAACAGCAATTTTATAGCTTCATGAAAGGTTTTTTTTATCGGCCCTCTAAGGACCACATGCCAATTTCAATTCTTTATTCTTTCTTCTTTTCTTTTTCTCCAATAGTCTTTCATCTTCTCTTCTTCCTGTCTTCAGTCCACTTCGAACCTGCCTTTTTCTCTCTCCTACCCTGGACTCCTTCCATTTTTAACACTTTAACCCTAAAAACTTCTCTTTCAATTGCTTCTTCTGCGTGTATATTATTTTTTTCTAAATCCTTTTGGACTTCTTTAATCCAACTTGATGTTGACTTCTTCCCCCACACATATTTGAAGATCTGGTTTTTTAACCTATTGTCTTCTTCTTTTTCTCATTGTTTCTGTTATATTTTCTATACTTTGATATATTTCATCATTACTTTTTTTAATTTCCAGCCTTCTTATTTCCTAATAATTCGTCTTTCCAATATTTCTAGTTTGTCTAAATGATAATTCAATGCTAGACATTCACTTGCATAGGCCTATAGGCATTCTGGCTTCACTAATGTAGTGTAATGCCTTTTCGCATTTTTATTTTTTTAATTTTTATTATTTTTATTTTTATTATTATTATTATTTAAGGTTTTTTTAATTTTTTATTAGCTTTGATTTGGTGCAGCGCAAAAAATTTAAACAGACTGTATTGATATGACAAATACGTGTCTTGTTTGAGAAAAGGTCGCGTCCCGGCACAGTTAAGTATGCGGCGGTAAAACCAAAGGGCCGTAAACCCGGCTGACAGGAGACGACGGTGGCGGAGTCGTAAACTGTTTTCCGACGGCAGCACTCGAGACACTTCGCGACAGTACTATAAAGTAATGAACAGTTGTTACACAGTGTCCAGCGCCGGGTGAGTGATGTGTCAGCGTACGGTCCGGTCCAATATAACCGGTACCAGCAGTAAATCACTCCCGCTCTGAATGGAATGAATGAATCGAGTGGCAGAGAGGGAGCGGCGGTCTCGAGATAAACCGGAAATAAAAAGTAAAACCGCAAACTGAAAACCGGGGGGGGGGGGGGGCAGCAGCAGCAGCAGCGAAACAATGTTGCGACACATATATCCGGAAACGGAGTCAAATAATTCACTGTGTCTGCCTTCTCTCTGCAGCCACCCCACAGACCCCAGCCCTCCCACACACACACTCATTGCTGCTGGTGCTGCAGCATTTAAGAGAGTGCTAAAGTTTTCAACAATCCGAAAGTGATGTGGTGTGTTGGGGGGGTGGGGGTGTACGCCAACGTGTAGCACTCGTATTGTTGTGATTCTTGATTTAATGTAACATCATTGTTATTCGGGTTTTTGTTTTAAAAAAAGTGTTAAAGGTATACACGCTGCGGACCTGACTACCGATTAATCTCTCTCTCTCTCTCTCTCTCTCTCTCTCTCTCTCTCTCTCTCTCTCTCTCTCTCTCTCTCTCTCTCTCTCTCTCTCTCTCTCTCTCTCTCTCTCTCTCCTCACTCACTCACTCACTCACTCACTCACTCACTCTTCTCTCTCCCTTTACTCTTCTTTCAAGTTTCTCGCCGTTGTGCTTTCCCTCATTTATTCTGTTGTTTAAGTCGATATTCTAAGAGACGCTGAAACTTTCAGTAAATGTTACATACTCTTAGATACAATTTTAACGGATTTCTATTCTTTACACAGCCGCTACAAGCATAGACAAACTGTCAAAGTGGCGGGGCTTGGCTCCTTGGACAGTACCGTTTTACGTCCCACCCTGCGTACTATGGTCATGCTTTTTTTTTTAAGTACCAACTCGGATGTGGTACTGAGGCTAACTATTTTCAGTTCTGTACGTTCTACGTTCCATAGTTTTTGTTTCATCTTGTACTTGTGATTGTTTTCTTTCCACATCTTTTTCTAGCTACCTATTCCTCTTCTTCCATCAGTCTTCTCTTTCAGCAGTAACTGCATGATATAAAATTTCACATATTAAGTGGCCTGAATAAGTGGTCTTCTTAAGTTCTGTGGTGTTATTGAGACTCGACATGCTAGTGTAAGATATTATTTTGAGGAATTGATAAATATCAAAGCGACATGTTGAAACAAAAGTTAACATACGCTTTATTAAAGAAAAAGCGCGACGACATGAAGCTTTTAATTCCAGTGTTTTTTAAATTGAGAACTTCATATACGGCATTAGGATGCCCGGGTCACTACTAGCTCGCGCTCCTAGGGCAGTAAACTGATTCACCGTGTAACGAAACAGATGAAACGAGAAAGCAGTGTTGCCAGGTTAATCAGACCTCTTTTCCCCAAATAGCTATCCAAAATGTCCTTATTGCCACACAAATAGGCCTATGTGTGCTGTAAGCAAAGCATAATATTTTAAAGAATGAGAGCATATTCTAGCTTTTTAAATAATATTACAGGAATAACGTTAATATTAAAAAGGAATTTTATTTATGATAAAAGAAAATATACTCACATGCTGAAAGACTGAGGTGAATACTGACTGTACTTTTGAAATCCTTTTGTTGTACTTTCATTATTAGCCTAATATATTTACACAGCTTTCCAGTTGATTAATTTATAAAAATAATTTTAAATCAATAACACCTATTTTTTATTATAATATAATAGTATCGTTAAAACAGAGTAATCTTGTATGTTTGTTGGCATTGTTCGTTTTTTCAATTGGTTTTTTACGTTTTTTTGCTATTTTATAATTTGTAAACAATTGAATTATCATACTGCATATAGCCTATTGATTATAATATATAACATAAATATTATAAGTATATATTATAATTATAATATAAATATATAATAATTGTCTTTATTCTGCGTTTCTACTGAATATTGCGTAAATCATATTGTTACATTAGAAATGTTTCATATGTTCGTATATGTATGTATACTGAAAATAAAACGACGTGTGATAAGATTCTTGTTATGTTCTTATAAATATCGATTTCTTATAATAAAGTACATATAAACGCTACGATGCTCTTGTATCATTTAATTGTCCGTTCTCTTTTATTTGAATCTTGTT
This sequence comes from Magicicada septendecula, assembly GCA_034769895.1. Taxonomy (NCBI): domain Eukaryota; kingdom Metazoa; phylum Arthropoda; class Insecta; order Hemiptera; family Cicadidae; genus Magicicada; species Magicicada septendecula. Next base: position 81,135,577 of record CM068370.1, read on the forward strand.
TCTTTATACAAAATCTCTCTTACTTCAAATACAACGAGCAACCCATTACGGGTTCAATCAGTTCACTCGTCACCAGGCACTGAAGTTCTCACTTTTGGCGTGTGTCCCATGATACATCAGGTTTTTCATAAATAGCCTACTATATTGAGTTTCATACATTTGTTATAATTTCTCGATTCATGAAACTTACATGTAGTTTGGTAAAAAATAATTAAAACGATTGTGGATAAAAAATAAATAAATTTACAGTAACATGTGGTGTGAGGAAAAGGAACACTTGTATTTCAAGGCACCACTTCTGTCCGGTTTTAGATCGTTATTCCACTGCTAAATCTCAGTACTCTTGATGGAGACTAGTAAGATGAGAAATTTAAAAGAGTCATCGGCACAGTTTCAAGAACCCTAAGACGAATACCCAAACCCTAAGGCGTGGTAGGATGCGACAGCTGTACTCGTTACTATATTGAACGGAACGATGGGTATCAAAGACCTACGATTCTTGCACGCAGCAGAAATAAAGTTCCTTCAGGCTGTAATAGTGTGTAACGATGACGTACAAGCGGCATTAAAGAACGGAGATTGGATCAGTGTTGTACGCATGACATCAAAGAGCAATACACATCATGGTACAAATTTTTATTTGGTGTTCTGCCCTAAGGCAGGTTTTCAAATGGTAAAACCTCTCCAAGCTGTCCTATCGCATGCCAGTCTTTTCGTTTCTTCGTAACACCCTGTGATTTTAATGATATCCATTAACTTCATTCTTCTACGCCCTCTTCTTTTTTCTCCTTCTATGACACCCTCCACGGCAGTTGTAATCAAGCAGTCTCTTCTAATTAATGACCTACTATTCCTTTTCCTATCTTCTATTACCTTCATGATTCTTCTCTCTTTCCTTATTCTTCTTAAAACTTCATCATTCCTTACTTTATCAACCCACCTCACGTTTTCCATTGCTCGCCAAATCCACACCTCAAATGGTTCCAATCTTTTCTCAACCTATTTCCTAAGTGTCCATGTCCCTGCACCATATAAAACAACGCTTCACACATAACATTTGGTCAACCTTTTTCGTAAATTCTTATTAATTTTGCCACACAGCAGTCTTTTCTTCCCATTAAATGCCTCTTGCTCTAATTCCACGAGTGCAGGACATATCTTCACTTACCAAGCTTCCAAGATATTTAAACAACTCCAACTGTTGTATTTTGTTTTCCATGGTACAATGAATGGAGGTAAATCCAAGCTATGCTGTAGTTTACGGAACGGTATGAAAACCAGAAAAACCAGACTAAAACGACGTAAAATTATAGCCGCGACCACATCGAGTAAAACTGGAATTGTTTTCGTGTGTTTATTTATGAACTAATTTTTCGAAAATAGATGCCATACGATCTTGCTTCCCCTCACAACTAAATCCTGGCAACAGCACTGCACTGTGAAAGTATTTGTGTCTCCAGTCAACGCAGATTGTTTTTACATAAAATGTAACCCAATTACAAATATTGTTTACTAAACGTCCGTGTATTGTGTACAGTGTGAATTGCGAATTCATTCGACACGTTGTGGTCGAGGTAGCATTCATTCCCTTAGCGAGCAAACATTTTACCGATAATTAATTGTAATTGCATTCACGTATGTACGTGCAGACAAAACACAACGAAACTATCACCCGATCTAAAAATATTAATTTGTATTTGTTATTAGTTTTGTGCACCGGCACCGTGTATGATTTTTATTTAATAAACGAACGAACCGCCGGTGCGGCCATTGTTGTTTGTTCACATTAGTATGCGTTTGGATTTCATATTGTGTGTAAACACGAGTATGTAACTGTTTAATAGAGAGTTGATGTACGTACAGTATTTGTGTTAGACTACGATGGGGCTACAGCGGCGGCCCTGTATTTTGTGCTTACAACCGTTTGGGATAGATACAGAGATAATAATGGTATATATTCACGCCAAATACGCGAACCCACGTACTCACAGGGTATAAAGGTGTGTTGCTTGTAACGAGATTCAAGGGACCGGACAAATGTGCTCGTTAAAACCGGATGCTCGCTACATCCGAGTTGTCGACTCGCAAGCCTAAATTTTTATACTGTGATTATTGAACACACAACAAAAAAAGTCTACTATAGAAGAGACTTTGAAGAGGTTTTCCACAATAACATTTTGACACGTTTCAAATTTTACGCTTAAAAATGAAATTAAGACTTTAAACATTTTTTAGACGCTAACATTCTTTGCTGAATATTGGCATATAGTGCATTCGCGAAATATAGTAAAAGTAACTGTGTAGTAAAAACTTACCAAAAATCAGCCGGCTATCTGGCAAAAAAAAAACGCAAAACTTTCCATGCCACATGTGTAATATTTATTTTTAAATTACAAGAAAATTCACTCAAATTTATTTGCCTTTTTGATATTCATTCTAAATGTAATCGTCAAAATTATATTTCGCGCACAGAATTTAATTAACCTTAAAAAAGTAATCTATTTTTGTTTGTTTAGTAATTTTGTATCTGTATATATCAAAACAGTTTTGTAATTTCTTCCATGTAAATATTCCACGAATTCATCACTTAGATTATTAGTTTCACTAAGTTTAGAACTTAACCCGTAAACAAGCCTGTGATAAAATCTTCGTTACAACCAAGTCTCTAATGCGTTCCTACTCGTTAAAAGCGAGTTTAATTATCATTACTAAGATACAACACCAAACAAATCTCGTACTTTTGCTCGTTACATTCGAGTTCTCGTTATAACCGAGCTCGTTATTCGCGAGTTTCGCTGTACTTTTATTGTGTTACTTCAAACAACTGAGTAAAAAAGTTAAAATGTATCGTTTAAAAGATCACAAATATTAAGCACAAAATACCGTAAAATTACGAAAAAAATTCTTCGCTTTGTCTTTGAAATCTCCTCATTTTATTGTTCCCAAAAATAAAGATATCAACCAAGATTTTTTTGTTTCAGGTAAGTCAATACAAGACTGTACGCAGGAGTTTGTCATTAGCAGTAGGAATACCATGGGGTGAGTATCCACGTTGTCTGGTATTGGTGGCTTGTTACTACTAATATAGCAGATTGTTATTCCCAGGGGTTAATTTCAGGGGGAACGCGCTGGTACGGCGTTCTGGAACCTCTTGGATCCAAAAATAAATTATCGAAAAAATATATGAAAAGTAAAACCTAATTATTACAAAAATGTACTATTACTTTTTAAATTGTTCCCCCTTATCAGCCCCATTACAAAATTAAACATTTGTCGAAATCGAACACCACCACTAATCTTTATCTTAACTACTATCGTTCAAAAAATGTCCCAATAACCTATGGAGAAAATAAAACGAAAAAACTTGCTTCAAAATTAAAACTACATGAAAGGCAACTGATTGTGAGCTTCCGAGAATATGTGCATTCCAGAATTTTTTCGGAGAGGCCTTCTATCTTGAAATATGCTACTAAATCAATAGCAAAAACTTAAAGTGAATGTGGGAGGGCTGTTTTCTGGCCATCATACAGCATTGGACACACAGATTAAGGACAGGTCAAGAAACAAACAATATGACGACACGATAATGAAACTATGGAAACTTTTTTAAAATGTCCGAACCACCGAAACCATCACTTTGGGACTCATGAGTCACTCCATCATGAGTGACATGTTTTCGATTGTCGTGCGGCTAACCTGACGATGAAGCTCTTTAGAAATATCAGTAAACTTTATTACCATTTTAGGTACAAGTTTATTCGTATGTTACATATTTTATAAAGTTTAAAAAATGTAGACCTCCTTTGTAATAACCTGATGTAAACGTATACGGTAATATAAAATGTAAGTATGTTTGTGTGTGTACAACTTTTGAATTGATGCGTTCCGGCACCTATAATTTTGGAAATCAACCACTGGTTATTCCACATTTTACGGTGCAGTTCCTCAGTTTTGGATCACTCTGTTGCTTATTTTACAGGACTTATTACAATAAGCGCACAACATAATTTCCTTATTAAACACATTTCTTAGCTTTCAGTTCTTCGTAATACTGTTTATCTTTCCAAAGGCAACCGACTTTGATCTTATTCGATTCACAATTTCTAGTGATTAATTACATAACGAATAACAGTTATGAAAATAGATGTTAAATTTGTAAGTTAACGTATATAACATTTAATACGTCTAAATGAAAATTTTAATACTTAATGTGTGCAGATATAAGCGCGCGCGCGCGTGCGTGCGTGTGTGTGTGTGTGTGTGTGTGTGTGTGTGTGTGGCGAAAAGTGCATACTTAAAATCTCGTTAATAACAGCCGGGACTCATTATGTCTTTCAAAAGCGATATACGAGGGCCAGTTGAAAACTTCGCGGAGCGACCTCTGTAGCTTAGCGGTAAAACTAAAAATTTTCGTGTACTCCAAGATTTTATGTAAACTCCTGTTAATTTCCAAATCTATCTTTCAATTTATTCATTGTTTAGAAGCTGTTCGAAAGTGACGTGTCATGCGTGTTTTGAAAAACGAACAAAATCAAACATTGTGGTGTGATTCTTTGCTAAAAATTGTTTAGTGCCAACGGAAATTCAGAATGAAATTGTAAATGTATCAGGAAATGCTGCGCCTTCAAAACCAACGATTTGTAAGTAGGTACTTGAGTTTAAACGTGGTCGTACGAGCATTGAAGATGATCCCCCCCCCCCCCCCGACGCCCAAAAAGTGCAACAACTTCAGATGCGGCAGCCTTCGTGCACAACGCTTTTTCACACCAAGATCTTTGGTATGTTGCACACGCTCATAGGAGATGCCTATGATTTCAGCTACGTCATCCATTCCTCAATCTGCGGTCTTCCAACACCTTATGAAATTTTTTTTTCAATAATGTCAATTTTTGTTGCACTTTTTGGACGTCCACCTCGAGTGTGCCCCACTTACCGTTGTTTCTGAAGGCGCAGCATCTCCTAACATACCTAACATATTTACAATTTCGTTTTTATTTTTCATTGGCGCTAAAACGTTTTTAACAGAGAATTCATCACAACACGATGTTTGATTTTGTGCATTTTAAAAACACGCATGACAGTAAAATTTCAACTCCTTTATTTTAGGCGATTAAATTACGGCTGGTGGCGCCTCTCGCATCCGAGCTTCCACTGGCGCCGGTCTAAACAGTCCTGTTCTGTAAGTCCTCTTGCATTCATTGCGTCTTCGATGTCCATTTTCCATAAATGTTTAGGTTTTCCTTTTTTTCTTCTAGAGGGTGGAGTCCATTCCCATATCTTCCTTGGCCAGCTCTCATCCGACATTCTTTTTAGGTGTCCGAACCAATTCAGTCTTCTTGCTTCTATTGTTTCTATAATGTCAAGGTCGATTCCCATCGCTTGTCTTATCTCTACATTTCTCACTCTATCTAGTCTTGTTAGTCTACAGCACCTCCGCCAGTAATCCATCTCCATTATGGAGATCCATCTCTCTTATTATGGATTTATTTCTTTTAATAATTAAACAGCTGGTAAAAAGTGAATTAATTGAGATATATATCTGGAAATTAACAGGCGTTCACGCGAAATATACGTCTTGCAGCACACGAAAGATTTTAGTTCTACCACTGAGCTATAGATGTCGCTCCGCGAACTTTTCAACTGACCCTCGTATTTACCGCCTGAAACTAATAACGTGCAACTATCGTTTTACTATGTAAACGAACGCGGTGTAGTATGGTATCAGTGCATCATGTTTCAACATTCTGATTGCACAACTATAATGAGCTTTAGTTCGCTTGATAACTATAATGAGTGTGTGGTCAATTACCACTATTCATTCGGTGTGTGTGTGTGTGTGTGTGTGTGTGTGTGTGTGTGTGTGTGAAGAGGGGGGGGACGTGCTAAGCTGTCATCATTATACCACACAATAGCCAATTGTATTAGATTTAGTTCGCTCATTTATAATATCTTGCAAACCGTTTACGGGGAGAATTTATAATTTCTAAGATCCAGTAACTCGCGATGACAGAGAAGGTCGTGTGGAGATTATTGAGAATTCCAGACGATTGAGAGAGAGAGAGAGAGAGAGAGAGAGAGAGAGAGAGAGAGAGAGAGAGAGAGAGAGAGAGAGAGGATAGCTGAGTAACGAGCTAGTGAACGATTCAGTGGTTGGTTGTCCAATTGATTGCAGCAACGTCGTCCCACCAACCCCTAGAGCGTACCCCTAGCTTAATGGAACCACGCTGCTGACTGGGTAGGTCAGTTAGGGGTCGATCAAACAAACCATTGTACTCCTTTGAGACAATCAGTTTGCGCAAAGTAAAAGTTCAATCAATCGCCTCGACCCCTCCCCCCCGTCGTTATTCCCTGTCGACACTATTTACAACAGCTGAAGTTATTATTATTATAATGATAATAGTAATAGTTCCCGATAATCCCAACCCCGATTGGAAGGTCCTATTGTACTGGGAACAACGTTTTGCACGCCTCCGAAACTAGTATCCAAAGCAAATCGCTCGGAAAATGTCTTGTTAATCTGCTTGCGTGCGCCCTGGCCGCCTTCCTCCCTTTCTGCGTGTTTCTGTCTGTCTGTTTATCCTTCTCTCTTTTTCTCTTCCTGACTCTCGGCTACACACGTTAAAAACGTCTCTGTGGTAGTTTGTTCTTTTTTGTGTATTGTATTGATTGATTAAATCCTCCCTTCCGATGGCGTCCTCTCTTTCTCTCCCCCTTTTATTTCGTAATAATTCTCGTGCCTGTTTCAATTCTCCATTAATCCGCCACCGTCAAGGGAATTTTCAATTATCTTGCGCGCCGTGTAAAATAGGGCCGACAATGCGTCGCTTCGCAGCCGACAATTTTTCACTTTATACTAACAATATCGTTTCCACGTCCACGTCGTCGTTCACCGTTGCGGGTTCGTAGTCGTGTAACGGCAAGTCGCAGCCTGTCAATACAGTCAACGCTATACCAGATATTTTTTAGGAACTTGTTAGAGTCAAATTTATTTTAAATTTGTAACGGGGGCCGGACTGAACAGCGATCATGGAACAAGGTTCCAGAGCGTCATGGGTTTGGATAATTTCTCGCAACGTCGAGCTTGATTCTGAAGTTACCAAGTCCTAATGGGTAACCGACCATTTCAGCTGGAAAGTTAAAGATGGTCTACGAGTAGAGCTAGTCACAACGACCTACTGCTAAACTAATGTAGCCCTAACTACACTGACCCTAAACTGTGCGAATGATATACTGTAAGAGGCATTGGCATAATGCTACAACCGTGACCTTTAAGATATTACATTTGTTGCCTGTATCCTTTTCTTCAATTCACTCGTGCTTTGTCTGCTACCTAAATAATTGCATATGTTTAATTGTTCAACATTTACGTTTCCAATCGTAAGCCCAGTTGCCACGTGTTTATTGTTAATTACACTAGATTAATTATTTTGGTGTTCAGGACTAAATTCGTATGATTACCATACAAGCTATTATAGAAATTATTGTAGTGTATAAAGACAAAGTCATAATTAGGGCCTATTATGTTACTTTCAGTTATTACTCATATTTTAATTAGTTCTTAATAGCTATTGCAGTGTATCAAAACTAGTAAACCAGAATGTTTTAAACAGCTGTCATATACACAGAGGTAATGTTAGATAACTAATTTTTATGTATTATTTAATTTAGTGGTAGGGGAAGTAAAGATTTGTGTCTTTCAGAGCACAATCATTGTTAGACGCTTTAGTATTAGATTTGTTTACAGATGTGTAGGAGACATTTAAATGATTTCCAGCTGAGAGCCACCGCCCCCTACCCCCCGATTTTCCAGCAGGTTAGCGTTGTGTTGTTAGTGTTGAATGAATGGCCATTGTGCGAGCTGCAGTGTCTCCATTTGAATTACAATTGAAATCTCCCGACCGCTGGTTGACAAATTTCTGTGTGACACAATACAAGAGTCGCAGACCCGGTCCCGTTCATTCACTCCTGCGCTGCGTGTAGGTTTAGTGCAGGGGTGTCAGGGGGATGAGGGTTGATTTTCATAAAAATCGCAGTCTTTCCGTAATTTTGTTGTAATATGACGTCATTTCTCGCTCAGCGTGTATTTTTGATTGCAGAGTATTAACGGGAAAAAAGGTTTAGCTAAATAAATTCATATAATTATCACTTTTTCACTGCCGAAGTTTAGGCCGTAGACCGTTGTTCTTTCCTCAGCCTGACTTATTCCAGATGTTATTGGAAAACTAGCTGTTACCCGCGGCTTCGCACACGAATATTTGACTTTTAATAAGTATTTTAATATAATTTTTATTGTCTATGTTTATATGATGTTCTGTCAGCTCGTATAACAATTTTGTACTCATTAGTCAAATTCTCTCAAAGCTGTTTTCAACACTTGTACTATTTTAACTTGTACTAAATTCGTATTATGTTAGTGCAACAGCCTTTGGAGATTTAAAAGTACCCGTTTATAAAGCCTTTGGAGACATTTATAAAGTATCTGTTCAATCAAAAACGCAAAATTCTTTAAGTGTTACTGGATTAGAAGCATTGTATAACACATTAAACGGTGTTTTCCTCAACCATGGCTTTTATTCATTTCAGCAGTAAACTGAAAACCAAAAACCGTTCTCACCTAACCTCACAAACGAAAACCACGTATTTTCGCTTTGCATTAAGCAATAGGACAATTTACAGTTGGTACACTTCTTCTTTTCCACATCGTAATATATCGATACAATCGCATACTATATAAAACATCGAAAATGTACTGCCATAATGGATAGATGTACAGTTCCGATGCCGCTAAATAGCTGTTGTTTATTTACTTGTTGCTATGTTAATTAATTCTGGCCTCCATGGTGTTATTGACATCTTTAGTAGTAGTATTTATTATTTTTCATTACTTATTCAATGCATCGTCAGAAATACGTATAAACATAAATTTTATAATCGTTTAAGAAAATTACAAAATATATAGAGCCTATCTGTATACAAAATTACAAAATATATCGATACAATCGCATATTAAAAATATTAAAAACTGCAGGAACGGATAAAGGTACAGTTCCGATGCCGCTAAATATTATTTATTTACTTGTTACTATGGTAATTAATTCTGGTCTCCATGGTATTGTTGACATCTTTATACGCGTCAACGAAAAGGCATAATTCAAAGGGCCTAAATCGTGCGAACGGGGCAAAATATCAAATTCCAAGTTAGACAGTGTTTTTCGCCTTGTGTCAAAGGTTACCTGTGCAAAATTTGATGGCAATCGGTGTAACGGTGTGGATTTATATTCAGTACACATAAATCCTCAGACTTTAAGTTTTATATATGTAGATTCTTTCAGAGAGTAAGGGTATGATAGGATCCGTTGAGACAATCCGAATGAATGAGTACGTCTACAGGCCAGGTACCGTGCCCCTTGTTCTTTGCTTTAACTTCATGTAGTCCGAAGTAAGGCAAGTCCCAGGAGAGTAGTCAGCTGTTCAGTATTTGGTTGACGTCTGTATACCTTTCAGACTCTATGTACAGAACATTATACATGCCCATTTGGTATTGGAAAACCGTGACTGCAAGCGCTTCACCTTATAATAGCGTTTGTAAATCATCGCTTGTTACTCTGACTTGGAAATCTTAAATTTTCTATTGTAGTGTATTTATTGTTCATAGCCTAAAGGTACCATACATATGATTTGCAACAAAGTTTTAATTACTCACATTCTTAAACACGATCGATTTCGGTCATAGACCAAATCATAGACATAAACCAAAAATGAATTCGTAGACATTGATTAATGAACGTGATACTTACGTCGGTGTCCAAAGTTTCTCGAGAACTGATTTTGTTACAAAGTGTTTATGTTTACATTCAGTTCTATATCAGCTGATTACTGTATGTTGATTTTCATTTTTCCGCAATATTTCAAATGTGATACGATTTTTGAAGTCCGTCATGATGTTCAATAGATTTTCGTGGGCCTCTTCTTTTCGGTGTTTGTATATTATTCGGTATTGTTCATATATTGTAGCACAACGAAGTTTTTACCTCATTTTACAAAATAAGATCATATAGGAAAAAAAGGGAAGAAGTCATCTGGAAGGAGTAATATCAACTTAAATAAAAGTAGCAGAGAAAAGTAATTACAATCATCAATAAAAGAAGTTAACAGAACTAAACAAATCGATTCAAAGAATTTATATATAGTCAATTTATAGCCAAAAGGTGTTAAAAAACAAATAGTAGGAATATCATGTCAATAAAATAATTAGTAGACCCAGTAAGATACGGAGTAGTGAGGAGTAACAGCCCAGAATAAATAAATTAAAATGACAGTCTTCAAGATATGAAGTAGTAAGGAGTAACAACCCATAACCAATGAATTGAATTGGAATAATAGCAAAATACCTAAAAACCCTATTGTAAAGACATAAACCTCTATAGCAGCAAACCACATAAATGAAAGAACTTAAACCATATTAGCTATACCAATTTAGAACCAAAACTAATAAAATAAGAGAATCCAATACAAATAATCAGAATAATGTAAACTTAATTATAATTAAAATAATTGTGATTAAGGGGAACACCCCAAACCAGTTTAAAAAAAAAGACAACAAAAAGACAATTCTCAATATAAAGTTTTAATGTGTTTATTTATATAATTATTTTGTGTTATTATTTTTGTGTATACTAGGAAATACTAGATGTTAGTATATAAGAATTTATTGTATTTGAACCATGTTAATTAATGTTGTATTTTTGTAAAGTAAGGAAAGGCAAAATAATAATTCAAACGACCCATAAATAGTACATCAAAAAATATAAAACTAATAAGATGAATTTATAATAACATTGCTAGTAAAATTGAAAATTGATTACCAAGACAAATTCAACTTTGACCATATAAACTAAATCAGAGAATATAAATTTATAGAACCTAGATTAAATTGATATAAATTATCATCTTCAGAATACAAATATTTTATCCTAATGATAACAACGACATATAATAGTGATTAAAGGAATCAACAAGTAAAATTGACTTAAATGGTGATTGCACAAGAGAAGGCCTAACAGCAGTAAGCCACCACTAGTAAAATGCAAATAACTAGTTAAATATTTAAAATAATAGCCAGACATAAAAGGTAAATTACCAGGGTTTAATTAGTAATCAAGTGTGAGTAAAATTGTAACATAAAACCTATTGGAAACCATTTACTAGGTATTTATGTGAATCAAAATAAGGCCTATAGATAAATTTCAAATAATGTAATTCTGAAGCTTAATTCAAACCAAACCAGATCAAATTTAGTATTAACTTGTGTAAAATAAAAACAGGAATATTGTTCTATAATTAGAATTACATAAAAGTACTAAACAAATAATTTATAGCCAATTAAATGTAAAATATGACAGTTTTTTCAATAAGATTGAATTATTTGATAGGAACAGCTGATTCATAAACAATGAGAAATGATACCAAAATCTTATGAAATTTTATATATGAAGGAACAAATATCAGTTAGTTGATTGTTAAAAGCCAAACGAGACAGACGTGTCAGAATACTTCTTAGAGAAATATGAACGGAAATTTTTAACTAACACAACCAAGATATCGTATGAATTTATAGAAAGATAAATTGAAGTAAAGAATACTATAATATCAGTCACTGAACCCTTAAACTAAATCAAATAATACTAAATTAATGCCACTACATATAGACACGACTAAAGAACCAAATTGAACTCAGATAACCAGACACCGAGTGAAGGGAACCTTTTTGACATAACACTACTATTACCGAACCAAAATCCAGTGGGTGAATACAACTACACTCTACAGCTTGTGGATATTCCAAGAACAACGTCACTGAAGAGGAATTAACTAACGGAGATGTTTATTTGAAGGAAAATCTCGTAGATGAATTCACATCGCAGATCAACTCATTAAGGAAGCCATCTTGATTCCATTCGAAGAGGCTGATGGGAGCGTGACGAGTGACGTCAGAGAAACCATCTGTATCGTAATATTAATATTTTATATACATTATACTTTATTATTTTGTCTGTTTAATGAATAAGTTTTTAATAATTTGTAAGTATTGAATTCTCTTGCCTTTCCTGACTATTTCTACAGTTAAAAGAACCCTTATACTATTGAATATTTATTTATATGTAATAATCGAACTGGAACTTAATCTCGGATCAGACTCGAGCCAGTCGCGGCAATTCAAGCCATTACTTTGAAACTAATAAACTTAATTATTGTTTCAACGTTGTTTTATTGATGATTATTTGAGTCATAAATTAAATTACATTAATTATTAAATATTAACGTTAACTTCTGAAGGAAAGGAACGAGCAGAAGAAGAGGTACAGATACTGAATCGGCCGCTACATGCAATCGGTTTGGCCACGATAATCCATTTAACGTGAAGAAACAAATAATTCTTCATCAGAGCTAACACAGTTATTAAACAGTATTTTTTATTAATTGAACATAAACAATTAAAAACAATTACACCAATTAAAATTAATTAAATACATAATTAAATATAATAGAAAAATTAAACTCCATAATAAAATTTTATTTTTATTAATTATTTGTAATTAACATTTGTTTTATTACAATATATTAGATATTATTTCATCACTGCATGTTTCCAATACGGTTAAATGTTGCTGTATTGGACCATATTCACAAGTCTGTTGTTGTATGTGTTTGGCTACTGTTAATTCGGATTTGAATGTTGGGAATGTTTGTAGTGTTCAATATATCTGTGTTTAAAGGATCTTGAAGTGAATCCTATGTATTTTTTGTTGCGCCGCACATTATATTCCGTCGAGTTAGCAGGATGATTGGTATTGGTAAACTCCAGCTTTTTCATAAATGTTCCCTTTTTTGCATTGCTTATTTTCAGATTGTTGTAGATGTCATTGTTTGTTCTGAACGCTAATTGATAGTCGTATTTTGCAAATGTTCTAGCTAATTTTTGAGAGTTGTCAATGTAATGTGCAGGTATATAGGTTTTCTTCGTCTTGATTGATATCTTATTTGTTTTTGATTTATTTCTTTTTTGCTTTTCAATGATTTTATCGATCATTTGAGGCTGATATCCACTGCTTTGAGCTATTTGCTTTATGATGTGTATCTCTTTTTCATACTGTTTCTTGCATAGAGGATATGTGAGGGCTCGACATACCATGCTGTTGTATGCAGAAATTTTGTATGAGTAGGGATGGTTACGATAGAAAATTAAATTTATAGGTACCATTAGTAAACAATAAGTGTGTGTATATTATAAATACATCACATTATCAATAGTTGTGGAAATCTTGTCACTCTCGTATACCGCCCGATGAAACTTCCTCACCTCGCTCAGTATCCAGGGTTCTGAGGTATACAGTAGTACGTTTCCAGTCGGACTTGCCTCTACTTAATGGATTTTCGGGAATTTTTTTTTTTAGGTTTTTGTGAAATTCGTTTAAATTTGTCAAGTTTTCTAGCAAATTCGGCTTGTTTATAAGCAAGGACAGACTAGTTGAACTGCCTTTCCTGTACTAGCTCTTTACTTAGAACTACTCAAATAAATTTTAAAATATTAAATTTAAGATAAACGTATGAAGAAACACAAAAAATATTTTGGTAACGGAAAGCGGAATCTAGTTAACATGGCCTAATCCTGGACTGGAGAGGAACCAAGAGGAAGACGATTATGGAACTTCATGTGTCGTGCTTTTAAAATTAAACAAAAAATTTAATTCCAGTTAACATAAATTTTCTTCTGTACATATTTCATTTAATTCTGTTTACTTTAAATACTTGTTTAACGGTTCGTCCGGCTGCTATCACATACAACAGTCAGTGTCATTTCCTACCAACGTTCAGTCGCGTTAGGTGAAACCATTATCAAGTTGTTGCTGAACCAAATTTTAGGTCAATACGTAAACGGAATGCGTCTTCAGGATTGAACATTTATAGCTCAATTATGATTAATACTTTGCGACTGATCGTTACCAGTGGAAAACAAAATACAAGACACCAATTAAGTCACTAATCACCAGCTTTAATGATCACAATTAAACAGTTTGTAATCAGCAAGATAGTGTTTTACAACAAATCAAATAAAAATTGTTCACACGCAATAAAAAATGTCAACTAATAGATAAAACACCTAACACTTCGGCACAGTACTTCAAACTACACTACAATAAGTCGCCACTTAAACGCACTGTGTAATTGCCCGACAATAACTGAACTAAGCGTCGCTGAAGTCGTCTTGTATTTATACCCCGCTGAAATTTCAGAATTTTCTATAATATGCGTGTACTAGAAAACACTAGAACGTAATTGATTGCGGCCTTGAACATAGCGTGCGCGGACCGGTATGATCTGGAAAAGTCTCGTTGCGGACGCGTGACAAGTGTAACGTAATTGTCTTTCATCTCAAAGTAGCAGCAATACGTACGTGCACACACATTATAGCTCGTCTCCGCTGGAATAGCCGAGAAACACGTAGCATGTTCTGTAATATTGTAACAATACTGTTTTACAATTATTACAAGTAATCAGTAACAACAATTGTCAGTGATGTATAAAATGTATAAATTTTACAGGTACTGAAATCAATCAATAGAAAACAAAGAGATTCAATGCGAAAATACGTTACACGTAATAACTGACGGACGGTACAGAGAGAGAGAGGGGAGAGACGTTGCAGTGCTGTCAGTAGTACAACAGTGATTTCACAGTGATTGCCCCGGTAAATTACTAGTGTTGTCGCAAACCCTGGCCGGCGTTGGCTTAAGCTGTGCCAATTAAGTAAATGTACTGCACCCGACAGTAACAATATTGTTGTACCTCTAACGCACCAACCAAATAATGCACTCGGTAACAAATATTCATTATTTATGGGAAAACATTCACGTACTTCTGAACATGTTTAATGCCACGATAGAGAAGTTGATGAAAGCCGTAGAAATGATTGAGTATAAGTATAGGGGAAGTAAAGGCAACACGAATAAGTGGCCTACAAGAACGAAAGTTTAGGATTTAGGACCAACCAAGTGGCTTTGTTAATCTTGTTATTTGAATTAGCAGTGTCCGTAACTCCAACTACGTCGTGCTTATTTGCTAAACTGCTAATACGGTCGTAGTTTAGGATTTGAAAATGGTGGAAACACTGAAAGGCCTCGTCCAAAACATGACACTTAGCAGTTGAGCAAATAAGCACGACGAAGCTGAAGGAACAAGTGGCTTTAAGTATGTCGCCGACATTGTTTCAACCACTCTCGAGACCGAAGAGGACGGCGATGCCTACACGAGTACAGATGGCAAAAACTACAGCCACTGTGGATTTCGAAGAATATCACAATATTACAACCACCGTAAACTAAATTTAAAATATTTGAAACTGATGTTAAGACTGATGGGGGTTTTGTTATAGAACAAAGTCCTTGTCAAACGCTCAGAAGGATCTTAACACACGCTGGCCATAAATATTTTATGTGAAAGATTAATGGCATCAAAGTGATAAAAAGTAAATAAATGTTGCAAATAAAGCGAACAAATTATGAGTTGATGAGATATAACTTAAGATAAGAAGAGAACAGTATAAGCGAGCACGCATTATAATAGGAAAGCTGAGGAACCAAACGGTGGTAAAGGCGGTGAAGAAGCAGGGCGAAGACCTTATAACGGAAAATTTGATCAATTGATAATTTTACTAAATAAACTATGCTGAAAGCAAAAAGAAGGGTGTGTTTTAGAAAGCGGGGAGGTATTGAGACGCCAGAACCGTAAGGCGGCAATAGTTGAAAGAAAATTAACTTGTAAAAGTCTGTAGAGTAAAGCGATAAATTAATAACGCCGGCGCTGGGGCTGACGAAAATAATGAATATACTTTTATGTTAAGTCACGTTTTGGGACACCACTGTCATAAAATGTATTATTTGCTCAGATAGTAAGGGTGTTTGCCAAACGTTGTAAACTTAAGTGCATATAACAATAGGTACCGTTAGACGAGAGAGAGCGTTGTGTGACAGAGATAACGATAGACGCTAGTTTTTTAAGCACGTGGAACACGGAAAAACGTTGGGCGAATCAGAAAAAGCGTTATATGTTGCGCGGGAGGTTTTAGTTAAGCAGATTGGGCGAATTTCTATTTAGCGGTAGTTTAAACCTATAGGAACGTTTTGCTGTAGATCATAGGTAAGGGAGACTTGAGGCAAGTATATATTATGAACTTGGAGAGAAATAAAGTTAGTCTTCTTTATATCGGCGGAATTATACGAAGAGACTCGCGTACGCTGTTTTGCGTCAGTTATATATTTTAATAAGTACGGTAAAGAATAAGTAAATTCGCAGAAGTAACAGAGTACGGGAACGTGATAATTACTAATACTAAAATTAGAAAGTTGCATAAATCGTAATAAAATTGACAATCGTCAAAGATTGGATGATCGGAGTTATAATAAACAAGAAGAAGTAATAATATATATGAAGTTCTATTAATTCAATACATTGTGGTAAATCGCGGAAAAAGGCGAGTGAGTTCGGAGTAAAGTTACGACGGTGTGAATTAGTCGAGCCACACGCGACGCGAACTGAGTTAAATGCACTTAAGGTCAATTCAGTAATCTTTGTGTCCAGAGTGTATAATTATACGACATAGTTATAGGTATAATCCATATGTCAGTGTAGTGCACCTGAGATAAAGTGAATTGTGCAGTTTTAACCAGGATTGACACACGACGACTGCTGCTGACGACTCACCGATCTACAACAGCTTCAGGACCACACACTTTGGAAGGAATCTTACGCAAGTAACGAATAATGAACATTTAATTCTATGTTGTTGACAAATATTTTTGTTGTATTCAATATAGTGACTCAATCTGTCAGAAAAGGACTCATAGCTATTTAATAATATTCAATTTGTAAGATAAAACGATTCAAGTCATATAAAGAAATTTTGTAATGTATAAATGCAAATTGTTCATTAAAAGTTGATTAACATACTTTAATTTGTGTTTATTATTACTGGCGCCCTGAGGTATAATCAAGAGTCGGTACACTGGAATAAGTACTATAGACTATTATATAAATTATTAATATCATATTTGATCAAGGTAGTTTGTACAATTTGGTGTATTTTTTAACATTAAGGTAATAGTTCATGGATATACAGGGTGTTCACAAATGGTCGTCCAATATTTCGGTAACGTGTTCCTTACATAATTACAAGAAAAAAAAGTTCCTGTAAACATAGGTGCAAAGCGAGTTATGATGGAAAATGTCACTGTGAGTCTACCATCAAAGTGCAAAAATAATAATTGGCAAATAGTTTTATTTGTAAATACAAGCAAACAAATAATCATAACTCGGTTGTTTGAGATCGCATTGTAACAAATAAGGTGTCATTTTGTTCATGAAGTAATCCTTAAGATTTTGTCTAATGGAACATTATTCCATAAAACTAATAGTTTGTGAGATATGAATTATTTAAAAATGAAAACAGCCGCCATTTTGAAATTTATGAATGTAAAATTTTCAAAAAATTTCATTTTGTAGATTACGTTACTGGGGTAGCACGTACCAGATTTCATTAGACTATCTCACTCCATTCTCGAGGAATAAAATTTTCCTTAAAAATAACAAAATGGCGGGCAGATGGAAAACTATACGTTCTTGGACCTACGTTTACAGGAACTTTTTTCTTGTAATTATGTAAGGAACACGTTACCGAAATATTGGACGACCATTTGTGAACATCCTGTAGATTGAAACGTATTTTTCATAGAGATTGCTATGAGAAACTGTCTGTAATATTGACTCTCATCAAACACTTCATTAACACTTGGTGTAAGCATGCGAATCCGGTAATCTGTAGATTGAAATTTACGGAAACTGGCCCCCCGACACTTTATCAATAGAGTACGGTAATCGAGATGCAGTTGTTAACTCTCCTGGTATTTCCTTAATCATATTATCGGTTCCGTATTTTTTGTTTTGTTTTTTTGTCAAGTCATTAAGAATATAACGCATTTAATGACGAAGTTTTAAGAACATCGATTAATAAATTTAATTAATTTTTATTGGCATGTCACTAATTTAAAAATTGACATGTCCCTTTAATAAATCTGCTACCGAATGTTTTAACATCCGAACACCACTGTATAACAACAGGTGTCCAATAGAACATTTCCCTATGTGCCGTCTAACAGATCTGTATATATAATTTTAAAATGGCGAGCAACTGGTTCATGTTTCTAGAAGTTATGATGCTGTAACTTATATTGCTATCCCATTATGTATTTGCTCGGTTTTTTTATTGAAGTGGTAGAAATTAATATTGTACAGCTAAAATAATTAGACATGAAACGACTGTCTGTTGCGCTGTGTCAAAAGATCTCATTGCGCATGCGTAGCTTTAACTCGTTGTTTTCGGGCCAATTATTTTGTGTTCAGAACAGCGACATGGATGGTGTATCACATGGTTGGTCACCTTACACCCCACATCCTGCACTGCCTTCTCTGTCCACACTACAATCTGCGTGAGTCGTTTCGTGTCTATTTCATCCGTACCTGAAGAATACAAATACAAAATTCGACATCATCTATCGAATTATAAAATCGTTGGGAAAACGTTTACAGCTGAATACGATTTTCTGTTAAAATGATTTATCCATTTTACTCATCATAACTTCATACTTTTACTTGATGAAAATAGTTTCCTCATAATTATAAAAAAACTGAATGAGATAACATTATAACGTTCAAGCTTCCATGGCCGGTATTATTATTATTATTATTATTATAACAAACTGCCGAGCTATTGAGCCGTGGTCCATGTCTAGAAACTCCAGATGTTTCAGCTCCACTTCTGGGAATCATTCTCAATATCAATTGTCCGCAGAATCGATCGTGGTTCTGTCTGCGTGTATGTAACCTTGTAGCTTTATGCATTTTCTCTGAGCATCAGAGAAAAAATTTAGTAACCGTTAAAAAACAAAATGAATAATTAAAATTATACATATGTACTGGTATATAAATAAATATTCATTATAAAAATTAAATATAAAATAATATGAATGTTAAAATAAAAATGTTATTTATACAAAATGAATTTTGTTTTTATATTTGTAGTGTTTAATAAATATTCAAACACTGTAATTCAAAATCCATCATTTGAATTCAAACCATCGTACTTAAGTCTCTGTTCAGAGGTCTGAAAGTTTCTGTGATTATTATTTTTTTGTTTTACATCGATTGAAGCCTAACGTTTACCGTTACAGTAATCTGATTAATGTGTCGTGGGCCGTAGCATCGAGACCCTCATCCCACTCCCCCCCAGCGGCACTACTATCTACAAGTTTTACATTCAATTTGCTTAACAAAGAAGAACCTGATGTAATACTACTACGCATATATTCGTATTTTCATAACTTTGCATTTATTCACAAGCTTTTGTGAGATTATCATTAAAGTTTAGCTTTTAGTTACCACGGTAATCTTGTTTCACGCAGCAGAGAAAGTGCTCTCTCGCGTAATGTAATTCTGCCGCTTCCCTCCTTTCTCTTTCTCTTTGTACGTGGAAGAGGCTATACATACGCGTAGTTATCTGTAATCCAGTTTTTGCGTGGTTCAACAATAATCCTGAGATGAAAATATTCCACTTGTTGAACACGGTCGTGTCTCATCCCCCCCCTCTCTCTCTCTCTCTCTCTCTCTCTCTCTCTCTCTCTCTCTCTTTCTTTCTTTCTTTCTCTCTGCCCTAGGCAAGGAAGTGCTAAACGAAGTTCATAAAGACTTTAACGTTTCAGTATTCAGTAAATATCGTTGGCGATAGTGACAGAGGTGTTATATCCCATACCTAACCATAACTGCAACTATTGGCTAGGTGTTTTAAAGGTCGCATCAACAAGCTGTGGTTATGGGGAGAATTATCAGACACTGGTATAAGTCACTGAGAAACAGTTGTACAATAAAATTTTGTACATCATGACAAGTTACTCAAAAGCTTAGATGTTGAAATCCTGAGTAGGTCGTCGAAAGCATGACCCCCTCAGTCAGAATTATCACACATTAAAAAAAAAAAACGAGGAAAGAGGATGAGAAAAGATTAGAAGCATTTGAGACGTGGGTTTGGCGAGCAATGGAAAAAGTGATGTGGGTTGATAAAGTAAGGAATGATAAAGGTCTAAGAAGAATAGGGGAAGAGAGAATAATCCTGAAGTTAATAGAAAACAGGAAAAGGAATTGGTTAGGTCATCGTTTAAGAAAAGAGTGCTTGCCCACAATTGCCATGGAGGGTGTAATAGAAGGAGAAAAAAGAAGAGGGCGTAGAAGAGTGAAGTTAATAGGTAGCATTAAAATCAGAGGGTGTTACGAAGAAACGAAAAGACTGCCAAGCGATAGGACAGCTTGGAGAGCTTTTACCATTTGAAGACCTGCCTTAGGGCAGAACACCAAATAAAAATAATACAAAAACAAAATCCAAAACCTAACCTAACTTATACCTATAATAATTATAATACATATAAAAAATAAAAAATATTTATAAGAAGTAATGGAAGACCTCCATCTGTGTCATCAAAAGTATTTTATCGGTATTCAAGTAACGTAATCGTTGATATGTATTATATAACGGTCGTTTTCATTGTGGTTGTAAAATGGGAAGTCGATGTATACGCAATTTCCAGACACCGTCGTACAATCCATAGACCATCAAACATTCATAACGTTTATTAAATCACGAAAACCAACCTAACATCTAATTCAAGTTGTTCACAATAACCAACACACAATGTTTAAAGTTCGCAATAATATTCAGCTAATCGCTAAAGCTTTTAATGCGAAGATATTATCAAGTAATCAATTACAAAATCGTCTAGTTAGTATTTAAAGTGACTTAGCGCTGCCCTAAGTGCTACATACAGCCTTGGGATAATCAACTCGCTGCTTTGCTGTCTACCACATAGGTCTGCTATAGAACTGGCGGACGAAGGCGAGGTTTTTTGCGAGTTAAAACAAAACAAAACGTTGCGGAAAACAAGCAAAACAAAACAAAACGAGCATCGTTCCTACGGCATATAACGATTCTTCTACACGTCCTATCTTCTTTGGAAAATCGTAGAAGCACTCCACAGAATGAGCAGTAATAAACCTTTCACATCGAAGAAAGCGTACTCCTTTACTCTGTCCTCATTCCATGAATTACTCTGTTCCCAAGCCATGACGCGTAGTCCTGGCAAACCTGAGATTATTATTAAAAAATGACATATGACAAAACTATTTCCAATCACTATAATGGCTAATCGCAGACGAAATTGAATGGATTAATTAATCTCTGTCGGGATCAATAGGAGACGGTGTCGATGGGGAGTAGAAAATGGTTATTTATACATCGCATTCGAGATACGTGAGGGAGTTAACCCAGGGACGGGGATACTTTCTTTCCAATTATAACACTAACGTGAAGAGATAAGTGAATTGTCATGTGATTGTAAAATATTGTTTGTCGAGAGATTTATATCTCTGCCGACTAACAACGGATAAAAGCTTATCGCAATCAGTGCTTTGAATGCTATCGCGCGCGAAGTGTAATGTGCATTGTCCTGATCAGAGAGGGTTAGCGATTATTTGTTAAAGAGATGACAATGGAGGGTAGAACACGGGGGCAAAAGATCACGCATAACGTCGCCCTTTACAGGGGATATTAATTTCTTATATTATTCCCAATTCGATATTATGAAAGGAGGAAAGAGAATATTTGGAAATGTATACGCGCGTGAATATATTTTACGACCCAGTGTGCTCGTGTGTCTGTGCGAGCGGCGTTGCATTTAGTGGATTCTTTTCCTATTGTACGCGGTAAATAATGGGTTATTTCAAAGTGTAGTTATAGTATCAGGCTTTGTCTCTAGAGGACGTACACGAAATTTTATCTTCGTAATCTACCGCGCGCAAACACATAAAGTATTACCCCGTTAAGTACGATTTCAATATTTTATGTCAAAAATTCAGAACATTTCGGTACTGAGGCTGTGTAACAAAGGCTCTTTAAGTGTTACACGCATGCGGAGTAACGTATGTGCATACTAGAATTTGTTGTCGGAGATAAATACTGTATTCGTTTAAACCGTACAGAAATACTGCACGAACGAGACCATCAAAACCCCTTCCTTCCTTTTTATTTTTTTACGAAAGTCTGTGGATGCACTGAGTACACAGTACAGAGTACACGATATTCATCATCTTCATCATCATCATCATCTTCTTCTTCTTCTTCTTCTTCTTCTTCTTCTTCTTCTTCTTCTTCTTCTTCTTCTTCTTCTTCTTCTTCTTCTTCTTCTTCTTCTTCTTCTTCTTCAAAGATTAAACAATCTTTGTTCCGGTCTCAAATAGGCAAAGATTAGAGCTGGTCACTCCAGCGCTTCCTCGGACGTCTCACACCTCTCCGGCCCCTCGGCTTATAGTTCCATAGTTGTTTGAGGATGCGGCAGTCATCCATTCGGCAAAGATGTTCCCACCAATTCAGCCGATACTGGGCGATCCTGTTGAGTATACTCATAATATTCAGTTCCTGCCGTATGTCTGTGTTTCTTCGATGATCATGGAGAGTATACCCTGCCACGTGCCTGAGAAATCTCATCGCAACCGCTTGGATGCGACTGGTCTGGCCTTTCGTTAAATTCCATTTCTCAGGGCCGTAAAGAAGTGTTTGAAGAGCCATAACCTTGTAGAATTTTAGGCGTGTTTCTTTACTTGCTGACTTAAGGTTTCGCTTAATTGTCCCGCACATAAGGTTGAACTTATGCAACTTATCACAACGTCAGTACACAATATTGCTATTGCAAATATTTTTCTGTTCGGGGTTACAGTTTCTCCCAGTTAGGCGGAAATTTCAGATTAACAAAATCGAAGAAGTATGAAATGCAAACCCGTATAGATGATACTGTGACAGGAAATCGTGCACCATTCAACGTTGTAATGGATAAGGAATTGCTTCGAGAACATGAAGTACATTCTCTAACAGGAGCCCATTTGTAAAAGTAAAATTTCTTTCAAGATAAAGAAATACTAGCTTATTAAATACCTGAGCAATAGTGTTTCGCACACACAATGCAAAGTTTTTGTAGTGTATACAGTGTGGAAACATGGTAGGCCTATACAAAGATTTGACTTTTCGATACTAAAACCTCTTCAAAAAGTGTATACAGTAGAACCTCTATTAACCGAAACAAAGGGGGAAGGCGGTTTCGGATAACAAAAATGTCGGATAATAATTAAGACATAATTTATTAAAATGTGCTGTAAAATAACAGGAGGTAATATACAATACTTTCAAAAGATTTTAATAAAAATCAAACTATTTACATAAAGTCATTTTTCGACACTAGTTTTATTATTTTTTTTTTTATCGTTTATTTGCCTTCGCTTTTTCTTTTCACATCGCTTTCTTGCATCAATATCTCGCCATCGCTTCATCAGCAGAACGTCATTAGGCTTTGATTCTTCAGATCGTTCGAGGAACCGTATCTGAAAATATGAATACAACTCCGTGAGAAAAACGCGTATTTCATATAGCCTAATTTAATGCCCTAACCCAAAATAAAAACTCTTACCTCTAAGACATTGTAGATCTCGTCAGCGGTGTCATGGCTGCTGCTCTGCTCTGTCATCGTCTTCGTCGTCCCTTTGTTTCGTGAGCCATAAAAACACAGCCTTATGTACTTTCTTGTTTTGTGACACGTCTTCATTGTTTTCTTGTTTGGCATCTTCGAAGCATGCTCTTCGCACTTGTTTGTCATCTTGATCCAAACGGAAACAGTAGGAACACCAACACAAAAATCTCGTCATTTTTTATTGTCTGCAAATGTCGTCATTTT
Source organism: Magicicada septendecula (assembly GCA_034769895.1). Taxonomy (NCBI): domain Eukaryota; kingdom Metazoa; phylum Arthropoda; class Insecta; order Hemiptera; family Cicadidae; genus Magicicada; species Magicicada septendecula. The sequence continues at coordinate 81,159,456 of CM068370.1, forward strand.
TCATTCTTTTAATTGTCTCCGATTTTTCTTCAATCGTTATCATGACCCGTTTCCTCTTTGTTGACATGAAACACAATTCATCACATATTTATTACATAAGTTTTCGTGTTTTATCTGGAAAACATATTTTCATTGTAGTAAAAATCGGGAATAGCCTATATAATTTTTTGGTCGGTCGTTTCGGTTAAATGATATTTTGGTTAGGTTAGTCTTTCGGTTAATGGAGGTTCTACTATATTAGTTTTTATTTTATTTTCGATGTTTCAGATTTATTGTTTATTGTAAAAACAAGACTAAAGTTTATAGGCCTACTATTTTGTTTATTCATGGCCTTCTTAAAAATTATTTTTTACAAATTAAAGAGACTACGATTGTTGCGACCAGTGATATGTAACCTGATGTTTGTTTGTATAAGCTAGTAGCAGCATTTTATTAAAGTCTGTAGTCAGTATATTAAGCGGTTTTATTTCGCTTTACTAACTACATGTGGTTCTGTGAAAAAGGACATTTATAAGAAAACAAAAAAAGAAAAACAAAATCTTGACCAGTTTTCTTAAAACGGGTTTTTGGTTATGTGCCTAGACCGTCTCAGTTCATGCCTAAGCTCGTTCATTTACATCCCCAGAGCAACACGCTAAAGAGATCAGAAAGCTCTCACCACGAAGTGTGTACAGAATAAGCAAATGCTTCCTTATGGGTGTCCATATTCTGTACAGAATGGGCGTGTGTGAGTGTGTGTGCGCGCGCGCGCGTGAGTGTAATGAAATGATTAGATCGAAGTAAATACACAATTAAAAAATACTGTTCTAATGGCCTATTTTGTTACAAAATATAACTTTTACTTATGCGACTACTTTTATATTATAATTACATTACATACATTTAAGAAGTGATACTGTTTACTTGAACATGAATTACTGTTTATTTTTCTTACATAAATAAAAATAAATAAAATTCACTTTTTATATTACATATATTGTGTGTGTGTGTGTGTGTGTGTGTGTGTGTGTGTGCGCGCGCGCGCGTGTGTGGGTGTGTAAAAATCAGGAATTTACAATTCCTTTTTTAAAGAATTTCGTTTTTAATGAGACAAAAAATTCTCCTTTGTTATGGCAAAGTAAAGTAACGGTGCAATCAGACCAATGATACATTTCGGATAAATTTTGTTGTGATCAGATTCTCATCAACGCGTGTTTGATCTTACTATACACACGTGCCAATACACACACACACACGCACATGCACACATCTGTGTAAAAGTATATTTGTTAGACAGAAACGAAAGAAAACGCGGAGACGATAAGAATACATTTGTTTCGAAAAGACGATTGAAGAAAAAAAAACGATTTGCAAAAGAATAATATTTTGATACATTGGAAGTCGGAATTCTCGCAGCAAGATTGGACTGCGCCGCAGGCTTCGTATATGAATCGTCTCAAAAATACACATAAAATAACCTGAATCACAATGCAAATAAAACAAGCCGGCATCATGATTTCTTTTATTTGAACATAGGGTATACATACGTTATAAGGAAGTCAAATTTGCTTACGACTGTGTTTTCTCTCGTAGCGTGAGGATTTTGTCTGAGAAATATTTATTAAAATACGCGTGTGAGCAGTCGTATGCATACGCGACCGCGCGTATGTGTGACTGAGAATTCATTCGCGCAGCAGTGGAGTGGAAAGTGCTGCTGCTGCTACTGCTGATAATGATGATGATGACAACCTGCATGTGAACTGTAACTTATTTTTTAAACAGTGTTAATCATATAAATTATACATATGTTCATATTCCAATCGTTTTATTATCACACAATTAAATTATTAGTTTCCCAAGACTGTTGAAGCAATCAAATCAACAAAGAAAGCTTAGAAGTGTAGTTATCGAATCTGTTTAATAGATGGAAAATGTGCCTCCAGGTGGTCTAGTGGCTAGCACGCGCGATTTATGTGCGCGTGGTCCCGGGTTCCAAGTACGGCGTGCACTTAGCGTCGTGAGACAGAACTGAGTAGCTGCTGAGATAACAGCGGCGCCTCCTGGCTGTAAATACCGCAACTAGCGGCTTGCGGCGCCTTTTACTACCCATGCAACCGTCCCATGCAAGGTTTGCATAGAAAATACTGTTATACTTCGCCTCATCAACCGTGGCTCTACAACCCTTTGTCGGTCTTGACCTGCTCCAAGAGCCGACTCCATTCTCGCCTGTTGCGTGTCCTGGCTTTCCAGTTTCTTATGTTCGTTATACTTCTACTAAAACAATATAAATACCCAATAGACGATTTCAAACATGGAAATATAGAAAATTCTTGTAAGAAAATTATGTGGCATCTACGATGACATGAAGAAAAGATGGAATGCGCATAAGTTTTCAAGTAGAAGCATTTTTGAAAGAACTAAAGTAAATCTGCATAACTATAATGTCAAATCATTCACGAGTCTGAAACTTCATAAAACCCATAGAATCTTAAAACCTGATAGACAAAGAGTATTTTATATGGCAGGTCCAAAGACAAGCATTCAACGGTCCTAGAGCTTTATAATTTCTTTCCGAACTTTTATATTTCTTGCCACGCTCATTCAATTTTTGACAGCTTTCTCTTTTAAATCTATCATTACAGGATCCCGAGTTTTAGAACAGATCACTTTTTAGGTTCATGTATCTATAATCTACTCTAAAAGTTGGAAGGGAAAACGCAGAGTAAAGAAATAGAGAAATGAGTAAATGAACGAACAGATTTACGCCGATCTCAAAATTACGCACAGGCGGACAGTTCTTATTGGCCGAATCAGAAAGAAAAGACAGACAAACGAAACAGCTAGGGAGAACTTCTGGGGGTCAAAACCCTGGAACCAGTGGCGATTCGCAAGAGGAGTCTGGCGGAAGTGTCCAAGCCTTTCCTAAAAGCACAGTCTTAATGTCGGGCGACTTTGCACCTAATTTGATATGTGACCGTTTATTACAGGCGAAGCTTGAGAAGACTAATGCTAGGAAGAGGCTAAAAAGAGAGACTTGGAACGAATGACTGCAGAAACGGGTTTGAAAAATGCAGAGATTTTAAATCTCAACAGTCGCAGTGACGGCTTTCAGAATTGTTCGCCCACAATTCCACGGGTTCAGGTTGCGAGAAAAATGATAACTTTATTACATTATACGATATAATATCAGTGTGAACACTCGAGTGAACGGCATAACATACTTTTTCGGACCACCTACTTTGGCCACACAATGAGGAACTGCATAATTAAAGCCGGAACACACAAAGGCGAGAACTATTTGGAAATAAGTGTAAAGGGGCGTATAAAAGTGTACGATAATTTTAGAAGTAATTAAATGCTTTTAGTATTCCTGCCACACAAGGTTTCTGCTTTACGAGTTTTTGTGTGAAGAAATTAATAGACATGGACTGCATCCTGTGTAGCGTGGCCGTAATCTTTGGAGTTTGCCGACACACATTTCTGCATCAATGGAATAAACACAGCAGAAGCAGTGAGTTAAAAAATGGAAACCGGGTTTTCATTGGAAATTGTGTTACAAGTTCGTGTCAATATAATATTTTTACGAAACGCACAAATGATTTCTCACACATTCGTCAGCGTATGTGCCGACGCAAATTAGTGACGTCAAGCGTGTTGCGCATTGAAATATCATTAAAAAAATTATAATAACGTATATACAGCATGTTTCAGAACGCTTCAGAACATACTTTACATATCAACAGGAATTTGGTTGTCTCAAGATTCTTCCATGCGTTATTAGTGACCATACGTACAGCTTACGTGAATACAAACGCACCGCTCGGATTAGTCAGTTAACGAGATGGCGAAAGAGTAGGTATGCTGTGTTTTGTACGAAGCGACAGTGTTCATTTTTGTTCCAACTGCTATTATTTAATCAATTCACTTAGTCTAGTGACCGTTAACGCCTATTGTGAATGATGCATCATAGTATTATTATATCTGCAAGAAAGTCGAGTCAAGTGTGATATATACAGAAGTGTTCATTAAATTGTGTTATTATTAAGGCGTGTCTAGACCTGAATTGAGCCCTGCCTCTTCAGGTAACACCAGGGGCGTATTTAGGAGGGGGGCGAACGGGACCGGGCCCTCCAAGGGACGGGACTTTTTGCCCTTTTATTATTTTTTCAGTTGTTGTTTTTCAGCTACTAACTCCTTTCTAAATATTCAAACCAGTTTATTACACAGCATCTGCGTATAGAGCCTACGTTTGAAATATGAAACATAGGAAAATCTATTTTCAGTTGGTAAGTATCTTCTAAACAGTGTTCAATAACGCGTATTTTTATTGTGTTATTACCGTTTACATTAACGGGATTGCTTTCAGGTTGTTAAAACACGTTTTTCATCCACTTTAAAACCGTTATTAGTCATAACTTGTTTTTTCTATTGTATGAAGCCGATTCGATCGGACCCCGGACCTCTCCCCAAGACCAAATTCTAGTTACACCACTGGGTAACACTTGGAAAAGAACAGCACTGTACGTAGTACTGGTCATACTGCCATCCATGTTTCCATACGGCTCAAGCTTTCTGGCTACTTTGTGTCACTATACCTTGTTCATATTACAAAGAAGAACGTAGGCATATCACTTGTACGAAAGCATAATAATGTTCTACCTTTGTACTGAAGAATATCTTATTCAAAATACGATTTTTCGAAGATACGGTACTTGGCGTCTCTGCAATCGTCATTATGAGTACTAAGTGCAGTGAAATGTTCAATTCTATATATTGTAATGATACGCTATGTCCGTCTAATCGTAAACGTGTATAAGTGTAATGGGTGTAAAGTGTCTTATCAATCCGTCGTCGCCTTGGAACGTAACTTACGCTGATTGTGTCCGTTGCGAACCTACGAATAACCAGGTATCGAAGTCCTTACCTGTTGTTCACTAGGGGTGTGTAAATCCCGGGTGGCGCCAAATTGTTTAATTAAAACAATTAAAAAATTTTATGATGATATGGCAAGCTCAGCTCAGGCGGTGTGGAGAATTCAATTTATTCCCGCCTTATTTATCGGGTTTTATTAATTGTTAATTACATTTGTCACTTTGTCAATACTAATATTTATTTTTTATATTTGTTATTTACTGGTTTCGTTTCCTTTATGATATTTGAGTATACACTCCTCAAATGGTATATTTGATACCATTTCTCCCTTCCCTATTCTATACTATTTGTGTGTGTTTTATCATCTTGTTTCACTTTATTTCTTTATATTTGGTTTGTTCCATTTTTATTTTCATTTTTCTTCTCCTTCACTTCCATCTTGTTTCATTAGTGGTATTTATCTGGCCAATCTCTGGGGTTGGGTCAAAGTCATTTGTCTGTCAGTCTAGTCTATAATTTTATTTAATAATCACTTTTGGTTTACTATTCTTCCTCCTTCTTTCTTAATTACATTTTATATTTTGATTCTCTTCATTATTTATTTATCAAAATATATTACTTTTTTAGAATTTCTTACATACTTATAGATATCAAATATGATCTGAATTTGGCGATGTTATAATATTTATTATAATTTTATTTACATTTTGAACTTGCATCGTGTTTTATTGGTTAGCGTATTTTCATTTCTATAAATAAAGTCTATACTTACTGATCACGCGTGTGGTTAAGCAGTGCGTTAACATTTATTTCTTCTTGAACTGGAACAGCGTAAACATGGATAAAACACGTCTCGACCCAATTTAAACGTCACACTTGATCGATTAGCCAGCTAGCTGCCAACAACGTAAATGCGTTTCTACATAAGCTTTTATTTATTTCCTGTTTAGAATGTGTGTGTGTGTTCATATAAATATAACGACCGCTTGCTTATACTGCGACAACATTGATATTCGCACATTTACACGACTTTTGTCAAGTTCAGATCTGACGTTTTCAGAGTGTTCACTTTATTTTCATAACGAAAATTTATTGTTAGATATTATGTCTAAATTTTCTATCGTCTGCGTTGTGATGTCTCTTGAAAACTTGTACTGGGGTCGTAGGGTCATATTAACATTTCTCAGAAAAAGAATAATATTTTGTACTACTTGATAGTTTTACCACTTGTGACAAGAACTGTTGTTTATTACTTAAATAGAGTAAGTATACGGCGTTTGAGTTGGTCAAATATAAACTTATACAAACAAACTTTTACTTTCTTGGCTCTGTACAGCAATCAAAAATACCGGTCGTGTTACTGTTACTCCTGCGTAAATAAGAGTTGCAATACAACACGCTGACATTCGTTCGTCATACGATTTACCTGTAGAACTGTGTCGATTTCGTGAAGAACTTTGAGACAGTATTACCACAATATCAGAATGTCAATCCAGTTGTTGATTTCTGAAGTTATAGGTGCCGGGAACGCTCAATTCAAAAGTTGTACAGACACAAATGTACTTGTATTTTATATTAGCGTATAAGTTTACATCAGGTTATTACAAAGGAGGTCTACATTTTTAAAGCCAAATACAACATGTAACATACGTATAAACTTGTATCTAAAAAGATAGTAAAGTTTACTGATACTTCTATAGAGCACGCACAGTAGACGCCGACAATCGCACTACTCACCATTTAACAGAGAAAAATCGATGATAATGAACAATTTAGCAACGCACGCATCACCTACTAAAAATTACCGTTATATTTCCACTGGAATTTGAACAATAAAACGAAGAAGGTTCAGTATAAATCCTAGGCTAGTCTGCTACATGCCGTGGCCGACAGTCTATACAAACTAAAATCTAAATATAAACAAGTAAGCAGCATTCAAGTTCCCCACTTCCGTCGCAATCGCCTACTTACAAATTCCGGTAAGGTAAGATAAACGTTGGTCATCGTTTCGTGTCGACACCGCTAATTGCGAATGTCTTCGAGCGAGCCTTATTGAATTTTGTGAAAATACATTCTACTTACAAGAGAATTTTAGGTAGAACGTATTTAAAAAAATGAACGATAGTAGTTAAGATAAAGATTAATGCTGGTGTTTTATTTTGACGAATGTTTATGTTTATAGTGGTGACGATGAGGGGCACAATTTAAAAGTAGTAGTAAATATTTATAATAATTGGGTTGATACCTTTTTTTCGGTAATTTATCTTTGGATCCAAGAGGTTCCGTCGTGTTCCCCCTGAAATGAAGCCCTGGACATTTCTATTGACCCAAAACTCGTAATGACGCAGCAGAATAATCCGGTAATAACGTAAAGTCGCTATTCAGGCAAAAGAGTTACTTCCTTCCCTTAAAAATTCAACCGCACAGAAGCGGAAACTGTTACAAGTACTGTAAACCTACTTACAACGATGTTCTACAAAACATTCTCGTATTTTATCGTTCTAGGCTGGTTTGTTAACTCGTATATGTAAGTATATATATTTCCTGTTTGGCTGTTGGCAACACTGGCGGAATCTCGTTCGTGCATCTCAAACGGTCAGGTAAGGAACCCAGCTATCACGTCCACGGTTGCTGCTTGCTACTACTATCGACGTTGAAATCGATTCTACGGACGTGCTGTTCTGTTGGTTTTCTCTGTCGTCCTGTCCTCCGCGGCGTTTATCATCAATTATATTTCTGTACGCACAGACACAGTACTGTCGATAGATAATCATCTCTCCAAAGGTCGCCACGATATTATATGAACTAAACGGTATCGATTATCTCGAACGGTTAAACGTTGCATAAACTCTCGTGTTTTATGAACTCACCGGACGGTTCGAGTGATGCTTCATTCTCTGTTTGCTTACTGCTGCACCGGTCGGCCACTTCACTGGAACCCTCTCGTTTTCTGTTCTAATGCGCTCAGCAGTTTACTACTTTTCTGTGTAAATAAACGCGGCTGAACAATGAAAAATCCACCGTAATAGTCGCCCTCAAATAATTCAAATAGAAGCTTCCCCACTGCATAGCTCCGATAGAAATAGCTGCACTTTCGTTTTTGAATGTGATGTCACGAGAAAGTGCATAGACATTGCCTACTTCAGTTGTAATTCAATTAAATCAATCGATAAAATTATGTGCAGTATGGAATTAGCCGAGCGCGTATAATCTCATTCCGATGTCGCTTAGAGCTACGCGAGGGACATCACTGTTTACGTCAGTTGTATGAATATCGGACGTACAAACCCATGGCAAAAAAGTACTATAAAAATCTATAAAAAGTATATTTAACACAATGTTTCCGTCGCAGACCTATGTAATATGACTTATACCAAGGTCAATTTCAAAAACATTAGGATTATAATGTTTAGTATGACAATGAACATCTTTGTTTTATTTTGATTCTAGTTTGGATATTTTAAATAATAAAATTAGATTTATAATTGAACGATTTGTTATAAATTATAAATAAATTATATATCTGATGATGACAGATAATTTAAAAACTCTAGTAACATTTAAATCAAAATATATTGTGTCAAAATATAAAGTATTATTATTTATTGTAGATTATATATAATATACTCATAAAGACTCGCTACATATATGTATGGAATATCTGAATTTGAAAACCCGTGGAAGAAGTAAGGGAGATGGCTAAAATAAGGAATAAAGACATGCCGAAAAGAATCGAAGATAGGGCTCCTTAGAATTATAAAAGAAAATAGGAAATTGGTTTGGGCACATCCTGGAAGCAAGCAAACTTCTAATGAGAGTTTTTGAGCGGACAGGGAAGGGAAATAAAGAAGAAGAAGAAGAAGAAGATGGAGGAGGAGGAGAAGAAGAAGAAAAAGATAGTAGCTCTTCGATAGCATACAGTGGAGGGGAAGAAAACTTAGGCCGGGATTAGGATACGGCGGTTGCGTCGAGAACCTGCTACAGGAACGTCTCTACAAATGTAAAGTAAAAGAAACATCGCCTTGATAGAGGAATTTTTGCGATAGAAGTTCCGCATTGATCAAGATATTAACATTGAAAATGTTTATAAGGAGTGTCGCACATTTGCGGCCGATCGCTGGTGCGTGATCGAAAATGGGAACCGGTGAGTTTCCATAGAAACTACTTCTTTGTTGTCAATAACGTAGTACACATATAAAACTTCGCTTATGAATGCGACTACATTTAACTTATAATCTGTACATTGGTAAATGAAGAATGAATTCATTCATTGGTGAATGAAGAATGAATTCATTGATTGGTGAATGAACATAAATATATATTGTAGCATGACAGATAAGCCCATAAAAATGAATGGTAAAATGATCATAAAAATAAAATAATAACATTGTTAAATCCGAGGAAGCAAAATAATATAAAGAATTAATTAAGAACCACCGTGGAATACAATCATTGATTAAAATAAAAGTTCATGTAAAACTAAGGTTACAACGAGTGATGAATCATCAACATAAATTTAAAAACTAAATATGAAAAAAAAAGGTAATACCCAGGTAGGATAGGAGTAGGTAAGGAAGAAACCCAGAAAATGACTAAACCCACAACAAGAAAAGAAAATATGTTATAAGAAACAAGAAGAACAGAAGGGACCAATGAAGAAACATCCACAAGAAGATGAAGGAAATAATTTTATAAGAAACGAGAAGAACAGAAGGGATCAATGAAGAAACAAGAACAAGACAGCATCAACAAGAAGAAGGAATGCTCTTATAAAAAAAACCCAAACCCCAAAATAAATATAATAATAATAAATAAAAGTATAACAAGATATCAAATGTAAAAACCACATGTACAATAGATGTAAGCCAAAAAGTGTATAGAGTAAGAATTGAAAGTGAACCAATGTGAGATAATAATATAATACCAAAAAACAAACCTTCATTATTCTCTATAAATAGATTTCTTGATTCTAGTAGAACTATATAATTATTTAGAATTAAAATCAAGGAATAAAAAGAGAATCAGTGCAAGTTTTAGTGTTATAGAAAATAAACCTTATGTTTCAAAATTGATGTTCACAAACTAAGTAGATGATGAAATATTACAAGTTCAAAGTGATTTAATTTGTGTTCATGAATAATGTAAATAGAGTATTATCATAACCGATAATACATGTGTTTTTTGTAGATAACTGCCACTCTTTTTAAATAACATTCATTAGAATGAAAAAAATAAAACAAGAGCAGGCCATAATAAAAGTGAAGTGACAAGGTATCATTACCCCAAAAAACCAAAAAACAGATGAAAACTGATAATCAAACCTAGTATAAGAAATAGAGTATAAGATTGGGATAATTATGTTTGTTTATATATAATAAGGTATTAGAAATAATTAAGTTTAAACATGTCAGAATCTAACATTCATTATTTATAATATTTCTTATGTATTTTTATTAATCAATAAGTATAAAATGTCTGATTTGGAAAGACAAATGTTAATTTGATTTATATGTTATGTATTAATAGTATGAACCATATACTAATTGTTAACTTGTTAAAATAAGAAAATGTCGATTTATGTCACAATAGCAATGAAAGTCAGAGAGGGTATAAATCAATATGTATTATTTAAAAAACTTTGTATGTAAAAACTGTTAGAAATCTAGGCCAATGTTAAAAACTAAACAGCATCAAATTTGATTAAATAAGTATAGAAATACAATTAAACTGAAGGAATTTACATAAGGTAATTCAGTACTAAAGTCATGTAATTGGAAATATAAGTAAGGAAGATTTTGTAAAATTATAGCCAGAATTATTGTTAAAAATGGAAATGTAAAAACTCAAAATTTAGAGAGGGGAGTCATATATTACTGTATAATATTTTAAAACATAACCGATTAATCTAATTGCAAGAAATTAAGGGAAGATAAACCTTTTATTATAATCTGAGATTTAATATAATCATTAATATAACTTATAATATGGCTTCATTTGGAAGACAAGGGCAGGAAGTACTTTTAAAACTTATAATTACAAAATGAAGTAAAAAAATACCATTTTAGATCAAAAACTAAATAAAACTACATTATTTGGTATCAAATTACGCAGAATGAACTGAAGAAGAAGATTAAGTATTTACTAGTTAATAAATTTGAAGAATAACAAAAATATAATCAGTTATATAATGTGACTTTCTCACATGCACAGGATGCAAATAACTTCGGAACAATGTATTGAATAAGATTGGTTTGGCTAAGACTTTAGCCGAAGACGGAGGAAGTAAATTAGTTGATTATTAGACGTTGAATAGCACACTCGATACGTGTACTTGAAAACCTTAACGTAATTGCTAATACAATAATGGCGAACGTTTTCTAAGCCTAAAGTGCAAAAACGAGAGTTTCGGTAAAAACACATTTTTAAACGGAGACCAAGTGAAATAAATACCTACAGACATTCAATTAATACTACACAGGACGGAACACCAGTGAAAATAACATTTAAACAATTAAAACAGTAATTACACTTCACCACACAAAAGTGCAAATATCAGCCTAACAGACAAAAGTGAAATTGACTTATTACTACACTATTTTTGAAAGTACAACATTAACACTGAACCAGAGACACTCCACCAACACAAGAAGGAAGAATTGCAGCCACAAGGAAGAAAATTCAGAGGGAAAGCATCTTTTATTGAACTTTGAAATAGCGAGGTGACTTCGTCTTACGTCTGGACTAAGAGCGGCAGCCATCACAGATTACCCACAATACAACTCAACACAGCCATCACAACTGAATGGTTCGAAATCTGCTCACTTACCATTATATATTAACTATCATATCTGTATTTTAATCTTTAAGGTGATATATTTGTAATGTTATACTTTATAAACTTTGCCCTTATTTCTCTGACTTTACCTAAAATAACTGCTAAAAGAATCCTAATATAAATAATTGTACGATTTAACGATACCCTGAGAATCGATTGACATATCGATAAAGAGTCGAAAGATAATTAATTGTTAATAAAATTTCTTATATATTTCATAATTGAACAGTTTTTCATTCCTAAAAGATAATTAACTTAATAAGTAATTTTAATAGAGTTAACTACCAGAATTTCACCACCTTGAAGGAAGATAACCTCCAAATAAGAAAAATACACAAATCGATTGTTATTGGAGACAATTCTATCAAGTGGCGAGAGAATTTAAAAATACAGAAAAGTCATTAAAACAATTAGCAAACGATTCGGAATACCACAGAACATAATTAATTAATTGATTTTAATTAATTTTATAAAAAATAAAATAAAAAATTTTAAACAAAATTTTTTTTACACAAACAAAATTAACAAATTAATTATATAGAATATTTGTAATTCTATATTATATAGAATATATATATAAAAAAAAAGAAAAAAAATTATAAACAGCAAAAAATTTTTTTTTACACAAACATAAATTAATAAATATAAACAAATTATATAATTGTAACAGAATCGTTACAATATATTTGTTAGATTTATTGAAGCATTTTTAATGCCCTTCTCTGTGCATTGCATTTGTGCAATGCCTGTAAATTTTTTTGAAAGGTTGTCTAGAAACCAACATGTTTTGTAAATTCCTATTTAATGTACTTCAAATTAGCCCTGCACTTGCTGCTCTTGCCACTTGTGTAATTCAAATTGAACCGCAGACAAGCAATTATATACTTGTAAAGGCGAATAGAACATCCATCCGCCGATGCATCCTTGTTACCTGTAACCGTAATTTGACGTTAATAAGACGCTTTTACAAGACTATAGTGGAGAGTGTTGCTGTATACGAATCAAAAATTAATAAGAAATAAAAGATTTTTGATAAGAGCGAAAGCTGATAACTTAGGCTGTCACGGCCGGCGCCAACACTGTTAAAGGCTGACTCGTTGTCGGGCTACTAGGCCGTGGTCTAATGCTGTCGATTGGAACACATGTTTCGATCCCACCATTAAAAGTAACTCCCACTATGTTCACCGGTTTTCACAGTACTGTGGCAAAGATCTCTGTACTGTGGAAACCGGCATTACAGTGACAGTGCTGTAGAAACTGGTGAACACCGTGCCTGTTAACTTTCAAATCGTTACGCTGAAGATGGCTTCCAATGGTGGGACCGAAATGTCTGTTCCAATCGACTCCATTAGACCACGGCCTAATAACCCGGCAATGAGTCAGAGCTTTTAACAGAGCTGATGTGGGTATGATTAACGGAGGCAAAGCAATTAAATTATTGTGACCACTTGTAAAGAATACCGAAAGAAAAGTGGCTCCATAAAATACTGGTTCGACGGTCTACTGATCGTCGTATGGTACAGTGGAAAACAAAATAGAAGACACCAATGAAGTCACTAATCACCAGCTTTTTTAAACAGTTTGTAATCAACAAGATAGTTTCTTACAAACAAATCAAATAAAAATTGTTCACACGCAATAATAATATCAATTAATAGAGTATCGCACAATTATAAAACCCATAACACTTCGCTACAATACTTCGAACCGCACTGGAATAAATCGCAGCTCAAACTGAACTAAGCGCCGCTGAATGCCTATATTTATACCCCGCTGAAATTCCAGAATCATACATACTACGCATCAGCGCTATTAGAAAACGGCAGAACGTAATTGATTGCGGCCTTGCACACTGCGCGCGCGGAGTTTGGAACAATCTCGCTAACGCATGTTGCGAATCACGGACGCACACAACAGTACAGCCGGTTTCCACTGGAATAGCCGAGAAATACGTAGAGTGTTCTGTAATGGCGTAACACTTTTTCCGCATTACGTAACGATACACAGCTGGCAGAAAGCACAAAAGAAAACTAGGATGGTGGGATTCGTGGAGAAATGGTGTGAAGAAAGCGCTAGCGAATCAGAGAACTGGGCAGGAGAGATAAATGGGAGTTAGGACGTGAGAAACGTTTGCTGAAAAAGAAGCTGTTAAGCAGGTCAACTTACTATATTATAATAACAGAGATTTTGTATATGATAATACAAGAAGTCGAGGGCGTTTCTGGACTTAACAGAATTCTCTGAGCCCACCAACGATATGTTTATTAGCAGTTCGGGGTAACGGTGATACGTGTGGGGCCCCAAAGTGTTCCTTGCGCGAACAATAGGCCTGCAATAAACATGACCCTCGAAAAGTCAGTTTTGCAGCCTCTTTTCCTACCTGCAAATATTGGCTTACACTCATTATTTTGGAAACGAAAGAACTAGTTCCTTATAACTGACCCGATATGTCTGAATATAGTCATTGTTCAGGTCACATACACGTACACGCTCTTTTGCCGTTTACAAATGCACACACCTACTGTATATACAGCCTCCACTCTCTCTCTCTCTCTCTCTCTCTCTCTCTCTCTCTCTCTCTCTCTCTCTCTCTCTCTCTCTCTCTCTCTCTCTCTCTCTCTCTCTCCCCCCTCTGTCTCTCTGTAATGTACCCACTATTTCTATCACGTCTACCATCAAGCTACCCTCCCACCAACACCTAATATATAATATGTTATTCGCAATTGCCGAATTCGGGCATTGCCCGAAATTTTTACTCACTCCGCGAAGTGCGAATCTTGTTTTACGCAATCCGCGCAGTGTGGATTTATTTCGGGCAATGGGCAAAATAAAATACCCACTCCGCGGAGTGCATATTTCCATTTGCGCAATACCCGAAGTAAACTTTCATTTGGCCATTGCGTAAATCAAAATATCCACTCCGCGAATTGCGTATTCTCCTTTTACTCAATAGCCGAAGTGACGATAGTGTGAAAAATACACGCGCTCGCGCGCGTTTTCACATGTATATTTATTGTATTTATTTTTTATTTTTGTTTTATTTTTTATTTTGTAAGCACTTCTTCGAGGTTGTAATCTTTAATTTTATATTTGTTTTATTCTAAAACAGTGTAACAGAATATAATAGAAAAAATAACTAATCTAAAAGACCTAATTGTTAAATAAGGAAGCTTCCTTCACTAAAATTTTAATATCTATAACAGATTTTGATAACTGCAGTTCTTAATTACTTATTGTTACAGGGAGAACTATTATGGCATTTTGAGTTGCATTTTACGTTAAGTTTCAAGCAAGTACATGATTTATTTATGCAGTTCTTTTTACAACCACAACGTACAAAGCCTTGTTTGGAACCTGACGACATCATTGCTTCTTTCCTTACAGTGACAGGATTTGCAGGGACTTCTTTAGTCTTTAAAAATTTATTTGGAGCTGCTTGAAACTAGTTCCTGCTAAAAGAATTGTCCAATTCCCCATGTTTTGTTACTAGGATATAAAAATTTGGCTCTACTACTTCCATTATGACACCCAAAATGTTCCGTGGAGCCCGGCGGCCACGGTCAACAACTGGAATGGTAACAAAGACATTATCACCAACGGAAAGAGGTGGCAAATTTTTCTAAGAGTTGGATATCATTTTCTCAGCTTGTTTTTGAAGTGCAAGTTTGCAGTTTTCGCGTTCTGTTTCAATAGCGTTTTTTTTTTGCACACACTTATACTGTACATCACTTAACAAAAAAGGCGTTTCTTTCTCCGTCATTAACTCTAGAAGCGTGTACTCAAACTGAGCCTTCATTTTCAATAACAGTGTCCTTGGTTAAAACAATTCACCGCGGCACGGATTGTTCCAAGACCAGAGACACACTGCTAGGAATAGGAATAACAAAACTGCCATGTGTTAGGCGCCGCACTGAGTGGAGGAGCGGCGACATATGTGTCAGAACATGCTCACGAGTGTGTGGGAACGGTCACTTCGGCTATTGAGTAAAACCAGAATACGCAATTCGCGGAGTGAGTAAAATGAAATGCTCACTTCGCGGACTGGGTATTTTGATTTACGCAATCGGAGAAATTAAAATTTACTTTGGGTATTGCGCAAATAGAAATGCTCACTCCGCGGATTGCGTAAAACAAGATTCGCACTTCGCGGAGTGAGTAAAAATTTCGGGCAGTGCCCGAATTCGGCAATTGCGAATAACATATATGTAAAGAATAACATTTATTTCAATTGTGGCCCATTTGCTTGTTTGCTGGTTTGCGATACACTCTCGACTATTCTATGTGTACGTATATTGTGTGGGCCAATAGAACAGTATTCATGCTGCTGTCGTTTATTCGTTTATTAGATGTTGTGTGTTTGTGCGTGTGTGAACCTCGCACCTTAGTTTGTAACGGCTCAGTACAAGAACTGTTTCTTACAATGACTGTGGGCAGATGTGTCAGGTATTGTAAAATACCCGTCTTGGGTTTATTTTTATTGCACCCTAATGGCTCACTCGAGTTTGTTCTGGCCCCTTACATGTCACTTTTACCCGCAGTTTGTTCTATCCGTAGCAGTTTGTCGTCGCATCCGTGGTACGGTACAAATGCATGCAGTAGTGACACCACGATTGTGTATAAATGTTGGTTCAGTGAAGGAGACCCTGAAAGTCTCAGGTCGGTAAGTTCCTGTGAAAACTCTCATCCCTTCTGTTTAAACCCGAGGAGAAAAATGGCAAAAAATGTGTCGCTTCATAGATACAAACTGTTGTATCTCGGTGACTGTTTTATCTTCTCAGGGAAGTACTGAAAAATTCAACGCCCTTCATCCTTCAGGAGACGTCTGGAGGCGAAGTGGTTAGTACTTTAATAGAAATCGCGTGAATATCTGAAAATAGGAGACATGCAAGAAGAAGACCCAGATCTGCAAATCCATAGAATCGGAAAGTGTAGCGAATTCAGATATTTGGGAAGCATCATTTCAGAAGATGGAACAACAAAAAATGACATCAAAAATAGGGTACAACAGGAACAAAGGCTATTCGTTTGCTAAACTCGTTACTTTGGTCGAACAAAATGAAACTTCAAACTAAACTGAAAATCTACATTGTGGAGCCCATTTTAACTTACGGCTGCGAATGGTGGCAACTTTCAGATAAAGAGACAATGCAACATGTTAGAAACGAAGATATAAGAAGGGAAATAGGACGCGTTTTTACAACAGCAGAAAGAATAGCACCCAGACAGTTGCTGTGGTATGGTCACGTAATGAGGATGGAGGAGAAGCGATGGCCAAAGAAAGCATTTACGTACACACCACAAAACAGGAGAAGAAAAGGAAGACTGGCAACACAATGGAGAACAGGAATTAGGAAAAGCATGAGAGATCAAGCTATTGAAGATGATGACTGGAAGGACAGGGAGAAATGTCGATCGAAATGCGGGATGCGGCATAGACTGTAGGACCCCCGCTAATAAAAAAAAAAGAAATCCTGTGATAAATAAACGTCTTTGGCGCCTTGTAAAAGTTCCCCAACAGAATCGACGTTTCAACGAAGTGTTCTAGGGAGTGCGATTCCAGCTTAAAACAAGAACTCAGGTACAAGCGGGATCGATCACTTGAACTTTGGCCGGCGACCGTTTTAAGACGCCGCGGCGAATGGATCGCTAGTCAGCTTGTTGTTTCGATAAACGACAGCTGTAAGCCGTTATTCGTACTTCCTCATTTTACGCTGGCGGAGTTTCACCGTAACACGTTATGGCATGTTTTCACACTTTCGTTTTACTCAACGATGAACAGCGATATATGACTTTGTACCGAAAACGGTAAGTGCCGATATATTATTAAATTTAATAACTTATTATTAACAATGAGTAACAACACTGTGTTGAGTTACTTTGTACGTCCAAACACGTGTGTTTTAGCTATTCCGTACGGTGCGCGGCGAGTGTGGTTACCTGATTAACCAACCACACCAGCGCCTACGTGATCCTAATGAACAATTATTATGTGTCCCACGGATGTACAACAGCATCACGAGTGTCGCTAATCACTGCATCGCTAATGATCAGTGTTCCCATCGTCTCTGCTCGGCACACATGTACATCGAGTGGGTTCGAATCCATGTCAATCACAGTTAGAATCAGTTCCTTATGACAATTTGCGTCAAGTAGCACGTTACATCGATAACACAAGTCGTGACATTGAATCTTCGTATTTTTTTACCTGTGTCTCTTTAATTGGTGTTTCAGCAGTAAAAAATAATTAGTTTATAAGCTGGCCTGACCCGACTCTCGGGTATGGAGATCACCCCATATACGCAGGAAGACAAAACTCAGAATATTTGACTAAAATGTCAAATCGGTATTACTGTATGGATGTGAGACCTGGAAAATGACAAAGGACATTACCACAAGGTTACAGACTTTCATAAACCGTTGACTGAGGCACATAATGCAAGGTAGCCGCAGACGTGGAAGACCGAGGAACGCCTGGAAGAGGACTGTGGAAAGGGAGCTGCTGGCTGGTGTCAACAAGACATGGAGGGAGGTGAAGCCCCTGGCAGTGGACAGAACGGAGAAATTTCGTCAAGGCCCTGTGTTCCACCTAGGAATTTAAGGACTTGAACTAACTAAAAAAACGACTCTCGGATGTTCCGGCCGCTAGTTTTTGCAGCCGCCTTCTGTCGTTATTTTGGAATAGTAAAAAGAAATCGCTCTCAAGTTATTTTTATGTGTAGCTTGAATCAAAGATGTCGACTGTATAAATGTATATGCCACCCTCTTTATTACTACGCTACATTATGCCATTAAAGACATAGATCAGCGAGGAACTGACGATGATGTGATAATAGTCAGATCAAGACAACGGCTAACTGAGGTATACAAACAGCTGAATCAACAATCCGCTGGAATGGGACTAAATGTAAATATCAGCAAAAGTAAGTGCACGCTGATTTCTGCATCAGAAAGGAGCAGAAATCTATGTAATTTATGCATTTGATGGTCAGTTAGTAAGTTTAGATAGGTACCGGAGTAACATGATAGATAATGAAGGGTCCATAAACACGACTTACGTGACACGATACAAATAGGAAATAGGGCATATTGTGCCAACAGTAGACTATTGATATGCAACCTCATTAGCCGTAACACTAATAAAAATAAAAATATATAAGACACTTATCAGACCGGTTGTTACGTATGGAAGCGAGACTGGACATTGACAAAAATGGAACAAGAAACACTAAGAAGGTTTGAAAGAAAGGCAGTAAGACGTTTATGCCTCGGTTAAAGAAGATGACGAATGGAGAATAAGAAATAACAAGGAAATAGATGACCCATTGAAGCATGAGGATATTGTAAGACTCGTAAAGGCTCAACGAATACAATGGCTAGGTCACCTAGAGCGGATGATCAGCGCATGCCAATGAAACCTAGGTTAAGATGCTAGAAGATCTCAGGATCTCAGTAGACTGGATGTGAGGGGTTACACTGAGATGGCAATGGATAGGAGGCTTTGAAGAAGATTGGTGTTGGAAGACAGGGCTCACGTTGGGCTGTGGTGCTAAAGTAGAAGAAGATCAATGTATATATGTTTGACTTCAAACTAAAAATAACCTCCAAACTGAAATGCAACTTGGAAGTAATAGCTTGGACAGCTCAACTTATGTTGCTTCTATCATCATACTGATGATTTCTTCACGTCCCTGAGTTTTGTTTCACGTTTATTTTCAGTCCCCCCCCTTAAATTTGAATGCTTTAATATAGACGTTATGTTTGTGTTGAATGATGCCCCTGCTCGTCTGAAACCATAAGTCACTGTTTACGTCAAAATTCGAAGGCCGTAAAAACCTGCTCTTCGTCAAGCTTAGAGCGTTTCAACATTGATACCCCGCAAACATGAACGCTCTGAATTACCCCTATATTTGGGGCATATATATTTCGCTGCCGTCAGTGTATATATGTTTATGTATGTACACGAACGCGCACGCGTGTGCCGTAATTCTCGTATAATGTTCGCATAAAAATCCTGACGTGTGCTTATCCCTTTTAACGTGTTTAAATCTCAAAGGTCGTTCCATATTTCCCCATGTGCACGGAAGGGGGCGACGATTATACAGAAGGGAAAATCGACGTTCGGTGATAAATATCCGTCCGCGCACCGCGCCGAACCACTTTATCATCTCCTGCGTGTCCACCGGAAGTCGGAGGGTGGTGCGCAGCTCATCACTCCGCAGATTTCGTTGGAATTATTTATTCTGCGTGGAACACGTGGGCTGGAGGCTTCGTGTATACAACCCGGTGAATGGCTTACAACTAATGGACACTGAGAAGAGACGATGATTGGAATCCAGCTGTTGTCGTATTGTTATACTACCCTCGACAATCAGTCGGGGGATGGAAAATGGAAACTTAGCTAGCGCGATTCGAAGGGTGATGAGAGAGAGAGAGAGAGAGAGAAGGATTGAACATTACAATTGAGTCGTCGTTGTTGTTGTATACGTTTGTGTGTAGAGTAATGGAAAATAAACTTCATTAAGAGGCTCAGTGAGTCGTGTACTATCTCTGTTTGAAATAATATGATTTCCCTCCAACCCCCTTGGCTAACAACCCCCCGTCGTCGCCGGGTAGGTACGTTTCATTTCGTACTTAATAGTTTTGTCGTGTTGCTTTGTTTCGTTTTTTGTCCGTATGAATTACCTGCGAAATGTGAACATGAGCTGGTGGGAGAATTAGTTGGTAATGATTCTGACTGGGAGGGTTTGTGGATTCATTGTAGGTCCTCTGTACAGCAGAGAGAGAGAGAGAGAGAGAGAGGGGATGAGGATGATCGGTCAATAATTATAACACAAATTTTACATTATATATGCCGAAGTTTCGACAGTATATATCGTCATCATCAGGACCCGTGTACGGATACAAGACAAAATATCAAACACAACAAGATCAGTTAATTCAGTGAATGTGTTTGTGTACGTGAGTGCGCGCGCGCGTGTGAGTGAGCGTGGGGCGTGCGCGCACTGTGGTATATGGCCCGTACTCTACCTGCCACTTCGAGTTTGGGTTAAAATTTCCATTGGTCTGATTGTGTGGACTTTTAGAAATTTTTTCAAAATTTTTGTGTTTTTTGAACCCAGGTTTGAAAATCCAAATATCCTAATTCAAATGTCAGAATATTCAAACCAGATCCAGAACACTACTTTAAGATTTCGTTTAAAATTCTCGTTAATTTGACACGCACGTATATTTTAACGAATTTTTCCAAAATTGTGACCCCTCACATTTTTCCTCCTGTCCTCTCATTTCTGGAAGAGTATCTCAAAGACAATAGGTTTGTGTTGGGTAAAAGCATGTACACGCGTGCCACGTCTTACCCTAAGAAGCCGTGCCCGTTCAGATATACTCTAGATAGACAGGCAGACAGACAGATAGGCAGACAGACAAAATGCCAAACGGTCGCGTTAAAACTGAGCTCGAGCCCGTTCAAGCTTATGTTTTATTAATAAATCCCTAATAGTTTATAAACATGTAAATTGCTTTTTGTATGTGCTTTTTGTGTTACGATAATTTCTTTGTTAACTTTATCACTTAAGTGATAACTGTTACTACTTTTGCTATTGTTATCGTTTTCACTGTTGGTATTACATGTTAGCTGTCACTTTGTGTTAGCTATTAACGTATCGTTATAACAACAATGAAAGTGTTATAGTATATGTTACTTACATGTTCCGTAAGGAAATGGAAGTATGGTGATAGCGAAAAAATCGTGTTCGAGATAAGGGCTGATTCTGATTGTACTACCCTCAAAACATGAAGAAAAGTCATTTTTCTAAAAGTGTGTGTGGGTGTCTGTGTGTCTGTCTGTCTCTGTGTGTGTCTGTGTAGAATTTTTTTCTATGGCGAACGATAACTACCACATATTCAAACAGAAACAAATAAGGTTTTTGATTTGTGCCTGAGTTGTAGAGTACTCAAGCCCTATTGATTTTGGTGAAGATCGGTTAAGGCGAACGTGTAGTTTACCAGCAACATTTTATGTTTTAACAAAAGTAAAGTTCATAATTTTGATAAATAAAGTATCCTGAAAAGAAGGTCATAATAATCCACTGTAGAAAGGTAGATGAAATATCTATAAATAAAAAGGGTAGTTGAAGGGGGAGGGGTTATTTTCTATAAATTAAAATGATAGTTGAAAGGGAAGGGGATAATTGTTTATATGTGTACTACGTTATCGGCAACAAAGGCAGTGATCGAATGTATTCTGCAAAGCCGGACGTTTCGGTAGTGCCATCATCAATTAAAATCGAGTGCGATAACGTGAGGTAGTATACGTTAGTGACCACAGTACTGTGGTTAAGGCTGAAGAAAGAAATAGAAGTAGTTTCTATGGATATATTTCATTTCAAAAATGATTTTAATTATAAATCTTACAACATGGAAGTAATCTATTTTTCTCCATACCGATATTTTTAATTATTCTACATTTTTAATTATAACGATAAGAATATTTGAAAAGCATCAAAAAATTTAAGTCTGTAAACGTAGGTTGAAGGTGACGGTTCGAGGCCAAGTTCTCGAAACAAGAGTAAATATTGGAACAGATTACAAGTACGAAGAAGACGGAATATGCTCCGTGGGATCCAGACGATTGTATGCCAGTGTCATATTAATAATGCTGCTGCTACTAAGACTATAGCAACTTCGCTCTTCCTTTAATTTTTCGTATACTTGAGCGCGTGCACGGCCTCCCCAATATTATCGGGGTTAAAAGCAATTACCGTTCAAGTGTTTCGACACCACGACGCACCACGTTTCCTGTTACGTTAATTGTTATTGCTTAATTTCCTGTTTGATATGTAATCACGAAGAGAGAGAGAGAGAGATGTGCAAGCCATATGGCGGCACAGCGTTGCTTCATAGTTCAGCTAACTGCCGACGACATAAACAAAACCCGTTGAAGTAACAACAACAATATAACTCGGCTTTAATTAATACAATAACAATAAGAAGTCGGTTTTATTGTTTTATTATTGTCGTGGCAGCTGTCATAACAAGATTGTTGTAACTAGA
The DNA here is from genome assembly GCA_034769895.1 of Magicicada septendecula. Taxonomy (NCBI): domain Eukaryota; kingdom Metazoa; phylum Arthropoda; class Insecta; order Hemiptera; family Cicadidae; genus Magicicada; species Magicicada septendecula. The sequence continues at coordinate 81,182,194 of CM068370.1, forward strand.
AATGACTTTTTGTGTAGTTTTACTGTAATGCTGTAATGCGCACTGGTACAATATAAATCAAATGTGTGTGTAACAATGTACGTTGTAACTCTGTAGAAACTTGAGACTCACGACAATAAAGTTTTATGTTGTGGCGGGGGGGGGGGGGTCACCGTTGCACTCGGCACAAAACAGTGAGGTGACTGATGTGAATACATCGATTCTAGGGAGAAACTTTAGACGAAGACAAAGAACTAACAGAAGTAATGAGAAATTAAGACAACTAACAAAGTCTTTTTTTTATTATTAGCGGGGCTCCTACAGTCTATGCCGCATCCCGCATTTCGATCGCCATTTTTCCCTATCCTTCCAGTCATCATCTCTCATGCTTTTCCAAATTCCTGTTCTCCATTGTGTTGTCAGTCTTCTTATTCTTCTCCTGTTTTGTGGTGTGTAAGTCAATGCCTTCTTTGGCCATCGCTTCTCCTCCACCCTCATTACGTGACCATACCGTAGCAACTGTCTGGATTCTATTCTTTCTGCTGTTGTAAATACGCGCCCTTTTCCCTTCTTATATCTTCGTTTCTAACATGTTGCATTCTATAAATATCACACGCTCTTCTTAAGAAGTCCATTTCCACTGTTTCTATCATCTTTTTTCTTTATCTGAAAGTTGCCACCATTCGCAGCCATAAGTTAAAATGGGCTCCACAACAGTTGTGTAGATTGTCAGTTCAGTTTTAAGTTTTATTTTGTTCGACCAAAGTAATGAGTTTAGAAAAGGAATAGCCTTTTTTCCCTTTTGTATCCTATTTTGGATTTCATTTGTTGTTGTTCCATCTTCTGAAATAATGCTTCCCAAATATTTAAATTCGCTATGCTTTCCGATTCTATGGATTTGGTAAAAAAAGTCCTAAAATGATGAATTCATAAAATGATGGATTCATAAAGTGCTAAAAGTTTTGACAAATCGCCTCGGAATAAGGATCGATACTAAAGTATAATTTTGAAAAGATATTCTTACGTTTTAAACGTAAATAAATCTAAGTCCAAAATCGTGACAGTCGTCGTTTTAGCTAAATTTTAATAAACAACAGCAAAGTGAGAAACTAATTTATATAGGTAGATACCCGATATCTAATTATGAGGAACGTAGAAGATTAGCAAAAGAAGATTAAGTACGGTGAGAACAGCAAACCACAAAACTGACAAAAACATGGCAAAACTGGAAAGTTGAATGCATTCCAGAGGCAACGGCGACGGATAATATTTAGGTAGTTCCACTATGTTTAAACGTTGGGCGTTGAAACAGACCAACAAAAAGTCTTCGTATTTTTGTTATTTCGTTCATTACTAACGTGTCATGTATAGAAGTAAACGAATGCTGCCGTATTACGACCACGGCAGATTAAAAAAAATTAAAACAATAGGCTTATAAAACAGATAAACAAGACATGTCTAATCTATTGTGAACACACAGAGCTAGACGTGTAATCGAAATGGTAAACCTTGTAGGTGATGGTAACAAACCTAGAAGTAGGTTTTCTGTAAGACAGGTGAGTAGATTTAAAGCAACAGCTGGAATCCACTATAAGGAACAATATAATAAACGTATTTGAAATATCTACCGGGTTGTTTGGCCGTGGTCCAAGGTTTACATTGAAACCAAACGTTTCAGCAGCATCACTGGCTGCCATCTTCAGTGGATATTCGAGTCTACCTAACGCGGGGTGTCGTACGTCAGGCCCACAGTACTGTGGTGAAGGCTAGAAATGTCCCGCGATGCTACCTGTACTTATAAATTCATTGAGTCCCACGTACAGGTAAAAATTGCACCATCCACCAATCAGAATAATGTACAGGTAAAAACTGCACCATCAGCCAATCAGAATAAAGAAGGTGCATGGCATCGCGCTCTCCCATAAAGTACTTAACGAAATAGTTTTGATGATCGTTGTTGATGGTAACAGACCTAGATCTGTGTTTTCTGTAAGACAGGTGAATAGATTTAAAGCAAGAGACGGAAATTCACTATAAGGAATAATATAATTAACTCAGGGTAGAGAATTGTGGGTAGAAAAATAGACATTGAAACTTCGTTGTACTATCAGATCCTCCCGGGAAAAAAGGGAAGAGAAAAAGGAGGATTCTACGAGGTAGGCCTATATTAATTATTTTTATCGACGTACCCTTAATTGAACACATTAACTTAATAAGTATAATACAGTAAAGCATCGATTATCCGAACCTCTCGGGACGAGAGGACGGAACCTATCGTTTCGGATAATCGATATTTCGGATAATAGATCCGATATCGATAGATCCATACTTTTATATATAAACAGCAACCTGTATCCTGTACTGTAGTGTATTACTAAAGCTAAAAATAATCGAATTAAAACTGAGTGTAATTAATAAAAACCAAAAGCTAATTTAAATGACAAAAGTTAGAGTTTAATGACAAACACTGTACTATAAAATTAATTAAAAAACAGACATTCGGTGACAGAGACTTCCGTTGACACAGTTTGTTTATCAATCGTAAATGTGTTTATCGAAGTCTGTTGATGTAAGTGTGTTTATCGATTGTAAGGCTGTATAGCTACAGCGTTTATTTATTACTGTACAGTACTCTAATAATTTATAGTATACAATTTTTTTAAATAGCCAATACGTCTACACGTGTCCAATACATTATACTGTACAGTACAGTACATAATTCTACTACATAATTGTACGTTTTATTGAGTTCGGATAATAGATCGTTCGGTTAATGGATGTTCGGATAATCGATGCTCTACTGTATTCCATATCTACTGTTTCCATTTCACTGTTTCCGTAATACTGAGCTAACCATGGATTCACTTACAGAGCTAACAAAGTAAGCACAGAATATGACGACGCAACGTCCACACTACTTAAACCTCGCGTGTCGCAATACTGCGCTGCCAAAACACGACTTACTCTGTCCAACAGTAGTTATTAGGTTCGTAAGCAATTAGAGTCTGCACTTGAATTTTAATCTAACTAACGGAGTTTTGCCATCACAGAAAAATGTAAACGCGACGATTCGGCAACCGTCTTCAAGCTAATTATAAACTAATGCGTGTAAAGACATTAGTAATACTTTATCAACGAGTGATAGAAAGTTATCAAAATAACAATAACAAAACAGAACAAGCTGCTTGTTTCTCGGCTATTCCTGCGGAGCTTGGCTATAATGTGTGTGTGCGTACATATTGCTGCTACTTTGAGTTGAAGGACAATTACGTGACACTTGTCGCGCGTCCGTAGCGAGACTGATCCAGATTTCACCAGTCCGCGCACACTGTGTTCAAGGCGGCAAGCAATTATGCTCTAGTGTTTTCTAGTAGCGTTATTGACGCGTAGTACGGACTATTCTGGAATGTCAACTGGGTATAAATACAAGCACTCAGCGACGCTTAGTTCAGTTTCAGTGGCGATTTATTCCAGTGCGGTTCGAAGTATTGTGACGAAGTGTTATGTATTTTATAATTGTGCGAGACTCGTTGAAATTATTATTGCGTGTGAACAGTTTTCATTTGATTGTTGTAAGAGACCATCTTATTGATTACAAACTGTTTAATTGTGATAATTAAAGCTGGTGATTAGTGACATAATTGGTGTCTTGTATTTTGTTTTCCACTGTACGATACGACGATCAGTTAGGCCGTTGTAACAATATATAATCAAAAGATTAAATAATAGAAGCAAACACTTAATATGGAAAAAACAGACAACACTCGCAAAACACAAGCACAATGCACACGAACACTTGCACACCAACAATGTCGACGAAACACTACGACAGGGACACAATGAGCCCAACCATTTCATAGTGAAAGTGAAAGTAGGCGGCAAACACCGTGTACGGACTCATCGCTAAGACCACCCAATAAGTGCTTTACGAATTGAGCGAATCCAGATGTTCGGAATTTCGCTGGTAACCTGACTGAAACCTGAAGACGGAGATGCCGATGATTTGGGGGTGGCCGAAGCGTTGCATTCATTTTGTTTTTTGTGATGCAAAAGTCCGCCAGTTAAATTCATATTTAAATGTCTACAATCCGTCAGAGACATCTTTTAAAGAAGTAGGGTCTACCTCTTTTCAAACAGAAAATATAGAAAATAGAAAAAAAAATCTCTAATTTCATTTGTATTATCAGCCCCCACAGCCTCACCTCATCATTTGTACACCTCATATCGTGGCTTAAAAATTTAATTTCGATTTTCCCAATGTTGTTATAACTTTTCTCTATCGTTAGTGTTTCAGGAATGATTTCCTTCCCGTCTGAATCTACTTTGTCGAAATCTACACCTTCGTTTCTACTGAACCATTCCGCTCTTTCGGCCTCCACTTTCATAAACTACGGTACATAAAGCCAAAACTTTCTGGAAAAATCCTTCTCAGAGCTTCCAAGTCTGTGTTTAATGTGAATAGATTTATCAAGGCTTGTCTTATCAAGTCATACACTTCTTCTCTTATGGCAAAAACTTTAGATTTATAGCAATCGAATTTCCAAAATAATCTTTGGAATCTTTTCAAAGTCCGCCAGTTAGATTCAAACTAAATGTCTGTAATGCATCAGAGACATCTTTTAAAGAAGCAAAGTCTACTCGATAATCTCTATTTTAATTTGTTTATCAGCGTCCACAGCTAATGTACAGCTCATCTCGGGGCTTAAAAATTTAATTTCGATTTTCCCAATGTTGTTATAAGTTTTCTCTTATCGTTAATGTTTAAGGAATGATTTCCTTCCCATCTGAATCTGTTTTAAAAATTTCCAAAACAATCCAAACCAATCTTTCCACTTGCCTTTTTATTGGCGTTTTGATTTTTAAAGAAAGAAGACAAAGATGTAATCCATTCTTTAAAAAATTTACAAACACGCACAACATGCGGTTTGAATGAGAGCCGTATTGCTATTCTTTGAAGCTCGTAGTCATGTGTATACGGTATAAAGAAATTAAACAATTTTTAAGTACACTTAATCGTTGTGCTTAGACAATAGAACGTTCACGTGTCAGTTTTTATTACAACAATAAAACAGCACTGCGTGCACTGTACGCGGATGTTACCTACACTGACAGCGCTGAATGTCGCGCGTCGCTCATTATTTGAGAACAATATCCCCCAAAGTCCATCCCGTCACGATTGATTACGTCATTTCCTGATAAGAGATTGCCGCCGGACCGGTGGAATGGATCTCTTTGTTAACAGAAACAGTCGGGCTTTGGCGTTGTATTATTGTGTTCCGAACGGGACTCTTGTGGCGAATCTTATTTAACTGTTCCAGTGAGCCGTTACAGCGTTTAATTGTATTCCACCGGTGATTGATATTTGAGTTGAATTTGGAAAGTCTTTTTCAAGCACGTTCTGTATAAGTTCTTTGAAATCGGCATTCTTTCTTCCTATTCACAAAGAATGCTAAATTAAAAAAAGCCTGTTCGTGACGTTGCACACCCTCTTATCTGTGTGTGTGTGTGTGTGTGTGTGTTTGGGGGAGGGGCTAGAGACAATCTTCAAAATTTCCGAGATACACTGTAGGTGGTGAGAAGTAGAAGGGAGGGGACTGACATACATAAAACACGTTCAACAAAGCAGATAATCTTATGGCGGAGTCATTAACTTCACGCGTTCACATTTGTAGCCTAACAGACCCATAACCTAGTATCCTATATGTTACCGGCAAAGTACAAAAACCAGGCATTTTATAGAATGCCTAGGATTTCATACAGTGCATGAATCCAGCCGGGAAAGTATGAAATAAAACACATTTCATACGTTGCCTGGGCATTGTATAGAATACCTAACGTCTTCTACGTAATGTATAGAAGACAATGTGTGCTCTATGGTTTCATGTTCTGAAAAGTGTGTAGAGTGCTGCAGAGATATGCATAGTACGTGTGGACATTTTATGAACGCTAGTGGCAATAGTGGTGATAAGTGTGACGACGGCAAGAAGCGGTGTACTCTCTGCTTCAGAGTAAAAATTGCAACTGAAGAATGAAAAAGGTCAAAATCATTTCTAGAACTTCACGCAATGAAAATGAAACCTGATTCTGACAAAAAATTTCCTCCAGCTCCTGTGGGGGTGTCTGTTCGTGTTCGAATTCCTGAAGTAGACAAGGGGCGGGGAGATCTTCGAAACATCGTAGCAACCGTCGTCGAGTGTGACAGATGCCGGATTTTACAAACTGGGAACCACTAACGGATTGTTAAAGCAGCTGTACACAGGATCTCAGTTCACTGTATGCCCAAGACCACTAATCGGGGTTGAAGATGTTCCTGAACAAAAAACCGCACTTCGTTCTGCTGCTACTGCCCAGTCATCAGGATCCAGACAAGGGTTCGTAAAATGTGTGTGCAAGACTAAATGTCAAAAAAAAAAGTAATTGTGTAAAAAATGAAAGAAAGTGTACTTCAAAATGTCACAGCTCTCTGTCTTGTTGTAATAAGTAGAGTATATTCCATATATTTAGAATTAATAAACACCAATAATATCTAAAGTATTTTTTTAACCAGATTGGATAAAAAAAGTTCTTACACAGTTTAATTTTAATAAAATAGCATGTGAACATAATTAAGTAGAGAATAGATAATCTCTAAATGTCATAGAAAGTCTTCCTCTGTGTAAAATCAAACAATTATGTGTGATTTTGTAATAAAATGTTTTCATTTTGAACGTAGTAAGCTTACTTTACACTTTGCCTAAAGAATCACTGGCATTATATAGAATGCCTAGGCAGTGTACAGAATACCTGGGAAAAGTATAAAAAAACATTTGAAAAGTATTCTATTCTATACTTTGCACAAAAAAACCCAGGCATTGTATGAAATGCCTAGGTATTCTATAAAATGCCTGGATTACATACTCTGCCGGTAACATATATAGGGTGATTCAAAATTGCACGGCAATCTCTCGGAACCTGATTCTATAGCTAAAAATAAGAAAAAAAGTTCATATAAACTCTTGGATTTCGTTGTCCATGACGTGTCCGTTACTCAACTAAATATCACTATTGTCTGACGACTCGGAACACTAAGTTTTTTATAAGTAAAATCGTAAAGATTTACATTACAGTCTAAACCGGCTTTCACCTTTAGAAGGCTTCATCAGAGGCTGCCGTAAGTAGCGCTGTCTGTCTTGTTGTTGGCGACGGGATAGTTTTTCGAAAGATCGATGCTGTGTGGTGAGATGTGTTCGAATAATGCGTGCGATTTGAATTGTGTCTGTTCGTTTAGGATGTCGTTTTTATTTGTTTTTGTGTGTTTGTAGTAGAGGGAAAATGGGGTTCCTGACGCAACACAATGTCAACTACTAGAGTCCCGCACCAATCACTTTCACTTTCTACTGGACCACAGCATCCACGACTTTTTCGCGTATATGCCGTCTTTCGCGAGCCTAAATCACTTTCACTTTCTACTGGACCGCGAATTTCCGCGAATAAATTTTTTTTATTTTTTTTTAAATTTGATATTTTTATTTTTTTAATTAAATTGATTTGCATATCCGCGAATATATGACGTCTTTCGCGAGCCTAAATCACTTTCACTTTCTACTGGACCGCGAATTTCCGCGAATAAATTTTTTTAATTTGATATTTTTATTTTTTTAATTAAATTGATTTGCATATCCGCGAATATATGCCGCCTTTCGCGAGCCTAGATCACTTTCACTTTCTATCAGCTGGACCCGCAGCATCCCAAATGGACCACCCGCATCCGCAAATATATTTTTTATTTTTAAATAAAGCTGATTTGCATATCAGAGGTGGGTGGCGGGTGGGAGGTTCCGACTTGATGCATTATAGTGTATATATTAAATATATGATCAGGGTTACCAACCTTGCATGAGTTCAAATTTGTTGTATGTTATAATGTATATTAAATCTATATGATCAGGTTTACCAACCTATGCAGGGGTTCAAACTTGATATGTGTATTATAGTGTATATTAAAATATATGATCAGGGTTACCAATCCTGTATTATTGTGTGTATAGAACAGATCTGCCAACATTTTTCTTCGGTGGGAAATTCAAACTATATGAGCAACGCATTCGCCAGAATCTGAGCTGATTTGCATATCAGAGGTGGGTGGTGGGTGGGAGGTTCCGACTTGATGCATTATAGTGTATATATTAAATATATGATCAGGGTTACCGACCTTGCATGAGTTCAAATTTGTTGTATGTTATAATGTATATATTAAATCTATATGATCAGGTTTACCAACCTATGCAGGGGTTCAAACTTGATATGTGTATTATAGTGTATATTAAAATATATGATCAGGGTTACCAATCCTGTATTATTGTGTGTATAGAACAGATCTGCCAACATTTTTCTTCGGTGGGAAATTCAAACTATATGAGCAACGCATTCGCCAGAATCTGAGACTCGAGAGAGTATGTTTGTCGTGCATGCTTTATTTTTAATTTTTAATGAAGCTGATTTGCATATCAGGGGTGGGTGATGAGTCAATTCTCCCTTTGAATGTAAATAACTATCTCTCTCCCTCCCTCTCTCTCTCTCTTTATGTCATCGGTTTTACATAAGCATCGTGCTACTTATGGATTATTGTAATTAGCGATACTAAAATGTAATCACCAGGAAATATATTTATCGCCTACCTCATTGCGTTCTACTTCTAATTTGGTACATGACAGTCATTGACTGCGATTTTAGAAATTAATATACTGTCAAGTCTGTGTGTGGTAAAGTGTTACGCATAAAATATGAAAAAATATATAATGGGTGAGGCAAAACAAAACACATACAGCCGAGTTGCAGACGCGTATTTGCAGATTCACCGTGACTGTTACTAGCGGACGCCCGATTTCTTGGTATGCCGTCGCTCGCGTCATCCGTATTTAAAGTTCGCTACTTCCAGTACACATGGCCTCTGTAACAGATTTGGTCTCCAACAGGTGTGATTCGAACGGTAAGAGCAAGAACAATATGAACAAGGCCAAGGACATTATATGTCTAGTATCCCTCCTCAGACGCTGGTGTTACTTTGTGTCATAAAATCTCATGACACTCAAGATAAGAGACAATACGTTTGCAAAAAACAACAAAATTGAACTTCTGGAAACAAAATTGCACGGTTTGTAAGTAATATCGACAACAGTAAATTGTTGACGACTTCGATATCAACTCTCTCTCCCCTCCTCTCTCTTTGTCTCTAGACACAGTTGTCGATCACGATATAAACTCTCTCTCTTTATGTCATCAGTTTTACATAAGCGTCGTGCTACTTATGGATTATTGTAAGTAGCGATACTAAAATGTAATCACCTACCTCGTTGCGTTCTACTTCTAATTTTGGTACATGACAGTCATTGACTGCGATTTAGAAATTAATATACTGCCAAGTCTGTGTGTGGTAAAGTGTTACGCATAAAATATGAAAAAATATATAATGGACGAGGCAAAACAAAACACATACAGTCGAGTTGCAGACGCGTATTTGCAGATTCACCATGACTGTTACTAGCGGACGCCCGATTTCTTGGTATGCCGTCGCTCGCGTCATCCGTATTTAAAGTTCGCTACTTCCAGTACACATCTCACACTACGTCTTACGTCTTACGTTTTACGTCTTACGTCTTACGTTTTACGTTAAAAATTCATTTTTGCATTAAATATATATATCGTAAACAATGAAATAATAATATTTCGTCATTGTAAGATTTTAATAAAACAATTATCAGTTTAAATTCTTTCTCTCTCTCTCACACTTGTTGTGTATGTTTCTCTCTCTCTCTCTGTGGTCAGTACCGCGCGCATGTATATGAAATTAGAAAGTTTATATTTATTCGACAAATATTAACGCCCTCTCTCTCTCTCTCTCTCTCTCTCTCTCGCTCGCAGACGTCGGAAGCAATTCGAGGTCATTGACACGACTTTACACTGACACATTGCAGTCTCTCTCACTCTCTCTCTCTCGCTCTCTCTCTCTCTCTCTGGGTTAAGCTGGTGTTGTACGTTACTAAAATCATAGCAAATATTTTCATTCTAAGCATGTATTACTGTTTAGTAATAATTACTACCCAACAAAGGATATATATGTTTGTGTACATGTATTGTATATTGCAAGCACGGAATTATTATTTAAATCCGATATCTGTTTTTATTAAAATCATACAATGTCAAAAGAGGATAGTTGTCTGTTACGAACCACTACTAACTCTCCTATATGGCCGTCGCTCGCATCATCCGTATTTAAAGTTCGCTACTTCCAGTACACATGGCCTCTGTAACAGATTTGGTTTCCAACAGGTGTGATTCGAACGGTAAGAGCAAGAACAATATGAACAAGGCCAAGGACATTATATGTCTAGTATCCCTCCTCAGACGCTGGTGTTACTTTGTGTCATAAAATCTCGTGGCACTCAAGATAAGAGACAATACGTTTGCAAAAAACGACAAAATTGAACTTCTGGAAACAAAATTGTACGGTTTGTTAGTAATATCGACAACACAGGTCAGCATTTTTCGGTCATTGACAGATAAAGGGATCGTCACATTAGGACTACTGGCTGCTAAATCCAGTAGTACAAGAACTTAGATATTTGTTGAATCAGTAGCAAAAATGTTAGATCTACTGTTTTCAGCGTACATAGACATTTGATAATATTCCATTTTGGTTGTATTCGTGAAGCCATAGTGTAATGGCTGTCCATGGAAGTCATACACTGTACATGGAAGTAAATTACTGTAATTGCCGCATATGGAATTTTTATAAACAACACTTCAAGAAATGACGAAATTTTACTTACTGATAAAACTACTTAATGGCCAAATAATTGACGCAAAGGATTAATGTTGTGGTCGGAAAAGAAATTTTCCGACAAGTCCTTTATTAAACAAATTCAACACGCCTACAAATTAACCAATACAAATCAGTCTACGTGTTAATTAACAACGATTCCAACATCATAGGTCATACGTAATCCAGTGACGTGGATTAAGGTTTGTCTTAAAAAATAAATTTAACGGACCTTCTTCTGAAGATAATACGCGTGCCACAAAACAAAACTATGTGTTACACTAAGGAAATGTAAAGACGACAAGACGAAATGTAACAGGCAATCGCTTCGAATTAGCTTCAACTGAAATTAAACAGACAAAGAAAACTGAAAGGCTTCAACAATCGCTGAATAAAAATCAATACAACAATAATCACTGTATAAAGCCATTGTTGTACGATAACGGTGTAGTCCGCATTGTTGTGAAACAATTGATGTACACAGCCGTCATGACTCCACAGCTCATTTACATTTCTTCTTACGTACAATAATCATCGCCGCCGCTGTCATGAACTTGTCCGTACGTGTCAAATCGCCTGCCATTATGCTGCCTAATTAACCGTTCCGACCGACGTTTCGTTTTCGTTATCACTTTTACTGCATAAATCACAACGCTGTGGAATACATAGTATTTAAACCGGTAAATAACGGCACGTTGGAACGATTACATTTTAGTATCGCTAATTACAATAATCCATAAGTAGCACGATGCTTATGTAAAACCGATGACATAAAGAGAGAGAGAGAGGGAGGGAGAGAGATAGTTATTTACATTCAAAGGGAGAATTGACTCATCACCCACCCCTGATATGCAAATCAGCTTCATTAAAAATTAAAAATAAAGCATGCACGACAAACATACTCTCTCGAGTCTCAGATTCTGGCGAATGCGTTGCTCATATAGTTTGAATTTCCCACCGAAGAAAAATGTTGGCAGATCTGTTCTATACACACAATAATACAGGATTGGTAACCCTGATCATATATTTTAATATACACTATAATACACATATCAAGTTTGAACCCCTGCATAGGTTGGTAAACCTGATCATATAGATTTAATATACATTATAACATACAACAAATTTGAACTCATGCAAGGTTGGTAACCCTGATCATATATTTAATATATACACTATAATGCATCAAGTCGGAACCTCCCACCCGCCACCCACCTCTGATATGCAAATCAGCTTTATTTAAAAATAAAAAATATATTTGCGGATGCGGGTGGTCCATTTGGGATGCTGCGGGTCCAGCTGATAGAAAGTGAAAGTGATCTAGGCTCGCGAAAGGCGGCATATATTCGCGGATATGCAAATCAATTTAATTAAAAAAATAAAAATATCAAATTAAAAAAATTTATTCGCGGAAATTCGCGGTCCAGTAGAAAGTGAAAGTGATTTAGGCTCGCGAAAGACGGCATATATTCGCGGATATGCAAATCAATTTAATTAAAAAAATAAAAATATCAAATTTAAAAAAAAATAAAAAAAATTTATTCGCGGAAATTCGCGGTCCAGTAGAAAGTGAAAGTGATTTAGGCTCGCGAAAGACGGCATATACGCGAAAAAGTCGTGGATGCTGTGGTCCAGTAGAAAGTGAAAGTGTTTGGTGCGGGACTCTAGTAGTTGACATTGTGTTGCGTCAGGAACCCCATTTTCCCTCTGTTTGTATATTTCTAATTGTTCTAGAGTGTCTAGTTTTCGGCCTTTTGTGTGTACGTGTAGAATGTTCATGTTATTGTCGATGTTTTTATATGTGTGGTTTGCTTCAATGAAGTGGTTTGCAAAGGTGGATTCTGTAGTGGTGTGGAGTGCCTTTGTGTGTTCAATGTATCTCTGTTTGAAGCTACGTCCTGTCTGGCCTATGTAGAATTTATTGCAATTTGAGCAATTTAGCTTGTATACACCGGGTAGATCGAATTTGTTTTGTGTTTTGTGCGTGCGTTTTGATAGTGATACATTGTTTATATGCGTTTCATATAAACATAGGTCCGAAAATGGTTCATTAGCGAGTTACGGCTCGCGAACCAGTTCCCCCTGATTTCTACTCCCACGGTAAAATGACGCCATACTGAAATTTGTGGGGTATAAAGTGAAGAGTAAATTTAGTGGTTTCTTATAGTTTATGATCGGAAAAATAGAATAAATGAGGTCTTAGACTTCTATCTTAATTAGTTTTTAAGAAAAACTGGGTAAAAAGCAAAAAATTGGAGTGGAAAACACACACATTTTAGATTCAGGATAAAATAACTTTGTTAATTTGATAATAAATAAATAAAAATTTCTAATTAACTTTGTATAGAATTTAATTATGAGAAAACTGATGTGTATAATGTCTAATAAAAATTAGTACAAATTTGAAAAATTTAACTTTAATTAAAAACAAAACAGACCAAAATGCACCAGAAAGTGTTGCAATTTACAAGAAATGGGATTGTAAACTTTCGAACACCTACACTTCGGCAGACGAAAACCCACGAGACTGCCCCCAAGACATGGCCAACATACTTTTTCATTTAATGTGTAGTGCGGCCCTTTTTTCTTACCACCAAGGCTTAGTGGAAGACAATACTTACATTTTTTGCAAACGCATCTGATGAAACTCTTGAAAGATATTCCACTTGCAGATAGAGTGCAGATGTGGTTTTTGAATGTCGGTGTAACTGCTCACTACTGTCACTTTTTTCTTATTTTTAGCTATAGAATCAGGTTCCGAGAGATTGCGTGCAATTTTGAATCACCCTCTATAACAGATGAAACGTGTAGAGGAAACAAGATGTAGACGTATGTTACACAGATCACGTATTATATTATTCTGTACATTAATCGAGATTATCCCGTACAAATGGAAACTCGTTTGTTTCGCTTTACACTGTTGACACAAGTTTCGCCGAGTGAATGAGCGTCTTATTGTTTACTCACTCACTTACCAGCTCATTACTTCCTACTGTTATTACTTTTTTTTTATTCTTAATGGAAATTTTAATTGAAACGTCTGTAATGGTGTTAACGGTGCTTCTCCTCTCTTCTTCGTCTTTTATCTTCTCCCATTTTACAACCTCCAATTACACAAGACGAAAACTCATTCTATTCTTGTAATATTTTTTAACAACAGTGATGCACACTTTTAAATATTTTTTTTTTTTTATATTTTCTACACTGAGAAGATTTTTAACACTGCTACTGCTGCGTTTTGTTGTTTTCTATATAACTGTAATAAAAAGAGTATTAAAGTAGTCTATACTTTTATTTTATCGGCCATCCAAGGGCCACATACTAATTTCAATTCTTTATTCTTTGTTCTTTTATTTTTTCTCCAATATTCTTTCATCTTTTCACTGTGTCTCTTCTTCCTGTCTTCAGTCCACTTTGAACCTGCGTTTTTCTCTCTCCTAACCTGGACTCCTTCCATTTTTAACACTTTTGCCCGAAAAACGTCTCTTTCAGTTGCTTCTTCTGCGTGTATATTATTTTTTCTGAATCTTTTTGGACTTCTTTAATCCAACTTGTTGTTGACTTCTTCCCTCACAGATATTTGAAGATCTGCTTTGTTAACCTATTGTCGTCCATTCTATATAAATGTAGAAAAAATAATAGTCTTCTTTTTCTCATTGTTTCTGTTATATTTTCTATACTTTGATTTTTCATCATTACTTCTTAATTTCAACGTTCTGAAGTTTTTCGTGGGCCTAATATTTTCCTAATAATTCGTCTTTCCAATATTTCTAGTTTGTCTAAATTATAATTCAATGCTAGACTTGCGCTTGCATAATTATAGTCTGTAGTTTATTGTTATCGTTTTAATCATATTTTGGAAGGTTTACCTGGGTCGTCCGATACCCCACCAAAGTCAAAGTCGCTTTTCACACTACTTCCTCGAATAAAATTTCTCGGCGAACCACAATTATTTTCTGGTAACTTCTGTAACCACTCTATGCCTTTTTGTTGTATTTATCAGATGTTTTCAATTTAACGTAGTTTGTGTTTTATAATTAATTTATATTACTATTATTTGGTGTTCTGCCCTAAGGCAGGTCCTCAAATGGGAACAGCTCTCCACAAGCTGTCCTATCGCATGCCCGTCTTTTCGTTTCTTCGTAACATCCCTTGATTGTAATGCTATCTGTTAACTTCATTCTTCTACGCCCTCTTCCTTATTCTGCTTCTAGAAGCAAGCAGTCGCTTCTTAAACAATGACCTAACCAATTCCTTTTCCTATTTTCTATTACCTTCAGGATTCTTCTCTCTTTCCCTATTCTTCTTAAAACTTCATCATTCCTTACTTTATCAACCCACCTCACTTTTCCATTGCTCGCCAAACCAACATCTCAGATGCTTCTAACCTTTTCTCATCCTCTTTCCTCAGTGTCCATGTCTCTGAACCATATAAAGCAACGCTCCACACATAATATTTGGCCAACCTTTTTCTTAATTACATAGAGGGCCATACCATCTGCTCTACTAGGGATATCCAACATGGATCCTTAATGTGGTGGTATCCTGTTGCCTTCCACATCCTCGTGCCGTTGACCAAGTGGTTCATCCGCCTTTAAGGACAGTTTCCCAACCAAGGGCAAGAAAGTGCCCTACCTCTGCCCGCTTATCCGCCCTCCGAAGAGACCGTTGGCACTTGGTAGAGGGGAACTCTTTATCCCGGGAGTCTCTCGGCAGGCTGCTTGCAGTTTCAAAGAAACTGGGCGATGGGGTCGCCAATTAAAAAATATATAATAAGCTAAAATAATTTTACTAAACTTAAAATGAATTTTTGGGAAAACGTTTTGTTATGATCTGAGGAAAAGTATTACATATATCCTACATGAAGTTTATATTAAAGTTTCTTTTACACATGAGTGACTCAAAACCGTATGTAACTTAATACAGCCGTATACTTCATTCATTTATACTCTTTCCGTATATCATCATCAGACTTGTTTGGCTACTACTGGAGGAAGCCTCCCCGCACATTCTTCAGCGATATATCTGTATATCTCCTAAGAAAACCTGCTATACTTCACTATACCACAGTACAGTACGAAGGAAGCTTCGTATTGCAAAGTGTCGTGTACGTGGTTTCTTAATGTCTCTTGCCTCAGATTATTCATTCGTTCCTGAGTATCCTTTTTTTATTTTTGCAATAATCTTATCTACGAGTCTCCATGGAGTTAGCAGATTACGTTTCTTCTCGAGAGGACATTGTCCGTGTTTTCTGACCAGTCTTTGCCGGAAATGCATTGGTCAAATCCTTTTCTTTCTGACAGAAAACGAAGCCGTTTTCAGCGTATGTTTACTGGACTTTTTTCTTTCAGTTTAATGAGTAGAATCATTTCCTGAAGTTTGGCGCTATCCTCTGCAAACATCAAGTATAATGTTTTCGTGCCTTCGAATGATGTGTAAGATCTCCGTGCAGTTCTGTTTTAAGGCTGGCTTGTCACCTTTATTAACTCACCTGATGTATTCTTTGTTTCTTTTCTTCATCCCGGTTGCTGTGATCACATAAACACCATTATATTCAGTACAGGGTATTTCTTGTATTCCGGGTTTTTGTTAGGGATTGTTGTTTCCGGCTCCTGATGATGACTTTTTTTTTATGGATGCTGAATATGAATTTTATGTTTCCTTCTTTCAGATCTTGCTGGTATGCTCAGTCATACCTTTCACGTGGGGTAAAATTATCTTCTTCTGGCCTTCCTTTTACTCTTCCTTGGGCGAGTTTAGCTTGCTGTTAGTCTCTCTGCCTACTTGTTTGCGGTTGAAACCGTTTTAGTGGAGTGCATTGTTGAGTACGTTTGTGTCGCTGTTGCCCCATTCTACCATGCGTTGGTTTATTTCCCTTCGTGATGTCCGTGTCTATTAACGACGCATAAAGAAAAAATAAGTAAGTAAGCGGTGTAAGTATTTGTTTTACAGTATAGGCCTATAGTCTATTCATTTCATATTTTATCGAATATAAGTAAACTTAATGTCGTGTATCCAATCTGTTTTAAATTGTCCGTCGAAAGATCACCATAATTTATTTAACAAAATTCACTGACTAATTTTACTTCTATGTTCCATAAGGAAATTGAAGTATGGCGATGACGAAAAAAATCGTGTTCGAGGTAAGGGCTGATTCTGATTTTAGTACCCTCAAAACAAAGAAAAGTCATTTTCCAAAAACTGTCTGCCTTGTGTAGAATTTTTTGTATGGCGAACGATAACTACCGCAAATGCAAAAAGAATCAAATAATTTTTTGCGTATGTACGTGAGTTGTAGAGGACTCAAGGCCTATTGATTTTGGTGAAGTTCGGTTAAGGGGACGGGGTAGTTTACCTGCAACGTTTTATATTTTAACAAGAGCAAAGTACTTAATTTTGAGAAATAAAGTATCCTGAAAAGAAGGTCATAATAATCCACTGTAGAAAGGTAGATGAAACATCTATAAATTGAAAGGGTAGTTGAAGGGGGAGGGGATAATTTTTTATGTGTACTACGCTATCGGCAGCAAAGAAGTAGTTTGTTGTTAAAATTCCTTTCCGGGGTGTTTGGCCGTGGTCCAATGTTTTATGCAGACGTTTCGGCAGTGGCATCATCAGTGAAAATCGAGTGCACTAACGTGAGGTGGTATACATAGTGATCACAGTACTGTGGTTAAGGCTGAAGAAAGAAGTAGTTTCTATGGAAATATTTCGTTTCGAAAATGATTTTAAATATAAATCTTAGAACGTGGAAGTCATGTATGGCTCTCCATACCGATATTTATTATAGTTGTCTTTCGATTTACATAAGCTCGCCATGTAAGTTTTCATCCGAGAGAAATCATAAATACTAACTTCCCACTTCTGTCGTTTTATGATACTGTCTGCTGTCCTTCTGGAATGGAATGTACCAAAATTGAAACGTACTACATGCGAGTTTGCATACTCTTCACGTCATTAAATAACACCGCTGTGTAGGAAAAAAACACCTGATTACAGCCCTTCAGCTGTCGATATAATGTGTTAACTACCCTCCATAATGTGTAACGGTACCGAGGCCCATCAACTCGACTTGGACAACTTGAGTTTTATTAATTGAAACCGAGCTGAGGCGTGTAGGCGCGATAAGAGGGAGAATCGTAGAGAGGGATGTACACTGGCATTCGGTGAAGTGGTTTAATTAAATTGTGTGTGTGTGTGTGTGTGTGTGTGTGTGTGTGTGTGTGTGTGTGTGTGTGTGTGTGTGTGTGTGTGTGTGTGCGTGCGTGCGTGCGTGTGCGTGTAAGACTGATGATAGGAGCCGACACACTGTACGGTAGAAATAAAGTGCTTTTAATATTGTTTTGAGTGTCAGTCAGATTAAATCAGTGAACGTTTGGACACTTGTCGCCTGCTCCCCCCCCCCTGATACGTGTGTTACTTGATTAACAGCAACACGAGACAGCTGTTAAGGCGCCGTGACGCACAGCTTCTGGTGACAATGGGGACTTCTTTTTCTTTATAGAAAGAAACCTTTAAGTGATCTGAACGTAAGTGCACTACATCCTGCGACGAAACGTTTATTATTCATACGGTTATATTCTTCTTCTTCTTCTCCTCCTCCTCCTCCTCCTCCTTCTTCTTCTTCTTCTTCTTAACATTACTTGTTACTTGCTCCTTATCTCCATAAAAATCATTCAGTTCAATCGCCTCATACTCCTTTCGTCCATTGGTCGGGGCAGTATATAATCCCACTGGTAAGAAGGAGGGGGCCTTCCTCGTTCAGATTTCTTTTAAGAGCAACTCTAATGTCTATTGTAGATATATTCATCTACATCTACGTATACCATTTATGTAATTTTATCTGAATTCCAAGTCTTCGAATTATAGATCTACAGCGTTCACTGATGTATTATGGGTCACTCGTAGAAAGGAGAACGAACGTGTCTCTTACAGCACAAGAATCGAATAAAAAATAGTTTGTTAAACACATTTTGTTGGTATATATCTAACGGATTTTCGACACAAACAGGGAACAACAGACGAGAGAAATATAAGGTAAAATATAAGGCAAAAGACGTAGATCTCCGATGAAATGGGGAAGTGAAATGGAACAGGAAATTCACTATACGAACAACATAGTTAGCCAAGGTAGATACCTCTGGAAAGGATGAATAGATAGTAGCACCAAACCCTCATGCAGTGAAGACACTGATGAGGAGGAAGCCTCATGATGCATGACGATTTGAATCTGTTGCATTGTCTATCGAAGTTGAGCCTGTTTTGATTGATACGCATGTTCATATAGTTTCAAAGGAGATAATACCTACGTATTATATAATATATTCTTGTGTGCGTAATGTAATATAATAATATATATAATATCAAATAATATGTATATTATAGAATATATATTATATTATTATATAAATGTAAATTATTACTATTATTATTATGTATTATATAAACTGATGTTATATAATAATATAATAAATATAATAAAATCGCTACCAACTCGGAACACAAAGTTTTTTATGGGTAAAAACGTAAATGTTTTATCTTATAGCCTGAACCAGTTTTCACTTATTATAAGCTTCGTCAGAGGCTGCCACTGGGAGTGCTGACCGTCTTTTTCTTGCCGACGGCGTCGATTTTTGAAGGATCGATGTTGTGTGTGTGTTTGTGGGGTGTGTTTGTTATAAATCGTTTTTATCGTTATAAATCCTAATGTCGTTTGTATGTGTTTTTAGGATGTGTTTATAACACACAAAAACACATTAAATGAACAGACACAATTCAATTCACATGTATTATTCGAACATATCACACCCCACACACACAACATCGATCCTTCAAAAGCCGACGCCGTCGCCAAGAACAAGACGGACAGCGCTCCCAGTGGCAGCCTCTGACGAAGCTTATAATAAGCGAAACTGGTTCAGGCTATAAAGTAAAACTTTTACGTTTTTACCCATAAAAAACTTTGTTTTCCTAGTCGGTAGTGAGTTAATTATATTTAGTTAATCAACGGACACGTCATGGACAACGAAATCCAAGAATAATATAATATATTACATTCTTTTTATCGACAGATGAAAGTATATGTATACAATGAAAACCTATTCTGATTTGTAAGTTGAGCGGGAGCCGTTAGTGACTAAATCACATTGTATCATGCGGACACAGAAACAGTAAGTTAAGAAAAGGACGGTCAATTTACTGCTAACCATAAATAAATAAAGTGACGGAATAAATGTCTTAAACAGCATGATGAGACTAGAACGATCACATGATGAGATTGTAGGTACGATCACTGGAAACGGTACAAAGCATATTTCTTATTTTTTACGACATGGCTGGAAGCGTGTAAACAGGAAGGAGTAGCGCGATTAGACGTAGCAACACCACATGAATATATTAGAAATATTGTGACTGCTGTTCTGCCGTTGGTATTACTTCCATGTTCCATAAGGAAATGGAAGAATGGTAATGGCGAAAAAAATCGTGTTAGAGATAAGGGCTGATTCTGATTGTACTACCTTCAAAACATGAAGAAAAGTCATTTTCCGAAAAGTGTCTGTGTAGAATTTTTTTTATGGCGAACGATAACTGCCGCAAATTCAAACAGAATCAAATAATTTTTTGCATATTTGTCTGAATTGTAGAGGACTCATAGCCTATTGATTTTGGTGAAGATCGGTTAAGGGGAGGGGCAGTTTACCTGCAACAACGTTTTATGTTTTAACAAAAGTAAAGTACTTAATTTTGATAAATGAAGTATCCTGAAAGGAAGGTCATAATAATCCACTGTAGAAAGGTAGATGGAGTGTCTATAAATGAAAAGGGTAGTTGAAGATGAAGGTGTAATTTTCTATAAATGAAAATAACAGTTGAAGGGGGAGGGGATAAATTTTTATATGTGTACTACGTTTTTTGCAACAAAGAAGTAGTTTGTTGTTAAAATTCCTTCCCGGGCTGTGTGGCCGTGGTCCAATGTTTTCTGCAAAACCAGACGTTTCGGCAGTGCCACCGACTGTAATCATCAGTGAAAATCGAGTGCGCTAACGTGAGGTGGTATACGTTAGTGGCCACAGTACTGTGGTTAAGGCTGATGAAAGAAGTAGTTTCTATGGAAATATTTCATTTTTAAAGTGATTTTAAATATAAATCTTAGAAAATGTAAGTCATGTATGGTTCTCCATACCGATTGTTTTGTTATGTGACCACTCTAAACGCTTTTGTAATAGTGTCAAGGCCGATACGCTGACAGAAGCCTGTGATGTAATAATCATTGGAGGACGACGTTTGATGTTTTATAAGAGTTCTTTACGTTCTGATAGCGGAGCTATAAATATTTCTATTGAAAAGAGCGAGAAGTACTGAATTGGCGCATATAAGTTTGAAGTTGTTAGTTGTTACGACTGTCCATTCAGTAATGTCGACCACGATGATAAAGGGTTCGGCGTTTTTGTTTTCACATTATATTTGGCCGCACACGAGTGGAGCCGTGGCGGTGTTTATGATATAATTAGATTGTTATTTTGTACAATAAATTATTTTAAAAGTAATGCAAAACGTTCTGTAATTTGTAACGCTGAAAATGTTACTCTCCAACTCATCAAGTATTGCCAGTAGGATACATTCGAGGTGCCGGAAGGACATTTTCTGCATTTGTCATAAGGGAATTACGTCCTACTGGAAGAACGCCAGTAGGACGACAAAAGTCCTTCTGAAAGGTGTTTTTAGAAGGACGATTGCCCGTACATTCTTCTGTTAAAAGTGCGGTACTTCCCGACACTGCCTGTGTGCACCAATCAGAGTTCACCGTTATAAAGATGAGTTACTTGAGTCCACGTTGACCCCGCGTTGCCACAATTGATTTTCATGAACCGCAGCTTATCATTTTCAGCGGAGTCGAGCCGCAGTGGCACGTCATTCTTCGGAACGGTGTAGCCGTTGTAGAAACATGTTAACAACGCAGCTACATTGATACGAGATCGTCATTATCATCATCATCATCTTCACAACACGGCATAGGCAGGGTGCTGCCTTTATTCTCCTTCAAAGGTCCTCCACCCATCTCTTCCTGGGTCTACCCACACACCATGTCCTATAGGTTTGCATTTCCGTACTTGTTTGGCCAGTCTGGAATCTGACATTTGTTCTAAGTATTTTTCCACCGTTGTTTGTAATCTTTTAATTTTTCATTCAAGTTAAACACTTGTAACTCCCCTCGTATGGCCTCGTTCTTCATACGGTCAAGTTTAGAACACCTATTAACTCTTAAAAACGTCATTTCCGAGGCCTGTATTTTACTGTCTTCTTTTTTGGTTGCTGTCCATAATCCACACCGATAGGACAGTACAGGGACTGCTATAACTTTATAGAACTATCGATGCGAGGTAAAAAATTAATCACGAAAGATAATATTCGCTTTGATGCCGACGGATAACGGTTAAACGAGGGACCTATACATAGAAGTACAGAGTAGTGCTGAGTCTACTTCTGTAACCGTAAATACGTTCCGATATCGTTATATCGGAATGGAGAACCATACATGACTTCCATGTTCTAAGATTTATATTAAAAATCATTTTTGAAATGAAATATTTCCATAGAAACTACTTCTTTCTTCAGCCTTAACCACAGTACTGTGGTCACTAACGTATACCACCTCACGTTAGCGCACTCGATTTTCACTGATGATGGCAGTCGATGGCACTGCCGAGACGTCTGATTTTGCAGAAAACATTGGACCACGGCCAAACAGCCCGGAAAGGAAAGTTAACAACAAACTACTTTTTTGTTGCCGATAACGTAGTACACATATGAAAAATCATCTCGTCCCCCTTCAACTATCATTTTTATTTATAGAAATACCCCCTCCCCCTTCAACTACCCTTTTGTTTATAGATATTTCATCTATCTTTCTACAGTTTATTATTAAGGTTTTCTTTTCAGGATACTTTATTTATCAAAATTAAGTACTTTACTCTTGTTAAAACATAAAACGTTGCAGGTAAACTGCCCCTTCCCTTTAGCCCATCTTCACCACAATCAATAGGCTTTGAGTCCTCTACAACTCAGACACATATGCGAAAAACCATTTGATTCTGTTTGAATTTGCGGCAGTTATCGTTCGCCATAGAAAACATTCTACACACAGGCAGGCACACACACACACACACACACCCACACACACGCACACACTTTTCGAAAAATTACTTTTCTTCGTGTTTTGAGGGTAGTAAAATCAGAATCAGCCCTTATCTCGAACACGATTTTTCCCCATCACCATACTTTCATTTCCTTATGGAACATGTAAGTAAAATTGTGAATCGCTTTGTTATATTTTTCTAGTTACCGTATCCTAAATTAATTAACGAATAATGTTAATTAAGCGGAAGGAGTTGCTGGCTGAAAGCAGTAACAGTATTTATGATTACGCACGTACGGTAAATTAGTAGATTATAATTAAGTTAATGGTTGCGTATAGAGGCGAGAACACTTAACGCTGGCGCCCGCCGTGCGTCGTAATTGGTGCAGTAAATTGACGTCGATGACCAATCGGGGTCCACCACAAGACAAATAAATACGGTCTGAATTATTTTTAACGGAAACTTGCGTTAATTAACAAATAGAAAGTGGTTTTTGGGTCTTGAAAAGGATATTATTATTATTATTATTATTATTATTATTCAATTTACATTTATAGTTTTTAAGACTCAGTGGTCCCGAAACACTGACGCTAGGGACAAAAAACAAATGTTCCTAGAAGCTCTTGAGACACGTCGCTGGATATAAATGAATTAAACAGTTGGAAAAAAAATGGAGCAAACCGACTATATAATTTAGAAGCAACAATTTTAGTTTATATAATTTACCATTAAGCTCACTGAGCTGCGGAACTCGGTGACTATTTCGAAAGAATACATTTGTCATTAGGTAATTCGTAGACTATCAGAAAACTTACGAAAACCTCGATTACTCGTAACATAACCTCGATTAGTAGGTCTAACATAATGATAGAGCGGACAGTCACATAATAAATACTAAAAATTTCAAATTACTGCATTGTTTTTTTTTTTTTTAGTTAAAATTTGTAACCACAATGACTAAGTGACAAAAAATTTAGTCCTAGTTTTTAAGTTTATGTATTTTTTCATAGACATCTATGGGCGTGTATCTAATAGTTTTCGTAATAGGCCTACATAAACAATAAAGTTTCTCTATAAACATTTACATAGCTTACAGAACCAGTTTTGTTAGTTTTATTAGCAGCCATCTTAAACCACCACGAGGTCGTTTTAAGACCTGAAGATGGTGGAGACACCGAAAGGCCTCGTCAAGAACGAAGTATTTAGCAGTGTGGCAATAGTTCGGTAATTTCGGTCTAAGCCATGCGCAAGAACCACTCGGTGTTGAAAGCAGAATTGAAAATTGAAAGCGAAGTTTAAGTTGAAAGCGCACAAGTGTGGACATAGCAAATCAGTGTTCATCAACCACAGCTGTACCTTCAATGGAACCGACTCTTCGTATCGTCGCCATTCTGCTGTCGGTGCAGCGGTTGTTTAATGATGTGCACAAACGTGTTAACAACGTAATTACACTGATGCGAGATAAATTAATTTACGACTGATAAACACTGCTTTGACGCCGACGGGTAACGATTTAAATGAAAGACCTTTAAAAAAAGTCAATACATAACGAACTTTTTTTTATTAGCGGGGTCCTACAGTTTATGCTGCATCCCGCACTTCGATCGCCATTTCTCCCTGTCCTTCCAGTCATCATCTTCAATAGCTCGATCTCTCATGCTTTTCCTAATTCCTGTTCTCCATTGTGTTGTCAGTCTTCCTTTTCTTCTCCTGTTTGTGGTGTGTAAGTCAGTGCTTTCTTTGACCATCGCTTCTCCTCCATCCTCATTCTTTGGCATCACATCCACGCACGTGACCATACCATAGCAGCTGTCTGGATTCTATTCTTTCTGCTGTTGTAAATACGCCCCCTCTTTTCCTTCTTATGTCTTCGTTTCCAGCATGTTGCATTCTAGAAATATTACACGCTCTTCTTAAGAAGTCCATTTCCACAGTTTCTATCAACTTTTTCTCTTTATCTTAAAGTTGCCAGCATTCACAGCCGTAAGTTAAAATGGGCTCCACAATAGTTGTGTAGGTTGTCAGTTTAGTTTGAAGTTTCATTTTGTAACCAAAGTAACGAATTTACCAAACAAATTTACCAAACGAAACGAAATTTTCAAATTCGCTACACTTCCCGATTCCATGAATTTGCAGATCTGGGACTTCTTCTTGCATGTCTCCTATTTTCAGATATTCTGTTTTAGCAGTGTTTATGTTTAGACCCGGTTTCTCGTACCCCTCTTTCAATTCATATCGAATTTACGTATTTTATATTAAGAGACGTGTTTCAAACATCTCTAAGAGATTGTTTAGCCTACATCTGTTGTACACATGTGTATCCCTGATACTTCCAGTCTTAGAATTTTTATGATTCAAGAAATGGTGTGTGTGTGTGTGTGTGCGCGCGCGCGCGTGCAATACGTTATAAGTAGCATACTGTTTGGCTATTGCCGTGACATTATCCTCGTAGATAAAATGAAATGCTATTAATGATAAATTTTCGAGGACAAAACATTTCATAAATGAGATTTAAAACGATAACTCAGTTATTTTGAAGTTAACGTTTGTGGATCACGGTGCGTTTTGTAGGCACCCCCAACTGTGCGACCAGTATTAAGCGGCACTGATAGTAAATAATAAATGTGTACCCTATAATAGTACCTTACCCTTTTATAGTATGCGTCGACGTTAAGGAGCTGATACACGAGTAGTAAGGCTTTAAGTTGTTAATTAAAGGTGTACGACGATGAACAGATGCGTGCGTGTGGTGGCGGCCTCAAGGGGGGGCAGTGAGGTTAATTACTGACCGCCAGCCCAATACTGGTACTAAGGTTTGTACTAAGTCGGCCTTTCATTAGGCCCGGTGGACACAGCGCTGACACACACAAAAAAGAAATGTTCGCTTCATTGTTTCAAAAGACAAGCCAAACATTATTTGAGCTTTTGACCTATTACACGCCATGTATGATGGTCTTATTAAATTTTCTTTCTGTTGTGTATTTTTACGAAGGTTCTTTTTTTGGTGAGCCAAAAATTATTAACTTCATTCGACAGGAATACCAATCGCTAATCGCTATTCTTCATCAAAGCAAATAATTTTGTTGTGTAGAAAAACGGTTCCATGTAGAGTATAAAGTTACTTTTAATTAAATCGAAATTATATTATTTAATTGTAACTTTAATACTGAAACTCTGTATATTGTTACGTGATAGCGATGTTTGAGACGAAAACTTAATTAACACCAGAGACAGTAAAAGAACAAGTTTTCTGATCATTTTTATCCAAATCCATCTACACATACAAAGAATCCATTAGTGTAATTTTTCGTATAACAGTATTGACACTGCAATTGATTATAACGATTTTATTAGTATACTATTTATTATACCATTATATAACACAGTATAACAATAGTAACATTGTTAGACTACTAAATATTGTTTTAACTTTCGACCTTTACTATCATACGTGATGACGTTATTAAATTTCTTTATCGTCACTGTGTGTGTGTGTGTGTGTGTGTGTGTGTGTGTGTGTGTGTGTGTGTGTGTGTGTGTGTGTGTGTGTGTGTGTGTGTGTGTGTGTGTGTGTGTGTGTGTGTGTGTGTGTGTGTGTGTGTGTGTGTGTGTGTGTGTGTGTTACGAAGTACTCAAAGACAACCGTTTTGCTACATAGGTTTACTACAACATTTTGTATAGTGTCAAAAGTAATTTAACATATTTTTATAATTCACAACTTCAAAAAGCAATCGTCTGAATACAAAATAATTGACAGTTGCACTAGAAAAGTAAGAACAGCCGTAGTCCAGAGGAACCAGCGGTCCGCACTTCCAAATCTTGGATGTCAAACGCATCGCAAGGTGGAACTAATAAACACTGGAAAACTGGAAAGTGTACAAAACTGTCATGCTTTTGACTGATACATTCGGATTACGAAGGAAACTCGAGTGTTTATAAAATAATAATTGAATATAGTTTGTAATGCGACGGAATTAAGCCCCTTCCCATTCCATAATGTATTAAAATATAAACATTGATTCCATCAGCAAACAATGAAACTGATGATGAAAAAACCCATTTTTCATGTAAACAAAGCCAGTAGTTTAAATGCGTAAAAGTACAACACAATTTTTGTAAAAGTAAAATAAAAATATATATTGTAATCATCACCCAGTGACAGTGATCGTGAGTGAAAAGAGTAAAATACCCAAGTTGTGAAAATAAATTAATCCGTGAAGTGTAATAGAGTCAGTGTTGAACTCCAGCAGATTCACTGTAAGTATTTGCTTAAATTTTAATGTATGTCAAGTAAAAAACAATGAGGAATGACAAAGGTCAAACTGATAATAAACAGTGTCTTCAAATTGTACCCCGTAAAAGGGTAAAACAATATTTTTTAATTGTAAGTGATTAGTAGTATGAAATCAATTTTGATGAAAGGAACTATGTTGTATGAGGGTGTGAACCTGTGGGCTGTAGTTTAGTTTGTTGTTTAGAACCACAGGGGAAGGTTTAAAAGTAAAATTATAAACAATTCAATTTATATTTTTATGATTTTGTTAGTATTGGTTAAAAGACAAATAATTATACTACATACAGCCATAGTAAATGGTTCATAGATAAAATGTAAAGGAATGTTGTTAGGAACTATTTCTTAACAAATTAAAGG
Organism: Magicicada septendecula; assembly: GCA_034769895.1. Taxonomy (NCBI): domain Eukaryota; kingdom Metazoa; phylum Arthropoda; class Insecta; order Hemiptera; family Cicadidae; genus Magicicada; species Magicicada septendecula. Next base: position 81,209,759 of record CM068370.1, read on the forward strand.
ACTTGGTGACGACCACACACATAGCTTTTGTTAATTTTAAATGTCAAAATGTTAATCTTAAGAATTCTTTATATTAGTTGATAAAATGTTAATGTTAGAGTAATATAAAGCGATTATTGTATTTGTTATTATAAAAGATTGTAAAGGGTAATTGGATTCTGAGCCAATATAAATTAAATAATAACTGTAAACCAGAGAGTGGCTTTAGGCCTAAATCAAATTAACAAAATGTAAAAATGCAGTCAATAATGTAACCAATTAAACAGAAATAATGTATTAACACAACAATCACAAAAAACCTACTGTAACACCAATTCAGCCACATAATTATAACAAAATGACAAAATATTATAGTAGTTCCAAAGATTAAAACACAGCTTATGTCTAATCAAAAACCACAACTTTGTAAAGGTGTAAACACTCCTATTGTAAAACCAAAACATATAAAATAAAGTACCAAAATGTTTATAATTAATCAAAGCACAATACTGGACCAACAAATTATAAATTAATAACTGATTAACAAAGGAGTACTTTTTAGAGGAATTGTAAAAAAGGTTGGAAGAAACGGCCGGTTGACCTTTTTATACAAAACCAATGAGAAGACAGAAAACGTGGTCAAGACAATTAATATCAAAAAAAGCGGATTATTCGAGTAACGACTTTCACAAGAAGCAGTTAACTGAAGCTAATGATGCCAGCCTAAAAATCTTAAAATAATAGTGAGTCGACGTAAAAATTTCAGAAGAGAAGTAATACTGAAAATCACTAAATAGAAGCATTACAAGAATCAAGATCAGTATAAACCAGAGACACTTCGCAAAAATAGACAGCGTGAGCATTGTTGAAGCAGGGAGCCATTACCAAAATTTAACACGAGACGCCTGGCAGTAACTATGATTTTAAAACAATGATTTCAAACACTTCACTAAAAAACTAGTATTCCCAATTGCACTAAAGTAATCCTTAGGGATTTTGAACTATAAACTTTATTTAATAAAGGTGCACAAATAGAATAAACATTTAATTATTCAACTGAAAACTTGTATGTTCATTGTGTGAACGACCGTCTTGTATGACGGCGGCCATCATCGTTGGTGATTCATTCCGCTGCCAACTTTAAATAACGCTAAAACACTAATTACATCTTTATTAACATTATATTTTCTTTCAATTATAGTAATTAAGTTTAGTTAATAATATTTTATAGTTGTAATGTGTTGTACCTACTGTAGCATTTTTCTGGCGTTCGAATAAGTTCAAAGAATCCAAACCCAGAAGATTACCCAAGTTATATAAAACGTTTATATTGAAAGAACTCATTGCTGTTAATACTGAGCTAATAAAAACATTCGTAATTGATAACGGGAAGACAGAATTTATTATTTTGGAGGGATTTGTGTGTGGGGAGAACATTTTTTCACAGGAGCAGAGAAAATTAAAACCAACAGTCGTTCACCACGAGCAGACGGCAAACTTCACAACTGAACACAGGTGGGTTGCTGACGTCATCACTGCGGGAAAAATTCGAATTCTCTTTGCAGAGCGCTATACTGTCACGCTCTCTCCATTACGCTCACACACTCTCTCGAACACAATTACACCAAAATAAGACTATTTTTTAAAAACACGCAATAGACGTTCTGTTTCAAAGTGCCGCAACCAACGTGGGCATTAAACCCATACGAATAAATTTACGTCTGTGTTACATACAAATACACAGTCAACATCAGTAAAGTTGAAACAGTTAAATTGAAACCTTTAACGTTCTGTTTCAAGTTGTACGAAGGCTTACACAGCCGGTGTCATTTAGATTAAAACTGACTCGCGGCCTGTCTGGCCGTGGTCCAAGGTTTCCGACAACACCGGACGTTTCGGCAGCACCACTGGCTGCCATCTTCAGTTGAAGAAACGAGTCAACGCTAACGTGGGAAATAGTACGTTAGGACCACAGCACCGTTAGGATCACTACAGTGTGTGATGCGTTAACCACAGTACTATGGCCCTAACGTACTACATCCCACGTTAGCGTTGACTCGTTTTTTCCACTGAAGATGGCAGCCAGTGGTGCTCCCGAAACGTCTGGTTTTGTCGAAAACCTTGGACCACGGCCAAACAGCCCGGGAATTAGTTTTAATAAAAATTGAATAATTTGTTATAGTATATGATACAGAGTGTTACAGGATAACTGAAAGAAATCGACCCTAAGAATACAAGCAGTAAACATGGAATTTTTTCGTCCATTACTGTCCTTATTTTTTCCAGAGATGTGAACACCCAGATATTGATTAAAAATATAGAGCAAGTCCGGGTAATATGGATTACCATTTATTTTTCAATAATAATAAAGTATATTTGTATCAGCTTCCGATGAATTTCAAATTAAATTAAAAGTCGGTGATGGGGCGGAGAGGTGTAGGACGTCCGAGGAAGCGCGGGAGTGACCAGCTCTAATCTTTGTCTGTTTGAGACCGGAACAAAGCATCCTCGGTTTAATCCTTGAAGATGATGGCGGTGATGACGAATATTAACATTACTATTAAAAATTAAAATCAACTTCATTTATTGTGTTGTGTAAATGGTAAAAGATCGTTGGTTTTTCTAGATATGACTTCGAGGCAGAAAATATGTTTTCACCTGTTACGCACGTAATATGAATAGGAACGACAACTCTTCCGTCGCTACTAACTTAGGATTCATTATCAACATATCTTTTAATTACTTCGGTTTGATGAGTATAATTTTAATTCATTCGCGTTTTAATAAAAAGACAAATAAGTAAACACCGATAAACGGCTCTTAAGGTAATGTCAAAATCTTCGTTCACATTTTCGTCACGGAATCCATAGGACACGAATTCCGGCTGCTGCGCGAATCCTGTTTGACTACCGTCTTATGAGACACCGAAATAGACACGCACAATCGGCTTTACTTGGAGGACGTGTTTCGCGCCAGCAATCCATATCGCCTTATAAATGTCGTTTTCTGCTTTTCTTACGACAAACCGATGACAGTCAATTTATAAAGTTCAGTTTTATTATTAATGTAGGTGACGACATTTTGCACTCAACGATTTTAAATTACGTAAACACGGCAATTAATTACTCCGAGAAAAAAACCAACTGCAAACAAACGGTACTGTAGACAGCGAGGGACTAATGATGCAACTGATGTCTATGGTCAGCGATTTGTCTCCCCCTCCACGCTCGCCAGCACCCGCCTGAGAACGCCGGACTACCGCAGTACCGGATTACAGAGGGCGTACTGTATTTATTTATATAGTTTAGTCTCTTTGTGATATGTAAATGAATATTTGTTATTTTTTTGACTCACTATCACTCGTTGATAGAGTATTAATTATTACTGATGTCATTCACATAGTAGTTAATAGATAGCCTGAAGACGGTTGTCGATTGTTTAGCGACCGAAACGTCGCTCCTTAGCGAACTTTTCTGCGACAGCAAAAGTCGGTCGTTTGTTATCTAATGCCTATAATCCATCGCAACCATCTTTTAAGTGTTTTGGCTTTCGTCGTCTTTTCTATAAGTCGCAGACCTGGGAGCAATCGCAGTTTCTGTCTCTTTAAATGCCCGTGGTGGTCGTTCACATGTACTTATAAGTAGCCATACAGTTAAATTGTGGCCCGCGAAATGCAGTAGAGCAGTGACTCCCAAACTTTTCAGTCCGCGGACCCCCAAAAAAATTAAAACTTTCACGGACCCCCGTCTGAGTTATGAAATAAAACAAACCGTAAATATGATACAAACTCTTATATTTTAATTCAGATGTATTATAATAAAAATTCTCTTAACTTGCAAAATTATAGTATTAATGACATCAAACATAGTTTAGTATGAACGTGAAGCTGCTTCAGAACAATTAGCTCTGCAGTATAGTGTTTAATGTCTGATAATTTCAATATTAAGTCACTCTCGACATCAAGTTTATGTCTTAACTTTGCCAGCCTCGGCTTTATCTTTCCAGCCACACGTGTCGAAATCCAGCTACTTAGGCGTAAAACCAGCCACACGGAAAAACGTTATGCTTAGATACAGTCCTTATACGCGAGGTACAGTGTTTATACGTGGACTAAAACAGTGCGATCAGATCTGCGTTGATGCGGCGCTCTAGTCAGTTCGGCTGACAAACAGATCTGCTATACGACATGATTTAAAAACATTATTAAAGCCATTAGTTTGAAATTACATTTATAATTAGAATTAGTTTTATAAAAAAATACTGGAATCTTCTACTAATTGTTTTAAGATTCTATAATTTAAATTTTAGACTATAAAGAAAATTGGAGAAAATCACGAATTATTCTATTTTTTCTTAAGTGTTCGCGGACCCCCAGGGGTCCGCGGACCTCACTTCGGGAACCACTGCAGTAGAGATATATTAAAAAGGCAGAGGTACCACATATTCATTTGTCAGTGCCAAACGGTGGGAGAGATCCTTCAGTACCGGTAAGGACACGGCTTCCTTTTTTCATGTTTTGTCACGCGGATTAGAAATCAAACACTAACATCAACAGACTGATTGATTGTGATTATGGTAAACCGTACTGCAGATCCGCGAATTAGAGGAATAACTAGTTAGATAACGAAGCTACGATAGGAACAAGACAATAAGCATTTCTCGTAAGTGTTCGGTGGATGCAGCAGGCTGCCGGAAGCGCCGTTGTTTCTCATGTGATTACATCCGCTCCAATTGAGATACGGTACTATACGTAGGATTCAAGAAGCGTGCATCGCCGCGCCAATAAAGCGACTGACTACAGATCAATGTATTGCTGCACTACACACCCACCATATCGCATCGTATATTGTTTATTACCGCTTTGAACAGTTGTCTGTCTGTCTGTCTACCTTATGACGCCTGTCTATCTTCTTTTGTCCTGTCTTTTCACATCAGTGGATCAGCCTTCCTGTTAGACGATTCCTCAGGGGTTTTTTTTTTTTTGCTTACTTAAGAGGAAGATTGTACTAGTTATCGACTCCGTGAAAAAAAAAAAAAATTATAGGAGCTCATTAAGGGGACCATGTACCCGCCTATCTACCCCATGTTAAATTAATCAACTTTATGTACCTTTTTCTCAAAACCTGTTCAAGGTACAAACTTGAGGTTTGGTCAGCATATTCTGGGAAGGTATTTTAACCATCTGAACCAAAAAAATTACGTTTTATTATCTCACATTTATTTAATTAATTTTTTGAAAAATTGTCTAAATATTTTAATTTTTTTAAAGAGTTAATAATTTTTTATAATTTTTTTGTTACTTTCTTCTTCTGTTTTTGAGGTTCAGTAGATATACTGTAATTAGCCCTACAACTTAAAAAAAGAATCGTGTTTCTATCTTTTACAGAAGCTGAGAAAAAGGTACATAAATATGGTAAAAAGTCATTTTTTGAGAAAACTTACTTTATTGTCAATGTTACCATAGTTACACAACAAAGCTACATTTAAAATAGTCCTGCGCCGTACTGTGGGTCTTCCTCATTTTCTTCTGATTTCTTCTTGTTTTCTTGCCTTTTTATTTTACCTTCTACCTTACTTTGCTCTGTCATTTTCTTATCAGCTTCTTTTACTCTCCTCTCATCGATTCGTCTCAACCGTGCCCGACAAGACTCACTTACTTTCAGTCCCAGTTTCTCCATCACAGTACATTTGCTGTAAGCTCCGCTGTTGAAAGCAAGCACTGCCTCATACACTCCCACTTTAATTGTATTTATCCCAACATAAATTGTCTTTGGTAACCTTTTCCAAATTACGGCATTGAACGATTCATTCGGGTTTTGTGTTTTACCAAAAAGGCACTTGCTCAGTAAAGTTTCATTGCTTAGGTCCCTGAATATGTTTTATTTTATGAAGCTCAGGTAAAGGCAGTGAATGCTCATGTTTTGTATTCCTCACCTGTAATAATGACAGAGTAGCCAACCTAACCTATAACACAAAAATTCCCTTTTGTACGTGAAAAAAAAACAAATATATTAAAAGTTTCCAAGCCTGAAAATGCAAGCGCTCAACACAAAATTTTGTACTTTTTATTTATTTATTTTTGTAACTTTTATTTCTCATAGGTAAACAAATTGTATATCATTTTTTTCAGAATTAACTGTAGTTTCTGAAAATTTGAAAAACAGAAAAAGTGAAATTTTTAAAAAATTTTGGGTACATGGTCCCCTTAAGAATTAGATGGCGTATATGTACATTAACTGTGCGTGCATGCGTATGCATAGGCTAAGTGTTTCCTCAGATAATCGTGAAAACTATTATCATTCGGGTGTTAATAGTCACCCTCCGGCTATTCACTGTTAAATTCCAATTGCAAACTTCGGCTTTTTTATTTCTACATGTGATAGACACCGGTTTATTTCTACACGTCGCTCTGTTCCGGTTTTCCGATTGTGTGCTGAGAGACCCTTCGAAAATGAATCAATATGAATAATTTTGACAATTTTGACACCACCAAATTTAAATTATAATTCTCTAACTTTAATTTTGGGACGAGTAGATTTTCAAGTCGCGTATGAGTTTTAAGTTGACTGTACCAAACGTCAAGCGGCGTAGGGGAACGTACTGTATCCCCACGCAACTGGCAGTGCCAGTGCTGCTACGCTTCCCCTCTCCGGATAAACTGTAGAAACGTCAAGCGGCGTACGGGAACGTTCTGTATCCCCACGCAACTGGCAGTGCCAGGGCAGCTACGCTTCCCCTCTCCGGATAACATGTTAACGTACCCGTGTAGTACAGCGTTATGATGTGACATACGGCTAACAGCTTTTTTTTTGACATGATAATGTCTTATGGCTGGGGGTCATTTGAAAATTTCTGTAACGCATCACGCTGCATGACGTCATCATTTACCAGCCGGGAATCGTTAACTAAAACCGCGACCGCTAACGTGCTAACGTCCGTCGCAGATTAACGACCTAACAAGCAAACAACACTGCATAGCTGTAGATAGGTATGTAACCAATCAGTCAGTCAGTAACCATAATAATGTTGCGTTTAGCTGGCGGCTGAAAGACATTATCATGCTCTTAAGCTTTTACCATTTGGTAAACGGTACTTTACATTTTTTTTATTAAACTAAGAGAGACTTCAATACGACATTACGTCTATTAATAAAAAAATAATTGTTAAGGAATTTTATTACATCAAACTAACTAAGAGACAAATACAAGATGATAATAGAATACAGACACTCTTATTTAAACTGTACTTGTATGTTTCATTATATTTTGAAAAATGTGATCTCACAGATAAAGTCAGAATTCCCGTATAATGCGGGAGAGATGGCAACAAGACTATTGTTGACATGTAGAACGAAAGCCAGCCCGTTTTTACCGTGGATCTAAAGTCTAAAGTCGTGCTCTTTCAACACACTGTTGAGTTCTTTATTTATCTTCTTGCTGCAACACATCACCACTACGTTTACTTATTCGAAGACGCTCAGAAATTCGTTCGATACGTTTTCACTATCTTCATTACACACACAAATAATCATGGACGCAGCGCAGCGTTCCAGACTAGTTTCAGATCCACTCGTTAAGGACAAAACACAAAACTAAACACGCTTTATAATTCTGTTGGTATTTATGTTTTATCGAAGCCCAAAACAAATGCCGAGACCGAGGCCTTTGTTTATGTAAGGCGGCCGAGACCTTTTGCCCACATCCGCACAGCTCTACGCTTCCGTAGGAAAATGCCAAGAGAAGTCACAGCCGTTAGGATTAGCAGAGGTGAACGAAATCCCCAGCGGCCAAGGAGTACCCAGTTAAGCCGCGTTAGCTGTCCCCAAGCTGTTCGAGTTTGCTCACTTATTCATTTAAATACAATCTTACTGGAAGAGTGTCTACGATATTTTGTGTACATACTTAGTTGGTATGTTTTCCTAGGTGAAATACAACTTACATTTTCCTGAATTTATTTTAGTGGATGACCGTGAGAACTGCTGTTTTCTATGCAGTGTTCCTGTACATTGCCCTAGGGGGTAATTTTCAGTCTTTTTTGTGCGCTTTCATGGTTTTGCGTGGATCTCTATGGCAGAGTTTCTTTCTATCATTTCTTGCCTCATCGAAGACGCCGCCCCATTGAAAACGTGTAGGTATCTCATTTTGATAACACCGTCTTATATTTTTCTATAAATTTAAGTACAATAGTCATCATCTTCGAGGATTAAACCAAGGATGGTTTGTTCCGGCCTTAAATAGCAAAAATTACAGCTGGTCACTCCGGCGCTTCCTCGGACATCCCACACCTCTCCGTCCCCTCGGCTTATAGTTCCAGAGTTGTTTGGGGATGCGGCAGTCATCCATTCGGCAAAGATGTTCCCACCAATTCAGCCGATACTGGGCGATCCTGTCGAGTATACTCATAATATTCAATTCCTACCGTATATCTGTGTTTCTTCTATGACCATGGAGAGTATACCCTGCCACGTGCCTGAGAAACCTCATTTCGGCCACTTGGATGCGTCTGGGCTGGCCTTTCGTTAAAGTCCAATTCTCTGACCCATAAAGAAGTGTGAGAAGAGCCATCACCTTGTAGAATTTTAGGCGTATTCCTTTACTTGCTGACTTAAGGGTTCGCCTGATGGTCCCGCACATAAGGTTGAACTTAAAGTACAATAGTACTTAAAGTAGTAGTACTATAAAGTATAGTAGTTTAAGTACTTAAAGTACAATAGTGATAAAGGTTTTTACATCATTAAGCGTCCAACGTCTCTTTCAACGATCTGTGATAAAGAAAGTTTCACTGAGTTGACCCCAACTGTGCACTGTAACGCGGCCAATATTAACGACAGTTGTAATAAATTATAAATGTGCGAATATGTGTGTAGTATGCGTAAGCGTTAAGGAGTTGCTACACGAGTAATATGGCTTTATCTTGTTAATTAAAGGTGTACGGTGCGTCCGTGTGCGTGTGGCCGCAGCGGGCAGTGAGGTTAATTACTGACCGCCAGGCCAATACCAGTACTGGGCCGGTATCGGTTTGTACTAAGTCGGCCTTTGATTAGGCCCGGGGACACAGCGGGGGCGTAAAAAAAAAATAAACGTTCCCTTCATCGTTTCAAAATACAAGCCAAACATTATTTGAGCTTTTGACCTATAACACGCCAGGTATGATGGTCTTATTAAATTTTCTGTCGTGTATTTGTACGAAGGTTCTTTTTTTGTTAAGCCAAAAATTATTAACTTCGCTCTAGAGGAATACCAGTCGCTAATCGCTATTATTCAAAGCAGATAATTTTGTTGTGTAAAAAACCGGTTCCGTGTAGAGTATAAGGTTAGTTTTAATTAAATCGAATTTATATTATTTAATTCTTACCTTATAAACATTGTAATACTGAAACTCCGTGTATTGTTACGTGGTAGCGATGTTTCAGACGAAAACTTAATTGAACAGCAGAGACAGTAAAAGAACAAGTTTACTGACCATTTTGATCCAGACCATCAACACATATAAAGTGTAATTTTTCGTATAACAGTACTGGCACTGCTATTAATTATAATGATTTTATTAGTATATTACTTATTATACCACTGTATAACACTTAGTGTAACAATACTAACATTGTTAATGATAACAGTGAGTAGTATAACATAGTTGTCTTTGTAATATTGGATTTAAATCATACAGTGACTAAACTCGCTTGGTTCACTAAGTCGCAGTTAAACACAAGTAAAAAATTCTACGCTCTTCTGGAACGTCAGTGCTATTTATAGTTTATTACGCATTAACGCATAATCGTATTATTTAACACATCCATCGACATGCTTATTGTTTTATTGGTTTTGCATTGTTCTGTTGCCTCCCAGTGACAATCATGAACATCGTCATCATCATCGTCATCGTATTAGCCAAAAATTGTGCACTGTACTAACTAGGACTCCCTTATAAAATTACAGAAGTCCTTATTTGTCCTTTCCTGATCGAAGTGGAGTCTGTACACTATCTGACGTCATCCGCTCATCTTGCTGGTGGTCGTCCACGCAGCGTTCTGCCGTCTCTCTTGGCGTCCAGTCTGTTATCTTCTTTCTATTTAAGGTTAGTACCCTTGTCAAGAAACGAGTATGGGCGATCTCCTTCGGAACCTACATCAGACAAACTCTGGATTAATTGTGCTATCAGTGATTGTGTTGCCGGCAATCGGACATAACGATAGAGTACATGAAGGGAAAGAATTCATGAATCCACGACTACCCACATTGTCGTGGATAGTTTTTGCATTTATAACCGAAGAAGAGGTAAAGGTTACAAGAGTGCCTAAAGTAACGGCTAGACCTGGAGAACGGCAACAGATTAATTCATATAATCCTCGAATGAAGGATCCTCGTAGAAAAGAAAAGACGGTGATGGTGATGGTGTGAAGATACACTATGAAGATATGATAAAAGCTAATAGCTACAGTTGAAGCTCAATAGCTTCATATAGGCCCAAGGAATACAATGACTGTCACCTAGAGCGGATGGATGATCAGCGTATGCCAAAGAAAATCCTGAGAGCGCAAGTCTGTAAAAGCAGAAAGAGGTGCCGACCTAGGATAAGATGGTTGGATGATGTGCTAGAAGATCTCAGAAGAATAGATGTGAGAGGTTACACTGAGATGGCTATGGGTAGGAGACTTTGGAGAAGATTGGTGTTGTAAGCCAGAGCTTACGTTGGGCTGTAGGGCTAAAGAAAAAGAAGAAGACGAAGTTACAGTTAAGGGAAAAATTTATAGGAAACGTTATAGTAGGCAACTTGAGTGGGTAGCTGATTTCATTGTGAGAATGAATTCACCTGAATGATGCCAGACGTCTCTTTACGTAGAATTGGGACAGCTACAGAAAAATAGCAACACAGAGATTGTGTGGAACGAGATACGTTACGGGCAGAAATCTGGGAGTCAAGCTGTGACGAAGAAACGTATCCTTCAGAATATAGAGACGACCTCAGCTGTAGCATCTCAAATGATAATAATCAATTGCTACAGAAAATGTTTGTGAACTTTTAAAAAAATGTGTTTCTGCATTACATGTTTTTACACTCTGTGTGTGTGTGTGTGTGTGTGTGTGTGTGTGTGTGTGTGTGTGTGTGTGTGTGTGTGTGTGTGTGTGTGTGTGTGTGTGTGTGTGTGGTTTTTTGCACGCTGAATTCATTACTTTTGCTCCACTTAAGCGAAGGCGAATGATGAAAAATCGTATGACTGGAAGGCTGATTCACTGTTATGGAAGAGTAAACAAAAGAAGACAGATACACGATTGGCGGGCAATATTGTGTGTGTGTGTGTGTGTGTGTTGCCCGTAGTGCAGTACAATGATTTGTACTCGGTCGCTGTGCACTCTTCTTGAGTCCTACGTACAGTATCAATTGGAGCGGATGTAATCAAATGAGAGACAACGGCGCCCCTGGCAGCCTGATGCATCCATTGAACGCTTACTAGAAAAATGCTTATTGTCTTGTTCTTATCCTAGGTTCGTTATCTAACTGTTTATTTCTTCCATTTACGGATCTGCAGTATGGTTTCACATTATCGTAATCAGTCAGTCTACTGGTGAAGTGGTTGGCATCTTGGATTCCTAACCCGCGTGGTTTAGGTCGATTCCTAGCATAAAATTTAATTTTATCATCTATTTTGGCTAAACGAACTGACATTGAAATAGACAATATTCCTCTCTCTCTCTCTCTCTCTCTCTCTCTCTCTCTCTCTCTCTCTCTCTCTCTCTCTCTCTCTCTCTCTCTCTCTCTCTCTCTCTCAAAGGGATTTTCATCGGCTATTGCCGCATACCCACACCTAACCGCCATCTATTTCTGTCCTGCATCTTCTTCTGCCAAGTTATGATGTTCCATGGCCTTCCCATGTTTTCGTACCAGGACAGCCTAGGTCTGGCCGTGTTTCCTGTGCCTGGGGGCCTCCACTGAAATATTTTCCTCGGCCATCTCTGTTCATCCATTCGGAGTAAGTGACCGAACCACTTTAGGCCTCTTCGTTCTACTCTGTTAATAATTGTGTGTCTTCTGCATGCATCCTTCTTCTGATCTCCTCGCTGGTTATTCTCTCCCTTCTTGAGACTCCGGGACTTCTACGGAGATAATCCGTTTCCACGGCATTCAATTGTCGTATAATTTCCGTGTTCAGCCTCCATACCTCATAGCCGTAAGACAGAACTGATTCAACAAAAGACAATATTCTTTTCCACAAATTCAGTTATGCAGTGTGCGCTTCAGTACTCACTAGTCACACTCTGTTACATATAATCACTTATACTATTATCAAATAGGGAGTGCGGCTGGGCACAACACAACACAGCTCCCGTCTTTTCTGTTAATGCTCCGCTACGCTCTGCTTACATCCTTGATATCTCGAAACTTTACCGCAACACTTTATCGGATTGTGATCTTAAAATTTTATTTGGACTTTCAGAAAACGGTTGAAGAAATTTACAATTACGTTAATAATTTACAGCTTTATAAATATTATATTATAATATTATAATAAATCTTTGGCATACTTAAATTTATACATTTTCTGAGAAGTAGTTGAATACTAAAGCTGTAAATCATTTACGTAATTGTAAATTTCTTCAAACAGGCATCGAATAAGTACACCAGCGTAAGCATTTTTTCATCAAGCGGGGAACTTGTTTTCCAAAGCGATGACCTATACTTTTTTTTTGCTTAACCGTTTTCTGAAAGTCCAAATAAAATTTTAAGATCACAATCCGAGAAAGTGTTTAGGAAAAGTTTCGAGCTATCAAGGATGTAAGCAGAGCGTAGCGGAGCATTAACAGAAAAGACGGGAGCTGTGTTGTGTTGTGCCCAGCCGCACTCCCTATTTGATAATAGTAAATATCACGTTTGACACACTGAACACACACACACACACACGATATGCCGAGTGTGTAGTTGCTTCGTTATGTACGCTAACTCCATTCAAAATTGTCGTTTAGAGTTACATGGATTTTGTAACGTTTCATACACAATAATTTCAATTATATACATGTGATTTATTTCAGACAACCGTAAAAATACTTGGTGTTTTTTATCTGCAGTGTGTTCCCTCCCGTAATAGTGGTATGGCAGGCAGGGTCTGCATTAATCGGGAAAATTGTTCTTAGTGTGTTATGATGTATTTTCCCATTCTCTGCAGTCTTGTGGAAAAAAGAGGATAATAAAATTCGTTTAGTAGTCTACTACCAGAGTAATTTGTGCATTGTAGACTGTCTGTATGAGTTGTAAGCGTTGATATCGCTCCTTATTACACGAGGCTGTTGTTCCGTGTACTCATTTTTATACAAAAAGCTGACACAAAGACTGATAAACGCGCTATCGATATAATGTAATTGCCGAGAGCGGGGTAATACTAAGTCATCTCAAGCAAATAAGTAAATACAGTAAAGTATCGATTATCCGAACCTCTCGGGACGCGGGCGCGTTCGGATAATCGATATTTCGGATAATAGATCATAAATTAACATTATTCTTTTTACAGAAACAAAGGTTTTTATTACAAAATAATTTCTAAGATAATGTTATATATATACAGCAACCTGTATACTGTGCTGTAAAATATTACTAAGGCTAAAAATCATTGATTTAAAACTGAGTGTAGTTAATAAAAAATCAAAAGTTAATTTAAACAAAATTAAAGTTTAATGACAAACACTGTCTATAAAATACTAAAAATTAATAATGGCTCTAGTTGCGAAAACCTATTAGAAAATATGTGTGCGTGTGTGGGCGCGCGCGTCTGATAAGATATTGAATTATAAGATGCCATCAAAGATGTGACACGTTTTCTAAAGATTGATGAAAATTTCTTCCGTAACAAAAAATTCCTGTTAGGGTAACTAGAGTGAATAGTTTGATAGTCAAACTGTAATCATAAAGTTTATAGTAAAATGTCACTAGACGGTAATCCGTCATACTTTATAAAATAGTAATAACAACAACAGCAGCAGCAGCAGTATCAGATAAAGACGCTATCTAGTCATATTTAAGTTTAAAAAGAAAGTCGTGTTCTCATATCTTATAAACTGACAGCTTGGCTGCGAGATGAAGACAAAAGATTGAACACACACACACACACACACACACACACCGACGGCGAGTAACTTGCACTCTACGATTATCGATCTAATATTTTGTTTGTTTTCCAGAGTGCATTGTACTCGGTCACTTCAGGGTCCGACACACGTCCGTGTGTTGGCGCGCACGCGCATTGGTTCGTATCGCTGACCAGTTTCCACGGGGGCATCGCTGTGAATCAGTCATGGGTCATTTAACATTCTAAGCTCTCTTTCAGGCGTTGTATAAAAGTTTCGCCAGCCTTAAGTCGCAAGTTAAATTCTTCTCTGACTTTTAGTGCAGATAAGGTGTCTTTTACAGTTTATATAGCTGTTTAAAGTAGGAATGCATTCCCAAGTCTGGAATAATTTAATTATTTATTTTTAATCGTTGATGTTTAGAGCAGATTAAGTGTTTTTTTTTTTTTTTAAATCTACTAGTGGATTTAAGTAGCCACTTAAATACATTTTAATTGCTTAAAATGTATGAGTTTCCTGAATATCAAATCAATGAAATTGTTTTAGCGGCGATAGATTTTTTAAATGAAATATTATACGAGAACTTCGGCTTGCCGGGCTGTAAGGCACCCAGTAGTTACCCTCCGATTCGTACACTTAGGTGGAGAAGAGGTGTGTCGGCCTTCCGTGAAAATTTGCATGGAAGGGCGCTACAGGCTTGTGATTTAAAATCACCTACAATTGTGTATAAACAAATATAATTTATTGACACTAAATTATGTATAATATTAAGTATAAATATTTGTTTAATTACATTTCTATAAATGTTAAGGAAACAGAATTAACGTTGTAATAAAATATGCCTCATAAAATCAATGACGCAGTTTTTATTAACATTAAAATCGTATGTTTCAGGTAAGCAACACTGGGAATAGTCGACGCTAGACACCGTGCTAATATTTCTAAACAGTGCTTTATAGAGAGGCTGGAGAAGGTAGTAGTGCATGTATTTGTGCGTTCGTAATAGTAGTAGATACGTTGCATTGCCACTAGAGATAGCTCAACACAACACAAAGCCTTACATACGTTTTCATTTGTAGCGAGTCTATTGTCGAGTTGTTGTATCTTCCCCGATCGCTGTCAAGATCGAACTCACGACGCTTCTGCTGCTGCCGGTTATGTACGCTGCACACGGTTTTATTATTTCTAGACGCTCCTGCTTTTCTCGTTACGTGAGAAAAATGTCAGTCAGCGTTGTTATGTTGGTATCGTTGTAACGTGAAGTAGCGAACATCGTAAATTTAGTTGTGTGATAAGTAATAAAAAACATCACTTCTCAAGACACACAATACATAAAAAACATACAGATGGCAAATGTAGCGCAGTAGCATATTATATTGCTAGTTTGATTCGTGTGTAGAATCTTCAACTGTTTACAATATTAATTCAAAACGTCGCACAGTGCATCTACAAACTGCATACTGTGCATAAAAGTTGAACAGATGTAAAAACAAAATTTAACTTAAACTGTTTCTTCGAAACTGAATTTGGAATTAAACCGCAGATTTTATAATCTAGCACTATTATTTAAGTATCAATGGAAATACGTAGTAATTCCTTACAAACGTCATTTATTAATCTCAAACGTGTAAGGTTATGTATAATCCTACTAATAATATAAATATGCTATGTCTACTGAATAGACATTTTGTCAAATTGATAGAAAGATCGACCAACCATCGTTCATACATAATATACAAAACATAATCGACTAAAAAACATACACGATACACAAAACTGGAATTAAAAATAAATAGTTTGTCTCATAGTGGCAATCAGAATGAAAATGTGTTTCTTAAGTTATAGAAAATTGTATTTATTTACGTAAGGCTTATTTCACTTAAATATAAATCTACATTTTCTCACAGCGTACTGTGTATCGTTAACACTCACTGGGTTTATAAAATACTTTGTCGCTGCTTCATTTTCTTCGCAATAACATTGAAACTGTGTTGTTTTTGCCGCCTCAAACTCAGAAAATCTGTCTGTCTGTCTGTCTGTCTGTCTGTCTGTCTCTGTCTCTCTCTCTCTCTCTCTCTCTCTCTCTCTCTCTCTCTCTCTCTCTCTCTCTCTCTCTCTCTCTCTCTCTCTCTCTCTCTCTCTCTCTCTCTCTCTCTCTCTCTCTCTCTCTCTCTCTCTCTCTCTCTCTCTCTCTCTCTTCCGAAACATTATTTAGTATTCTCAAGACACTGGAACGGAGAGTAATTCAAATGAACGAACTGAAAGACGAATTATATGTAACGGCATTGAATACCCCAGGGGGTAAGTATTAGACAAAGAAGCCGCGCGCTTGTGTTTTATACACTAAATTCACACTAGGTATATAAACAGCTTGGATTAAAGGTGTAGTCTCAGTGTCATTAATACTCTACGTTGACATAAGAAACTCAACTGCGGGGGGGGGGGCACAAGAGCGCATTAATCCTTTCAGACGCAGCAAACACGCGCGCACGCATGCGCGCGTACTTGACAAATTACATTCTTCAGACGATACGGAATATACGCGATCTATGTGTGTTGTGTTTTAGATGAAAAGCGGGGCGTTCCTGTGATCAATATAATGGCAAATGAATGGATCACGATCACGCTTATGCATTTTGTACGTGTCTGAGACACTATGTAGAGTGTGCATCGTTATCAATAAGATGAAGCTCCGACAGATAATGCGTCGCGACGGTCTCGGGAGCATATTAATTGCGGCAATTTTTCCGTGCATTATTGTGCATCACCTGCACTCAGCGTCCCGACGCCGTCTATTGTTAGCGACGTTTATTTATTACTACGGTTTTGTGTTTACTTTGTTCACCGTAAGAATCGTTAAACTGTTCTATGCTGTTCTGTCTTAATATCATTGACCCGATTACGTTGATTCCCTTCACAGTAAGTTATCCCTCGTCCCTCTCAGAATCAGGTGCGGACTATAAATCTCGTAGCTAGTGTTTCCATGCAGTCGCTTTCTTCTTCCGGTCACAAGAAGGTCGGTATATAAACTTTTATTTTTTGTCCAGGATTAAAAATCATTGGTCTTCCAGAACATTTTATGATTGGTCACTCTACAATTGACACTTTGTTGTTTGCGGATGAGCAGGCTGCCGGACTCTGAAGCAGATTTCAAATGGGGATACATTTCTTAAATCGAATCTGCAAAGACTCTGGATTGCAGATATCCACACGTAAGACCAAGATGATGGCTTTTCGTGGAACTGATCCCGTGCGGGCAAAAATTGTTATAGATGTTACTGTCCTGGAACAAGTTAGCAATTTTGAATACCTGGGCTAACAGTGTGTCTTATAATGCATGCAATGACGTCGTTAATAAGTTGCATAAGTTGTTCAACATTATCTGCGGGACCATCTAGGCGAACCCTTATGTCAGCAAGTTCTACACGCCTAAAATTCTACAACGTGATGGCTCTTCCCACACTTCTTTATGGTTCTGAAAATTGGACTTTAACGAAAGGGCAGGCCAGTCGCATTCAAGCGGCTGACATGAGATTTCTCAGGCACGTGGCAGGGTATATACTCTCCATGACCATAGAAGAAACACAGATATGCGGCAGGAACTGAATATTATGAGTAGGCTATACTCGACAGGATCGCCCAGTATCGGCTGAATTGGTGTGAACATCTTCGCCGAATGGATGACTGCCGCATCCTCAAACAACCCTGGAACTGTAAGCCGAGGGGACGGAGAGATGTGGGACGTCCGAGGAAGCGCTGAAGTGACCAGCCCTAATATTTGCCTATTTGAGACCGGAACAAACCATCCTTGGTTTAATCCGTGAAGATGATGATGATGATGAGGAGGAGGAAAACATGTTATCTTGAACGAATTTTACGAACGTGTACAGTATTACCCCTTGCCGCTCACTATCGAAAGTAAAGTGTAAACACCCGACTGGAAGTAGGAACTGTCGTGGCTGCATATTATTTGAATCTGGATCGGTAACAATTTCGAACATCTAATAATAATTTACGTAAACCGAGAAATATTCACCATTCTTATCGCTGACATCCAGTAACGATCCAAAGAAGTACCCCTTCTGACTCCATTTTGTCCTGTTCATTTAAGGTGGCAACGCGAAAATTGTGTATAGATGTAATACATCTGACTGTGATAGTTGACAATACGTAGGCCAAACTGACGATATAGTCATTAAACTGCCAACAGAACATAATTTTTTGTGGCAATAATAAAAAAACAATCGTTTAGCAGAGCTTTCGTTAATCAGATAATAAAATAACAAATACCATTATCAACATAATACGGGTTGCAGCAGGTGTATTGTGTGTGTTACAGTATAGAATTAAACACATTGAGACCGCACGTAATTGACGTCTATCAGGAGGAGGGTGACCAGTACTAGTGGTGGTTTGGGTCGGTTGGTAGGCGGGCGGTGGTTTCCTACGCCTTTAAAGTAGTCAATCGCTCGTTAGGGGAACTTAATGGTTTACACCATCGTCATCGCTGTTCATCATCGCGTTAGGCCCAGTCGATTTCCCAAACCAAATCACAGTCGATCAGATTAACGCGGCATAAAGTGTATTACTGTCGGAGTGGGCCGTCAGTATGCTACACCTGATCCCCAAACTACAGTCCAATGCTACTGTCCCTCTACGGATCCAGCTGCTGGATAATGAGCAGCTTGCTAAAAAATTGAACGAGCATCTTGTTGTCCGCATAGGATGCATGGCTATGTTAATCTGAAGTGGCAAAACGTTTCGACCTGCACTCTTCAGTGAACATCTGGGTTCGAATGTTCAATTGATTTACTTATATCTATATATATAAAACTCAAAATGTCTGAGGATTTCTTTGTACTGAATACAAATCCACACCGTTACACCGATTGCCACCACATTTTGCATAGGTAACCTTAGACACAAGGCAAAATACACTGTAACTTAGAATTTGATATTTTGACCCGTTCGCACGATTTAGGCCATTTTAATTATGCCCTTTTGTTGACGCGTATAAAGTTGTCAACAACACCACGGAAACCAGAATTAATTACCGTAGTAACAAGTAAATAAAAAAATACTATTTAGCGGCATCTTCGCACGTGTGACCACTCTCGTGCGTGTTAAAAACAACTAAAACGCAGCAGGTTGCGTTTCGATGCGGTAGACCTTGAAAATGCAGCAAAGTTGAAGACCGTGCGTTTTTTCCACGTCCGTGTGACCATTGCTACCTGTGTGTTAAATTCAGTGCGTTTCCCACCTCTCAGAAAAACTCGCAGAAAAACTCGATCCCTAACGACCCATGACAATAAACGAGCAAATAATAACGCATTTAATAAAGACGGAAGTGGAGACCAAGCACATTTACCGGAGCAGGTGTAGTTTGTGGTGCAGAGCACGAAAATACAAAAAATGGCTAGAAACAATAATGTATTATACATGAAAATTAGTGTGGAAGTTGTGAAAGGAACTGAAGAAGTGTTGGCATCGTATATAGATTATTGTATAACCCATTCTTCAATATGAAGTGAGAAGCAACAGAAAAGAAGATAAAAATTTACGACTCAGTTTTGGTACCCACGTTAGTGTATGGTTATGAATCGTGGGTGCTGACAGATTAGCTTGAAGAAGAAGGTGGAGGCATGTGAGTTGAAGGTTCAGGGGAAGATATAAGGGGTTACGAAATAAATCCATAATAAGAGTTATGCAGATGGATTACTGGCGGAGGTGCTGTAGACTAACAAGACCAGATAGAGTGAGAAATGTAGAGATAAGACAAGCGATGGTAATCGACCTTGACTATAGAAACAATAGAAGCAAGTACACTGAATTGGTTCGGACACCTAAAAAGAACGTCTGATGTCGGATGAGAGATGGCCAAGAGAGGTATGGGAATGGATTCCACCCTCTAGAAGAAAAAAAGGAAGACCTGTACATTCATGGAAAATGGACGTCGAAGATGCATTGAATCCAAGAGGATTTACTGAACTGGACTGTTTAGACCGGCGCCAGTGGAAGCTAGAATGCGAGAGGCGGCGCCAGCCGTAATTAAATCGCCTAAAAAAAGAAACGTACAAGATTAGAGTGAGGCAGTTACACAAAGGCTAGATGTACACGACGTGCTAGAAAAAGTTGAGGCATAGCACTGAGATAGTTTTGTTCATATGGCAGGAACGCCGTAGGTGACGTGTGCCGTAGCACAAGACGACGTGAACGTCCAAGAGAAACGTGAAAAAACGAATCATCCTGAAGAGAGTCACATTGGAATAGTACGATCCATAGTAGTCCATTGGTCACAAGCTAAGAGGGAAACAGGGAACAAGAAGAGATGGGATCACTTCGACGCGAGGTTAAAAGGTAAGTAAGTACGAAGTAAGACGATTTTCGGAACGTGATATCGGATTGACATCACAGACGGTAAAACGATCACAGATTTTCATTAAACCTGATTTTCATTAATGGGGTGTTAACATTTGATGCAACAATCTTTTTCATACATAACTATAATCCAAACCGGGGCATGTGGGGAAAGGCATAAAAGAAAATATCCATATTTTAAAATATGTGTGGCTTAATTATAAGCACTATAAAAAATAAAACACAGATATTATACGCTGTTCAAGTTTTATAAAGCGGTGGTAGTATCTGCTTTTCTCTATGGATGTAAACACGGACTTTATCTGAGTAGGACTAGCAGCGTATACAGGCTGTGGAAATACGATTTGACATCACACCAAATTCAAAAATTTTGCCGCACAAGCTCAGTAATTGATTACAAACTCTTCACAATAAAAAAATGCTATAAATAAAGTCACGAAATTTATTAAATAACATAATTACAATGCATAAAATGATCGCCGTAAAACATTTCTGGCGTTCCGTCAATACGATTCACAGTAAAGGTCATTTCTACGCCACAAAGCTTATCTAAATGTACACAGAAGATTCAGGAATGTTCAGAAATGCTATCTATAGCACTATATACATTTAATTAATATCTGATTCGTTATCGCATGCATCATCGGAGTTATAACGGCCGTATTACGCAATCAGAAATATTCTCGACGTTACTAGTCGGTTTGTTTAGTCCCCTGCGCCGCCGTGATCGTAAGGTACACGTTCCTGATTATTGTCACTTTGTTTTTGTTTAGGCTATATTTTATTACGTGTAATTTAGAGCGGTTGTCCAAGACGCCATCAGTAACTGGAGAAGGAAAACATCAGGAATGGGAATTCAAATGGATGAGAAGTGCTTAACAACGCTCTTATTTGCCGAGGATCAGGTAATTATAGCGTGTGACGAGGACGACACAGACTATATGTATAGAAAATTGAAAGTGGAGTACGAGAAATGGGGTCTAAACATAAACACTACTAAAACAGAATATCTGAAAATAGGAGACATCTAAGAAGAAGACCCGGATCTGCAAATCCGTAGAATCGGAAAGTGTAGCGAATTCAAATATTTGGGAAAGCATTATTTCAGAAGATGGACAGCAAAAAATGACATCAAAAATAGGATACAACAGGGAAAAAGGCTATTCGTTTGCTAAACTCGTTACTTTGGTCGAACAAAATGAAACTTCAAACTAAACTGACAATCTACACAACTGTTGTGGAGCCCATTTTAACTTATGGCTGCGAATGCTGGCAACTTTCAGATAAAAAGAAAAACATGATAGAAACTGTGGAAATGGACTTCTTAGAAGAGCGTGTAATATTTCTGGAATGCAACATGTTAGAAACGAAGATATAAGAAGGAAAACAGGGCGCGTATTTACAACAGCAGAAAGAATAGAAGCCAGACAGTTGCTATGGTATGATCACGTAAAGAGGATGGAGGAGAAGCAATGGCCAAAGAAAGCATTGACTTACACACCACAACACAGGAGAAGAAAAGGAAGACTGACAACACAATGGAGAACAGGAATTAGGAAAAGCATGAGAGATCGAGCTATTGAAGATGATAACTGGAAGGATAGGGAGAAATGGCGATCGACATGCGGGATGCAGCATAGACTGTAGGACCTCCACTAATAATAAATAATAATTTAGAGCTGTTCATGGCCACAACGTCTGGTGACATCCACATCTGTATTTAAACACATGTAACACAGCGTTTAAATTTAGAACGCAAGATGCTTACACATTTAATTGTTTACAGATCGTTAGAAAATATTAACATATTAACATTTAAATGTTAAGTGTTAACAAATTGTGTATGGAATCAGTGACATGGAAACGAAAAATCATAAAACAATTTAACGCTTCTTAAGCAGCCCAAAGTAAACGCAGACCTGCGGTAATAAATATACTGTATGTCGCTGATAATAGACAGCGCCGCCACGCTTAGGTGACGCGCAGTTGTAATGCACCGACAAATTGCCGCAATTAATATCCTGTTGAGCGCGTCGCGACCCATTATCTGCTGGAAGTTCATTCTTATTGATAACAATTCACTGTATAGTATCTCAGACGGGTACAAGACGCGTAAGTTTTATCGTGAGTCATCCGTTTATTTGATATTATATTGATCGCCGGAACGCCCCACTTTATATCTAAACACAACAGGACATAAATCGGGTACATTCCATGTCGCCTCAAGAATGTAATTTCTCAAGTGTGCGTGAGCTTGCGTCTGAAAGCATTAAGGGGACACGGAAAGCAAAAAAAATTGTTTTTCAAATTTTCGTTTTAACGCTAATTAAAAGCTGAGGTTTTTCTGAATGCACTAATGTGCGACACTTGTTACTTTTAACAAAAATTCGCATCAAAATATGCTTCTGAAAATATATTACACCTTTTGACAGCTGCCGTCAATTAAATCTTCCATATTCAAACACGTATAACTTTTGAATCACTCCATCAAATTTCATGATTCTTTTTTCAAAACTTACTACATTTCATGCGCAAAGGTTGGCAGCACTTAGCTGTTCAACTACATTCAGCTGGCAATTTGTAATAAAGAGTCTCCATTGAAACAATCAAAACTCATCTTTCACATGTTTTTAGTTTTTCTCGTTTACTGAAAGCATCGTTTTTCAATACATAAGAAACATTTTCTCACCAACCACTGAACCAATCATTGTGAAATTTTCACATAATATACACAGTATGTGAGTATATATACTGAGCTATTTCTGTCATGGTAAATGCAAATTTACATATTACAAAAAGTAGTTTTCATACAAATTTATCAACTTTCGAAAGTTAAATGGGAAAACTTTTGTTTTTCATTTTCTGTGACATATTTTTAACCAAAAAACTCAGCTCTTGTGAAAAGGTCTACAGAAACTGCTGTGAAAATTTCAAACAGATTGGTTTAGTAGTTTTTTACAAAATGTTCATTACGTTAACATGGTGGAAGATAGGCATTCAGTGTCCTCTTAATGCATCTTTGCGTCTTCCAGCAGTTTGTTTCTCACATCGAAGTATGAGCATTAATGACAATGGAACCATATATTTAATCCAGGCTGATTGTATGTATACGAATTTAGTGTATAAAACACGAGCGTCTTCTTTGTCTTATACTTACCCTCTAAGGTATTCATTGCCGTTAAATATAATTCGCCTTTTCAGTTCGTTCAGCAGAATAACTCTCCGTTCCAGTGTCTTGAGAATACTAAATAACGTTTGAGAAAGACAGATTCTAAGGTTTGAGGCGGCAAAAACAACACTGTTTCAATTTTATTCCGGAGAAAATGAAGCGGCGAGAGAGCGTATTTTATGAAGAGAGTTTACAGTTAAACGGCACGTCATAGGCTGGGAGAAAATGTAGATTTATATTTAACTGAAATAAGATTTACGTAAATAAATCAAAATGTCTGCAATTTAAGAAACATATTTCATACTGTGATTGCTATAGCCAGCCTACTGTGAGTCAGTTTTCTACGTTCCTTACTCATTTTTTTTTTTTTGTATCGGCCATCAAAGACCACATGGTAATTTCAATTCTTTATTCTTTGTTCTTTTCTTTTTCTCCAATACTTTTTAATCTTTTCACTGTCTCTTCTTCCCGTCTTCAGTCCACATTTAACCTGCGTTTTTCTCTCTCCTCTCCTACTCTGGACTCCTTCCACACTTTTGCCTGTAACACTTTACTCCTTTAACAGTTTTGCCTGAAAAACTTCTCTTTCAATTGCTTCTTCTGCGTTTATATTATTTTTTCTAAATCCTTTTGGACTTCTTTAATCCAACTTGATGTTGACTTCTTCCCCCACAGATATTTGAAGATCTGCTTTGTTAACCTATTTTGGTATATTTCATCATTACTTCTTAATTTCCAACCTTCTGGAGTTTTTCGTGGGACTAATATTTTCCTAATAATTCGTCTTTCCAGTATTTCTAGTTTGTCTAAATTATAATTCAGTGCTAGACATTCACTTGCATATACATTCTGGCTTCACTACTGTACTGTAGTGCCTTATTTTCGCATTTTTAGGTATACATTTTTATTGTAAATATCTTTAGTTATACCATATGCCCTTTCCATCTTATGAATCCTTTCTTCTATAGCAGACTTATTTTTATTTTATTGTTTTTTGTTGTTTTTTTTTGTCTTCCGTAAGTTCCAGGTTTTTGATTTGGAGATGACCCTCCCACGTGTGTACTGCTATGACCCACGCAATTCGCTTTCCGTTGATAAATAAAAGGTTTTTTATCATCGTAGATAATCTATATTTATTAGCATATTTTGCTTGTCTTGTATATCGATTGAGACATTTCGTATTGAGACATTTGTTTTAAGAAAGTGGTTTTCCCTGTGTTTTTTTTTTTTCGTAATATAGTGCGTTTCATCTAGGAATTAGTGGGTGGCCATAACCTGAATCCTGCCGATGACACTTTGTGTCGTCTCAAACGTTCAGTAGCCTATATTCAAGAACTTACGCCTCTGCCTCCTGGAAAATGTTACGTGAATGTTTCCCGTTAGTAGGTCACGTACCGTGAAACACGTGGGTCACGGGTCACGAGTACTACTCTCTCTAATTGGTTGACCCAGTTAATCGATATTTCATTCTGATATTTATGTTAGAAGTATTGTAACGTATTCCGTTTACAACATTGTCTTTACGTTAGAAGTATTGTAAGAAAGAGAGAATTGTTTAGATAATTTAACAAGTCTTGTTTTTTGTCTTTCAAAAATTTTCCTTGTGATTTTGCAATAAAATCATGAATCTTTAGATTTTCAAATTTATCAATCACGCGGTTTTACAACTGTCATCATTTCAGTTCTGTCTTGTGTCACCCATTGATTGCATACTACATTCTCTGGCATCGAGTCCTCTTCTTCAGACTCTTCAAACATGTCAACCAAGGCCTGTTTGCCTGGACATTCTTGACAATTTGCAATCATACATATCTGTTTCCATAACAAAATTTCCAAAAGATCCTTATAATCAACTGTAAGATTGGCACCATCGATTATATATATTATATATATTATATATATATATATATATATATATAGGAATGTTAATTATCGACCGTATTATTATACTGTTAATGATTTCGAGGTTCGGTCATTAATGACCGAACCTCGAAATCATTAACAGTATATATATATATATATATATATATATAATTTGTGATGTTTTCAATTTGTTTCTTCTGCAAGTAGATAATATTGTATATTCTTTTTAACACCTGACGCACGTTTCACTGAAAAATATCAGTATCATCAGAGGTTTCTAAGTGAATTAATAACAATCGTAATAATTCTATTAATATAAAAGTAACGAATAATCGAATTTGTATCGATTTTAATGTAAAATAAAATAACTGATAATCGATTTAGGTCGATTAGTTAATGATTGTTTTAATGTTTATTTCTTCAGCAGCTGTTTTCTCGGTTATATTTGAAATTTTGTTTATATAGTATTTTATTCACATTTATTTTTATTTTTTAGTAAATTTATAATTTTAAATAGATCGTCTTGTTTTGTTTTTATTTGGGTTTGTTCTTTAATTAATAAATTATTGTTATTGTGTTTGTAAATGTTAAGATTTTCCCAAATATTCATTTTTTGACCTTTTTGTATGTTTTTAATTAATTTTATATTTTCAATGTTTGGAAACTGGTGGTTATTATTTAGACAATGTGTGGCTAAATTAGATTTATAAATATTTGGTTTTAAATATGCATTGCGGTGTTGAACGAATCTATCTCGTAGTTTTTTCTTCGTCTGGCCCACGTAAAATTTATTGCAATCTGGACATTCTATTTTATATACTCCATTTTTATTGTGAGTATTGGATTTAGTTTTAGGTTTTATTTTATTAAAAATTATATTATCTGTGTTATAAGATATTTTTAAATTAGTATCTTTAAATATTTTATTTAGTTTTTGAGTTATATTTCCGTAATAAGTGAAGGTTGTATATTTTATATTATTATTAATAGATGAATTTTTAAATGTAGTGTTTTTAGGAATTTTATTAGTGATTTTATGTTTAATTTTATTTTCTAATTTATTAATAGTTTTTATTTTGTATCCATTTTTAACTGCTATTTGTTGGATAATTTTTCTTTCTTTGTTTCTTTCTGTGTTATTTAATGGGATCCTAAGCATTCGGTAAATCATGGAATTAAATACTGCCATTTTGTGTTGGGAAGGATGATTAGAAGTATTTGGTATTACTAAGTCAGTTTGAGAAGGTTTCCTGTATATTGCGTATTCAAAATTTGTTTCATTTTTCTTTATTGTTAAGTCTAAATAATTTAATTTATTATTAGATTCTTCTTCTAACGTGAATTTCATTTTAGAATGTAAATTATTTATGGAGTTGAATATTTTATTTATATTTATACCATTGTTTTGGGAAATGTACAGAGTGTCATCAACGTATCTAAAATAACATCCTAATGGGTCGTTTAATTTTATTATATTTATTATTTGTTCGTCGAGTTTTTGTAGGAAGATTTCTGATATGATAGCGGAGGTTGGGGCTCCCATAGCAAGGCCATCTGTTTGATAGTACAATTTGTTGTATTGAAAATAATTTTGATTTAAAATTATTTTTAAAGTATTAGTTAACTGTTTAATGTATGTGTTACTTTCGTTATTTGTTTTCAGATTATTTATTATAATATTTATAGTTTCTTCAATGGGAATGTTTGTATACATGTTTGATATGTCGAATGAATATAATTTTGTATTTCTGTTTACTTCTACGTTTATTAGTTGTTCCGTGAGTTCGATACTATTTTTTATATTGTGTTTTGCTGGAAGTTCAATTTTATGTTTTAAGATTTGAGTTAATAATTTTGATATTTTATAATTTGGTGCGGTCCTAGCGTTTATTAAAGGTCTGATAGGTTTATTGATTTTGTGTAATTTTATTAAAGAATTTAATTTTGGTGCACAAGGATTATCCATTTTATATTTAAAGGAGTCTTTAGGATTTATGATTTGGTTACTATTTTTTAATATATTTGTTATTTGTGTTTGATATTTATTTGTGGGATCTTTATTTAATGTTATGCAATTATTATTAACTATAAATTCTTCTGTTTTATCGTCTAAATCTTTCTGAGAAATTATTATTGTACTATTACTCTTATCAGCTTTGGTTAAAGTGAGGTTATTAGTCGTTAGTTTCTGTTTTATTATATTAATGGTTTTATTTTGTTTATTTTTATTTTTAATATGATGATTTTGGTTATTATATTTTTTGATATATTTTATTATTTCCATTGAGGCTTCTGTTCTTATTTTATCTTGTTTTTCGTGTTCTACATTATTAATTGCGTTTTCAGTTTCGACTATGATATTATCTATTACATATTTGTTTACATTTTTAAGATTTGTTTTGTTTGATGATTCTAGGGTAGCTATTTCGTTTTCCGTGAATTTAATATTAGATAAGTTTACGAATTTTGGGTAAAAAGTGTGGTTATTATTTAATGTGTGTAAATTTTGGTTATCTTCTTTAGGTGTACTATTTATTAGTAGATTTTTAAGTTTTTTATTGATTGTGTTAAATTTAATTGTTTTGTGTTTATTTAGTATTTTAAGCATATTAATATATTTATTATTCCATGTATGATAATCAAGTGTGTTGGCTAAAAGAGGATGTAAATTAATTAATTGTTTATTAATGTAGTCGATTTTTCTGTAATTATTTGATATTTCGTCTTTAATCCATTTATATTGGGCTTGAGTAATATATTTGCTTACTTTATTGTTATTGTTGTTTTTTACTATTATTTTTGTGTATTTTGGAAAAATATTAAGGTGTAGGCATTTTTTGTTAAAATATATGTTTCCAAAACAATTAATTAATTGTTTTTTACGTTTAATAAATTGGTTATAGGAATGAGTTACATCACCTTGTATGGTGTTTTCATCCATCATTTTCTATATAAGTAACTCGATGTTTCTTGCAGTAATTATATAATTTGTGATGTTTTTATAAAATATATATATTATATATATATATATTTATATATATATATTATATAAATTATAATATATATATTGTAATAAAACAATTAATTGTGCTAGTAATAATAATAAAATGATAAATAATATTTCTGTCGTGTTATTCTGTCCCACGTTGGATACGTCAAATTTGTAATAAAAGAATTAATTACCGTTCTATGGTGTTCTAAAATTCTGATGTAATCAAGCCCCACAAGTTGGGTTCACCAAATTTGTAATAAAACGATAATGTGAAATAAATAACGGTTGTAAAAATGTGTGTAGTAACGTAGCTAATATCTTCTTGTCTTCTAAGCTCTTACTGTTGATCTTCGCTTTGGTAATAAAACCATACTATAATTGTAATTGTAGAGTGTTCTGGTATAATATTATCCAGGATAATTTTTATGGTGTGTATGTGTAGTAGTGACGTTCCGCTCTGGGAATCGTCGATTTGGTAAAGTTCCTGGTCTTTGTTATTGGTAATTGGGATGTTATTACCATCAATTAAATAAAGTGTATTTTGCTGTGTAGCAAATTGAAATAAAATATAAATTTAAAATTTATATTTATAAAAAAAAATAATTTCGGAAAAAATATTTTCGAAGTATTTATGTGCTTAATATTTAGGAATAAATTGAGGTTGTGGATCGTAATTATAATAGTAAGGTGTTTAATTTGGTAATAAATTTCTGTTCGGTAAATTTGTTAAAAAGATAATCCAATTAACTTCAAGTTAGGCGAAAACGGCTCTCTTCTTCTTGCTCTTGAAATGTTGTAGTTTCGCATATACTGCCTTTAAAGATTATCTATTTTTCTTGGTTAATTAATGATTATGTCCTTTGATAAGAGAAATCAACTCCAATTTACAAAAAAAAACAAACAAATACGTTTATTAAATACAATAATAAGGTTGGTCGATTAATTAATCGAGGTTACAAGCCATATCGACTCGTTCCGGGTCGGTCGATATTAGAAGTTTTACAATTGTATTATTTAAACAGGTTCTTTGAACGGTTATTTATATAAAAAGCCAGAGAAGGTCAGGGACATGAAAGTATAACACTTACAATTCAAAAAAGGTCTTAAATTTAAACAATATACTGGTAATTATTAATAATAAAAGTTTATATATAATTTTGTTCAAACCAGAAAGCAGTTAGTCGTCTCTAATTGAGGTGACGGAACTGGATCAGAATGGCCGCCTGACGCATGCGCGTTGAAAGCTTCTAATGTAAACAACGTACTTGTTGAGATAATATGTCCCTTCTTCGGTTAAATGTTCTTCGCTACGGTATATGATCTTCTGGGGTATAGTTTATTGTCACTGGTGTTAGATGGAAACGTTCACTTGGTGTAAAAATGTTGTTAAATAGGTATATCAACTGGTGTTTATGTGTGTCAGTTAACCTCGAATTTTCACTTGGTGTTTGATGCGATTTCAGTGTTATTTCATGTAATTGGTTATATGTGATTTCGTTTATAGGTGTTATGTAGTTCGTGGGTCAACTTCACCACTTCACTTTCATTAAAATAGTTAAAAATTTAGTTTACATAAAATGATTCAGAACTCCGTTGTAGCATAACGTCCATTAAAGGTTGGTTCAATCAAATATTCACAAGAAGTGCTCTCTTCGAGGTATAATAATGAACTGTCTGTATTTCCTTCATCTCATGAAAATCTTAGCCTATATAATATAGTTCAGACATTGTTTCACATCGCCTTAACTTCCGACACGTTTTAAAATAGTACACTATGCTCAAAAAATAATTCTGTTATTAGTTAACTGTTTGTAATATTAAATACATATTCGTTTTCACTATTCTATTCTACTTATTTTGATAGTAATTAAGTTAGTATTACAAAGTTTTATCTGAAAATTATATTTCTTATAATTTTTTGGGAGGTAGGCCTAAAATTATACTTCCCTGTCTTCTATGTAAATAATAGCCATTTTAACTAATATAATTATTATTCTATGAAATCTGAAATTTGTATAATTATCAATTCTCACTTATTTTATTGCAATTTAGTATACTAATGATGGTTTTTTAATATAATTCAATTGTATATGACTTCCCCTAGGATAGTGTTAGTTAATCTATTTCAGTTTTAATGGTATTTTATTAGACAATTAAATAATTTTACTCATATAATGACCATATCTTAGAAAGCCTTATTTACATAGTATTTAATATGTTGGGTGTATCTTGCCTAAATATTGTCAGTTTGACTGGTTTATAAGATTAGGTTTATTAATTATTCTGCATTTTAACTTTATTATATTGCCTAGATTTGAATTGTGGCTATTTGCAGGATGTTTTACTCATGTAATTATTTTATTTCCTTCTCTGACTTCTGACTCTGATATATTTGATTAAAAATTAGTTCTCTGATCTGGCATAACAGTAATTATAGATTATACAATTAAAATATAACACCCAGATATATAAAACTGGTGTTCTTAATAACATTGTTTTGGTATATCACCTAATAACATAATAAAAAGTATTTCTACAACATTGGAATGATATCTAATTTTAGATAATGCATTCCTAAATTAACATGAACAATAAAATAACAATTATAATACTAATATTTCTTATGACTAACCCTTACTTATCTAAATGCTATATTTAATTGGAACCCAACATTTGGATCCATATATAATTGTTAATACCTTCTACAACTTCATCATAAACAGTTAGTTCTGTAATTCCCCATTTTATAAGATTTATGCCCCCTCTTAAAGTATAACCCTGGCTATCTAAGTTATATTCCATTCTATGGAATGTTCATATCGCTTTAGTAGCTTTTATTTAGTAATATTACTACTTCATTATCAAAGTAGGCACTGTTCACAAAACTTAAAGTTTGTTACTATGTACTGCAACTCATGTACCCTTTTAAAGTTTATTATTTATAATTTGATCACTTGCACTTGTCTATGGTGAATTATCAATATATTTACTAGTCTTTTTCTAGCCTTTAATATGAAATATTCAACCATGGGGGAACTGTGAAGACTTGTCTATACAAACTAAATAATAACTTTTTGAATGCACTAATATTTAATACTACTAACACTTTTAGTTTTTGTCAGTTGTACAGTGATATGGTTTTTTAGGGTGTTATACTTTCTCTTTGGGCATTCATTGATTTTGGGGTTTTTTGGGGGTTCTTTCCCTATGGGGTTTTTGTTATTGGTCGTCTTAATTATTCTTCTTTCTTCTTGAGTTTGGTTCTTCTTTATTCTTCCTTCTTCTGTAGATTTAGTTTTGATTATTTTTCTTTCTTCTTTGAGTTTTAATTGTTCTTCCTTCTTCTTTAGCTTTGATTGTTCTTCCTTCTTCTGTCTTCAGTAGCTTTGATTGTTCTTCTTTCTTCCTTCTTCAGTAATAGTAGTTTTAATTAGTTCTTCCTTCTTCCTTCTTCAGTAGTTTTAATTATTCTTCTTTCTTGTGTCTTCAGTAGCTTTGATTGTTCTTCTTTCTTCCTTCTTCTGTAGTAGTAGTTTTAATTATTCTTCTTTCTTCTTTGAGTTTTAATTGTTCTTCCTTCTTCTTTAGCTTTGATTGTTCTTCCTTCTTCTGTCTTCAGTAGCTTTGATTGTTCTTCTTTCTTCCTTCTTCTGTAGTAGTAGTTTTAATTAGTTCTTCCTTCTTCTCTAGATTTAGTTTGTTCTTCTTTCTTCCTTCTTCAGTAATAGTAGTTTTAATTAGTTCTTCCTTCTTCCTTCTTCAGTAGTTTTAATTATTCTTCTTTCTTCTGTCTCCAGTAGCTTTGATTGTTCTTCTTTCTTCCTTCTTCTGTAGTAGTAGTTTTAATTATTCTTCTTTCTTCTTTGAGTTTTAATTGTTCTTCCTTCTTCTTTAGCTTTGATTGTTCTTCCTTCTTCTGTCTTCAGTAGCTTTGATTGTTCTTCTTTCTCCCTTCTTCTGTAGTAGTAGTTTTAATTAGTTCTTCTTTCTTCTCTAGATTTAGTTTGTTCTTCTTTCTTCCTTCTTCAGTAATAGTAGTTTTAATTAGTCTTCTTTCTTCTTTAGTTTTAATTATTCTTCTTTCTTCTGTCTTCAGTAGCTTTGACTGTTCTTCTGTCTTCTTTGAGTTTTAATTGTTCTTCTTTCTTCTTTCTTCAGTAGCTTTGATTGTTCTTCTTTCTTCCTTCTTCTGTAGTAGTAGTTTTAATTAGTTCTTCTTTCTTCTCTAGATTTAGTTTGTTCTTCTTTCTTCCTTCTTCAGTAATAGTAGTTTTAATTAGTTCTTCCTTCTTCCTTCTTCAGTAGTTTTAATGATTCTTCTTTCTTCTGTCTCCAGTAGCTTTGATTGTTCTTCTTTCTTCCTTCTTCTGTAGTAGTAGTTTTAATTATTCTTCTTTCTTCTGTAGTAGTAGTTTTAATTATTCTTCTTTCTTCTGTCTTCAGTTGCTTTGATTGTTCTTCTTTCTTCATTCTTCAGTAGTAGTAGTTTTAATTAGTCTTCTTTCTTCTCTAGTTTTAATTATTCTTCCTTCTTCTGTCTTCTGTATCTTTGATTGTTCTTTCTTCTTTCTTCAGTAATAGTAGTTTTAATTATTCTTCCTTCTTCTTTCTTCAGTAGCTTGGTTTTTTCTGGTCTGGTTTCTTTGACGGGGTATATTAATTGCCTGCTTCTATCTTACCTGGGTAATTTTGTTATTATTATTTTAGTCTTCTGGGTTTTTAAATTGGTATTATTATATTATTTGCAGAATTTTTCTTTATTTAACCTTTCTTGTGAATATATTATTAAATAGTGCATTTTAATTGATTCTCATCTGGATATTCCATATATTAGAGCTTTATTAATGATCATTGAGTAATGCATTTGTGTGGATTATCTGTCACGCTACAATATATATTTTTTTTGTTACGGACCACTCCTTTACGGTTTACCAGCCACACGTTGGTTGCGTTTATTTGTTACGTACCGGAGTCGTACCCGTTGAAGCCTCACCCTGCTTCGCCAACCTATTACCTTACTTTATTTTATTGATGTGTTGTATTTGGTTTGTTTCCCGATTTTAAGGCGCCAAATTGTTTTATTTCCAAAACAATTAAAACGATTCTTCTCACCTCTCCTTTTCTCTTATTTTAAATTAATCCAACTCACCTGTGTCTTGTAGTTGATTTGAATTCGTTCCAAAAAATCAGGGTTACCAACCTCAATTTTTTTTTGTAAAAAATTTTCACCTTGGCTATATTAAGGAATAAATTGTCTGTAAGGTTAACATAAATTAAATACACAATTGATAATAGTCAGTACTGTATTATTTCTGCAGTGTTTTTTATTAATTTCGTTTTTTAAACAACATGAAATATGTTTATAATATATATTTTGCTCCTTTTCTTGTTCTTTACTAGCTCAGCAGTTGGCAATAGTGTTCTCTTAGTATTCAAGGTCTAGTTGATTAAAACGTTATGTTTTATTTTAATTATTTTAATTCAATTGGGTTCTTGTGATTGCAAGAAAGTTAATAAAAGATCTTTAGAAAGTACAAAACTTCACATAAAACTTACTTAAATATTATACAGGTTCTTATTAAATCACTTCTTAGGTTATAGCACATGTGTTGAGTCACAGTGGGTGACTAAGTTAATAGTTCCTAAAAAAAAAAAAAAAAAAAAAAAAAAAAAAAATGTTTCCCATGTCCAATAATTTGATCACCATAAATTAAAAAGTGAATAAAGATACAAACAGAGTGTCCCTAAGTTATTCCTTAAGTGAGTGTTTATATAAATTTTATTATTAATTGAAAACGTGTCAGTGTAGACTAGTCGTTTTTCATTTTAGTTTTTTTTTAAGTTAATTTATACTTATCACATTCCTTTACATCTGATTTGTCTCTCTGAGTTCGTTTTTCTTTTATAATTTATTAAGTAGATTTTTTCTTCCAATTCCAATAATTCTGGTTATTAAATTCCTTTTTTCCATACTATTATTAATCATCTCATTTTGGTTCATTGCCATTTCATTTCTAGTTGATTTATTGCTATTATATGATTATATTGAGCTGCATGAATTTTATGATTTGCTCTTCTCTGAATCTTATAATGGATTAACCGTTTTTTCTGTTAATGTTTGGTTGTCAAGGCAACAAGCCTCAGATTCCTATTGGTGGAAAATATTGTTTACATTGTTAGATCTTGGTCCTGAATTTTTACAAATTAATAAATATTTTTAAATTAGCATAACTTTCTTATACTACTTTGAATTTCTTTGATAATAACATTATTGGATTGCATTTCTTTTATAATTTAATTAGAAACCAAACATGACTGGTTTCGGTTCCGTATTTACTGATTTACTAATTTAACAGTTTTTTTTTTATATTAATTATTTTATAACTGGTTCTTTTGATATACATTAGGTGTCCTTAAATTTATATTATCAATTTTAATAGTATTCCCTACATTTTGTCCTTACTTATTACTGCTATTATATCAAATTTTACAAATTACTGTCTCCTTCCTATAGGCTCCTTAGGCCTATATCACCTAACTTTCCTTATACAGTTATTATAACATATTTGTAGAATTTCATGAAACAAAACTATTTTAACCATAACTACAATAAATTAACATGGAACATTTAATGATTTATAATCATTTTCAAATCATTATACTATTCTTTCTAACATGCTATGCACATGCTATTTTTTAATACATTTCCTATCTCCCTATGCTCATTAACTATTATGTATTAAACACGCTTTTTTACCCTTCTATATATTCTTTTTAACACAAACAAATAACTATAACTATTACTTAACTATTATTTTCGTATTTTAACACATGAACTTTAATTCTACCTATTCCATTTGTGTAGGCCTATTATGCATTAGTTTATTCACAGTTTGCATTCATCATTTTTTACTCAAGCATTAATTATTATTCATTCTACACATTATTGCTACTGCTGCCTTTCAGTTAGTATATTTTTCTTGGTTCTGTTATTCACTTTAATATTATATTATTCACTGTTTTTCTTTCTTTTCTTCACTTGGATCTAACCACACCACTCACCTTATCATTAACATTGGGTATTTATTATATAAGGGGTTTGTTCCCTTCATATTCTGATAACAATATTATTTAAGATTACTTAATTTACATTTATGTCTTGGTAGTCTTACATGGGACTACTCACACTAATAACATAGCTTTGTACTTTCATAATTACATTTACTATTTTATTATTGGTTGACAAGGGGTTGTGATATGGTCACAAAGTTATTTATTTTTATCCTTCCCTTTGCCAGTCACTTGGGTTTTGTCATCGTCTCAGTCCTTGTCTTGGTTTTAAGTTATTATTGTGCTATATTTTAATATTTTTGTTCATTAATTCCTTCATACTTTGACTTTCTTTATTCCTTTAGTGTTGCAACTCACTTTTTTATTAAATGGTAATTTCTTCTTTATTTGTGGGCTACCTTTTGTAACGTTATAATATATATAAATTACATATTAGGGAGCCTACATGTTTATTTATAATAAGGTACTTATTATTTATTTTAAAGAAATGTGGTTTTCTTAGTTTAAAATGCCTTAGAAGTAATAGAATCACACCTTATACCAGCTTATCCTAGATGTGGAAATCGAGCATTTTTTTGCTTAAATTCACAACTTTTTTTATACCTACTTTGAGTTGAATCTCAAAGTTGAAATTTATACTGGCGTCTGATACCATGGAGACCTTTTATGTATGCAATTTTCAGATTTTTATCTGGTCCCCCAACAGAGATATTACAGCTGAAAATTTGGAAAAAATTCAAAATTTCAATTTTTAAGAGGGTGTAATTTATAACGGGTAAGCTACTTACCATTGATATTTTATATAACGTACCTACACTCTTAGGTGTATATATATAAAAGCACAGAAAAAATTAAGGCTGAGAATCTGTTCCTTCTTTGAGAAATTACACTCTGAAAATCAAATTTTGTTCATTCGCGTTGATATGTACAACAAGTTCCTCCAGATGTGGTCCGATCGTTTGATTCCGACGCATTTAAGAGTTGTGTCGAAACCTAAGTATCTAGTAGACGAGAAAATAAGCCTATATCTTATAATTCTAGGGAACTATTAATGGCAGTAACAGCTTCTGCCTGGTAGATACAACGACCGCTAATGATGGTAACGTTTCCTGTGTGTGTAGAGAGTTTATTGTCAGAAAGAGATATACGTACAACAAGTCAAGAGCCATCGAATCAATCGATACTATCGACTGCAGACTGTGGACTTTTGTTGTTCGCTAATGTTTCACGCGCCATTAGCTCGGCGGTTCTTTGTCTTTTAAGCAATAATAATATTGTCTCGTTTCAAATGAGAAAGTAATTTAACTGTCTGAGTTGCAAAAACGTTTAAAGTTTTTCTTCGATCTTTCCGTTCATGTCGTCCTTTGGTTTATCCCGTAGTTGTACATCTGTTGTAAAACATCGTTACTCACCTTGTGTTTGTCGGGCATATATTTACGTATAAACCAATTTATTTGTGTGTGCGCGCGCGCGCATATGTGAGACGGAGAATGGTATACGGTGTAGGAAATACACATACATTCTCATATACAGGGTGTTCCATGAAGAAACGGGAATAGTTGCAGGATATGTTACGCCATTATAGAACATTCTACGTGTTTCTCGGCTATTCCAGTGGAAGCCGGCTGTAATGTGTGTGTGCGTATATATTGCTGCTACTTTGAGATGAAGGACTTGTCACGCGTCCGTAGCCGAGACTGGTCCAGATTTCAACAGTCCGCGCATACTGTGTTCAAGGCGGCAAGCAATTGCACTCTAGTGTTTTCTAGTAGCGTTGTTGACGCGTAGTATGGATTATTCTGGAATACTTATGCTATCTATTTAAACAACGACAGCTGCGCTTAGCAGCCACTTTGAGTGGCGATTTATTTCAATGCGGTTCGAAGTATTGTGGGGAAGTGTTATGTGTTTCATAATTGTGTGAGTCTCTATTAGTTGACATTTCTATTGCGTGTGAACAATTTTTATTTGATTTGTTGTGAGAGACTATCTTGTTGATTACAAGCTGTTTAATTGTGATAATT
Organism: Magicicada septendecula; assembly: GCA_034769895.1. Classification (NCBI taxonomy): domain Eukaryota; kingdom Metazoa; phylum Arthropoda; class Insecta; order Hemiptera; family Cicadidae; genus Magicicada; species Magicicada septendecula. The sequence goes on from CM068370.1 coordinate 81,247,289, forward strand.
GAAGCTGGTGATTAGTGACTTTATTGGTGGCTTGTTTTTTGTTTTCCACTGTACCATACGACGATCAGTGAGACAGTCGTAACAATGTTTTTCGAGTAAAAATAAAGAAAAAGGTTTGTATAAAAACGGGTCCGGTAACGCTTTGTTTTCGCCTTACAGCTAGCGAAAAATATAGCCCCGCTTTCTGGGGCAACAGATAAATGAGCTATATTAAAATTCTTAGAACACAAATTTTGGAATGAAGTTAGTGTTTTCGTTTGTTTTTTGACCTGAGTAATTGTATAGGCATAAGCCTGAGAGACTGCAGAACTGTATCTCTAGTAGAGTCTGAGAAACACTGAAGTCGCAATAACACAATTTTTTAGGTTTGGCGGAAATTTACTTTTTTAAATTGCCCATAAACAATTAAAAAATTGAATCAATATTTGTAAAGCATTTAATTCTGATACAATTTATGCAAGTAAAGTTAATTGAAAACAAGTAAAAGCTTAGGAAATTTGAATTTTTTGTTAGAACAAGACAGGCCAAACGTGGCAGAAAATTTTTATATTTTTAATTTAATGTACGAACAAAAAGTAAACCGAAGATAAGATTTAGTGATGAAATTGGACAGTGCCGCTGAAATTATAGGAAACAGCCGTGACACAGTACAGAGAGCCACTCAAGCAATCGAGCGCAGTCTTTTGTTGACAGTAACGGAGGACATTTTTGAACAATGTATGTAAGCCTAATTGTCTGCTTGTAGGCCTATATGCCTTTTTTGGCTAAATAGTAAATTTTGGTTGTATACTTTCCTCAATGTCAAACGTTTTTGGTTGTAATTTCAAATTATTAAAATTTAAAATTATAAATTTTTCTGCCATGTTTTGGCCTGTTTTGTTCCAAATAAACGTCAAGGTACCTCGACTTCTACTTGTTTTAAAATTAATTTTTTTTTTAAATTATTTTTCTCAGAATTAAACGCTTTACAAATTTTGTTGACAATCTTTATTTCTATATTTAACAGAGTGAATTTTCACTAAATCTAAAACACGTGTTTTCCGACTTCAGTTTTTTAGGTTTTACAACAAATTTCTCGTCAACTCCTAGTGATTCAGTTCTGGGACCCTTTGTAAAATTTGTCAGGTCTAAAACGTGTAAAAACATCAATTCCACCACAAAATTTGTGTCCCAAGAATTTTAGTATAACCTCATTTTTCCGTTAGTCCTGAAAAAGGGCGAAATTTTTCGCTAGCCTTGACTCAAAAATAAGCATTTCCAAACCTATATATGAACTTGTTTTTTTTTTTTTACCAGTAGACATATCCTTAAACACTTTCTTCATGAAACCCCGTGTGTATAAGAAGTGTGTGTGTGTGTGTGTGTGTGTGTGTGTGTGTGTGTGTGTGTGTGTGTGTGTGTGTGTGTGTGTGTGTGTGTGTGTGTGTGTGTGTGTGTGTGTGTGTGTGTGTGTGTGTGTGTGTGTGAAATTGTCATCGTCTTCATCAACATATGGTGTACTTCCTTGTAGCAGATCCACACACGACCAGCACACCTTCTCCATTCGTATTTATTACAGACTTAAACCTTGGTCCCTTCGTATGTTTCTCCACAATGTATGTCGTGCAAGAGTTTCTTCAGTGCATTTCTCTCAAATTGTATTGCCTTAAATGTTAGCATTTACTTACTACTGTTTATACCCATTTTGTAAGGACGTTTAATTGCCTTACATCGTCACGTAAAATCTGTATATAGTGTAATATTATAAATTAGAACGACTTTAGAATATAAGAACAGGTTCAGTTTTGCTCTAAGGATGTAAGGAAAACAGGGCATGCACTACTGTATAGAACAACAGGTGGAGTTGTTTAAATATCTTGGAAGCTTGATAAATGAAGATATGTCCTGCACTCGTGAAATAGAGCAAGAATTGCTATAGCGAAAGAGGCATTTAATGGGAAGGAAAGATTGCTGTGTAACAAAATTAATAAGAATTTAAGAAAAATGTTGGCCAAATGTTTATGTGTGGAGCGTTGCTTTATATGGTGCAGAGACATGGACACTGAGGAAGGAGGATGAGAAAAGATTAGAAGCATTTGAGATGTGGGTTTGGCGAGCAATGGAAAAAGTGAGGTGGGTTGATAAGCTAAGCAATGATGAAGTTTTAAGAAGAATAGGGGAAGAGAGAAGAATCCTGAAGGTAATAGAAAATAGGAAAAGGAATTGGTTAGGTCATCGTTTAAGAAGAGACTGCTTGCTTACAACTGCCACGGAGGATGCCGTAGAAGAAGAAAAAAGAAGAGGGCGTAGAAGAATGAAGTTAATAGATAGCATTAAAATCAGAGGATGTTACGAAGAAACGAAAAGACTGGCATGTGATAGGACAGCTTGGAAAGTTCTTACCATTTGAAGACCTGCCTTAGGGCAGAACACCAAATAATAACTCTATAGAGAGTAAAAAATATAATTGTAAAATATAATATTTGCAAAAATCAGAGTCGTCGTATAGATATCAGTGCTTGCGTGTGAGTGTGGGGGGGTGACAAATATTATTTGTATGTATTATTCGTGCCCTAAATGTATGTGTTTCGGTACAGTTTATCATTTCACTGAAGTCGATAGTCACATGGGACGGATTCATTAACGTGTCGCACCAAAGAATTTACGTTGTCGCTAACCATTAATTGCGCTTTTGAAATGTGTAACGATCTGCTATAAGTTATATAAAGATATACGCTTTGGAATGGAGACAACAGAATTCTGTCCCATGTTTTTGGTTTCACAGAGGGCAATGACATAGAATAATAAAGCCAGTAGTTGACAACGTTAACTTTGCGGAAAACAACACAGGAATAAAAAAGAAGGCAGTCGCAGTTCCGACTGAAATAGACTTGTAGTCACCTTTATTGTACAATTTATTTAATTAATTACCGCCACGTTGCTTAATAAATAGTTGGTAAACAATATAAAAAGAGTCTGAATTGTACAATCCACGATGCAAACAATTTATTATCGTCGCTGGTAAAACAATATAATTTTGTATTTAAAATGCGGCTGGGGCGGTCGCAGGGCTGTAAACATAATGCAAGTTTGATACTACGCTGTTTTGTATTCAACTCGGCGAGCGGTGTTGCTATTTGGGTGGCAGTTTTAACGTCAAAGAAAATTAGTTAACTTTAAATTACACTTTATATCTGCTCCTACATAAGGGTGTATTGTGCCTGTGCGTGCAGCAGCAGCGCGCGATTTTATGTTACTTGTATGTAACCAGAGGCATAAACAATAAACATCTCTCTCTCTCTCTCTCCCCCCCCGCCCACCCTATCTCTCACTCCATCCTTCTTCCTCAAATTGTAATTGTTCTACTGGGATTGCAAAGTAAATGTGGTTTCCTAAAATATGAAAACGGTTTTAAAACAGTTCAGTCAGAAGTAACGAACAGCAAGGAGATTGACCTCTGACCTCTTGTGTGACATTTCGTTGTTAATAATAATAGTAACTGTAACTGTTGTTTGGCTGTTTCGTCGAATTTTCGTTATAACAGTCTCTTTCTATTGCCGGCAATTTTATAGCATTTGTAATTTTTGTTCTCTTCTGCCGCATTCTTTTTCTGTTAATATTACTGTATTTATTCATATACCACAGGACGAAAATTGTTCATTAGACTTATAGATAATAAGTACTGAAACCCCCCTTTTATTTTTCTAAGTTTTGTAATTTTTTTGAATTTTATTTAATTTTATTTTTATTAAGTTTTTTTTTGTAAAAGGGGAGAGACATCATATTTAGAACTAGGTAAAGAAAAAACCTAGAGGAAGCAAAAGTGTGCAAGGCCCAAATACAATTACAGACATGTCCCCCCAGGTGAATGACAGGACTTGCAAATGAAAAACTCTTTTAACCAACAAGCGTGTGCTTTATTCAACCTGTAAGATCTTACATACATAACAAGTTCGTAATTGTGTGAGCACACCATTAAAGGCATAATTATATATATCTATGTATTTCCATTAATTCATAATGTCACAAAGTAAGTGAATTGATATTACTAATTGCAAAAATTTCTGCCTGATTATGTATGAGTCAAAGTTAGTAATAATCTCATTCATAAAGCAATGCTAATCCATCAGTGTTGTATAATATCAATTAGGCTAGCCTGTTGTCTCAGCAAGCACATTTATGGTTATTCTCTTTTTTTAAATCAGTTACATATTCCCCCCAAAAAAAAAAAAAAATATATATATATATAGTAAAATTACACACACAAACACATATACGACATGAATAACAAAACATCCCTCATTTCAACACTAACCTCCACATAAACCGATTCCCACTACAGTAAATAAATGAAGCCTAATATGTATAGCTAGGTACAAATATAAATGACAACGTAAATGGAATATCTCAGCTCCTAAGCATAGATTTGCCAGCATATTCACAAGCATAGTTCACACCAGAGAATGTAAGTGACCGCCCCGAAACTCAACCAGCCAAACGAACCCTTAGCTTAATCATTAAGCGTTAAGTATGTGTGTGAAAGAAAATAGTTTCTCATCTACAGCATCAGACAACCCCAGCTACGTTATTAAAACTCAGCCATGACCAGATGACTTGATAGCACGAAATAATTAACTCCCTAATGGTCTTAATTAGATGAAAGTTAGATCTTACAGTAAACTGCGGATGTGTGTGTATGTGTGTAACTTCTTACACATTATACAGTTATAAGATACTTCATTAGGTGTACTGTGGTAATGTTCACACATGCAATAACATGATGATCACACATAATTGAACATGAGAGTTTGTGCTAGAGTATAGTGTTCAGAACTTCACGAGTGAGCTTCTGGCGGCTTCTGTGCATTCACAAGTTGTAGAGAGAGAGAAATATATAATCAGAATTTTCCCACCTGGATTGTCCGGGGTACATAGTTCGTATAGGCGCGGATCAGTGATGTCACAGTCGTGTCACCCGTCCCTGGTGCAGCTTAGCGTTGGAAAAAGTCCTTGGTGCAGCTTAGCATCGGAAAAGTCCTCGACTGACGGCATTGTGGCTATAGATCGTCTCTGCCATTAGGGGGGACAGATGTTCGTCCGCCCCTGACACCCATCTCGCCCTTGGTCGAGCACCTGGACATACAATACTTGTAGAGGGTGTCATAAAGAAAATCACGCCACTTAGGCCGTCCACATTAAATACCAACACTAACTTTAAGCAGCAACAGCGCACACACACATCGCCACTAATTCAGATTAAACAGTATTAAGCTCGTCTAGCAATTACTTTCTTAATGTTTCATTGAAATATTCAAATTGATTAGCTGTGTCTTTCGTTGTTATTAATTACATCAAAACAGCTGAGTGCAAGATACATTAGCATTTTCTCTATTGAAATCAACTTGACCCACGACTCTCACATTCATAATTTAATAAATTTAATTTAATTTGATTTTGTAATAGCATTAATGCCCAGATTAAAAACTGCTCTATACGCACACACACACACAGGCATAACTCATAATGAAAGCTGAAACGCAAAATATATTTGGGGTTAGAATATTTTCAGACTTGCACGTACCTGGAGCAACACTTTATCTAGCCTATCATAGTGATAGGTTCGGAAGTCCTGGTTAGAAGTTCGCCGCCAGCCGAGACCAGATGAACAGCTTGGAGGATCAAGCAGAAATGAGAGCGATACAACGTTTCGCTCCAGCCAAGTAACCTCCGAAAGCAGGAACGTACAGACACACAGCTGGCTGGCAGCGCCAGCTGTATTGCGTCGCAGCACAACCGTCTGTGTGTATAACCGACCGACAACAACCTATCGTAGCAGTGGCCGTGCGTGACGTCAGCGGCGCTCGTTTTTAAAATAATAATAATACGTTGCCGAAGCCAGTTCGGCACACCCTCACCCCAAAAGGGCAACATGGTTGACCCAAAACAAACAAGTCCCCAAGCACGACGGCTGCGGGAAACCTGGAAAATCTCAGATTCTAAAACCGCTCTTGGTGGGTTCAGTAACACAGGAAAACGAAAAAGCAGAAGGAAGAGGTGTGAGTCAGTGAATGTGTGTCTGAAAGAGAAGGTGTAAGTGTGAGTCCTGCATGCTCGCCGGGCCCTGGTCCGCATGCAGATAGAAGAGACAGGAAAGAACAGGAGAAAGAGAAGAATCGCCGGCCGGCTCTGAGTACTGACCACCAAGGCCTCCCAAATCTAATAACTGAGATCCAGGAACCCAAATAGTGTTCCCCCCCTTTTTATAGGACAAACTGTCATCCCTAACTCATGCCCTATGGCAAAACTTTAGCTTAGAAATATGAGTGGTTACTCTTTCAACATCCCCTCCGGGATCACCCAATTTCACTGTGACGGGCGACACAAACCGAAGAATGCGGTATGGTCCCGACCAACGATACCATAGTTTAGCGGCCCTCCTATCTATGGCTGAGCTGATCGGATGGCTCTGGCAGTAGACCAAGTCGCCAATCTTAAATGGGTTCGGAGTTCGCCCCTGATTGTAGCGACTACGGACGCGTTCGTGCGCACGAAGCAAATTCCTCCAGACCTCCCGCCATCTGTCCACAGTCGTGACCTCAGGATCGTTCGGCAGAAGATCATCAATGTGGCACAAATTGTCCAACGGCAAACTCGGCGAGAACCCAAACATGACTTCAAAGGGTACGGCCTTGTGACTCTCGTGTAGGGCCGTGTTAAATGCCAATTGCAACCACTTTAAATTTTGGTCCCAACAATCCTGTTGTTCAGCATGATAGGCGATAAGCGCTGAACGGAGATTCCGGTTAAATCTCTCCGCGTGGGACGGTTGAGGGTAGTACGGGGAAGTGGTCACATGTTTGATGCCGTTAGCGAAACACATTCGCCGGAAATCTTTTGAAATGAACTGTGGTCCATTGTCAGAGACAATGGTGGACGGAAAACCGAAATGCTGAAAGACATGGGTCTGTAGCATAAGGATAGTTGAGCGAGTGTTTGCCTGTCGTAAGGGCAGTAGCCAGACAAACTTGGAAAAAGCATCCACGCAAACAAGTAGGTAAGCATTACCTGGCTTGCTACGAGGGAAAGGTCCCACGTAGTCTATGAATAACTTCTCCATGGGTTTGCTCGCCACATCAGATGACAATAGACCGAATTTAGTGTTTTGAGCAGGCTTACTCAAGCCACAGAGATGACATGCTTTCACACGAGCCGCGATGTCCCTGTCCATGCCCTTCCAGATGAAATGCCTCCTAATACTGGAAATGGTCTTCGAAATTCCCTTATGGCCACCTATTGGGGAATCATGATAGTAGCTGAAGACCATTGGCACGAGCTTGCTAGGCAGCACAACCTTCGGGGCACGTCCTTTTCGTTCTCGGCAGCACAGGACGCCCTTGGACAGAAAATATGGTACTGCACGTTACCCTCTTTTAGGTGTTGGATGATAGGACCCAACTCTTCATCATTTAACTGATGGGGTAACACATCAGTAAAAGCCAAAGGAAAATCCAGCAGAACGGAACAGGGTTGCTCAGAATTGGCCTCGCTGGGTTGGGAGAACATACGTGACAAGGCGTCTGCAACAACATTTTGTGTTCCCCTGATGTGTTGCACTTTGAATTTAAAGGATGAGATGTTGACCACCCAACGCCCTATTTTACCCAGCTGCCGGGGATGAGCGAGAAGCCAGGAGAGAGCCTGATTATCGGTCTCCAACAGGAACTCAGCGTGTTCCAAGAAACGCCTGAACTTATCTAGAGCGTACACAACAGCAAGACACTCTAGTTCATACACTGAAGACTTCCTCTCTTGTTGGGTCAAGGTCCGGGATATAAATGCCACCGGCTGCCTAGCACCATCGACTTCCTGGGACAGAACCGCCCCGAGCGCAACAGAACTCGCGTCCGTTGCAAAATGAATTTTTTTGAAAAATCAGGCATCCTCAACACAGGGGGAGAGACGATCGCCTCCTTGAGGGTATCAAAGGCCCGCTGTTGCCTCTCTCCCCACACAAATTTGGTACCCTTTTTCCTGAGTTCGTTTAAAGGTACCGCAATCTCCGCGGCATTAGGGATAAATCTACGGTAAAAATTGACCATTCCAACAAATCTGGCAACACCTTTCGCATCCCTAGGGGGAGGAAAATCCCGGATGCCTTGTGTCCTCTCCGGGTGGACCGTCACACCCCCATATGAGACGAGATGCCCTAAAAACGAAATACTCCTTTGTGCAAACTTTACCTTTTCTGGATTGATAGTGAGGCCAGCACTCCTCAATCGGCACATCACCTCTCTCAGGTGACCCAGATGCTCCTCGAACGTTTTACTGTAGACCAAGAGGTCATCAAGATAATTAAAGATGAATTTAAATTTTACGTCATGGAAGACAGTGTCAAGTAGTCGCGTGAGGGTTTGAGCCCCCACTGCCAGACCCATGGGTACCCTAGTATATTGATAAAGATTCCATGGCACACAGAATGCCGTATAAGGGCGGCTTTCCTTAGACAGAGGAATCTGATGATAAGCGGCATTGAGGTCAAAGATGGTGAAGTACCTGGCCCCACTAAACCAATCGAACGCGGAATGTAAATCGGGAAGAGGAACTGAATCCACCTCAATATTAGCATTGAGTTTGCGATAGTCAATTACCAAACGCTGTTTACCTCCAGGCTTGGGCACCAGAAATGCTGGACTTGCATAACTAGAGTTGGAAGGTTCAATGACCCCTTGTTTAAGCTCTTGAACCTTCTCTCTTAGGACATCCATCTTTGGAGGGGCGAATTTGTATGGGCGTGAGCGGACTACGGCGGAGTCCGTTAAACGGATCTTATATTCCAAAAGATGTGTGAGCCCCAGGTTGGGAGTTAATACAGTGGGGAACTGCTCACACAAATGATCTAAAGCATGCCTCTGGGACGGGGTGAGATGGTCTCTTTCTGAATCGGGACACACAACCTCTTGGACACCTCCCTTAGCTCCCTGGTATCCAAGGAAAGGAATGACAACCTCCCGATTGAATTTAAAATAACAGTGGTGCGCTTGAAGATCTAAAACGAGACCACTCTTGGAGATGAAGTCAGCACCCACAATGCAGTCGACTCCCAGAGCAGGAGAAACCAAAAATCGCCACACCCATGAAAAACACTCGATTTTAATACTCAGGGAAACCACCCGGGAGATGGGCAGAATTTCCCGCGATGCAGTCCAGCATACCACGGAAGACCGATCCGACCCTAATAGTAAGCCCTGTTGTTCAAGGTCCTCACATACTCTAGATGAAATTATGGATCGGGCTGATCCAGAGTCAACCAAGGCTCTGAGCTGACCCTTTTTCAACTCGACCAACAGGAAGGGGCATACTGAACTGTAGTTGGGGACAGTTCGCAGGACCTTGGAGCCGGATGACCCGGGATTAGCTATCCGCCTGGGGTTAAGTGAAATCGGAAGAGAACAGCCTAACGGGGAAGACCACTCCCGACTTATCTTCCCCGAGAATTTACGTTTTTTGAAAGGTTACCTTTTCGGGAAGTCCCTTGACGCAGTCTAGCCTCGTTACAATAGCGCGCGACGTGACCGGATCTATGACACCTAGAACAGAATAAGTCTTGTACTTCACAGCTCTGAACCGGCGCAGGCCTAGGATCCCAAGACCCGGGCTGCCCGACTCGTCGCTCGAAATTAGGGCGTTCTGAACGCCTCCTAGCCTCGCGGGCTCTAATATCGTCATTACCCTGTAGAGTGGTCGACTCGGCGCACAGCCGGTCTAAATCAATAAAACTTTGGGGACGGGCAGCGAATGTCAAACGTGACCGTTCCTCCGGCGTCACGCCCTGCAAAATAGTATGAATGACATCAGACTCTGACAACCCCAGCCTCAGGATCCGGGCCGCGTCTTTAACACTGGAAATGAAATGAGCAAGGGACTCTCCGCTTGCTTGAACTCTATAGAAATGTTTGTGTCGTAACCGGTCATGTAACCTTCCCGGTACGAAAGCGTCCAGGACTTCCCGATGGAAATGGTCTATGCCACCACCATCCCTAAGGGTACTTGTCACGCGCTCAGGCATAGATCCCCGACAGTACGGGTAAATGAGCTCAAGCAAAGTCCGCTCCGACAGCCCAGGGAAATCGGCCAACTGAAAAAATATGCGCAAGAATCTCAAAAGCGCCTCAGGATCCAGACCATCGACAACTGGGAGACGCTGAATGACATCCGACAGTGGGTTAGGAAGCTTGTGATAGCTTGCGGTGGCCATATCGGAAAAGGCAGGAACATGCACAGGGGGTTCCACCCTGGCTGCCGTCTCAACAGAAGAAGAAGAAGAACCGGAATTCGGATCTGCGTGGCGACGCTGGCCGAGAGAAAACTCCCGCAATGCCATCGCCACTTGCTCCCTAAGAGTGACAGCATTTTTCTCTAATTCCGAGGTGGTAGCCTGTGATTCAGCATTCTGTAAACGGCATAGAACGTGTTGTAAACGTTGGCGCACCCTCTGTCTAGCCGTAGAGGTGGGTGCCGCCGACTGCAGGCCTTCGGCCAAATCGCGCAGTTCTACAAATTTTTCCGAGCACAGCTCCACCTCGGCGGTGACATCCGTAAGTAATACTCTCCCACTCGGTGCCTCACCGGAGGCAAGAGCCTCACGGAGTTGCTTCCTTAATGAAACCACAGTCTCCTGCGGCTTCCGTCCCCGGAACCGGACCTCCCACTCGAGCTCATCTTTTACAAACAAATCCACATTTACCGAAATGGACATGACCGCGCAATCCACACACACACCAAGTAAAAGCAAGAATTAAAGAGAACGACAGGAAGAACTTGATCATACAAGTGGCTCCAGAATGCTCTAGCGATACGACGAGATGGGTGTCATAAAAGCAGAGAAACAGCCATGCAAAATGCCCAGAAGAGAACAACACAAAACAACCAAACTAACTCACTAAATACAACACACAAAGTACACATAAAATTCGATATAATCGAAAATATAAAGTATCACATCCATGCCCTTGGTCGGACCATAACCGCATTCAAAATACGATACCGCAACGCAAAGCCCTCAATAAACAATTACCATATAACTGGGATGCTACCCAAACACGTTGTCTAATCCAAGAGACAAGTCATAATCAAACTCAACAAGTACCGACGGCCCTCATCATGTCCAGACTCCGTATGAGCTCCAGGGTATGTGCAAGTGCAACCAATCAGCACACATTCATTAAAAAAAATTAATCACATTCTCATAACCCCTTTTCAAAATTCATCTCACACTCAACATCACAAAATAATCACTTAAACACTAACACATATTAAATTATTTTAAACTTCATTAACCCCCTATTCATTTTATAAAATGTGCTCTTTTTTTTCTGGTTGTTCATTCTGTTAATTTATTACTCTACCATTAAGTTTTCTTACAACACTTGTATTCTAATCAAAAATAATTTGAAATAATTTGCAAGTCCTAACACCAGCTGACATGTCTGTAGCCACACTAAGTTTCATTTAAGAAAATAAATATAAGTCCCCAGATTCTAAAATTTCTCAAGTTCAACAGAGAAAATAAGGCAGAAATAATACCTACTATCCATCCAGAATCATAAAAACCACGCTCTGCTACCATTTGAAACCCCCCTTTTATTTTTCTAAGTTTTGTAATTTTTTTGAATTTTATTTAATTTTATTTTTATTAAGTTTTTTTTTGTAAAAGGGGAGAGACATCATATTTAGAACTAGGTAAAGAAAAAACCTAGAGGAAGCAAAAGTGTCCAAGGCCCAAATACAATTACAGACATGTCCCCCCAGGTGAATGACAGGACTTGCAAATGAAAAACTCTTTTAACCAACAAGCGTGTGCTTTATTCAACCTGTAAGATCTTACATACATAACAAGTTCGTAATTGTGTGAGCACACCATTAAAGGCAGAATTATATATATCTATGTATTTCCATTAATTCATAATGTCACAAAGGAAGTGAATTGATATTACTAATTGCAAAAATTTCTGCCTGATTATGTATGAGTCAAAGTTAGTAATAATCTCATTCATAAAGCAATGCTAATCCATCAGTGTTGTATAATATCAATTAGGCTAGCCTGTTGTCTCAGCAAGCACATTTATGGTTATTCTCTTTTTTTAAATCAGTTACATATTCCCCCCCCAAAAAAAAAAAAAATATATATATATATATAGTAAAATTACACACACAAACACATATACGACATGAATAACAAAACATCCCTCATTTCAACACTAACCTCCACATACACCGATTCCCACTACAGTAAATAAATGAAGCCTAATATGTATAGCTAGGTACAAATATAAATGACAACGTAAATGGAATATCTCAGCTCCTAAGCATAGATTTGCCAGCATATTCACAAGCATAGTTCACACCAGAGAATGTAAGTGACCGCCCCGAAACTCAACCAGCCAAACGAACCCTTAGCTTAATCATTAAGCGTTAAGTATGTGTGTGAAAGAAAATAGTTTCTCATCTACAGCATCAGACAACCCCAGCTACGTTATTAAAACTCAGCCATGACCAGATGACTTGATAGCACGAGATAATTAACTCCCTAATGGTCTTAATTAGATGAAAGTTAGATCTTACAGTAAACTGCGGATGTGTGTGTATGTGTGTAACTTCTTACACATTATACAGTTATAAGATACTTCATTAGGTGTACTGTGGTAATGTTCACACATGCAATAACATGATGATCACACATAATTGAACATGAGAGTTTGTGCTAGAGTATAGTGTTCAGAACTTCACGAGTGAGCTTCTGGCGGCTTCTGTGCATTCACAAGTTGTAGAGAGAGAGAAATATATAATCAGAATTTTCCCACCTGGATTGTCCGGGGTACATAGTTCGTATAGGCGCGGATCAGTGATGTCACAGTCGTGTCACCCGTCCCTGGTGCAGCTTAGCGTTGGAAAAAGTCCTTGGTGCAGCTTAGCATCGGAAAAGTCCTCGACTGACGGCATTGTGGCTATAGATCGTCTCTGCCATTAGGGGGGACAGATGTTCGTCCGCCCCTGACACCCATCTCGCCCTTGGTCGAGCACCTGGACATACAATACTTGTAGAGGGTGTCATAAAGAAAATCACGCCACTTAGGCCGTCCACATTAAATACCAACACTAACTTTAAGCAGCAACAGAGCACACACACATCGCCACTAATTCAGATTAAACAGTATTAAGCTCGTCTAGCAATTACTTTCTTAATGTTTCATTGAAATATTCAAATTGATTAGCTGTGTCTTTCGTTGTTATTAATTACATCAAAACAGCTGAGTGCAAGATACATTAGCATTTTCTCTATTGAAATCAACTTGACCCACGACTCTCACATTCATAATTTAATAAATTTAATTTAATTTGATTTTGTAATAGCATTAATGCCCAGATTAAAAACTGCTCTATACGCACACACACACACACAGGCATAACTCATAATGAAAGCTGAAACGCAAAATATATTTGGGGTTAGAATATTTTCAGAACCCTCAGACTTGCACGTACCTGGAGCAACACTTTATCTAGCCTATCATAGTGATAGGTTCGGAAGTCCTGGTTAGAAGTTCGCCGCCAGCCGAGACCAGATGAACAGCTTGGAGGATCAAGCAGAAATGAGAGCGATACAACGTTTCGCTCCAGCCAAGTAACCTCCGAAAGCAGGAACGTACAGACACACAGCTGGCTGGCAGCGCCAGCTGTATTGCGTAGCAGCACAACCGTCTGTGTGTATAACCGACCGACAACAACCTATCGTAGCAGTGGCCGTGCGTGACGTCAGCGGCGCTCGTTTTTAAAATAATAATAATACGTTGCCGAAGCCAGTTCGGCACAGTACTAAGAACCATATGAGGCAGTAATAACAATTAACCAGGAAATTTCAACAGTAATAATTCAAATTAAACAACAACATAATTAAACCTTAGTCTCGGAGACCCTTGTGGGTCTTTTACCAAGCCCGCTGTTCAGTCTCCAGCCTTATTTCTGATCTTTGATAGACTTAACTCACAGGAGACGGAAACGTTAACCACGGCGCATGTCAATAAAATCCAACTGATTGTGCTAAAATAACAAATACTATTCATGCAGTCTCCAATATCCTCACACTGAATGAGACCATTCCAGTTGTATTTCAACGTAAATATCTTAATATCTTATTCATCATTTCAGCCAATGTTTTTTTTTTCTTACAACAGAATTTGGAGTTTTGTCTCCAACTCATACAGTAACATCCTGTTAACGCCATTACAGAACGTTCTGCATATTTCTCGGCTATCCCAGCTGTAATGTCTGTGTGCGTACATATTGCTGCTACTTTGAGATGAAAGACAATTATCTGACACGCGTCAATCACCGAGCCTGTTCCACACTTCACCTTTCCGCGCGCGCTGTGTTTCTCTCGGCGGCAAGCAATTACTCTGTAGTGTTTTCTAGTAGTGTTGACGCGTATTATGGATTATTCTGGAACGCTTGTGCTATCTATTTAAACAACGACAGCTGCCTCTTACTTTCAGTTCAAGTGGCGACTTATTCCAGTGAAGTTCGAAGTTATTGTCGGGCGATTTACACAGGCGTCTCAAGTGGTGTATTAGTGAAAAGTGATTATAGTGCGGAATTCTTTATAGTTGACACTATTATTTGTGTGGACAGATTAACTTGAACCATTGTACGAGTATAATCTAGTTGAATAACTTTTTGATTACAAACTGTTAATTGTGATAATTAAAGCTGGTTTTTAGTGACTTGATTGTTGTCTTGTGTTTTGTTTGATTGTTGTCTTGTGTTTTGTTTTCCATGTACCGTACGACGATCAAGGAGACCGTCGTAACAATACTTTACCGCAGCAAGAGTTGTTAATGTCGATGTCGGTGTTTCCGATCCACACGTAACGTACATACGAGAACAGAGGATTTTTTTAATTGCGAAGAATTTGTAAAAATAATCTTTCAAAATGTTAATGACATTATCCTAGTAGTCACTCACCAACAGACGGCGTTCCACTAGAATGATTTGTCGTCTGCATAATCACAGAAGATTTTTGTTTTACAATTTGCCAACCTTAAGTCGATGCCAGTCGACTTAATTAAGTCGCCAGTCGATGCCAGTCGTAATTTGTCAACCTTTCTTTTACCAGTCCTCGAGCATAACCCGTGGCAAATTTCCGCCACATGTTTCGATGCAGACATGATTAGGCAAATCTCTTCCCTTTGTCAGCATTTTTCGTATCTACGATTAATATATGACCATGTGGAAGTTCATGTATGTTGAGTTGCCACCAGTGTCGGATTTAAGATTTTTGAGGCCATAGGCTACGTTTTCTGAGCCCCCCCCCCCCGGCTGTGACATTGAAGTAATATGTGTACTGCAGAAGTAATTTGATGTCAGATTAATACTATCAAATTTAAAACCAGTAGACTACTATAAAAAAGCGTGCTTTCGTTTAGCAAACTTTTCAAAATATTAAGAGCCGTGCAAAAGAATTGAGAAATTAATATATTTTTTAAGTAGAGTAACTTAACTAAGCTAATTCATAAGTTTAACATAAAAACAGTCTTTTTTATTGTCTAGATGTAACACATTAATTTTTTTCTTATAATTTTTATAAAATTAGAAAAATAGGTCTAGATTTTTTTCCTATTATTTGACTAAAGATACAACAAGCTAATGGCAAACTAATATTCAGTTACTGTGTAGCTTAATGGAATTAACGTTGGGGAAACCATACAGAAAATTCGCATGCGCAGATCAGTTTTCAAAGATGCCAACGTCTTAAAAATAGGCGCGCAATATTTAAATAAGAACTGTATTCCATTTGTATTATTAACAAAAATGTATCCCTTAATTTCGTAGGTCTACTTAAATAAATTAAAGTGCCTCCTACTTTTATAAAAATACTTATGGTAAAAAAAAATCTGTAACTTGCGGCTCCCTCTGAACCCACGGCCCTAAGCCGCGTCCTAGTCGGCCTAGTGGTAAATCCGTCACTGGTTGCCACCATTGGTAGAACTGCTCTTTCCTTACTAGAAAAGCGTTCTGTGACCTTAATACCCCGATATGTATTAACATAATATTCCCTTCCTTACCATAAACATTCATTTAACGCCTAGCTGATAGCGTTTTTCAACTGGTACTGCATTCTAACCCCACCAATCTTGATAGACACCGAGTATTCTGTGTCCACATTTTTTTCTTTCTGTGTGCTCGTATGGCACCCATTATAAACGCTTCCTATTATCACTGTCACCATCCTCTTCGCGTCACGTAAATTATTATTTCTACTGTCAGTATTATCGCTGCTGTTGTCAGTAGCGTGGCGTCCATGTAACCGCTGTTGCCGGCGGCAACAGTACAAGCAATGAAATAGAATTAAATAAATTATATCACAGAATAAGTACTTTAGTTAATAAATAATTTGAATTGCGAACAATATTAGTTGAGAAACTTGAAGAAAACCCATAGCCAGTGCCGGCTTTTGGGGTGGGCAAGCTGGGGCGGCGCCCCAGGGCGCTGGACGCTTTAGGGCGCCAACTGGTTTTGGAATTTTAAGGTAATAAAATTCTTCAGAAGAATAAGAATGTAGGTAGAAGTTGCAGTAATGCTATAGAAAAATATCTGCGAAATTCGGGTATTAGCTATTGAGTGCGCCTAATTAAAAATTATTTTTATTTTTATCAGCAGAATTTAATACTAAGAAAGTTTTGTGTTCTTCCATTTGGATTGATTTTTGTTTTTATTCAATCTTAACTGTAAAACTAATTTCTCAAATTAAAAAAAAAAATTTTTTGAAATAATTTAATTGTAATAATTTATTTCCTCATTCTTTTCTTTAATTGCTTTCGGGTAAATTGAGGATTATGTTATTTATTTTTTTATAAAACTTTACAAAAAATCTGCAGCAAAAATGATTTATAAAACATTATCTCAAATATACAAAGTATATTGTATACTTGGCAGTTGGCAGACTGCACCTATCACTCGTGCGCTGCGGACGACGCGAATGTTCTGGGCTAACCTAAGAGTTTTGCATACAATTTTTGGAAGCGATACCTGCAGATTGATATTTATATAGATCACATGCTCCCTTTGAATAGTCGTCGGATTTGCTTACCTCTTGATTCATATTTTAAACTTCAAACATTTTACAGGTAAGGATTAAGAGTGATATAGAAGCTAAGTGAACGATTTGATGTTTGGACGTGATACCTTTCATGCATTTAGTGATTGAGAGAAAATCAAGATAAATAATATTATACATTTATGTTGTATTTATTTCTGATGGCGTAAAGTTATTCTAATTTACCTGAAAATTACCATAAGTTATAGAAATTTATAATTTATGAAACGTAAATAAGAAATGATTTTTTCAATTTTTCAAATCTTAATATATAAAGGAGAATGTCCTGACTGACTGACTGACTGATTCATTCACTCATCAACGGCCAGCCGAGACTATTAAAGTTAGAGACATGAAATTTATAGGATATGTTCCTATTAGTGTGTAGAGGTGTGCTAAGAAAGGATTTTACGAAATTTCAATTTTGAAGGGTTGAAACGGGGTAAAATTGACATTTACATTTTTTACAATTTTCTCAGAAAATAAATGGTGTATCGACTTGATTTTTGCTCTAAAATACTCTTTACACAAATACCGAAAAAACAATTTCTGTTTTTTTAGAAATTCCACCCCTACAGGGGTGAAAACGGGGTAAAGGTAAATTGTTTTTTATGACATTTTACATTTTTGCGCATTTCTCGGCAACGAATTAAGATATCAATTTAATTGTTGGAACGAATGTTCTTCATATTAATATCTAAAAACTAATTTCTGCTTTTTTCGAAATTCCACCCCTAAAGAGGTGAAAACGGGGTAAATTGTTTTTTATGACATTTTACATTTTTGCGCATTTCTCGGCAACGAATTAAGATATCAATTTAATTGTTGGACCAAATGTTCTTCATATTAATATCTAAAAACTAATTTCTGCTTTTTTCGAAATTCACAAATAAAGAGGTGAAAACGGGGTAAATTGTTTTTATGACATTTTACATTTTTGTGCATTTCTCGGCAACGAATTAACATATCAATTTGATTCTTGAGTGAATGTTCTTCATATTAATATCTAAAAAGCAATTTCTATTTTTTTTTCAAAATTCCACCCCTAATGGGGTAAAAAAGGGGTGAATGGTTTTTCATTTTGGTTTGATCAGTGTCATGTTGTTTATTTTGGGGAATTCGTGTCCGGTTCTTATAGCGTGTGTACAGTCGACTCACTGGATAGCTCCCATGAAAACTTATACACAGGAGCATAGGGAATAATAGATTTTCAGACGAAACATTTTTCGTTATTCCCTATGCTCCTGTGTATAAGTTTTTCATGCTTTCGGTATTTAGCTATTCAAGATTTCGCGGGCGAAGCCGCGACGGGTAGTGCTAGTACTTTATAAATATTAAACTGATTTCATCACATCAAACTGCGTTTGGAATATTTATTAGTTTTATTAATTATTATTCCAAGTTTTTTTGGCAAGGCTGTGCAGTTTAGTGAATGGGCATTTCTAGGTACTAGGTACAACTAGGTACGGAAAAAGAATATATTTCAAAGACGATTGGATGAAAGGTATCTTCGTCCATCAAATTTTTTGTATTTGTAGTCTGTTCTATCCAGTGTCACATGTCCAGTACTAAATGTAGTTTTAAGATTATTATAAAATATTAAATTATATGAAATTCAAAATTATTTTTTCCTATCTACATTTGTTATCCTTTGTTTGTACGCAGGCTGATAACATTTCATTTTAACGATGGAGAGCGAGAATTCTAAGAAAAAACCTAAACCTTCCGGATATGAGTATAGAAAATTAAAAGCAGAAAAAGAGGAAGAAATTCGAAAAAACATAAAAGCCTTGATAAATATTTTAAGTTACCGACAGATACAAATCTCTCTAATGACTCTAATACCAAAGCGCCTTTAGTTCCTACGGTCAATATCATTGATAATACTGTCGCTGCATCAGAACCAATTCCAGTTTATAATGAAGTTAGATCTGAATCGCCTAAACCAACTTCGGATGAAAATGAGTTTAACGTTGATGATGACAAGCCCAATAATCAAGATGTGGCGGATAAAGGTACTTGTAAAAGTATAGAAGAAATATCCGAGTCATTAAACTTCTCGGATTGCGCCTTGTGGCCAGTTCATCGTAGCAATAAAGTTGTTGATTATATTCTTAAAATGGGTCCCAATCAAGTCATTTTGGATAAATACCCTATCGATGAAAAGGGTCGTCATTTTTCTAGTTTTTATTATAGAGCTATTTCTAGTAACTATTAAAGAGCGCAGGAGGAGATTTCATAAAGGAATTTGCCCATCTCATAGAGCGAATATGGCTGGAGGAGGTAATGCCTGATGAGTGGAACAATGGGGTGGTGTGTTTAATATATAAAAAGGGTGATCCGCTCATATGTAAAAATTATAGGGGCATCTCTCTACTTAATACAGCATATAAGGTATTGTCCAACATCATATTTTCTAGGCTGCTTCCCTACGCCGAGGAAAACATAAAAGAATATCAGTGTGGATTCACTAGGAATAGGTCAACAACAGACCAAATATTTACACTAAGGCAAATCCTGGAAAAAACGTTGGAATATGGAGTGGCCACTCACCATCTCTTTGTGGATTTCCAGTCGGCATATGATTCAATCAACCGGAAAATGCTATATAGAGCTATGAAGGAGTTGAATATACCATCTAAGTTGGTGCGTATGGTTGGAGTAGTTATGTCCAATTCTAAGTGCCTAATCAGAATACAATCAAATCTATCTAACTTCTTAAAAACATTGAATGGGTTGAAACAAGGAGATGCCTTAGCGTGTCTGTTGTTCAACATAGCTCTAGAAAAGGCATCAGGGATTCAGGAACTCAAACTAGCGGACACATATTTCACAAGGAGGTACAGCTTCTGGTCTATGCCGATGACATTGACGTCATAAGTAGGTCTGAATCTGGCTTAAAGGAAGCCTTTCAGGAACTGGAGTTGTCCGCTAAGGCTATGGGCTTGGTTATAAACCAAAGCAAAACCAAATATATGGTTGTAGGTGCCAACACTCGTGCCATGTCCCTGCGCATTAACGATTATGAATTTGAAAAGGTTCAGGGTTTTCCATATCTCGGGTCATATGTGGACTCTGGAAATGACTCCTCTAGAGATATTGAAAAACGGATATTATCTGCTAATAGGTGTTACTACGGACTGGTGAAACATTTTAATTCAAAATTAATAACCAAAGATACAAAAGCCACCCTATACAAGACCTTGATTAGACCAGTCCTGATGTATGGCTCGGAATGCTGGGTGTTAAAAAAACTAGATGAGCAGAAACTATCCGTTTTTGAGAGGAGGGTACTGAGGAGAATCTATGGCCCTGTGAGGGAAAACGACATTTGGAGGCGACTGCATAATCGAGAGTTGTACGAAAGGTTTAAAGATCTTCCGATCGTGCAACTCATACAAATTAACAGATTGCGTTGGGCTGGTCATGTGCAGAGAATGGCGGAGGATAGAATCCCAAAAAGAGTGATGAATTATTTGCCGATGAGAAGGAGAAGGAAGGGAAGACCGCGTACAAGATGGCTGGACCAGGTTGGTAATGAGGCAGTGAGGCTGGGTGCAGCAAACTGGTTGACATTGGCCGGGAGTAGAGACCAGTGGGGAAGATTTCTTTTGGAGGCCAGGGCCCGGACTGGGCTGTAGCGCCGAGGATGTATGTATGTATGTAGGTACAACTAGGTACGGAAAAAGAATATATTTCAAAGACGATTGGATGAAAGGTATCTTCGTCCATCATTTTTTTTGTATTTGTAGTCTGTTCTATCCAGTGTCACATGTCCAGTACTAAATGTAGTTTTCAGATTATTATAAAATATTAAATTATATGAAATTCAAAATTATTTTTTCCTATCTACATTTGTTATCCTTTGTTTGTACGCAGGCTGATAACATTTCATTTTAACGATGGAGAGCGAGAATTCTAAGAAAAAACCTAAACCTTCCGGATATGAGTATAGAAAATTAAAAGCAGAAAAAGAGGAAGAAATTCGAAAAAACATAAAAGCCTTGATAAATATTTTAAGTTACCGACAGATACAAATCTCTCTAATGACTCTAATACCAAAGCGCCTTTAGTTCCTACGGTCAATATCATTGATAATACTGTCGCTGCATCAGAACCAATTCCAGTTTATAATGAAGTTAGATCTGAATCGCCTAAACCAACTTCGGATGAAAATGAGTTTAACGTTGATGATGACAAGCCCAATAATCAAGATGTGGCGGATAAAGGTACTTGTAAAAGTATAGAAGAAATATCCGAGTCATTAAACTTCTCGGATTGCGCCTTGTGGCCAGTTCATCGTAGCAATAAAGTTGTTGATTATATTCTTAAAATGGGTCCCAATCAAGTCATTTTGGATAAATACCCTATCGATGAAAAGGGTCGTCATTTTTCTAGTTTTTATTATAGAGCTATTTCTAGTAACTATTAAAGAGCGCAGGAGGATATTTCATAAAGGAATTTGCCCATCTCATAGAGCGAATATGGCTGGAGGAGGTAATGCCTGATGAGTGGAACAATGGGGTGGTGTGTTTAATATATAAAAAGGGTGATCCGCTCATATGTAAAAATTATAGGGGCATCTCTCTACTTAATACAGCATATAAGGTATTGTCCAACATCATATTTTCTAGGCTGCTTCCCTACGCCGAGGAAAACATAAAAGAATATCAGTGTGGATTCACTAGGAATAGGTCAACAACAGACCAAATATTTACACTAAGGCAAATCCTGGAAAAAACGTTGGAATATGGAGTGGCCACTCACCATCTCTTTGTGGATTTCCAGTCGGCATATGATTCAATCAACCGGAAAATGCTATATAGAGCTATGAAGGAGTTGAATATACCATCTAAGTTGGTGCGTATGGTTGGAGTAGTTATGTCCAATTCTAAGTGCCTAATCAGAATACAATCAAATCTATCTAACTCCTTAAAAACATTGAATGGGTTGAAACAAGGAGATGCCTTAGCGTGTCTGTTGTTCAACATAGCTCTAGAAAAGGCATCAGGGATTCAGGAACTCAAACTAGCGGACACATATTTCACAAGGAGGTACAGCTTCTGGCCTATGCCGATGACATTGACGTCATAAGTAGGTCTGAATCTGGCTTAAAGGAAGCCTTTCAGGAACTGGAGTTGTCCGCTAAGGCTATGGGCTTGGTTATAAACCAAAGCAAAACCAAATATATGGTTGTAGGTGCCAACACTCGTGCCATGTCCCTGCGCATTAACGATTATGAATTTGAAAAGGTTCAGGGTTTTCCATATCTCGGGTCATATGTGGACTCTGGAAATGACTCCTCTAGAGATATTGAAAAACGGATATTATCTGCTAATAGGTGTTACTACGGACTGGTGAAACATTTTAATTCAAAATTAATAACCAAAGATACAAAAGCCACCCTATACAAGACCTTGATTAGACCAGTCCTGATGTATGGCTCGGAATGCTGGGTGTTAAAAAAACTAGATGAGCAGAAACTATCCGTTTTTGAGAGGAGGGTACTGAGGAGAATCTATGGCCCTGTGAGGGAAAACGACATTTGGAGGCGACTGCATAATCGAGAGTTGTACGAAAGGTTTAAAGATCTTCCGATCGTGCAACTCATACAAATTAACAGATTGCGTTGGGCTGGTCATGTGCAGAGAATGGCGGAGGATAGAATCCCAAAAAGAGTGATGAATTATTTGCCGATGAGAAGGAGAAGGAAGGGAAGACCGCGTACAAGATGGCTGGACCAGGTTGGTAATGAGGCAGTGAGGCTGGGTGCAGCAAACTGGTTGACATTGGCCGGGAGTAGAGACCAGTGGGGAAGATTTCTTTTGGAGGCCAGGGCCTGGACTGGGCTGTAGCGCCGAGGATGTATGTATGTATGTAGGTACAACTAGGTACGGAAAAAGAATATATTTCAAAGACGATTGGATGAAAGGTATCTTCGTCCATCATTTTTTTTGTATTTGTAGTCTGTTCTATCCAGTGTCACATGTCCAGTACTAAATGTAGTTTTCAGATTATTATAAAATATTAAATTATATGAAATTCAAAATTATTTTTTCCTATCTACATTTGTTATCCTTTGTTTGTACGCAGGCTGATAACATTTCATTTTAACGATGGAGAGCGAGAATTCTAAGAAAAAACCTAAACCTTCCGGATATGAGTATAGAAAATTAAAAGCAGAAAAAGAGGAAGAAATTCGAAAAAACATAAAAGCCTTGATAAATATTTTAAGTTACCGACAGATACAAATCTCTCTAATGACTCTAATACCAAAGCGCCTTTAGTTCCTACGGTCAATATCATTGATAATACTGTCGCTGCATCAGAACCAATTCCAGTTTATAATGAAGTTAGATCTGAATCGCCTAAACCAACTTCGGATGAAAATGAGTTTAACGTTGATGATGACAAGCCCAATAATCAAGATGTGGCGGATAAAGGTACTTGTAAAAGTATAGAAGAAATATCCGAGTCATTAAACTTCTCGGATTGCGCCTTGTGGCCAGTTCATCGTAGCAATAAAGTTGTTGATTATATTCTTAAAATGGGTCCCAATCAAGTCATTTTGGATAAATACCCTATCGATGAAAAGGGTCGTCATTTTTCTAGTTTTTATTATAGAGCTATTTCTAGTAACTATTAAAGAGCGCAGGAGGAGATTTCATAAAGGAATTTGCCCATCTCATAGAGCGAATATGGCTGGAGGAGGTAATGCCTGATGAGTGGAACAATGGGGTGGTGTGTTTAATATATAAAAAGGGTGATCCGCTCATATGTAAAAATTATAGGGGCATCTCTCTACTTAATACAGCATATAAGGTATTGTCCAACATCATATTTTCTAGGCTGCTTCCCTACGCCGAGGAAAACATAAAAGAATATCAGTGTGGATTCACTAGGAATAGGTCAACAACAGACCAAATATTTACACTAAGGCAAATCCTGGAAAAAACGTTGGAATATGGAGTGGCCACTCACCATCTCTTTGTGGATTTCCAGTCGGCATATGATTCAATCAACCGGAAAATGCTATATAGAGCTATGAAGGAGTTGAATATACCATCTAAGTTGGTGCGTATGGTTGGAGTAGTTATGTCCAATTCTAAGTGCCTAATCAGAATACAATCAAATCTATCTAACTCCTTAAAAACATTGAATGGGTTGAAACAAGGAGATGCCTTAGCGTGTCTGTTGTTCAACATAGCTCTAGAAAAGGCATCAGGGATTCAGGAACTCAAACTAGCGGACACATATTTCACAAGGAGGTACAGCTTCTGGCCTATGCCGATGACATTGACGTCATAAGTAGGTCTGAATCTGGCTTAAAGGAAGCCTTTCAGGAACTGGAGTTGTCCGCTAAGGCTATGGGCTTGGTTATAAACCAAAGCAAAACCAAATATATGGTTGTAGGTGCCAACACTCGTGCCATGTCCCTGCGCATTAACGATTATGAATTTGAAAAGGTTCAGGGTTTTCCATATCTCGGGTCATATGTGGACTCTGGAAATGACTCCTCTAGAGATATTGAAAAACGGATATTATCTGCTAATAGGTGTTACTACGGACTGGTGAAACATTTTAATTCAAAATTAATAACCAAAGATACAAAAGCCACCCTATACAAGACCTTGATTAGACCAGTCCTGATGTATGGCTCGGAATGCTGGGTGTTAAAAAAACTAGATGAGCAGAAACTATCCGTTTTTGAGAGGAGGGTACTGAGGAGAATCTATGGCCCTGTGAGGGAAAACGACATTTGGAGGCGACTGCATAATCGAGAGTTGTACGAAAGGTTTAAAGATCTTCCGATCGTGCAACTCATACAAATTAACAGATTGCGTTGGGCTGGTCATGTGCAGAGAATGGCGGAGGATAGAATCCCAAAAAGAGTGATGAATTATTTGCCGATGAGAAGGAGAAGGAAGGGAAGACCGCGTACAAGATGGCTGGACCAGGTTGGTAATGAGGCAGTGAGGCTGGGTGCAGCAAACTGGATGACATTGGCCGGGAGTAGAGACCAGTGGGGAAGATTTCTTTTGGAGGCCATGGCCCGGACTGGGCTGTAGCGCCGAGGATGTATGTATGTATGTAGGTACAACTAGGTACGGAAAAAGAATATATTTCAAAGACGATTGGATGAAAGGTATCTTCGTCCATCATTTTTTTTGTATTTGTAGTCTGTTCTATCCAGTGTCACATGTCCAGTACTAAATGTAGTTTTCAGATTATTATAAAATATTAAATTATATGAAATTAAAAATTATTTTTTCCTATCTACATTTGTTATCCTTTGTTTGTACGCAGGCTGATAACATTTCATTTTAACGATGGAGAGCGAGAATTCTAAGAAAAAACCTAAACCTTCCGGATATGAGTATAGAAAATTAAAAGCAGAAAAAGAGGAAGAAATTCGAAAAAACATAAAAGCCTTGATAAATATTTTAAGTTACCGACAGATACAAATCTCTCTAATGACTCTAATACCAAAGCGCCTTTAGTTCCTACGGTCAATATCATTGATAATACTGTCGCTGCATCAGAACCAATTCCAGTTTATAATGAAGTTAGATCTGAATCGCCTAAACCAACTTCGGATGAAAATGAGTTTAACGTTGATGATGACAAGCCCAATAATCAAGATGTGGCGGATAAAGGTACTTGTAAAAGTATAGAAGAATATAGGAGTCATTAAACTTCTCGGATTGCGCCTTGTGGCCAGTTCATCGTAGCAATAAAGTTGTTGATTATATTCTTAAAATGGGTCCCAATCAAGTCATTTTGGATAAATACCCTATCGATGAAAAGGGTCGTCATTTTTCTAGTTTTTATTATAGAGCTATTTCTAGTAACTATTAAAGAGCGCAGGAGGAGATTTCATAAAGGAATTTGCCCATCTCATAGAGCGAATATGGCTGGAGGAGGTAATGCCTGATGAGTGGAACAATGGGGTGGTGTGTTTAATATATAAAAAGGGTGATCCGCTCATATGTAAAAATTATAGGGGCATCTCTCTACTTAATACAGCATATAAGGTATTGTCCAACATCATATTTTCTAGGCTGCTTCCCTACGCCGAGGAAAACATAAAAGAATATCAGTGTGGATTCACTAGGAATAGGTCAACAACAGACCAAATATTTACACTAAGGCAAATCCTGGAAAAAACGTTGGAATATGGAGTGGCCACTCACCATCTCTTTGTGGATTTCCAGTCGGCATATGATTCAATCAACCGGAAAATGCTATATAGAGCTATGAAGGAGTTGAATATACCATCTAAGTTGGTGCGTATGGTTGGAGTAGTTATGTCCAATTCTAAGTGCCTAATCAGAATACAATCAAATCTATCTAACTCCTTAAAAACATTGAATGGGTTGAAACAAGGAGATGCCTTAGCGTGTCTGTTGTTCAACATAGCTCTAGAAAAGGCATCAGGGATTCAGGAACTCAAACTAGCGGACACATATTTCACAAGGAGGTACAGCTTCTGGCCTATGCCGATGACATTGACGTCATAAGTAGGTCTGAATCTGGCTTAAAGGAAGCCTTTCAGGAACTGGAGTTGTCCGCTAAGGCTATGGGCTTGGTTATAAACCAAAGCAAAACCAAATATATGGTTGTAGGTGCCAACACTCGTGCCATGTCCCTGCGCATTAACGATTATGAATTTGAAAAGGTTCAGGGTTTTCCATATCTCGGGTCATATGTGGACTCTGGAAATGACTCCTCTAGAGATATTGAAAAACGGATATTATCTGCTAATAGGTGTTACTACGGACTGGTGAAACATTTTAATTCAAAATTAATAACCAAAGATACAAAAGCCACCCTATACAAGACCTTGATTAGACCAGTCCTGATGTATGGCTCGGAATGCTGGGTGTTAAAAAAACTAGATGAGCAGAAACTATCCGTTTTTGAGAGGAGGGTACTGAGGAGAATCTATGGCCCTGTGAGGGAAAACGACATTTGGAGGCGACTGCATAATCGAGAGTTGTACGAAAGGTTTAAAGATCTTCCGATCGTGCAACTCATACAAATTAACAGATTGCGTTGGGCTGGTCATGTGCAGAGAATGGCGGAGGATAGAATCCCAAAAAGAGTGATGAATTATTTGCCGATGAGAAGGAGAAGGAAGGGAAGACCGCGTACAAGATGGCTGGACCAGGTTGGTAATGAGGCAGTGAGGCTGGGTGCAGCAAACTGGTTGACATTGGCCGGGAGTAGAGACCAGTGGGGAAGATTTCTTTTGGAGGCCAGGGCCCGGACTGGGCTGTAGCGCCGAGGATGTATGTATGTATGTAGGTACAACTAGGTACGGAAAAAGAATATATTTCAAAGACGATTGGATGAAAGGTATCTTCGTCCATCATTTTTTTTGTATTTGTAGTCTGTTCTATCCAGTGTCACATGTCCAGTACTAAATGTAGTTTTCAGATTATTATAAAATATTAAATTATATGAAATTCAAAATTATTTTTTCCTATCTACATTTGTTATCCTTTGTTTGTACGCAGGCTGATAACATTTCATTTTAACGATGGAGAGCGAGAATTCTAAGAAAAAACCTAAACCTTCCGGATATGAGTATAGAAAATTAAAAGCAGAAAAAGAGGAAGAAATTCGAAAAAACATAAAAGCCTTGATAAATATTTTAAGTTACCGACAGATACAAATCTCTCTAATGACTCTAATACCAAAGCGCCTTTAGTTCCTACGGTCAATATCATTGATAATACTGTCGCTGCATCAGAACCAATTCCAGTTTATAATGAAGTTAGATCTGAATCGCCTAAACCAACTTCGGATGAAAATGAGTTTAACGTTGATGATGACAAGCCCAATAATCAAGATGTGGCGGATAAAGGTACTTGTAAAAGTATAGAAGAAATATCCGAGTCATTAAACTTCTCGGATTGCGCCTTGTGGCCAGTTCATCGTAGCAATAAAGTTGTTGATTATATTCTTAAAATGGGTCCCAATCAAGTCATTTTGGATAAATACCCTATCGATGAAAAGGGTCGTCATTTTTCTAGTTTTTATTATAGAGCTATTTCTAGTAACTATTAAAGAGCGCAGGAGGAGATTTCATAAAGGAATTTGCCCATCTCATAGAGCGAATATGGCTGGAGGAGGTAATGCCTGATGAGTGGAACAATGGGGTGGTGTGTTTAATATATAAAAAGGGTGATCCGCTCATATGTAAAAATTATAGGGGCATCTCTCTACTTAATACAGCATATAAGGTATTGTCCAACATCATATTTTCTAGGCTGCTTCCCTACGCCGAGGAAAACATAAAAGAATATCAGTGTGGATTCACTAGGAATAGGTCAACAACAGACCAAATATTTACACTAAGGCAAATCCTGGAAAAAACGTTGGAATATGGAGTGGCCACTCACCATCTCTTTGTGGATTTCCAGTCGGCATATGATTCAATCAACCGGAAAATGCTATATAGAGCTATGAAGGAGTTGAATATACCATCTAAGTTGGTGCGTATGGTTGGAGTAGTTATGTCCAATTCTAAGTGCCTAATCAGAATACAATCAAATCTATCTAACTCCTTAAAAACATTGAATGGGTTGAAACAAGGAGATGCCTTAGCGTGTCTGTTGTTCAACATAGCTCTAGAAAAGGCATCAGGGATTCAGGAACTCAAACTAGCGGACACATATTTCACAAGGAGGTACAGCTTCTGGCCTATGCCGATGACATTGACGTCATAAGTAGGTCTGAATCTGGCTTAAAGGAAGCCTTTCAGGAACTGGAGTTGTCCGCTAAGGCTATGGGCTTGGTTATAAACCAAAGCAAAACCAAATATATGGTTGTAGGTGCCAACACTCGTGCCATGTCCCTGCGCATTAACGATTATGAATTTGAAAAGGTTCAGGGTTTTCCATATCTCGGGTCATATGTGGACTCTGGAAATGACTCCTCTAGAGATATTGAAAAACGGATATTATCTGCTAATAGGTGTTACTACGGACTGGTGAAACATTTTAATTCAAAATTAATAACCAAAGATACAAAAGCCACCCTATACAAGACCTTGATTAGACCAGTCCTGATGTATGGCTCGGAATGCTGGGTGTTAAAAAAACTAGATGAGCAGAAACTATCCGTTTTTGAGAGGAGGGTACTGAGGAGAATCTACGGCCCTGTGAGGGAAAACGACATTTGGAGGCGACTGCATAATCGAGAGTTGTACGAAAGGTTTAAAGATCTTCCGATCGTGCAACTCATACAAATTAACAGATTGCGTTGGGCTGGTCATGTGCAGAGAATGGCGGAGGATAGAATCCCAAAAAGAGTGATGAATTATTTGCCGATGAGAAGGAGAAGGAAGGGAAGACCGCGTACAAGATGGCTGGACCAGGTTGGTAATGAGGCAGTGAGGCTGGGTGCAGCAAACTGGTTGACATTGGCCGGGAGTAGAGACCAGTGGGGAAGATTTCTTTTGGAGGCCAGGGCCCGGACTGGGCTGTAGCGCCGAGGATGTATGTATGTATGTAGGTACAACTAGGTACGGAAAAAGAATATATTTCAAAGACGATTGGATGAAAGGTATCTTCGTCCATCATTTTTTTTGTATTTGTAGTCTGTTCTATCCAGTGTCACATGTCCAGTACTAAATGTAGTTTTCAGATTATTATAAAATATTAAATTATATGAAATTCAAAATTATTTTTTCCTATCTACATTTGTTATCCTTTGTTTGTACGCAGGCTGATAACATTTCATTTTAACGATGGAGAGCGAGAATTCTAAGAAAAAACCTAAACCTTCCGGATATGAGTATAGAAAATTAAAAGCAGAAAAAGAGGAAGAAATTCGAAAAAACATAAAAGCCTTGATAAATATTTTAAGTTACCGACAGATACAAATCTCTCTAATGACTCTAATACCAAAGCGCCTTTAGTTCCTACGGTCAATATCATTGATAATACTGTCGCTGCATCAGAACCAATTCCAGTTTATAATGAAGTTAGATCTGAATCGCCTAAACCAACTTCGGATGAAAATGAGTTTAACGTTGATGATGACAAGCCCAATAATCAAGATGTGGCGGATAAAGGTACTTGTAAAAGTATAGAAGAAATATCCGAGTCATTAAACTTCTCGGATTGCGCCTTGTGGCCAGTTCATCGTAGCAATAAAGTTGTTGATTATATTCTTAAAATGGGTCCCAATCAAGTCATTTTGGATAAATACCCTATCGATGAAAAGGGTCGTCATTTTTCTAGTTTTTATTATAGAGCTATTTCTAGTAACTATTAAAGAGCGCAGGAGGAGATTTCATAAAGGAATTTGCCCATCTCATAGAGCGAATATGGCTGGAGGAGGTAATGCCTGATGAGTGGAACAATGGGGTGGTGTGTTTAATATATAAAAAGGGTGATCCGCTCATATGTAAAAATTATAGGGGCATCTCTCTACTTAATACAGCATATAAGGTATTGTCCAACATCATATTTTCTAGGCTGCTTCCCTACGCCGAGGAAAACATAAAAGAATATCAGTGTGGATTCACTAGGAATAGGTCAACAACAGACCAAATATTTACACTAAGGCAAATCCTGGAAAAAACGTTGGAATATGGAGTGGCCACTCACCATCTCTTTGTGGATTTCCAGTCGGCATATGATTCAATCAACCGGAAAATGCTATATAGAGCTATGAAGGAGTTGAATATACCATCTAAGTTGGTGCGTATGGTTGGAGTAGTTATGTCCAATTCTAAGTGCCTAATCAGAATACAATCAAATCTATCTAACTCCTTAAAAACATTGAATGGGTTGAAACAAGGAGATGCCTTAGCGTGTCTGTTGTTCAACATAGCTCTAGAAAAGGCATCAGGGATTCAGGAACTCAAACTAGCGGACACATATTTCACAAGGAGGTACAGCTTCTGGCCTATGCCGATGACATTGACGTCATAAGTAGGTCTGAATCTGGCTTAAAGGAAGCCTTTCAGGAACTGGAGTTGTCCGCTAAGGCTATGGGCTTGGTTATAAACCAAAGCAAAACCAAATATATGGTTGTAGGTGCCAACACTCGTGCCATGTCCCTGCGCATTAACGATTATGAATTTGAAAAGGTTCAGGGTTTTCCATATCTCGGGTCATATGTGGACTCTGGAAATGACTCCTCTAGAGATATTGAAAAACGGATATTATCTGCTAATAGGTGTTACTACGGACTGGTGAAACATTTTAATTCAAAATTAATAACCAAAGATACAAAAGCCACCCTATACAAGACCTTGATTAGACCAGTCCTGATGTATGGCTCGGAATGCTGGGTGTTAAAAAAACTAGATGAGCAGAAACTATCCGTTTTTGAGAGGAGGGTACTGAGGAGAATCTACGGCCCTGTGAGGGAAAACGACATTTGGAGGCGACTGCATAATCGAGAGTTGTACGAAAGGTTTAAAGATCTTCCGATCGTGCAACTCATACAAATTAACAGATTGCGTTGGGCTGGTCATGTGCAGAGAATGGCGGAGGATAGAATCCCAAAAAGAGTGATGAATTATTTGCCGATGAGAAGGAGAAGGAAGGGAAGACCGCGTACAAGATGGCTGGACCAGGTTGGTAATGAGGCAGTGAGGCTGGGTGCAGCAAACTGGTTGACATTGGCCGGGAGTAGAGACCAGTGGGGAAGATTTCTTTTGGAGGCCAGGGCCCGGACTGGGCTGTAGCGCCGAGGATGTATGTATGTATGTAGGTACAACTAGGTACGGAAAAAGAATATATTTCAAAGACGATTGGATGAAAGGTATCTTCGTCCATCATTTTTTTTGTATTTGTAGTCTGTTCTATCCAGTGTCACATGTCCAGTACTAAATGTAGTTTTCAGATTATTATAAAATATTAAATTATATGAAATTCAAAATTATTTTTTCCTATCTACATTTGTTATCCTTTGTTTGTACGCAGGCTGATAACATTTCATTTTAACGATGGAGAGCGAGAATTCTAAGAAAAAACCTAAACCTTCCGGATATGAGTATAGAAAATTAAAAGCAGAAAAAGAGGAAGAAATTCGAAAAAACATAAAAGCCTTGATAAATATTTTAAGTTACCGACAGATACAAATCTCTCTAATGACTCTAATACCAAAGCGCCTTTAGTTCCTACGGTCAATATCATTGATAATACTGTCGCTGCATCAGAACCAATTCCAGTTTATAATGAAGTTAGATCTGAATCGCCTAAACCAACTTCGGATGAAAATGAGTTTAACGTTGATGATGACAAGCCCAATAATCAAGATGTGGCGGATAAAGGTACTTGTAAAAGTATAGAAGAAATATCCGAGTCATTAAACTTCTCGGATTGCGCCTTGTGGCCAGTTCATCGTAGCAATAAAGTTGTTGATTATATTCTTAAAATGGGTCCCAATCAAGTCATTTTGGATAAATACCCTATCGATGAAAGGGTCGTCATTTTTCTAGTTTTTATTATAGAGCTATTTCTAGTAACTATTAAAGAGCGCAGGAGGAGATTTCATAAAGGAATTTGCCCATCTCATAGAGCGAATATGGCTGGAGGAGGTAATGCCTGATGAGTGGAACAATGGGGTGGTGTGTTTAATATATAAAAAGGGTGATCCGCTCATATGTAAAAATTATAGGGGCATCTCTCTACTTAATACAGCATATAAGGTATTGTCCAACATCATATTTTCTAGGCTGCTTCCCTACGCCGAGGAAAACATAAAAGAATATCAGTGTGGATTCACTAGGAATAGGTCAACAACAGACCAAATATTTACACTAAGGCAAATCCTGGAAAAAACGTTGGAATATGGAGTGGCCACTCACCATCTCTTTGTGGATTTCCAGTCGGCATATGATTCAATCAACCGGAAAATGCTATATAGAGCTATGAAGGAGTTGAATATACCATCTAAGTTGGTGCGTATGGTTGGAGTAGTTATGTCCAATTCTAAGTGCCTAATCAGAATACAATCAAATCTATCTAACTCCTTAAAAACATTGAATGGGTTGAAACAAGGAGATGCCTTAGCGTGTCTGTTGTTCAACATAGCTCTAGAAAAGGCATCAGGGATTCTGGAACTCAAACTAGCGGACACATATTTCACAAGGAGGTACAGCTTCTGGCCTATGCCGATGACATTGACGTCATAAGTAGGTCTGAATCTGGCTTAAAGGAAGCCTTTCAGGAACTGGAGTTGTCCGCTAAGGCTATGGGCTTGGTTATAAACCAAAGCAAAGCCAAATATATGGTTGTAGGTGCCAACACTCGTGCCATGTCCCTGCGCATTAACGATTATGAATTTGAAATGTTCAGGGTTTTCCATATCTCGGGTCATATGTGGACTCTGGAAATGACTCCTCTAGAGATATTGAAAAACGGATATTATCTGCTAATAGGTGTTACTACGGACTGGTGAAACATTTTAATTCAAAATTAATAACCAAAGATACAAAAGCCACCCTATACAAGACCTTGATTAGACCAGTCCTGATGTATGGCTCGGAATGCTGGGTGTTAAAAAAACTAGATGAGCAGAAACTATCCGTTTTTGAGAGGAGGGTACTGAGGAGAATCTATGGCCCTGTGAGGGAAAACGACATTTGGAGGCGACTGCATAATCGAGAGTTGTACGAAAGGTTTAAAGATCTTCCGATCGTGCAACTCATACAAATTAACAGATTGCGTTGGGCTGGTCATGTGCAGAGAATGGCGGAGGATAGAATCCCAAAAAGAGTGATGAATTATTTGCCGATGAGAAGGAGAAGGAAGGGAAGACCGCGTACAAGATGGCTGGACCAGGTTGGTAATGAGGCAGTGAGGCTGGGTGCAGCAAACTGGTTGACATTGGCCGGGAGTAGAGACCAGTGGGGAAGATTTCTTTTGGAGGCCAGGGCCCGGACTGGGCTGTAGCGCCGAGGATGTATGTATGTATGTAGGTACAACTAGGTACGGAAAAAGAATATATTTCAAAGACGATTGGATGAAAGGTATCTTCGTCCATCATTTTTTTTGTATTTGTAGTCTGTTCTATCCAGTGTCACATGTCCAGTACTAAATGTAGTTTTCAGATTATTATAAAATATTAAATTATATGAAATTAAAAATTATTTTTTCCTATCTACATTTGTTATCCTTTGTTTGTACGCAGGCTGATAACATTTCATTTTAACGATGGAGAGCGAGAATTCTAAGAAAAAACCTAAACCTTCCGGATATGAGTATAGAAAATTAAAAGCAGAAAAAGAGGAAGAAATTCGAAAAAACATAAAAGCCTTGATAAATATTTTAAGTTACCGACAGATACAAATCTCTCTAATGACTCTAATACCAAAGCGCCTTTAGTTCCTACGGTCAATATCATTGATAATACTGTCGCTGCATCAGAACCAATTCCAGTTTATAATGAAGTTAGATCTGAATCGCCTAAACCAACTTCGGATGAAAATGAGTTTAACGTTGATGATGACAAGCCCAATAATCAAGATGTGGCGGATAAAGGTACTTGTAAAAGTATAGAAGAAATATCCGAGTCATTAAACTTCTCGGATTGCGCCTTGTGGCCAGTTCATCGTAGCAATAAAGTTGTTGATTATATTCTTAAAATGGGTCCCAATCAAGTCATTTTGGATAAATACCCTATCGATGAAAAGGGTCGTCATTTTTCTAGTTTTTATTATAGAGCTATTTCTAGTAACTATTAAAGAGCGCAGGAGGAGATTTCATAAAGGAATTTGCCCATCTCATAGAGCGAATATGGCTGGAGGAGGTAATGCCTGATGAGTGGAACAATGGGGTGGTGTGTTTAATATATAAAAAGGGTGATCCGCTCATATGTAAAAATTATAGGGGCATCTCTCTACTTAATACAGCATATAAGGTATTGTGCAACATCATATTTTCTAGGCTGCTTCCCTACGCCGAGGAAAACATAAAAGAATATCAGTGTGGATTCACTAGGAATAGGTCAACAACAGACCAAATATTTACACTAAGGCAAATCCTGGAAAAAACGTTGGAATATGGAGTGGCCACTCACCATCTCTTTGTGGATTTCCAGTCGGCATATGATTCAATCAACCGGAAAATGCTATATAGAGCTATGAAGGAGTTGAATATACCATCTAAGTTGGTGCGTATGGTTGGAGTAGTTATGTCCAATTCTAAGTGCCTAATCAGAATACAATCAAATCTATCTAACTCCTTAAAAACATTGAATGGGTTGAAACAAGGAGATGCCTTAGCGTGTCTGTTGTTCAACATAGCTCTAGAAAAGGCATCAGGGATTCAGGAACTCAAACTAGCGGACACATATTTCACAAGGAGGTACAGCTTCTGGCCTATGCCGATGACATTGACGTCATAAGTAGGTCTGAATCTGGCTTAAAGGAAGCCTTTCAGGAACTGGAGTTGTCCGCTAAGGCTATGGGCTTGGTTATAAACCAAAGCAAAACCAAATATATGGTTGTAGGTGCCAACACTCGTGCCATGTCCCTGCGCATTAACGATTATGAATTTGAAAAGGTTCAGGGTTTTCCATATCTCGGGTCATATGTGGACTCTGGAAATGACTCCTCTAGAGATATTGAAAAACGGATATTATCTGCTAATAGGTGTTACTACGGACTGGTGAAACATTTTAATTCAAAATTAATAACCAAAGATACAAAAGCCACCCTATACAAGACCTTGATTAGACCAGTCCTGATGTATGGCTCGGAATGCTGGGTGTTAAAAAAACTAGATGAGCAGAAACTATCCGTTTTTGAGAGGAGGGTACTGAGGAGAATCTATGGCCCTGTGAGGGAAAACGACATTTGGAGGCGACTGCATAATCGAGAGTTGTACGAAAGGTTTAAAGATCTTCCGATCGTGCAACTCATACAAATTAACAGATTGCGTTGGGCTGGTCATGTGCAGAGAATGGCGGAGGATAGAATCCCAAAAAGAGTGATGAATTATTTGCCGATGAGAAGGAGAAGGAAGGGAAGACCGCGTACAAGATGGCTGGACCAGGTTGGTAATGAGGCAGTGAGGCTGGGTGCAGCAAACTGGTTGACATTGGCCGGGAGTAGAGACCAGTGGGGAAGATTTCTTTTGGAGGCCAGGGCCCGGACTGGGCTGTAGCGCCGAGGATGTATGTATGTATGTAGGTACAACTAGGTACGGAAAAAGAATATATTTCAAAGACGATTGGATGAAAGGTATCTTCGTCCATCATTTTTTTTGTATTTGTAGTCTGTTCTATCCAGTGTCACATGTCCAGTACTAAATGTAGTTTTCAGATTATTATAAAATATTAAATTATATGAAATTAAAAATTATTTTTTCCTATCTACATTTGTTATCCTTTGTTTGTACGCAGGCTGATAACATTTCATTTTAACGATGGAGAGC
The DNA here is from genome assembly GCA_034769895.1 of Magicicada septendecula. Lineage (NCBI taxonomy): Eukaryota > Metazoa > Arthropoda > Insecta > Hemiptera > Cicadidae > Magicicada > Magicicada septendecula. The sequence goes on from CM068370.1 coordinate 81,283,820, forward strand.
GAGAATTCTAAGAAAAAACCTAAACCTTCCGGATATGAGTATAGAAAATTAAAAGCAGAAAAAGAGGAAGAAATTCGAAAAAACATAAAAGCCTTGATAAATATTTTAAGTTACCGACAGATACAAATCTCTCTAATGACTCTAATACCAAAGCGCCTTTAGTTCCTACGGTCAATATCATTGATAATACTGTCGCTGCATCAGAACCAATTCCAGTTTATAATGAAGTTAGATCTGAATCGCCTAAACCAACTTCGGATGAAAATGAGTTTAACGTTGATGATGACAAGCCCAATAATCAAGATGTGGCGGATAAAGGTACTTGTAAAAGTATAGAAGAAATATCCGAGTCATTAAACTTCTCGGATTGCGCCTTGTGGCCAGTTCATCGTAGCAATAAAGTTGTTGATTATATTCTTAAAATGGGTCCCAATCAAGTCATTTTGGATAAATACCCTATCGATGAAAAGGGTCGTCATTTTTCTAGTTTTTATTATAGAGCTATTTCTAGTAACTATTAAAGAGCGCAGGAGGAGATTTCATAAAGGAATTTGCCCATCTCATAGAGCGAATATGGCTGGAGGAGGTAATGCCTGATGAGTGGAACAATGGGGTGGTGTGTTTAATATATAAAAAGGGTGATCCGCTCATATGTAAAAATTATAGGGGCATCTCTCTACTTAATACAGCATATAAGGTATTGTCCAACATCATATTTTCTAGGCTGCTTCCCTACGCCGAGGAAAACATAAAAGAATATCAGTGTGGATTCACTAGGAATAGGTCAACAACAGACCAAATATTTACACTAAGGCAAATCCTGGAAAAAACGTTGGAATATGGAGTGGCCACTCACCATCTCTTTGTGGATTTCCAGTCGGCATATGATTCAATCAACCGGAAAATGCTATATAGAGCTATGAAGGAGTTGAATATACCATCTAAGTTGGTGCGTATGGTTGGAGTAGTTATGTCCAATTCTAAGTGCCTAATCAGAATACAATCAAATCTATCTAACTCCTTAAAAACATTGAATGGGTTGAAACAAGGAGATGCCTTAGCGTGTCTGTTGTTCAACATAGCTCTAGAAAAGGCATCAGGGATTCAGGAACTCAAACTAGCGGACACATATTTCACAAGGAGGTACAGCTTCTGGCCTATGCCGATGACATTGACGTCATAAGTAGGTCTGAATCTGGCTTAAAGGAAGCCTTTCAGGAACTGGAGTTGTCCGCTAAGGCTATGGGCTTGGTTATAAACCAAAGCAAAACCAAATATATGGTTGTAGGTGCCAACACTCGTGCCATGTCCCTGCGCATTAACGATTATGAATTTGAAAAGGTTCAGGGTTTTCCATATCTCGGGTCATATGTGGACTCTGGAAATGACTCCTCTAGAGATATTGAAAAACGGATATTATCTGCTAATAGGTGTTACTACGGACTGGTGAAACATTTTAATTCAAAATTAATAACCAAAGATACAAAAGCCACCCTATACAAGACCTTGATTAGACCAGTCCTGATGTATGGCTCGGAATGCTGGGTGTTAAAAAAACTAGATGAGCAGAAACTATCCGTTTTTGAGAGGAGGGTACTGAGGAGAATCTATGGCCCTGTGAGGGAAAACGACATTTGGAGGCGACTGCATAATCGAGAGTTGTACGAAAGGTTTAAAGATCTTCCGATCGTGCAACTCATACAAATTAACAGATTGCGTTGGGCTGGTCATGTGCAGAGAATGGCGGAGGATAGAATCCCAAAAAGAGTGATGAATTATTTGCCGATGAGAAGGAGAAGGAAGGGAAGACCGCGTACAAGATGGCTGGACCAGGTTGGTAATGAGCCAGTGAGGCTGGGTGCAGCAAACTGGTTGACATTGGCCGGGAGTAGAGACCAGTGGGGAAGATTTCTTTTGGAGGCCAGGGCCCGGACTGGGCTGTAGCGCCGAGGATGTATGTATGTATGTAGGTACAACTAGGTACGGAAAAAGAATATATTTCAAAGACGATTGGATGAAAGGTATCTTCGTCCATCATTTTTTTTGTATTTGTAGTCTGTTCTATCCAGTGTCACATGTCCAGTACTAAATGTAGTTTTCAGATTATTATAAAATATTAAATTATATGAAATTCAAAATTATTTTTTCCTATCTACATTTGTTATCCTTTGTTTGTACGCAGGCTGATAACATTTCATTTTAACGATGGAGAGCGAGAATTCTAAGAAAAAACCTAAACCTTCCGGATATGAGTATAGAAAATTAAAAGCAGAAAAAGAGGAAGAAATTCGAAAAAACATAAAAGCCTTGATAAATATTTTAAGTTACCGACAGATACAAATCTCTCTAATGACTCTAATACCAAAGCGCCTTTAGTTCCTACGGTCAATATCATTGATAATACTGTCGCTGCATCAGAACCAATTCCAGTTTATAATGAAGTTAGATCTGAATCGCCTAAACCAACTTCGGATGAAAATGAGTTTAACGTTGATGATGACAAGCCCAATAATCAAGATGTGGCGGATAAAGGTACTTGTAAAAGTATAGAAGAAATATCCGAGTCATTAAACTTCTCGGATTGCGCCTTGTGGCCAGTTCATCGTAGCAATAAAGTTGTTGATTATATTCTTAAAATGGGTCCCAATCAAGTCATTTTGGATAAATACCCTATCGATGAAAAGGGTCGTCATTTTTCTAGTTTTTATTATAGAGCTATTTCTAGTAACTATTAAAGAGCGCAGGAGGAGATTTCATAAAGGAATTTGCCCATCTCATAGAGCGAATATGGCTGGAGGAGGTAATGCCTGATGAGTGGAACAATGGGGTGGTGTGTTTAATATATAAAAAGGGTGATCCGCTCATATGTAAAAATTATAGGGGCATCTCTCTACTTAATACAGCATATAAGGTATTGTCCAACATCATATTTTCTAGGCTGCTTCCCTACGCCGAGGAAAACATAAAAGAATATCAGTGTGGATTCACTAGGAATAGGTCAACAACAGACCAAATATTTACACTAAGGCAAATCCTGGAAAAAACGTTGGAATATGGAGTGGCCACTCACCATCTCTTTGTGGATTTCCAGTCGGCATATGATTCAATCAACCGGAAAATGCTATATAGAGCTATGAAGGAGTTGAATATACCATCTAAGTTGGTGCGTATGGTTGGAGTAGTTATGTCCAATTCTAAGTGCCTAATCAGAATACAATCAAATCTATCTAACTCCTTAAAAACATTGAATGGGTTGAAACAAGGAGATGCCTTAGCGTGTCTGTTGTTCAACATAGCTCTAGAAAAGGCATCAGGGATTCAGGAACTCAAACTAGCGGACACATATTTCACAAGGAGGTACAGCTTCTGGCCTATGCCGATGACATTGACGTCATAAGTAGGTCTGAATCTGGCTTAAAGGAAGCCTTTCAGGAACTGGAGTTGTCCGCTAAGGCTATGGGCTTGGTTATAAACCAAAGCAAAACCAAATATATGGTTGTAGGTGCCAACACTCGTGCCATGTCCCTGCGCATTAACGATTATGAATTTGAAAAGGTTCAGGGTTTTCCATATCTCGGGTCATATGTGGACTCTGGAAATGACTCCTCTAGAGATATTGAAAAACGGATATTATCTGCTAATAGGTGTTACTACGGACTGGTGAAACATTTTAATTCAAAATTAATAACCAAAGATACAAAAGCCACCCTATACAAGACCTTGATTAGACCAGTCCTGATGTATGGCTCGGAATGCTGGGTGTTAAAAAAACTAGATGAGCAGAAACTATCCGTTTTTGAGAGGAGGGTACTGAGGAGAATCTACGGCCCTGTGAGGGAAAACGACATTTGGAGGCGACTGCATAATCGAGAGTTGTACGAAAGGTTTAAAGATCTTCCGATCGTGCAACTCATACAAATTAACAGATTGCGTTGGGCTGGTCATGTGCAGAGAATGGCGGAGGATAGAATCCCAAAAAGAGTGATGAATTATTTGCCGATGAGAAGGAGAAGGAAGGGAAGACCGCGTACAAGATGGCTGGACCAGGTTGGTAATGAGGCAGTGAGGCTGGGTGCAGCAAACTGGTTGACATTGGCCGGGAGTAGAGACCAGTGGGGAAGATTTCTTTTGGAGGCCAGGGCCCGGACTGGGCTGTAGCGCCGAGGATGTATGTATGTATGTAGGTACAACTAGGTACGGAAAAAGAATATATTTCAAAGACGATTGGATGAAAGGTATCTTCGTCCATCATTTTTTTTGTATTTGTAGTCTGTTCTATCCAGTGTCACATGTCCAGTACTAAATGTAGTTTTCAGATTATTATAAAATATTAAATTATATGAAATTCAAAATTATTTTTTCCTATCTACATTTGTTATCCTTTGTTTGTACGCAGGCTGATAACATTTCATTTTAACGATGGAGAGCGAGAATTCTAAGAAAAAACCTAAACCTTCCGGATATGAGTATAGAAAATTAAAAGCAGAAAAAGAGGAAGAAATTCGAAAAAACATAAAAGCCTTGATAAATATTTTAAGTTACCGACAGATACAAATCTCTCTAATGACTCTAATACCAAAGCGCCTTTAGTTCCTACGGTCAATATCATTGATAATACTGTCGCTGCATCAGAACCAATTCCAGTTTATAATGAAGTTAGATCTGAATCGCCTAAACCAACTTCGGATGAAAATGAGTTTAACGTTGATGATGACAAGCCCAATAATCAAGATGTGGCGGATAAAGGTACTTGTAAAAGTATAGAAGAAATATCCGAGTCATTAAACTTCTCGGATTGCGCCTTGTGGCCAGTTCATCGTAGCAATAAAGTTGTTGATTATATTCTTAAAATGGGTCCCAATCAAGTCATTTTGGATAAATACCCTATCGATGAAAGGGTCGTCATTTTTCTAGTTTTTATTATAGAGCTATTTCTAGTAACTATTAAAGAGCGCAGGAGGAGATTTCATAAAGGAATTTGCCCATCTCATAGAGCGAATATGGCTGGAGGAGGTAATGCCTGATGAGTGGAACAATGGGGTGGTGTGTTTAATATATAAAAAGGGTGATCCGCTCATATGTAAAAATTATAGGGGCATCTCTCTACTTAATACAGCATATAAGGTATTGTCCAACATCATATTTTCTAGGCTGCTTCCCTACGCCGAGGAAAACATAAAAGAATATCAGTGTGGATTCACTAGGAATAGGTCAACAACAGACCAAATATTTACACTAAGGCAAATCCTGGAAAAAACGTTGGAATATGGAGTGGCCACTCACCATCTCTTTGTGGATTTCCAGTCGGCATATGATTCAATCAACCGGAAAATGCTATATAGAGCTATGAAGGAGTTGAATATACCATCTAAGTTGGTGCGTATGGTTGGAGTAGTTATGTCCAATTCTAAGTGCCTAATCAGAATACAATCAAATCTATCTAACTCCTTAAAAACATTGAATGGGTTGAAACAAGGAGATGCCTTAGCGTGTCTGTTGTTCAACATAGCTCTAGAAAAGGCATCAGGGATTCTGGAACTCAAACTAGCGGACACATATTTCACAAGGAGGTACAGCTTCTGGCCTATGCCGATGACATTGACGTCATAAGTAGGTCTGAATCTGGCTTAAAGGAAGCCTTTCAGGAACTGGAGTTGTCCGCTAAGGCTATGGGCTTGGTTATAAACCAAAGCAAAGCCAAATATATGGTTGTAGGTGCCAACACTCGTGCCATGTCCCTGCGCATTAACGATTATGAATTTGAAATGTTCAGGGTTTTCCATATCTCGGGTCATATGTGGACTCTGGAAATGACTCCTCTAGAGATATTGAAAAACGGATATTATCTGCTAATAGGTGTTACTACGGACTGGTGAAACATTTTAATTCAAAATTAATAACCAAAGATACAAAAGCCACCCTATACAAGACCTTGATTAGACCAGTCCTGATGTATGGCTCGGAATGCTGGGTGTTAAAAAAACTAGATGAGCAGAAACTATCCGTTTTTGAGAGGAGGGTACTGAGGAGAATCTATGGCCCTGTGAGGGAAAACGACATTTGGAGGCGACTGCATAATCGAGAGTTGTACGAAAGGTTTAAAGATCTTCCGATCGTGCAACTCATACAAATTAACAGATTGCGTTGGGCTGGTCATGTGCAGAGAATGGCGGAGGATAGAATCCCAAAAAGAGTGATGAATTATTTGCCGATGAGAAGGAGAAGGAAGGGAAGACCGCGTACAAGATGGCTGGACCAGGTTGGTAATGAGGCAGTGAGGCTGGGTGCAGCAAACTGGTTGACATTGGCCGGGAGTAGAGACCAGTGGGGAAGATTTCTTTTGGAGGCCAGGGCCCGGACTGGGCTGTAGCGCCGAGGATGTATGTATGTATGTAGGTACAACTAGGTACGGAAAAAGAATATATTTCAAAGACGATTGGATGAAAGGTATCTTCGTCCATCATTTTTTTTGTATTTGTAGTCTGTTCTATCCAGTGTCACATGTCCAGTACTAAATGTAGTTTTCAGATTATTATAAAATATTAAATTATATGAAATTCAAAATTATTTTTTCCTATCTACATTTGTTATCCTTTGTTTGTACGCAGGCTGATAACATTTCATTTTAACGATGGAGAGCGAGAATTCTAAGAAAAAACCTAAACCTTCCGGATATGAGTATAGAAAATTAAAAGCAGAAAAAGAGGAAGAAATTCGAAAAAACATAAAAGCCTTGATAAATATTTTAAGTTACCGACAGATACAAATCTCTCTAATGACTCTAATACCAAAGCGCCTTTAGTTCCTACGGTCAATATCATTGATAATACTGTCGCTGCATCAGAACCAATTCCAGTTTATAATGAAGTTAGATCTGAATCGCCTAAACCAACTTCGGATGAAAATGAGTTTAACGTTGATGATGACAAGCCCAATAATCAAGATGTGGCGGATAAAGGTACTTGTAAAAGTATAGAAGAAATATCCGAGTCATTAAACTTCTCGGATTGCGCCTTGTGGCCAGTTCATCGTAGCAATAAAGTTGTTGATTATATTCTTAAAATGGGTCCCAATCAAGTCATTTTGGATAAATACCCTATCGATGAAAAGGGTCGTCATTTTTCTAGTTTTTATTATAGAGCTATTTCTAGTAACTATTAAAGAGCGCAGGAGGAGATTTCATAAAGGAATTTGCCCATCTCATAGAGCGAATATGGCTGGAGGAGGTAATGCCTGATGAGTGGAACAATGGGGTGGTGTGTTTAATATATAAAAAGGGTGATCCGCTCATATGTAAAAATTATAGGGGCATCTCTCTACTTAATACAGCATATAAGGTATTGTCCAACATCATATTTTCTAGGCTGCTTCCCTACGCCGAGGAAAACATAAAAGAATATCAGTGTGGATTCACTAGGAATAGGTCAACAACAGACCAAATATTTACACTAAGGCAAATCCTGGAAAAAACGTTGGAATATGGAGTGGCCACTCACCATCTCTTTGTGGATTTCCAGTCGGCATATGATTCAATCAACCGGAAAATGCTATATAGAGCTATGAAGGAGTTGAATATACCATCTAAGTTGGTGCGTATGGTTGGAGTAGTTATGTCCAATTCTAAGTGCCTAATCAGAATACAATCAAATCTATCTAACTCCTTAAAAACATTGAATGGGTTGAAACAAGGAGATGCCTTAGCGTGTCTGTTGTTCAACATAGCTCTAGAAAAGGCATCAGGGATTCAGGAACTCAAACTAGCGGACACATATTTCACAAGGAGGTACAGCTTCTGGCCTATGCCGATGACATTGACGTCATAAGTAGGTCTGAATCTGGCTTAAAGGAAGCCTTTCAGGAACTGGAGTTGTCCGCTAAGGCTATGGGCTTGGTTATAAACCAAAGCAAAACCAAATATATGGTTGTAGGTGCCAACACTCGTGCCATGTCCCTGCGCATTAACGATTATGAATTTGAAAAGGTTCAGGGTTTTCCATATCTCGGGTCATATGTGGACTCTGGAAATGACTCCTCTAGAGATATTGAAAAACGGATATTATCTGCTAATAGGTGTTACTACGGACTGGTGAAACATTTTAATTCAAAATTAATAACCAAAGATACAAAAGCCACCCTATACAAGACCTTGATTAGACCAGTCCTGATGTATGGCTCGGAATGCTGGGTGTTAAAAAAACTAGATGAGCAGAAACTATCCGTTTTTGAGAGGAGGGTACTGAGGAGAATCTATGGCCCTGTGAGGGAAAACGACATTTGGAGGCGACTGCATAATCGAGAGTTGTACGAAAGGTTTAAAGATCTTCCGATCGTGCAACTCATACAAATTAACAGATTGCGTTGGGCTGGTCATGTGCAGAGAATGGCGGAGGATAGAATCCCAAAAAGAGTGATGAATTATTTGCCGATGAGAATGAGAAGGAAGGGAAGACCGCGTACAAGATGGCTGGACCAGGTTGGTAATGAGGCAGTGAGGCTGGGTGCAGCAAACTGGTTGACATTGGCCGGGAGTAGAGACCAGTGGGGAAGATTTCTTTTGGAGGCCAGGGCCCGGACTGGGCTGTAGCGCCGAGGATGTATGTATGTATGTAGGTACAACTAGGTACGGAAAAAGAATATATTTCAAAGACGATTGGATGAAAGGTATCTTCGTCCATCATTTTTTTTGTATTTGTAGTCTGTTCTATCCAGTGTCACATGTCCAGTACTAAATGTAGTTTTCAGATTATTATAAAATATTAAATTATATGAAATTAAAAATTATTTTTTCCTATCTACATTTGTTATCCTTTGTTTGTACGCAGGCTGATAACATTTCATTTTAACGATGGAGAGCGAGAATTCTAAGAAAAAACCTAAACCTTCCGGATATGAGTATAGAAAATTAAAAGCAGAAAAAGAGGAAGAAATTCGAAAAAACATAAAAGCCTTGATAAATATTTTAAGTTACCGACAGATACAAATCTCTCTAATGACTCTAATACCAAAGCGCCTTTAGTTCCTACGGTCAATATCATTGATAATACTGTCGCTGCATCAGAACCAATTCCAGTTTATAATGAAGTTAGATCTGAATCGCCTAAACCAACTTCGGATGAAAATGAGTTTAACGTTGATGATGACAAGCCCAATAATCAAGATGTGGCGGATAAAGGTACTTGTAAAAGTATAGAAGAAATATCCGAGTCATTAAACTTCTCGGATTGCGCCTTGTGGCCAGTTCATCGTAGCAATAAAGTTGTTGATTATATTCTTAAAATGGGTCCCAATCAAGTCATTTTGGATAAATACCCTATCGATGAAAAGTGTCGTCATTTTTCTAGTTTTTATTATAGAGCTATTTCTAGTAACTATTAAAGAGCGCAGGAGGAGATTTCATAAAGGAATTTGCCCATCTCATAGAGCGAATATGGCTGGAGGAGGTAATGCCTGATGAGTGGAACAATGGGGTGGTGTGTTTAATATATAAAAAGGGTGATCCGCTCATATGTAAAAATTATAGGGGCATCTCTCTACTTAATACAGCATATAAGGTATTGTCCAACATCATATTTTCTAGGCTGCTTCCCTACGCCGAGGAAAACATAAAAGAATATCAGTGTGGATTCACTAGGAATAGGTCAACAACAGACCAAATATTTACACTAAGGCAAATCCTGGAAAAAACGTTGGAATATGGAGTGGCCACTCACCATCTCTTTGTGGATTTCCAGTCGGCATATGATTCAATCAACCGGAAAATGCTATATAGAGCTATGAAGGAGTTGAATATACCATCTAAGTTGGTGCGTATGGTTGGAGTAGTTATGTCCAATTCTAAGTGCCTAATCAGAATACAATCAAATCTATCTAACTCCTTAAAAACATTGAATGGGTTGAAACAAGGAGATACCTTAGCGTGTCTGTTGTTCAACATAGCTCTAGAAAAGGCATCAGGGATTCAGGAACTCAAACTAGCGGACACATATTTCACAAGGAGGTACAGCTTCTGGCCTATGCCGATGACATTGACGTCATAAGTAGGTCTGAATCTGGCTTAAAGGAAGCCTTTCAGGAACTGGAGTTGTCCGCTAAGGCTATGGGCTTGGTTATAAACCAAAGCAAAACCAAATATATGGTTGTAGGTGCCAACACTCGTGCCATGTCCCTGCGCATTAACGATTATGAATTTGAAAAGGTTCAGGGTTTTCCATATCTCGGGTCATATGTGGACTCTGGAAATGACTCCTCTAGAGATATTGAAAAACGGATATTATCTGCTAATAGGTGTTACTACGGACTGGTGAAACATTTTAATTCAAAATTAATAACCAAAGATACAAAAGCCACCCTATACAAGACCTTGATTAGACCAGTCCTGATGTATGGCTCGGAATGCTGGGTGTTAAAAAAACTAGATGAGCAGAAACTATCCGTTTTTGAGAGGAGGGTACTGAGGAGAATCTATGGCCCTGTGAGGGAAAACGACATTTGGAGGCGACTGCATAATCGAGAGTTGTACGAAAGGTTTAAAGATCTTCCGATCGTGCAACTCATACAAATTAACAGATTGCGTTGGGCTGGTCATGTGCAGAGAATGGCGGAGGATAGAATCCCAAAAAGAGTGATGAATTATTTGCCGATGAGAAGGAGAAGGAAGGGAAGACCGCGTACAAGATGGCTGGACCAGGTTGGTAATGAGGCAGTGAGGCTGGGTGCAGCAAACTGGTTGACATTGGCCGGGAGTAGAGACCAGTGGGGAAGATTTCTTTTGGAGGCCAGGGCCCGGACTGGGCTGTAGCGCCGAGGATGTATGTATGTATGTAGGTACAACTAGGTACGGAAAAAGAATATATTTCAAAGACGATTGGATGAAAGGTATCTTCGTCCATCATTTTTTTTGTATTTGTAGTCTGTTCTATCCAGTGTCACATGTCCAGTACTAAATGTAGTTTTCAGATTATTATAAAATATTAAATTATATGAAATTCAAAATTATTTTTTCCTATCTACATTTGTTATCCTTTGTTTGTACGCAGGCTGATAACATTTCATTTTAACGATGGAGAGCGAGAATTCTAAGAAAAAACCTAAACCTTCCGGATATGAGTATAGAAAATTAAAAGCAGAAAAAGAGGAAGAAATTCGAAAAAACATAAAAGCCTTGATAAATATTTTAAGTTACCGACAGATACAAATCTCTCTAATGACTCTAATACCAAAGCGCCTTTAGTTCCTACGGTCAATATCATTGATAATACTGTCGCTGCATCAGAACCAATTCCAGTTTATAATGAAGTTAGATCTGAATCGCCTAAACCAACTTCGGATGAAAATGAGTTTAACGTTGATGATGACAAGCCCAATAATCAAGATGTGGCGGATAAAGGTACTTGTAAAAGTATAGAAGAAATATCATCCAAGTCATTAAACTTCTCGGATTGCGCCTTGTGGCCAGTTCATCGTAGCAATAAAGTTGTTGATTTTATTCTTAAAATGGGTCCCAATCAAGTCATTTTGGATAAATACCCTATCGATGAAAAGGGTCGTCATTTTTCTAGTTTTTATTACAACCGAAAACTTTCAAATGGTGAAGTTTTTCCTTGATGTTGGCTTATTTATTCAACATCTAAAAATGCTGTATTTTGTTTTTGCTGTCGACTTTTTGAGAGAAACAAAATTCAAATTTAGCAGAAATTGGATTTAATAATTGGAAGAAGCTATCTGAAACTCTTCGATATCATGAAAATAGTGCGGCTCATAAAAATGCTTATCAGCAGTGGATAGAGACTAAAATACGAATGCAAACAGGAGAAACAATAGACAAAGAAGAACAAAAATTAATTGAAAAAGAGAGCGCACGATGGGAAAGCGTACTTGAGCGATTGATAAGCATTACTTTGTACCTGGGAATCAATAACATGGCTTTCAGAGGAAGCTCAGATAAATTATACAAACCAAACAATGGTAAGTTTTTAGGACTCGTTCAATTGCTGGCTAAATTTGACCCTGTGATGTCAAATCATGTGACGCTCGCACTTAATGGCGATATTTCCGACCACTATTGCTAAAAAATAATTCAAAATGAACTGATCGACTTGGTGGCAACGAAAATAACTAGTACCATTCTAGCGAGAGCTTCACTAGCAATTTATTTTGCTATTATTGCTGACTGTACTCCTGATATTTCCCACAAGGAACAACTCTCTCTCACAATTCGATTTGTTGATATATCTACCGATATCATCGAAATCAAGGAGCATTTTATAGGATTTTTTTACGGTGGACGATTCTACGGGTTTTGGCCTTTCTGAAATTATAACCGATACATTAATAAAATTTGGACTCAAACTTAGCGATTGCAGAGGTCAAGGATATGACAGCGGCGCAAACATGAAAGGCAAAAATGTAGGCGTACAGAAACGGATTTTAGAGCTAAATCCTTTAGCTTCCTATGTTCCCTGCGGAAGTCATTCACTCAACCTTGTTCTATGTGATGCTGCAAAGTCGTCATTAAATTCCGTAAACTTTTTCGGGATCATACAACGACTATTCACTCTTTTTTCTGCTTCGACTTATCGATGGAGTGTCTTAACTAGTCATGCAGAAATTTTCGCTCTCAAAACATTGAGTGATACACGTTGGGAGGCAAAGATAGAAAGCTTGAAAGCAATACGTTATCAAATAAGCAGTGTGCATGATGCTTTGATAACATTAAATGAAAACGAAAAAAAAATCCTGCCGTAGCGCACGAAGCAATCACCTTGGCAGAACAATTAGGAGACTTCGGATTTTTGGTATCTTTAATTCCTTGGTACGATGTATTGTTTCAAGTCAACGTTGTAAGTAAATCACTTCAGGCAAAAAAAATGGACCTTGCACAATGTATCAAAATGTTGGAGAATTGCATTAAATTTTTAGAAAATTACAGGAAAGATGGTTTTAAACAAACAATGATTGGAGCAAGAGAGCTTGCAGATCAATTGCAAATTAAACCGATATTTAAACCGCTTAATAGGGTAAGACGTGTAAAACATCATTTTGATGAAAACACACAGGATGAACCAATTGAGAACCCAGAAAAAAACTGGAAGTTGAATTTTTTAACCCACTGTTAGATACGGCTATTTCATCCATCACAGAAAGATTTAAGCAATTGAATTCATATTCGAAATCATGGAATTTACTCTTTTGTTTGGACAAATTACCCAACAGAACGGAGCTTTTAAAATCGTGCACAGACTTACAAAATAAGTTAACAGTTGAGAACTCCACAGATATCAATGGCATTTTGTTATGCGATGAACTGATTAGTATAAGAGCTTTTTTGAATGATAAATTAGACAAGGAAAAAATCACGCCTCTTCTTGTGCTAAATTTCATTAAAAAACATTCGCTTCAAGGATTATATCCAAACGTATGGATTGCGCTGCGCATTTTATTGACGATTCCTGTAACTGTTGCCAGTGGGGAACGGAGCTTTTCCAAGCTCAAACTTATAAAAACATATTTAAGGAGTACGATGCTACAAGACAGACTCACTTCTTTAGGAACTATCTCAATCTAGAATGAAATTGCTGAAGAGTTAGATCTTGCTGATTTAACAAAAGATTTTGCCGACAAAAAAGCGCGAAAAGTTAATTCTAAATGATTTATTTATATAATTAAAATGTTATACTCTTTATTATAATTTTATAAAAATATTATTTTATTTTTCTTAGTTGTACTAATTTTGTATTTTTTTTACAAATATATTATGCTTTATTATCAAAACATAATTAATAAGTATTTTTTTTTAAATATTAAACATATCCCAATACTTTACCCTCACAAGGGGCGCCGAGGGAAATCTTGCCCCTCTAAACGCAAAAGCCTAAAGCCGGCACTGCCCATAGCATTGCTTTCGAACTGCTGGGCACTTGCGCCGTCTTGTGTTGCCGGCTCAGACATTAGCAATGTTTTACTGCGTGTGGTCACTGACTTCGTAGTACTTGTTACTATACTAACTGTGGACGGAGGACACATTCGTCAACCCAATGTGTTGCCGCTGTATAAACCGGCAAACGGTCAGTTAGCAGCTACGGTCGTTTTCGGATCCGACCGACGCACAGTGGGGCCAAAAACCTAAAACCTGGTCAAAAGTCGTAAAATAAAGTTACTATTTAGGTCGTTTGAATTATAAGGATGGTTAGAGTAACAGACCGTGATTCAGCGTGCACAGGTGAATGGTCGAAAAAACTCTCACCAACCCTGAAAAAACCAATTGTAAAGAGACCTTCTCGCGAGGAGCACATTCAGAACGCGGTGGTGAGTCGACAGTGCGTCTCTGTTAAAAGTCCTAGAAACTCGAAAAATCGTCCGATATTAATTCTGCAAAATGGAGTCATTAGCTAAAAGTAAGTAGACATCATATACGTTTCATGAAGATTAACTATAAATAAGCAAAAAGGTATTTTCAAATGTTTGGCGCGTAAAAAAATTACATTATTTATGCAGAACACATGTTTTTAATAATAAAAAAAGTAATATAATCAAGCAGAGTTGGATGGAAAAACCTATTTTAATGTAAAGCTTATACTATTTACTAACGAACAAAACTTATGACTAGTAGCTTAAAGTAGCACAATACATATATAACGTTAATTTGTTTAACTCTATGTTAGTCGCGTGGCACCAACAACAGGAGAAGGCTCCCGTGAAACTCATTTTCACTTGCTATGTCTTTTAAAATATAAAGGTTTTGCAATCAAATGTTTATATTATCTTTCAACAACACCCACAGAACTTAGAAAATTAAATTTATATTCTACAATCTTCACGAAAAAGTAAAGCATATCGTGATGTAGTGAAGCATACCGTGTACCGTATGTAAGTTCAAAAGAGATAGAACGTCTCGACTGGCTTAAAACGTGGCGATTTGCTTACGTAGGAAGAACCTGCCTCTAGTTTTAGGCACTCACAAATCGTAGCAGGTCCATGGGAATTTTCTTGAGACAAGTGTAGTCGAACGTGCGAAATGCGTTGTGACGCTCTATAGCGCGCGTCTATCGGAGGCTTATTAGACAAAGCGCAAAATTTATTTTGCAAAACCGTCTTTAATTTGTTAATGAAACGCTTTCTTCGGAAAACCCCCAAACGTACAAAATGTGTAAGAGTAAAAAATTTATCAATTTCTTATCAATAATTTTTCCAAAAAACGCATGCTTTTTGAATTAGTTGATGAAAGAACGAAAATTGTGATTAAGGATTTTCCGAAGTTGTTTTGATGGTTCATCCTTCATTCACAGCACTTAATATTAGTGATTAACTGTACTTTCACTTGTGAAAACTTACGTTTCTTATTGTCCTCGAACGTTTCGCTGTGGTGTACACCTTCCTCAGCGAGGTTTGAATGCAGAATGTCGTGAACATTTTGCGAAAATCAGTAAGATATTTTGGTCAAAAAACTCGAGATTTACTTTTTTGTTGAAAAATATTTAATGGAATATCTGATTTCATTTGATATTGAAAAATTCTGTTTCATGTTTTTTAACCTCAACTTATTTGCATAGATTAGGCCTAGCAAAATTTAAAACAATAAAAATATCATTTTTTCAACATTTATATTCCTTGGACATAATACAATATATATATTTTTCAAGTAATCTTTCAATACTTTTTAAAATAAATATTTAATCAGAATTAATGCTGAATAAATCAATTAAATTATAGTATTTTATATAAATATTTCAATTGTTAGCAGCATTTTTGTGTTACAGTGGTTTTCTTAATTAACTTAGAATATTTTGAGCAATCATTTTTTCCAGATTTTTTCTAAAATCCACCATCGTATTCTTTTATACAATAATACTTTTTCTTGTTCTTCATTACTACATTTACTTTCGAACAGGCTACTTATCTAACTCGCGTAAGTCTATATTCAATTACAGTATTAATTATTAACCAATAATTATATGTTCTCCATTATAAATTATCGTAATTTTTATTTTTAAATATTTAATAATTAATTTTTAATTACATTAGCATTATTAATCAATATCTGTATATATTCTGTGCCTCAAAGGATAAATTTTTTAAATTACAGTGACATATTTTTAATTAATCACCTTAAACATATTAGACCAACATTTCTTTCTTGACTGTACTTTTCTAAAACAATATTTTAATCATATAATTTTTTCATTAGCGAATTAAAGTCGTAATCAGCGATAATCAGAAACGACAAAATTTTATTTTATTATGCTCTGTATGACGGTGGTTGGCGTGTGGACCCTTGGCCTACCTGCTGCCTCTCCGCCATTGTAATACTTCCGCGCGGGCTCGACAGCAGCTAATTGCCGCGTGAGTCACCTCACTGTGCGTCCAGTATGAAACAATTATTTTTTGCCTCGCCCAGTACTGGTAAAATTTTGTTATATTTGAAATCAGCGAAATAATACGATGAAAATGACACCAAACACGACTAAAAAATATTAAATTTTAAGGTGTCTCAAGGTAAAAGCTCAACAACTACTTTAATACACATCTTCAGTGCATAGTGCTGAAAGAATAAATTTAAATGAAAAGTACGAATACTTGTTTAATTGCTTTGTTTGATTCTTTGATTGAAAAATAACACACGTAATATTTCGTGTTTAAGCGCTGTTAGTGGACAGAGAACTTCCTGCTCATTTCCTGTAATGGGGTTGCTATGAGTCATCTCGTGACTAGTGCTGCTTGGTATTTATGACTCAGCCTCATCCCTTCTTCAGTTGCTCACAAACAGTTGAATAGTTTAGTGTCTACTGTTCGTCGCTACTGTCAATCGTGAGTTTACGGAGTATTAGTTTAATTAGTTGAATATTATAAGGTTACATTTTGTTAAGTTAAGTATTTCAAGTTTTATTAGTGTTTTTTTATTTTTTTATCGAGATGTATTCATCTATTAAACGTGGTAAAGTGTATCATTCTCAAGCTAGAACAATAATCTCATCGGTTATGCAGTACTTTGAACAGGAGCGTGACAATAAAGGCCCGTTAATTGATATAAAAAAAGTGTGTGAGAGAGTTTCGGCAGCGTGTCAAATGTCTCTACGCACCATTACTAGAATAAAAAGTGAACTTAAGGAGTGTAAGACGCAAGGAAGTGCCGACCCTCCGAAAATTACAAGCATTTCTCAAAGATGCGGGACTTTTCAAGCGATACTTACAGTCTCTGTCTAACGTATTGAAGAATATTGGTTTCAAATGGAAAAGGTTCCATAAAAGAAAGGTACTTATGGAGAAGCCATCGGTTGGTTTATCAAGATGCCGGTTTTTGAGGAAAATTAGTAATGTGGACATTAAAAACGTGGTGTTTTTAGATGAAACATGGATTAATAGTAATATCTCCAAAGATGTTGTATGAACCGACGGCAGTGTTAGCTCTACTCTGGGCGCACCTCTAGGTAAAGGACAGCGACTCATAATCTGCCACGCAGGTGGCGTCAACGGATGGATAAATGCACCCCCGCTGATTTTCAAATCTACGAAAACGGTTGACTACCATGAGGAAATGAATTCTGAGATACTTGAGTGCTGGTTTTTTGAAGTGTTGTTTCCTTCACTACCACCCGGTTCAACAATAGTGATGGACAACGCTCCTTGCCACTCAAGAGTAAACAACTCGGCTCCAACCTCATCCTCAAGGAAAGGAGAAATGGCAGATTGGCTAACCTCACGAGGAGTTCGTATCACGGACGACATGCGTAAGCCCGAACTGTATAATCTCGTCAAGCTACACAAGCCCCAACTGACTTCTTATGTCATTGACAAGAAAGCATCTGAGCTTGGATGCCGGGTTATTCGGCTTCCACCTTATCATTGTAATTACAATGCTATTGAAAATGTCTGGGCTCACTTGAAGAATTAGTGTCAAACAGCGCAACACAA
This sequence comes from Magicicada septendecula, assembly GCA_034769895.1. Taxonomy (NCBI): domain Eukaryota; kingdom Metazoa; phylum Arthropoda; class Insecta; order Hemiptera; family Cicadidae; genus Magicicada; species Magicicada septendecula. Next base: position 81,301,727 of record CM068370.1, read on the forward strand.
CATTCAAACTGGACGATGTGCAAAATTTGTTTTTTGAAGCTGTAAACTCCTACCAAGCAGATTCGTGGAAAAACTGCGTTAAACACGTAAAGAAAAAATGGATGATGATTGGCTGAGTGAAGGACTTGATGACCGCAGTTTCCAGGAAATGATCATCAACTTGGCTCCAGGAGATTCAGATGATGACGACAGTGACTGGAACTCTGACGAGGAAGAATACTTGGGAACATCTCCATTGGAAAAGCTGTTTTAATGAGAGTAAGTAGACTTGGTATATTTATTTAGGGTTTTAATTTTTTTGTTTGCCTTATATTTCAAAGGTCAAAATGTTTGAGAAACGTTGTTCCAAAAGATATTATAAAAATATGGTACTATCTAAAAAAATATTATCAAAGTAGGGTACTATTATGAGTTAAGTCATAATAGTAAAAAAAGATTAGTAGACAAAAATTTATTTTTATAAGCTATTGGTCTTATTTACAAATAATTATTTTCAGAAAAATGTTAGCAAATGTTTGTTTTTTCATAGGTTCTCTGGTGACTCGGATCGATTTCGTTTACTAGCATCAATTTTGACTTGCTTTATTAAAATCGCTATCATAAGTCATTGTAAATATGTAAAGTTATTGTAAATTAAATAATACAAATAAAGTCATTGTAATTATTCAGTCATTGTTACTTTATAACGCCAAATTTTTAATATTCCTTAGTCGTGTTTGGTGTCATTTTCATCGTATTATTTCGCTGATTTCAAATATAACATAATTTTACCAGTATTGGGCGAGGCAAAAAAAAAAAAATTCTTTCGTAATGGACGCACAGTGATGTGACTCACCGGCAATCAGCTCCTGTCGAGCCCGGGCGGAAGTATTACAATGGCCAAGGGTCCACACGCCAACCACCGTCATAGAGCATAATATTAATTTGTTTTTAACTTTTCCGGCCGCCAGAATAGTCGAATACATAATGTGGGAGACGTATTTTTGCGTATGCTAGTTCATTGAGACCCATTTGTTTCGAGTCTGCGGAATATTCCTAAAAAAATGAAATGGCTATCAACCGAAGCAGTGGCCTTGCTACTTCCACCCGAAATTCCAGGTTGGTTCGACATCTGTATCCTCAACGGACAACGATTCCGATGATTCTAATAACGACGAAGAATAGCGTAAAACCATAAATGACATTTAGCGTATTTTTAAAACTACATTTTGTATTTGTAATTTTTAATCATTCAAAATAATTTTTTTTACATTGCTTTGAATTTTTTGAATATTTAGTATTTATTGACCCCAAAAACCAATAAACAATTCATTTTTTCCAATTTTGTCCGCCATGTTGGATCCGCCATTTTTTTTTTTTAATTTGGATTTCAGATTTGGAATCAGCGACCCCAAAAACCTATAAGTACCAAGTTCTAGATCGCTTTATAAATGCCTTCATATTTTGGCCAGCTTTTTGGCATTCGGCCCCACTGTGCGACGTGCAGCAGTTACTACGTACCTATTTGTACTTTGTTCGTTTAGTTATATGTTTCTCTATTTGTCTTTATTATTTTTAATTCGATTATTTGTGTCCTGCTTTATTCTGTGTCAGTATAATGGAGTCAGATCCCGTTGAACCAGGACCCTCTTCTTCTCCCAGGGAATGATAGAAAATACTTTAAAAAAATATTTTGGCTATAAAAAAAAAAGTTTCATACTAGAAAAAAATCGAAATATTTTTGTAGGCCTATCACAACCGGCAATAGCTGTTATGTTGTTAATTAAATATCTTCTTTCTTTCAACAGATCATATTGGGATGTTAACTTTCATTTCCAAGGTCGATAATATTGTTGACAACTTGGTAGTCTTCTATTTGCCTCCGTTTTCCTCTTGTCTTTTTCTCTTTTAATTCCATTTTATTTTACTCCCAAAGAGAGAGTTATAAGATTACGTTCCTAGGGGACAGTGTTGTCACACATACTCAGCAAGAAAATAATATCGTATACGTATACGTAATAAAATATTTTTATCTTCTACAAAAATTACATTTGTTTGAAGCAAAATTACTTGTAAGACAAAGAGTGTTGCCTTTCTTGAATAAAACGTTACATTATTCTGTAAAACAACGGAAAAGTCGATTGAAACTACCGCGATGTCGATAGTTCTTAACTAACCGTTAAGTTAGTTTGCTAGTTTTAGCCGAGCCAGCCGGGGGGGGGGGGGGTAACGTGCTCTGCCAACTACTCTCATCGCAGGCAAATTTAATAAAACTTTCTTTATATTTGTTCCTTCTTTTTTTCACTTCCCTTGTTGTAATGAACAGTATACGTGTCACAGAATAATCGGTCGATTTATTTTGATTTGTATCTGTACAAGAATTATTATTATTATATATAATGAAGTAGACAGTGTGGTCTCGAAAATTCCTTCGGTTTCGGTTAAAAATACTTGAGCTATCAGAACATATATTGCAAATCAGATTTTCATATGTTCATTTATTCTTGGCTAAATTTGTGCCCAATAAAAGCCTAAAAATTCTAGTCTGCAAGTCATAAAATTGTAACCATGTTTCGTAGCATTATAGTTCACTTTCACTTCACTTATAAAAACAAAAATTTTTGCACTCCCTTCTTTCGGAAAGAGATGTATCACGCGTCCATGTGTGTGTGCGCGCGCGCCCAACATTCGTTATAAATTTGCTGTACATCCGTATAATTGTAACCATCTTCACGGACGTTTTCTGTTTGATACTGAACGTCAGTAACAAAAAAATAAATCAAAATAAAAACTAAATAAGATAAACACATTTGAAATATTGAAACAAGTTTATCAAAATAATAATCAAATTCCACACACGTAGACTATGTATACAGATTCTGTATAATTTGCACAGTTCAACAGGGAAGACAAAGGTCATGGTATTTAAAGGGAAAGATCCCGTCAGGAGTAAAATAGTCGTAAATAATGAGACGGTCGACCAGGTCTCAGATTTTCAGTACCTGGGTTGTAAGCGGGACCGTGATGTAAGAAATAAATTAAAAGGTATGAAGAAATCACAAGGGATGATTAGAAAGACTCTTCAGGAGAAATCACGAAGACGACCTAATATGATTAATTTATGGCAAGTCCACATTGTTTTGTGGTTCGGAAATGTTGATCTTTTCACTGTGAGTTTGGGGTAATTGCAGTTGAGATGCGTTTTTTTTTCAAGGCGTGGAGGGATATTATACGGAGGAGACAGAATGAGGAATCACGGTATGTGCAATGAATCGGGAACAGAAGGGGCCAAGAATGAGTGGAACGAACGTGTGTTGACAGTGGGGAGAAAAGAAGGTGACCACAGAAACGGAAGAGGTGATATAATGGAGGAACCCGATTGAAATGGAACAGGATTATAGCCTAATGCTGGAAAGATCCCATAGAGCTGCTATTTTTCGGAAGTATTCAGTCCGCACACATTTCTGAAAATGCGAAGGCCAAATATACAAAATACGTTTAATACAAAAAAAGACACACTTGCATAAACATAATTGTTTAATATAACTGAACGGAATTCTATTCTGTAATTCTATTTCCTGTGAGAGATAATAATTTTCTACCCTTCACAATAGTTAGGATCAGTGAACATCCAGGCTACATTTGTTGTCCAGACATAAGGTAAACGAGTAGGCCAATGTGAATCCTAGTGTCCGTCTTTACATTCCCCTTCACGGTAGAACGGCTTTTGCTCTCAGGTATTCAGGCCACGTATCAGAGCTTGGTGAAGTAGGGTCCGGCTGGCCATAGTGGAAACCGGTCCATTGTTGGTGTGAAAAATTAGAAAGTGAAGAAATTACATTAATATAATTGTTAGCGTGGAAAACTAGGGTTTGAAGAAGCTGGATTAGTAATTCGACCGCACACTGCCCGATGGGTTTTGAACCGGTCGAAACCAAACGGTTTCATCTCTTGTACAAAATAAATTAGTATAATCCGTTTCATCGTGTTGCACGTCTGTTGTAACACATTGTGAATAAACCACAGACGCAAAAACCGGCTTAGTTGACATGCAGTTGAGTACACCGCCTTCTGGATTGCGTAACCACCCACACACGCAAACTGAAGCCGTAAGCCTACTACCCTCGCGTTATTCTCGTGTTTCTTGTAATGTACACGGCTCTGCCTCCCTCAGTCGAATCCGATATAGCTAAGTGAATTACGTGGTTATCGACGTTCCGAATCGTGGTTGCAAACATCTTGGTTGTATAATTAAAAACTAAATTTAATTATCTTCAACTCTTTTTTGATGAAGTCGACATTCTTTTGTAAAATAGTGATATTTTCATTCCTTTTCTTAATTTGGCTCATATTCTTTACTTCTCCAATGATATTTTCGATTGATAGTGCAAAAAAATGTAAAATATGATTAACTGTTGTGTGAAACCAAAATGTTGGGTTTCCAAAATTGCTACATCATAAGATAAAAAGCTGATAATAAAGATAAAACAAATAAACTTGTTTACTTACAGCTTGCGCGTGTGTGTGTATTGCAATGTTTTTGACAAGCATTCCACTATATGTATAGCCAAAATAAAATTATTCGAACAAAAATGCGTATGGAGTAAAATCATATTATCATTTTTAATTGTAAGAAGTTGACTTCAATTGTTGCTGCTCGAATTGACCGAGAGCAGGAGCGAGCCAATATCCCAGTACCACCCATTAGATGAACAGGAACTCGCAGCGAACAGAGGAGCATATGAGATCTCCAAACATCCACACCATTGCAGATAAAAAGTAATTATTTTTCATTAATGTCATAAAAAAATCATTTTAAAGATATTTATAAACTTGTTAATGACACATTAAAGGCTTTAAAAACTTTTAATTAATTTTAAAGACTTTATAGGGCTATTCACGAACATTTTTAAAAGACCATAATTTCAATATACTTTACGTTAGCCTACGTGTAAATTGAGTGAAACTGTATGTTTCTATTTTATTATTTGTTTCAATAGTATATTTTAATGAATCTTTCATCAGAGAATTTTTTATCTATTTAAAGTTTATTAAAATACCAATAAATCTAAGTAATTTTGACGTAAATACATGTATGTGTGTACCCCAACTTGTCATATTACCACACACACACACACACACACACACACACACACACAATTTATATGAATATTTATTAAATTAACGAATATGTGTATTATGTAATCTTTAGGTATCTCATTCTTTCCAAGCAATGCGTTTTTAAAACTATTTGTTTCCTCCTGCTTCAGTCCTTTCCCTAGTCAATTCATCTGGATACATTGTAATTCTTACTGAGCGTCATTCCATTTGAATTTGTCGGTTCGTAGACCACCTGTAATATCTCTCAGTCATCCAGAATTATTTTCCTATTTCCGTAAATTTTAGAACTGTTGTGCCGTTCTATCCTCTACTTAAGAGCCACGTCCACAAAATTTTATTCTCGACACAGAGCACTTGTGCGTATTAGAGGACTGCTGACAATCGTATCCGTGGGACACCGATTGGGGATATTAAAGCCGGATTTACGACTGAGCCAATTGCTATGAAATTTGGGGCCTCCTTCTGCGTCACACACCTCCGTATTAAGGTATATTATAGTTTATACTCGGACACCCACTGCGCGCCGCGACGCAGCCCGTTATAGGTAAACTAAACTTTATTGCAAGATGTTGGCATCGGCGTCGCCAGATACCAAAATACGGCTCCTCCAAAACACGCCCTCCCGCATGCCGCGGTACGCACACAGTTTTTCATTTTGGCCCTTTTTTATACCCTCTTGTTAGTTTTTCACCCTTCCTGTGTGTGTTGTCGCCATCAGTACTTGTGTTTTAACGGCCCCCTTCACGACCCGGAGCAGGATGGTATTTACTATCACATTGTAAATTATATTTTTATGTACAGAGGGGTCTGGATGTCAGTGAAACAATGAAAGATACGAATTTCGTTTTTATATTATTGTTCTCTATAACGCGTATTTAATTTTGTATTTGTGGGTACAAGTAGGTGAGCTGTGTATGTCACTTTGTCGTTGTCCCTCGTCGAAAAATAAACCGTAAATTCTATACTCGTTGCCATGTGGATTCCTCGCTTTGAATTATCCTATATAATTAGTAAAATAGTTTACCTTCTTCTTGTCCGTCTGGTGGCCTTTTCTCTATATTTTATTCAACGCGTTTCAGGACATATGCCCCATCATCAGGATATCCCTTGTTGAAGTTCGTCGATCGTTAAAATATTAAAAACACTGTATATACAATTCTACACATAACAATAAATATAATATAAACATAAAAACACATAAAATACCTAGATTTGAGACACACGCGATATCGGTGGTGCGCACCACGACATGCTATAGTCGACTGCCGTAACAATAACAATTATATTTATTGTTATGTGTAGAATTGTATATACAGTGTTTTTAATATTTTAACGATCGACGAACTTCAACAAGGGATATCCTGATGATGGGGCATATGTCCTGAAACGCGTTGAATAAAATATAGAGAAAAGGCCACCAGACGGACAAGAAGAAGGTAAACTATTTTACTAATTATATACTATAAGTGGCTTGGATACCGAAAAACATGGATCTGAATTATCCTGTTTCTTCTACTTCTTCTTTAGTCATCTCGCACCCACACACGTGTCCTGTAGGTTTACATTTCCGGACTTGTTTGGTCAGTCTTGAATCTGACATTCTAAGTGTTCTTTCCACCGTTGTTTATAATCTTTTAATCGTTCATTGAAGTTAAAAAACTAGTAATTCTCCTCTTAAGAACGCCCTTTCTGTATTTTGCTTTCTTGCTTCTTGGGACCGCCATATCTTTGTAAAACTTTAATTTTGTAATCTTTCGTTTGTTCCAAATCCTTTCTGAATTGCAGTCGTTTACCATTAATTCCGTCCGGTTATTTTCTTTGAAGATTTTGTTTTCCCATTATAGGGTACCAGTCATGATGGGTAAATCATGTGGAGGGCTGCCTCCTTACAGGACTTTTATTCACGGTCGCTTCCCCTAGCCTTTGATGCCCCAACACCCAACTGCAAGGCAGCAGCAAAAAATAATCCTATAACAATTGACAGAGTATTACAGCCGGCTGAATCCAACTAGATTGGCGCCTGTAATATTCCAAAGATAAGCCGGCCCAGGATCATAACCTGGTACTGGTGGCTACTGCTGCCCTCCACCAGGAATGTTTGTCGACCTTCCATTCTTGATACGTATTGTTCTGCGACAACAGGTTCGCTTCTTGTAGGATGTGGCACTTCACCACGCAATACGGTCTTGGCTAAAGGCTCCTTTGGGAGCTAACGTCACTCCATCCAACCTGGGAACTTGTGAAGACCAGTGCCCAGTCAACCCGGTACAAGGGTAATACCTCTCCAAATTTCCTCGACTCCCCCAAAAAAATATAAACTCCATGGCGAGACAGCCCAGGACATTGGGCTCCTCATCTTGGTCCTCCTTCCATCTCGCTCTGTCAGTAGCGAAGTACTTGAGTCCTTACAGTCCCACATCCTTCTCACAACCACGGCAACAAAATCCTTCCATCTTTCCATTGAGCGGTTACCCATTTTTATCGTGACGGCTCTTTCTGGTGTTTTACCGTTACGCATTTTCTCTACATGTTTAGCCCGTTCCAGTTTCTTCACTCCTCAGCCCGTGCGGTGTCCTTCACTTACCATTTGTCTATATGGGACCAAGGCTCCTTGTTAAATATCTTCAAGTGCTCTTTCAGGAAACTGTCCACGTTTCACCACCGCAGAATAGGATGCGTTCTTGGTTTAAGCTACTTAAAAGTATTCGGTAGTCTTCCTTGTTCCATTCTATTAATGTGTTCTTTAAATCTGTACTTCTGAAGTCTCTCTCTTAGTTCATAAATGCCAAGCCATCTCTTTTATCCTAATTTCATATCCGATCCATCCTAGTACAGCCTGTGACACTTCTTAGACATTTTATTTCAATTCTCTTGATTCTGTGTAGTCATTGTATTGTATGACGTTGCTATATAGCCATTGTACTTTGTGTGTGTGTTTGAGCGCGTGTGATTTCCTAGACTATACAGAAACATACAGTGTAAACAGAGTCAGTGTTAGTTTTGCTTGCGAGTGTAGTTTAAGTAGCGATTCTCTCCGCCGGCAGAAGTTAACGCTAAGTAATATTAGAGCCGGATTTTCTAAACTTTATTGTGTTTGAGTTTGTTCTAAGGGAAACTGTAACACACTTGTGGCTGTTCTCAGCTGATAAAAACCTTAGTTATAAACTAAGCGAACTACGTACGCTACTTGTGCAGTACTTCTCGTCTTCACCAGACGCTCGTATCATTCCCTCTGTGAGGACCTAAATATTACCTGTCAATTGGAAAGCTAAATAAGAATCCGTAAGTGTGCGCATTACAGGCCGCAAATAGATCATATGCTTCGTTGACATCTATATTCAAGACAAGGAATATCCACCACCAGTCCAAGGTCACATTATATAAAGTTATGATTAGACCGGTGATAACATATGGCAGCGAGACTTGGACTCTGAACAAACAAGCCGCTAACATAGTCAATACTTTTGAAAGGAGAATTTTGAGGAGAAATGTGGACCAACCCAAGTAAACATGATGTGGAGAATGCGTCACAATGAGGAGCTATACAAGCTGTATAAAGACAATGATCTGGCCACCACCATCCGATTGCATAGATTGCAATGGAAAGGACACATCATTAGGATGGAAGACAACCGAACACCTAGGAAGGTATTGTTTAGTCAGCTCGATGGGAGAAGGCCTGTCGGCAGACCCAAAACACCCTGGATTGACGCAGCGGCGAGGGATGCCGATAAACTGCTTAAAATAAAACGATGGACATCGACCGCCAAGGACAGGTAAAAATGGAGGCGGATGATTATGGAGGCTAAGGTACGACTTCGAACTGTGACGCCATAGAAGAAGAAGAAGTGTGCGCATGTCAGGAAATGGCGCTTACGAAAACTTCTCAAGAGACTCATATTGTGATCGTCCGCGTTTCAACAATGGTAGATATTAGTGTTGTACCTGAAGCTTCCACGGCCGGCTTCGACTCTGTTAGAAACAAACTGACCTCTCTCCGGGGTGTTAGGCAGTGGTCCACACAGAACACACGTTTCGGCCTCTCCTTTGGAGACCATCTTCAGTGGAGACCCAAACGATTCGATAACTGACACGTCTTCGCCAGTTAACCACAGTACTGTGGCAAAAAATTGTGTCATAGAATCTCATAAAGCCATTTTCCACAGTACTGTAGTTGATTGGCGAAGACCGTGTCAGTTATCGCATCGTTTGCACGCTTATAACGCAGTACGTATTAGTGTATATTAAGTGTGACTTATCGGGCCATACTATGTCAGCCGTGCGGAAGGCTTCAGGGATCTCCAAACTTTTTACTCTTGAGGGGCGGATTGAAAAATCTTGGAAGACTGGCGGGCCAACACACACATATAATAAACTTATTTTTTTTTAAGTTTACGAAATAATCAAGTCAATAAAATAGGTATTTAAATAAAAATGGGGGGAATAGGAATCTTCGCTTTATGTTGATGCGAGTGAAAAGCGTGATTCATTCATGGCAGCCAGACGAACAAACACATTAACCACGTAAATGTTTTAAACTTTTACAAAATATTATAACAATTTACTTATTTCTTGTTTAGTTGTTTAGTAAAATGTTAAAATATTTGAAGTATTTTGACTATCTATTCAAAAACTGAAAGCAGCATCGGCCGGAATGGAGACCCTTCGCGGGCCGTTGTTTGTACACCCCTGGGCTAGATAGTTAATGTTTTTCAGATGGGAAGCAGGAAATCGTATCATCACTGGCGTATTCGGTGCAGGTTATGACCAACGGAGCTTCTTAAGCGCCAAGTCCTGTGTTACTATAGCAGTTATTAGCAATACTATCGAGGAGTCGTCCTTCACTGCCGTCCTGAAGATTTGATGCTATTATTAGGTTTTTTTAGGGGTATCTCTTTGTTCATTTCGGAACTCTTCAACTTGGACCAAGTCTCTTTATTTCGTAGAATAAGAGCCTAATTTCTTTCGTAAGTCCCCGATTATCTGCTTTAATTCATTATATTATAGTCTCCAAGTCACGTGTATAAGTATTTAATTGTAGTATTTGCAAACATTTGGTTACTCACCGTCTTGTGGCTTCTTTAAAACTTCAATAACTCCGCTTTTCAAGAATAAATCCTCATCATCAGGTTATATAAAAACACCAATCATTCTGGAGAAGTCGTCAGAAATTGATAAAAATTTTTGATTTTTCGACGACTTCTCCAGAATGATTGGCGTTTTTATATAACCTGATGATGAGGATTTATCCTTGAAACGCGTAGTTATTGAAAGTTTTAAAGAAGTCACAGGACGGTGAGTAACCAAATGTTTAGAAATTAAATACTATCTGCTTTAAGATCCCGATACCTGAAGTCCCCGATATCTGATTTGACATTCGTCTCTACAACCCTTATCTTGTACATTATCTTCTACTACAAGATTTTACATTTCGTCTGTTATGCCTGTATGTCCAAAGTAGCTTCGGCATGTTCATTAATCTGCTTTACTGACCAATATTTATCGTAATTTTTGTTATAAAGAAACGTTTGTTCTGCGTGACTCGCAGAGAACACGTGTGGACACGTAAGCGATTTTAACGGCAGGCAAAAGTGGCGCTATATCGTGTTTCCAACTGCCGTACCCCGCGGTTATGTAATGTGTTCTGACGCATATTGTCCGCAAAGTGTGTCAAGCGAAGGAACTAGGGTAAGTAAAGTCGGAGGAACCAGTAAAGACAACATTAGTGTAGTCTGTTTACGACACTGTCACCATAGCAACGTGCTCAGCTGTATACACAGATCATTTCCCGATCACTTAAACCTTTTAATACGAGGACGTATTTTGATAGGGGATGAAGTAGTATTGCCGATGCCAGAGATTACAGAAAAAAAATAATCGGTTTCAAAGTCGTATTAAATTTGAGCCGAATGTGTGTGTGTGTGTGTGTGTGTGTGTGTGTGTGTGTGTGTGTGTGTGTGCGCGCGCGCGCAAGGACTTGTAAAAGGGCTAATGCTTCTGTTTCGAAGTCGATACTAGCTGTTTGTGTTTTGGACGCCCACCGTACTGTTCGTCGTGTGTGTGTCGCCCGAGGGAGTGAATGAACCGCTCAGTGACCGTCGCTTGGCACTCTCTCCCGCCCTCCCTCACTCTCGGAATACATTTGCATACATTAACAAAGCGTTATATTGCAAGTCAAATTGCTACTTGCATGAAGCAGAGTGGCCAAAGAAATTTGTATAATCGTACTGTTACGAAAGTGAGTGCGACCAGAGCTGTTGGGCAGTCGTTAAATTAGCCGTTACCCGTGCGTTAAACGGGCACTTGTTAATTGCGAAATGTTCCAGCAAAATAAAGTGTTTTAATTTGCAATTGCTGCTCTTAAATTGTTTGGCTTTTAAGGAAGGTGGATACATTTGAACGGTGATGTTATCGGACGATCTTGAATGTTGAGGAATCGCATTACATATATGTCGAGGTATTCCGTATGTTCAGAAATGAAGACACCGAGATGATGACTGTAATAAAGAAGATACTAGAGATCTGAGGACAAGCAATGAGAGAAGAACAACATATACGTTAAGACGAGAGAAATGAAAGGCAAGAGAAGACGACACACGGCATTTTAAAATGAATTTCTTGGATTAAAAGCTGAGCGACGCACGGTTCGTATTGAGATACACTTAACTGTTTAGAGCCAATCAAAAAAATGAATTTCTGTAGTTATTTCCGACCTCCTGTAGAATATTGAACTGCGAGAGGACGAAAAATGTTAGCTTTAATCTTTATTGAAGTTCAAGGTTTGAAAACAAAACTAAAATTGACGTTTTTGTACGACATAACGAATCCTTGAATAAAGTCCGAGTTGTTATGTGTAACACACTCTTATGGTAAAACTGTTACCTTGTGGTCGATATTGTTTAATATTTATAAAATTAATACAATTTTGAAACGTAACAAACGAAAAGCGTGTATTTCGTCAAACATATTTTCCACTATACTGGAATAAAAACCTTGAAATGTACTATTAAAACAAACATGTTATGTACCGTCACTTCTGCTTTTCGGAGGCGCAACGTGAACATTCGAAAAATAGAATTTGACACATCTTCACGCCTTCAAAGTGGACAGTTAGTATAACTAACGACGCAGTACTAACAAGATTAAACACACATGCACGGCTTATTAACACCCTCAAACTTGGAAAGAGGCTTTAGGCACTTACTGAGGTATGAGGTGCGTGGTGAGGCTAAGATAATACTGGAAGGAGCTGCTGGTGGAGAAACAAGAACCGTTGACGGTGATTCTGTCCGAAGACATAGTTCAGCTGAACTGTTATCTCCATGTTGTCTGTTCCTGGCCTGCGACTGTAAGGTTTTTGTAGTTCCGCTTCATCATCAAATCCGTCAGCCTACAATATCTTCTTCTCTGCAATCTTACCAGTCCCCTCTTCCCTGCAATCTTTCCGTCCGTTTTGTAAACAGTTTTTTTCTCAAAATCCGAACAGACCGGTTTGCTTTGCTGTTTCTGATACAACCAACCAGTTTCCTTTATCATGTATTCTCCCTTATATTTCTTATTCGTTATCTTCTGTCTTTATTTAATCTTTTCCATTCTTCGCCACATTTCGAAGCTTCCCAAATACTTCCTTTGTTTGTTCTTGACTGCACTGCACGTGTCACATCACGATGCTACGGGGGCATACATTATAATGGTCCACAGAAAATACTTAGCATATTTCTTTCTTAAAATAAATGTTAATACCTCTTCTAACGAGAAGATTTATTACTCTGCCGAATACAACTCTACTTCCGCCATGATGAACAATTAGTCTAGCAGGAGTCGAGATATCCAATATACATCATTAATCCAGTAGGTTCACTTCGTTTTCTGCATCCTTGGCCATCTAATGATTCACCTGGTTTTAGGAATTCTTTCCTACTCCTAGAACAAGAGGGTATGGTCAATAATAAGAGAACGTAATTGGTGCCTAGTTGATCTCCAGAGTGGCATCAGCACTCCAGGATGTTACCAGTCGTTACCACTTGGAGACACGGTTCCCGTCATCAGGTATGAAACCTTGAGGCATTTCAATTCCCTTCGGTCCTTTGAAAAGGAATACATAGGAAGAAAAAATCCCAGATGAGGACGCCAAAGAACCTAATAGAAAGAATTGAAAATCGCATGCGAAAACGAGATCTACAACAAGATCAGTGATCAAACAAAAGAATCAGAAGATTACGGTTGTCATACGTCAGTGGAAAACACCATAGGAAGCGATATAGGAAAAGACCTAGGGCATAGGAGTAGTAAAACATTTTGTCGAGTTTGTGTTTTTGTAACTATTGTACGTTGTTCTGAACAACCTGAAATACAATACTACAAACCAAACGTTAAGGTATTTCATCAATGATAATATATTCCTTTGTTTTGATGGTGTCTGACTATATTTAGTTTTACATTATATTTTAATGTTTTTGTTCATCATTAGGTTGTACCCAACAAATAGTTGCCTATGTGAATATTATATTTGCCAAGGCGTAATACCTGTTTTTATGCAGTATTCTGGCTCTTCTAATTCTTACCCTTCTTGTCATCATCAATCTCTTCCTCCTCCTTTTCCTTTTCCTTCTCCTTCTCCTCCTCCTCTCCCTTCTTCGCCACCAACACCACCACCACTTTCCCGTTCTAACTTTGCTCCGTGTTTGTTATCATTTTCATTGGAAAAATAATAATACATAACCGGTTAATTCTTCTTGTGTACGTTCCCGGACGGGACAAGAAAAAAAGATGATTAAGCAAGCACTATAGCTATATGCAACAGCCTGGTAAATACAGAAAACGAAATGACTTTCAACACTGAGAAGACACTTAAATTATTATATTAATGATATCATTAAAAGATGGAAACAAAACGGAACAAAAAGTATTTTATTAAGAATAAATTCTGATGCGAACTCTCAGAAAACTTTTGTCGAGTGACTTGTGAAAATTTCTGTAAAGTCTTGAATATTTTTTTAAAAACAAAACTCTGATGTCAATTTCGCTTTGCTTATGAGCGAGTGACTGTGGAACGTAAATTACTTTGCAGAATTGTTTTATAATTATATTCACAGACGTTAATATATCCATCATCATCATAATCATCATTAAGGATGTATACTATTTGGCTAAGTTGCAGGCACTCTTCCGACTCTATAAAGTAAGTGCTAATGATGAGTCACATTCGCCCCATTCTCCTCTTCTCGTTTCGGGTTCCCACCCTGTAGCCTCAACACTTCCTTAACGTCTTCCTGGATTTAGTTGTCGCATTCCATAGCTTCCAGTTACCCATGACCTGAGCCTCTCACATCTGGCTGTAGGACTTCCCGTGGGTCTCCTTCCTTGAGAGTTTCATGTCGTAAGCTTTTTGATGAAAGAATTTCCTTCTTGCCTGTTTACATGAAACCATTTTAATCTCCATATTTTAATATGTGTAGTCTAAACAAAGTTCTCACTTCCTTTTCCTTTATTTTCCAATTGTAAGCCTTCTGTTTACTTCTCCACCTTCTTCGGTCCATTGTCAGGCTCAACACACACTGTTTCATCTTGCGACTGCATTATGTCTGTTGCGTAAGTAAAACTTGTTGAATGGAAATGCGTACTTTCGTAATATGAACGCTACAGTTGGATGAGCGAAGCGAGTTCTCAGTTTTAACTCGACCGTTTGACAGTTGTCTGTCTACCTGTTTGGGGTATGTCTCACGATAACTTTTGAACGCATCGACCGATTTTGGTATAATTGGAAGTGTCCATACTTTCACCCTACAGAACCCTATTGTTTTTTTTTAAATTGACCCCCCCCCCCAAATTAGAGGGCGGAAGGCAAAAAATGTGAGTTGGCAATAATTGTGAAAAATCGCAAAAGACCGTGTGGGTTATCATTTATCATTTAGTTATCAAATTAAAGGAAATCTAAACCATAATCTGAAGATAGTTTTCATTTTTGAAAATTTTGGGACTTCAGGGTCCAAAAAGTGGAATGAAAGTTTGATAACATTGTAAATTTCATGGGGATATCAAATTTAAGAGAATTTAAATCAAAATCTGAATATACTGTGCAGTTTTGAAAAGGTCAAAATTTTTGAACTCAGGGCCCAAAAATTGAAAACATTTGTACAAAATATGAAAAAATTGTAAAAATCCAACCGGGTGTCAGATTTAAGAAAATTTTAACACGAAGCCGATTGTTTGGAATTTTTGGTGCGTATCGATAGTACTTTACAATTGTTACTTTACTGAACAAAAAATAGTACGCCAATCGGGATTTTCGTAATTTGTGTGATAATTGAAGAATTATCTAACATCAAAATTTATCTAGTAATAAGTGTACTTCGTTGAAAATGGTGAGCAAGTTCTGCAGCTAAGGGAGCCTACTAGTTTTTGTACAGTCTCATTTTTGTGGGTCTACTTAATCTATTACATCTTATCAAATCTTTGAACCTTTGTGTTCGTTACGCAGTTCCCACCCTTCTTGTCGTCCGATATTTGCCAAATTATTTAATAAATCCTTCACCTTTTCAAATTTATGTTTGCCCATTTCGATAATTCTCCAATCCTTCCAATTTCTTTTCCTCCCAGTCGCATATGTTTAGTTTCATGCCGATTCATCACCAGAATCTTCGCCGAGCTTCTTCTCACTCTTAACCCCTTCTATTTTTTTCGTTTGCTAACGCAGCAATGTTATCCGCACCCGGACAGTTTCCACCACATTCTGAGCGGTTGTTCTCTTACTCCAAAGTTTCTCACTATTAGAGCAGGCGCCCAAGGGATTGGTGTAGGGAAAATATGAGCACCTCATTCTGACAGTAGATATTGTTTATAGAGATCATATTTTTGAATGTTGCCAGGTCAGAAAGTGGTCGGATAAGGAAATTACATGGGATTTGCCATAAGGCGAGGGATAAAATCGAGTACTTTTACGTTTTCTATCAAAGTAGGGGATAAAATGCAATGTAGGAAAGGAAAAACATTAAAATTAAACATTAAGAATGTTAGTAACAAACAATAAACACAATTTATTGAAAAAATTGAAAACAGTTTATGCAAAAACGTGATTAAACACGAACAGATATTAAAAAAATTTTATTATATATTTTCACAATCTTTGTTAACTCATTTACATAATGAAATACAAGTCATATTTAGTTTTTTAAAGTAACAAGACATTGTCCGACAATTAGAACTTCATTTACATGGATTTATTAAGGTTTCTGGCAAAGGAGTTCTTGTCATTTGCTTAGGATATAAATAGTGTTCATGTAATTCGTACCCAAAGTCCAGAAAATTAATAGGTTCAATAATTGGTTCCGAAGCATTTTTCCATAAATAAGTTTGTGCTGCAGCTCTTAAACAATGCAAGTAGAGTGAATCAGAAGTACATATTATTCTTGATATATTTAAACCAAATCCAATATTCTGGGATGGCATTTTGTATCGCAGTTCATCCGCAGTGGTTTCGAAAATAGATAAGTGCAAACTTTCTCTAGATCTTCGAACTGCTGAGGAGTGAGTACTCCATTTCCCAAGGTCGAAACTGCGTTTTGAACGAAATCAAGTGATGCAGCTTTCAAGGATTGTTTTTTATTCCCAAATCGACTAGTCGTGTCGCTACCTGTTAAGGCGTGTAATGCAGGCAAGATATTACAGATGGCTTCCCCAAGGGATTGAGGTGCCAAGTGACAGTCTAAACACATTTTTTCTTGTGCGAACCATCGAACCATAGACTTCGACAGCCAGTCTGAGCAAGCTTATGCCAGAAACAAGTACCTAAGACGAAAACATCTGCATCAGCACTTAGAATGATAATATCTGCATTTTGCGTCTTCGCAGCGTGAAATATATGACAAAACATTCGTGAATCTGCTTCCAAGTGATTATATTTCAAATCTGTTACCTCCGAAAAAGTGCAACCTTGTATTTTCATACATATTGTTGGGTCGTCGTATCCACCGCAAATGTACAGCTCAACGTCGTCGTTTTCTTGAGCGAATGAGGAAGCATTTTTGCAAAGAAATTGAACAAGCTGTAATTTATTTTCTAAGTTGGCAAAAAAATCTTTGCAATTCGTTGTAATTTTCGTTGATGAACTAGATATAATTTTTATACTGGAAGTCTGTCCTTTAGCTCGTAATTTTGACTCCAAAAACTTATTGGAGATATCGTCGTATCTGAACATAAGGTTGGGACAAAAGTCCTATGATTTTTTTGAAAAAAGCTCCTGCAAATTCACCAAAAGTGCTAAACTTATTTAGTTGAATTTGATGCACGATCGACATGCCATCAACAATGTATATTTTTGGAGTATCTAAGGATATAATGTCCTGTAGGGTATTATTTCCACAATCATGATAGTTTTCTATTTCAATAGCTAATATTGATTTGACACATTTCCTGTAGAAGTCGTCGCTGTCAAAAAGATATTTTGAATAATATAATATTTCATGGGATGATAATATTTTAAGGTCGAATTCTCGGTGGGTGATTGATTGTTGGACTTTTGTTATATCTTTCGAATCTTGCAACTGCTTGTTGGTACTCGTAGCTTTAACATCTGTAGCAGCACAAAAATGTTTAAATTGTATTTTTTTTAAGGGTCAAAAATATTTTTTTGCTTCAGCAGAAATCGTTCTTTCTCAAAATTATTTATCAAGCCAGCTTCATAAATATTGAGCAAACATTGAGTTGTGGAGTTTTCAGCAAGAGCACCTGTAAAAATATTACGGAGACCACAATCGTTATTTACCTTAAAAGGATTGCAATCATGCATACCCGAAATCATTCGGGAACATATACCCAAGAAAATAATAAATGATAACAGCATCAAATCTAATTACGCCCGACACCGGACTTCACGTAATCGTAATTACACATACTTTAATTCCAACTTAATACCGTTGAATGTATGTAAGAAGGGCCGTTTCATGAATGCCTTGGAGGAGTTTGAATGTATAGTGCATACGCAAACCTAAGCAGTCGCGATTTCGTGTTAAATGACCAACTGAACTTTGGATCCAACCGCTTGTACGATGCCGCCTTGAGTCTGCTCGCTTAGACTACGATAAAGTAACAACCGCTCAGTAGCAGATTGAACTTGAACGGGTGTGCACCCAAATTCGCGTACAGTTCATATGCAAATTTGACATTTTAATATGTAACGATCTCGAAAGAGTGATATAGTTTTATTTTTTATTTTAATATCTGTGATGATGGAGCATAGTCTCCGAAACGTGTCATAGACGAGATTTACAAGAAGTCATAAGGCGGATAATTGAAGGTAAAATAATTTATTAATTCGATCAAGTGACTTGGATACCAGATTAAACATGAACAGACTTCGTCAGACGTCAGAACATTGTCCCATCACGTATCATTGCATCTGTTTTCTCTCTGTTAAAGTTCTGCTGAAAATCTAAAATACGACGTGCAATTCAAAGTCGTATTCACAGATTACTTCCTCTAACATTTATTCTAACTTTACCTTGACTTTATAAATTGCGTCTAGCGTAGATATTTCTTGCTTGAATCCACGTTAATAGATTTTTATTATTCTTTGGGTATAAACGTTCGTCCTTCGCAGTACAAGTGATATCAATACGTTGTACATTACTTTCAGTATCATTATTTTCCTATAATTTTCACTTATCGTTACACTTTCTTTTCTGTAAATGAACATAATCGCTTCTATTTCAAGTCATTCGTTATTATTTCCATTCTCCAGTATGCAGTATTCAGTCATGTACTCTTCGACAATTAATCTCTTATTCAATCGTATCCATATTAGTCTCAAACACAGAAATGTCTCGACCACTACGAAACACGGATCAGTGGGCAACTAATGTTGACAGCACTAGAGGAGAAACTGCTTACAATAAGTATCTAGCTGAAAACGTTATATGGGGTAGAAATGTGTCCTATATTTGCTTGACTAGATTAGACGCTTAGAAACGAAATTGGAAAAATAATAAGTTGCTCTGCGAATGCGATGATAAAAATTAATGCCGAAATTTTGTCTCGCCTAAAACTGCGATGCGTGGTATATTATATTTTATTCACTTAACGTGAGAGAATCAAATTAGAGGTATTATAGCGTAACCAAACATACGGCTAACATTCGGTAGTCCTTCTCATGAACTGTGCTACTGGGGAAAAGAATATCCGGGGGAACACCGAGTGGAACATTAAAGCCGGATTTACGACTGAGCAAATTGCGATGCAGTTTTTCGGGCCTCCTTCCGCGTCACACACCACACCGTATAAATACGTTTTAAAGTTTATACTCGGGCACCCACTGGGCGTCGCGACGCAGCCCACTAAAGTAAACTAAACTTTATTGCAAAGGGGTTGGAGTTCGGCGGCGTCGGCGTCGGTGGCGGCGTCACCAGATATGAAAATACGGCGCCTTTAACACGCCCTCTCGCACCGTCGCGGTACGCGCACACAGTTTTTCATTTTGGCCCGTTTTTCAACCCCTCTTGTTAGTTTTTCACCCTTCTTGTGTGTTGTTGCCGTCGGTACTTGTGTTTTAACGGTTTCCTTCAGCACGGAAAAGGGTTCGCTTACCACTGCAATTGTTAATCATTTTTGTATACGTAGCTTATACAACTGAGTCGCTGGGAAACGGTGCGAGAATATACTTTCTAAGAGTACTATATTTAGCTGTTGTTTTTACGTGCATATTGTTTGATCCACGAGTTTTCCTTGAAACGAAAAGAAAAAATCAGGTTCTTTCTCAAAGGTTTTTCTTGTTTCTCCTTCGCTTTCAACTCTATCTGTCTCTCTATCCCCCGCATTCTTCTCTAGCTCTTTTTTCTCCTCTCCCCTTTATTTTTCTCCCATTTTGTCTTTTTCTCTTCTTTCATTTTTTCCCTGCCTGTGTGTCTATCTGTCTCCCCCTCTCTCTCTCCCTCTCTCTCTCTCTCTCTCTCTCTCTCTCTCTCTCTCTCTCTCTCTCTCTCTCTCTCTCTCTCTCTCTCTCTCTCTCTCTCTCTCTCTCTCTCTCTCCAATTGATATCAGGTTTGGGTGGTCTTCTATCCTCAGTGAGGTAACACATACTTTCTCAGCAGAACTCTCGTGTCTTATTATAATACGACAGTAGAATGTTGAGAACTAATATGGCTTAAATTTAAAAATAGTTTCTATTATTTAGGCTAACTTAAACGTACTTGGTTTTCGGTTCATCAACTTTTCTAGGTCACACATATTATGCTCTTTACAGATAGTCAGCGCCCATATTTTGAATAAAATTATTCACTGAGATGCTCGATTAATTGATTGTATGTTCTGAGAAGGATGTATGAAATTTTCATTACATCCGAGTGTGCAGATTTGAACTGTCAAAACCCCCTTACTTAGAATATGCAGCTACGTACTAGCGACTCAACTTTTTATTCACCTAGAAGTTAATGAACAGTCGACCACCTAATGTTTATTGCAGAGGAAGTCTATGACATTTGAAATACTTCTTCGGCAACGTCAGTCTGAAAGCTGGCGAACGACCATATTCTGAATTCATCACGTCGTCCTGTTAATCGCTAATGTTTTAAACTCGTGCTTCCTTTCAGACCCACCCTTTTATGTTTTATTCCAGTAAGTTCTCTGTCTGATACCTAAGTATTATAAATATTGTACTTAATTAAGTATCCAGACTATCGGTATTTCCTCCGACAAGAATGTTCCACTTTCTCCTCATGTATACTAATAATATCATTGAGACCCTCAGTCTCAATGCACATGTCTCTAATCATTCCTTGTCTCTCTTCCCGGTGACTCGTGATTCAGAGACAAACAGACCCACGGAAACAACTGTTGCGATTGTTCGTTGCTATTAGGCCAGAGTTAGCTATTCTTCTTATTGATTATTATTATTTCGTCTTCTCCCCTAAGGCAGGTCTTCAAATGGTAAGAACTCTCCAAGCTGTCTCATCGCATGCCATTATTTTCGTTTCTTCGTAACACCCCCTGATTTTAATGCTATCTATTAACTTCATTCTTCTACACCCTCTTCTTTTTTCTCCTTCTATGACACTCTCCATGGCAGTTGTAACCAAGCAGTCTCTTCGTTAACAATGACCTAACCAATTCCTTTTCCTATTTTCTATTACCTTCAGGATCCTTCTCTCTTCCTCTATTCTTCTTTTCATTCCTTACTTTTCCCATTGCTCGCCGAACCCGCATCTCAAATGCTTCTAATCTCTTCTCATCCTCTTTCCTCAGTGTCCGTGTCTCTGCACCATAAAAAGCAGCGCTCCACACATAACATTTGGCCAACCTTTTTCTTAAATTCTTATTAATTCTGCCACACAACAGTCTTTTCTTCCCATTAAATGCCTCTTTCGCTATAGCAATTCTTGCTCTAATTTCACGGGTGCATGCATATCTTCACTTATCAAGCTTCCAAGATATGTTATTGATAATAGTTGTTTTTCTTTGTGATATAATCTCCATTCCATTGATGGATTATATCTGAAACGTAAATGAAGAAGGGCGAGACTTCTGGGTGCCAAGCCGGCAAAGCCCCCAACATATAGGTGCCATAAATGATAACGGTTATCATTTGTTATGTACCAATATTGGCAATTTGTATCGATTTACTGGAACGCTAACGATTTGCTGTGGAAATGTAAATACTTTCTGTCGATAGGGCAGTCAGTTAACTTACCGTAAAAAGCAGCGATCCAGTCTGTAATTTGCCGCGCGGCGCGTCTAATTAGTGCGGGCGTTGGCGTCGGCGTTGAGGTGCTCTGCCTTTGCCGCCGCCCGAACTTAATTACCGTTACAAGAAAAACCATGTACGCCGGCGACAGACGACTACTAATAATTACAAGAAGACGTCGTGGAAATTTTTTCCTCGCACCCCTCTGTGTTTTGGCGCGGCTATTAATTTCAATTCACGCCAGCTCCGTCCAGCCCCCCCCCCCCAGTGTTGTTATCGTTATCATCACGCGGCGATGACGACGTTTAGTTTTTAAATCGTCCACCGCTACCCGCTACATTCTCCCGTGTAATTACAGAGTACTGTGGACGCATTAGCCATAATGAAACAACTATTTGTACGAAGAATTTATTAAAGTTTTTACGTGGAATTTATTATTAAAGTTTACGCTGGTAGTGGTAAATTCTTATACGCTGAACGTCGTACTATCAGCTTGTGGCTTCTAGCATGAAATGTAACGCCCAGAAGTAATTATTACTCCCGCGCTCAAAACAAAAAATGCTAAAACTGATAATCAGATATTAACATTGCGTTGATGATGGATTTAAGAAATTCCTATATGTTAACCTGCAATGAACAATTTTTTAAATCTATTCATGTTTTACGTACCGAGTCACTTTATGGTTAATATAATTAAATTACCTTATTCGGTCCACCTTAGTGACACTAGCTTCTTTCGTTCAATGACGCGTTTCGGGATGAAATCCCATCTTCAGATACACAATATCAATTCAAAACGTAAATGTATACCACATTCAAAACATTTACGTTTTGAATTGATATTGTGTATCTGAAGATGGGATTTCATCCCGAAACACGTCATTGAACGAAAGAAGCTAGTGTCACTAAGGTGGACCGAATAAGGTAATTTAATTATATTAACAATTTTTTGTATAAAGAAATTTTTAAGACCGTAAGAACGTGTGTTAACCATTGTTTTTTTTTACAACAAAATAACATTGTTAATATTACACAGATTTTTACAAACTGAAGAGTTATCAAACATAGTTGAGGCACCTTGTTTCATCTGGAACAGTAATCTCCCTTATACGGCATTACTCGGACCTTGGCCTCCTTTGATTGGGATTTCCATCCTCCCACTCCCAGCATCTTTCTTGCGTTTGCGTCGACATCATCCGCCCACATTTCCTTTGGGCTAATTTTCGGTCTGTTGCCCTGCATGTTTCCTGCGATACCTCATTTCCTATGAAAGATAACGTCATTTTTCCCATTGTCACAACGTGGCCAGCCCATTGCAGAATCCTCAGTATTATATGCACTGGTACTGCTGACTCATTAAAATGACGGAAAATCTCTCGATTATTTCGTATCCTTCACTGGTCTCATTTTTATATGTTGAGCCTAGGACTCTCCTAAAGAGCTTCCTCTCAAATATCTTCAAACGTTCCAGTCTCCTTTGAACTAATGGCCAGGGGCATTTCACTACCGGAGTCCGGTCGCGTCGGTTTCATACAAAAGATGAAACAAGTTAAGACTAAAATCAATCCCATTAATAGTAATAGTAAACAGTAATAACACAATACAAGTAAGCGTTACTGAAACATTGGTTAGAAGATACTGACTAAATAGATTTTCCTGTATCTCATATTTCAAACGTATACACAAATGATGTGTAATAAAATCTTTTTGAAAAAGAGTTACCAGCTGAAAAAATAATAAAAGAGCGTAAAACTTAAGAGATTAACAAAATTCGTCAACTTTTTTCGACCCTCGGGGTCTCTGTTCGTGTTCTTGTCCCTGTTCGGTCCCTGTATTCAAAACCGAGTGCTCTCTTCTCGCTCTCTGTCTTGCACAAATTTGTTTGTATGTTGTGCACGTAGAGAATTTTTTTTTTTTTTTTTTGTTAAATTATAGGAACTTGTACGTTTCTTGCAGTTATAGTACAATACGTATGGAAATTATTATTTTCATGTAGACAATATTAAAATGCCATTGTGTGTAACTTTCACAAAAGCTTTTTATCCGTCGTGAGAGACTCATTGCTTTAACGAGTAGTCGATTTGAATAGCAATAATAATAATCATCATCATCATCATCATCATTATCTTCAAGTATTAAACAAAGAGTGGTTTGTTCCGGTCTCAAGTAGGCAAAGATTAGAGCTGGTCACTCCAGCGCTTCCTCGGACGTCCCACACTTTGCCGTCCCCTCGGCTTATAGTTCCATAGTTGTTTGGGGATGCGGCAGTCATCCATTCGGCAAAGATGTTCCCACCAATTCAGCCGATACTGAGCGATCCTGTCGAGTATACTCATATTATTCAGTTCCTGCCGTATATCTGTGTTTCTTCTATGATCATGGAGAGAGTATACCCTGCCACGTGCCTGAGAAATCTCATTTGAGCCGCTTGGATGCGATTGCCCTGGGTTTTCGATAAAGTCCAATTCTCAGACCCTTAAAGAAGTTTGGAAAGAGCAAGAGTTCGGATAGCAATAATGTTGCATCAAATCGATTGTTGTTTGAAATACTAAGTCTCTGATAATGCACAACATGGTTCTTTGAAAAATATGTCAGATGCCAGAAGTGTTAGATCGGCTTCAGAAAGTAATTATATTCATAACTTTGTGCATGTGCATGTGCGTGTGATTTTACTAGTTATAAAAATCTATTATGACGTCACTCACCATGTATTGCAGTGTACGTTATGTAACGTTTAGCATATATCAAATTGTGAGACAGCTTCTGACGGTACGGTTTATTGTTTCGGAATTTATCTTATAACTGATAATTAAGTACATTATATTACTGCTAATAGTATATGAAGCATGACCAGAAAACTAGAGGAAGGAAAGTACAAATATACAATACTATCGTAAAGAGTATTCTGTTGTATGGTGCTGAGAGTTGGAGAACGACAGAAGCGGACAAAAGAAAAATACTAGCTGTAGAGATGGATGCACTAAGGACATCATGCAGAGTATCCAGGGGAGAGAAAATAAGAAATGAACAGATTATAGAAATGATAAATGTGAAACATGCAGTAGTAGACGAAATAGAAAGAAGACAGTTAATTTGGTTTGGACATGTTAAACGGATGTGAGGAGAAAGGTTGTCAAAAAAGATAATGGAATGGTTACCCCCGGAGAAGAGGAAGAAGGGAAGACCCAGATGATCATGGGGAGAGAGTATCCAGAAAGCTCTAAGTGCGAGGAATCTGACAGAAGAACATTGTCAGGACAAAAAATATTGGAGAGAAAGTCTGGAAATCGGACAGCGACGACAGACGCTATAAACCGATGATATATATATATATATATATATATATATATATATTACATTTAATATTTATAATTAAATTTACCTCAAGATGTTATTTTTCTTTGGAACATGTTTCGAGAGTTCCTGTTCTCTCATCTTCAGCCTTCGCGATTGATTATCTCATCTTCAGCATTCGCGATATATTACTGCTAACAATATTGGTCGAATAGAGAGGGTTAGAAAATTTAAGTGTCTAGGGGACATAAAATGGAAAGAGCATATGGTATAACTAAAGATATTTACAATAAAAAGTGCATATCTAAAAATGCGAAAATAAGCCATTACAGTACAGTAGTGAAGCCAGAATGCCTATATGCAAGTGAGTGTCTAGATTGAATTATAATTTAGACAAATTAGAAATATTGGAAAGACGAATTATTAGGAAAATATTAGGGCCACGAAAAACTTCAGAGGGTTGGAAATTAAGAAGTAATGATGAAATATATCAGAATATAGAAAATATAACAGAAACTATGAGAGAAAGAAGACTATTATTTTTTGGACATTTATATAGAGTAGACGACAATAGGTTAACGACGCAAATCTTCAAATATCTGTGGGGGAAGAAGTCAACATCAAGCTGGATGAAAGAAGTCCAAAAGGATTTAGAAAAAAATTGTATAAACGCAGAAGAAGAAATTGAAAGAGAAGTTTTTCGGGAAAAAGTGTTAAAAATGGAAGGAGTCCAGGGTTGGTAGAGAAAAAATCGCAGGTTCAAAGTGGACAGAAAACAGGAAGAAGAGACACGGTGAAAAGATAAAAAGAATACTGGATAATAAAGAATTGAAATTGGCATGTGCTCCTTAGATGGCCGATACAAAAAAAAAAAAAAACATTATATTACCTGAGCAATTTCCATACTTCTGTGTGTGGTCTGTAGCTTTAGGTCAGTAACATGTTCGTTGCATCTATTTACGACTCGTGCATCATTCCAGGAATTATATTTTTGAATAGAATGGTGGTCTGTTATTCATCGTAATACTGAAGTCTTTCCAATAAATCCACCCTGTTCACTGACAATTTCTGGTAATGCGTGTCCATTGTTAAGTTTTTTACAAAAATATTTGCCTTGTCGAACTTGATTCAACAATTTGCCTTGATCGAAGCTTACAGACCTTTAACAACAATTTCCAGCTCTTTAGCTGGTGAGAGGTCTTATTAAACATTGTTTGCTTTTCGACATCTATACAGAGATAGCCTATTTCCTGGTGGAGTTCATTTATCACTTTTCCATCTTTACTGCTTTTTCACTCAAGTTAATATGCGCGCACGCGCGCGCGTGTGTGTGTGTGTGTGTGTGTGAGAGAGAGAGAGAGAGAGAGAGAGAGAGAGAATGAGAGAGAGAGAGAGAGAGAGAGAGAGAGAGAGAGAGAGAGAGAGAACGTAAATGAGAACTGTCACAGGAAAAGACAAATTAGATTCCAAAACACGGCGGACACAACAATTTTGTGCTTACTCAATACGGAACTACGGTGTAAGCAGATACACAAACAGGCAGTAAATCTACGCCAAATGCAATTAATTGTTTCGAAGTTCCGCGAGAACACACAGGAAAAACAAGAACAAGATCGGTCAGAGTGGACAGAGACGCCCACACCAGACAAAGAAAGTCACTTAGGACCGAGCACCCTCCGCTCCTTGCTGTCACGTAACGGACTGACCAATTAACAAAGTTGCCACGATCGACCGCAACGCGGAACACTTTATTCTTAAATCTTGCAATAACTTATTACTAGTATTCACTGTTGACTTGTTAAGTGGGTTGTTTAACGACCGAGGAAAACACAAAGAATTATTTTCTCTACCATATTATATATATATATATATATATATATATATATATATATATATATATATATATATATCAGTGCAAAGAAGGCTGTGAGTCAAACGAACTAATCTTATCAATGCTTCTTTTGACAAAAATATGTGGCCAAGTTGTGGAAAGGAGTAGAAGGTACCATAATACAGAAGCAAGGAAAACAGCTATCTGATACCTTCTTATACGCCACTTTCATTAACAGTCGTGCCTAGACTTTTTGAAAAATTTCTGCTTAAAGACCCAACCCAGGTTCTTCGTGCACCATCAGAAGATGCTACTGCAACTAGTAGACATATTGTATGCTTATACAGGACAAATTAAAGATAGGTAAAATAGAAAGACTAGTTTTATAATAAACCGCTAATAACAACCATTATTTAAAATACTGGATTATTTGTACTCATTTAAATGATGGACTATCTTGTCCTTTTTCCTCTGTAAAAGAACTGTCTGTGTTTACATTTTACTAACTTAACAATCTGACACCGTTCCTACCTACTTCCAGAATTGTAATCTCCTAATCTCCATTCTCTTTAAATCTTCCTCACTATATACCACATGTCGCTTTCTTAGATTACGCTTCCAATGTGCATTAGGTTTACCGTTTCTATACTTCTCTATATTGTAGATTTTTCTGTAACCCTACGGAATCTACTGTCAGTCTTAGTATAGTAAGGTGACTGACTACACGATTAAAGAACCCAGACTTAGCAATAAACTTTACAATATCTGGATTACCAATTAGCGTTTACAGCTTAAAATTTTACATATTCACCTGATACTGTCTTGATTTTTTTTTTTTTTTTATCTAGTATACTACATCAACAATGTTTTAGTATTTTACAAAAAAAATATTTTAAGGTATTAATTTTTTGGGCATGTTACGTTTAGGTGACGTGTCGTTACACGCTTAACACATTCGTAATTTTTAATCGCCACTTTAGATCCTTCGTATATGATAGTTTTCCTTTTAAAAAATATATAACTTAACAAAATATTCTCCTTCCTTTTACTTCGCCCCTGACTGAATAATTTTAATTCATAAATTTGTGTTAGTGATTATAATCACGAACAGAAGATACACTGTTGCACACCACTATAGAAAAAATTCCCGATTAGCATCAAGCTTCACAGGTCATCATCAAATCGGAAATACAGATCGGATCTCATATTTCCGATGTGCTGTGAACTCTGAAGCTTGAAATCGCTAATCGGGAATGTTTTCTATAGTGGTGTGCAACAGTGTTATTACTGCTTGTGAATAATTTTAATTAAGACGTGAATGTAGGTGAAGACACCTACTCAATTAATTTATGTCAAATCAGTTAGGTTGTCAGTATCTTATTTTTCCAACGCGTACCTAACAAGCGGGAAAGAATCCAGGTAGCCAGAAAGAACAGTTAAATTGCTGAAGGCCCGGCAGGAGGAAACGTCTCAACTGCTGTGAGGTCTTCCAGCCAATTAGTGTTCTCTGTTTTAGTGTATGCTTCGGTGACATGGACACTCGGAAAAAAATATATAAAAATAAGGAGACCTCAATGTGTGGAAGCGATTGTACAATGTAATATACGAACGCTATACTTCGAGCATGTGGAAAGATGTCATGACGACCATGAGATGATGATGGTCGAGGGCACGTTATGTGAATAATCAAAAGGTCATTCTCACTGTAGAAAGGCAGATCCTAAACCGTGAGAAACAAACATATCTTTGGCACAAAGGCTACGAGGCCCGATCTTTAACTAGTCTGCAAACAAAAACTACAGCTCTCTCTCAAAGGGATTTTCATCGGCTATTGCCGCATACCCACACCTAACCGCCATCTATTCCTGTCCTGTGCATCTTCTTCTGCCAAGTTATGATGTTCCATGGCCTTCCTCATGTTTTCATACCAGGATAGTCTAGGTCTGCCTCTCTTTCCTCTGCCTGGGGACCTCCACTGAAATATTTTCCTCGGCTATCTCTATTCATTCATTCGGAGTAAGTGACCGAACCACTTCAGGCCTCTTCGTTCTACTCTGTTAATAATTTGCCTTCTGCATGCATCCTTCTTTTGATCTCGCTGGTTATTCTCTCCCTTCTCGAGACTCTGGCACTTCTACGGAGATAATCCACGGCATTCAATTGTCGTATAATTTCCGTGCTCAACGTCCATACCTCACTGCCGTAAGACAGAACTGATTCAACAAAAGCTTTTCCTATATGAATCTTTGTGGCTCTCCAAATATGTTTTTCCCACCAAATAGAGTTCAAGCTTCCTAGAACGTTCCTGCTCTGTTCTATTGGTTTCTTTATTTCTGGTTTTCCTAGGCCTTCCCGTATTATTAGTGCCCCTAGGTATTTAAATCCATCGACCTATTCAATTGGCGTACTGTCTTTAATCAATACTTCAAATCTGGCATCGGAATTAACGACCAGATATTCTGTCTTATTTACATTAACATTCAATCCCCACGTTTCATATGCCTTGTATAGTCGGGTGAGCATAAATCCCAGGTCATAAGAATCTTGTAATATTACTGCTTGGCCATCAGCAAACTGGATTTTAAACAAGCAGTCTTCTCCGATAGTGATACCCATTCTACCGCAGCTTCTTCTCCATTGTTGTAGCGCGACTTCTAAGTGTATATTGAATAATAATGGCGACAAACTACTGCCCTGTCTTAACCCCTTGGTGGGATAGATCGCCTCTGATAGTTTATTACCTACACATAAGCCTAGCTTGTTATCTTTATAAAGCTCCTTGATACTTACAAAACTACATACTTTTATTTAAGATATTGAATTAGTTATTTGATTATGTATATATCTGTATATTACGCTGTTGTATTTACTTTAAGAGTGTATTTACTTGCCAAGAAGTTTAAGCACTAACAGAGACCCTGACGTATTTAAAGTCACTATAAATAAATAAACATAGATGTATTTGTTTTCGCGCAGAATTAAATTTACAAGCTGTGTCACTTTGGCGACGCGGGTGAGTAAGCGTCTTTAATCGTTTGCAGAGCGTCCTTATACAAATATATATACTTATATGCGCGCGTGTGTTCATTTTAACTTCTACATTTGATATTACAGTTTATTTATGTTGTCGTTTCACTTAAGACTACTTACTACTAAGATATAGGTCAAAGTGGAAAACGTCAAAGAGCAAAATAAAATCACAAGGAGAGAGCGAGCAATTAAAGTTTTACACGTTAATTATCATAATTAGAAGTAATTTCTTCTCGCTGAAACGAGGACAGGCAGACAGACAGACAGCAGCAGGTATTCGATGAGCAAAAGCAAAACAAGAACAAACGTTAAGTGATGATAATTAATTAATAAAAGTAACAACAAGCGCGAGAGGAGAGAACAAAAAGAAAAAATGGTTACTTATAATGAAAGGAATTCTGAAATGAAAGGATTGAAAGTAATTTATCGAACTTCGGCGCTGAGACAAGAAGCACGTCGTTTGGCAAAAAAGAATTATTCGCCCTTAGGAATGTTCTTATCAAGTTGTAGTAGTAGTAAAAGACAAGAAGATGTAACCAATTAATTTCGTGCAGTCACAAACAAAAATAGGCAAAGTCAACTAAAAGCGTAGGACACGATGACGGGGATGAAGAGTTAACCCTTTTTTAATTGCAACACAGACATCCTATTAATTAGTCAATCGTGTCTCCCACAAAGACGGAACATCTGTGACTGAATGTGTACAATGCAGATATTTTTATTCGCTTTTATCGGTGTTCGAGGGACGGGCGCGTATTCACAGTAATACATGTCAGCTGGGATTTGAGAATGGGGAAAAGAGCGATGGAGAAATGGATACAGACATCCAATGTAGGAAAAGGCTAAAGCCTGCCACGGATTATTTAGCCGCAGAAAGGTGAAATTCATGGCATGTCGCTACACGGCCTAACTATTTAACAGAATTTAAAATATGACTGTTACCCTGAAAGTGTTACACATAGTTACTTTAGTGGCTGTACGCAGTGTATTTGAATTCACTTGAGGAGTGGTCCTTGTTCGATCCCCTCCAAGCTTGTATTATTTTAACATTATGTGTTATTAACAAGCATGTATGAACATAAACTGATACAAATACTCGGTATTATTATTAACAAAAAAACTTTTAACAAGAATATATTTTTTATTTTGTAAATTACATATGTTTCGATAGTAATCCAACTATCGTCATCAGATATAGCTGGATTACTATCGAAACATTTGTAATTTACAAAATAAAAAGTATATTCTTGTTAAAAGTTTTTTTATTATTAATAATAACATAAAATAGCAAGAAAATTTTGAGCATATATTAATATAAATACACAATAGTACAACGATTGCAGACAGAAGCGTACCGAAGCCACCGGATTAACAATCCGCCGCCGGTAATGATAGGAAACAATTACAAATCCAGCAGTGATATCATCGAATTATATTAGTAATGACAACAAAATTATACGGGCCATGTGGTAAGTGACAGCCTCCGATTAACATGGCACTGAGGAATTATTAGCATCAATCAAACGGGATCACGGGATTGTGACCACGTACACAGTTTGCAGTTCACACGGCCTACCTGATACAAAAACACCGTCCGATCCGATACACAGCCTATTGTCGTGTTCAAACCAACCTCCCCTGTGTAAAATTAATCTGTACAATCCAGTCCCAATTACACTGAATAGTTGCACTTGATCACTGCGAATTTGTAATCGAATAACAATAGATTAATTAAGAGCTGAATACTTACATACGTACGTACTATATACAAACGCAGAGACACGTGTACACACATTCGCGCGCGCACACACACACACACACACACATATATAATACATACATAACTTTATGACGATTAAATTTTGCAGAAATAATGAAGAGCAGTGGATAGATGAGACTGGCGAATTCCTTCAATCCAGCTGTCAGACTAAGCTTAAAAAAAGAAAATTGTTTCTTTGATCGCTCTCTTTTTAAACTCGGTACATCTTCGCAGCTACATGGATTCATACGTTTCTTGGTCTTCACCAAAAATTTCTCTATCGAACGGACCTTCTGAGGCTTTCCACAATCTGCATCCTTCTTCTCGTTCTTCATTGTAAACAAGATGATTATGACAGCCCGTTTATGCGGCTGTCCTACATTACTTCTCCTTTTCGGTCTATAGTCTGTAAAATGGACGGTGGCGGGTGGGATCGGCCAGACTGCCTGAGGTGCCCTCACTGACGCACGCACACTCACAGCTGGCCCGCGCGCCACATAATGTTTCGCAAAGTGTGCCGTCCACTACATAATTACAACTTTTTAAATTTGATTTTAATGCCAAACGAAATTACCATTTTTGTAACCTCCACGAAGTTTTAAGAAAAAATGAATCTAAACACGACATAATTGCGACAAATCTCTGTTTTCAACACTATAAAAATCTGTCAAGCGACTAATGTTGATGTGGAAAAATAAAAAAAATAAAATATTGTTACACTCAAATTCAAATTTTATTCTTTCGTATTCATACAATAATATACATGGTAATTGTCAGTAAAATATAAATAACTAAATGTGTACACAAATTAGACATACATATTATTATAGTTCTACATAAGTAACAATAAATCCTATTTCCTACAGCCGAAATTATTCATTTTACCAATAGTCTTAATCTTAGTAATAATAGCTTTAGTCTTTCCTTGTATGACATTTATTGTCAATGCAAACAAACCTATAATAACTTTTAAAATGATTTCGAGAAGATATTACAGAATGCGACTACCCTACTATTATAATTGATGATATTAATATTTGTATAATAAATAAGAATAAGCATAACTCATTAAGCATACAATTATGTAAGAAAATGTAACTACTGTAACTAACAAATGTGTTTACAACAGTGATTCCTAACAGGATAATGACCTAATTATGACTGTAAAGGACAGTGATTGCTTGTCGATAGTTGTTGTTTGGTATCATTTTTCTTCGAGTTTTGCGCAGAATTAAAAAATAATAACGTTTTTGCAAGTTTTTAGCACAGTAAAAAAATGCTCTTGCGATTAGAAATGTCCAGTATGTGAGTCACGGCGGCCACCAAGGGCCAGGTATAATCAGCTGCGTTTGTGTTCGTGAGGGTGAAAGTCGGTCTAGCCTGTTCCAACCGCCACCGTTCATTTTACAGACTGTACAATTCAGTGTTGTTTTTGGCGAATCTGTCCCACAGAACTCTCTTCAGACGGCCAGACTGTTTTCTTGTACTACCATTAACCGAATCATTCAAAGATAACAGGTGTAACCCTCATCTTTTATCATCAATTGTTCCTTACTCTGTCTTGAAATATATAATCATACATACAAGGCCACTTCTTAAAAGATCTCGTCTCTGATGATTAGGCCTATATTTTTGCTGCTCCTCTTGCCTGGCTACGCCTCACAGTTTACTCGGTTACAACACTATTCGAATAGTCACCACTTTGTAGAGTTTTACACGCGTGTTTCACGCACTCACAAAATGCATTCCTCTCCTTCATGAAATTATTTAAAGACTCCTTCAGCAGCGTAACTAAAATGCGTCAGTTACTTTCCGGTCCTTATGATGTGTGATCCACAGCTATTCTGTGAACCACTATTTACATAAAAAGCTTCACGAGATTTATTTTGTCTAGTTTACTTTTCAAAGATTCTTGATACTATCAGTATCTGCTCTTTTATAAAAGCTATTGTTACCTACGATACTTGGAAGCTTAATAAAAGTAAAAAGTATATACATCTGTGCGTGTGTAAACGTGTATTATATTAAGTAGACATCTAAAATAATAAGAAATAACATACGCACAAGTTAAATTTTTATTTGCTTGTACCTGCGTTTAATAAATTTAATGCTTACACTGATTACAAATTTTTATATGAATAGAGAATAATAGTGTACCGTACTGTATTTGTGAACAGAATTAGGCCTGTTCAAATGAGTGTGATTTGGATAATGAAACGTAATTTATGCCTGTTTTACCATCACCTCACCTCTCCGTCTATAAAACATACGCGCGCGCGCACTCGCACTCAACGTATGTGCTTGCAGGCGTAGTACAGTTTTAAGTAAATAAACGGATAAATAATAAATAACTTCTCTACGGCAAGAAGCGGCGACTTTCTGCAGAACATAATTCACTTACTGGCTCGGTAACTTTTTCGTTTTATCAGCGGCAGACCACAACACAAGTGTACTTACTGGTTGTCCTTAATCCAAACTCTCAAATATGGAATTTACGAGGCTCTCTCGGTCGTGTGGGTGGGGGGGGGGGGATAACTGGCGCTAAACTTTCCCATTAGGAATCATATACAGTACGCATAATGGATGGTCTCACACACACACACACCATTAATGGACGCGCACAAATAACAATGTAATATATAACACGACTGCAGAAGTGCTGTGAGAAACGCACGACGGGAGCATACGTTTCAGTGGTTCCCAAACTTTTCAGTCCGCGGACCCCCCTAATAATTTAAAAATTCACGGACCCCGTTTGAGGTCTGTAATAAAACAAACAGTAAATGTGATAGAAACTCAAATATTTTAATTAATATATATTAAAATCAAAATTATCTTAACTTGAAAAATTATAATATTAATGATATCAAACATAGTTTAATGTGAACAATGAAGCGACTTTTGAAAAATTAGCTCTGTGATATTGGGTTTAATATCTGATAAGTTCAATATTAAATCACTCTCGACACCAAGTTTATTTCTTAACTTTGACTTCAAGGACGAGAGCAGGGAGCATGAGGTTTCACACAAATAAGTAGAAGGAACAACAAACGCTTCAAAGCTTTTTTGCGATTTCAGGATAGTCAGTCACTACATATAACCAGAAGTCAGCTAGCTGTAATTGCGAAAACTGTTATTTTAATGAACAGTCAGTTGAAAGTTTTGCCAATGAATTTTCTTTATGTCCTGTAAGTAAGAAAGAGGTCTAGTCAGTTCGGCTGTCAAACATCTGCTACACGGCATGATTTAAAGACATTATTAAAGCCATTAGTTTGAAATTACTTTTACAATTACAATTAGTTTGAACCTAAAAAAAAAACTATTGGAATCTTTTATCAATTGTTTTAAGATTCTAAAATTCAGATTTTAGAGCATAAAAAATCGGAGAAATTACGGTATATTCTAATTTTTCTTAAAAGGGTCTGCGGACCCGCTGAAACATTGTCGCGGACCCCACTTTGGGAACCACTGGTCTATTTCAAGAATTTTACTAAACGTATCAGCTCCTTTTTGGGTACCACGGTGAAATATGCAATCAGACTAGAATAAATTGTGCGAGCATTATTATCGACACTTGTTAAGATATAACGTTGCGTGTGACGATAAAACACATCCATGAAAGTAAATAGTACGCACACATATTGAAATTTAATTAAACCAAGTGGTACATAACTTCAAACACCCGTCATCTAAAATTACCCGTCTCTGAAACACTCTCTAAACATTAAGTTACGTGGAAATCTGGTAACGTAGCAACTGATATTGTAAACCTGCACGCGACACTTCCAGCTTTTGACTGCCCTACGTCGAAGTACCACTGCCCACTTTCCACTTATTTAGCAAGCTTTGCTTCAGTCTCATTATTTACTAGTCGCTTGGTCATACTCATATTTACGAGCCACACACAATGCAGTCGTGTTTGCAGATTTTTGTTTTGAAGTAAAGTAGATCATAACATTCGAAGGTCAGCATCGAAACGACAGCAACCCGAACATCGCGTGTACCTTTCGTTAAAGGCATATCTCCACTGAAAATTATATTTGTTCTTAACTTATTTTAAGTAGGCCTACACGCTATTTTCAAAATGTACGTAGAAGTCGAACTGTAGAAGCAGAGATCGACGTGTTGGACTAACGTGAGCAGCATTAATCAGACTCGGCTAGATCTTGGAAAATAATAAGAAATAACCCCCCCCCCCCGCTTAAGTACTTAAAAACTAAATAATATAGCCAGTGAGTCCTTCGGGTGCTCGTGTATGGCTCCCACATCAGTGGACAGGCAAACGATAAACACGGAGTCACAGAAAATAAGGAGAAATAAATGGCTGCGAAACATGACAAAAGTGAATCAGGTAGTGAAAATCAAACGTCAGGTAGCTAAACCCAAGTGGCAAATTCGCCGGTCGGTAACGCAGATGCAAGGATGAGAGGTGGACTAAAAGTACATTAACTAGGACAACTTGGAAACACGATACACGTGAAGGAAGTGATAAATACCGCAGATGGGATGTGTCCACGAACTGAAAAGGCGCACGGGATAGTGTTGGACACACGTGGAGACAGAGAAAAGTGGAGAGTGAATCAGAGATCAGTGTGTAATACTGGATCTTTAAAGACAGAAATAGCAAAGAAGGTGGGGATGTGTTACTTGGTACAACGTGGTGTACTCTGTGCCTCCAGACAGAGATGTATAGAATACAGTATTGTATTTCTTAATTTCGTATAAACAGTATATATTCTACAACGTAGTCTTTGGTAATGATACTCCAAAACGAGTGAATAACACTGAAAGAGTATTGTTTTTTTTTGTCTGAAAGTCAGCAACACTGAACATATTTGTCTCTTTTTACAACAATGTTTGTTTCCGTGCAGCAGTTTGTCGGTGTACACAAGCACGATACCAAACGGTTGTTAACATTCCTGTTCCGAGCAGTACATTTCCGTAGCCTTATCAAAACATAATAAGTAAATAAACTGACTTCTGTATTTGTTGCTACACACACAAATTCTATTTATGCCTGTTTAAATTTACTTTAGTGTTATTAAAATAAATCCTTAAATTCGTAGTGACTGTCAATCAATGAATTTTTCAGTGAAGGGTTAGTGAGGATCGGTCAAAAATAACACAAATTTTAACTTATTTGTGTCGACGTTTCGACAATGTTTATTGTCAACATCAGGACCTGTGTATGAATACAGAAGAAATGTCAACCACAACAGAAGAATTATTTGGGTGAACGTGTTCGTGTATGTGAGTGTGTGTGCACACACACGTGTGCGTGCGTATGAATGTATCATTGTGTATGTGAAGGAGTTGAGATAATTTTTGTTTACATCTTCATATGTTTTCTTTAAGAAAACAAGAAAATTATATCACAGAACTTAATTTATACACTATTACAATTTAAATTTGTAACGAGCAAAAAATTTATAAAATTTTTTAAATTTTCACCTCGACGGAGTGCGTTCACACGAGGCGGTGTCAACGACTTATAGTTGACGCAATAAATAAAGCGTAATGAGAAGATGTCAGAGCAGCGTCGCTAACTTGACAATAGAAAGACATTAAGTTCGATCCGACTATAGAAATTGGTTGCACAAGATGACAGGGAAAGTTTAGTTCAGAATTATTGCTCACTACAGCTGTAGTAGTGTAGGCAAGGACATTCACACTTGTACTGAGAAATGTGGCAGATGTTCGACCATGTTACGTCAGTATATGATAGACGACAAAAAGAGTGAAACTACATATTACAATGGAACGGATGCACTGCACCTTAAGAAACAATACTGAGGGAGAGATCAGACAAAAACTCAAGTCATGTTACGCAGCTGGAGTTATCGTCTAAGTGACAGACAGAATTTACGAGTGGAAAGTTGGGGTGACTTCACCAGCCAGCAGATGTCCAAAATTATTAATAGCTACAAAAAAGGGGGTATGACACAAGACAATACGCCGGGAGAACCGAAAGTACAGATAATGGCAATCTAGAGAAACACTGAGTTTACTTCAGACAATAGGTTGATGGACAAGTGTGTTATAGCCATAGTTTCTACGAAAAGGGTCAACGTTCGACAGAGCAAAATCGGGGGATGTCTAAGAACCTATCAGATGCCTAGAGCCATGGAGAAAACTGGTAGAGAGGATTGTTTCCGTAGCAACAGAAACGAAGAGCCTATCGGAAGAACGATGACGTAGGATTTTGACATAGTGGGACAAAATATTCCAAGAAAACTCAAAACTGACCAATCACGAATAAAGAAGGCGTAAACTGCGCCAGGGACAAAATTTTGAGTAGGGACGAATTAATAAAACTATCTGTCCAAGACGGGGAAGCCAGTCTTTACTCAAATTTTTCAAGTAATACACTTTAAGTGCGAGGAAGTTTTATACTCAAATTTTCAAACAATTCATTTCAATTGGACGGGACAGTATATCTTAAATTTTCAAGTAATACACTTTAAGTACGAGCAGTTTTTACTCAAATTTTAAATAGTTCACTTCAAGTATTCGGAGTAGTATTATTACAATTTTCAAAACAGTTTACTCTAATTGTTCGGAGTCGGTTTTATTCTAAGTTCACAAGAGTATATTAATCGTTCGGAGAGGTAACTACAGTTCGGGAGTTAGTACGTCAATGCGTAACTTAGAAGACTTAGTAAACTTTTAATAGTGGATTTCGAAGTGCGATGTAACGGACTTAGATAAAAATTATTCAAAGTGAACAATCAGATCGTTACACGAACAGATATCACCACATATGTAATATGCTACACAGTTGAACTTAATTCAGTGTTACTACACCTTATTAACACCATAAAGAACATGAAACATTAAACTAATTAATCAATCACACGAATATTTGATAAAGCAGTGATAGAAGTGGAACTAGACATGTATATTAACGTTAAAACGAACACACAACATATATCGTAAGATGAAGTATTTAATTGAACACTAAACATCAACTATTCACATAAACATACGCCAACGCGAGTGACCGGAAGAGTGTGTGCAAGTGTTTGTGATAACAACGGCATTCAACGAGATGTGTCTTCATGTCATCCTCAGCACTGGGACTGGACTCCACCAAAGACTAATGGATATTTCATAAATCAAGTAACCCTTATTTTAATCATTACTACTTAGTTACTTCTACTGACCTGATTCTTTCAAAGAATTCATCCCTGAGAAAATTATTAATAAACGCAATGAATAAATCAGAATTAAAACGTAATTAATGAATATATTAACAAAGAACTATCTGGGATTAATGAACGCATTAATAAGTAGAATATGAATTGTTGTCTTATTTGTTGTCTTATTTGAATTATATATGTATGTATATTTCTTTGTTTCAGCATATATTAAAATATGAATTTGTTCTTATAAAATATGTATGTATTACAGATACATCGGCGTATCATATGTACGATTATAAATTATTGTGAATGATAAATAAACTAGTAATTTAAGTTGATCCTATATATGCGTTTATTATTACCAAATACAACCCAGATATTAACTTAAATTTTGAAGGAAATATAAAGTAGAATTTTAAGAGTTTCTTTTGCTCAGTAAAGTAATGAATTGACAACATTAATTTATTAAATGATATCAAGTATTTTGTTTACGAATAATCAGAATAGTTATACATTGTATTAAATAGCTGCATAACGCGCGGCATAAAAGTATTTAATTAATGCAAGTAACTGCATATTATCCATTGCGAATAAATATTATTATAAACTCATTATATTGAATGGCACAAATGTAAATTACATTTACATTAAAATCATTGTCTATTAATGGTGCTCCAAGATCGTGGGGCACGGCAAACACAATTCTATAATTAACAATTAATCGATTTATGCAAATCAAACGCATAATATCATTGTAAATTGCTATGCAGAATATACACGAACACACAATATGTGAACGCTATACAATACCTGAAAGTTACACTAGTTACCTAGAAGATGCAACGATTACCGTCTTATCAGTTACTTTTTCATCTCTTAAAAACAATTCTATGCAGCATTCATGCCAGAATAAGTGGGTAGTGTAAGAAAAAGACGGTCAGTGGTGTATGGTTTTGGATCTCGGGAAGGCCTTTTACTTAATTATTGAAAACCTATATTGGAAACAGATTTCTTGTGGAGGAAGATGAGGAAATCCATCGAGGAGTCGGACAAGGTTGAGTGCTGTCCTCTTTACTGTTCAACCTCTGTTCAGATGCTATATTTAAGAAATCACTGGCAGTTTTAGAAGTGTGAATGAAGATTAACGAAAAACCAATAAATGGTGTGAGTTAATGACATACTAGTCCTTGCAGAAAATATGGTCAGTTTCTAAACAAATTCAATACAGTTGGTAAAGTATGAGTCAGCATAAACATTACCAAATCAGAATTAATGATCTGTAGGAAAAAATGGAGCAGGTAGTTTAAAACTAATAGATAAACTAATCCAAGGAGTACGCAGAATTGACTACCTTGGCTGCTGGATAACAAATAACATTTACCCGGATCTGAGACCCGTATTGAAATAGCAGGAGCCGCTTTCGTGAGAATGAAGTCACTGCTCTACGACGATCCTCTCAATTTAAAATTCACAGAGATTCTGGT
Organism: Magicicada septendecula; assembly: GCA_034769895.1. Lineage (NCBI taxonomy): Eukaryota > Metazoa > Arthropoda > Insecta > Hemiptera > Cicadidae > Magicicada > Magicicada septendecula. The sequence goes on from CM068370.1 coordinate 81,342,040, forward strand.
GAAATTTTATGTATGGTCTGCACTTCTTATCTTAGATTTTAATATAGACTACAGTTCTGGAAGCTCTGGAAATGTGGCTGGGTTCAACATGTCACCAGTGAACAGTTATCGAGAAGAGCAAACAATGAGAGGACTAATGGTAACCATTAAATGCAGGAAGCTTGGCTATTTGGGACATTTACTGAACAGCTCTATCGCCTAGCAGACGATCGTTAAGTCAATAGTCAATAGTGGTACAGGACAAGAGACATAGCATAAGAACAGTATTTACATTAGTGCAGTACATTCCTATAGTAGAGAAGATGTATTTACAGGACTGAAAAGTGTTTTATTATACCTAAATTTTCTGAACTAATTTTTAACTGACACTGTGTCCATGGCCGACTCCCCCTATCAAGTACTGTAGTTTATTAACACTCTCCTCGATCGTAACATTTTCTTTTATGAACACCAACTTTGAAGGATTACATCACTGTACAAAAGCAGACTGATTCAATCGCTGATACAAGCACTATCACAGCCGCCGATTTCTACTACTCAGTGCTAAAGACAATAATAATTAACTATCAACAGCGTTTCGTGCAGCTCAACCAGCATAACATCACCTCACAAACAATTCTTTGAAATCACGATTCAGTACATAGTTAAATTTAACTTTTACTTGTTTGTGACAATTTACAATCTACATCTGAAACAAAGTATTAGGTAAATTATGTAAAAAAGTTAAAAACTTTTTAACTACAAAAATTAACAGATTTTGATTGTATACATCGATCCAGATAAAAGAAATTCAGGTTATTGACCCTCTGTTGTAACTGTTTACAATAGCATAAGAAAATAGCTGGTACTTGGAATCTGGGAAATTTAAGAAAGTCGGTGTTTGATTATCGCAAACATTCGGTACTCTGAGTCGTCATACATTGTTGATACTTTACTTATCTTGACTTTCACCGCGAGGCAGAAGCAGGCGGCACAGCTTCGATCATATCGAGTTACCCTACTTCCGGTTCCTGTTCACCCTCATTACAATTTAATGTTTGTAACGCCACCGCCACCCTTTTTCTTCTTTCTTGTTGATCCCTCTTCAAAACACTTTTTCATCTCCCAGGTTAGAGACGGCACGCTCGTTCCCCTCCCTTCCTTTTCTACCGCGGATACCAGTCAATGATTCTATCTTTTTCATTATTTTCTCGTATATAAGTGAACTGCTTTTCATTAGGGGAACTCCAAAAAGAAAAATAAGTAGATATTATTTCTTGGTGCTTATTTCTGTAGTGTAGTCGACATTTTTATTCCAGATGATGTTATGGTGGTGATGATGATTATATTATTATTATTATTATTATTATACTATTATTATTATTTTCCGGTGAAGGGTTTTTGAGGGGGTCAATAAATATAACACAAACTTATATTTGTGTCGACGTTTCGACATTATTTATTGTCATCATCAGGACAGCTGTTGTTGCTGAGCTGTTACAACCGCTAAACACATAACTGTTTATTATACGTATTATTATTATTATCATTTTTTCCGGTGAAGGGTTTGTGAAGATCGGCTGTTTAGCGTCGTAACAGCTCAGGAGCAATTTTCCTGATGATGACAATAAATATTGTCGAAACGTCGACACAAGTAATATAAATTTGTGTTATATTTATAGACCGATCCTCACAAATCCTTCACCGGAAAAATTCATTTATTGACGGTCACTACGAATTTAAGTATTATTATTATTATTTACTTCAAAGAATGCAGCGGACACGTAATTTTCAAAAGGGACATATCTTATGTGTTTATTATTGTAATGTATGATCCACGTAATTTTACAATTGTGCGTTAAAAACCATCTCTTCGGATATACATAGTTTTTAAGTGAAAATAAATGTTTGGCTTATTTACGTAATTTGCATGTTGTTAACGACAGATATTTCAACCTATATGTATAGCCTATATGTAGTTTCAAGTTACTCTGTAGCAATGTAGTTTCATATTAGTTACGCCCAATTTTGTTTAATTTGTTAATGCACTTCTCACACACAGTGCAGTGGATATTGTGAATCAAATGCTCCAAACAGATCTACATATAGAACGAACTGATAATTGTTACCATAATAGATTTTACTCTTTTGAAGAATTTTTAGACGAATTTTAGTTTTCCTGAAGTAATTTTTTTATTTAATTTTTCTCATGAAAGTTTTAAAATTATATTGGCAGATAAATTAACCACCTTCAGATAATTACTTTAATATTTATTCTGCTTAACACAAGTAATTGTGTAATAACAATAAGTGTTAATTGCGTGAGTAGAGATTCGAACAAGAGGGGCGTCATCAGTAACGCATGGCTGGACTTGGCTAAACTTTGTCAGAGTAGGACGGACTTTGCCTGCCGATATGGATTAATAATAAATTTCCAGCCAATTATCCGCTAGAGTAGATTCGCGCGTCTGTACTGCAGTTTATGCTAATATTTAGGCGCAAATAATTCTTCACCAGTTCTCTTATCGTTTCTCGTAATATGTTCCTGCGTCGAAGTTTTGACTTTAAATCCTCCTTCTTCCTCCCCTGCTACGTCGTCGTTTGACAACTTTATATGTACCCCATTCACGCGGGGAGTAATTCGCAATAAAGTGGGTGTACTTTAGGTAGGACTCATTTATTTTCAAACACGTAGACGGAGAGAAAACTTTTTTTTACAAATTGCTCTCCATTTTTTCTCTTCTTTTCTGTTCGCTAATGTCCCGGTATACGTTAATATTATGGCCGCAGTTGGTGAGCTAATGTTCCTTCTTTTATAAACAGTGAGACATTTTTTATCTTGTGGCCGGCTAATAAACCATTCATTTGTCTGCGGGCGCTAAGGATGAATTTTATTCCATTGTAAAACTTTAATCTTTCAGACAGTTTAACGAACTTTAGCTGAAAAACCACAGGTAAGAAATTTTCTATTTTGTAAAGTTTTATAACCGCTGTTAATACTTCGAGCGGCTCTTCTTCTTCTTCTTCTTCTTCTACTACTTTTAATACCCTTCTTCTTCTTCTTCTTCTTCTTCTTCTTCTTCTTCTTCTTCTTCTTCTTCTTCTTCTTCTTCTTCTTCTTCTTCTTTTGGGCCTACCAACTTTCCTGGTGCCATAGATCTGTTCTGTGAGTGCCTTTCTGGGTATTTCATTCTCCCCCATTCTGAACACATGACCAGCCCACCTGAGTCTACCAAGTTTTATAATTTTCACAATATCTGGTTCATTCAGAAGAGTGTTCAGTTCTTGGTTGGGTTATACATACCCACCACGGCTATACACTTAGAGAGAGAACTGACTCATTCCCAGAGAAAATCTGTTACTAGTCCGAAACAAAATAAAATTGTAAAATACGAAATGGATATAAGTCGACTACTGAATTCGGTGCTATGGAAAACTATATGAATACGTTTATTATTTGCTTGTACTTAGAAAATACTTTATCTGGTATCGCACTGCTTGTACCTTCCGCTGTTACCTCCATTTCATATTTGGGTGCTCGGTTCCTTCATTAACGTTCTACCGCGGGCTTCTCAGCCCGTATACATTATGAAGAACACCATCCATCTCCGATACGGAGAACAGGAGTACAATTACAGCAGCGTGACTGCATGAAAATATCTATTACGTTTATTGTTATTGGAACTAACTAAAGTTTTTTAATATATACAGGAACATCAGAAATATCTTGAAGCGTTAAGAAAGTAATTTGATTAGCTTTTAATGAGTTATTTGTAAATTGGGAAACGTTAACGTTTTCGTTAATATCATAGTAAAAACTCTGATGAACTGGACGGTTGTGATTACACTATATGTCAATGCTCATCTTCTCCTCTCCTCTCACCCTTTTTTAGATCATATATAATTTAGATTGTTCTTCCCGGAACTCTATCTCCAGAGCTAACAGTAATGCTTCGTATAACGAACGTACAGTTACTTCTTTACGTCTACCCGCCCCCTCGTTGGAATTTTACCTCTCCGTCAAAAAATTTTCAATCTCTCTTCTACCACATTTTGCATTTCGCGTTATCTTCTGTATATGTTCTAAAGTATATTCCTACGTATATCTTGATACGTCTGTAAAGTCCAAGTCCAAGGTCACATTATATATAGTTATGATTAGACCGGTGATAACATATGGCAGCGAGACTTGGACTCTGAACAAACAAGCCGCTAACATAGTCAATACTTTTGAAAGGAGAATTTTGACGAGAATATATGGACCAATCCAAGTCAACAGGATATGGAGAATGCGTCACACTGAGGAGATATCCAAGCTGTGATCTGGCCACCACCATCCGACTGCATAGATTGCAATGGGCAGTACACATCATTAGGATGGAACGCAACCGAATTCCTAGGAAGGTACTGTTTAGTCAAATCGAGGGTAGAAGGTCTGTCGGAAGACCCAAGACATGCTGGATTGGCGCAGTGGCGAGGGCTGCTGATAATTTACTTAAAATAAAACGAGGGACATCGATCGCCAAGGACAGGGAAAAATGGAGGCGGATGATTATGGAGGCTAAGGTTCGACTTCGAACTGTGACGCCACAGAAGAATAAGAAGAAGATATCTTAATAGTCTGTTTCTAAAAACTGCAGTTCTTCTAATATGGAAGTAATCGTTTGCCTTCTACTCACACACTTTGAGAATACGCAGTGGATCCAGATAATTCGAAGCGTGTGCGTGTCTCTGTATCTGAATACAGGCACAATCGTCTTCGACATGGTTTGAGTTTTCCACATTTTTGTTAGTTTTGTTGAATTACAGCTAAAGTTCTTTTAATATTTTGAATGTAGTGCCCGATTTCGGCTATACGTAAACCTATGTATATTACAACGTTACGTTATTTAATGCTCTAATTTTATTTATTTAATGAGCGTGTAATCGTAATAAATAACATCGTAAAATTATTATTATTATTAACAATATGAATTATTTATTTATTTTAATTACTTTGTGCAATGCACAGTACCCTATACATTTGTACTGTTGCAATATACATTTCTTTACAGGTACATAATTTACTCCCTTCCAGCCAGCATAGACTGAAATGTTGCTGAAACGTCTACTACTACGCTTAACAATAACATTAACAGCTTTGTTATAAATGCATTAGTTTCAATACCTGAATGTCTGATGCTGCCGTTGTCTAATTTTGACATTATTTCTGCATCTGCCGGAACAATTGAAGTGTCGTCAACTTACTTCTAACGAACACAAGCGTCCATCTCAATGGAAGTAAGAATTATTTACCCTTGTATAGCGAACCTTCTCAAAGCCTTTTTTTTTTTCATACGACGGTTTGATATTATTGCTGGCTTGTAGTTAGACCAGTGTTTGACCGAGTTACTGCTACAAGCAGGTGGCACGCGTCTGGCTGACTACAATGCAACAACAATAGCGGATTTGTTTATTATTGATTAGCCATCGATATTAACCCTTCGTTAATAAGCGTTTTAAGGGTGATGGAGGGTGGAGCAGAGTTGACTGAACGGGGAGTTTGGAGTGTTTTGTTTACAGTAACAACTGTTCACTATAAACACACACACACACACACACACACACACACACATACAAGCATGGGTTATGTATTATTCATTCAAATGTACAGACGACGGACGGCCGAACCGGGGGGGGGGGGAGTGCTACTACTTCGGGTTAAAATTTGCATCGAACTCGGCGCAACGAGCAGCGACTGTAAGCATGTGGAGGGTGGGGGGAAACGACCTTTCCGTCAAGCCGTAGGATTATTTCCTTTTTACCTATCCCTAGAGACGATAAGTCTAAGGGGAAACAGGGTCGGTCAATCCCCGTACAGAAGACGACGACGACAACAACAACGAAAAGAATCACAGATATTCCAATATAATGGGAAAAACACGACGCGCACCGCCATTGATTGAGGGGTGTCTCCGACGGTAAGTGGGCTTAGAAACGTAATCACGACCCTCGCGCGCAAAGTCTTATCTACACTTTCCCGGGGTAGTAGTATAAGCTTAAGTATTCCAACAACGTCTGTCGAGGGGGACGCAAACGACGAAGAGGACGACACTACACGAGATTTTATTTCTTTTAAACAACGGTAAAAACAATATTTCATTCGGTTGGGGGGGGGGCGGTAGTAATCTTTAAGTACATACGTATGTCACCCTGTATTTGGGTTTAACTGCTTCACTGACAGTTTATGCTCACTTTGGCTGAAATTGTTGCTTTGGAATGCGTCATTAGCAGTGACAAATGAATGGTTCCTCACTTATTCTCCAAACAATCAAGCGTAATCGCCCGCTTTGAAATCATCATAAAGAGTAACATGTTTTGGAAGAAATATTTTAATTAGTGTATGTTTTTACAATTTCAAAAACAAATGACAATAAGCAGGAGAAAAATATGGTAACGACAGCACTCGAAATAAGAAAAAAAGTCAAACAAACGTGTGCGCAACCAAAATTAAATACTGTAGCATATACTGCTCAAAACATTAAAAAATCGTGGTCTACAAGATACTGTACAATAGTGGTGTACAGGAAGTGTACAATCGTGGTCTACAGGATACAGTACGATCGTGGTCTGCACGATACTGTACGATCGTGGTCTACAGGATACTGTACAATCGTGGTCTAATGAGACATTGTACAATCGTGGTCTACAAGACATTGTACAGTCGTGGTCTACAGGATACTGTACGATCGTGGTCTGTAGGATACTGTACAATCGTGGTCTAATGAGACATTGTACAGTCGTGGTCTACAAGACATTGTACACTCGTGGTCTACAGGATACTGTACGATCGTGGTCTGCAGGATACTGTACAATCGTGGTCTACAGGATACTGTACAAACGTGGTCTTCAGGATACTGTACACGATTCTGAAGGAAGGTCGATCGTGATGACCAGTCGATTTCAATTCATTGGATTCAAACCGCTACAATAGTTTACTCCCCTTCATCAGTCAGGAATTGAAATTAGTCTTTTACGCTAGTTGTTTATTGTAACATTATTTATGTACTTTATTAGTAATGAAGCCTGAAATACATTGTTTTTAATACCCTCTGAAGGGAAGGGTTTTACTTAAAGTGATTATAGAATTTCACTTAAATTTCTAATAGCTTTGGGGGGGGGGGAGAATACTCCGTTTACTCCTGAGCCCCTCGTAGTTACGCCACTGATATCAATAGACGCCAGACTTGCTCATTGTATGAGGACGTGAAGGTCACTGTTCCCAAAGTGAATATTAACTGTTGCAGATGCGTAGACCTGCACAATGTGTTGAATGTTCAAGAGCTACCGTGTTGATAAACTGTTTGTGTAATACATTTAGCTGCAGGCTGTAGACGTAAACTTTGTAGGCGGCCTCGAAATGTTTCATTTGTAGCCCAAACGTTGTAGTGATCTGTAAACTAATTTGTGACGATAAACGATAGCAACCAACACAGTTAGTCGAAACGTTACGAACAAGCTAAGTCACTAGTCTTAGCGGAACAATACGCTATTTGTGACATCAATCCTGCTGAACGACGTCTAGACTTAGCGTATATCTCGTGACGGATAGCAATCTTCTATGTCATACCGATCCTGCTTCTTGATTTGTCAGTCGCCAGAAAACAAAAAGTAGAGCAATACGCCACTGAAGACAACTACAACAGTTATGGCGCTATGGACGAATCTTCTGGGCAGTGAGAAAAAAATCAAGAAGTTGAAGGGAAGGAGGAAGAGGAGAGGAGGCTGAAGAATAATGATGAAGAAAAAAGATGAAGAAGAGAAAAGTCATAGCAGAGATAGTTATTTGCCCTTAAAGCAAAAAAAAAAAACAATAGTCGATAGATTATAAGCTGCAAATAAGTTTGGTCCCGTATGAAATCGGACGAATTGACTGCTACATAATTTGGAATTTGTGAAAATACTTCCTGGAAAAACACATCGACGACAATAAACGGTGGATTAAAAACCTTACTTAAACAGACTGTTTCAACTGGCAGTGGCAGAAATATTTAACTGAATTATTTAAACCCAAGTTTTTTTTAACTTGTGTGAACGTCTGGTGTTTTACAATGTAAAATAAAATTCATTCGTAGCGCCCGCAGAGAAATGAATGGTTTATTAGCCGGCCATAAGAAAAAATGTTTCACTGTTTATAAAAGAAGGAACATTAGCTCACCAAATGCGGCCATAATAATGACTCAGACAGGTAGGGCTAACCGACATTAGCGTACCGAAAAAAAAATGGAGAGCAATTTGTAAAAAAAGTTTTCTCTCTGTCTATGTGTTTGAAAATAAATGAGTCCTACCTAAAGTACACCTACTTTTATTGCGAATTACTCCCCAACCGGGCGGGCGAAGAGGTAAATATAAAGTTGTCAAAAACGACGACACGATAGGGGAGGGAACACGAGGATTTAAAGTCAAAACTTCGACGCGGGAACGTATTACGAGAAACGATAAGAGAACCGGTGAAGAATTATTTGCGCCTAAATATTAGCATAAACTGCAGTACAGACGCGCGCGAGTCTCCTCTAGCGGATAATTGGCTGGAAATTTATTATTAATCCATATCGGCAGGCAAAGTCCGTCCTACTCTGACAAAGTTTTGTCAAGTCCAGCCATGCGTTACTGATGACGCCCCCCGTTCCAATCTCTACTCACGCAATTAACACTTATTGTTATTACAGATTTACTGACGTTTAGCAAACGGCTATCAGCGTACGTATACATAAAGATTGGATGCAGTAGGACACTATGCCCACCTAAATACGTGACTTACCTCCTACAAGGAGTCCAGGTAAAACATCAAGGTTAATACAATGTATATTAGTCTTGTAATACGCTGCTAAGGTGGTATCCCTGGTAACGGTAACAATACAGTGCGCGCGCTCAGAAATTTTACACTCTGAGCGCATTGGTGTAATACATTTACAGAAACGTGTTAATAAAACGACTAGATGGGTGGAGTTGAAAAATTAATTGCGACTGATAAAGGCCCTAAAAGCTGAATTTCATAGGTTTTGACAACCGACGTAAACGGTTTCACTGAGACTGCTATACCATGTTCACCTTTATCGTCTATGTGCATCGGTTAAGTATTCTATACAATAATACATCTTCACAACTATCCTGGCTTGCAACACCAATTTTCTACAAAGTCTTCTATCCATTACCCTAGTGTAACTCCTCACATCCATTCTTCTGAGATCTCTTAGCACATCATGCAACCATCTTATCCTACGTCGGCCCCTCTTTCTGCTTTTATAGACTTGCACCATCAAGATTTTCTTTGGCATACGCTGATCATCCATCCGCTCTAGGTGACCTAGCCATTGTATTCGTTGAGCCTTTGTGAATCTTACAATGTCCTCATGATTCAATTGCTCATCTATCTCCTGGTTATTTCTTGTTCTCCACTCGTCGTCTTCTTTAACCAAAACATAAACACGTCTTACGATCTTTCTTTCAAACCTTCTTAGTGTCTCTTGTTCCTTTTTTGTCAATGTCCATGTCCTGCCTCCATAGTTAACAACCGGTCTGATAAGAGTCTTGTATATTTTTATTTTTTATGTTACGACTAATGAGATTGTTCTCAATAGTCTACTGTTGACATGATATGCCCTCTTTCCTATTTGTATCCTGTCATATAATGTCGTGTTTATGGACCCTTCATTATCCATACCCAGGTTACCCAGGTACCTAAACTTATTAACTACATAATATACATGCAGAAGAGAAAAAAAAACAGCAAGAACCCCATCTAGATCGTCATATATTATAACTAACAATGACAGACGTTTCTTTCATTATGCGACATAATCTTTAGTGGATAGTCTGTGACAGGGTTTTTTGATAATGCTATTTCTGACTATCAAAACGAGATCGTCAAACCTACCCGCTAGATAGACTTTAAAAAACATGTTCAGGACAATATTACAAATTCAATACTTGGAGGTGGGGTAAAACCAGAGAATTGTATGCAGTTTACGGGAGGTCATAGTTTTGCCTCTTGACCTTAGATTACAGAGGATGAAGTGACTACGTCATGGTTGTCACAGCTGGATTGTGAAGAGACTTACACGGACGTGGTACACACAGTGCGACCTAGAGCGAAACTTACGATAGAGACGGGGTCTTGTTTCGTCTTCAGCAGTGAGGGCTGAGTATCACCTTCCTAAGCACTGCCGACAACAGTGAAGCATGCGAGGGCTCGTACATATGACCTGAATAAGAAAAAGAAGGCATTGACGAAGATGGAAGGTCGAAGATGAAAGGCACAAGACGAGGAGATATGAAAAAGAAAAGAAGGAGGCCCATAAGAGCCTTTACCACAGTACTGTGGGCCTGACAATAACACCTACGTTCAGGAGGTCTTGGATTTCTTTGAATTCCACTGATGATGGCAGCCAGTGGTGCTGTTGAAACGTTTGGTTTGTCATTAAACCGTAGACCACGGCCAAACAGACCGGAAAACTCTTCTTGTACAACTGACACCGGCCGTGAAAGCCTTAGGACAAAAGAAGGAGGTGTTTTATGGACGTCATTATGTCGAAAACATACAATTTATTTGTTGTGGTGTTGTGTGACTGAGGATTTTTTTATATATTCGTAGTAACAAGTTAGCAGGCAATAAGAGGATGTTTTACGATTGCTTAATGTATCGTTAACGCTTGACTTGCAGTTTCCCGGCTCAGTTCATCTCGTTGGTATCAACTGCACTCGCCGTAGCGCACATTTAGCAAAGAGTATAATATGAAAATGATTTTATATACCACACACACAAGGACTCGTCGTCGCATTTATTATTCGTTTAATTTGGACATCAAACTATTATCTCTGGCATTTATTAAAAACGTCACATAAATCAGCGGTGACAGACAGCGTTGTACCAGCCCATTCTGGCTGGATACGTACGCGGTGCATTACAACCAGCGCTAATGCGTTTATCATCGTGTTTGTACCTCGCTTGTTGCGAATTCATCACCACCACTACCGACACCGACATTGTTATTAATCTACGTCATGTTTATTTATATTTGTTGACTTCAACGCTTAAACAACATCATAATTATTTTTTATAGAGCGGCACCCATTTCAAAATACGGTACTTAAACAAAAAAAAGGAAGAAAAATGGGTACGTAGACTTACTCGACATAAAGGTAATCAAACACTGTTTAATTTTATTCATGGGGGCTTGTACGAACGATCAAGCAGAATTTACATGTACACGTATCTAGTTTGTTACAAATAGGTCTAATTGCGTCATGAATCTGAAAGTAAAGGATGTACAAATCGCCAACGAGTCTGCAAACGCTGGATATTGTCCGCAAAGATATCTTTAAAACTTAAAACCTGTTAGTGCTGCTTCATGTTTACTTCACTTATTCTGAACTGAAGAAAATAACAGCTGGAGTTTCGCAGGGTAGTGTTTTGGGACCGGTCTTTTATTTGTTATATACAAGGGACCTTCCTACTGTAGAAGATGCAACCATTGCCATCTTTGCAGATGATACTGCAATTCTAGCGACCGGAAATAAAATTGAAAAAGCTGTAGCAAAACTTCAAAGAGCCTCTGATGCTGTGAGCAAATGGACCAAAAAATGGCGCATTAGATTAAGTGAGATGAAGTCAGCCAATGTAAATTTTACAAATCTAAAGATTGGTCATCGGATACAAGTTATAATTAATTCATTACCAATTCCTTATACTAATACAGCAAAATATTTAGGAATGACATTAGACGCAAAACTTAAATGGAAGGAGCACGAACATTTCAAAACAAGGTGCCTCGGTACACTGTTGATGCACCATGGTATGTAAGAAACGACAACTTAACACAGGGATTTAAAAATTAAACTTGTCATTGAGGAAATAAAAAAGCAGGCAGTGAAGCATGGGCAACGCGTCTTGCAGCATGTACACCCTGGGATACGGCGACTGCTGGATACAACTAATGCAGCTAGAAGGCTGAGACGAACTAAACCACTTGATCTGATGGATATTAGTTAAATGGGGAGATTATAGCCAATGGGTTATATCTCTTGATTAGTGTCTTTAATTATGAAATGTAAATTACTAGATGGGTAGTACTCAGTTGTAATAAAAATAAATTTAAAAAAAATGTTTACTCCACCGTTAACCAAGTCTTGAGTTTTACAGTACAATCCGTATATTCTTTAGGTAACACCAACCGTTCCACACTGCACCGTCTAAAGCTGAATTTTCAGTGGTGTGCAATGTTAACGTTCCCCAATATGTAAACTGACACGGATCGCCGCGATGCAGTCCATGCTTTTGAAATTACAGTCAGTTCTCAGCAAGACCAGAGACCTCTACAGCCAGAAGAAAAAAATACATGTCGCCGAAATGAATACATTGAGAAAAACAACAGAAAAAATGCAACGAATAACGAATGTAAATATTCGAGAAATGTGCAAAGTAACGTACATAGTTTATCGGATAAAGGAAAGTCGGTAACCCTGCAACGACTACGCTGACAGGTTAATGAAGAAGGCACGAGACAATGGTCCAGAAGGCAATATAAGAATGGGTGACCGAGGACGAGAAAGAGAGATTGCATGAGTGGTAAAGTTGGTTATAAACAGGGAACTCTCCTAAAGCAAGAGAAGACGTTAATTCCGATTATCCGGGCCTGATTTCCCCGTTTGCAGATTAATAATAGTGGCAAGCCAGAACAAGGCAAACACACAAGGAAAATGTATCAAAATGCTACGAAAAAATAAAAATGTAAAATAAAAATCAATAAAGTAAACAGATTACAAGATCAATTAATGCAGACTTTCTAAGCGAATCAGAATTGATGGTTTCATAGCAATCTTCAAACGAAGAAGAGGACAGTTATCTAGCCGGTACATATCTTTTGGGAATATTTTTAACAACAAATTCAAAAAATAAAATATTCTTTGTGTTTCCGTGTTAGTGTTTTTATTTTAACGTAAAAAGGTATTCCATTGTATACTTATGCATACTTATGCCCTAGAGGCTTGTATGCCTGTGTTACGTGTTAAACTAAGTTGTTGAAAGTTCTTTTCATAAAAGTGAAAACAATGTACGCGTTTATTTTTCTACCCCCCCCCCCAATAACCTGATTTTTAACTGACTCCGAGTGCCAGAAAAGTTCGTGAATATCTTCTTCAATCCCCAATCCTCTGTCTACTCTTTGTTCGTGAAAAGTGTACACCTACTTACCCAAAAGTCAGTCTCGGTTGCGATGACCTTATTCCCTTCTTTTTGTATATTACCCAATTTTCAGACTCCGTTATACTCCTCACCATGGCGGAATGATCACTTTGGTTCTGCTAGTAACGTTTCCGTTTCAGAAATCTGGATTGACGTATTGTCATAGGATCTTGCTGTTGCATGTCTCCTCCTCTGTCATCCCTCTCAATTATTAAAATTCCCTAATACTTAAATTATTTTCCGTCACTTTATGTCTCGTCCTTCGCCGAGTTCCATATTACTCATCTCTCCGTCTGTTGTCATGTATTCTGTTTTTTGCTTACAAACCATTCGTCCCGTTGTGTTTCTCTAATTTCCTCATGCTTTCGTGCATTATGTGTCTTTTAACTAGTAAGTTTTTTAACAGTTTGCAGACCAGTGGCAGACGAGATTAAGCACGCCGCAGGAAGAAATAAGCCATTAATACAATAAATGACATGTCGCTGGTGCGTCTATAGATTACGGAGAGAGTGAGAGCGTCTGAGAGAGAGAGAGAGAGTGAGAGAGAGAGAGAGAGAGAGAGAGAGAGAGAGATTTTGTTACGGGATCCTCATGTCACTAATTAAAGGCAGACCGGGTCAAGTCCGGAGCAACACACACACACATTCACAAACAAGTATACAGTTTCAAAGTAGTAAAGCTCTTTGCTGACAATCCACCCTGCACACCTGATAACCAAACCAAACCGTAAACCATTCTCTCTCTCTCTCTCTCTCTCTCTCTCTCTCTCTCTCTCTCTCTCTCTCTCTCTCTCTCTCTCCCTCCCTTCTCTCTTTCCCTCGTACTACACTTGAGTAACAATTATGTATCGAACGCACGTGAATAATTACTGTAATCGATTGTCGTTGGTGCGTGTGTGTTTTGGATAAGCAGTCAGATTCAAGCATTACTTATACTACCTGAAATTCAGTTACTTAAATATCGTATACTTAGGATATTCGAAGACGATTATTATATTTTATAACTATGGTATACTTTGATGAATAATACCAGGGCTATTCAATAAATAACTCAGATTACCTGGTAAAGAAAAACTAAAATAGAGAAAAATATTTTATTATATGCAATAGTTACATACATACGATATATATATTGTGTGTGTGTGTGTGTGTGTGTGTGTGTGTGTGTGTGTGTGTGTGTGTGTGTGTGTGTGTGTGTGTGTGTGTGTGTGTGTGTGTGTGTGTGTGTGTGTGTGTGTGTGTGTGTGTGTGTGTGTGTGTGTGTGTGTGTTACTTATCTATGTAGACTTATTACTTTTCCACATAATTACCACCCACATACTGGCACCTCTTATATCACTGTACCAGCTTTTGTAGTCCCTTGTTTCAAAAACGCTACCGTCAGGGTACCCGCCCGAGAGTCGACGCGTTAATGAGAACATGAATGGTTCTAAAGTGCAATCTAGCTATCTAGGCTTTATCGTAGTGTCACGATGATACTCTTGCTCAGACTCGGCCCGGCAACGATTTTAAATCGTTATATGCACGTTTAATACCTGACATATGCACGATCGCTCGATAGTCTCTTTATGAACTTCTCCAAAATGCGAGCTATCGAATACATGGACTCTGTCCTACGCGACACTCGAGCCCATAATGGCGGGCCCCTGGTGAAGGGGTCGACTGTCCAAATTATCAGGAACCACTTTTAACAAATTTTTCATAAAGTTTGCGAGGAGAGTGTAAGGAACAGGGTCTTTTACTTCTTTAGAGTCTAATTTTAGGATTCTGCCTAATAATTTTCTAATAATATTCTGCCTAAAATCTTCCAGTCTTCCAATAACAAAAAATATCTTCCAGTTTTTTTTTCAGATTTGTCTCAGAGAAAACGGCTAACTTGCCTAAGCTAATCACATAACTTGCGCGAACGAATCATACCGCAAGAAATAAATAACTTGTCAGGAGGTAAACTACTGAAGATATCATTAAAAAATATGTCGAATTGCCGGTAAAAGAACAACAGCAGCCGACGCAAATCAAAGCGTATCTTTCGCTTTCTTGGCCGCGTTTCCATTCATCAATAGTAGAAAGAACAATAGCAATATTGGTACAGTAGAATAGGGTCAGTAATTTTTCTATTTAAAAAGTACACACATGTCCAAGTGCACGACCCAATGACGTCAACTTTAAAATAATCACCTCGTCAAGTTTCTCTGTATAGAAAGGGATGTCACAAGACCGAAATTATTCAATTGTGAACAACGTCTATCCATATTTTGGCGGATATATTGATAGCAAAGATGAGAAGCAATGAGAAGCGAGTGTAGTAGACTTTATGGGTGGCGGCGGAGAGGGGGAGCTATTCACGTCTTCTCGTGTATCGTTATTACTGATTCCCTTTGAGCTATCTCCCTATCACAGCGAGCCCCGTTAGCTTACCCCCTATAGCTCGAGCAGTAACCACTTTGACAAATGTTACTGCCTTCGTTCAGCCGTTCAAAATGTTTTGATTTCTTAAATAATCTTCTGCGTCGATGATTTTCTTTTTTTTCTCCCGCTGTTTGACATGGCATACGCATGTCTGTTTCGCAGACTGCGGCCCGTTTTGCTTACCTTGTATAACGCTAACAATACAGTTCTACGCCGCAGCCGAGATAAGAAATTCGCTGTCATTTCAATAAAATCCTGAACTGTATAGCGAATTTTTATGCGCCTACGTGTTTTGGAGAAATAATCTGAACGTTAGGACAACGAAATATCGCCTTGGGAGATATGTATTCATTGGTTTATAAGTAATAAATTTTTAAATAATAATTTATAAGTAATAAGTATTAAATCTCCAGTTTAAATACACTGTGGGTACTTATACACAATACAAGACGTACACATAGAAATAAGAAACAGGTAAAGAGGAAAATGAATTATATGGAGTGACAAAAAGTATAGGCCAGCATCTTTGGTGAAACAAAGTTCGGAAGAACTTATATATGTTAATAAATAAACATCACATAGAATAAATTTAAAACAGAAAACTTTCAAAACAGAAATTATACACAACCGCAATGAGAAGAACATTACAGTGCCGCAGAGGTAGGAATTCTTAGATAATGGCTCATAGAGGGGAGGTAGACTTTTGGAGCTAAAATTATTGGCAACAGAAGAAAAAAACAATGAAAGCGGAAGAGTCGATAAAAACAATAAAGTAAAACCATTGAGTAGAACTCTACGCGGCCACATTAAGTATGAAACAGACAAAATAATGAAAATAATCCAGTAATTCTGTATGAAAGTAATTATTGGAAACTCCGATTAACTAACGTCACTATTAAAGAAAGAGACAAAAAGGACTCCAAAAATTACAGGGACGTTGAAGTAAACCTTTATTCTCTTTTTCCCACTAACACGGCATTCGATTCATGTTACAAATGGCTTAAAAGTACATAATATTAAGTCTTAAGTCTTCAAGCTAATGACAATAGGCCTATGTTAAAAAAATACATTAAACTTAAAAAATCGGTATGGAGAACCATACATGACTTATGTTGTATGACCATGTTGTAAGATTTATATTTAAAATCATTTACTTGAGTTCGGTTCGATAATTTCTTTAAAAAAAATCCCCCATCTTGTAAATCAAGTTTTATGTTTGACAAATTGAATGAAATATTTCCATAGAAACTACTTTGTTGCCTATAAGGTAGTACACATATAAATAAAAAAATTGTCACCGCCTTCAACTATCATTTTCATTTATAAAAAGATATTTCGTTTACCTTTCTATAGTGGATTATTTTGACCTTCTTTTCAGGATACTTTATTTGTCAAAATAAGTACTTTACTCTTGTTAAAATGTAAAACGTTGCAGGTAAACTACCGCTTCCCCTTAACCGATCTTCACCAAAACCAATAGGTCTCGAGTCCTCTAAAACTCAGGTACATATGCAAAACATTATTTGATTCTGTTTGAATTTGCGGCAGTTATCGCTTGCCATAGAAAAAATTCTACACACAGACACTTTTCGAAAAATGACTTTTCTTCATGTTTTGAGGGTAGTACAATCAGAATTAGCCCTTATCTCGAAGACGATTTTTTGCAATCACCATACTTCCATTTCGTTATGGAACGTGGAAGTAAAAAATACAGTAAACTTAAAAAAACTTACATCAATTGTATTAAAACAGTGGTAACGAAATCCGCTATATAAGGAAACTATCAAGCGAAGTTCGGTTTGTATCAAACACGACAGAGTGGCGGCTGTTGCTGACTTTACTCAACCATGAGCCACAATGAACAAGAAAGAATATAGGCGTACGCGTACTGCGGAGTTGTGCGTGCAGGTAAAACACCGTATTTAGTGCGCGTTGTACGTTGTTCTGGTCTGTGTCACGTGTTGTTACTCCATGCTACATCCACATGAGGTGATGACATTACCAATTCGGATTATCTCCGGCGCACGGCCTCACATTTGTTCTACCAGTCGTTAAGTTCGTTTTCAGTTGATTCTTCGTATTTTTGGAATACAATTTACTGGAAGTAACTCGTAACGTATGTATTCAATATCGGTACACGGATAAACGCTTTTACAAATATACCAGATGGAGAGGTTGTTTGTACTGCTGAATTCCTAAAATCAAATAACACTTTATTTTGTTTAGTGATATAAGTAGTTTTCATTTACTATATGAATTTTTCTTATTCCTTTTTTCTGCTTCTTCTTTTTTACTTTTAATTACCTAGGAACAGTTTCCTGACTTATTTCATAGATACGAGCAATGTTTTTAATACGTACCCCTTTTGCTTTTTTCCTTTTCGTTTGCTTTTTATGTTTCCTTCTGCACTTATTCATCTCCTTTTTGTTTTTCTCGTACTCGCCCTTCTTCTTGTAATCCTTCTCGTTTCATGTTTCCTCTCCTACTTAGGTCCCCTTTATTCTTCTCAATTTTTGATTCCTATTTTTATTTCGCCTTTTCCTCTTCTTACTTTCTTCTTCCTTAAAGTTATGGACTTTTACGCTGCTACGTACTCTCGGCCCTCTTCTACGGTGTAGAATCTTAAACTTTGACTGAAGCAACAACTAAAAAATTGGAACCTTTCGAAATGTGGTTTTACCGTAGAATACAGAGCATTTCATGAACAGCACATATAACTAATGTTGCAGTTCTTAGAAAGATGAAGAAAGATAGGGTAGTTATTAACACAGTGAAGATAAGAAAGCGTCAATATCTGGGACATCTCATGAGAAATGAACAGATATTTTACTTATTGCAGTCCATACTACAGGAAAAAGTAGTTGGAAAGAGAGGAGTTGGGCGACCGAGAATCTCATGGCTGAGAAATTTAAGGACCTGGTTTGGCATGAATACAACTGACTTATTCCGTGCAGCAGTACGGAAAGTTAAAATATTCTGTATGATATCCAACATCCGAAACGGATAGGAGCTATCAGAAGAAGGAGAAATTTATGAACAGACTTCCATTCGTTTTCGTACTTGACCGTGTTTTTTTTTTTTTGTATTTATCATTACAATAATTAATTTTATTATTTCATAAATTACCAAGTCTTTTTGTATATTATCATATGTTATATTTTGTACCTTTATACAGCATTTTAAACGTTATTACTGTACGTCGACAGCAATAATTTGTTTGAATTTTTATCCAAGATTCATTTCTCTTTAGTATGACTGGAGCCTTCATTAATGCGTCTTTCTTCCGCTCTTCTTCGATTTTCTTTAATTTAAGTATTTCATAACGCGCAGAAGAGTCAATGCGTGGAGCAGAAGAACTGGTCGCATTAGTTGCAACTGCACGGCATTGAACGTTTAACGTGTATACACTTTCCTTTCACAATATACATGATAATAAAGTTGCATCAGGATACGTCAGGAGATGTAAGCCTATTTGTTGGGCAACTGAGGTGCAACAATTCTTGAGAAAAGGTGACTGTAGAATTCCAAAGTTAATCCGGAAATACAGCGTGAATGAGAAAAGCCTTACAGCAGTGTTAGGTCTAGAATAAGTAGGATAAAAGCATAACTGGTAGGTAGTCGTAGAAGAGAAAGACTTAGAATTGAAACATGTAATCCACTCAGCTGAAAATGGAAGGCCCCGAAGAACGGTTGCACAGGAACATCCATAGTGCTGCCCAAGGATGTTTTTCCTAAAAGTCGTATTTATTCGTTGTTTTAAGTATTTATATAGCCTATGTATTATACTGTCCTACACGTTTTATTGTATTAGCCATTTACTGGTAACTGTGGAATAAACAAACAAGTTAAGCTTAATGATAATGTGATGTATTTATAATATACACACACTTATTGTTTACTAATGGTACCTATAATCTCAATTTTCTATTGCAGTGTATTCATTCTTAATAGCCTAAAAGTACCATACATATGATTTGCAATAAAGTTTTAATTACTCACATTATTAAATACGATCGATTTCCGTCATAGACCGTAGTCAGGTCATATACACTATGCACTTGAGGTCATAATATCGTAAAACAGCCACTATTTACAAAAACGAATTCGTAGACATTGATTGATGAACGTGATACGTACGTTGGTGTCCAAAGTTTCTCGAGAAGTAGTGGCTGTTATGAAGGGTAGCCAAATCATATGTATGGTACCTTTAGGCTATGAACAATGAATGCACTACAATAGAAAATTGAAGTTAAGCTTGTTTACACATTTTCATTCTACACATTTTCATTCAGTAACAGATGAATTAAAAGTCTCCATTTTCTTTAAAATGTTTGTGTGAGTATGAGTGTGTGTGTGTGTGTGTGTGTGTGTGTGTGTGTGTGTGTGAGAGAGAGAGAAAGTAATTAATTGTTTTCTGTTGTAAATAGTAAATTTTATGTAGCCTGACCTACGTTTCATTCAACTAGTATCTGCATCAGGGACAATACGTGTGTAGATTCATACATGTTAGGTCAGTGATGATGCAAAAATTGCGTTTCTCAATATTTTTACCCCCCCCCCCTGAAAATATTAGGAACCAAACTGTTTAAGTGTATTCAATTTCCGCCACGGTTACATCAGCTGAACTGAATTAAAACCACCGGAGAAAACGATACACGTTTACCAACTCGGCGGCCGTCTGTAATGTTCAGACACTTGTATAAAATATTCGACGACTGTGTACCGTTTCTCCTGGTGAAGACGACAAATTCACACACGTATTTAGAACTGTCAATACTGTTTTATTTCGTGCAACAGACGAGACGGCGGAATATTTGAGAACAATGTAAACGTGAATGACAGCTGTTTTGTGTGTGTGTGTGTGTGTGTGTGTGTGTGTGTGTGTGTGTGTGTGTGTGTGTGTGTGTGTGTGTGTGTGTGTGTGTGTGTGTGTGTGTGTGTGTGTGTGTGTGTGTGTGTGTGTTGATGTCTGTTTTATGACGGCAGACGAGAAACGTGCACATACGAAACAATATAGTGTTGTGAGTGTGTTATGCAACTGTACTCCAATCCACCCGCCGAAGATTTCTTTCAACGTTTCAGCTTTCGAAATCAATTTCCGTCTTCAGATTTGCACTGCACAATAATTCAAGTTGCACATATAAAATCACGCAGAGATAACTAAAGTTACAAAACACATCACGCTGTATCATTATAATAAATAAATATCGGTACGGAGAACCATACACGACTCCATATTCTAAGATTTATATTTAAAATCATTTTCGAAATGAAATATTTCCATAGAAACTACTTCTTTCTTCAGCCTTAACCACAGTACTGTGGTCACTAACGTATACCACCTCACGTTAGCACACTCGATTTTCACTGATGATAGCAGTCGATGGCACTGCCGAAACGTCTGGTTTTGCAGAAAACATTGGGCCACGGCCAAACAACAAACTATTTCTTTGTTGCCGATAACGTAGTGCACGTATAAAAAATTATCCCCTCCCCATTTTTCATTTATAGAAAATTACCCCTCCCCCTTAACTACCTTTTTCATTTATACATATTTCATCTACCTTTCTACATTGGATTATTATGATCTTTTCAGGAGGCTGTATTTATCAAAATTAAGTACTTTACTATTGTTAAAACATAACAGGTAAACTACCCCTTCCCCTTAACCCATCTTCACCAAAATCAATAGGCCTTGATTCCTCTACAATTCCGGCACATATGCAAAAAATTATTTAATTCTGTTTGAATTTGCGGCAGTTATTGTTCGCTATAAAAAAAATTCTACGCACACCCACACATACACACACACACACACGCTTTTCGGAAAATGACTTTTCTTCATGTTTTGAGGGTAGTACAATCAAAATCAGCCCTTATCTCGAACACGATTTTTTTTCGCCATCACCATACTTCCATTTCCTCATGGAACATTGAAGTAAAAATGAACGGAGTCTGACAACTGTGGTTGATACTCGTATTAGAAGAATTGTTGACGCTGGCGGTGGTGTTTTAATGATACAATTTGGTTTTAATGATACAATTTGTATTTGTAGCCTGCTACAATAAACGTGATGTTTATCACCGAGAACAACACTATTTTTAGCTTTAGTTCTATATTTGTTAGCGCCAAATGATTCGTTACCACGGAATGTCCACAATTGTGTAATTGCAGTGTATGACGAATACCATAATATAATAGAACAGTGGTTCCCAAAGTGGGATTCACGGACCGCTGGGGGTCCCCAACAATGTTTCAGGGGGTCCAAGGACACTTTTAAGAAAAAAATAGAATATTCCATAATTTTCTCCGAGTTTTATGCTCTAAAATCTAAAGAATCAAAAAACAATTAGTAGAAGATTAGTTTTTTTTTTTTTTGACTGAAGGATGAAGTAAAGCTCTTCTTATTTGATTCCAACTTCGACCTTAAAGACAGGTTCCATGATATTAACTGGATTTTGAAGCTGTCATTCCTTGCTGATATCTTCAGTCATCTGAATGGACTCACTTTAAGCGTCCAGGAATCCGGGATGATAAAAAGTTGAAGCTCAGGGTTCAGAGATTAAACTCTGAAATCTTCGAACAATTCCCTTCCATGGCAGATTTCGTCCAGGTGTCTAGAGAAAGTGTTTCAGAGGAGATCCTCAACGTTATTAAGTCTCATTTGGAGCAACTGCACTTGCAGCTAAGGGAATATTTTCCAGTGACGGATGATAGTGACATGTGAATAAGGAATCCATTTGCTGATGGGCTGTCAACTAACCTCTCTTTCACACTACAGGAAGAACATTCATTGGTAGAACTTTCAACTGACAGTTCATTAAACTTATAGTTGTTTTCGCAATTACAGGTAGCTGACTATCTGTGGTTATATTTATGTAATGGGTGACTGTCCTGAAGTCGCAAAAAAAGCCTTGAAGTGTTTTAACTGTGTTTCCCCCTACTTATTTTGTGTGAAACCGCATTTTTCCAACTCACGTACTTAAAGTCAAATATAAGACATAAACTTGATGTCGAGAGTGATTTAATATTGAAATTATTATCAGACATTAAACCCAATATTGAAGAGGTAATTGTTCAAAAGCAACTTCATTGTTCACATTAAACTATGTTTGATATATATAATATTATAATTTTGCAAGTTAAGAGAATTTTGATTTTAATATATTTTAATTAAAATATAAGAGTTTGTATCATATTTACTTTTGTTTTATTTCATAACTCAGACGGGGTCCGTGAATTTTTAATTTTTTTTTGTGGGGTCCACGGACTGAAAAGTTTGGGAACCACTGTACTAGAATATCAAATATATTTATAGTTTATGTTTACATTGCAGTGTATGTTTGTTAATGTGTATTTTGTATCTGTTACAGGTGAGGAAATGTTCGTGACTGACAGATTATAGTGTTTAAAGTCCTAATGCCACCGATGACAGGGGTAAGTAATGTAATAAAGCGGTAGGCCTATTCTTTTCCATTCATTTTCAGTGACAAAACGTTTCCCACAGAGATGATGAGACACTCGTATTAGAGAGAAATTGGTTCCATATCGACGGAATCAAATTGCTTTGTTACGAGTCCACACTGTAGCTCTATGTTTTTATTGATACAACACACAAACAGAAAGCCCTGCTAGGCCGCTTCGGTCGCTGTCGAATCTGGCCTGAACTCTCTTCACTCTGGAGACAAGCGGCCCGCGTCGCAGCAATTGTCCGAACGTGCGTCGCGCACTTTTGTACGGCTTAATGGTTTTCTCAAAACGACGGCGAGGACCCGGAGCCAGTGCACAGGCGTAAGCACACGCAACGGTTAATTCCTTCGCAACATGCAAGTCCGTTCTGTGACCACCGTCTATAACATACTTTGTGACCTACAGAGTAGGCCTAACCCTACACCGGCGGTCGGCAGCC
Organism: Magicicada septendecula; assembly: GCA_034769895.1. Taxonomy (NCBI): domain Eukaryota; kingdom Metazoa; phylum Arthropoda; class Insecta; order Hemiptera; family Cicadidae; genus Magicicada; species Magicicada septendecula. The sequence continues at coordinate 81,365,559 of CM068370.1, forward strand.
CCGCGCACGCGGGCGCCAGTTGTAATTTTATTTTATTTTGAACGAAGGAATGCTGTACCTGCTTCGAAGTACTTGTATTATAAAATAGTACAAGCCAGTTACCGAACCGCGCTACGTCTTCCCCTAATATGACTAAACAATTTTTTTTTAAGTAGTTTTAACGTGCGTGTGTATGATGACAGATCGTTGATGAGACCTACTCCTAATGTGAAAAATTTTCACAAAGTTATATGAAAAGTACTGCAAACCTTTTTGATTTGCTGTTACGCGTTGCTAGAGTATTATAAAGCGAAGTTAATGTTTGTAACGTCCGGCTATTGAATTCCGCACCTTCTTATTTTCCATCGATGAGGTGGAGGAGGGGCGCGTCCATAGAACTGGTCCTCAGTTATATATGCGCCCCTATAAATTCAAAGGCTGCCTATGACTGGCCTACACTATGCCAGTCATAGACAATATCGTATCGTTAAAGCGGACTGCTACTGTCTAATGCAGATTATAGTCTAAAGTGTTACAGAACGTGTTACAGATATAAACTGAATGCTCTCAACACTCTTCGCCTCATCGTAACATACACCTGAGATACTCACTGTAATATGAGTGAAACATCATACAAGACATTTTTTATCCGTCCGTACCGGAAGAAGACTTCAAAAACATAACTGATAATCATCCACTGAATTGCTATTTTCGGAAAGTCAAGTCTTCAAGTCTATTTTTTACCGATATATTCTCTCTCTCTCTCTCTCTCTCTCTCTCTCTCTCTCTCTCTCTCTCTCTCTCTCGAGCGCGCGCGCGCGCCCACTTATACTTCATGCTTCAGCCAACAGGCAAACAGCGAAGGGTTAAGAAAATGAAAACTTATGAATATAAAGATTTTGTACGTTCCCATATTCATGTGTATGCGTTTCACTTGAATGGACAGAGCACTTGGCGTTGATAAAAGCAGAACATATATTAAACTCCAACACAGTGACGTCCTTAATAATGAACACAAGAAAAGTGACCATAATAAACCGCAACACAGTGACGTCCTTAATAATGAACACAAGAAAAGTGACCGTATTAAACCGCAACACAGTGACGTCCTTAATAATGAACACAAGAAAAGTGACCGTAATAAACCGCAACACAGTGACGTCCTTAATAATGAACACAAGAGAAGTGACTGTATTAAACCGCAACACAGTGACGTCTTTAATAATGAACACCAGAAAAGTGACCGTAATAAACCGCAACACAGTGACGTCCTTAATAATGAACACAAGAAAAGTGACCGTATTAACGCCCAACAAGAAAAGTGAGCGAATAAGAGAAGTAGGAATATGAAGATCACTTTCCAACAGAGCGGATCGATGAAGCCGGAGAACGACAATGTACTCGACGTGCACTAATGGAAATAACCAGAGTGTGTCCTTGGAGAACGAGATGGATGTGAAGATCAGTCACACATTTGTTTCATTCTTCTTGAAAAACTCCTTCAAAGTCACAGCAAACCGTATAGAAACTCATACTGTCAAAAATGTTAAAGAAGCTGAGGTAGTTGGCCTGCTGAAAGTTTAGTGTTAACTGGCGTGGCAGAAACATGTCGGCGTTCCCACGCGCGCGCGTGTGTGTGTGTACGTAGGCAGACTCGTTCCGATTATATATCCCCCGTAGCTAGCACACCCCCAACCCAAAGTATAGCCCAAATCCGCGTAAGTACGTGCCGAATTGTTATTTTCGTGCGTGAGTCGTTAGGTTTTTTATCGTGAAATTTCCAGCCCATCCCTCTCTGTATCCGACCTCCCCAGTTCATCCCTCTGTCTACAGGTAAACAGCGGAGGCGTAATAAAAACAAAGAGAAAAAGTTTGTGTGAAAACGTAAATGGTATAAAAATCGCTTTATAAATATCAAAGTGTAAAGTCTGTACACACAGTTCATTACTCAGTAAGAGAGAGAGAGAGAGAGAGAGAGAGAGAGAGAGAGAGAGAGAGAGAGAGAGAGAGAGAGAGAGAGAGAGAGAGAGAGAGAGAGCGAGTGAGAGGGGAGAAGGATATTTTTGTACCGTTTTTCGTATTTTCTCGGCGATCGTTACGTCCTCGGCATTTGTATTTGTTCGTTTACACGACACAGAAACATTTATTCGTGTTTTTAATGTTGATTGCTTTCGAGACTTTCAACTCGTACGATGATAAGTTTTGCTTTTGTTGTGAAGGTTTGAATTGCTGATGCGTACTTTTAAGCGGCACCTCTAAAACTATAATTTTTATTTTTTATCAAAACTTCCTTATCACTATGGACATTCGTTTCAGTATGTCTAAATATAGTAAATATGCTGTCAGAAGAAATTTTTCTCCCATTTACTGTAATTTATGAGTTTTTTTTGTAATTTCAAAAAATTTGAATAACTTTTTTGTTTATCAACCAAGCTAAACGTTCTTGTGACATTTTATTCCTTATAATGTAAGAAACCTTTCTGTGCATGCAATCCATGGTAACCCTAATACATACTAAACTGGGGCATTTTATTTAAAATTAGAACATTTTTATGTTCATTTTAATTATGTGTAAAAAGAACTGTGAAACAATTCTCGAAATGACCTAAACCTTTGCACATATATTCAGAACACTATGTACAATAAAAAAATACCAAATTTGGGGGGAAAGTAAAAAAATTCAAAAATATGCCATGTGAGAGGTGGCGGATCCCCTTAATTTGAATTTACGTACACATTTTAGGTACATCTTTAACGTGTTTTTAAGCTTACACAATTCGTTGGCAGTTAGTATACAGCTTAAATTTGAGTCCAACACAAAAAAAAAACTGTGTGATTCTTGGAGTAAACAATATAAGGATATCGGTTTGTTACTGTGCAAACAATGCTTACAAACATACTAACAATATTAATACAAAAACAACAATAATGATTATAATATTACTGGTTGATAGAGTGAATGAAACGTATTGTTTTCTTTTGAAGTCGAGCCAACAAATTCGATACTCCCAGATAATATTGGTTTGATTTCAGAAGAAAACAAACCAGTTTCATTTATTCTGAATGCCAGTACTATTTCCATCGTTAGTGTCTGTTAAAGGTTTGAGGAAGTTGTATCTTAGTGTGTAAACCCCAGTTATTTATCTGTATGTATACAGAGCGGACTAGTGTCTAGCTGTACGTTTTTCTATCCAGAATGTGCAAGTAGCCGCCCTATTGACGAGTCTAACAACTACGTCATACACTGAGATATTTTTTAAACTTAACCTATAGCCGTAACTTATTTTCGGTTTGTTAGTGGTGTTCCTGCCAGTGTACTATCCTGTTATTAACAATTTAAGTGTATGATTATAATATTTTATTTAATCGTAAAAGATTGAGTAACAGCATTCTCAATTATCTTGGGAATTTTGTGAGCTCCAGCATCTAAACAATTACCGAAAAGACTTCTTCCATAACATCAAATCAAAATAATTGTTACAAAATGAAATTATTTAGCAATCGATTCTGCTTTCGACGGAAAACTTAAGTGAACTATAAAAACAATGATAAGTAACCAAAGTGTTTATTAAACTACTCGTTTTTTATTCGTTTTCTTGCATTAGTTAACGTGACATTATTAGTAGTAATTTTTTGTATTACTAGCAAAAGATGCATACTGTTGCTGACCAGACATGTTATAATAGTTTCAAGTATTGTTTTAATAAAGTGAGGGACAAATATATTTGTTATCCAGCTCTCATTTGACTTTAATCTGGAATATATTTGTACAAAGTATATTAAGTTCAATAAATTGTGAAATTAATGTAGTAACAAAATACTACAAAACAAAAAATTGATGTGGGTATCAATTTTGTCTCTGGACTAATGATGCCTAATTTATTACTACAAGGGAATAATAAAGATTTATAGATTTTTGTTTTATATAATTACCATTTTATGTGAAGTATGAAACTACTTGTATTTTGCACTTTTACTAGATAGTGTACAGTGTAAAGAATAAATACAAAAGATAGATTAATTAAAAAAATAAAGTGTTAATTAAACGGGGCAAATACAGAAACGGTGATGTTCCCCCTCACCATTGTGCTACTTGCACATTCTGGATAGGAAAACGTACAGGTAGACGCTAATTACAGAACGGATAGTTATTTCATGGTTACAACTTACGGTAGGCGTTTTGGTTATCTCAGGCTGTGTCCTGATTGGTAGTTTCACGTTCTCTGAGCGACTCGCCTGACGAGAGTCTACATAATGTAGGGTTGCCAGCAGACTGGGGTCTACATTAATGGAAACCCGCTAATTGCATGTTACCGTCACGGTGTGAAATGAAATCGGACCACAGGTGTTACGCCAGGGAAATGATTTTGCTTTCTTTTCATCGAGCAATTCTTCCCGCTTCCCCTTCGCAAACCACACGCGCGCCGTTTCTATTCAAGTATATGTAAAATAAACATAAGGGTTGAACTTTGTATTTGTTGGTAGTTTTTAAATCAGGAAATAACGCCTTCGGAAAAAAAAGTAAAGGCAGTAGGACTCTAAACAGAAACTTTTACTTTCTCACTTTAAATTTTGAACTTAATGATATGCATATTTTTACTTTTATCAAATTTTTAGTTTTGTGCTTATACTGTTTTAGCAAATCGCAAATTTAGCCGTTGTTTTCCCCTTAGTCATCGTTGCGACATTTTCTTGGTTACTGTCGTTGGACAAAGACATGACTTAATTAATTTACTTCCACTGATCGTTCACAATATATTTATTTATTGTAAGTATATCTGTCTTTGTGTGTTTTTTTAAAGCACTACCTTCCCATAGTGGCGTAAGCGTATCTAGCATAATTTGACTTGGGGGGGGGGGCTGGTCGAGTCGGCTTTGTACAAAATAAAATACAAGTAGTTAAAACTAATCAACATTACTATCTTTAAAATGGTTAAAACACGTGTCATTAGCGTACACAGCTGAAAAAAATAAAACAACCTAAAAATTGAGAAATTAACAAAATTCGTCAAATTTTTTCGACCCTCTGGGGGGTCCGGTCCCGTCCCCCCCCGTAAATACGCCCCTGTCTTTGCATAATGTTTATTTGTTTTATACTGAATGGAACACATTTTCCTACTCTTTTAAGATTCACATACTGTAGAAACACGTAACTAGGTGCTGTGTTGTATTCATCAGTGTATTAAACCTTAATGTACATACTGATGTCGTATGTGCACCAATGTTGTTATACTGAATTAATTTATCACTATCCATAGCGTGTATACTTCTGTTGACAACGTACAGTAATACGTCGAGTACACTAATTAACGCGTAAAGTATTTCGTACTATCTTGTTTGATTTGAATTGTTTGTCAAAGTATTGTTTGCATGAATTTGTTTAGTTTTTTTAAGTCGGTTTCGAGCTATTCAAATACCAAACCAATGTAGTTCTCTAGGTAATATATACATCCCAATAAAATTGTAACCTGTTGCAAGGCTGCGCCGATTTAGGCCGACCGCACGCTGAAGCGGCATTTGTTTCGCGACAGAGCCGTTTTGGTGCATTGTGGTGCAAATCGTCGCTTCGGTGGAGAGAGGCTTGAGACTTTGGCTCACGACAAAAACATAAATGCACGCATAATGTGTTGATATCTGTATATTCATATTGACTGTTACGTTAATTTATTCAACTAAACAATAATATTTCGTCCGAGTTTTACAGGGATGTCTGCCTCGTGTTAATGCACATTGACTGTTAATATCATCGGTATTTATTATAACACTAATTGACCAAGATCTTAAAATATCGTCCGTCGGAGATAAAATAAACAAGTCTTTTCTCATAGGCTATCAAACAACCCTAAGACACAATACGATCGATATACTACTTCCCCACAAACTATACAGTATTGATCAATGAAGATGTTATCAGAAAATGCATGTTACATCAAAGCGATAGTGCTACGTAATTCATGAACAATGTAAATGTATGAATTCATGTAGCTTTACTGAAATTTAAAAAAAAATAATTAAAAATAAGTTCGCAGAATCATTCTCTGCGTGCACATTTATGTTTATCGTTTGATTATAATGTATTTATGTATGCAAGATCAGATTACAAATATTAGTAGAATTGAAGGGATTGTCGTTTTCGGTAAATTGTTGTTATTTACCAGTTTCAGCAATGAGCTGATCCACGTTTCCATGTTGGTGTAGCCTCTAGCTTAACGTCGAACATTTGAAACGTTTGACTTTACAAACGACATTGACGGCCCGATGTCAGTATCACTGTTACTGACGTAAAACAGCCTTTCACTCTGTTCCGTACCAATTCATTTTGGAATGTTTCAGTACTGTTTATACGAGAGTATTTACCGCATCCTCATACTCGTATGCCCCACGTCCATTATCCAGCTGATTTCAAAACGTAGTTGTATATACAGTGGAACTTGCTTATAACGAGATTAAATGTGGACCGGACAAATGTGCTCGTTAAAACCGGGTGCTCGCTACATCCGTGTTGTCGACTCGCAAGCCTAAATTTTTATACCGTGATTGTCGAACACACAACAGACAAAGTCAACTACAGAAGAGGCTTTGCACAATAAAATTTTGACGTGTTTTACATTCTACGCGTAAAAGTGAAATTTAGACTTTAAAAGGTTTTTAGACGCTAACATTCTTTGCTGAGTATTGGCGTATAGAGCATTCGCGAAATATAGTAAAAGTAACTATAGTAAAAACTTACCGAAAATCAGCCGGCTATCAGGCAAAAACTCAAATCTTTCCATGCCACATGCACAATATTTATTTTTAAATTACAAGAAAGTTCACTCTAATTTATATATGTCTTTTTGTTCTTCATTCTAAACGGAACGTCAAAATTATATATCGCACACAGAACTTACTTAACCTTAAGAAAGTCATCTATTTTTGTTTGTTTAGAAATTTTGTATCTATAGATACCAAAACAGTTTTGTAATTTATTAAAATACTAGCAAAATACCCGTGCTTCGCTACGGAGTTTCACGTTGTACGTAATTGTACAATTATTGCTCGCTTAATAGTATAGGATTAGATAGATTGTACAAATTCTCAACTCTTAGTTTGTCTATTTACATTCATAGCAACAGCTATTTATTATTTATTTCGAGAAAATCGTTAGAGCCGTTTCCGAGAAAAAAAGAACATACATTTATTAACTAATTGAACTTCGAAATTTTGTCGACTATAAGAACCTGCAAACAACGAAGTTTTTTCAATTTAAAACAATGATTAAAAACTCAGGACTAAATGTATTCGGGGTTTCCAGTAAACTGAGATGTCAACCACTTCATTTACCAAGTATGCAATTCCCGCTATACATTTCAGTATTTGGTTTTTGGCCCTTAGGAGTGAAAGTTTTTAAAACCGTTTCTTAGTGAGCACCTAAGACCTATGATGAAGCTATGTTCAAAGTTTCATTGATATCCATTCAGTGGTTTCAGAGATATCGTGATCAGTGAGTCAGTCAGTGGTATTTGGCTTATATAGATATCTATATCTAGCCGATTTACCCAGCGTTGCTCGGGTTCATAATTTATTCATAGGCTCATAGGCACCTATTCTTGTTCTAACGTTATATTACTTGTATACTGTATAATCTTCCTTATATTGTTACGTTCGCATTCTCACTGGAGGAATACTCTGTAGCGCACCTTTTTAAGAACATGTCGTAAACTGTATTCGTATATCTGGAGAAGAATTCTGTTGCGCGTGATGCTCCTGCTCGATTTCTAACTCTGGGAGAGGGCGAACAGCTAAATTGGTTTTCAATAAAATGTCTACAGTACTTGCACGCGCTGCGTATTTAACAGTCGTTTTATAATTCATTGTGTTAATGTTGAAATAAGGCATTTGTTAAATTAGTGTCTCCTAAACTTATTCTAACAATACAATACCTCTATAGATTTCAGCTTATCAATTTTTAAATTCAAACTGAAGCAAGTGCATTTATATTGTCTGAGCTCTATGATCTGAATACATTCGCTATCAAAACTTTGTTTTTTGTACTCGCTTATAACTTACTTCGATCTTAACTTATCCAATTTTAAATTCAAACTGAAACAACTCTGAATTCACACACTATTAAGACGTTTCTTAAGATGCATACACCACCTTTGATATCATAACCTATATCTTTATTTATAAGAACCGTGGACTCTGGCCCCGCTGTCTTTCGCGGGATCCGACCTAAGACTCCCCGGGTTCCGTGGATGAACTAAGGGGAAGGCCCGTCGGACGACTCCCGCGCTATTTCCTACGCGGGAGACTTCCACCGATGCTATGGTAACAAGAATCTATTCTATTGGGTTGCCATAGTAACCAGATCTAATAGTTGTTTAAGACCCAAAGGACCCCCCAGAGGATCGTATCGAAAAAAACACCTGTCCTATGTTGGTTCTCACGTTGCGTAAAATATTTGTGCCAAGTTTGGTTGAAATTGGTCCAGTGGTTTAGAAGGAGATGTGGAAGACCCCAAAGGATCGTATCGAAAAAACGCTTGTCCTATGTTGGTTCTCCCGTTGCGTAAAATATTTGTGCCAAGTTTGGTTGAAATAGGTCCAGTGGTTTAGGAGGAGATGTGGAAGACCCCAAAGGACCCCCTGAAGGATCGTATCGAAAAAACACCTATCTTATGTTGGTTCTCCCGTTGCGTAAAATATTTGTGCCAAGTTTGGCTGAAGTCGGTCCAGTGGTTTAGGAGGAGATGTGGAAGACACCAAAGAACCCCCAAAGGACCCCATCGAAGAAAACACATATCCTATGTTGGTTCTCCCGCTGCGTAAAATATTTGTGCCAAGTTTGGTTGAAATCGGTCCAGTGGTTTAGGAGGAGATGTGGAACATACATACATAGATACATGGGGTGGGGGGGTTTGCCCCTTAGGAGTGAAAGTTTTTAAAACCGTTTCTTAGTGAGCACCTAAGACCTATGATGAAGCTATGTTCAAAGTTTCATTGATATCCATTCAGTAGTTTTTGCTCTACGTTGATTCTATGTCAGTCAGTCAGGCAAACATTCCCCCCTTTTCCCCCTTTAAAGGTCGAATTTCCAAAAATCCCTTCTTAGCGGATACCTACATCACATAAGGAACCTACATGCCAAATTTCAAGTTTCTAGGTGTTATAGTTTCGGAGATTTCGTCAGTGGTATTTCTCTTTTATATATATAGATTCCACGAATTCATCACTTACATTATTAATAATGATTTTAAACGAATGTTTAAAATGGTGTATTGTAACGAACTTTTTTAGACCTTAACCCATGAACAAGCCTGCGATAAAATGCTCGTTATAACCAAGTCAATAATGCGTTCTTACTCGTTAAAAGCGAGTTCAATTATCATTACTAAGATACAAAACCAAACAAATCTCGTACGTTTGCTCGTTACATCCGAGTTCTCGTTATTCGTGAGTTCCACTGTATTTTGAGTATTATGTAGTAACCTCTAAAATATGTCTCTAACAATATAATTTGTTTTACTTTAAGCCCCTCAGTTCTTTTCTCTCGTCTGCCTCATGCTCCATCCATCACAACATTCCACCGAGGACCATGTTTAAATTTACAGTCAAGTTGTTTTAAAAGTTGAAACCCGCAACCCAGAAACCAAAAAACAAAAACAAAATCGTTGGCAGAGTCGGTGGCAATCGCCCTCGGACGTAGTAAAGTGAGCAAGGCAGGGTTAAACAGACCTAATGCGTAATTAGATCTCGGCGTATAGAGTCTGACCGAGGTTTTAAACTGATGAGAAGGGTTGGAAACCTCCACCGCCCTCGCAATATAAAACATTTCTCCGGACTGCTCGCTCTGTTCGTCGGTCACGGCAATTATTATATTCACCATGTGTTGCGTTAATGTGTGAATGGCGCGTGTGCCCGTGGCTGCGTATCGTTTACTTGTCCGACGGCCAGAATATAAGAGACTCTTTTCGTTTCTGCTCAAACAATTTCTACCCACTGTGTGTGTGTGGCCGGGGGGGGGGTTTCGTACTTTAGGTTTTCAACTTCCACCGAGTGTTTTGTGTTTTCAGACGTGTCTAACTGCTGTACTTTTTTACAGAATGGGGGTTATAATTAATTACGGTATCTTGTTTTTAAGCAGCGTTGTACAAACGGGTTGTCACTCGAGAAGGACCGACCGAGACGTGGCCAGTAGCGTCACACAGCCAGAACGATACTCTGTTTGACACGTTTACAGTTAATAAGAGCGTAGTTTGATTAAGAATTTCTTGTGTGTATTCTACGTTCTAGGTGAATCGCCTGTTCTGACTTCATACAGTAAGCTGATTCCGTCTTCTCTTGTGGTCTCTGCCACAATTCGAATCTGTTCTTAGGCTGGATCATTTACTACACTGTTCGTCCCAACCGTGATTTGAACGAATAGACGCCTAACAATATTGAGAAGGAAATTAAAGGCTGTGAGGCCTTAGTGCTAGGTACATTGCGCTAGTTGTGTACTGAGATTTGTTCTACATTGACCTTCCAATGTACAAGGGAAAAGAATGTGTCAACTAATCAGCAGCGTGGCGTCCATGTAACCGCTGTTACTAGAAATAAGAGAAAATAATATTAATTATATCTCAGAATAAATACTTTAGTTGTTGAATAATTTGAAATCCGAACAGCATTAGTAGTAGGGAAACTTGAAGAAAAGCGTGGCATTGTTTTCGAACTGCTGGTCACTTCCACCGTCTTGTGTTGCCGGCAATGTTTTACTGCGTACGGTCATTGACCTCGTAGTAGTTGTCACTGTGCAAACTGTGAAGGGGAGACACACTCGACCGTCCATTGTGTTGCCGATGTATAAACCGGCAAACCACTCAGTTAGCATCTATGTTCGTTTTTGAAACTGACGTGCAGTAGATACTACCTGTTTGTGTTTTGTTCGTTTAGTCACGTGTTTCTCTGTTTGTCTTTTTTATTTTTAATTCGATTATTCGTGATGTGATTTATTCTGTGTAATGAGAGTCAGATCTCGTTAAACCGGGACCCTCTTCTTCTCCCAACGAATGATAGAAAATTTTCTAAAAAAAAAACACTTGGTACAAGAAAAAATTTGAATTAATTTTTAGGTTAAGTTTTAGGCCTATCACAACCGGCAACAGGCCTCTCATGCTACACCACTGCAATTAATGAATTCATTCCGTAGGTAAATAAGCAGTTGTCATGCAGGAAACATTTTAGGTACGCGTTTGCCAGCTCACAGGAAAGGGTTGTAGGCCCACAGGTAAGGTAAACAGTAAGAAACAAAACGCCAATAAGATTGAAGGAAAACCAACCGATAAAAATAAAGAGAGAAACCGAAAACGCTGAGGGAGATGGAGGGAGAAATTCCAAGCCCGCTGGTATTTACACGACCGAAGGTTACCGACTAAATAATTGGAAGCGTTGGGAGTATCGCTTTTTGTTGCATTTGTTGGAATATTGCATTTTGTTTGCATGCATCAGTCCGTCCCCTCCGCCGGGGGATTTTCTCCGTCTGAACAACCAACGGCTTACAACAGAACACGTAAAATATGAAATGTTATGTTGCTTGTTTCCCCCGGCAATACTGTCGTTACGTTTTTTGTTTTTGTTTTTTTTTTGTGACAAAAAGATAATAGAAAATGTCTTCATTACGCGTCCGTGTCAGCCTGGTAGTTTCGTTTAGATCCGCCACGTCAAGCCAGGAGATTTTGTAGACAAAAACTGCTTTTAAATTGAACACGAAATAGTATTCCGTTTGTTTCTGTAAAAGCGATCCTGTCTGTAATCTCTCACCGCGCTGTGGTACTGTGTATCTTAGTGCCCCGACCGATGTATTTACTGCTTCATATTTTTTTTCCTGTACGGTTGCATAAAATAACTTTTTTCCAATTCTGGCTGAACGCACGCGCGTGTATGTCCCCTTGTTTTCAAAATGTTGCTATGTTTCAAGTATTTCACTGCTAAGTACGAGTGTTACAAGCTGTGTCACGTTTGAACAAATCAGGCGCCAAATGCTAACCGCGCGCTGTACTTACTGTTAAAAAGAAAATTGTATATCTTCGAAACGCATTAGGATCTCTTCTCTTCTAGGTTAGTAGCACATAGGCTGGTTGGCAGCAGCTCGCCATTCTTCAAGCGTGAAGAATGGGCATTAGGATAGACACCTGAAAATTGAATTAAAAATAAATTTAAGCGATTCTCATCATTTCAGTCGCTTACACAGAGAAGCGTGGGAAGTACTGTACGCTAGGAATGGAAGGAAGAGTAGAAACGCAACTAGCGTTCTATCTCGCTCTAGAACAGATGAGGTCATTTACAGAATTAATAAAACAACGTTGAGGTCCGTATACATTATTTGTAACCGATGGTGTTTCACTAAATACGTCATGATGTTTGCGAAACAATTTGTCTAATGATGATTGCTGCAGTTTATTTAATTTATTATTATTTATACAAGATTATCATCAGAGTCCGGGTTTTGTATGTTCATCTTATATATAGGCCTAGTTATCGCAATAAATACCTATGATAACAAAAAATTTTTTTTTCTCGCGGGCCAAATTTATCATCTCTTAATTTGAAAAAAAAATCGTAACCAAACGGTATAAATAATTTTTTACTTAACTATGTGAAGTTGAACTGTCGTTATATTGAGCCGAACTCACAGCAGAGCACGACGAATGTACACCATCCCAAGCGAGGTCCCTTCCACTGTCATATAACAGTTAACAGTTAATATTGCTTCCACATATAACAACCTACAAACTAATTACTACAAAACAACGGAGTACTCTACTGCCCATTCGCTCCGCCTAAGTGTAGGTCTACATAGATAGATGTGAAAGTCACCAGAATCTCGGCGACACCAAAATTCTCTCGATACTTGTAGTAAAAGGTTTGTAATGCCTATCAGTAATCAACTATGCGTCATATCGTTATATGGAACGTCGCCGCGTTATATTACGCATTCACCAACACGACCGACGTTGCTACTTATTCTACTTATTTTTGTGCATCAACGCGACAGTGACGTACGCGTTATTTACTGTTAGATAATTTCAATTCAGACGCTAATATTTTAAATGCTTCTTTCACAGCACTTTAACAATTAATAATTAAACGCACTTTCACTAATATTTTAACCGAATGACTAACATTTGAACTTGTGTGTATGTATGTACAGATTTATTAATGTTCTCGCTAAATATTTACACAACATCATGCAGTGTCTGTATGTAATCCGTGAGAGCGTGGTCTTTGACGTACGTAATACCGTATGATGATACAAAAACAGTTGGGAAGCGAAATCGCACGCAATCAAGCCACATTAAAGGCGCACACGGAACGAATTTAATAATTTTACCGAGGGGATGATGATAAAAGTAATGCTCGCTCGACAGTAATCAAAACGGTAGCGATGTAATGAGTGAGAGCCGTGTGTAGAGGGGGGAGGTGGACGCAAGGCAGCTCTCCGCCTCGCCGCGTCGGTTACAAACACTGCAAAACCGGAAACTTGCATCATTATTTAAGTGAGACTATTATTTTCTCCTCATCTCTTTGTTTTGCTGATGCAGAGAGAGAGAGAGAGAGAGAGAGAGAGAGAGAGAGAGAGAGAGAATATACCTGTTCTATTGTACTCTGGTTAATGTGTAAATATTTTGTGCCGTGTACATGCAAACAGCTTTATTAACTCGAAACGTTATCCGTTTAATAATACGTAATTTACAAGGTTTACATTTTGATTACACGTGACCTGGTCACCACACAATACAACTTCAAAACGAGGTTAAATTAAAAAACGTAACTTATTGCAGGCCGTTCCAATGGGATTTCACTTTCACCCGTACTCACCGCGCAATAATATCGCAATAAAGTGAGCACCGTGAACAGTAGAATTCGGTTACTCTCATTGGCTGATCAGTTTCCAAGACCTTCGCAGTGGTTACGGATTCGAGTCCGAGGGGGAGGGGGAGATAGAGTCTTACTTTGAATCGTGAACTTACGGATTGGGTAAATAGGCTAATCAGAGACTTCTGCAAAGAAAGCCATAATCATGGCTGCGGGGCGGGCTTGCCACACTCCTCTTCTTCTTCAGCACTTCAGCCCAGCCCTGGCTTCCAACACCGATCTTCTCCAAAGTCTCCTGTGCATTGCCATCTTGGTGTGACCCCTCACATCCATTCTGCTGAGATATTCTAGCACATCATCGAACCATCTTACCCTAGGTCGACCTCTCTTTCTACTTTTAAGGACCTGCGCTCTCAGAATTTTCTTTGGCACACGCTGAACATCCATCCGCTGTAGATGATTTATCCCATTGTATTCGTTGAGACTTTATGAATCTTACACAATGTCTTCGTGACTCAATAGCTTATCTATCTCCTGGTTATTTCTGATTCTCCATTCGTCGTCTTCTTACCCGGGCATAAGTAACAACCGGTCTGATAAGTGTCTTGTATATTTTTATTTTTGTGTTACGACTAATTGGTTTGTTTCTCAGTAGTCTGATGTTGGCATAATATGCCGTATTTCCTATTTGTATCCTGTCATGTATGGGTTTGCCACACTCCTTGATCGTATGTCTACTTCGGGTTGCTGTGCATCCGATAATAATAATTTTTAGTATTTTGTGTCGAAGAACAGTCAATAATTAGATTCACCTTGGCGTTTTAAATTACATTTAAGCCGTAATGTGATACGGAATGTAGGCCGTATTAGTGGAATGCGGAATAGTCTTTCGTAAATATTTGCAACAGACATACTGACACAATGTTTTAGATACAAGTAACTAATATTGGGTGTTTTTTTAAAGAATTTCTTTAAAAAGGGGTGCTGGCTACGGATGCTAGTTTATGTTGATAAATACTGACGCGCGCGCGCGCGCGCGCGCGTGTGTGTGTGTGTGTGTGTGTGAGAGAGGATGAAAAATTATTTTGTTAAGAGATGCTTTTAAGAAGCAATTCCTGTGTACTTACTGTATTGAACATTATATACACAATATTGATAGATTGTTAATAGTTTGTTAAAAGATTTTTTTCAACAATAGTACCAGCTGTTGCAGGCTTGTTCCGCATTTTTACAAACGTTTAATGATAGCCTCGTATGTTACACATTACGCCCATACACTTGCTGTTCTCGTTATAATATTCTAAATAAATGTGAACGTAATTACAAGAGGCAAAGCAGATCGACACACAAGGCAAGTTAATTTGAATTCCATCAAATTATACTCCGTTAAACAAATTTAAATTCCATTAAATACTACTTACTATACAGCAATGCAGGCCTATGTATTAAAATACAGTCCTTTATAGAGTATTCTGTTACTTATACCAGAAAACGAACGTAGATTACTGAGCGCTGCTACCAGTTTCCGCGAAACGACGTTGTCCATGTGTTAAGGTGTGTTTTGCTCGGAGCGGCTGTTGCGATCATCGCCAGGTTCTCATAGTTCCGTTTTCCTCCAAGCGTCTGTCGCTAGAGGCGTTAGCGACTCCAGCGTCAGACGCAGACCTGACCGCTCCGGGACCAGTTGGAGACGCAGTCGCGAGCGATTATTGCGTTGTGTAGCACGTGCTGTATTTAAAAAATGAGTACTTAGAGTCTGAAAACTCTAAGAACTTATTTTCGTCCTTGCGTAAATGGTTCATGATCAGGTTTTTTAAAGTATCCTTCCAACAGTTCTGTTACTAAATACGGGATGTATCACTTGTCTTGGTTTTATTAGTTTCAATAATACCGTCGTCTTCCATTTCTTCCACAATTAGCCACTTCAGTATGCATTTTCTTCTCCTACAACTCATCGCAACACTTGACACCAACCAACCTCACCCAACTGACAAAACCCCAGAACTCAACCCAAACTCAGAACTCAACCCAACTGACAAAAAGACGCTAGCGTTCAGTCACTTCGAGGAAAACAGCCCAGGGTAGCGATGATCGCTGAGCGACTATCGCTAAGCGATGATCGCAACAGCCGCTCCGAGCAAAACACACCTTTAACGTCTTATTTAAAGCACAATACTCAAGCGGTAGTTTCTATTCCGTGTTGGTTTTATATTTATTTTTTCCTATAATTTTTCGTGACTGTAGCTAACTGTGAAATGATTTGGGATTCGCCTGTAGATAACACGACCGCCGGGATCTCCTACAGCACTTGTACCGGTTCACTTTTCCACGCACAGTACACCACGACAGAAATTGTCTAAAACGGCCTGAAGGGTTTAGGTCTACAAGTATTGCACGCGGACCGCCACCGCACAATATACATACATACAAATTCAAATTTATGCAGCCCGACGTAATTTAAATTCATTACGTTACGTTACGACAATTTATTTTATTGCCAAACAAGGTTAATTTATTTCTCGTTTGGTGTGCTGCGGGCTGGCGAAACGTTAATACGTATGTGAAGAAGAACGGGCGAGTTATGTGATTGTTGAGTCACATAACATATATACGTACCGTACGGCCTACACGAATATTATAAGACTAGCGGATTTTGTTGGAAAAAAATTCACTTTTCGCTCACTGTATTACCGACTTTTCCATAGAAATCTGGACATATAAGTCGCAGTTATAATAAAACTAGATGTTAAATCAAACGCCATTAGTTTACTACAAAAAAGTTTCAAATCTTGGTCTGTCACAAAAACTATAAAAACGATAAATGTATTTGTAACTGAAGTTACAGTAAACTTTGTAAAATAGTTTCAGAAAGTTACCAATTTACCAACAAAACGTCCTTATACAGTGTTAGAAAGTCAATCTACAATCTTCCAAACATTTCTGATGGTCAGTTTCATCTTTGTACGCTGTTCACTTTGATATACTTTTCTACAATCTGTACATAACAAAAGTGTAATTAGTATATGTTATGACGATAAAAAATAAAAGCATATAGAGATTGATTCCAAGTCCGCACTCCTTAATAACTAATTTAACATAAGCTATTATGACAGTTAAATAAATTTATGTGTTGCACAACGTCTCAGTGATTTTGTCTTATTAGGCGGTATGGATTCAGGATCCGGTCCGAGGAGCTCGTGCACAAACATGTTTGGGTGTCCCCGTACAGCATGAAGTGGATTTGCAGAGCTAGGGATTACTGCTTAGCTAGTAAAACTATTCTTTCGGTTAGTGGGATTTTAGAACTTTTGGTTGTTTGCGTTAAGTCTGTTTATTTTCAGTATAGCCTAAAGTTTGAATGCGTGCCATCTTTGCAGGTCCGTGTGAATGGCATAGTGTGAATGTTCAGGGAAATAACACTTCTCGATCAAGGATGTGTGGGAGGCGTAACATAAAGTTTATGACACGAAACAAACACAAATTATTAGTAAAGAAAAGAAATGGTTCGAAAGAAGATTTAAGGAAGCTGCTTTTATTATTATAAATAATAATATAGCACTAGTCAGGTTAGCAGCGAAATTGCGAACATATGGCTTCGTTCCATTCGTAAAGCACTTTAGTTGTTGAGCGGCCTTAGCGGTTTGTGAATAGGCGATGTTTGCCACCTACTTTAACTTTTGCTACAAAAGGGTTGGGCCTGTTGCGTTTCTGTCGCAGTGTTTTATTGACCTTGTTGGCGTGCAAGTGTTCGTGCGCATAGGGCTTGTGTTTTGTGAGTGTTGTGTGTTTTTTCGTAGTAAGTATTCATTTGTGTTTTTTCTATTTTGACTGTATATTATGTGAAGTTTTGTTATTATTATTTTGTTGACTGTGTCATCGGTTGATAGAGTAGGCCTATTATTTATTTCTTTACATGTATCAGTTTATAATAACCCTGAGGTCATATTATATGACATCCTGAAGACGTCTGACGATTGTTTGGGCGGCCGAAACGTTGCATTTACAGTTTTCTGTGATTGCAAATGTCCGTCAGTTAAATTCAAATTCAAAAGTAAACACACGTTTTATGAACGTGAGTAATCATTCTATCCGGCTCTTACTTGAACATCACGTGGTAAAATTACGATCGTAAACTATATTTACGTGGCCATTTAAGTTTAAATTATGTTGTGAAATTTAGTTCATAAAAAAATTTGTATATAGCCTATTATTACAATAAAAATGGATTTAAAAAGAATTGTCTATAATTCAGTCCACAATGTCACTGCTTGGGCTACATATTTCGCTGTTTGTTCTCTGTACCTCGGAATATATCCGAGGATAGTAATCATTCTATCCGGGTCTTACTTGAACATCACGTGGTAAAATTACGATCGTAAACTATATTTACATATTTCGCTGTTTGTTCTCTGTACCTCGGAATATATCCTCCAACTACATTAATAGGCCTCCATAATACATGTCCCTCTCGTACATTTTTTCGTACCACGACGCGACGTGGAAGAAAGACAATCAGGTAATCTTCACTCTATCGACATATGAAACCATTTAGGTCATCTCAAACATGTTGATTGCCAACAAAACTTGGGGAGGAAGAGTCGTCTTGTTAAGATTAAGATACCTGTTAACATTCAAACATTTGTAACAGAAGGACGTACGCTTTCTATAATGAAATTACGTGGACAGATGACCTGACAAATCAAGAATGACGTAACCTTTGCTGTAGTAATTATCATAGTTCTCCTGAGTTCTTGAATAATTTCTGTCTATAACAACTGCATTTGGTCCACCCCGCTTTTTTTAGGACGTCCAATACTTCTTTTACCCAACGAATTCTAATGTTTAAATATCGGTATGGAGAACCATACATGACTTTCATGTTCTAAAATTTATATTTAAAATCATTTTCGAAATGAAATATTTTCATAGAAACTACTTTCTTCACACTTAACTACAGTACTGTGGTCACTAACGTATACCACCTCAAGTTAGCGCACTCGATTATCACTGATGATGGCAGTCGATGGCACTGCCGAAACGTCTGGTTTTGTAGAAAACATTGTGCCACGGCCAAACAGCCCGGGAAGGAATTTTAACAACAAATTACTTCTTTGTTCCCGATAACGTAGTACAAATATAAAAAATATCATCCCCTTTCCCTTCAACTATAATTTTCATTTATTGAAAATTACCCCCTCCCCTTCAACTATACTTTTCATTTATATATATTTCATCTACCTTTCTACAGTGGATTATTATGACCCTCTTTCGGGATACTTTATTTATCAAAATTAAGAACTTTACTCTTGTTAAAACATAAAACGGTGCAGGTAAACTAGCCTTTCTCCTTAACCGATCTTCACCAAAATCAATAAGTCTTGAGTCCTCTACAACTCAGGTACATATGCAAAAAATATTTGATTCTGTTTGAATTTGCGACACTTATCGTTCCCCATAGAAAAAATTCTACACACAGACACTTTTCGGAAAATGACTTTTCTTCATGTTTTGATGGTAGTACTATCAGAATCAGCCCTTATCTCGAACACGATTTTTTCCGTCATCACCATACTTCCATTTCCTTATGGAATATGGAAGTAAAAATGAATGTTACTAGTTTCATTGTCTGCAATGGGTTACAATTATTTCTGTTTTCCTTTACGTTAAAATTTAAATCAGATGTTTTCAATTATATGCGGGTGTTGTAATAGACAGTATGTATAGTTGTATTCATAAACGAAGTAACGATGGTGATTGTGTGTGTGTGTGTGTGCGTGCGTGCGTGCGTGCGCGTGTTTCGCTTTCCTCCCGATACTTAGATAGCAAGCGGTGGTTCGAAACAATAAGAAACGAGAAAGACCTGTGTTGTAGAAACAATATATGCATCATAATGTTACTTCGTTTAATATCAGTTAGCGAGACGGACTGGCAAAAGGTGAGCAGTAGCAGCAATCTCCTGGCCAATTAGTTGTCCCTCAGAGACTGTTAATTATTCAACAAAACAGAAACAGTAGCAGCAGCAGCCGACTCCACCGTCATGTTTACCGGGACTCCTTCTTAATAGAGCTACATCATTATCACTAAGTCTTCACTTCTTCCTGCCGTTCGCCGTTTACAGCCCTTACTCTCTATCCCTTTCTCACTCCCTCCTCTCGTTCAGTAATATAGTACAAGTTTTAATTGCTTTTCTCGCTCGAAAATGCACTAAAAAAAATTTCCCCTCGGATGGCGAATGATTTTTTTTTTAATTTCGTACAATGCTCATAATCAGCGTCTTCGTTTACGGATTAGGCGTGTATTCTCAGTTTGTCGGTCTAGACATTTTATAGTTGTAGACTTTTCGTCTCTAGAAAAAACAGTTGTTAATGAAATGCTTGAATATAACGACCATGGTAGGTTGTTCTGATCTGGAGTTAGTACCTGGAAGAGAGAAGGAAGACTGATGGAGTCCCAGAGATACACGTTCGTATTGACGGTGTAGGGTATTCAGAAGTGGTGGGGAACAGATTTCATTGGAGGAGGGTTCCCGGTAAAGACTTTGTCGTTAATTGTGTGTGTGTGTGTGTGTTTGTAGTATATTTAATATTTATAATAACTTTACCTCAAGATGTTTTTCCCTTATTTGGAACTTGTTTCGGGAAACTTATTCTTCCTTAGCCTTGTGTGTGTGTTGTGTATTGTATTTTATGTACGTGTCCTTACAAAAGTCCATACGGTAGTTTCCTCGTAGGTGGAGGACCTATCCGGTCCATAAAGAGGTTACTCTTTGTGGGTGGTCTTTAAGAATAGCTTTAAAAAAAAAGCGAAAAAGTCAAGGTTCACGGTTTCTTTAGCTCCTCACTTAAACTGGCCTGGCCGGAATAGCGAGTGACAAATTTATGCGGCGAGTAAGATCCGAATTATTATTCATATTAGCAACCTTGTTATATAAACAGCCGCAGCGTATCATCGAACATTTTTTACATCTGGTTAAATCTAGTGTAGCTTATAAATGAAGAAAGTCATTAAACTGACTTTTATATTGCAATCCTGACATTGTATTTTCTATATCCCCTTTTGATTGCGAACAC
Source organism: Magicicada septendecula (assembly GCA_034769895.1). Classification (NCBI taxonomy): domain Eukaryota; kingdom Metazoa; phylum Arthropoda; class Insecta; order Hemiptera; family Cicadidae; genus Magicicada; species Magicicada septendecula. Next base: position 81,386,446 of record CM068370.1, read on the forward strand.
ACGTTTTATTTGATTAAAAACCAGGTTATCTGTGTTATAAGATACTTTTACATTTGCATCTTTAAATAGTTTACTTGGTTTTCGTAATAAGTAAAGGTCGTATATTTTTGACTATCATTAATTAATTAAAAACATACAAAAAGGTTACAAAATGAATAGGCTACGTACTTTGGTAAAATCTCAATATTCACAAACACAGTAATAATAATTTGCTAATTAATGGAAAAAAATCAAATAAAACAAAGCAAGATGATTTATTTAAAATTATAAATTTATTAGCATAAAAGATATAAAGATTGAATATTTTTTAAGTATAACCGTCAAAACAGCGGACTACGTAAATAAACATTACAACAATCGAAAACATAAATCGAATAAAGTCGATTACTCGTTAATTTACGTATAAACCTCTGATGACACAGATGTATTCTGTGAAACTTGCGTCAGGTAGAAACACAACCATAATAATTAAACAACGTATACTTGCAGATTTATTATTTGGATATATATTTGACCTTTGGCATTTTAAATTAGTATTATTGTGTGTGATTGTGGTGTATATATTAGTGTTTTGTGTATTTTCGATGTTGAGTGCTTTTCGATGATGACACAATTTTCAAAGCACTCAACACCGAAAATACACAAAATACTAATATGTACACCACAATCGCACACAGTAATACCAATTTACAATGCCAAAGGCCAACAGGATACCACAAAAACAACCAACCAACACACAAGACTCAAAACTAATAATGTTTCCTCTGAAATCGTTATGTATTCGACTTGCATCCGTGAAAAGTGTATAACAACGAATGGACTTGAGAGAGAAAGAGAGTGTAGAGTGTGTGTTTGTGTTTTGCGAAGGAGTGGGACGCAGTGTGAGTGAGGTATGAGAGACGCATAAGTCGTAATCCTCTTCTTGGCAACTCTCTCCGGAGATGTTTTTGGGGGTTGTGGATGAGATCCGATCACAAGATGAGACGGTAGTGGAAGGAGGGAGGAGGGAATTTATTGGGAGGAAGGGGGAAAGGTGTAGTGTTTCACTAATCACGAGGAAATCCCAGCGAGAGTTAGCAAAATAGGGTTGGTGGGGTGGGGGGGTTGAGAAACTTCTTATGATGTTGGGAACTCATCGAGCATAGAGTTGCGTGTGTGCACCGTGCACCCCCCCTCCCAATAAGTATGTTCCGATTGTTTGTCTCTGCTGTACAATCTGTTTAACTTATGCTATTAACAGAGACAGTGTAAATCAAAATTTCTCTACAATTAAATATTTTCTCCTTCATAAAATACGCTAAAATGTACGATATTATATTTGCAGTATTTACTCTCGTAGATTTTCTACGAGAGCCCGTCCGTATTTCAGACGGTTCAAACTTACTCAAACTTCAAAAATTACACGAGATACTTTTTCTGTATTATAGTATCTGCTGCGACATGGAGGTTTTCTTTTCGCTTTATCATCAGTCTCGTAAAACCTGAAAAGTCAAGTTTGCCTTACTTAGCTTTACGATTCTCAAAAACACACAGTTGAAGTCTTGCTTTGAACATATTTGAATTGCGTATTGTATACAATTCAACCACAAATAGAGGGCAGAATATTGTTTCTTTCTGTGAGTTCTATAGTTTTAATGCCGTCTCGACCGTCAGCGAACTGTACTGTTGTAATGGCCTCGGCTAATTCCGGCCCATTACCCGAACAACTACGAAAATACGTTGCGCTTTTTTTTTGCATTGGCCACCTAAGGACCACATGCCAAATGCAATTCTTTATTCTTTGTTCTTTTCTTTTTCTCCAATATTCTTTCATCTTTTCACTGTGTCTCTTCTTCCTGTCTTCAGTCCACTTTGAACCTGCGTTTCTCTCTCTCCTACCCTGGACTCCTTCCATTTTTAACACTTTTCCCCGAAAAACTTTTCTTTCAATTGCTTTTTCTGCGTGTATTTTTTTTCTAAACCCTTTTGGACTTCTTTAATCCAACTTGATGTTGACTTCTTCCCCCACAGATATTTGAAGATTTGCGTTGTTAACCTATTGTCGTCTACTCTATATAAATGTCCAAAAAATAATAGTCTTCTTTCTCTCATTGTTTCTGTTATATTTTCTATACTCTGATATATTTCATCATTACTTGTTAATTTCCAACCTTCTGAAGGTTTTCGTGGGCCTAATATTTTCCTAATAATTCGTATTTCCAATATTTCTAGATTATCTAAATTATAATTCAGTGCTAGACATTCACTTTTATATAGGGATTCTGGCTTCACTACTATACTGTAATTCCTTATTTTTCGCATTTTTAGATATGCACTTTTTATTGTAAATATCTTTAGTTATACCATATGCCCTTTCCATCTTATGAATCCTTTCTTCTGTAGCAGATTTTTCTTGAATTATTTCTCCTAGATACTTAAATTTTCGAACTCTCTCTATTCGACCAATATCTGTTACCAGGAATTTTGGCGCATTTTTAATGTGTGTGAGAAATTTGTTTTTTCTTCAGAAATTCTTAACCCTGTTCTACTGGCTATGTCCTCTAAAAAATTAACTTGTGTTACTGCACGGACTGTCAGATGTTCAGAAAGTATAGCAAAATCATATGCAAATGCCAAACAGTTTATTTCAATACGTTGCGCTTTTTATTTTTACGAAAATTATTTTACAAAAATCTTTGTTTTTATGTAATAGACAGAAGTCGTTTTTTAATTAAAAATCAACACACCGACTCATGATAATTTGTAACGAAACTATAGATGATAATAATTTACTTCAAGACAAAAACCATTAGTGAGGTACAGTTAATATGACTCTATAAAACAGTTTCAAGCTTGTCTGTTTTTTATACTCTTGTAACAAAATTGTAACACCTCCGTCATACTAGAAACACTCGATGGTGTGAGAAACTTTGTTCTACTGTTTCTTGCTGATTCCACCAGTTCGGAAGTACAGGTTTTTGTTAATTTTGTTTGAAACGTAACTTCACTTATAGCCTAAGGCTGGCTGCCTACGTGTATCCTTTAAACGCCTTTTTGACATTAACCACTTAATACGTAACGTGTTGATTCGGCAATGTTAACGCCACGTTCTTGCTTGTGTGATCGAAGCCATGGTTTCTTTTTTATGAAGGTGTCTCGTATACTTCCACGCTCAACGTACATATACGTTTCCCTAGAAAACTAGCGATAATTTGATACGAATCCTTATTAAAATATTACATCCATTGTTATTAACGGAATATTAAATCTAACCGCTGTTTCGCCCAGTCGCTCTTGTTTTAACATGTTAATGTTTTTAGGCTGGAGGTCATTCCACAAAATGCGTGAAGCGTCATCGAAAAATGTAACGCTTCCACACTTTCGATTCCCCACAGTCTAGAAATCTTTTGTTTACAAAACATTATCATGCTTCGATGTTTCGGTTTCGTCGAAATTCTTTATGCGCACGCGCGTGTGTGTGTAGGGGGGGGGAGAGAGAGAGAGAGAGAGATTTTCCTTCACGCTGTATGACAATATACTAGAGTGCCCAGAGATTGAAGAAGAATGTAGAATAGAGAATGTAAATGATTGAGAGAGTATAAATTACATTTTTGAGAATGCAAATGACATGAATAGAGAATAAATGTAGGAGAGAATTGATTATACACTTTACAGGGGAAATAAGCTTATAAATGTATTCCTATTTGTATCTGTGTAAACATAGGAAACGTTGTAAATTATAATTGTAAGCAATATCTCTGCTGGACCGTGCAACGAAATGTGCTTGTAAGCGATAGCTCTGATGCTGTGCTGGACCGTGCAACGAAATGTGCTTGTAAGCAATATCTCTGATGCTGTGCTGGACCGTGCAACGAAATGTGCTTGTAAGCAATATCTCTGATGCTGTGCTGGACCGTGCAACGAAATGTGCTTGTAAGCAATATCTCTTATGCTGTGCTGGACCGTGCAACGAAATGTGCTTGTAAGCAATATCTCTTATGCTGTGCTGGACCGTGCAACGAAATGTGCTTGTAAGCAGTATCTCTGATGCTGTGCTGGACCGTGCAACGAAATGTGCTTGTAAGCAGTATCTCTAATTCCTAATGCTGTGCTGGACCGTGCAACGAAATGTGCTTGTAAGCAATATCTCTTATGCTGTGCTGGACCGTGCAACGAAATGTGCTTGTAAGCAGTATCTCTAATGCCTAATGCTGTGCTGGACCGTGCAACGAAATGTGCTTGTAACCAATATCTCTTATGCTGTGCTGGACCGTGCAACGAAATGTGCTTGTAAGCAATACTGTATCTCTTATGCTGTGCTGGACCGTGCAACGAAATGTGCTTGTAACCAATATCTCTTATGCTGTGCTGGACCGTGCAACGAAATGTGCTTGTAAGCAATATCTCTTATGCTGTGCTGGACCTTGCAACGAAATGTGCTTGTAAGCGAAACCTAAAACAAATAGCTGCATTTGGATATTTATATTAAATAAAATAAAAAACATGTAATACATGTTGCAATACGTAATATAAATATATGTACGTGTTTTTACATGTATGTGTGGATTAAAAACAGTTTTGAGGTTACTTCTTCAATTTACTTCTGTCAATTTACAGGTACATCACAGATCAGTGTATACAAAAATATGCCTATTTATAATATTGGTAAATTGTTGTGTACGCGTAAATCAGTGGGCTTGTTTTTATTTTTTAAATTAAATTAAGTTTTAACATAACAGCTGCGAATAGTCCTGAAGATACCCACATATTTCGATCTACTACATCGGACTGCCTCCAAAAGTAAAAATTTAACGTAAAGTTTCGTCTTCTCCTAATCTTAAATCTGAACTGACAGATAAGTCATATTTGGTGGGTGATGTCGATTTAAATCTAATGTGATGTATCTTTAAATGCAGAAAAAAAACAATTTTTTCTAAATTATAAACATTGGGTTTAAGATCCAAAATAAAACTGTTGGAACTAGTTTCGAATTTGAGCGAATTAGATGATGTTACCGCTTTGACTGGAGATGTCCTGTTTTACATAGAATTGGAAGTCTGATGTAAATATTCAGAATTAAGTCAGAATATGTTCCAAAATTATTTGAACGGTGGAAATTGTACAGATTTACCTCAGCAGACTTGGCCTTACAGATGAGAAATAATTCATAAGTTTAATAATTAGTTAATCTTAAAACACTCGTTTAATAAAAAGGTTTTTATTATTTCCGATCTGACGATGAGCTGTGAAGCTTGAAAGGGCTAATCGGAAAAATTGTTTTTTAGTGGTGTGCAACAGTGTTAATTCTGTTTGTAATGAAAAGTTTTGAGACGTATATCCACTGTGTTCCTTGCATTTTAAGGAATTTTTGTGCCCTAATTCTTATTTAAATTATACTTTTTGTTAAACATAAGTTTGTAAGTTTACCAAACGGCGGACAGTGCTGTACCAGTCATCGTACTGGTTAATTCGAGTGAAATATATTACACGAACAGAGGTAATAATAATTACAAAACTGCTATTTTGATTTATCGTAAAGAAGTCATTGTCTAAGATGTAAGATTTTTTATTCTCTATGAAACGCCTTAATCTTTCCATGTTGGTTGTTGCTTTTTTGACTACGAATAGTTTCGTATAGTCGCCTCCAAATGGAACACCACACTAATTCATATGTAAACGAACATACCTTGTTGCCTGACACAGGATCGTACACCATGAATTGCGTCTCCTCAGTTCCTTTAACTCTGCTTCTAATAATATTTTCACTTACTATTGAGCAATTATTATTTAAACCCTATTTTATTAGCAAAATGAACAGCATCATGTGTACCTTTCGTTGACGTCAGCATTAGATGTCTGGGTTGACCGAGTAAGATACAGTAGACTGTAGGTGAATGCATTTTATATTTATAGGCAAGAGAATCTCGTTAAGATATAACGCGACATTAAAAAAAAAATTACTACCTAGTTTTTCTGCCCACTTTATTTAAACGCCCTAATTAAAGGATTTTCATTTAAATAATAGTCTCTCCCTACTCAGCTCAATATTACTCCTTCATTTTTGTAACTAGGTAATTGTGCATCATTTCCTCTCTCCAATACGTGTTTAAAATTTGCGGTAGTTGTTTGTCTAATAACCGAAAAGTTAATAAAGATTGTTAATACGAGAAGTACATATGATTGTCGTACATATGAAGTACAAGTGTCAGCTATTACCGCATGGTGCGCTGTATTGTTTACACGTTAAACAATAACAACAGCCAATTATAAAGAACTTGGCGTCCAGTGCACATGTGGAACAGCATGTTGTAATGAAATTTCTCGTGGATGAAGGCGTAAAACCCGGTGATATTTATTCGCGACTCCTTGCACAGTACGGTGATGTGACTCTTAGTCGCAGTAAAACATTTGAGGTGTGCAAATGTTTTAAAGAAGGCCGTACATCAGCGAGTGACGATCCCGGTCGAGGTGGTTCGGAGCCTACTGTAGTCATTCCCATGAACATTCAGTGAGTGAAAGAACTGATCCTTGATAATCGACGGATAACTTATCAGTAAATTGCAAAAGAAATAAATGTGTCTGCGAGAACTGTAAACAAAATCATTCACTAACATCTGAAGTTCAGTATCAGTAAGGTTAGTGTACGTTGGGTACCAAGACAGCTTTCTGCTTTTGACCGGCAAAGAAGATTGCAAATCTGCAAGGAGTTAAAGTAACGGTTTGACAAAGAAGGCCAGATTTTTCTCGCTCGAATTGTTACCTGCGATGAAACGTGGGTCCATCATTTCACCCCGGAATCAAAACGTGCATCAAAGCATGTGGACTCACCGCCTCCCAAAAAATTTCGAACAATTGCTTCTGCAGGCAAAGTTATGGCCTCAATTTTTTGGGATAAAAATTACATCATTCACATTGATTTTCTGCCCCGTGGAGTCAATATTAACAGTGAGTACTACTGCAAAGTTCTTCAAGTTGTGCACAATGCTCTCAAGAAAAACGCCCTGGTGCGATCACTAAAGGCGTTCTGTTTCTGCAGGACAATGCACGCCCGCGTACCGCCCATCGCACGACATGCACGCTACAAGATCTTGGCTGGGAGTTATTCCCACCCCCTCTTACAATGAACAGCATCATGTGTACCTTTCGTTGACGTCAGCATTAGATGTCTGGGTTGACCGAGTAAGATACAGTAGACTGTAGGTGAATGCATTTTATATTTATAGGCAAGAGAATCTCGTTAAGGTATAACGCGACATTAAAAAAAAAATTACTACCAAGTTTTTCTGCCCACTTTATTTAAACGCCCTAATTAAAGGATTTTCATTTAAATAATAGTCTCCCCCTACTCAGCTCAATATTGCTCCTTCATTTTTGTAACTAGGCAATTGTGCATCATTTCCTGTCTCCAATACGTGTTTAAAATTTGCGGTAGTTTGTCTAATAACCGAAAAGTTAATAAAGATTGTTAATACGAGAAGTACATATGATTGTCGTACATATGAAGTACAAGTGTCAGCTATTACCGCATGGTGCGCTGTATTGTTTACACGTTAAACAATAACAACAGCCAATCATAAAGAACTTGGCGTCCAGTGCACATGTGGAACAGCATGTTGTAATGAAATTTCTCGTGGATGAAGGCGTAAAACCCGGTGATATTTATTCGCGACTCCTTGCACAGTACGGTGATGAGACTCTTAGTCGCAGTAAAACATTTGAGGTGTGCAAATGTTTTAAAGAAGGCCGTACATCAGCGAGTGACGATCCCGGTCGAGGTGGTTCGGAGCCTACTGTAGTCATTCCCATGAACATTCAGTGAGTGAAAGAACTGATCCTTGATAATCGACGGATAACTTATCAGTAAATTGCAAAAGAAATAAATGTGTCTGCGAGAACTGTAAACAAAATCATTCACTAACATCTGAAGTTCAGTATCAGTAAGGTTAGTGTACGTTGGGTACCAAGACAGCTTTCTGCTTTTGACCGGCAAAGAAGATTGCAAATCTGCAAGGAGTTAAAGTAACGGTTTGACAAAGAAGGCCAGATTTTTCTCGCTCGAATTGTTACCTGCGATGAAACGTGGGTCCATCATTTCACCCCGGAATCAAAACGTGCATCAAAGCATGTGGACTCACCGCCTCCCAAAAAATTTCGAACAATTGCTTCTGCAGGCAAAGTTATGGCCTCAATTTTTTGGGATAAAAATTACATCATTCACATTGATTTTCTGCCCCGTGGAGTCAATATTAACAGTGAGTACTACTGCAAAGTTCTTCAAGTTGTGCACAATGCTCTCAAGAAAAACGCCCTGGTGCGATCACTAAAGGCGTTCTGTTTCTGCAGGACAATGCACGCCCGCGTACCGCCCACCGCACGACATGCACGCTACAATATCTTGGCTGGGAGTTATTGCCACCCCCTCCCCTTACAGTCCGGACCTCGCTCCCAGCGATTTTCACCTGTTCGGGCCCTTGAAGTTGTTCCTGGGAGGCCAGCATTCCAACAGCGACGATGAGGTGAAGCAATCAGTCCTATCTTGGTTTCGACGTAACGACAAATCTTTCTTCACTGCGGGTATCCAGGCACTAGTGAAACGCTGGGATAAATTTAGCAGGGGATTACATCGAGAAATAAAAGTATTTTTTACTATCATAAATGTGTTCTATATTTATTAAAAATTAATAGTCCCGGATTGACGTGAACGTTCCTCGTATATTTGCGCACTGGTAAATGGACTGAAATACAATGAAAGGTCTTTTAGCATTCTGTGTAGACAGTTATATGGGGACACTCGTTTACAATCAACTCTCAAGAAATATTTTCCGCCGACCTTTATTACCTTACACACTTCACTTTGTTTTGGAAAAGTCGTTTTTCCCATATCCATTACGTTTAGTCAATTTAGAACTCTATCTCAAATACAGAGGACTTGTGATTGTGACCCCCTACATTTTCCTTTATAATACAATCCTCTTGCTTGCAGTCCTTAATCTCAGAAAGGAAATTTCGCTCAGAATGTTAATTTCAGATGCAATTGACATCTTGTCTTCCTCCATGTCCCTGATCTCCCTGGTATCTGATCCGTTTAAAAGTTTTGAAATTGCATGATTATAAAACATTAACTTATGATCTTCAGTGTCTTCCTTCGCAATGTTTTCTGATGAAACTGCAGACTGGTTAAGGCTTAGGACCTTCTCCAGAAAATTAAGGATGAAGCATGTTAAACCTTCATGACGATTATGTTTTTGAAGTCTTCTTCCGGTATGGACCGCGTCAAAAATGCCTTGTATGACAGCGTTTCACTCATATTATAAGTGAGCGACTCACTTAGACCTGAGAATACTCATTGTAATATAAGTGAAACGTTGTCGTACAAGACACATTTGACGCGGTCCATACCGGAAGAAGACTTCAAAAACATAATGGACAACGGCCGCAGAAGCATACGTGAGAATATAGTCTTGACGATGACGATCTTGACGATACACGACGATCTTGGGTTGACTAGACAGATTACTCCGATTGTATATTGTTTCTTTTACTGTGGAGTTCAACTCCAGCCTCCATTTGGCAAACCGAACGGTAGTTCACCAGAAATATTCTGACAGATTTTAAGACAGTTAGCGCTCAGTTACAGTACCGCACCAGTGTTGTTTCATAGGAGGCAGAGCAGAATGTGAGACTAATTGTCTTACAAATGTATTACAGGAATGGATGACTTAATGAATACCGCTGCTTCAGATTAGACCGACCCTGCTGCACTTGTACTACATAGGAATAATTAAGTAGAAACAGAGGCACAGAGAGAGAGAGAGAGAGAGGGGGGGCAGATACGGTGTGTGTGAGAGAGGGAAGGAGAGTGAGCGAGGGGGGGCGGAGGCAGAGAGAGACAGAGGCTGTAGCCAAGAGCAGTGTTCGCCGTCGTCTTCTTTATAATGAAGCTGCTTTACTTTGATGTAAAGATAAATAAAAAATTGATTAAAGTCGTATGGAGGTAGGAGATGACACGGGCCAACAGACTCGTAACAAAAGAGCCTGATCCCGCTACAGGTCATTAGTTACACGGGATTGTATTAGTTTTGTACACGTGCCTTAGTTAGCCTATATAAAACATGCACCAGAATATTATCTTATTTTTTACAGTGTTGTTTTAAATGTTAATATAATTTTCTGTTGTTAACAGGCTGTTAAGTCTAGCTAATTCCTTAAAGGCGTCTTTTTTTTTGTCGCCTCGCACTTTGCACGAGACAATATTATGTTGAAGCTATAAATTACTATTTATCGTTGTTCATTTGATTATTAAAAATAAATATTATCCTTTCTGGTTGGAATGACGAGTCACGTTCCTCTTTTTAAATGCTAAATACAGTATCACACTGTTTTCAGAAAACGATGTGCGAACCCGTCTCTCTAATCACCAAATTGGGGGAACTAATCCTCCAGAAAATCGTGTACATGTGTGTGTACAGGAAGACTGATGATAAATATCCAAATAGATAACGAAAATATCGTAACCGGCGCAGACTTCAGTACCTTGGATAATTGTAAATAACGGAGATTTATGTGTTAAATGTGTAGCAACTCTAATAACAATAGAAAAAACAAAGAAATCATCGCATGGTGTGCAATTGAATAAATATGATTGCCAGAAATGAAATAAACACGGCGTTATAGGAAGTTGCAATAAGAATTAAAGACAAAGTGGAATGTTAAACGTGGACTACGTGTGAAAATGACGCAGAAAGTCTTCTTCTTCTTGTTGTCCGCCTCCTCCTGCTTCCCCTCCCGTCCCCCCTCCATCACCTCCTCCTCCACCTCTTCCGGTGTTCACTGTTTCCTTTTACTGTGTCATTCAGAGATGCTCCATTTAATTCTTTCCTTATATCAATGTTCTTCTTTCTGTCTAAAGGTGTACAGTATAAGTTACCCCTTGAGAATGTCGTTTCTGTGGCTGTATCTTCTTCCTCGTCTTGTCTTGAAACCGGCCGTATCTCACTAACATACACTTTGCAGAACTTCATACGAGCCTACATTTGTGTTTTATTCCCAAGCGTTCTGTGTATTGTTTCACAAGTATTCTTAAAATTTGGTTAACCTTATCGTTCTTGTCTTTGTCGTTGTGGTGAGAGATGTGATGTTCCAGATAAGTAAAACTGTTGTCTTCACGCCTACATAAGTAATGAGCAATTGTGAAGTTGGAATACGGGAATGTGATGGATAGGAATAGCGTATTATTACGTAATACGGAAAAAGCGTTACGCCATTACGGAACGTTCTGATACCTTGGAGAACGTTGTTCTACGCTATTCCCGCAGCTGTAATACGTACGTGATACTTGACGTGCGAGGCAGCATTACGTAATGCGGAACGTCTCATGTGTTAGATGGTGTCTATCTAGAAGCTTCTCAATTAGCCCAACAGTGCGTGTTTCTGCGAAGGTCGCGCTGAAGTATCCCCTAGAATTTTCGATGGCTTGTTAAGGACGCATATTACGGAACCCTGCAGACTATAAATAGCCTATACCTGCTGCTTAGTTTTCAGTTATTGTCGGGCGATTACACAGTGCGTTTGAGTTGCGATTTATTTCAGTGCGGTTCCAAGTATTATGGCGAAGTGTTATGTGTTTTATAATTGTGCGGGACAATTGTAATATAATTGTGTTTTATATTAGTTGACATTTTTATTGCGTGTGAACTGTTTTTATTTGATTTGTTGTAAGAGACTGTCTTGTTGAAACAGTCGCAACAGTACATTGTCTTAGAGGCCATGCAAAATAGAGACTTGTAATGATGTAAAATGGTGAAGGTATGCATAAGAGAATTTTGCTAATGGCATTGCTTTGTACGTACAAGAACTGTGTAAAATATCTGGACAAGATTTGCTCTTGAGAGACGTTGCCTCACAATGACTGTACTCAACTGTGGACAGACAAGTTTCTTAGGATAATGTGTATAATCTTAAACTGATATGCAATACTAACTAGTATTCACTGTATACATAGTAATAATAATAATATCACTAATAAGACAACTACATAGTAACACATTACGGAAGCAGACGTCTATAACTGTATAATTTATTTTAAACAATCATTCAGTCATCGTAACCTTTTGCAGTGGTAAAAAATATGAGTTTTAACCGACTGTGGGAATGGAAAATACCAATTACAGCGTTAACATAGTCTTATTATTGTTAGATGAGGATGTTTTTGAAATGGAGTTTTTTATGAACAGAAAAAAAAGAACCACATTAAAGCGAAGTCTGCAGTTAAGACAGCGTATGAAAGATACTTGAAAAGTACTCCAGGGGAGAGACGCAGAGGAAGAAATAAAAACTGTTTTACAACCCTGCGGCCATTCCGCACGTAACCGTTCCGCGTTTTATGGCATAAGTTTGGCAGGAAGATCGCTTCGTCACTTGCCACTTCACTTTTACGCTCTGCTCTGTTTTGTGCACACATTTTAATATTAGAAGTCTCGAAGAGATAAATTGATTAAAAACCAGGCTAGGTTTACGTTCAACACACGTTTTATTTTGATTGTCCTCAGTGGCTAGACGAAGACTGCCATCGCCTCGCCAAAGAATCTGCGAAACGTTTCGCGTTAGTCATAGTCTAGCATGTGTTGAACCTCCAAATAGGAGTTGTTGGCCTTAACAACTAAAACGAACGAGATTACAGCAAAGTTATTCACAAAACAGTTGCGAAGATGATTACTCGATCGTCAGGTAATGTAATCACACACACACGCTTCAAGGTCAAATGCAAACTGCGACAGGCGGCACTAAGTCGCACCTCTTTACACACACACAGACACACACACACAACCTCACCCCCCACCAACTAACGCCCAACAGACAGGAACACACGCTAACCTACCCCAACGCCTAACCTACCCAGAGGTGCCCATTCCTCTCCCCAAAGGCTATGGTGAAATTCCTCCAAAATATTTCGAAATTCCCCCAAAATTTGATTACGTGGGATAGGGGGAATCACAATACGAGGGTATGGAATAACCCCTCAGTTAACGTTGGACCTAGGGGCTTTATCCAAAAAAGTTTTGAAAATCTAAAGCCATTTAACCAATTATTGGAATCAAGAAACTAATCTTATTCTTTTTATCAATACCAAAAGGTTTTCTAGTATGCGTAATCGATAACTAAATTATGAGAAATGTAAAAGCCTTGTCAAACCTGGCCTAACATAATTAGTAGTAGTAATAGCTAGCAAGTTTTTTCGAAATTTTGGGGCGAGCAGGTAGTTTTGGGTAACCCGTGGCTTGTCATTAACAAAGTAACGTATTGTTACGACATCACAGAACAATCTACGTGTTTATCGAATGCTCCAGAGGGTTCCGGAATGTAATGCGTGTGGCGTACGTGATTCTCGGCGCATTAGATAGACTGTGCATAAGCCGCGCGGACAGTGTTAAGGCCGCAATTAATTACGTCGTAGTTAGAGATAACGGGCAGTTTGGAATGTTCTGGTCTGTGAACGGGGGTGTAAATACAAGTTGGCAACGACCTGAGTTTCAGTTATAGTTGCGATATATTACGTGCGGTTCGAGTTTATTGTCGGGCGATTACAAGTGATTACTGTGTGCGTTCAAGTGTTTATTAGTGAAGTGTTGTGTTTTATAATCGGGCGGTATAATTGTAATACAATTGTGTTTTATATTAGTTGACATTTTATTGCGTGTGAACAATTTTTATTTGATTTGTTGTAAGAGACAGTGTTGTTAATTACGAACTGTTTAACTGTGAAAATTAAAGCTGGTGATTAGTGACTTAATTGGTGTCTTGTATTTTGTTTTCCACTGTACCTACGACGATCGAGTACACCGTCGTAACAGTATATATTAATTTTATTTTTGCGTATGACAGAGAATGCTACCGAAATTATCAAACTTTTCGCATATTTCAAATATCTGGGCTCAGAATATGGGACTAGAATTGAAAAGGCGATCGTTTCAGAGTTTGGCAACAAGCTGACTTTGTACGAAGCAGAAATGGGGCTTCGTACGTCTAGCGCCGTAGGGCTGTTCTACTTCATATGATGTTTCCACTGTAAAGGAAAACGACATGTATGAGGAAGCATGAAGATGCATTGAAAAATCGTGGCCTTTCGAGAAGGTCGTAGACGGGAGAGTGTGCAATTGGGCATGAGCATGTTCAAGGTTAGCCGGAAAACAGGTTCCAGTAGAGAATTTTGGATTTACAACAATACAATAAAATAAGAAGAGGAAATTGTATCAAAAAGTGATAACAGGTGGACAGCCACAAGTTGACAATAGAAAAATCATGAATTACGAGTGTCAGTAGGAACTGTTTCTTTATTATATCTGGGCCTTGTACTATTCAAACAAAATGTCCCTCCGAATTTCATTTTAATGTGTACTGTCAAATGACAGTGCAAATATGCCTGTAATTGCAGTGGCTACAAAAAATTTACAGGCATTGCACAAATGCAATCCACAGAGAAGGGCATTGAAAATGCTTCAATAAATCTAAAAAATATATAATATATTTATGTTCATTCACCAATCAATGAATTCATTCTTCATTCACCAATCAATAAATTCATTCTTCATTTACCAATGTACAGATTATAAGTTAAATGTAGTCGCATTCATAAGCGAAGTTTTATATGTGTACTACGTTATTGACAACAAAGAAGTAGTTTCTATGGAAACTCACCGGTTCCCATTTTCGATCACGCACCAGCGATCGGCCGCAAATGTGCTACACTTCCTTATAAACATTTTCAATGTTAAAACGGTACTGCAATGTGGGTGCGTGCGTGCAGTAGGGTTACTGACGAGTAGAGTAGAGATGTGAGGTGACGTAACGAGGTGTGAGGGATAAGGAAGATCGAGATGTTTAACATGTCATTAAGGTCTCAAAGCGATGCTATCTTTTAACGACATCCACTGCTGCCGCCCTTATCTGGCAAACTTAACACCGACGTCTCTCACACTAGGTCGTGTGTGCCTTGTTCTTGCTTCTCGCTCAGTGTTCCTCCTTTTTTCGTGTATTAAGTGTTAAGCAGCTTGCTGACTCGGAGCTTGAGGATAATAGATAATCAATTGTTTTTCAGTCTACACAATTGTTTTATGACTTTTGCGTCTACTTCTCACCGTCCCCGCTAGGGAAATTCGTGTCTCTTCAATTTTGAAATCGAACCCACAGTGAGGAAATACATGAAGACTAGAAAAGTAGTAATATGTCGGTGGTAGGCTATGTGGGTCGCCTATCGCTTCACGTAGTTTACGAGAGAAAATTTTATGGTAGACTTTACGTTTCCATAAAACGTAAGTGCCAGTCGCGCGCGAATGCGTCTATGAGTAATTTTATATAATGAATCGTAAAACCTCCTGTTATCACTTGACGAGCTACAGTGTTTGAAAATATTGAAATATAATGACGAGGAGTTGGTGATCTTCTAATATTCATATCAGAACGCTTCTCATCAGTCAGCTTTTTATTAAGAAACCTAAGAAATATTTTCTTTACAGAGGTGCAATAAAATTTCCGAAATTCCAGTTGCAATCGAATCTAGTGAACGTACTGCCACACGCAGAGAAGAGGTGTTAAAAAAAAAATACATCGATTGTCATTTCAAATAAAGTGCACTGACTGTTCAGATTATTGTGCATCGCTCGCGAGTGAGCGCGCTCGTTACGCGTGTTCAGTTAATTAACTGCGGCCTGTAGAATTATTCCGTACGGACAAATATCAGACACACAGCAGTGATCAGTGATTAGCGTCGGAGTTAACGCTGTACACTGTACACAGATTTTCTGGCACCGGCAGTCGACACTGTGGTTGACCGCCGCCTCCACCGATAACCCCTGCCTCCCGCACACACACACATACACACACAGTAGTCCGGGCGCAGTTTTACATGCTTTTAATTAACACGTCTCTCTGTCCGGCCGCGCCTCCCAGTGAGTGTGTGCGTGTGCGTTGCTAAAACAGACACGTACCATACACGCAGATTGGTCACCACACCCAACCAACCGATCGTTGACAACGGAATTACCGGGTTACAAGCAATGTTTAGATTTTCCAATGGAACGGTACAGTATGTATCCTAACTACAGGGGGATACGGCGAGCCCATTGTTTAATATCAGCGCGCCCATACAGTAATATCGTTTAACAGTTTTTTTTATGCTGCAGACAATCTAAAACACTCCGAGAATCTGAGAAGATAATGTACCTGGAGCCCATGGAATCTTTTATT
Source organism: Magicicada septendecula (assembly GCA_034769895.1). NCBI lineage: Eukaryota > Metazoa > Arthropoda > Insecta > Hemiptera > Cicadidae > Magicicada > Magicicada septendecula. Next base: position 81,402,667 of record CM068370.1, read on the forward strand.
ATTTCCAGTGCTGAACGAATTGCATATGCTTCGCAGAAAAAATCGAGCAGACCCCGTCCAACCTGAATAAGTATTCATGTCCAGGTAATACAGTGCAAGGAAATCATTTTCAGTTGGATACCATCTCACATCGGAATTAAGGGCAACGAGATGGCTGATAAGGCTGCAAAAACTGCTACGTCGAGTCAGTATCATCCTCACAAACTATCCCACGATGACCTTAAGAAATATCTCCATTTAAAATTTCTGGAGCACTGGAATGATGAATGGCTTAAGTTACCACCCTCCAAGCAATTCCGAGTGAGGAAAAATATTTACGAGCAACACTTACTTGTACAGACTCCAGAAGAAATCAAGTGGTCATAACAAGACTCCGCATCGGCCACACGCTACTGACTCACAAGCACATCTTCACAAGTGAGCCACCTGCTAGATGTAATCACTGTGGCACGGTTTTGTCAGCTTTCCATCCCGTTTCAGAGTGCCCTGCACTTCAACATCTGCGAAGCAAATTTAATATCCCTGCAGATGTGAGAAAAAGTTTAAATGACAAGACTGCATCCGCCAACATACTTCCCCTCGTAAAGGAGATTCAGTTGTTAGCAACAATATAGGTACGAACTATGAAAATTATAAGAACATTAAAAATTGTGTAATTAAGCTAATGGATTGATATGTTATTGTGACTTATTGTTATATAGTTGTTATATTTTGTTACTTAGTGTTTTATTTATTATATTTATATTTATGTTATATAACTGCATGATGTGTATTTATAATGTTTGTGTTGTGGGGGGGGGGGAATTTTTGTCATTTTATTTTGCATTACTTGAACAAATATTTTTATTTGTTAAATATTTTTATTTATCTCATTTATTTGCATTATTTGGTATTTAAACAAATATTTAATATATGTTACCGCATCTGTTTAAGAATCTGTACAAATTCATTTTTATGATTTTTGTGGTCGCTAATGACCGTTGCTGTTTCAGCGAGCTTATAAATAAATAAATTAAAAAAATATATATGAGGAATGTAGAATGAACGCTATGCTACATTGGTTCATTGTGCCATACGTTGGTATGATTCATTGTGACATATGAAGCAAAATGTTGCTGTTGATAAGGAAAAACATAAAGTTAAATCAACAGAAATGAGTTTTCAGAAAAGTGGAACATTAAAGGACGGACGTGAATAAAAACACAAGCGACACGTATTATATGACAAAAAAAGTGAACAATAAGATATACTGATATAAGAAGGTGCCGGTGGATTGCGAAAGTAACAAATTCGAGTCTCATAGCTGAAGAACGAGGGGAAGTAGAAAATCTTGAGAAATCACAAAATCTTTTAAATCGTACGGACCAATCTAGTGTTCCGAAACACATACGCGTAAGTTTGTATTTCGTCTTCTCCACGTTTATACAAAAACTTGGTTTCCTTCTCAGTTTTATGGAACATGTTCATTTTTTATTTATCTTTTTTTAATCAATGTAAGTCTCAGCCATTTCCTATAATATCACAATTCGAACGTTGACAGTCATGGTCAAGGCCGCAAATCATCATACAAAGTGTTTATGGATAAATGTTACTGTATATATATATATATATATATACGATTTTTAAACTTAACTTTCAATGATATGTGAACTACTATAGTAGGAGATTACTAAAACCTTAATTAGTGTATTAAAACATCTGATGATACAGATTAATTCTGTGAACGTGCGTTGCGCTTACATGTAGGCTACTAATAAAAATTAAAATACACTTGGAGAATAATACAACAAACATACAACTACAACAACAACAAATCCAAGAAACTTCAATCATGAGAGTTGCTTAAAAAGATAAGATACTGGAATATGTATAAATGCATGTGGTCAGGTTTATTTACGAGTTAAAAATTATGATTTGTTCTGATCACGCTTGTAGCACAAGCTAATTAACTGGAGGTTATATATAATTACGTTATGTTAGGGAAACAAAATGGCGAATATTTATTTCGTGCTACGCATAATCGATTCATAATAGAATTAACATTTGGCAACTCTATACCCGTCAAGGTGCTCAAGAATCGTGACGTCATATCTACGATCTAAATTAGACAATTATTTATAGAGTTATCAATGATCTTAGTATTCTTCGTAAGCGCCGTCGATCGCGCTCTCATACTTAGTTTTTACTTCCATGTTCCATAAGGCAATGAAAGTATGGCGATGGCGAAAAAAATCGTGTTCGAGATAAGGGCTGAGTCTGATTGTACTACCCTCAAAACATAAAGAAAACTCATTTTCCGAAAAGTGTCTGTGTATGTATCTGTGTGTCTGTGTGTAGAATTATTTCCATGGCGAACGATAACTGCCGCAAATTCAAACGGAATCAAATAATTTTTTGCATATGTCCGTGTGTTGTAGAGGACTCAAGGCCTATTGATTTTGGTGAAGATCGTTTAAGGTGAAGGGATAGTTTACCTGCAGCGTTTTATGTATTAACAAGAGTAAAGTACTTAATTCTGATAAATAAAGTGTCCTGAAAAGAAGGTCATAATAATCCACTGTAGATGAAATATCTATAAAAGAGTAGTTGAAGGGGTAAAAGAGTACGAAAAGAGTAGTTGAAGGGGAGGTAGTATTTTTCTATAAATGAAAATGATAGTTGAAGGGGGAGGGGATATTTTTTTATTATAATATGTTACTATGTTATCGGCAACAAAGAAGTAGTTTGTTGTTAAAATTCCTTCCCGTGCTGTTTCGCCGTGGTCTTATGTTTTCTGCAAAACCAAACGTTTCGCCAGTGCCATCGACTGGTATCATCAGTGAAAATCGAGTGCGCTAACGTGAGCTGGTATACGTCAGTAACCACAGTACTGTGGTTAAGGCTGAAGAAAAAAGTAGTAAATCTATGGAAATATTTATTTCCAAAATGATTTTAAATATAAATCTTAGAACATGAAAGTCATGTGTGGTTCTCCATACCGATATTTTTTTCTTGATTTCGCGTAAAGGACAAAAATTTATGTTATTCCTCTGCCGGTGTTAAAGACATTGTTAATGTCCAAACACAAAGGTCAAAACGTGGTGGATAAAAGGCTGGAAGAAAGCGTAACGCGATACGGCGACTTTTGACGCTAAAGTCGTCTCATAAAAGAGAACGTGCCTGGTTTGTTAGTTCGCTCGCACACCGAGAGAGAGCGTAACGCAGAGTAGTAAACGTGGTTTTACGTCTTCCTCTATGGCTTCCTTGAAGTACTTTTCAACTATATTTCATAGACTGTCTTAACTGCCTCTGCATCCGACCTACATACACTACTATACGACTTTCTACGCGTTTTGATAAACAGACAGCCTCCTCTTTAATTTCGTATGATGCTCGTGTTTCCAGGCGTATTAATTTTTCATTTGTGTAAATTCTGTTTTCCTTCTCCTGAGCTTGCGACTAGATTACGCAACAGTATTTTTGTAAACTGTCCTCCACTTCGAATCCCCCTTAACTGTTGTTTTTTTTTTTTTAGATCTTGTTTATTATAATTATTATAGGTCCCTTCGTATTGTTCAGAAGAACGCGGTTCCCTTTTCATTACTTACAATTTCATATTTATGTACATCCAAACTAGTTGAAGATGTTTTTATATTTATCTACGTTTTATGTGTGTATGTTTTTCTTATAAATCCCCTTTTATACGCAACTAAGAATAATATTTCTGTTTTTTTGTTGTTTTTTTTGTTCTGACATTCATACATAAACATTTCTCATTGGTCAGGTGCATATGTTGATGCTTCTGAACACTCGAATCGTTTTTTTTTTAACAATTAGCTTTCCAAATTTGGTAGGAACCTTAACGAAAGTTGAAACTGACGGAAAGGGAACGATTGAAGTCAAGAACTATAACCTTATTGTTATCGTCATCATTTAATTATTATTATAGATATTTGTATCCACTGTGTGTCTTCGAAATATTGACGAATTCTGTAACAGTATTTCAGTACATATGCAGATGTTCTTTGTATATGCTATATCACCATTTTCGCCTTGCTCACTCTTTTCGTTAATGACTACCTGTACATCTGTTGGAGCCGTCAGCCGGCTGAACGCCACATACAGCTGCCCATGACTAAAACCGGCCTTAGGCAGATAGATTCCAATTTTTCTAAAAGTCTGGCCTCTGGGAGTTAAATTAAATTCTGTTTAAATTCTTTGGTCATGTTTCCTAAATCTTCGAGTTACCCTCATCCCTTTATACGGGCATTTATATATATTTTGTTTAATATTCCTCTGCATAATTGTCCGTCACCAACGGACAGTAGCAGTATTGAATGAGAACAATAACACGCGGCCGTAATTCCAAACGATAACTTCATCGGGTCTGCGTGTTCATTGTTCATCTTGTTCGGGTTGGTCGGCCCTCGACATCCCGCGGTCGTCCCCCTGTCAGCGGGATTAAACTAATCACCAGGCTACTAGTTAGTCCCGTTTTTGCCCGACAACGCGACATCTCTCGATTATTGAGAACACAAAAGACATTGCCGCTGTAGTGGACGTCGTAAAATTTAACGATACGGCCCGCGTATTGTGTTTTAGTTTTCATCCCTGCGCCATTCAAATAATGGAAAACCGTCCTAATCATTCTGTGTAACATTTGCCAGTGTCATCTTGTTGCATACAAATGAATCTGTACGTTTTTCGATCCAAAAATAAATAATTCTCAAGGGCACCCTTCTCTATCCTTATCTATTCCTTGCCTTCAGTTTTACTGTGGTGTATGAGACTTCTGATTTTGTTGTAAGTGTGTGTGCGTGTGTCCTGTTACTACCGCAGTCAATTTTATTTCCCCCGACTAGTGGCCGTTCGTCACGTTTTTTGTAGACCCATTCTTCACTTTCATGTGGAGATCCCGTTTGGGAACTTACATGGAACAAGAAAAAGAAAAGGGGGAGGATTTATATTAGATTATATATTTTTTTTTTTATCAGCCATCTAACAACCACATGCCAATTTCTATTCTGCATTCTTTGTTCTTTTCTTTTTCTCCAATATTCTTTTATCTTTTCACTGTGTCTCTTCCTGTTTTCAGCCCACTTTGAACCTGCGTTTTTCTCTCTCCCACCCTGGATTCCTTCCATTTTTAACAGTTTTGCCCGAAAAAACTTCTCTTTCAGTTGCTTCTTCTGCGTTTATATAATTTTTTTCTAAATCCTTTTGGACTTCTTTAATCCAACTTGATGTTGACTTCTTCCCCCACAGATATTTGAAGATCTGCTTAGTTAACCTGTTGTCGTCCATTCTATATAAATGTCCAAAAGATAATAGTGTCCTTTTTCTCATTATATTGTATTATATTATCTATTATATTATTAATCGGATAAAAAAGTCGTCCGAGGATATATTCTCAACGGCAGAAAAAGCGAAAGAACCTAGGAGATTGAAATCTTAGTGAACTCACAGACACACTCTACGCTAGTAGTGCGCGGCTTCAGAGAAAATGAACCTTAGCACATTTGCAAAGGAAGCCTCGGGAAAAACGAATTTAACCGTGACAGATATGGCAGGTAAACGTCTGTCGGACAGTGCGATTTGTAAAGTAGCAAACAGCCTTGCTACAACATTAGTGTAGTAAAAAAAAAAAATAATTAAATTTCAATTTCAATTACATATTCGTACACTGACTGACTCAAACCCTGTCATCTCCTCTGTTCTTTCTGAAGACATAAAATTCAATACGAACGCTACAAGATTCGTACAAGATTCCTCTCGACATTCTCAAGAGTTTGAGTGCATCCTCTGCTATTAGGTGTCAATAGCGAATCTAGAATTTGGTCGGGGGGGGGGGGGTCCAATCGAGTCGGCTTCATACAAGAGAAAAAAAAACAAGTTAAGACTAACCAATATTAAAATCTTTCAAGTGGCTGAAAAACGTGTAATGACATACTCAAATCAATCCCATTTAATTAATAACACAATAAAAATAAGTGCTATTAAAATATTGTTTATAAGATACTAATTGATTGTCCTATACTTCATATTTCAAACGTACACGAAATGCTGTGTTTTAAACTTGTTTTCAGACCTGTACGTATTTAAAAAAGGGTACACAGCTGAGAAATTAATAACACAGCATCCCTTAAAAATTAAGAGATTAAAAAAATTTCTTGTCAACTTTCGCATCTCTGGGGGAGGGGTTGGTCCCGTTCGCCCCCCCGTAAATACGCCCCCGTTAGGTGGGGTTACGTACGATTTTAGTCAAAATAATTAAAATGTTTACGTGTATTACGCTTTTAAAAAGTACAGCTAGATAATACAGATAGAATAATTTGGAAAAACTGCGACGTTATTTATATTAATAGACCCACAGTTATATTACTGGACAGTAACGTTCATTATTCTCATAATTACGATACGGTTGGCAGCACTGAGAGAGCCAAGAGTTATCGTGCACAGAAACATGCACCGACCAGTTAATTATTCCGTATTAACGAACACGACCCAGTAATCCGTGATTAACGCGGCAGTTAAATCTTTAGTCTCTGGCAGAGGCAGTGCGGTTGACCGCCGACACCCATCGTCAGGTTGCGATTGTTACATCAAACGCGTACGGTACCAATACTTTGATATCGCTATCGCCACGATCGTGTATCGACGTGTTTATGCATTTCAAAAGAGGAGAAAAATAAAATGCCACATTTAAAACTAGGCTCAGTATCATGCCGTCGCGTCGTTCATTCGTGTTCTCAATAATTGACACAGCTTTCGTTGGGAAAAATACGTTGTCCTGACAATTGGCTTCATTCTGCTAAAAAAGGGAACAGCAGGCACACTCTGAGTGCCAACGGCAGAACAGTCGCTTTCAGTTCAAAAAATTATATACATTTTTTTTTATTACGATTTTGTATTACACATTTGTTATCCTTTTCGCAAGTATGTAGTCACCAGTTACTGCGTACGTCATTAGTGCTTTTGGTGTAAAAAGAAAATAAATAAAATGAAAATACGTGTCATCAATTTCAGCTGTGCTTTGAAAATAAGGCAAACAGACACACGTAATACACGCTCTACGAAATACACGTAAGCAATAATTAGTCAATAAATACTTGCAAAAATAACTATTATGAAAAAATCATTTTTTTAGGCGATTTAATTACGGCTGGCGCTGCCTCTCGCATCCTAGCTTCCACTGGCGCCGGTCTAAACAGTCCTGTTCTGTAAGTCCTCTTGCATTCATTGCATCTTCGACGTCCGTTTTCCATGAATGTTTAGGTCTTCCTTTTTTTCTTCTAGAGAGTGGAGTCCATTCCCACACCTTCCTTGGCCATCTCTCACCCGACATTCTTTTTGGGTGTCCGAACCAATTCAGTCTTCTTGCTTGTATTGTTTCTATAATGTCAAGGTCGATTCCCGTCGCTTGTCTTATCTCTACATTTCTCACTCTATCTAGTCTTGCTAGTCTACAGCACCTCCGCCAGTAATCCATCTTCATAGCTCTTATTATGGATTTATTTCTTTTATTAATTTCCCACAGTTCTGGTCCACATAGGCCTATACTTTCGACTATAGTTTTATATATTCAAGAAAATAATCACCTACATATATAATTACACTTATTACGAAAATAAAAAACATTTCAATAAATTATGTTTGTCTTTTGCACAGCGCTTTCGAGGGTTTGATGTGACAAAGTTTTTTTTTTTAAGGCGGTATAATAATGTACATCTAGAATAGTGAAAACAAGTTTGTGACTATATTATAATTATTATATCTGCAAGAAACTTACGATTTACATTTAACAAAAAAAAAAACTGTCTACTGCCGAGCAAATCCTCCTCCTCCTATGGTGCTACAACCCAAGTCGGGCCCTGGCCTCCACCAATCTCCACCTCCAATCCACTTTATCCACTGCAACCCTCCTCCAGTTTCTTATCCCCATGTCCCTCGCGTCAACTGCCGAGCAAATGCCTCATCAATAATGTCTCGTCTCAGTTCGCCCATACTTATACAAGTCACTGTACTTAACTTATGTCTCCAAGTCACGTCTCCATTGCGCTATGGGGGAAAGGTGTCGTCATGGTCCCTCCAATCCGTCTGTTGGAATCCAACTTTTTTCTGTAATCGTTCAATAGTCTCCGAAAATAATTTAAGATGTCAATCCTTCTTCGTGTCTAGTTCTCCAGCAGTTCTCAGAAAGATTTCTTTCATCCTTGACCTTTTAATGTCTCGGTTGGCCGCCTCCGTTTTGTCTTCGAGTTCTTTGTAAGTTTTGAACAAAGCTTATTTCTCATCCTGTCGCTGCGTTTGATAAGTCCCCGAAGGGAAATGCGTTGCGGTTTCCGAGGTCAGTTAGTTGCACGGGGTTTGTTATAGGTGTTCTCTGCCTCCTCCTAAAACCGAGCGTAAAAACATTTACAACCACCGAGAGTTTGGAAACTTGGCGTACCGAGTACGTACGTGCTTTTGATATTAATTAAAACTAACCCCTGCATTGAACTAATGGGGGCGGCGGGACGGTAGTGGATAACGTTGTGGTTTGCGGCAAAGAGGGAGAGAAAGAGAGGAGACGACGAAGGAAAGAGAGTCAATGCGAGGAAGAGAACGAAGGGGGGGTCATTGATTGATTCAAATTTCGTTGTGCCAGTGTTTACCCTTGGCGCAGAAGAGGGAACAACACACGTTCTGAATTGTTAAGTTAATCACGATTTACCCCCATTCTGTCTGTCCGGGGGAACATAATTTTTATTACTGCTTCCATGCGCCGTCACGTTGTTTTACGGTTCTCTTCTTTTTTATTATTTTACGCATTACATTTGCATAGAGGAAGACGTTTTATTTGAATAAATGGCGTATTTAAAAGACAATAATTTTTTGTAGAATATTTTTCAAGTAGATGGTCATTATAAATATCTATGGTCCAGTAACATATATATTTAATTTTATGTTTGAAAAAAGTGATTTATCAGTACGAGGTAGATCTCTCTCTCTCTCTCTCTCTCTCTCTCTCTCTCTCTCTCTCTCTCTCTCTCTCTCTCTCTCTCTCTCTCTCTCTCTTCTAGATTACCAGCCCATAGGCTGGTTGGCAGCAGCTCGCCTGCAGCTTATCTTGAATATTCTTCTGTAGCACCAGGTCTGAAATGCTTGGAGTCTTTTCTTGTCACTTTCTCCAATTGTCCAAGATTCACTCCCGTATAGGGCAACACTCCACACGTATGTCTTTACTAGATTCTTAATTATTTTTAGGCTGATAGTGTTTGAAGTGAAGAGGTTATATATTTATTTGAAGTGAAGAGGTTATATATTTATTTTTTATTTGAAAAAAGTGATTTATGAGTACGAGGCAGATCAAAACACGTTAATTCCTTTAAAATGTTACCTCCAGTTATGGATAATATAAACTAAATAGCGGATACAACAAATAGCACTATTTGCTCTTATAGTAACATATTCTACGCAAGATTATTTCTGTGTCGCATAGTTCGAGACGTTATTTCCTATTTCCTCCTCCGAAAACAAATCGTTTTTCCATTCGTAAGTCATTAATTTTAAATTTTAAATCCTGTCTACAACAACTGTTTCAATATTTACCATACATGAGGGTGTAACCGCCCTCGTCGTCGGGATTTGTTTAAAAAGGACGGAATGCGGAGAAGAACAATAGGGCTGTTGTCGCTAACTACCCTTGCACCGCCTCCGGGTGTTTAAATAATATTGCATACTCGCGTGCGTGTGTGTAGGAGCGCGTTGGTGAATGGGAAGTTCATTTATCGCTAGATTAAGAAAAAAGTAGTAGTAGTAGTAGTAGTAGCAGTAGTGTCGGTCGTGACTCACCCCAGTGGTGCAGCACATCTGGTCTTAGTTCGCGTCTTGTCTGTATAGGAACACCACCCTATGAATTATTAAAGGATTTAATCAAGTACCCTTCTCCGTCCGCACCGTCCGACCAAGTTTGCAGTTTACGTCGTTATGTATTCATTTGTTGGCAACTCGTTTTATATATATAAACTAGTAACTAACTCAGCAGATGGCCGTCCATTATTGAAACCGTTAGTTACTGAAGGGGCTGTCTTGCTCCGGGCCATGTTTACCGCTTAAATGAAAAGTATCTTTCATCGTACAAGTGAAGTGATTTCTTCGTGCTTTACAACACAGTAAATGAATGCTTTAGACCAGTGGTTCCCTGGGGGTCCGCGACAATATTTCAGGGGGTTCACAGACACTTTTAAGAAAAATTAGAATATACCGTAATTTTCTCTGATTTGTTATGCTCCAAAATCTAAATTTTAGAATCTTAAAACAATCAATAGAATATTTCAGTATTTTTGAGGGGTTCAAACTAATTGTAATTATAAAAGTAATTTCAAACTAATAACTTTAATAATGTCTTTAAATCATGTCGTGTAGCAGATCTGTTTGTCAACAGAACTTACTAGACCTCTCCCTTACACTACAAAAAGAAGATTCATTGGCAGAACTTTCAACTGACAGTTCATTAAAATTATAGTTTTCGCAATTACAGCTAGCTGACTTCTGGTTACATGTAATGACTGAGTGTCCTGAACTCGCAAAGAAAGCTTTGAAGCGTTTAATTGTATTTCCCTCTACTTATTTGTGTGAAACCGCATTCTCTCTGCTCACGTACTGGAAGTCGAAATTAAGAAATAAACTTGATATCGAGAGTGACTTTGATATTGAAATTATCAGACATTGAACCCAATATTACAGACTTAATTGTTCAAATGCAGCTTCATTGTTCACATTAAACTATGTTTGATATCATTAATATTATAATTTTGCAATTTAAGAGAATTTTCATTTTAATACATTTTAATTAAAATACAAGAGCTTTGTATCACATTTACTGTTTGTTTTATTTCATAACTCAGACGGAGTCCTTGAAATTTTTAATTTTTTTGGGGGGGGGGGATCCGCGGACTGAAAAGTTTGGGAACCACTGCTGTAGAACGTACAGTTCTGTGTTAATAATTTTGCGACTATTGTTACGTCTTAATTAACAGTTATTTATACAGTACGAAGTTCACTGATCTGGTTAAAGATGGGAAACGATATAATCTTTGCAGACAGAAGCCTGCTGGGCTCCAGACTTGTAAGTCACAGTTCAAAATAATAAATCTGTAAGATGCACAACAAGACACGTGGTGACGTACAGCAGCGAGACGTGAACACTGCGAAGAAATGTGAAGAGGCGCAAAGCCTTTTGAGAGTAAAACACTACAGAACACATTTGGTCCAATATAAAAAGCAAGATGTCGCCCGGAGAACAAGTTTGAGATAATGGTACCTTACGCTCCCGAAAGTATACGAATATAGTGTTTGATTTCGACGCCGTACTCGATTTTCTTGTGATAGCTCCTATCCGTTTCGGATGTTGGATATCATGCAGACTATTTTAACTTTCTGTACTGCTGCACGGAATAAGTCAGTTGTATTCATGCCAAATCAGGTCCTTAAATTTCTCAGCCATGAGATTCTCGGTCGCCCAACTCCTCTCTTTCCAAGTACTTCTCCCCGTAGTATGGACTGCAATAGGTAAAATCTCTGTTCATTTCTCATGAGGTGTCCCAGATACTGAAGCTTTCTTATCTTCACTGTGTTAAGCTTTCTTTCTTCAACTTTCTAAGAACTTCAACATTAGATATATGCGCTGTCCATAAAACGCTCAATATTCTACGGTAAAGTCACATTTCGAAAGATTCCAATTTTTTAGTTGTGGCTTCAGTCAAAGTTCAAGATTCTACACCGTAATTAGAGGACCGAGAATACATAGCAGCGTAAAAATCTAATGATGCACCGTACTAGTTAATGATGCAGCTATTGAAAATTTTATAAAATCACGCAGAATTAGATGGGTGGGGTATATTTACGGAATAGATAGAGGGAGGCAGAGAGATATGGAGATACACTTGACAGAGTTCCAAGACAGAAGAGAAACTAAATGCGCGTAAGTTTTCGACGTGCTAGCAAAACAGACCAAGAGTAAAAAAACTATAATAACTATGTCAATAAAAATAAAAAGGGCTACCGTCTTGTAGAATAATAATAATATTATTATTATTATTATTATTGGGTCCTTCAGTCTTTCGACTGGTTTGCACCCTCCCCGCATATACCCGTGGGGCGTGCGTTACGGAGTCTCTCACAGGTAATATGGGACCTACAAGTTAACACCGGATCCGAATGGCATAGTTGGGGAGATATCACAGATGAGAAACCCATCAAATGTAGACCTAGAGTATCACCAAGGAATTAATCACATCTTTATATCACTTTGAGTTATATATTGAGTTGTACGGTGGAATATTCTGCTTTTGTTTAACTAATGCTATTTTGTTTTTCTTTTTTCTGTAACAGTCCACACTAAGACTTAGTTCCTGGCAGTTCAGCACTGCTCCCAGTTCTTCGCTATGTTGTTGAACGTTTGTACAACATAGCAGAACCGAAGTGTTTACGTTTATCACTTTTTAATCATATTACGTTTATCACTTTTTAATCATATCGTCATTCCTATAAAAATTACTCATCGTATTTTCTAATAATACAGATGTGTAGATATTCATGCTTTCATTGTTCACGCACATTTTAAATAACGAACCATTATAATTACTTCTTGCCTACGCAAATCGGGCGGCCAAATCTCTACATGGATAAAGGTGAAATAAAAGGATAATAATGAGCCGAAGAAAAGTATAATAAAAAACGCACAGCATAACCGAAACATGGCCTCTTATAAAGAAAAGAAGGAAATAATCTGAACTGGGAAAACAGACTATACGGGAAGACGCCTACACTTTACCTGGTTGGGATGGAGTATGAACAACAGAAATATGTAGACCAATAATTATAAGATTACAGAACCAAAGTTTGCACTGATATCGCCCCATTAAATAAACGACAAAAAAATAGACGGCCAAAAGAGATAATCCTTCTCTTTCCTAAGGATCGTATGTGTATTAAAATTGAAGTCTTTCAGCAGGAGATTCATATAGATGAAAGCATATGGTATAAACTCAATAAATTACCATAAACAATAAAATCGTCGTATTCCGTATATCAGATGTAAGCACATGTACAGTACATAAGGAAAAGGCAAGTGTGGGTATAAACCCCGAAGCTTTCTGTTCGCCCCCTGATAAAAATGGTGTTCTCGCTAAACTTTTCTCCCTGACCCTCTGTCTATCTTATCTCTTTTATTTACTTTCTTCCTTGTCTGTAGTGACGGTAGGGGTGAGCAATGGGTTGCCTTTGATTCCTTTGCTGCAATTTGCTAAAGTGCTGTCCTCTCCCGCGTGGCTGACATTGACATATTATTCGGTGTGCGCATTGCGTGGCGCGCACAAACCCATCAACATACGTACATACTGTAACGTTAGACTTAACAACATACTCACCGTGTATCGAAGCGATCCATCCATTACGACGTCGTTTCATTTATCATAAATACTTACGGAGCCCGTCGCGTGAGAACACACACAGTCTCGCCGCGTCCGTCTAGACGGCTTTCAACCCGGCATCGCATCGCTTATACTGTACTTGGTCGTAATCGATTCAAATCCATGCAGTCAGTAGATTCAGTCTACATCCCACACAAGCGCTCGCACATATGTGTGTGTGTGTGTGTGTGTGTGTGTGTAATAGATTTCTAAAATTATAGTTGCCGGAACGTATCAATTCAAAAATTGTACACATACAATAAATATACTTATATTTTATATTAGCTCGAGATCTTGTTCACTAAGCAATCTGTTTTCAATAGATTTTTTCAGTGCCTCATAAAAATTTTCAGGGTCTACGGGATTATTGTTTTTTCCTACCTTCCTTTTTTTGAAGCGGAATTCCGAAAAAAGTTAAGTTTTGTACTTCTTTTAGGGTCATAGAATAATGGGGGCCTGGTACTGATTTTCTGCTTTCAAATAAAGAAGCTGTAATTTTCAGTTTTTCATTGGCAAAACCCAGACCAACATTGTGATTCTGCAAAAAAAAAAAAATGAACGATAGTAGTTAAGATAGAGATTAGTGCTGGTGTTTGATTTTGACAAATGTTTAGTTTTGTAGTGGGGCTGATAACGGGCACAATTTAAAAAGTAGTAGCAAATTTGTGTATTAATTGGGTTTTTCTTTTCATACATTTTTTCGGTAATTTATTTTTGGCGCAGGAGGTTCCTGAACGCCGTTCCGGCGCGTTCCCCCTGAAATCAAGCCCTGGTAATAGACATCACTGCATAAAATATTATATAGTTTTCCAGTAAGAGCTAGGACCTATTATTAAGTTGTGTTTACCATATTACAGTACTGTTAGATTTTTGGGGTTTACATGTGTCATTCGTTGGCCATTTCAATTTTAAAACAAACAAAACTAATGACAACGTGATGTATTTATAATTAAACACACACTTATTACTTACTAATGGTATCTACAATCTCAATCTTTTATTGTGGTGTATTCATGGTTCATAACAATATAGTGACCGCGAGTGGACAGTGTATATGCCCTGACGATTGTCTACGACCGAAATTTGAGTAATTAAAACTTTTATTACAAATCATATGTATGGTACCTTTAGGTTATGAACAATGAATACACCACAATTAGAAGATTAAGAAATTACAATGTTGCACACCACTATAGAAAAAATTTCCGATTGCGCTTTCAAGCTTCACATCTCGCATCCCGATCCCGATATCGGATATTTCCGATCTGATGATGAGCTGTGAAGCTTGAAACCGCTACTAGGGAATTTTTTCTATAGTGGTGCAACAGTGTAACATCTGTTTGTGATTATAACCACTAACACAACTTTTTTTGTATCGACCATCTAAGGACCACATGCCAATTTCAATTCTTTACTCTTTGTTCTTTTCTTTTTCTCCAATATTCTTTCATCTTTTCACTGTCTCTTCTTCCTGTCTTCAGTCCACTTTGAACCTGCGTTTTTCTCTCACCTATCTTGGACTCCTTCCATTTTTAATTTTAACACTTTTGCCCGAAAAACTTCTCTTTCAATTGCTTCTTCTGCGTTTATATTACTTTTTTCTAAATCCTTTTGGAGTCCTTTAATCCAACTTGATGTTGACTTCTTCCCCCACACATATTTGAAGATCTGCTTTGTCAACCTGTTGTCGTCCATTCTATATAAACTGGCCAAAAAATAATATTCTTCTTTTTCTGATTGTTTCTGTTATATTTTCTATACTTTGATATATTACATCATTACTTCTTAATTTCCAACCTTCTGAACTTTTTCGTGGGCCTGATATTTTCTAATCATTCGTCTTTCCAATATTTCTAGTTTGTCTAAATTATAATTTAGTGCTAGACATTCACTTGCATATAGTCATTCTGGCTTCACTACTGTACTGTAATGCCTTATTTTCGAATTTTTAGAATATGCCCTTTTTATTTTAAATATCTTTAGTTATACCATATGCTCTTTCTATTTAATGAATCCTTTCTTTTATAGCAATTTTCTAATAACAACTTTATTAATTAAGCATTTCAATTTTAATCATGGATTGAGTCATCACAATAAAACAACGAGCATATACACAATAAAACGTATTACATAAAATTGTTTTTTGTCTACCTGAAACACATTTTGCAAACTTTATCATTTTTTTGAGTCCGCATGCTCGCTCGACAGGCAAAACAATTCGCATTAAGCCTGCATCGCGTAAATTCAAGAAATCTGAGTCTATAAAAGAAGTGTAGACGCGTACGTTATTTTGTAAAGGCTATAAAAGCGTTATCGTGTAAACGCTGCACGATGCACATTATTTTGTGACCAGACTTGATTAATATGTATTCTGCAATATATCAATAAGATTGGTATGACGTAAGACAGTTCAACGTGCCATAGAGATTAGTAAACAATGACTTAATTGCGAACAATGTTTAGAGGCAGAATTCTTTCACGAAGTGGTGACGTCAGCTGGCCGTCAAGATCGTGCAGTTTGGCACGACTAGATTTTTGATTTTTTATATTACTTTTTATATGCTACGTAAAATATGAGTTATACAACAACCCACAAACCATCCATGATGATATTCGAGGCTCTTCTTCATGAAATTGAACCGCAATTATGATAAGATGACAATGAAAATATCTGAAAATCAACAGTGCGTTAAAATGTCCTGATATTATTTTCAATGCGTAATTGTAATCGGTCCGTACTATTAGTAGAAGTAAATATGTTCAAGAATTGTATAATATTTATACTTTAAAAAAAATTCATTAGGTCTTATAGGAAAAACTGTAAATTTCTTATATTTTTCCGGATAGAAATGCGTGTTGGCTTCTTGTGTACAAATTCCCATAACCACGACCTGCTCGGAACTTTTCCTGACTTCAGACCATCAGAGACACGAGCCAGAAGACAGTACGTGGCATTACTTGTGTACACACACACACACACACACACACACACACATATATATATATATATTCTTTTTTTTTTTTTGCGTATGAGCCACTGTGGACTACGTTTGGTTCAGCTAGTTCCCCCTTCTTCTCCTTTCTCTTCCTCCTCTCCCACATCTCCTTCATTCTTGATCGATGTCTCTCCCTCCTTTCGGTCGATGTCTTACGTCCAGATGGCACCTGTTCTCTTCTTGGGTTTTTCCTGAAAACCTTAGGCATTTTTTAATTTCTGTTTGAGTGGAAAGCATTCTTCAATGTCTTCTTGAGTAATCTGAAGTTCCTCTATGTATGTTTTTGTTTCTTTGAACCACGTATTGGACATTTTGAGCTTGTTGAAATAGTTAAAAACCTTCCCTGTTACTCTGTCAGGATTCATTCTTTGAACATGTCCGTAGAAAATAATTCTTCGTTTTCTAATTACGTCTGTGATTTTCTCAAACACGTGTGTACACCTCATTATTGTGGCGTCTTCTGTACTGTTCTCCATCTTTTACTGATCCCAAGATTTTTCTTAATATTTTCCTTTCATAATTTTTATTTATTTATTTTATTTAGTTTTTATTTAAAACCCTTTAAAATTAAGATTTATTCAGCACCGTAACACATTAAATACCGAAAACTACAAATCAAACTACACACACAATTAAAAATAATCACACATTTTCAAATTTTAATAATAGGCCTATTGCTTTATTAAAACACACTTTACAAAAATGAAACTATGCAAAAATATGGAAATATTTAAATATGAAATAAATAATAACATAATACCTGTGAACAAATCCAAATTAATACCAAAAACGATAGGTTTTTCAAAATTACTAATTTAGTAAAATAATAAATATTTTTAATATATTTCTATATTCATTTATATAACATTTATTTATATACTTATGAAACATACATTAAATATACTCTGTATAAAACAGTTGCTAATAACAATTGGTTTTAAAATTTTTATTAATTTCAATATATATTAATTTGTATATTTGTATTCTGATGATGTCAGGTGATACTGTTAAAGTGTACATACAAAAATAAAAAACAAGTATTATTTATTTATTATATATATATACATATTCACCTAATGGTTCGCCCTTTTGGACCCCCCCCCCGCGAGACTATCGTATGCAGAATATATATCTGGCAGTGACCCAATACACTACCCTTTACAACTTCCCTATCTGGTGCGCGCGCAAACACACAAACACACATTTGAGCAATTAGTTTAAACACTTAACACGATAAACGTACAACCCTGATCGGGCGTCTAGGCAGAACCGCCCCAACTAATTTATATCACCTAAGGGTGGTGGGGGGAGTGCCGTGGGGTTAATTTGAACGTCCACGTGCTGCTGCTCTGCGAATGAACTTTGTGTTAATCCTGATTTAAAATTACTTCCGTGGTATTAAACTAGTGCAAGTAAGTTATTGTTTCAAATCTTAATTGGATAGTAAGCTAGTCTGTGATCAGATAAAATCCGTTAGTTAAAACATTCTATGCTTTAATATTCCTGGTAAGTTTACAGTATCTGTGCTTTACTTAGTACGGTAAAAAACGAGTGAAGTAATGTGTGCCGCAATTGTCTCTTTAAAACTATTAAAAAGAGATCCGTCCTGTAAGTCAATGGTATAAAAATTATCAAATTAATGCCGTATTACAATTAATCGTATTTACAATAACTGTTTACTTTTTTAACAGTATTACAATTATTCATCATCATCATCTTCACGGATTAAACCAAGGATGGTTTGTTACACTCTCAAATAGGCAAAGATTAGAGCTGGTCACTCCAGCGCTTCCTCGGACGTCCCACACCTCTCCGCTCCCTTGCCTTGTAGTTCCAGAGTTGTTCGGAGATGCGCCAGTCATCCATTCGACAAAGATGTTCCCACCAATTCAGCCGATACTGGGGGATCCTGACGAGTATACTAATTATATTCAGTTCCTGGCGTATATCTGTGTTTCTTCTGTGACCATACCCTGCCACATACCTGAGAAATCTCATTTCAGCCGCTTGGATGCGACTGGCCTGCCCTTTCGGTAAAGTCCAATTCTCAGACCCACAAAGAAGTGTGGGAAGAGCCATCTCCTTGTAGAATTTTAGGCGTGTTCCTTTACTTGCTGAGTTAAGGGTTTGCCACACATAAGGTCCCGCACATGAGGTTGAACTTATGCAACTTACTCACAATGTCGTTCCATGCATTATAAGACACACTGTAGCCCAGGTATTCAAAATTGCTAACTTGTTCTAGGGCAGTACCATCTATAACAACTTTTGCCCGTACGGGATCAGTTCCACGAAAAGCCATCACCTTGGTCTTAAGTGTGGATATCTGCAATCCAGACTCTTTGCAGATTCGATGTAACAAATGTGTCCCCATCTGCAACAGTATTACAATTATTGTTTCCTTTAAATTAATTATTTTTAAGTTTATAGTGTATTTGCGCGCAGGTACTATTATAAAAATAATTGCGAGAAAGTTAGAACTTAGAAAATGTAACGGTGTGTGTGTGTGTGTGTGTGTGTGTGTGTGTGTGTGTGTGTGTGTGTGTGTGTGTGTGTGTGTGTGTGTGTGTGTGTGTGTGTGTGTGTGTGTGTGTGTGTGTGTGACACCATAATCATCAGTACTTGTCTGGCCAGTACTCAGTAAAAGCCTCCGCAGTCGTTCTTCAGTAATTTCTCTTCCATAAAATTTATTATACTACACCAAAATGCTTAACAATGTCATCCTGTTCTTGTACTGGGGTCGTCGTCGTCGTGTCTTCCCAGTTACAGTTCACTCTGGTACTATTCGATTGGCAGTTTCTGATACTGGATCTCTCTTGTTTGTTATTGTTTTATCCAAATATTTCACTCGATTTATGTATTGTACCTATCGAGTACTTTCGTTCCACCATTTTTTTACTATGAACTTCATGATACCTATACAGCTTCGGTGTGTGTGTGTTTTTTATTCCTTTGTAAGTAACTCGATGAGTTGCCTGCAGATCTCCTATATATTATTTTCAAATAAATAAAATTAAATATCGATTAATATTTGTACAAATATCTTCAAATAATAATCTACTAATTAAAGAACAAATTCAAATGAAAGCAGAACAAGTCGATTTATTTAAAAATCGTACATTTATTAGAATAACAAAATAAACATTAAATACATAATAAATAGCTACTACACAAACATTAAAACAAGCGAAAATAGAATCGAAATATATTCGATTATTCGTTAACTGTATTGTGAGCGTGACATTCAGTTACAATTCAAACAAACCTCTGAAGAAACAGAATAATTTCTGTGAAACGTACGTCAAGTGAAAGTAAGCCTACTTGCAGTGTAGGTCAACAATGAGGCCCATTTTTAATTGTTGTTATTATTTATGTGTTGTTCATTTTGATTGATTCTTAATTGTTCAGTTTTTATTTGATATTTGATTTTATTTTCTATTTTCTAAATATAAAATAAAAACTGATCAATTAAGAATCAATCCAAATGAACAACACAAATAATAATAACAATAAAAAAATGGGCCTCATTCACATACATAAATAATAAAATGACAAAACTAACAAAACTATTTTAAAACACAGACATTAAAATAGCATACAAAACTAATAAAAATAATTTACAAAAACTAAATAACCCACACAACAAAGTTAATACAACAACCAATGGTATATACAAAATTGAATGGCAAAATTGCAATAAATGTTACATGGCACAAACAAAAAAACAACTGAAAAAACGTTATTTTGAACATGTAAACGAATACAAAAAACAGAAATATATAAATCTAATTTGGCCACAGATGCAATAAACACTGGACATGAATTCCCACTCATAACCAACATGACACTAATAAAACACATACCACACAAAGGCACCATACCATAATGAACATTTGGGAAAATTTACAAATATACAAACACAAAACAAACTAATACCGCCACAAATACAAATCAATACAAAACATGATACAATTTTCAAAGCACTCAATATCGGAAATACACAAAATACTAATATATACACCACAATCACACACAATAATAACAAATTAAAAAACCAAAAACCAACGGGAAGCCATAACAACAGCCAACCAGCACACACGTATTCCACAAGATTCAAAATTAGGAAGACTGATGATGGGAACACAAAGGGTCCCGAAACATGTTCCAAATAAGGGAAAAATAACATCTTGAGGTAAAGTAAATATAAATTTTAAATATATTTTGTACATCAAGAAATAGACTGTAGCAAATTATAACATCTTTACTTACGTTATAACATCGGGAACCCGTATTAATTGACTCTGGCCAATTATACAGGCTGCCTTCGTTGTAACAAGCTAAAAATTAATCAAATCACCAAAACAATTAATATAAAAGGAAACTGGGGAGGGGAGACTGCTGATTTATGCACTCAATTTAGCATGTACTAAAGATGACATCTCTTTATTTATGACTGTTAGATTATACATAACATATCAAAGTTTAACTTACAGTGAAATCGTAAGGGGTTTTCTACATTAAGATTTATAATACAGTTAGCGCATTTTACCTCGGATCCGAGTTTCTATATATTACTTAGGAATTTCAAGTTTACTCTACTCCATTACTGAATTACTTTATTACTCTTTATACCATTTGAGGAATGGTTTCATTTAGTAGTGCGATGTTCCAACGCTACATCACACGAGTTATTTTACAACTTATGGTTACTGAAATTACTTGTTACAACATTTATTCTTAAACTTTAGAGATTGTCATTTTAAAGTCTTTTAGTTTACAATTACTTCTATTTAAAAAAAATACATATCCACGGAAGACCAGCTTCCGTGCTACCTCTTAGTTAAGTGTTTTAGTCCATGTCATCCACGCGTGATTCTTCCGCACACTCTAGGTAGAGGGTTGTCATCGTGGTCGTCTTCCTGGCGAAGGTCCTTGGAGTCAACTAATGGTAGAGAGAGTTACGATGTCATGAAGTCGTCCTGTTCCTTGGTGGTTTGACAAATACAGTTGAGGTCTTCGTCTTCACATTTTACATTTGGTAATAGAACGGTTGTATTTCACTTTACATATACAACCATAAAATAACTTTAACTATCTTTCTAGATGTGAAATGTGACCTTTCGCACTTAATCTTCTACATTCTTCTTTACTGATACACACTACATACTCGTGACATAACTCTTCACACGGTTATTTAACTTAATAACAAAATAATAAAACATATTTTGTTGTAGCGCTCCGTTCTGAGCTGCTTACTGGCCGAACGACGCATCTCAAGTCTCTCTTACTATGTTAGGAAGGGTCAGTTAATCGCGCGGAGTTTACGCGTCGCAATAAAATAGTTCCACATTTATCCTCTATTTAAAGGGTTAAAGTTTGACCTTTTAATTATCCAAAGCTATTCTTAATTACAGACTTTATTATAGTACACTAATGTGGTCTTGTTTATTTATTTAAATAATATCAAATTTACAAGTATTATTAGTTTGTTTAGGGGTCGGTATTCAAGTTAATTCCGGTTAGCGCATGTCTATGCAGGGTTAATTAACAAGGTTTTCCCTATCTGTACACTCGTATTCCTTTTTATTTTATTATTAAAACTCTTTATTAAATATTATTATAATTTTATGATAGCGATAAGATTTAGTTTAAATGTGCGATTTTATTAAAATTTAAAATTTCTCAGCTTTTACATTACCTATTTATTAATTATTTTATTTTTAATTAATGAAATCGTCACAAAATATAGGCCTATATTCAAACACTTTCAAATTTTCGGCTTCGTACAAAAAAAACGAGTTAAGACTAATTAATATTACAGTTTTTAAAATGGTTGAAAAACGTGTTATAACATACTGAAATCAATCCCATTAAAGTAATAACACAATAGAAATAAGCGCTATTGAAACATTGTGTATAAGACTGACTTAATTTATGTTACTATATTTCATATTTCAAGCGTACACAGCTGAGAAATTAATAAAATACCTTAAAAATTAAGAGATTAACAAAATTTCTTGTCAACTTTCGACCCTCGGGGGGGTCCCCCTCCCCCCCTTACTACGCCCGTGGCTTTGCAACATAGTAATTATACAAGAACTTCAGTCACCGACTTCAAATATGAATCATAAGTTTCTCGTACCACACAGCTAACAGATCTAATTCGAATTTAAAATAAAACTTTCTTAACAGAACTCTTTATTGCTGAAATTATTTCTACGAGTATATATGTTAAGTTTATGATGATGCAAAAATCTATTTTTCGAAGTCACGCATCAACTTTTACCCCTACAAACGAAAATGATTATATTGTGATTAAAATTTACACCTACATGAAATGTTAATCTATATTCATTGTGTGTAACGCCATTATATATTACAACCTTCAAGCGATAGCGTGTGCAAGAGTAAAGAGACACTTTGTTTAGCAGTTTTCGTCTCTGTGTGTACAGCGTAACGTAACCATAGAGATTCATAATAATAAAATTAAGTTGAACATTTTGTGAGAGTCACCGTGGCTGGGCTATGGGTGGGGGAGCGTTTACGGCCAAACTACCACTACCACATCTCGACGTCTCCTTTGGCGATGACAACTTATAATAAATGACAAAACAACTCTGACGACGAAGTTTGCCCTCGCCAACGAGGAAAACGATAACCACTCGTGCCGTGTCTAGACAACTATTGCCTGCCTAGCTTTATACTGGCACAACATTTTGTGAGAGTCACCGTGGCTGGGCTAGGGGTGGGGGAGCGATTACGGCCAAACTACCACTACCACATCACGACGTCTCCTTTGGCGATGACAACTTATAATAAACGACGAAACAACTCTGACGACGAAGTTTGCCCTCGCCAACGAGGAAAACGATAACCAATCGTGCCGTGTCTAGACAACAATTGTCTGCCTAGCTTTATACTGGCACAACATTTTGTGAGAGTCACCGTGGCTGGGCTAGGGGTGGGGGAGCGATTACGGCCAAACTACCACTACCACATCACGACGTCTCCTTTGGCGATGACAACTTATAATAAACGACGAAACAACTCTGACGACGAAGTTTGCCCTCGCCAACGAGGAAAACGATAACCACTCGTGCCGTGTCTAGACAACTATTGCCTGCCTAGCTTTATACTGGCACAACATTTTGTGAGAGTCACCGTGGCTGGGCTAGGAGTGGGGGAGCGATTACGGCCAAACTACCACTACCACATCACGACGTCTCCTTTGGCGATGACAACTTATAATAAATGACGAAACAACTTTGACGACGAAGTTTGCCCTCGCCAACGAGGAAAACGATAACCAATCGTGCCGTGTCTAGACAACAATTGTCTGCCTAGCTTTATACTGGCACAACATTTTGTGAGAGTCACCGTGGCTGGGCTAGGGGTGAGGGGGCGTTTACGGCCAAACTACCACTACCACATCTCGACGTCTCCTTTGGCGATGACAACTTATAATAAATGACGAAACAACTCTGACGACGAAGTTTGCCCTCGCCAACAAGGAAAACGATAACCACTCGTGCCGTGTCTAGACAACTATTGCCTGCCTAGCTTTCGTCTCTGTGTGTACAGCGTATTGTGAGTCACCTTGGCTGGGCTAGGGGTGGGGGAGCGTTTACGGTCAAACTACCACTACCACATCTCGACGTCTCCTTTGGCGATGACAACTTATAATAAATGACGAAACAACTCTGACGACGAAGTTTGCCCTCGCCAACGAGGAAAACGATAACCACTCGTGCCGTGTCTAGACAACAATTGTCTGCCTAGCTTTATACTGGCACAACATTTTGTGAGAGTCACCGTGGCTGGGGTAGGGGTGGGGGAGCGTTTACGGCCAAACTACCACTACCACATCTCGACGTCTCCTTTGGCGATGACAACTTATAATAAATGACGAAACAACTTTGACGGCGAAGTTTGCCCTCGCAAACGAGGAAAACGATAACCAATCGTCCCGTGTCGTCCCTGCCTAGCTTTATACTGCCACCTAGCTTAATGCTACTGGTAATGTGTGATTGTGTGTTTTGTTTGGTACTGTGCGTTTAATAATTTATTCTCACTAACAACACTGAATTCCTAAAAGTACAAACTCGTGGTGACTTTCCCGATGATGATTTTATTTTATTTTAACATTGTTCCGTACTTATAGATAATCTTCAGGGAGTATATAGTTTAACTAGTACGATTGTACATCTTATAAGAAAGTATGAGATTATTTAGTTCCCGGAGATAATCTGTTCCACCTAAACAATTGTTAGAATTTTTATAAAATAAAATTATTGTGAATCAGTTATCAGGTTTTTATTATTCTTAACAATTTTAACGATTATTTAAGTAAACTTTTCACTTATTCAGTGATATAATTTTTTAATTATTAGTTTTTCTTCAAGTGCCGTGAGAGAAATCTGTTAATGAAAAATGTTGAAGACGGTTAAATTGGGAATTACTTATCCACAAAAATAAATTATACAATTTACTAAATTAGTGTGTTTAAGTATTTACTTAATTTATTATTATAACTTATTATATATTTTGTCATTATAATAGTGTATATATTATATTACGCACGCGCGTTCGTGTGTGTGTGTTTTGACTTTCCTTCAGTGCTAAGGATTTTGTTCTACTAAAACAAAAAACATACGTTTACATACATTAAATACATAGCTAGAGAGCGAGAGAGGGAGAATGTGAGAGAGAGCCCAAAATATCCTGTACCAAGCTAGGTTCACTTGAAAGATGCATTGTTATTCTCGGAACTATACAAAAAATAATTACAAGCAGTATATCTTAAGCGTGTAAAGTCCGCAAGATACGGCCAAACTCGTAGTTTCAAGTTTATAATAGATATAGACCGAAGACCCCCTGATGCTCTTTTCATAGAATGAAAAGATGCTTTTGATAAAGTACGACTTTTCCCCACCAATTCATTGAATATGGTGTCGGGTTTCCAATATCCACTGTCTTTGAGATCAATGACAACATATTGCACACTTGACGCGGCTCTTGTCCCGCCAAATTCAGTCTCGGTTTCCGCATCCTTAGTCACAATCGATTGAACGTTCGTTACATCGTAGGAGTATAGATTGAAACAGTTGCCATGGAATTTATTACAATTGTGTGTGTGTGTGTGTGTGTGTGTGTGTGTTTCTGTTTGAAAACAAATATTTGTCACTGTGACGCAGAAATTGGAGTGAAACAAGTATAAAGTATTAGCTAGTCGATGATGCGTAGTGACACCGATTAATGCATCGAATAAAAATGTGATGCGTAATGAGTTACAAATGACCAAAATCTTGTAAAACATCGTAAATAAGTGCGTTCTAAGGACATTAATATTATTTTAAAAGTAACTGATAATTGTGGCAGACTCTGCACATGAGTTCTGATTTAATTTGTGCGGAATGATTTTAAATTAACATTTGTTTTTAACCACGATTTAATAAACTTATAGCCTTTAATTATTGTTAAGATACTGTGTGTATTTGGGAAGCATTATTTCAGAAGATGGAACAACAAAAAATGACATCAAAAATAGGATTCAACAGGGAAAAAAGGCAATTCGTTTGGTAAACTCGTTACTTTAATCGAACAAAATGAAACTTCAAACTAAACTGACAATCTACACAACTATTGTGGAGCCCATTTTAACTTATGCTGCGAATGCTGGCAACTTTCAGGTAAAGAGAAAAAGATGATATAAACTGTGGAAATGGACTTCTTAAGAAGAGCGTGTAATATTTTTAGAATGCAACATATTAGAAACTAAGATATAAGAAGGAAAACAGGGCGCGTATTTAGAAGAGCAGGAAGAATAGAATCCAGACAGTTGCTATGGTATGGTCACGTAATGAGGATGGAGGAGAAGCGATGGCCAAAGAAAGCATTGACTTACACACCACAAAACAGGAGAAGAAAAGGAAGACTGACAACACAATGGAGAACAGGAATTAGGAAAAGCATGAGAGATCGAGCTATTGAAGATGATGACTGGAAGGATAGGGAGAAATGGCGATCGAAATGCGGGATGCGGCATAGACTGTAGGACCCCCGCTAATACGTAAAAAAAATTTTACTGTGTGTAGTGCGTAAGGGATTATTGTAATCGTACAGAAAGATTGTTGAATTAAAATTGACTTGTATAAGAGTGATTTAATAAAAATTTATTTGTATAATACAAGTAATGATTTTTTATTGTCACTAATGTTAAATTGTCAACGATCGCTACATGTAACGCTATGTACATTACTGTCGGCCATTTCGTATTAGAAAATAGTAAACTTTCAATATTATATTACTGTTAATTTGTTTCTTTAACGTATAGGAATGCGTTATAACATCTGCAATCCGCAGACATTTTGACGTCTTTTAACCTTGGAGTACAATTTAAATGTAATTTCTCAAGATCGTCACATCAACAGCCAAACCAGTGCGTTTCTATATAGACACCCGAACCTCGCAACTATACTTTAAAACTAATTTCAACATTACATTGTACATTTTCATTCGTTTTCTTTGTTTTATTGTCCACTGTCGAACTGATAGTTCTCCATATATGCTCAGTCTCGTTGAATTTTAATATCGATATTTTGCTAGCAAACAAAAGTATAAGAATTGTTCTATATACGTATTTCTAACAACTATTATTTTATTGAATTCCTTGGGCAGTTTACTTCAGTCTGTTTACAGCACATTTATGGTCGTCCTCTATTCGCTGTATTATAGTACTATTATCAGCAAATAAGAGAGTGTTTATTCCAATATTGCGATTTATTCTCATCCCGGGGTTTAATTGTGTCTTCCATGCTTGCAATATACTGTTTTTGTATTGTGACTATTATAAAAATAGTACTCTTTTGCAAGCATTAAACCTAAAAGCCTGGGTTAACGTTTTACCACGAGGTTGTTCTGTACCTCCAGAGGTCTTTAGTAAAAGAGAAAAACTATATCTTTTTCTTTTATAATTTTTTTACAGACTGCAAGAATCTAGACATGAAGAGACATGTTGCCAATAACATATTCCCAAGTGTTCTGATTCAGTGTCTTTAGGTTTGACGACATATTTTATATAAGCATAATTAATTATATTTTATACTATAGTTTATTTTAGTCGTTTGGTCGTTGCTCACCGTTATTTATTCTACATAAATACCAAGTCGACTTCCACGCTGGGTGAACGTTATTGCTTGGATAGCTGCAGCTGCCGCCGCGCAGGGATATAATTTATTGTCCCTCCCGATTATTTCTGAAGCGTGTTTCATTTCCGAATCGTTGGGGCGGCCTTGTCGTATAGGGTTATATATATACAGTACGTTTTGTCACGTGCCAGTCTTCTCAGCTGTCATTAAATGTCATCTTACTGTCATTAACCCCGATATCATCTTTTAACTACATGTTTTCAGAGAACTAATTGATTACAAACCGTGTAAGTGGCGCATCTTTTAGTTTAAATAGCCCAGTTCTTATTGACAAATGCAGTGTAGTTATGTGTAAGAAGATACGTTAAGTTTAGCCATAAGGTTCGTAAATACCACAGTAATGAGACTATCACTCTGCTTCTGCATCCCCTTAACGTCCCAAACTGATTAGACTGTGTACCCAGTAGGGTTGGATAGACACAGTAAACATCTTTCGTCACTTTGTTTTCCTTCATATTTTTCCTCTATCTTCTTCTGTTTCTTCTTTTCTCCTTCTTCTTCTTCTTCTTCTTCTTTTACTTCTTGATATAACATGTATCATGCCTGTTACCACTTCACACTTAAAGTAAGTCTATCTTTTCGTAGATCTGTCAATATCTCTTTCGTCCTGTAAGCATATAGTGCCTCATTATGCTTGGAAATCTGTTCTCGCTATCACGTGTACTTGTTTTGTCTTAATTTCTCGTACGTTTTCTACTTTTCCTAAAAATTATAAATATTTTTGTCTTTACATTACATGTTCGTTGTGTATTATCCCTAGTCTTTAACTGTTTGTATCAGATCCAACCATGTCCATCAGACAGCCATGTCGTACATTGGTGTCGCCATTTTTTGTTAACACGAACAGGCCAGCCGTGGACCACGCGATTTTTATTTGAAGCTGTAATAGTATATACTATTTATTTAAGGCAACGTAATACCTACACTGTTTCTATTTTTATATCTCGGACCCTTCGTTATTTACTACAATTACCGAGTAACAGAAGTGTGTTATTAGCTGTTCTGTGTGCAGACACCGTTATCGTACATCGATGAACATCCGCTTTTTAACAAATATAAAACATCTCTTTAATATTTTAACTGAACGTACCTCGTCCTGATAATGTCTGAAAACGTGCAATAAAACGGAGAATATTTCAAGTACATTGTGTCAACTTAGCTCGATCCAAAACGACGACTTCAATAACGAATTCTGCCCTCTTCATGAAGTCGTCAAAGAATCTCTGTAATAAATACGTAGGTGGGGAAGGGGAGAGAGAGAGAGAGAGAGAGACTCGCGAGTGGTTTCATATTGTCTGCAGGATCAAAGCAAAAATTAATAATCAGTAAAACGAAATACAACAAGGAGACAGTAACAGGTAGGCCTAACAGTCTCTCAAAGGCAAGCAGCAGCAAGAAATGTGGGGAGATTCTCTTAAACGAGATGTGATTCCATAACTACTGAGGAACAGACGCTCTACGGTGTCACAGAGATACACCTGTTGTATAAGATACACTATTTTATACAACGTATTGTAAATATGGTTAACTTAGGATGTATAGCTTCATCAACCATGGCTCTACAACCCTTGGTGGGTCTTGGCCTGCTCCAAGAGCCGATTCCATTCCTCCCTATTGCATGCCCTGGCTTCCCAGTTTCTTATGTTCAGCTTTCCGAGGTCCTCCTCTATCTGGTCTTTGAATCTACTTCGGGGTCTTCCCCTTTTTCTACTACCCATTGGTTTCTGGTAGAAAACAAGTTTCGTAGGCTTCTTTCCTCCATTCCCTCTATGTGTCCAACTCACCTTAGCTTGTGTGTTTTGATTACCCTGACAATGTCCTTTGTACAGATGGTATAGTTCATAACTATAGCGCCTGCGCCACATTCCATTTTCTTGTACTCCTCTAAATATTGTGCTTAGAATCCGTCTTTCACAGCAACCTAGAAGGCTCTCGCTATTTTTTGTCATTGTCCAGGTTTCTGAAGCAAGTGTCAGCACTGGTCTGATATGTGTTTTGTAGATTTTGAATTTCGTGCTTCTTGAGATGAAGCTAGAAGTCAGGTGCTTTTTTAATCCATAAAAAAGCCAAGATATATGAACTTTTTTACTTCCTCTATATTTTTTGTGCCTATTTCAAAGTTTTGCAAGGTTGGGTTTAATGGTAGTTTGTTGGCAGCATACATATACTTTTCTCCAAGTTTATCTGTAGTCTAATTTTACTTTAGGCTTCCTCTAATGCTGTAAAGTCACTAATGAGATCTCGTTTTGACCTGGCAATTAGATCAATATCGTCTGCGTATGCTAAGATCTGTATACTTTTGTTTCGGATCGTACATGTATAGCTTCAAGCCCGTAGAAATTGCGCCTAAAAGGTTAGATTTACGTAGGCTATTCCATTAAGCTATTTGATAACTCTGATCCTAATAATATGTTTTAACAAAAACTTAGATATTTTTTTTATTTTCTCATTTGGCCTATATAAGAATGCCTTCTCACGCTACAATTTCCGACTGCGATAGATAATATACTTGTTGAGAAAAATTTGTTAATTCCCAGAAAACCAATTTATCCAGACTTTGGAATGTATAAAAGTTTATTAAAACTAGTTTTGTGAATTTTGTAAAATCTTCTGTGCATATTTTTTTGCAACGTGGGAATAAAAAGTCAACGTCGAAATGTTAGTTAAGTATGTAGTACACGTAGAAACGCAAAAACTTTGTTTTTGCTGGCAGAGACCAGGTAGTGTGACCTTGAGTTGTTACTGTTTATCGGATGCAAATTATGGAATTAACATCGATAACAAATTAGTATTCAAATTCATACTTCCGACAGACGAGACATTACAGTCGGGGCGACGACATTACGCTAATGTGTGTGTGAATGCCGAATTTTATCGCAGGCCGAACATAACCGAGCGTAACTGAGCGGCGAGCGGTCACTTTGGTATGACGGTGATTTCTGGTCGGGTAAACAGCGAGTCTGTGGTGTGCACTAAATTAATTTAACATATATGGTTAAATTAACAGACGCGCGTGCATGTGCGTGTGTGCGTGCGTGACCACTGCTTGCCTATTGCTACTGCCACCGCCGACGGACTGCGGACTGCCCTATAATTGGCAGCGTACACACAACTCTTGTGTGTCTATCCTCATGCAGTTATGTCAATTTAATTCTGTGATTACAAATTTAAAAATCGCTGTCTTAAGAATTATTTTTAAAAAATTAGCTTAGATCGTTGTTCTTAGTTAGTATATACGAGGGTCATCTCAAAAGCAAGTTTCCCTGATTTAGAAGAAAATAAAATCACATATAAAAATTAAAAAGAAAACTATACTTTTATTCAAGAATATTACTTATTTTTCAGTATAATCTCCAGCCTTGTCAATACACTTTCAGTAGCGTAAAAACAGTTTTTCAATTCCTTTTTTGAACCACTGCGTCCCTAGATTTCGGAGCCAGGCGTCAACCACGTGTTTCGCTTCCGTATCCGATTCGAAACGTTGTACTTCCAGGTATCCTTTTAGATGGGAAAAATATGGAAATACTTGGTATTTCCATCGGGTGAACATGAAGGGATGGTCGAAAATCTCCCTTCGAAAGCACTTCAACAAATTCTGCGTGACTCGCAAGGAATGAGGACGTCCGTTGTCGTAGTGCAGAAGAACGTTGTTGCTCAACAAACCTTTCCCTTTCAAAACAATGTGTGCCACCAGCGGAATGTTCATGCACTCGGGCCCGTATACAGAAACTAAGTAATGATGAATTTCAGCCTCTGATTCATTTTTTGTAGCAAAAAACCGAATCACACTACGCACTTTGCAATCGAACACGCTGATAAATGGAATGTCCAAGCTTTTGAATTCTGTGTTGTTACGTTGCTACGGAACGGATGAGGTTTTGGCACTACTGCCACTACACACACATAAAAGTTCCCCAACCTTCGTCAGCCTGCTTGTGCCAGTTCCCTTTGAAAGAAAAAACAGAGAAACTTACTTTTGAGATGACCCTCGACATGTGTTGTATGTATATATATGTGTAATCGTTTCTTCTTAATCCAAACATAGAGTTCTTCCTATGCAAGCAAGTAATTCATCACGCATAGACTACGGTCTAGAGTAACGAAGTACCGTTTTGATTTAAAAGAAGAACATACAGTTAAAGTTTTGCATTCTCAAATTTTTTTCAATTAAAACTGACAAGAAAACTTTCAAGAAAATCACATAACTGTGAGGTAAGTGGTGAAAACTGCCCTTAATTATTAAACATAGGGGCTGTAAATGTGGAATTGTCACCATTAAGCCGAAATCGTTGCGTTTTCAAAACTGATCTAAATGTTTTAAACACTGAAGTTCAGTTTAATCGGGTGACAGATGGGGAAGATATACAATTTTATGGGTAACTTAAAATTGTCCAAAATTCTATTACAGTTTTGAAAATGCAACTAACTGTGTTGGCAGTGAACTGTGGTGACTACCATATTTTCATTTCGTGTTTCCAGACAAATTGGGACCATTTTTATATACGTTCAGGTTTTGCAACCCAATTTGTACATTTTTTCTTTTTGAATTCGTAACCACTTGTGCTATCTGTCAGTAGGGATTTTCAAACAGTGTCGGTCCCCAATTCTTTAAAGAAAATTCCCAAATGTGTGGTCCTGAAGCGATAAGACGTAAAACTGTGGTATTTCTGTTTACTCCATAAATCAGACTTCTTCCTCCAGTAATTTGTCTTTGTTCTCTGCATTCAGGTCTGCTGAAGACGAGATAATAGTTTAGTATTACGTTTTATATTATCTAATAGACTTGTATCAGGACTGAATTACTTCACGTTGATTTCGTGCATTATTTTCATAGATTTCGCCGTCTGCGATATTTAGGTTCCTGTGAGTTACTCCTATAAAGATGCTCTGCAAGAAAAATTATCGTGAAAAAATGTATAAGATGACTGCGACATTAGTGAATGAGTGTTATAAATACGCCAGGACTGAACATTTTAAATCTGCAACTTTGCAAAACCGTAGAGCCATTACGATCGTCAACCTTTCGCCCGAAGACTGTCAGCGCTTGAAGGTACGGATGCTCAATCCATTGATCTCTTCCTTCCTCGATTATTCTCCACAAGGCTTCTCCCTTCTTCAATCGTACTCAACCTTAAGTGACATATTTTAAGTCTTCGTTGACACTTTTTTTAAAGATTTCAAGATATAGGCTTTAAAATCAAGGGCTTCAAATGTTATTACTATTCCAGCTGTACAATGTTTACATATTTTCCGGATCCAAAGATTACAGAAGTGATTGAATTCTCATCTTCCACTGTTGCTTGTCCATCCAAAGATCTTCAATTTCTCGTTCCCTCAATATAGTTCGAATTTCCTCTATCCAGGTAATAGGTGGTCTTCCTCTTTTCCTTCTTCCTGGTGGGGTCCATTCCATAACTCTCCATGGTAATCTTCCTGTGCCATTCTTTTCGTGTTTCCATACCATTGTAATTTTTTTGTTTGGATAAAATCAACAATTGAATGCTTCACATTCATTCTGTGCTTAATGACTTCATTCTAATTTTCTCACGTCTGGATACTCTTGCCGAATGTCTCCAAAAGTCCATCGCTGCTGTCATTAATTTTGTTCTTGTGTGTTTATTAGTAGTCCAAACTTCTGCGCCGTAAGTCATGATACTTCCAAAAAAGGTTTAAACATTTTGGTTTTAGTTTCTGTTGTAATTTGTTTATCCCACAGGATTTCATTTAATGTAGATATAGCCATCTTTGCCAAATTAATTCTGGATTATATTTCTTTGTCTTGCAATTGTACAGTATGTAATATTCTTTCAGTACATGGAAGAAAGTATTGTTACGACATCACAGAACAATCTACGTGTTTATCGAACGTTCCAGAGGGATCCGGAATGTAATACGTGAGGCGTACGTGAGTCTCGACGCATTTGCTAGGCTGTGCAGAATTCGCGCGGCCGCTGGCTGACTCTGTCAAGGCCGCAATCAATTACGTCGTAATGTAGAGCATCTAACATAATATGTGGAATAATCTAGTATTTCGGGGGGGTATAAATACCAGTACTCAACGACGTTCAGTTCAGTTATAGTTGCGATATATTTACAGTGCGGTTCGAGTTATTATCGGGCGATATTACTGTGTGCGTTCAAGTGGTTATTAGTGAAGTGAATTGTTTTATAATCGGGCAGTATAATTGTAATACAATTGTGTTGTATATTAGGTGACATTTTATTGCGTGTGAACAATTTTTATTTGATTTGTTGTAAGAGACAGTGCTGTTAATTACGAACTTTTTAACTGTGAAAATTAAAGCTGGTGATTAGTGACTTAATTGGTGTCTTGTATTTTGTTTTCCACTGTACCATACGACGATCAAGTACACCGTCGTAACAATATAGATAAGTCAAGAAAAGAACAACAAATGATTGCTCTCATTTGTTTAAGTGCAAAACTCAGGACTATGTAGCATTTGATATAACTTTGTGTTTTCTGCAGATTCAAAATTCGTGGTTTTCACGCTTATGAGAGACCGATGGTTTCTGTCCGTTCTATACTACTGTGTCAAGGTTGACAACTTCACGGATTAGAGTCAGTTGTACGGCTCAGTTGTTCATCTTTCTCATCTGTATCGTACATTACGTTTTTCTGTATGTTCACCATTGATATAGCTAGCAGTGGTAGACGATATTCTTCGGTTCACTGACCATGAGAGAGCCAGTTCTTGCTTACAGCTTGTTACGTGCTCGTTTCGTATCAAATAAAGTTCTATCGAACTAGCCAGCAAAGAAAAATGGAATTATCTTTGCCAAATGGTGTTTGCAAAAATAACATCGAAAAATCCACCAACCATTTAACGTTCCATATTCCACCCAACCACACACACACACACACCACTCGAAAGTAATTTCTGTTAGTTTCGAAGGTTGCAAGATTTCAACCTACATTATTTGTTTTGAACATGACTTTTAGACGCCATCGTCGTATTAAAGAACGTGGAAGTAACATCAAAATACTATAATCATCATCATCATCTTCTTCACGGATTAAACCAAGGATGGTTTGTTCCGGTCTCAATCAGGCAACGATTAGAGCTGGTCACTCCAGCGCTTCCTCAGACGTCCCACACCTCTCCGTCCCCTCGGCTTATAGGTCCGTAGTTGTTTGGGGATGCGGCAGTCATCCATTCGGCAAAGATGTTCCCACCAATTCAGGCGATACTGGGCGATCCTGTCGAGTAAACTCATAATATTCAGTTACTACCGTATATCTGTGTTTCTTCTATGATCATGGAGAGTGTACCCTGCCACATGTCTGAGAAAATCTCATTTCAACCGCTTGATGCGACTGCCCTGGCCTTTCGTTAATGTCCAATTATCAGACCCATAAAGAAGTGTGGGAAGAGCCATCGCCTTGTAGAATTTTAGGCTTGTTTCTTTACTTGCTGACTTAAGGGTTCGCCTAATGGTCCCGCACATAAGGTTGAACTTATGCAACTTATTCACAACGTCTTTTCATGTATTATAAGACACACTGTAGCCCAGGTATACAAAATTGCTAACTTGTTCCAGGACAGTACCATCTATAACAATTTTTGCCCATACGGGATCAGTTCCATGAAAAGTCATCACCTTGGTTTTAAGTGTGGATATTTGCAATCCAGAGTCTTTGCAGATTCAAAATACTATAATCAGTATAGTAATTGTGATTTGTAACACTTGTAGAATTAAATAATTATTTTAATACATATTTTCTGTTCTGATTTTCCAACAAATACGAGAGATAATATTCAGAGAGGTGTTGGCAAATAGAGAAGACATTTGTATCTGTATGTTATTTATGGAGAGTTCAGTTGTAGTTATAATCACGCGCTCTGTGGAATAATAAAGTTATGTTCAAATGTGGGCGGCATCTGTATTGTGTAGGCATATGTAAACATTGATATAGAAAGCTGTGTTTGTAGGGAGTACAGAGTTATCGAGAGAGAGAGAGAGAGAGAGAGAGAGAGAGAGAGAGAGAGAGAGAGAGAGAGAGAGTGAGAGAGAGAGGGGGAGATAAACAAATTGATTAACTTGTACCAAACAGGAGAAGACAAAGCTTTTCTATAACCAGCGCGCGTACACACACACTCACACAATGAACACGGTGGGTTTATTGTTATTATAGTGATGAAAAGTTACGTCGAGCTTTATACAGAGAGATACAGCACACAAGATAATTAGCGTTGCTTGGTCAGTGCCCGGCATAATTGTCTAACAGTATTTGTGCCTCTCTGTGTTTTCAGGCCGTCTTCTCTCTCTCTCTCTCTCTCTCTCTCTCTCTCTCTCTCTCTCTCTCTCTCTCTCTCGCGCGTTCGTTAATAAAATAACGTTTCCACAGATGCCGACTGGCTCTCTTCCTTCTGTCTGTATCCAATTCGATAACAATATTTAAAATAAACCCTAGCATTCCCACGCCGTATTGAGTCGGAATTCTAATATACAAAGGTTACCCAATCTTGTTTTATACCCAAACACAGCAGCAGTAATGATTTTGTATTAATTTGATAACGTTGGCGAGTATTACACGCCACATTGTGTGTTTAGGTCAGTGTGGATTTTTGCAGTGGTTTGAGTAGTAGTGTGTGGATGTAAGTAGTTGTGTGAATTTTTATTTCGCGTGATAATTTAAATATATTTACTTAAATAGTGTGTGGGAGGGGATGGGGGGCATATGCGGTACAAAACGCTATTTGCCTTCAGATTCAGTACGAGCTGAATACAACCGCGAAAGAGGGGTGTGTGCGCGACGAAGGGCGAGCCCGTCGCCCGCTCGTGTACTCCGTCCCGAGCTTCGAGTAGAGGTCTTGCCGCAGGGGCCACAGGTAATCTGGTTGTTAAGGGGTGTGGCCTGCTACCGGCCGTGGGTTTTCAATTAGTTATTTAATTGAGGGTGAGTGTACGCCGAGGCCAGGTCCAAGATTCACCTGGCACAGATTGGTAGCGACCGAGGGCGCTGATAAGCTGATTTGCCCTGGAAGCGGGCTGTGCGGCGATAGAGGTTACGGGACAGTGTCCGTATTGTGGCGTCCAGGAAACGGACGTGCAGAATGATTCACGGACGATTTTATTGGATGTCAGGTAGTGGGCTTTGCACGCCCAGCGCAATCCTCGGTCCAGGAGAGACTGAAGCTTAGCGATGTAGTCCCATACGGGTGTCGCGTAGGTAACCATCGATACCACATACCTGGTGACGATGAGCTTTCCTAGGCGGCGGGTCATAGATTTGCTTGAATACAACCGAATCTATCTTATCCTACCACACCCAGAAATATGATAATCAAGTAAAATTTAAAAAGAATTAGAAACGTTAGATTAAAAAGAAAATAGGGTATATTTTAAGAAATTTTTATCACTGCACAAATGTGTAGTTTACCAGAACGGGGGGTCCAGGGGTTCTTCCCCGGGAAATTTTAGCAGCCAAGCCCCACAGTGCGGATGTAGCCTATGAAGAATTATAAGTGCCAGTAACATGCTGAAAACTGATCACCGCCAACGCCTTAGTATTGACACTGAAAATCTCCACTTGTATATTCATTTTAACATGCCATCGTTGTCGGAGTGGGATCCCCTCATTGCAGTGCTTACATGGATGAATAAAAGACAACACCGAGTCAGGGAGACTCCAAAAGCAACGGAGCAGTTTTATTTTTCCAGGAGTCAGGGGTTTTTCCAGAGGCAAGCAAGAAGAGCCATGCAAGCAAAGAGAAGGAAGAAGAAGAAAAGAAGAAGAAAAAGAAAATGAAGAGCAAGACTTTTTAGACAAGAGTTTTAAAGACAATAATTAAAATGAAATATGTTACGCTTGAGTTAAAACTGCTTTAGTTCTTAATAAGGCTAAATATTGTTTCATTACATTATTTTTTACCCAAATGTCAGTTAATTTATTTTCCCGTTTTTTTTCTCAAAATTTTATTACTGCACATTTTCAAATTTTATCATTGCACAATTTAATTTACCACTGCACATTTTGTGTCTGGCTAAACGTTAAACTATACACCGGAAAATAGGAGTGTTTCATTATCGCGTTGCCTGGCATGTACTATTGCTATGACACACTTGTACCAACCTTGTTGTACACAGACAAGTACACGGTTAAAAAAGTCACAATCGCTGATAAACTAGATTTACTTATTCTAATGAACGCAAAATAATTTTATTTTATATCACACCCTAATATACGGCTCGTAGGAATCGCTATAAATTTGAGGGGATGCGTGCTATAAACAGGAAAGTCTAAAAATCCGACACAGGTCACAAATCAAAATGTTTTGACGTTAACGAAAGCATTTGGTTGGTAGGGAGCTCTGTATGCCAATTAGAAGTGATGATAAATATACGATGCTTATTCTACCTTATTCGAATACGTCAGAATTAATTAATTTTTCCTTATACATTGTCAGTTAATTCTTCTTTTTTTTCTTCACTTTTTCTCCTCGTTCTTCCTCTTCATCTACTTAAAATTCTTCTTCTTCTTCTTCTTCTTCTTCTTCTTCTTCTTCTTCTTCTTCTTCTTCTTCTTCTTCTTCTTCTTCTTCTTCCATCCTAGTTTTGCTATTAATATTAATATAATCGTTAATAATAATGTTATTATTATTGTTGTTAGGTTGTAAGCCATTAAACCTGTTACTACTTGTATTACTGATGAAACGGTCTAGGTTCGATTTTCGAGTCGAATCGGTTCTTTACCCTCGAGTCTTACGGCGTAGGAGTTTGTTACAATACTTTAACCAGACAAGTCAGTCAGTACACAGTTTAAAATATACGAGTCCGGACCTCATTAAATCTTTCCGTTATTTATTCACATCTCTGTCGTCACTACAAGAATTTTTCTTCTGCTTCTTCTTCTTCGTCTTCTTTTATTGACATTTAAAGTAAACCATCCCTCCTCATACTGATTCTAAACATCTAAAGGTATAAAATAGTAACTGTATAAAATAACAAATCTTCTTTAAATGCGATTTTTCTATCATTGGTTTCGTCACCTTGCAGCTGAATGCTGCTAATCCATAAGCTCAAATCAGAATGCGTTTGTTAACGATTGTCATTAGCGCATGGAAACATTTTTGCACGCACTTCATTAACACTATTCGGATGAACGAGTCCTGTGTAACGAAGGTCCGGGCTGAAACGCTCATTATACTTCATTAACACTCTTCGGTTGAACGAGTCCTGTGTAACGAAGGTCCGGACTGAAACTCACTTTTCTTACCATCGGAATTGAAATATAGTAAGGGACCAAGGTACATTCGGGTAAAATATTATTAATTAAAAGTGGGGAAGGGTTGGTTGTAGTTCACAAAACAGCTAGTGAATAATAACGACAAATCACGTTCAGTAGTATCGTGTAGAAGGAATTAGTGCCAATTAGCGACAGGACGACGAATTGCGGAGGCAATAGCGCTAAGGACGTGTACCAACTGATAAGCGGGGCGGCCGGGCAAGAAACTTGTAGCGACGCCCCAAACCCGTGGCCATAGATTTCATTCAATTTAACCTCTCTGCGTTCAACCCTGTGTGTGTGTGTGTGTGTGTGTGTGTGTGTGTGTGTGCGCGCGCGCGCGCTTGTCTTTCCCTCGACTTAGCGGTTATTATGAGGTTAAACGCATTCAGTCTTTTCTTTTCCTTAATAATTTTCTTTTTTTTTGTACTTATTTCTCCCTTCCAGCCCCTCGGTTAGGCGGTGTATATTGTGGAGAGATTAGTGCTGTGGAAATGGATTAGCAGACAGTGTACGCACTGCCGCAAGGAGAATTGAACGGTTTTTGTACAAACCGTTCCCCTCGCCACAATCCGGCTTTTATTCAAACGTATTCATTCAAATAAAATTTACTTCTTCTTAACGTAAGCCGTTTTCCGCCATTATTGTACTGTTATTAAATTAATTGCAAAATTCGAAGCTGAGTGTATTTTTGGTCTTCGTTTCACGCCAGATATGGACAGACCCGTAACGTAAACTCAGAGTGTAGTGTAGCGAATTAATTCAACGCTCTGAAGTATGTAACTTGTATGTGTAACATAATTCCGTGTGTGCGCGCGCGCGCGCGCGCGCGCGCGTGTGTGTGTGTGTGTGTGAACCACAATACACAATATACACACAATAGGACCTGAATAACTCATCACCTTCCGTAACGTACGGATAACTAAATAGAGAATATGGTGAATTATGGAAGCTGTGATTTTAACATTACAGGTGTTATAGTGCATTACAGTGTAGCCTAATTATAATCTTAATGGACATAAAATTATCGCATAACTGTTTTACAAAATATCAGTTTATATTTTCTTTTTATAACTGGCGACACAAAGGATGAAAGTCTACTATAAGGAATTTTAACATCTTACAAACGCGTTAAAAACAACAAATAAGAAACTAAAAGTAGACCTCTAAGAACGTTAACACAGTAACACAAAGGAAAACATTTGTATAAATTAAATAATGTTTTATCTTTCTTTAATGTTTTTCTTATTTATAAGTTCCTATTGTTTAAACAAATCTGTTCATCTCTCGTCCGTTCTCGTAAGTCCTCGCTTATTACGTTTTAGTCACAGAAGTGCTGCTGCCGAAATGTAGCTCAAATGTGTTTGTTTCTACATGGTCTAATCGATTTTAGTGTTTTACGTGTGAAACATAAATATACCATGTTTAATTTGTAAGAATCCTATACAACCGGTTCCATAGAATTCTTCCAGAATTCTTGAACTTTTTTTTTGTTTTTTGTATAAAAATTACATTCTTCAGAAATATTTACGTATAGTGTTGCAATAACGCTTTTATCCATTGGTTGAATCAAACAAGAAGTCTTCGCTGGGAGAAAAAATTGTTTTTATATTGCCATCGAGTATTTCAATGTGAAGAATTATAGAAGGCAACGAATTCCGAAAGGTGGGTGAATGTGTGTCTTTCGTTTGTATCTCCCAAGTTTTTTGAAGTAATGGTACTCATAAAAATAAATTATTTTCGCAAGCAACTGTTAAAATTGTAGTTCGTGATGCAACATAACAGTGTTCCGCATCATACGAGACACATTAATTAACGAATAAATTTTCCTTTCACATTGTTTTCTCAAATAATTAAGTGTGTATTGTTAACTTTAAATTGAAAATTTATTGAAGATATAATAATCGTAAACCAATTATTTCCTGATACAATTGTTATAACTTGGTATCAACGTTTCATTAGCACGAATTCGGTGAAAACTACTTACCCCTCGAATTACTTCTAATTAAGTTGGTTATTATCTGTTTCCTAAAGATGCAAGCTTCAGTTCCGTGTATTATAATAATGAGAATTAAGAAAATTTCATTTTTTTTTTTTTAATTTTAAGCGTTGGGCTATTAAAACACAACTTGCCAGAAGCTCCCCATGTGGCTCGTGGCCACGTGTAGAGATTGCGTTACAATATCTACATCTTCGTTCTCCTTTTCTAGTATTATATGTAATATTCTCCTCCCCCAGTATTTTCCTCCTTTCCTTCATCATTTGCCTATTATATACATTATAAATTTTTGATCGAAGTCTCATTGGCCAGTAAGTATGATCCAAGAATAATTTGAGTTGACCTTGTGCAAGTTGATTTCTTGAGAATTCGAATCTTCTTTCGACCACAAGTATAGTTGATATTCCCAATATTTCAGCCCCCACCCACCAATGCATTATTATTAACGTTGTAGTGGCATTTAGTTGTAGTACAGCCTACATACGTACATTTCTAACTTTGTTTGTTTGTTTGTTTGTTACAGACTGCCTGCATTTACAGCTGTACAGAGACAGCAAAGACCGTTACAAACAAGGACAGACTAAAGCTTCACTGTCCCTGCAGCATTTCCTCGGCGTCGAAACAGGTGAGTGTACAGTATTCAACCGGTCGGTTACAGTATTTGATCCACTCTGATCTTAGCTTGCTCTCGATGTATACGCACGCAACCTAGTTAATGCGTGTAATCTTGCTGTTACTACTGTAGTGACGTGTTTCGTTGAAATCAGCTGTATGACATGTTTCATTGTTGACGGATTCAATTAATATTGGCACCAGTATCTCTTCTTCTCCTCCTTCTTCTTCTTCTTCTTCTTCTTCTTCTTCTTCTTCTTCTTCTTCTTCTTCTTCTTCTTCTTCTTCTTCTTCCATCATATTTTTCCTATTAATAGTATTGTTAATATTAATGTTATTATTATTGTTATTAGGCTGTAAGCCTTTAAACCTGTTACTGCTTGTACGTATTACTGATGAAACGTTCTAAGTTCGATTTTCGAATCGAATCGGTTCTTTACCCTCGGAGTCTTACGAGCGTAGGAGTTTGTCACAATACTTTAACAAGACACATCAGTCAGTACACAGTTTAAAATATACGAGTCCGAACCTCCTTAAATGTTTCCGTTGTTTATTTACATTACTGTCATCACGACAATAATTTTTATTCTGGTTCTTCTTCTTCTTCTTCTTCTTCTTCTTCTTCTTCTTATTATTATTATTATTATCATCACTTCTTTGGATTACAGTTCCTTCCCAAAGTTGAATATGATCGTAGCGGTTCTAGTTGATTTGCAGGGTCTGTAAATAATTAATCGAAGACAAACTCAATGTCAATCGACATTTTAATTAAGTCAATCGAAGAGATCTGTCGTCTTCTTATGTTTTTTTTCCTTTCATATTTACTATGTTGCGTAACCGAAGACAACCTTAGATTCGAAAGACTGAAATGCTTATATAGTGAAATTACAACAGCGATAATGGACACCCGACAACCGTTTGCTCATTTTCTTATTTGCTAAAAGTGACACTTTAAAGACTTCCAAGACAGTATTTATTTAGAGCTGCGAAATGATGTATTTTTAATGGAGGGGAGACTTTACCCCCCCCCCCCGGTGTACTGACGACTTAAACTCTTGTTTACATATTCCGTGTACGTACCGCAGCGTAATGGCAAGTGACGTTGTCACGGAGTTATCGCGGTACCCGTGTAAACGCTTGCGTACAATTTGCTAACAAAGTAAATACTGCAACCAATATAGGTATTCATACCCACTTGCTCGCCTGTATTCTACACACACTTTACCACGAATTTCCGTATTGCTGTCCGTATCCAATAGACCACAGAGGAGTAGGACTAAACGCCCAGCCTGGCACCTCGTCCTGCTGTTCATCCCTTGCTTCGTCTCACTGGAAACGAATCGCTGCGCTTGTTCGGTTTGCCGGCATGTAGCGGCGTTGCTATACGAAGTCCGAATTTCATAATCTGTTTCATCGTCCTCTAGGGAATAATCGTGTTGACGGGACCTCCCACCTTATCGATGTCCGTTGTCTTGACGGACTGGACTCTACTCTTTCGTCCGCCGCATGGTTATGTTTACATCGAGAACAAGCTAAGAAATGTGAAGTACACACGGCCTCTCGTTCCGATTGTACACAAAACTCATAATTGTTGTTGAATGATGGCGGTAGAATTAAGCTTTGTCTGTGCAAAATATATTATCTTATGTAATATTAAAAGCTACTTACTCATCGGTACTTCTCGTTCCACGGGGGTGTGTGTGTGTGTGTGTGTGTTGGGATAGAGAGAGGGAGAGAGAGAGAGAGAGAGAAAGAGAGAGAGAGTGTGTGTATGTGTGTGATAAATAATAGTTTTCATACAAAATTATATTTTTTATATTTGTATTTTATATAACAGTATTTCGATAGGTTATACCTTAATCCTCGAAGGTGTATACCTTAATCTTCGTACACACACACACACACACACACACACACTTTTGTGTGCTATATATTTTTATGTAGGTTTTTTATGAGCCTGAATGTAAACATGTGAACACTTTACTTTGTTCTGTGTATATTGTTTAACCGTGTGATTGATGTTGCCAGGTTTTACGCTGGACAAAGAGTCCAACACGATAGCCATTATATGTCAAGATGTTACCGTAGTGCTTGCGTTCGACACCAGAGAGAGGCTCATACAGTGGCAAGTGAAGATAGCCAACAACCTAGGAGAAGGTAATTAACTATAATAGAATATTATATACATTGTAACAGTAATAACTCCTCTGTGGATTGTATTAACAATCCGTAAAGTGTCGAAAAGTGTTATTAGCTATTCTGTAATACTTGTTCATTCCTGACGATCCTTCTTTTGTTGTTAAACAGTTTCCAGAAACTTGATGAAACACGTATAGATATCATAGTTGTAAGATTACAAAAAATAGATAAGGGAAAATCAACTGAGGAGAAATAACGAAAATACATCTGGGAGCAAAATAATATGTGTACGATAGAACGCTGAAACAGTACGCAATTGTTTCAATAAGCAGTGGTTGATTTCTAATGTTGTAGGTACCGGAACGCATCATTTCAAAAGTTGTACTGATACAGATATACGTATACTTTACATTAGCGTATAATTTTACATCAGGTTATTACAAAGGAGGTCTACATTTTTAAAGCCTTATAAAATATGTAACATACGTATAAACTTGTATCTAAAAAGAATAATGAAAGTTTACTGATATTTCTAAAGAGCTTCATCGTCAGGTTAGTCGCAAGACAATCGAAAACATGTCACTCATGATGGCGTCATCCCGGAGCCTCAATCAAATTCTTGCGTGATGGTTTCGGTGGTTCGGACATTTTAAAAAAGTTTCCATAGTTTCATCATTGTGTCGTCATATTGTTTGTTTCTTGTCCTTTTCGTACTCTTTGTTTCCAGTGCTGTATTTTTGAATCCAAGAGGTTCCTCAGAAATCAAGGCCTTTTAAAAAGTATACGGGATCCGAGTAGCAACAACAAAAATTCTGTGGAGTTTGAAAAGAGAAAATTTAGTTGAACCGGTGTTTATACATAAGAAACTGGGATGACACAAAAAGTGGAATTTACGTAAAAAATGTGAAGACAGTGGTAGAGTCTACGTCGGCGAAACGGGAAGGTGTAGAGTCGTCTTAGG
Source organism: Magicicada septendecula (assembly GCA_034769895.1). Classification (NCBI taxonomy): domain Eukaryota; kingdom Metazoa; phylum Arthropoda; class Insecta; order Hemiptera; family Cicadidae; genus Magicicada; species Magicicada septendecula. The sequence goes on from CM068370.1 coordinate 81,447,262, forward strand.
AGCATAAGAGGGAATGCACTACATGTTGTGCTGTCCAGTAATGACTTGAAACTGATTAACTAAACGCTTTTAGTGGGATAACAACTAATTTCTTTTTTGGTATGCCAAAGTGGTAGTGACCAGAGGAAATAACAGATACGAGTATCAAAATAAATGCCATATAAATCAATGCAATATATCTATGTTCTTTTCAGTGGTCAGTTGTCAGGGCGAGCCAGGTATATCTTACGCTTACTTTCAGTCCCTTGTCCCCAAAACTCACATCCTTAATTGAAATAGTCGGATCACGATGGACGACCGCCAGAAATTTATTAAATTCAGGCGACAATCCTTTCGTTAGTTGCGTCACTTTCGAAGATCACACTTCTACAGCCCGCAATCTCTGTCGTAGCTGGTGAAACAGTTGTCATTATTTAAAAATAAATGATCAGTAAGCACAGTGAATTGTTAATTTACTGATTATAAATTAATTATGAAAAAGCAGTTGTTACAATCCTTGTCGTGTAATTAAAGCAATTTTTCATTTCTAAGGAATATGATTAAAATTCAGTCTTAATTACATTGTATAGACTATATAAATTTTTATATAATTGCCTGTTATTATGCCAATATTATTATTATTAAGACGTCTCAAATTGTGTGTGTGTGTGATGCTTATTACATGATTATATTTACTTGCAACTACTTTTACATTATTATATAACTTGTTGTTACATTTATTGTTACATATTGTTTGACGTTAAATATGTTATTACATGTTATATTTATTATATTTATAATTATGTTATATATCTGCATGATGTGTATTTATAATGTTTGTGTTGTGTGGGGTAATATTTCTCAATTTATTTGCAATATTTAAACATATATTGTTACTAAATATAATTATTTCACTACGACTCGGAACACAAAACGTTTTATGGGTAAAAACGTAAAAGCTTTACCTTACAACCTGAACCGGTTTCCACTTTTAAAAAGCTTCTTCAGAGGTTGCCGCTGGTAGTACTGTCCGTCTTGTTGTTGGCGACGAAATCGATTTTCGAAAGATCGATGTTGTGTATGTGAGGTGTGATATGTTCGAATAATGCGTGTGATTTGAATTGCGTCTGTTCGTTTAGGATGTTCGTTTTTATTTGTTTTCGTGTGTTTGTATATTTCCAATTGTTCTAGACTGTCTAGTTTTCGGCCTTTTGTGTGTACGTGTAGAATGTTCCATGTTATTGTCGATGTTTTTGTATGTGTGGTTTGCTTCAATGAGGTGGTTTGCAAAGGTGGATTCTGTAGTGGAGTGGAGTGCCTTTGTGTGTTCAATGTGTCTTTGTTTGAAGCTACGTCGCCAACAACAAGACGGACAGTACTACCAGCGGCAACCTCTGAAGAAGCTTTTTAAAAGTGGAAACCGGTTCAGGTTGTAAGGTAAAGCTTTTACGTTTTTACCCATAAAACGTTTTGTGTTCCGAGTCGTAGTGAAAAAATTATATTTAGTTAAGAAACGGACACGTCATGGACAACGAAATCCAAGAATATATTTTTATTTGTTAAATATTTTTATTTATCTCAGTTATTTCCATTATTTGAAATTTAAACAAATATTTAATGTAGTTTTCAAATCGGACCAGTGCCTGTATATTTTGTTGCAATGTTTGTCTTCACTAAGCACCTTCTAGTTTAATGTATGTTACTGTATACAAATATATATATGTATACAAATCTGTACAAATTCATTTGTATAATTTTTGTGGTCGCTAATGACCGTTGCTATTGTAGTGATCTTATAAAGAAATAAATTTAAAAAAAAACTAAAAAATCTTCGTGCAACCTATTACCAGGAAGAGTCGCATCCAGGTAGGTACTTTCTCTATAGAATCAATTCCAAAATTGTCTCTTGTAAAAGCAAATTAGAACGCGATGATACTGTGAAAGACGACGTAAGTTTTTTACACACAAATAAACCCCGAGTTTTATTTTACGAGTGAGAAACTTTTGAAACTAGCATCAAGTATAGAGCAGGATATATGAAGGTAGTTATTAAAGGAGGGAAAACTTTTACAATTTAAACAAGTTGTTACAAACTAGTGTACTTTATAAACTATATGAAAATGAATTGACGTCACATTTAGCGTCACGTTTAGAATTAACCCGTATTTTGCTAGCGTGTGCGAAACTCAAAGTTAAAACAACAATTACGCTTAGTGAAATGGTTCCGCAATTGTGAATACTTGCTTGTTTCTGTGGCTAGACTTCGACAGCCTAATAATGAGTTTTGCATTTATTTATCTTCCCATAACTTTTTTCTAGACTACCTGGATTGTTCTAATTCCGGCCATCTCATTGGAGATCTAACTCCAGGTCGTTTACCTTGCATTAGAAGATTTCCATTTCTTCTTCTTTCTGGTTTTAATACAGTATTTATTATCTGCACTTTTCCTACAGTGAAATCATCAGCATCATCTTCTTCTTCTTAACGGTTTTAGGCTTTAGTGGCCTGTTCCTATTCCACAGTCCACCTTTTCTTAGGCCTACCAACTTTTCTTCTGCCTCTAAGGTTGTAATCTTTCGCTGTCTTCGATATTCTACTTTCTTCCATTCTATGTATGTGTTGAATTCATTTTCTTCTGTATTCTTTAATCCTTTCGTTAACTGCATATACATAATATAAATCACTTCTATTCTTCTCATTTCTTATATGATCCCGTCTATTACACATTTTAACCAATCTCAGAAATTTCATTTCTGCTGTCTGTACCTTCTGTTCATCTTTTTTCTGTATGGCCCAAGTTTCAGAACCATACAGTAGTGTAGGGATTGCCATTGTTTTGTAAAATTTTATTTGGGATTCTTTTCTACATTTACTTCCCGAACGGTCTCCAAATCGTTCCACACATTCATGTGAAATTCGTCACTTTATTTTCTGTATCTCTATCTTGATCATAAGTAGTGTCACGTCAAAGATAGTTGAAATGTCTTACTTGTTCTATGCACGTGTTGTCTACGCATATTTTGGTCCGAACCGATTCATCTCCTATAAAGGCTACAGTGGAATCAATGTCCGCAATTACAGTTTTTCTGCAATGTTGTCTAAAGACATTGATATTTTGCAAACTGCAAATATCAGACGCATGGATAACTATTGAAAATATCAAATAATTAGGCAGCATTACTTTTATGTTGTCTTTGTAAGTAATTTGATGTTACCATATTCTATATGTTTCAATATATATATGTAATCTTCTTCTTACTGTAAAAGAAGCAAGAACAAGCACTAGATTTTGATCAAACGTCAAGTTTCCGGTAGTCTCTGTGCCTATAAAGTTATTTATACCCCCAAAACCAAAAGTTCTGTAGATAGAATAAAAACTCTTAACCTAGAATACCTAGTCATAAAGTTCTTCCGTCTGACTCTCTTATCCATTAGAGCCTTACCATTGTGTCTTTATAGATTCACCATACCGTTACTTCTTACCCTGATTTCTCTTCCTCATCCATATTATAGTTAAGACCCCTGACATCCCATAAATCCGTAATGTGAGCACTGCATTATCTCACTTAATACATTCAATTCTGCTTCTTCCTTCGGCCCTTTCCTTCTCTATTTACTTCACGAATTCTTAGGGTAGACGCACACCGGTTAGTCAAGGCAAGACACCAAGACAGGTTTAGATGAAACAACTTAGACGAAACTAGACAAGACACCTTTAGTCATATGATAGTAACTCGCACCAGTTAGTCGTGAATAAGATGTCAGACAGTAAAGTTGTTATGAGTGCACTTATGATTTGGGAGTGGATATGTAAGCAAGAAATAGGAAATAGGAGATATTGGGTTCATCCATATAATAAGAGGTGGGTAGAAAAAAATAGATTAGAAAATTTAATTCTTGAGCTGAGAGGTGATGAAGAAAAATTTTACAGTTGCACACGATTAACGCTAGAAAGATTTGACTGTCTGCTGGGACTGCTACAAAACAGAATGCCAAAAAAGGATACGAATTATATTATACAATTTTACTGTAGCAAATAAATGTATTAATAAAACTGTAGTAATAAAATAATAACATATAAATAAAATAAAATGAGAATAAATAAATATATGAACACGTTATCGTGACCTGAACACCTCTGTCGTCTGATGGTGACTGATAGGAATAAGAGGTGGGCCGATATACCTGTAACAGGTATTTTGGAACGATATTTTTGTGGAACCGATGTAACAGTGACTGAAAAGTTGAAATACCTGTTATTCGCGGCGACGCTGTTCCGAGTCGAGACACGCCCCCCTACGCTCCTATACAGACGCGCACACACAAAAAGTACGCAAGCATCACGTAAACGAATTCGCCAAGGTCAAATACTAGGCGTACAAAAATATCGCTGGTACGCAAGGAACAACCAGTATTTCAAATACTAAATATTTCAAATACTAGGGGTATCACCGATACACAAAATACTAAGCGTATCAGAGGAACAGTAGTATTTTTGGAACACCTAGTATTTTAGGAACAGGTAGTATCAAGGGTATTTCGATACTTCATTCTGCGCAGAGACGAAGCTGTTTTTAATAAAGAAAAAAATTCATCCTGATGTTACATTTATTCTCGTGTGATATGCAGATATATAATACAGATTATATGCTAATAAATTATATATTATACTAACTAGTCACCAACTTGTAACTAAAACCAGTTCAGGTTGTAAGGTAAAACTTTGGTTTTACTCATAAAAAACTTTTGTGTTCCGAGTCGTTAGTGAAATAGTTGTATTTAATTATATTGCGTTATAACCTATAGAGTGGCTGATGTTGAAAAGCTATATTATACTTTTTATTAATGGGATTTAACTTCACGTAATTTTAATTTAATGGGATTTCGTTCCTTAAATATCTGAACAAAGAACACGAACACGATTATCATCAAGGAAAATGCAACAGTTGATATTTTTGAATGCAGATTTAAAATAGTGTTTGAATAACTGAAATCCCAGGATTTTAAAAACAATTCAATTGTTTAATTTTATTTATAATGTGTTAAGTGAAGCAGATTGTAATGTAAATAGGTGTGACATTTCATAACTTGTATATTCTGTGTACATTAGTGAATGAATCTGAAGATTATCTAGGTATGTAATGCATTTAATTTACTTTTGTTGTTGCTTATTATTTATAAGTTTTTATTTATTTATTTATATTTATTTTATTACAGTTGTTTTTATTATTTTTATTTGTAAAATTTTGTTTATTCTCATTCACCCTTGTGGCTTATTGTTATGTTTTTATTATACGTTTCTGATATTTTTATCACATTATTTGTTGTGGTATTACGTGTACTCTAAATTATTTCATTGCCCCGAGTTTCGCAACTGATTTGTCTAAAGTCTAACCAATGTTAGTTTTACTCCTAGTGAAAACTTAAATTGGTATTCCCAAAGGGAGATAGGCCTATAAATTCTCTTGTTTCTTATTTTCTTTTAAATAGTAATAGTTTAATAAAGTCACAGTGTAAAGTAACACTGTTAATACTTTTAGTTTCAATTTATTTCTTCTAACAAATTATATAATAGGTTATATAATATCTTCAAATAAATACACTGCAAGTAGGTTTATTAATATATTAATAGGTTTATCTAGGTGAAAATAAACCTACTTGCAGTGTATTTATTTGAGGATATTACATAGGAGACCTGCAGGAAACTCAAAACGAGTTACTTACAAAGGATAATATAGGTTATGTATATATAGTATATAATAACAGGTATTTGTACCTGTTATTTTTTTGGAACGGTATTTTCATACCTAGTATTTTAAAATAACAGTTTAGCCCACCTCTAATAGGAATAATGCACGCCCTACTCCATCAGACACGAAGTATAGACACGTTTAGTCATGTCTAATTGCAATGACTATCGGTATGTCTTGCATCATATACATCAACGTAAACAACAGTGAACAAGCATGTCTGAACCTGTCTTGTCTTGTCTTGACTAACAGATGTTCGTCTACCCTTACGTTAGCTCTCAACAAAATCCATAGCATTGATCTTTCCATAGTTCTTTGAGTGACCCTGTACTAATTACATTCAGACTGAATCCCATCTTTTATAACCCACAAGGAGATTATATTAAAATTGAAACTGTCTATTTTGTATGTAATGTTTAATTAATTTATACACAATTACTACATCAGTTTATTTTTTATGTTTGACAGACTCACAGTTTCTAATACAGATATCGTCAGCACCGCCACGCGCCAAGATCTCAACGGGCCCCGCCAGACTTCATGTGCAGGAACACAGATTCTGTATCACAGTGGGCGTCCCACCCAGACTGGTTGGATTCTGGGAGATCAGACAGCTCAGGTAAGCTTCTGTGTTCCTAACCAGTTTTAACACTGTTTATTAGTAGCACAATTTTATACTTCTTTCATCTTTCTGCTTCTTCCTCTTCTTATTCTTCTCTTTCCTATTCCATGTCTCCTTAAATTTATCTCCTTTCTCCTTCGTTGTTTTTTAGTCCTCTTTTTCTTCCTCTATCTTTCCTGTTCTTTTCATTCCTCCTTCTTCGTCGTCTTGCTTTTCTCCTTCCTTCTTCCTTTTACTTGGTGTTAAACTCCTTTCTTTTTCTTCATTTTTGTCCTTCTTTTTCTTTTCTCTTTTCCTGCCCTCTTCGTCCTTTCCCTTTTTCTTCATTTCTTCGTCCTGCTTTTCTCCTTCCCTCTTCCTTTTACTTCATGTTAAACTACTTTCTTCTTCATTTTTCCTTCTTTTTTGTTTCTCTTTTTCTTCCCTCTTCGTCCTTTTCCTTTTTCTTCATTTTCTTCTACTGACAAACATTTTTTTTCTAAATACATGAAGCTATAAATACTTTCTTTTCGTGTTATTAATTTTCAGCCATGACACACGTTTTCATGTCTTAATTATGTAGTTAAGAAGACGAAAACATGCATTTCAGAGACACATGAGTAACTGATTAGGTATTGAACCGGCAATAGTTAAAAGCCTCGACGAACTTCAATACCACTGGGCCATCTTTGTCTCCACTGTAATAAAAATAGTAATACTATAAATTGAAGAAATCGTAAATGATATTGTCATTAATGACTAACATGAATATTGTAACTATACGAGACGTCTGCCTCGTTCAAGCCCCGCGATGGAAGCCACTTTTTAACAAAGACCTCTTCGTGTGGTTGTAATCAAATCAAGTCCCACTGTTTGGGCTAGCCACTTGGTCACCAGACCGCTGTATGCCGGTCGTTACAAAAGAATAAAATGTATACAGAAAATTCACTAATTATAGAATTTTCAAATAATAAAATAATTTTGTTTATGTTTATAGAGGTATGTATAAGAGATAAATCTGTTTTTTAAAAGGTTCTGGTAAAATTTTAATAACAGGTAGGTATTTATTGACCGTCGAGCACTTCTTGAAGATTTGCACCAAGTCTGGAGTTAAATAGATTAACTCCGGGTAATAATCGATTGGTGACTTTTCTGACTGGTCCTATATCTTGTTCAAAATAGAATATATTCTTCTCACTTAAGTCCTTCAGCCTTATAAATACCCTTAAATTACCCTGTGAAATAAGTACAGATACAAAATAATGGAAATATAAAGATTTATTGACAATTTTAAATAAATAATCGATATTTTATCGATGGAGAGCAATTATCGACTCTGTCTCGGGAATTATCGATTGTGTCATACAGAACAAAATTTATGATATTTAATATATTATAAGACAGGTTCTTTGAGCGATTAGAATGAATAGTCAGAGAAGGGTGACGAGAAAGTATAACATTAACAATTAACACAAATACAATAATTATTATTCAATAAAATTTAAATAATTCTAATATGTAATGTGTATGATCGTTGTCATACCATACACAGACGATGACGTCACTGCCGGATAAAGAAGGCCGGCTCTGTAGAATTAAAAGATGGCCGCTACTAGTTCTGGCGTAGTTAATGTGAACTCGGCATGTCCCAAAATCACGACAAAATTACCTTCGTCAAGGTCTAAAATGTCCCCGCACTGGTGTAATATGTCTGTTAATCTATTTGGTGTATTCTGGTGAAGTGTTCTGTGTAAACTTGCGTTAGTTAGTTTATTTTCTATGTGTTCAACTTCTATGGTTAAGTTCTCCAGTTATTGGTTAGGATTTGCAGAATAAATCAGTTGAAATATAGTGTTTTACTTGTTTCTATCACTCGTATTATGTAGTTAAGTATTTGTTTTCACTATTGTCGTGAACGTATGAACAGCTTTAGCTTTAAAAAGTGTCTAAACCGTTTAACTCTCGTTCACTGATTTCAATGGCTAAACGCTAGTACCATCTTTCTCGATTTTTTAAAGAAACGTTCTTTTACACAACTTTCCAGCTTGATATTCAACAAAAGACTAATTAACTTGGTCATAAATCTTGCCCAGTTAATCCTTGAAAAAGTATTGTTAACATTTTTCGACTTCCCATACATATGATAAAATATTACATTATGTATGGAATTTATCTATTTTATTACTCACTTTTATGAATTATTAACCTTATTATTGGTTTAATCATCTCATTCCCTTTAAATTGATGTATTATAGTCCATATCTGTAGGTATTTTGTGGAAATTAACAAATTTCTTTACTTTATGGAAATATAGGCTCAAAATTGGATTTCCGTCTTTATACAAAATCCCCTCCATTTAAATATTATTAATACTATTATAATAAATTTTAATTAGTCATATTCCTCTTCCTTTCCTTAAATACATATAAATTACACCTTTGAACTGGTTTTTTGTGTTAATCTGTAAATTTGACATTGCTCTTTAAAATTAATTAATTTATATATTTTGACAATTTACAAAATGTTAAGGTATATTTCCTTATTATCATTTTAATTCATAGGATCATTCCTAGTAGTGGTTAATTGTGTTATCTTATATAAATCTTGGTAGTTTACAGGATTTATAAGTGAGTTATACTATTTTATATTGGTTCTCTGATTTCACCAAATGGCCTAGATTTTAGAATTTTATATATCTTTCTTTCTCAAATAATTTAAACTTAATTCCTTCTCTGACTTTACATAATTACAATTATATGAAAATAACATGATTTATAACTTATTGTGTTGTGTAGTAGTTAATTAACACTACATATTTAAAATAAATAATTATGAACATGGTTTAGCAATCTGCACAATTGAACATATTGCAGATATGGTTTGAACATATATCTTTTAACTATTATTGAGCTAACATAGCATACCTATTAGAACATTATTACTGGTATGTAGGTTATTATTTATCAAACATAATTCTTTTTAAAACACATAACATAAATCTTATTTTCTAATAAACCTTACAAATACATTTATTTAACACATTGATTTTAGGACTGTGAAATAACAGTCTATTTAAACATGTTACACTTATTCATACTATATTAGTACCAGTCCTTTCTGGTTTAAACCATTATTATTGTGATCCCCTAACATAAGTAAACATTAACTCCCATACTCTATTTATTATCATTTTTTACAAATGTCTTGTAAATAAAGATTTACATTAAAATAATACAATACTGGAAACCTTCCATTTTATTATTTTATTATGCTGTTTATTATTAGATTTTAAAGTTGTGATATAGCATACTACTAAGTTATAGTATCACCAACTTTAAGTTTATTGCATTTTTTTAAAAAAAAACAACACTTACTCAAATTCACTTTCACTGTTGGTTCTGATATTTTGAGTCTTATTATCTCAGACCAGACCTTTAGTAATCATGGACCGTTAAGACTAGTTTATTTTCTTTATTACACAATAGCTTTAGCCGGTGCACTTCTTATAACGCTATACAGCACTTTAGTTTTCTCAATAATTACATTTTATAAGATTTTGGGTATGTTATACTTTCTTTTGCATAGTTTTTGTGGGTTTGGGATTGATAGTAGTTTATATAATAATAGGTTTTACTACGGTGTTTCTTTCATACTATTTCTTCCTCTTCTCCTGTCTTCCTTCTTGTCCTTCTTCGTATCTTCCTTCTGGTATTCATTCTTGTCCCTCTTCTAGTCTTCATTCTTGTCCCTCGTCTAGTCTTCACTCTTCTGTTCTTCCTTCCTCATTCTTGGGTAAACCAAGGTACTTGGTGTTATCACGACTGAGGTTTAGTTTGGAGTATTTAATTTATTCACTGAACTGACTTTATTCTTCTATACAGGTTTCAGGGTATTGTTTTCTTCCTGTTCACAAACTTTATTCTTCCCTCTTCTTGTTTTTGGGGTATTTTGGTATTCACCACCCTTTAATTGAGTCTCTTTTTTCTTTGATATGGTCTTATATAACTGGTTTACTGCTCTGAGCTTCCTGGGTAACTTACTGATATCATACTATGAGTTGATGAGTTGCTTCGATACTTTCTTTGGTTTTTTAAAACAGTGGTTTTTATATATAATGTAGTGAGGATTTTTATTTTATTGTGGTTCATTCCTCTGATTTATTTAAATGTCATTCAATATTATTATAATATTTGTTGGTGTAATTAAACTTTATGATTTCACATGACTTAAAATGTAGTGGATTTTCTGTCACGCTACAGAATGCCCTTCTCCAGAAGTAATTTTTTCAGACTATACTTGCTTTGTCTGAAACAATTGCTTATGATAATTATTCAAGGTTTGTTACTATTTTGGACTTCCTTCCATTTTAAAATTTTCTTATTTATATTTGAGTTTATATCATTCTCACTTGATCTTCCTTGATAGTAATAGTCTTCTGAGTTTCATATTTATTATTTCATTTTTATATTTCTTCTTAGTATTTTCTCCTTGGGATATTTTCTCCCTATCGTTCCCTACTTTGTGAGCTGGTTCAGTTCAGAGAGGCACTGTACGCTACTTTCCTCTGCTGTCCAATACTTCACACATATTTGAGTACAGAGGCAAATCATCTCTGCTCAAAAAACATATTAATCCTGCTGGAATTATCATCAGACAGATTAAAAAAAATTATTCAGAATAGTACACATTTGTTACTATTTAAAAAATATCTTTGGGATACTTCACTTATTACTTATTATACTTCTCAGAGATTTTAATATTTCTATCTCAGTTGTTCATCTGACTTATTATCTGGATGTTTCTTTCATTTGATATTATGGTAGGAAGCTCTTCTATTATTACATTTTTCAACTTTTATTATCATATAAATCTTTTGGTTATAAATTCTTTATTACCTTCTGGTTTTTTCATTATAATCTGCATTATTTATAGTAGCATATCTTTATGACATTTTTAGACTGTTTCATCGTTCTTAAAATTTCCACTCGTTCTATTTTCTAGAATTTTTTATAACTGTCATTATCATAATTGTCATTTAATTCATAAATCATTTTATATTAATTCGTTTAATTACATAAATTTTTGACATTATTTTCACATTATTCCGGTCATTGCTATTATACTTGCAAATGATGTTTTTTTTTTTATTAATTTCATTATGAGGTCATATTTTCTCCTCATACCACTTCAAAGTTTCATTCTCTCATAATTCCAAAGAAGTTTTTGTACTTTATTGTATTCAATCACTCAAATCGTATTAAAGAAATTTTCTTTTTTATTTCCTTCAACACCATTTTACGGAAAGGTTTTTACTCTTCATATTGAACTTAGACATGATTATACTGTCTAGAATTATTTGTTTTAATTCTAAATCTGTTTCCTCTTATTCATCCCATTATGATCCTTTGTTACCATGGTAATTATCTTCTATGCTTACCATAAATATGGTAGGAAATCTCATCAGTTTATTTCACCATATTGTTTTATTTATAATTGGTTGGTAAGTTGTACTTATACTTGGTTTGGGAAACTTGATTTATTCATAATTCAAAATTCACTCTTCTTATATTATTCTGTGACGTTTTCTCAAATAATTTGTATGTAAGGTGGGCTTACATGTGTTTTGGCTGGTTTTATTTCTCTAAACTCTCTTGGTATTATTGTCAAAATGTTTCTCTTCAAATAAATATTTAGTAATCTGTCCTTACTTGTTTTTGACCTTTGATGGTTTTATTTCTAAATTCTCTCCTTCTTTATTATTATATTATAGCCATAAAGTTTTTCTTCAAATATTTGTTATGTAAAGTGGGCTTACATTTGTTTTTAGAATTTGGTTGGTTTACATTCAAAATTCTGTTTTATATATCTTCTTCCAAAATGTTCCTTCTCAAACAAATTGTATGTAATTGGGTTACATTATGTTTAGAATTTAGGGGTTTTTAACATTCGAAATTCTTCTTCTTCTATCATTGCCATAAAATTTTCCTTCAAATATATTTTTTATTTTATGTAAGATGGGCTTACCTTTGTTTTTAGTATTTAGTTATTTATTTTAACTTCTTCTTATGCATATCTACTTTTCAAATAATTTCCTTCAAATAATCTTTATGTAAGATTGGCTTACATGTATTTTAGAATTTTGGGGTTTTAATTCTAATTCTTCTGTATTCTTGCCATAAAATTTTCTAATAATTGTAGATAATATGTGCTTATATTTCTTTTTAGAATTTGGCTGTTTTTAATCATAAAATTTCTTCATGGATGCCTGGTTAAAGACACCCTTGACTTTACTTGAACTTATTTCTTTGATTTCGTAGGTGTTGTTGTTATTGTCTTTTGAGACGATATAGGGACCAGTATACAGGAGCAATAACTTTTTTGTTATCCCCTCTAAGGAACTGGGTAATTCCCTATTCTTCAACAACACCTTCTCTCCAACGGTATAATGAATAACCTTACCCATGCATTTATTGTATTTGTTCCGCTGTTTCTCCTGATCTTCGGCCACCTTATTACAAAAGTGAATTTTATCAAATCTATATTTATGTTCTCTGGGGAACTCCAAGATATCTGCAATCTCTCTAGGGGGTTGTCTCTCGTACATTGCGGAGTATGGGGTTATTCCTATGGCTGGATGGTAGGCCAGGTTGAGGAATTCTTCAGTGGCCTCCAAGTATTCTTGCCACCTTCTCTGCTGATCATGGCAATATGTTCTTAATAGGCGCCCCACCTCTCGCAAGACTCTTTCGGCCGGGTTACTGCTTGGGTGGTATACGGATGTCTTGTATGTGTGAACCCCCATGGACAGCAGTGTATCCCGCCATCTCCTCCCCTTGAATTGCGTTCCGTGGTCGGTTATGATCGATACCGGTTTTCCGACGGTTGGGAAGTACTGGTCGATCAGGATATTAAGAACTTTCTTCGTAGTCGCCCGATTTGCTGGGTATAGCTTTACGAACTTAGTGTAATGGTCCATAATGATGACGATATATCTGTATCGGTGGCGGCCTCCACTGCGGGGAAATGGCCCGCAGATATCCAGGAATACCTTCTCAAGTTTAGACTGCGATGTTATTGGAATCATTTGCCCTTCTCTTTTCTCGTTATTAGTTTTTACGAGTTGGCAAATGCGACAGTTTCTAATATACCTCCGTACCTTCCGATTGATGTCCTTTATATAGCAGTTTTCTTCCAGGGCCTTTACCACCTTTAAAGCGCCCATATGCCCATATCGAACATGATAACTGATCACTATCTCTTTCTCGATATGGGTTGGAATTATTACCTTCCACTCCTCCTTAATTAATGATGGTTTGGAAAACAGGATTCCCTTATGTATAGTGTAATATTGGGAGATGGTCTCATCTCCTGCTTCCAATCTTGAGATAATAGTAATTAATTTCGGGTCAGCTTGTTGGTGTGTGCTTAGTTGTTCTAGAACTGATTGTAGACCGGCGCTGCTGCTGAGAATATGGTACACCTTCAGAATACTCTCCTTCTCCCCCTCGAACGTCTGCTTGTCAATGTCAACTCTAGACAATACGTCCGCGACGACATTCTTCCTTCCGGGGATATACTCCCACTTAAGGTCGTATTCTTGCAGCAATAGTATCCACCGCGTTAATCTTCCATGGCTCAGCTTACATCTCTTAAGGAATGAGATAGATTTATGGTCTGTCCGGACGGTGACGGGATAACCAAGAATATATGTACGGAACCTTCCGCACGCGAACACGACACTCAATAACTCCTTTTCTGTCACATGATAGTTTTTCTCACTCTGGTTCAGAGCGCTGCTGGCAAAGCAGATTACAAGATGCTCGCCCTCCTCATCCTCTTGATATAAAGTAGTGCCAAGGCTGATGTCACTGGCATCGCAATTAAGAAAGAAAGGCTTGTTAAAATCTGGATGACGGAGTATAACGTGTTTAAGGAATTTTTGTTTTATGAGAGTCAATATGTTTTGTTGTTCATTACCCCAGATCCATTTATTTTTAGATGGCAGTTGCGGCTGAAATCTGGCAGTCAGTTCGGAGTACTTTTCCTGGAACTTGCGGTAGTAGTTACAGAGTCCCAGGAACGACTGTAACTGCCTTCGATTCTTTGGTGTAGGAAAGTTCTGAATTGCTTCGACTTTTTCAGCTGACGGTGAGATTCCCTTATCATTTAATATGAAGCCCAAGAATTGTATCTCTTTAGCAATAAAATGAGACTTTGCTAACTTCAGAGTAATATTGTTTGCTGCTAGCTTCTGTAAGATGTGTTCCACACGGTAGCAGTGTTCCTCCCAAGTTTCTGAGGACACTAGCAAGTCATCGACGTATACGGTGGTGAATTTTAGTGCTTCTTGGCCAAGTATTTGATCCATGCAGTGCACAAAGACTGCGACTGAGTTTACCAGTCCGAAGGGCAACCTCTTAAACTAGTAGTTCCGCCCTTCGAATATAAAGGCCAGATACTGGCGACTCTGTGGATGTAATTCCACCTGCCAGTATCCGCACACCGTATCCCAGGTAGTGAAGTATTTGGTACCGTGGAACCGTTTTAAGATCTCCTCAATCTCACCGGGCGAAGTCCTGTCATTTATGATCATCTTATTTATTTCGCGCGCATCTAAACATAAACGGACTTGTCCGTTTTTCTTAGGAATAGCCACGATAGGACTTGTGTAAGGGGAATGGCTACTCTCTATAATGTCACGGTTAATCATTTGCTCTATTTCAGCTCTTACTGCCTGCTTTCGTGATTGCGCAATGGGGTAAGACTTCCGGTTAAAGTCTACAGTGTCTCGGAATTGTAGAGTACACTGGAAATTCTTCACTTTACCGGGCTCATCAGAAAAGACTGATTTATATTTATTGTAGATGTCTATTAATTTGTTCGCTTGGTTTGTTGTTAAACCTTCGCCAGTTATACCGCTCCGGAAATCCCTGATCTCCTGGATTTTCTGCGACCATAAATCTTCATTGGAGGTGTCGTCTATTCTCTGTTCAATTATGGATGTTGGTTGGATGTAATTAATTTTTCGGATTTGCTGATGGATACTATCGGGAACGACTTGGTCACTACCCACCAAGTTCGCCGTCCAAGTATGTCCGCTAGAAAACAGTGATAACGTTTCAGTTCTTAGATCAATGATGGCGGAATTTCTCCTAAGCACATCACACCCGACCAGTATATTAAATGGCAGACCGCTCGCCACCAAGAATTCCATGTCAATCGCTATACCACAGCTCATCACACTGGCGGAGACTTGTTTACGTATAGTTTTGTTCTGTCGGCCGGTTGCTCCCAACAAAACAATATTATTCAATGGCAATGTTGGTAAAGTTCTCCCGCACTCTTGCTGTATCCTCTCCAGTTCCGTCGTACTTATTATTGACACGTTTGACCCAGTATCGATCATTAACTTGGCTGGGATGCCTTCTACCTTGGCGTCAACATGTATAATTTCATTATTGAAGTTATTGGTGGGACTCCTGTTATCCTCTTCCAATAACTCCTGTCTGATGTCCTTCAGGTAGTTGCACCCGATGATTGTAATACGATTGTGATTATTCTCGAACTTGCACTCATTCTCATTATCATACCCAGTAGTCAGAAGCAGTAATGGGTTCTGGTTATTTCTTACTGCCTGTGCCCGTTTAAAGGCTCGGCATCATTGTTTCTTTGAGCCATATTATTCGATGCCTCATTCGGGATGCTCAGAGTGGTTACTTGCCGATCTGTTCTATGGTCTTCCGGTCGTTCATTGTGCGACCTCTGTTCAGTGTTGTCCAAACTATTAATCCTACACGCCGGATAGTACCTCGGTTGGTCCCGTTCTAGGCTCCTCCGCCTTTCTTCGTATCTTCGGTAACTGCTTCGTCGATTGTGGTTGAATCCTCGCTGTCTTCCATCTGTGGCTTGTATGAAGTTCACTCTAGAGCGAGGAAACCTATTATTATTAAAATTACCATTATTGGGACCCGTACGATTGGTATTATTATGGTAAGGACTATTATCATAATTGGGGCTTCTCTGACTATTTACGTTATTAGGGTAGGGATTGCGGTTACCCTGATAACCATTAGAGGGTCGGTTCGGGTTTTGTTGGTTGGGACCCGTATTATTATTGTCATTGTAATTGGTATTATTTACATTATTTCCATTATTATAATTGTTATTTCGCGGGTATGCCCGACCTCCTTGGTACCCAGTATTTACGTGGTTCGCACCCTGGTTATTATTCTGGTACGTCCTTGGTTCGGGCCCATCACTTCTCCTACGACTCTGCCTGTAGTAATCTTCGTTTTCATAATTCTCTAGGAGTTCTGTCATTGCCTGGATGGTCTTTATCTGGCTGCCCCTCCTAGCACGAATCACCTCCTCATCATAATGGTAAGACAGCTTGTTTATTAGGCATTCCTCCGGTATGGCTGGTTCTAAGTGCTTGGCCATACACACTTTGCCGAGGAAATAAGCTGTCATTGAGCTGCCGACTTGTGGTTTGTAGCGGCCGTGGCATATATTATCTCTTATGAGATTTTGCGTGGTCTCTGACCAGTACTTGGCTTTGAACAGGCTCTTGAATTGTTCGTAATTGTCGATGTCGCTCCGGTTGGCCATCCACCAATGGTCATTCACCTCCCGAAATGACTCGTCAAGGATCTCTCTGTTCTGGACCCATCTGTTCCCTCGGTGTTTCTCGAGGTACTCCTCTATTCGTGCCAAGAACTCCAGAGGCTTCCGTTTGTATTGCCGGAAATTGAGCCATTCTCTGTTCTCTGACATGGGGAAATTGTGATATCCCGATGGTCTATTTCTTATTAACTCCATCTCCTCCTGGCTCTGACGCACCTGTCCGGTTATGTTCACCATAGCGGCTTCCACGCCGTCTTTCTGTTACTTGGGTTCTCACTTTATTTACTTCCTCCAGGGCAAATTTCTTGGTCTCCTCCATTTTAGTTTTCTGTTGTTCTTGGACCTGAGTAATTTCCTTAGTTATTACTTCCCGGACTTCCAGCACTTCGTTTTCGGTTTGACGACATCTTTCGTCTACTTCTCGGATCTGCTGGTTAACAACCACGACTTCCTGTTCTAATTTCTTTACAATGGACTTCTTCGTCTCAGTTATCTTTTTGTTTATTTCCTCTTTGGCTAACTCAATCCTCTCGTCTAACTTATTCATGTTCTCTTGGTTAACTTCCCTTAGTTCTTCTCTCAATCTTTGATTATTCTCATCCATCTTCTCCTCCATTTTCAGATTATTTTCCTCCAACTTTTCCCTCAGTTGCTGATTGTTGCTTTCCATTTTCCTACTTGTTTCCTCCATTTTCTCTTCCATCTGCTTACTCAAATTTTTACTGGTTTCTTCGATCCTCTTATTGGTATTTTCTATCTTGCGGCCCAATTCTTCCTTTGTGGATCGGTTGTCTTCCTTTAAATCTTCTAACTTTTCATTTAAGGAATGGTTGTCTTCCTTCCTTTCCTTACTTGATTCTTCTCTGGTATAATCCAGTTTCTTATTTAAATCCTCCTTTGTGGATTTAATTTCCTCCTTTGTTGATTTAATTTCCTCCTTTGTGGATCTAACTTCCTCCTTTGTGGATTTAATTTCTTCCATCATTTGTCTGAACATTTCCTGTATGTTACTATCTTCTGCTCGTGATGGTTTCTCCTTTTCTGGGACATTGACTTCTGTCTGCGTCGTTACTTCAGGTTGTTCCTCTGGTGGTGCTGGTTGTTTCGGTTCCACCTGGATTAGTAACACTTCCGGATCCTCCACAGGTGTTGCCTCCTTATCCCCCATGTCAACCTCTTTCTCGGCCTCTGCCGCCCTCTTTTTCGATGTAGCTCGTCTTTGCATCTTTCTCTGTCTCTATTTATTAATCGCTGCCAAGCTTAGATTATTAAGCCCTCTAAGTTGGACGCCACTTTGTAACTAGACGTCATGGATGCCTGGTTAATCCCCGCGATGGAAGCCACTTTTTAACAAAGACCTCTTCATGTGGTTGTAATCAAATCAAGTCCCACTGTTTGGGCTAGCCACTTGGTCACCAGACCGCTGTATGCCGGTCGTTACAAAAGAATAAAATGTATACAGAAAATTCACTAATTATAGAATTTTCAAATAATAAAATAATTTTGTTTATGTTTATAGAGGTATGTATAAGAGATAAATCTGTTTTTTAAAAGGTTCTGGTAAAATTTTAATAACAGGTAGGTATTTATTGACCATCGAGCACTTCTTGAAGATTTGCACCAAGTCTGGAGTTAAATAGATTAACTCCGGGTAATAATCGATTGGTGACTTTTCTGACTGGTCCTATATCTTGTTCAAAATAGAATATATTCTTCTCACTTAAGTCCTTCAGCCTTATAAATACCCTTAAATTACCCTGTGAAATAAGTACAGATACAAAATAATGGAAATATAAAGATTTATTGACAATTTTAAATAAATAATCGATATTTTATCGATTGAGAGCAATTATCGACTCTGTCTCGGGAATTATCGATTGTGTCATACAGAACAAAATTTATGATATTTAATATATTATAAGACAGGTTCTTTGAGCGATTAGAATTAATAGTCAGAGAAGGGTGACGAGAAAGTATAACATTAACAATTAACACAAATACAATAATTATTATTCAATAAAATTTAAATAATTCTAATATGTAATGTGTATGATCGTTGTCATACCATACACAGACGATGACGTCACTGCCGGATAAAGAAGGCCGGCTCTGTAGAATTAAAAGATGGCCGCTACTAGTTCTGGCGTAGTTAATGTGAACTCGGCATGTCCCAAAATCACGACAAAATTACCTTCGTCAAGGTCTAAAATGTCCCCGCACTGGTGTAATATGTCTGTTAATCTATTTGGTGTATTCTGGTGAAGTGTTCTGTGTAAACTTGCGTTAGTTAGTTTATTTTCTATGTGTTCAACTTCTACGGTTAAGTTCTCCAGTTATTGGTTAGGATTTGCAGAATAAATCAGTTGAAATATAGTGTTTTACTTGTTTCTATCACTCGTATTATGTAGTTAAGTATTTGTTTTCACTATTGTCGTGAATGTATGAACAGCTTTAGCTTTAAAAAGTGTCTAAACCGTTTAACTCTTGTTCACTGATTTCAATGGCTAAACGCTAGTACCATCTTTCTCGATTTTTTAAAGAAACGTTCTTTTACACAACTGTCCAGCTTGATATTCAACAAAAGACTAATTAACTTGGTCATAAATCTTGCCCAGTTAATCCTTGAAAAAGTATTGTTAACATTTTTCGACTTCCCATACATATGATAAAATATTACATTATGTATGGAATTTATCTATTTTATTACTCACTTTTATGAATTATTAACCTTATTATTGGTTTAATCATCTCATTCCCTTTAAATTGATGTATTATAGTCCATTTCTGTAGGTATTTTGTGGAAATTAACAAATTTCTTTACTTTATGGAAATATAGGCTCAAAATTGGATTTCCGTCTTTATACAAAATCCCCTCCATTTAAATATTATTAATACTATTATAATAAATTTTAATTAGTCATATTCCTCTTCCTTTCCTTAAATACATATAAATTACACCTTTGAACTGGTTTTTTGTGTTAATCTGTAAATTTGACATTGCTCTTTAAAATTAATTAATTTATATATTTTGACAATTTACAAAATGTTAAGGTATATTTCCTTATTATTATTTTAATTCATAGGATCATTCCTAGTAGTGGTTAATTGTGTTATCTTATATAAATCTTGGTAGTTTACACGATTTATAAGTGAGTTATACTATTTTATATTGGTTCTCTGATTTCACCAAATGGCCTAGATTTTAGAATTTTATATATCTTTCTTTCTCAAATAATTTAAACTTAATTCCTCCTCTGACTTTACATAATTACAATTATATGAAAATAACATGATTAATAACTTATTGTGTTGTGTAGTAGTTAATTAACACTACATATTTAACACTTTCAGTGTCGGCCTATTAGGAGACTATTAATACCAGAAAACCGGGCATTTTTAAGGTTTTATAGAAATTAATAATTAAATTAATCTTTGGTCAATGTTAATGGTCTAAACATCATAATAACAAACTGAGTTTGGTTTAAAACTGTATGAAACATGTACATATAGCGATAAGAAATAATTAATTACTGTCACTATAACAAAACCATGTTTTGCATTGTTGAAAAAAGTCTAACATATGTTTTATTACAATTATGAAAATGTTTTATAAATATAAAGCACTTTTGTCAAGGTGTACCAAAATAATTAATTTACATATAATTTACTATCAAAAAAGGGAGAAAAATGCATCAATGTTTATAATTATTATAAACAAATGTTTATGTTTATTCTAATAATATTTTGCCACTGTGTGATACACTTTGAAGCAGTCAGGTAAACATAGTCCAACTTCACAGTCAGGGCACCACCACTGCTATACACAAATACTTTGTACTACTGAATAGCATGAAGGAGAAGGGGAAAATGTTTACAGAGTAATTTGTGCTAACAGAGAAACAAAAATAAAGAAAATGACAGGCCTGTAATGGGTAGTGTTATTGTTCTAAAAATACACAGTAAACAAAAGGGTGAGGTCAACCAAAAATAGTAATCTGTTTTTTTTTTTATCATACAAATAGTAAGTGGAAAATAAATAATTTCATTATTCTAAACGCACATTTATCAGCAGAAATAAAAATACAGTACAGTTACAATTATTTTGTACATTTTTCACTTTATCAGATAACGCAAATAGAAAATATTACGTGTGTATTGTTCACGTTGTAATAAGATTGTTTTTTACAATTCTATTATTTTTTGGGAGTAAATTGCACCACCTTATAACGTGGTAAATACATAAGCTATTTACGTAATTATAATGATAATAATCCATACTAATAATCATAATATTCATTACTGTATATGAAGAAACAAACGATACTAACCACTGCTACTGGGTACAAAGTCCGGATCTTCATCCGAATCGTCCCCAAAATATTTAATTTCACCTTCTGAACCAGAGTCGTCGTACATTTCGTTGACTATCTCTATTATTTCATCCTTATTGAGATACCTATCACTCATTTTTAGTAATATTATAAAAATATAATGAACAAACCGTACGCCAAAATATATAACCTATAAGTACAAACACAAAACAACGCAGAATGACACCGATTGTCTATATCGATTGTATCGAAATAAAAACTTCTTCTGTTAGCCGATAGAGTGCACACCATTACAGTTAACATTCAAAAGAATTGTTCAAAATGCTTTTTGCCCGTATATAACCACCAGTGGATTTTGCACAAGATCACATATGACAGCCCGAGCAAGACTCGGGCGCGGCACAGCTGACTATAACACCAAGCCCGAGCTAGACTCGGGCCTGGCACCGAATGTGTTAAAATAAATAATTATGAACATGGTTTAGCAATCTGCACAATTGAACATATTGCAGATATGGTTTGAACATATATCTTTTAACTATTTTTGAGCTAACATAGCATACCTATTGGAACATTATTACTGGTATGTAGGTTATTATTTATCAAACATAATTCTTTTTAAAACACATAACATAAATCTTATTTTCTAATAAACCTTACAAATACATTTATTTAACACATTGATTTTAGGACTGTGAATAACAGTCTATTTAAACATGTTACACTTATTCATACTATATTAGTACCAGTCCTTTCTGGTTTAAACCATTATTATTGTGATCCCCTAACATAAGTAAACATTAACTCCCATACTCTATTTATTATCATTTTTTACAAATGTCTTGTAAATAAAGATTTACATTAAAATAATAAAATACTGGAAACCTTCCATTTTATTATTTTATTATGCTGTTTATTATTAGATTTTAAAGTTGTGATATAGCATACTACTAAGTTATAGTATCACCAACTTTAAGTTTATTGCATTTTTTTAAAAAAAAACAACACTTACTCAAATTCACTTTCACTGTTGGTTCTGATATTTTGAGTCTTATTATCTCAGACCAGACCTTTAGTAATCATGGACCGTTAAGACTAGTTTATTTTCTTTATTACACAATAGCTTTAGCCGGTGCACTTCTTATAACGCTATACAGCACTTTAGTTTTCTCAATAATTACATTTTATAAGATTTTGGGTATGTTATACTTTCTTTTGCATAGTTTTTGTGGGTTTGGGATTGATAGTAGTTTATATAATAATAGGTTTTACTACGGTGTTTCTTTCATACTATTTCTTCCTCTTCTCCTGTCTTCCTTCTTGTCCTTCTTCGTATCTTCCTTCTGGTATTCATTCTTGTCCCTCTTCTAGTCTTCATTCTTGTCCCTCGTCTAGTCTTCACTCTTCTGTTCTTCCTTCCTCATTCTTGGGTAAACCAAGGTACTTGGTGTTATCACGACTGAGGTTTAGTTTGGAGTATTTAATTTATTCACTGAACTGACTTTATTCTTCTATACAGGTTTCAGGGTATTGTTTTCTTCCTGTTCACAAACTTTATTCTTCCCTCTTCTTGTTTTTGGGGTATTTTGGTATTCACCACCCTTTAATTGAGTCTCTTTTTTCTTTGATATGGTCTTATATAACTGGTTTACTGCTCTGAGCTTCCTGGGTAACTTACTGATATTATACTATGAGTTGATGAGTTGCTTCGATACTTTCTTTGGTTTTTTAAAACAGTGGTTTTTATACATAATGTAGTGAGGATTTTTATTTTATTGTGGTTCATTCCTCTGATTTATTTAAATGTCATTCAATATTATTATAATATTTGTTGGTGTAATTAAACTTTATGATTTCACATGACTTAAAATGTAGTGGATTTTCTGTCACGCTACAATATCCGTGCGGATGTATTCGTAAGTATGTCCATATGTGCATTTGTAAGTGCATTCTTGCTTGTTCGTATGAGTAAAACAAAGTGAGACATATAGAGGGAGCATCTTGAAACAGTATATTTTTTTAATTTCCTTTCTTAGCGGTGGAGAGTATTAGGCCTACGCTTGAAGAGGAAAAGTTGCAGAGAAGCTGTCAAAGCCTGACAGTTGATCAATAGCACTGAGATATAACAAATTATGTAGTGCCCGTCATTAAGAACAGAAAATCCAAGAGTGCCGATTGTAGAGTTTTCTACTACAACCCTTTTTAAATGTTTATACGAACTCGATTGTGGTCAACAAGATTTTGGCTCTTTTAAATAAAATGCGTCGTTAATATGGTATTTCATGTATGTTAACTGTGAATTAAACACTGTTGGAATGTTTTTTTTTGTATTGTTTCAGAAGTAATTTTCTAAAGTAAGTTAAAATAAGAGCCTGTGATTTATGTAATTTGCGACACACGAGTGTCACGCTTGTGGAACAGCGAATGCCTGCTATAATGGTTTCATTACATCAGCCCGTTTCTTCCACGTTTTTCAGTGTTGGTTCAAACATTTAACAAATGGTAATATTTTGTACTGCCTGTGTTTTATAATTAATGCATTTGATTACTTTGGTCTGCTGAACTACGTTGTTGCCATGTGGTTATGTCAGCAATATCCTAATCTAACCAACAGTTTTAAATTTTCACATTCTGTTAAGCTGTGTATGTACGATTACTGTTATCAGGAGGTTAGTACACCAATAGATATGACAGCTAGCTACAATCTAAAAGTCGTGTGTTCGATTTCCAGGCGCACCATAAAATCAGGGTGCGTTTTTCAACCCCCAAGTTGACTCGACCTGATAATTATCTTAGAATAACATCCTGGGATAATAATAATGGGCAGCTGAAGTGTAGTGTTGGCCACATTTCGTTCCTTTGTATGCCGAACAGCTGACATGAGGCAACCTATCCTGCCTAACTCCTAAACTGGTTAAGCAATGAAAAAGGAGCCACTGTTATATTATTATTATTATTATTGTTCTTTTTTTAACATGATAATGTTTTTAGGCTGGGGGTCATTCCACAAAACTGTAACGTCATCGAAAAATGTAACGCGTCCACACTTTCGATTCCCCACAGTCTAGAAATTTGATATGTAAACGCATCAAGACAGAAATAATTGCTGCTGACATTGAGTTTAGCAAACGTTTTAGTGAGAATAAATTTGGTTTCACATGCTCTGTTTGTGATCGTCTGTGGTTTGGAAATGATTTACGTAATCCACATTATACGTTTCAAAAGCCTAAAAACATTATCATGCTTCGATGTTTCGGTTTCCGGTTCGTTGAAATTTCTTTAAATTTTTTATTTTTGTATCGGTCATCTGAGGACCACATGCCAATTTCATTTCTTTATTCCTTGTTCTTTTCTTTTTCTCCAATATTCTTTCATCTTTTCACTGTGGCTCTTCTTCCTGTCTTCAGTCCACTTTGAACCTGCCTTTTGTTTTTGTTGTTGTTGTTGTTCTTCTTATAATTATTATTATTTTATTGTTGGCCTTGTTGTTTTTGTAGACTTTCTGCTTTAAACAACATTTTTTTCACAACCTCAGATAGCCCACATTGTTCTATCATTTCTTCTAAATCCTCCGCCATTTGTTTGCATGTCCTACCTTAAGTCATGCAGATTAAATTATTTTTTTCTTCTTTCCTTTCTCTCTAGCTTCTCTTTTGTCTTCATCTTTTGCTCCTTCTTGTACACATGATATGGTTAGGTATCTCCAGCTTTGCCAGTCACCCCAACCTTCTGCAACCATAACCAGCTTCTGTAGGTCTCTATAAGCAGTTTTTTTTTCAAAAGACTGCCAATTTAGCCCAGTTGTAAAACTTGGTTTACTGTATTTATAAGTAGGGATGAGCATCGCCAGAAAACCATCGATGTTTAATATCGATGTTAACATCGTAAAGAGCACATCGATGTTAAAAAAACATCGGAATGAAAACATCGTAGTTTTAAGACTGAAAACATCGATGTTTTTATGCCAATGTTGCAATTCAGATAAAAATCTATGCTTTTTACATGTTTGTAATAGTAAAAATAATTGTGGATGAATAATAAATAAAAACAATTAAAGAGAAGAATAATATACCCCGATACTTTACTCACTTACTGTTGCGGTTTGGAAGCTCTTGAAGAATCGCGAGTTATTCCAAAGACGCTAATAAGGAAAGCTGGATTGTTTGTTAGAAAGAAGTGGACTGTATTTGAGATATTGAACATGCGTTTATTGAATAATTTGGTTTGTTAGTTACGATCGGCACGTGCGGAAGCATTTGAGGCGAAAATGCCCGAGATTAATTTTGAATGAAATCGTGGTCCATTGCAGATGGACGCAGGTAGACGATTAAAGTGAAATGTTATAAATGCATGCTGTATAATAGCCAAAAGCCGCGGCTGTAAGAGAAGTGTTTAACGAGAGTTGCGCTCGGAGTCGTGTTATAAACTAAACTAATACTGGCTTGCAGTCGGCTAGGCTGGCCGATTGCAAGGCTTGATAAAAGCGTGACGTCATCCGCGCGTGCCGTGCAATGTTAGTAGGCTCCTTACAACTGACAAAACAGTACAAAGTTTAAACATACTGCCCGCCAAAATCGGGACGATTTTGTACATTAACGGTTAAATTGAACAATATAATAATTAGACTTACATGTCGTAAGCGATACAATAATTGGCGCACTGGCCAGAGAGCAATGACATAATGGACATAATATAAATTCAATTAACAATCACCAAGCATACAATAAATTGATAACACCATAAAAATACAATAATTTCCCCATGATATTGACATAACAACCCCAATGAATTTCATAATGTTTTGACCCTTAGAAAATACAATACATATATAGAATAATTGCCACTATAACTGACACTTGTGGTTCTCAGAATTTGAATCACACAAACACATTAACGATACACAACATTCATAATAATTGATAGTACATATGAGACACAGTCACTATTTCTGTAATAGCTAGCGACACTTAACAATGTTACAATGCTTATGATACAATTGACTTGTATGCTCGCCCCGGGGAATGTCCCGGGCGTGTTCCATGTAATGTGACACGCACACACTCATACATACACACACACACACACACACACACACCGTAAGGCACGCAAACGACTAGCTTGTTGCCACCGGAAGGGGGCATAATTTGTGGATGGGTCGGCGTAAGATACCTAGCGCGGTGCGTACTTCTGCGACGCGTACTAAGGAATCTTGACCCGGAAAAACATTGGTAATTACCCCACGCTTCCATTCTAGAGGGGGGGAATTGTCATCCAAAATGAGGACAAGTTGTCCGACCTTCAAATTTTTAAATGGGGTGCGCCATTTGTTGCGCTGCTGCAGCTGGTGCAGATAATCCCTAGACCACCGTTTCCAGATGGTCTGCGTAAATTTTTGGAGCAGAAGCCATCTGCCCAAATGAGTATTATTGCCTTGTGTATAGTCGGGTTCCGGAAGTGCCGTCAATGGAGCACCGACCAAAAAATGAGCGGGTGTTAAGGGTTCAGGGTCTCTAGCATCGTCGGACACGGCGCATAACGGGCGTGAATTAAGGCAAGCCTCAATTTGAGAAAGAAGGGTAGAATATTCCTCAAAATTCAAGATCGTACCGCCAATTACGCGACGTGAATGGAATTTAACACTCCTTACACCACTTTCCCACAAACCACCGAAATGAGGGGCTGAAGGGGGGATAAAGGACCATTTGATGCCGTGGAGACCGCAAAACTCCAGAGAAGATTGTTCAACTTCCTTGGAGGTTAAAAATTTGTACCAATCATGCAACGTGTGGTTGGCACGACGAAAATTCGTGCCATTATCCGAAAATATTTGCGCGGGAATACCTCTGCGCGATATGAACCTTTTTAAAGCCGCTATAAAGGCGTTGGAAGTAAGATTCGACACCAATTCTAAATGGATGGCCCTAGTACACATGCATATAAATAGAGCGATATATGCCTTGGTCGTGGACTTAGAGCGCTGCCCGCCATGGCGCAAAAACACCGGACCTGCGTAATCCACGGCCGACTGTGAGAATGGCCTTGACGGCGTGACCCTAGAAGAGGGTAATTGACCGAGTAATTGATTCGCGCCTTTAGCCCGGAAACGAAAACAAGTGACACACTTATGTATCACTGAGCGGATATAGGACTTATCGTGTATGATCCAATACTTACGCCTAAGCGAAGCTTGAGTTGATTGCACTCCAGCGTGCAACAAACGGATGTGTTCGTATTCAATTATTAATCTCGTGAGATGAGAGTGCGGGTGTAAAATTATTTGGTGTTTAGTCTCGTAGCTAAGTGGGGAGAATTGCAAGCGTCCAGCCACTCTTAAAATGCCTGATTTATCCAGGAATGGGTTGAGAGCAAGAATTTTACTACTGCGTGGAAGGCACCGGTGTGCCTCAAGTTCCCTAACCTCTACGTCGAAATGCAACTTCTGAGATTGCCGGACAAAAACCAAGAGCGTGTCAGACAATTCTTGAGCCGACAAAAAGGACGTGTCTCTTTCAACCACCGCGAGCCTAGAATTGCGAAGAAATCGACGGCAGTATGCGAAGACGCGAATAAGCCTCGTAAGAGATGAATAGTTTTCAATGTAACTATGTGTTGAGGACGCGACAATTAGTGAGGTTTGAGCCTGCTTGTGACGCTCCTCTTCAATGTCGGGAAAGGTACAGGGAGTATTAATGTCGAACGCGCTGACCGGCCATGAGGCCGCATCACGAGCCAACCAGGAGGGACCACGCCACCATTGAGCAAGACAGTGCAGACTACGAGGGAGGCAACCGCGCGATAAAACGTCGGCAGGGTTGTCATTCGATACTACATGACGCCAAATTCCCCTGCTGCTAACAAGACGCTGTATTTCTGCGACACGGTTAGCCACAAATACCTTCCAGCGGGAAGATTGCTGATGTATCCAGTACAACGCTATCATCGAATCCGAATAAAGATATAATCCGTCAAAATTGTAATCGACGGCATTTAAAACCTTGGACGTTAATTGAGCCAACAATAAACAAGCACAAAGTTCAAGTCTAGGAAGCGTTATCTGTTTCAGCGGAGCGACCCTAGATTTAGCACACAACAAGTTTGATGATATGGCGCCGTTCGAATAGACCGCCCGCACATAAATGCAACACGCGTAACCTTTAACCGAAGCGTCGGCGAATCCGTGCAGCTGCAATGAACTAACTGGGCAACTGTTCGAACTCTTAACCGACCTCGTAATCTCAAAATGAGTGTCGGAGACTAATTGGGTGTATAATTCCGACCATTGATTGGCTAGTGACCCGGACAAGGGTTCGTCCCAATCAGTGCCCGCCAACCACAACTGCTGCACGAAATGCTTGCAGCAAAATGTGATGGGAGCAATTAGACCTAGTGGATCATAGATCCCGGCAATGATTGATAACACGCTTCTCTTGTTGAGAACGGTTAGATTGTCATCACCCCTAACGGTGTACAAAAAGTTATCCCCCTCAACATTCCACTGTATGCCCAAGGTACGCACGTTTTGACCCTTGCTGAAGTCACGGGTTACTTGGGCGCGAAGAGTCATAATCTTATGGTGGTTAGAGAACCATTTGTGTAACGAAAAACCATACCTCCTCAACAACTTCTCGATCTCGCCTTTCATTTCAGCTAAGCTGTTCGGATCATCCGAACCCGTTATGAGATCGTCTACGTAAAAGTCATTTGCTATGGCCTTAGCAGCGGTAGGGTAGTCGGCTTTGTTTTCATATGCTATTTGAGCCAGACAACGCGTAGCAAGGAAGGAGGCACTAGCAGTGCCATATGTAACCGTCCTTAACGCGTAATGTCGCAATTCCTTATGCGGTGCATCACGCCAAACAATGCGTTGCAAGTTTGAATCCTTAGGATTAACAATGATCTGGCGATACATCTTTTCAATGTCCGCAATAAGTACGTATCGGTGGGTGCGGAACCGAACCATTATCGAAAACAGATCCTGCTGGATCGTAGGACCGACCATTAAAGTGTCGTTAAGGGACAAATTATTGGTGGTTTTAGCGGATGCGTCAAATACCACGCGCAATTTAGTGGTTAAGCTAGAGTCTTTGAAGACTGCGTGATGGGGCAGATAAAAGATCTCTGACCTGTCAAGCGACAGATCGTATTCATTAAGCGGCGACATGTGGCCAAGTCTTAAGTAGTCATTCATGAACTCACTATAATCCTTATAAAGGGTAGGGTTCTGCTTGAATTTGAATTCTAACGATTGGAATCTTCGTATTGCTCCGCGGAGAGAATCTCCCAAATACGATTTATCAGATCTGCGGGGCAGGGCTACCACGAATCTCCCGTCGCGATTGCGGCTAGTGTTTTTCACGAAATGCCTTTCACACGGTGAGTCCTCAGATCGGGTTTCGCGACTAGAGATTTCCTCCAACTTCCAAAATTCCTTTAGTTGCGAGGAAACCTGATTATCATCCTTACAGACCATAAATGAAGAAACCGTTCTAGTCATGTCGACGTTGAATGGTAAGTCACCGGCCAAAATAAATCCTAACTTGGTTTCCTGAATTATAGGAAAGTGTGGTCCGCGCGTATATTTCACAGGTTCAATTAATTGTAGAAAATATTGAGCGCCGATTAATATATCGACTTGCGATGAGCAATGTAGGTGAGGATCCGCCAGGAATATGCGCTTGGGTAAATTTAAAGAGGTAAGATTGAATGACTCCGCCGGTAAATTATTAGTTATACTGGGTAGTACGGCACAATGTACGTTTAACGTGAAGGGTTTATAGCGTGAATGTAGCCTTACATTAGTGCTGAATTCAGCCTGGGAAAGCGAGTTGTTTATACCCGTGATGGGCAATTGCGATTTAACTAATTGGAGGCCCATCCTGCGGGCGAAATCCATTGTGCAAAAGTTCGCTTGAGAACCGGAATCCAGTAATATCCTAACGGGAAATTTTTTGCCGACCTTATTGTATGTCATACAGACGGCGGTAGATAACAATACCGATTTATTGGTCTGTGATTTCAGTGAGCACTGGTTGTTAACAGAAGTTACGTCCCTGTTGGGGACATGAATCATGGTGTGGTGACGCCTAGAACATTTTTTACACAAAAATTTGGAGGGACATTTTGAACCCTCGTGTCCCGAACGGAGACAGTTTAAGCAAAGTTTGTTTTTAAGTAACGCATTTTTTCTATCAGGGATAGACAGCGATATAAATTGTGGGCAATCGCTAAGTCTATGCTCACCGTTACATAGCCTGCATAAATTATTTCTGATATGTGAGTGGAATGCGCCCTTTGGATTGCTTATCTGTTTAACTGCCTTGGGATAAGGAGACTTATCGCTTTTGTTCAACCTGCTCGTTGGGCTAGTCGCGTTATCGATATTTTGCAGTAGTTTCCTACGTGAATTTAAAAAATTTATAAAATTATTAAAATCAGGGAGTTTATGCTCCGATAAACTCTCTTTCCACAAACGTAAAGTATAACTGTCAAGTTTTTTGGCTAGATAATTTACGACAATAATTTCAAACGTGTTGACTGGCAGTTTGAGATTATTTAAAGCGTTTATATTTGCAGAGATTTGATCAATAAATTGCGATATGCTGCCTTGGGATTCCTGCTGAACTAATGGTACGTCTAGGACATTCCACACGTGGTGAGCGGAGACAATCAGCTTACTATCATATCTATTCCTCAACAGATCGATAGCCACCGCGTAATTTTCATGTGTTATGGGTAATGATTTTATTACGTTAAGCGCCTCGCCATGTAATGACGAGTGTAAATAATGAAGCTTCTGTATATCTGTCAGGTCTGTTCTGACATGAATTAGTTCCATAAAAATATGGTAATAATGTTGCCATTCCACAATACTACCCTCGAACCGTGGTAATTTTATTGGTTCCAATTGAATGGGGGTTGTTTTAGGCTGTTTACCATCAGTATTAATTAGTGGTTTTTGGTTCAAGTGCTCAGATTGCTCCAACAAGTGTTGCAATTTACATTCTATAGCACAGAGATCGTCCTCCGTTTGCACTCTATCACTTGTTGACGCAACGTCTGCTTCCTCAGCCTCGATTTGTGACTGTATCTCGTCATATTTGGTGGATAATTCCATCAAATGACGCAGTTTTATTTTGAGCGCATGAGGATCGCTGTTTAACAAATCAAAATTATCCGCGAAGGTATTTATTCGGGATATTGAGGCCTTAATTGTACCTCGTTTTTTTATCAGAGCCCTTACATCGGCCATTATTACAGTTTGAGATAAAAAATGGAAAGATATTTAGAAACAATTGAGCATCGAGCATGTGAACCACAAACTTAATTTTGAATGAGTTTAAATACGTTTGGTAGCTAGCGATCGTTGGTTTGAACATAAACTTACTCTCTCTAACTAATCAAACTCGTTGGCAGTTAAATTATTGAAATTATAAATCTAAATGATTACAAAGTATAGCTTTATCTTTAAAGTTCTGACTGATAATGAGCTGCCAACCATCTATTAATTTATATTGTGTAATAAGTTAATTGTTTATATAAATATGTCAAAAAATACACACGGGGTGAAATATTATTAAAAATAAATCAAATATAGGTAAAGTTTATAGTCACGTGGCCGTCGATCCATTCGTGATGAAGCTGGCTTCGATCCCGTTTGGAGCTGCTACACCTCCTGTCTCTGCCGGTTAGCCGTTGCCTCATGTTGTACCCTCCATCATTTAAAGCTGTGGAATCTCGAAAATGTTGTCCTGTTTCGTCCCGTCGTCTCTGGTCTACTGCTTGGCTGAATCTTGTCGAGATGACTGCTACGTGCTTCACGATAATGGTGTCGCTCAGGACGAAAATGATGCCCGTCTGTCGTGATTAACTTCAGATTGGTTTTTCCAGAAATGATGTATATAAATAAATGTTGTCGCCTGTGTACTCAGGTATGAGAAATCTGTGCCGTTGGGACCAAAAATGATGTAGTTTGTTTTGGCCTGAAAATGTGAAATCCTGCCTGATTGGACCAAAAATGATGTCGTTTTTGGCCTGAAATGTGAAATCCGGTCCGGTGGGACCAAAAATGTTGCGGTTTGGAAGCTCTTGAAGAATCGCGAGTTATTCCAAAGACGCTAATAAGGAAAGCTGGATTGTTTGTTAGAAAGAAGTGGACTGTATTTGAGATATTGAACATGCGTTTATTGAATAATTTGGTTTGTTAGTTACGATCGGCACGTGCGGAAGCATTTGAGGCGAAAATGCCCGAGATTAATTTTGAATGAAATCGTGGTCCATTGCAGATGGACGCAGGTAGACGATTAAAGTGAAATGTTATAAATGCATGCTGTATAATAGCCAAAAGCCGCGGCTGTAAGAGAAGTGTTTAACGAGAGTTGCGCTCGGAGTCGTGTTATAAACTAAACTAATACTGGCTTGCAGTCGGCTAGGCTGGCCGATTGCAAGGCTTGATAAAAGCGTGACGTCATCCGCGCCTGCCGTGCAATGTTAGTAGGCTGCTTACAACTGACAAAACAGTACAAAGTTTAAACACTTACCTTATCAGAAAAGTTTGAAAAACCAAAAGCCCTTGGGTCACCACCACATTTTGACAGGCGGAATTTGGAAACCTCAACACTGTACCCAAGAAAACAATTTAGATACATGTAACTTCCCCATATCAGAATTTCCAGGGCCGTTGACGAACTCGTTGAGAACAGGTTAGGTAAAGGGGAGGTGACGTTAAAATAATTTAACTCACATTCATAATTAACTAAATCTGTTCATTATTATTTATTATTATTATGATTATAAAGTGTTTTGAACAAACATACATAAAACCACCTCCTTTAACAAAAACTGAAACCTCTTTAAATCTATGTCAGGTTTGTTTATCGTAGTGAAAGTTTAAATTAGTATTCCCAAAGAGAGATAGGCCTATAAATTCTCTTATTTTCTTTTAAACAGTAAAAGCTTAATAAAATCACAGTGTAAAGTAACACGGTTAATACTTTTAGCTTCAATGTATTTATTATAACAAATTATACAGGTATAATAAGTGTATAATAACAGGTATTCGTAATTCGTACTTGTTATTTTTTTTAACGGTTACGTTGGTACCTGTAACTTTCGAATACTAGTTTAGCCCACCTGTATAAAGAACAGAATATGAGATAAAGTAATACAAATAGGGTACATGGAAAGAAGTCGAATTCATTTTAAAAATACCTGTAACGTTGCAATATATCTTTTGGGTGGGATAATTAACTGGTGGTAGTAGTATAGTGATAGTATACTCACCATAGTATGGTGATGGTGGTAGAAAATTATGAACGATACCGTTGATATTAAAAATTCAAATGTAAACTATTTAAATTATGTTCTAACGCTATCACAATTAAAAGAGAAAAACGCTATACTCAGTATGAAATATGAAAAATAACTAAAAAATCTAAAACTAAATCTGAATGAAAACCAAATACAACTAATGTAAAGGGTAAACCGTTATTTCGTACGTATGTAAGCTAAAGCTAACTTTGAAACTGTTGAAACCTATGTAACAGTCTCCTATAAAATGGTTTTGTTTAGTTTTACCATATTATTACGTCACTACGCTACTACGTAGCTCATATACATGGTACTTATCGTTTACCTAGGTTAGGGAGCAAACTATGTAGCCATTAAAATCTAAAATAAAAATTTGTTGATTTAAAAAAAACTAAATTTAACAATCAACTTAAAAAGTCTTCATTACAAATTTAAAAAAAAGTGTTCAAAGGAAAACATCGAAACGAAACCATTGATAGTATGAAAACATCGCAACTGAACCATCGATGGTAAAAACATCGAACATCGAACGTTAACCATCGATTTTTTTGTAACATCGGCCATCAATGCTCATCCCTAATTTATAGTACATGTGTATTATTATTTATGTTATTGTTATTGGTGTTGTTTTTTGTATGTATATACTGTACTGTAATTTGATAAAATGTTTTTCAGGAGGTATGGTGTTGTAGAAAACAGATTCTGTTTTGAGGGAGGTTCACGATGTGGCCGTGGAGAAGGTCTGTATGTTCTAGTGACAGACCAGGGAGAGGATATCACAAAATCTTTCAAGCTGGCTTCAGAAGGAAAGCTGGCTACACGCAGACGTCCAGTAGCCAGGAATATGTCAGGTAAGGGTAGTTGGTTGTCTGTATGTAACCATAGAGGTATCAGTTATAATATGTACAGATCATGAGAGGTACAGCAAGAAGAGTCGGTGAAGAGTGGGAAGAAGGTCATTAACAGGAAAAAGTACAGTTCTTGTGACCTATACATAGCATTGCATCATAATCATGTTATGATGATTCTTGTTATTGACTCAGTACGTTTATGGTCGTCTCAGCTGTACTAATTCAAAAATGTAGATTAGAAAGACACAGTGTAAACCAGTTGAGTTTAGCAATTATCACCTGATGCACTGTGATGATTTTCTTTTTATTTTGTACTTGTTCTTTGCCAGTTATGGACAGTCCGAGAAAAACCATGCATTCGAGAGCAGAAACAAGGATATCCGATGTAAGCTGTGCTGATTCATTGCTCATTCATCCGCCACATCTGGAAATGCTAGCAGCGGCAGGTGAGACATGCTGTGGCTGCTCAACAAGACACCAGAGTCATGAGGATCTCTTAGTATGGCCTTCTTCTGAAACCCGTCCTGATAGCTGTGATTATGGTGATACAGCCTCTGTTGGAGAATTTCCAGATCCACATATACAGGTAGGCCTATTTAAGTCGCTTGCCAAACTTGTGTACTTAACAGTAGAAATTATTTTTTACCTGGTTATTAAATAACAATTTGTACTTACTTTAAATAAGGTAACATTTTAATGGAGAGAACAATTCAGGAGCTGGGAGTAGAAAGGGTTAATATGAAAATCATGGTGTTGGAAAATCGCGTTTAAAGTTTGTGAATACTCTCAGGATAGAAAGGGCAAATAAATATGTATTTCAGTATTAGAAAATAGATTCTGATTAATTTAAACTTATTTATAAATAAGGAATGATAAGTAAAATAAAAAAAATTATAATATAAAAAACAAAAAAATGTTAAGATTATTGTAAAATTTGAGTTACTTAAATGAAAATTCAAAATGTTGATAACTAACACTAGGTACTAATATCAGATTTGTAGCAGATTAGCTTACATACTACTGTGTAAAAATGTAGAGTCTAGTATATTCCTTGAAATTAAAATTAAATAGTGATTAGTATGCATAATTGAAAGTATGAAAAAAACTTGTATTATTTAAAAAAAATAAAAATTATTTTTTTATTAAAAAAAATGAAAATTATTTAAACGAAAGTAAACTAAAACATAAAAATAGAAACAATTAACATTAATGATTAACATACATACAAATTTAAAATAATTATGAATGTTAGCATTAAAAAATCTGAAATCAGAGTAAATTATTTACACTTTTTAAATTTCATAGTTTCTTGTGTTTATTAGCAATCCAATTTTCTGTATGTTTCTGCCTTTTCCTTGACCCATTGTTATTTGCCATTTTACAAAAAGGCCACGCTCACACTCACTGTTGTAATAGCATTATTAGATTAAAAAAGAAATAATGTATGCAGTGTGAGAAAGAACGAACAAATCATATCGAAATACCGACTCACTCTAACCAAACTTTTCATAGACATGTGAGGACATGTATAACTATGACTAAGCATGGTGGAGAAAGGGCGAACCTAAGCAAAAGATGATGCCGACATGTGGCACCATTAGTATATTCGCCCTTACTCCTCCAATATTAAGGACTAAGCTCTCAGCTGGTTTTATGCAGTCTATACATTTCAATGCTATTTACAAAATACTAAGGGCGAATATAGACGTGTTAATGGTATTACCATGTTCTTAATGTGTCAGAAAATAGGATTCTGTAAAAAAAAAAACACCGTTTTTTTTTATTCGCCCTTTCTCCTCCGAGCACCTGAATTTATATTAAGGAAACATTAGCTAAATTTAATGACCAATAGATGATCAATAGAAAGCACTAACTGATAAACTAAAATTAATTAGTGTTTTTTTTTTAATTTTTTACTTTTTGTATCAAGGAATGTGGTGTGTGGACAACTGAAAGTGCTTTAGAGAGATGTGCCAGCTGTATAAGTAAGTTGGGTGCACTGTCTCGTTCCTCAACAGCTGCTAATACGCCAGGGACTGGATTCAGTCCTGCTTGGACAATGGAAACCAGTAGTGCATGTAAGTTACATATTATTACCTATTAAGTGGTAAAACAACCCTATACAACAAGCATAGCTTCTGCCATGAATATATTATTAAAACATATAACATGAAATTATATATAAAGTTATACAATTATTTATTACTTTAATTTTTAATAACAGTACAACAATATAGACAACTCATTTATACTGTTTCCGTTCTTAGATAAATCCTGACATAAACAAACCCATGTGGCAAATCTGCAACTCTACTGGTTAGGGGAGTTGACACTGTTCACATAGTAATGTGTTATGCGCATGTATAGAATGTCTGTATAGTCGTGTGAGAGTTTTCTCACCACTTAAATCAGGGCACGTCGTTTCAAGACTTCATCCTTATCACAGTATTCTGAATCCTATTGAATTAATTTGAAGCCAATTGCCCATCACAACACAACATATGCTGCTTGATATAAAACAATTGACAGAGAAGGAGGTAAATGAAATAACAGCGGACAAGTGGCGTCATTGTATTCAGCATATAATCAAGAAAGAAGATAAGTTCTGGGACTAGGATTGTTGTTGTGGACAGTCTTGTCAATAATAATGCTGAGTTCAGTGATGATATAAGTTCCAACCATCGATGGTTCCGACATACGCTACACATGAAAGGCATTGAATTATTCTCTGACAGTTACTGATAATATACAGTACACTGGTAATTATCACAGCTTCTATTTTCGTTTTAAATAAACTTTACTTTTTTGCTTTGCTGCGATTTTTAAACTGTTAATAAAAAGTCATTAACTGGTGTTATAAAATATTTCTCTGTCAGTCCGACAACAGTCACACAAATTTTACTTTGGTCAGGACAAATTATTACAACTTACATGGGTTTACAGCATCAGTATTATATGTCTCCTGCCTGTACTCCTTCTGTCAGAGTGACATGCCTCTAATTC
Source organism: Magicicada septendecula (assembly GCA_034769895.1). Lineage (NCBI taxonomy): Eukaryota > Metazoa > Arthropoda > Insecta > Hemiptera > Cicadidae > Magicicada > Magicicada septendecula. The sequence goes on from CM068370.1 coordinate 81,484,707, forward strand.
AAGCAGCAAATAGTGTTCAGATGTGCCACGCCTGTTTGTTTACATCAGGATTAAACTAAGAACGGAAATAGTGTACAAACAAGGACATTCTATTTTTTCCTATACTTTATTTTGTATTTGAACTCTTTGCGACCTGAATGATTCCAGGTGTATTCACCAGCTGGTCTGGTTATTTTGAATACTTATATAGCACAAGATTAAAGAAAGGTTGATTGCATTTGTGAAACATTTCTATTTCATTGTTAATACATATATGCTTTAACATATATTATCCAGAAATAAGATTTTTATCATAAATTTTTTCCTATGTCAATCTTAAAATGTTATGTTCTGATATAAAAAAGTGACTTGGCTTATATGCACTAAAATATTATCACAAAACTACTACATTTGATCTCCGAGTGTTACTTTCTCCATATTCTTTGTATGTATCACCTGCAAATCTAGTAGTATTATCTAATAATATAATCTAGTAATATTCTTCCTGCAATCTAGTAGCAGAATTGTGAACTAAATGTATTCTTTTTTTCATTACATTTGGAAGTATAAAATTTATAAATATGGATTGGAAAAGCACAATATATTGTTCAAATTACTTAACTTTAGCAATTATCGTCATATGCACTTTGATGATTTTTTGTTGTTGTATTGTTGGTGATAAATTATGTAATAACTGAATTCATAAGTTTTAACATTACTCACCCAATCTTTTATAATATTTCTTGTCAAAAATCTGCATAATTATGTTTTTTACATACAAATTGTAAATATTTAAATACACTGTGTTTTTTCTTCGTAAACTGTGCATACTGTGTCAGTGTTTATTGAAATAAAAAAATGTATGTCACAAGAAGAAACGTTATCTGCCATTACGCGATTTATTTAAAAATAATAAAAAATAATTTTTAAAGTAATAAAAACATGTAGTATTATAAAAAAATTTTGTTCATATTTTCAAGAAAAATCTGCAGTAGCTTCATCCTGCTTGTAAGTGATGACTATGGAGGTAGAGTAGGAAATAAGTGATTAATGAAGCGGTTATGTGTTGACTGTTAGTCTTTATTATTTGTTTCATTTTTTCATTTCACTTGGCATATTTCAGGTTCCAACCATTACATTGTGTACTAATTGCTAATATACAATAAAACCTGACCTAACGGCCACCTTTATTCAGTGGTCACCATTGTAAACGGCCACTTTTTTAAGGAACGGATATTATTTTCCGTAAGATCAATATAAATTTCACCTTCATTAAATGGTCACCTCCTCCCTCGGCCAGCGGTCAGCCCGTAACAGGTTCATTCACTTGCTTAAACGGTCACCTATTAGATGTTCAGTCATATAGAATACAATACAGTAAACAACATACTCTGACACTACAGATTTCTAAGAATTCTCAAGTAGTATTTATACATGACTCAGCTAAAAGACAAGGTAAACGATCTGTGGCTGTATGCACCTGCCTACTTTTAAATTTACATTGTTGACAATAAACTGTTGATGTCTCCTAATGTTGAAACGTAGTAAACGATCAGTTATAGGCAAATGTTCTGAGCTGTTGAAACAGTAATAACATTACAGTAATAATGTTGAATTGCCATAAGCATTCTGCACATTCCTAAGTGTTTTTGAAATTTGTAGTGTAGTTTAAATTACCAACAGAAGACATTAAAACTCTATTTTTCAAAAGTATTATTTCTTTACCACGTGTTGTAATATAAGTACTTTAATTGTAAACATACTGTAAATAGGATAATATAGATTATTATCCGTACCAGTATTTAATATACTGTATTGTTACTATCCCCACTACCTCTTTATTAAATGGCCACATTTTACAGAGATCCAAGGTGGCCGCTTAAGACAGGTTTTACTATACTTAGTTTTACTGGATTTGTTTGTTATGTAAACATGATTTAAAATACAGTAGAAATACATTTTATATATATTTATACATCTATGGGAGCCATTCAGAAAGTAAGATCCAGTTGGCTATTAAAAAAAGAAAAAAACTTTTATTAAAAAAAAAAATACGTTAGTGCAAGTGTATTTTGTTACATTTAACAGCAACTTATTTTTCCACATAGTTGTCACCATTATATAAGTACTTGTAATATCATTGAATAAGCTTTTTACTCCCTCCTGAAAGCAGTTTTCAACCACCCATCTACAGAACTTTTAAGTTCATCATTGTTTATGAACTTCTGTGAACTCCAAAATTTTCTGGTGACTAAAAGATAAAAGTGACGTGGTGCCAAGTGTGGACTATTAGGGGGATGAACTAAAATATACCACTCGAAGTGTTATGCATTTGGTTACAGTGTTATGTGACCATGTGTTCACGAAGCAGGATTACACCAGAATTCCACAAGGAAGATGGTTTTGCAGTCCATGTTTACACAAACACATTTTTGTCACCAACACATTGCATAAGCTAGTCAGTGACAAGTGAAGGTCAGTCATTACAGTCTTCAGCATGAATATATTTGTACAGTGATCAAATAACTCTTGATACCGTTTCAGCACCTAACTGTCACTCATCAAACTGTTGCCGTAACCCCTTAACAACTTTGCAGTACACTTCTGTCATACTTAATTTTTACATACAAAATTCATATCCCAGCACAGACTTCAAACATGGTGAAATTACTTGAAATTATTTCATTTAAATTACTCTCATTTTTAATAATGGTACCATCTGTGTATACAAAACAGCTATGAAATAGCCATGTTTTCTAGACTCATAATGAATCAAATTATGAGGGTCATCTCAAAAGTAAGTTTCCCTATTTTTTTCTTTCAAAGCGACATGGCGCAAGCAAGCTGACGCAGATTGGAGAACTTTTATTTCTGTGTACTGGCAGTAGTGGCAAAACCTCTTCCGTTCCATAGTAACGTAACAACAACACGAAATTTAAAATCATGGATGTTCCATTTATCAGCATGTCCAATTGCAAAGTACATATTGCGATTCGTTTTTTTTTTTTGCTACAAAAAATAAATCAACGCCTGAAATTCATCATCACTTATCATGTGTACAGACTTGAGTGCATGAGCATTCAAATGGTCTGCTGTGCTATACATCGTTTTTGAAAGGGAAAGTTTGTTGAGCGACAGAGTTCTTCTGCTCCACGACAACGCATGTCCCCATTCCTCGCGAGTCACACAGTATTTGTTGGAGTCCTTTCGCAGGGAGATTTTCGACCATCCCTCATACTCACCCGCCGATTTGGCTCTGAGTGATTTCCACATTTTACCCCATCTCAAAGAACACCTGCAAGGACAACGTTTCGAAACGGATACGGAAGTGAAACAGGCGGTTGACGCCTGGCTCCGAATTCTGGGCACGCAGTGGTTCTAAGAAGGAAGTGAAAAACTGTTTTTACCCTACAAAAAGTGTTTTGATAAGGCTGGAGATTATATTGAAAAATAAGTACATGTTTTTGAATAAAATTATAGTTTAATTTTTACATCTGTTTTTTATTTTGCCTAAATCAGGGAAACTTACTTTTAAGATGACCCTCGTAACAAGTGCATATGCCCGAACTCGATCATGTCATTTCTGTAGACATCAGGTACAATTGGACCGTATTTTGTGAACAGCCCTCATATATGATTTAATATTCTTACTACTTACTGTCCACCTTTACATTCCTTGGCGGCCTCTGGTTTTCTGAACAATTCACCTCCAGTCTTTTCTGCTATCCAGCTTCTGCCATCAATTTCCAACTCTTATATTTTTATTCCCTCCTTCTACATCTTGGATTGTCTTCTTTTTGTTCAACCTTTGTTTCTCTTACTTTCCAGTCTTCCCTGAAAGTTACTGCTGTCGAATAGTATGTATATTGATATGATCCAACCACACAAGTCTGAGATTTCGTTTAAAGTACCCTATGTCTTCTCTAACAAATTCCCATACTTTCATATTTATTTTGATTCTCCACTGAGCATGCTCTCTCACTAGTCCCAGGTTGACATGCTGACATTTTTAAAATAGAAATATTTAATCTCAACATGCTAATTTAATTATCTTGATGTAACTTTCATCTTTTACATGTATTACAATCTTCCTGTCTTGTGTAATTTGTAAATTTAATTACATTTTTTTAATTATCATTAATTTCCTGATCTGTTAATTCAAAAAACAGAAAATTTAACTCTCTTTCAACATGAAACAATTGTTCAATTTACATTGATCCCTAACAGTATACCCTCAGTGAGTATGTATGCATGGATGGCGGGCACATAAGAGTGAGAGGGGGGAGGTAGAGGTTATAGCTAACCATTAGCCATACACAAATCCTGGTCACTTCAAATTATACTAGTTGCAACATGTAACTTCCACTTGTCAGTACTTTGAATAGTATGGCCATTTCTGTAAGTTCTCCAGCAATAGTCATTAGTCACTCGTATACATAACGTATTACACAACAAAGTCAGTTATGCAACAGAGTCAGCTTGTAGTATATACACACACAACCACCACACATGATTTATAGTTGCTTGATAGTTATTAATTATTACAAATTCCTTTATCATTATATGTTTATGCTGCAATTAAAGAACATTAGTTACAGAAAGTAGTGATAAACCAGTTTCAGCTAAAATAACCTATTTTATATAAGTAATAATGTCTAAACACAAATTACAAAAAGAATGTTATGGGATGTCATAGCAATTTTAGTAGTTTTACACAAATTAAAAACAGAATAGTGATAAAATTAGATTCAAGTAAAATTTAGGCATATAAAATTACTTTCCTGAAGTATCATAAGGAGCATAATATGAAAATGCATGAGTAAAGATATTAGTTCATGTCACTAAATCAACAAAATACATAAAACATATGAAAACCCTTTAAAAATATGTCAAGTACAAGACAGTTAAAAAAATAGAACAACGACTATCCTGACACGTAGGTGACATCGAAGACAGGTGAAAAAATATAAAAATATGATTTGTGAAGTCATAATAGATTCTTGGATTTTGTTGTCCATGACATGTCCGTTCATTAACTAATTTTAATACTACTGACTCGGAACACGGTAAGTTTTTTATTGGTAAAAAGTTTGTATGAGTCAGTAGTATTATACTTGGCACCTAACAAGTAGTAGATGATTGGCACCTAACAATTTCAAATTATGATATTATAAAATGTAAAATAGTACTAACATGACATATTCATCATACTTGGGCAATGGGGAAAAGAGGTAAATTTATGAAATCATTAGCTAGGTACAACAGGTCCACTAAACAAACAGATTAATTTCTGTTATGATGTTGTGGTGGTGGTTGTTGTTGTTGTTGTTATTTTGTTATTACAAGTCGATTGGTCTTAATGTGTCACCCAAGTTATTAAAAGTAATGCAGAAAACTGCTCGCATTTTTTGTGTTTAAAATAAAATGTTACTGTACAAAGCGGACTGTACGTACATCAGCACAGGAGTGAAATAGCACAATGAATCTTGTTAATGAGCATTATGCAAATGAACCGGTGCAGCTTTTGTTGAGTGATATTAGCGTCAAACACGACAGACAGCACGTGACAGCTCATTTAAGGAGTCGTCAGTCATATAGGCACCGAGACGACTTTAGCAAACAAATTTCCATCTCACACTCTGCCATTTTGGTTGTCTTAATTCCAAGAGAAGTGAAAATAACATGCTTGTGTCGTTCTTAATCAACAGAAGATGATATGTGTCTCTTCTCTTCTTTGCCAAACAACTTGATTTTGTGTATATGATTAAAAGTTTAGTTTAAATAAAATGCTACACATTTAATTACCGATAATTTAAAAATTTTTAATTATTACTATAATAGCAATCTCAATACTGTTTTAATTAGATGGATTATATAATTTGAGCCCATTATTCAATAAATTTGAGCACATTGTAACAAATATATTAATAGGTAATAAATATAAAAAGAGAAAACTTTTCATGTAACAAATGAAAATTTATGTAAGTGATTACAATAAAAAATATAATAAAAAATAACTGTGCATCCATGTGCACACACACACACACACACTCTCTCTCTCTCTCTCTCTCTCTCTCTCTCTCTCTCTCTCTCTCTCTCTCTCTCTCTCTCTCTCTCTCTCTCTCTCTCTCTCTCTCTCTCTGTTGTCTTAAATTTTAAATCCCAAGTTCTTGCTGTTTTAATACAATTATCTTAAAAGTAATTATTTTGAAAGCAAGCGTTGAAATTGTGTACATGTAATATATTAAGACTCTGGAGATGCAGAACATGATTAACAGTATCAGAAACTATAAAATTATAATTACTTTTAAATTTAACTTTGACTTAAATAACTAAATTTAACAATTTATCATCTTCAGCTGATCAAATATGTGGTTAGTTATTCTATCCAGTGACTTCATTAGAGCTAATCTAATTATCCCTCAACATTCCTTGCTAATTTTAGATCGCTTTTAAAAAGTTTGTAAGCTGTGTTTACAAAAAAAGAACTATATATATATTATAACATTGCCAAACCCTGATCACATTTGATATAAATAAGTATGTAAAAAATGCCAAGAAACCATATATTTTGATAGATAAATGATAACGAGAATGAAAGTAGTAAATATAATCAATAGTGAAGGAGGAAGAATACAACCAAAGGTGGTTACAAAACAAGAAAATACGAACTAGACTGACAGACAACTGACATTGACCCAACCCCAGAGATTGGCCAGATATTAACCAAAGTAAAGCGAGACAAGAAGACAGTGAAGAAAAAAGAAAAAAAAAAAATTACATGGCCATAACAATTAACTCACAAGATTGTTTTAAAAGAGCATAATTTTTTATTATTGTTAATAATTTATGTTTAAATTTTTATTAGTGGTAACTTGTGAATGACAGTATCTCAGCAATTGTTATACATAAAAAAACCATGTGTAGATATGATTGTATGTACATCCTTATCTATAGGTGATGTGTCAGCTGTTATGTTTAAAATTACACTCATACAGACAGGGAATAGAAATTTGTGCGTGGTTCAATCAGAGAACAAATTGTATAGTCTACTATATACTTTGGAACTTTTACTAGGATTATTTCAGCAGTATGTATGTTATCTCAGCATTATGTATTTGAAAGTATAAGGTTTTGGAGAGTTTATTTATTCGCTAATATTATTGCTGTTGCTACAGATGTAGTAGGTTTCAATTAACACAATATATTTTAACATTATTAAATTGTTGTTATTATTACTAATTATGACATTTCAGACCAATTTTTATCACTTTAATGACAATATATACAAAGTTATGTTTTATTTGAAAGATGTATTTACAATACCATGTTGTTTGCATATTATAAAATGATATGTGACAGTCTGAAGTTAACAAAAGAGACATGAACTCATTAGATACAAAAACTTTGTAATAATAGTGAGATCGTGAGAAATATAAGGGTAATTAGAGATAGGTAGGGAGTGACAAAGATGAACAGTGAAGTGATAAGTGTAATAAAATAAACAGCATATAATCTTAAGAAAAAAGAGTTAAACAAGTGTGACAAACCCAAAACATAAGCACATGTTAAATGAGCAATTAAGTTAAGTATATTAGACTGAAAGACACAGAATAATTGTGAATGTAAAAAACAGAAAAAATATTATCTCAGTATAAAAATCACCAGGGTGATTACTGTTATAAAAGAGATGGTGTAGGTATAACACTCACCAAATTTGTTCATTTGTTAATTTAAAGAAAGAAGTTATGAGCTTAATGTTTAAGGCAATAAATACCAGAAGAAATAGATTTACAGTAATATGTTAGTATGTTTTAAGTAAGTAAGGAATTTATAAAGAAAATAATAGCAATACCTTTATAAGAAATAATAGGCAAATTATATTAATTATGTGTAACGAAAGGGAACATGGCAGAATTGTATTAAAACTTAGAAATAAGTAAGTTATGTATTAACATAGTATTATCAATTTTGGACTAAAACATTAATACATGACTTAGACCAATCTTGTAAGATATCAAACTAATCTTTGAAAGAAAATAGAAACATCTACGTAAAGATTACAACCATTGAAATTATCCCCAAGTAAATATAGCCATTATAAAATATTTATTCAAATTAAACAAAAAATTCAAAGTTTGATAACAATGTGTTTATTTTGAGATCGACCAGGTAGAATAATTACGTTACCATGGAAACTGTGGAGTAACAAGAAAAAATACCGTTAGATTTTTTTACTGAATGCATGACGCTTTAATGGTATAGACGCTAATTTTCGAGTGACCAAAATTGTCAATTAAAACATAGCAAATATCAGAAAAAGTTACTACTAAGTGTATACCAAGACATAAGACAAGGACTGGAATCATATTATTGAAGTTGAGGCCAAATTAACGAAAAAAGAAAATAAATTACTACCAATTAAACTGGAAAAGATGCCTGATGTCCTGAACCCAGCAAATTAAAGAAGATTATAGTATAACCCATGAATAACAGATCGTATGAATTCGCCATAACTACGGAAGTGATAAGTACCTCTTAAATTACCCAAAATATATAAATAAACTCACGTTAATTATCTCACTAAAGGTCGAAATCTCACTGAACTGAAATTAATTACTTTCAAAGATTAAAAAGAATACTAAGTCACTGACAATTTATAAACTAACCAATATAAACTGTTGTTAATGATCCATAACTTGTAAACACTTTTACTACACTGCGCTAAACAAATTATACCTACACAATATGTTAGTTAAGTTTACTTGATGTAAGGGTGTGTATTTTTATTGTTTTTAAACATTTGTAATCCTTTGAACGTAACCTCAAGAACCTATGACAAACCAACATTAATAACTTGTATACAATTTTCAACAGACGCCATCATTAAACGTCTGGTTATCAATTCAAATATCGATTGTCAAACCCTGTAATTGTCTCATATAAACAACCGGAGCATTTGTATTAGAATAATTTGTATTAAATGAATAACAATCACTAATAAAAAATGTGTAAGTATTGAGTGTAACCACGGTGTTATAATTTCATTAGGAGGTGCACAATATTTTATGTACATTTTAGCAGATGACTAACGATTTACACAGCCCACGCATCGAACTGCTGTGTGCTCCAGTGGGCCTAGCTGGCGGAAATATTTGAATTATTCAAACCGCCTGAGCTGCTCTGGTCATACAACTTTGAATTTTATTTTAATTGTTTTAAGAAAACAATTTGGCGCCACCGGGAATTTCATACTCCTAATGAACATCAGGTAAGAACATCAAGACCTGGTTATTCGTACGTTCGCAACGAACGAAATCTGCGGAAGTTGCACGCATTAGAACTACGGATAGAGAAGACACATTACACCCATCACACACAAATTGTACATTATTCACATTTTGCAGAATAAAACGGTAGCCGTTCACACGACATTGATAAAAAGTGGCTTCCATCGCGGGGCTTGAACGAGGCGGACGTCTCGTTATTATACAAAGTGGCGCCCAACGTGGGGCTTGAACGAGGCGGACGTCCCGTTAAGAGACAAAGTGGCGCGCCAACTAGTAGGGCTAGAATAATAAAGAAATTACACAATTAAACCCTATAAATTCTAGCGGCGATTACGAAAGGTTACAATATGCACACCAGAGGAGTGTCGAAAAAATTGGCAAAGGAGAAGGAGATGGAAGAAAGAGGGGAAGAAGAGGAAGGAACACCGATTGAAGAAGTGGAGACAGTAATAACCACAACAGAACCAAGCCAAGACGAAGAAATGGAAACACAGGCTGGAGATAGGGAGGAAGCCAGAGGAGGAATGGATTTACAAAAATTATGGGAGTTGATTAATGGAAAATTAGACAAGAACGTGAAGGAGATGAACAATAAATTCGACAAGAATGAGGAGAGCTTGAAGGAGATGAAGAAGGAAACCAGTGATAATTTGAAACAGATCAATGAAAAAATAGTGAGTACTAAGGAAGAGTTGAGGAAAACAGTCAACCAAAATAATGAAACACTACAACAACGATTACTGGAGGAAATTCAGCAAAGAAATGAAGATTTGAAGGAAGAATTGAAGGAACAGCTGAAGGAGGACCACGAGAAAAATAAAGAAGAAATGAAGCAGCAAATAAGACTAATTTTCAGAGAACGTTGTGAAGAAAGCGACCAGACAAAAATGGAGATGAATAAGAAAGGGGAAGAAACCAATTACCAAATAGATCTACTTAATGAGACATTAGGTAACGGGTTCAAGAAGGTGAATGAAACAATAAACACCACTCCAGAAGGAAATAATGAAAAAACAGAAATTCAAGAAGACCCAAATACATTGTTACATCAAAATAAAGGTAACGAAAACAAAGAGAAGAGTAAGCACAAGGGAACCAACCGTAGAGGAGTACAGAAAAAACAGATAATTAAGAAGACTAAGAAAATACATCAGAGAAAACGAATCAATACCAGAGAGGAATTGGAAATGATGAAGAACGGACTACTTGAGACGTTCAATCGACCAATTAATGACCATACGGAAATGATGAATGTTATGGAGTGCAGGAGAACTCTGAAGGAGATTCTAGGAGGGATCAACAATCAACCAGCGAGTAAAACTTTCAGCAAACCTATCTTTAAGTGGAGGATATCCAAAGTTGAAAAGGAACACAACAAAACAATGTATGACAAATTGAGAAAGTCTACAAGAAAAGGGAAATTACCAGAGATAGAAATACCAAATAAACCAATATCAGTGAGAAGATCAATAACGGAGGTACGATTAACTTCATTGAGTAGTAAACAACATCATCAAGTGATTGAGGTAGGCACTGATGCCAGAGAACACATGGTATTAGAAGAGTGGCTGTACCAGATAGAAGAGATATATATAACACAGACAGAAACAGTGATGCACACCAGAGCAGTCCGAACAACGGAGGAAACTCGTGTGATCATGGACAATGGATAAACCAAATGCAGATAAACACTGGAATATGGGACAATACACTATAACAAAAGACAAGGGCAATAACACTTACGAGATCACTCACCCCGTCACCAAGAAAATAAAGGGGGTATACAATCAAGCCTCAATTAAGAAATATTATGACAATCAACAATAACTGTAAAAAAACAATTTAAAGCAAAAAACCAACAAAAATACTTTAAATAAAGAAAAAAAAAATAACGTGACAAACAAACAAGTCTGCCAATGTCATAAAGAAAAGATCTCTAAAGAATGTCAAAATTCCAAAACATTCGTAAGTACAGCTTACACTAAGCATTAGAGAAACCATTAGGATGAATAAAAAATTGTAAAAAAATCAAAAAAGATATGTAAGAAAAGCTTACCCAAATATCTCAATAATATTTTAGAACAAGTAAAAATGGAGAGATAAAAGTCACAAGGCATTCAGATAAAGTAAGAGCAACCAACTTACTACAATATTTAAATAAAAATTAACAATAGAGGAGTGTAGTTACAAAACATTCCTACAAAATAAGGTTAAATTACCATAATATTTAGCCAAAAAATGAGGCATAAAAAGCATAACATACTGTAAAGGAATAAGCTACAAAAAATTCCTAACTAGTAAGAAGCCATAACTTACTATGATATTTAAAAATTATGAAAAAAAAAAAAAATCAATCAAAATGATCAGCTTCCACAACTATTTAGAAAGAGGGGAAGTAAAATTACCCAAACCAATGATCACAAAACAATATAAATGAAATAAACGTTCTAAGAGTTATAATGTGAAATGAGATGAAACAAAGAGTAATTAAAAATGAATAAAAATGTGAATTGTATCAATAAAAAACAATGCTTCAAATAGTATCTATAAAGAAAGATGAAACAATATATGACTCGAACTGAGCTATAATGAAGTATAAAAGTAAAAGATTCCCAACAAATATTATGATTATGATTATTATTATTATTATTTTGAGTCACGAGTTGACTATATTTAAGAATTATTGATTGAGATTGTCTGTTGAATGAACCAGCAATCATTTTACTGAGCAGGGATGATGTTCCCCTGATATCAGTATAAGAGTAGTTTTGATGAAAAATAAGATTTATAGGGAATAAGTTATAATAAAAAATCAATAAGCCCGTTCGCAATGTGAGAAAATAATGAAGACAAGACTAAGAAGAATAGAAATAAAAGATACCGAATTAATTATAAAAAATGAATGAGAAGCAGAAGAATTTGAAAAAACAAAAGAAAAAAAAATTTGATACGATACAATTGATAATGTCATCAAACTTAAATTCACGTTTTATAAAATGATCAATTTTGGTGGAAGGGCATTATATAACATTGCCAAACCCTGATCACATTTGATATAAATAAGTATGTAAAAAATGCCAAGAAACCATATATTTTGATAGATTAATGATAACGAGAATGAAAGTAGTAAATATAATCAATAGTGAAGGAGGAAGAATACAACCAAAGGTGGTTACAAAACAAGAAAATTAGAACTAGACTGACAGACAACTGACATTGACCCAACCCCAGAGATTGGCCAGATATTAACCAAAGTAAAGCGAGACAAGAAGACAGTGAAGAAAAAAGAAAAAAAAAATTACATGGCCATAACAATTAACTCACAAGATTGTTTTAAAAGAGCATAATTTTTTATTATTGTTAATAATTTATGTTTAAATTTTTATTAGTGGTAACTTGTGAATGACAGTATCTCAGCAATTGTTATACATAAAAAAACCATGTGTAGATATGATTGTATGTACATCCTTATCTATAGGTGATGTGTCAGCTGTTATGTTTAAAATTACACTCATACAGACAGGGAATAGAAATGTGTGCGTGGTTCAATCAGAGAACAAATTGTATAGTCTACTATATACTTTGGAACTTTTACTAGGATTATTTCAGCAGTACGTATGTTATCTCAGCATTATGTATTTGAAAGTATAAGGTTTTGGAGAGTTTATTTATTCGCTAATATTATTGCTGTTGCTACAGATGTAGTAGGTTTCAATTAACACAATATATTTTAACATTATTAAATTGTTGTTATTATTACTAATTATGACATTTCAGACCAATTTTTATCACTTTAATGACAATATATACAAAGTTATGTTTTATTTGAAAGATGTATTTACAATACCATGTTGTTTGCATATTATAAAATGATATGTGACAGTCTGAAGTTAACAAAAGAGACATGAACTCATTAGATACAAAAACTTTGTAATAATAGTGAGATCGTGAGAAATATAAGGGTAATTAGAGATAGGTAGGGAGTGACAAAGATGAACAGTGAAGTGATAAGTGTAATAAAATAAACAGCATATAATCTTAAGAAAAAAGAGTTAAGCAAGTGTGACAAACCCAAAACATAAGCACATGTTAAATGAGCAATTAAGTTAAGTATATTAGACTGAAAGACACAGAATAATTGTGAATGTAAAAAACAGAAAAAATATTATCTCAGTATAAAAATCACCAGGGTGATTACTGTTATAAAAGAGATGGTGTAGGTATAACACTCACCAAATTTGTTCATTTGTTAATTTAAAGAAAGAAGTTATGAGCTTAATGTTTAAGGCAATAAATACCAGAAGAAATAGATTTACAGTAATATGTTAGTATGTTTTAAGTAAGTAAGGAATTTATAAAGAAAATAATAGCAATACCTTTATAAGAAATAATAGGCAAATTATATTAATTATGTGTAACGAAAGGGAACATGGCAGAATTATATTAAAACTTAGAAATAAGTAAGTTATGTATTAACATAGTATTATCAATTTTGGACTAAAACATTAATACATGACTTAGACCAATCTTGTAAGATATCAAACTAATCTTTGAAAGAAAATAGAAACATCTACGTAAAGATTACAACCATTGAAATTATCCCCAAGTAAATATAGCCATTATAAAATATTTATTCAAATTAAACAAAAAATTCAAAGTTTGATAACAATGTGTTTATTTTGAGATCGACCAGGTAGAATAATTACGTTACCATGGAAACTGTGGAGTAACAAGAAAAAATACCGTTAGATTTTTTTACTGAATGCATGACGCTTTAATGGTATAGACGCTAATTTTCGAGTGACCAAAATTGTCAATTAAAACATAGCAAATATCAGAAAAAGTTACTACTAAGTGTATACCAAGACATAAGACAAGGACTGGAATCATATTATTGAAGTTGAGGCCAAATTAACGAAAAAAGAAAATAAATTACTACCAATTAAACTGGAAAAGATGCCTGATGTCCTGAACCCAGCAAATTAAAGAAGATTATAGTATAACCCATGAATAACAGATCGTATGAATTCGCCATAACTACGGAAGTGATAAGTACCTCTTAAATTACCCAAAATATATAAATAAACTCACGTTAATTATCTCACTAAAGGTCGAAATCTCACTGAACTGAAATTAATTACTTTCAAAGATTAAAAAGAATACTAAGTCACTGACAATTTATAAACTAACCAATATAAACTGTTGTTAATGATCCATAACTTGTAAACACTTTTACTACACTGCGCTAAACAAATTATACCTACACAATATGTTAGTTAAGTTTACTTGATGTAAGGGTGTGTATTTTTATTGTTTTTAAACATTTGTAATCCTTTGAACGTAACCTCAAGAACCTATGACAAACCAACATTAATAACTTGTATACAATTTTCAACAGACGCCATCATTAAACGTCTGGTTATCAATTCAAATATCGATTGTCAAACCCTGTAATTGTCTCATATAAACAACCGGAGCATTTGTATTAGAATAATTTGTATTAAATGAATAACAATCACTAATAAAAAATGTGTAAGTATTGAGTGTAACCACGGTGTTATAATTTCATTAGGAGGTGCACAATATTTTATGTACATTTTAGCAGATGACTAACGATTTACACAGCCCACGCATCGAACTGCTGTATGCTCCAGGGCCTAGCTGGCGGAAATATTTGAATTATTCAAACCGCCTGAGCTGCGCTGGTCATACAACTTTGAATTTTATTTTAATTGTTTTAAGAAAACAATTTGGCGCCACCGGGAATTTCATACTCCTAATGAACATCAGGTAAGAACATCAAGACCTGGTTATTCGTACGTTCGCAACGAACGAAATCTGCGGAAGTTGCACGCATTAGAACTACGGATAGAGAAGACACATTACACCCATCACACAAATTGTACATTATTCACATTTTGCAGAATAAAACGGTAGCCGTTCACACGACATTGATAAAAAGTGGCTTCCATCGCGGGGCTTGAACGAGGCGGACGTCTCGTTATTATACAATATATATATATATATATTTTTTTTTTGTTTATGTTTATAAATTTATTAATTAATATTGTTTACAACTCTACACTTTTACTCTGGTAGGCGCCATTTTGTCTCCTACCAACTCAAATCTTTTACTTACCGTATCCAGGATTCTAATTAGACGTGCTGAAAACAATATGGTTGCTTGGAATATAATTCACATTTAAATATTCAAATCAATCTTACTTTATTAAATTCTAAAATACAATTAAATTTATCTCTTTCGGTCAAAGTGAACAAAACTTTATACATTCCTTCCCACCCCAAAATTACATACAAAATCTTCCTTCTCCCTCTCTTACATTTTAGTTTCAATAATATTCAAAAAATATTAGTTTCAAAATAAAATAACTAGCTACAAACTTAATTTTATATACGGAAACCAGCGCTTGCATTCACACACACACACACACACACACACACCAAGATTTTAGGAGATCTCCATTTTTATTAAAATAGTAAAATTGGAAATTTATGAGCCCTAGTTGCAAATTTTTGGTTTTTTACTCTCGTAGGTTACTTAGCTGATATTTGAGTCCAGAAGAACTGTCCCGTACTTTCTGACATTCCGTACACTTCTTGTTGCTTTCACTATCTAATGCCAAACGGTGATTACATTAAAAAAACTGTTGTTCACATTATTTACGTATAAATTTTGATTTGTAGCACTTTTTCGAACTGCGGGCGCCTGCGATTTACGTTCCAGAACGTATACGTGCTATTCGCACAAGTTGTTATAGCAGACTGGGACTAATTTTTGTGTCTCAATTTCCAACGTAGTGCGGGAATCACGTGATTCCAACCTTTTGTTCTCAATCTTTTAAAGTCATTTTGACAGGAGGATAATTTTGGATCAACATTCCCTTGAAAATAAGAACTTGGGTGGGTCTCTGACGTCACATCATACGATTCTGAGTTACATAATTTGCAAGTCCTGTGGCTAAAAATAACTGTTCTACATGCGTCTGGAGCTGACCTTGACACAAATCCACTCAATGCCTGTTGCGTCGTTATAAAACTTTACAATTATGATTTGTACTTTGTAATTATAAATCAAATTTATATTTATTTTCCCCATAATTATTATTTACATTTTTTATGTTTCCCAAAATTACCCCAGGTAGGCCTAAATGTCCCGTTACAATACTCCCTCAATGAGAGGTTTTATGCCGAAGCATAAAAACTCTCATTGACACACTCATACTTCCTAAAGGGATCAGTCAGGATATGTCGCCACAACCCCCTTTACATTTTATTAAAAAATATAGTTAACTCACTCTTGGTCCAGTGACTGTGACCACACCTGAATGACCTTACTGGACTTCTCTTTCGAGATCCCAACACCGCAAGGCCAGTCAGGCACTTGACGCTTGTGCTCTGATGTGCTGGCCAGCTCAGGACCGCCGCCACAGCATCACCAGACACTGAAACATCAAATCAAAATATCAACTAGTGGCCTTGTATAATGCCATATCCCTAACTGATCTGTTTCCCCTTAGCTGTGCGCTGGTTTGCATTAAGAAGCACTGGTTTTTCTTAACTCTTAACACACATGTATATATATATGTATATTTAACATATATGAAACATTTCAAATAATTTTACTATCAACATTCTGCATGGCCCTCTCTTGTTAACTCTTCTTCCAAATTCCAGATATTTCCCTGATTCCAATCAGAATTTAAATAACCACCTCCCATTACATCATTACAAATATCTCTCATCACCCAAATTACATCTAAAAATATTTAAATTCATTATTAAAATTCTCTTAAACACATTTAAATCAATTACATAATAACAAATTATTTACTTATATCTTCTCAAACTTTGTTAACCATCTCCATCAAAACATCTCAAATCAACACAAATCATTTAGGTACATCATAAAATCAACTACATACTCTACCCCATTGACATAATTCAATCTAATATTCAATAACTCATTACTAACAGTTTAGTAACCTCCTTCTCCATCAATATCTAATATTCCCCCATATCCCAGTTACAATTAGGTAAATCACCTCACGGGTAAACTGTGCAAGGCATTTACCTGGTTGCATAAACACTCTATTGTTTATGCCCCTGGCTTGTAACGGCCAGCTCCTTTTCCACACACTCTATTGTTTACTGATGGTGGACTGTAGCGCCCATTTGCATCCACAAGAACTGCATTTTAATTAGGGTGTAAACGCTGCCTACCCCGTTCCTGTTTCAGCGTTATATAAAAATTCGGCATTACTGATGTCCGAGGACACCACCAGTAATCCTACTATAATGATTCATACGCCCTTAACACGGCACTACCCACACCCTTTGATGATAGCCGCTGTTCCATAGTTATGTGGATTCCCCAGGTAGAAAACCCCCTGTTAATTTCTAAATTATACCAATTTCACAGGCAACCAACTATGGTCAGTTTTACAATAATTCTGCCCATAGCTGATTCTCATCCAAAACCACGGTCTGGGCTGGTAAGGCTGGGACCGCCCGAAAGTGGGGAATCTATTTAAAAAACGTACACTTCATGTTTAAGATTCCTACACACTAACATAATACACTCATAATTAACATTGCGATTATTACATTAAAATAAACAATTCACATTTAAGTTTGACCAAAAATTACACACCTTACAGCTTTATTTTATCTTTAAATTCTATTAAATCTTTCACTTGTATCATTTATTATTACATTTCAACTATGAATTTCTATTAAGCACTTTCATCATCTATTTGTTTGTGTGACTCCCAGTCATTAATAATGATTTGATTTATTGAGTGGGCATTAAAATATAACCTTATTCACCTTCTTTCTTCTAACAACCACTAACAGATTTGCATAGAGTGACACCAATCTCTCAAAATATTTACCTCCACTAAAATCTCTAACTCCATTTAAATCATTCTCCTCTTATAACAAAATACCTGATACCCTCTTTGTACCTAGGATGTGTGTTCCCCCCTACCAGCTCATTCCCTTATCGGTTCCTGGCCCTTCCAGGTAACCCGTAACCCTCTTTAAATCATTCACCTCCCGCCACAACGCCTGCCGTTGATGACTCCTTACCACACCACCCTCACTACAAAATTTCACCATCACCTATTTACCCTCCGTTTACATCACTCTCTCTACATACATGCACTCCTGCTACTGTGTCCCTACTATTAACCCGTTTCTGTATTACTTTTATTCCAAAATTCTTATTTTATCTAACACCCATTAAAGTTAACTCTGACTGACTCAAATGCCTTATTTAAATAATCACCACTCAAACTCCATTTTTTACAACATTTTACATTAATATGATCATTGAAAATCACATTAGAAAATTCATCACTTACCTCATAATAACAAGATAACTCAACACCTCAACATATTGTATGTTTTAATCATTTACTATTCATTATAGAATCTAAATTTCAGAAAATCATGTAAATTCATCACCAAAATTCCTCTGTACAACATTTTAAATTAATTAATTAATCTCCAATTATTTAATTCAATAAGTTATTTTAATTACATTTTAAAATTTCACATCTGCTCTCATCATATTTATTTAGTTTGAAAAATGTTATAATTATTATTAAATCAATTCCTCTTACCTACATACATTGTTTACATAGTACATAATACACCATAATGTAATTCACAAATACATTTGACATCAACACACAAAAAATATACAATACAAATTGTTATCTGTTATCATTTACCATAAATCATTTCATAAGACAATCCATGTCGAAATCACACTATTCACATAATTAAATGTTCATAAACAACAACTGTTTAACCACCATCATCGAATAATACTCTGATCTTAGGTTTACACCATTCATTTACAATTAAAGATATATTGCTATTATAATCATAATAGTCATCATCATTACTTTTTTCCATTGTATCAATATAGTGACTACAAATATTGTAACGTACCGCTTCTATGTGAGGCACTTTAGCGAAACGTACACCTTTAGTCAAGCCCCTGGTGTTGGGTTCGCCGATTCTGTAACGTACTGCTTCTAGAGGTGTGGTTTTGTATAGTTAAATCCTGCACCACGTTGTACGCGTCAATTCTGTAACGTACTACTTTTTCACGAGGCGTTATTTAGCGAAACGTCAGTCTGAGTCAAGCCCCAAATGTTGGGTTCGCCAATCTGTAACGTACCGCTTTCTTTTTCGTGATGTATTATGGAAGTGTTATTATATCCCTCACGCAGTATGCGTCACTTTTGAATTATACTAACTGACGTTTTAAACGGTATAAATAAAGGATTTTGTTTATCTTGTTTTACTCAATCTAAAAGAAATCGAGAGTGTGTGATTTGGGGTCAAGGAGGTAATTTGTTCAGCCTTATGCAGAAGAGAGAGTAAGTATGATTATTGCCCCTCTGTTGTGACGATTTTTTCTGTATGTTGTGCTGAAATTTTCATTAACTACCCACTACAATAAATTATAACACGTTATAATTCAATATTAATTTTCAATAATATTGCTTTATTGATTATTGACTTTTGTCTCCAGCCACCAAAGTATAGGTATCACAATTAATCTTTTTAAAAAGAAAACATCCTCTCGCCTTTACCGAGTAAACATAGATCTGCCTAAAGAACAAAACATATATGTTGTTATTTAACCAATATTACGCTATAATAAAATACATCAGTTATTACATAATTCTTATTAATTTCCCAGGGTTCAGGGTGAATTCTTTGTGTTATGAGATTGTCAGAAATGGCTAAATGCTACGCTTTACAAATATAAGAAATTAATAAATAATTTGGTTTAATTTTCAGATATTACGTAGTTTCCGGGACTGCCGTAAGAGAGCAGCCTGTATTTGTTTACTTTTGAAATAAACATATGGTACAATTAATATTTTTTGTTGTTGTTCTATTTCACTATTAAAAACCGAGTTTTCTTCTGTATTTATTACGAAAAATGTTTATATTACCTCGCTCCGTGTTGTCCTTACTGGATTGAAGTTTTATTCTGTGATGAGGTACGTCTTGCGTTATTATTTCCTTTTCGTTTAGATGATTTTCTGATTTTTCTACTAGAAGTAGGCCGAACTATATTGGATCCTTAGAATGTTTTCATCCACTGGTTTTTAAGGTATATCACCATTTAGTTAGGATTCCTCTGGTATAATTCGTTAGTATTCACTTTGCTTATTACTCTTGCGTGAATTTCGCCTCCTCCAACGTCCAAAAAAGGTTATTTTTTTTTAATTTTTGTCGCATCGGTTCTTCAACAACTCTCGTTCAGTTCAAAATTTTTATTCTTATTAACAATACTTGTTATTTTCCATCACTCTTAGTAACACATAGTATTTTTATTATGTAGGCAGTTTGTGATTATTATAAATTTATATTTTTATTTATGGAAAAATAATTCCCTTCCATTCCGGTTTATTTACTAATTTAATTCACATAATATGTTTTGGTTAATTTTTTTTATGACCTTGTATATAAATATTTTATCATTTTATTATCATTAAATAAATTTATATATTATTTATTTAGTATCGAATAGTGTTCATACCCGGTACTACTTCCTGTTGTCCTTTCCTTCATAGGATTATTTTAATTTTATATTATCTTTGGTAGTTAAAATTTTTATGTCTTTTAAAATTAACCCTGGGTTTTCTTACAATCTAACATAATTATTTGAAACAATATAATATTAACTTGGGTATAACAAATTGTGGTTCATACAATATAAATTACAATAAATAAATAAAATCACCAAAATCAATTAGTATTATTACATACTACTTCCATAGTTTTATCCTATCCAAAACATACAGCACAGTTTAGTAATACATTAGTTTCACTTTGGTTTTTCACCTCAATGGGTACACTATCACTCACTTCGCACTATATACCACTCGAATTGTTTATTATGTGGAGTGATATAATTAAATTTTGAGCGAGCTTTAGTTCTACCCATTTCTGACTTTTATTCTCATTAGTTACTTTATTGGGACCGGGTTATGTACCGTTACATAAAGCCCCCCCACTAGAACAAATTTATTTTAGTTCAACTCGTTGATAGAAATAAATTGTTGATTTGTTCAAGTCTCCTAATGGTCTTGACTTTGTTTTCATAATAGTGTTTCATTTCCGACTGATTATAAACTCTGGTAATTCAGACTTGTGGTAATTGTCGTTTTCTTACTTAACTCTCTCTCTCTTGGAGGCAAATTCATCAATTATTTCTCGGGGTTAGTGGTACTTCCACATTTTACTTGATAAGGACTGGTCACACTAATCACATTAAACTTGTTTTAACACTCATTTCTATTTACTTTTATATATTCGCTTTATCAATTAAGCTTCTGTCTGCTACCTTCCTTCTATTTTCTTCATTTATACTTCTGGAATCTAATATCACTCCTTTCAGCTATCTTATAATTATTATCCCTTAAATATTCAATTTCCCTAACATTTTTCCCTATCTTGTGCGGTGGTTCCAGTCGGGTGGCCACTCTGGGTCCATACACCACTGTCCATCCTTACACCTTCTGAGACCAGGGGAACATCATCCCTGCTCATAAAAATTATTGCCGGAACATTTCTACGGTCAATACATAAAAATAAAAAAAATATAAGTAGTAGTCAATTATTGACTAGTACCAAACACTTTGGGGATTCTTCATACTGTAGCTGTTTGTATTTATTTATATATTTCTTCTTCTCCTTGATTCCTTCTTCTTTTCCATTGACTAATAGCATATAACATCATTGATAGGCCTTATGTTAAAATTCTTTTGACTTTACTTCTTGTGACATATTTCTCCGTATCATTTCTTCTTATATAATCTTCAATTCCGAGAAATTCTAATTTTTGTATTAATTATCATCCTCCTTCAGTTTCATTGGAGTTATTAAATTATTCGTTATTCTTCTTATTGTACCTTCTTATCTGAGCACATTACCATTAATGGTTTTTGTTCATTTAATTTTCCTTCTGTTTGTTACCATTTAAAAATATTACTTTTCCCTATTATTTCAGTTTAAATCAATTCTTCATAACTAAATTATATAATCTGCTCTTACATTTTCTTGGTGTTTTGTCTTTTTATTTTAAATTATATGGTTTCGAAATAAGTTGAGTAAGTTGTACTTACACACTTTTTATTAATTCTAATGGTTGCAAAATATCTTAAGTAAGTTGTACTTACACACTTTTTATTAATTCTAATGGTTGCAAAATATCTTAAGTAAGTTGTACTTACACACTTTTTGAATTTTGGGGTTTTTTATTTACAATGGGTTGCTTGGTCCTGTATCTATAAAATCCGTCCCTTTTTTCTGGTTTGTTTGGAGTCTGTTTAACCGTGGTCCATTATTTCAGGTACTCCATGTTCTCGGATTGCTGGGGTGTTCGTAATTAATTCTCTCCTTGATAATCTTCTTACCATCCGGCTCTCCGACTTTGCTGCTATGAAACTTTCACTTAAGTACCAGTCTTCCGTCATAATTCGTTCCTTTTTGACTAACCAGTATTGTACCTCCTCAAACATAACATAGTTGCTCATTTTTAATCTCATTTCATTCCCTTTTACCTCTGAATTATTTGCCCAATATTTGCATGTTGTCTTCCATCTTGATAATCTGACTAATATCTTCTGATGCACTTCAATCATCTACACCTTTAACTGGGATGTAAACTTAATTAATTCCCTTTGTTCGTTAATTGGAAGGTTGAATACATTAATTAATCCACCTGTAATCATCTCCCATTCTTCCTTGGTATTTATTATTTTCTTTCTACTTGTTTTTATTATTTCCCTGATCTTCTTTTCCACAGTTTGAATATCCTTTTTGTTGTGGCTATTTTTATTTTCAGATGGCATTACACCTTGGTATTCTGTAATTTCTATTTCCTTCCTCCTCTCTTCTGTATTCGGACTTACTTTAATACCTTCTGAAGTGCTGTCCAATGTTTCATCCAAATTATTGGAACTATGGTCCATTTGTTTATTTGTCTCCTCTTGGTATGTATCTGCTTTTTGGATACGCGTATTAACTTTTTCAAACTTCTCTCCGAAAGTTTTCCATATCTCCTTATTGACATTCTCCATTTTACACTCAAATTGTTTTAAATTCTTATTATTCTCTTCAAATTTTGCATTCATCTCTTCTCTTTGCCCTTCAACCGCTTCCTTCAGTTCATGGTATTGTTCATTCATGGTTTGTTTTAAGTTTTCCTCCTGTTTCTTAAAATTCTCCTTATTTTCCTCATTGGTTTGTTTCAAGGCTTCCTCCTGTTTTCTAAAATTTTCATCTATTTTGTTATTGGTTTGCTTTGAAGTTTCCTCCTGTTTTCTAAAATTCTCCTTATTTTCCTCCGTGGTTTGCTTCAAGTTTTCATCTATTTTATTAAATTTTTCCTCCTGTCTCCTAAAATTTTCTTTATTTTCCTCATTGGTTCGCTTATTATCTTCCTGGATCTTGTTATTCCCTTCCATTATAATTCTTAACATCTCCTGTATGCTTATATCTTCTTTTTGGTTGGATTTATCTGGTTGATCCCCTTGGGCATCCTCTTCAATTATTTCCGTTTCCGTATCCATAACTACTTCGGTTTCTTCTGTATCACCTGTCTGTTGGTCCATTTCACTGTCCGTGACTAACTCTATTTCTTGTTCCTGTCCACCTTCTTCAATCTCCTTTTCTTCTGCCCTCTTCTTCGATTTTCCTCGGGTATTAGGCATTTCTTGTTTTCTCATAACTGCCAACGATAATTAGATTTTTTGATATATTTTTTATCAAATATCAAAATTCTTTTCTAATTACCGCCCTTTTACGTTGAGCGCCAAATTTGTAACGTACCGCTTCTATGTGAGGCACTTTAGCGAAACGTACACCTTTAGTCAAGCCCCTGGTGTTGGGTTCGCCAATCTGTAACGTACCGCTTTCTTTTTCGTGATGTATTATGGAAGTGTTATTATATGCCTCACGCAGTATGCGTCACTTTTGAATTATACTAACTGACGTTTTAAACGGTATAAATAAAGGATTTTGTTTATCTTGTTTTACTCAATCTAAAAGAAATCGAGAGTGTGTGATTTGGGGTCAAGGAGGTAATTTGTTCAGCCTTATGCAGAAGAGAGAGTAAGTATGATTATTGCCCCTCTGTTGTGACGATTTTTTCTGTATGTTGTGCTGAAATTTTCATTAACTACCCACTACAATAAATTATAACACGTTATAATTCAATATTAATTTTCAATAATATTGCTTTATTGATTATTGACTTTTGTCTCCAGCCACCAAAGTATAGGTATCACAATTAAAAAGAAAACATCCTCTCGCCTTTACCGAGTAAACATAGATCTGCCTAAAGAACAAAACATATATGTTGTTATTTAACCAATATTACGCTATAATAAAATACATAAGTTATTACATAATTCTTATTAATTTCCCAGGGTTCAGGGTGAATTCTTTGTGTTATGAGATTGTCAGAAATGGCTAAATGCTACGCTTTACAAATATAAGAAATTAATAAATAATTTGGTTTAATTTTCAGATATTACGTAGTTTCCGGGACTGCCGTAAGAGAGCAGCCTGTATTTGTTTACTTTTGAAATAAACATATGATACAATTAATATTTTTTTTTTTTTGTTCTATTTCACTATTAAAAACCGAGTTTTCTTCTGTATTTATTACAAAAAATGTTTATATTACCTCGCTCCGTGTTGTCCTTACTGGATTGAAGTTTTATTCTGTGATGAGGTACGTCTTGCGTTATTATTTCCTTTTCGTTTAGATGATTTTCTGATTTTTCTACTAGAAGTAGGCCGAACTATATTGGATCCTTAGAATGTTTTCATCCACTGGTTTTTAAGGTATATCACCATTTAGTTAGGATTCCTCTGGTATAATTCGTTAGTATTCACTTTGCTTATTACTCTTGCGTGAATTTCGCCTCCTCCAACGTCCAAAAAAGGTTATTTTTTTATAATTTTTGTCGCATCGGTTCTTCAACAACTCTCGTTCAGTTCAAAATTTTTATTCTTATTAACAATACTTGTTATTTTCCATCACTCTTAGTAACACATAGTATTTTTATTATGTAGGCAGTTTGTGATTATTATAAATTTATATTTTTATTTATGGAAAAATAATTCCCTTCCATTCCGGTTTATTTACTAATTTAATTCACATAATATGTTTTGGTTAATTTTTTTTATGACCTTGTATATAAATATTTTATCATTTTATTATCATTAAATAAATTTATATATTATTTATTTAGTATCGAATAGTGTTCATACCCGGTACTACTTCCTGTTGTCCTTTCCTTCATAGGATTATTTTAATTTTATATTATCTTTGGTAGTTAAAATTTTTATGTCTTTTAAAATTAACCCTGGGTTTTCTTACAATCTAACATAATTATTTGAAACAATATAATATTAACTTGGGTATAACAAATTGTGGTTCATACAATATAAATTACAATAAATAAATAAAATCACCAAAATCAACTAGTATTATTACATACTACTTCCATAGTTTTATCCTATCCAAAACATACAGCACAGTTTAGTAATACATTAGTTTCACTTTGGTTTTTCACCTCAATGGGTACACTATCACTCACTTCGCACTATGTACCACTCGAATTGTTTATTATGTGGAGTGATATAATTAAATTTTGAGCGAGCTTTAGTTCTACCCATTTCTGACTTTTATTCTCATTAGTTACTTTATTGGGACCGGGTTATGTACCGTTACAATATTATTGCATACTATTATTTCAAAATTCCTGTCGACATTGGGTATGGTAATTTCTCCTTTAGTATTTTCTGTTAAAGCCAGGTAAGTTACATTATCATCAACTACTGTTGCTATATCAGCTTCAACACAAGGTAAGTACTCGCTATAATTTTCAACTCTCTCTCTCTATTCACTCTCACTCTTAATTTTGTATAACTCCTCCCAACCTCAAACAACTCTGTCTTCCTATCACCATACCTCTCTCTCTCTCAAAATATTCCTCATCATAACACCAAGTCACACACTCTCTCTCTCTCTCTCTCTCTCTCTCTCTCTCTCTCAATATATGCAGGGGGCACTAAATCATAAAAACACCTCCTGGTCCTTCCAGGAACACCAACAAAATTCAAAGGACAATTATTTGTAGATCTTTCATCTACCAAATATACTCGTGAAGACCCTTCTTCACCCCCAACAACACCACGAGAAAAAATTACCCCCTGCAACTCCTCTACCTCTATACTCTCTCTCCACTTTCTCTCTGACTCATCAACACACACTAACATTCCATTATTACATTCTACCTCCTCTAAAATTTCGTCAGCATTCTCAATATTCACAACCTTACTCTCTAACACCATATTTTTACTTATATTATCATTTTTCTCAACCCCACTTACCTTATCGTCTTTCTTTTCATTTAATTTATCGGTCTCTCCACTATTCTCTACCCCCACTATACTCTCAGAATTATCATCACTATTCAACGTTTTATTCTCTAATGCTACCACTTCCATTATTTTATCATTATTATTATTTGTCATAACTGTAACATTGTCACTTACCTTCTTATTCATTATCCGATTTAATTTACTTTCTAACCTTTTATTCATCTCATTAATCTTCTCTTTGCAATTATTACTTATCGATTCTAATATCTGTTCTTTAATATTAGTACAACGTGTATTAATTTCATTGATTTGTTTATTAAAATTAATATTTTGTTGTTTTATTTCATCTCTGATCTCATTCAACTTTTCACTAAAATTATTCTTAATCTTATCATTCTGTTCATCAAATCTAGCGTCAAAACTACTCTTTTGTTCATCAAATTGACAATTTATTCTATCGAACTTTTCATCATTGGCATCAAAACGACAATTTACTTTATCAAATTTTGTCTCTATCATTATGTTTTGCTTCTCCATAAGGAATTTCATCATATTTATTATGTCATTATTATCGTCTTTTTTGACTGGGGTTGGCATCGATTGACTCGTTACGCCTTCCATTATTCTCGATTCAGTCTCACTTAATTCATTAGTTATTTGGCTCTCAGTTTGACTATCAGTGAAGCTGACGTCCTTGTTACTACTTTCATTTGTATTCATTTTTATACTATTTAAGTTTTTTACTTATTTATAATACATCTATTTCAATAACATTGTAACATAACCATATCTGACACTCTCGTCATCTAAGTTTATTCCTACGTACATACCAATTTACTTATTTCACACAACCATATTGTTCCTCAAACAGGTCCACATTTGCATAATTTTATTTATGCAAATGGTCCAGCTGCTTCGGGCGCCATTGTTATGTTTTATTTATGTTTATAAATCTATTAATGAATATTGTTTAGAACTTTACACTTTTACTCTGGTAGCCGCCATTTTGTCTGCTACCAACTCAAATCTTTTACTTACCGTATCCAGGATTCGAATTAGACGTGCTGAAAACAATATGGTTGCTTGGAATATAATTCATATTTAAATATTCAAATCAATCTTACTTTATTAAAGTCTAAAATACAATTAAATTTATCTCTTTCGGTCAAAGTGAACAAAACTTTATACATTCCTTCCCACCCCATCATTACATACAAAATCTTCCTTCTCCCTCTCTTACATTTTAGTTTCAATAATATTCAAAAAATATTAGTTTCAAAATAAAATAACTAGCTACAAACTTAATTTTATATATGGAAACCAGCGCTTGCACACACACACACACACACACACACACACACACACACACACACACACACACACACATCAAGATTTTAGGAGATCTCAATTTTTATTAAAATAGTAAAATTGGAAATTTGTGAGCCCTAGTTGCAAATTTTTGGTTTTTTACTCTCGTAGGTTACTTAGCTGATATTTGAGTCCAGAAGAACTGTCCCGTACTTTCTGACATTCCGTACACTTCTTGTTGCTTTCACTATCTAATGCCAAACGGTGATTACATTAAAAAAACTGTTGTTCACATTATTTACGTATACATTTTGATTTGTAGCACATTTTTCGAACTGCGGGTGCCCGCGATTTACGTTCTGGAACGTATACGTGCTATTTGCACAAGTTGTTATAGCAGACTGGGACTATTTTTGTGTCTCAATTTCCAACGTAGTGAGGGAATCACGTGATTCCAACCTTTTGTTCTCAATCTTTTAAAGTCATTTTGACAGGAGGATAATTTTGGATCGACATTCCCGTGAAAATAAGAACTTGGGTGGGTCTCTGATGTCACGTATGATTCTGAGTTACATAATTTGCAAGTCCTGTGGCTAAAAATAACTGTTCTACATGCGTCTGGAGCTGACCTTGACACAAATCCACTCAATGCCTGTTGCGTCGTTATAAAACTTTACAATTATGATTTGTACTTTGTAATTATAAATCAAATTTATATTTATTTTCCCCATAATTATTATTTATATTTTTTATGTTTCCCAAAATTACCCCAGGTAGGCCTAAATGTCCCGTTACAATTTGTAAAACGTATTAGATACAAGTCTACCCATGTGTCCATGGAAATATGCATAAACTTAGAAGATAGGGCTAAACATTTTTGTCGTTTAGGAATTATAGTTATAAATTAATTTAAAAACCCAATGCAGTAATTTGGAGATTTTAGTGTTTATTGTATGATTGTCTGGTGTACATATGTTATTTTACTAAAAAATAGTTGAATAATTAAGATTTTCGTAATGTTTCTGATAACTGAAAATTATCCAATATTAAAGTATTGTGTCAGTTGTGTGTTCGTTTAACTGGTCAAATCATTTAATTTAATTCTTGTGTTTTCTTTCTTGACACGTTATTCCTAGCATAGTCTTTTCAATGTTTTGTGTTCTTTTTCGTGTTCATTATCCATGTTCCTGGGATGTGAGACATTAAAAGAAACACACTCTGATTTAAAATTTTCTTTTTTAAAAAGAGTATAAAAAGGGGGCTGTATAAAATTTTCTTCTTTTACTGTGATAGTATAAGACAGGGGTCTCCAAACGTTTTCACTTGAGGACCGAATTGAAAAATCTTGGAAGTCAGGCGGGCCAACAACACACACACACACACACACACATATATATATTGTACACTTTTTTAAGTTTACAAAATAATCAAGTCAATAAAATAGGTATTTAAGTAAAAATTAACCGCACTGATCCAAAGAAAACAAATTCTTTTGTTCAGAATAATGTAAATAAAAGTAAGGAAAAAATAACATCCAAAGATATTTCTTTGTATTGTTTTTTGGCTTTCTTATGTGCGTATGGGATGTGTCGAGTTGCTTCTGACATATAATGCCTGTCTATTTTGGGTCAAAGTTTGGGTCCATGTGACTACAATGGATTTAAGTGTTCATCTGACAAGTTAGGCCTGTAATTTGATTTTTCAAAGTTCATTTTTGAAACGTTTGTTCGCAGATATAGATCTATCCAAACATTTAAAGCATTGCTCTTGCAAAGGGTTTTATTTCCTTGAAATCATCACTCAATGAGATGCAAGTGAAAAGAGTGATTCATTCAAGGCAGCCAGACGAACGAGCACATTAACCACATAAATGTTAAACTTGTACAAAATATTATAACATTTTACTGAACTTATTTCATGTTTAGTTATTTAGTAAAATATTACAGTATTTGAAGTATTTTGACGATCTATTTAAAAACTGC
Organism: Magicicada septendecula; assembly: GCA_034769895.1. Taxonomy (NCBI): domain Eukaryota; kingdom Metazoa; phylum Arthropoda; class Insecta; order Hemiptera; family Cicadidae; genus Magicicada; species Magicicada septendecula. Next base: position 81,514,714 of record CM068370.1, read on the forward strand.
ATGCAGCACCGGCCGGGTTGCTGCGGGTCGGACAATGATCCTTCGCGCACCGGATCCGGCCCGCGGGCCATTGTTTGGAGACCCCTGGTATAAGAGTTACACATGAACCACCAGCCAAAATTTAATGCAGAATAGAAGTACATAATAAATAAACAATTTCTTTTCCAATATAATACATTTCTAATGCCTAAAAATACAGTACATAAAGTATTAAATTAAAACTGTATCAAGTATGGAAGTTTAATACAGTATTAAATAATTTGTTGCAGTTAACTGCAGACACCATATAGGAGTAACATCGATGAATACAAGTGTTACACGAAGTACTGTCTCCGTATCATCACAAGGATCAGGAAGTGGTTCTGGAACTGGATCTGGATCTGGATCTGGCAGTGCCAATTCTGATTATTCTGTGCCTAGACTTTCAACCACAGACTGCTGGTAACTTCACATTAACATTTGATTTTGTTATTCTATTTCTTAATTTTGTTTTAAACCATAAATTGTATTTAGAACAATTTAAATGAAACAAATTGAATACAGAATACGCCGCCTGTCATTAAGATCACATGCTGCCTAAACACATGTGTTAAATAGAAAGATAACTGGCTACATTGAGATGTATTGACTAACCTCTAAAGTAAATAATAAAAATAGGATTGAATCATACTTTTACTTCTTTTATTATTTAAGTACCAGAATAAAGCAACAAATATTGCTAGAAAAATCATGTTTATCCAAGTTTGTTTATAAGATGCTTTATTGTCCAGAAAATTTAGTATGTGCTAATTTTTCAGTTATGCTAGAGTGGTTTCAAAAGAAATATGAAACTGTGAAACTGGCTTAAACACAGTAAAAGCCAATTATTATATACATAATAATTTAAAGTACATTTAAAATGTGATTCATCAAGAAGAAAAAAACATCAAATGAAATTTGTAATTTAAATCTATTTTAGCCTTACCCTGGCTACTATTCTCTACAAATTTTAAAATTTCTTGTTCAAGTCAGCCATAGCCTACAATTTTGTATTAAAAATGTATCTTTATTTTGTAAGTAACTCTTCGCCTATAAAGGCGATAATATAATATAATATTATTTGCAGAAATAGTTAATATTTGAAGAACTATTCATAATTAAAAATTTAGTACAACACAAAAAATGGCTTACACTTTTTGCACAAGTATGTACAAGTAAATTTGTGGCCACACATTTTTAACATGTGCAGTTTTATAATGTGTCAGCAAAAACATTGTTTCAACTTTTAAATCTATAAATAACTATACAGAGCTGTTGATGAAAATGTGAAGTACTTAAGTCATTGAAGAATTGTGTTTTGGTAGATGCAGAACTGTTATTATTTTAAACGTGACGTTATCATGCACAGTGGCGGATTACCACTAGGTCAACTAAGCCGGAACCTAGGGCCATGGATTCAGAGGGAGCCGGAAGCTACAGATATTTTTTTTAACAGAAGTATTTTTATAAAAGTAGGAAGCACTTCGATTTATTTAAAAAATGATTTTTTTGAAATTAAATGATCAATTTTTATTAATAATACAAATGGAAGACAGTTCTTCTTTAAATATTGTGCGCTTATTTTTAAGACATTGGCATCCTAGAAAACTAATCTGCACGTGGGAATTTTGAATGTCCGCTATATTGCCCCAGAATTTACATGACCATAGTACCAGAAAACTTGGCCTAGGGCCTCAAAATCTTAAATCCAGCACTGATCATGTGGCTTATAATATCTGAAACAGCACAAAATTTCTGTTATAAAATTCAACACTTGCCCAAACATTTCATTGTAATATTAAGATGTCTGCAACCATTGTATTAACTGACTAGTCTGTACAGAAAGCATCTTAAAAATATTAAATTTTAGAAAACTAATGAATACTGTGTTTTGCATTTTATACTTTGATATGCTGTTTTATTGTAATAATAATTAGGTCATCTCGAGGCACATCGCCAGCCAGTGTTATAGATAGGTGTCAGTGCTGTCCACCTTCAAGACCGCCCAAACCAGCACAGTTGATGACTCCTCAGCATCAGCAGCAACAGCAGCAGCCATCAGCAGTAAACTCACCAGCCAAGAAGAAACCCAAGCCTCCAATGCCACTGCCAGTATCGACATGTAGTTGTCATCATCCACCATCTGCCTCATCTCCAGCTGTCATCAACCCCTATGACAACTATGATATACCTAAAAATATACCCCATCTTAAGGTAATATATTTTTTTGTATCTCACTTTTTCAGTATAGTAGACTCCCTCTCGTCCGGCCACCTCGGGACCAGACCCTAGGCCGGATTTCAAAATGGCCGGATGAACTGAAAATACACTATAATGATGAAATAACACTCTTTAATGAATGATCCATACAATAAATGACCCAATACAGTATATATAAATTACTAATAATTATAATTACTCACCCTTACTCCATGGTAGCAAGTAAAAAAACAAACAAGGAAAATTACTACAACTCACACAGATATTACTGTACGTATTTGCCAAAAATAACACAACTCTATAGAATATGAGAAACACATGAACATTAAAAGTGTCACTACAGAACATAAAACTCAGAAATAAAAATTAAAAGAAATCAGTTATCTTCTTCTGCTTTTTTTGTTCAACTGTTTTGTTGAATGTGAAATCACGCCATTTCTTGATGAACATAACGTCAACTGCAGTTGCCTCTGTTTGTTGCTTGATGTACATCGTTGCTAATTCCAGGGCTGCTCTTCCCTCAGCGTGGCTCATTTTCTCCTTGACATTTCCCTCTTCGTCATTGACTTCTTCTTCGTCTTCTTGGCAAATGACAGCTTGCACAATTTCATCATCGTTTAAGATCTCATTTTGAAGCTCCTCATCTTGACCAGCAATCCATTCTGCAACATCTTGTTGTACAAGATTATCAGAGTGAGGCAATCGTTGAAAATCTTTTAACAGAAATTCGTTGTCATCTGGTTCAAAACCCTGAAGATTTTATTCATCTGCTTTAGGGTTGTCCTCTTTATTCTTTTCAATGAGAAGAAAATAATTTGGCCATGCTTTTCTCCAAGACTTTGTAAATGTAGATGATGGCATTTCATCGTATGCCTTAGCTACCATATAGATCACGTCTTTCATGTTGATTCTCTTTAAGGCCGGAATGAGACCTGTGCTGCCTTCATTTTCCAGTTTACCTAGAATTTCCGAAAGAAGCTTTCTACGGACCTTCTCTTAAAAGACTCAATGACCCCTTGGGTCCATTGGTTGTGTAAAACTTGTGACGTTAGGTGGCAGGAATAATAATTTTATATCACTGTAGGGCCATTCCATGCCATATCATCCAGGGGCCGACACCCACTTGTCACAGATTTTAATGAAAATTTGTTCACATTATATGAATACAAAAATAAGAAAAAAAAAATTTCGTCCAATTCTAACAAGTAGTTTCAGAATTATGGTCGTTTAAAGTTTTAAGAGTTTTGAACTTCGGAGGACAATTTGAGCGGGAAACCAGCTTGTATGTATTTGGGCTTTTCTATGTAAAATCAATACTTATTGAGCTAGAGGCTTCAAAATTTATTCATTTGCCCTAAATTTTATGGAGAATCAGATGATACTATAAGTATTGGCATTATGATTTTTCATCATGGATAAAATTATTCTTAAATATAAAAATAAATATTCTTTCAAAGTTGTGACGCATATATCGAAAAATATCTGTGGCTAAAATCTCTCTCCAGATACCCTAATACAACCATATATTACTGAAAAGAGCATGAAATTCCCTTTCAAATGATAAAATAATATTGGTGGGTTTTTGAGTTTAAAGAGTTTTATTACAGTGTAAATCTAATAATTTTTTTTGCATGTTGCGGAAATGGTATGTTCAACAAAGACAAAGTTTGTATTAAAAAAATTAGAGAGTGAAAAAGTTCTTCTTAAATATAGCACTATAGAGCTAAAATATATTGAAAATACAACTTACAAGGTCCATTTGCATTTACTTTGTACATATATACTAGTTGCGGCATACTTCAAATGATTAATTTTTTATGGTATGATGTCTCTTTGTAATGAGTAAGAAATTTTTGGATTGCATTAAATAAGAGATCAGTTAAACATATACAAGTAAACATTCCCACTTATTTGAAAAGAGGACAACATTATTTTTGAAATGTTTAAACAAAACGTACTGGTGAGTTTTTATGTTTGTTTACCATGCAGAAAAGACTCATTTTACGTAACTTGGATGAATTGTTCATTGCTTTCAAGGAAAGATATCTGGCTCTGAAAATAGGATTTTCCAAGTTTTGTTCTTTAAGACCAAAATGGTGTGTGCTGGCTGGTTCACCAGGCACCCATTGTGTATGTGTGTGCTTATACCACCAAAATGTGGAGCTCTTAGCTAATGCTATGAATCAGCATGACAAAGAATTTGTCCGTAACATGGTAGAAAAATTGGTTTGTAACAGGGAGAATAGAAATTGCATGCTACGGCCAGGCCCGGATCTATGGGGCGCAAAACCCCGCAATGCGGGGGGCGCGGGCCCCTGGGGGGTCCCAGGCCATGTCGGAGCAAAATTTAAACACTGCATTAGTAAACATCAATCAGTAATACAAAAATTTCCAAATATGGAATTTCGAAAATTGATCCAATCTCGGAGACTGGGAAAGAGAAATTTTGCTCCGGAATATTTGGCGAGTGGTTACACTGTTACAGTAGAACCTCATTATAACGGACTAATTGGGGCTAAAGGTTGTCTGTTGTAATTAAAGTCCGTTATATAACAAATAAGTCTTGTTAGGTCGTATTTACATCAATAAAACTCGGTAAGTTAGTATAAAAGATGTTTATTTTTACTTGACATCATTTTACATAGCATACATGACAATGAGATCATACTGTTCATATTTACATTATAGAGCAGAATTGAAACTTTATATACATTCTATTGTTTTATTCTCTTGAACAAGAAGGGCCTGGTTCATTATTATTCATTAGGTTATTACTACAGTAGAACTTGGCTAATTCGAACGTGCATAATTCGAATTCGTGGATAATTCGAACTTTTACCGTGGTCCCTTGAATATCCTATGTAAAACCATGCAAAAACATCGTCTGTAATTCGAACTTTTTTTGGTTAATTCGAAATAAAAATTTTGCTCAAACTACAAAAAATCGCCTGCTGTATGGGCTAGACCACGTAACAATAAAGACACGACTGGAAACAGACAAGCAGGCATCGCCCTTTGTGAACAGACGCTTGTCCTTTGTGTCAAATTCGTGGAATTGCCGTCAGTATCTGGCGATGACACATGACTGGCTCGTGTAACGGTACCGTCCGCCATTGTTCCTGGTTCCACGCCTCGTCAGTCAGCCACCCTTTCAGTTCAGTCTGCCTGCATTCATGGAAGTGTTAAGTCTTTTTGAGTTTCTACTGTGCGAGCTGTGTCCTGTAGTGAGAGACCGTTCCTTTCTTTATACAGTACTGTATATACAGACTGGTGTGTTTTAGTGACGCTTATTGTGCAGTTTTATTGTGTTGTGTGTTCATCATGGCCCTTTCAAAACCAACACGGACCCAATACAAATCATTGACATTTGCTGAAAAAGTTGCCGTTATACGGAAAGTGGAAAAGGGACAAAAAAAGAAATCTGAAATTGCCAAGGAATTCGCGATACCGCCTAATACGCTGTCAACGTATCTAAAAAATAAAGAGAAGATTTTGAATAGTGTGTGTAAAGCCAGCGACAAAGATAGGAAAAGAGCGCGAGGACCAGAAAATCCTGACGTGGATGAATGTGTAGTGAAGTGGTTTAAGCAAGCAAGGGACAAAAAAATTCCAGTCAGTGGGCCCCTCGTCAGAGCCAAAGCTGAGGAATTCGCATCTAGCTTAGGGAAAAATGATTTTAAGGCCAGCACTGGTTGGCTCGATGGTTTTAAAGAAAGGAATTTCTTTCAAAACTGTTTGTGGGGAAAGTGGATCTGTTGACGTTGAAGCTGCAAATTCATGGAAAGACGATTTGTTGCAAATTATTTGTGATAGAGACGCTAAAGAGATTTTTAACGTAGACGAGACGGGCTTATTCTTCAAATGCACCCCCGACAAAACACTTGCTTTTAAAGGAAAAATTTGTAGTGGCGGCAAACACAGCAAGGAGCGCATAACACTTTTATTCGGAGCAAACATGGATGGCTCGGAAAAACTGCCTTTGCTAATGATAGGGAAGTCAGCCAACCCACGTTGTTTCAAAAATGTAAAAACGAAACCAGTTGAATACAAATCAAACAATAAAGCTTGGATGACAGGTGAAATTTTCGAAAGATGGCTTTTGAAAATCAACAGGAAATTTTGAAATCAAAACAGAAGAATCGTCTTGTTTATTGACAACTGTAGAGCGCACAACACTATTCCTCTGATGGAAAATGTAAAGGATGTGTTTTGCCCTCCAAACATGTCTTCAGTAGTTCAACCTATGGACCAAGGTGTAATAAAAAATTTTAAGCATTTTTACAAACGGCTTGTGGTCCAAAACATTCTGTCAGGTGCTTATTTAGATGAGCACGAAAATATCAAGATTAACATCCTTCAAGCTGCCCGCATGTGCAACAGTGCTTGGGACTAAGTTACGCAAAAAACAATTGCTAATTGTTTTCGTAAAGGTGGTTTATGCCACATTGATGGTGAAGAGGAGAATAAAGCTGCTAGAGAAGTCGTACCCACTACGGATAACTGGGAAGATGTTGGACATGATGCAGGCATTCGTTACGAAGAGTTTGTAAACATGGATGAAGACTTGGCGGTGTGCGGTGAACAGACAGATGGGGAGATCGTGGCTGATGTTATGAACATAAGAAATGATGGTACATCTTCAGATGAAGAAGGGGACCAGCTAGAACTTCCAGAGATACCGATTCCAACGGCTTCACAGGCATCAAATTACATTCAAGACTTGAGACGGTTTGTTGAAGGACAGCAGAACGTAAGTGACGCTATTTTCCAAGCACTTAATAAACTTGAAGAGTTTACTACAACTCAGTGTATTAACTGCAAAATGCAATCAAAAGTTTCTAGCTTTTTTAAAAAACTGTGAATGCTATATTTTGTACTGAAACGTGTTTATACGTTTGTAATACATATGTATAAGGAAATTGTTTAATAAAACAACATATTGCTTTACTGAATTTCGGTTTTTGATTTGATTTTTCTACCCTTATTAAAAGTTTTCCTAATTCGAATTTTTGGATAATTCGAATTTTTTACTGGTCCCTTCAGCTTCGAATTAGCCAAGTTCTACTGTACTAACATTAACTGGTTTGAAAAAAGTATTGATTTTTTGTTGTGTTTGTTTGTTATTTATTTCGTTGGTCAGTAACTGACGAAGATGCTGGAAGTGTTCATAGTAAGCAAACACATTTTCATTTTTTGATTGTTCAACATACTCGGTGACAAAATTTAAATGATCTTTCACTTCATTCACTTTTATTGTTGCCTGAGTATTGTTTTCCTCTTTTAAGTCTTCCTCCTCGTCCTCCGAAGAGTCTTCTTTCTCAGTGACACTGCCAAAAAATGTATTATTAACTAGTGGGAGTGAAAGTATACCTGGCTAAGCCATTAACCTTTCTTTGTTTTCATCTCCCTTTCCCTTACCATTCAGACAAACAGTTTCCTGTATTTGTTGTTATTATCTCAACAGTTAATTCTCAAACCAGTTAATTCAATGGTGGATTGGGGTTGGGTTTTAACTTTCAACGATTTATACCTGACAAGGGTGTTGTCTCTGAAAACTGTCATTCGGCACTGGCGGGCAGACGTGAGTCATTCTGGTGCATTGACTTAGTTATTAGGGGGTGGGGGTATGACGTAAAAGACGTGTCCGTTGTAAAAGAAGTCCGTTAGTAACGGGGTCCGTTATAACAAGGTTCTACTGTACTGGTTTAGGCAAAGAAGATAGACGTGTTAGAATAGAAGGCTCATGCTGTACGTTTGGGTGAGGCAACTTTAGAATAGTTGGCGTCCCCGTTTAGGTTGTTATTTTTCCAGTTGCGACTCGCTAGGTTATGTTTGTTATGTGTATCTTCCTTAGTGTTTTGTGACAAAGTAAAAGTGTTTTGTAACTTAACAAGGGTTTTAAGTGTTTGTGTTTCGTAACAAACAATAACAAAATACTGATGGAGCTAAGTGAAACAAGTGGTGCAGGCAAAAGACGAAAACGACGTTTACAGACAGAAACATTACATAGAACAAACAAAAAAATTACGTTGTTTCTTGTTCCTAGTCAAACCTCATTGGGAATCACGGAAACTGGACCTACACCAGGTGAGTTAGATTGAGATTCAACCGTTTTATTCCGTCATTTGTAGATTGATAGTTTTCTGAACAAGTATCAAAAACCTTCACGAAAAAGACTGGCCAGCTTGATCAGAACACGTGAAAACTCATTTTACTCCAATTTCGACGTACGGTATTGTTCATGTGATGGTGGTGATTAAAGGTGCTAATAGTGTAATTTAATCTAAGTACCTATGCATTTAATGCCATGAACATGTCTGGCTTAGTACCAGTATGTGCAATGTAAATTTTACTGAGAAAACTAAGGGGAGACGTCAATGAACGCGTTTCCATAAGAAATACATATAATATGTAGGTACATTTATCTAAGTAATGGTATGGAATTTTTCTATGAAATTTTTGCCACATATTCACTGTATACATATGTGTACTCAGTAGCTAAATAACTGATCTATCTTTAAAACCTTACCTTGCAGAAATTATCTTGTACAGTGAAAAGTAGTAAAATAATTTTACAAAAAAAATAAGATGGTAAACAATTTTTTTAATTTTATTTTTGAACAAAAATTATTTATTTTGGTACAGTGTATAGAAAACATATATCTTTATATACATACCAAATTCCAATGCTCTATGTTAGATACTTTAGGAGATAAATGTTCCTAAATATAAAAAACAACACTTTCGGGAAATAACAAAAAACCAAATAAAGTGCAATAAATGCTTATTAAAATTGTCCACCACCATAGGAAATAGGAAGTATCTTTTTCTGCATCTCTTTCGTCTTTTTTTCTTTTTAGAACTCTTCTTTTTTGTTTAGCCTCATTTGTTAATTCCAATATAGCTTTTTCAGCCTTTTTGATTCGAAGGTTATCTTACCTTTATTCGATATAACCTTTATAACATCTAAATCTGTATTAGGAAAATAATGTATGTAATACTAATAAATATAACATATAACACGCCAAGAGGCGCAGCGTTGTGAGTGTTATTACTAAAAAATCGGCCTGCATATATACATTTTAATATTCTTTTAAGTATGTTAAAAACATAATTCATACGTAAAACTTACATATTCTTACTTAAAAAAAGTCGTAGAATAAGAAAAAAATAAACTTGAAAATTGCTAAAATAAAATTGAAATTGTCCAATCACGTTCACCAATACCAAAAGAAAGCCTTGAGAAGATAGTAAGGGAAAAAACCTTCCTCTGTAATGAAAAATTAATAATTATTATGATATTATATATACGTAGGTATATATGCCAAACCTTTAAAACTATTTTATAAATTTTATTACTCCATGTTCGCTAGGTAGCAACACCGTCACTTTTTCGCTTCTCTCACCGTGCTTTAACATAGTACTGTCCTGTCTTTCCGACTGAAGGTTTTTGCAAGGATCCTCTTACTGACCAACCGACCGTTATTACTTTGAAATTCGTATTCATAAACTGCATTTTCCATTAAACCAATCTGTGGCTTTGTTTTTTTTCAGGCACTGAAACTTCCACTGCTTATGACATGACATCTGGCCTTGACACATTCCATCCTAGCAGTGAGACTTCTGTTCCTGTCTCCAAAACCTCACCAGCTATCCAGAGATTTGATCCTGATTTTAAGACCGATAGTGTGACAAGATTCTCCCTCCACATCCACTAGAGACTTTAATTTTGATGACATCCAAGACGTTGCCACCATATCCACGAATAAGTCAAATTTGAGTGATGAATATTTCATTACTTGTTTGTTGAAACAGGAGAATCCAACTGATAAAGCTCATTTTGAAAATATTAATTTATCTGACAAGCTCAAAAATTTTATTGTTAAAACTGGAAGCTGCCAACCAAATGGTCCATTTTCCAAGGATGAAAAAAAAGAAAAGAAAAGGATGAAAGAAAAGAGGATTCTCTACTGTCTACTACAAAACAGTTGGAGCAGCAGGACAGTCTTTACAAGTGAAATGGTTAAATTACTCAAAAAAGTTGGATTGTGCGTATTGCCTGCCATGTTGGCTATTTTCTGGTGGTGAAAGTAAAAGTGGATGGGCCACTGGTATCAGAGACTGGCAAGGTTTGTCAAAAAAAATCAAAGTACACAGCAAATCTCAACAGCACATTTCAGCCTGTTTGGTCTTCCATGAATGGGAAGTACATAAAAGAATTGATGAGTCCTTGGAAAATGAAAGAAAGTCTGAAGGTGAGTTTTGGGCCCAGGTTTTAAAGAGACTTTTTGATATTACGCTCATGTTAGCAAAAAACGGTCTCGCATTTAGAGGCTCGAAGGAGCATAGTGGAAACTATGATGGCAACTTTCTATCATTGGTGCAGTTACTAGCCAAATATGACACTGTGATGGCACGAGTAATCAGTTTACCAAAGGGACATATCAAGTATCTCAGTCATGACATCCAAAATCAAGTGATTCATTGCATGTCTTCACACTTGCAAGGCAAACTGTTGCAGAAAATTAATAATGCACCTTTTTTTTTCATTAATTATTGATACAACACAAGATCTGTCAAAAAAAGATCAAATGAGTTTTGTTATTCGGTATGCAAGTTTCACTGAACCTGAAGTACAAGAGGGCTTGGAAAAAGAGAATTGTCGACAAATCAAGATTGAGGAAGTTTTTCTGTGATTTTTACAAGTGAGCGATCCAACTGCATCTGGACTCGCAACGCTAGTGTTAGATCATTTGCAAAAATTGGGTTTAGACTTTAAAAAGTGCAGAGGCCAGGGATATGATGGAGCTGCTGTGATGAGTGGTGCTTACTTAGGAGTGCAGAAGAGGTTGCGTGAAAAGGAGGGACTAGCTGTGTATGTGCATTGTACAGCACACAACTTAAACCTAGTCATCAACGATGCAGTCAGAAGTGTAAGAGAAGTGGCTAATTACTTCTCAGCTCTGCAGGATTTGTATGTTTACTTTGGTCATAGTATCAACAGATGGGACATTCTCTCTTCCATGACAGGTGAATCTACTTTCACACTAAAAAAGCTCAATCCAACTAGGTGGGCTTCAAGGCATCAGTCCATTGTAGCTATCAAGGTGAGGTATCTTGATGTTATGAAGACCCTCAGAAAAATTTCACTCGTAAGTAAAAATAAGGACGAAGTGTCGGAACCAAATCGACTGGCAAAAACTATGGACTGCTTCCAGTTTGTCTTTCTGACTGTGATCCTGTCAAAGATATTTTCTGAAGTGAATGTAACTTCACAGCTTCTCCAGAGAAAAGAGACAGACCTTGGGAAGGCGTTAAGCACTCTTCAGGAAAGCAAAGAAACTCTGAAACAGATGAGAGGCAAATATGATAGCATGAAAGAGGAAGCCACAACTGTTGCTGTAAAATGGAAAGTGGAGCCTGTATTCTTACAGAAGAGACATCCAAAAGTGAAGAAGCACTTCGACGAACTGGCAGAGGATCATACATTTTCCGACTCGGAAACTTGCTTCAGGGTGAATGTTTTTAATGCCCTTTTGGATGTTGTCAACAGCCAAATAGACAACCGTTTTTCTGCCCTGGAAAACATGGTAGAAAGCTTTTCTGTACTGTTCCCCAAAGTTCTTCTTCAACTATCAGAAGATGAAATTTTAGCCAGAGCTGAAAAACTTCAAAAGAAGTATGAAAAAGACATTGGTCCATCCCTACCGCTAGAGCTTATCTCCCTTCGCTCAGGATTAAAAAATCAAATTTCTAAGCTCAATACAGTTTCCGAATTGGCAGCTCTTGTTTACATTGAGTTTGACACCATCGCATCAAGTTATCCTGAGGTATTAACTGCTCTGGCTTTATTCCTGACTCTACCTGTAACTGTTGCATCTGCTGAAAGGTCATTCTCTGTCTTGAAGAGGGTTAAAAGCTACTTAAGGAGCTCGATGGAGCAGGAGAGAGTCAGTGAGCTTGGAATGTTAGCTATCAACCACGCAGAAGCCTCAGTTTTGGATAAGAGAGCACTGATAAGGGACTTTGCAGAAATGAAATCAAGAAGGAAGAATTTCTTTTGAAGGGTTTGTGACATTCAAGCTATTTGATTAATTTTGAATGATGTGGTGTAATCTGGACTGATCGTACCAATCTCTGCGTAAAGTTAAATGATTCTAATATCTGCACTGTTTAACATATTACTGATATTTTTGAAATCCGAAAACTTGCAAAGACTTATGTCATAACTGATCCTTCTGTTCAATGTAGCTGTAAATAAACTTATTAGTGATCTTAACTGTTTTTATTCTTATTCCAAGTTTCCACCGAAAATGCCGTAATTTGGTACAAACTAATTTTTTTTTTGTTAAAGGGGCCTTTTAAGGTATTTGCGGGGGGGGCCCAAAATTTCTAGATCCGGCACTGGTTATGGCGTTGTGATCAATGTCCTAAAAGACCTGAGCCACTCAAACTTTATTTGGAAGAGGTTTTAGAAGACTTTGGTGATGAAGAAGAAATACAATTTTCCCAGTGGATGAGCGATGGCCGAATGAAGTTACAAACTATGCTTCTTCCTCGCCAAGAATTTATTGATTTTACTGTGCAAATAATTGAAGCTCTAATCCCTCATTCCTTTATTACAAAATCTCAAAATTTGTACACAAAGCAGAGGAAAGAAAATCTAGGATTTAATGAAGTTTTAATCTTAATGGATTTTGCTGAAAATTATAATTTTGTTTTGCAAACGAAGTTCAGTCATACCACTGGAGCCATTGAAGTTGCTCTGTACATCCAGTGGTAATATATTCTAGGAACGGAGATGGTACCATAATTTAAACATCATTGTGTTTCATTTCTGATGACCTTAAACATGATGTACCATTTGTCTACTCCGTTCAAGAAAAAACTACTAATTTCATTAAGTTGACCTTACCATCAGTAGACAAAGTCGAGTACATTACCGATGGCTGCAGTGCCCAGTATAAAAATTTTAAAACAATGATGAATTTGTGTTGCCATGAAAAAGATTTTCTCGTAAAAGGAAGTTGGTCCTTTCATGCAACAAGCCATGGAAAAACTGTGTGTGATGGAATCGGGGGCACAGTTAAAAGAATGTTCCTAAGAGAAATCTCCAAAGTACAAGAGAAAGTGAACAGATTGTAAATGCTAGAAAAATGTACGACTATTGTAATAATCTTTTTTCAAAAATAAAATTTTTCTTTCTGAGTGAAGAAGATATTGAAAATAATAGAAAAACTCTAGGTATTCGGTTTGAATCTGGGCAAAGCGTAACAGGAACCAGAAGTTTTCATTATTTTCAACCTGCAACATCTGAAGAAATCACAGCAAAAAGAGTGAGCTCAGACTCTGATATCTGTTTAAGACAAAACATTTTTCGTAAAACAGCACCAGCTGTAGAACCAAATCTCCACTCTTTCGTGGCCTGTGTTTATGAAAGCAACTGGTGGATTGGAATGGTTCAGTGTATAAATGAGGAAGAAGGTGATTATGATGTCCTATTTATGCATCCCTATGGTCCAGCTGAAACTTTTTTTTGGCCTCAAAAAGAAGACAAATGTCCTGTATCACCAGCTCATCTACTTTGTTTAATAAAACCTCCAGATGTAACTTCTCAATTGGGTAGATCATACAAGATTGATTCTGATTCACGGAAAGAAATAAACAAAGCCTGGAACAACTTTAAAAGGTCATTGTAGACGAGCATTAATTTTTAAATGGAAAATTTAATTATTCATTTATATCATAGGCTACTTTTGAACTTAAGTGACTTGGTTTGTTTTAAAAGATAAAGACTTTGAACACTTAACATCACCAAGATATATCATGTTATATAAAAAAAGAAGAGTTTATGGCACCTAAATATGAATATGTAGTAAGTAAAAATTAACCATAAGTGTGACTTGTAAATATTATGTTTTCACTATATTTTACATCCCGGCTGTTATATGTAAGTCAACTCAATACACTATCAACTTTGAGGTCAAAAAGTAGCACATGGCCCAGGCCGTTGAACATAACATCTTTTCTTTATGTAAAAATAATGTATTAGATTTACATTGTAATAAAACTCCTAAAACTCAAAAACCCACCAATATTATTTCATCATTTGAAAGGAAATTCCATGCTCTTTTCAGTAATATATGCTTGTATTAGGGTATCTGGAGAGAGATTTTAGCCATGTTTACTTGTGAATTTAACTGATCTCTTGTGTAAGGCAATCCAAAAATTTCTTACTCATTCCAAAGAGACATCATACCATAAAAAATTAATCATTTGAAGTATGCCGCAACTAGTATATATGTACAAAGTAAATGCAAATGGACCTTGTAAGTTGTATTTTCAATATATTTTAGCTCTATAGTGCTATATTTAAGAAGAACTTTTTCACTCTCTAATTTTTTTAATACAAACTTTGTCTTTGTTGAACATACCATTTCCGCAACATGCAAAAAAAATTATTAGATTTACACTGTAATAAAACTCTTTAAACTCAAAAACCCACCAATATTATTTTATCATTTGAAAGGGAATTTCATGCTCTTTTCAGTAATATATGGTTGTATTAGGGTATCTGGAGAGAGATTTTAGCCACAGATATTTTTCGATATATGCGTCACAACTTTGAAAGAATATTTATTTTTATATTTAAGAATAATTTTATCCATGATGAAAAATCATAATGCCAATACTTATAGTATCATCTGATTCTCCATAAAATTTAGGACAAATGAATAAATTTTGAAGCCTCTAGCTCAATAAATATTGATTTTACATAGAAAAGCCCAAATACATACAAGCTTGTTTCCCGCTCAAATTGTCCTCCGAAGTTCAAATCTCTTAAAACTTCAAACGACCATAATTCTGAAACTACTTGTTAGCATTGGGTGAAATTTGGCATTTTTTCTTATTTTTGCATTCACTTAATATATACAAATTTGCATTAAAATCTGAGAACCTTGGGTGTCAAGTTGAACTTTGGCTGGATGATTTGGCATGGAATGGCCCTGTAACCTTCACATTCAAGTTCTTGCAGATGGGTAGGTGCATTGTCTAGCACTAAAAGTGCTTTAACTGGTACCTTCAAACTCATCAAATGATGTTTCACTTTAGGAACAAATTCACTTTCAAACCACTCCTTAAACAGATACAAATCCATCCAGGCTGATTTTTATGCTCTGGATAGGAATGACATGTTTAAATTCTTAAAAGCTCTGGGTTTTGCTGATTTTCCAATTACAAACAAAGGCAGCTTGTGGGACCCTGAGGCATTTGAACACAAAGCCACTGTGATTCTCTCTTTACTGGCTTTAAATCCTGGGGCTGAAGTTTCCTTAGCCGTAGCAAACATTTTCTTCGGCAAGAGTTTAAAATTCAACCCCGTCTCGTCAATATTATAGACTTTTACTGGACTAAGATTTTCACTAGCAATGTGAGACAGTTTTTTTGAAAAATTGCTAGCTGCTGATGGGTTCGCCAACAATTTTTCACCACACACTCCAATGAAATGAACTCCATGAAGTTTTTTCCAGCGTGTTAGCCATCCTTCACTTGCTGAGAATGTACTGGCATCTTGAAGTTTTGAGTGTAGGATAACTGCTTTTTCTTTTAAAATTGGTCCACTTATCAGAGTGCCTCTTCGGCGTTCCTGCATAAACTATAACCATAAAGCATCATCTACTAATTCGTTATTTGGTTTTTTTAAAGTGCATTGCGTCGAAAGCACTTTTTCAGTTTCAATTTGAGTGCAGAAAGTCTCAGTCAATTTTCTGTTCGGCGCCAATCATTAACAGTACTCTTTCCTACATTAAACTCTTGGCAAATACGCTGGACTGATTCACCCTTATCGAGACGCTGAAGGACTTGTAATTTTTGGTCCATAGTCACGAATGTGTGTTTTCGTTTCGCACTCATATCGGAAAATGTTTTTATTTACTCAGATACATACAGTATTACTATATACACAGATATGTTTATGCAGACTATATACACAGAACTCACAACATAAGACATACATCCGCACATGAACAAAACCGTGAGTCAACTGAACTACTGTACATATATTTTCCGTTTAACAAGTTGGGGCCTGTCACTGGAGGCTCATCTAGACTGTGTGACTCACCATATGGCTGGCTGAACCATCCGACGGCCGATCCAACTGAGGCCAGACGAGAGGGAGTCTACTCTATTACAATTAACACACAAATGTGCATACAGTCACAATCGAGTCTTCTCATGTCCTAAGGTATTGTGGTTACATCTACTCTTTCCTTTTCCATTTTTATTATTAAAATTCACAATTTTTAGGATCCTTCTCCAATTCATTTGCTCAGTTTTCCACTCCATTCTTCAGTATAGTTTTGGCTCTATTGGGCTGTACATCACTTGTAACTCCCTTCTGCCCATATCAGGTGTCCAAACAACATGGAAATTTTTATTGTCTTCCACTTTTCCTGTTCATCTTGCTCAATATATTTCATTGTTTCTTATTTTCTATTTATCCAGTTCAACAACTCTCTAATTTATCTGAAATATTTATTTCAGCTGCTTAAAGTATCTCTTTTCTCCATGTGTCTGTCTGTCTGTCTCCCCCCTCTCTCTCTATCTATCTACCTAACTATCTGTCTATCTTTCTTTCTTTCTTTTTCGATTCTCTCCTTCCTAAGAATAAATAGTTTTATGTAATTAATTTCTTCACTTCTGTTCATTACGATTGAAGTGTTAAACGTATTTTTAAGGTGTTTCATTACTTTTAATAATAGAATAGAACACCATTGCTGTTGATGACCCATCATGTAATGATTTAAGAGAGCATAAACAGCTATAAGTAGGTAGAACATTTTGGCTTAATTTAGCATAAGTTAGTTCATTTCAGAATCTTATGAAAGTCATAGAAAAATCTGAGTAAACCATACTGTTCTAGCTCCTCACCAACTATTAACTCCTTGTATAGACCTGATGACTGTTTCTGAATAGTAGCTTTGAGATGCACAGTGGACAAACACCTCATTGTGAAACCAACACATCCACACGTCAGTCTTGTATAGTGTGTAGGTAATCTATAACAAGGCTGGTGAGCACATTGCAAGCATCCAAGTGTCGTTGTGAAGTGACAGTATGTGACAGAGTGACATATTGTATGAGTGTGAGAGCAAACTGTTATCATGTTATCTTCTCCCATCAGGTATGCTATATTTTTAAGTGGAGGTAACGCTTTCATTGGTTCCACACATTTCACTGCCCAAGAACAACTGTCAGGCCTACCTTGGTGGTGACTATAAAAATAATATGTAATGGATACCATACAGAACTACTCAAGCCTGCCACCTATAACACAGAAGACACTGTATCAATGTTAGCCACTAGGTTGCAGTGTATGTCAAAATGAGGCTGATCAAAAACTTCTTGCAATTTTTCCCCATTTTAAAAATTGTTTTATTCATATATACAGTAGCTTTCAAAGTGATTTTCATAACAAAATTATTTCAATTTTTATCAGTCTTCAAAAAATTTCTGGAATCCACTTCTTGGTATAGCTGTTCATTCAGAAATATTGTTTTATTTTTATGTCTGTTGCATTGTCCTTCTTTTTTTTTTTTTTTTTAAGAGGAAATAATGATTGCACGGGACATGTGAATACAGTAGTTGTGGAATCATTAATTTTTTTTCTAAAATTCATAAACAAGAAATGATGATTATACTGGTGCATAAACAGAGTACTGTTTCTATAAATATTCGTCTTGTTGTTTTCTATGAACACCTTCTTGCAAGGTGTGAAACACCTGTGTAATATTTTTTATTGACTGTAACTGAAAAACATTCATGGAACACATTACCACAATCTTCATCTTCCTATTGTGATTTTCAACACACTTGACTGTCTTTGAAGTTTTTGGACCATTTGTAAACCACTCATTCATGTACATCAGAGTTTTTAGCAACACTTTCACAGTGTTACAGCAATCTGTCTCATTCTTTGTGGGGCACTGGTTTGAATGAGACCTATTACACTTACTGCAATCGGTTGCATGGTCTGCAAGCCATCCAACTGCTAGTGCAACTATTAGTTTCTTGTGCTCGATGTGGGGCATTGATTCAAATGTAGCCTATTACACTATCCAACTGATTGCCTTCAACTTGATTGCATATTGCATGTACATTCTGTGGACAATGAAGAAATTTCATGACATGGAACCAAAACAACGTATACAGTTTTTTATAAAACCGCCAATATCTCAAAAACGAAAAGGAGGATTTACTGAAACACAAACCAAAATATAATTTGCAATTTTTTCTAAATTTCACTTGCTGACACCGTTATTTCATTTTGTAGAACAAAAGTTTGTCACATGCCGAAAATTTCACTACGCAAAAAATTAATATTTCATGACATGGGACCATTTGAAGACTCTCTTCTTGAAAATTATTAAAGCTATCAGTTTAAATTTATGTCTAAAACAATCCCCAAACTTCAAGGAAGAAGGTGGTGAAAGACTTTTTTCTCAGACAACAAAACAAACAAACTTTACCTCTTTATAATAGTAGTACTGTATAGACCACATGCTTACTCTGCAACTGATTGCAGAGCATTTGCACCCTGTTTTACTACCATGCAACCAGTTTCATATAGCTGAGAAACAAATTGCATGCAATGAGTTGTGTAGTGTAACAGAGGCCTAATAAGGCTAAAGCCTATACAATCGATACAAACATGTGTACTGTCAACACAAAAACAGTTTTGAATTGGGCATTTTTAGTGCAAGAAATTTTAAAATTCCACAGACATTTCAATTAAACATCATATATTATTATACAAAATAAATATGTAGAAACAATGAGTGTCAATAATAATTAACTGTTCTTTTGATTTACAGGAAGAAAAACGAACTAGCATTGAAGCGTACAATAGAGTATCATCCTGTTCATCATCAGATGAATATTATGATACTCCAAAGAATATAAAGGAAAGTTTGGTTGGAGAGTATGGTAATTATGACACTCCACCATCAGCCTTGGGTCTGAGGCCAGCCTGTGCCTGTGTAGGTTCTCACCATAATCATCAGTGCTCAAGGTAATGATGCCAACTTAGAATTTAACATGTAACTTAGACATAATATGACTTATTGCTTTTAAATGATCAAATACACCAGACTAGATTATATAAAATACAATTATTGATGATAATCCAGATTTACCAACACAGCTATATCCATACAAGTGAATTTTTCAAATAATAATAGTATAATAAAAAGGGTTATATCTACTAAGTTTAAAAATCATATACATTTAACATAAGAGGGAAAATTATATTGCATATTAAAGTCATAAAAAATGTGAATCAAATTGTATAGAAAAAGCATTGTACATGTCAAAAAAAGTACAGTGGAATTGCTTTAAATAGCATAGATTTTTCATCACAGTTAATCCCTTATGTTTCCAAGTACAGGAGCACTTTGGAAGATGAGACAGTAGGGCAGAAACCTTCTGTATAGTAACACTGAAATGTGAACAAGAAGTTGTACTAAATTTTCAGTTGTTTTGATTGTTCATCTTCTTTTTTCACAGCACTTCACTAATATAGAATATTGAAACTTTCAACTTGTGAAACTTACTTGTCTTTTCTTCCCGTACGCGTTTCGGCGTGATGTGCGCCTTTGTCAGCTGTCTCAAAACTGACGAAGGCACACATCACGCCGAAACGCGTATGGGAAGAAAAAACAAGTAAGTTTCACAAGTTGAAAGTTTCGATATTCTATATTAGTAAATTTTCAGAAACATCCCAAGCCACTAAGTAGTCTGACATTTCTACAGATCTCGCTAGCTAATTCTATATGGAACAGAATCATGATTCTAGTTTTGGAATTTTCATATGATTTAAGATCATCTTAAAGGTCTTTTTTTATTACATCTCTAAGAAATGTGCCAGATAATTTGAGTTCTAGATAACTGACCCATTGTTAATTAACTTCTAATTGACTTTACTAAAGTATATATCTTTAGTAGTGCCAACTTACCTTAGCATACAAATTGCACATGCTTGCAAACATCCCTAACTTTGTATTAACAGCTTAACTTTATTTGAAAGCATGGTAATAAAAATCTCATCTGTATATTAATACCTACTGGCAACTTCTCTGAAACTTCTTCATTGTTTCTCTTCACTGTCAAAATCAATGTCATCAGCAAAAGCTACTGCATCTGTGAACCACAACTCAGCTTGTTGGGGTTATTGTATCTATTTAAATCAGTGTTGTAGTCTGATTATGTCGTCTTCAGCACTTCACTTACTGCCATTTAACGTCCAGTCTTCTTCAGGCAGCCATAAAAATGTAACTTCTAAATCACAATGCACAAAACCCATCTTTGCATTGCACTGAAAAGAGTAGAAAATACATACAAAAGTGGTTCCAGAAACTGATTTTCGTAACCCTTTGGGGACCGGCATTTTTACACTGATACTTGCAAAAAGACCCCGGGCCGCTTTTGGTGTTTTTGTAGTGGCTGTGCTTTTTCTTCAACATCTTTCACATATGAAACATACTTGGGTACAAATGGTGTTTTTCTAAAGGTATAATTTGGGATACAGAATGTAGTATAATACAGTCTATTGATTACTTTCTAAATAAAAATATTAAAGCGACAAAGTGCTATTTGCATCAAAAAGTTGTATTCAACTCATTCCTTGTCTTACAAAAAAAGTCTCTGGCACTCCAAACTCCCGTAGCTGTTTCCCTCATATTTTGTCTAACTGGGAGCAAAAAAATGAATACTCTGTCTATAACAGAAGAAAAGATGATAGCATAAATGTATGTACTATGCGTGGCAAAATATATGGAGTCTGTAGTGCAAAAGGTAAACACTCACATAACACCAAAATTTAAATCAACTTTTCAAAATTAGTACACAGTTATTTTAACAAAAACACTTATAAAACCACGCTAAATAAATGTAGAATTATGTTTGTTCAACAATATCAGTTACAAAATTAGAAACACAATGAAAAACAATGTAACATAACACAAATGCTAGCAACAAAAAAATACAGTACCATTTACCAAATGGTAAAAGCTTAAGAGCATGATAATGTCTTTCAGCCGCCAGCTAAATGCAACATTATTATGGTTACTAGAGACAATAACGTATCTACAGCTATGCAGTGTTGTTTGCTTGTTAGGTCTTTAATCTGCGACGACGTTAGCATGTTAGTGGTCGCGGTTTTAGTTAACGAATCCCGGCTGGTAAATTGTGGTAAACTTTCAGGACGCTTTATAAATCTGGTTTAATTGTTTGCAGTGATATTATTTTTAGCACGTTATATATATATATATATATATATATATATATATATATATATATATATAAATATAAATTTGTGATGTTATTCAATTTCTTTCTTCTGCAAGTAGTATAATTCGTATATTCTTTTTAACACCTGACGCATGTTTCACTGAAAAATATCAGTATCATCAGAGGTTTCTAAGTAAATTAATAACAATCGAAATAATTCTATTAATATAAAATTAACGAATAATTGAATTTGTATCGATTTTAATGTAAATAACTGATAATCGATTTAGGTCGATTAGTTAATGATTGTTTTAATGTTTATTTTCTTCAGCAGCTGTTTTCTCAGTTATAATTGAAAATTTGTTATTTAAAGCTGCTGAAGAAAATAAACATTAAAACAATCATTAACTAATCGACCTAAATCGATTATCAGTTATTTACATTAAAATCGATACAAATTCGATTATTCGTTAATTTTATATTAATAGAATTATTTTGATTGTTATTGATTGTTATTAATTTACTTAGAAACCTCTGATACTGATATTTTTCAGTGAAACGTGCGTCAGGTGTTAAAAAGAATATACGAATTATACTACTTGCAGAAGAAATAAATTGAATAACATCACAAATTTATATAATTACTGCAAGAAACGTCGAGTTACTTATATAGAAAATGATGAATGAAAACACCATACAAGGTGATGTAACTCATTCCTATAACCAATTTATTAAACGTAAAAAACAATTAATTAATTGTTTTGGAAACATATATTTTAACAAAAAATGCCTATAGCTTAATATTTTTCCAAAATAGACAAAAATAATAGTAAAAAACAACAATAACAATAAATTAAACAAATATATTACTCAAGCCCAATATACATGGATTAAAGACGAAATATCAAATAATTACAGAAAAATCTACTACATTAATAAACAATTAATTAATTTACATCTTCTTTTAGCCAACACACTTGATTATCATACATGGAATAATAAATATATTAATATGCTTAAAATACTAAATAAACACAAAACAAATAAATTTAACACAATCAATAAAAAACTTAAAAATCTACTAATAAATAGTAAGCATAAAGATGATAACGAACATTTACACACATTAAATAATAACTACACTTTTTACCCAAAATTCATAATTTATCTAATATTAAATTCACGGAAAACGAAATAGCCACCCTAGAAACATCAAACAAAACAAATCTTAAAAATGTAAACAAACTTGTAATAGAAAATATCATAGTCGAAACTGAAAACGCAATTAATAATGTAGAACAAGAAAAACAAGATAAAATAAGAACAGAAGCTTCAATGGAAATAATAAAATATATCAAAAAATATAATAACCAAAATCGTCATACTAAAAATCAAATAAACAAAATAACACCATTAATAACATAAAACACAAACTAATGACTAATAACCTCACTTTAGCCAAAGCTGATAAGAGTAATAGTACAATAATAATTTCTCAGAAAGTTTTAGACGATAAAACAGTAGAATTTATAGTTAATAATAATTGCATAACATTACATAAAGACCCCACAAATAAATATCAAACACAAATAACAAATATACTAAAAAATAGTAACCAAATCATAAATCCTAAAGAGTCCTTTAAATATAAAATGGATAATCCTTGTGCACCAAAATTAAATTTTTTAATAAAATTACACAAAATCAATAAACCTATCAGACCTTTAATAAACGCTAGGACCGCACCAAATTATAAAATATCAAAATTACTAACACAAATATTAAAACATAAAATTGATCTTCCAGCAAAATACAATATAAAAAATAGTATCGAACTCACGGAACAACTAAAAAACGTAGAAGTAAACAGAAATACAAAATTATATTCATTCGACATATCAAACATGTATACAAACATTCGCATTGAAGAAACTATAAATATAATAATAAATAATCTGAAAATAAATAACGAAAGTAACACATACATTAAACAGTTAACTAATAGTTTAAAAATAATTTTAAATCAAAATTATTTTCAATACAACAACAAATTGTACTATCAAACAGATGGCCTTGCTATGGGAGCCCCAACCTCCACTATCATATCAGAAATCTTCCTACAAAAAGTCGATGAACAAATAATAAATATAATAAAATAAAACGACCTATTAGGATGTTATTTTAGATACGTTGATGACACTCTGTACATTTCCCAAAACAATGGTATAAATATAAATAAAATATTCAACTCCATAAATAATTTACATTCCAAAATAAAATTCATGTAGAAGAAGAATCTAATAATAAATTAAATTATTTAGACTTAACAATAAAGAAAAATGAAACAAATTTTGAATACTCAATATACAGGAAACCTTCTCAAACTGATTTAGTAATACCAAATACTTCTAATCATCCTCCCCAACACAAAATGGCAGTATTTAATTCCATGATTTACCGAATGCTTAGGATCCCATTAAATAACACAGAAAGAAGCAAAGAAAGAAATATTATCCAACAAATAGCAGTTAAAAATGGATACAAAATAAAAACTATTAATAAATTAGAAAATAAAATTAAACATAAAATCACTAATAAAATTCCAAAGAACACTACATTTAAAAATTCACCTATTAATAATAATATAAAATATACAACCTTCACTTATTACGGAAATATAACCCAAAATTAAATAAAATATTTAAAGATACTAATTTAAAAATATCTTATAATACAGATTATATAATTTTTAATAAAATAAAACCTAAACTAAATCCAATACTCACAATAAAAATGGAATATATAAAATAGAATGTCCATATTGCAATAAATTCTACGTGGGCCAGACAAAGAAAAAACTACTAGATAGATTCCTTCAACACCGCAATGCATATTTAAAACCAGATATTTATAAATCTAATTTAGCCACACATTGTCTAAATAATAACCACCAATTTCCAAACATTAAAAATATAAAATTAATTAAAAACATACAAAAAGGTCAAAAAATGAATATTCGGGAAAATCTTAACATTTACACACACAATAACAATAAGTTATTAATTAAAGAACAAACCCAAATAAAAACAAAACAAGACGATCTATTTAAAATTATAAATTTACTAAAAAATAAAAATGAATAAAATATAAACAACAAATTTTCAAATATAACCGAGAAAACAGCTGTTGAAGAAAATCGTTAACTAATCGACCTAAATCGATTATCAGTTATTTACATTAAAATCGATACAAATTTGATTATTCGTTAATTTTATATTAATAGAATTATTTTGATTGTTATTAATTTACTTAGAAACCTCTGATGATACTGATATTTTTCAGTGAAACGTGCGTCAGGTGTTAAAAAGAATGCACGAATTATACTACTTGCAGAAGAAAGAAATTGAATAACATCACAAATTTATATAATTACTGCAAGAAACATTGAGTTAAAAACTTATATAGAAAAAATATATATATAAAGTATTTAAAATTTATATTTATATTACCTCAAGATGTTATTTTTCCTTATTTGGAACATGTTTCGAGGGCTCCCATGCTCTTATCCTCAGCCTTCGCAATCTTGCGTCTGGTGAAGTATTTGTGTGTTGGCTGGATGCTATAAGGTTTCTTCTTGGTCTCTGATATTTTAAAGTTGTATTGTTGTGTGTGATTGTGGTATATGTATTTGTATTTTGTGTATTTTCGATATTGAGTGCTTTGAATATTGTGTCATGTTTTGTACTGATTTGTATTTGTTCAACAAAAACACAATGCAGAGAACATACTAAAACAAATCAATAATATACATCCAAAAATACAATTCACAGAAGAAAAAGAAAAACATAACAAAATCAACAATTTAGACATAACAATCACAAGAAACAACAACCACATACAATATGCAATATACAGAAAACCAACTTCTACCAACATCATTATACCTAACCATTCTGACCACCCACCACAACATAAAATTGCAGCATTCTATTCGCTATTTAACAGAATGTACAAAATTCCCCTAAACAAACAAGAAACTAACAAAGAACGAAATATACTATACCAAATTGGTTATGAAAATGGATACAATAAAAATACCGTAAACAAAATAGAAAATAAGATCAAATATAAAATAAAAACTGAACAATTAAGAATTAATCAAAATGAACAACGCATAAATAATAACAACAACAAAAAATTGGCCACATTCACATACATAAATAATAAAATGACAAAGCTAACAAAACTATTTAAAAACACAGATATAAAAATAGCATACAAAACTAATAAAAATATTTTACAAAAACTAAATAGCCCTCACAACAAAGTTAATACAACAACTAACGGTATATACAAAATTGAATGCCAAGATTGCAATAAATGTTACATAGGACAAACAAAAAACAGCTGATAAAACGTTATTTTGAATACCTAAACGCATACAAAAAACCAGAAATATATAAATCCAATTTAGCCACACATGCAATAAACACAGGACATGAATTCCCAGACATAACCAATGTGACACTAATAAAACATATGGCCTACCACACAAAGGCACCATAATGAACATTTGGGAAAATTTACAAATATACAAACACAAAACAAACTAATACCTGAACAAATACAAATCAATACAAAACATGACACAATATTCAAAGCATTCAACATCGAAAATACACAAAATACAAATACATATACCACAATCACACACAACAATACAACTTTAAAATACCAGAGACCAAGAAGAAACCTTAACAGCATCCAGCCAAAACACAAATACTTCACCAGACGCAAGATCGCGAAGGCTGAGGATGAGAGCATGGGAGCTCTCGAAACATGTTCCAAATAAGGAAAAATAACATCTTGAGGTAATATAAATATAAATTTTAAATACTTTATATATATCAAGAAACGAACTGTAGCAGAAAGTGATTGAATATAATTTTATATATATATATATATATATATATTGTAACGTTTTTACTAGATGTACTCTCTCGTATTCTATTATCAGGGTGTCTACGACCCGGGAAAACCGGGAATTTTCAGGGAATTAAGAATTTGTGGAATATTCAGGGAAAAATCAGGGAATTTCTTCATTAATCAGGGATTTTCCTCTTGGGCTACTCTCCGTAAACGTAGTAGCGATACTTTCGAATTTCGCGGGACGTAATCGATCGCTACTCGATTCCCGTAGTCAGCCAATGAACACTCGTTCCCAGCGCGGGACTGAAGTATGCTATTTGATTGGTTACCAGCGCGGGTTGACCCAACCTTGCGCGGGTTGTCTGTTCAGTATTGTCAACTTAGCGGGTTTCCCGCTCAATCTTGCAGATTTAAGTTTTTGTTTAGCGGGGACGTTTTGGAAATTTAACAATGAAAGTGTAGGGATTTAATGGATTTTCGACCTTCCACAGCGGGAAGAATATTGTTATTTATATTGTGAATATAGAGTTTTATCGGAATTTCAACTATTTTCGCAACGTTGAAAAGTTTTGAGTGTTGGCTACACTTTCGTGATTTCGCGCCGTAATAGTGTTTACATCTCTTCATTTGTTGTTTACCGGTGCTTACTGTATGTGTTGCGTTCGCGTTTGAGTGTGTTATTGTGATTTGAAATTCTTGAAATCTGTTGCGTTGTGCGCGAAATCTAAAGCAGAAGCTTTGCAATTAATTGCGTGCTCTTAATTCTTTAGTAGTGCGGATTAAAATGCTTTTAGTGTGATGTGCGTTTGTTGTTAAAAACACGTGGACATCCAGATTCGTGACTGTGCAAAGTCGTTTGAAAATTCCGTTTTATTATGGCGTGCAAAACTCGTTTTCAGTCAGAGTGGTTGAATGAACCAAAGTTTAAATCATGGCTAGAAGCAGTGAAAGACGGCCCTTTTCGGGCGAGTTGTAGGTTATGTCGGTATGCGGCCGATAGAACGACTAAGCGACTGGAATATTTGCGGCTCTAGAAAGGCAACTACTAGTCGCCAAGAGCTGACAAGCGCGTCGAAGCCCGATTTGTTTACACAATCAGAATACTTGTTACAAATACAGCAGGCAGAAAAACGGGTATCGACCCATACGTGCGACGCCTCTTAGTACCGCTGTGCTGAATTTCGTAATACCAAGTGGAGTCATTCAGTAGCATCCTCTATGGCCAAAACCTTCGTTTACTAGGTTCGTCGATAATAACGAGTGAATCGGGAATATCTGACCACTGCGCTGACACGTTTGTGTGATTTAAAACTGCCCGATATATGTATGGCCTATATCCGTGAAATATATAAACTTACTGACCAGCACTGTGGTCATCATCTGTCAGCCACTGGGCTCGACCCAGATGTCGCAATCCTGCCACGGGTGTAACGACGCAGCGCAACAATAGCATCCTCTCCAACCAAGACCTTCGTTTACTAGGTTCGTCGATAATAACCAGTGAATCGGGAATATCTGACCACTGCGCTGACACATTTGTGCGATTTAAAACTGCCCGATATATGTATGGCCTATATCCGTGAATATATAAACTTACTGACCAGCACTATGGTCATCATCTGTCAGCCACTGGGCTCGACCCAGATGTCGCAATCCTGCCACGGGTGTAACGACGCAGCGCAACAATAGCATCCTCTCCAACCAAGACCTTCGTTTACTAGGTTCGTCGATAATAACTACTGCTGAATCGGGAGTATCTTACCACTGCGGCACAACATATCTGTATCACTCACAGTGAATTGAACAGTAATTAACAGGAATCTGTTGTACTACATCCGTTAATTGATTATTAACCCTATTAATTTAAAAAAGCAATTACATTCAATTACAATAACGTTTAATTAACTTATTTTTCAATCGAGTTGAATTTCAGAAGTCAATTTGAAACAAACAAAATTAATCTAATTCGAAACCTTACATTGGGGACACGCGCGCGCACACATAGAGAGAGAGACAGACAGACAGAGAGTTCTCAGCAGATCCACAACTGACTTACGATATGACACAAAGCTCGCTCGCTTCATGACAAGAGAGAATGAAATCATCATTGCGGTTATCAAACGGAAGAATGCTAAGCTGTATATTCGTGGAGGGGGGGTTCCTACCAGCGCGTCCGCGCAAATATTGTCCACATGGACCCGACACAGAAACTTAAAATCGTTTCCAATTTCACACATTTACGAGTGCTAGATACGTATCTTACGTCTGTTAACCACTTTACTTTCGGCTATTTTGATTTACACGTAGCTTTCAAATTACTTTTGGACATATGTATGTATAATTACCGAATGACGGCTGAATTTTCGACAATCCGTTCAAATTGAGTTGGTCTCTCGCCCCACGCTAACCGCTTGAGGCCCCGCGGGTCAAGTCTTGCGCGTGCTGTTTAACGTGGTTCTGCGCTGTGCCGCCCTCCTTGGAGATCCTACGTAAGCGAGGCTCGTGTGATCTCCATTCCGAACCGATTGGCGGCCCTAATAAGGACCATTACCTACAGAACCGGCGCGTACGTCGTTCTGTCTACTTTTTCTTTGCGGCAGCCTTCTTTGGCGAGGCTTTCGGTTGTTTCTTCACCGCTGCCATCTTGGGTTTCGGGCTCTTGGGCTTCTTTGTCGGCGGTTTGCTGACTTTTTTTGCTTTCGATGGAGTCTTCGGCTTCGCGGCGGACTTCTTCTTTTCGGAAGCGGCTTTCGCTTTCTTGGCGGCCGGCTTCTTCTTAGCCGCGGCTTTGGCGGTCTCCTTCGGCTTGGCCGGAGCGGCTTTCTTCACTGTGGCGGTCGTTTTGCCTCCCTCGCCCTTGGCGGCTAGCTTGAAAGAGCCGGACGCGCCTTTTGCTTTCGGTTGGCCTAGAGCGCCCATTGTCACCGCCGATTTCAGATACTTTTTGATGAATGGAGCGAGTTTCTCCGCATCCGCCTTGTAATTGGTGCCGATGTACTTCTTGATCGCCTGCAGTGACGAGCCACCACGTTCCTTCAGACTCTTGATAGCGTTGTTCACCATGTCCGAAGTCGGCGGATGCGACGGTTTCGTCCTAGGCTTCTTGCTGGCCGCGGCCGACGCTTTAGACTTCTTGGGCGTAGCGGCGGGAGCCGGTGTAGCAGTAGTACCTGCGTCTGCCATCTCGTCATAGCACGTAGCACTGTAGTAGCGGGGCGTCTTTGCACCCGGTGCATGACTGCAGCATCTGGGACGAGCCCAATGGCTGCCTGTGGATAGACATAGTTCTGGTTCGTTCGACAGGTAACCTAGAATAAAATAGGAATGGACAACCGCCAACCAGTTAACTGAGAAGGCGGGGGAGAAAGGTTTTTAATTTTTATTTATTTAAATTATCAGCAATCAGTGGGCACTGCCGCAAGGACGGGTTCAGGTGACAGATGTCGCCCTTTCCCAGTCCCGCGTGCAGACGCCGTGAGGCGTCGGTCGCTCCCCGCGAGGCAGAGAGCCTCCGTGCCAGTGATAGCGCGTAGCAGCAGCATTCAGCGCGGTCGGCATACTAGGAAGGGAGGAAGGAAACAGCTTTACAGGTAAATTCTGGGGCATGGGCAGATAGAGAATATACAAGTTAAGTGAGGTTTAAGTTTACTTAGACTTATGGCGGGTCATCGAGAATCGCCCGAGGGCGTTTGACCCGGACAGGGGGAGGTGGTTGCGTGGTGCTGATGGTTCTGAGGTAAGGGAAGGAAGAGGTCTCAGCTGCGGCAAAGAGAGTCGCAGCTAACGACCAGACAAAGGCTGAGAGAGCAGGAACTCGTAGACCTCCTCGAATTACACTGTTTCTAACAAACCAAGGAGATCCCGACAAGGAACGGAGGGTTCTGGATTGGAAACTTTCCAGCCTACGCCTGTTGGTGGCGGAGGCAAGTGACCACCATACAGGTGCCGCATAGGTCAATACAGACCGGAGAAACAACAGATAGAGGGTAACTTTCGTGCGCAGCGCCAGGGGGCTGCGGCACGCGAGGTATGGGTAAAGTTTGGCTCGGACGCCGCGAGCCTTGGCAAGGGTGTCCGTCACGTGGGCGTTGAAGCATAGGCGACGATCTAGCCGAACGCCTAGATACTTCACCGACTCTTTGTAGGCGATAGGCCTCCCTTCAAGGGAGAGGGGCTGGCATCGGGAGATGGACTTACGAGTGAAACAGATCGCCTCGGATTTCTCCGTGTTGATCGTCACCCGCCATTTCCGTAGCCAGTCCGGAAGCTGGTCCAACTGACGCTGCAACTGTGTACTCGCAAAACGCGGGGACACAGAGCTGTAATGATACATTGCATCATCAGCGAACAAAGACAACGTGACTCCGGGCAAAACAGGCAGGTCGTTCGTGTACACGAGGTACAGAACGGGGCCGAGGACAGATCCCTGGGGTACGCCAGCGGCGACAGGACGAACTGCAGAGCAGGTTCCGTCGACGCTAACCCTGAAGGTTCGGTCGCTGAGATACGACCGGAGGAAAAACACTATGGACGATGGTAAGGGGGAGTTAGCAAGTTTGAAGAGAAGACCTTCGTGCCAGACTTTATCGAAGGCCTTGCTCACGTCCAGCAGTGCGGCGGCCGTAGCCGCTCGCCTGTTGGTGGCGTCAGAGAGTTGCGTTACCACGCGGACTAGTTGAAGCGTGGTCGAGTGCTCTCTGCGAAACCCGAACTGTTCGTTGCGGATAAAATTATCCAACAACGGCGAGATGCGGGCCAGCAGGAGCCGCTCGAACACCTTCGAGATAACTGGCAAGAGAGATATTGGCCGATAGCTTTCAGGAAGCATGCGCGGCTTGCGGGGTTTAGGAATCATAACGATGTTGGCATTTTTCCACAGGCGGGGAAAGTACTGTAGCCGGAGACAAGAGTTGAACAGCTCGAGTACGAGGTCAACGCCTGAGGCCGGGAGATATTGTAATGCAGCGGCCCCGATCCGGTCAGGACCGGGGGCGCGACGGCGGTTTAGTCGACAGACAGACGAAACGAGTTCGTCTCTGTCGAACGGGAGGTCTGGGCCAGCGGGAGGGCGAGAAAAATAACCAGATAGGAAGTCCCGGACGTCTGCCGAGTGGGCAGGGTCCGAAACGCCTCGATGAACGGTAAATTGCGACTCCATGCAGTCGGCGAAGACCTCAGCCTTGCCTTCTGATGAAGACACAATCCCGTTCGGGGTTTCCAGCGGGTTGCGAGTTCTCTTCTCGCGGGTCAGTCTACTCACCGCTCTCCAGACGGAGGCGTGGTCGACTTCAAGAGACTCAAGGTATGAGTCCCATCGATCAGAGTTTACGTCCCGCAGTAGCTGCTGAACGTAAAGGGACTGTTGTTGAAATCGTCGCTTAACGACTGGGTCTCGGGTTCTTTGCCATCTGCGGCGGAGCTGGCGCCGTAGCCAGATGGCGTGGAGTACTTCCGCAGGTAAGGCCGATTTACGATGATTCACCTCGAGTGCGTAGGTGTGTCGATCCATGACACCTTGGACCAATTCCTGAAGATTTGTGGCGCGGAGATCCAGATCGTCACGAGTGACGATTGGGTCCGCCGGGAGAGATGGTAACCTTCGAGAGAGCTCGTCATGATAGGATCGCCAGTTGACTCTCCTAACAATCTGAGCGGGGAGTCGGGGTGACGCCGACAGCTCTCGAACAGTTATAACAAGGGGATTGTGATCGGACGAAAGGTCCGACACAGACGAGACCTCGATGTTGCGGGCAACGTTCTTGACAACTACTATGTCAAGAACGTCCGGCCGATGGCCGTGAAAGGGGAAGTAGGTAGGGTCTTCAGGGCCGATGACATTAAGTGCCGGGTCGCCAGAGACGAACCGGAACAGAGAATTTCCATAGGCGTTGACAACGCGGCTGTTCCATGAAGGGTGTTTGGCGTTTAAGTCGCCGGCTACAATGGTTGAGAGGGGGTGGTCGAGGAGGGCGTCCCACTCCTCGGGCGGTGGCGGAGTTCGCCGGCCAGGCCGGAGGTACGCAGAAACAACGCGCAGCTCCAATCCGCCAGCGTCCACCGCCACCGCGCAGCCTTCAATAATAGATGTATCTAGAGGAGGCAAAAGCCTGTGGGATATCCGCCTGTGGACTAAAACAGCTGTGCCCCCCGAGGGGGGACAGCGAGGCCGTAGGGGACGATCCTGACGATAACAGGCATAGGCAGGAAGGGAAAACGAGTGGTAATGAGCCAGATGAGTCTCGGAAAGAAGTATGATATCAACATCATACTCCGTTACGAAAGTCATCAGTTCAGATCGCCTGGGGAGTAGCCCGAAGGCGTTCCACGCAACGATCCTCAGGCTATTAGCCATTTAGGGGGAGTAGAGGAAAGAGGGCAGCTAATGATTGGAACACCAGGGCAAGCACAGTGGTAGTGTCGCGAGCAGTCCTGATGGATGCAACAAGATTATCTGCCCAGGCAGTCAGGGGATCCGCCGAAGCCCGGGAAGATTCCCGGGATTCAGGAGGACAAGCCTGACTGACCTCGACAGGGGTAGCAGATGGCGCTGGGCTGGTGGTCTGAGTAGTAGACTGCTCGCTGGAAGGTTGAGGACGATGGCTGGGGGCGGGGCGAGCCCGCGGTGAGGGTACAGGTGGAACCTGTGATGATGTAGGTCGGCCGGCGGAGTTCCGGCGACGACGAGAGCGCTTTGATTTGCCCGATCGGGCTGGAGGCGGGGCTGATTTAGCGGCCATGGCCGCGTAGGAAGGTGCGGGCGCTCCGGTAGGCGCCGGGATTGAGGCCGCTGCAGGCGGCGCCGAAGCGACGACTGCAGGCGAGACAGCGGCACCGGAAGCAACCGGAGTTGCTGCCGGGACCTGGGCAGATGAACCGGTGAGAGGCGGGAAAGCCGCTCGCCGGTTAGGGCCAGGACCAGCTACACGGCCTGCCTGCGCGCCAGGGCGCACAGGAGGTCGCTGCGGTTTCATGGCGGCGATAAAGTTAGGGCAGCCTCGGTAATTAGCCGGATGGGCTCCTTTACAGTTGCAGCATTTAGCTGTGTACCCCGTCGTAGGCTTATCACAGCCACGATGAGGTTCAGCACAACGCACGCAACGCGGGGGCTGATGGCAGAAAAGACTGCTGTGGCCGAACCTCTGGCAGTTGAAACACTGCGAGGGGCCGGGCCGCGGGTCAAATGTTCTGACTTGCACCCGTAGGTGCAGAAGATTCTGGAGAGTGTAAATCTCCTCGAAGGGGCCTACTTTCAGTAATTTACAAAGAAAGCTGTTGACAGGACGGCGGTCATCTCCTTTGCCAACATGCAGGACGCTTACCGCGGTCGGCGCATAGCCGAGCGCAACAAGTTCCTGCCTGATGGCATCAGGGTCGGTAAAGGATGGAATTCCCGACAGAACGACCTTGATCCATCTCGTCAGTCACGATTCGGCGATATTATTAAACCCTGTGTTACCTTGATTAAAAGCGCGCTCGTCCCCGGAACTTTGTGAACGCTGTAGTTCGTCTGGCGTCGTGTTAAAGAGTCGATTTCGTGCCGGGTTTTGAGAAAACGCGATGCCAGTATATTCTCTGAAACACAAAACATCATTCCAGACATATCGGACTAACGACCCAGGCAGATCCCGTCGCAGGCGCTAAGACAGCGACCGCTGCACACACACTCCAAGTCGGCGATGGTTCCGTCGTCTCTGTGACACCGTTTGCGGAAACGGGCCAAAAACGCTTTACAACAGACGCAAAGTGTACGCTTCCTACGCCCTACGCTGCAGAAAGCTTCATTCTAACATCCTCAACGTCGGTGAATTCTTCGACTTCGCCATTTCCCGTTTTTTCGCCACTACAAAATACCCACTTTGGCAACTCCATCGGCGGCGTACAATGTACAGTGACAGTGTTGACTGTTTGTTTTCGGAACTGCCGTTACGCACCCTGTTGCGTCATTTTTTGTTAAACATGTTTCTTATCTAATAATCAGTTCTTTCTCAATTTAAAAAAAAAAACATCAATTATGCGCGTGAGGACAGTCTGACGCGACACAAGCGGCGTCGTTTTGTGGGAACTCGTCGAACATCGCTCCCTCCTC
Organism: Magicicada septendecula; assembly: GCA_034769895.1. Classification (NCBI taxonomy): domain Eukaryota; kingdom Metazoa; phylum Arthropoda; class Insecta; order Hemiptera; family Cicadidae; genus Magicicada; species Magicicada septendecula. The sequence continues at coordinate 81,549,254 of CM068370.1, forward strand.
TCGCCTGACGAGTGCTTACTTATACACGCCGATACTGAGCATTCACAGCGCCACTTAAACCATTGTACGTTTGCGTTTTTCTTTTTTTTCCGCTCTCTCTTCAGTCTAACTCATGCTGGACAGGTTAATTTTCTTTCGACGTTAGCCGATGGTTCCTGGTGCGTATCCTTCATCCATACTACCTAGGATGCAGCGATACCACTCACAAACACCTTTTACTGTAACAGCGGGGCGGGAGGTAAAATATTTCTTTTCGCACGCGGGTAAGAGGCAGATTCTCATCTACGTCTATGTGCTACGCGTTTCGTCTACAATATCTTTTCACGCGCGGGTAGAGACACACTCTCATCTACGTCTCTGTTAAACACGCACAGACTACACGCCGCAATACTACAACACTAGGAGAGCGCACGATTTCAAATTTACGCACACGCGTCTGGTGACGAACGTCATCGACGGACATAACAAAAGCGGCCGCGTAGCACACAGGTAGGATATAAGTATCATTTTATTTTTTTAATAGCTTTTAATGTTGTCATTCGATGTTCATGTTACTATTGTCGTTCTGAAAAATATGATTGTGAGAAATTGCCATGACATTAGTGAAAGGCCCCTCTCATATGAATACATATTTTAAAATAAATGCAGTTTTGAGTGTTGATTCCTCTTGTAGCATATATGATGAGTGAAATGGAACACATTGGCACAGTTTGACCTTTGGTGGGAAAAAATTTAAAATGATTTTAAGCGAAGCCCTGAATATCCATAAATACGGTACCTAAGTAACCTACTCTGCTCTGTTTTCAAATCTTCCATTCGTCTTGTCTTGGAACACTTTACTGCACAATGTAGCGGTCAATAGCTGTAACAAAAGCTGAAAATGTTGAGCTTTTTTTCTTTAATCCATCTTTTACGGGGTGCACTCAGTTTGGTGACATTCTCCATGGTTAGAAATAGGAGAGATTTGGGGGGGAATTTGTCCTTAACGTACTGACGCAGAATTTGCCTGGTGTTGAAAACAGAAAACCATCTTCGGGTTGGCCAAGGCAGGATTCGAACCTGCTACAACCTGCATGCTACAAGTCACACCTTACCGCACTGAGCTAAATGTGTTCGGTGCAGTTGACCTTTAGTTGCTCACGACTACAATGTGGCTGATCGTGTGGTCATCAGTAGTCCACTCAAGTTCTTTGTTTTGTAAATGCGTTGTATTTTGGTCACTTATGTTACTCAGGGAATTTTCTTACTTATCCTGGAAAAATCAGGGAATATTCAGGGAATTCTTTTATGATGAGTTGGTAGACACCCTGATTATACAAATCTAATAATCGTTCTTTCTAAATTATATTTTATTTAGCTTCACTATTGGGATAGCCAATTTGTTACATCTAGACTCGAATCTATGGTTAATTATCTGAATTTGTGTCTTGTTTAACTCTGTTATTATTTGTATATATTTTTGTTAATATTAAATTAAGGATGAGTATCTGTTCAGGGGGATGTTTGTTGAGCACCAATTTGCAATCACCGTTGGCAAATAAAATTTTTTTGTTGGTGAAATATCAATAATAAATTTTTGTTCAAATTTATGTAAATAGGATATGGTCTCCTTATTCTGTAATGAACTCTCTTTTATTCTTTTCTTTCAGCAATGGATATGATAACTTGTGCTCATCACCACATTTTTAAAAGAAATCTGCTAAGATTTTCAATTGATGAGTGTTGCCAACTTGATCTAATTACTGAGGTCAACTCACAGTATCAGATATTTTGTTCAGAATATCATACCCTTTTTGTTTTCATGAAATAAGAAACAAATAACCCTTTTTCTGTATTTTGTAAACTCAAATCCTTTATTTATTCTTTAATTTGTTCTGAATGTAAAACATAATTTTTAACAAAGTTTGGCCAGCTGTATTTTTATAAGCTCAGAGTGGCAGTAGTAACTCTTAGATCTCAGGCTTTTTAAAACATTTTATAATTTATTTTTAATAAATAAAATACAATTATAATGTTCAGTAGGTCCTTTCGACTACGATATAACAACAGTATTGACAGGGAAAGTACCAAAATACATATGATGAGAAATAGTCACAATATATCTTAAAAGGATTATATTATAGTGTAAAACAGTTCAGTGTATAGGTTAAGTTATAAAAATGTTTTTTAGACTTAATTAGCTTTAAATTATGTTAGCACTATACATCAATGGTGGCTTATGCTTATGTCCATATTATTAATCATTATTGTTCTCAGTGAAAGTTAATTATGGTTTTTATAAAAAAACGTATTCAAAGTTTTTTGAAACCTTTAGATCAGGTTTAACAGGGAATATTTCAGATTAATTTTAGATCAAAATATACTTCTCTCCCTGTGTCAATTGGTCCAATTTCTTCAGAGATATCCTGGTTTAATTCGGTAGATTCTTGTAGCAATTCTTTCTTCTATTTTAATCTTGACATATATAATTATTCAATTGTTTATCTGGAGATGCACTGATATCACATATATTATAATTTATTTTTCACTATAAGTATTTAAATCAACCTTTTTCCATTCAGTTTCTTTAGAATCCTTTTATTTTCTTCCTCTACCTATTAGTTGCTAAGGCCTCTCTTAGGTATCTCCTTGGTTTTCAAGTAACATTTTTATATCACCCTGGTGACATCATAAGAATAATATAAACAAACCTTTTACTATTTTATATGTCATTTTCTTTTAAAAGGATATACCTTTTTTATAAAAGCTCTTATCTTCTTTTTATTTGTTTCTTTGTTCTTCTGATAAAAAACTGATCATTTTGACATCACTCTTGACTATTTTCTGATCTATATTTCCTGAGTTAATGATTTACATTTTTTTTTTTTTTTTTGTTCCAAACTTATTTATTATTTCTTTTTTTTATACCTTTCACTTTCTTAAATTTATTTTATACATTTGGTAATCTTTTAACATAAACTGACATTGTTTCCTTATTATTTTAATAGAAATCTTATTCATATAATTTGACTGACTATGATTTTGGTACTTTCTTGTTAAGACTAACATTAGTGTTATTAACACTAGTATACATAATATTAATAAATGTGACAAAAACTGATTACTAATAACTATTAGTAATATGTTATAATTCCCCTTGACTGACTGTGTTTATATCTTTACAGTCCGCACACAAAAAACAAATTTCATAAGTAAGTTCTTACTTTAATTATAATAAACATAACATACAATAAACAATTAAAATTAAACATACTCAATTAAGTCTTTCTTAAAATATTATGTCTCCTGGTACTTTTTAATAATATAATCATGGTATATTTATGTTACTAGGGCATGGTAAAAAATGTCACGTAACAATGTATATGTATATACAGTAGACTCTCGGCTATCCGACTCCCGCCTATTCGACCTCCGGCCTATCCGACCCGCTACTTCAAAAAAAAAAAAAAAAAGTATTTTGAGTACGGTACATATGCAGTATTTCCAATCCGATTACTAGCGCCTTCAAACGTCATGTGAGCAATCCCGCCACGCGGGTGAAGGCGCTTACGCGTGAATCACCAGCTACCAATACAGTACGCCAATTGATTCATGTTGTGACAGGAAAGTTTCGTGTTCCTACTTGAGTGTGTAACAGGTGCATCAGTCAGTCTGTATCCAGAAGTCAGTCCGTGCGGTTCAGTCGTTCGTGATTTGTTAATTAGTTATAAAGTGTGTATACAGTATTGTTGGTGGCTTTTATTTTTAAGTGAAATATGGGTGACAAACAAAAGAAAGTGGTAGTAACTTTGGAAGAAAAACTGCAAGCAATAAAAAGAATGGATTCTGGTGAGTCGGTAAACAAAATTGCACTGGAGTTAGGAGTTGGAAAAACTACTGTTGGTGATTGGCAAAGAAATCGCGCAGAGATTGAAAAATGGTGTTCTAAGCAAGCAAGTGGCAGTGGCGTGAAAGTTAGAAAAACTATGCAATAAGGAAAACATGTGGAAGTTGAAGAGGCTTTATATCTGTGGTATGAAAATGTGAGGGGGAAAGGATCGACGGTTTCAGGCCCCTTGCTCCAAGAAAAAGCGATTCAGTTTAAAAAACAGATCGAAGGAGACAATGGTGAGTTTACTGCCAGTGACGGGTGGCTTGATCGCTGGAAGAAACGTTTTGGTGTTTGTCAGATGACGATTAGTGGTGAAGCATTGTCTGCTAATAAGGACGCTGTCCCTGACTTTAAAAAACACTTTTTTGACCTGCTTGATAAGGAAGGTATTTCAAGAGAACAAGTGTACAACTGTGATGAGACGGGTTTGAATTACCGTATGTTGCCGTCTAAAACACTAACATCTAAACAGGGAAAGGCCACGCCAGGGTTCAAGAAGAGCAAGGACCGCGTTACAGTTTTAGCTTGTAGTAACGCAACCGGAAACCACAAGTTGAGACTGACCTTGATTGGAAAATCTCGCAAGCCTAGGGCTTTTAAAAATCTTAAAGATTTAAGTTCTTTGCCCCTGCATTATACCCATCAAAAAAAGGCGTGGATGAATGGAGAAATTTTCAAAAATTGGTTTGAACAGGAATTTGTGCCACAAGTTGAAAAACATTTAGCTGAAAACAATTTAACAAGGAAAGCAATCCTAGTTTTGGATAACGCTCCTTCACATCCAGCAAATGACCAGTTAAAAGATGGAGACATAAAAGCTTTGTTCTTGCCTGCAAATGTTACATCTATATGTCAGCCAATGGATCAGGGAGTGCTCCAAGCTTTGAAAAAGAAATATCGACGTAGGCTACTAAGCTATATCATCACGACAATTGATAATACAGAAGTTGCGACGGCACTACAGTCAGTAGACATGCTTGACGTCATCAGATGGGTGTCCGAGGCATGGGATGAAATTCCATCTATAACGCCAAAATCAGAAATTTTGAAAATTTCTTATTTTGAGTAGAGATGTATCTTTAAGCGCCGTAACAGGGAATTGTTGTGTGAAACGCAGAGGTGACTGACAGGCAATAAAATCATATATCAGCCCCAACACGCTCACGGCAAATAGGCTGAGTTCATCGCTCTCCATACTAAGAAACGTTAAACTTTGACAACTACCTCAAATCCGTAGAAAAAAGGGCACAAAAGTAAACGAACTCATTTGAAGGAGCAGCTGTAGGTATTAACAATAGACCAGAATACGTATACACGCCAGCTGCATATAGCGAACAAAAAAGGGTATATGTTATTGAAAGACTCAAACGGTCAACGACAGGACTTCGACCTTACTGAGAAGAGAGAAAGCTCGGAGTAATGTCCGAACACAAGCAAGAAGTGTTGAAAGGAAGTTTGGTAAGGCCTGTAAGTAACAATAGTTGATGCCATTAGAACAACCTAGTGCACGAAAACAATACTTGACGAGAAAGTTAAGGGTTGTTTTGTTTACTCCAAAAAAGTGACAGGCAAGAATTATTGCTACAGTATCTAGCAGCGACAACGACCTCAGTGTAGTGACCTAGGGAAGGAATCTGGTGGGAATCCAAAGGCCTATCAGAGAAGTTCTTTCGGAAAAATAGGTGGTCTCTAAATCTGAAGAGTCGTAAAGTAGAACCAATTAGAAAACAGCGTAAGAAAAATCAGAAGTAAGTGGGAGAAATATGGAATTCGATATAGGAATGCGAGAAAGGCGCGCTCGGGGAGTTTAACTAAAAATTTTGACGGAAACGGGAGTGTAAGTCCGCGACCGAGAATTCCATAGTTATTGGACTTAGAGAAATTCGGTACGATGGTTAGAAAAGTAAGCTCGTACTAGAACAAAGTTCGGTAAAGAGAAAAACTGTAATTTTACTAGTGACGTACAAGTGAATTAATACAACACAAATGATAATTAAATAACGCTGTGATTTAGTTGTGCAAATACGCAACAATAACTTCATCATCGAGTAACATTTCGAAACGAACTAAACCCGTAACAACAGTGATTCAAACCATAACGCAGTTAATAAATAATAATTAATAATGGCTGTAGAAGCGGATAACTATAATAACAATTAACGCGAACTAATTTCGAGTGAGTGAAGTTGGTGTTGTGCAGTGTCTTGTGTGACCCCAAGGAGACCACGTTACAATCTGCTAATCCAGAGGGAAATATCGCAGTTACGCCAGACGATCAACATGCCAACCGACTTGAATATGAACCGCTACCAGATTTGGATACATACCACAAGTAAAATTTTCATGCCATAATTAGTATTAGGTCCACTGTCTGTTCACTTAAAGAACTCATAAGATTTAATTAAAGGATTAAGATAAAATTTTATTTAGAACAAAATTAAATAATATTAGGAAATTATGGAAAATAAATTTATCTATGAGCACCGATTTTTAAATGAATCCAGATCAATAATTAACAATGTCGTAATATATTAAATTTAAGAAAATTATTATTAAAAGTTTTGTCTTTGAATAAGAATTACAATATTTAAATTATTAGAGCTATGAATATGAGTAATGAAATAAGATTTATGAAAATGAATATGTTTATATAATGATTAGAATTTATATAGTTCATGTGTCAATGATAAAGTATGATAATCAATCATAGCTAATTGTAATAAATCGAAGAACAATTTATAAGAAAATTTGAGCATTTATTTATATTTTACCCTGAGATAAAGAGCATATAAAATATTATAGTTATAAATTGGCGCCCACACGCGGGACATTAAATAGATAGCATAACAGTAGTAAAATGTCATAAAATTATAGTTATAAATTGGCGCTCCGGAACTTAGGGGCATAATTTTAAAAAGTTATAAATTGGCGCCGCACCGCACGGCTTAATTAAAGAAATTAGGCTAGGGCAGTGACAGACAGTGGTTAGAGATACACTAAGTTAAATAAGTAAATGTTAATACTGTAGAATAAGAACGTTATTATTGTTAGTTGTCGATAAGTATCTGAATGATAACCCGACGAAAGGCAAAAATGGCGACAGGGAAAGAAAATTCCGAAGGATTCGAAATTAACAATCAGATGGGGATGGAGCAGTCTGAGGATAGAAATGTGGTGAATGAAAAGAGCTCTACAACGAGTGAAGACAATGGCGCCCGGGGACCACAGTCATCTGAAATTAATTTCCAAATGTTAATGACATTCATGAAACAACAGAATGAAGAAATGAAAAAGCACATAGACGAAAAAATTGAAGAATCGGAAAAGAAGAATGAAGAAAGAGATGAAAAACTAAGACAACAGAATGAAGAAAGAGATGAAAAACTAAGACAACAGAATGAAGAAAGAGATGAAAAACAAAGACAACAGAATGAAGAAATGAAAAGGCACATAGACGAAAAAATTGAAGAAACGAAAAAACAGAATGAGGAAATAGGTAAACAACTCGTCGAGAAATTAGACAAAGAAATAGAGTTAATGAGAAGAGATTTACGAGGACAAATCCACCAGGTGGGTACTGATTTACAAAAACAATCAGAAAAAATGGAAGAAAACAAATTAAATGGAAATACTATGGATCAAATTGACACGGAGTATCAATCTTTAACAACTAAAGCATTGTCTGAACATCATATCTCAAGATCAAAAGAAAGATCTACAATTATTAATGGTAGATATGAAAGTGATAAAGACACTTGTACTGTGTTTGTTGGCAACTTACCAAACACAATTACAAAAAAGAAAATTATCAAATATTTCAGAAAGTTTGGTACGATTATAAATACGAGATTGCGATATGCTGCAATATCTGATCCACGATTTCCCAAAAGACGTACTATCATTAAGAAAGAGTTTCATAAAGACAGAACAAATATCCATGCATATGTACGTTTTACTGATGAAAATAGTGCATATCGTGCTTTGGAAGCAAATGGTAATGTGTATGAGGGTTACCACCTGAGAATTGAGTTAGCTAACACGGAGGCTGAAGAAAAGCAGAGAACTAAAAAGAAAAAATTGAATACTACAGTTAATGTTACCAGTACTGATAGAAAATTTAGAAGTAGGACTGGTGAGGTGCGAAAAAATTTTGGAACCAAACCTGAGAGTAAGAAGATGAAAAACAGTTCTGATGATTATCAAAGGCGAACTGCATTAGCACGAAAGAAGAAAAGGATGAAATTTGCTGGGCCATTCAAGAATATTGTGAAGATTGGTACAAGAACGAAAGGAAGATTTCAAGCGATGAAGATGAGATTTCTTAGAAGTCTTGAAAATAAAACCTTATTATGTGAGTACGCGGACAGGAAAACGAAAATAATTAAAACGCCACAAGCTGTCAAAAAACGTATTTGTAAGAGGGTTGAAAAGAAAAAACCACAAAAAAACTCAGCGCGTACATAAATAATGGTAATATGACCGGGGAAAGTTGTCGAACGGGATGGGAAGATCCACTTTCAACACACCGTAAAAGAGAGAGAGAGAGAGAGAGAGAGGTCATAAATTCTTTAGGTGTCAATGGCCGACTGCAGGGTAAGTGTTACTATTTACCAACAAAATGTGTTGTAACGGCACTGACTTAAAACGTACAACTATGTCTCCACAAATAGGAAATTAAAAGTAATTAAATGTAACGGATTAAAGAAATCAATCTTCAGAATGTCCGAAAATTTAATAATTAAGTTAGATAATATTGGGTGAAATACCTTAGGTAAAATTGGTTGTGTAAGAATACATTAGCCGAAGAAGATAAATAGATATGAATATAATAAGAATAAAATAAAGTAAATGGTAAATGAAAACCAATGCCAGTAAAATGATACGGCATAGAGAAGAATGTAAAGAAAGGAAAGGAGAACCGAGTCCTGACGTTTACTATCCTGATATGATCGCGAAAAAGATATCATTCAGATTCTTAGTTGACGCCAGTGAAAGGTTATGAATTATAAAGCAATTGTAAGACGCAATAGAGTATTAAATAAATTGTAATAATTTTAACATTAATTAAACTAAAATGATAATTGTATAAACGATGAAGTAAAATACTAACAAGTGTAGTAGTACTTATAATCTTCATGATAACGAAATGTGAACTAAAAATTTTAGCGATAATTATGTTAACATAAGTACATAGACAATATATTATAACGAAACATTGTTATCAATGTTTATCGTTCTAACTGGAGTACGCATAATAAGCGTTATCTGCTACAATTGTACATTTAGAAGGGTACAGATAAGATTTTATATAGCAAACAAAACAGATAACAGTCCACCTGCATAAATATGTGTAATTTTGTCGGCACATGTCAGAAGTGTTTTAAAACTTAAATAATAAAAAAATGACAAAAGATTAAGAAGAACTAGGTTGACCAGTGAATAGTGCGGAAATGTAGCTTTATTTAGACACCAAACACATAACGAGATAGTGAGAGTGTCGTGAACTATAAGCGTTTTACTATTTCACACCTTTCGCGGTGCTAATTAAAGATCGCGTGTATACATAGCTAATAACTGTGTTCAAGACACGTCTAACAAACAACTTTGTTACCTAAATAAATAAAGGATTGTTGAGATATTCGCCGATAGAAACTCATTTGCACACGTGGCTTTGCCCTATAAACAGTGAGCCAAAAACGAGCATCTGTCTCGCTCATTCATAAAGTATTCGTTGAGTCGTACACACGGAACGATACGCTGCAGAAGACGCTTCAATGAGACCGGCAGACGCCTGAGTTACTACAACTACGTACTACGGACATCAGACTATACCCGAGGCCAGAGACGCTGTGTCCATGACGATAAAGGAACGACGCCTAGCCTAGCTGTTCATACACCGTAAAGCGACGCTGACGGAGGTTTCGAGAGGAATAGCTGTACTCAACGCCGACGCCTGAGACCCGTGTACATCTGTGTAACATGAAATCATCAAAACAGGTGACCTGATATGGTTCAGGGTTCATAATAATGTTGTAAAACACAACAAGTAAATGAAAAGCCGCTATAAGCGAAATTGAACAGTTTTAAATAATTGATAAACATTTAATTATATAGGCGGTATGACTAAAGCCTAAAGACACTTTTAAATGTTGTACTGTATATCATATAGAGACATTTATTCAAAAAGACAGAACATTTAGATAATGTGTGATTATTATAATAATATGTTAATAAGAGTGCAGAAAGACTCTAAGCAAATGTTTTCATGAGATTGTGCACTGTATAAAGAATAATTAACATAGAGATAACGATAACTATAACCCTTGTTATATTCATTTAAAAAGTTCGTATTTTATTTTCTCATGTATAAAGAACAGGGTTACGGATTTCATAGAATGAAATCAATTCAGTATTTCCATTTTATTAAATAATTAAATTCAATATAACAAAAAATGATTTGTATAAATGAATTATAATTACAGGCAGACAGTGTGAAACTGCCCATATATGTGTGTATATTTCCATGTTATATGTTTTGTGTATATACTGTGTATTGTATGTCTTATTTTCAGGAACTTATAAATTATGTACTAAGATATATGATTTTAATATGTGATTGTTAGACGTAAGCATTATAACAATATATCACTAGAGAAAATATGGTAAAGTAATATTCAAGAAAGAATATAAATGGTGGAACCCGCCGTAAATCGTGTTAAATATTTGAAATTCTTTTTATTATTATGATTTGTTTAAAGATAAGCACCTTGAGGGTGACAATTATAATCATTGGAATGATAGACTAAAAAGGTAGTTTTCATTTATTCACAATTTATACAACTCAGCTTCCTAAAATAATTCTTTTGGAAACACATCGTCCCAACTCGTTACCTGATACCTAATAAGCCCAAATCCCACACCTAATAGCCGGCAAAGCAGAAAAGTACCATATACTGCAGGTAAGTGTTGGCATGATATACCCTAACCAGGTCCATGTAAAACTCATAATCCATAATGAAAGAAATCATAAAAAGATGTGTTGCAAAAGAAAATGTCGCTTCCAACGTGGGGCACGATTAAATAAATAAAAAAAAAACACATAATACGAAAAAAATTAAAAATTAGTTAGAAGTTAAATAAATATAAATTCACGTAGAACAAATATTTAGAGTTGATGTGTAATTATTATAAAACGTGCATTTATATGTTGAATGTAGCTGATAAGAACGTACAGTTAGCGTTATCAGTAGAGTAAACAAAGGGGAGCTTAGATAAATATTGTGGTTATCAGAAACTGATACTACAGGCGCCCAAGATAATGGTTGTATGTTGATGAATAAATGACTACCAATACAGTATTTAATAATAATCCAAATAATTAATAATATACAAATTAATAATAAATATTTTAAAATCGGTTCACCAAATTAAAATTAAACATGGCACATAAACAAGAGGTCAGTTTAGCCGACATAATGAAGAAGTTAGAAGCCAGCAACGCTGAAAACGTAAAAAGGTTTGAAGAAATAAAAACTAGTGGTGCTGAAACTATGAGAAGATTGGAAGCCAGCAACGTTGAAAACGTAAAAAGGTTTGAAGAAATAAAAACTAGTGGTGCTGAAACTATGAGAAGATTGGAAGCAAGCACGTCAGAAATTCAGAAACTATACGCGTATAATGCTGAAAGTAAGGTAGAAATTATGGAACGAATGGAGACCTTAGAAGGTAAAGTTAAAGAGTCTCTAAAACAACAAGCGGTGGTGATGAATGAAAATTTCGAAGAGCAGCGAAAAAGACTACAACAAAATTTTAAATCTATGGCCGACACACTGGACCAGAAACTCGAAAAAATTACGCATCGACAAGATACCAAGATACAAGTCATCAGCGAGTTGGTGCAGAGTAATGTCAGGAAGACCATGAAAATTGAAGAAGAAACAAAAAGTCTCGCCGCAGCAGACGACACCATCAAGAAATCTATCCAACACCATGACAACAGGGTAGATCAGCTGGAAGTCAAGTTAAAAGGTGAAGTAGACCGACTCACACGAGAAGTGAGAAGACTACCAACACAAGCGTTAGTATACTCGACCGTACCTAGAGAAGAGAGACCCATTAACTATTTTAGAGGATCCAGAGGGGAAAATCCCATTGAATTTCGTATCAAATGTGAGAAAGAATTGGATAGTATTGGATCTATTCTCAGTGACAAAGATAAAATAGACTTTGTAAGTCGTTACTTAAAAGATGCAGCAGCCAGTTGGTTCACGATGGTGAATGACGATTTAAAAACGTATGAAGAATTTAAACTAGCATTCGAACGGAGGTATTGGAATGAATACATACAAATGAGAATACGAAATACACTGGAATTTGGTAAATATAATCCAGGTAAGCTGTCTGAAGATGAATACGTCATTATGTTAGTAGAGAGGAGTAAACATTTACGTCCCGCTTTAACACAAAAAGAATTAGTCATTAAGCTTGCTAATCATTTCAGCAGGAACATCCAACTAGCTATACATGTTCAGGGTATAGCTACCATTGAAGATCTATTAATACTTTTAACACAGATGGAGGGTGTAATCCGTGAACGAGACCCACCAAGAGGAGTTCAGCGAGATAACCGGAACCAAAATCAAGATAGAGGTACGTGGTATTCGCAAAGATATCGCCAAGAAGATAAAGGCAGAGAAGATAGACGTACAGACGATGAAAAATATCCGAAAAACAAAAATGTATCATATGATAGACGCCATGAAGATGGACGAACATATGAGAAGCAGGAGCAAAATAATGAAAGAGGTAATTACAAAGGAGGTTACCGATGGCCGAATTCGTCGAAACGATTTTCGAAACCATGGACATCCGATAGGAATGCAAATACGCAGGCGATTACCGTTGAGAAAAAACAGAAAGAGACACCGAGAAACACTGATGAACGTAACAAACCGTCCACATCGAAGACTGAAAATCAATGACTACATTCTGGAGTCTGTATAGAAACACATGAAGCTAAACCACAAGATGTCAGGGTACTTAGCAACATAACATACAAACCCGAGAGAGAAGTACAAGAATTACTACGTAATCTCGCTAGAGAGCAAGATAAAGATCAGCGATTACAGAATATAAAAAATAATCCGTTACCTATAAATTATTGTGTGAAAGATGGAATTTTATTTAAGCTTGTTAATTATGATTGGAAAGTTGTGCTATCTCATGACATGTTACAGCAAGTAATTATGCCATGTCATCGTAGTCTAGCTCATGCATCTCCATTGAAGTGCTATTTAACTATGAAAGAAGCCTTCACCTGTAATAATATGTTCAGAAAAATTAAAATAATTGTTAGGAAATGCCATGATTGTCAAACAGCCAAACATCCGAATTTAAACACTTGCGTTGAAATGGGGAGTATCAGAACTAAGAAGAAGGGGGATATAGTTGCACTTGATTTCCTTGGACCACTCCCGCGATCAAGTCGTGGGTACCGCCATATAATTGTGACGGTAGATGTGTTTACCAAGCTAGTAAAGTTATATGCTGTACGAAGACCCACCATGAAATCTGTTCTGAACGTCATCACCCAGAAGTATATACCAAAGTATGGAAAAATGGATAAAGTGTTGACAGATCAAGGTAAGCAGTTTGGTAATAAATTATGGAAGGACGCATTGACAAGACAAGGTATAAAACCTATACTTACATCCATAAGGCATCCACAAACTAATCTTGCTGAAAGAATAAATAGAGAGTTAGGCAAGTACATGAGGTTATATTGCTACAATCAACAGAGTAAATGGCCTGACTATCTACAATTTTTCGAAGATGCAATGAATCACAATTATAGTGAAGCTACAGGATACACACCGTTAGAATTAAGTGAGAATAAAATACCTAAAAGATTCTGGCACAACATGATTAATAAACCGGAAAATTATAATGTAGATTTGCCAATTCAAATAAAAATAAACAGAGCTGAACGACAGTTATATCATCAAGCAGGTAAAAGGAGAGACCGGTATAATAGAACTCACCGATTGACAAGATTCCAGATTGGTGATAAGGTATTGATAAAGACAAATCCTGTGGGAAGTAGTATATTAAACACTTCCAAGAAATTCTTCAGATTATTCTGTGGCCCATATGAACTAAGGAGTCGTCTAGGACCACACACCTACAAAATATGACCCAGTGAAGAAAAAGGACGTCGGAAAGTACCATGCGTCATCTCTGCGTCATTATATCCAATAATACCCATATGTGATTGTTACTTTAAGATAAGATTTTATATTCTTTCTAATAAACATGTAATATAACTGACTGTGTATGTACTAAACATAGATAAAAAAAAAAAAAAAAAAAAAAAAAAAAAAAAAAAAATGTTCTGTAAAGCACAAAACAATTTTTTTAAAGCAAGTGGGGGAGTGTTATAACGAAACATTGTTATCAATGTTTATCGTTCTAACTGGAGTATGCATAATAAGCGTTATCTGCTACAATTGTACATTTAGAAGGGTACAGATAAGATTTTATATAGCAAACAAAACAGATAACAGTCCACCTGCATAAATATGTGTAATTTTGTCGGCACATGTCAGAAGTGTTTTAAAACTTAAATAATAAAAAAATGACAAAAGATTAAGAAGAACTAGGTTGACCAGTGAATAGTGCGGAAATGTAGCTTTATTTAGACACCAAACACATAACGAGATAGTGAGAGTGTCGTGAACTATAAGCGTTTTACTATTTCACACCTTTCGCGGTGCTAATTAAAGATCGCGTGTATACATAGCTAATAACTGTGTTCAAGACACGTCTAACAAACAACTTTGTTACCTAAATAAATAAAGGATTGTTGAGATATTCGCCGATAGAAACTCATTTGCACACGTGGCTTTGCCCTATAAACAGTGAGCCAAAAACGAGCATCTGTCTCGCTCATTCATAAAGTATTCGTTGAGTCGTACACACGGAACGATACGCTGCAGAAGACGCTTCAATGAGACCGGCAGACGCCTGAGTTACTACAACTACGTACTACGGACATCAGACTATACCCGAGGCCAGAGACGCTGTGTCCATGACGATAAAGGAACGACGCCTAGCCTAGCTGTTCATACACCGTAAAGCGACGCTGACGGAGGTTTCGAGAGGAATAGCTGTACTCAACGCCGACGCCTGAGACCCGTGTACATCTGTGTAACATGAAATCATCAAAACAGGTGACCTGATATGGTTCAGGGTTCATAATAATGTTGTAAAACACAACAAGTAAATGAAAAGCCGCTATAAGCGAAATTGAACAGTTTTAAATAATTGATAAACATTTAATTATATAGGCGGTATGACTAAAGCCTAAAGACACTTTTAAATGTTGTACTGTATATCATATAGAGACATTTATTCAAAAAGACAGAACATTTAGATAATGTGTGATTATTATAATAATATGTTAATAAGAGTGCAGAAAGACTCTAAGCAAATGTTTTCATGAGATTGTGCACTGTATAAAGAATAATTAACATAGAGATAACGATAACTATAACCCTTGTTATATTCATTTAAAAAGTTCGTATTTTATTTTCTCATGTATAAAGAACAGGGTTACGGATTTCATAGAATGAAATCAATTCAGTATTTCCATTTTATTAAATAATTAAATTCAATATAACAAAAAATGATTTGTATAAATGAATTATAATTACAGGCAGACAGTGTGAAACTGCCCATATATATGTGTATATTTCCATGTTATATGTTTTGTGTATATACTGTGTATTGTATGTCTTATTTTCAGGAACTTATAAATTATGTACTAAGATATATGATTTTAATATGTGATTGTTAGACGTAAGCATTATAACAATATATCACTAGAGAAAATATGGTAAAGTAATATTCAAGAAAGAATATAAATGGTGGAACCCGCCGTAAATCGTGTTAAATATTTGAAATTCTTTTTATTATTATGATTTGTTTAAAGATAAGCACCTTGAGGGTGACAATTATAATCATTGGAATGATAGACTAAAAAGGTAGTTTTCATTTATTCACAATTTATACAACTCAGCTTCCTAAAATAATTCTTTTGGAAACACATCGTCCCAACTCGTTACCTGATACCTAATAAGCCCAAATCCCACACCTAATAGCCGGCAAAGCAGAAAAGTACCATATACTGCAGGTAAGTGTTGGCATGATATACCCTAACCAGGTCCATGTAAAACTCATAATCCATAATGAAAGAAATCATAAAAAGATGTGTTGCAATATATATGTGTTAAACGAATGCAAGTGTAAGGACAATTAATATGGTTAGAATAAGATTGTTTAATATATGTGTTTAATATAACAATTGAATGCGAACAATCAATAAAATTAGAATAGTGATATGTACATGTATATGTGATGCAAGACTATTAAAATTCAATTAAATAGTGAAATGTTTGAAAAGTTACAATAAGTAAAAGATGGACTATCAAAGGACATTAATAGCGAATTATTGTAGAAAACTTGATTAATTTATGGCATTAAAATCTATAATATTATTAGAATAGCAAGATGTAATTGGCGAATTAGTAGAAATTTTGATAGTAATTAATATTTTATAAATACTGCAAGGTAATATAGAGTAAATTAATGTGAATATAATAATGAATAGTTAAATTAAAGGTTAACATGATGATTAACATGTGTTAAAATTGTACAATGAAAATAGAGAATTCTAAAAATTATTTTACAGAAATATAAAATTTATTGATATGATAAATGATGTTTTATTTGAATAAAACTTGCTAAATTAATTTTGTAAATATTATAGGTCCTGTAAGGGATATGTAAGGAGTTGTTTTAAATTGATGCTGAATGACGAATTTAAATTTAATGTCTAAAGATTAGTTTGTAAGTATAATTATGTGTTAAGTAAGGGTTGTAAGAAAAGAAAGTTAAAAGATATATGTAACGGATTCATTTAAAAACGGGAAGCGAAAGTGTTTTGGAAAAGGGTCCTGGGGTACTGTTTACATTACATAATAAACAGCCCGCAGTGGGTCACTACAGGTAGCAAATCCATTACACTACGTCCAACGGATGATGAGCCAATACTAGGAATATAAAATGTATGCATTTCGTCATGTTAAACCTCGATGACAAGGCGCAGAAATTTGAATCTCTTTTAGATGTATGAAATCCATCCAAAGCGACAAATTTCGGGGACGGTATAACGCCAAAATCAGAAATTTTGAAAATTTCTTATTTTGAGTAGAGATGTATCTTTAAGCGCCGTAACAGGGAATTGTTGTGTGAAACGCAGAGGTGACTGACAGGCAATAAAATCATATATCAGCCCCAACACGCTCACGGCAAATAGGCTGAGTTCATCGCTCTCCATACTAAGAAACGTTAAACTTTGACAACTACCTCAAATCCGTAGAAAAAAGGGCACAAAAGTAAACGAACTCATTTGAAGGAGCAGCTGTAGGTATTAACAATAGACCAGAATACGTATACACACCAGCTGCATATAGCGAACAAAAAAGGGTATATGTTATTGAAAGACTCAAACGGTCAACGACAGGACTTCGACCTTACTGAGAAGAGAGAAAGCTCGGAGTAATGTCCGAACACAAGCAAGAAGTGTTGAAAGGAAGTTTGGTAAGGCCTGTAAGTAACAATAGTTGATGCCATTAGAACAACCTAGTGCACGAAAACAATACTTGACGAGAAAGTTAAGGGTTGTTTTGTTTACTCCAAAAAAGTGACAGGCAAGAATTATTGCTACAGTATCTAGCAGCGACAACGACCTCAGTGTAGTGACCTAGGGAAGGAATCTGGTGGGAATCCAAAGGCCTATCAGAGAAGTTCTTTCGGAAAAATAGGTGGTCTCTAAATCTGAAGAGCCGTAAAGTAGAACCAATTAGAAAACAGCGTAAGAAAAATCAGAAGTAAGTGGGAGAAATATGGAATTCGATATAGGAACGCGAGAAAGGCGCGCTCGGGGAGTTTAACTAAAAATTTTGACGGAAACGGGAGTGTAAGTCCGCGACCGAGAATTCCATAGTTATTGGACTTAGAGAAATTCGGTACGATGGTTAGAAAAGTAAGCTCGTACTAGAACACAGTTCGGTAAAGAGAAAAACTGTAATTTTACTAGTGACGTACAAGTGAATTAATACAACACAAATGATAATTAAATAACGCTGTGATTTAGTTGTGCAAATACGCAACAATAACTTCATCATCGAGTAACATTTCGAAACGAACTAAACCCGTAACAACAGTGATTCAAACCATAACGCAGTTAATAAATAATAATTAATAATGGCTGTAGAAGCGGATAACTATAATAACAATTAACGCGAACTAATTGCGAGTGAGTGAAGTTGGTGTTGTGCAGTGTCTTGTGTGACCCCAAGGAGACCACGTTACAATCTGCTAATCCAGAGGGAAATATCGCAGTTACGCCAGACGATCAACATGCCAACCGACTTGAATATGAACCGCTACCAGATTTGGATACATACCACAAGTAAAATTTTCATGCCATAATTAGTATTAGGTCCACTGTCTGTTCACTTAAAGAACTCATAAGATTTAATTAAAGGATTAAGATAAAATTTTATTTAGAACAAAATTAAATAATATTAGGAAATTATGGAAAATAAATTTATCTATGAGCACCGATTTTTAAATGAATCCAGATCAATAATTAACAATGTCGTAATATATTAAATTTAAGAAAATTATTATTAAAAGTTTTGTCTTTGAATAAGAATTACAATATTTAAATTATTAGAGCTATGAATATGAGTAATGAAATAAGATTTATGAAAATGAATATGTTTATATATTGATTAGAATTTATATAGTTCATGTGTCAATGATAAAGTATGATAATCAATCATAGCTAATTGTAATAAATCGAAGAACAATTTATAAGAAAATTTGAGCATTTATTTATATTTTACCCTGAGATAAAGAGCATATAAAATATTATAGTTATAAATTGGCGCCCACACGCGGGACATTAAATAGATAGCATAACAGTAGTAAAATGTCATAAAATTATAGTTATACATCTTTAACACTTGTGCGATCGTGGAAAATTTTGCTGGATCACAGAGCCAGTGATAAGTGGGAAGAGGTAGAACAGCAATGTGATGTGGAAAATGCAACTGATAACACTGCGCTTGTATCGCTGTTAGAAAAAGTTCCCGGATGTGAGGAAGCTTCATTGGAAGACATCACAGAATGGTTGGCAAAGGACGAAATCGAAGAAATTGCAGACGAAGATATTGTAGCGATGGTATTAAATGAACAGCCGATTGAAGAGGAACAAGGTGATGAACCCTCCGATCGTATAACCCACTCCGAAGGCCTGAAGGCGATCGAGACGGCAGTGGAATACATTGGCCAGCAAGAAGAAGCAACACCAGCAGACATCATATTGTTACGACGGTCTACTCGATCGTCGTAGGTACAGTGGAAACAAAATAAGTACAAGACACCAATTAAGTTACTAATCACACCTTTAATTGTTACAGTAAAACAGTTCGTAATTAACAACACAGGCTACAGTAAATCAAATGAAAATTGTACACACGCAATAAAATGTCCACAAATATTAAAACTCAATTTTATTACGATTATACCGTCTGATTATAAAACGCAACACTTCAATAATAACTACTTGAACGTACACAGTAATAACTCGAACCGCTCTGGAAATATATCGCACTAATACTCGCGAACCGCACTATCAAATATCTCGCATTGAACTGAAAAACTAAGGCCGCTACCCGATGTATTTATAGTCACGCTCACACACCAGAAGCTTCCAAACTGCGTCTTATCTCTCGTGAACTACGTAATTACTACGCCCTTGACACAGTCCGAGTGCCTGAGCGAAGCCCGGCACAGTCGAGAAAATTCTCGCAAAATGCGTCTAGTAGCACGTACACCACACGCTTACATCGAGATCCTTCTGGCATGTTCTGTGCTGTCGTAGCATATGTTTACGTAAGTGGAAGGATATAGCGGCGAGGAAATTAATGCGAGGAAAGAAGCAGGTCTCAATTACAGACTTTTTCAAACATTAGACAATGTAAGTTTCACTTGTTCTTTCATTATACAGTACGTAGTTTTAGGTTATTATAATTTGATTTATATTAACAACTAATTTGGTTGAAAGCTTTCGTATAAATTAAAACTCATAGTAAAACTCATTCAACTTATTGTTAACTACACATTTTGTTTCGTCCTTTAAATAAAGGTTTTGTGAAAGATACTGTAGTTGCGAATTCTTATTTCATTTCTTTCTAATTCATTTATTACTGTATGTCATTTATAAGGACAAACTGATATGACGTACACATCCAAATAGCAACAAGTACATTCAACGCAATAGGGTGGCGGTCATTGACCTTACATAGGCTGGTATGCCTACGGCTCCGGTGTATCCGACGTTTTTGCTATCCGACCCGGCCGACCGCCACATTAGGTCGGATAGTTGAGAGTCTACTGTATATATTGTAACGAGACCCTGTATGCCAGTCCTTACAAAAATCAAATAGTGAAGAAAATTTTATAAAGAAATAAAATTTTTCTATAATAAAAATAATTTCGGTTATGTTAATAAATGTATTTAAATAAGAAATAAAGCTGTTTTAAAAGGTTTTGTAAAAATTTTGATAATCAGGCAGGTATTTACTAACTATCGAGCACTTCTGTAAGATTTGAACCAAGTCTGGAGTTAAATAGATTAACTCCAGTCAGCAATCGATCGGTGATTTTTCTTGCTGGCCCAAAATCTCACTCAAGTAAGATATTTTCTGCTTCTTGAAGTCCCTTAGCCATGATAAATAATCTTAAATTAGTCTGTGAAATAATAACAGATAATAAACACTTGAAATATATTGATTTATTGAACAATTTAATAAATAATCGATCTTTTATCGATTAAGAACAATTATCGACTCCATCTCAGGTAATTATCGATTGTGCATACAGTATAAAATTATTATTGGTATTATATAAAAGAATAGGTTCTTTGAGCGATTGAATTAATAGTCAGAGAAGGATGACGAGAAAGTATAACATTAACAATTAAAATAAATTCAAAAATTATTATTTAATAGTATTTAAATAATTCTGATATATAATATTTTAATAAATGTTTTGTCGAACCATTGGCAGCTTGGATGACGTCACCACGATGAAGAAGGCAGGCTCCGTAAAATTCAATGATGGCCGCTACTCGATCTGAATATGTTACTGCGAAGTCGTCGTGTCAGAAAATCACAATAAAATTACCTTTATGAATGTTTGAAATGTTCTCGCACTGGTGTAATCTGTCTATTATGTTGTTTGGTGTGTTCTGCAGAAGTGTTCCGTGTATATTGGTGTTAATTAAGTTATTTGGTATTTGTTCACTCCTGTGGGTTAAGTTTCTGTAAATGTGGTTATGCGTTGTAGAGTGAATTGTGTCAAATATACTGTTTTACTGTTTTATATCACTCGTATCATGAAGTTAGGTGTTATTTCTCACTATTGCCGTTAAAGGTTAGGTAAATTTAGCTATGAAAGTGTTCAATTCATCTACCTCTCGTTGCACTGACATTAATAGTAATTAGACGTACCATTTTCTACTCGGGTTTAAAGAACGTTTTGTCACACAACTATTCAGCTTGATATTCAACAAAAGACTAATTAACTTGGTCAAAATCTGGCCCAGTTAATCTTTGAAAAAGTATTGTTAACATATTTCGATTACCCAAACACATGATAAAATATTACATTATATATGGAATTTATTTATTTTATTCATCACTTTCATGAATTATGAACCTTATCATTGGTTTAATAATCTCATTCCCTTTAAATTGATATATTATAGTCCATATCTGTAGACATTTTGTGGAAATTAACAAATTTCTTTACTTTTTGGAAATATAGGCTCAAAATTGGATTTCCGTCTTTATACAAATTTCCTCCATTTTAATTATCATTAATACTATTATAATAAATTTTAATTAGTCATATTCCTCTTCCTTTCCTTAAATACATATAAATTAAACCTTTGAACTGGTTTTTTGTGTTAATCTGTAAATTTGACATTGCTCTTTAAAATTAATTAATTTATATTTTGAAAATTTACAATGTTTTAAGGTATATTTCCTTATTATCATTTTAACTCATAGGATCATTCCCAGTAGTGGTTAACTGAGTTACCTTATCTAAATCTTGCTAGTTTACAGGATTTATAAGTGAATTATACTGGTTTATATTGTTTCTGTGAATTCACCAAATGGCCTAGAGTTTAGAATTTTATATTCCTGTCTTTCTCAAATAAATTTAATCCTAACTCCTCCTCTGACTTTACATAGTTACTATTACATGAAAATAAAATGGTTTATAACTTATTGTGAGGTGTAGTATTTAATTAACACTACTGTTATTAAAATAAAATAATTATGAACATTATTTAGCAATCTGCACAATTGAACATATTGCTGATATGGTTTGAACATATACTTTTAACTATTTTTGAGTTAACATAGCATACCTATTGAAACATTATTAATGGTATGTATGCTATTATTTAGCAAACATTATTCATTTTAAACACATAATATAAATCTTATTTTCTAATAACTCTTACAAACACATTGATTTTATGGCTGTGAAACAACAGTCTATTTAAACATTTTAAACCTATGAATACTAAATTAATGCCAGTCCTTTCTGGTCTAAACCATTATTATTTATGATCCCCTACATCAGTAAACATGACCACCCATACTCTAGTTATTAGCATTTTTTACAAATGTCTTGTAAATAAAGAGTTACATTAAAATAATAAAATACTGGAAATCTTCCATTTTATTATTTTATTATGCTGTTTATTATTGGATATTAAAGTTGTTATATAGCATATTGATAAGTCATAGTATCACTAACTTTAAGTTTATTGCATTTCCAAAAAAAAACACTTACACAAATTCACTTTCACTGTTGGTTCTGATATTTTGAGTCTTATTATCTCAGACCAGACCTTTAGTAATCATGGACTGTTAAGACTTGTTTATTTTCTTATCACACAATAGCTTTAGTCAGTTCACTTCTTATAATACTATACAGCACTTTAGTTTTCTAAATAATTACATTTTTATAGGATTTTGGTATGTTATACTTTCTTTTTAATCGTTTTTGTGGGTTTGGGGTTGATGGTAGTTAATAATAATAATAGGTTTTACTACGGTGTTTCTTTCATACTATTTCTTCCTCTCCTCCTGTCTTCTTTCTTGTCCTTCCTCTTATCTTCTTTCTTGTCTTCATTCTTGTCCTTCTTCTGGTCTTCATTCTTGTCCTTCTTCTAGTCTTCATTCTTCTGGTCTTCTTGTCTTCCTTCTTCATTCTTGGGTAAACCAAGGTACTTTGTGTTATCTCGACTGATGTTTAGTTTGGAGCATCTAATTTATTTACTGATACGGACCTTGTTCTTCTCTAAAGGTTTCAGGGTATTGTTTTCTTCCTGATCACAAACTTTATTCTTCCTTCTTCTTGTTTTTAGGGTATTTTGGTATTCACCACTCCTAAACTGATTCTCTTTCTTCTTGATATGGTTTTATTTAATTTGTTTACTGCTCCTAGCTTCCTGGGTAAATTACTGATATTATAATATGAGTTGCCTTCAATACTTTCTTTGATATTTAAACAGTGGTTTTTATATAATGTATGAGGATTTTTATTTTATCGTGGTTCATTCCTTTGATTTCCTTAAATCTCATTCAATATTATTTTAACATATGTGGTGTAATTAAACTTTATGATTTTATATGACTTAATAAGTAGTGAATTTTCTGTCACGCTACAATATATATATATATATATATATATATATATATATTGTAACGATGAGATCCTTTATCGTCCCACCTGTAAAAGCTACACGTTTGTTCATCAATTTGTAACGATGAGACCTGTATGCATGTGTTATGTGTGTTAGCCCTACACGTTATAGTCGTCACTTTGTATTTATCTAAAAGTCGTGCTTTTTCTAATTTCTTATGCTGATGATGTCCGTCTCGAATCCACGAATTACCAGTACCGAAATCTTCCCGGGTGTAAACCGTACCTGTCCTTTGATGTTATTATTTATTTCCCGATAGGCACCAAATTGTTAATGAAAACAATTAAACAGTTAAAACTGAGTTGTCATTCTGTGCGGTGATAACCAATTCGAATTACCCTCGCAAACTGGCGGGCATTCGAATCTCGCTTGTAGTTCGTCGTGTTGCCAGCGTCTAAATCTGGCAGACAATTTCACTCATCGCTAAAGTGCACAAACTTTCTAATACAATTTATATGAAATAAAGGACGGTTATTACTAATCAGTACTAGTTTATTAACGTTTGAAATAGTTAATAATTAATCATTTAGTTACAAAAATAGAATATTATAAAATAATGTTACTCCGGCAATAAACAGACTATATCTCAAGGTTGGCTAAGGTGACAGCAATTGTTCGAGACCATGATGGCCGCTAACATTGTTTATTTACACAAGCTATTCTGTCAATGAGTTCTTTGGATTATGAAAAAAAGTTAAATAACAAGATGTTAATAAAGTACACCACCTTATATCAATGGGACTTATATGCTATTAATGTTTAAATACAATTCGTTTTTTGAGTGTTAAAAAGTGTGTGCTAATAATTCATACTTCGTACATAGGTTATTTTATGTTTACATACAAGTTTAATATTTATTATCAATCAATCCTTGAAAGAAATTTAGTTATCAAGTTCGGAGTGAGAGTTTTTTGTGTTGTGAGACAAGTTAATTAATTTAGTTCATAAATTCCAGTAATTTAGATATACTTAACAAAATCTGGTCGATTTCTGGTGATGAGTCACTGTGGTTATTTAGGTTGGGTTGATATAATCATTAATCTTCCGTCATTTGTATCTTTGATTTCATCTGGCTTCTTTTTCAGTTAATTTGGATTTTTTAATTATTTTTATATTAAAATTTGGTTTATTAGCTCTCTTGGTTAATCGACTAAAGAACGGGAAAGCGCCTGGCGAAGATCAGCTTAGCCCTGAACTGATCAAAAAAGGCGGTGGAGCACTAACTGCACGAATTCATGATATAGTATGTAGTGTATGGGAGGAAGAGACAATGCCAAATGACTGGAAGACTGGAGTAATATGCCCAGTTTTTAAAAAAGGAGATAAAACTGTATGCAGCAATTATAGGGGCATAACACTGCTAAGCTGTGTCTATAAGATATTGTCCATGATTCTCCTTGATAGGCTAAATGTATATGCAGAGGAAATCCTAAGTGAACATCAAAGTGGATTTAGAGCCGACCGGAGCACAGTCGATCAAATTTTCGTCATGAGGCAGTCACTTGAAAGATGTTTCGAATATGGTATTGACATCCATATACTGTTTATAGATTTCAGGCAAGCCTTTGATAGTGTAAATCGAATAATGTTGCGAATAGCATTGGAAGAATTGGGAGTACCTCAAAAGATTGTGAGACTGGTACTGCTCAGTCTGAACGATTTCAGGGGAAAAGTAGTTCTGGGAAGAAACAAAAGCCGAGATTTTACGGTTGGTACTGGAGTGAAGCAGGGTGATGCATTATCTGCGACCCTCTTTAACTTGGCACTACACGATGCTATAAACAAGATAGACTTCAGAGGACACATCTTCAAAAGGACGAGGCAACTAGGAGCATATGCGGATGATATTGTGCTGGTAGCCAGGAACAAAAATGTATTAAAAGACACCTTTATTGAAATAGAGAGGGAAGTGAGCAGGATTGGTTTGGAAGTCAATGAGGCTAAAACAAAATACATGAAAGTGTCTGCGAAGGAAAATAGAGAACTGCTAGACCTTCACACAGGCCATTACTGTTTCCAAGGAGTTACAGAATTCAAGTACCTAGGTGTTATTTTGAATAATGAAAACCGAGTGAGCAGCGAAATAGTAAATAGAATCATAACCGGCAATAGAGCCTACTATGCAAACCAATCATTACTGAAATCAAAGCTTCTAACTCCAAGAACCAAATTGATGTTATATAAAACACTGATCAGACCTGTTGTTACTTATGCATCCGAGACATGGACTCTCGTAAATAAGGATATAATTGCACTAAGAATTTTTGAAAGAAGAATTTTGAGACAGATATTTGGACCGGTGAAGGAAGGGAATATGTATAGGATCCGAAATAACGGTGAAATAAATGAGTTGATTGGTGGACAAGACCTGGTGAGACACATAAAATCAGCTAGAATTAGATGGCTGGGACACGTATTCCGTATGAATGTTACGAGGATGCCCAAAACTATATTAAGTGGAACGATACTGGGCAAAAGAAGAAGAGGAAGGCCTCGAAGAAGATGGCAGCAGGATGTGGAAGAAGATCTAAGAAAGATGGGCATTAGGAACTGGAGACTGAAGGCAGTGGACAGAGATGAGTGGAGACGGGTCGTAGCGGAGGCCAAGGCTCACCAAGGCTGGAGAGTAGTAGTAGTAGTAGCTCTCTTGGTTTAAATAGTTCCTTCTTCGACTTCTTGAATCCACATCTCATTAAATTTAGTAGTATTTATAACTATTTTAATTAATAATTGAGTCGAATATGGTTTGGCTTCCGTCTCTCTTGATCGTCAATAATGGACTAATGTTTTATAACGGAATTAAATATAATAACGTTCCATTGTTATGGCAACCACCTATACTCTCATTGGTTGAATACATTTATATCTATTGTTATAATATGTGAATTTTAGTTCAAAATGAATAAATATTTTCTAATGGCTATTATTCTTATCAATGTATTAGATATTAACATAACTGTTTCTATTTCAAAGATTATTTTGACATCCCACAATGCTGGGTTTGTTCATGTATTAAAGTTTTGACAAAATGCTAATATTATATTATTACATATTTTCCTTATTTTATGTTTTTAATCTAATTCTGACATCTTATTATGGTTCACTAATTGTAATTAATGAGGTACTTGCCCTGGATTTTCTAATGCAATAGTTAATTTCTTACATCTTGTTTATTTTGAATTTATACAGTTAGGCATTTTATAGGCCTAAGCAGTAATTGTCTATAGCTTCTTATTTTACACAAATTAAAGATTATTTTTATTTACATATGTTTTGCTTGCTGTCATATGACTTATTTACCTTTTGAATTACTTTGGGCTGTTTTACAATAATTGAATGTAATTATTAATTTACAAAATCATTGCTTGTTTGTTATTCTCTTTTTTCTTTTTCTGTATTTACTCTAATGATTAATATTATGTTTGTAAAATTTATCTCCTTTCTTATATCTATTGCCATTTCTTACAACTTGTTTATCACTTAATATTACTATAAAACATAACACAAAAATAGGTTTATGGTCTGTTCATTTTTCAGCCATATTCCTTCTTACAAACTCAACTCTTTTAATTAAACAAATAACAATTTTGGTGAATAATATTATAACACCATTTATTCTATCTTGATAATCATCCCTTTGAATATTTTTATTAACATAGGATGTTTTATTTTCATTGCACTCATAACTTATGTTTCTTATTATTAAACACTACGACATTAATTGTCTATAAATCTTTTAAAATCTGGTTTATTACCTTTGATTTATTCTTAAAATTATGAATTGTTTATATTCTCACTTCTAACACTTACACTGTTTATCACTGTCACTTCCTAGCTATCTCTCACTCTTGGGTTTTTACTTTTTTATACACAAATTTATAGTTAGTCTGTCAACATTTTATGTTTTGGTTTTCTTATCATCATAAGGTTATTAACAACATACATTATCTATTAATAATGGTTTCACTTACTTATTATGGTTAGTGTACTTTAATTTGGATTATTTTATTTAATGCTCGTTACTAGATATTTCTTATTTATTTGTGCTTTTTATCCTTAGTTTATACCTTCTCATTTTATTGTCTTTATTGGGTCAATCACTTGGGTTGGGTCATGGTCATTTGTCTCGTCATAGTCATTTTATTTTCCTTGATTTAATATAGTTAATTCTTTATAGTTCTTCTCTGGTATTGGAGCGGCTTTTGGTGTCGTAACAATATATATATATATATTGAGGCGTATCAAAACAAACCTTTATTTACAACAATCCCAATGATGACATCATACAGCGTGACGGTAAATAAAATGTTACAGAAAGTTTCAAACGATGTCCAGATAAAAGACATTATCATGTCAAAAAACAACACAAGAACACTGCCATTACAATATCATGTAACTTCTAAAAAAAAAGGAAATATGCTATCTGATGGTTGGATGAAAACTACAAATGTTTGTTTACCATGTGACAAGTTGCTAGCACTCAGAAACGGTTTCTGCAAAAACAGCAGCACTTTTAAATGACGTCTGATATATCAGACGTTGGTCTTCAAAGGGTTAATAAACAATTAATTGTGTTACTGATATAGATTGCATATTGCTTAATCAGCTTTGAGGTTCAATAGAAAAATGTGCATTTGAATGGTTTCAGATCTGCTATAGAGACTGCTGAAGAGATTCGTAGTATAGCGTGTCCTTGCCACAGAGTGATGTGTTGGGCTGAAAACTGGATGATGCTCCCGTACTGCCGTAGAGGAAATGGAATTGAGAACACAGCTGCTCCTATACATAAGGTAAAAAGAAGTCAGAATTTCTCTGTGTCAGTGAATTTAGAGAGGGGTGCATTATTTCATCATCTTTCTTGCAAACAAAACTACTGTTCTATATTCCCACTTCTAAAATTTTGTTTTTTTATTACGACTTTTGTTTACACCTATGTTTTGGGGTTTACACACTACTTACTTTTGTTCGGATCAAATGTTTTACTATTTCATAATGAGACATCCAATTCCAGCCTTGTGACAGACCAGTGAGGATGCATCAATACTACCCATGTCTAAACCACCTAGACATGGGTACCCTCTCATTGTACAATCGGTGAAGCATCTGGTATTTATAAATATAAAACATGTGTTAAGCTCCATTGCTGAACAAGTTCGAAAGTTATCAAGGTCCAGTGGTACTATGGTTACACCAAGACTTCAGAATGAAGAAGCAATTCATTAAAGCATCGATAAAACTAGAATTACAATCATTGGTTTATACCAAAAAATTTACAATGTACAAGTGTTTCTTTGGTAACTTCCATAAACAAGAATTTGGGTTTATAAACAAGAATTGATAAATTGTAGTTTTAGCATGAGAAGCCAATAATTGAAACTTAAATTTAGTTTTAAACTTTTGAGTGTAAATATTACAAAAGTTCATTAAAAATACTGAACTAGAAGGATGAACATAAGCTATAATATTTTTTTCTTAACTTTAATTAACAGCTAACCATCAATTAAAAAAAAAGAAAAGTATGTAAATTATATTATTTTACAGTTTTTTTTCTGTACATTAACACAAAACTTTTTTCAATCAAATGATAGACTGGCATCCTGTAGAAGTCCATTCCACCAAATAATGAAATCAGCAGTCACAATTTTAAATTATTTGAATTCTGTACAATATTTGTTGTTTTCAATTTGATAAAACAAGTTTAAGTACTTAATCATGTCTTTTGTATTTTTCAGATAAAGTTAAGTGGAGAAGGTAAAATGCCAGTTGTCAATTCAAGTGGAGAAATTGCAATTTATGCAACTGTAGATAAGTCAAAGAAAAAAAATAAAGTACCTCAAACAACAAACAATGAAGAAGCACCTGTATCAGAAGACAATACACAGGAAACAAAAGCCGCTGATGTGTCAAGTTCTGATGTGGACACTTCAACAACTTGTAATTATGTTAATGTCGAAGCAGCTTTAGATAAACATAAAGCTCAAATATCAATAGCAACAGGTACTACCAACACTACAACAGTTCATGACACAAGTATCACTACTGAAAGTCTGAACTATATGAATCTCGATTTTGCACATTCACTTGAATATTATGAAAATTCTAGAGATCTCTTAAGCAAAGCAGGTTTAAGTCAACAAGATATTGACAATATAGCACACGATATTGCTACAACACCAAATGAAAAAAGTACTTTACCATATTCGTTTGATAAGAATGGTGTTAAATATTGTACTAAATGTGGTCATGCTTGTAATTCCAATGAAGGCCCTGCACCAGAACAAGATACAACACAAAAACCCAGCAATAAGCAAGATGATTATCTAATGATGGAACCTGGAATTACACACAGATCGCAGGGAAATTCTGTCCAAGATTTGTTAAATCGGACTCTCCCTGGTGGTAAAATATTTCCAGGTTATCTTCCAATGTCTCCTATTACAAATATGGGCTGCATAAACAAACCTGATTTATTAAAATTGACTATGAACAAGGGCATAGGATTACTAGCTGAAAAAGCTGCCAGTATCCCAAGCCTGTCTGGTCCAATTGTAGACCGTTCAAGAAAAAGATCTGACGGTGATTTTCAGCGAGTTCCAGGTGCAGCTATGTTAGGTATGAATCATTCTGTGTCAGCAGCTCCTAGTCCGTATTTAAGGAGACATGTTATGGGATGCTTAAATGATGACTCTAGAATTTCTAACTCTCTTATGAGAAAAAGATCAAGTTCTGCAGATTCGACAAGGTATCTTGATGATTTAGAATCCATCACAGAGAGGACAATATCGTCATCACCAACACAAGTAAATAATTCTGGAAGCAGTAAAAATACATCAATGGACTCATTGTCTAGCCAGACACTGAGTTTGAAGAGACCCGCTGATGTTCCATCAAGTACTGCTGATAGCTTGACTAGTATTTCACCTTGTGTAAGTAGGACAGCTGCACAGGATAGTAGCACATTGCAAACAAATTTACAGAATACTAATCAGAATGAGAAAGTTATAAATGGCTCATTGAGAACTTTAGTTCAAGAATGTCTAGATCAACAAGGCTCATCTGCTTCTGTACATATAAGAAGGTCATCCAGCGTTCCTTGTAAATCAGGAAACAATAGAGACTCGTCAAGTTCAAATGATTCTGGTGTGTCTACCGGATCTCTGAAACATCGAGGAGCAGATTTTGCTGAATTCGAACTGCCACTAACAACTTCGATGTCCACCAGAAGACATCATCATGCTGTTAGCCAAATGAATTCAGGCAATCACAGTGATTGCCTGCATGCTTCACTGCCAAGACGGTCAAAATCATCAGATCCCCTTCGAGAGTTGACTTTCCAGTTCCAGAAAATAAAGATTCCAGCAAAATCATCATCAGCTGAGGCTGAGGTTCCTATCTGTCCAGTCAAGAGAGATAGCTCAAAAGGTGAGATTTTATGCATATATTAATAAATAATTTTAGTAATTATATCAAAATGTTAATGATATTCGCTAAAATGGCAAACAGCAAGTGCATAAAGCCATTTATTAATAACCCTGTACGTGAAATTTGTTCTGTATTTTTTTTGTGGGGGGGAGACATTTTTATAGTATCCTGTGTGCGGACAATTAATATGTAGATATGGGTAGGGTCCATGAATTCTTTATAGTCTTTAGGACATAATTTTGGGAAGATATGTGCCTTCCATCAAAAGTAGTCACTATAAAAATGCTAATAAGGTAAACAAGAGTTTACTTGAGAGTGAAAGCATGAAATAATGGAAACCTGAATGAAGAAAAATATCTTTAAATTGGGGTTTCTTCAGTTTCACGGATTTCTTTAGATTTGGACAAATAAGTTCTCATACAGAATAGAGTTACTTTTCTTAGGTGGGTAGGTGAATCTGTGTGTCCATGCCAAAGAAGAAATTATTAATACAGTTACTGATAAATATTCTACTAAATTGTAAGCACTTCTGAATACCTGCATCTAATTTTCAGGTTATACAAGCCCTGGTGGAGATGGAGCAATTGTGGTGCCTTATATTGATTCACGTAGCACTAGCAGTGGTACTTCTGATATGTCTGATTACATAGAAACTCTGTCACTATCTTCACATAGTTCGTCTGACACACCTGAGAGTTTACGGTAAGTTAATACATATTGTTGTATATAAGTTCTTTGTCATATGAAAAGTGTTTTTCATATTTGGAATATTTGTTGTGTCTTTGTAAGCACATCATTATTATAATACACACACTTTTATAATATCTAAAATCAGTTTATTGACCTACCACACACACTTATCTATTTATGAGTATTGTTATAGCTTAAAAACGTTGTACATGTGTTTCAGGCAAGGGCGACCTACAGCCACAACTTTGAAACCACGATCAGGCAAAGAATACCATAAAATTGACCGGTACATTTTAGAAGGAGATTTGAAGGCAAGTTCAGTTTCGTGTTTTTTTTTTTAGATGCTTAATGAACTCTTAAAGCTTAGTAGAGCATGTTACAACAGTTTGTAATCAGTTAAATGAAATGAACATTTATGAGTGAAATAAAGTTTCGCATGTCAATAACTTAATTGATGTATCTTTGGAATGTATAGCATCATCATCTACTCATATACATAATCATCAAGGCCATGTATATTTTCAAACCTGTAGATCTGAGAAGTTGAATGCTGATGAATTCATACCACTCTCTTAAGTTACTAAGACATGATTGTTATCTTCTTCACATAGATCTTTTTCTCATAAATTTCCTTGCAAGCTTTTTATCTTGGAGTAGATGACATTCTCCACACTACTTGATTTCTTCTGCAGCCACTAATCAGTTGGGTCCATGACGCTGCCACACCAGCTATGCATGGCATCATTTTCTCATTGTCAATCCTTAGGATGTTACCTTTTAATCCATGTTTAAAAGGAATAAATTCCAAAGGTTTAGTACCAAGCCACGTGTTGTTCAATCAAATATATTGGACTTACCGTCTGCGGCTTCTGAAACAGCGTCTTTATAAAATTTACATGTTTCGGGACGCTTGTCCCATCATCAGAATTTAAAAATAATTGCGTATCATTTAAAGTTGATACACTTGTCAACACTTAAAACATTAAAATCCAATACAGAAACAAATAACTTAAAATAACATGATAATATAATATTTACAACGAGTGCGAAGGTTTACCGATGTACATCGTATGAAGACCGATCGCGTACTAATTTACGTCTCGCTCCCACCACGACAATAGCGCAAGGCAGTGTTGTACAATACATTTGACTTGAAAACTAATTTATCATTTAGAACATGCGGCTTGGTATCAGTATTACTGTGTGGTTTATAAATTTCGTACTCTTCAAGAGCGTTCAAATATCGCCCTTTCTTACATATGTGAAGGGGTTTCAAATTAGTTTTAAAATTAGTGTAGCTATGATTTTCGGAAATAAGGTGTTCAGCAAATTTTGACTTGATATTGTCCAAACTGTGAAAATGTGAA
Source organism: Magicicada septendecula (assembly GCA_034769895.1). Lineage (NCBI taxonomy): Eukaryota > Metazoa > Arthropoda > Insecta > Hemiptera > Cicadidae > Magicicada > Magicicada septendecula. Next base: position 81,582,519 of record CM068370.1, read on the forward strand.
GGCGGCCTATGTTCTGTAAATCTTTTTAAAAAACCACGTCCTGTCTGGCCCACATAAAAGGCGTCACAATCGTCACATGTCAATTTGTAAACACCAGTTTTGTGTTCAAGGCTTTGGGTCAATTTTTAGTAAAACCAGTAATATCAAGGTCACCTATAACACCACTAATAGTATTATGAATAATCTTCGTGTCCGCAGAACTACCAGCCTTGAACACAAAACTGGTGTTTACAAATTGACATGTGACGATTGTGACGCCTTTTATGTGGGCCAGACAGGACGTGGTTTTTTAAAAAGATTTACAGAACATAGGCCGCCTGCACATTTTCACAGTTTGGACAATATCAAGTCAAAATTTGCAGAACACCTTATTTCCGAAAATCATAGCTACACTAATTTTAAAACTAATTTGAAACCCCTTCACATATGTAAGAAAGGGCGATATTTGAACGCTCTTGAAGAGTACGAAATTTATAAAGCATACAATAATACTGATACCAAGCCGCATGTTCTAAATGATAAATTAGTTTTCAAGTCAAATGTATTGTACAACACTGCCTTGCGCTATTGTCGTGGTGGGAGCGAGACGTAAATTAGTACGCGATCGGTCTTCATACGATGTACATCGGTAAACCTTCGCACTCGTTGTAAATATTATATTATCATGTTATTTTAAGTTATTTGTTTCTGTATTGGATTTTAATGTTTTAAGTGTTGACAAGTGTATCAACTTTAAATGATACGCAATTATTTTTAAATTCTGATGATGGGACAAGCGTCCCGAAACATGTAAATTTTATAAAGACGCTGTTTCAGAAGCCGCAGACGGTAAGTCCAAAATACTTTTAATCCACTTTAAATCCACAGTCAGTGGCAGCTTGTACAGGGAGGGCAAAAGGGTGCAGCCCTCCCACTAAATTTGTAAATTAAACTTGTCAATAATATAACTATAATGTGTAGTATCCTTATGTGAAAGATATTTTTGGGGCAACTAATAGCGATTACCCGATGTTTTCGGCATGGTCCCGCAGCCGGACGCTTTCGCTGTCGTCCTCCCTGCATAGGCGGGCCTTGCAGGGAGCGGGGAAAAAGGATATGTATACATGTCTATGCTTTTAAATCAGCAGCAGCCATTATAGGAGGGGCTGTGCCCGCTGTCTGATTTTGCGGCTCTTTTTTATAGAGAACCGGAGCGTTGTTCAAAACTTCTCTGTTGCTGTTTAAGGGCATATATTTTCTCTTGTGTTTTATATCATTTTGATTGTGTTCTTGTTGTATTTTTTGTGTAAACATAATGTTCTAATAATTTATTATTTATTAGGCAGTGTATTCTGTGTAAGATAGTGTTTTTGTCAAACCTTGTGTACATAAACGTGTAACTTATTCTGTGTAGGCCTGAGCCTGTGTGTTCTGTGCGTATATGTTAGAAACGAAAAAAATGGCTATGAATTCAGTAAGTAATATTAAACATTTGATTATTTCAAATTCACTTACTTACGAAAAGAAAATAGAACTAAAAAATTAGGGCCACCAAAACCCAATTTAGATATCACACAACAAAATTATAAAACGGATAGGCCAGCATCAAGTAAGAAAAACTACACAAGAAAATTTAATAGACACTGTTACTTACATGCTGATTGGATATGTGGATGTGAGGTGATGAATTCCTTTTTTTGTTATGTGTGTTTGGTGACGAACCTAAACAGTGATTCAGCCTGGACTGAAAATGGAATTAAGGACTTGAAACATTTGGGAGAAAAAATTAAAAAACATAAAATTAGTGAAACTCATATGAACAATTGTATTGAATATTCATTGTTAGGAAAAGTCAATATTAGTTGCCAGTTAGACGGTGCATATAGATTAAAAATTAAACAGCATAATGAAGAAGTCTCTAAGAACAGATACATCCTAAGTAAGTTAATTGACTGTGTAAAGTTTTGTGGAATATTTGAACTAGCTTTAAGGGGACATGATGAAACAAACATATCTGAGAATCCAAGTATTTTTAGGAGCTTAGTAAATTTAATGGCAGGCCTAGATAGCACCTTAAGAGAGCATATTGAAAAAATAAACAATAGGGTTTTCGTTGGTCTTTCTAAAACAATTCACAATGAAATTTTGGATTCTATTTATGCAGTGTGCATTGGACTAATAAAAAAAAGAAATAAATAAAACTGACTACATTTCAATTGAAGCAGATGAAACCACGGATTGTGCCACTCTGTCACAAATGGTGTTAGTTGTGAGGTATGAATTGAACGGAAAATTACATGAGAGATTTATCAGTTTTGTCAGTCCACAAGATCACTCCGCTGAAGGTATTAGTAATACTATTTTTGAAGAATTAGCAAAATTAGAACTTGATAAGATGCCTAGTAAAATTATTGCACAAGTTACGATGGGGCAGCAGTAATGAGTGGAAAACATAACGGTGTTCAAGCAAAAGTTAAAGCTGTGTACAAGAATGCCCAGTATATACACTGCTATGCCCATCAACTAAGCGTAATTATTGAGCGCGCTGCATCACAAAACAAGCAAGTAAAAATATTTTTCTGTAATTTAGATGGCTTTACAACATTTTTTCAAGACCTTCCAAGTGAACTGGCATACTTGATGAAGTAGTAAAGAAACGTCTCCCACAATGTTCTAATCCAGGTGGAATTTTAAATCCCGTTGTGTGACAACAGTATTTATTCATAAAAATGACATTTCCGTTGTTCTTGAAAAAATCGTAGATGATGACGAGAGTGACAAGTCCTCTGTTCAGAAAGCATTAGGACTGAAAAACACATTAAATAATGATGATTTTAATTTTTGGTTAACATTTTTCAACAAAATTATACCAGCCTGTGACATTTTGTTTAATCAATTACAGCAAGTAGAAATTGACAGTATTAAACACACCAGTATGTTGCCTCATTCAAGTCACACATTCAAAACGTCAGAGATTATATTGATTTTGATGCCAGTCTGTGCAACAAATGATTTTAGAGAATCATCACAAAATCCAAAAAGGTCACGTTTTGATGAAAGCAAGAAGACTGCAGCTAAAGAAGTTTGTGACATAATAGTTACCAACATAGACGACAGATTTTCATTTTCAGACCATTTAGCAATAGCAGTTTTGTTGCAACCAACCCTGTTTTCTAAACATCAGCTTATCTTTCCAGAAACACGGTTACAAATTGCTGCTAAACAATTTAATTTAAATGAAACTGCATTAAGACATGAACTGGTAGTTCTATACAGCAGGCCCGACTTCACAAAGGCAACTAGCGCATTGGTTCTACTCAATTTTGTATATGAAAACAATCTAGTTACTGTTTTTCCCGAACTGGTAAAACTATTAAAAAACTATTATTTGTACAATCCCTATGACTACAGCAGAAAATGAACGATGTTTCTCAACTCTCAAACGCATTAAAACATTTACACGTAATACAATGAAAGAGGACAGACTAAGTACTCTGGGAATGTGTTCAATAGAACAAAAAATGTTAGAAATAACTCCTAACTTCAATGAATTAGTTATTGACCATTTTGCCAAACAAAAGGAGAGGAGAATGGATTTCATGTTCAAGCAAATAAACTTATCCGTAGGGAGCAAATCTATTTTATTTAGTAATGCATGCATTTAATAATATAATTTATTGAGTATTTAAGTTTAGGAACGTGAACTGCTTAGGGTTATAAATAATTTCAGTTTCAAACACTGTTTAAATATTGTAGTTTGCAAGGTAGGTTTTTGATATTAACAATACTTTTAGTAGTAAAGCAAAAGTTTCAATTTTACAATATTTCATAATAATAGCAATAATTTAGTTTCTACTGGTGACTTTTGTTACATATGGGTCCAAAAAAATTTGCCCCCCCACCCCCACCCCGCCGTCAAAAACATTACCAGCCACCACTGTCCACAGTCATTCATAATGTCTGTGCCAAGTATCACTTCAGCACAAAGACTGCAACAAGCAATTGGTGGTCAAACTCAAAGTAACTGATTCATAACTCAGAAAGTACTCACATTAGCCTTTTCTAACATTTTCACTGGCCTTTCAGGAGCAGTCTGTAAGGTACAAGAATCGTAAATTGGTTTGAGGCCATTGACTACATCAAGGTATACAGTGAAAACTGTGATGCTCATGTCAACTACAATTAAATCGGACTTTCTTGGAAAAAAACAATTAACTTCCAAACTTCTGCTGTTTTCTGAAGTCTGGAAATTGAATATTATCAAAGGAGATTATTTCCCCAAATAGTTAGCACTCATTTTCTTGCTGTATATTTGAATTTTGTCTGTACTGGCACTCCATTTGTAGATGAACACAGTTTCCCATAATTATAATACTTTGATCTTCCATCCTTTCTTCCTTTCTGTTATGGTGCCAGCCATTGTGTCACTATTTGAGTCATTTCTTCTTTATCTGTGTCTCCACATGTTTTACTAAGAAAACTTTATGGTGAGTCCATATAGACATTGATGTGATGGCCTTAAACTGTATTACATGTACAAAGGCATCTGTACTATTCTTGTGCCATGCCATTCACAACATTGGCCCTACTTCAGTATCTCTAACCCTGTCAATAAATATTGTTATGTAATGCGGAAAAAGTGTTACATAATATGGAACATTCGACAAGTATCTCGACTATTCCAGCTGTAATGTGTGTATGCATACATATTGCTGCTACTGTGTGATGAAAGACAATTACGTGTCACCTATCGAGTCTATACCAGACCGTACCGGTCAGCGCAGTGTGTTCAAGAACACTGTTTCTAGTGGATTCTCGAGAACACCTGTTTGTTTAACAAGTCATCCAAAGTGAGATTATTCTGGAATATCAGCGGGGTATAAATACAAGCACTCAGCGACGCTTAGTTCAGTTGCAGTGGCGATTTATTCCAGTGCGGTTCGAAGTATTGTGGCAAAGTCTTTTATAATTGTGCAGGACTCTATTAGTTGACATTTTTATTGTGTATGAATAATTTTTATTTGATTTGTTGTAAGAGACTATCTTGTTGATTACAAACTGTTAAATTTTGATAATTAAAGCTGGTGATTAGTGACTTAATTGGTGTCTTGTATTTGGTTTTTCACTGTACCATACAACAATCAGTAGACCATCATAACAATATCTTCGCTAACAAACCATATCTGCAAGTCTGGCACTTTTGAATAGAGGCCAGACAAATCATTAGACCTATCCTTTCTTTGCATACTGGAGACTGTCACCAGCACTTTCAGTTTCAGGTCAACTCACTTTCAGTTGAGCATGGTACACATTGTACGTATACTGATCCCTGCACCACAGTTCTAGAACTGTTAATAATTCAGTGTAGCTATTTTGACTGTCACATTACACTTTCTTTAATAGTTCTGTGACAGACCCTTTTAAAGCAAGACTGAGCGAAAGTGCCTTCTGTTTCTCTGTACATTGGTTTGCACATGCAGCAGCTTTAAATTGTTGATGGTAAGTCACCCAGTGAGTGCTTTCTTCAAATGCTGGTGCCTTGGTATGAACTGTCTTACTATAGGTAAATGCCGCTTTCTCTATGTTCTTATTTCCTCATTCTTTTTTTTTATTATTATTATATGCCACAGCCAGTTCGATTACTTGTTTCGTAGTACTTTACTTCATATATTCTTATTGCTACACTTCAGTTTTTATTTGTTTTCTTTTATTGACAGTTGATTCATTCATATTTGAAAACAAATGTTACTAAATCTTCATTATACTTAGTCAGGCATATGCACAGACTGTTGCAAATATACCACTACTCAGTAGATGGCTCTAGAATATCGAGTCCTTTTGCTAACTCAACAAGTACATACAAACTTCATATAAGCTACACATGTTATTTATGTTGAATATGAATTGTATATCAGATAAAATAAAAATATGCTAAGACTGTAATTACAAACAACTGCAGATATGAAGAATAAAAATTTGTGTAGCTTACAGAAGACTTGTTTTGTTGTTTCAGAAGTCACCATATGCTGGTATTACTCCAGTTCCTGAAAAGTCTGAATCACCATCTCCAGGTTACATGAGTGGGTCTCCAGGTCACTGAGGTAAGTAGTACTATTTTATGTTTAATCTTTCAACGATGTATGTTATACACACCTAATTATATTTGCTACATTTTGTTTCTTTAATTTGTTTACTTATTTTCAGGATTTATATAAATTTTCTGGGTTCTTTGAATAGTTTACAGAATGAGTTCTGTAAAATATATGTACACAGTACTTTACATTACTTGGCACTGAATGGACATTTCTGTTCTTTGTGGCTGTATTAAGTGAGTCATCTGATATTGTATATTTGCTTTACACTTGCTCCTGCTGCATACTTTGTTTTTCCACTTCACTGACTTGGAGTAACTAAACAATTTACAACCCAATCTTTGTACAATCATTACACACGCAACTTTGCTTAACTCAAAATTTTCACTGTTTCTCTTACGCTAGTCAACTTTTAAAAGGACTTGTAGAAAGAAATTAACTATGTACCAAAGCTTCAACTATGTGACATCAAAATCACCAAGATAAACTTTATATAATGTAATACCAAATGCTAAACAAAAAACGTTCACCAAGACTTAAATACATAGCTTTTATATCCCTATCCTAATTTCAGATGAAGGACTTGTCACTTTCCTCCTCTTCTTCCAAGCCCATCCAACTTAAGTTTCCTTTTTGTAGAGCGGTAACCATTATTGATTCTTTCCACCCTACCACTAAAGAATATTCTACATATCTTCAACCTTCATCCCTTAATTTTTGTGATGACTAATATAATTATAGTTATCCAAAACTTACCACTTCGACAAAAGTATCAAAATAAACAAATAAACCCCTCCATCTCCAAATAAACAAAGAACTGCGTAATTATTATATTAAGCAATTTCTCTTTTAGTCACAGAGTTAGTCAATTGATTGTGATGTATAATCTCTATTGAAAACCTAACTTTCTAACCACAAAACATTGACACATAGTCATCTAACACATTTGTAGATTCATTTGGGTCTTTCATTAACAATCCTCTTTGCTGACCATCCTTCATGTTCATATTCAAGTTTCACATTGTTTGTATCACACACAAAAAATGTGTATTGTTCACCCACTTCATGTGCCTCAAGTGAAAATATAAATATACAGCTTTAAAACAAAATTAACAAAATCTCAAGTGTTTTTACTGATCTAGACAATTGTATTTCTGTTTGAAACCATATTTTTATTTTATTTGTATACATATAGTATATGTACTCTTAATTTTTACTGCTGAATTCTTAATTTAATTGCCACTTCTCTCTAGTTGTCATTTTTAAGGTCAGTTCATCAGATTGCTTTAAAACATTCCAACTTTTTTCTGACTTAAATAGGTTTGTTTCTGATTACTGATAATACATGTAAGTATAAAATGAATAGAACTTGCTTAGAATACGTACAATACACACACACAAATCACATACAATACAGTAACAGTGGAATGGCATTTCAGTGAAAATAATAAACTTTCACTGAAATTCTTAACGAAACTTTATTAAGATGAGTACTGAATAAGGTGGGGGGGGGGGGGGAGAGAGAGTGTGTGTCATGACTTATGACAGCACTGAATCACATGCAAGAAACTCTTTATCCATCAGGAAACAGGAACTGTTGTTGATTTGTGCCGACTGATTTTATTGCCTTAAACATTTACTATATGATATTAATTGGTGACTCGTTGGGCACTTGGTGAAACATATTAGTACAAAGGTTTTTAAAAATATATAAACACTTGGTACGTTTCAAAGATTTCATTTAACTCTGACAGCTGTTTCAACTTCTTAAGTCATTGTCAAAGAGATGAGTGACTAAGTGTTTATATATTTTTAAAAACCTTTGTATTTACTGTACTATATGTATATTGGTAATTTTTCTCAATAATTATAATTTTGTAAATTATTTATCAACCTCGAACTCAATAAATAGAAAAATTAAAGTAGGGCTATATGATCTTAAAAACCAGCAAAAAAAAAATACAATAATTCTATAAATGGAACCCATTCTTTTTCATTTGAGTATAATAAGTACGTGACCAGATTAACCAGTGAACATATATGTAGGGACCTCTATAATGTTTACAGCATTGTTTTCTCTTTTCGGTTCAGTCCTGTGTTTTTAGTAACTTCTGTTATTATTGTATATCACCCACCTGATTTCCCTTTCTTTAATTTTTTAGTTGCCTATCACTTTCAGTACTATAAAGTTTAATTGACTGTAATTTGTATAATTTTGGGTGGAATAATACACAAAACTAATTACATTTTGAGCTTTACTGGTTTCTTTAAATATTCTCTATAAATAATGTATAATTATATTTGTGTTGCAGGTGTCACAAACTATATATCCAGTTGCTAAATGGAACTAGCTGACTGCTACGGTCACACGTAAAATTAGCCTAGGAGCGATGGACTGATGATGGCTACTGTATAATGTACATAAACAACGATTTTAGCTTTTTACATTACAAAAATAATTTTACCTCATATACTAAAATATGTAATTGATAATAATAATAATAATGTCAAAGATTAACAAAAATAAAAAAGGTGATACGATAGGTAGTAATTTGTTAGTAGAAGTTTGTACATGTTAAATAAAAAAGAGCACATTTTTGTATATGAACGAAATGCAATCAAGTAAAAAAAAAACTGGAATATGATGAAGTTTTATATATATACATACACATGCATATATATTTAATTAAACTTTTAATAAAACTTGGGTTTTAATTGTATTGTATAATATATATATATATATATATATAAATAACTATTATATATTATCTGGCGATTTATCACAGGGATGTATGATCTTCCATGTTGTATATAAGTAAATATGAAATAAACATGAGAAACAAATGGACAACACATTCATTTGTTTTTTCATCAACTGTATTTATTTTTAATATGCTGTGTGTATAGATCTGAACGATCGTACGACCAGTTTAATAATTCCATTATAGTATTTTGTTAGTCTGTGTGAAAGTGTTTTTTGATTGAGATTTTGTTGTTTCCTTTTTTGTGTGTGTAGTTGCCGTAGTTTATTGTGTTGAATGTGCTAGTCACTCAGTGTTTTAATTATTAGTATATCATTAATGTTCAGTTATTATTATTATTATTTTATAATGCCAATATTCTTTAACTGAACAGGCCTAAATTCAGTAAGGAAAATCAAAAAATTTGAATTTCATTATCATTTTTAGTATTATGTAACATTGACGTTTTTTAACATCACAGTTATTTACTTATAAACATGTTTTTTTTAATATTTTAATTTTATTCTTTCAGAAAAATCATTTCACATACCGAGGTATTAATTTTGTATAGCTCAAATTATTGTTTTTTGTCATAGCAGTTTGTATATTTTTGTAAACAAACATACAGTTGGATTTTTCAGTGGTGTCAAAGGTGGAGTAAACTTGCAAGCATGTTTTACATTTCAACAGTTCAAGTTTAAACATGTTATTACCCAAAACTATAATAAGATGCCCTGTTATGTTATCATCATGCATAATAATTCTCTACGCCGTATGTAAATATGTACTTATGATTAACTAAAACTTCCGGGCTGAAAGGCCGTGGTCGAGTGCTTGATCTACTGTAGCTAGACGTTTAGGCCACACCACCGGTGGCCATCTTCAGTAGCAAAAAAGTGTTCGAATAGATGACACGCCGAACACGTCTCCCAATGAACTGGGAACAAGCAACAGTGACAATACTGTCATCTATTCGAACACTTTTTTGCTACTGAAGATGGCCACCGGTGGTGTGGCCGAAACGTCTAGCTACAGTAGATCAAGCACTCGACCACGGCCTTTCAGCCCGGAAGTTTTAGTTAATCATAATGACACCGGCCGTGAAAGCCTACGTACTAAATATGTACTGTTCCAAATCATACTGATGCGAAGACAGCTTTTTTTATATAAATGTGTGACAGTTGTAATACTGCACAGAGCAAATATTACAGTTTTCAAGTTTTCTATATTTTTGTATGAAATGTAGTATTATGTGGTTTGGTCAGGTCATTTACATTCAGCTCCCTTCTCATTTACGGTTGCAAGTACATGCTATTGATCTAAAAGACTGTACCAACTTTCTAATAGTGCGACCATCTGGCACATGATGTCTCAAGTTGAAATATCATCTGAATGTATGCTACGCAGCAATTATAGAATTATTATTCTTGAAATAAGTTTCAACAGCAAAAGCTCAATGCTCAGTAGTCCAACTCTCCATGTCAAACAAATAAACAAAACAGCAGCTCATTAATAAAAGACCACCACATCATATGTATGTGCATTAATGTCAGGAGCTGGGAGTAGAAAGGGCGAATATGGAAATCATTGCATTGGGAAATCGTGTTTAAAGTTTGTGAATACTCTCAGGATAGAAAAGGAGAATATGTATTTCAGTATTAAAAAACATAAATTCTGATTAGTTTAACACTTTTATTTTAAAATAATTAATGATAAATAAAAAATAATAATAATATAAAATATATTCGCCTTTACTCCTCCAATATTACAGCACTAAGCTCTCAGCTGGTTTTATGCAGTCCATACATTTCAATGCTATTTACAAAATACTAAGGCCGAACATATACGTGATAGTGGTATTACCGTATTCTTAACTTGTCAAAAAATAGGATTATGTAAAAAAAAAGCAATTTTTTTTATTCACCCTTTCTCCTCCAAGCTTCTGATATATTATACCATCTGTCCACATGACATAACCTGTATTCACATTTTATACTATAGCTTTGTAAACACACCTTTTAACTCTCCTATAATTTAACTCCAGACAACAGAGTGCAGTCAGCAGACCCATTTGTTTAACAAATCCAAGCAGTGACAGATCTATAGCATCATAGTGAGTATTGCAGGTAGTAGTTTGGTGTTGTAAACCTTCATACAAGAACAGGAGTACTGTTTCTCATGATTAGCCATTACATCTTTGTCTGTTCGTAATCCAGCTTAGGTTAGATTATTTCTTTACATTTAGAAGTTCAAAAAAACTTACAGGCTGAACATGTAAGCAGAGCATGTATCCAAGCATGTTATGGATGTAAATCTTGGGCTATATATGAAAGATGAAATGATAAACTGCGAAGACAGATGTGTGTAAAAATTAAGTGGTCTTTGGGTGTGGTGTTATAGAGTATTGATGCAGAGGAAGACCTGAAAACTGAAATTGATTCTGGGACTGTCTTAAAAAAGGTTATACGATGGAAGTTGGTCTTATTTTGGTGTAACTGTACAGAACAAGGTTGATTTTGGATTTGTCGACTGCAGGGATTTTATGCAAGAAATTAAGATGAAATGAGTAGAGGTTGTCAACGATAGAGAAGCGTATGCGCAGTGAAACACGAGAGTGGAGTAGTGGGGGGAGTGGATATACCTACCAATATTGTCATTGACCCCCACCTTTCTCCCTACCGGCGCAAATTGAGCTTCTCTAACGTTGACAATCTCTACTGCAAGCAGCTTGAACAAGATAAGAAATTTAAGAGAGATGAGAGAGGTGTTACAGTCTGTGGCTTGAGAAAATAAAAGTAACATTGTGTGCACCACTCGGAGGCTAGTAATACCCTGGGCTGAATCCGTAGGACACGTAGATGGAACAATAAGGAAAGGCATTAGTTTGTGTTCTAGTGAACCTATATGAAAAAAAAGGCAGAGATAAGTAAATAATTTCTACTAAATTATTGCCTTTAGTAGACCAGAGAGCCCCTTTAGTATTGACAATCTAACCCAGTGGTTCCAAAACTTTTCAGTCCGCGAACCCCCGCCCCCCCAAATAATTTAAAAATTCACGGACCCCGTCTGAGTTCTGAAGTAAAACAAACAGTAAACATGATAGAAACTCTTATATTTTAATTAAAATGTATTAAAATCAATATTCTCTTATTTGCAAATTTATAATATTGATGATATCAAACATAGTTTAATGTGAACAATGAAGCTGCTTTTGCATAATTAGCTCTTTAATATTGGGTTTAGTGTATGATAATTTCAGTATGAAGTAACTCTCTACATCAAGTTTATGTCTTAACTTTGACTTTTAAGTACGTGAGCAGGGAGACTGCGGTTTCACACAAATAAGTAGAGGAAAGACAGTTAAAAACACTTCAAAGCTCTTTTCCCGAGTTCAGGATAGTCAGTCATTACATATAACCAGAAGTCAGCTAGCTGTAATTTTGAAAACTGTAATTTTAATGAACTGTCAGTTGAAAGTTCTGCCAATGAATCTTCTTCTTGTACTGTAAGAGAGAGGTCTAGTCTGTTTGGCGGACAAACAGATCTGATACACAACATGATTTAAAGATATTATTAAAGCCATTAGTTTGAAATTACTTTTACAATTACAATTAGTTTGAGCCAAAAAATTACTGGATTCTTCTACTAATTGTTTTAAAATTCTAAAATTTAGATTTAGATTGCGGTATATTCTATATTTTTCTTACAAGTGTCTGCGGACCCTCTGAAACATTGTTGCGGACCCCCAGGGATCCACGGACCTCACTTTGGGAACCACTGATCTAAACCATTTTCATAACAGAGAGTTTGATACATTGATACAGGAGAATTCAGCACATTGTAAAATGAAAAAATCAACTCATCAGAGTTGAACAAGAGGTACAGCATTATGGCCCCACAGATGCCAATACAGGAGTTTGGTTCATAGGGATGTCTACATTCTTAAAAGTAGAGATAGGGTAAAGATTCATTACTGTGCCACATTCTACATTAATATGCCTTACATGCAGTAAGTTATTAATGAACACGAATGCACACACACGCAAACACAAACACATTTGGTTGCATGGCATTAAAAAAAAATATATTGTGGTTTTTACACACAATATAAATATGCATATAAAAAATAAAAATATATTTTATAAATTTATATAAAATATAAATATTTTTTTAGACAAAAAGCAAAATTAACATCTATAATGTGAAATGATTTTAAAATGTGGTTGTCACAGTTATTATAAAAATGAGAACTATGTATATGTAGTTTGTGATGTTTTATCAGTTTACTAAGTAAATATACTATATAAGGTGCATGGCTTGTATTTTAAAACATGGCTGTTAAAGCAGTTTATTATCAGGTGCTGATGAAATTTGAAGATCTCTTGGCGATATATTTGGACTTGCCGGTATGAACAAAATTTAGTCGATTTCACTATTTATATATACCTGTGCAAAGCTTTAAATAAAATATGTCCTATTTCTGAAAAGAAACAAAAACAAAAAGAACTGTAATAACTAAAATTTACCATAAGTTTTATTTTAGTTTAGTATTTTATGTAAGCAAAAAATTGTATTGGTGCAGTTTGTTAAAACTAGTCTTTTTCTGGTTCATATATTATGTGTGTAAAAAGAATTATATAAATACATTATATAAAAATGAAAAACAAATACTATATTGGGGAAATTTGTAATATAATAATACTGATATGTATTAATACTAATAAAGTGTAACTGAATTTATACAGTATATTTCTTGTGTTTTTTTATTTTTCTTCTTCCTGTTTCAGCAGTTGTGTAATAAGATTTATAAATTTACATATGTCAACATGCTTCCAACAGAGTTGATTTTATAAAATATGTAGCCTACAGAAGAATTGTGACTATGTAAAACTGTGAAAGCATCTCCAAGAGAACACATTGCACATTACAGTACAAAGACTGCCGTCAGTCTGATTGAAGAATCAAATCTAAAAAATGGAATATGAATAGAGCATGCTGTGTTTGTCAGTCAGAAAGTGACACAAGCCTTGCCAACGAAGTTAATTAAGACGTGTAAAAATGTAAAGAGTACAGTAAGCCTTCTCGTAACACTTTGTATGGAGTGCCGGCTGTTGACGCAAAATACTTCTATAGAGTGCCAGCCATTTTTAATGTTTTCAAAAAATTTTTGTGAAACTATAACATAACAGAAAAACTAGCTGAAGTACCCGTTCTACGCCCGGGTGGCGAGCATTTTTATTGGCACATATTGATAAAGCCACGGCTGGCTATGAAGTTTAATTATTAGGCGAAAACTTCTTTGTAGACCACATTTTTGGTGTAAACTCTGTGGTCTTTCTTTAAGTTGCCTTGTTGGTCAGTTCCTAAGACTTTTACCTTGACTTGCTGAAAGGACTTTGTTCTTGAAAATGCAACATAAAGTTGTCCATGACTGAATACTGGAGATGGCAAATAAATACCAACTGAATCCAGTGTTTGTCCTTGGCTTTTGTTGATGGTCATAGCAAAAGCAAGTCTAAATGGAAACTGTTTTCGTCTTAATGTAAATGGAAGGTCAGGGCCACTGGTTGCAAGAATAACTCTTGGAATAAATACCCTGGTACCTTTAAAAGATCCGGTCAGGATTTCACAGTCAGTGACTTTTGACATCATTTGCTTGACGACCATTCTGGTGCCATTGCAAAGACCTCTTGTTGAGTCAAGGTTTTGTAGCAACATTACTACTGCACCAACTTTCAAGTTAAGTCTATGAGGAGGCATACCTCCGGGTGTTAAGCTGTTCAAAAACTCCATTGGATAGTTTGCTGCCTCCTCGGCATTTACACTGTCTTGCTGAATAGAATCTATGCTGGTATAGCATTTCAATTCAGATTGAATTCGTCTAAGGACATTTTCATTAAGTTCAAGTGACTCATGGTTTTTTGGAGTCAGGATTGCACGGTTAGCAATGCTGTCATCTCCTGATTGGATGACCTCAGGAAAGACAGCATCAACAATACATCCATTTTCAATGCAGACTGGAGGAATTTCGAAGATGCCTTCCTCTAATCCAGGCTCTTGGAGTTTTCCATTCGCAAGTTTTAAAAGCCAATTGGAAAAGCCTCGGTGTTCTGATGGAACATTGTCCTCATTGACACGCATGTTTTGGTCTAACTTTAGGACCTGAATATTTTTCCAAAACTTACTATTCTTCATGCATGAAGAAAGTATTTCAGTTCTGCTGCCATGTGGAACAACAGGGAGAATTTGTCTAAAATCTCCACCGAAAAGAAAGACCGCACCTCCAAATGGTTTTCTAGAAGGAACTTTTGGATCTTCAGCTAAGAGTTCTTTATACAGTGTGTCAACTGCATTTACTCCATGTGCTGGGGCTATTGAAGCTTCATCCCAGATTATCACTTTGGCCTTTTCCAGTTCATTTGCCGTATTAGTCCCATGTCGAACATTACAGGTTGATGTTTCATTTATTGGAATAGGCAGCTTGAAACGACTGTGGGAAGTTCTGCCTCCCTCAAGCAAAGTTGCTGTTATGCCTGTAAATGCACATGGCAAGACTAATTCATTTTTGCTTTATGTGGAAGGTTTTACCACTTCCGCCAGGTCCATCAATAAAGAATAGATGTTTGGGTAAGTTAGGGTTTTCAATTGCTTCCCTGATTTTGTCGAAAGCCCGTCTTTGCCCTGGGTTGAGCATTTGAAACTTTTCTACGAACATGGTTTTTTCGGCAATTGGATCGTAATATTTTCCAGAATGGATTAGCTCGTCATAGCTGCCGACTGGAAGTTCTAGGCCAAAATCTACCAATGACTTTCCATGTGTTCGTAGGACAGATTCAATTTCTTTAAGTGTCAAATAGAGAGCTTTTTCTCCATCAGGAAAGCGTCTCTTATAGTCTTCCATAAGATTGTCCTTATGTCTGTCGAATAATGCTGCTGGATCCGACGGCTCACACATGATACAAATAAATGCAAACAACTGCCTAAGTTGTACTGGCATTTGACGGGTTGCAGCTTCTGTTAGGCAAGTATCCCATTCTGAGTCATCATCAGTTAATCCCCTTGCAATGCATGCTTCTTGGAAAGTTCCAAAGGGGATAGGATTTCCTTTGACCGTTCTTAGGTCCTCGAAAGATGTTGCTCCTCTAACATTGAGAAGGAGAATTCGGAGGAACCATTTTTCTCTATCCGTGGGACTTACGGCAAACATTCTGCCAATTGTAGTTTCATGTCCTCTAAGACGTGGTTTCCATTTAAAATTGTTGTCGTCCCAGGTATAGTGTTCAGGAATTTCAATATATAAATACTCTCGGGCATTAGGGTCTTCCTGATTAAGTTTAAACCAAGCCAGAAGTTTGGACTTAGTGGCTTTTTGCTGTACAGCTTCAGCTTCCTTGCCTGGTATAAAACATATTGTATGCTTGTCCTCAAGGTGGACATTTAATCTTTCCACATGATAAGTTTGGTGGTGCATTTTTTATTCCCTGAGCCTCCAGCATGCTTCAGGTGCACTTACATGCCGGGTCTCCAAGTAATTTTTTACTTTGTCCCATTCAATAGTAGCTTCCTGTTCTGTGGGAACAGTAACGAATTGAATATTTGCACAGTCATGCCCCTTGTAAACATATTTGAACAGGTATTTAATGCTTTGAATTGAGCTACAAATCTCTACGTTAATGTGGGCGTTGTATTTCAGAGACAGGTATGGGTTGTATGGCACCACCCATCTGTTATCCACTTTGTTTCCCCCAAGTTCAACAAAGTTACCATCATCTCGGCGTTGATATTTTGGGTAACCATTGACATTGCTGTTGCTCTTGGCACAGAAATCTTTTGGGAATTCTTTTGTGCATTTGCCGTTTTCCATACACGGTGCATTTGGATTTAATGGACCACATGGGCCGTGTATCATACAGGATTTTACAATTTCATGTAGCCTTGGGTGGGCATCTTTATCAGGGAGTTCTGCACAAACAATTTTGTCAATTCTTTCATTCTCCCAGGCTTTGTCTTCCGGGGCCATGAATAGCAATATGTGCCCACGTGGTAGACCACGTTTTTGGAACTCGATCACGTGGAGCATAGCCCTAACACGTCCAAATCTATGGTGTTTGGTTAAGTCTTCAAGTAGCAATTTCAGTTTCAACTCAAACACTCTTGCTACTAAATCAGGCCAGTCACATGGTTGTTGACTGGGAAGTAAGTTTTCCCTGACTTCCCTCCATTTAGGATTGCACGTGAATGTTACAAATAAGTCAGGTTTGCCATATTTCCTGACCATGGCCATAGCATCTTGGTAATTTTGAGCCATATTTCTTGGACTCCCTTGGAAGGTTGAAGGCAATATAACTTTCTTTCCAGGCAATATGTTAACGTCCTCAAAATTGTGGTTGTTCACAAATTGGTGAAGGACATCATAGTCTTCAGCTCTTACTTTGTTTTGATTTTTTTGAAACCAATTCAAACAATTTGCCTCGGTCTTGCAATAGGCATCAACCATGAATTGGTGAGTCAGCTTTCCTGCGTTGAGGAACTCGTTAAAGTTTCCATCACGAATGGCAAAATGGTATGAATACCATTGAAGCTGGGACACATTTCCTTGACCAACAGCTTTCTTCAGATCTGTGGTCCACCCTGAATCCCCATATGGGAAAAGCAAAGGGTAGTACATTGGGTCACAGAGTCTACTCAGGATGGATATATTTTGTAAAATTCCGCTTTTCGGATAAATTGTAATATCCTGATTTTCTGGGGGTGCAGTGTGAAAAACGGCAGCAATTTCGCCTCTGGGAGTGGGAGCGTTGGTTCTGCCAGGGTGCACATTATTTACTCTTTCTCTCAAGAAAGTCATGCTATATTCAGTTGGCGTTCGGTTTTCCCGATTTGCCTTTAGCATTTCGTCTTGTTCAAATTTGAGCATGTTCTTGTATTCTTTAGAGAACGGATTGATATCTCCAAGAAGTTTTTGGAGGTTCTCCGTTATGACACGAATGCATCCATTGTTTGCTTGATTGTTCATTCTTTCTGTCAAGGCTTGGGCCGAACCCAAAATGTACAGTTGGGCATACTTTGGCAATTCACCTTGATTTGGCTGTAATGCAGATGTAGCGTGATAAATTTGCCCATGGATTCTGTAACAAAAAGGACCTGAACGTCTGGTCACTGATTGGTCAATTTGTGGTCCCATTGAGGCAAAGGCCATTGCACTGTTGTTGGATCTTATGTTTTCCATGAAATTTTTGGAATTTGGATCAGATCCATTCATGTAATTTGTAATGAAGGGATGCATTCGTATTTCTTCTAATGCAATGGTCCCTTTATGGCAGCAATTTGACATTAATTCATTTTTGAAATGCATGGCATTGCAAAATGGACATTTAGCGTCCATTGGGCCAAGATAACTTTCTTCAATTTCGTCTTCATTGAAGTTTTCAGGAAGCAAAGCGGTGTTGCGGGATCGGACATATCTACTCAGACGTGCTGTTTGATGTTGGCATGCAACCCTTTGTCTTTCAGCGTTTGCCTCGCGCTCTTGTTGAAGTTGATTTTGTGGCATGTTTTCTGTGTGTTGCCATTGACTTGCAGCATTAGCTTCACATTCTGCTTGAAGCTGCTCTTCTGACATGGCCGTTCTATGGTGTCTTTGAGCTTCAGCATTACGTGCTTTTTTTTGCTGCAATTTCTTCAGCAGTTAGTGGTTGCTGGCGTTTAGGAGGCATATTTGATCATATTTCATTACTTATTCATTGGATCATCAGAAATGCGTATAAACATAATTTCACAATTAAAACATATACAGAAATATAGGATAATTACAAAATATATAGACGTACCTTTATACAAAATTACAAAACATATCAACACAATCGCATAGTAAAAACATTAAAAACTATAGGAACGGATAAATGTATACATTCGATGCCGGTAAGTATCATTTGTTTATTTACTTGTTACTATGGTAACATACCGATGACTGACACACTACCTAGCGCGTTATATTATAGATGGTACTTACCTTGTTTTAAACATTGAACCTTCTTCTTCATAATGAAGTATACAATTTTATTGTTTTTATCACACTTTCAATGAAACTTTACTTTTTTAAACTCAACTTTTATAAAAAAAAAAGTTGTCAAAACTGTTAAAGCACACCAAAAATATTATAAAATCACTTTAAATTACCTAGATGTAGTACATTTCACTATTGAAACACAAAACATAAGAAAATGTATCACTAATTAGTTTATGTAATTTGTTTTTGAATGAAAAACTGAAGCATGGGTGTTTGCTACACATAGCAATTAGAAATTTTTGTGTAAAATTTCTTCGTAGTTTCAGTTTGGTTTGGTTGAGAGCTACCATCTGCTGCCAATTTCAAGAACAGTAACTAACGTTATGCGAACAGGGAAAAACTACGTCATTAGAAGTGATCCTGCATTTAAAGAAATGTAAAACTACGTCACGTCAAATGATGTGATCAGCACTCTATGAAAGTTTCGTCACCACGTCAATTGACAAGATCGGCACCCTAAGTGTTAAGGTTGGGGGTTAGGTTATTAAAATTCATGATGTTAATTAAAATAACAAACTGAGATGAGTTTTCAATAGCAAAGGTAGAGGCTGTGTTTTAAAATACATGAAAGTTTAAATGAAATATACAACTTACGCTTGTAAAATGTTTTATGTTTTGAGATTAAGATAGCACACAGTACAGTAACAACTGTAAATTAATTCTGATACAGTAGGCCAACGTGTATACATTTCTGTTCACTACTCCAGGCTACACAATTTTCACTGTTCTTTATGTGGACAGATCGTGCTCAAAATCAGGATCAGAGCCACTATCCGCCACCACCACACTCAGTGTTTAGCTACCTTCACCCACTGTCTAAAGAACTAATCGAGAGGTGACTTTTGTTCCATTTTTTCCTTTTACAGTATGTACAGCTTCTACGAAAATGATCCATTACGTTCTGAATATTTATCGAAGCATTGAATCGACAGTGTTATAACAAAACGCACATACACACACACACACACACATAAATGTATAACGAGGCCAAGGCTTATAGATGGACAATGCAGACAACACTACATTATAATTGGATAACATAACATGATAACTCCTTTATTTCATTAATGATATTTTGTAGGAAACACATTTGATAGGAGTCTGATCAATGGTTCCAATCAATCATAAAGAACGTAATGAGTATTTCACTTCATTGATGACATATTACAAAAAAAAATCATGTGGTAAATGTTACTTTGAAGAATGGCACGAGCTCGACTTAAGAAGCAAATTATAACTGAAAAAAATCGGGCAGTCGTGGGACTGCCGACAGAAGTGTTAACTTAAATAACATTTTCTGGCATCCAGACCGGTCGAACTCCCACGCTAGGACTCTGTCAGAGACCTCTCCGGGGTTCGGAAGGTTCTCCGAAGCCCGGGAAAGCCGTCGACGTGCTGGGGGAGGAGCTGGGACTCTGGCCCGGCCGTTTTTCGCGAGATCCGACCTAAGACTTCCCGGGTTCCGTGGACGGACTCCGGGGAAGGCCCGTCGGACTACTCCCACGCTATTCCGTACGCGGGAGGCTTCTACCTATGCCGGGACACCGCCTGCTTTTTCCAGCATCCAGGCCGGTCGAACTCCCGCGCTAGGACTTTGTCAGACCTCCCCGGGGTACAGAAGGTTCTCCAAAGCCCGAGAAAGCCGTCGACATGCTGGGGAAGGAGCTGGGACTATGGCCCGGCCGTTTTTCGTGAGATACGTCCTAAGACTCCCCGGGTTCCGTAGACGGACTCCGGGGAAGGCCCGTCGGACGACTCCCGTGCTATTCCCTACGCGGGAGGCTTCTACCTATGCCAGGACACCGCCTGCTTTTTCCGGCATCCAGGCCGGTCGAACTCCCGCGCTAGTACTTGGTCAGAGACCTTCCCGTGGTTTGGAAGGTTCTCCAAAGCCCGGGAAAGTCGTCGACATGATTCTGAGTGCAATATGTAGATTCATATTGTAACGTAACGAAAATATGGTACCCTACGTTACATAAATAAGTTTATAATGTTTAAAATAAAAATAAAATTAATAATTGTCCATACTAATAAAAGGTCAGAAACACAACCCATTATTGAATAAATGAATCATCCCACAATAAGAATACAAGGTAGAAAGAAAAATTAAGAATGTTAATAAATACAAACTTCAGTGTTCAGTGAAAGGAAGAAACGATAGATGAATGTAAAACCTAACTTAGACAATTTTATAATAATTGATGAATTAAAGGAGAGGAGAATGATTAATTAGTGCATGATTTATTTTATAAAAATGTACCTGTTATTACGTTGTATCATGTTGTGTTATTATCATGATATTTATGTTGTTTTTTGTGTGTAGCAAGTGGAGTAATTCTTTTAATAGAATACCAATTAACTGATATTAATTTCATTTTTTGTGTTATCAAATATATCATTATAGAGCTGTTGTTAAACTCTATAAAGTTAAATGTTTTGTATACATGTACTTAGTTAGTATGCAGATTATAATTGTAAACTTGGCCAGAAAGGCTATAATTGTTAACGAGATACAAAAGTGTTTAGTGTAATTATATAATAAACAAATGAAGGATTCTATAATAATGCAAGTAATAACAAATTAAAATCAGAAGTAGATAAAAATGTAATGATAGGCCTAAAACCAGTAACATTGTATAGTAAGTCAGGTCAGAAAAGTTAGGTAACGAAATTTGTAAAAAATACTAAATAGAATATAATGAGTTAGGAGAAGTCAATAATAATTACTGATAGCAGATAAATAAATTCAATTTAAATAAAATCTCAAAATGTAATAGTGCAATGATACCGAAAGGTAATATTCTGTAACAGGAAAATAATACTTATTAGAGTAAGTAGATTAAGAGGAAACGACAGCAAAATGTATATAAGTTAGTAACAAACAATATGTAAAAATATAATAGGATATAATGTAAATTTAGTAAAGGAGTATTTTAATGAGTGCAAGAACATTGTATGATTATGATTATAGGATTATAAATAATATCCAATAAGAGGAGACAGAATGGTTGTCAAGGACGACAAGAGATATAAAATTTGTTGATTCGATTATTGAATTATTATCCATGAACGAAGACGGATTAGTTTTGATGCACTCAGAAAAAAAATTGATTAAATTAAATTAAATCAATACAATTGTGAAAAAATCAAGTAATAAATAACCATAATATGGTTCACTGACATTCGACAGTCTTATATAACCGAATAATAATAAACCTATACATCAAAATTGACGAAAATCTAAAGGAAGAACTCTACCAATAAAACTCAAAATAATGAGTAATCATTAACTTAATTAATAAACCAAGGAAGAGAAATAGCTACCTGAATAGAATAATATAATCCAGGATTCTAAAGAACGAAAACAAAACACAAAATTATAATCGAACATCACCTTCCACAATTAAATAGAAAAAGCATAGTTGGACATGAAATACATTGAAACCCGTAACCACAAGAACCGGACATTGGTGAACAAAAGGAGCGGCATTTCTGCATCATCTCAGGACCAAGACATCAACTTTTATTTCGAACTTGGAGTGAAGACTGGCAAGGATTAATTCGTCTGTATTCCGTTATTGACCAAACACTTCGAACGAGGTTAGCTGTACACGGCCTTCCCAAGTAACGATGTCCAGCAGACGGTAAAACTCCACTTACTTTAAATAATATTTCATAAGAAATTAGTAATATATTGTAATACCTTGTAATCCTATTTATGCATTTTCTGACCTTACTAATAGTTGAAAGAACCTTCACACCCTGTGTTTAAAGAAACACCATAATAATTAAAATAATATATAACCCTGAATCCGATCGCTAATCGATTACTTCCAATACGATCGACTTTTGTATCTCCGTAAAGGAAGAGAACTTTGTTGTCAAGAAATAAAAAAATCATAATAAAGAATCATTTCTGAATCTAACGATATCTTATCATTTATATAATATTTAGAGCTGTATGAACAAGTTGTAATATAAGTAGAGAGTGTAACGTAGGAATTATTGTACGCGGATAACTAACCTACAATTTTCAGCTGTCTGTGAACCACAGCACTACCTCGCGGACTGCTGTTGAATTAAAGAGAACGAGAAACAGATAAGGATTTCCTCTCCTCTCTCAAAACGCGGACTAGACTTGAATAATAAAATTAGAATTACACACTATATCAACTGGTATTGAATGCTATTATTACCGAAGCACTAAATTAATACAGAATACTGAGATATTCTTAGTATTTAATTGAGATCACCCTTTAGAAGATATTATTTATTCACCAATAATCGAACATTGCAGTTCTATAAGAGAAACCAATCCACACTTCATAATACATAAATTTAAATCACAACAACACAAATATAATTTGAAGAGTACAAAGTACACTACAAATTGACGCTCCGTTAGTGGGGCATAACATACAAACGAATTAAATAGAGGAGATCAGCGGAGATATTACAAATTGGCGCTCAACTTGTGTAGGGCTTAAGTTAAGTAAAACGTCAATTCCATAACTATTACTTGACTCGAGCAGGCAACTATTAGAGACAAGAAATGCATACCAGAGGCAGATCGAAGAAGAGGGCAGAAGACACGGAGAAGGAAGAAGGTGGACAGGAACAAGAAATAGAAGTAGTCGCGAATAGTGAAATGGAACAACAGATAGGCGATAAAGAAGAAACTGAAGTAGTTATAGACACGGAAAATGGGTAACAGGCGGGTGACAAGGAGGAAGCCAGAGGAGATATGGATTTACTAAAACTATGGGAATTAATTAAAGAAGATTCCAAGAAACAGAAGGAAGAATTAAATCAAAAATTTAATAAAATAGATGAAAATTTTAGGAAACAGGAGGAAAACTCAAAGAAACAGAAGGAAGAATTAAATCAAAAATTTAATAAAATAGATGAAAGTTTTAAGAAACAGGAGGAAACTTCAAACAAACTTAATGAAAGGTTTGACAGGAATGATGAGGGTTTAAGACAAATGAAGGAAGAGATCCGACAAATAAATGAAGAGAATTTAAGGCGGATTAATGAAAGAATTGAGAATATCCATGTGACTTAACCAAAAGGTGGACAAAAACAATGAAGAAAGGAAACAAGAAATAGCCGAAACAAATGAAAAGTTAGAAAAAACCAACGAAACAGTGGTACAAGTTCGTGAGGAAGTACAAAATAAAATCAACAATGTAAAAAATGAAAATAAAACGATGGTTGAAGGACTCCAACAGGAGACTGTAGAAAGATGCGAGCAGATTAAGCAAGAGATGCATCAAATACGGGAGGAGAATAAGGAAGGAATAGCACAAGTACAGACTGACATTGGTGAACGAATGGAGGGGGTATATAATAACTTAAACAATGTCGAAATCCAAGTAAGTACGAATAAAGAGAAGATCGAGGTAATCCGTCGACGCGAAATACAGCTACAAGAAGAAGTGGATTCATGGCGGGATAGAACATGCCAAAATACTCATATCACCAAGAACGATAACCGGGAGTCAATCAATTTTCAAAATTACAAGCGTAACCCCATGGAGTTTTTGAAAAGGGTAGAAGAGATGACAGCACGGAATAGAGAGAACTGTTGGAATATTATCTGAGGAATGATTGACAAAATGTTTAAGGATACCCACAACAATTGGTGGACGGCAGTGCGTCCCGATATTCAAGATATAACAGATTTCAAAAAACAATTCAGGGAGAAGTATTGGTCGGAGTCAACCCAAAATATGATAAGAAATAATTTAAGCAATGGTCGGTATGAGGCAAACATAGGACAATCTCCCACATCATACTTTCTAGGCAAGGTGTGCATGGCCCGTAA
This sequence comes from Magicicada septendecula, assembly GCA_034769895.1. Lineage (NCBI taxonomy): Eukaryota > Metazoa > Arthropoda > Insecta > Hemiptera > Cicadidae > Magicicada > Magicicada septendecula. The sequence continues at coordinate 81,607,227 of CM068370.1, forward strand.
CCTGGAGCCCAGAATTCCCGAGAAGTGTTTGGTGATACAACTCTCATACCATTACGAGGAAGGGATAAAGAACGCCCGTATATGTAGCCAGATTAAAACTATCCAAGCCATGGCTAAATTTTTAGAAAATTATGAGCATGAGGGACAGTATCAAAGGAACCGCATGTTAAACACTAAATACAATAGATACAATGGCAACGACCATCAACAAAATTCAAACAGTAATAATAATAATCAAACCAACCAAAATAGTAACCCGAACAGAACTCAGACTAACCACCCAAATAATAATCAAAGGAATAATAATTATCGGGGTAATAATCATTATAATTACCGCGATAATCGGAATAATAGAGGAGATGGGGACAAGCGACCCAATAACTACCGACACAATGTGAATTACATATACTCCCGACCTGAAGGTAATCAGAGACGGTACTACCCGAGGACACATACGAACCACAACTATTATAACCAGTCTCACAACGCGGGGACGACTACCAATACGGAGGAAATTGTAGACCGATGGACAACAATCCTGGGGACAGACAGGAACCACTACAGAACCAGCCTCAAAACTCACCAGAAAACAGGGAGGATGAGGGAAGCCCTCATTTAAACTAACAGAGGCAGTGAGAACTGAAGACCACCCATCACTGAACCAATCTCTTGGGGACCAACGACCAATAACCAGACGTACCACTGACCAGACAATAACAATCATCACCAACCATTATTTAAAAGATATCAGGGAGGACCTATTAGAAGAAGAAGATACCCATGTACACAATAACAATAATGAAATTATATATATAATTGCTAAGCTAAATGGAATACAGTCGACAATTATGATAGATACGGGGTCCAACATCTCATTAATTGATAGTACCGAACTGGAGAGAATCCAGCGAGAAGGTCAAATACCTATACTCACTTTACCTGTGAATAATATAATAATAATCGGAGCTACTGGACGGCAAAATAAATCTGTTAAGAAACAAGTATCGCTCTACCTCACAAATAATAATGTGATGATACCAATAGGACTCCTAGTCGCAACAGGGTTACCATTCAACGTACTGATTGGATGTGACATATTACGACAACATTTGGCAGTAATAGACCTGAGTAGAGGAATAGTATCCTTAACATCCGAAGAAGGAGTGTGGACAGCGGAATTAGTGGACGCAAATAGAACCGTTCCAATTAATGACAAATGTCATGTCATGAAGAGCTATTTTTGTAAAGATAATAAACTGCCAGAAGTGATCCAATATGAGGACGACGATCAAGAACTATGGCATAGTAAGTTGGAAGAAATCCGAGAGTTCCAAAGGGAAAAAACAGGTCAACAGATAAGTGAGGTACAGGCTGAAAAATTAATTGAAATATACAATAACTATAAACATATCTTTTCCAATGCTCCCGGTAAAGTTAAGGGTTACCAATGTGAAATCAATTTCAAGGAACCTGTAGACTTTCGCAGAAAATCATACCCGATAGCTTATTCAATCAAAAATGAAGTTCGAGAGGAGATAAATCGTATGATAAAGGATGACATCATAGAATATACCAGCCCCGTAATATCACCGTATACCAGCCCCATACGGCTTCCCAAGTAACGATGTCCAGCGGACGGTAAAACTCCACTTACTTTAAATAATATTTCATAAGAAATTAGTAATATATTGTAATACCTTGTAATCCTATTTATGCATTTTCTGACCTTACTAATAGTTGAAAGAACCTTCACACCCTGTGTTTAAAGAAATACCATAATAATTAAAATAATATATAACCCTGAATCCGATCGCTAATCGATTACTTCCAATACGATCGACTTTTGTATCTCCGTAAAGGAAGAGAACTTTGTTGTCAAGAAATAAAAAATCATAATAAAGAATCATTTCTGAATCTAACGATATCTTATCATTTATATAATATTTAGTGCAGTATGAACAAGTTGTAATATAAGTAGAGAGTGTAACGTAGGAATTATTGTACGCGGATAACTAACCTACAATTTTTAGCTGTCTGTGAACCACAGCGCTACCTCGTGGACCGCTGTTGAATTAAAGAGAACGAGAAACAGATAAGGATTTCCTCTCCTCTCTCAAAACGCGGACTAGGCTTGAATAATAAAATTAGAATTACACACTATATCAACTGGTATTGAATGCTATTATTACCAAAGCACTAAATTAATACAGAATACTGAGATATTCTTAGTATTTAATTGAGATCACCCTTTAGAAGATATTATTTATTCACCAATAATCGAACATTGCGGTTCTATAAGAGAAACCAATCCACACTTCATAATACATAAATTTAAATCACAACAACACAAATATAATTTGAAGAGTACAAAGTACACTGCAAATTGACGCTCCGTTAGTGGGGCATAACATACAAACGAATTAAATAGAGGAGATCAGGGGAGTTATTACAATATATACAAAGTTTATATATATATATATAAAACAAACGGCACAGAACTATACGCGTGATAACGAGCGTGATAAACTGTTTATAGAGTACTAAAGCAGACGCTTCGTGAGAGAGAGTGGGAAAAAACATGGGATGCAGAGAGGAGGAAATTGTTATGGGTTCTCTCGTCGCATTCCTTTCTGATGACGTCACATTCAACCGATCCACTCCCGTGTAAATTTTTTCCCTCTCCTCTGCTATAAGAAGAGTGGGAAAGAACATGGGATGCAGAGAGGGGGAAATTGTTACGGATTCTCGTCGCATTCCTTTCTGATGACGTCACATTCTACTGATTCACTCCCATGTAAATTTTTTCCCTCTCCTCTGCTATAAGAAGTTAACACTTCAAAATCTATAGTTTTAGACTGTTCCCAGTCTCTGTGGCATATCATATGGATTACCAACACAAGTGAAGGAAATTTAATTTTCAAGATCACAGTTTTGTGACATGTTTTAAAGCGTAGAAGGCCACAGTTTTATGCAACATTGCATGTTTACAAATAAAGTATTTAATACATATATTCAGACTTACGAAGCTAAAAATGTACTGATTGTATAGGCTGATTTTTGGAAAACTATAGCAGTATTGTGAGTTTTAAGATATTTGGCAGGTCTTGCTAATAAATGAAAAATATGTTTTATGCATAACATGTTACAATTGTATCCCACATATAATACAAAAATTTTCTAATAATAAACATAATTTCTTAATATAGTGAAAGATCCTAGCAGTTTAATGAACTGTATTAATAAAGTAATTGAACTACTTGTTTAAAGTACATTAGAACCTCCATTAACCAAAACACTTTTAACCACCAAAATATCGTTTATCGAAACAACCAACCAAAAAAAAATATATTCCCGATTTTTACTACAATGAAAATCTGTTTTCCTGACAAAACATGAAAATTAATGTAATAAACATGTAATAAATTGTGTGTCCTGTCAGCAAAGCGGAAGTGGGTCATGTTAACGATTGAAGAAAAATCAGAGGCAATTAAAAGAATGAGATTTTGCGAACTGTGACAGCCGATTTTGGTGTTGGCGTTCCTACTGTTTCTGATTGGGTCAAGATGAAAAATAAGCTTAAAGAGTTTAAGAAAATGAGCAACAAGAAAATGCCAATGCCAGTCAATCATAAAGAATATAATGAGTACTTCATTCATGACATCTTACAAAAAAGAATCATGTGGTAAATATTAGTCATGTGGTAAACAACGAAGATGTGTCAAAACGAGAAAGTAAATGAGGCTGTTTTATGCAACAAAGGGAAGACAAAGACGATGACATAGCAGAGAGCAGCAGCAATGACACTGCTGATGAGATCTCCGGTCTCCGGTGCCTTACAGGAAAGAGATTTTTAGTTTGGGTTAGGCCATTAAATTAGACTATATGAAATACACGTTTTTCTCATGGAGTTTTATTCATATTTTCAGATAGCGTTATGGTTCACCAAGCGATCTGAAGAATCAAAGCCCTTTGACGTTTTGCTAATGAAGAATGGCGAGATATTGCTGCAAGAAACTGACATGAAAATAAAAAGCAAAGGAAAATACAAGATTTTTTCAAAAAAAAAAAATAAATAAATAAAACTAGTGTTAAAAAATGACTTTATAAACAGTTTTATTTTATTAAAATCTTTTGATAATATTGTATTTATCAAAGTTATAACTGAGGCCTCCAGTTATTTTACCTCACACTTAAAAAAATTATATCTCAATTATTATCTGAAATTTTGGTTATCCGAAACTCCCTTCTCCCCCCTTTGTTTTGGTTAACAGAGGTTCTATTGTATTTTGTTTCTACAAAAATAATAAAACATAATTCACATGGTAAATAAATTTATTGAAAACAGCAGCTGTGGTACAAAAGAAATAAATTCTGTGTATTTTTATTACAGAATTCAACAATGTGGTAATGTTGCATTTAGGGTTCCAGATTGTTGTCCAAAGAATTTGGGTACATGTATTGCATAAATATTGGTAAAATTATGATGTATAATATGAAATAATAGTATCTTTATATTACCTAAACTGTTTCACGACATATTAAAATATATTTGTTTTCATTTGTGACTTTAGCGATATTCTCGGATGTTCAGAAAAACAGTAATAAAATAGTTTAAATGCTGTAATGAGCAAAGTAGCTGAATGAACCATAATAATCCGCAACACTAAGAGATAATTCTGCCACATAGCATCTAGGTTACCTGTTTGCCTTTTCTTAAGCAAATGATACAGATTTCATAATTGTGAATCAGCAACCATGTGACAAGAAGTAAATAATACAGCTTCTTTTTGTAGATCAGAAACTAATGTATGTGTAACTTATTGTTAACCAATTCATAAAACTAAAAATAGAATAGAATTGTGTTAGCATTGTCCTTAAAGAAAATATAGAAATATATAATAATAAGGTGAAAAGTAATTACTGTATAGTTCAAAGGTAATTACTTATATGCAACTTGTTTTCAAGTCCATAAAAGACTTGAAATATTATATTCTGCAAATATAATGGGAGGGAACATTCATGATTATACACAATTACAGAAAATTATAGTTTTTATTAGTAGAAAATGACAACTATAAACTGATTTACAAAACTGTACTGATTTGTGAAGAAACTTTAACAATTCAAGATGATTTAATTAAAACTCAAAGTGCATAATGCGTAATTTAAAAAAAAAGAAGTTTCAGAAACAAAATTTATTTTTATTGATATGAATTAACATTGTTGTTTCAGAAGATAAAACTACTGAATTATCAAAAAACTACAAACTTTCTATGGTTTCTACTTCCATGTTACATAAGGAAATGGAAGTATGGTTATGGCAAAAAAAATCGTGTTTGGGATAAAGGATGATTCTGATTGTACTACCATCAAAACATGAAGAAAAGTCATTTTTCGAAAAGTGTCTGTGTGTAGAATTTTTTTTCTATGGCAAACGATAACTGCCACAAATTCAAACAGAATCAAATAATTTTTTGCATACGTGCCTGAATTGTAGAGGACTCAAGGCTTATTGGTTATGGTGAAGATCGGTTAAGGGGAAGGGGTAGTTTACTTGCAGCATTTTATGTTTTAACAACAGTAATTTTTTTCTATGACGAATGACAACTGCCGTAAATTCAAACAGATATCAAATAATGTTTTGCATGTGTGCCTGAGTTGTAGGGGACTCAAGGCTTATTGATTTTGGTAAAGATCGCTTAAGGGGAAGGGGTAGTTTACCTGGAACATTTTATGTTTTAACAAGAGTAATTTTTTCTATGACGAACGATAACTGCCATAAATTCAAACAGAATCAAATAATTATTTGCATATGTGCTTGATTTGTAGAGGACTCAAGGTCTATTGATTTTGGTGAAGATCGGTTAAGGGTAAGGGGTAGTTTACCTGCAACGTTTTATGTTTTAACAAGAGTAAAGTACTTAATTTTGATAAATAAAGTATCCTGAAAAGAATTTCATAATAATCCACTGTAAAAAGGTAGATGAAATGTCTATAAATAAAAAGGGTAGTTGCAGAGGGAGGAAGTAATTTTCAATAAATGAAAATGATAGTTGAAGGGGGAGGCGATAATTTTTTATACGTGTACTACGTTATCTGCAACAAAGAAGTAGTTTGTTGTTAAAATTCCTTCCCAGGATGTTTGGACATGGTCCAATGTTTTCAGTGAAACCAGACGTTTCAGCAGTGCTATCGACTGCCATCATCAGTGAAAATCGAGTGTGCTAACATGAGGTGCTATACATTAGTGACCACAGTACTGTGGTTAAGGCTGAAGCAAAAAGTAGAAAGAAGTAGTTTCTATGGAAATATTTCATTTCGAAAATGATTTTAAATATAAATCTTAGAACATGGAAGTCATGTATGGTTCTCCGTTCCGATATTTTTAGTATGTAGATAGAAGTGGTGCAGTTCTAAAGAGGTGCATTACATTCTTAGATGCGTTTTATGTTTGAATAGCTGATTGAATTATGAAATATATATTATAACATAACAAAAATACACCTCAAAAGAAAAAAACAAATGTACCAGCAAAATTGATGGTAAAATGTGCATAAACGCAATCCTTTTAAGTAATCCAAACAAAAAGAGGAATAGTATAATAACTAAATAATTGGGAAATAGAGAATGAAAACTCATGGAGTAAATAATTTAATGACAGTGACAAACAATGACTGACGATGACCAAAATACTTAGAAGTGAAGATCAAATGACAAAAAAAATGTACATAGTAATTTATAAATAGAAATATAATATATCAATGTGTAAAACTAGTATGTAAGAAATAAGACATTGTGAATAAACCTATTTAACTATGAGGAGGTCTGCGCACCTCAGACAGTTATTTTGTATCATGGAACTACAGAATGTGAATGATATAAAATTTTACAAATATAATAAGATCAAACTATAATTATAAAAGTGGTATTATGTGACAGTGATTGAAAGTGAGAATAACAGTGAAATACAGTAAAAAGGAAAAAGTTTGTATAATGAAAGTGATGAAACATAATTATAATGAGCATTGAAGGGAATATAATCTATATGAACCAGTTATATAACCCATATAGTGAAATCAAACAAAGTAAATAGTTAAAAATAGAAAATCCTATGTTAAAAAACTTAAAATAATATAGTGACGAAGAAAAAAATAAAGGTCAACAGAATCATGTGAATTAGAAATTGTGAAACCGAACCTGTGACCCATAACATATCATAGCCAAAGCCTTCACTGAAGGAATTAGTGTTTTGGAAAAAAAGAAGGAATATTGTCGGAAAAAATCTAAAAACAAGGCAGAACATATTAATTTTGCTGCTGAACCTTAATACAAATTAATGGCAGATAAAAGACGAGATAATCAAGAAAACCTATTGAAACAACTAGACGAATAATGTTTTAATCGAAAGTACAAAAACTTGAAGTCCAGGCGTGAAGAATTAAGCAATAAATGCATAAGAGAATACCAAGAGTGAGATTGCTCCAAGTCTAAGCCATATATTTGAACCTACATTACTACATTAATGATCGAGTTACAACTAAATAACATGACAAAAACAATATAAACGCTATAAAAGTGAATTTTTATTTGTACACTTGTACACCATAGTTATTAGTAGTCATAGTTTATTTGTATTGTTCTTGTATGATCCAAAGAACCCACCACTATTCAACAGACATTCACAACACATAAATACCACATCTCATTCACAAATATTATATTTTACGTTATATTTATGACTTGTACAATATTTGACATTACTTTTACGTTAACCCTGAGATTGAGATTTTTTTCATGTTCTACAACAGAAATGAGATACCAATGTTAAATAGAAACAGTGGTGTTGTTACAATTAAATCAATGTCAAAAATAAAATATCGGTATGGAGAATCATACATGACTTCCATGTTCTAAGATTTATATTTAAAATCATATTCGAAATGAAATATTTCCATAGAAATTGCTTCTTTCTACTTATTGCTTCAGCCTTAACCACAGTACTGTGGTCACTAACGTATACCACCTCACGTTTTCGCACTCGATTTTCACTGATGATGGCAGTCGATGGCACTGCCGAAAAATCTGGTTTTGCAGATTACATTGGAGTACGGCTAAACAGCCCGGGAAGGAATTTTAACAAAGAACTACTTCTTTGTTGCCGTTAACGTAGTACATATAAAAAATTCTCCCCTCTCCCTTCAACTATAATTTTCATTAATAGAAAATTACCCCCACCTCGTTCACCTAACCTCTTCATTTATAGATATTTCATCTACGTTTCTACAGTGGATTATTATGAGCTACTTATCAGGATACTTTATTTATCAAAATTAAGTACTTTAATCTTGTTAAAACAAAAAACGTTGTAGGTAAACTACCCCTTTCCCTTAACCGATCATCACAATAATCAACAGGCCTTCGGTCTGTCACAATTGATGAATGTATGCAAAAGAATATTTGATTCTGTTTGAATGTACGGCAGTTATCGTTCGTCAAAGAAAAACTTACCGTTGTTAAAACAAAATGTTGCAGGTAAACTACCCCTTTCCCTTAACCGATCTTCACCAAAATCAACAGACATTGAGTTCTCTATAGCTCAGGAAGGAATACAAAACATTATTTGATTCTGATTGAAATTACGGCAGTTATCATTCGTCATAGAAAAAATTACCCTTGTTAAAAATAAAATGTTGCTGGTAAACTTCCCCTTTTCCTTAACCGATCTTCAACAAAATCAATAGACCTTGAGTTCTGTACAATTCAAAAAGGTATGCAAAAACATAGTTGATTTTGTTTGAATTTACGGCAGTTATCGTTCGTTGTAGACAAAATTACCCTTGTTAAAACATAAAATGTTGCTGGTAAACTACCCCTTTCCCTTAACTGATCTTCACCAAAATCAACAGATCTTGAGAACTCTACAATTTAGGGCTGTATCCAAAACATTATTTGATTCTGTTTGAATTTGCGGCTGTTATCATTTGCCATAGAAAAAAATTACCCTTGATAAGAAAAACGTTGCAGGTAAACTACCCCTTCCCCTTAACCGATCTTCACCAAAAACAGTAGGTCTTGTGTGTTCTACAAATCAGGGCTGAATGCAAAAAATTATTTGATCTTGTTTGAATTTGCGGCTCTTATCGTTTGCCATAAAAAATACACTTTTAAAACATAAAACGTTGCAGGTAAACTACCCCTTTCCCTTAACCGATCTTCACCAAAAACAATAGGTCTTGAGTACTCTACAAATCAGGGCTGAATGCAAAAAATTATTTGATTTTGTTTGAATTTGCGGCTCTTATCGTTTGCCATAGAAAATTATTCATTCTTTTTAATGAGTGTAAAAAGTAGTGAAGATTACACAAAATTATTTTAAAAAAGTTACACTTTCATATTTTCTTAAACAAAATTTAAAACATAAAACGTTGCAGGTAAACTACCCTTCACCAAAAACAATAGGTCTTGAGAACTCTATAATTCAGGGCTGTATGCGAAACATTATTTGATTCTGTTTGAATTTGCGGCTGTTATCGTTTGCCATAGAAAAAAATCTACAGACAGACACACAGACACACAGACAGATAGACAGACAGACACACAAACACTTTTCGAAAAATGACTTTTTTTCATGTTTTGAGTGTAGTACAATCAGAATCTGCAATAATCTCGAACACGATTTTTTTTGCAATCACCATACTTCCATTTCCTTAAGGAACATGGAAGTAAAAAGAGAGTAAATAAAAACATGTTTTGAGTGTAGTACAATCAGAATCTGCAATAATCTCGAACACGATTTTTTCTGCCATCACCATACTTCCATTTCCTTAAGGAACATGGAAGTAATAGTTGAGTCAGAGACAAAACGAGAACAAGAGTGGGAGTATTTATTTTAACATAAGAAATTATAGAGAAAGGGTAAGATTACAATAAAAAATACAAAATCAAGTAGTTAGGGAGATAAACATAACTTAATTGAAGCATAAATAAGTATTTTTACAAATTGACGCAACCAACGCAAGGCTTCACGCATCATCAAGAAAGCATTTATTAATTATTAATAATAAATTAATTAACCAACTAAAAGGGTATAACGGTGTTTTAGTTACAATATTCATTATAGTATAAAATTAGGTGGCACAAATGTAAGGTGGCACTTCCGTCGTAGAGGATAATATAATTGATTTGCTGCTAGTGTTAATTTGTAATATCTGCAAGGATTTTTATAGGATTTTATGCACTGAAATTAAATTTTGTTTAAGAAAATATGAAAGTGTAACTTTTTTAAAATAATTTTGTGTAATCTTCACTACTTTTTACACTCATTAAAAAGAATGCATACTTTTGATGAAATAGTACACACTCTTTTTCCCTTAAGAAATGCCAATTAAATAGATGTATGATGAAATATTTGTTTTGAAACAGTTTATGACAATAAGCAAAAACTGACTAAGTTGTTTAATCTTATTCTGAGAAGTGTACAGTCAGTTGATGTGTAGTCTAGCCAAGTACAGTAACTGAAGAAAAAAACAAAAAGATCAAATTAAGTGGAATCTATGAGATTTTTTGATAGGGCTACGTGAAAAGGTAGGAATAAATTTAAAAAAAAAATTGCCAGAATTCCATCACGGTTTTCAAAAAAAGGGAGAGGGAGGGTACAAAAAATGAATTTGTTGTAATTATCTCAGAAAACAACAAAGTCATGAAAAAAAAACATAAAACACCAAATTAAAGAGCAAAAAATTCTCTACAAATTGCAAGTCCAATACTTTCAGTATAAAAAGCAATCCAAAATTGGCACAGTTTTTGTTGAGGTATATTTATTAAAAAAAATGTTTTTTTTTTAATAGAAGTAAGGTTTTTAAAGGAAAATGACTTTATTATTATTTTATTTATATTATTTTAATGAGCAAAGAATGTGCATCAAATTTTGTTTTAAACTTTAAAAAAAAACTGCTGCAGAAACCCATTTTATGCTACAGAATATGTTTGGAGATCTGTCATGAGCCAAAGCAAAACTTTTTTGTGGCACAAATTCTTCAAGAATGGATGGTTGTCTGTCGACAACGATGAGAATTCAGCAACAATGAGATCTTCAACAAGTAGGACACCAGAAACCATACAAACATTCATGAATCCTTGCAGATTGTAGGTGAACAATCCACGATGTTTGTGAGGTAGTAGAACAGTCATATGGAACAGTTCAATGTCTGTTGTCTAGCAGTTTGAACATAAGACACATTTCTGCAAAATGTGTGTCATGACTGCTGGGTAAGAAACAGAAGGTCCACTGAATTTCTGTCTGAATGAAACTCAAACAACAAATCAGAGACAAACCCAACGTCATCTCCGACAAAACCTGTGTTGAATGATGTGTTCATGGTTATGATCCTGAGACTAAGCAGCAGTCATTGCAGTGGAAATCACCAAATTCACCATGGGCAAAAAAGCACGTCAAGTTTGCAACCATGTCTAATCCAACAACAATTGGTTTCTCCATCATGACAATACACCAGCTCACACAACACTTGCTGTTCGTTGTTTGACAATTCCTGACTTCCAAAAGGATTACAGTGATTCCATCCCCTCATTCCCCTAACCTTACACCTGTGATTTTTACCCTACTTCCTTATTATTTTAAGATAAAATTATGGCTGAAAGGGTGTCATTTTAACACAATTGAGGAGATCCAGGCAGAAATGCAGAAGGTATCTACTCGCATTTGAGAACACCCAGAGAAGCATGGAATCATGGGAAAATGCTGGATTCACAATATATACATGCTCAAGGGGATTACTTTGAAGGAGACAGTGGAAAGTTATGGTAAGCTATTATTTTTTTATGGTCAAATTCCCCCAAACTAATTTGATCGAAATGATCAAACTGATTTCACAACTTTAAAAAATACCACGATAGACTTAACGTTCTCTAGAGATATAAATGTAGCATGTAAATATTACATACCTTGGATTTTGTTGTCCACAGTGTGTCCATTGATTAACTAATTATAACCAGGGCTTGATTTCAGGGGGAACATGCCGGAACGGCATTCCGATACCTCTTGGATCAAAAAATAAATTACCGAAAAAAATATATATGAAAAGAAAAACCTAATTATTACAGAAATTTACTATTTCTTAACGACTATCATTCAAAAATGTCCCAATAATCTATGGAGAAAATGAAACAAAAAGACTTACTTCAAAATTAAAACTACATGAAAGGCAAATGATTGGGAGCTTACAAGAACATGTGCATTCCAGAATTTTTCCGGAGAGTCTTTCTACCTCGATATATGCTATTGAATCAATAGCAAAATCTTCAAGTGAATGTGAGAGGGCTGATTTCTGGCCATCATACAGCATGTAACGGACCAAATTTGCGGGTTATTTTATTTTATTAAATTTGGGGTTTTATTAAAATATTTGTAAATTTATTTCCCATTGTGACAGACCACGTGTTGAAAGAACAGTGTTGTAACAAAGCAGTAATACATGTCCATAGTTGTGCAATCGGTAACCAGGAATGCCCTCAGCCTCAGTTTCCAAGAACTTTGCGAGAATGTGGCAGCGCGCCCGTATGCATGACACGAGCATCCGCGCGGACCCATGCCGACTTATGAACCTAAAATGGCCAAGATGCTTAAATTCTGTTCACTTAGCTTGCCAAGGTGACGGATGTAAAACTTAAGTCACGCCTATCTTGTGACGTCAACCAGTAAGCGTCTAAATATCATCGACGTACACCACGGAAAAAACTGCTATGTGTCATGTACAAAGCCACTAAACTGTAACAACTCAGGCTGTGAGCGACGATGAAATTCGTTCGCCGGCATGGCATTAATGTCCGGCCGCATGGAATAAGGCAGTCCCTTGCCGACTTTCTCCTGCGCAGGCAGTTCGCCATACAGGGCTCCTAAAAATAACATTTTTCTAAATTAAAACTCAGTGCAGTTAATAAAAATGACGAAGTGCGGCTAGTTCGATTCATAAAGAAGAACCAAGATAAACTATTTTCGGACACATCATCCAAATACAAGAAAAATGAAAAGCAAATAATTCGAGCGATCACCATGTGCCGGCAGGGAGGGGTATTTTATTTTAAAATGTTAAGGGTGTTTTAATAATTGTGTGTGTGTGTGTATAAAAATGCAGGCTGGGCAGTCTGAATGGTTTAGAATAAGGTAAGCCAGTAGAATAAGTTATATACATGTAACAGATAACCAAGAGAAGAATTTATTAAAATGTTATTTAATCTGCGCAAGCATGGATAAAATTTGGATGAAATTTGTTAAAGATTTGAAAAATTAAAGATCATGAATTCTCTTCATTCAAAAATGAGTCGAGTCACTTATTTCAGTAACCTATAAAACACGCTTGCATCCGACGTTCGTGCGACCGAATCTTGGACCCAGATAAAAGAAATTTTTGCAGGTAAGTGGAAGAAAATTCATGTTTTTGTATATTTAAATAGTTTATTAACTTCACACGTGGCGCAGCTGACAGGGACAGTTTTTATTAGTAAAAAATATAAAGTAAAAACCGCACCTACAAATAGGATGCAAGCGTGATTTAGAGGTTAAGTGGGAATGAGTCCTAATTACATATAAATGATGTTAAGATGTAGTTAAGCGATACTTAGATTATACTATACTGAATAATACAGAAAATATTTAAAATTGAAATTTTATGTAGAGCAAAATCTCATAAATAAGATAAAAATGGAATACGGAGATAAAGTTAGTATGAGTGATGTAACTGTCACGGGGGAGGGAGAAATTAATTCAGACCCTAATGTGGTCAAAGAAAGCGTTTTAAATGAAGCAGATAATATAAATGATTCAGGAATGGAGACAACTCCAAGCCTGATAGATGAGAATAATTTAACGCAATCGGTAATAATGAGTGGGGCAAAAGCATAGTCTACTCCGGTAATAAATAAAGAAAAAGAGATGTCAATGAGTGACTTATTTAACCTCTTAAGTAAACGTTTTGATGCAACTGACAAAAAATTTGAGAGTCGTTTTAATTCTAATGACGAAAAATTTGACAAAGTAGACCGTCGTTTTGACGTCCAAAATAGCAATTTTAATAAAAAATTCGAAGAACAGAATATTCAGTTGCAGCAGAGTATTAGTGTACAATTTGATGAATTAATAAATGATATACAAGAAAAGAATAAACGGTTAGAAAATACCAAGGAAATAAAAAATAGTTTGAATAAAGTAGAACAGAGTAAGAGTAATACAAATGAAAATTGTAATGACGTGTAAAAATGTGGTACCAGATAAAGAGTTAACAAATGATAGTGATGATGTCGAAAATAATAAAAATAATACTGAGAATAGTAATGCAATTGAAAAGATAGTATCAGAGAGTGATACGGTGAAAATAAATAAGGAGAGTACTGATGAGTTTGTAGAATGTGATAATGAAATATTAATGTGTGTTTATGAGTTAGAGAGAGAGTGGAAAGATAGTATAGTGGTAGAATGGGGGCAGAGGGTAAATTTTCCCCTTATTATTTATGATGAACCAGAGTGTTTACAAATGTTGTTTTTGAAGGGCAAGAGACCCGTGTTAATAGATGATTTTTGCTTCCCAGTTTTGTATAAGTTTATACCCTCTGTGTGGAATGATTTTATAAGTATGAGATGGTGTTATGTTGAGAGAGAGATAGAAGTATATGAATTAAAGAGAAATTATGGTGAGTTGAAAGAAATATTAGAAGTGTATTTAAGTAAGAATGATTTAATTTATAATACAAAAGTAACTGACCCGATACTGGAAAAATTTACTAATGGAGACTTAACAGAAATACTTAATGTTGACTTGTTTCATGATTATTTTGGTAAAACAGATGAATTTGATTTTTGTGGTTACGACACACAAAATAATAATATGTGTGCCAATAAAATTGAAAAGTGCTATATGAAACAGAGATTAATCTTTGACGATGGAGGCTAAACTATAAACAATTAATGGACAACTATAAATGTATTGTTTTATGGTTCTTGACCTCGCAACTTTGGACATTGAAGTGTGGTATAACTGAATAAATACTGAGGACGATTTGTAAATAAATGTTTAGTAAATTTATTTGTGTGTATTGTAGAAGGTCAGATAAACAATGTGTATATGTAGTAATAATGGTTGTGATAATAACAATAATAATATTTTGCAATTTAAATAAATAAGATTAATTTTGAAAACGGTAATTAGCGAGTTGTAATTGTTCTGGTAGCAATGAATTTGTATTTTCAATAATTAATTTAATTAAAACAATTAAAATGTTTAAATATTTTTGATTAATTCAAAGATGATATAATTAAATTTTCTAATGAATTTAAATTATTTTACGAGATAGGTATTTGGTAATTAATTGTTAAATTGTTTGATTTGAAATAACATTTTGTTAAACGTTTCAGAGGTTACGTGAAAGTATTGGTGTATGGTGTATATATTTTGTGTATGTCAGTTTAAATGGACTGTAAGTATAAAAATTTTATAGTACGAATCAAGTATAATAAAAATGTTTACAGGTGTAACTCAGATGAAAAGATTTTAATTCAATAATGAGATGATTTGAAATAATTGTGTTAAATAAAAATGATAATTAAAAAATTTAATAATAACTGAAAGGTAATATAAAATAAATAATAAATTTGAAAATTTTAAGGTGATGAATGAGTTGAATGATTAATGACTGATGAAAATGTCACATTAGAATGTTGTATATAAAAAATTTTTTATTATTTAGTTATTAATGTGCTATTGCTGGGGTGGCCTGTGCCCCAGTAGATAGTGGAATGGGTTGGGGGTAACAGTGGGTGTTACCTCCATCGGAGGCCAACATGGCGAAAATGTGCGGCACACCTTTTTGTACAATTGTACCATGATAGACTCTCGTGCCGTACATAACAATGATGATATAGAACAGGCATTGAAGTGAAAGTTTGATTTCCCCGACTTTTCGGGCGATTACTGCCTTACCAGCACTAATCGTGGCTTTGGCTAGCGGTCAGCTATGGCCATATCAAGTCCCTTGACCATAGCTGACTTGAAATTGGTTGATACTAGAAATTAATAGGGGGGTGAAACTAGGGGAAATCCCGGAACTATGGAACAGCGGCTGCCACTCTGTCCGCGTGGGGACAGCATAGCCAGGTGGTAGACCCGTCTTAAGGGCTTTTCAATATATAACAAGGATATGTCGATATCCACAATCTTTAAAATGTCAAGCCAAAGCAAAGACACGGAGATGTCCAATTCCTCCAACTATGCAGTCTTTGTGAAAGCAAATGGGCGTTACAGTCCTACATAAATTACAATAGGTTGTGTGGATTAGGAGGTTGTTCAGATGAACAACGAAATTAAATTTCATAACATAAAAAATGCTAAATCAATTTTGCTCTAATTAAACGCTCGTATTCTGCTTGGATAAATAGGTGTTCATACGTTCAGTATAATGTGTTCATTCTGTATTTTAGAAATGTGTTATTTTATTGTGTTAGAGGTAAGAATTAATAACAAATATGTGTTTTATATAATTTGTGTAATTTTGAAATGAGTATAATAAAGTAAATAACTAGACCGACCGGCAGGCGGTTTGCATAGTACCAGAGTCAGAAAGAGGGGAAACAATGATGTTAGAGGTAAGGATTTATAACCATATGTATTTCATAGAATGTGTATAATTTTGAAATGTGTTCACATGGTTGGGAAGGTCAGCTGATCAGTAGTAAAATGTCACTGTTAAATTGTTTATAAATGTTCAAGGTAATTAATGTTAAATATAATGTTTTAATGTGCTAAAGATGCTATTTCAAATGATGAGAAAAGTAATTTAATGTAGTAAGAATTTTAAATAATTTGTGAGAAATAATAAAAGATAGATTGTGGGTGATTAATATTTTGTGGGACATGTAGATCAGTCCAAGTTAAAGTTAAAGTGGTACTAGAGATGAAAATATTGTTCTGAATTAATGTAATGTTGTTGTGAGTTAATTTAATAGATATTGAGAAGTATTGATGTTGACACAGTAGATATGGGGAATATAGGTAGAGTAATGATTGATATATTGATGTTTATAAATGATGATGTTATTTTGTTGTAGTTGAAGTGAGGTAATAAGATTGAGATTTGGGGATGGTAATTTTGTAAGAGGAGATAGTGTAATGGTGGAGTCCGCAACAAAAGGGTTGGGACGGGAAGGGACCGTTTGGCGCCGGAAAGGGTTACCTTAGGTAGAATCCAGGAACCAACATAAGGGAATGAGCTTTTTGGGGGGGGAAAACATTTATCCTAGGTACAAAGGGTTAGAGAATATTTGTTTATATATATCGAGAGAATGTGGCGAATTGAGTAATGGTAAGTTGGGTTTAGAGAGTTTGATAGATGTTTTGATAGAATTGGGTGTCCTGATAGTTAAAGTTGTTAGTGGTATTAGAGTCAGAGTGAGAAAGATATTGTATGAATGCATGCCAAGTGACATATCAAGTTGGTATAAATAATTAAATCACCCAAAGTAATAGAGAAGGAGACGATTAAATAAAGAGATTTATAGAAGTAAGAATATGAAATTTTGATTGAAACCAGTGACAAAATTTGGACAGTGTTTGAAAATAATGCAAAGCTATAAAGTGTTTATTTGAATAATTTAAATATCAATTTGATTGTTATTTATAATAATATTTTGTTATTTTAAATGTTTTATTTTATTATGTTTTTGTGTTTCAAGATAGAATTTTACAGAGGTACAATGTATTTTCAGATGTAACTTGTGTATAAAGTATGTAGGTCAAGGTTCTTGACTTGACCCAGTTTTGATCAGCTGATGGGTGAGGTCATATACTAGGGACATTTAGCAAGGAAGTGGAGCCAATTTTGTTTTTAATTAATTGGAATAATTTTAAATGATTTCAATATGGAAAAAGGAAATATTGTAATAAATTTAAATTTTGAATTTAAAATTTTTTGAAAAAAAAAAAAAAAATTTTTCTTGATCTTGCGCCTGCCAGCTAACTGATATTTCGAACTTTGATGATGTTATTGTTTGTGTATCATTAGTGTTCTTATTGAATTGTATTGTTAGGGCATATGTATAATCACATGTTAGTTTAAGGATGTTCCTATTTTAAGAAACGTTCAATTGATTTATTTTTTAATAACAAAAAACTAATGAAGAGAA
Organism: Magicicada septendecula; assembly: GCA_034769895.1. Lineage (NCBI taxonomy): Eukaryota > Metazoa > Arthropoda > Insecta > Hemiptera > Cicadidae > Magicicada > Magicicada septendecula. The sequence continues at coordinate 81,625,414 of CM068370.1, forward strand.
TTATTCAGTATAGATGCAAAATTTGTGTTTTGATTTTCAAGGAAAACAGCTAATGAATTTTAACTTAAAATAAATTTTCGAAGAATATTTTAATTTTACAGTATATAGTATAAGTGTGTGTGTGAGCCTGCTAAAGGCAGCCCAGTTTGCATATAAGGGGAAACATATCGGTTGAGGATCTGGCATGATCTAAGCCAGGGATTTGGATTTTTTGGGGAAACATGTTAGAAGGTGAGGTGCGCTGTGGTGCGTATCTGTTCGATTTTTCGGTGTTGGGATCTCATTCAGAGAAGTCCAGTGATCTCGTTCAGATGCGTCCATAGTAGCCGAGCCAGGGGGGTCGTTTACCCATGAAGTGTAAGAACAAAAGGGGGTTGTTGGCACCAGTTCCTCACCGGTCCTCTTAGGGGTTTTAGCAATGAGATTTCTTCTGTTTCGGCAAAAGATCTCTCATTGGGGGGGTATTGTAACGGGCCAAATTTGCGGGTTATTTTATTTTATTAAATTTGGGGTTTTATTAAAATATTTGTAAATTTATTTCCCATTGTGACAGACCACGTGTTGAAAGAACAGTGTTGTAACAAAGCAGTAATACGTGTCCATAGTTGTGCAATCGGTAACCAGGAATGCCCTCAGCCTCAGTTTCCAAGAACTTTGCGAGAATGTGGCAGCGCGCCCGTATGCATGACACGAGCATCCGCGCGGACCCACGCCGACTTATGAACCTAAAATGGCCAAGATGCTTAGATTCTGTTCACTTAGCTTGCCAAGGTGACGGATGTAAAACTTAAGTCACGCCTATCTTGTGACGTCAACCAGTAAGCGTCTAAATATCATCGACGTACACCACGGAAAAAACTGCTATGTGTCATGTACAAAGCCACTAAACTGTAACAACTCAGGCTGTGAGCGACGACGAAATTCGTTCGCTGGCATGGCATTAATGTCCGGCCACATGGAATAAGGCAGTCCCTTGCCGACTTTCGCCTGCGCAGGCAGTTCGCCATACAGGGCTCCTAAAAATAACATTTTTCTAAATTAAAACTCAGTGCAGTTAATAAAAATGACGAAGTGCGGCTAGTTCGATCCATAAAGAAGAACCAAGATAAACTATTTTTGGACACATCATCCAAATACAAGAAAAATGAAAAGCAAATAATTCGAGCGATCACCACGTGCCGGCAGGGAGGGGTATTTTATTTTAAAATGTTAAGGGTGTTTTAATAATTGTGTGTGTGTGTGTGTGTGTGTGTGTGTGTGTGTGTGTGTAAAAATGCAGGCTGGGCAGTCTGAATGGTTTAGAATAAGGTAAGCCAGTAGAATAAGTTATATACATGTAACAGATAACCAAGAGAAGAAATTATTAAAATGTTATTTAATCTGCGCAAGCATGGATAAAATTTGGATGAAATTTGTTAAAGATTTGAAAAATTAAAGATCATGAATTCTCTTCATTCAAAAATGAGTAGAGTCACTTATTTCAGTAACCTATAAAACACGCTTGCATCCGACGTTCGTGCGACCGAATCTTGGACCCAGATAAAAGAAATTTTTGCAGGTAAGTGGAAGAAAATTCATGTTTTTGTATATTTAAATAGTTTATTAACTTCACAAGCATTGGACACAATGAGTAAGGAAAGGTCAAGAAACACTATATGATGACATAATGATGAAACTATGCAAACTTTTTAAAATGTCCGAACCACCGAAACCATCATTTAGAGTTTGATTGAGACTCCAGGATAATGCCATCATGAGTGACATATTTTTGATTGCCGTGCGGCTAACCTGACGATGAAGCTCTTTAGAAATATCAGTAAACTTTTTTACCTTTTTAGATACAAGTTTATACGTATGTTACATATTTTATAACGCTTTATAAAATGTAGACTTCCTTTGTAATAACCTGATGTTAACTTATACACTAATATAAAATAGAAGTATATTTGTGGCTGCACAACTTTTGAATTGATGCGTTCCTGCACCTATAATTTTAGAAATCAACCACTGATTATAAATACAATACTACTGACTTGGAACACCAATTTTTTTATTGGTACAAATGTAAAATTTTTACCTTATAGCTTGAACCAGTTTTCGCTTATTACAACAAAGCTTATTTGAGCCTCTTTTAAAGCTTATCTGATGAAGCTTGTAATAAGCAAAAACTGGTTCAAGCTATAACATAAAAATTTTACATTTTCACCAATTAAAGACTTAGTGTTCCGAGTCAGTAGTATTATACTTATAATTAGTCTTACATACCATACTACTCGTACCTTTGTCCTGTCTTTAACAAAATTTTACAAATTAGTCAGCATTGTGAGAAACAATAAAATAAAAGACATGCAACTTAGTTAATTTCTTTTTTACCAATTCTACAAACACCACCAGGGGAAGACGTTTTCCACCAAAAACCTCAGCGGTAGTGACCCCAACACAATGTTGCCAGGTCAGTCAGTCCTCTTTTCCTCACATGGCTACCCAAAATTTCCCCACTTTGCAATCAAAATCCCCACTGCACAAATGCATGTGCTTTATGCAGAGTGTCACGTTTCATAGAGTCTGAGTGTATTCCAAATATTTAAAGACTATTACAAGAATAACATAAATATTAAAAACTTGTTTGAAGTACGATAAAAGAAAATGTTCTCACCTGCTGACATCAACCTCAATACTTTTTGAACTTTTTTTCATGCATTTAAATCATTATAGTGCATTTAGTTGCAATATTCACACAATACATTATATTTAACAACTTTTCACAAAAACAATTTACACTCATTCACACCTATTTATAGTTCAGTTGCTATGTTTCACCAGCATTGAATCATTTATAGTAAAATTCAAACAGAATATATTTTGTTTACTTATAACACTTTCATATGCAATTGGCCAGACAGTGTCTCAGTACTCAAGTTATTTCTGATTTAGTTTTTATTAATATTAATTGCATTAAAAATATTTTCAACATACCCACTACTATGTGGTAAAGTATATATATAAATATCACTATAATATTGACGACTCGGAACACAAAGTTTTTTATAAGTAAAAACGTAAAGTTTTACCTTACAGCCTAAACCGGCTTTCACCTATAGAAGGCTTCATCAGAGGCTGTCGCTAGTAGCGCTGCTCGTCTTGTTGTTGGCGACGAGAAAGTGTTTCGAAAGATTGAAGCTGTGTGTGTGTGGTGAGATGTGTTCGAATAATGCGTGCGATTTGAATTGTGTCTGTTCGTTTAGGATGTCGTTTTTATTTGTTTTTGTGTGTTTGTATATTTCTAATTGTTCTAGAGTGTCTAGTTTTCGGCCTTTTGTGTGTACGTGTAGTATGTTCATGTTATTGTCGATGTTTTTATATGTGTGGTTTGCTTCAATGAGGTGGTTTGCGAAGGTAGATTCTGTAGTGGTGTGGAGTGCTTTTGTGTGTTCAATGTATCTCTGTTTGAAGCTACGTCCTGTCTGGCCTATGTAGAATTTACTGCAATTTGAACAATTTAGTTTATATACACCGGGTAGATCGAATTTGTTTTGTGCTTTGGGCATGCGTTTTGATAGTGTGTGTTCTGTTTTGTTAGTAGTTTTGTAAGCGATTCTGTAACCTGCTTTTTTGAATTTGTGGGCAATTTTTTCTGTTTGTTTGTTGATGTATGTTAGTGTTATGAATTTGTTGTTTTCTGTCTTTGTCTGTTGTTTGTTTTGTGTTTTGTGTAGGAGTTTACTGACTATTGTTCTGTCATAACCGTTAGATTCTGCTAGATATTTTATCGTGTTTAGTTCGTTTTTGTAGTCTATTTCATCTAAGGGGATGTTGTTAAGTCTATGTATCATGGTTCTAAAAGCAGCTAGTTTGTGTTGTATTGGGTGATTGGAGGTGTTGTGTATTAGTGTGTCAGTTGTAGTTGGTTTTCTGTATATACTGAATTTGTGCCTGTGTTCTAGTTTTGTGATGGAGAGGTCTAAGAAGTTTATGGTATTGTTGTGTTCGTATTCGGCAGTGAAGGTTATGTTTTTATGTATTTTGTTTATGTGCGTTAGTAACTGTTCACATTGTCTTTTGTTTCCCCTGTACAGTATTAGAATGTCATCAACGTATCTGTGCCAGTATAGTATTTTATGTGAGTGTCTGTCATTGTTTGTGAGTATTTTTGTTTTTTCTAAGTGTTGGAGGAAGACTTCTGCTAGAATGCTGGATATGGGGGAGCCCATGGGTAGGCCGTCGTTCTGTGTGTATACGAACACTGCAGTGTATACTTCACTGCCGAATACGAACACAACAATACCATAAACTTCTTAGACCTCTCCATCACAAAACTAGAACACAGGCACAAATTCAGTATATACAGAAAACCAACTACAACTGACACACTAATACACAACACCTCCAATCACCCAATACAACACAAACTAGCTGCTTTTAGAACCATGATACATAGACTTAACAACATCCCCTTAGATGAAATAGACTACAAAAACGAACTAAACACGATAAAATATCTAGCAGAATCTAACGGTTATGACAGAACAATAGTCAGTAAACTCCTACACAAAACACAAAACAAACAACAGACAAAGACAGAAAACAACAAATTCATAACACTAACATACATCAACAAACAAACAGAAAAAATTGCCCACAAATTCAAAAAAGCAGGTTACAGAATCGCTTACAAAACTACTAACAAAACAGAACACACACTATCAAAACGCATGCCCAAAGCACAAAACAAATTCGATCTACCCGGTGTATATAAACTAAATTGTTCAAATTGCAGTAAATTCTACATAGGCCAGACAGGACGTAGCTTCAAACAGAGATACATTGAACACACAAAAGCACTCCACACCACTACAGAATCTACCTTCGCAAACCACCTCATTGAAGCAAACCACACATATAAAAACATCGACAATAACATGAACATACTACACGTACACACAAAAGGCCGAAAACTAGACACTCTAGAACAATTAGAAATATACAAACACACAAAAACAAATAAAAACGACATCCTAAACGAACAGACACAATTCAAATCGCACGCATTATTCGAACACATCTCACCACACACACACAGCTTCAATCTTTCGAAACACTTTCTCGTCGCCAACAACAAGACGAGCAGCGCTACTAGCGACAGCCTCTGATGAAGCCTTCTATAGGTGAAAGCCGGTTTAGGCTGTAAGGTAAAACTTTACGTTTTTACTTATAAAAAACTTTGTGTTCCGAGTCGTCAATATTATAGTGATATTTAGTTAAGTAACGGACACGTCATGGACAACGAAATCCAAGTATATATATAAGCCACAAAATAATTTAAAGTTGGAAAAGCTTCAGTATCATTCGCGTTCTTTATATTTTTAACTTCTGTCTAAAAGTTTTTTATCTGTATCAGTGTTAATATTTGTATTCTTAAGAACTCTCTATTCCCTGTCCAGATTTACTATGTTTATTTCAATAATTTTCTCAAAGCCTGCTGCTACTGCTGAAGCCAGCGACTGAATGTCTTTAAATTTTTATCTATACATATAGAAATTTTCTAGATGGCTTTGAACATACTCACTGTTAAAAGGAAATCAGCTATAAAAGTGTGCACATTCCAACATAAAATTTGAAGCCGTTTACTTTGAAGTGTTGTATTTCTTCATGTGAGAGATTTGGATTTTTACTTTCCAAAATCATAGTGCACTTAGCAACCAAACAAAATCCAAGAAATATTTTGAAGTTTTATAAAACTTGCAGCATTTCTGTACTGCAGTTTGGTTACATCTGTCTTCCGAAAATAACATCTGTCTGCTAGGGCAACATTGAATCTTAGGTTTATCTGATTGAAATTCTAGGTTCATTTCTGTTAAAGTAGATAGAACATGCTCCAAGAAAAGAGATATAACTTTGTAATAGGAGTTAACTTTTCATAAACAGATTATGCATTGTGATCGATTAAGTACTCGCCTTGAAAATATAATAGCAGTGCTGGATACTGTTAAACAACTCTTTCAACACATGCCAGCAAAAATAACCATCTGGTTTGGTAGGGCTTTAACAACTTATGGAGTGATACAATTAAATTTATTTTAAATGATATTATCTTACCTTCGGGTTTCCTCCAGAGTCCTATAGACGAAAACAGTTGCAGAAAGGTTATTGGAGTTGAGGGTTGAAAATATAATAACACCGTTTATACTGGCTAGAACTTGTTTGGATTTTATTGAATACGCACAATTGTGTACCGTTACAGGAGTTTAACTTCTGCAAATGTTTGGAAAGCCTGAAATTCGTTTTGTCTTTCTGTTAAAAATATTGTGTATATATTCCCAACTAAATCCTCAGCAGATTCTGTTAATTTCTCACAGGCATATGAAGCACATAAAGCCAGAGAGTGATAAAGACACATCATGATAAAAATATTGGGTACATCCAATATACGCAATACACATAACTATAACTTTACACATTTAATAATTTTCCTATGCTATTGTTGTATAAACAATATAATAGGAATGTATAAACTTCCTAGACCTCTCCATCACAAAATTTGAACACACACACAAATTCAGTATATACAGAAAACCCACTATAACTGACACACTGATACACAACTTCTCCAATCAGGGCCGGAACTAGGGGGGGGGGCAGACGGGGCATGTGCCTCGGGCGCCGGCTTGGAGGGGGTGCCGAAGGCGCCAGCCCAGACACGGGACGCCGAAAAAGCGAAGAAATAGTAAAATTATTTTCTATATCGTCTATATGTTACAATTTTTCAAATAATAAAGCATTATTTCTGCGATTTAGTTTTTAACGTCTTCAATTTTATTTTTATTTAATTTATATGTAATTTAAAAAGCAGAAATCATATCACATAGATGTTAAGAATTCATTATTAATTGAGAATTATCCCCGCCCGGTTTCAATCGGCCATATACAAGTTACAATGATCTTCGTAAGTGCTCGAGCGTGTTCGGCTACTTCCGGCTCGTTGCGGTTTAATGCAATAAATTTTTGGAGGGAAAAGAAAAGACTGTGCCAAAGTTGCCAAGGAAACCACTGTTCAGTAGTTCAGTTTATCATTTACGTGCAAGGTGCAAGTAGTGAAATCGTTCCATTGCTGATATTTTTGTAATAAATACGAATAATTAGATTAATTTTCTTTATATTTCTCGGTACCATTAGCCGAATTAGTCACTCAACACAACAAAAATGTCAAGGAAACCTTCTGGAGCACAATACAGGAAAAAAGCCAAGGAGCTGCATCACAATGAAAACAGATTATCATCATTTATGTCGTCGTGGTTGACAGAAAAAGGTAAGCCCAGTATTTTTTGAATTTTTAAAAAATAGTTTAATTTATAACATTAATTGTTGATGCTAGGCTTTGAAATGTTAAAAATGTTTGCCTTTTGTCATGACAAAACTCTTTACGGGAAAATTAACAGACAACTCCAATTCCTTATTGTTCATATATCGCTCCACCCAGGGGCGTATCAACTAATTTTGAGATGGTTTACTGGCCGGGGGGGGGAAGGAAAAGTTTCGAAAATTGGAAGTTTTCGAGGTTTTCTGCAGCAAAATTCAGCTCGTAATTTAACTCATTCTTAGAATAGATTTAAAAATCGTAAACAGTTGGGGAGTTTAGGGGATCTTTAAAGAAGAATTCAGCTCGTTATATAATTTTGTTTTCCCAGGGCATTTTTTGGGCCAGGAATTTCTCCTGGGGGGGGGGGTTTGGGATTTGAGATTCTCTTTGTGGAAACACTGAAACTCACCCAATCCCCCAAACCGGGCACTATTGCGTGCCTCACGGCCGAAGTCAGCCGATCGCTTACAAACATTCCCAATAATTTACGTATTTTCCTACATTCTACACATAGCAGCGGCAAACACTTATCGAGTGAACTTGCAAAGTCACAGTTTACGGTCATGGCATTGACATTAATACTCCTTAGTCCACTGTCACCATGTTTTGATATGAGAACTTCTTAAACTTTTTTAAATTCTTTATTATGTAGCCCATTCAACATAAAAAAATAGATTTTTTAATTTCTCTGGTGGGGGGGTTGACCCCCCTCGCAGTGCCGCTGTTCTGGATTAGAATTTAACTTGTTCTAATTTAGCCCAACCAAGAAAATTAGACGCAAATTGGGGAGCATTAAAGTTTTCTGGAGCACTTCTTGTAATTTAGCCTTTTACTAGAATAATTTTGAAAATTGTACGCAAATTGGGCATTTTTGGGGCTTTCTAGAGCGGATTCCAACTAGTTCCAATTTATCCCTCTCCCAGAAAACTAGACGCGAATCGGAGGATTTAAGGCTTTTTAGAGCACTCCTGATTTATTCCTTTTCTAAGGTATTTCAGCTCGATCTAACTTGGCCTCTTTACCAAAATTATTTTTATACTCTTAGAGGAGAAGGAGGTGGGGCTCGAGCACCCAAACCTCCCCCTTGGGTGCGCCCATGGTTCCAATATTTAGTTAAGCTTAGCTTCGCTTCTTTCTCCCACCTTACAACCCATAGAGACCTTGCCAAGATTTGTCCTCTTTGTAAATCTAGAGTCATAGTTAAGTTGATGATAGTTATAACGGTACAACCCATGTTGTCGAGGGCGATGTTGTGAGATGTTTTCAATAAAAACAAGAAGATTTTTTCTCACAATTTTTTTTTTTTTTTTTTTTTTTTCGTATCTTTTGGATCCAATAAAATATTTAAAAAAAAAATTTTTTTGTCTAAGTTTGAAGATGAGGAAACATTGAGGATGTATCTATTATGAATTCAAAAGCTACCTCCATTAAAAAAATTTTCTTGCTTTTATTTTCTAATAGTAACCTATTACCTAATAGTGACCAATAAACGGTTCTAACTTTTAGGTGAGGTAAGCTGCCAACAACGAGACGAAGAAGGTTCACAAGGAGAAGAACATCCAGTTGAGGCCGACCAGTCTAACTATGTACATATGGAAGCCACGAACACTGACACTGTAAGTACTGCTAAAGATATAGAAATCGCTGAACAGCTAGCTCTCAGTAAAACGGACGATTCTGCAGTTTCGAGCATGATAGATAATAGCTCAAAAATTTATAGAAACAAAGAGCTTCAGGACTCACGGTTAGATTTTGATATTAACGACCCAGGGTCATGGCCAAGTACAATATCTGATCATCAGAGATGTTACATAACGAAAATGAGGTTAGATAAAGATAACGAACAAGAGCTAGATCTAAGTAAAAGTATGAGGGAGGGCCGTAGCCTCACAAAGGACTGGTTTTTCAAACTGTTGCCTAATGGAGAGCAAGTAAAAAGATCCTGGCTAGGTTATAGCAAGATTAAAAATGCACTATTTTGCATCCCATGTAGGCTATTTTCACAAACTTTTAAAGAATCTACAACTAGCTTGTCATTTTTAGCTAAAGAAGAGGGTTTCACCCAATGGAAAAAGATGAGTGAAAGAATTCCAGATCATGAAAATTCGCAAAATCACAAGCGTTGTTTTTGTTCTTGGAAATCACTTGAAATGTCAATGAAAAAGGGAGGAATAGATAAAGAACTACAGGAACATATAGCAAGAGAAGAAACTCACTAGCGACAAGTGCTTCATTGTATCATTGACGCAATAGTTTTTTTAGCAAAACAAGGAGGGCCATTAAGAGGATCATCTGAGCTAGATAATTTTGGTGACCCAAGAAGTGGGAGGTTTTTAAACACAATCGATTTGATTTCCCATTACAATGCTGATTTACGTGATCATATCAATCGGCATAGAAAAGGTCAGATTGGGTATTTTTCCCACAAGATTCAAAATGAATTTCTCACGTTAATTAGCAGCAAAGTAAGAGAAGATATTCTCAAAGATGTGAAAGATATATTTTTCAATTATATTTGATGCTACTCCTGATATAAGCCACAAAGAACAGATGACCCAAATTGTTCGGTATGTGAAAATGACAGAAACTGGGCCTGAAATAACAGAGTTTTATAGATTTTTTCATTATCCGTGACAAAACGGGGTTAGGAATATCGCAAGAAATTTTTAAAAAATTAGAAAATGACGGATTGGACATCAAAAATTGCAGAGGCCAGTCTTACGACAATGGAGCTAACATGGCCGGCATCTATAAGGGAGTTCAAACTAGAATTCTAACAGAAAATAAGCTGGCATGTTTTGTACCATGCTCAGCTCATTCATTAAATTTAGTTGGTGTGCATGCTGCTGAGCTCTCTCCACAAACCCTATCTTTTTTTGGGATAGTAAATCGTCTGTTTGTTTTTTCTCATCTTCTACTTCAAGATGGGAAGTTTTAAAGAAGCATGTGCCGATTTCCTTAAAATCCCTGAGTAAGATCAGATGGTCAGCAAGGAAGGAGTCGGTGGATGTTTTTCATAAGCATTTAAACGATTTGAATTATGCTTTAGAGTAATTGGTCGAAAGTTCGCTCTGTAATGCTGAAACAAAAGCGGAAGCTAGACGTTTGGCACAAAACATTTGCAAATTTGAATTTATTGTCCTAACCTGCTTCTGGAGCAAAATGATGCAAAAAATTAATCGCGTAAATAAATACCTACAAGGGGATGATGTCACCGTAGACACAACTGTGAGACACATCAAGGGCTTAATAACAGATTTAGAATCAATAAAGAGCAATGCACCAGAAGATGCTATTTCAGAAGCCAGAAGAATAGCTGAAAGCCTTGATGTCCCTCAAAATTTGAGGAAAAACAGAAAAGGAAAAAAAAGAAAATGTCTGACGAGAGGTGTGAAGATGAGATCAGTGGATTATCACAAGAAGACTTTTTTAAAGTGGGATTGAGGGGAATATTTGACAGCATTTTAAACGACATGAATGTCCGATTTAAAGCTCTGGAAGAAGTAAACTTTAAATTTAGTTTCCTGAATGGAAAAGTAATGAATAAAATGAGTGTTGCAGAGCTAAGGTTAGAAGCTGAAAAAGTTACGGATTCCTACAAAACGGATTTGAACAAAGAAGAACTTTTTCAAGAAGTAGAAAGCTTCAAGCATAATGCAATGGAAATTGACGACGGATTAAAAACGGCACATGCAAAGGCAATGCTCCAGATTATTTATAAACATGGGCTTCAAGATGCTTATCCAAACTTGACTACGGCATTGGAGATTTTTCTAACTTTACCAGTTACAGTTGCTTCAGACGAAAGAAGCTTCAGTAAATTGAAAATAGTCAAAAACTACTTGAGGAGCACAATGGAACAAGACAGACTCTCTAACTTGAGCATCATTTCTATCGAGCACCAGAGAACATCATCTATTTCTTTTGATGACATTATCAACACCTTTGCTGCCAAAAAAGCTCGAAAAGTGACAATTTGATTTATTTAGATTCAAGAATGAATAAGGACTGTTAGTAAATTTAGTACCCAAAATTCATGTAAAAATCTAATTTGTTTTCAATGTGTTTCAAATTGAAATAGTAAAGTACTACATGAATACTGTACCAATTTATAACCAAAATACCAAATAAACTTAAGAATGATTTGAAGTTTAACTGAATGTCTCATTTCTTAATGTGTTACCCACTTCTGTAATTTCAGATTAACAAATTAAGAAAAAACCTTTTACTTTTTAGATTCCGTTAAAAATTATTACACAAAATACAATAGAGGAGTGCTGTAATTTCACAACTGAATTTCACTTGATCTGTTAGCACAATAGTGTAGTGTGTTGATGAGTAAAGCTACGATGCTGTAATTAATAGCATTGACTTAAGTACAGGAAAGTATATGCTTTTATTTTTTGTTAAATAGTTTTAAATGGAGTGAGTATGGCGAGGAGGGGAGGAGGGGGCGCCGAAATATACCCTTGCCCTGGGTGAAAGGAGGGCTAGTTCCGGCCCTGCCTCCAATCACCCAATACAACACAAACTAGCTGCCTTCAGAACTATGATACACAGACTAAACAACATCCCACTAGATGAAAAAGACTGCAAAGATGAACTAAACACGATCAAATATCTAGCAGAATCCAACGGATACAACAGAACAATAGTCAATAAACTCCTACACAAGACACAAAACAAATAACAGACAAAGACACCAAACAACAAATTCATAACACTAACATACATCAATAATCACACTGAAAAAATAGCCCACAAATTTAAAAAAGCACAAAGAACAAAACAAATTTGATCTACCTGGTGTTTACAAACTAAATTGATCAGACTGCAACAAATTCTACATAGGCCAGACAGGACGTTGCTTCAAACAAATATACATAGAACACACAAAGGCACTACACTCCACTACTGAATCCACCTTTGCAAACCACACATACACAAACATCGACAAACAACATGGATATTCTACACGTACACACAAAATGCTGAAAACTCTCTTGAACAACTGAAAATATACAAACAGATGAAAACGACATCCTAAACGAACAGACACAATTCAAATCACACATATTATTCGAACATATCACACCCCACACACACAAACAACATCGATCCTTCAAAAGGCAGCGCCGTCGCCAAGAACAAGATGGACAACGCTCCCAGTGGCAGCCTCTGACGAAGCTTATAATTAAGCGAAAATTGGTTCAGGCTATAAGGTAAAACTTTTACACTTTTGGCTATAAAAACCTTTGTGTTCCGAGTCGGTAGTGATATACTTATATTTAGTTAATCAACGGACACGTCATGGACAACAAAATCCAGGAATAGAATAACGTTCACTGAATAACATGTCTTAGCGGAATACTGTTTTAGTTGTGTTTTTTGTTTGGAACTAGTTAACGAATAGATGGAATATGCTACTATAGATCCTTAATGCTACTACATGGGAATTTAAACCTTATCAAATCAAACTTGCGTAAAAGACATTAACGTGTCGGGTATTAGTTACGTCCAGATTTAAATGAGTCTGTCCATATCAAAGATGGACATCTGCCTCTAATGTAGTATTACAGTAGATGAACTTTTTTGTATCTCATGTGTCCTCTAAGTAATTTAGAAAAAAATGATCCCAAAAATTAATCTGAATGTCCATAATCAGTTTTGATAATCTATTTCTTTTACTTTTCAAAGCAAACAGTTTAAAATTTGTTGTCAAAAAATGATATGTCCGGTTTTGATTGGGAATTCTATGTTTGTCCGGATTTGATTGAAACATAAGGATGTATGTCCGATTTTGAAACAACAACATTCAGACCATTTCTTTCAAAATCGGGCATAAGCTTAACTGGACTATGGTCCAGTAAGCTGGACTTTTTTGGAGAATTAAAAAAAAACTCATAATGAGAACAAAAATTTAATCTTTATTTTACAGTAAACAAGTTAAAAAAGAATATAATACACTATAAAAATAGTAAGTCTTTAATACTGATCAGCTCTAAATGTCCTTTAGAAAAGTTTTCAAGTTCACTCAAATACTAAAAATAAATTTAAATTATGAAAAATTATCAAATTGACTCAAATATAAAAAAAAATGTTTTGAGACTTTGTCATCCAAATAGGAAAGTGGAAAGTAATAGGAAAGTAATACAAAAACTGATTAAAACTGAAATAAGAAATTAGAAGAAAAATAACAACAACAAAAACATTAAGGTGATAGCTCAACAGTTCATTATTCATTAATTTCCACAGCTAAAATTTCAACTTCATCACTGAACTCTGGGTTTTCACAACATTCACATTCACAGTTATCTTCATGACCTTCTTCTACATATTGTTTTTCAAGAACATCCTTGTACCATTGTAAATATTCTAAGTCTTTCCAATCATTACCAAAATGTATTTGTAATAATTTTTCACATCATTTAATTTCTCTTTCTTTACAGGAACTCCGATGGGAATTTCTCTTAGTTGCACCTGATTGAAAGATGCACCCTTTCTGTCAATTGACTTTTCATTACCAGTTACCAGGTTATACGAGTATTCACCTCTAAAGAGAATATTACCCTTCTTCGTTTTGCGGATATTTATTTTCCGGCATTTTGAAAGTTTAAAGTGTAACTGCCCTGCTGATTTGACAGTTTTTTGAGCTGCCAGTTTCCAATCGTAAGGTGTCAAATCACATCCAATTACCTTCACAGTTCCATGTTTTGCAAACACTGATTGGTACTCTGCAGGTTGCAAAATAGTTTTCATATTCTTTAGACGTTTCTCAATTAAACCAAACACACGGTCGGCTGGTAAAAAAGAGTGGCTTGTAATGGGAAAAACTAATTCGATATACATAATGGCAGGTGGTGCATTATTAGCAAGCCACTTTCCACACATTGTAAGAACATTAATGTTCTTATTTTGGCCTGGACAGCCATCAGCAACCAGACGAATTTTTTTGTAACCACTGAGATCAAGAGAGTTTATCTCATTAAAAACAACAGACGCGACTTCGTTTGATGACTTTTTCCCTTCATCTTCTGTCCACGTATACACAGAAACATTGTTAGGTATCAAAGAATCTTTTGAAATGCCTTTGGTTACGACAGATTGTAACAATAAAGTTGCCTTGAATAGTAGGCTAGTTGATCACTTACTTTGGGAAGGACGAGATTCTTCTGACAGTCATATGACATTAAAAAACAGTCATTTTCTTTGTTTCTCAAGTGTTCAAAAAAACTGCTTGCTTGCTTTACATGGAGGGTTTTTTCAGCTTCAAGTACTTTCTTCTTTTCTTCATTATTCATAGCTTCTGCAATTTTAATGCCAAGCTGTAGACAGGTGCTGCATTCATCCACAGCTGGTGCTGAAAAGCCTATGTTGAATTTAGAGCTAAATATCCGAAAAAAGAATGATCTCTTTACTTTCAAATCTCCTCGACCTTCATTTTCTTGCTTGCTGTTATACATGTTGAATAATTTTCCAATCGTTAGATCAGATGAAAGATATACCCTTTCACTCTTACCTCGTCCATAATGGCTTTCACAACCTTTTAATAAATAATGTAACAGCCTCACGTCGATCACCATACTGAACCTGCTTGTGATCTCCACCCCTGGTTTCGACAGGAACTTGTGAATTACCATTTTTGAATCTTGTGAATACACCAATTATTCTATGCTTGGTTATATTTACAACTTTAAGGAAAGTGTCTCTACATACTAGCATGTGATTTCCTGCTTGATTTACTATTGTATATTCGTAAGTGAAGCTTTTAGGTTTTTTCTGGCTGCCGTGGTTTTGCTTCTTTGGAGGTTTGGCTCTACAAAACTTCAATAAGAAAGCATCTTGCTTACCTTTGTCTGGAATTAAATAAAAAGAAGAGTGAAAATCTTAGATGTCCTTCATACTAAGGAGCATGCATTGAAATCGTGACCTGTGGTTGCAACTAGGATATGAAGGAAGACCTTTAGCTGAATACCTGAAACATGAAAAAGACAGTAGAAGATTAGACACTGTGATACAACATTATAATTACTGTTTCAATGATTTGATCAAATCACTGAAATAATTGATTAAACCAAAATTAAACAAGAATTATACCTACTAAATTACAATTTTATATTTTTGTAAGTCTCAACTAAAAAAATGTTAATAAAACATAACAGTTACAGAATGTTAACAAGTCACATTTGGAAACATGTTGTAAAGGTTAAAAAATATAACTTACCGTTTCTTTTTTTCAAGAGTCCGTTTCCAGTTCTTTGGGTTTGATTGTCGGATCCGAGCTTTATCAGACGACACTTCTTCTATTGAAACATCCATTTTCGCTTGAAGAAATAAATGTTTCAAATAAAATTAATCAAAACACACTTCAAACTGTACACTGTCAACAAAACAAACCCTTAACAACCACAGGCAGCCATGACAGTTTTGGAAGGTCACATGACACAATCTAGGAATCTGATTGGTTGAAAATCATATGTCCGCTTTTGATTGAAATAAGAGAGCAGCATGTCCAATTTTTGATTGAAACACGATATTTATCTCGTATTTTATTCATATTTATGTCCGATTTTGAGTGAAATGGTTGGCACCATTCAATTCACCGTAAAAAATAATATAAGAAACAGCTACTTTCTCAATTTCAAAAAAAAATCATTTGTCCGTCTTTGATATGGACAGACTCAAATTACCATTAGCAATAAAAATTTAATTTTAAAGAAATTAATTAATGTTACTATAATTATGAATTATAAGTATAATTAGGAATGTGCAGTTTTAAACGCTTGCTTTTGGTATTAAATTCATATTTATTTGTTTGCTGAGAACAGTTTGATTTGATTTGAAAGGTTGGTCAGCCTGAATGTGAAACAACATGTGGAATTTGTGGAACTGTATTTGAAAACTTGTAGATTGTTAAGTGTCATTTTGCAGTTTCGTACAAAGCGTTTAGATTATGGGCATATACTATAATGAATAACTAAAAATTTAACAACAGGTGGCGTAATTAACTTGATCGAAGCGGACGTTGGTATACCCAGACGTTTTCTTTTTTGAGCAGTTGTCCACTGTTTGGTAAGCGGATTGAGGTTATGATACAATATTTTTGATGGCACTATATTAATTACATCTCAAAAGTGATTCACTCATTGTTAACCATAAAGTTAAGTTTCTCTATAGCAGATAAGAAAGAAAAAGTTATTAAATTTGTAGTTGTTCTGTTAGGACATTTTAAATTCTTAGATTTTTTGTTCCTTGCATCAAGAGTATTAGATAATACATACATACATATATTATGCACTATTTCTTACTACGGCATACTAATTTTCGAATAAAAGTTTATCAAAAAATTTGTGTTTCATGATTGGAAGTAGTGCATTATATGATATTTTTTAATTTCAATATCTCAGTGTCATGATCACTGAGATATTGAAGATGTCTTTGTTATATTATAAAATTTGGTAGTGTTCCGGTTGAGGTGTTTAACCGCATACTATTCAGATGTAAGTCTAATTATGCACATCTATCTGTTAATATAAACCTCTCTCGTATAATAAAGTGTGTTTTAGTATCAACTGTTTAAAGAGGGTAAATAGAATTGAACAAATTTTGTAAAGAGTTTTTAACATATACCTTTTACTATATATGCTTGCATTTATATGTTTTAACAACACACAAAACATGTAAACAGACAGAGCCTTTATGTCTTTATTTTTATGTTTCAGAATAAGTAAACAGAAACTACACGAATTAAAATTACTGTTATCAAAGTTGTATAAAATTCAAACACTAACATACTATAGCACACCTTTATTGTCCGAAGGTTTTGTTCTTTGGTAACATGCAGTTTTCTGTTTTAAACTGATATTTTATGCATATTCTAGTGACACATTATCAGAATAGCGATACCATTATAATGTGTTATTGTTAAAGTCATTATATTATTTTCAGTATATTATTGCAACAGAATATCAAATTCATTTTTCAATTAAAGAAAAATAAATTTTGTGTAAAAAATTAATCTTTTTAGGCCTTTAATTTTGAATACCATATTTTTGTTCTATTCAGTTTATGTTTAGGAAAAGATTATATTTGGTACAGTTTATTTTCATGATTCTGGAACTAAATTTAGTTGTATTTTGGAGCATTCTGATGGATGACTCTAAAACATACTACAAGATCCAACCAGCTGTTGTATTACATGTGAACAGTATAGGTACTGTATTCCCAAATTACTGCAAATTGTTATTTGGCCCTGCAATGGAAAAGTACTGTGTCTAAAAAAATTACATTTCAAGTTTACTTATATATTTACCCAAGGAAGTATATATAGAACTATTCATAACAACACACACACACACACACACACACACACACACATGATTTAGAAATCCAAATATTATTATTATTATATTTTATTGTGTTTTTGGTTGCAATAATTTTGTGTTTTCTATCATTAACTTTACGTTCTGGTGAATTGTGCATACACAAACTGCATGTGTGCCACTTTGGCCTGCCAATATGCAATGCTTTGGTCGAAGTTCGGCAAATTTTGAAAAACCTTTTGTAATATCTGACAATTTTTCCTTAAACAATGAGTAAGCCTCCTTAAGATTATACAAAATTAGTCGTTTTGACATTTTTGTTTTACTTCCATTCGAGTCAACTACAGTCATACAGTCATTAATACCGGCCATTATTCTGCTGATTTCATCATTTTCATAAATTGACTTAACAGTATCAACAATAGCTTTTGAAAGGGCGTTTCCAGGCTTTGGGTTAGTGCTTTCTAAAATACACTTTTCTTTTAACACTTTTTTTGCCTGTCTCACCATATAATCTGGTGCATTAAATTCCCACATTATTTTTCTAATACCCCATTTTTCTGGGAGACAGGTAAGTATCATTAACTTCTTAACTCTATTTGTTGAATTAGAAAAATTTTCTTTAAGGTTTTGTAAAATTGACTCATCTAGATTCTCATCATCACTAGATGAATCTTCAGCTGCTAAAAAGAGTTTACGCTTCAATGCAGAGTTAATCTTTTTTACTTTCTTTGTAGCATACTGCTTAGATTGAATTTTTGTAACGTTAATAGGAGACACTTCTAGTTCCACAATAGAAGTATTCAATTGTTCAATTACAATTTTTGATTCTAAAGAAAAGGTTGGGTCTTCTGGCTCAGAACTGCATTCCTCGCTAATGTCGATTGAAGAACAAGGCAGGCCAGAGGGACCAGGTTGATTTGTATTGTCTACCTTCAACTTTCCGATATCTTTTCTACAAAGATCACAAATTTTAGCTTCTTTAGGTATTTCAGGAAATAAACTAAACATCCATGATGTTACATTTCTCAGTCTCTTTTTATCCCTAATTGTGTGATTAATTTTGTTTAATGGGTTAAAACATTGTAATCTAATGAATTTTAATTCGCTTTCCATTATCTTTAATTTATTGCTTTAATACTTTTTTAAGTTTTATAAAAAGATCATCTCACAAAAATCATAGTTTTTAAATTATATTTTTCATTGTGTATTTCAAAGAGCTTCAATAAATATTTAATTTATCATGTAGTACTTACAACATAATCTTTTTTGAAACATCACCAAATAAATATTTTTAAAAACTTACTACAAATTTATTACTTTATAGATAAACATTGTAATATAACTTAGACAAAATACTTTAAAAAATTGTTTGAAACCACAAAAGATTTTTCACTTAAACACAGATATAATGTACTGACATCCTACTCATACCAACTGCAGACACAGACTAATGATAAATTGCACAGACAGAAGAGGGAATTGAGTGAGCCTGTCTCAACTTGTTTGTGAGAGCTTGCTTGTCAGCACATGAAACACTCAAACAGTAGGCCTACCTACTATGAGTCACCTTTCATGTCACAACATGATGAATAATCTACAACAGACCACTGCTGATTGTTATTTTAGTGACTTTATCCTTTGCATCCTGCCACAAAATGCATAAAGTAAATTATAAAAACTATTTCTCATTTAATTTTGAAAAACTTACTGAGTAAATAATAAGACTAAAATAACTAAATTGTGGACATAATTTGTCTTAAAGACAGCCCCCCTTGACACAGAATTATGGTAATAATCACCATTATAATACATTATGTAAAGGTACATAGTATTAAAATTACGCATCCGTTTTATAAAACGCTCTTTTTTTAAATTATTATTTAACTATGAACCCATTAGCCTCCCACTTTGAAATTTCGAGAATCACTTACCAAAGGTTTAAACTATTTATAGGAATTTTTAAAAAATTTTCAAAAATGCTCTTTTTGAGAAAATTAAATTTAAAATTTTGATTTTGTGTTTACAAAAAAACTTTTTATGAAAAGGTATGTTGTGCTGTATATCATTGAAAACTGCATGAAAAACAGTAAAATAACACCACTCCCATCTCTCTAGCTCAATTAGGAGAGCAGCTGTGGTGATTTCAAAATATGTCGGACGTGCGTTTTTGGCCGTTTTTTGGAAACTTTACATAGCCGTAATTTCTAAACCGTTTGAGATATTTGAAAAAAAATTTGTATTTTTATTAATCTCCATGAGGACTACCTACCTACATACCAAATTTCATCAAATTCTGAGATGGTCAGGTAAAATTTTTAATTTTAGTGTGTTGATTTGATACGGAATGACCCTAGTACATAAATAATAATTATTCTATTGAATGATATACGTTTGTTTCAGATAATACAATGGGAGGCAAGTTTAAAAAGAAAAAGAACGTTAACAAAGTTGTTCAAAAATCAAGGAAACAGTTAAGAAAAGAACAGAGGAAAAATAAAAAAGCAAGAAAAGATGAATATTTTAGAAACAAGGGGAATCAATTCAAAACTACCTTTACTAATCAACAACATAGTAAAAATGTAAATTCAAAAAATAATTTTAAATTTAATGAAGGAAACGGAAAAATTGAAAATGCGTCTAAAGAAATTGTTGCCCATAAGGAAGAAAACCATATACAAAAGCAAGTTAAAAAACTAAAAGAAGAAAAACGGTCAATGAATAAACTCGAAAAAAAAATGAAACTAACCAGAAATAAACAGTTGATGGAAGCTAATGAAGTAGAAGATAAGGCTATCAAAAAATTAGAGAAGTTACTAAAATTATATAAACGAAAAAATAAATCATTGCCAAAAACATTTGTGGATGAAGGGTTGGACTGTATCCTTGTGTTTACATGGTATTTAATTTGTGTGTGTGTGTGTGTGTGTGTTCTTGTAAAATGTTTTATTATTATTAAAATATAAAAAAATTTAAATACAAGAAAAATATGAGCATATATGAATGTATAATATAATTAATAATAAATAGCCTAACATGTACAAGAATATATTATATATTTTTGTATATTTACAATGTTTCAATAGTCTGAACTATCGTCATCATAATATATAATAGTTATATAATAGAATATATAAGATATATTCTGATAATGATAGTTCAGACTATAGAAACATTGTAAATATACAAAAGATATATACCATAATATATTCTTGTAAAAACAGGTGTTATTTGTTATTAATAAAAAATACACAAGATTAATGTGGGAGGATGTGTGTGTGTGTGTGTGTGTGTGTGTGTGTGTGTGTGTGTGTGTGTGTGTGTGTGTGTGTGTGTGTGTGTGTGTGTGTGTGTGTGTGTGTGTGTGTGTGTGTGTGTGTGTGTGTGTGTGTGTGTGTGTGTGTGTGTGTGTGTGTGTGTGTGTGTAAGAGAGATTCTGAATTGAGCAGTTCTTATTTAATATTTCTGTGTTCAGTATCATAGCTAATGACTTAGGATTCCATAAAAGCAACTCAGTTAGCACTAAACAATTAAGATTTTTTTTATATAATCGTGGTGCAAA
The DNA here is from genome assembly GCA_034769895.1 of Magicicada septendecula. Lineage (NCBI taxonomy): Eukaryota > Metazoa > Arthropoda > Insecta > Hemiptera > Cicadidae > Magicicada > Magicicada septendecula. Next base: position 81,646,655 of record CM068370.1, read on the forward strand.
TAATTGAATTTCACACATTTTTTGTTTTAAACAGGAATGTATATTAGAAGAATAAAATTAAATTTTGAGTGTGTTTTATAGTACATTTGTGTGTAAAATGTTTGTAATTGCCTCAACAATAATGTAGATCTGCTGGATGTTTGCGATTCTGAAAGAATACAAGGAGCTGTAAAAGCTGAAATGAACTTACAAGAATCTGGGTCAGAATTTGAAGAAGACTTTGCTTTGGTAACTGGGAACGAAACCTTTAAAAAGAAGAAGAAAAATAGCAAAACAGAAAATAAGAAACAGAAGCAGCTAAGTGATAGCGATGATGAAATACATTCTTCTTTTGAAAGTGGTGGAGAAGGGAAAGTGGGTGAAGAAAATAAAACTGAAAGAAGGAAGCTGTCAAATAACAATAAAAGTGAAAGTCAAGACATTGAGAGTGATGGTGAAAGTGATGTCGACTCTCAGCAGGATTTTGGTAGAGATAATTCTGATGATGATAGTGAATATTTTAGTAATGATTTTGATGATGATGATGATGATGACACAGAAGATGGAAATAATGACAGTTTTGGTGATCAGATTGTGGCCGAAGAAGAAAATGATAAAGAAAAAAATATCAGTGTAAACAGAAAATCAAAGAACTTGTTACAGCGTGAAAGGAAAGGAAGAGAGGATGACAGACTTGAATACTCAGAAGACAATGACAGTTTCAGTTCTGATGAAAGTGTTGAAGATGTGTCAGTTAAAAATAACAATAAAGCGGCCGGTACAAAGGCTGTTACTCAGAAAAAGAAACATTTATTAAATCAACAATCAAACAATGACAATAAGAATTCTATAAAAAATAACTTAGATAAAAACATGGAAAAGCAGTCTGTCAAAAGAAAAATAAACTCTACTGTCAAGGAAAGTACAGCTACAAAGAAAAAAAAAACGGGTGTAAATAAATTAGTAGATGATGAAACAGCAAGTGAAGGTGGGTTTGGAAGTGAAGATGAATCGTACAGTGGAGATGAAAATGTAAATGATGATGATTCCAAGGGGGAAGAACAACAAGAAAAGGATGAATTTTGGGAAGACATTTATGGAAGGACACGTGATAAGAAAGGGAATGTTGTACAGGTATGTTTTTTTTTTTAACCTTAAGAGGAAGGCTGTTTTTTGAAGGCCTTTTTATTGCTTCCACTATTTTCAAATTGAATAATTCTTACTAACCCATATTCAAATTAGTATGAACAAGAAAAGTAATTAAAATTTTTAGATTGGCTGTGGTGTATTCATTTTCATTTGCGTTTCTTCTGTTCGTACTCAGTTATAGTAACTGAGAGCTCTCAGTTACTTTTGAGAGTATAAATGTTTGTTTTTTGTCTAAGTGTACATACTTCATAAGTTTTGTTGTCAATCATTCGTTGGAACATTTTTAAAAATGTAGAAAAACGTCATTTATCATTCAGTATGCTTCATAAAAACACTAATTTTACATAACGAGAGATTGCTGCAACATGAAAAGTAAATATAGAAGTAGTCAATACAGTTATAAAGATAAAAAATAAACTATTTTAGTTTCACCTCAACAACATCCTTTGCCACTGAAAGCGGTCTATAGCTGATAAAACCATGTCTTTGCATAAGGAATATGAGTACATGTTTGAAGATAAGCTGCTTGAAAAGTATTACCAAAACATATTCATCACTTCATAAGTCTTACATCCTTATAAACTGACACAAAACAAAAAACTGTGTGGTTGCTCCTATGACATGGGTGTAGGAGCTCTTGTCAATGATGATCAGTGAGAAATAAATGGATATTACGCATATAAGACTTGTAGTTACATAGCTAAACAAATTTGTTTAAGATGGTACAGCTGTTCTTCATTCTTCATGCCTGTATGTCTCGTTCATTGTCCATTAAAATGAAATTTGTGTATTTCAGTTTTAGATTAGCCAGGTAATTCACCTGATGTAAGCTAAATTGAAAATACTTTGGTAAATGTCAAGGGTAATCATAGAAAGTGTGATGGTATTACAAAAGATAGGCTTCTTTTAGCCATAATGCGTGTTTCGTTTCATGATGGTTATATAAAATATATTTGTAAAAAATTAATTGAATCAAAGCCTACCAGGCTTGATTCACTAATAAGAGTTTATATGAAACATAAAATATGTTTTGTACACAGATATAAAAATATTTTAGTAAATAAACATATTTTATATAAAGTTTTCTTTGTTCACAGTAATTTGTGTGAAGTATCTATATTGTATGTGTATATAACTAGGTGGTTGGAGTTAACCAGCTCAACCTTGAAACAAATCTATGGTATACACCGAGTAAGCCTAATACTCCATTTATATTAGAATGGACTTTAGTCACAAAATTGTTTTTTTTTTTTAATTTTTATGAAAACATATTTTAATTTTACTGTTCATTATGTTGTTAATGGAACAAAAGTTTAAAACTTTTCAATTTCTGAAATAGAATGGTCACAGTCACGTATAGTGAATGATTATGGCACTAAAAACAGTAACATTTTATTTACTACACTACTGTATTTTATTTACATTTTCTTTTGTTTATTTCTATTTCACTGTTTGGATACAGTATGCAAGTTTCATTCAGTAACTTCTGTTTCATTTTAATTTTTGTGTAATTGGTTTATTTGAATTACAAATAGACTGATTTAAGTTTAGCAGATAAAGTTAACATTTTATAGCAATCTGACAAATTGAATTAAAATATCGGTATGGAGAACCATACATGACTTCCATATTCTAATATTTATATTTAAAATCATTTTCGAAATGAAATATTACCATAGAAACTACTTCTTTCTACTTATTGCTTCAGCCTTAACCACAGTACTGTGGTCACTAACGTATACCACCTCACGTTATCGCACTCGATTTTCACTGATGATGGAAGTCGATGGCATTGCCGAAATGTCTGGTTTTGTAGAAAACATTGGACTACGGCCAAATATCCCGGGAAGGAATTTTAACAAAAACTACTTCTTTGTTGCCGATAACGTTGTACACATATATATCAGTGGCGAAGTTACATGGAGGCAATGCCTACCCTAAAAAATTCTGTAGAATAAAAATTATAAATACGTATGAACTACATAACGTAAAGATTATACATTGTTACTGCGACTGTCAAATTTATTAAACCGAAACGTGCTTTATTGAGCGACCGCTAGATGGTGACAGGTGAGATTCGGCAGAGTTCGTTTAAAGCGAATGAGGCAACCTGAACTTGCCTCAGCATTTTTTGTATACATCGTATGTAAGCAATGTAGTGGTGTGATAGGGAAGTGTAGGGAGGGGGGATTGTCCCGCGCTGTACACATAGAGCGTTGAGGCATGCCTCACTTCTGTGGTCCAAACAGTTAAGTTAAAGCGCCTGTGTTGTTTCTAAGTGTTTATTTTATGCGGTTATTAAAAGTGTCACTGTTATTCCGCTGAACTAACAGATGATCAAGATTGTTATTTGAATTATTTGTAACATTAAACATATATATAGAAACTAATCAAGTTTAAAAATTTGAAGTTCAATCAGTTGTATTATTGTGTATGACTAATACAAGGATTGTTCAATAGAAAAACGTATAGAGCCGTAAAGCATTTTTTATTCAACGATTTTAAAAGAAGTCTCCAATAACATTAAGACATGAGTTCCACTGTTGCGCTAACCTGTAGATTCCCTGCTAGTAAAATTCTTACGGCTGTTTGTGGAACCATTCGGTTACAGCAAACTCTACCTCAGCGTCCGATTTGAACCACCGTCCTTTTAGTGATTCCTTAAAAAAAAATTTAAGATAAGATTTTTGCCTACCCATTCATTAACTACTAGCTTCGCCAGTAAGCAAATTGATGTCCATTTTTTCGGCTTGCACGCGTTATGTTGGTGTGGGTTTCGGCACTTTCCATTTAAAAAGTGTGCAAACGTAAGAAAATAAACATGAGTGAGGCTAGAAATAATGTGAATTGTGTGTGTGTGTGTGTGTGTGTGTGTGTGTGTGTGTTACCTGCCTTTTTATTGCTGTATTAAATGAAAAATATTATATTACATTAAAATGAAAAAATTATAATTTTATTGCCTGGCAACAAAATTATTTTATTTTTACTTCCATATTCCTTAAGGAATGGAAGTATGGTGATGGCAAAAAAAATCGTGTTCGAGATTATTGCAGATTCTGATTCTACTACACTCAAAATATGAAAAAAAGTCGTTTTCCGAAAAGTGTCTGTGTGTGTGTCAGTGTGTAGATTTTTTTTCTATGGCAAACGATAACTACCGCAAATTCAAACAGAATCAAATAATTTTTTGCATACAGCCCTGATTTGTAGAGTACTCATGACCTATTGTTTTTGGTGAAGATCGGTTGAGGGAAAGGGGTAGTTTACCTGCAACGGTTTTTTTTTATCAAGGGAAATTTTTTTTTTTGGCAAACGATAACAGCCGCAAATTCAAACAGAATCAAATAATGTTTCGCATACAGCCCTGAATTGTAGAGTTCTCAAGACCTATTGTTTTTGGTAAAGATCGGGTAAGGGAAAGGGGTAGTTTACCTGTAACGTTTTATGTTTTAACAAGGGTATTTCCTATGGCAAACGATAACAGCCGCAAATTCAAACAGAATCAAAAGATTATTTGCATACAGCCCTAAATTGTAGAGTTCTCAAGACCTATTGTTTTTGGTGAAGATCGGTTAAGGGAAAGGGGTAGTTTACCTACAACGTTTTTTTAACAAGGGTATTTTATATGGCAAACGATAACAGCCGCAAATTCAAACAGAATCAAATAATTTTCTGCATACAGCCCTGATTTGTAGAGTACTCAAGACCTATTGTTTTTGGTGAAGATCGGTTGAGGGGAAGGGGTAGTTTACCTGCAACGTTTTTTTATCAAGCGTATTTTCTATGGCAAACGATAACAGCCGCAAATTCAAACAGAATCAAATAATTTTTTGCATACGTCAGTGAATTGTAGAGGACTCGAGGCCTTTAGATTTTGGTGAAGATCGGTTAAGGGAAAGGGGTAGTTTACCTGCAACCTTTTACGTTTTAACAAGAGTAAAGTACTTGAAAATTTATTTAAACTTTTTGAAACAATGGTAATTGTTGAAAATAAAATAATTTTGTTGCCAGGTAACAAAAATAAAGTCATTTTGATTATAAAATATAAATATTTACAACAAGAAAAGAATTTTCAGTTTTCAAAATTTAAATATATTTTTATAAAACAATGGGTTCTTCATTGAGGTGGGGACCATGTCACTCACTCCATCTCAAGCCTCACCCATTTTGCAGAAAAAGAAGACCCCGTCAAGGCTGATACTTTGACGACAGTGACAGGGCTTTCCACCAAATTCAGCAGAGTGACAGGTAGGCCCAACTCTGATTGGCTCCTCAGATTTCCCCAGCGTTAGTAGCTTGTATGAAAATATTTTATTTCAAAAATGATTTTAAATATAAATCTTAGATATGTTTTATAAATCTCATGTTTTATGTTTTAACATGGGTAATTTTTTATATGACGAACCATAACTGCCGTAAATTCAAACAGAATCAAATAATTTTTTACATATGTGCCTGAGCTATAGAGAACTCAATGTCTGTTGATTTTGGTGAAGATCGGTTACGGGGAAAGGGCAGTTTACCTGAAACATTTTTTGTTGTAACATGAGTAAAGTACTTAATTTTGATAAAGTATCCTGATAAGATCTTAATAATCCACTGTAGAAACGTAGATGAAATATCTATAAATGAAGAGGCTAGTTGAACGGGCTGGGGGTAATTTTCTATAAATCAAAATTATAGTTGAAGGGGGAGGGGATAATTTTTTTTTATATGTGTACTACGTTATTGGCAACAAAGAAGTATTTTTTTGTTAAAATTCCTTCCCTGGCTGTTTGGCTGAAAATGATTTTAAATATAAATCTTAGAATATGGAAGTCATGTATGGTTCTCCATACCGATATTTAACAATTACCATTGTTTCAAAAAGTTTAAATAAATTTTCAAGTACTTTACTCTTGTTAAAACGTAAAAGGTTGCAGGTAAACTACCCCTTCCCCTTAACCGATCTTCACCAAAATCGAAAGTCCTTGAGACATCTAAAATTCAGGGACGTATGCAAAAAATTATTTGATTCTGTTTGAATTTGCGGCTGTTATCGTTTGCCATAGAAAATACGCTTGATAAAAAAACGTTGCAGGTAAACTACCCCTTCCCCTTATCCGATCTTCACCAAAAACAATAGGTCTTGAGTACTCTACAAATCAGGGCTGTATGCAAAACATTATTTGATTCTGTTTGAATTTGCGGCTGTTATCGTTTGCCATAGAAAATACCGTTGTTAAAAAATCGTTGCAGGTAAACTACCCCTTTCCCTCAACCGAACTTCACCAAAAACAATAGGTCTTGAGAACTCTACAATTTAGGGCTGTATGCAAATAATCTTTTGATTTTGTTTGAATTTGTGGCTGTTATCGTTTGCCATAGGAAATACCCTTGTTAAAACATAAAACGTTACAGGTAAACTACCCCTTTCCCTTAACCGATCTTCACCAAAAACAATAGGTCTTGAGAACTCTACAATTCAGGGCTGTATACGAAACATTATTTAATTCTGTTTGAATTTGCGGCTGTTATCGTTTGCCAAAAAAAAAAATTTCCCTTGATAAAAAAAAACCGTTGCAGGTAAACTGCCCCTTTCCCTCAACCGATCTTCACCAAAAACAATAGGTCGTGAGTACTCCACAAATCAGGGCTGTATGCAAAAAATTATTTGATTCTGTTTGAATTTGCGGCAGTTATCGTTTGCCATAGAAAAAAAAATCTACACACAGACAGACACATAGACAGACAGACACACACACAGACACTTTTCGGAAAACGACTTTTTTTCATGTTTTGAGTGTAGTACAATCAGAATCTGCAATAATCTCGAACACGATTTTTTTTGCCATCACCATACTTCCATTCCTTAAGGAATATGGAAGTAAATATCGGTATGGAGAACCATACATGACTTCCATATTCTAAGATTTATATTTAAAATCATTTTCAGCCAAACAGCCAGGCTGTGTCTTACCTGCCTTTTTATTGCTGTATTAAATGAAAAATATTATATTACATTAAAATGAAAAAATTATAATTTTATTGCCTGGCAACAAAATTATTTTATTTTTAACAATTACCATTGTTTCAAAAAGTTTAAATAAATTTTCAAGTACTTTACTCTTGTTAAAACGTAAAAGGTTGCAGGTAAACTACCCCTTCCCCTTAACCGATCTTCACCAAAATCGAAAGTCATTGAGACCTCTACAATTCAGGGACGTATGCAAAAAATTATTTGATTCTGTTTGAATTTGCGGCTGTTATCGTTTGCCATAGAAAATACGCTTGATAAAAAAACGTTGCTGGTAAACTACCCCTTCCCCTTAACCGATCTTCACCAAAAACAATAGGTCTTGAGTACTCTACAAATCAGGGCTGTATGCAAAACATTATTTGATTCTGTTTGAATTTGCGGCTGTTATCGTTTGCCATAGAAAATACCCTTTTTGAAAAAACGTTGCAGGTAAACTACCCCTTTCCCTCAACCGATCTTCACCAAAAACAATAGGTCTTGAGAACTCTACAATTTAGGGCTGTATGCAAATAATCTTTTGATTCTGTTTGAATTTGCGGCTGTTATCGTTTGCCATAGGAAATACCCTTGTTAAAACATAAAACGTTACAGGTAAACTACCCCTTTCCCTTAACCGATCTTCACCAAAATCAACAGATCTTGAGAACTCTACAATTCAGGGCTGTATGCGAAACATTATTTGATTCTGTTTGAATTTGCGGCAGTTATCGTTTGCCATAGAAAAAAAATCTACAGACACACAGACGCTTTTCGGAAAACGACTTTTTTTCATGTTTTGAGTGTAGTAGAATCAGAATCTGCAATAATCTCGAACACGATTTTTTTTGCCATCACCATACTTCCATTCCTTAAGGAATATGGAAGTAAAAACAGGCACTCGGAAACAAGCAGCATTTAAATTAGGAATTCATCAGTCAACTTAAGCAGTATACTAAAAAAATCTCCAAGTTTGAAAACATTTTTGCTGCTGAATGAAAAGGAAAGTGTAAGGAAAATATCGGTATGGAGAACCATACATGATATTCATGTTTTTCTAAGATTTATATTTAAAATCATTTACTTGAATTCAGTTCGATAATTTCTAACAAGTTAGGAGTGTTCCTTGTAAATCGTGTTTTATGTTTGACAAATTGAAATGGAATATTTCCATAGAAACTACTTCTTTGTTGCTGACAACGTAGTACACATTTAAAATATCGGTATGGAGAACCATATATGACTTCCATGTCCTAAAATTTATATTTAAAATCATTTAAGTATTAACTAAGTGGATCCTTGAGTTCTGAAGACATGATGTATCAGCTAAAATGGTACCCCCATGTCAGGTGGGTGAAGACTATCCTCAACCTTCGTGAGGAAGGACTGTACTTTTGAATAAAATGTTTGTAGGTCGAATGAAGAGCTGGCCAAAGGGAGCTGCGATCTGATTCCTGTAATGAACTTAGGCTCTCACTGCGAGTTAACATTTCTTCCTTAATACGTTTTTGTGTCTTCTGTTTAACACCCACTATTCTGATCCATGTCATAATGCCGTATTCCACACAGGCTAGTAAATAACTAGTCATCAGGGAGGTCAAAATATTTTCCAGGAGGGCAAACAATTTTCCAGAGGAGAAAAATATTTATATATTTTTCATACATACCCACATGCACATACAGTGAAACCTCTCTTAATTCGGGCTTCTCTAATTCGGAATTTACAATAATTCAGACTCCCTAAAAAAAAAAATTAAACTTTGCTTTTGTGAATTCTTTGTGAAAACATTTGCCTTTAGGGAATTCTTAAAGTGTTATGTTGGCACCCCCACCCCGACTGGGTTTAGTCCAGTTTCAACTGCTGCTTTGGTAGTGTGTGTGTCATTGTTATTGTATTCGTGTTGTGTACAGCTTTTCAAACCACATTTTCTTCAAACACTGTTTAGTATTAATTTACAGTACTGTATTACAATATGAGTGCTAGAGGTAAATACAAGACTTTAACTTTAGAAGACAAAATGAAAGTGTTGAGTAAAATAGATGCTGGTTATTCTGTGCAGAATATTTTAAACGAGTTTGGAATTAGTAAGTCTACGTTTTATGATATAAAAAAAGACAGAAAAAAAATTTCCAATTTTGTTTTAAAGCAATATACGCCAAATGTGAATATTGTTAAAAGAAAACGAACGACTGCAGCAAAGTTCAGTAATATTGACGATGCTGTATACACTTGGTACAAGCAGCAACGTTCAGTTGGTGTTTCAGTTAGAGGTGTAGAATTACAGGCAGCGGCAGAAAGATTCGCTCAAAAATTGGGAGAAACTGATTTTAAAGCTAGTACAGGATGGCTTTTTAAATTTCGGCAGCGGCATTCCATTGTAAACCGGAAAATATTTGGGGAAAGTTTAAGTTCCGATGTTTCTAGTGTCGAACCGTTTCGCCAAAAACTTAAAGCAGTAATTACTGATGAAAAACTTATTCTTTCCCAAATTTATAATGGTGACAAAACAGGGTTGTTTTGGATATCCATTCCTCAGAATACTCAGGCCTATTGAATGGACAATTCTACACCAGGCCAAAAGGTAAATAAACAAAGACTATCTGCTCTCTTATGTGCAAACGCAGATGGGTCTCACCATCTAACATCCGTCGTTGTTGGAAAATCAGCTAAGCCTAGAGCAATTAAAAACATTATGGAAAGCCTACCAGTTATTTACAAAGCAAACAAGACTGCATGGTTTACTCAGAAATTTTCCAGCAATTGGTTTTTTCATAATTTTGTGCCAGAGGTTAGAAAATTCCAGCTAGATGTTTTAAAAATAAAAGAAGAGGATGTTAAAGCTTTGTTGATATTAGGCAATGCTCCTGCTCATCCCTCCAGTAATTTGTTGACTAGCAGCGATGGAAAAATCAAAACTATGTTCTTGCCTCCCAATACGACTTCGCTTATCCAACCAATGGATCAGGGAGTAATCCTCAGTTGCAAACTCTTTTACAGACATAAACAACTCGACAAATGCATGGTATTTTTTATGGACGATGAAGAAATGGACAATAGGGGTGAACAAACTCTTAAAAAAATAAAGGAATACAGTATTAAAAGTGCTATTTATAATTGGGCAAACAGCTGGATGAGATCAAAATACAGTAGAACCCCTTAATTCCGAACCCCAGAAATCCGAAATCCTGGGAAATCCGAACATGATTTTTAAGAAAAACAACATTTGAAAAAACACAAAGACATAAGAAACATATTTATTATTACATAAAACTATCATATGTAACCTAATTTTACGTAAAGAATCATTGAAAAATTAATAAAGTATGTACAAGTATTGCTACTTACGTAAAACAGTATTGAAATGTAAAAAATATTGGAATTAACACTGTATAAAAACAACAACGTCATACAGCATTTCATTAACATCAGAGCTGAATGGCCAAGGAAAAACATAAAAGAAACACACATTAATGACATTTTTTTTGTTTAATGACACAAAACGTTTCTTGTATACTATGGCAAGGTAGCCGCCACTCATTGTAGAATGGGCAAACGATTTAGTGTTATTAAAAATAAAATGTGTGAGCTACATCTAAATTAGTACTGTTCTTAATAATAAAAACTGCATAAACTTATTAGTGGAAATACCTCAGAAAATCTTACCTTAACACAGGTGAAAATGCCCTACCCTATAAATTGTATTTAGATTTACTATTGGTATGTAGTTAATGAGTTTTTATTATGACCATGTACAAGTGAGTAATGTATATATGAATGGTAGACACAGTCGAGTGGGAAGTATGTGCCTCCACAGCTACGAGCCCAGCAGATGTCCGGAGATGCTAAAAGAACAGAAGTGTTGGCCCGTTTGAAGAAGCAACTGAAAGGTTTTGTCAACCGACTTGCTGAAAACAATGTACATAGTATTGCTAACCAGGTGAGTCTTGACAACTCTGCTATGAGAAATAAAATGTTTTTATGTAGGTGGAACAAAGTGTAACTTTGAATTCATCTCCTCCCTTCCTTCTTCTTCTTCTTCCTTTTGGTATTTAGACTCTTATTTGTTTGAGTTGTCTACTCTAGTCTGTATTGAAATACACGCCCTTTTCACGTTCTTCTATATTTATTTGTATTCTCCTGAATATAATGAGAATTCAGTCTTCTTTATTACATTATAATTTTATGGTACGGGGACAAAAGTTCCAATCTGAAAGTGCCAATGCAAAATTCCCATAATTATTAATTTTCCAACACCTTTTTTCCAACATAATTATTTTTCCAACTCCCCTTTTCTAACATAATTATTTTCCCAATATTATTATTTTTCCAGTTCTAATTGTCCTACTATTGTTAAGTTTTCGAAAGTCATTTTTTCAATAATCATCGATTTTCATAGTAACTTACTTCTTGGAGCGGACTTCCAGGGTCAAGTGACCCCGATGGTCCGAGTCCGATGTCCATGGTATACCGCAGCAGCGAGTGCCCCAAAGCACTTGTTCCTGAGAATCTGGTCCAGGCCACCACTCTCCCCCATCATGGCCCTCAGGGTTCCCTGGCTCGATTCTGGGGACGGAGCATCTGACCAGAATGTGCTCAAGAGTTTCCTCCTCCGTCTGGCAGCTCTCACAGGTTGAGGAATCTCTCAAGTTGAATCGGTGCAGGTAATGTCCGGTGACAATGTGGTCAATTCTGGCCCTTGCTGCAAAAGTAGCCGTGGCTCTTGCCACGTCGCGGTATAAGGAAGGGTCTGCAGGTTCTTTCTGGAGTCGAAAAAGTTGTCTCCCTGTCACTCCTGTGCACCAGCGCTCTGTCCATTCCTTTCGTATCCGAGCAGCCGCAGCTTTCTTGCATCTTGCTAGCGAGTATTGGGGGTGTTGGACTGGTCCTATGTTTGCAGCTTATTTTGTTATCTGGTCTGATTTTTCGTTTCCATCCACCCCGCAATTGGCCGGTGTCCATTGGAATACAATGTGTTTTCCTTTTATCTTTAGAGACGATAGAAGCGCCCTCAATTCCTTGATGCGGAAGTAATAGTCACCTGGGCCTGTCTGTGTCAGAGCTTCCATGGCTGATTTTGAGTCTGTGAGAATACATATTTCTCTGTCTTCAATCTGTAGACAGCTCATTAGGGCCGCGTCCAGCGCCAATAGCTCGGCATCCATACTTGATGCTGCATTTGCTGGAATGTAGAAACACTCGCCGGTCTTTTGGTTATAGTATCCTGCTCCTGATTTAGTTTTGCCACTGTCCACGGATCTATCAGTGTATATTTTCACAAAGCTGTGATACTGGGTATTGAGCATTTTCAGTGTTTCCCTTCGAAGAGCTTCTGGGTGGTCAGCCTTGGTAATTTTAATTGGTAAGTCAAGTTTAACTTCTGCTTCTATCATTCCCCAAGGTGGTTCGTTGAAGTATGCAGCAGTGGGCTCTGGGGTCTCGTTGGCCATGTCTCGTGAGAGAAGATCCACTCTTTTACTGAATGCTTGCGTAATGGATGTGGCTGCCATCGAGTAGATTGGATGGGTTGGTGGAAGGGTTTGATTTTTGAGATGTTTGTTCCATATTTGCTTTTTAATATACTAGTCTATTGGTTCAATGCCGAGGTCTATTTCCATAGCTGTAATGGGGGTAGACTTGGGGCAGCCAAGGCAAATTCTTAAAGCTGCTGATTGGATGAGCTGTAGCTTGTTAATGTGTGTAGCTGCGGTAGAGCCCCATATCTCACAGCAGTAGGTCATTTTGGATCTGACAAAGGACAAATAAAATGTTCTCTAGGATACAGTGTCCGCCCCCCACTCTCGACTGGCTACAGTTTTTATAGCATTTAGTCGGTTGCTGCATTGTTCCATGACATATTCTACATTATCTTTCCAGCGAAGTTTTTTATCCAAGAGGACTCCAAGTAATTTGGAGCATTCGTTCAGTCGCAGGGCCCTGTTGTCAATTGTAAGGCGCAGGATGAAGCTTGCATGGATGTTGCGTCTTGAGAAAAATGCGAATTCTGTTTTTGTTGATGATATCTTTAAGGACCATTTTGCACACCACTTGGCAACTTGATTTAAAGCTAGTTGCATCCGTTCATTTGCTTTTTCTGGATCTTTGTCTGTAGTAAAGAGCGATACATCGTCTGCGAATATTACACAAAGTACTTCAGGTGGTAGCACTTTGTTTATATTATATAGGTAATTAATTATGCAAATTAATTAATTTTATGTTGATAAAGTAATTAATCCATTTATCTTTGTTATACAATGAGATTTCTCATCGAGCCCCTCGTTGGGAAGCCAATTAATATATGTAATTAATCATGCAAATGAGTTTAATTCAAAATTTAATCTGAAATATGATTCACTGTAATTATGATTGTGTTCTCCTTCTTTCATATCTTACATATTATATTGATCACCATTGCGGTATAGTAATAACGTAAAATGTACAAAATTTATTTTATTTTTTTATTTTTTTTAAATTTATACTATAGTCATAAAGTGTGATATTGAACAGAGTAGGGCTAATTACAGCACCCTGAACTATGCCGTTTTCGACTTTAGTGCAGCTCGACTCCAGCCCATTCACTGAGGTCTTGATCAGACGATTTTGCAAAGCGTTTGCCAAAAACTTCAACATTTTGCCCCTTATTCCCAGCCTCATACACTGCAGTAGGATGGTGGAATGAGGAGTTTTGTCAAAAGCAGACTCGAAATCTAGTAGGACTATTATTGTTGATTTCTGCTTTTGGAAGCCCTCATAGATTTTGTTTGTCAAGGTCTGCAGCGCATCATTTGTGCTCCTTTGCTTTCTGAAACCAAATTGTGTGTTTCTTAGTAGATTATTGGTTTCTAGTCTCCACATCAAACATGTGTTCACTAGTGGTTAAACTTTGTACTTATGTAAACTTTGTACTGTGGAAATCCACATTGCGGTCCGTGCAGTTACGTCATTTCTCCCCACGCGATCTGCTACCGGCTTACTCCAAGCTAGCAGCAGTCAAAATTAGTTAGTTCCTTGCAAGACTCCGAGCGGGCACCTCGCTCAGTTCGCCAGCCGCGGCTACATAAAGTTTTCAACATTCCATAATTTTAGCATGATCATCATGTGATAATTTACTTAGGCGATCTCAGCCTTTACATACTATTATGGGTTTTCAATATTTAATTCTGTCTTAATTCTCCGGCATTTATGCCGCGCTAAAACTGCACGCGCCAGCAACTATGTCTTATTAATTTTCAATAAACTATTAGCTCAAGAACATATACAGTCCACGTTATTATTTCACTAATTTACCAGCACGTCAACTAGCATTCTAAGACCAACTTAAGATCTCATCGAGAGCGTCTAAGACGCAACATTTTGGTCCTCTGGGCCGGATTTTGGTCCTCCGCGGCCGAATTTTGGTCCACCACGGAAATTCAGATATATTTCATTTCATGGGCCCAAACAACCTTTGGTTCAAGCCCGAATACTTTCGAACTTTAGATTGCTGGCCGTTGCATGACTTCATTGTTCTCAAAAACAAAAAACTTCATGCGTGACATTGCAAGATTCTGCAGAGCATCAACTCTGAGACAACAAGACACTACAAGACATCATCATTTGTCATACGGCGAAATTCCAGAACTTCAAAATTATACGGAGAGCTACAACTTCAAGCGTCACCTGACCAGTAGAAACAAGAGTTGCGCCAACTTCTAAGGCCTGCCGAACAGGATCAACAAGGAAGCAACGGGATCGGAGCCATCTTGAACACGCTGGGATTCACCATCCACGTAGTCACGAACTATGAACTTTCATTTTTTATAATTTTTCATGTATAATTTTTATGTACAGCAAGGTCAGTAATATTTTTGCACAGATTTAATAACATTTAATATAACATCATTAATAATTTTCACATAACAGATATTAGTGTCAAGTGGCCATAAACTTGTATTTTTATCTAGATTTTCATATGTACATATGTACATAAATTTTCATTTACGCAGCTGTACAATAACGCATTAAGAAACTTAAGTGATGTGATAAGACCATATGTATATTGTCATTTTGAATAATTCATATTTTCAATAACTTTCATAACTATTTGTTAAAAAAGGAAATAAGTACCTGTTATAGTAATATATTAAGGTGTACACCGATCACTGGCTCCCGCATCATATCAGAATTTAGCAAATTATTCAAATTACAACAATTGTTCACCTGCTCTATATTTAACTATCATTTTCGAATCACATTTGCGTTTAGTCATGGCTGATGTGAAGGCGCTAATTAAGAAACGGGGCACAATTAAAGCTTCTATATCCCATGTGAATACTTTCGCTGACAATTTCAATAACCATAAGCGATCACCATGCCTTAAAAATTAAACTCCGCCATTTGATGGAATTGTCCGCGAAGTATGATGAAATTCAGACTCAGATTGAGGCTGATGATTCCGATTTCGCATCAGTCAGTGACAGAGTTCAAACAGAGGATGATCTCTATAATATTGAGTGCAAGTTACACCATTTATTGGAGCAAATAGAGGAGGTGAACAAGAAGCCATTCATTCAAGCTGAAGTTATGCCAATTAAACCTCCCCCCTATACAATTAGACCCAATTAAATTGCCCTGCTTCTCAGGCAACATTATTGATTGGCAACATTATTATAATATGTTTGTGGAACTAGTACACGTCAGAACTGACCTCATGGACATTCATGAGGTAAATTACACTATTTACACTCGTCATTAAGGGACGAAGCTCTAAATGTAATAAAATCTCTTCCAATCACCCATGAAAATTATACGGTAGCCATTGATCTATTAAGGGCCAGGTATGACATCAAATTAATTGTCTCAGCCTATCACATAGGGAATGTCTTGGGCGTGAAGTCCGTTCAACACGAGTCCATGGTTGGCATTTCCAAATTCATTGACGAGATCACCGCGAATATAAATGCTTTAAATTCATTGAATTTACCGGTAAATACCTTTGAAATCATTTTCGTTCAATACTTAACGCAAAAACTCGATAATCAGACATGTCGGCTCTGGAAAGAAAGCCGAGCGATTTCCTAACTTCAGTAACTTTATTAAATTTTTAAATAATAGAAGGCAATTATTGCAAAACGTCGGCGGCGCGACCAGCTCAGTAAGCAAAGTACATGTTAGCGATAAGACTCCTTATCGCAAAGCTATTAAACCGGTTGATATTACTAGGTCGACATTCCATTCTCATATCAGCAACTACATCTGTCAGCTGTGTCGTGGTAAACACCGCCTTTCTGAATGCCCACAATTCGTGGCTATGTCTCCCCTTGAACGAAAAAATATATTAATTAAACATAAACTCTGCTTAAATTGCATACGTCCAGGCCATGATCTCGCACACTGTCCTTCCAAATTTGCTTGCAGGACATGCGCTAAACGCCACCACACAATGATCCATATATCAGGCAGTAATGCTTCGTGAAGGAACAATCAATTTTCAGTGAAATTGCAAACAAACAAATCTATTTTATTATCCACCTCTCTCTGCATGACAACTGACCATGCCGGTAAGAAGCACCCAGTAAGGATTTTATTAGACTCAGGGTCGCAAGCTAACTTCTGCACCATGAGTTTCGCACGTCGCATGGGTCTAAAACTGACTAAATCTCAATTACCCATCACCAGTATAAACAATTCATTATCTCAAGCTGACTTCGGTACTAGGGTGAGGTTGCATTCTCGTTATAAGAATTTTAGTTTGAACGTACATTTAATGAAGAAATTTGTGTTAGTGGTTGAAATCACAATCAGAATGATCAATATTGCACACCACTATATAAAAATTATTCCGATTAGCGCTTTCAAGCTTCACAGCTCATCGTCAGATCGGTAATAGACAGCTATCTAGATGTGCAATATTGATCATTCTGATTGTGAACGTACATTGCGCTGTGCTTCCCAGCATCACGAATAATCTCCCTGCGGAATCATTTGATATCTCATCCCTAAATTTGCCAAAGGGCATATTTCTGGCTGACCCGCAACTGAAATTTTCTTTGCAGATCGACATATTGCTTGGTGCCCAGTATTATTTACAGTTAATTGAACCTGTCAAATTCATCCGTAGCCCACATTTTCCCATAATACAGGAGACAAAATTGGGATTTATTCTCGCGGGTAACTTGCCCTTTAATGTCGATATGACAAAACCTGTCTCATCATCCATAGCATGTGAAGATAATAATGCCATTTCCTCGCAACTAAAGGACTTCTGGAAGTTAGAGGACGTTGCTGTTCGTGCTCCCTCTGTTGAGGACTCGGAATGCGAAAGTCATTTTGTATCTAATACTTTCCGCAATAGTGATGGTAAATGTGTGGTATCCCTACCTCGCAGGTCATACAATTCTCATTTGGGCGATTCTCTTCACGGAGCTATTCGCAGATCTCAATCACTGGAACTCAAGTCCAAGCAGAACCCTGCCCATGAGTCATCATCGTGGGCCATCAGTGCCTTCGATGCCCACTCATCCCGATCTTGAGCAGGAACAACGAAAGCAGGTCCAAACCTCATTGATTGTCGCTTCATCTACGTCTAGTTATTTTGAAAACTACTCTTCGCTTTCAAAACTCCTTCGTGTATTTTCGTATTGCCGTCGATTCATTCGGAACTCTAGGCTCCCCATAGCTGATAGGGACACTTCCTTTTTAACTTCCCATGAGTTACATGGTACACTTTTGGTTTTTATTCGCCAGTCCCAGAAATTGCACTTTAGCATCGAAATCAAGGAACTTGAGGCACAACGCTGCATCCCTAATAATAGTAAAATTCTTTCACTTAACCCCTTTCTGGGCAAGACAGGAATATTACGTGTGGGAGGACACCTTCAGCACTCCCAGCTTACCTATGATAGCAAACACCAAATCATACTCCACCCACACTCTCATCTCAGCAAATTAATCATAGAAAGCGAGCATCTTCGTGTACTACACGCTGGTGTACAATTGACTCAGTATTCTCTACGGCAGAAATATTGGATAATTAATGATAAATCTTATATACGGTCAGTAATACATAAATGTATCACTTGTTTTCGATTCCATGCTAGGGGCGCAAGCCAATTATTAGGACAATTACCCCCTTCCCGGGTTACGCCTGCTAAGCCATTTTCTCAATCTGCAGTCGACTATGCCGGTCCCGTACTTATACGTCATGGCGGGCAGCGTTCAAAGGCGACGTCAAAGGCTTATATTGCTTTATTTATATGCTGGTCACTAAAGCTATTCACCTGGAACTAGTCTCAGATCTTACCTCAGACGCCTTCATTGCGGCCTTAAAACGGTTTATAGCGCGTAGAGGTATCCCTGATCAGATATTCTCCGACAATGAAACAAACTTTCATCATGCTAGTAGCACACTTCACGAATTATACAAACTTTTTCAATCTAATGGATTTGAACAGACCACCCAGGATTTTACCAGTGCCCAAGGCATCAAATGGTCCTTTATCCCCCCCCCCTCAGCACCTCATTTCGGTGGCCTGTGGGAAAGCGGAGTCAAGAGCGTCAAGTTTCATTTGTGGCGCATTGTCGGCGGAACCATTCTTACGTTTAAGGAGTATTATACTATCCTAACTCAAATAGAGTCCTGCCTTAACTCACGCCCCTTGTTCGCCATCTCCAATAACTCTAGGGACCCCGAACCTTTAACTCCAGCGCACTTCCTGGTTGGTTCTCCGCTCACTGCACTCCCGGAACCTGACTATTCCCAAGTCAATATTGGTCTTCTGGGCAGATGGCAGCTGCTCCAAAGATTCACCCAGTCTATATGGAACAGGTGGTCGAAAGATTATTTGCACCAGTTGCAACAGCGCAACAGATGGCGCATCACGTCAAAAAATTTGACTCCCGGACAACTCGTCCTTATTCTAAATGACAATTCCCCCCCATTTCACTGGAAACGCGGGGTAGTCACGAATGTCTATTCGGGTCGGGATTCAATAGTGCGCGTCGCGGATGTTAGCACCGCAAATGGTATCCTATGTCGACCCATTCATAAATTATGTCCACTTCCAGTGGCCTCAGACTAATCGCATGAGCATTCATGCGACACGCATCAGTGATGTGAACCTTTTCGCATTATCGTGCTTCATGCCCGGGACATTCCCCGGGCGATCACATGATTTACATTGTTATGATTACTACATTATTATTATGTCTATTGTACTATTGTGTATCACTATCATGTTTTTGAATTTTTTGGGTATTATTATTCTAATATTATTGTATCAATTATTATGTCTTTTGCTATTGTACTATTCTATGGTTATGTATTTGTTGAATTTTTGGGGATTATTATTCTAATATTAGTATGTCAATTATTATGTCTTTACTATTATATCATTCTATGGTTGCATATTTTTGAATTTTTAGGGATCATTATCCTATTATTGTGTAATACCAACTATTATGTCTGTCTGATTATTGTATTATCATGTATCATTACCATGTTATTATGTGTTGTGGAATTTTAGTATCATTGTTCTATTACTATGTAACGTAAATCATTGTGTATTATGTATCCTTACATGAATTTGGTATGTTAATCATATTGTTATCTACTATTAATTTTCTGGGTGTCATTGCTTGATTGTTATGCATATCAATTATTATGTCTTTGTTATTGTATTGTCATTTATTATTGAGTTTTGGTATCATATAATGTCAATCATTATGTACTATTCACACAATGAATTAAGTTGCAAAATCGCCCGACTTTGTTAAACTTTGTACTTATGTAAACTTTGTACTGTAGAAATCCGCATTGCGGTCCGTGCAGTTACGTCATTCTCCCCACGCGATCTGCTACCGGCTTACTCCAAGCTAGCAGCAGTCAAAATTAGTTAGTTCCTTGCAAGACTCCGAGCGGGCACCTCGCTCAGTTCGCCAGCCGCGGCTACATAAAGTTTTCAACATTTCATAATTTTAGCATGATCATCATGCGATAATTTACTTAGGCGATCTCGGCCTTTACATACTATTATGGGTTTTCAATATTTAATTCTGTCTTAATTCTCTGGCATTTATGCCACGCTAAAACTGCACGCACCAGCAACTATGTCTTATTAATTTTCAATAAAGTATTAGCTCAAGAACATATACAGTCCACGTTATTATTTCACTAATTTACCAGCACCTCAACTAGCGTTCTAAGACCAACTTAAGATCTCATCGAGAGCGTCTAAGACGCAACAACTAGTCTTTCCAGAAGTTTTCTTAGGCATGATGTAAGCGCAACCGGGCGATAGGAGCTTATTTCTGTTTTTACTTTTCCTGGTTTTGGGAGGGGTATGATGAGAGCGGTTTTCCATGCTGGGGGATGTTTCTTGTATGCCAGATAGTATTGAAGAGTTGAAGGATTTTGTCGAGCAGTTGCGCAGAGCAATGCATAAGCATTTCATTGTGAATGCCGTCCGCTCCTGGCGCTGCACTACGGAGTCTGGCTATTTCCGCTTTTAGTTCTGTCATCGTAAAGGGTTTGTTGGCCGGGTCATCGGACAGCCATAGCAGTTCAAACCTGGCGGTGAGTTGCATTTCTTCAGGGGCGATTGTTTTTGGCCACGGAGTTTTGCTTCCAGCTTTTTCCTTATAGAACGTGCTGAAAGCCTCTGCCTTGTCCTTATCCTCTTCAAGCCATTCACCCGATGCCGACTTGATTTGCTCAATCTTTTTGCCAATCTCCCCTTCAATAGCCCAAAACTTCTTCCACACCTCACTACTAGGAGTGTTCATGTTGATTGAACCAACAAATTCTTTCCAGGATTTACGTTTTGCAGCTAGGATTGTTTTCCTTAAGATGGCATTCCATTTGTTGTACGTTTGTCGATATTCTTTGTTACGCTTTTCCTTCCTCTTTTTCCTTGCTCCTTGCTGTTTTCTCCTGTGGGCTTTAATCTCATCATTCCACCAACTGTTCATATGTTTAGGACTTTGGTACGGCCTTTTTTTGGGGATTGTTTTTTCGGGAGCATTATGAAGGATTTTTTCAATCGTCTGTATGCAGCAGTCTTCATCCAGTATTTCACTTGTGGTCGTGAAAGCTTCCCAGTTGGGCTTCTTCATGTTGTATTTACTATGTACGACAGAAGGATTGTGCACTAGTTTCCTGGTCAATGTGAGCTCGCAGAATACTAGAAAATTGTCCCTTCCCAAGTCCTCCCCAATGCACCAGTTTTTTATTGACCTTTCGAAAGCTGGGAATGGCAGAGTCAGGTCCAGGGTGCTTAATGTCCCTGTGGAGGGAGATTGGTAGATAGCTTCTTTGTTTTGGTTTAGGAGGATGACTTTGTGTGTTTGGATCCACCTGAAGAGTACTGGACCATTTCTGTTTTCCGGCCCATTGTTCCAGCTAAGGTGTTTGCTGTTGAAGTCGCCCACCAGCATGAAGACTATCCGGAATAAGCACATCTAGGTCCTTTTCTTGAATGGCTTGGGAATGTATATACACGTTTATTAAAGTAAAAACACAATCCTTGGTTACTCTTATTTTCATCTTCATATATTCAGTGTTGTTGTTTGTTTCATAGCACAGTCCTCCACATGCAGGGAATCATGGATAAGTGTAACCAGTCCGCCTCCAAAGTTATCTTTTCGTGATAAGTTGAACATGCTGAAGTTTTTGAATTTAGGATGAAGGGATGGAGGACTTCCCTCCATCCTCATTTGGCAAGGAGGACTTCTGTATACAAATGATCTTTACATTCTTTTCAGTGATTTCCCTCTTGAATTCTTCTGTTTTTTTTTTTCTTTAATGATCTGGCGTTCCAGTGCATCAGGAGAACCTTTTCTTCGAAGGTCTTTACTGAACTTGCATTTGGAGGCGAGGTTTGTTTGGCTGGATTTGTACTTCTCTTCTTCTTTCTTTCGTTGTAGGACTGTCCTAGGGATATGTGCCCTTCTTTCTTGTTTGCTTTCCTGTTAGTTTTTGGTGAAGCACTAGTGGGACACCATATTTCTACTCTCTTTAGTATGCCGACACCTCTTTTCCTCATAATGAGGTCTTTGTCAATTTTAAATTTTTCCTGTATAGATTTTATACTTTGTTCTCTCTTTGCCTATATGTTTATCTTTAGTCTGTCAGGGTGTTCTCATTTCAAAGTTGAAACTCGTCGTGAGCCCTGAAAAGGGCTGTTTGTAGTGATCTGCGTTTGTGGCATACTACGGGGCTTCCTCAAGGAAAGCAACTGCTGGCGTTTGGTTCACTGACAAACACCTATCCAAAGGCAGGGTGAGGACCAACCAGCTCACCCCCATTTTTTTCATAGTAATGACTTTATTTTCTTGCTATATTTTTGTAAACTTAATCGCAAAATTTGAGGTGGTTAGAGGCTACAATTTATGTGATTTTATAAGTGATAAATTATTTGTACAACCCTTTTACTTATTATGGCTGAAATAATAAAATCTGGAAGGACTAGTTATTTACACATAGATGGATTTTTATTTTATAAACATTCTCATAACAAAAGGAGATTCTCATTCTACTGGAGATGCAAAAGGCAAAGTCAGTGCTCGGCGCGAGATATAACAGACGGTGATGGAGCTACACTTTCAATTTGTCGTCATTCGCTCAAAGATCATTCACATGCCCCTAATAGACAAGAGGTTGAATCTTTGAGGTTCGTAACCGGTATTAAAGGGGAAAACTGCTGAGCATCCTGAGGCCCCACCTGTCCAAATTATGTGAAGTTTGCAAAACATGCCATCATCTGTATTGGCTGAGCTCCCAGACCTCGAGAATAACAGGAAATGTATCATGAAATGGCCAGAAAATCAAAAAATCTAGGGAGCCTCATTATCAAATTATTGAAGACAGAATATTCAACATAGTTTCCAGTTTTCAAGATTTCGTTGATGATGACATACTTGGATATTTGAAAACCCTCGGTACAATTTACATTTTAGAGAATTTTTATAAACACATTTTATAAACATTTTGGCACTAATTTATGATTGGAATTATATATTTTGGAACTAATGTTGTTTTGGGAAAATATATTTTTGGACCTTTCGGATATTGGAATTTTTTCTTAGCACTTTCCGATTGGAACTTTCGGTTTGGAACTTTTGTACCCCAACCTCTTATGGTTTTCATTATTTTATATTTAAAGTGTAGTATAAAATTAGGTTACAGTATTACAGTATCCATGTTAAAATATGAAATATTACAATTTCATAGCCTGTAATCGTTTTTTCAAGATCTAAACGTAAATGTTTTAAAAATCCTCTGTTAATCCTTGCAAAAAACCATATTCAACTTGTGTTGTTTAAGTGTTCCAAAGTGCATCTATACTCAAGTTATTTTCTCCAGCCTCCAGGTCATTATAAAGAGAATGAATGAAGAAAATATAACTCTATGAGGAATTCCAGTAAGAAAGAAAAGAGAAACAGATGGGAGACTTATTTAAGATAACAAAAAAATTACTAGTACTTGAACAAGAAAGGATAAAAGTTGGTAGGAATAACCAGTGGTGGCCCGTGGTTCTGACAGTTGGGGGTTCAATGTCTCAATGTTTCTACTAAGATAAAAGCAATTATCCCATTCCAAATAACACACGGGGCGGGTCTCAACGTGAAGCCATATCTATTGACAACTTTTAGTAGGCCTAATATTAAGTTGTGTTTATGCTGTTTGTAAATTATTCTAAAAATATGTAATTCAAATAAAAAGATAGTTAAATATTTCTGTTTAATATTTAAAACGGGAAGCCGCTTACCAAGTTCCTTAATTTTGCATTTATCTTTAATAGAGAGAGAGAGAGAGAGAGAGAGAGAGAGAGAGAGAGAGAGAGAGAGAGAGAGAGAGAAAAGACAATTTTTTTTTTAAATAGATTGAACACAAAAAAAGAAATACCTGAACACTTAACACACAAAAATACCAGCAAACACTTTGAAGGTTATACACGTTTAGATCAGTTTAATATAAAATACAATTCTTTAATGACTACATTAATCACAATTTATTTTTGGAATACAATTACTTAACTATTTTATTTGATTTTAAGACTTTACTGCACACATTTTCATTGCATTCTAAATGAAATAGAGAAATCTGACACAAAACTGATGGTAAACCGACAAATTATGTGGTAAAAATCATAATAATGGCAAATGACAGTAATTTGAAATTATTAAAATTCCTGGTCAGTGTGGTTTGGCCCTTGTCGGAACTATTCATCTCTATCGCTAAGACTCGGGATTAGCAACTGTTGAATGTAATTTTGCATATACTGATTTCCCCCTCCAAAGCTGTCTACACAGTCCAGGAGGTGCTGAGAGCTGTTTTGCATTTCCAACCAATAGTAACGAGCAATTCGCCTATTGCGCGAATCCATTACTGTTCAGTCAACAAGATTAATCCTACAAATCTTGTTATTTAAATATGAAACCATTATCTCAACAAATCCTTAAAAATAGTTACATTATTTAGGGGGGTTCACTAAACCATTGAACCTTATGGATGAACCCCCACGGGGAATAACTGAAATATTATTGTTCATTACTGAAATATGGGAATATTGTTCATTAATATTCATCTGTGTATTTCAGATAGATGAACTGTACATGAAGAATAGTCGTAACGATATGAATGAAACACTTACTCAGGTATTATTTGATTCAATGATTGCTCCTATATTAACCCCTGAACGCTTAATAATGGAACACGTTATGTTGATAGCAATACTTCATGCCAATGTTGGGACTGAAGTGGGTAAGTAATACAGTTTTATCATTAGATTGTTTAAAAAGGAGGATGTAGTTGTAATATCTCTCTGTCCATGACACCATATTTTGCTTTTGTATAACTTATCTGAAATAAATTTGTCTTTGTAATGTGTTCGAGTGAGTAAAACATTTTTGGAACAATTATTTTATCATACCATTGAGTAAGTGTGGTATGCCCAGTAAAGGGTAAAGTGCAAACGTATTATTAACAGCATTGTTGAAAGACTATTATGAAGAGAATAGTAAGTACAAATTTAGTTATTTTAATTGACAGGTGCAGACCAGTGTTGTAGTGATAACATTAGCTACTTTATAACTGTTTTTTTGTTTACATGAACAACAGGCCAGCTGTGGACCACGCGAATATCATCTCCCTTTCTTCTCCTGCCAGAAGGCCCTCATTCGCACACTATGTGCCACCTTCCTTTCCACTGTCCACCCCTTTCTTGTCTTCTTCTCACCCCAGAGAACCTAAAGATTTTGAATTTTGTTTCTGTATATATTTCTATCCACACAGTCATTCAAAGAGATACCCATTTTCATCATTTCCTCCTTGAGTTGTTTGGTGTATCCATTTAGACTCGAAAGTTGCCAAATATAGTTGAAAATTTGTTGTTTAATCCATCCAAAATTTAACCAATCCATCCAAACCATATGTCCAAGGAATCTCAGTCTTTTTCTTCGGAAAGCCGTTTCCGTACAGGGAGTTTACAGATCCCTGTACAGCTCTTCTTTGGGTCTATGCCTTCTACCCATCTTCGGTTTTCTTGGGGTCATAAATTTTCCAAAGAATTCTTCGTTTAATTTTAAGAAGAGGTTCCAAATTTTGAAAGAACGTTTACATTCCGTACATGATCACTGGCCTAATCACAGTACTATAATGGTGGACTTTCACACTTCTGGAAAGGTTTTTTCTTTCTGTACAGTTCCTGGGTTAGAGTAAAGGTCTTTGCTAATTTGAGTGTCCTTATCTTAAATGACTGTGTTGTTTAGTTTGTATTTTTTTTTTTAATGTATTTCACTGAAATCTTCCAGAACGTGAAATCGATCCAATGTACATGTCATAATTGCATTTCTTGTATGGTATTACATATCACAGTTTGATTTCTTGAGTCAGTACACAGTACATTAAATTATTTATATATGTGACAATTATTTATTATTCAGTAATAAGATCTATCATTTATAAAAGTTCATTTGGAAAGTTTGTTTTAAAATGTACAGTTAAAAACTTGCATATTTCCACTTTGAGCTGCAAAAAAAAAAAAACATTTTTGAGCACAGTGTGAAGATAGATTTTTTTGTGATGTATGTTCGTTGTTTGAATAGCACTCATAACTTGATTTTTTAACCAATAGCTGTGATAACTATTGCTTTTTATTAATTTTTTACTTCCATGTTCCATAAGGAAATGGAAGTATGGTGATGGCGAAAAAAATCGTGTTAGAGATCAGGGCTGATTCTGATTGTACTACCCTCAAAACATGAAGAAAAGTAATTTTTCGAAAAGTGTCTGTGTGTAGAATTTTTTCTATGGCAAACGATAACAGCCGCAAATTCAAAGAGAATCAAATAATTTTTGCATACTTCCCTGAATTGTAGAGGACTCAAGGCCTATTGATTTTGGTGAAGATCGCTTAAGGGACTGGGTTAGTTTACCTGCAACGTTTTATGTTTTAACAAGAGTAATTTTTTTATGACGAACGATAACTGCCGTAAATTCAAACAGAATCAAATAATTTTGTGCATATGTGCCTGAGTTGTAGAGGACTCAAGGCCTATTGATTTTGGTGAAGATCGGTTAAGGGGTAAGGGTAGTTTATATGCAACATTTTATGTTTTAACAAGAGTAAAGTACTTAATTTTGATAAATAAAGTATCCTGAAAATAAGATCATAATAATCCACTGTAGAAACGTAGACGAACTATCTATAAATGAAGAGGCTAGTTGAAGGGGGAAGGGATAATTTTTATTTATATGTCATGTGTACTACGTTATCCTGAAGGGGAAGGGATCATTTTTATTTATATGTCATGTGTACTACGTTATCGGCAACAAAGAAGTAGTTTCTTGTTAAAATTCCTTCCCGGGCTGTTTGGCGTGGTCCAATGTTTTATACAAAACCAGACGTTTGTGCAGTGCTATCGACTGCCATCATCAGTCAAAATCGAGTGCGCTAACGTGAGGTGGTATACGTTAGTGACCACAGTACTGTGGTTAAGGCTGAAGAAAGAAGTAGTTTCTATAGAAATATTTCATTTCGAAAATGATTTTAAATATAAACCTTAGAACATGGAAGTCATCTATGGTTCTCCATACCGATATTATTTATTTGTTGTCATGTTATATTTTGAAGATACAGTAATTTCTTCCTTTTCTTCTTTGTTTCCAACTCCTTTTATAAATAAGGAGTTTTATTTTATAAATAACTTTTTATGCATTCTCAGTTTATTAATGTGTGAATTTATTTGTAGTATTTGTACATAACAAATTGTTATTTATTAAACTATTGTAGGTGCACACTTTTTGCAGTCTGTAGCTAAAAAGTATGATGAAATGTCACAGTCACAGCAGGACGTGGAGGACAAACAAATTGACAATGTTGTGCTCATTCTGTCTCACCTTTACAATTTCAGTGTAAGCAAAGTATAATTTATAGATAACAATTATTACTAGTCATGCAGCCGATTGAGTGTTTACTATTGTTTCCTTCTTCAATGTCCTAGTTTCATTTCTTACTATGTACTTAAAATGTATATACGAGGTGTGTTCAAAAAGTATCAGACCTTTGCTCAGGAAAAATATATTTATTTATCTGCAGGTAGTAAACATTTATCGCTTTCAAAGTACTCCCCTTTAGATTACACACACTCACTTCTTCCAGCGGTCCTGCCACTTTTGGAAACATGTCTGAAAGCAGCGGCACCAGGTTTTGAAAATCAGTGGGGGTGCTCTAACTCACAGTCCACAACCGGGGGGGAGGGGGGGTTTGAATTTTGGAAAATTGACCCTCCTGAAAATGCAATTTTAGGGTTTTTTAAATGAACAACACTTGATGTAAACATAAACTAATCGTTTTATTAGGTGCTTTTTCCCCCAATAATGAATGAGTACAAAAGCTAATCCACATAAAAGGTATACAGCTGTTTTCTTTTTTAAATTTAAATCATATAAATAGTGAAAGTAATGATAAAAAAGTAAGAAATATTACATTTTACATATATGTGAATTAAAAGGAGGGAAGCTAAACAAATAAAAGTTGTGTAGCCTCTATTTGGTCTTAAATTAAAAAAACATAATAGTCTTTACGAGAATGTTCTTTCTTCTCTCTTGGAATGATGCAAAACTGAGTAAAAAGGAAAAAAAATAGTTCATTTAAATTAATAAATGATAGCCTCAAATTTGGCGCTTATTGATAGTTTAAAAATAAAAGAGAAACTGAACGTCTTTAGTTCAAAAATTAAAGTCTGCGGAATTTATAATTCTCACTACTCACTCATAAAGAAAGTGTTCCTATGAACAGTCGATCGTTTGATGAAAACGTTCGCCACAGTTTCGAGGTTCAATTTATTTTTCGCTTCTTGCTTATGGACATGAATGATTGCGTTGTCGTTCAATTTTCCTTGCATCATGGTGTTGCGCAGGAAAGTTTTTAATCTTCTCAGGGCGGAGAAAGAACGTCCTGCTGTACATGTAGAAACGGGTATAGTTAAAGCGATCTTTATCAACTTAACCACCTTTGTCTGGAATCAATTCGTCAACGTGTTTATTTGAGGAAAAGAAGCGCACTAAGTCTTCTGTACTTTCAACGACAAAGTTTTTAGATTCACACACATCTAACATCATATTTCTGTTCAAAATTAATCTTTCAGGGTCAAAGTCATCCTTATAAAATTATACTACAGAACTGCAATATTTAGTTTTGGAAAGAAGAAATGTTTCAATTTCTTTGAAGTGACTCATAGCAGCTTTAGAAAATCGATCATCGAAATCTAAAACCTTGAAATAAATTTTCCGGTAATAATCAAGGGGGCTGGCAAAAGCAAAGGGTTGAGCGCCGTCATAAAGTCTTCGAGGAATTTTTCGAACTTTTGGAAGTTTCGGCTCTTCGACATCATATTTTTTGGTCAATCCCAAGCAAGAGCTCCAAACTGCATCAGTTCATCAGTTCAAGATAACTTCAAAACCTCTCGGACATTATGAATATTGTCCATGGCTTTTTGCAGCTGTAAGAAGGAATTTTGCAGAAAGGCATTCAAAATTTCAACTGGCTCTAAAATTTGCGTAAAAAGCATAGTGACAAATATAAAGTCAAAAGAGCACAGAAATTTTAAGAAACCTTTAGCTTTAGCACCGGCATCAGATTTTTTGAGCTTGATTTCCTCAAAGAACAATATTAACTCTTCGTAATTCTGCAAAATCGTTTTCAACGAACTTATTCTGCAACACCACCTGGTAGGGCAAAAAGGCCAAAGAGCTACAGGGTGAATGGAGCTACCATCTTGGGAAGCTTGCAAAGACTCAAATATTGCTAGTCGGTTGGGGGACACGCGCACAAAATTGATAATTTTTTTGACATTTGCAAGATAGTCTCTCACCACGGTCTCATTTTGTATTGCCTCTTGGGTCACAAGGTTCAAAGAATGTCCCAAACAATGAACATGCATAACTCGCGGCTCAATTTCTCTGACTTTTGCTTGCCCTTGACCCTGAAAAAGCGCCTGTCATATTTGCCGCTCCGTCAGTAGTAATACCTCTGCATGACTTGATATCCAGAGAAAAATGAGTGAGAACATCCATTAAAATTTTCATCAAGACTTCAGCTGTAGTAGATTCAGTTTTATAGAAGCCAAAAAATAATTCATTAATTTGAAAATCCTCACCACTGACAAATCGAAAATAAATTGAAACTTGCTCATGTTGACATGCGTCACTAGTTTCATCCATAATTATTGAATAGTATTGGGAGTCTTTAAGAAACTGGATCAAATTTTGTAAGACTTCATTAGCTATAATAGAACCTAGTTCATTTGTTATGTCATCTGTGTGAAAGCCATCTGTACTTTGTACGTTGAAGCCAAGAGGACAAATCGGAGTTATCTTCAGCAACTAACTCTAACAATTCATGATAATTAGAATTTTCATCTGTGTGACCACGGGTTGCTAACCCCTGAACCATGAGATAACGCAGTGAAGATAACATTCTTAAGAGAGCTACTCTTGCAGATTTCATATCTCTCTCCTTACCTTTAGACATCAAAGACTGCACGTTCACACCTTTATCAATTGCACTTTTCCTAGTACGGCAGGACATATGAAAATCCGATTTTTCATGAGAAGCGAATCTTTGTAAGGCTTTGTTCCAAGAAGAAAACCTGACTTCCACGAATGCTTTTATCACGTCTTCTTCTTGTTTAGTTTTTCGCAAAATGTCCACTGGAGGAAATTATTTCCTTATACATAGAACAAAACACTTTGTCACACTTCTCGTCATATAAGATCCACTTATATTTGTCTTTCCACTGTTTTTGAAAAGAACGCCCACCAGCACCAGTTTTGTTTGTTTCTTTAGATGCAGTAGTTGAATCCGAGCCACCTGAAGCACTATCTACTGATGGCGTTGTAGCCGAATCACTTTTTTTTATTGACATGGATAATGAATTTATCCATTATAATAAAACGAGTAGAGCAAACAAAATAATTAAACTAACTTACACTTTTCCGTGTATTAAACGTATATGTGATATGTGAGGAGCGGTAGTTTCTAGAAGGGAGGAGTCGTGAGGCCATGCTTGTATGGGCCGATGCGAGAGCACACCGTCAAAATTGGCATTATAATCGTTTTTAACCCTTTGAAGAGTATGGAAAAATACGCAAAATGAGTAAGGCCGTACCGGTACGTCATATGTAATGTTTTGCAGTAGCTGTTGTTTTTTTTAATATATTTGCTCTGCGATCTCATTCAGCTGTTTATGATGACGGACAAGTGATGTAGGGAGGATGGTCAGAGCCTGGAATGGCTTTGTGGGCGGAGCGACCTGCCACAGCTGTCTCATCGCGGGAAACGCAAGTCCCGCGTAAATGTAAGTACCCTGGTAAAGTCTCTGCCTAAACCAAACTTTATATCCCCCCTCTCCGCTCTATGAAAAAATCGGGCCCTACTATCATTTAAGAAATACGACGAAAGATTGGAATTTTTCCCCCATTTTTTCTTTTTCTTTCCTTCTTTTTTTATATTTCTTCTCCCTTTTATGTGTGGGTGCTGAGCACCCCCAAAAACATTCTGGGGGGTGCTTGAGCGCCGGAGCACCCCCGGAGTCGGCGCCCCTGTCTGAAAGTCATCTTTTCGTGTAGAGTACAGCTGTCTCGCCGTATTTTGTATGATGTCTTCTCTTGACTCAAATCAGGTCCCCTTCAGCGACATTTTTAACTTAGCAAAAAACCAAAAATCACAGGGAGCCATGTCAGGAGAGTAGGGGAGCTTGGCTCAGTTTTTACACAGTCCAACATGTCCTGCGAAACTTCTAATCGGAGTACTTTCTGCTCCATCATTAACAGCTTTGGCACGAATTTTGCAGACAGTCTTCGCATAGCCAGATTTTCGGTCAAAATAGAATGTTCTGAACCAGTGCTTATTCCCACCTCTGCTGCAATCTCTCAGACAGTAATTCGACGATCCTCCATGACCAAAGTTTGGACTTGGTCAATGATTTCATCATTATGGCTTGTTGAGGGCCTGCCAGAACGCGGTTCGCTGTCCACTGATGTGCAGCCATCTTTGAAGCAATTATACCGC
Organism: Magicicada septendecula; assembly: GCA_034769895.1. Lineage (NCBI taxonomy): Eukaryota > Metazoa > Arthropoda > Insecta > Hemiptera > Cicadidae > Magicicada > Magicicada septendecula. The sequence continues at coordinate 81,678,327 of CM068370.1, forward strand.
TCCATAATACTCATAGCATCATGCCCAAAACAGTGCTGAATTTTTCGAATAGTATCCACTTGGATATCACCAAGTTGTTGGCAAAATTTAATGCAGTACCACTGCTCAAGTTTTTGGTGTCATTTTACAATAAATAAAATCTGACGGGCACTTGATACATGTACTTATTGACACGCAGCCAGACAGCGACTGATTCGTTGTAGCAGGACGGTGGCAGTCAGCGCTTACACGCTAGGGTTTACAGAATGCCTGTACTCAAGGTCAATGCCCTTGCTTCATTTGATCGAGCATGGAAAAAAGGTCCGAGTCTTTTGAACACGCCTCGTATTTCTATTTCAGCACTGTTGAAGCATCTGTTAAATGCTGCAATAATATTTAAATATTATTTTCATAATATGGAAACATTTAATGTATGCCCTTTCTTGCATCAGTTAAAATGTTTAAAAATTATCTGTATTTATTAGTAGGGCAATGGCACTTGACATTATGAAAGTGGCTCATAGTTTCTGTACTTCAGAAGACTGGTAAAAAAAGGTACAGAGTCCTGTTCAAAACATGAATATTCCAGGTGCTTGAAAAGTAGGAAAATAACAATTTTTAATAGGCTAAAAGTAAAGATGTTTATGTGTGGTTTATAAATACAAAACGGCATTCATTAGAATTAGTAGGTAGAAAATTTGGGAAAGCTGAAAAATAAAAAAGTCTGTAAAACTTGATACTATATTTAAGTTAATGGAAATGCAAATAATACAGTAAGATCTTGAAATAAGTAATGAGAGAAATAGATACAGATTGTATTTAGCTCAGAATTATTCTTGTGACCAATCAATAAGGCTATTAAAGTAATTCAAATCGAAGTAGACAGTTTTCTCATAATATGCAAGTAGAAGTAAGCAATACTATGTGCTAATTTAAAAAAATATAAAGTTTAAATTTGGTCGGATACTGGTAATGGAGAGTCCATCCTGAATATAGGAAAACCTAAAACCGTGGACATTGGTAATAGGGAAAAGAAGTTTTATTTCTTTTAATGCAGTAACAGCATTGAACAAGTTAAAGGTTACAAGTACTGTCATAAGTTACAGAAGTATTGTCAAGGTTACAAGTTATGTTATAGAAGTATAATTAACAACATAGGAAATGTAAGCATTGAGCTAAATAAGAAAATACAGGGAACTACCAGCACATTACAGTGCAGTGCAGAAGAAATTCTTACTTCACTGGGAGATAACTCAAAAAGGTAGGTGTACTAGGGTGGGCCGAAAAAAAATAATTATTTTTTAGTGACGTTATCATACTGTAGTTCATTTTCGAACTTAAGTGCGGTTGTGTTTTCATGGTTTTATGATGATGATGAGTGATTGCTAATATAATGAATACTTCAAAAGTTAGCATAATAACTAGAAAAGATTTTGAATGTGCTATATTTGGTAATCCAAGAGATTTATTAGGAAATAGGCTACCAACGCATGAAGATGTTCTCCGCTGCTGCTTTCAAGAGAGATTTAACTTATCATGTGAAACTAATAATAAGAGGGTAAGTTTCTCAAAAGTTGCCGCTATAGTAGCAAATAAAGTTAAGTGTTTGTACGACAAATCATCCATCCCAACTGTGACTGAGTACAGAGTAGTTCAGCTTATTAATGCTTACCATGATTCATATTATAAGCTCAGAAAGTCATACTGCCGTGACAAAGATAAAACAACATACAAAGAAAAAATTTTGCAGTTTAAGATAAACGCATCCTCCCTGTTTGACATTGCCGCATGTAAATGTATTATCAATTGACTGTATTTGTGAAAAAGAAAAGAAAAATCTTGTAATAGAGTTACGATTTATGTTTATGCAAAGGAAATATGGATTAGGGAAAATTGGCCCACTGGACCTAAAGGAAATTCAAAGAAATAAGGAAAACCTAAAGCGAAAAATGCGATATATTCCACAAATCGGGTCCTCAGCGTACATCATCTGCGAAACCACAGTGGCAAATGCGAATCAAATTAAATGCCACAGCTTTAAATAGTGATCGCTATTGTGTGTCTGATCACGGAACTGCTGCCATCGCTTCGAGTGTACTACAAGACATAGGTTTAATTACGCAATCAGATACTTCACACGTAGTGGACAAATGTAAAATTCGAAGGGAGAAAAGCTTAGTTAGAACTGGTTTGCAAAGTAAAGAGGCAACAGAAATCTATGGCCTTTATTTTGATGGCAGAAAAGATGATACATTATTTGTAGAAAAATTTAACACAAAGCACTTTCGAAGGAGCAAAAAAGAAGAACATTATTGATTAATTAGTGAACCGGGATCAAATTACATAGGTCATGTTTCTCCCAGTACCAGTTCAGCTTCTGACATAGCTATCAGTATAATATCTTATATTTCACAGATTGGATTATCTCTTGACAAACTAGAAGTGATCGGATGTGACGGCACTGCAACCAACACTGGATGGAAAAATGGCATAATTCGTCAGATTGAATTACATGTGGGAAGACCTTAGTTCTGGGTCGTTTTGTCACTACAAAACGGGCGAAGAGCTGCACATCAAAAGTTGAAAAAACCGATATTTTGTCCGTTTTTCAATAGATTGCGCGAACGGTTAATACTAAAATATCAATTATTTCTTTGCTGAAATATACTATTAGGACCCTCAACTAAACAAAACTACCATAATTATTTTTAAAATGCTATAGCGCATAGCATTTTAAAAATAATTATGGTAGTTGTAAAAAACAAATTTCAAAAATATCTGATTTTGTCAATTTTTACAAATTTTAGCGGTGATGCACGAACGGAATATATCAATCGATATTTTTTTCTTTATGTCATTTTCTTTCTACATACCACAGGACACTTTTAAGCACTATAGCGTTTGAAAAAAAAATAATTATTTTTTTTCGACCCACCCTACTGTGTACATATCGATAGATGTGCTTGCAGATTGAGGGGGAGAACTGGAATTATAACAGCAACTCTAGAGACTCCAAGCAACTAAAATAATAATATACCCTAAAAAAGTTGTGTAGAAATTAGTTGTGTAGGTAAGATAAGGTTAAGCAAAGAAAGGGCAGAAAAAGTGTTAACAGAACATAAAAACTCATCTAATTAAGACTCCTGGTGCTAACAGAGACAGATACATCTGAGGCAGACAACCTACAGGTAAGAATAGAAGAGGAAAACTGAAGTGAATGTGGAACAGTGTGACCCAGCAACTTGGAGAATGGCAGAATATACAGATAACATTATTTATATGTTATGATCACTGTAAGACTTCACTTTTTTGTAATTTTTTATCTGTAATTCTTTGAACTGTCTAAAAGTTATTTGTATTTTTGTGTTGTAGGTTTGTCATTCTGTTCTTGTGTATGACATTCTAAACAGGCTAAGTGATGTGTTCAGAGAAAAAGAAGTTGAACTTATTTTAATAGTCCTGCGAAGTGTTGGCTTTACCTTACGAAAGGATGATCCACTTGCTCTCAAGGAGCTAATCCTGCGACTGCAGAAGAAAGCTAATGAGGCTAGCAGTCTTCAGAGCAAGTTAGTTCTTGTTTATATACAATTTTCAGTTAGGTTAATCATGTTCAAGTATATCCTGTGTGTGTGTGTGTGTGTGTGTGTGTGTGTGTGTGTGTGTGTGTGTGTGTGTGTGTGTGTGTGTGTGTGTGTGTGTGTGTGTGTGTGTGTGTGTGTGTGTGTGTGTGTGTGTGTGTGTGTGTGTGTGTGTGTGTGTGTGTGTGTGTGTGTGTTAAATAAATGGTGAGCATAATGTGTTTCCGACATTTCAAACATGGCCCATCATTGAACCCTGTCTACAATGTTTTTAGTTGTAGGTAGTTTTTATTTTAAAGCAATTGGAAAAACCAGAAGTATTCATGCAAAATGTTTGCCACTTTTCCATTTTACATACTTTTGAATGGATCAGTTAATATTCATTATCACTGTTACATATTTTATAATGGGGAAACATTAAAATTACTGTCCTAACAGTTCTGTCCAATTTTTTTTCTTTAAGTAGGCCTACCTCATATGAATTTTTCCTTTGTAGGTCGGTAAGCACTGTTCGCATCCATACAGTGCTCCTTTGTGTAGCATCATTTTTCACTCAAATAAAATTTTTTAATTATTGTTTGTTGTTAGAATATATAATCCACATGACTAGATTTCTTTTTCCCGGTGTTCTTCAGTACTGTATTTTTTTTCTGAAGAATGCCTTTGTTACTGAACTATGCCTTTTGTACGTTCGTTTTCTTCCCTACAGGCATCTCAGTTATCATGATCTTAGCTCTACACATTTCTTTTCAACAGTGTAATTAAATTCATATGATTTTCTCTATAAAGAATCATGATTCTTGTAGTTATTGAACTAATCTTATGTATTTATTTAATAACAGTAAGTTATTATTTTGTTATTTTTACTTAGACTTCATTATTAACTATGTATAATACAGAAAAAAATTATGGTGCTGTGTGCCCCAGAGCAAAAATAAAAAATAATTTGGAGGAAAATAATAAGGATAATATGTGGCATACAGAAAGTAAGTGAATAACAGAATAAAAGATTAAAAATCTTAAGATAAGTCAGTAGTGTGGCATCCGTGTAACTGCTATTGCCGGCGGCAACAGTACTGGAAATTAGAGAAAATAATATTAATTATGTCACAAAACAAATAATTTAGTTATTGAATAATTTGAAATCCGAACAATATTAGTAGGGAAACTTGAAGAAAAGCATAGTATTGCTTTCGAACTGCTGTACACTTCCACCATCTTGTGCTGCCGGCTCAGAAATCAGCAGTGTTTTACTGCATACAGTCATTGACCTCATAGTAGTTGTCACTGTACAAACTGCCGAGGGGGGGGGACACTCATCCGTCCAATGTGTTGCCGCTGTATAAACCGGCAAAACGCTCACTTAGCAGCCATGTTCGTTTTCGGAACTGACGTGCAGCAGATACTACATACCTATTTGTCTTTTGTTCATTTAGTCATGTGTTTCTGTGTTTGTTTTTATTATTTTTAATTTGATTATTTGCGTTCTGATTTATTCTGTGTAAGTATAATGAGAGTCAGATCCCGTTGAACCAGGACCCTCTTCTTCTCCCACCAAATAGTCAATAAATAAATAAGACAATATAGTAAAAATGATAAAGGCACAAAATTTAGATAGCATAGGCAAATAAACAGAAAGGAAATTTTGTGTTAAAAAAGAGTATGCTCAAGAGCTCTTTAAATTTACCAAGAGAGAGGCATAAATAAGTTAGGACGATCAGGTGAAGAGACATTACCTGCAAAGATAAATGGAAGGAAATACATACAAAGTATCTGAAGAAAAGTGGAATAAGGCATTAAAAGTTGAATGGATCAGAAGACTGACTCCAGTTCTACTAGAAATGTGTAGCTCTGATTTACTACACCATTCAGAATGTTTACTACTGTTTTGTTGGAGTTGTTATTAATATTGCATTAAGGACTAATAAAGCAAGTAGTTATCAATATAGTTATAGATCGGTTGCTGTTTTATAGTTATTTTACGAAGCAAATTTGTAAAAAGTACATATTTTAACATGAAGTATATAGTTAATTTCATTGTAGAGATCAAGTCACAGTTACAGAACTTCGTATGGTGTTTGCAGTGGCGGGTGGTAGTTGAAACATTTGGGGGATACATGGTATTTATTAAATTGTTTTATTCTCTATTGTTTTATTAAATTGTTTTATTGAATAGAAAATGGTAGAAGTCTCCTCACCTCCAAACAATACACAAGGAAATCAAAATAATACAATTTTAGTGTCACCCACATACCCATGAATATTTATTGTATAAAATTTTTTTTAAATTTACTATTAAATGTTGTTACCTGAGATTACACTTGGATTAAAATTTGAAAGGTCTGGTGTAGGGCTACCTACTCTCTTAATTTCAATTTTTTCCTCAATAGGACGTAATCTTGTGACTTTACAAACTATTTGATTATTTAGACTTTCAAACTTCCCTCCCAAAATACCACCTACCTTTGACATTCCAATTCTTACCTGTATCCAGAAAACCCCAGAGTCCGTTAGGCGAGTATTAAAATGACGCAAACAGACTGAGGTAGCGTTTAATAAATTACACTAACACGTGGTCTTTGTAAATTGAACTTATTATTTTATTCGCAATTAAAACATTAATGGGGTTTGCCCCATATCTCTGGTGATTCATAGACCACATTAATGAACATACATAATGAATAATAGATAGAAACATTTACTTATTTTTTAATAAGGCTCACCAGTACTTCATATTCACGCTCGCTTTCATTCTTTGAAAACCCCCATATTACTTTTAAAATATTATTTATGTTATTTCGTAGTTATGTAGGTCTTTTGTACTTATCTTGACGAGTTATCCCTTGTGAGGCGCCATTGCTCGTTCCACTACTTTCTTCTGCACTCGATAATTGTCCGAAACTGTTTAAAACTGTTTAATTTATTCGTCACTGGCTGTCGACACTTGATACTGATTTTACTGTAGTTGAATTACATTTTAACTGGTTTAAGGTTCCAAATCTGATTTGTCTGTGGACTTGAATTGTATACAACCAGCCGGTTTTAGATGTTGAGCGAAACAGAATGAATCTGGCCTCCGTGCGGCCAATATATTTGTGGGTCACGTGATACTCCTTCCACATTGGCGATGTCATATTGTATGCCTGTGGACGTTTTAGGACTGTGTTTTCTTATGTTCCAGAGGTATAAAACGTTGATTTGACGTCATTATGGTTGTGACATCAGTCGATAATTGCGATGTTGAGGGCCCTTTAGGTTTAAATCGGCGCCACTCTGGCTAGACACAGCTAAAAATAACTTTTGATTCACTTGTTTACAAGGCACATCCAAATTCCTTATGGTTTCTTCTGCCACTGTTTCACATGGATTACAAAGTAAAAATGATTTTATTCCTAATTTTTATCTGATTAAAACTCTGAACCCTGGTTATACCTGTGACCCGGTATGTACCGTCACAATACCCCCTCAATGAGAGGTTTTATGCCGAAGCATAAAAACTCTCATTGACATAACCTAAAAGGATCAGTCTGGATATGGTGCCATGACCCTCCTTAAATTTTATTAACCATGGGTAACTTACCCCCCTGATCTAGTGATTGTGGCCGCACCTGCATGACTTTACTGGACTTCTTCTTAAGATCCCAACACCGCAAAGCCAGGCATGCACTAGACGCCCCTACCCTGACACGCTGGTCAGCACAGGGTCGCCACCACAGTGTCACTAGATTCTGAAACAATCATATTAAAACATAACTAATGGGCCTTTCACTTTTCCAGATCCTGAACTGATTTGTTTTCCTTTTATTTGTACTGGTTAGCCTTTTTACGAAGTCCTGGATTTTCTTAACTTCTAACACACATTATAGGTTAACAGAACTCCTTAGCCTAACATGAAATATTTTAATTCAAACATTTTACATAAACATCTTCTCATTATTTCTTATTCCAAATTCAAAATATTTTCCTGATTCCAATCAGAATTTAAATAACCACTCCCTATTCTTCTTTTCTTTAAACAACTAATTTCATCTCTCAATTTCTTTAGTATTAACCTGTATACAATACATAATGAATCTAAAAATCAACAATTATACAATACTCTACGTACAGTCAACCATATGCATATTTTAACACTATATTATTATTTGCTATATTGTGATTTAATTATCACTCTCTCTATTTCATTTTTCATTTTACATCTTAAACTCCTCTTCCCACACACACTATTACCCCCGCTGGACTGTAGCGCCCAGTTGCCTCCACAAGAACTGAGGCGGAAGGGGTGAACATTTTTTTCTTTTATTTCTCCCCCATCCTTGCTTAGGCGTTACACAAAATTCGGTATTACTGGTATCCAGGATACCAGTAATCCTACTAAAATAATATTCATGAACCCTTAATCGGTCTATCACCCTTACGTAGGTATATAGCCGTGTTCCAAAGTTATATTATATTAGATTCCCCTGATTCTACCCCCAGTTGTATTTCTGAGTTCACCAATTTAGAATAACAATAAGTCAAATCCACGGTCAGGGTTCGGTGAAGCCGTGACCGCCCGAAATTGGGGAATCGCTTTTACCATGTGTTATACATGTCTTATATCTACAAATGATTATCTTACTCCTAAGTAAAAGTTACATATAGTATATTACAATACACTGGTCAATTCCAACCTTTAAATAAAAATTACAAACGTTACAGTTTAAGTGTCCATCTTCTATTACACATACCCATAGGTACATTATAACTTGACCATGTCCTTATTACTTCTCACAAATAACTGGTACCAACACAAAAATTTAAAATTTGATTACACTTTTTTTTTACAACTCAAATGGTGCCAAACAATGCACTTATTACCTTAATGTTTACTCAAGTTTAATATAGGGGTCCCCCTCCCCGTTCTCCACACTTCACAATTTCTACTTCCACCAATTTGTTTGCAGAGGATGACCATCGTTGTTCCACCTCATTTCTGAGGTGAACTCTAACCATGGTCCCCCCCCTATCAAGCCAAACTCCATGGTCAGGGTCGGTGAAGCCGTGACCGCCCGAAATGGGGGAGAGTCCCTTCTGAAAACAAGTAAAATTTATATACAAATGATTAAATTTATTTCTAATTCGTCCAATAAGGTTTTAAATTCGTCGCGTTGTGATTACCCACAATCTCTCTCGTTACCTGGTTCTGTAGTACATATGCGTTGTCCCATCTTGATTTCTATCACTTCATATGGTCCCTAATACAATAAAAAGAACTTTTTTATTTCCTTATCCTGTGCACTCGACAGATCATGCCTTCTCACTAACACTAACTGCCCTATTTCGTACTTAATCCACTTACCCTTTGTATCATGCCTCCTCTTTCTGAATGGCGTTTTCTTTAAGTTTACGACAGAATTCATTGCATCCTACCAGTGAAATATAATAAATATCTTACACTATGACACCTTAATCCTTTATATGTACTATTATTTACATTTAACGAATTGGACTGACACTAACAATGAAATTCACAAAAAAATTGACTGACAGTAATTACTCTATTAACATAACAACATAAGCTTACAAATTCCAACCTGGTGCACCACGTGTTATTTACCAACAATCCGATTGGTGGCGCCGTGACATACAAGCAGGGTTTGCAGTCCCTAATCACACCAAGCGAGCCTATATCATTGTAATAGGAACACCTGAATCTAGTCAGCCAGAGCACTACTCCATTGTATTTCCCCATATACAAAGCGCATCACAGTTGTGCATACACCACGGTAAGAGAATGTATGGTTTTTAGTATTGCTCTGCGCTTTTCATTCGGCAAATGATTAATTACAATGGGGGGTTAACGTAAGCACGGGCTGCCACTGGGTGTTTGTGTATTTTACAAGTACCAAACAGATTCGTTTTAGCGTACTAGTGTAATTATCTTTATTGTCTATGATTTTATTTATGCTTTAACCGATAATTGAGTGTTGATAGAGATTAATGACTTGTGCACACAAAAGTATGAATAGATGGTTAATTCCAATATGTTTTCAGTTTTGTTGTCGTGTAACGCTGCACTGTGTTATGTTTATTTCAGTTCAAGAGTTCGTTTTATGCTGGACATTCTGTTGGCTGTAAAGAACAACAACATGGCGAAGATGCCTCAGTACGATCCAAGTCACAGTGAACACCTAAAAAAACGAATGAAAACAATGGTGCGTAAAGGAAAATATGTAACAGAGTTAAAAATCACTCTAGAAGATCTTCTGAAAGGTAACCATGTTTTGCAGTTGTTCGTGCATTTAAATGTGTATGTTTAAATTATGCATAAAAATAAGTTACACATACATTCTGTGGCCTAATGATGTGAAATAACATTTTAGGGACTGGTCTAATGATGGGTGTGAACTTGGTTAATTATTCTAGTTAGTCTTGAGTTAATGTTGGAACTTATATGAAAACACTGTTCATCATTTCATTATAATTAATCCAAAAATGTAACCACAAAATTAGAATTAGAATCTACACATTACAAAGGGTTTGCTGAATCTAAGCCTGTTTGTTTATTTTATATATAATGCTTGAAGACATTTTTATTACATAAAAACAGTGATTCTCAATTGGGGGTAGGGGGTCCACAGAATGTAGCTTCCTTCCTTCCTTTTCCTGGCATTACAATCCAGAGTGGGTTTTAGCCTGCTCAATGACTTTCTTCCATTCTGCCCTCTCATTACGCATCTGTCTCCATCCCCTCACGTTCATACATCTCAAATCATCCTCCACATCATCCAACCATCTCTTTCTGGGTCTGCCTCTAATTCTTCTTCTCACCAGTCTCCAATCTCAAATTCTCGTAGCTATTCTTTTGTCATCCATTTGCCTTATGTGGCCCAGGCACTCGAGCCTCCTTCTCTTAATAAACTGGACTGTGTCAGCACCCTGAATCAGTTTGTAGAGGTCCAAAGATTTTTTGCAAGACTTCATTCATTTTGAAGCTATATTGTTTAATAAAAGTATTACTAACAGTTTTTTTAAAATTAGCCTGCCCTTCATATTCAAAACATTATTAATTATATAATCCATTAAACATACAAATAGTATGTTGAGGCGTAATAATTAACGTTTAAGTAACTCTTAACTTAGGTAAGTTATAATGATACATCATTTCAGTGGGAATTTCAGAAATGATATTTTGGGTGGCAGCATTGTCAGATAGTTACTCACATAAATGATTGTGTTATTCTGCGTGCATACTGTGTTGATGTTTAGTTATTTTTATGAATTTATTTCTCTCAAAATGAATAAATAAAATATATTGTCACAGTTTTCGAGAAAAAAAGTTTAAGAAAGTAGTGACATAGTTGGTGTAGTTTCTTGGTTTGATGAATGAGCAATGAAATTTATGATGAAGTAAGTGGTGATTGTGTTGGAGAGGTTACCCAGGCCAGTAGCCTCATTTTAAGCAAATAAAAGCAGAGAAATGTTGTAAGAATTTTCAATTCTTGTATCAATTTTGTTTTCTTTTATGGATCACTTAATGGAATTTAGCATCCAGTGTGTGAACTGTGGCATAAGACTGTAAAACAAATAAATGAAACCAGGAAAATTAAAAGGTTCTTGGAAACTGTCCATCAAAATCTCAAACACAAGGTTTGAGAAAATTTTCTAAGGCTAAAGGTATATTTTCAGTAGCAACAAAAAACTATGCAAAATATAACAAGTGTTGATTCTAAGTTTGTGAAATCGAAATTTTTAGTAGCCCACAAAATAACAAAAACAGTGGACCGTTTACTGTTGGTGAAACTTTAATAAAACCATGCTTGGTAAAAGTCAAGACTGAATTGTTTGGTGATAAAGAAGTGCAAAAGGTTAAATACTTGCCATTGTCAAATGACACAATTTCAAAGCAACTTAAAGTGATGGCAACAATCACCAATGTATGCAATACAAATTGATCACTCAACAGATGTCACCAACCATACCACTTTATTAGTTTATCTGATGTATATTGACCACTTGCCTAACCGAATTCAGGAAAACATGTTTGTCTGTTCTTAGGTCAGAACTGATACTAGTGCATCAAGTTTTTTTTTTTATATTTTAAATGATTTATTTCTAAATGAATGGTTGGATTGGGAAAACAGCATAGGATTATGCACAGATGGAGCAGCAACCATGACAGGTCACCAGGTCACTTATCCAGGATTAGTGTGCTAATTGAAGAAATGACATCAAACATTGAAATAATTCACTACATGATACACTGTGAGTATTTTGCAAGTAATAAAATGACACCAGAGCATCATGATGTTAACTACGGCGATTAAAATTGTCAGCTTTACAAAAGATTCTCCTAAAAATTCTAGATTGTTTTCTGGGTTTTGCTATGAGATGGGTTCTGACGATGCCAGTGTTTTGTTTCATACAGACGTTCACTGATTGAATAGAGAAAAAGTGCTTGGTCAGTTGTTTGAACTAAAGTATAAAGTGAAACTATTTTTAATTGGAAAACAATCACCACTTGCAGATGGCTTGTTTAGGGACTGAAAACCTCACAGCGTTATGCACAAAAAAGTTGAAATAATCTGTAGCACTAAAGATAATATATCTGTAGCGCTTATAATATAATGTATAAGATTAAGAAGCCACTTTTTTCTGGATGTTGTACAACCTTGCAACTACATCACTAGTCACCACTGCTCTAGAGAGAGACAAAGATTGAAGTATATAAGACAGATTGCTGTTGACTTGGTGTGTAGAAAATATGTAGATGTAAAGGTTTAGCAGATAGTAGGCAAGTTTGATATGTTGCGTTAAACCACTCCATTATCCAGCAGTGATCTTATTAACGACAGTGGCTTCACACACACACACACACATTGCAACATTACAGTTAAAATATTGCGTATCTGAAGAGAACTCAACGTAACTATCGAATAACCTAATAGCTAGGTCATGGGATTTCTGTGTTCGTTACGTTAAGTCCTTTTGTTGCACAATAAATTGTTATATAAGAAGAGAGGAGGAAGTTTTTGTGGTGTGGAACAAATACTACAAATACAAATACTAAACAAATTACTTATAAAAAAAAATCTTTAATATTTGAAAAGAAATATGTTTTAAACGTCACCTTTTAAAGGAAACTGTTTTACAAGCATTAGTCATGGTATACACATTATAAATCACACATAAATAATATAGAAACAACAAAAATAAAACACAGGTGTGAATGTATAAATAACAAACACAAAACACGTATATAAAACAGTAATAGAAGTGTTTCAATCACTTGGGTGTCTGGGATTAAAATATAGAATTCAAGTCATTATTTTAAATGTTGCAAATCATATATAAAGTAAAAATAAAACCTCCGCTCCAGAGTCCGTTAAGGACCAAGGCGTACCGCGCAGCTTTTTGTGTTAGTGTGACGGTGTATGGCTAGTACTACGCGCCACCAGCCGCTAGTTGCGGTATTCACGGCCAGGAGGCGGCGCTGTTATCTCAGCATATATAAAGTATTATCTATAATGTACTACATAAAAATGAAAAAGTTTACTTGTAATAAAAAATATCATTGATTTTAATAAAAAATATCATTGATTTTAATAAAAAATTAATTTAAGTGTAATAATTAGTTTAACTGTAATTATTAATTTAATAATTTGAATAAATTTTAATTTTGATTAATTTTAATCAAAAATATTATTTACTTTAGTTCAATAAATACTATGATTGTGCATCAATTTTAATTAAATATAAAAGTAATTAGCAACAGATATTAACATTACATACTTTAATCATTATAATGATTTAAAATTTCTGTATTTATACTATGTACAATGATTTGTATTTACTTTTCTCTTATTTAGACCATGATTTAGTTTACTTACTGTCTTTTCCTTTACAAAATAATTGTTGATTTTTTTACCTGCTTTCACTACCGGTACTGTTTTACTGTGTCAAAGATATCATTTTGTGTGTGTGTGTGTGTGTGTGTGTTTTGCTCCTTGGTGATGATGATGATTCCTATATAGATTGTTAATTGTCAGCATTATATTGAATGGTGATGATGATGCTGGTCCTGGTACTCCTTCGTCAATTATTGTAGTATGTACTGTTTACGGCTAGATGGTGAGTCTTGTAACGGGACATTTCAGTCCACATAGTGGATTGGGGGGAAAACAAATATAAATTTTATTGTTAATTCAAAAGTGTAAATAAGAATGGTAGAGTTTTGTAACGATGCAGACAAGTGCATAAAATCGTATCAAGGTCAACATTGTAGACGCAAAAACAACAGATATATTTAGCCAAACGAACTTTGACCGATGAAGTCACCATAACAGCCATTACATAACAGCCAAGCCTGCAAATACGTCACTTGGAATGCAGTGCGTAATTAGCCTCGCCTTGAAAACTGGTTCGTCATATTCAGAAGACAAGACTTGGTCATATGACCCCCCTACCACCTCAGAAAATAACGCAGTACATTCGTCCCAGTCACGTTGAAACAATATAAATTCTGTGCAGATAATAAACTCTTCAAGTCCCTAGTTCGGGGCCAGTGAAACAATATAAATTAATTCACTTTATATAAAACTCTTACCTTAAGGTTCTTTTCCAAGGTTGTACAGACGAAAACAGCTGCAGATAGGTTATTTAGGAAGGACGGTAAAATATAACAACACAGTTTATATTTAAACAAATTTCTTCTGGTTTATTAAACAAATTACTTATTTCGTCCCACCTTGACAACAATCAAAAGTTTTAATTTGTCTTCGGGCCTATGAATATAATCTTATGAAATCAAACGAATTAATAACCTAAACATTTCTTAATATAACATCTATTAGATTACAACAAATTATTTATCTTTTTTAATGAATATTTACAATGAACCAGTACGCTTTATTTTTTATTTATTGAATTTATATCTTTTCCCTTAGGGATCTCTGTTTATTAGCAAAGTGTCTGTAAAAGTAAATATTACAATATAGTAATTAAAAGTTCTGAAATGTGGTACTCATCCTGGTAGTGGCTTCGCTCCAATGAAAAACCATATTGTTCACATGTAATAATAATGGTGTTGGTCCACGTAACTTTACCATTTCCTCGAGCACTTCGCACTTCAATGTTTCACACATTTATACGTCTTTCACATTCCGTATTGAGTAGTTTTAAAACCGTATTCAACAGGTTACTATTTTTTTGTTATGTTTTCTTTAACAACATTATGTTGGCCGACGTACCTTGCGCTAGCACTGATAGTTGTTTTTTATTGTTTGACGCTACATTGTTCACACATTTTAACAGTTATTGTACTGGATAGGCCGACGATGTTTTCGGCCCATCTCACACGCCCGAGGCCACCGTTTTTTGTTAACTTTTAACTGTATGCCGATTTTCTGGCCGCTCGACCGTGAGTTGCAGTGGACTAACTCATTACTGCGCTAAGGCGGTAATACACGGATTTTAGGTTGGTCACGTGATCATCAGTCTGCGCTCCAATTGGTGCTTTTTAAAAGGCGCTATAACACAGGCATAGGGTTTTGCAACATTTTACCGTCTGGTGAAATGTATGACTTGACTTTATTGTCTCCGTGATTCACGGTTGACGCAAAACTGTATGTTCTTTCATAATCTGTCTAGACTGTTTGAGTGACAGACAAAACACCGACGTTTTGTTTTGTAATAAACACTGCATACTTGGTTGACTAAATCGAGGTTCCAAAAAGGTGAACGCTGGCTACATAGGGAATACACTTGATTTAAAAATTTGTTTTTTATACAATTCTGTACCGTTACAACGTATTACAGCTAGTGCCGGCCGGTCACAAATAAAAGATCCGAAACGAAATCGCGGGTGCACCCAAACAAAAATGTGAAAGTATCAACCAAATCGGATCGTAATTGCAAAAAATTAATTAACTGTTATGATGTAAAAGTACGTTATTTCAGCAAAGTGCGGGAGACCAAGAAATAGCAGGAATGATCGAAAGTGCGCAGTAAGATGGACTCACCTGTTGTAACCAGATAAGTAATAGAACGAGGCATCATATAAATTCTTCAGTCAGGCATAAATAAATTCAAAACCATTATAAATTTTGTTTAAAGAAATGTTTTACTAAAATGAGCTCAAAAGGGGAATATAAAATATGTACCACGTGAAGGGGTGCGTGGTTGTGTGAATGTAAAGAATCTATATTTAAGAAGTGCTGGGTTGTGATCTATTATATATATATAATTTAATTTGATGATTTATTATACTGTATTTTGGTGGGAGAGTAAAATGTTGATGGTAAATTACAGTACTTCTAACTTGATTTTATAAATTGCGCCTCATGGCCGAGTAGATGTTTTCATTTTTTCGAAGTAGGATTCAATGTACAAGTGTTATGAGTAAAATAAAAGGGGAATGTCATTGGTAAACAAAAAATATAAGAGTAATTTACTGAAAATAATACGTTCTGCTATTTCTGTTTGCCTAACCGAAACTGGCCCGAAGGTAAGAAAATTTTATATCTCATTGTTGGTAACTAGTAAAGATGGTGTCCGGACTATGGACGAATAAAGTAAACAAAATAAAATAAATTAAAATGTAAAAAGGAAAGTATATTACAGTCTATGTTGCTGAGCAAACTGACATAGTGTCCCCGTGAGTAAATTCGTATTGTCTGTTCAGTCATTCAGAATTGTCCAGGATTTTATACTCAAGGCACGCTGACAGGTCAAAGATTGCTTACCAAGTTGTCACAGACCTGTTAAGTTTTGTTCCGTGTGTCAGTTTTCAACACATCACTTTTTTGTGTATTTTCACACTCATAATTAGTGGTCGTGTGTAAACTAATGGAATAATGAGATTCATGATACTTTTGTCTTTGTTTACATACTGATTAATTGCTCGTCACATATTAACTAGGTGAGTAATTAATTAATTTCTTTATAGTTCAGTTATCATTTTACCATTCACCTTCAAATTGTATCCACAACACACACACACACACATCTTTACCAAGTACCAAGTAAATCATTGTTCAAAACAGGTGTTTAAAAACAGGTTACAAATTGTCCAATTCTTGTCTGTTCCCATATTCACCATTTAAAACTATTTATAACTGTTTATATTTATACACAGAAATAAATTGCCCTGGGCGAATATGCAAATATGTATTGTTGCAATATATATATATATATATATATATCAGCAACTTAACATAATTATGTTGTATGTAATGTGCACAAATAATGTTTTGAAATTTAGTACTTCAGTTTATAGTGTCAAACATGTTATATTTAGCGGAAGAACGTGGTCGCTGGTGGATAGTAGGATCAGCATGGACTGGTGATGCTGTACAGCCATCCACAAACAATCAAGCAAGCATACCTGTAACAACTGGAAATGACTTCAGTAAGGCTGTCCTGGAACTTGCACGCAAACAACGTATGAACACTGATACAAGGAGAAATGTCTTTTGCATTTTAATGACAGCAGAGGTGAATGTTTGATTGCATTTGTACATATTTGTAATATTGCAATATATTTGTGCTTTTTTTCCATAGCATGTGGAGTTAATAATTAATAATTATCTATTAATTACAATAATACAGGAAAATTACAACATTTCAATTATTAAAGTTTATTACATTACAAAATTATTACACATAATTATTCCTTATAGATGTGGACCATTTAGTTAAACTGGCATATCACAAGTGTTGTACTGAATAATAAATGTTATCTCATTTTGAAGACATAAGTTATGTCTTATGATGATAGAATAAAAAAGTAAATAAGTATCAGATGATGTGTGGTACAACACAACGAAAACTAAGAAACAAAACAAGATCTGATACCAAAATGAAGTTCTATAAAGTAATGGCGATACCCGTTTTACATATGCTAGTGAAACTTGGACGATAACTGGGAAAGAAAAGCAGCATATACAAACCGATGAGATACATTTTTTAAGGCATGTGAGTGGTTATCGTCTAAGGGATTGGATGGGTATTGAGCATATATTGGATATATTCTCCATCAATGAATGATAGAAGAATGAAAGCAGCAGTGGATAGAGCATGTCTACAGAATGGACCACCAGAGGCTAGGAAAGCAGTTGGCAGAAGATCTGTGGGTAGGCTCTGGAAGAGATGGCTGCAGTGAAGATGGAACAGGCTATGAGCCTACACCATGAAGTGACAATGATGACACGACAATTATTTAAAACTCTATGGCTTGTCCATGGTTGATTATTAAAAACAGTGTCTTTATTCGTATAAGAAGAGTTTTCTGGGCTGTTTGGCCGTGGTCTACGGTTTAATGACAAACCAAACGTTTCTACAGCACCACTGGCTGCCATCATCAATGGAATTCAAGACCTCCTGAACGTAGGTTGTTATCGTCAGGCCCACAGTACTGTGGTAAAGGCTGAAGATGTCCCACGAAGCTACCTGTACTTATAAATTCAGGCATCGCGGGACATATTCAGCCGTTACCACAGTACTGTGGGCCTGATGATAACAACCTACATTCAGGAGGTCTTGAATTCTTTGAATTCCACTGATGATGGCAGCCAGTGGTGCTGTCAAAACGTTTGGTTTGTCATTAAATCGTAGACCGCGGCCAAACAGCCCGGAAAATTCTTCTTATACAACTGACACCGGCCATGAAAGCCTTAGGACAATTTTAGTGTCTTTATTCGGTTTGATGTTTTATCAGCTTGATAACAAAGAACATCTTTGTTATGTATTTGAGTTAATTTTTTCTAACTGACTGACTTTTTTCAAATTTGTAATCAGTCTGGCTTAGAATTTTTTTAAATTGTATAGATGGAAGACAGTAATACGTGTTTTTTGAATCTTATGATTTCTTTTGTGAGAGATGTAGTAGGGCATTTTTAAATTTAATATTCTTTTTAAAAATCTGTGAACTTACACTTTCTGTTGTGAACTATGGGTAACGTATATTTTTAATTCACAGTTCTCCTAATAGATTACAAGATGATTAAATATATTCACATATGTTTCCATTTTGCCAATTGGTTTTGTTGTTGTGTTTGTAATTTTTTAGATAACAGTGAAAAATGTTATTAATAAAGGTATTATGTTTATATAACAGATAAACATATAATATAACAGAAACAATGAGAAAAAGAAGACTATTATTTTTTGGACATTTATATAGAATGGATGACAATAGGTTGACAAAGCAAATCTTCAAATATGTGTGGGGGAAGAAGTCAACATCAAGTTGGATTAAAGAAGTCCAAAAGGATTTAGAAAAAAATAATATACACGCAGAAGAAGCAATTGAAAGAGAAGTTTTTTGGGGAAAAGTGTTAAAAATGGAAGGAGTTCAGGGTAGGAGAGGGAAAAACGCAGGTTCAAAGTGGACTGAAGACAGGAAGAAGAGACACAGTGAAAAGATGAAAGAATATTGGTGAAAAAGAAAAGAACAAAGAATAAAGAATTGAAATTGGCATGTGGTCCTTAGATTAGATGGCCGATACAAAAAAAAGGTATTATGTTTACTTTGTACACAGCGAATATGAGATAAGTTTCAGAGAGCAAACAATTAATAGTTTGTCAAATTTTGTTGCTTCCCTGCTATATACAATTTTTCCTCGAACGAGGCCTTTCGGTTTCGCAACCATTATCAAGTTCTTCCTACAACAACATTAAAATACGTACTTCCCTTATATATATACTAACCCTCCCATGCATCACCGGTTACATTCAACCAATAGGAGGCAGTACTTACCGCCCAGTCCTTGCTAGCCCCGCCCCTTACTCAGTCAACCTGACCTCGTCATATACATTTCCTCTAGAAATCTCCTACAGCTTTCTACCTTCTGAACCTATCCTGTAACTGTATTACACCTTTTATACACTACTCTTTCAAAATATAGTAAAATATATCCTCATTACTAAATTCAGTCTTTATGTTCATCAGCGCATTACTATTCTTTTTCCTTACTTTTAATATTTCTAATACTTCATACAATTTGCGTTTACTTATGTTATTCTCTAACCTTTCTAATGATTTTGTATATATAGTCACGTTCAATGGAGAAGGGAATACCCCATGGAGTTCGTCAAGGAGTTGGACGAAATTCACAGGGAGTACTACATGTGTGAAGGGGTGAACTGGGTCTCCAGGCACTTAGAAGGGGAAGCCGCCATTTGGTGGAAATTGACTAAAAATAATATTAAGACGTTCCAAGAATTCCAGGAAGCATTTATAGCAAAATACTGGAACCAGATGGTACAAGAGGGTGTGCGTGACCGATTAGAGTTCGGGAGATATCGACCGGAGAGTGGATTAAGTATGGTGCAGTACATGGAAAGATGTATACTGCAAAACCGGCAACTAATACCACCGATATCGGACCAGCAGCTAATACGGAAATTGGCACGACACTACCACCATGACATAGCGGTAGCATGTATCACAAGTGGGGTAGAAAACATCACAGAATTTCAAATGTTGCTGATGGAATTTGCGGCGTTATGCAAGAAGACAGAAGACAGCTCTGAAAATTATAGAGTACAAGTAGCGGTGAAGCCGGAACAACATGAAAGTGGTTGTCGGCCTTGGAATAGCAATAAAAGTGATAGACAGGCAAACTATCACCAGAAACCAGGGTGGCGGCAAACAAACTCGAACAATGAGCTCAACCCGAGAGAAAGCGCAAAAATACCAAACAAACGGGTATACGAGTCTCAGGTCAGTGCCATCCCAGGGACTAGTGGTACACAGAGACCTTCACATATTGTCGACACGCCAGCAACAAACTCAAAAAACTAATTAAGCTTTCTAGTAGGGATAAGGTAGATGTAGGTTATAATTATAAGGAAATTAGCACTACTTTCGTAGAGATAAGGGACACTTTATTAGAAGAAGATCCAGAAATTAATGATATGCGCAAAATTAAATGCCTAGAGTTAAACATATGCATAAACGGAATACCGGTGGTCGCCTTAATTGACATGGGTAGTCAAATAAATGCAATCTCGGCAGAGTGGTATCACAAACACAAATGCCAGATGGGAAAACTAAATATATTGAAGGTAACAAATATGATAGTGAAAGGAGCGGTCGGGAGAAAGTCTAAATAAATAACTCAGCAATTACTGTTGGATGTGAAAATCGGCCAGTACAGTACAGCATTGACGGTGTATTTTTAGTAGTACCTAATCTAATCTGGGAATGCATAATAGGAATCGAGTTGCTGCAAGAGAGTAGATGTATCATTAATTTAAAAGAGAATCAAATAACATTTAATAGACATGAAGCAGGGGAAGATGCACCTGAATATGTTGACATTCTAAGAATAGAAGTAGATCAAGAAGAGGAGCAGATTGGGGAGATGATTCGTGAAAAACTGGAAGAAATTACAGGAGTCGAGGCACAGGTGAAGAAGGAGTTAGAGGAAGTGTTAAGAAAAAACCACCAGATCTTCAGGGAGCAACCAGGGAGGATTACAAGTTATGAACACAAATTTATCGTGGCGGATACCACACCATACTGTATGAGGGGATGGCCAGTACCTCTGAAATATCAAAAAGCCGTAGACAAGGAAATCAAGAAGATGGAGGCGTGCAGAGTGATCGAGCGAGCTGCGAGTCCATATATTAATCCGATCATAACCGTCATAAAAAAAAAATCAGTCGGTACGACTATGCTTGGATGCGTGGAGAATCAATGCCATGACAGTCCCAGACTATGAAGGAGCGATGCCGATTAATGAAGTGTTGGCGAGCTGTGGAAACATCAAAGTGATGAGTAGTATTGACTTGACGAGTAGCTTCTGGCAAATACCGTTAGCGGAAGAATGCCGTGATTTTACCGGATTGTTATATAAAGGATGTTGCTACCGTTATACTGTCACTCCATTTGGTTTAAAAACAAGTCTGGCAAGCCTAACCCGAGGACTGGTTCATGTGCTGTCAGAAGAGGCAAAAAAGTTCACGATTATTTACGTCAACGATTGCTTGTGTGTTTTAGATCCATGTTTTTCGGTATCCAAGCCACTTATAGTATATAATTAGTAAATAGTTTACCTTTTTCTTGTCCGTCTGGTGGCCTTTTCTCTATATTTCATTCAACGCGTTTCAGGACATATGCCCCATCATCAGGATATCCCTTTTTGAAGTTCGTCGATCGTTAAAATATTAAAAACACTGTATATACAATTCTACACATAACAATAAATATAATATAAACATAAAAACATAAAATACCCAGATTTTAGACACACACGATATCGGTGGTGCGCACCACGACATGCTATAGTCGACTGCCACCATGACGATAGTCGACTATAGCATGTCGTGGTGCGCACCACCGATATCGTGTGTGTCTAAAATATGGGTATTTTATGTGTTTTTATGTTTATATTATATTTATTGTTATGTGTAGAATTGTATATACAGTGTTTTTAATATTTTAACGATCGACAAACTTCAACAAGGGATATCCTGATGATGGGGCATATGTCCTGAAACGCGTTAAATGAAATATAGAGAAAAGGCCACCAGACGGACAAGAAAAAGGTAAACTATTTACTAATTATATGCTTGTGTGTATCTGGAAGCATAGAGGAACACCTCGTCCACCTGCAGTTGTTGCTAGAAGATCTCAAGAAAGCTAACCTCACAGTAAATCTGCGCAAATTGAAGTTTTTCAGAGAAAAAATTGAATATTTAGGATACCAATTATCAACGAAGGGCATCAGTGCTTTAGCAGACAAGGTAGCGGCAATATTAGAGTCTCCGAAGCCAAAAAACCCAAAGCAATTAAAGGGATTCCTAGGGTTGACAAACTTCTATAATAAATTCACCAGTCGATATGCTGAGGCGACGCACCACTTTTACAATTATTGAAGAAAGGAGTTTGGTTTAAATGGACCCAAGAGTTAAATGAACAGTTCGAAAAAGTGAAACAAATATTTGTAAATACAGTAATGTTAGGACATCCTGACCTGAACAAGCGGTTTTATTTACAGACAGACGCTAGTAAATACGCATTGGGAGGACAACTATATCAAATAGATGAAGATGGTCAAATCGGGGTAATCGCGTTTACCAGTCGAGTATTCCGAGGCGCCGAGTTGAACTATTTTATGACAGAGCTAGAATTATTGAGCATCATACACTGCCTTAAAAAATTCAGAACATATGTGCTAGGACGTCCGCTCACAATCATTACAGATAATAAAGCGCTGACGTTCATGAGGAAATGCCAGATAACATGCTCGCAAATTTCGAGATGGATACTCGCGATCCAAGACTATGATTTTGAAGTAATGCACTGCAAAGGGAGAGAGAATATAGTAGCTGACATACTGAGTCGATACCCAGTGGATTCGCAAGAGGAGATGAGAAGGACGGACAAGGAGAACTGGAGATTTGTGCTGTAGGTATCAGACTAAACAAACAATTGAAAAATCAGCTAACTAACATATCCCAACACCAGCAGAAGGATCAGAAATTAAAGAATATTATAAACCAATTACAAGGTAATACAAATAAACAACTACAGAAAATATATATGTGGCATAACAATAAGTTATGTCGAAAAGAAAGGAAGAGATGGAAAGTTATGCTTACTAAAGAGATCGGCGAGGGATTGATCAAGGAGATACACGAACTGTACGGACACTGTGGAGTAAGGCGAACGTACGAAGTGTTTAAGGAATATTTCACAGGGGATCATTTCCATAAATTTACTAAACAAATGATTAAAACGTGTGAAATATGCCAGAGATGTAAGGACCACGGCAGGAGAGGTATTGGAGAGACATGGCCGATACTACCAAAAGAGAAAGGAGAAATGGTCAGTATGGACTATTATGGACCATTGCTTACTTCAACAAGTGGTGTGAAATACATATTAGTAGTCGTTGATAACTTTACGAAATATGTTAAGTTATACACCATGAAGAAGGCGACAACGGCCATCACATTAAATAAACTAAAGTTGTATATTCAAGAAGTGGGTAAACCAAAGTCAATCTTAACCGACAATGGCACCCAATTCACAAGCAGATCATGGATAAAGAGTTTAGGAGATCTGGGAATCAAACCTAAATATACGGCCATCCGAAACCCTTGTACAAATTTGGCGGAAAGAGTAAATCGGCAACTGGGCAATATATTTAGGGTAATGGTAGGAGGACACCATACGAAATGGGCGAAGTATGTTAAGATCTTTTTAGTACGTAGGCTTTCACGGCTGGTGTCATTATAATTATCTAAAACTTCCGGGCTGAAAGGCCGTGGTCGAATGCTTGATCTTCTACAGCTAGACGTTTCGGCCATACCACCGGTGGCCATCTTCAGTAGCAAAAAGTGTTCGAAATAGATGGTACGCCGAACACGTCTCCCAATGAACTGGGAACAAGCAACAGTGAGAGAAGGCTACGCTGTTTCTATTTATAACTTTTTGGCCGCTTAAGGTGTATAACACGGACCAATGAGAAGCCAGCTCATCATTCTCCATTCTGATTGGCTATGGAAAATAAACCATGCAGACACTATTTAAGACGATGCTTTCACCTCGGCGGTTCATAGCGATGGACGCATTCTTATGAATATGGATGGACTCCAGATGCAGGCGAGTGAAGTAACCCCGGACAGAAGACAACACCCGGGCTTCATCAGACATTACCCGGTGATCGTCTGGGAAAGAGCGTGTTCAGCAACTGCGGACTTCTCCGGCTGGCCCAGGCGGCAGTATCTCCGATGTTCAGAGAGGCGCGTCCGGACACTACGCTTCGTGGTGCCTATGTATAGCTGGCCACACGTACAAGGAATACTGTACACCCCGCACGACGAGAGCGGATCCCTGGCGTCTTTTACCGGTCGCAGGAACTGTTGGATCTTTTTGGTTGGCTTAAAGATCGTCCTGACGCCCCGTTTACTCAGCAAAATGGAATCTTCTGTCGGCGGAACTGCGAGCCTTGTGGGATTTTGAGAAGGGATGACTCCATTGTCATTGTGCCGGCGGATAAGGGGCGCGCTACGGTGGTCTTGAACACTGAAGACTACCAGCGGAAGATTGAGGGTTTGTTAGATCCGGCCACTTATCGGAGGCTGAACAAAGATCCGCCTGCTACGGTTTTTAGGAAAACGGATTCTTTAGTAAAGCAATCTTCTCTAGCGTCTGATGTGAAGACGGCCGTCTGGTGTTCGGAGGCCCTTCCCCCTCTTCTCTACGGATTACCAAAGATCCATAAGGAGGATGTTCCGCTGAGGCCCATCGTTAGTGCTATTGGCTCGCTTACGTACAACTTGGCTAAGCACCTCACTGGATTGCTCAAGCCGCACATCGGGCAGACGGATTCTTTTGTCCAGGACTCTTCTCATTTCCTCCGGAGGATCCGGGAGTTGGTGCTGGAGCCTGGCAACGTGCTAGTGAGTTTTGATGTGGTCTCTTTTCACGATGGTCCTTGTCCAGGAGGTCTTGGGGTATATAGGTGAACTGTTCCCGGCGGACATCACTACTTTATTCCGGCAGGTCCTAACAACGACCTACATCCAGTGGAACGGCGGCTTTTATGAACAGTTGGATGGCGTCGCGATGGGAAGTCCTCTCAGCCCTGTGGTTGCAAATTTCTACATGGAAAAATTTGAAGAGTTGGCAATATCATCTGTGCCACTGAAGCCGAAGTGTTGGCTGCGGTATGTTGACGACACTTTCGTGGTCTGGAGCCATGGGGATGAAGAGTTGGAACGCTTCCCTGGACATCTGAATGCTGTGCACCCGCGCATACAGTTTACAATGGAGCACGAGAGCAGTGATCAGTTGGCATTTCTGGATGTGTTGGTCCTGAAAAGGACCGATGGCAGATTGGGGCACAAAGTTTATAGGAAGCCAACGCACACTGACAGATATCTGCATAAGTCCTCCAATCATCATCCTAGGCAGAAGAGGGCGGTGCTGAAGACTCTGGTTGACCGGGCAAAGAGGATCTGTGAGCCCCGGTATCTCGAAGATGAGTTTCGGCATCTCGAGGCACTGCAGTCCAACGGCTACTCTGCTGCGGAGGTAAGGAGAGCTGCCCGCCGAGAAGATCTGGTAGGCCGGACGAGTCGGTGTTGCCCGAGGTTGTTGGCTCCGCTGTCTTGCCCTACATCCGTGGCGTGACTGACCGCATCGGCAAGTTGCTGAGTAAACGGGGCGTCAGGACGATCTTTAAGCCAACCAAAAAGGTCCAACAGTTCCTGCGACCAGTAAAAGACGCCAGGGATCCGCTCTCGTCGTGCGGGGTGTACAGTATTCCTTGTACGTGTGGCCAGCTATACATAGGCACCACGAAGCGTAGTGTCCGGACGCGCCTTTCTGAACATCGGAGATACCAGCCGGAGAAGTCCGCAGTTGCTGAACACGCTCTTTCCCACGAAGATCACCGGGTAATGTTTGATGAAGCCCGGGTGTTGTCTTCTGTCCGGGGTTACTTCACTCGCCTGCATCTGGAGTCCATCCATATTCATAAGAATGCGTCCATCGCTATGAACCGCCGAGGTAAAAGCATCGCCTTAAATAGTGTCTGGCATGGTTTATTTTCCATGGCCAATCAGAATGGAGAATGATGAGCTGGCTTCTCATTGGTCCGCGTTATACACCTTAAGCGGCCAAAAAGTTATAAATAGAAACAGCGTAGCCTTCTCTCACTGTTGCTTGTTCCCAGTTCATTGGGAGACGTGTTCGGCGTACCATCTATTTCGAACACTTTTTGCTACTGAAGGTGGCCACCGGTGGTGTGGCCGAAATGTCTAGCTGTAGAAGATCAAGCATTCGACCACGGCCTTTCAGCCGGAAGTTTTAGATAATTATTATGTTAGGATCGTTGAAAAGTGCATCAATGAGACTTACCATGATACCATTGAAATGACGCAATGGGGCACCAAACTGAAAAGAGTATGGGAATCCTACGTTGACCGTGAATTGATAAAAGAAGAGATGAAGAATCACCATAATGAACTATATCAAGAAATGAAAAGAAAGGGTGAACAAAGAGCACGGAAGAAGAATGAAGAAAGCAACATATTGAAGTTTAAGGTAGGAGACTTAATCCTAGTAAAGACAAACCCAATGTCAGACGCGGTAAATAAGGTAACAGCAAAATTCTGTGAATTGTACCAAGGACCATATGAGGTGACCAGCATTAAGGGAGATGCAACGTACGAGGTCTCAGAAATCAACAAACCTGAAACAGTACGGGGTATCATTAATGTTCGGCAGTTAAAACCATACCACCATGGGTCCAGGGGAGAATGAGAAATGGGGATTTGTAAATCTAACAAAAAAAACACTAAAAATTTAATTGTCTGGGAAATTAATCAATGGGGATTTAAATAAATTTAAATTTCCGTAATAACAAAATCGTAACGATGTAATAGAGTAAGGACTTTGTAAAGTAGCTTTAAGAAGTGAAATAAATTGAGAGGGGTTGAGTGAAAGTAAATACAATAAGAACACATGTTGTGATGTGAATGACCGGGGTTTGTGACAAGACAGCAGGTAGTAAGCGAAAGTCAGTGACGAAGGGTGGCAATCCGGTTGTTGTCAAAACGGAAAAGTGGGTCAAGTGAAGGAATGTAATCAAACTATGTTTTGAATAGTGAATAAATGAATCTAGAGCCATACAAAATGATTTATCATAATTCTGACAATAATTATGAACAAATCATTTTGGGGGACAATGTAACGTAACACTACCGGTTACAGCCAGTTGTGTGGTAAAACACATTTATATCAATAGTATATTCTGATGTAGACTATTAATATTAATAGATGTAAAGTTAGTAAGTATAGATACAGATGAGACTTTTACAGAGTATTTGTTATATAAGTAAGAGGTGTGTACTAGCGAGGCGACATGTTGGCGCTGAGCAAGTGTAAAATTGTATTGTATGTACAACTTTCTAAGTCGTAAAGATATAAAACGCTTTGTTTGCACAAAACAGCAAAAAATGTGAAGTACCGTTAGAAATAGGGTGTTTTTGGCCTTCAAAATACAAAGAGTGATACGTCATAATGGGGATGGTTTTAGAAAGCAAATTTCTCTTTTTAACGAGATAACGGTCTGGCGGAAAGACGTGCGCGTCTCTAGCAGTTCTCCAATCAGGAATAGTGTCACCTCTGCGTGCGAAGCTATTTTGAGTGTTAACTGGATAACTTCAAACTTACCGGCAACACGTTTGAATTTTGGCCAATGATGGTAATCTTAAGAGTAGCGGCAGTATGGGAAGTCTATGTGAAACTATAAAAGTAACTCGTGAAGGAACTTATGGGATCAGTCAATCAGTTACCAGTTATCAAGCAGTCAGTCCGTGGAAGTTTGTTAGTGGCAGTTTTTGCTAGTTGTTGTTAGAGAGAGTTAGAAGTTATGTCTTAAACAATCATTAAGCAATCTAAGACAGTCTGTAACATATTCATTCAGTCAATCAGTATTCAGTCATTAGACAAACCAGTTAGTTATCGTCATGAAGAAGTAAAGTAGTTAGTTAGGTGGAAGTGAAGAAAAGAACAAGCGGTCATTAATAAGTCAAGCAGTATTATTTATTCTGTGCATGGCGTCAAGAGCGAAGCAGTATTATTTTCATGTGCGCGGCCATATAAGAAAGTCAAAGTTTCGGAGTGCGTGGAAATGAATGGTTATCGCGATAGTGTGTGAATAAAAAGCAGAGTAAGATCAATTGTGTTGTGAGGTGTAAAGTGTGGAATGAGCAGGACGGAGTAATGGATAATCAAACTCAAGTAATCGTATCAAATTAAAATTTTATAATCAAATAATTTCATGTAGTATAGTTGTCTACCTACGTTTAACCCGTTTCATTCTAAAAGAACCCATGAGTACGTTCAGATGCTGAAGTGTATTTTATATCTTACGACATAGAATCAGACTACAAAGGTTAAATATTTAATATAAATTTGAATGACAGTTCGATATTCATGATATGTTAGATCTTAAGTCATGTCGTTGATTAAAGTTAATTTATGATGAGAATGAAGGAGATTTCTAGTTCCAAGAGTAAATTAGCAATGTTATAAATAATATTCAATGTGTTAATTAATCTCTTATAAATTATAAATAATATTCAATGTGTTAATTAAGCTCATAAATTATAGAGAATAGTCAATGGGCTAATTAAGCTCTCATAAATGATAGATGATGTTCAATGTGTAAATTAATTCCTTATCAATGATAAATGATATTCAATGTGTTCATTAATCCCTTATGACGATTAAAAAGGGATAAAGAATTTTAGTAGAAATTGAGAAGTCATTTAATCTATCAATTTGTAATGATAATGATGTTATATGTTATATTATTTAAACGTATACAAGTGATAAATATAGTATTGTTTATTTAGCATCTGAACATAAGAGTTGTTATTAACAACAAACCCTGAGATTCCTAATTATCTCTGGCACCCAACATTCTATACTTAATAATTATAACATAAATTTAAATAATTGTATATTTGGCGTACAAACGTAAAGCTTTAAATAGAACCGCATCCAGCGATTTGTTATAGTCCACATTTCACTGCCACTTTGTAAAATACAGTACTAAACATTTATCACCTTCATGGTTATCAGTGAAGATTATTTCTTTTGATGGTGTTTGTCATATTGCAACATGTTCCCAGTGTGAATTCATAAATTGTATCTAAAGTATTTTTTTTTAGGATTATTTAGATGCGTTTGAAAAGCTTTTACGACTTGGTTTGAAAGCACAACAGGAACAAGAAATAGTTCACGTTTTGATACACTGCTTGCTGCAGGAAAAGGATTACAATCCATATTACGCTCATGTGGCAAATCAGTTATGCAGATCAAACAGAAAGCATCAGGTACATACATACAGAAAGATACACACTTTTGTATTTGCATTAGCATCTTTTAAACTACTAGTTATGAAATAATGTATTTGAAATTATGTATATTTAATTATGTTCATGTCGTTGTGTAATATGTATATTTGTACATTTGTATATTATGAAAACTAATTTTGTATATTATATTCCCAATCTAAAGTTGATTTTTACTTCTAAGTTCTTGTAAACCATGAAAGTAATTTATAGATAATTTTTATAAATTTTATACATAGATGGTAATGAAGACTAGGATATTCTGATCAGGAAAGATACAATGAAGTACTGTAGAGGACATATTAACAGAAATGCTTTCATATTAAGAAACATAAACAATAAGTGGATAGCTGGGACACACAAGGTGCTACCTAAAATTTTCAAGAAATTGCTCTTAAAACCAAAGTAACCGTCTTTGGTCTGTATGAAATGATTCCAGAAATTTCCTTTGTATGTGAGGACTCTTTGAAGTCTGCATGCTACGATGTTCAACACCTGCTATAATTCCATTTCGATCCCTTCAGTGGAGTCAAAAACGCTGACCTTTCAGTGGAGTTTCATTTTAGAGCTCATGTCTGATAGTCCATGTCTAAGGAGGTCATTTGCAATCCACATTTTCCTTCAGAAAACTCAAAACTTACAGTAAAATTTCCTATTTACTATAAAATTTCTCAGTAAAACCAGGTTAAACAAAGTTCTTGCACACAATCCCTGATCGTAAAAAAAAAAGCTTGGCATTCATTGACTCTTGATGTTGTAAATTTAGCATGCTTTTTTGTTTGTGGAAATGATGATGTCTTTCACTGAAAAGACTGCTGCTTGGTCTCAGAGCCATACGCCCATGACTCATTGCCACGTATATCTCTGGACAGGAAGTTAGAGACATCTCTAACTGTCCCCTTGCAGCATTTACACAGCTGAATCTGATGATGGTCGTACTGGTTAGTCTTTGTTCAAGAGTCAACAAAAACAATTTCTGCAATTCATCTCATATTCTGTTCAACTACTTTAATGGAGTAACACACCCCCATATGATTATAGCATTATGGATAGTCCTGCCTTCTGTTTTCAAGGATAATTTCATGCACTTTCTCGATAATGTTGAAATTTGTGCATGTGACAATTGTCCCAAGTGTTTGTCATCTTCCTCAGATTCCTGGCCATCTTTCATAAACACTTAGTCCACTTAGATGTTTTTGCTTGGTTTAGAGCCGGCTTACAAAAAACCGGTTTTAGCATTCAGTGAGTTTCAGCCATGCTTTTTTGATCACACCTTTTTTTTAAAGCAAACTCTTTGCTCAATAACATCAGCCATTTTGATATTCACAGAAACATGGTGAACAGAACACAGCTAAAACGTGGTATATTCACCAAATGGCAACATGAACAAGAAATAGTTCACGGTTTGGTACACCGTCTGCTGCAGGAAAAGGATTACAATCCATATTACACTCATATGGCAAATCAGTTACGCAGATCAAACAGAAAGCATCAGGTACATGCCAGAAAGATGAAAGATATGCCAAGAAGTACGTAGTGGGGCTAGTTTGTAGCATTATTGGTTTTCATGGAGTATATCAATATCATTTTTCCGTACTTTATATCTTGTTGGTTATGATAAGAATTATGATATTGATGTTAAGTTATGTACGTTCCAGATGATCTGTGGGACATTGACCGTATTTTTAGAAATGAGGTAGATACAAAATTAAAGTTTTACAAAGGTTTGGAAAACTTCCCTGTACTGTCCTATGGGTGTGAATTATGGACAACAACCACAAAACAAGAAAGTAAAATACACGTCTCAGAAATAGCATCGTTAAGAATAGTTAAAAGGTGTTGTAAGGTTGACTGTGTAAAGAATTGATGCCATAAGAGAAGTATTACCAGTTTTAAAACTTGAATGAAAGACTGAAAGAACACTTAGAAAGAAATGTCAGATTAAATAAATATAAAAGCCATATTTGAATGAGAACTACTACATTTGATTAATTCTGTTTTTATTCCATCAGAAACTTGGTGATTTCTTATTTTTTGAGCCCCTTAGAGCACTGTTATTAAAATTTTTCTACTGTTAGTAAATGTTCTGGTATATTTAAATCTGCATCACCTTTGCTGATTTCAACTTGAGCATGAGTATGTCCACCATTTACACCTCAGTTCATTATAGTCCACATTTTCTGACTTATAACATTTAAATTTATTTTCTCCTTCTTCAATGTCTTCAAAGTTTGTACACAATTGATTTTCGTCCATGAAATGTTATATCATTTTCTATAACACTGATAAATTTATCCCAGGACTCTTGATGGGCTTGTATACCATCTTTGTTCTATTGCTTATCCCTTTATTTTTCTTTCACATCATATTCCAAACCTTTAGACTTTCTTTCCTTTTGTTTATCTTGTTAAAACCTTCTTCAAAACCTGCCTGTTTTACAGCTACAGCTTAAGTTAGTGCCAGTCATCTTCTGTAGTGTTTGTAGATAGCATTTGCATAGTAGATTTCATTTAATCTGGAGTGATATAGATGTCTTATACCTTCATTTTAAAGTGCCATTCACTTTAAAGGTTTGTGAGTCATTACTTACAATTTTGTTATGTCTATGCACCCATCTAGCAGTATTTTAATTTTTGAACTTACTATATGTGATCTGTATCTGTATTGTAACTTCTATGCACTGTACTATCTTTAACCAGTGGCCTTTAACGTACCATTTACTGTAATATAGTCAATTAATGATCATGTTCCTTTCTTTCTGATAAATGTGTTCATCAGTTTTAGTTTCAGTTTCTCCTGCGAGCATATATGCCATTAATTATCAGGATACCTCTTTCAATCTGTGTTCGTTTACAATTTTTTCATTCACATAGGCATAACTTATTATTTTATTTCTCCACTTCTTATCCACATATACTACTACTCCTGCTTGTCCTCTTTCAGTTTCTGTTTTGTTTCCATAATTACAGCTGTATTTACTTTATGATGTTCTAAGGCATTTATTATTTCCAGTTCCTTATGATCCAAACCTCTTATATTCCAGGCTGAAACTGTTAAGATGTGTTTTGTACCAGAATCCTTCATATCCTTAATACGCAACCATCATCCTTTAGCCTAGCTGAGCCAGTTGCTTTGAAATCCATCTGGCTTGAGACTTATGAGTAAGTAAAGTTTGATGTGATCAGGTTACCAGCTCATCACACAACCCAAACTTGGAGGACTAGGTAGTTTGTAGTCAGATTTTCTCCCTTTACCTTCTGGTGATCTAACACCTAAGTGCAAGGTAGCTACCATTGCCATACCCTGGCAGGGACTCTATCCTAATGCTAAGAGCTGGGGTGCCATGTCTGCCAGATCCACTATACTGAAGCTCCTCTTCTACGCCTTTACCGCCATTGTGGTCTTCATCCATAATTCTGGAGAAGGGGATAGCATTATACTCTGCTATACGGGATTCTCAGTAGACCTTGGTCACCGACAAGTGAGTTACCCCCCCCTCCATTGTAAATGCACCTGCTGAGAATTACTGAAGTGAGTTCAGAGAAGAGTCTCTAGTTCTCCTTAGGCCGGTTTAATACTCGTGTATGATGCTACTAAGGCTAGTATATTCATAATATGCAGATCTTGGCGATATATTGGATTCTTTCTGTGAGCTTGAAGAGTATATCCTGTCACATACCTTGGTAATCTCATTTCATCTGCTTGAATACAATTTTGACTTAGCATTTTATGAAAGTCCATCTCTCAGACTCAGATAAAGAATTATGATATGAGCTATCATTTGATGACCAGTCTCATCAGTTTTTCGACACCACAAGCAAATAGCTGTATACTCATTAAATAGAATTTTAAAGAATTCAGGTTGCAAATATCAGCTGTGAAGACCAAGGCGATGGGTTTCAGAGGACTGATTCCATACAAGCAAATAGTTGTTGTTTGTGGCACTGTCCTAGATGAAGTCAGTAACTTAGTAAAATATGTGCTGGGCTGTCAGGAAAACTCTGAAATCACCAACATCAGGGTTGTGGAACAAAATTAAACCTCAGCAAAATATTGAACCACACTGATTAATTTTGTTGATGCTCTGTGGTCTGAAATAAAGTGGTGAGACGAAACAAGTTTATTGAACTTGTGAGTGTGAGTGTGTGTGTGTGGTAAGTATTTAAGGTATAGTATTTATTTGTTTAGTATGATTTTGTAAACTCATAAAAAATATGGTAGTGCTTGTAAAATAAACCATTACATACTGTAACGGTACAGAATTGTGTGCTAAAAAGATAATAATTTAAATCAGTTTTAATTTTAAAGTAGTCAGTATTCACCTGTGGGATACCCCATTGTAACCAGCCACATATAATGTTATTGCAGACTGTTTATACATATTAAATATAGTTAGACTGTTTATGTCTAAAGCCTGTAGCCTCCCCGGCTAGACGTTTTAGTAACCGCTGGCAAGCAGTCTCTTTGTGAATCACAGTAAAACACTTTGTCACCCCATTTTGCATCAGACAGTAGCAGAGAACA
Source organism: Magicicada septendecula (assembly GCA_034769895.1). Lineage (NCBI taxonomy): Eukaryota > Metazoa > Arthropoda > Insecta > Hemiptera > Cicadidae > Magicicada > Magicicada septendecula. The sequence continues at coordinate 81,712,271 of CM068370.1, forward strand.
GTGTAACGGTACAGATTTGTATGCTAGAAAGAATATTTCAATTCAGTTTTAATTGTCAGTATTCACCTGTGAGGTGCCCCATTGTAACCAGCAACACATACATTGTTAGTGTAAACTGTTGATGTCTAGACTGCCCATCCCAGAGGTATTACGCAACAGCTTGCCAGCAGCAGTCTTTGTGAATCAGAGTAAGAACTTTGTCACCCTAGAGTTTGCATCAGACAGCAGTGGAGAGCAGTGGATTAATAAGTTAAACGAATAACAGTGGCCTCGGGTGTGTAAGATAGACCGACATTATAAACGGCCTATCTAATAAAATACGTAAAAGTGTACAAACAGTATAGCGCGGCCAGCCAATTAACCACCCAAGTGCTCGAGCAACTTAACGTCGGCCGACTATGCATTACCATATATAGAAATATTCAATCAAAGCAGTGAAAATTTAATTAAAAACACAGTAAACTCAGTATAAACAGTTGCGTGAGTGCGCTCGAACCAAGAAAGCGGTCAGCACGAGACAGTGCAACAAACCACATGGACACACACGGCGGACGGGTAACTAACAACCCTGAATATGCATATTAAAATCAGTTTAAAGTGAAGGTTGATACAGTAGAAGCCCGATATAGCGCGGTTGTCGGGTGACATACTTTCCCCCGCGTTATAGGCGTAATCGCGGTATATCGGAAGGTGACCTGTACAGTGACAAATGATGGGGAGGGAGGACCGGGAAAAAGGCTACAGCATAATGCACATAATGCACTACTATATACTGTACGTAAATTACGTCACCAAATGTAGAAATAAAAAATAAGAAAACTGTATTTTAATCCAATATTTTAATCTATTTTAATCCAATGGAATATAAAATACACTATTTATACATTGCTCACTCGACCTACTGTAGGCCTAATTGTTGGTCTTAAAAAAGTCCGTAATTGTTGTTTGACGGGATAATGCACAGCGTTTCTTTTCCACGTATTGTTTTATAAACGCGAGGTGCAGCAGATGAACATTATTAGATTCACTTTGCCTCTCCATCCACGAAATTACTTTGATTATGTGTATTATCACTTCACTAACATTTGGAATAACTTCTTTCACTTCCACCCCATTTTCATTTCCATCATCGTCATTGTCTTCTTTTTCTTCGCAATTTGCATTTCGGACTGCATCGATGATATCTTTATCTCCTATACATTCTGTAACAGGCTCACCATTGTCAACTTCTGCCCAGTCATTCAAGTCATCTAGAGTGAAGTTGCAATGCAGAGCATTACTCGCAGACTGTACATCACTATTAGTGAATCCGGCAACAGAGCAATTTCCATCGGCGATGTTTCGTTCAAAGGAACATTTCTTCCAGCAATTCTGAATCGTAGCCGTACTAATACTTTCCCATGCAAGACCTATTGAATACGCAACTGTTTTCAGGTTTATTGACTTAAGGTAAATTTCCATTTCCTCGTCAGAATTCACTATAGCACTCAGAAGTTCACGGCGGTAATGCGCTTTAAATGCTTTTATGATGCCTTGATCTAATGGCTGGATCAGTGCTGTAGTGTTTTTCGGCAAGAACATGACTCCGATTTTCCCATCTCTTGACTGTAGCATATCAGCAGGTGGATGTGCTGGACAGTGGTCAAGGGTCAGTACAGCTTTTTCTTCGAGGTTGAGTGACCGCAGGTGGCTTCTCTCAGATGGCACAAATTCTTCATGGAACCATTTACCGAAAATATCACTTGTCATCCAAGCATTTTTTGTATTACGATATGTGATGGGTAATGACGTCATGTTAACATGTTGAAAGCATCTAGGATTTCGGCTTTTCCCTATACAGAGAGGTTTAACTTTGTGGCTGCCTGATTTATTTGTGGCAAACAGGAGGGTAACTCTATCCTTATTTATTTTTAATCCAGATTTATTTATTGAATTATTCACATCTAGAGTTCTGGTAGGAAGCATTCGAAAATACAGAGCAGTTTCATCACAGTTATACACTTGATGGTCATTTAAATCGTTATCGATCATTACTTTGTTTAATGCCTGAGGAAAAAGTGCTGCAGCTTCACTGTCACATGATCGTGCTTCCCCTTCAATGCTTATCTGGCTTATACCGTGACGAGATTTTCATCATGAAAACCACCCATCAGATGCATTAAAGTTACTGTTGCCATGTAAATCACTATGGAATTTCACAGCTTGAGCTCTAATAACTGGTCCTGACAGTGGCACACCTTCACTTCGTTTTATTAAAAACCACCTGTACAGACACTCATCTAGTTCACTATCCTTACCTACTTTAGTCTTTTTTCTTTGCAACCCCACTTCACTTTCAACTGTGTTCACAAAACTTTTAAGTTTATCTTCTTCCTTCATCCACCCTCTAATTGTTCCTTCTGGGATGCCACACTCACGTGATAAACTTGCCTTTGACTCTCCGTTCTTCACACGATCAATTATTTTGTGTGTATCACTCACAGAATATGCTTTTCTTTTCTGCGACATCACAAAACTCTACACTATGCGAATTTATGACAAAGACTATACACTTTGATAAGATAATATCAGAGTATGATCTTATAATACTGTATAAGAGTATGAGGGAGAGAAGGGATTTAGTTGGCTGCTTGCCTTGGCATGAATTCTTAGAAACGTAGAGACTGTAAATACGGGGCAATTGTTTATGTCTACAGGTACACTTGAACTGGCAATTCTGGCTGTTGTTTACAACGCCGTTTCCAACAACAAGCCTTTGTTTACAATAAACGCAACGCATTCCAATGTGGCTACGGAAGTCACGATAAACAATTCATAATTTACTCACTCTCTACAAGTAAGAATTTTCGCTAATAACGGGCGACATACTCTTCACCGCGTTATATCCGAATCCACGGTATATCGGATCGCGCTATATCGGGCTTCTACTGTAATGAAATAACAGAAAATAGAGTAAGTGAAAATAACGGAATTACGAATAGTAATGGTAATAGTTTAGATGCAAATCAAGTGATGAATTATAAGGTAAGTAATAACAATAATTATAAGAATGAGTAAACAAGTAATAAAAACGTGGTGTTAGAGAGTAAGATCGTGAGAGAGTGTGATGAAAGGTTAGATGGGCAAAAGGCAGATGTTCCCCAAGTGTGTGGTGAAACAAAGGTTACACAGATGTTTTATTAGGACAGCGTTTCCTCCAGTGGTTATGTGGGAGACATGGTGTCTCCAAAGGGTCCCTTAAGTTTTTGTAGTGATGTAGCTGGTAAAGCCAGTAAGTATTTTAGTGATTTTATGTTGCCTTTTGCATGGAATGAGATAGTTCAGGGGGGTTGTGAGAGGTATTGTGAGGAGAGAGAGAGAAAGAGAGAGATAGAGATTTTTGAAATTAATAGAGGCTATGAAATGTTAGTGCAGATTTTATGTATTGAGAGAGAGGAACAAATTGACTTACCTTGTGAAATAAATATTGATGATGATTATTTTGATGATACAGTTGTAAATGATAAAATAACTTACCTTATGTTGAACAAAAATACTGACGGAGACAGAACTGAAATTACCAATGTAGACGGGCTTTGTGAATTAATGGTAGACAAAAATGTAGTTAATTATTGTGTTAATGTGATTAATGAAAGTAGTCATTATAATGATTATTACAATGTAATGTATGTTGACAAGAATGACTTGTGTTATAAATATATAATACTAATACATGATGACGGGGGTTAGATAAAACTCAGTGAATGGACATTTTAAATATTTTAGTTTATGGTAATAACCTGGCTAGATTATGAAATGAGGTGTGATAAACAGAAAATTAATGACGAAGACTTGTAAATAAATTCATAGTGAAATTAATTGTGTTTGTATGGTAACATGTGTTATGTAAACAATGGGCGTATGTGATAGAAATTGATTTAATAATAATAATAATATTTTGTCAGATTAAATAAATAAGAATGAAGGGTATAAAATAAATAATAACATTTTATTTTGCTAACTAAGGAACAAAAGGCATTAATGCATTTTATTTTGCACTGTGTGTTTATATTAAAAGTGTTTTAAATAACGTAACTAAAGTTAAATTGTTTGGATTTGAGTGGAAAGTAAACTGATTCTAAAGGTGAATTACAGTAATGTAGGTAAATATAAATGATTGTGAAAATAAATAGAGATATTTAGCAGAAAATAGATATAAATTTAAATATACTGTGATTGGAATTGTAAAATTAAGGGTAACTGATTACAAGATTTATAGAAACTGGAATTTGAAGGAATTATTAGTAGTGATATAATCATGAATGTTGAGACTGAGTCAGTGTATAAAACAAATCTTGTATACAACTGTTAATGTAAACAGGTATGTTGTCTGTTGTGTGACTAATGTTTACAGTCATGCTCAGAGTTGATAGCTGTTGTATTTTGATCATTACTATGAACAGCATAATGAAATAACTCAGAGTTTTGGTTGTAATGTAGCCAAAATTTATGTGAGGGGATTTATCAATGTAGATTAAAAAATTAAAGCAGATTCCTTTTAAATAATGTAATTAAAGTAATTGAAATTGTTCTGAATAGATGAAGAAACTAAATTAAATTGGAGTTGCCCCTGGATTAACTTAAAAGTGTGAATGTTAGTGAAGCGTTTAACTTTATTGTGAAAAAAAAAAAAATTATTTTGGAGGGGTAATAATGTATTGTGAACATTATTCAATTGGTATGGAATTTATATGTTTTAGCTGTAAGCATACCGTAAGTTTATATGGCCAGGTGGACATGGTATTTTATGTAGGCCAGTTATAGAATTGATGGAAACCAAGGTAAAATGTTAATGATAACTTGAAACCTTTGTGATAATTTAATAAAAGTTGAATTAAGTAATTTAACAGATGGACTACCTAAAAGGTTGGAGTGATTTATTTTTAACTCACAACAAATAAGTTAGTAATGTTTTGTTTATAACTCAAGGAAAACATGGTAATGTCCTTTTGTAATGTTTAGTATGTCATATCTTGTTTATGTAATTGTGTCTGAATACCAAACAGTGCCATTGTAAGGCAACCAAACTAAATGAATAACCAGCACTTTGTGTAAAAAAGAACCAGTACTTTGCCAATAATGAACCAGTACAACTAAGAGGAAACGAATCAGTTGAGGATAGGGTATCATGGAAGGTCATTTATTGATATTTTCATTGAATGTTACAGAGTCAGGCGTTACTGTGGCGGGCGCCTATCTGATTTTATGGTGTTGGGATCTCGAGCAGAGAAGTCCAGTAAGGTCGGATGGGTGCTGCCGCAGCCACCGGACTAGGGGGGGGGTAAGTACACATGATGTTAGTAGAGAGTTAAGGGGGGTTGTCGGCGCCATCTCTTCACTGATCCTCTTAGGTTTTAGGCAATGAGAGTTTTTATGCTTCGGCACAAAACCTCTCATTGGGGGGGTATTGTAACGGTACAGATTTGTATGCTAGAAAGAATATTTCAATTCAGTTTTAATTGTCAGTATTCACCTGTGAGGTGCCCCGTTGTAACCAGCAACACATACATTGTTAGTGTAAACTGTTGATGTCTAGACTGCCCATCCCAGAGGTATTACGCAACAGCTTGCCAGCAGCAGTCTTTGTGAATCAGAGTAAGAACTTTGTCACCCTAGAGTTTGCATCAGACAGCAGTGGAGAGCAGTGGATTAATAAGTTAAACGAATAACAGTGGCCTCGGGTGTGTAAGATAGGCCGACATTATAAACGGCCTATCTAATAAAATACGTAAAAGTGTACAAACAGTATAGCGCGGCCAGCCAATTAACCACCCAAGTGCTCGAGCAACTTAACGTCGGCCGACTATGCATTACCATATATAGAAATATTCAATCAAAGCAGTGAAAATTTAATTAAAAACACAGTAAACTCAGTATAAACAGTTGCGTGAGTGCGCTCGAACCAAGAAAGCCGTCAACACGAGACAGTGCAACAAACCACATGGACACACACGGTGGACGGGTAACTAACAACCCTGAATATGCATATTAAAATCAGTTTAAAATGAAGGTTGATAGTTTATTTTAAAAGAAAAAGTTTACATGTAAACCTAAACAATCAAGATCTCTAAGGGAAAGGGGCTTTTATAAAAGAAAATAGCAAGGGGAAAAGATATAAATTACGTACTGGTTCATTTAAAAATAAATAATTTGTCATAGGTTAGTTAAGTAAGAAAGATTTCATTTGTTAATTTGTTTGATTTTATGTTATTTGTTAAGAAATATGAAATTTAATTGACATCAAAGTGAAACGGAGTAATTACCTTATATAATAAACCAGAAGCAATTTGTTTTAACATAAACTGTGTTATTATATTTGTACCGCTCATCCCAAATAATCCTTTCTGCAGCTGTTTTCGTCTGTAAGATCCTGGAGAAGAATCCTAAGGTAAGATATTACTAATTGAAGTAAATTGAGTTGTTTCAACAGTTGTTTACCAGTTCACAAGTTAAACGGTGGCCTCGGACGTGTGTGATGGGCCGAAAACATCGTCGGCCTATCCAGTAAAGTAACGTAGTGTACAAACAATATAGCGCGGTCAAGTTAGTTAACTTGTAACTCTGACCGCGCGGTCAACCTATAAGTGCTCGAGCAAATTAAAGTCGGCCGACTATATATTATAATGTGTACAGATATTAAATCAAAGTAAATAAAATGTGATAAATAGAAACCACAACTAAACTCAATATAAACGAGTGTCGGAGTGCGTTAGAATAAAGAAAGTGGTCAACACGAGTATGTGCAACCAACCATATGAACACGCAGCAGATGGGTAACTAAAAACACAGAATATTCATATTAAAACCAATTTAAACTAAATGATGATTGTTCATTATAAAAGGAAAATTTAAAATGTTGTTGTTGTTGTTTTCCAATGGCTCCCCCTTGGTACATTTAACCCATTTGGTACCGAGCTTCCCAATAAAGACCACTGTAATTTCTGAGTTCTTGCATTTCCCAGTTCGGCTTCACACACTCCAATAGATGATTTTTGTTCATTTTTGAGTATTCTCTCCTCCACAATTCTTCTGTGGTGGAAATTTTTAATTTGTAGAGATGCGCTGAGAGACAGTCATGGCCAGTTTTCAGTCTAAAGTTGGCGACTGCTTCCTTCCTGGGTTTTCTGCAGTTGTTATTCCATAACTGTTCAATCCCTGACCATGTTTTTCTTTCTGATATGTTTCTTGCTTCTTCCAGGAAGAGAGAGTTTGTTTTCCTTGTCATCAGTCTTCTTAGGGTGCTGAAGTCATGGGTACTTTCCTGGTGGTAGAGCATTGTCCCTCACTTTGCCAAGGTGTCCGCTGTCTCATTTCCCGAGATGCCTATGTGAGATGGGATCCACTGAATAACTATCTCCTTGTTAAGTGCTGTAAGCTGCCTGGTGAGTCGTCTTGCTTCCAGTGTGCTCCTGGATGTTGCTCCTGTATTAGAGAATGTTGCCTGGATGGCAGACTTAGAGTCCACTAAAAGGACAGTTTTTGAAAAGGAATTTGGCCTCCAAATGAGGTTTTGCAATGCCACTTTGATAGCCTCTACTTCAGCGTCATAACTTGATTTATTTTGTCCCACTGCAGTGTAGTGAGAAAACACTGAGGAGAACACTCCTGCTCCAGCACAACCCACTTTATCCAGCAAGGATCCATCAGTGTATACACGTAGCCAGTTTTCCTCCAGAAATCTCTCATTGATTGTTGTTAGCGTTATCTGTTTTAGTTCTTCTTCTTAACATCTTCTATCAGACTGAGATGTACTTCATACCTATGAAAGTCGATTTTCCAAGGGGATCACTTTATTAACTGCTGTTGGTATGCTGTGGTATTGAAGGTAGTTGCTACTTTGGTTTAGCCAGATCTTTTGCGTTTTGAGTCTCTGTGGTTCCATCCTCTCATGAACCCATGACTTTTCAGGTAGTGATTTAATTCTGAGGTTTAGCAGTGCTGCATGTTGCTTAATTTCCTCTGTTATTGGTTTGTTGCCTGTATATAGTTGTAATGCTGTAACTGGAGGTGATTTGATGCCACCTGTGATGAGTCTTAGGATGTTGGTCTGCAAACGTTCTAGTCTGCCTTCATTTGCAGTAGTGCTTGTGATGGTTCCTTCACTGCCATAAGTTATTACTGGCTTGATGTATGTTCTATACGTCATGTTTAGAACTTCTTGTGAATATCCCCATGATACTCCGGTGAGACGTTTTATAAGGTTTGTTCGTTTGTTTACCTTCTTAGTTATGCTGTCAATGTGGTGTGTCCAGTTAAGCTTATTATCCAGGTTAACACCCAGGTAACGAGTATTTTCAGATTTCTGTAGGACGTTCTCGCATACTTTTAGTGAAAAGTCAGGGTTTCTATGTTTCAATGAGAAGTACTGTTAAACTGACTTTTCTGCATTAATCTGCATGTTGTTTTCTTCTGCCCACCTTTGCAGCCCGAGGAGGGCTTTGTTCATGTTCTTTTGTAGAGTGATGTCCTGTCCTTTCTTGTTTGATCTCGTGGCCCAGATGAGCACGTCATCGGCAAACATGCCCGTCTATTCCTTCAACCACTTTCACTCGTTTGACCAAGTCATTTATATAGATATTAAAGAGGATTGTACTATTCACAGCTCCTTGTGGTAGGCCGATTTTTACTTGTTTGTACTTGGAATGGCTGTCGTTGTATCTTGTTGAAATCCAGCGCTGTTTCAAAAATCTCTTCAACCAATTAAACATGTTTTCTGTGATGTTAAGGTGCCTTATTTTATTAATCAGTTTTTCCCTCCATACCGTATCGTATGCGCCCTTAAAGTCTACGAAGACCGCCAGGACACTTTCCTTTCTGTTGAATGCACTTTTAATTTCTTGTGTTAAACGGGCTATTTGGTGTGATGTTGATCGATTTGTTCTGAAGCCTGCCTGTTCTGGGGCAAGCAGTCCTTCTCTTTCCAAGTAATAGTTCAATCTATGTTAACTTACTCCTTTCTTTTTAATTTTGGTAACAATTATTACTTTGTTTACTATGTTTATTATGACCAGTTCAGCTGCCATGTTGTGTTGTACCAACATGGAAAATTTATACTTACGGGTTCCAGGGTTCTATAAACGAGCGAAGAAAACACGATGGTTGTAGAGAAATAATCGACTCAGATTGCATTAGATAAAAACTTGTGTTTATTAATTCTTTGAAATTTTATATTTTAATAACAAAAACAAAATGGAGTCATTCTCCTTTTACCAAATCCAAATACAAAATGGCTGCGCCACATTTCCTCTCCTCAGCCTTTATGCATGATACATTTACGTAATATATTTTTGACTTCAACTTACTCTTGTTACATTTTTAAATGAATGTCGACAATTACTACAGTGTTAATGATTCAAATTATTAAGTTATTTATATCACAACGTAAACCAATGCTTTGTGATTTATATAGGTACCCGTACACACTCACACATGCTCCCACACATACTAATTTAAACGGTACATTTTAAATCTTTTGATTGAGCTCAATTTATATGGGTCTGCATTTTAGATTGTGTAAAATGTTTACTTTCCTGCTTTGCTGTACCGCAGATCGAGTCAGGCGTCACTCATGTTCACGCTGTTATTCTGCCAAACTATTAGGTTTTCTCTTTATAACTGCACTCACTGTCTCTAATTTACATTTTATACTTTTGATCTCCAAACAATTTTAACTTCACATTTTTGTTACATTGCTGTTGTTACTTTAAAGGCTTGCTGGCCAGCAATTTCGTTAACGTGCAGTTCGCACGAAAGATGTTAGTCGACTGAGAGTGACAATATGGCGCTCATTTCTGAGGTGGAAAAGGTTGTCGCGTCATCAATTCTATTGTTCTCGCTGATGACGTCTTTGTTTTTTAAGGTGGAGCAATTACGAATCGTATTTTTTAGATGACGTTTACATAGGATCGGTCAGTTGTTTTGTCCAAATCGCTGCCGTTTCTCACGTACACCACTGACCTTGACGCAAACCCTTTACTGGTTACTGCGTTGTTTCACTCGTTAGAAAACTTTATACTCACACATACTATATTTTAATTTACAATAAAATTCATACCTGTTATTTACCCAAAATCCCTATAGGGACCTATTTGTACCGTTACATCTAGTTGCTACCATTCGTTCCTGCACCTTTGCCAATTGTGATGTAAGGGCAATGGGTCTATAGGATGTTATTGAGTCTGCTGGTTTGCCATGCTTGATTATGGGAACAATTGTTGCTTCTGTCCACTCTGAAGGGAGAGATTCTGTTGAGTTCCATTTTGTTATATATTGCTAATAATGTACTTAATGTGGCAGGCTTCAGGTTCTTGAGAAATTCAGGGTGCACTCTATCTGGTCCAGGTAGTTTGCCATTTTTAAGCTTTTTTATTGCCTCCTCCAATTCTTCCATTGTAAAATTTTTGACAAATAACTCCCGTATGCTTGAAGTTGTATTTGTATTATGATGCCTTTCTTGGAGTTTAAGTTTCTTCTCATTGACTTTAGTCTCTGCAGCAATCTTATATTGTGTTGAATAGAATGTATTAAACCTTTCTGCTATCTCTCTGTTGTTTGTGATTTCTCTGCCATTTATTATGATAGGTCTCTGACTTGACTTGGGGAATTTGTTGTTTAGCATGTTCATATGTTTATAAATTTTGGCAGCATCAATGCGGTAGTTCAGATTGTTCAGGAACGTCGTGAATGATTTTCGTTTTTCTTTGCATACTTGTTGTGACGGTACAGAATTGTGTGGTAGAGACAGTAAAGATTTAAATCAGTTAATTTCAAAGCAGCTAGTATTCACCCAAGGGGTACCCCATTGTAACAAGCAACATACAATGTTATTATAGACTGTTGATGTCTACAGTCCACCAGCCAGACGTATTACGCAACAGCTTGCCAGCTCAGTCTCCTCTGTGTGAACCACAGTAAGAACTTTGTCACTCTAGTGTTTGGATCAGACGGTCACCTTTAGCAGAGAGCAGTGCATTAACTAAAAAACCGTGGCCTCGGGCGTGTAAGATAGGCCGAAATTAAAGTAGGCTTATCCAGTACAGCTATTAAAGCATGAACAATGTAGCGGAACAATATAGAGAGTCCGGTCAACTACCATTAAAATCATTAGCGCTCGAGCAAAAGTAAAGTCGGCCGACAAGTATTAAAATGTGAGAAAAATAGTTGTAGTAAACAGCAAACAATTAACGCTATACAAATGACAAAATAACTCTAATTAACTTCAAGTGACTTTCGGAGTGCGGGACAAAATAAGTGCTTAGAAAATTGGATCAGGTCTACAACCAGGCTGAGTACTCATTTAATCACTTTCTTCTAATTACAAAATTTGAACAGCCGTAAAATCTACACCTGTTTATTATGAGATCTCTAAGGGAATGGGGTTTATTTGAATATTAATGTAAAAGAAAGAGAGTGTGTGTGTGTGTGTGTGTGTGTGTGTGTGTGGTAATGTAGAGGTTACGTACTGGTTCGTTTCAATATTCATATCCAACTAGTGATATCACTCATAATATTATTTAAAAAACTTAATAGAGATAAGAATTAATTTCATGGTTTGATATAAAATAGTTGTACAGCCTTTTATAGAACGTAAAAGAAGGGTGTGAGGTTTTGATAGCAAATAAAAATAAGCATGTGATTTAGACAGCATAAAATGTGTTAGCGTAATTATTTCACACTTAAACCCAGATAACCTTGTCTGCAGTTGATTTTCGTCTGTAAGATCCTGGAGAAGAACCCTAAGGTAAGATATTACTAATTGAAGTAAATTATATTGTTTCATTGACGCCTGGATACAGGGACTCGATTATATATATTATATAATTCAAAGTAAATTTATATTGTTTCATTAGCGCCCGAACAGGGACTCGAATATATATTAATAATTGATAGAAATTATATTGTTTCATTGACGCCCGAACAGGGACGGTGAGTGTAATTTTATTACATTATGTTTAAAAGGAATAAATTCCAAATGTTTAGTACCAAGCCACGTGTTGTTCAATCAAATATATTGGAACTTACCGTCTGCGGCTTTTAGAAACAGCGTCTTTACAAAATTGACATGTTTCGGGACACTTGTCCCATCATCAGAATTTAAAACAATCGCGTATCATTTAAAGTTGATACACTTGTCAATCACTTAAAACATTAAAATCCAATATAAAACAAATAACTTAAAATAATATGATACTAAAATATTTAAAGCGAGTGCGAAGGTTTACCGATGTACATCGTATGGAGACCGACCACGCACACAAGTCAAATGTATTGTACAACACTGCCTTGCGCTATTGTCGTGGTGGGAGCGAGACGTAAATGAGTACGCGGTCGGTCTCCATACGATGTACATCGGTAAACCTTCGCACTCGCTTTAAATATTTTAGTATCATATTATTTTAAGTTATTTGTTTTATATTGGATTTTAATGTTTTAAGTGATTGACAAGTGTATCAACTTTAAATGATACGCGATTGTTTTAAATTCTGATGATGGGACAAGTGTCCCGAAACATGTCAATTTTGTAAAGACGCTGTTTCTAAAAGCCGCAGACGGTAAGTTGCAATATATTTGATTATTACATTAACCGGACCAAATTAAGCTGCAGAACGGGTTATTTGGGAGTGAGGGCGATGTTGTAAAGGATTGTAGTTTAAGCTAAAGTGTGTATAATAGTATATGTAAAAAACACTACAAAATGAAGAATAATAATGATGAAGTCAGCATAACTGACTTAACTGAAATTAGTACAGAGAATAAAACAAATACAGCTGACGTAACTGTTATGAATGAGTCGGGAAATCAGTCACTGACCGAATCAGCGGTAATGGACGAGGCGAGAGTTCATTCAACTCCCGTCTCGGCTAGGGAAAGTAATAAAACTGAGGATTGGTTGCGTGAGATAATGGGGGAAATTAAACTGATGTCTAACCAAAATATTAGTTTAAAAGATGAGATTAAACAAATGTCTAGAGATAACAATAAGAAATTTGATGCATTAAGTAGCGACATAAATAATTGTTTCAATATTAATGACAGTAAATTAAATGAACAGAATAATAAGTTTGATGTCAAATTTAATAAAATAAATATAAAAGTGACCGAGTCACAAAAGAATATTGATGATAAACTAAATGATATGAATGTTAAGTTAATACAACAGTTAGATAAGCTTGGTAGAAATATTGAAAATAGGAAGGTAAGTAACAGTGGTAATATGACAACAAATAGTGAAGAAATTAATAACAAGGTGAGTAATACCGATGATTATAATAATGTGTTAACAAATGATAACAAGGAGATAATTGAAAATGTGGTGTTAGAGAGCAAGGTTGTGGGAAGTATTGTGAGAGAGAGAGAGAGAATAATAGAGTTATATACGTTGAGAAGTAGTTATATTGAGTTGAAAGAAAGGTTAGAATTGAAGGAGATAGACGATATAGAATACTTACCTTGTAAAATAGAGATGGATGATTATTTTGATGTTGTGATGAATGCAGTGGAGGAATATGATGATAAAATAACTTACCTTATGTTGAACAAAAATACTGATGGAGACAGAACTAAAATCACCAATGTAGACGGGCTTTGTGAATTAATGGTAGACAAAAATGTAGTTAATTATTGTGATAATGTAATGTAGATTATAGTTTATGTAACAATGTTTGTAGTATGTCACAGTAATAATAATATTTTATATTACTAAATAATTAACAGGAGATATTAAGGAATTTTATTCTGTATTGTGTGTTTAAAATAAAAGTGTTCTAAACCATGTAACTAAAGCTAGATTGTTTTGAGTGGAGGTGGAATTAAAGTAATAAAAAAGGTTAATTTTATTAATGAAGTCAAATTAATTTTGATATGAATTGTAACAAATAGTAAGTGAGTAACATGTCAACACTAAAAGAGTTGTCTAAATTGAAAAATGAAGGAAGTGTTAGCAGTGTTGTAGTCAGGAATGTTGAGACTGAGTCCGTGTTTATAAAACAAGTCTGGTATACCACTGTTGATGTAAACAGGTATATTGTATGTTGTGTGACTAATATTTACAGTCATGCTCGAGTTGATAACAACAAGAATGTTTAATTTTGATGAATACTTGCTATGAGTAAATCTTATTATGAAACAAAAGAAATGCAAGATGTGATGAAATGGAGGTAGCTTTTTATGAATAACATAAGGAAATGACTTAGTGTTTTGATTGTAATGCAGTTAATATTTATGTGAGAGGATGTTGTTAATGCAGAGTCATTTTGAAAAATGTAATTAAAGTAAATGAAATTGTTTTGAACAAATGAGATTGATATTATTAGGAGTTGAGGAATTAAATTAAATTAAATTGGTAATTCAGGAATTAAATTAATTGAAAAGATGAATTTTAATAATGAATTTAACTTAATTCTGGTTTGAATTTTGGATTGGAATTCTAAAATAAATGGTAATTGATTAAAATGTAGTGAATAAAGTTTTATTTAATTGGAAATTTGAGATTAAAGTTATAAGGTCCATACAGTTTATTTTTTAAAGGTAATAATGCATTTTGTTTGTAGTATGTATCCTATAATAAGGTTGTTAGTATAAGATTTGTATTTTATGTAATCCATGTATGATTTTGGTGGGTGGTGCATATTGTATTGTAGAAACAAAATCCAGTACTTTATAAAATAATGAACCAGTACTTTGCTAAGAGGAAACGAATCAGTTGAGGATATGGTATAATAGAAGGCCTTTTTGTTAATTTTTTAATTGTATGTTTCAGAGCCAGGTGATACTGTGGCGGGTGCCTATCTGATTTTATGGTGTTGGGATCTCGAGTAGAGAAGTCCAGTAAGGTCGGATGGGTGCAGCCACAGCCACCGGACTAGGGGGGTAAGTACCCATGATTTTAGTAGAGAGTTCAGGGGGGTTGTGGCGCCATATCCTCACTGGTCCTCTTAGGTTATAGGCAATGAGAGTTTTTATGCTTCGGCATAAAACCTCTCATTGGGGGGGTATTGTGACGGTACAGAATTGTGTGGTAGAGACAGTAAAGATTTAAATCAGTTAATTTCAAAGCAGCTAGTATTCACCCAAGGGGTACCCCATTGTAACCAGCAACATACAATGTTATTATAGACTGTTGATGTCTACAGTCCACCAGCCAGACGTATTACGCAACAGCTTGCAAGCTCAGTCTCCTCTGTGTGAACCACAGTAAGAACTTAGTCACTCTAGTGTTTGGATCAGACGGTCACCTTTAGCAGAGAGCAGTGCATTAACTAAAAAACCGTGGCCTCGGGCGTGTAAGATAGGCCGAAATTAAAGTAGGCTTATCCAGTACATCTATTAAAGCGTGAACAATGTAGCGGAACAATATAGAGAGTCCGGTCAACTACCATTAAAACCATTAGCGCTCGAGCAAAAGTAAAGTCGGCCGACAAGTATTAAAATGTGAGAAAAATAGTTGTAGTAAACAGCAAACAATTAACGCTATACAAATGACAAAATAACTCTAATTAACTTCAAGAGACTTTCGGAGTGCGGGACAAAATAAGTGCTTATAAAATTGGATTATAACGTCTTACCTACGTTATAACATCGGGAACCTGTGCATAATTGCCTCGGATCAATTGCACGGGCTGCCATAGTCGTAACCAACTTCTAATTATTAATTTTACAAGCTGTAGTTAGAATTAAAGGAAATTTTACAAGGGTGTCTGATGATTTATTCACCCAGTATTATGTGTTATGTAATGACATCTCTTTATTAAATGATTTCTTTAACAGCTCTACATAAGTTTTTCACCATAAGGTTTTCTTAATAAATAGTTTACAGTTTACAAAATATTTTCTGGAAGGGGCCCACAACAAAAGGATTATTATGTGCTAGCTTTTTCCACGGATCTGGGATATTAAACTGGTTTGTAAGTTAAGCTCACTTACTCATATACTATCATACTATTTGGGGGCCATTTGAAGAATGGACTTAATTTAACTGTTAGTATCAGTGAAGCTTTATAATACAAGCACTACTTGCTGCTACAAATATATTTAATCGTATGACATACTACATTTTACAAAGTGACTATTATTAAAGTCTTTTATATTGTTATTTAAACTGTCTTTTTGACAAATCATTTGTTTGAATGGTAATTAACCACGGAAGACAGGCTTCCGCGTCACCTTGATATCCAGAAGTTTACTCCTTGTCCTGGTCCTTGGTCCTTGGGGTGTCCACAGAGGGTTGATCTTTATGGTAGTATTCTTTCCTGCTGAAGTTCCTGAAGTGATTCGGTCATTATGAAGCTGGTATGCTGTTCTCAGAAGTCTGGTAGCTAAGCCTCTTTAGTAGTATGACTCAAGTTAATGTTTTTGTTTGCCACAGAAATGCACGTCACATCATTATTTATAAAAGGTTCTCACTTTAGGTACCTTGTACCTTCTTATTTTAAACAAACATTGATATCTTACACACTAGTCAGTAGAGATGTCATCCCTCACACTTATTTATTCCTTTTTTTTTTATAGATTACATGTTTACTTTATAACACACTAACTTACCGCTACATTCCTCTGCACATTGTTAAATCTCCATTCTAAAATAAACAAATATTGTCGTACTTTGGGGCATGGTTCCGGTATGTAGTGTTTACTACGAGAACACTTCATCTCGACTGATTTACTATGTTGGGACAGGTAAGTTAACTGCGCGGAGTTTACGCATCACCATAAAATAGTTCCACCTTTATTCGATATTTACGGTATTAATGTTTGACCTTTTAATTATCCAAAGATATGCTTTACTTCAGAATTAATTATAGTATACTACTGTGTTATTGTTTATTTATTTATTTAATACCAATTTACAAGTATTATTAGTTTAGTTTATGGGTTTGTATGCAAGTTGATTCCGGTTATCACATGTCAATGCATGGTAGATTATTAAAGGGTTTCCTTACCTTTACACTCGCATTCCTTTTTGTCTTTTTAAATGTCGTTATTAAATATTATTTTGAGTTATTTAAGGGATTTAAAATTAGTTTAAATGTGTGATTTATTAAAATTTAAATTTCTGTCCTTTTTACATTTCCTATTTTAAAATCGTCACAGGATCAGGTCTACAACCAGGTTGAGTACTCATTTAATCACTTTCTTCTAATTACAAAATTTGAACAGCCATAAAATCTACACCTGTTTATTATGAGATCTCTAAGGGAATGGGGTTTATTTGAATATTAATGTAAAAGAAAGAGAGTGTGTGTGTGTGTGTGTGTGTGTGTGTGTGTGGGTAATGTAGAGGTTACGTACTGGTTCGTTTCAATATTCATATCCAACTAGTGATATCACTCATAATAGTATTTAAAAAACTTAATAGAGATAAGAATTAATTTCATGGTTTGATATAAAATAGTTGTACAGCCTTTTATAGAACGTAAAAGAAGGGTGTGAGGTTTTGATAGCAAATAAAAATAAGCATGTGATTTAGACAGCATAAAATGTGTTAGCGTAATTATTTCGCACTTAAACTCAGATAACCTTGTCTGCAGTTGATTTTCATCTGTAAGATCCTGGAGAAGAACCCTAAGGTAAGATATTACTAATTGAAGTAAATTATATTGTTTCATTGACGCCCGGATACAGGGACTCGATTATATATATTATATAATTCAAAGTAAATTTATATTGTTTCATTGACTTCTTAATACTGCCGCATATCTTCACCACTCTTTCACATCAGCAGGAGTTTGGGATTTTTCTGCCTTTATTCTTGCCCGATCTCTAGCCTTTTTCAAATCTGTTAATTGTGATGTCCAGAATGGCTTGTACTTAACTGTTTTTCTTCTAGGGATGTTTTGTTTTGCCGAGGAAAGAATTAGACTGATAAGTTGTTTGGTCAGTTCTCCTGGTCTACCCTCTATATCAATCAGATATATTCTTCTAGGTAATCCCCGAAGTTTGTCCAGTTTGCTTTTTTGAAGTTCCATGATGTTCTTGCAGTTTGTTTTTGAACTCTACATCTCCAGCTGTATGTGAGCTGCACTGCTCTATGGCCGCATCCTGGGTCCTCTATTACTGTTCTACAAACGTGGTCGCTGATATCTGCTGAGGCTAGGGCTAAGTCTGGATTAGTTGTTGTCCCTGAATAGTGTAAGAATGTCGGGATGTCTGTTGTTTTGTAAAGCAATTCCATATTGCTGGAGCTAATGAGATCCTCCACGACCCTTCCTGCCTCATTTATGTAGTTGTATCCCCAGGATGGTGATGCTGCATTAAAGTCTCCGACCATTATAGTTTTCTCTTGCAGATTTATGTTGTCCAGATTAAGATTTTTATTTTTGGGTGGGCTGTAAATTCCATATATATTTAATCTTTTATTTTCTTTCCAGATTTCAAGCTTTATGATTTCTGACTTGTCTTGCTCTTTCATTTCTTTTATTATTTTAAATTTGGATTTCAAACTATTTCTGACAGCCACAAGAATACCACTGGCCACTTGCCTACTTTTGTACAATCCGAATATAGTAAACTGACTTATTTTGAAATATTTTATGTTATCCACAGTTATATTTGCTTCGTTAATTATTAGAACATCCATGTTTCTGTCCTTAATTATTTTCTTTATTTCAGTCATTTTTTGACACGACAGTCCTCCAGCATTCCAATGAAGAATGTTGCAACTTTGCCGTGAGTCAATTTTGCTCTTAAAAGAGCAGATTTGCTTATCTTTCTTTGTGTGTCGCTTTATTTGGTCTAGGCCTTGGGAAGCAGCCTAATGCTGTTACTCATTTAGCACTACCCAGGTGACACGTGTAGCTTAAAGGATGCTACGGATGTGAGTAACTTTGCCACCCAATTTAAAATTTAAAATGTAACTTTATACAATAGAGATCTCTAAGGGAAGGGGGTTTATAAAAGAAAGAGGAAAAAGCAGTAGAGTAGAAAAAAAATGCAGTAAAATGTTATGTCAGTAGTTCACAAAGTAAATTAAAGACGTTTTGCTCAATAAAAGAGAAAGAATTTGTTAGAATCAGAAAGATTGTGTTAGCGTAATTATTTTGCAATCAAAACCAAGTAATCCTTCTGCAGCTGGTTTCGTCTGTAGATCCCTGGAGTGGAACCCGAAGGTAAGAGAAAAACGAAGTTTGCATAAATTTAATATATTTTGTTAATCGAAATAAAAGGAATAGTTTCAATACGGTATGTAATTTCTTCTTGCTTTTGGATATTCAAAGATTAATGTGCTTGGGATGGTATTACAGATATTTTGGATGTGATAGTCCATGTGGAATATAATATTATATTCTTAATATTATATCTATTTTGAATAAAAACAAAGAAAACTGAATACTGAAATTGATTTTTATCTCTTACAGATGACAATTCAGTATCACTTGTGGGATAAACTGAAAGAGCTGACTAACCTGTCTCCTTCACAGATTACTAACTTGGCCAAGTTCCTAGCATATCTCTTCTTGGAGACAGCGTTACCAATCTCAGTTCTGAAGGTGATTTGAAGAAAATGTGTACTTTCTTTAGTAGTATCTGATTTATAAGTTATATGTAGTTCAACTAGACTACTATCAAGGTGTGTGTGTGTGTGTGTGTGTGTGTGTGTGTGTGTGTGTGTGTGTGTGTGTGTGTGTGTGTGTGTGTGTGTGTGTGTGTGTGTGTGTGTGTGTGTGTGTGTGTGTGTGTGTGTGTGAATACTTTATTTTAGTTCAAGGATTTTGATCAGTTGAAACTCTCATTATCTCATCACTTGTAGCATTTACTAAATTTGAGTAATTTATAATACTGTTGTAGTGCCAACCCAGGTTAACCTGGTAAAAACCCCCTAAGGAAAATAATTGTTTATTCTTGTCTTTTAGTTGTTTCGTTATTTCCAAGACAAAACAAAGCTCATCCTGTTTTAACCATGACAGTTCACTAAACAAGCGTCACTAAATTTTTATCATGTGAACATCTGATGATCCTCCAGACGTCATGAATGAGAATTCGTTCAAGTACGATTGGATAATCTCAGATGTGATGATCATAAGATGAACCATTAGAAGTATGAGAAAGAAGTCATGTGATCTAAAGGGGCGGAATACATGAGTTGGTGGTACATTGAATAAAACTACTTACCTTTGAACAAGGGGTAAGAAGTCTCACTTAGATTTCGAACGTACATGTCACTGTCACTGTGACTGTCATTTTCGATTAGCCTAGGTACTAAGTGTTGTAGTGTTGTGTTGTTCACCATGGAACTATGTAAGTCAACTTCATGTTGTTCTGTTTACCTTAATATAATAATATAAACAAAAACCTAGAAAATTTAATAGTAGAAACAGATTTTGCCATTAACCTAATACAAGACAATACACAAGAAGAAAAACGAACAGAAGCAACACATATAATTAAAAAAATAATCACAAGTGAAATAAAAAACAAATCTAAACAAAAGCAGGATAATAAGACAATAAAAGAAATTAAAAATAAAGTAAATACCAACAATGTAATCATAAAAAAAGCAGACAAAAGCCAGGCAACTGTAATTATTGACAAAACAGATTACATCAGAAAACCTGAAGACTCCATCAACAATAATGATTGCATACAATTAAATAAAGACCCAACAGAAAAATATCTTAAACAAACAATAATACTAATAAAAACAGCTAAAAACATTTTCAACAATAAAAATACAGACATATTGCAACAATACATATATGTGCATATTTGCCCAGGGTGGTATGTTTTATATTGTAATTAGCGTAAATAGAATAGGAACAGTTTTATACAATTTTGTGCAAGAAAATGCAGGCTCTGTCATGTCTAGAGTGCACCTGCTTCGGTAGTTAAAAATACGGCATGTGTGTGTTTGTGTGCATGAAGCCAGCTCCGACAAGAAAATGGGGTGAGTGTACGAATTGTTTGTTCCAATTAATCAGGTCTTAACAGGATTATAATAAACTGATTACTTGTGTTAAACCTGTAAGCAAAGACTTACGCCAATTATAAAGACATCATTACTTTAAGGGATTTTTAACGAGTATGGTGATGTAAAATTTATTTCCAGAGGTGCAGTATTAAAGATGCTAACTAATTAATATTAATTACTAGTGTAATTGAAGAGTAATTAATATGTGTGGTATATGTGAGTGACCAGAAAAAATTACGCAAACAGTGATATCGCTCATGTGACGAATATGGTCGAGTTCGCAATTATTAACCAAAAAGGGAGTGTAATAAAAAGGTCACGTTGGTGCGAACGGACCATCTCTAGCTTGTCGAAAACAGGCCTGTTCCTGTCAGATCGCCACCAGTATAAATACCACTGGCAATTTTGGGCAATCACACACTCAGACTCAAGAAATCTACAGACGACGTTACGCTGCCCGATTGCAGATCGACCAGGACACACACACTGTACCACACTCACACCAAGACGTAAGGAGGAACGCTGGAGCACCACCAACAGCAACAACCCGTTGAGACAACAAACACCGCATCAGCATAGTCATCGTCATCATCATCAGCATGCTCTCAGGATTCTGGACACACACACACGCAACGGTAACGGCAGATATACGCAGGTGATACAAAAACAATTATATTTTTTACTGTGAAGAGAGCTCTCGAAAAGAACTTAAATAATTAGAGTTTTAAAGTAAAATAGTAGTTAGATAAGAGAGTGTAATTTAACAACTTGTAGAAAAGAAATACTAATCTTTTGTTGTATTTTTTGGGTGTGTTAGTATAAATCAATAATAGATTGGAAGTAAATGTAATATCATTTTTATTTGTTTGTAGCAACAATAAATTCATTCTTGAATCTTAATATTATTTTGTTGGTAAATGAGTTGCTATCAGTAATTAAAATTTGAGTTAATTTCAGACACACAAATAAAAAGAATTTAAATAACTTGTTTAACATGTTTAGTTAGTTAATAAGATTATTTGGGTGTTTATTTTTGTTGTATGTTATGAATAGCATAGCAGGTTACAGATTTATAAAGCTTATAAAGGTGAATATTTATTTGTATAATGTTTGAAATTTTAATAGTTAAATATTTTTCTATCAAGTAATAAATCTTAGAATGATCATTTTGAAACGGGTTTAATTGATTATTTCATGTCAACAACATCTCACTCCCCTTAAAAAATTATTTAATTATTGTGCAACCACTTATACTTGACACAACGAGAAACCAAATCCTGCGACCTGGCCGGCGTAGTACATATTATAGTTGCGTTGAGAATATGATAATATATTTGTATAATTGTTGTAACGTTCCAATATACATAAATAATAATCCAGAACCACCTAAAATGAATAGCCTAATAATAATACACAAATTAAACAACCCAATATGACCATTAATCAACTTCAAAAAAGAACCTACATACAAAATAGCTAAAATAATAGCACACAAACTAAAAAAATAACCATCTAACAAATAATTATCACAACATAAAAAATACGTACAAATTAACAGACAAACTAAAAGTAATAAATATAGATGAAAACACATATTTCACATCATATGACATCACAAATATGTCACCAACATTCCAATTGATGAAACAATAGACATAATAATAAACAAACTTAAAGAACAAAATGAAGACACACAATATATAACTGAAATAAAAAATAGCCTCCAACTAATACTACAACAAAATTACTTTGAATTCAATAGCAAAATTTATCAACAACAAGAAGGATTGGCAATGGGATCTTCATTATCTTCATTATCTAGCATAATAGCAGAAATATTCTTACAACATATAGACACCAAAATACAAAATATTATAAAATCCTTTGATCCAAATGGCATTTGGATAAGATATGTAGATGATGGGCTATATATATCAAGTAACAAAAATACAAATGCAGATAACATATTAAAACAAATCAATAACATACATCCAAAAATACAATTCACAGAAGAAAAAGAAAATCACAACAAAATCAACTATTTAGACATAATCATCACAAGATACAATAATCACCTACAATATGCAATATACAGAAAACCAACTTCCACTAACATCATTGTACCTAACCATTCTGACCACCCACCACAACATAAAATGGCAGCATTCTATTCACTATTTAACAGAATGTACAAAATACCCCTAAACAAACAAGAAACTGACAAAGAAAGAAATATAATATACCAAATTGCTTGTGAAAATGGATATAATAAAAACACTGTAAACAAAATAGAAAATAAAATCAAATATAAAATAAAAACTGAACAATTAAGAATTAATCAAAATGAACTGTACAAAAATAATAACAACAATAAAAAATGGGCCACATTCACGTACATAAATAATAAAATGACATAGCTAACAAAACTGTTTAAGAACACAGACATTAAAATAGCATACAAAAATAATCTACAAAAACTAAATAACCCACACAACAAAGTAATACAACAACCAATGGTATATACAAAATTGAATGCCAAGATTGCAATAAATGTTACATAGGACAAACAAAAAAAACAACTGAAAAAAACGTTATTTTGAACACCTAAATGCATACAAAAAACCAGAAATATACAAATCTAATTTGGCCACACATGCAATAAACACTGGACATGAATTCCCAAACATAACCAACATAACACTAATAAAACACATACCACACAAAGGCACCATAATGAACATTTGGGAAAATTTACAAATATACAAACATAAAACACAAAACACAAAACAAACTAATACCTGAACAAATACAAATCAATACAAAACATGACACAATTTTCAAAGCACTCAACATCGAAAATACACAAAGTACTAATACATACACCACAATCACACACAATAATACCAGTTTAAAGTACCAGAAGCCAACAAGAAGCCACAATAACAATATGCGAAGACACAAAATCCGGAAGGCTGAGGATGGGTACACAATGGTACCCGAAACATGTTCTGAATAAGGAAAGAAATATCTCGAGGTAAATTCATTGTAAAAATTAAATATAATGTATACATCAAGAAATGTACTGTAGCAAAAAGTGTTTGAATATATATATATTGTCACCGGACAAAAGGCTTGCCGCATGACAAATCGTACAATATAGTGTTTTTGGTGGCCCTAAAAAGAACCTTGTGGTGAGAAAGCTGATGTTGGTTGTGCCGCGCTGAGATGTTCGGCGGCTGCGCCCGCTGTTCGTGGCATACTGCAGTCCTCCTCTTCTTTTGGTATCGGTTGTAGAGTCGGTTGCCGGCCCAGCGACGTCCTATCATTGGCGCGGAACTGGAGGGCAAAGACGCAAGAACGCTGGTTCTATTCTTCGGCCGTTCCTTCCGGCTGACTCCGCATCGATGTCGTCAGAGAGAGGAGAGGAGATGAAATGCGTCCGATGACGTGGTGATGAAGAGTGTGCAAAATTTTCTAGCGGCCCTGGTTTTATGCACTAACCGGCTGATTGGCTCGCTCCGAGCACGTTAGTTGTCACGTCTCGGCTGCTGATCCCCAATTGGCTCGCTGTGTCCGCCGCTGGTACCGGAGGGCAGATGTTCGCATACCGCTGCTGTCACAATATATATATATATATATATATATTGTAACGGTACATAACCCAGTCCCAATAACTGATAACTCTTGTACTACCATAAAGGTCAGAAATGGGTAAACTATAACTAGCTAAAAATTAAGTTGTATCACTAAACATTATAAACAATATTTAAGTGATATACAGTGACAAGTGAGTTATAGTGTACCCAATGAGGTAATAAGTGAAGGTGAAGGGAACTTCTTACAGAATTGTGCTGTACATGTGAGAATTATAGACTATAATAGTAGACTAGGATGCTACCAATTAATTATGTATTTTGTTTAGTTATTGTAGGATTTATATTGTGTAGGCAACAAAATTTAGTACCTATGTTAATTTTATATTTTATAAAATAATTGTGTTATTATATAAGATAACCCAGGGTTGTTTTTAAAAAATAAAAGATTTAAATATCAGATGATAATAAAAATTAAAATAATACTGTATGAGGAAAATGGCAGAAGAAAATAGTTCAGTGTAAGAATACTATAAGAGATTAATAAATAATATATAAATTCATTTAAAGTTAATAATAATATTAAAGACTTATATCTAAAGTTATAAGAAAATAAACAGAAAACTATGATGTAAATCAAATTGGTAAAGAAACCAAAATTAAAAAGAATTATTTTTCTGTAAATCAAAAATAAATTTATAATAATTACAAACCGCCTATATACTAAAAAGTAAATAGCAGCACCAATAAAAAATGATATAAAAATTATGTGTTACTAAGAGTAACGAAATAACAAGTATTGTTTAATCGAATTTGAGATTGAAAACCGTCCGGTTGACAAAATGATGAGATAAAAATTGTATTAAAAAATTGTTAACAAAATTTCAATAACAGTATAAACAGTATGTACCGCTACCTTAATTATCAAAGGTAACTTGCTATACTCCATAATAAAAGTGAGAAACCATTTGGACGATCAGGCCTAGCCTAGCCGTGTTTTCGAGTTTTGACGAGATAGTATTTGACAGACGGTTGTGAAATTACAAACAACTAAGAACACCACCTGAGAAACAACTTCACACAAGTAAGAACTTCGAGAAGAGAGGTAATATAAACAGTTCTTTTAATATTTAACAAAGAAAAATCAAATCAAATTGTCGTTCAGTACAAAACTTCCCAAGTGTAATCACATGTTTTAATAAAAATAAAACAATCTGCTCTCTTACGGACAAATCCGGAACTACGTACTAAGAGAATAAACAAATTTTCGAAGTTTTTCTATATTTGTAAAGCGTAGTATAATTATCCATTTCTGACCATCTCATAACAAAAAGAACTTACCCTTAACCCTGGGGAAATAAATAAAAGAATTATATGTTGATTGATGTTTAAATAAAAGATAAAATTGTAAAATCGGTCAAAACCAGATTTTATGACAATTACATGTTTACTCAATGAAGTTAATGAAAACTAACTATCATGTACTAGTTAATGAAAATATCGATTGTAATATTTGTATTTTGGCGGAAGAGAAAAACCAATACTATTATAAATAAATATTATTGAGAAATGATATTGAATAATAAAATGTGTTTCCTTTATTGTAGTGGGTAGTTGTAGTGGATTTCAGAAAAAATAAGAAGAGGACGATCCACCAGGTCGTATTCAGCAACAGTGTCGTTTGATTAACCTATATTTGGAGACTAATGTCAAAATCAGCTGATTCGGTTCACGGCAAATATTTGAAAACTTTAGAAATCATCTAATCCGAGGGTAAACAAACGGTACTTGCTCTCTCTTCAAAAGAAGGCTAAACAACTTCCCTACTTGAACCGAATCACACACACTCGATTTCTGCTTTGTTTGGGTAACATACCACCAACTTTATTTAAACTTCAGTCTTTATAATTCATAAGTGGTGACTGCTAAGAGGTGTTCTGACCAATCCGAGACTGTAAAAAAGACGGACGTCACACACACACTATAGAGTAGTTACGTTACAAATTGGCGCTTACAACAGTGGGGCTTGAATAAGACGGACGTTTCGCTAGTACCTCATAAGCAGTGCGTTACAAATTGGCGAACCCAACATTGGGGCTGAATTAATTATAAACCCGTAATTGTAATACAGTCTTGGAGAGAAGGCGGAAACCTCTGATACAGGCGGTTACGTTACAAATTGGCGCTTACAACAGTGGGGCTTGAATAAGACGGACGTTTCGCTAGTACCTCATAGGCAGTGCGTTACAAAATGGCGCTCAACGTAAAAGGGCTGTAATTAGAAAAGAAATTTGATATATTTAATAAATTAATATACGAAAAAACCTAATTATCGTCGGCAGTTATGAGAAAACAAGAAATGCATAATACCAGAGGCAGATCGAAGAAGAGGGCAGAAGAAAAGGAGAAGGAAGAAGGTGGACAGGAACGAGAGATAGAAATATTTACGGACAGTGAAATGGAACAACCGGTGGGTGATAAAGAAGAAACTGAAGCAATTATGAGCACGGAAAAGGAAATAGTGGAAGAGGATGCCCAAGGGGACCAACCAGACAAAGCGGAAGCCAGGAGAGAACCAAATTGGCAAGACATGTTGAGATTTATAGCCGAGAAGTTTGATAAAATAGATGAGAACTCAAGGAAACAAAATGAAACCTTGAGCGAAAAATTTGACAAAATAGATGAGAATTTTAAGAAACAGGAAGAGAACTCAAGGAAGCAAAATGAAACTTTGAGGGATAGTTTAAAACAAATTGAGAAAATAAACGAAGAAAGTTTAAAGCGGATTGAGGGTAAGATGGAGAAGTTCAATAAGGAGATATGGAAAACTTTCGGAGAGAAGTTTGAAAATGTTAGTACGCTTATCCAAAAAGCAGATACATACAAGGAGGAGACGAATAAGCAAATGGACAGTGGTTTCAAGAGTTTGGATGAAATATTAGACAGCACTTCCGAAGGTTTTAAAATAAGTACGAACATGGAAGAAAATATCAAGAAAATTGTGAACTTACGTTTATTTTGATTTATAGATACGATATATTATATCTCACACTTATGGTTATTATTACCAAAACTAGGACGCCATCTATGTTACATATGACATGGGCCAGGATTTCGTTACGCGAAGTTATTAGGAAACGGAAATTGCTTGAAATAACAAAACAGCTGTTCTAATTGTTACCAATGAAATACCCCTTTTTATTCTTTACTTTGTTACATACCAGTTTTTCAAAACCAACTTTAACCCTTCCAAAAACATAATGTGTAATAATAAATTTGATTAAGTTTAATGATTATACAATAATAATATATATTTATATAGTGGTGCTCGACCCAGCACTTAGGAATTACTACACACACACACAACCACTCGCTCTTCCATACTCATGGTACAAACTTTTATGAATTGCGGAGCTCCTTTTAAATATATTGAAATTTTAAATAATTTTGTAAATAATTGATTTCTACAATAAAATTTTATATTGGGAATTAATGTGTACAAGGAACGCTCTCACCCATTTCGTGTCTGTCCTGGTTGTTATAGATGGTGCGGTAAAACTTCGCGAACTTTACCGCGAGTTTTACGTATACTCGTAACGGTCACATTTTGGTAGTTGACGCACTTATACTGTTTATTAACCACCTATAGTGGTCTAAAAAGTTAAAATTCACCCGTAAGTGACGGGTTGCCGGCCGGCGTTGATCAGAGCTGCAGATGAAAAGACGACAATTCCTTGTTGGATTTTGCGGAAGTGGGGTGTACTGACGTCACAATCCCATTGTTTAATTTGTTGACCACGTCGTGTTGTCGTTGTCAACACATTCTCAGCCTCTGACGTAATTAAGGTTTGGCTTGCTTATCGCAATAACTGCACACTGTTTTTGTGATGTTACACAGTTTTTTGCTATGAATTGTTTCAAATCCTGACAAATATTGTGATATAGTCCACTCACTGCAGATTCGTATCGGGTGTTTAAGGTTGGGTTTAGTATGACAAAAATAGAAAAATACAATATTTATGTTCTAGTTACCATATTTAAGGTAATTCCAAAAATGTACCATGATTGTACCATCACAAAACCCCCTCAATGAAAGATGGTGTGACGAAGCACACAAACTTTCATTGACCCTTTCATACTTCCTAAAGGGATCAGCCAGGACAAGTCGCCACAACCCCCTTACAAATTTATATACAAAATAACAACAACTCACCCTTGGTCTGGTGATTATGACCATACCTAGATGACCTTACTGGACTTCTCCTGTGAGATCCCAACACCATAAGGCCACTTAGGCTCTTAACGCCCCTGCTCTGATGCGTTGGCCAGCTCAGGACCGCTGTCATATCACCAAACACTGAAACAATATATAATAAATATTAAAATAGTGGCTTAGTAAATCACTCCATCCTCAACTGATCTGGTTCCCCTTAGCTAAGTGCTGGTTTGTGCCAATAAGCACTGGGTTGGCTTAATATATTTATAAAATTATAATCCTCAAGAATTAAAAAGAATATCTCTTTTTCATATTACAAACCCTGAGTTGCAAAATGGTTTCGATTCCTATCGATAATATTTATCTTCATTCTTTTACAATTACTAGAATTGTAACATAAGCACATTAATATAATATAGTTACCAAAATTGAATAAAATATAATTGAAAATATAATAGGAAAATTACACATTATAATCTCCCAAATTTGGAGAAAAACAAATTAAGAAAATCAATAAATCGATATATTTATTTATTTATAACTCTTAGTAAATGATAAAAATAAAATTTTATTATTATTATTATTCTTATTATTAACAGGTAATTATCTAGCTTATTTGTATTATTAACAGCGCCAGTTAAAAGGAAAAAAATGTTCCCATGATATAACATCATGTTGAAATTTCTATAACATAAATACATTTTACATAATAATAATACATTAATAATTAACACTGATACATTTATACATTAAATATTCTTGATTCATTTTAATTTAAATCATTTTAAATTTACAATTTCACTTAAGTCATTAATTAGACATCAATTTTATTATAATGAATTATTAATATTTATTTCAAATTTATTATTAGTATTCATACTACATTATTATTATTATTTCATTATTCACTTCTTACTTCCTCTATACTCTGAACTTCCTACCTACCTAACTACCTAACCTTTCACCTTCTATCACTGTTTAGTCTGGATAACTCCTTTATTCACTATACTTTTTTTATTATAATCTTACTCACCTTCTTCTAATTGACCATCAAATTTACCTATCAATGACACCAATATCTCAATTATAAACTCCATTACTAATTCCATTTAAATCCTATGGCACCGCTGTCTTTGCACTGGGTTGGGTGTTCCCTAACTGGCTATATACATCTCTAATATTTTGCCCTTCCAAAAATTTCGGCAAACACTCCCTTAAACTACGCTATTACCTGCCACACC
The DNA here is from genome assembly GCA_034769895.1 of Magicicada septendecula. NCBI lineage: Eukaryota > Metazoa > Arthropoda > Insecta > Hemiptera > Cicadidae > Magicicada > Magicicada septendecula. The sequence continues at coordinate 81,742,262 of CM068370.1, forward strand.
ACTATTGGTTGGCTACTCTTTATCACCTCACCCCCACTACAGAATTCATCAACCATAATTATATGTTTATACCTTTACTTAAACACCTTCTCTACAAATAATCACTAACTACTGTGTCCCTAAATATCTAATAATTCTCTTTGTATTATTTTCTTAAAAATTCTTAACTATCTAACTCCCTTTACATTAATTGCATTACTCACCTGCATTTTATCTATACCCAGGCTCTATTCCTGTTTAAACACTTACTGTAATCATTGACAATTCTCTTATAAAATTCCTCTCTTACCTACTTATAACAATACCTCTTTTCAAAATTCAAATATATATTCTTACTTAATTAATCATTTATTATTATTCATTAGTAATTACTCTCATTACCAATTAAAAATTAAAATTATTATTATTAAACATGTTATATATGTACAATATATAATAATACATACTGGTGTAAATATACCTGTAATACATAATACATATCAAAATTACATGGATAGATAAATACAGTGAATACAATGAAAAATATACACTCCAACTTCATTATTGTGTCATTAATCGAAATCAGTCCATAGCAGTCCAATTCAATACCACTTTTCATATTATTATTTAATGTTCATTTCACAATACAACAGTCTATCCACCATCATTAAACAACAAACGAATCTTAGGTCTATATAAATTCTTATTTAATAAATAGATTTTATTACTAGATACATTATATTCGTACTCCTTTATGAAACGGTTATTAAACAAATATTTCCAGTCACGATCAAGTAGGGTTCCGTTTATCTCAGTATCATATGTCATTAATCGGTTTATATTATAATTATCCCCATAATATTCCACCACAGGTAAATACCTAATGTCTTTATTCTCATTTCTTGTTATTTCCAATTTATTGTTATTATCAGGTAAGTATTCATCATTTTCATATACCACATCTAACCCTAACCTTTCTAACAATTGTCTGTAATTTCTGTTTACTTTAAATATTTCTATTACTCTCTTACTCTCACAATATCTCTCTATACTTTCTCTCTTAATACATTTCTCTCCATAACACCAAAATACACTTTCTCTCTCCAAATATGCAGGGGTCCCTATCATAAAATTGTTGCACCTCTTAGGTACACAAAAACATAAAGAAACTTTATTTGTAGAACTATCGTCTATCAAATATAAATTAAAGGCATTCTTATCCTTATAACAATTACATGAAGACTTGTCTTCACCCCCTAATACAACATTAAAAGAAAATTCTACCCCCTGCACTCCTTGTACTAAAATACTTTCTCTCAACTTTCTTTCTGACTTCATAAATTCAAATATTTCATTATCATTCATTATACTTTCATTATCATGTTTATCCTTTTCTAACACCACAATCTTACTACTTGTATTATTTGGATTATCTATACTACATTCATTATTGGAATTATTATTTTTAAATAGGGTTATATTCAGTACAGCATTTTGCTGGGTACCGCTATTGACTTTCTGGGTTTCTACTTGATTTTCTACCACATTTAAATTATCTAGTTTTGTAATAAGCTGGTCACATTTTTTAATAAGTTGATTGTGACCTAATTTTATTTCATTTTTCATCTCATTGAAATTAATTTCAAAACTATTTTGAATTTCTTTAATTTCGCTTTTCTGAACATCTAGTTTCTTGTCAAAATTATCGAATTTTACACTCTGTTCATCGAATTTGTTTAATAATAGTTGCATCAATGAAGCAGTACTGTCTAGTTTGCTATCTGAAATAGTGTAAATGGATGTGTCAGTTTTCGTTATCTCTGCAGACACAGGCATATTTGCCTCGTCAGTCTGACTACTTGGGTTTAATTGAATATCCATTTCACCAGTTAAATTTATCTCCGAGGTACTGGTTTCTACTACAATATTGTCACTAGTACTCATGTTGGCAATTTTGCAATACACGCATGCATACAATTGTATAACCTAATTGTGGGGTTATGTTTACGAATTATAAAATTTTGTGTCCGTTACCTCAAGCAATTTGTTCCGTTCTTTCTAGGCGTACATTAGGTAATAATATGTTTAAATAATACCACCTAATGTCCCTGTTCGCTGGCGACACCTGTGAACTTACGTTTATTTTGATTTATAGATACGATATATTATATCTCACACTTATGGTTATTATTACCAAAACTAGGACGCCATCTATGTTACATATGACATGGGCCAGGATTTCGTTACGCGAAGTTATTAGGGAACGGAAATTGCTTGAAATAACAAAACAGCTGTTCTAATTGTTACCAATGAAATACCCCTTTTTATTCTTTACTTTGTTACATACCAGTTTTTCAAAACCAACTTTAACCCTTCCAAAAACATAATGTTTAATAATAAATTTGATTAAGTTTAATGATTATACAATAATAATATATATTTATATAGTGGTGCTCGACCCAGCACTTAGGAATTACTACACACACACACAACCACTCGCTCTTCCATACTCATGGTACAAACTTTTATGAATTGCAGAGCTCCTTTTAAATATATTGAAATTTTAAATAATTTTGTAAATAATTGATTTCTACAATAAAATTTTATATTGGGATTTAATGTGTACAAGGAACGCTCTCACCCATTTCGTGTCTGTCCTGGTTGTTATAGATGGTGCGGTAAAACTTCGCGAACTTTACCGCGAGTTTTACGTATACTCGTAACGGTCACATTTTGGTAGTTGACGCACTTATACTGTTTATTAACCACCTATAGTGGTCTAAAAAGTTAAAATTCACCCGTAAGTGACGGGTTGCCGGCCGGCGTTGATCAGAGCTGCAGATGAAAAGACGACAATTCCTTGTTGGATTTTGCGGAAGTGGGGTGTACTGATGTCACAATCCCATTGTTTAATTTGTTGACCACGTCGTGTTGTTGTCAACACATTCTCAGCCTCTGACGTAATTAAGGTTTGGCTTGCTTATCGCAATAACTGCACACTGTTTTTGTGATGTTACACAGTTTTTTGCTATGAATTGTTTCAAATCCTGACAAATATTGTGATATAGTCCACTCACTGCAGATTCGTATCGGGTGTTTAAGGTTGGGTTTAGTATGACAAAAATAGAAAAATACAATATTTATGTTCTAGTTACCATATTTAAGGTAATTCCAAAAATGTACCATGATTGTACCATCACAAAATAAATAAAATATGGAGAAAGAAAATATTCAATACAAAAGAAGAAATGGAGATGAGGAAGGGTGGATTAATTAATATATTTAACCCTCCCATTAATAAATAAAGGGAGTTAAATAAAGTTAGAAATTGTAGACAAAACTCAATAAAAATATCAAAGGTAAACCACCATAGAATAATAACAAAAAACTTGAATAAATTTAAATATCAGTTAAAAATATCGACGATCAAAGAGTATCTGACCACATCAATTATATTCTCAAGACGGAGTATACCAACAGAACATTGTGTAAATAATACAGAGGTCAAAGAGAATGGAATAGTGGCATATATGAGTGATTACATTAAAATAGAGGAGATACAATACCTATTAATTAAGAAGGATCTAAATATGACCGAAAACCGTGACTTAAATGAAGACTTTGTATCAGCCGAGTTACAGTACCAGATACACGAGAGATATTTAACAAGGACAAAAATCATTATGGACACTGCAGTAATCCGAGAACATGGAGTACCTGAGTTAATGGACCATGGTTAACCAAAATAATAACAAACCAGAAAAAAAGGGGACTGAATTTTTGAAAATCGACCAAGCAACCCATTGAATAGTGGAAGAAAACCCCAAAATCCTAAAACACTGTAAGGACAACTTACTCAACAATTTATTCAGGAACAAGACGATTTAATAAAAACTATGTAAGTACGACTTACTTAAGATATTTTGACACCATTTGATTTAACAAAAAATAAATAAATATATAAATAAGAACAGATTAGTAAATAAGAGTTATAAAGAATTGATTTAAAATGAAATAATAGGAAAAAGTAATATGTTTAATGTTAACAAACAGAAGAAAAATTAAATGAACAAAAACAATTGATGGTAATGTGCTCAGATAAGAAGAATAAAGAATAATTTAATGACTCCAATGAAACTGAAGGAGGATGATAATTAATACAATAATTAGAATTTCTCGGAATTGAAGATTATATAAGAAGAAATGATACGGAGAAATATGTCACAAGAAGTAAAGTCAAAAGAATTTTAACATAAGGCCTATCAATAATGTTATATGCTATTAGTTAATGGAAAAGAAGAAGGAATCAAGGAGAAGAAGGAATATATAAATAAATGCAAACAGCTACAGTATGAAGAATCCCAAAAGTGTTTAGTACTAGTCGCTAATTGACTACTACTTATAATTTTTTTATTTTAATGTATTGACCGTAGAAATGTTCCGGCAATAATTTTCCTGAGCAGGGATGATGTTCCCCTGGTCTCAGAAGGTGTAAGGATGGACAGCGGAGTTATGGACCCAAAAGTGGCCACCCGACTGGTACCACCGCACAGGATAGGGAAAAATGTTAGGGAAATTGAGTATTTTAGGGATAATGATAAAATAGCTGTATAGATTGATATTAGATTCCAGAAGTATAGATGAAGAAAATAGAAGGAAGATAGCAGACCGAAGCTTAATTGATAAAGCGAATTTATAGAAGTAAATAGAAATGAGTGTTAAAACAAGTTTAATATGATTAGTGTGACCAGTCCTTATCAAGAAAATGTGGAAGTACCACTACCCAGAGAAATAAATCATTAATGAATTTCCCTCCAAGAGAGAGAGAGTAGAGTAAGAAAACAGCAATTACCACCAGTCTGAATTACCAGTCAGTGTATAACCAGTTTGAAATAAAGGAAGATATTATGAAGAATAAAACCATGAATATTCTGAAAGTAGAAGCAATCAACAATTTATTTTAGTAAACGAGTAAAACCAAAATAAATTTGTTCTAGTGGGGGGGCTTTATGTAACGGTACATAACCCAGTCCCAATAACTGATAACTCTTGTATTACCATAAAGGTCAGAAATGGGTAAACTATAACTAGCTAAAAATTAAGTTGTATCACTAAACATTATAAACAATATTTAAGTGATATACAGTGACAAGTGAGTTATAGTGTACCCAATGAGGTAATAAGTGAAGGTGAAGGGAACTTCTTACAGAATTGTGCTGTAGATGTGAGAATTATAGACTATAATAGTAGACTAGGATGCTACCAATTAATTATGTATTTTGTTTAGTTATTGTAGGATTTATATTGTGTAGGCAACAAAATTTAGTACCTATGTTAATTTTATATTTTATAAAATAATTGTGTTATTATATAAGATAACCCAGGGTTGTTTTTAAAAAATAAAAGATTTAAATATCAGATGATAATAAAAATTAAAATAATACTGTATGAGGAAAATTGCAGAAGAAAATAGTTCAGTGTAAGAATACTATAAGAGATTAATAAATAATATATAAATTCATTTAAATTTAATAATAATATTAAAGACTTATATCTAAAGTTATAAGAAAATAAACAGAAAACTATGATGTAAATCAAATTGGTAAAGAAACCAAAATTAAAAAGAATTATTTTTCTGTAAATCAAAAATAAATTTATAATAATTACAAACCGCCTATATACTAAAAAGTAAATAGCAGCACCAATAAAAAATGATATAAAAATTATGTGTTACTAAGAGTAACGAAATAACAAGTATTGTTTAATCGAATTTGAGATTGAAAACCGTCCGGTTGACAAAATGATGAGATAAAAATTGTATTAAAAAATATTTTAGAAATCTTTTGAACAGCATAAAATTGTTAACAAAATTTCAATAACAGTATAAACAGTATGTACCGCTACCTTAATTATCAAAGGTAACTTGCTATACTCCATAATAAAAGTGAGAAACCATTTGGACGATCAGGCCTAGCCTAGCCGTGTTTTCGAGTTTTGACGAGATAGTATTTGACAGACGGTTGTGAAATTACAAACAACTAAGAACACCACCTGAGAAACAACTTCACACAAGTAAGAACTTCGAGAAGAGAGGTAATATAAACAGTTCTTTTAATATTTAACAAAGAAAAATCAAATCAAATTGTCGTTCAGTACAAAACTTTCCAAGTGTAATCACATGTTTTAATAAAAATAAAACAATCTGCTCTCTTACGGACAAATCCGGAACTACGTACTAAGAGAATAAACAAATTTTCGAAGTTTTTCTATATTTGTAAAGCGTAGTATAATTATCCATTTCTGACCATCTCATAACAAAAAGAACTTACCCTTAACCCTGGGGAAATAAATAAAAGAATTATATGTTGATTGATGTTTAAATAAAAGATAAAATTGTAAAATCGGTCAAAACCAGATTTTATGACAATTACATGTTTACTCAATGAAGTCGATATCATGTACTAGTTAATGAAAATATCGATTGTAATATTTGTATTTTGGCGGAAGAGAAAAACCAATACTATTATAAATAAATATTATTGAGAAATGATATTGAATAATAAAATGTGTTTCCTTTATTGTAGTGGGTAGTTGTAGTGGATTTCAGAAAAAATAAGAAGAGGACGATCCACCAGGTCGTATTCAGCAACAGTGTCGTTTGGTTAACCTATATTTGGAGACTAATGTCAAAATCAGCTGATTCGGTTCACGGCAAATATTTGAAAACTTTAGAAATCATCTAATCCGAGGGTAAACAAACGGTACTTGCTCTCTCTTCAAAAGAAGGCTAAACAACTTCCCTACTTGAACTGAATCACACACACTCGATTTCTGCTTTGTTTGGGTAACATTACCACCAACTTTATTTAAACTTCAGTCTTTATAATTCATAAGTGGCGACTGCTAAGAGGTGTTCTGACCGATCCGAGACTGTAAAAAAGACGGACGTCACACACACACTATAGAGTAGTTACGTTACAAATTGGCGCTTACAACAGTGGGGCTTGAATAAGACGGACGTTTCGCTAGTACCTCATAAGCAGTGCGTTACAAATTGGCGAACCCAACATTGGGGCTGAATTAATTATAAACCCGTAATTGTAATACAGTCTTGGAGAGAAGGCGGAAACCTCTGATACAGGCGGTTACGTTACAAATTGGCGCTTACAACAGTGGGGCTTGAATAAGACGGACGTTTCGCTAGTACCTCATAGGCAGTGCGTTACAATATATATATATCTCACCCTCGCCTATTGATACGCCTGGAAAGGCTCGGTCACGACATATCACTGTGTTCCAGGTGCATAAAATTGCTGCATCTAATCATGCTTTTGAAGAAGTACTAAGATTTTTTATAGTGTCAGCAAACTGTGGTAATAATTGGTTCCTTGTTAAACCTATGTCTTGCCAGTCGCCTTCCATTAAACACTTCTCATTGCTCAGGCAGTATGTATTATCTTATATAATAGATGGTGTCCTCTTGTTTCTTCTTGGCCCTCTAAAAATTTTATGCGTGATAAAAATAATGATATCAGGCATTATAAAAACAGTGAATTTTTATAAACAGTAGATGTCTCAACAATAAATTGATTTTAATTGTGACGGATGCAAACGTGAATAACCTAAATGTTATAAATAAAGATTGTTAAAATGATTATGTGTTAAGTTTTCTTATTTGTCACTTCACGCTGGGCTTGTGGGGCTTGTATTAAATGTTCCTGGACGTAGTGAACTTCTGTAAGGCCTTTGTGTGTATATTTAACATTTATGTTGTTTTTTGTGGGGACAGTGCTGTGGTTTCTCACATACTGCCTGTAAAAATTTGAGTGGCGACCCAGGATTATTGTTTTTTTTTCCTTTGGGATCCATATCCTTTGGTAGTGTCACAAGATGAAGCTACTATGCCTGCACAGTATGACTCGGTGTTGCCAATCAAGTTATATTAGCAAGTGGTCTTACTTTTGAAACATGCCTCTTAGTGATAGTCTCTATTGTGTATCGCTCTTTTTAGCTTTGCGCATCCTGTCTGTTAATAAGTTACTTACAAAGTAACAATAATTCTCTATCACAGAGATATATAACATATATTTTTTGTTATCAAAATACTATGGTGTGATAGTAAATCTTTTTTAACGTAACGTTATTAATGTATTTGTAATTTTTCCTTTAATTGCATTCATATATTAGAACATTTTTATATTTTACTAAACTTTTTTTGTTCCTTGAACATTTTTGGATTGTTTTTGGCTACTTTGATAAACTTTAAAGAAGTCATCAAAGATAGCTGTTGGTAAGAATGCTCTTTACTTCTACACATTTTGAATAATAAAAATGTGAGCATCTATGGAAAAAGAAGTAGAAATATTTTTTTTTTTTTATTTTGTTATGTGATTTCTGATAAATATGTTGAAACAAGTTTGTGAATAATTTAATTGTTATTTGTATATTTCTACTGAAATGAAGTGTTATGTACTGTTTGAACAGGTGATGCAGTTCTCCGAGATGGACAAATCATGTGTGCGTCTGTTGAGGCAAATACTACTGTCCATTCTGTTGCATGATTCTGAAGAAACTATGGCAGCCGTGTTCAGTAGAGTTGCTCGATCCGGAAAGTTGCACATGTTCAGAGAGAGTCTTCGTCTCTTTATGCACCATTTTGTTTTGAAAAACGCCAAAGAAAGCAGCAAAGATATGGTTAATCTGTTGAAACGCGCAAAACTAGCAGAATCAGCTCTGACAAGTGTTGACATTAACAAATTTTTATCGTGAGCTGAACAGGATTGCCTTCAGGTAAAAATTACTACATTTAGCACTTAACATCTGCAAAGATAGGTAATGAACACATTTTGTCAGCGTTTATTCAAATGTAGTAGAATGCCAGTAAGCCAGATATTAATAATATGAATAGCGTCACGAGTAGATTTTTTCAAGAGCATATGAGTATCAAAAATTTTTATTTGAGTTACAGTCCAACTTCTGTCCCTTTTACAAATTTCTCTGTGCTATGACTTTTTTATGGGGTCCCATGAACTGTACATTAATTGTACATAGCAATTTACTTCTCTTTAATGAAGGTGTATTTCTGTATAACAAAAAACTTTTGTAAATGTAGAAGTCTTTAACTCAGTAGTAAACATGAATGTTATAAACAGTTGTCATCAGACACTTATTTGTCAGTTGAGTGCAAACTCTGTCTGTATGGACTGATTTTACTCTTTAATTTTTACAAACAGAATTATCACTGTTGCACACCTCTCTCTCTCTCTCTCTCTCTCTCTCTCTCTCTCTCTCTCTCTCTCTCCTATGGCACTACAGCCCATGTTGGGCCCTGGCCTCCTTCAGTTTGTGATGTTCTTTTCACTTTAATCAAAATAACTTACCTTTTCGTATTAACAAGCAGGCATGTTTATCTCAAATTCCGGACACCATTTTGTTATTACCAACTACACATATAAAATTTTGTTACACACCCGGGTTCTTATAAGCGAACAGGAGAACAGCATGGTTATTCAAATAAGTGCTTCAAATCTACTTATATTAAATGAACTTGTTTTATTGAACACCTTATTTAATTTTGCATAATCAATTGAAGTCATCAAATTGACTTCGTTGGTAATTATTACAAACAATATTTTCTCTCCCTCTTCTACACATCTATGTTGTGAACATTAATTTATTTCGTTTTTTATTTAAAATTTTCCCTTCTTTATGAAGTTAACAAAACTGACACTACATTAAACTCAATGAAAACAGACTTTTAAAACATTGTTCTAATATTTACTTAACGCTAACCAGTGCCATTAATTACGTAATTTCCATTCGCTCATACGCTCACACACGCTCACCCCTTTATTTTTATATTTTAATTTTGCAGAATTTTGATTACTTCCCTTATGTAGTCCTTAGTTTGACAACGTCCACAAGATGTCCCCTCGTTCACGCGCACTACATTGTGATCTCCTCGTTTTCACTTTTTGTCTCTAGCCGAAACTGTTATTTTGTTTAAATTTGTTACTGCCTTTAACTTGTTTATAAAACACGGTTTTGTATATATAAAATTCACATTTTTATGATGTGCGGGCGAGACGAAAACTGTGCTCAGCCGGCGGACGCGCAAACTGCTCGCGCACGTATCCGTGAGATGTTATTTGCCGACTGCTTTTGTTCTCTGCGCACTAGGCGAGAAGGAATTTTCTCAGACGTGACTCTTCCATGTGAACGTTGGCCGACACGTGCGCGCGTACGCGGGAATACGCACCCTTTTTGATAGTCTGCATTTTTGTAACATGCTGTGCCAGTCACGGAGCTATAGTCGGTGACCAAAAATATACTCTTGTGAAATAAAAAATGAAAAGATTTAAATTACATACCCTCATCGGTTTGTACCGTTACAAGTTTTTCCCCCCATTCTCTTCTGTCGGTAGCCATCTTCCTACAGGAACGCACTTTCAATATTTCTTTTGAATCTGCATCCTCCCATCTTCTCCTTGGTCTTCCCACTGGTCTTTTTCCATGGATTCTGGTATTCAATAGTTTTTGTGGTATTCTGTCTTCTCCCATCCTGGCTACATGACCAGCCCACCTTAGACACTGTAGTTTTATGTACCGTGTTAGCGGTGGTTCTTTATACATTTGATACAATCAAAGTTATATCTTATTCTCCAGCCATGTATGTCATTAACTGGTCCCAGGATTCTTCGTAATATTTCTTGAAGGTTCCGTGGTGTGGTATTTTTTCCGGGGGTAGGTTACCGGCCTACCACCCAACCCCCAACCTGAATGACCAGGGATTTTTCTGTTAGGGTACTGTTGCACACCACTATAGAAAAATTATTCCGATTAGCACTTTCAAGCTTCACAGCTTATCGTCAGTTCGGAAATAATGATAATAGGACAACCAACTTCTTAATAATAGGGGTATTAAGAAGTTGGTTGTCCTGTTATCGTTATTTCTGATCTGACGATGAGCTGTGAAGCTTGAAAGCGCTAATTGGAATAATTTTTCTATAGTGGTGTGCAACAGTGATAATTCTGGTTGTGATTATAACCACTAACACAACTTTCTTAATTAAACGTTCATTTTTAAATAAACAATTGTATTATAGTGTTTGCTTCTGAATTTTCATTACTATACCCATGTAGTCGTTTGTGTAGTGAATCTTAAGATTGTGTTGTATGGTTATTTCGCTTTATGCATGTTACTGATCTTTTGTAGTTAGTGTGTCAAAACATAAGTGTGGATGTGTATGGTGTTCAGGGTAAGTGGAAAAATATAGAAGAAGTTGATGGAGGCAATAAAAAAAAACATCGCTTCATGACATGGAATATGTTCTCCACCAAAACCAAAAAAAATCAAGATGTTAAAAATCAGTATCAGAAGATATACTAAGCAAATCTGCAAATAGAAAACAATTCAGTGCTTCTACAGTAACAGGGATGAAACTATGATTAAATGGATCAAGTAGTACATGAAAAAAAGTTGCAGGATTTGGGTGTAGTGATAAAAAAATCATTAAAATTTTGTGAAAGTGCTGGAGATTGACAATTTTGATGCCAGCATAGGTGGGGTAGTCTAGTTTAAAATAGACAGGGATTGTAAACAAAAGGTAATGTGTGATGAAAGTGCTTACATAGGAGAAGGTGACTCGATATTTTGAAAGTAAAATGTTTTATTTTGCCTTCTTAAGGAATATGACAAAATGACTTTTTTAGCACAGATGATATTGGTTTATTCTGTAAATGTGTGCTTAAAAAAAATGCCCTTTTATAATGATGAATGTTTTGGTGGAGAAAACAGTAAAGAATGAAATAGTGTAGATGTTTTCTACAACCATGTCAGGGACAGAAAAATTTAAAACTCCTAGCGATCGGTAAAAGTGAAACACCATCATGTTTTAAAGGGCGTTAAATCTTTGAAAACAGATTATGTCTTAACAAAAAAAACGCGGATGATTACTAAAATTTATTGTAAATTGTTCTAAAAATTTGAGGATGAAATGATAAAGAAAAATAGAAAGATGTTGCTTTTGTTAACAGCTGTCCAGCTCATCCTTCGTCTGCCTCTGAAAAAATTATATTCTGTTAAATTTATATACTTTCCACATAATATATGTCAAAACTTCAACTGATGGACCAGAGAGTAATTAAAAACTTAGAAGAAGTACTTTAATACAAAAGAATTTTAGTAAAGATTGTGAAAGCTATTGATGCTAATACTTACTAATAAATTCTTGGATTTTGTTGTGCATGATGTGTCCGTTGATTAACTAAATATAAGTATATCAATACCGACTCGGAACACAATTTTTTTATTGGTAAAAACGTAAAAGTTTTACCTTATAGCCTGAACCAATTTTTGCTTATTATAAGCTTCATCAGAGGCTGCCACTGGGAGCATTGTCCGTCTTGTTCTTGGTGACGGCGCCGACTTTTGAAGGATTGATGTTGTGTGTGTGGGGTGTGATATGTTCGAATAATATGTGTGATTTGAATTGTGTCTGTCCGTTTAGGATGTCATTTTTATGTGTGTTTGTATATTTCCGGTTGTTCAAGAGTGTCTAGTTTTCAGCCTTTTGTGTATACGTGTAGAATATCCATGTTATTGTCGATATTTGTGTATGTGTGGTTTGCTTCAATGAGAGGTTGTTTGGAAAGGTGGTTTTGGTAGTGGAGTGTAGTGCATGTGTGTGTTCAATGTATCTTTGTTCAAAGCAACGTCCTGTCTGGCCTATGTAGAATTTTTTTGCAATCTGAGCAATTTAGTTTGTTGACACCAGGTAGATCAAATTTGTTTTGTTCTTTGTGTGTGTGTTTTGATAGTGTGTGTTCTGTTTTGTTTGTAGTTTTGTATGCGATTCTGTATCCTGCTTTTTTTAAATTTGTGAGCTATATTTTCAGTGTGGTTATTGATGTATGTTAGTATTATGAATTTGTTGTTTTCTGTCTTTGTCTGTTGTTCGTTTTGTGTTTTGTGTAGGAATTTATTGACTATTGTTCTGTTGTATCTGTTTGATTTCTGCTAGACATGTTATCATGTTTAGTTCGTCTTTTTCAGGGAAAAACTTACTAATACTTATCATGGAAAAATTACTGTTTCATTGAAGGATTTATATAGTTGAAGAATGTAAAGCATGATCTAATGATGACATTTCCTGATTAGTCACAAGATATTTCAGAAATGTTGGGGTTTTCATAAAAAACACAGCTGATACTCAGGATGATACTCCAGATATTTAGACTGGTGTGTGGAATTCAGCTCTCAAAACGTAACATGGGAGCAATACATAAATTAGATAAGGAAATGTTAACCTACTGCAAATATCGTACTAACTACAAAATTAAAGTGAGTTTTGTGAATTCAAAGATTACAAAGACGAACACTGCAGATGACAAAATAACAAATGACGATGTGCTGACTACACTTTTTTTGTAATATGGGCTGTGTTGGATATCAAGAAAGTGTTCCAGATGAAATGTCTACATTCATGAACAACATTAAGACATTTATCAAAAACAAAACAGTCGTTGACAGACAAGTATGAACTAAAATAACAGATAATGTGTGTATGTAAAAAACGTATGTATGTAATAGGTGTAAAAAAGTATAATCATTATTACAAAGTAATTTGATTATTGACAATATAGTACAGTTATTTTTCTGTGGAATGAAATTTCTGTGTAACAGATTTTTTCCTTTAACACTTTGTTATGTAGAAGTGTGACTGTATTCAAATAATTTTACAATGTTTGTAAAAAATTGTACAATTTTGTATTGCATGATGAAATCCAGTTAGTCTGTCAACACTGCTGATTTCATTCAGTTCATAGTAATGATTTATAACTACAATTAGATTGTTGTACGTCATACACTGTGTTAACAGTATAGACTTCCAGCAGTGCAGAGGTGTAGGAAATTCAGAAAATATTGAACGCAGCATGTATATTGAATGCTTTCTCTGGAATGCAGTTTTTTGTCCAAAATGTCCTTCAGAACTATAGTGTATACTGTAATCGTCCAAATTTAAATAATATACATGATATGGTGGTATCTGTTTAAACATGAAGATATTATGTTTTGTTGTTTAAGAGTTAACATCAAAGCATATCAGTTAAGCCTTATATGGGATGTAGTTTGTAATTTCAAAAAATTACTTTAAAAAAAAAAAGTTTGTACATATTGATACAACAGTCTACTTGATCATTGTAGGTACAGTGGAAAACAAAATACAAGACACCAATTACGTCACTAATCACCAGCTTTAATTGTCACAATTAAACAGTTTATAATTAACTCAAACAATATTCCCAGTCAGATTTGTCCACACGCAATAACAATGTCTATTAATAGAGTTTCACACAATTATTAACACAATACTACTTCACTTCGACAACACTCAATCCGCAAGAGCGAAAATCGCTCATGTAACTCTGACAACACAGCAGCTATGGCTTTATATACGTCGTGCTGAGGCCCAGTACAGCTTTCCCTCCTTAACTGAACGCCACGCCGGCAGTTTAAAGCGTATTTCTAAGTGTTCCTGGAACTCACTAGAACCACCTACGTGAATGACGCAACACAAACCACACTGGACAGGGGGGGGAGTGGAGAATGTTCTGGATTGTTCGGTACGCTTCTCGTAACACTGCCCCCTCCTTAAGTCTGTTCGTCCTGAACTGGCAACAAACCGTCTCTGAAGTAATACTTGGCCAGGCGATCTAGATGGACGTCCTTGTGAAAGATAATTCTCCTTTCCTTCGAATTCAGTCTCATGTGATCCAAACATCAAGATCCCAGGAATACGAGTCTTCCGCGCAACCGCCAGTTTTGCTGGAATCACTCCTGTTGCGTCATGTATTGATGACCTAAACACCACTGGCTGATCCAAGTCTGTTTGGTTCTCATCAACAACCTCTTGCTTAACTTCATCTTCAGCAACTTTTCCCCCAGGCGCTTCTATTAACTCATGAACAAACAAAGGGTTTTCCTTGACACCCATAGTTGGCTTTCCAGTCACTTCTTTTGCCGTTTCACGTATTTGTACTTCCTCTGCTAGTTCTTCTTCCATTTCCGCCTGGAATAGGAAAGGTTCCTCTTGACCAGACCTGTTGACTTCTTCTTCGGCCAATGCCACTTGCTTAATAGAATGGTTGGTAGACCTTGTCATTTTAGCCATGCAAAGCTTTATCTTCTCTTGGCCTCTTGGCCAACCTTCAGGACATTCTCTCGGAAGTCCACAATGAATCCGTAGGCATTCATAATGTCCGTGCTAAGAATCACTTCATCGACAATGTCTGCAACGAGCATGTGGTGGCTGAACTCGAGAATACCCAGGCGTACACGTTCGTCTACCTTTCCTAGCACCTTGACGGGGCTTCCAGTCACAGTCTGTACTGTACAAGAGCTAATTAGAGGCTGGCGGTTGCTAACCAAGTCAGGGCGCACAGTGGACACTGTTGTGCCCATGTCAACTGTAAATGATGTTGGTTTACCTTCAGCAATTCCATTAACGATCAAGTTTCCACTGGTCTTACGTAGCGTGGAAACTGTGTGCTTTTCTGGGGCTTTACTTCTCCAATTGGTGTGATCACTTCCTTCTCTCGGTATTTATTCTTCCAACATTCTACCTGTAGATGACCACGTTTCCCACAGTTGTAACACTTAGGTCTTATGTCTTTATCCTTTGTTCGAAAAATCGTTGTGGCGCTGCTGACTTCTTAAACTGTTGTTTTTGAATCGTCTCTTTATGCCAACTGCTATCACGATACTGTGGTATTGGATCCATTTGGCTACAACGTGATGGCATACTTTGATTAATGTAGGTCGCCGACTTGGCAGCTTCAAACCGGAGACCATGAACTAGAGCATCTGAGCAATTATGATGCCGTGCCATTCTTTACACTTGTTGTAATTGACAGTGTCTGATACCGTCAAAAAACACAATGTGAGCAATCCACGTTTGGAAGGCCTCCGATTAGTCAGGATAAGCCAATCTTGTCAGTCGGTCGATATTCGCTTCAAACTCTTGAAGGCTCTCCCCTGAACGCTGTCGCCTCGCTTTAAGTTGAACACGGTACACTTCGCACAAATGCAGATCACTGTACCGTAATTCCAGAGCTTTTGTTAATCTGGCATAGATGTTCTGGCTGTTAGATGGCACTTTCTTTATTAGCTCTGCAGCAGGTCCTTTTAAAGCAAGAATTAATGAAAACCCTTTGTGTTCTTATGTACATTTATTTAAGCGAGCTGCAGCTTCAAATTGGCAAATATACGTTGCCCAGTGAATGCTTCCATCAAACGTTGGGGCCTTTGCGAACACTGACCCTACTACAGTTTGATTTCTCTGATATTTTGAATCTTCATCAGCATTTATTGATGGTCTTTCTTTATCAACTATTTCTTTGACTAAATGTTTGACTTCCTTTTTAATTTTTTTTATTGAATTTGTAATAGAATCTTCTAAACTTGACATACTTGTTTTTATAATTGACACAGATTTTTCTATTTCAGATATTCTGTCAACTTGTTTGTTTAGCTCACCTCGTGAAAGGACGAATTTTGCAGTGTTATCATCTCATACAAACGCCTTAACGTCGTCTGCTTGATGACTAAATTCTTCTTTTTTTCGTCCCTCTGGTGTTCATTTTCACGCTTACGTTTTTTGTCTTGCCGTTTTTCTGCTTCTTCTCTTTCCTGTCTTCGTTCTTCTTTTTGTTGTTCCTGTCTTTGCTGTAGCATTACTCTCAATGCTTCTATCATCTGACTGGTATCCATTTTATTTTTATGGACTACCACTAACACCACTCTTCTACGAAGTGTCCTCTATTTCCACTGTCAATCGTTCTATCCCACTTCTGACACTACTGTTATGACAGTCTATTTGATCGTCATAGGTACAGTGGAAAACAAAATACAAGACACCAATTATGTCACTAATCACCACCTTTAATTGTCACAATTAAACAGTTTATAATTAACTCGAACAATATTCCCAGTCAGATTTGTCCACACGCAATAACAATGTCTATTAATAGAGTTTCACACAATTATTAACACAATACTACTTCACTTCGACAACACTAAATCTGCACTAGCGAAAATCGCTCACGTAACTCTGACAACACGGCAGCTATGGCTTTATATACGCCGCACCGGCAGCTTAATGCGTATCTCTAAGTCTTCCTGGAACTCACTAGAACCACCTACGTGAATGACGCAACACAAGCCACACTGGACGGGGGGAGTGGAGAATGTTCTGAATTGTTCGGTACGCTTCTCGTAACTATATATAAGGATAAATGGCATCAGTTGTCATTGAGAATGACAGCCTTCCCATATTTTTATGGACACTGTTAATTACTTTTTGAGGTGTGATACACTTTGAGTTGAGATACGGAAGAAAACTGTGTGAAATGGTGTTTTCCACTACCGAAATGTCTGGCCAATGATTCTTCGGCGATGCATTCCAAGAAAGGAAGATTTCATTAAATAGAGTGTCAAACTTGATATTCTAATTATGCAGGCAGTAACCAGTTATTGATCCAAGTAACTCACAGATAGCCTCACTGCAGATTTGTGTACAGTTTTCAAACAGGTAAATTATTTCAGGGATGTGGGGATACATGTTCACAGAGTCACTACATTCCTCTCCCTTTTCTGGAGCTGAGTACATAGCTTTACTTCTCTTGTGTCAGTGCCTCTAATTTCAGCTATAAAATTGCTATTGTACCAGGAAAAATTGAGACAACATGCGGATAGACTATCCATCGAATGAATTCCAAACTATTATTGAAATATAAATGTATATGCAGTGAAAAAGTGTTGGATGAGATATGCTTTGAAATTGAATGGGCAAGGTGCCTAGTTCCTGAAAATGTAAAAGTAGAAGAAGGTTCCAATTAAAAAAAAAAAAACTATTCAAAGTTGCACATGGTACATTCCTGTATGGTTAGAAAACAGATTTCTGGATGTACACACTGAAAACAAAGTGGAGAGGCAGAATCATCAAGAGGAAAGCTAAAGAATTTGCAAAGAAAAGCTGTTTTTAAAAATTCTAAAAAAAATTGCACTAATGGGTAGACCACGATGTTAGATATAATAATTTTGTTAAAAATTTAGTAGAAGGTACAGCATCATTGGGAGATGGAGTGTCAGTAAGATGCTGGCTGTAATACTAACATAAGGATATCAATTTATACAGAAATTAATAATATTTCTGTTACAAAACCCGATGCAGAGCTGCCAACCAAAGTAAATTGAAGTAAAGGAGGTGGGAAGATTAACTATAAAATACACTTATTCATGTTACTATTATAAATTTTTTTATTTGTATTCTATATTATTTGTGTGCCATATCAGACTCATTTTTCAGTGTGTTCATAGTTTTACAAGTAATGTTTTATTTACAAGTACATTATGTACAGTCACATTTACATTTCTATTTATTACTATACTGTGCTCAGATCACAGTATTAATTGCTTTTGGCATAACAATACCTATACTGTAGCATTGCATTTTCTGGCTGCATGCTATTCACATTACAACAGCATGTACATCATATTATCATAAACTACATTACATACATGTATTCGTATAGGCATGTGTTTGAAACAAATTTGCTTACACTAGAATACGAGAAGATAAAGTTGGGAAAACAGCCTGGGAAAACAGGTGTTACAAGGAAACTGTGAAAACCAGATTTGTCCTGGCTAACAGAGATTTTTAGGAGACATTAGTGATAGTGTCAAATATTGTTTTATGTGTAGAAAAGAAGTTTTTAAAATGATGTGTAGAAAGTATACCACTTTGTAGGAAGAAGAGCTTGGAAATAAGGGCACCAAATGAAGAATGAAACTTCTAGGAAGGCGGAAAAGGCTGGCAGTTATAGGAAATTTTCAAGTTATAGAAAGTTGATAAGAATTAATGACAATGGTAAGGTGTGAATAAGAGTTTTGTAAAGATTGAGGGCTGCTAGGTTCACAGAGGGATATACAAATCAATAATAAGACCCGTCCTAACCTACAGCTGCAAAATGTGTATCCTGAACTCCAAAGCAGCAAACACTCTCGATAACTTTGAAAGAAAAATATGAAGAATCCTGGGACCAGTTAATGATGTACACGGCTGTTGAATAAGATATAACTTTGAATTGTATCAAATATATAAAGAACCACCACTAACACAATATATAAACGTTATTACATTAGACGTCCAGCGTCTAAGGTGGGCTGGTCATGTATAGCCAGGATAGACAGAATAGCATGAAAACTACTGAATACCAGAATCCACGGAAAAAGACTAGTGGGAAGACCGAGGAGAAGAGGGGAAGACACGGTGGACGAGGTTGCGAAAGAAACACTGAAAGTGCGTTCGTGGTGGAGGATGGCTACCGGCAGAAGAGAATGGGGGGGGGGAATTGAAGGAGACCAGGGGCCAACAAGGGCTGTAGTGCCATAGGAGGAGAAGAAGAAGAGGTTCACAGAGGGCTACAGAGCTAGTTGTTATAGAGTTCAGAAATACTTGTCTTATGGTATGATTTGAGAAATGAAAAATATTGAAAGTTTTTGCAGTAGCCATTTAACTTAGATGAATAATTTTCACTTTGTGATTTGTCTTCAGATTTTCTTTGTTTGTTTCTTTAATATATCTCTGGATGTCGATCATGAAGCATACCTAATACTAAGTTTGTAGAAAAGTATTGCCCAGAAGAGAGTTAAGTGGACAGGCCTATCATAAGACACAGAATGTAGAAAGTGTACAGAAAAGATTTCAGAGCTTAGGTGAGCCTGGAGGATGCTTCAAACGTATCAAGAAGGCCAATGATTAAAGCAGAGCTGTACTGTATACTAAAAGCATCAACAACCATAGATGAAGAAAGTTAAACTCCTTTTGTTTTACGTACTCATAATATGGACACACCATTTAATATTTTATCTTATCAGCACAGTTTTGTGCCTGAGATCTAGTTGAAATAATTTTTTTTAATTTTAATTTCAATATTTAAAATATGGTAACGCTTTGACCATTAATAGTTTGTGTGTAGACACTAATATTAGTTTCATAATAATATTAGTACAGTGTTATTGTAGTAACTCCACAAAAGTGTGTAGTTTTTATTTACTTGTGTGTTTGGTCAGGTGACACTTAAGATGTTTCAAAATTCTAAGCATTTGTTCGTGGTCAGTACAATGTGTTCTATTGAAAGATGTAGTTGCAGTCTTTGGTGAAGTACCCGTATGAGATTTGGCCATGCCTGTTCAGACTCCCAGTTTGTTCTTTGTTTCTTGAATCCACATTGAGTAACTTGCCACTCGTGTGTACACACCAGGCCTGTTCTTTTTTGCGCATCCATCACCCCATGAAACGAGACCAGTTAGCACAAAATGTCCTGAAATATTTTGGAAACATTAGTTTGGACAATATGTTGTTAAAATATGTGACACACGCGCACACACACACACACACACTATATATATATATATATATATATATATTGCAACAATACATATATTTGCCGAGGGTGGTGTGTTTTGTAAATAATTAGTGTAAAAAGAATAAGACGAACAGTTTTAAACAATTTTGTGTGGGAAAGTACAGGCTGGGGCCTGTACTAAGTGACACCTGCTTCGGTGGAGTTAAATACAGCGTTTGTGTGTATGTGTGTTTAAGCCAGTTCCGACCTACATTGAACAACAAGAAGGGGAGACACGTACGAATTGTTGGTTGTCAATTAATCAGGTTTTAACAGGATTAAAATAAACTAATTAATACGTTTTAAACCTGTGACCAAAGACTTACCCCAATTATAAAGACACCATTACATTAAGGAAGTTTTAACGAGTATGGTGATATAAAATTATTGCAAAAATGTGCAGTAATAAAGATGCTAACTAATGTAATGTTAATTACTATGGTAATTAAATAATAATTAATAAGTGTGGTATATGTGAGTGACCAGAAACAAATTACACAAACAGTGATATCGCTCATGCTACGAGGATGTTCATGAAATTGCGAAAATGAACCAAAAAGTGATTTGTAATTAAAAGGACGCTTTGCACGAACTGACATATCTAACATGTCGAAAACAGGCCTGTACCTGTCAGATCACTGTCCAGTATAAATACCACCAGCAATTTTGGGCTGGTGTCAGACTTAAGAAATCTTCACACAACGTCACGCTGCCGGTTTACCGACCAATCAGGACCACACACACCAATACGTATGGAGGAACTCTGGAGCATCACCAACAACAACCCGTAGAGACAACGAACACAGCATCAGCATAATCATCATCATCATCATCATCAAATTCTCAGGATTCTGGATGCACACACGTACGCAACGATAACGGCAGATGTATGCAGGTGATACAAAAAAAAAACAATTATATTTTTTGTTGTGAAAAGAGCGATCGAAAAGAACTAACCTATGAACAGTAAATAATTAAAGTTTGAAAGTTAAATAGTAGTTAAATAAAAGAATTTAATTTAACAAGAAAATTTAGAAAAGAAATACTAATCTTTTGTTGTATGTTAAAAATGTTGGTGTGTCAGTAGAAATAAATAATAGATGGGAAGTAAAGTTACATTATTTTTATTTTGTTTATAGCAAGAATAAATTTTATTCTTGAGTCTTAATATTATTTTGTTTGTAAATGAGTTGCTACTATTATTTAAAATTTGAGTTAATTTCAGACACACAAAAATAAAAAGGATTTAAATAACTTGTTTAACATGTTTCTTTAGCTCGTAAGATTATATGGTTGTTTATTTTTTTGATATGTTATGAACAGCATCAGGTTACATCATATTTGTGAAGCTTATAAAAGTGAATATTTATTTATCTAATATTTGAATATTTTTCTATTAATGTTAATAAATCATAGAATGATTATTTTGAAACGGTTTTAAATAATTATTTCATGTCAACAACATCTCACTCCTCTTTGAAAATTATTTAATTATTGTGCAACTACATATACTTGACGCAACGAGAAAAAAAAATCCTGCGATCTGGCCGGTGTAATACACTTTATAGTCGCGTTGAGTACATGGTAATGTATTTGTGTAATTGTGTATAATACTTGTTGTAACATTGCAATATATATATATAGAAATTGGTTTGTGGCATCTAATGTCACCAACAGCTGATACCAAGCTTGTACTCTTGTCAGTTTTCCTGTTAATTTACAGAGAATATTTCCCTTCTTTCTTTGTCTTGTGGTATCTGCCAGTAGTGCCCTTAGTTTGAGTGCACTACATGTGCAGTCTCACAGCGGCCTGCAGTGACTCAATAAGAAAAAAAGAAGTTATTATTGGGTCCTTCAGTCTTTCGACTGGTTTGTACCCTTCCCCCATATACCCGTGGTACATGTGATGTGTTACGGAGTTTCACAGGTGTATAGGACCTACAGTTTAACGCCGGATCTGAATGTCATAGTTGGGGAGGGGTTATACTAGGCAGGATATCTCTCGCTGGTTTTCCATCACCTTGCAAAGGGGAATGGTCGTATCTAAATCAGATGGCCCCGGTGGGAATCGAACCCGCACCGACAGCGTACCAGTACCACACGCTAGCCACTACGCCACGACTGCTCAAAAAAAAAGAGAGATAGTTGTTTATTTTCAATTAATCTTATTTTCTTTCCTAAACTCCTTCCTGTTTAATTTTTCTTTGTTAATATCAGTTGTTGAGTGTATATTTATATAAATATCAAGATTGTGTTCTTTGAAATGTGAGAAGTTGGTTGAGAAAGCTGTTGTTTTGTTTTAAAGGGTAGATATAGGTCCCATGGTTAGATTCACACCTTACCAAACATCTGCTAAGGGAGGCTCTGGTGTCTAGTATAAAATCTGTTCCATTTTGGTAGTCTTGTGTTACTCATCCCATACCATGCCCGTACCCATGTTAATTTTTTCTTGATATCATTGATAATCATGGTATCTGCTTTCATACCGTTATGTTTGTCTTTTGCTCTAACCTGGAGTTTGTACTGACCTTTGTAAAGCATCCACTTTGCTGATCATTAATGTTGTTTATCATTCCCTGTCATTGTCCACATCTGAGGATCATTGACTGTTTTGTTGAAATCATATTAATCCATGACAGAAACTTTTGAAAAAAGCCACTGAGCTCACTGTAACTATAGACGATGTGAAGAAAAAGTGATTTGCAGAAAGAGAACATACCTCTGTCATGTTTGGTGTCCATTTGGGAGTGGTCTTTAGTTCCAAAAACCCACATATTGTCAAATAGTACAAACACTAAAGTTAAGTTTATGAATATATGAAGGTTTCTAACTATAACGTTTTACACGTTATTTTACTGTCTGTCTGTAGTAATGTATTAGAACCACCATATGAATTTAAGGTGTCTATAATTTCTTTAAGGTTTCATGGAGTAAATTGCAAATTATCGACAAAGAACCATCACATTAAATAACTTAAATATTTTAGTGAAAATGTCTCACAAAAGGTTCACTGAATAATGTTTCACAAAAAGCTGTTTGAATAATGTTTAACATATTTTTTTATAATCACATACCAAATTCTTGTTAAGAAATTTCTTTACGAAGAACAATTTTTTAGGTTTAACACACAGATGATGTTTGTTATAGCCAACTATCTTTCATCATCATCAACTGTAGCTCTACAACCCTTGGTGGGTCTTGGCCTGCTCCAAGAGTCAATTCCATTCCTCACTATTCCATCCCTTGGCTTTCCATTTTCTTATGTTCAGCTTTCTGAAGTCCTCCTCTATCTGCTCTTTGAATCTACTTCGAGGTCTTCCCCTTTTTCTACTACCCATTGGTTTCTGGTAGAAAATATGTTTCGTAGGCTTCCATTCTCTCTATGTGTCCAACCCACCTTAGCCTGTGTATTTAGATTATCTTGCCAATACCTCTTTGTAAAGATGGTATAGTTCATAATTTTAGTACCTGCACCGCATTCCATTTTCTTGTACTCCTCTAAATATTGTTCTTAGAATCCGTCTTTTACAGCAATCTAGAACTCTCTCGCTATTTTTTGTCACTGTCCAGGTTTCTGAAGCATATGTCAGTGCTGGCCTGATAAGTGTTTTGTAGATTTTATATTTTGTGCTTCTTGAGATGAAGCTAGATGTCAGGTGCTTTTTTAATCCATAATATCTTTTCCCATTTTATAATGAGGCAACCTTGGTTGAGCCACAGAAGATGCTTCTTCATAAACAGTCTGTATGTTGGATATTAACAGAAACAAAAAATTTGTTGAACTTAAAAATCATTCTTAATGATCGAAAACAATAAATTTTGTGATTGAAATTGAGAATACAAGTTTTGTTTTTATGAGTACTGCTTGATTACATGTCAATATCAATGTATATTAAAGATAATTTCTCCACTTAATTATGTGGATGTCGTCAGTGTTATATTCCCAGCTCCGACTGAAGGTGATTGTTTTTTGTGCGCGAACTTCATTTTTAAGATATTCATATTAGTTACCAGAAGTTTTACTAATTTTAAATTGAAAATATTATAGGCAATACATGGAATGATATTTGAGAGAAACCGTATTTTCCTTGTGTATCGATTATATATCAATATGCAAATTGCAAAGCAAATTTTGATCAATAGAAGTTGTGTAAAAACTGAGACATGGTTGTTTTGGTATCATAATTTATTTAATACTAATCATATGCAGGTACCATGACAATCAGTGTATTGACCTGGTGAGCCAATTCTGTTTGTTTTATTTTCATTTTGCATTAGGCGAGAAACAGACCGAGTACAATGCCATGCGTCGCGATAACGGATGGAAGTATGCGATCGCGCGCGATCCACTGACATACGTCATCGCAACGGAAGGGGCCCCACACAGAATACGATTAAACGGGGCTCCGTCACATTTGATTAGTATAGTTTCTGTTTTCTGAAAGTAATGTTATCTAGGAGGCATAAAAAGGTGTTAGCTGCCTATTTACTTTTTACAAAACGCAAAAGTTAAGAAGTCGTAGATGGTGGGTTCATTCTATAAACCAAAGGCGTGAGGTGTAGGCCACATTCCGTGGCAACGGCAACATATTTCCATGAATCTTCCCTTTTATTATTCTTTTTAAAATCATTTAGTCCTTTGTCTAAAGTATAGGTCTTGATTGAACCTAAAAAACGAAATTTAAGAACTTTACACATTTGTCTAACATTTATCAAAATATTTATAATACTTAAATGTATATAGCATGTTGTGCGGTATTTATCAATACATGTATCATAATTTATATTTAACAAAAATCGTAGATTTAATTAATAATGTACCGATAGTTCATAAATTGTTAATTAAAAAAGACAACAGGAAAAATCTACTCACATAAATTTACCTCAACTATTAATTTTTCTTCGTGTAAATCCATTATGATTCTTTAACAATGCTCGCCAACTGATGCGTTAATGATGCAATGACGGACACCAACTGAGACTCGAGCTATTCGTCCGTCATCGCATCGCATGCTGACACGTGTTAGTCATCGCAATGTACTTGGTGAGGGGACTCTCATAACGCAACATGGCCATCAGTTTTCATGCGATGAATTGTGTCGTCGCATCGCATGGCATCTTACCCGGTCTGTTTCTCGCCTTATGCATGCTTGTCAAAACAAACTTAACATTTGATTTTATTTATGAACAGCTAAAAAATTGTGTGAGGCTTCTTCGAATAAACATAGAGATAATCGTCTCATTTTGTTTACAGGCTTGTGTGCTGATATCATCAAACTGCATAATTGTATTGAACTTCTTCTGTTCAACAGAATATAATCTGGCAGTTAATCTCTCCCTTCATAAACTCCAGCACGACAGCCCATTCTGTTAATGCATGACTAGTGTAAGCTTGTTAAGCTAGCCTTTTCACTGGGAACCAGGAACAAGCCAGTGCTTTGTCCCCAGCTATAATTCTGACCTCTGCTGCCAGGAGTTGTATGTCTCAATACTCAGTTGGTATAGCTATGCTGAGTACATTCTGCTATCAGTCTTAAAAAAAAAATCCTCTCTCTGGAATGTGGAGAATAGGTACCCTTTTTCTCTATGTATAGTAATGAGAAGGTTCAAATTGTTGGGACTTAATAGAGGACGGGTTCTTTAGTAAAACTTCATTATGGGAGTATTTGATATCTGATGGCCATTACTCATCCATACTATACCACGGTACCAAATATATTTTATTAAACTTGGTGATAAATAAAATATATGATGTCATAGAAAACCACTTTTACAAATTTGATTAAAATTTTCGAAGTTATATTTACCAGACGTTTTGACTACAAATATGGTTGAGTCATTCCACTTTGTGAATCCATTGTCATTGGTTATATTATTTTCACCGTACAGTAGGACAGTATACAAGCAAAATCTGTGGTTGTTAAGCATGAAGATAACTTTAAAATTCAGAGTCAGGTGAATGTGTAATAATAATGGTTCAAGATATGAGATAGTGAGATAGTGCAGGTTCAAAAGTATCAAACTGGTGGTGCCTAGTGTCTGGTGAGGCATTTTAGAAGTACAGTGGAGCATCGATTATATCCGTACATCCATTAACTGAATGATCTATTATCTGTATCAGTTTTAAGCAGACAGTGATAGAACAATTCTTAAAAAAAGTGTAAATGAATGGTACTGTATGTTTTGTTTTGTTTTTTAATTAATTTTATAGTACATACAGTGTTTGTCATTAAACTCTAATATTGTGTAAACTTTTGGTTTTTATTATTACACTAAGTTTTAATTCAATGATTTTTAGCCTTAGTAATACATTAAAGTACAGTATACAGGTTGCTGTAATTATATAACGGTATGTTAGAAATTACTTTGTAATAAAAACCTTTGTTTTTTGTAAAGAGAATTAATGTTTGTAAAATCAAGGGTAACTGATTACAATAATTTTCTTAGCATACAATTCTGTACCATTACATGTTTTCAATTTACAATCTATTATCCGAAATATCGATTTTCCGATTGGGCCCTTGTCCCGAGAGGTTCAGATAATCGATGCTCTACTGTATACCAAAACTTTATGATCACTTGCTGAAGATGAGTATGAAAACTACCAGTAGCTGAAACATTTGTCAAGTGTAATGGACTATAGCTGGTTGTATAACAGAAAATTTTAATCTGTTACTTCCTGTTTTACTTTCTCTCACAGTATTGTGCATAATTTAAATAACGTAAGATTATGTTAATAATATAGAAAGTTTCTTTCAAATATATTTGTAAAAATATAATACAAATAATCAGCTTCATGAAGAGAACCTTCCTGTGTAATATATATACATGTTGACTATAGCTTGTAACTTAACTTGTTTGTAACTTATAAACATACAATCATAGCTATAAAAGAAACAAATTAAAACAACTAGAAATGACAGCATATTAGTGATTGTGTAGTAGAACATGACGATTCATCATATAATAATGTAGTACACGATACGCTGTAAATAGCATATTACAAAACGTCTAAGAGTGTTGAAAAATTTAACCATTTCTTATGCCAAGATTATTTTATAATGACTGATGTCATTTTGTTACTGCAATGATTTAGATCATGTGCAGGACATAGTCTGTTAGTTGTTTTATAATATATATTTGTGGGGCGTAATGACCGTGAAGTGATATAAAGAGTCTATATGTTTTTAGGTGCAGTGAAATAAGTTTAATGACATTTCTGTTTTTTTTTTTTTTTTGCATGGTATGAGGCGTATTTCAAAAGTAAGGGCCTCTCTCTTCTAGGTTAACAGCCCATAGGCTGGTTGGCAGCAGCTCGCCATTCTTCACGCTTCTCTGCTTTTTCTTTTCAACTCACAATATGATGTGCAGTTCATATCGACCATAAGCTGTTTCACGTAGTCTAAACGGAGTCGTCCTCTGTGATTCTTCCCTTCAATTGTTCCTTCTATTATTCTCTTAACCAACCCATTGTGTCATAGTATATCCCCTATAAACTTAGCTCTTCTGCCTTTTAAATTTCGTAGAATGCTCTTCTCCTCCTGAGCTCTTCTAAAGACTTCCTCATTCATTATCTTCTCCTCCAGCTTATCTTGAATATTCTTCTATAGCACCAGGTCTCATATGCTTGGAGTCTTTTCTTGTCACTTTCTCCAATTGTCCAAGATTCACTTCCGTATAGGGCAACACTCCACACGTATGTCTTTACTAGACTCTTCCTTATTTGTAGGCTGATAGTGTTTGAAGTGAAGAGGTTTTTCTGTTTGTTGGAAGCAATTTTAGCCTGGTTAATTCTGCTTATAATTTCCTTACTGCCACGTCCATCACTTGTTATTTTACTTCCTGCCTGGAGAACATTATTTCCAAGAGTTATTCTGACTGGATCTTCTTCCTTCCGACTACAGACTAGAATTTTGGTCTTTTATTCATTTATTTTCATATTGAATTCATTCTTCATTACTTGATCCATTGTGTCAAATGTCGTTTGTCGATCATCGTTGCTCTCTGCAGTCACTGCTATGTCATCTGTGAACCTAAGCATGTCCACTTTTCCCCCGTGTATGTTTACTCCGAGATGGTGTCTTCTCTTACTCTATTGATCGCTTCTTGAACACACAAGTTAAACAAACATGGAGATAGAGAACACCCCTGTCTTTGTCCTTTCTGAATGTTCACCAATCGTAATCCTTTCTCAAGTAAGGGCCAATCGTTCATAAAGAGTGATTGACAATGCTGATTAGTTCATGCATGCACAGTAGCTTTAACTGGTCCATTTGACATGTAACCGCCATAGTGTTGCCAGTCCATTGTTGTTTGACAGCGGGTTATAATGAGTGTGAAAATAAATAATCCTGCCAGTTCTGAAGTACAATCATTAATTAGATTTCTAAATGTAAGACGACATAATGCTGCTGAAATTCACTGTCAGTTGTGAAACATATGGGGCTACCATAGTGAGTGAAGAAATGTGAGGCAATGGTGTTGTGAGTTTAGGGAAGGCCGTACAAATATTGACAATGAAGAGAGGAGTGACAGGCCTAGCATTCAGTCTGACACTCTTGCTGAGGGTGTGAATGCGAAAGTGAGAGAAAATCATTGCTTTACGATTAGTGATCTTTCCATCGAATTTCCAGAAGTTTCAAATACAACATTGTTCAGGATAATGACTGACAGCATTCTAGTCCACCGTAAACTGTCTGGACGATGGGTGCCCAAAATGTTGACCTACGCATGCTCTTTTTGGACTGATTTTATAGAGATGAATGGGATAAATTGTTTCCTATATTGTCACAAAACATGGATTTCGTATGTCAATGCTGAGTCGAAATAACAATTCATGCAGTGTTGTCATTCCAGTTCAGCCAGACTGAAAAAAGTCTCAAAGGAAAATTTTGACAACTGTGTTCTAGGATGTGCTTTTGGTCAGTTTCATGGAGCCTGGAACAATCATCGCTTTGCAGATCTATAGTGAAACACTTTCTAAACTGTGTCATGCCATTCAAAACCAACGACGGAGAATGTTCATGTCAGGAATTGTTCTCCTTCACAATAACGCACATCTCCACACACCTGCCTGCACAATCAAAACAATTCCTATAAAATATATATAATATTTACCATATTTCTTCCATTGTGTG
Organism: Magicicada septendecula; assembly: GCA_034769895.1. Classification (NCBI taxonomy): domain Eukaryota; kingdom Metazoa; phylum Arthropoda; class Insecta; order Hemiptera; family Cicadidae; genus Magicicada; species Magicicada septendecula. Next base: position 81,771,847 of record CM068370.1, read on the forward strand.
ACTTCGTGTTGCGTTCGATTGATTTACACATTTTGAAACATATGTTTCGTTTTCAGAAATAAAAATTCACTTATTACATGAGTGTGAAATCAAGTGGGACCGATCGGACACTCACTCCAGAAATTTCAAAGACAACATTGTTCAGAATAATGATGGACAACATTCTAGTTCATCTTAAACTGTGTGCATGATGGGTGCTCAAAATGTTGACCTGTGCATGCTCTTGTAACGGTTTTGTCCGATTATTGTCCAATCAATCCCACTTGAGTGCGCACTCATGTAACGCAGATATGTTTAGAATTGTTTTCAATATTTGCAATTTTAATATTTAATGGCCTCACTTTGAGTGAATTTTTATTTCTGAAGACGAAACATATGTTTCAAAACGTGTAAATCAATCGAATGCAACATGAAGTCACACAACGGAAGAAATATGGTAAATATTATTTTGCCAATAAGTGACTTTGATACCTATTCAAACATGTTTTTCAATTCCGATAGGCGAGTTTTGATCATCCCGCCTTATAGTCCTGATCTTGCACTCAGTGTCTACCATCTCTCTTCATACACATCAAGAACTGGCTTGCATCTCAACGATTCAAGGAAACGGAAAAGTTGAAAACCTCAGAGCAAAACTGGCTGACATTCCAGGAGGTAGAATTTTATGCAAAGGATTTGAAAAAGCATGCTTTACAGTATCAAAAGTGTTTGGAACGAAACTGTGATTACATAGTTACAATGTTAAGTTTTTATGTATTTGAAACCACTAACAAAATTTTCATTTTTTGATTTGTCTCCATTTATAACCTTACTTTTGATCGGGTCTTACTTTTGAAATATGCCTTGTACATAATAGACTAGTGAATTTTTGTAGGCTTGTTGAATTTGGTGTGATTTTGATAAAAGAGTGTAATAAAACTTACACTGGCTGTGGTGTAATTTTACTGGTGCCACACACGCACACACACACATACACACACACACACACACACACACACACATACAAAACTTTCATGTAACATTTTATATAATATTTAGCGTAATAGTTTTTGTAACATTTGTATAAAATGTTTTACATTTAATTAATTTATCCAGGAATTTCTTAAATGAACAATTTTGTAAGATATGCAGTAGGTAACTAAAGAAGGAATATAGACCAACAGTTCTAAGTGTGAAACATACTATAATTGCTGTAAGTTTGGTTTGTGGGTGTGTACTTATGTACAAGCATTAGTTTAGAACTACAAACTCACCATTAATTTGACAGGCAAGAGGACCTCCAGAGTCTCCACCACAGGCATCGGTGCCACCTTCCAGAGGGCCTGCACATACCATGCTGTCTAAAATAGACTGTGTTCGGCTTCCATAGATTTCTGACTTCCTGCATACCTCTTGCTCCAGCAGAGGAACAGCTGCTGCTCTAAGCTCATGTGAAATGCTGTCATAATCTTCAGCTGAAACATTCAGTGCTGATATAATTTTATAGAACTCAAAATGTATAAAAAAAAAAAAAACTAGGGATAGAAAGAAAGTTACCAAATGTGAAAAACTTAACTGTGACGTGTTGGTTGTAGAAAAGTCTGCTCCTTGTGTAAAGAAAAAAATGGTATCAAACTAAAAATTATCTGGCTTTTTGTGACAGTACCATTTCTATTTCACTGTATTTGAATTTTGTATGGTTAATAAAGCTGTGAGTCACAGTGAAGCTACCTCAAGTGAGAAGTGTGTGTTCTGAAAATTTTGACTTACTCCAGATTTTGGTAAGTATTCTGATTTCCCTATAGTTTTTTTTTACTATATAATAGTATGGTGAATACTTTCTATATAAGTGTATATACATATTTGTTATGATACTATATTTATTTTTTATAGTGTGTGTTTATACTGTACATTATATCATTTAATATTTGTAAATAAAAGTCAAATTTGTTTTTATTTTCAAATTTTAGTGTAAATGTAATATGTTCAGATGCCTGACCATTTCATATACTACTTAATACAATAGTGGGTGTATGGACCTGTGTTGTGTATTTTGTCAATTGTAAAACAGATTGGGATATGAAAACAAGAGCTCACTCATTATTTATGTGCATTTAACCCATAATGTTGGTATTCCTTCTATGAATATTGTCAGTTATGTTACAGATGTGAGATTATACAAACAAATATAAATATGTACAAATATTAGTGTGTATTGCTATATGTTTATGTGTACGTCAGTCACTGATAATGTGTTGTAAGATGGATTATAATATGTGTAGGAACATATGGTATTATGATATTTAAAGAATTTAAAAAGGATAATGAAACATGCCCTGAGGGGAATTGAGCTCTATAAACGCAATTTTTTTTTTATTTAACAATTGAAAAGAATTTTGGTGTGTAATTTAAAATAATGAAAATTAAGTTAACCTCAAATTTCTAATGTATAGTCTAAATTATGATAACAAATTTCGAATTAAACTGCATTATTGTGGGATCGTTCTCACAGATAATTACAAGTGAGCATTTGAAATGAAATTTCTGTATAGAGCAAATACTAAGATAAGTAAACATAATTACTTCACTACCTACTCGAAACACAAAGTTTTTTATGTTCACAAAGAGGCTCTAAAGAAGCTTTTTAAAAGTGAAAACCGTTTCTGGCTATAAGGTAAAACTTTTATGTTTTTACCCATAAAAAACATTGTGTTCCGAGTCGGTAGTGATGTAATTATATTTAGTTAAGTAACGGACACGTCATGGACAACGAAATCCAAGAAACTAAGATAAGATAGAAAGCTAAGGGAAGGATAAAGTTAGAAATACAGTGAAAAAAGATTTAACATGAAAACAGTTAACACTAAATATTGGTTAACATGAAATATGGCTCAGGTCCTGATCGCTGCTTGTATTTTACAATTACAGTTTGTACAGTTAACACAAAAGTTTTACCTACAAAATATCAGTTAACATGAAAAATTTTATTATAATAATTTTGTTGCAGGCTTTCAGTGAGTGCATAATAAATAAATAAATTCATGCACGCCCCAAAACAGTGCAAGTTAAAAACTGAAAGTGATGAGAGTGCTGATGAACATGACACAGAAAATGACAGTGAAAATTTATGAGTTCTTACTGGTACCAATTTACTTTTCTTGTTGAGCCGTGTTCATTGATATTTAGAAGCCAACTCGGAACATGAAATGTTTGACCACATTGATAAATTAGCATAATTTGTTAAAAATAAAGTAGTGCAGAATTGTGGAAAAGAAAATAAGGGATTCTTTTAAAAGGAGTTGAACGTTGTGACTATAGGAACTTCAAAAGACGTACTACATTACTAGACAAGAAAACCTAAATTGTAAGACTAAGTGAAGAACAGCTACAGTGCATGTGCACTAAGTTTTAAGGAAAATGAACCATATTTTTCCCCAAAATTAACCAGAAATTATTCAGGAGGATAAATAAAACATTTAATTGTAAGTACGGTACCTTTGGAATATTCTTTATTTCTTTATTTTACTACACGATATAGTAAGTACACTACACTATAAACTATTTGTTCATTTACCTTATTTTGTTTCACTTTTTTGTCTATTTAACACAACGTTCTGTTAACATAAAATTCGGTTAACAGGAAAAAACAGCTGGTTCCTGTCATTTCACGTTAAACATTTTCCACTGTATTAGAATACAAGGGAGAAACTGAGGAAAAAATCTGTAGAATGAACATTTAGAAACAAAAATCGTAACACATAGTACAGCACAAACCTAAATGAAAAAGAAGCAGAAGATAGAAAACATGGATTGGTAGCTAATGGTAAGGTGAAATGGTGGAACACGGATTAATTTTGAGTACTAAATTAGATTGGTCACTGTATATAATTTGAGTAATATAACGTGTAAAAACCATAATGCAGAACCACGATGTAGATTCCACAATGCTTTTGTCTAGCTATTATTTTTGATACATCAATTTTTCTATAAACGCTGGTATATAAGAAAAGGGTAGCTGTGTATTATATTAATGTAGCTACAAAACACCTGTATAAATTTTCTGTTAGATTCCACCGTTTTTGTTTATGATTTAAGTTGTAACCACTACACAGAATATTAGCAGTCGTAACAAATCAGTTAACACTTATCCTGCTGTGTTACACTTAAGTAACTATTTCTTGGCCAAGGAATGCCTATTATGTCCTGTACAAATTTCAGAGAAAAGTGACAGACATCAATCATCGTTTTGCAAGTCCACATTAATCCTGTATGATGTTGAACATAAAATCTACTAAATTTGCAAACAAATATATTTGCAGTAATCGTACAAATATTGATATACTCAGTGGTTGGTTTCTAAAATTATAGATGGCGGAATGCATCAATTGAAAAGTTATACAGACACAAATATACTTATATTTTATAGTTAAGAATAAAATATACTTCTGTAATACTTATACTAGATGCAACCCAACGTGTGCTCAAAATTCTTAAAATTTTTAGCAATTCAGTGTCCACCAAACTCGCATTGCATTGTAGTTCTCTACTGTTTTTGGGCGAAGCATGATATAATGTATTGATAAAAGATTTAAAGCTGTTAATTTCTGAAACTGACTTTACTGCATCAGATACTGAAAGTTCAAGTCTATGATTAGCACAGTGCCATACAATCAGAGACGGAAATTTTTCTCTGATTAATGCTCCAAACACCCTTCTTGTTTCCAATCATCACAGCAGCACCATCGCATGTCAGCTTATTAAATTATTACTTAAAAATGAGTCTGTCATTCCGTAAGAGTGAAGGCAGTCAATCACACAGTCAAATATGCCCTTAGCGCTAACACTGTCAAGTTCAACCAAATCTAAGAACAGATTAATTGGACCAGTTTGAGGTATACAAAATCGAATGTATACAATCAAACTAGACTTATTACAAATGCAAATGTTTAGTTTTGTAGTGGAGCTGATGAGGGGCACAATTTAAAAAGTAGTAGTAAATTTCTTGTAATTTTTGTATTAATTTCATATATTTTTTTTTGGTAATTTATTTTTGGATACAAGAGGTTCCGTTGCATTCCCCCTGAAATCAAGCCCTGGATATACTGTAGTAACTAAGCCATCCAAAGATACCATACACATACAGTTTCCTAGCACACCTGATAAAAAATTCAGTGCATTTCACATTCCATATTTGTTGGTCTGGATATTAATGTTTTATATTTAGAACAAAGATTTACATTTTTTTAAAACCGAAAACTGATAGAAGTGTATTGCTTCATCTGACATTACTAAAATATATGACATTATTAAATGCCTTTCCAACAAATGATGACAGTATAACATTCCAGGCGTATATTCTTCAAATCCTCTGCTGAACATTTCAGGTATGCCCTGCTGTGGGCTCTGTATTGACTCCACTACCTTATCCATTTATGCTGCTGAAGATGGCTACCATGAGCACACCTAAAACACTGAGTAGTGGATTTGAAGACCTACCGCTTACTATAAGCATGTGGAATGTTTTACAACTACTGACTCCAACATAAGAATGTTTGCTTTGTTTGATTGAACTTTTTATCAAAACAACAGTTAACAACAATTATAGGACACGTTAACATCATTTGTGTAACAGAGGGAACAAAACATTTATTATTATTTATAAGTATATAGAGATAAAGTGTAGCAGCTGTAACTTTTTAAAAATAAGCAAAATTTGGCCAGAGTGGGGGAGGAACAGATCTCAAAATGTTGAGCAATGAAAATGATGCCTACTTATTTTCATGTCTGACCTGGTCAGGCATCTAAATTAAAATGTATGTCATGATGCCAGATTTTAACAGTATGTGGGAAATCATTAGATTAAATTTAAGAAACATTTTTTCTTTTAGTTTAATATTGTTGTAAACTTTAATTTATGCTAATAATATTAATTTTATTTTTTGTTTTTATTGTTACGATAAATGGCCGTTATTGGTTGATATACTCACGTTTCTGTGCACCCCAGCCTGTGACTGTACACCAGTCGCCAACTTGGGCTGTCCGAGTCATCACATCAGGTAGACATATTGGTCGGACATGCGAGTTGAAGTCGATTCCTCCTTCACTTGTTGATTTTACTTTAATCACTGCAATGTCATTGCTGTGTGGTCCAGCTGAATGTTAACACATAGATAATTCTTAAATTAATGCTAGTACAAATCAGATGGAAACTGGTTAGTATAGTCAACAAATATTTAAACATGATGCACTGTTGTTTTCAAAATAAATATGTATTAAATGAATAGTTTCTAGTGGTAGAGATGTCTGACTTTTAGAAACACTGAAGAATACGAGTATCTGTGGTTGATGTTAGACCTGTCTGGCACAGATCTCTTCAAGAGCTCACTTCTTGGGGTGTGACTATCCTGACTTGCCTTAACTAAAATCCTATTTAGCTTCAACTTGTTTTGAGAGAGCCCCCTTGTCTTTAATTTTTTTCATGGTCTTCCTTGACAAACTTGTTCTCTACTTACTCTGTCACAATTAGAACGTTCAAGAGCGAGGACTGTAGGAGACTTCATTCCTACATGCTTTTACTGGAGAGACAGAACTTGAAAATATTCCAATGTGTATGATGGAGAACATGCTTTAGTGCATGTAAATCTTATTCGAAAGATAGGATTCAGTCAACAGGATAGGATAGGAGTCGTTCAGTCCATCTTATTTGAAAATACTTAGGTGTTGCCTTCGATGCCGTATTAATTTGTGCAAGTGCATAGAAAATCAATAAAAATATGGAAAAACAATAATAATGTCAACAGTAATAAAGAGAGTTTGCTGTCGAGATGATGTGATTCCTGCCAGTATGAAATTATTTAATCAAAATGAAAATAACGGCTAATATAGAAATTTGAGCTTGTCTAGATGAGCAGTTTAAATTATCATTCCCTTGTCCAATCAGAAGCTAGTAGTGAGCAGGAAATCTATATATGAGTGGAGCCTATGCTAGTGGAAACTTGATTATTGCTGATTGCAGGTATTGAGAGTCATCTACAGTGCTGAAAAAAAACTGCTGCACGTACAGTCAAAAAGTTGGCAACAATTAATTATTTAAGTCTTTTAATGTGAATATATTTTTACCAGTGCATTTAATAATTTTTGGTATTTTCATTTTTTCTTTAATTATTTGGGCGGAGGGGGTTAATCTCCAAAACGCTTCTTGCTGCACCACTGTGTAACATCTTATATATCTTATGTGTGGAGATGAAGGCATTTGGTTCTCTCACAAAGTAATTAATTCTTTAATAAATCAAAATTTTGAAGGCATTATGCTTAGTAGCATATTGGAAATACACAAATATGCTACTAAATGTAATTTAAGATGTGTAATCAATATTTCAGTGTTAGTAGGAAAGCCTCTACTAAAAACTTATCTCATTGTTTGAGGATAGAATCTGTGGTTTTATATCACCAAAAAATGTAATTTGGGTGTTTTGTATTTTAAGCCTTAGAATAATGACAGCAGGGTTTTTAGAAATTTCTGTTGCAGTTTTCCATACCTTTCAAAACTGGTTCGTTTTGAGTGTAAGTGATAAACACTTTTATTTGGGATTCTTGTAACCTGGGACAATGATGTATCCGAGGAAATCGTTCATACCAGCATATTGTTCTTATAGTCTTGTAAATCACTTTAAAAAGTAAAATTGGCATAAGAATATAAAATTTGTTATCTACAAAACACTGATAAGCCCAAAATTTAACTTTGCCCAGAAACCTGGATGATACCAAAAAGGATAGAAATCAGTTATGCATGTTTGAAAGGAAGATCTTGGGAGCTACATGGGATAATGGCCTGTGGAGGAGGTATTTTATCATGAACTTATCCTAATTGAAATAAAGAACCACTGGTAACCCAATTTATAAAACTGATGAGGATTATAGTGGGCTGGTCATATTGTCCACATGCACGAGAGCAAACCCCAAACAAGTGGGATTGAAGATAATACGAGGAAGATGGGTATTCAAAATTCGATGATGTTGGCTCCGAACCATGACCAGTGTTGACACGTTGTAGAGGGATTGGTTCTGTGTCAACACGCTACTTACAGTTAAAGTAGTTTTCTGTAACACTGTATTTGTTTTTGAAATACTTTGCAATACACCTTTCGATAAATAAGTGAGAAAGATTAGTTCAAACTGTCCCCTATATTTTTCAAGCTGCAGCTTGAAAAAAAAATATATACAGTTTAAATAAAATGAAAAACTAAAGATTCTATATTATATTGGGCAGCAATTGCACCAACTAGATTTAATGAATGCCATGAGGATGATACTAACTTTGATGTTCTCTGTTGATTATATCCCTTCATTCTAATAGTATACTTTCAAATTGAAACAGGCATGCAGATGATAGCAGATATCCTAAGAATTGTTTCCTTAAATATTGATTAATGAATCGCGTATTTGTGTCTACATTTTTCTCTCAATAATACAAAGTTAATAACACCATTTTTCCCCAATCAGAATGTGAAGCCTGTGGTGGCTGCCATGTCCTCCTTTAATGAAACATACTACTGTAGATCCTTTACAAAGACTTATAGCTCCATTAATGTGTGCATTAAATAAGGTAAGCTACAAACTTTTCCGAGACTAAGGTTGGTTACAGCTGTTTTACTCCCATCATCTTGTATGCACTTTATTTTACTGTTACACAGCTATTACTGCCTGTAAAAAATGCAAGGGAATACCCCTTTTGTCCAATGTTCGTCAGCATTGACCTCTTTATACACTATCAAAGAGCTTTATCTAATCTATAAATACAATAAACGTGTCTTTACTATACTTACCACAATTCTCTACTGTTTGTTTACATAGGTCTACCTGAACATTATCTTTCCTTTCTACAACTCCTCTGCTCATCTAAAAATATTTATTTTCTCTGTGATAGTTCTGAGTCTCTGTCACAGTTTTTGAGTACAGTTTATATCTTTCATGAAAAATATTATTCCCTGTAATTATTACAATTTGAGCTGTTACATTTCTTAAATATAAGTCCTATAATCATGCTTCTCCTACCTTTAATATAATCTTCTTTTTCAGATTATGTTCATGAACTTTGAAAGCCTCCTTTAGTTATTGAATTACAGTGTAACTAAATGTTTTTCACTAGTTATAAATATTTATCAACTTAATAAAATAATTTAAAAAGCAATAAACAAATCATAGGATAGTGTAAAATTTTACCAGTCTCCTATGGCTGTCGTTCAACAATATAAGATGTGTGTCTATACTTTTACTACGGACCCCGATTGTTTTTGAGATTGATCTCCCCAAACTTGTGGTGGGGTACAAAAACTGAAAAAATTGCAAAAAGCATGCGGGTCTTAAATTAAAGAGAACCGTAGCCACAATCTGAATATAGTATACAGTTTTGGTAATTTCAAAATTTTAGGACATCGGGGCCCAAACAAGGGAATAAAAAATGTTGTTCAGTTGTAAAAAGCCAACCAGATGGATAAAGAGAATTTTAACCCAAATCCAAATGAACCGTTTAATATAAATTTTTTTTTAGGAGCACCACTGGCCATTTTGAACTTAAATTTTAAGAAAATTGTGAAAGCCGTATCTACTTTTACATTTTTAATAATGTTCCTCAAAATTTTACACTCCTCATAGATTTTTACAATTTTTTCAAAATTTTGACCCTCACATTTTTGCCTCCACTCTCCTTTTATTAGGTGGGGGGGAATCTATCTAAAAAGACAGAGGTCTGTGGGGTAAAAATAAAGACACATAATATGCTATGTTTTACAAAAATCAGATTATGCATTCAAAAATAATAGTGAAATATACCTCCCTAAAGGACATATTGACAGACAAATTCTAAATGCCAGAGTTAAAACCAAATACTCACTTCACTCGTTAAGAACTCTTTCTATCTGTTACTATGTATTTATGTAGACCTAATACCAAATGTGGTGTTCAGTCCACTGTTTGCAAATGCTTCTCAGCTTCTACCAGTGAACTGATTTGTGTGATTATTTCAATAAAATGTGTGCCCAACCATGTATTTGCTCATATTTACAGCAAAATTTGAATGTTTGTTTTTGAGGGCCTGTAGTTCCCATGTTATGAAAAGCTTCTGATTCATTTCTGTGGCAAAACAAATATACTCCCATTTGCTACAAAGTATTTGCAGCCATGTACCCGCTAAGGTGAATTTTAAAAATTTGTATAAAACAGATTGGTACACAGATTACAAAATTTTATGAATTTGTATGACTTCAACATTACTAGCATATGCATAGGATGGAAGAAAGTTTGTAGCAGTTTCCCAGTATCCTGTATTTGTTTCACTTCTTGAATGTGTTAAATGTAAGATATTTAATAATAAGATAACCCTTATATTACCACACTAGATAAAGTAGCAAATCTACTTTCTTTTCAAAATAGCAAAGGAGTTATTTTCTTTCAGTGTTTTCAGTTTTATTCATTAAAATATAAAACTTATCCCCACAATATACATAACACTCTCAGAAGGAGAGCATGCTTCTGCTCCCAAAATGTAGACTTCAAGTATAGACTCTTTCATAAATTACAGTGCGAAGAGTGCGATGACAAAGGAGTTAAAAATACTAAAGAAGATGAAGACATGGAGTGAAAATCTGTTATAAAAACCACAAGATTGAAATTATCGTGTGAAAAAAAATGAATTTAAAAATAATCTACAGCCATCTTATCAGTAATGAACTGTTCACACCTTTCCCGAACATAGAAGTCTGAGAATGTTTTTTGTCACTGAAGGAATTCAATGCATCTTCAAAGTTTTTTGAAGATTGAAAATTACTTATATTGAAAAAAATTAAAAAGTATACTGAGGAAATAATGACAAGTCCTCGCAGAAATGAATTAAGATAGATCACTTTTTAAAATGATTGGAAGAAGAAGGGCAAAATTGATCGGGCACATGTTACAACACAAATTCTTAAGTAACATTTTTGAAGGAAAGGTGTTGGGGGGGAAAACCCAAAAGGATGACCAAGAGCAATGTTCTTCAAATAAATGGGAAAGGAGATGAACTTCCTATCATACTGTCATTTAAACAGGACAATGATGGAGAGAGAGACGTGGCTATTTCGACAAGGCATGGCCTTTAGATGATGATGATACCGAGGAATGTCCTTGATCTACTGATAATTCTTTACAACAGTTCACAGCCAGCTCAGAATTCTTCCTGAACCCATTTTTCCACTTTCTTTGTATCCCTTTGCAATATTGAACCCCTCGACACACGCACACAGTTATAAAGAATGTGTTATGAATTATAACTACCTTTCTTAAATTCAGGGTGTATGACAAATTTTTCAGTCTTGTATATCCTCTCATGGCGGTCTTTCGCAGATAGGTTCACTTTGCCGACAATGAGTCTCATTTTGTCTGGATGCTCAAGATTGGCAATACAGTGGGCTGCAGTGATAACCAACCGGTCTCCAACAACTGCTCCACCGCAGTGATGCACATATTTCCGTGCAACAGCATGATATGCTTGGATTTCGACCTGTGTGATGATAAAAATAGCTTTTCATAGTTGGAAGCAGATAGTGACAAACAGTTTTGCTTTCTAACTCGGTGAAAATCGAGATTGGAAAGCAGCAACTAATATTCTTTCATAATAAACATTGTTAATATATGTTTCTAGCTTGTAGTATAAAACTATACTTATTGAATCTACATATGAGAAACAAAACTATACGGAAAGACTAGGCCTAATCACTTGATTTTGAAGATGGTTCTGTGTTGGTTTTAAAAACATGAAAGTTTGATGTCTCAAGTATACAGAAGTGCATAAAAACAAAATTATTTTAGATTGCTATGTAAATTCTTTATTAAAATATTTAAAGACTGCAGTATGATATGTAAAAAACAACATTCTCCCCTTTCTTACTATATACATGGTGTACATTTTTTAAATGTGTTGTGTATTACATCATTCAGATTTGTACATGAAATATCAAAGCTACGTCACACACTTCACATTCCGACATGTACATATAAATTATTATAATGGCTGCAATACTGCAAAGCTTCAAGTAGGCCAGTAGCGTGGTGTGGGGACATAACACCTGTTGCCGGTTGTGATAGGCCTAAAAATTAATTTGATTTTTTTTTGTACCAAGTGTTCTTTTTTAGAACATTTTCTATCATTTGCTGGGAGAAGAAGAGGGTCCCGGTTCAAAGGGATCTGACTCTCATTATACTCACAAAGAATAAATCAAAACACAAATAATCAAATTAAAAATAATAAAGACAAACAGAGAAACTAAATGAACAAATACAAATAGGTACAGTACTTAGTATTTTTTGCACATCAGTTCCGAAAACGAACATAGCTCCTAACTGAGTGTTTTGCCGGTTTATACAGTAGGAACACATTGGAAGGACGATTGTGTCCCCCCCCTCCACAGTTTGTACAGTGACAACTAGTACGAGGTCATTGACCATATGCAGTAAAACATTGACGATGTCTGAGCCGGCGACACAAGACGGTGCAAGTGCCCAGCAGTTCAAAAGCAGCGCTATGCTTTTCTTCAAGTTTCCCTACTAATATTGTTCAGATTTACTACTCTTCTAGTTTCACTACCAATTATTCAATAACTAAAGTATTTATTCTGTGATATAATTAATATTATTTTCTCTTATTTCCAGTACTGTTGCCGCGGGCAACACCGGTTACATGTACGCCACGCTGCTGAAATAGGCTTATGTAAAACTATATTAATGCAGGTTGTTTTGGGAAATTTTCATAAATAATTCACATGAGCAAGGCCTATACAATAAGTATCTGACCTTGGGCTGAGAAAAAAAGGTTCTGTGTCTGATTGATTTCAATACCTAATCCCTTCAAAGTAGGCTCCTTGTGATTCCACACACTTAGTCCAGTGGTACTTCCATCACATTTTGCTTTATTTCCTTGGCACTGTCAAAACGGAATTCCTTTAGGAGGCTCTTCATCTTTGAGAACACCCAGAAGTCACAAGGAGCTATGTCAGGAGAGTAAGGAGTGAACCTGCACAATGCCATGCTTAGTCAGTAAAGTGTGGTTCAGGTGTCCTGAATGGGCTGCAGCATTCTCATGATGCAGCTCCCAGTTCCCTGCCGCCCACTGCTCCAGTCTCTTGCGTCAAAATGGGCACAACAGAGGACTGCTTAGTAGTATTCCTTATTGATGGTCTGACCTAGTATGTACTCATGATGCACTATCCCCTGGTAGTCGAAAAACAACCAACATCACCTTCATCTTTTGGTCCTCGAGGAAATTAGTGCTTCCATAGTGACAACTGGACTGAAGTTTGCAGGTTGTACCCATACACCCACGTCTTGTGACTAGTGACCACAGTCTTCAGAAACTCAAGATCCCTATTGGCGCATTGCAGCATGTCCTCTAAGACCTCGATAGGGAGTTGTCTCTGTTCCAATGAAAGCAGCTGGGGCACAAATTTTGGAGCCACTCTGCATGCGTAAATCCTATTTCAGAATGCTGATCCCAACATTATGAGCAATTTCCCAAACTATTAAACGACTGTTCCCCATGATCAATGTTAGCACTTTTTCAATAACAGCATCATTTCGGCTTGTTGGTGGTCTCGCAGAACACAGGTCACTCTTTATGGGCAAGCAGCCATCTTTGAAATGGCTGTATCACTTTAATTTGCATAACCTTCATTCCGTCATCATCAAAACCATTCTGAATCTTTGAGATGGTTTCTGCCTGGGTAATCCCGAGTTTCTGATAAAACTTGATGCGGTATCACTCCTCCAAGTATTCGATTACTGTAAAGAAAATGAGAATTCGATGGGGACTTGTTGCACTGTGTGACTTTGTGGCAGTTACTGACATGACTCGTGGTACTAAGAGGATGCAAGAAAACACTCATGGGCATGAAAGTCCTTTCTATGCACACTCATTGTTGGCAGGTCTAGTTTATATCACTAGTCACCATGAAAAAAATAAGGTCGGATACTTTTTGTACAGACTTTGTAAACCTTCATTGAAAAATTATATTTTATATTAATATCATAAAAAGTCGGACTTATTCATGCGCATTATTGTATGAAAAAATATACCATATACACTTTGAAAAGTACATTTGGTAATACAAGTAATTACAAACATAGTTTAAAATAATTGTCGATGTAGGACTACTTTAAACTACTCAAACATTTCTTGCAGCTGAAACTGTATAAGTAGAAGTAATTTAGTATCACTATATTTATTATGGTTCCCACTCAATAGCTGTCAAGAAATATGTTAGCTAATTGACATTACAATTAATAGAAACTCCACTGTAATTAACAAGTACACGACAGTTTATTACAAAAATAAAGTAACGTGGAATATGAAAGTTTGTAGGTGTCCAGAGTGCCTTAAAGTTAACTTATGTAGTTAAAATAACTTACAAAATTGACACAGTGGCCAATGTGTTTGCTTCCAAAACAGTACTCTCTTTTGGGTTAATATCTCTGACTACTGTTAATAATTTATGTGGGTGCAATCAGATTCTGAGTCCGTACAATGCAACCAATTGTGCTGATCAGGCAGAGAAGTTGAAGGTGTTCTGTACACTGTGATAACCTATTGCTTTACTTCTATATACAAGGTCTGTAAATTAAGTAATGAGACTAATCATGTAGCAGTCAATATAACAAACTGTAAGGTTTCCATTAACACAGTTGGTTAGATAAACAACTGATTGATGCTGCGTATTAATATTTATTGTCTATTGTTGCCATGTGAAACGTAAAGAAGCTTTCCGTGAAGTGAGTTTGTGTCGTGCATTATAAAAATGAGTGACATCAATTATGAGCAATGTTGTGCAGTCAAGTTTTGTGTTAAACACCTTGTCACACAGCACTCTCGGTTAATGAGTTTTTGGCAAAGAAAAATATTTCTGTTGTTCCTCAGCCCCCTTATATACCTAACTTGAGTCCCAGTGACTACTTTCTCTTCCTGATATTGAAAAAACATCTCAAAGGACACCGTTTTGGGACAATAGGCAACATTTAAAAAAAATGTAACCAACCAGTTGAAGGAGATTCCAGTTTGTGAGTTCTAGCACTGCTATGAAGAGTGGAAAACCCGTCTAAAGCACTGTGTGGCTTCCCAAAAAAATATTTTGAAGACGATAGAGTCTAGATATAGTTTGAGTGTAAATAAAAGTTTTACTGAATTTGTCTCATTACTTAATTTACAGACCTCGTATATGGCTATAAATACCGTGGTATGACCTATATTGTTCTTAAGATATTACTAATAAAGCGGTGACTTTAACAGTCACTTTGAAAATAGATTTGTTGGAATAGCAGAAAGTAGCCAGTGTTAAATTAAAAAAATAATAGTCAAACATAAGTAAACAAACACATACAATCTAAAGTATAAAAAATTTGTTTTGTGTATCTAAAACTGTTCTTAATAAAACTTAAATTATTTGATAACGTAAATTTCATTGGCTATTAATACAAAAATACGGACACATAAAACAGTACTAAAAGTTAAATACTGTGTATAGGGTGATAATCAACTGTGAACACTGAGTAAACATTCAGATTACCTGCCAAGGGTAAGCACCATAAGGTGCAGATGAGCCACCAATGATTTTTGCAGTTGCAACTGATGGTCCAGTACGCTGAGGATGGTGAGTGACTACTCTTGTACCACACGCGCACGATTCTTCTTCTTGATCTTGCCCAAATTTAGTCAGCGGGAACTTGGGGAATCCTCCACTTCGTGTCACTCTCTCTGTGATCAGAATAATTTGAATAAATAAATTATATTTTGAATAAAGCTAAATAAATATTTTTTATAGGATTTAAACATTATTTTAAAATAGGAATGTAGAACCACGTTAACCATATCTTACTAAATTGTGTGTTAAGTTGTTATGATGTGTAGGAAGAACGAGAAGGGACAGCTTCTGTTTCAAGTGTGTGTACTCTTACTAACTCTTTCAATAATAATGATATAATACTGATAATACTATTACATATTTCTAGTAGGATATGTATGACAAATACCATAATTCGGTATTACTGGTACTCACCAATTTCATTATTTGCCGGGCTCATCTTCTGCTTTTATACACTGCTTTATACCTAAGGGTTCCAGGGTTTCGGGTACAGTAAGATTTCGAAACACAGTGGACGACACAATTGATAACACTGTTTTGTTGAGAATAACCATCAAAATTTAATACTCCAGAATGTATTACAGACACGACCATGCGGTCAAAACAATGACGTCATATAACATGACCCAAACAAAATGGCTGTTATTTTTTATATCTCATTTTACTCTCTATACTTCTTTTGTCTGCTAAATTAATATCAGTGCAAATTGTATTGCTGCAGCTTAAAAAAAACATTTATTAATTGAATTCGTTAATACACAAACCAATGCCCTCAGCATTTTGTGGTTATGGCCATAAGTTTACTCGTTCACTCTCACATACATTCATCTTTAACCCAGTACATTCTTTAATTAGTAATTCTGTATTAATGAGCTCATTAAACTATAACAAATGATAAAATGGGACTTCTCTGCTTATCGTTTGGTGTTGTCCATCCGATGCTGTTGTGTGACGCCCATGGTAAGGTCCGGTGTTCGCCTCTAATTCTGCTGAGTCTAACTGGAGAGATATATGCACTGATTTTACATTTTAATACTCATACTGCTAAACAAAATGAGCTTTCATTGCTCCACTATTAATGATAGTATTTTGATCTAATTATTTTGAACTATTTGTAGAAAATCGTTCACACAGCGATACATCGCTATGTCTCCTCTGAAGAATGGCGTTGAAATGAGAGCGAGGCAAAGGTAAATTTTTGCTTGTGTGTGTGTGGTTCTTACGTCATCCCGCTTTGTCTTGCTGGACAACGCCTCGTTACACACATTGTACTCAGTGCGTCATTGTTCTTAGCGATGACGGACTAGTGTTATAGCCCAATCATAATGCATATTGTTGTACTTCGTCATAAACACCGCCATGGTATATTTTGATGTTTTCACGTCCACCGGAGACCTTGGTGTTCTACTCTGGCCGAATTTACGTTGTTCCTTTTTTCCAGAGGGACAATGTACCTAACCATTCTGTCTGTTTAATAAATACATAATATAAACATTGAAAATACCCATAATTCCGGTACTGAGTCAGTCTGTACTGTTACAAACCCCCTCAAGGAAAATTTTTTGAGTAGGAACACAAAAAAATTTCCTTGACTCATTCACACTCTCCTAAAAGGATCAGTCTAGATACGTCACCACAACCCCCTGTAATGTTACAAAAAAATTTTATCATCACTTACCCTTGGTCCCATGATGTTGGTCGCACCCTCTGACCTTACTGGACTTCTCCTGAGAGATCCCTACACCATAAGGCCATGAGGCACTCTACACTCCTGTTCTGACGCTCCAGCCAGCCCAGGACTGCGGTCACAACACCACAAAACTCTGAAACATCCAATACAAAATTCAAAATAGTGGTATAATACTCTTACATATCTACAACTGATATGTTCCCCTTTAGACGCATTGGTTTGTGTTTGGGGCATTGGTTTGGTTTTAAAATCAACAGGTTCAACCTCACAACTACACGACTTAGACTACCTTGAATTTTTTACCACCACCTAAATCAATTTCTTATTTGTAAGAAAATAACAACAAATCTATAACTACACTCATAACACAATATATCAATAATTCTTTCTTATACCCCAAAATACCTTCACCTAATTAATTCTACAAATTCAGCTTACAACTATCATGGCAGATACTTTTATTATTTGAATTATATTGCTCAACTTATAATCCTTTATCTATTTTGTAAATGGCAGCTTACTAGAATATTTTTTATCAATCTTCCCTAGTAACTTTAGATTTTCAACTTTAGAATATACTATCTCTTAACACTGTTATCGTCATTACCCCTGTAACGACCTCCTAACCACACACTCTATTGCCAACATAATAAAACATCATAAAACATTGTACATTACATATTAACATTGTTACATTTACCTTACATTAAACAATTTAAATTTACATGATTTGTACCAAACTTTATAACATCAATTCTCAATTAACTTTTAATTATTTAACACTCATTAGATTCTATACAACAATTTCAAATTTATCCTTACCTTTCTGTTACATTACCTTCCTATCATGAATTTTCCTTTTCTAACCCTTCTATCCTTACTCGTTTGGGTGACTCTCTATTGTTCATTATTTTCTCTGTCTTATTTTGGCATCTGTCAACCTAACCTTACTACCCCTTTTTTTTTTTTTACACTAACCGCTTCTAACCATTAATATATTTTGACACCAATATCTCTATAATAAACCCCCTTCATAAATCCCATTTAAAACCTCTGGCACCGCGCCTTTTTTTGTACTAGTATGTGTGTATTCCCTCTAACCAACTCATTCCCTTATCGGTTTCTGACCCTTTCAGATAACCCTTTCCGGCACACAACGATCCCTCCTGTCTCAACATCTCTCGTTGGACTCCTACACCAATACCCTTATTACAAAATATCACCATCAACAACAAATATAGTTACCACTCACATCACTCAACTCTACATATAATCACTAACCACTGTGTCCCTAAAATATCTAACGCCTCTTTATATATCATCAGCATCTCAACACTTTATTTTCCTAACTCCCATTAACTTTAACTAACTAACTCCCATGCCTCTATTTTATCCTCATTCCCAAACTCTTTTACAACATTTCAACTTAATACATTAGAAAATTCATCACTTACCAACTAACAATACTTCCTCTCAATACCCAAATCTATTACCTGCTTAATCATTTACTAACCCTTATAACCTGAATCTCATAATATCATTTAAACTTCCTTTAGTTATTTAAAATCCTACAATACATGTTTACATAAAAAAAATTACATAAAATACATAACAGTAAAAATACACAAATACATAGACATCAATACACAAAAATTATACAATTCACATAATCATTAAATCATTCACCATAATCAGTCCTAATCAGTCCATTTTTAAAAACACTGTCCACACAATTAAATGTTCATAACACAATAAACAATTACCCCATATCGTCGAACAATAGTCTTATCTTATATCTATATACATTGCTTATTATTGAATCTCTTATATTAACATCATAAATGCATATACCATTCAAATTTTCATTATTTTCCACAAACTCATTTAATCTGTCATGATTGGTCATTGTCCTGTCACCTCCAGTATAATTCGTCACAATCAGATAAGTTACTAAGTCATTATTTTCATTATCATCTCCTACGACTACTATATCAGCTTCATTACAAGGTAGGTACTTATTATTTTTATTATATATCATCTCTACACCTAACCTTTTCCTAAACTCTTCATAATTTTTCTTTACTTTATATATCTCAATTTCTCTCTTTCTCTCTCTCTCAAAACATTTCTCACCATCATACCAAGCTACACACTCTTTCTCCATATATGCAGGGGACTCTACTACTTTATCACTGCACCACCTGTGAAGTGCACAAAAAAAACCAGGGACCACTTTATTTGTAGACCTTTTGTCTTCCAAATACGCATTGAAGGCACTCTCGTCCTTCCTAAACACACGTGAAGTCTTTACTTCACCCCCTACTACAACATTACGGGAAAAATTTACCCCCTGCAACCCCTTTATCTGTAAATTCTCTCTATACTTTCTCTCTAATTCATGAACACTTTTTATCACTTCATTATCAAATTCTACTCCCATTATACTTTTATCACCACTCTCAATACTCACAGAATTATTTTCTAACACCATTTTTGTAATTCTATTATAATTCTCACCACTACTTACCTTGTCTTTATTTCTATCTGATTTGTCTACCTTGTCCATGTTACAATTTTGTTTCTGTATTTCGTTTTTAAATTTTTCTAATCTCTCTTCTAATTGGTTCAATTTTACATCTTGCACATTATTTTGTTTTTTCAATTCATTTTCGAGGCTATCAAACTTCTCGTCAATCTCTTTTAACACACTATTTTGTGTTTTAATCAATGCGAACAGGTCTTCTAATGATATTTTATTTTCGACTACTTTGGGTGTTGAGCTAATGTGTTTTTCCAGTAAAATGGATTCTGTCTCTGAATTTTCTATTTCTATGCTATTATTGTTTTCTGCCATTTTGTATTTTAGTATTTTAAATGGTTATTTATCTTTATTTGTATCTGACTACGCAATATACTCCACTCGTATTTAACTATTTGACTTTAACAACATAACCTCTCATTCATTATATATCGTCTTCTGTGTTTCTCCATCTATCTGTTTTATATAAATTAATTTTATATAAAGTCCACTGTGAGGGCGACCAATTGTACTATTCCTAACTTATTTTATAAATATATATGTATCTATTTTTGTATTTAACAATACTACCTTTGTCAATAAACTTTAAATACATAAATAAGGTTATCTTACCCATAATAATAATTTATCAAGTCCCTGTTCGGGCGCCAATTGTACTCTTACTAACTCTTTCAATAATAATGATATAATACTGATAATACTATTACATATTTCTAGTAGGATATGTATGACAAATACCATAATTCGGTATTACTGGTACTCACCAATTTCATTATTTGCCGGGCTCATCTTCTGCTTTTATACACTGCTTTATACCTAAGGGTTCCAGGGTTTCGGGTACAGTAAGATTTCGAAACACAGTGGACGACACAATTGATAACACTGTTTTGTTGAGAATAACCATCAAAATTTAATACTCCAGAATGTATTACAGACACGACCATGCGGTCAAAACAATGACGTCATATAACATGACCCAAACAAAATGGCTGTTATTTTTTATATCTCATTTTACTCTCTATACTTCTTTTGTCTGCTAAATTAATATCAGTGCAAATTGTATTGCTGCAGCTTAAAAAAAACATTTATTAATTGAATTCGTTAATACACAAACCAATGCCCTCAGCATTTTGTGGTTATGGCCATAAGTTTACTCGTTCACTCTCACATACATTCATCTTTAACCCAGTACATTCTTTAATTAGTAATTCTGTATTAATGAGCTCATTAAACTATAACAAATGATAAAATGGGACTTCTCTGCTTATCGTTTGGTGTTGTCCATCCGATGCTGTTGTGTGACGCCCATGGTAAGGTCCGGTGTTCGCCTCTAATTCTGCTGAGTCTAACTGGAGAGATATATGCACTGATTTTACATTTTAATACTCATACTGCTAAACAAAATGAGCTTTCATTGCTCCACTATTAATGATAGTATTTTGATCTAATTATTTTGAACTATTTGTAGAAAATCGTTCACACAGCGATACATCGCTATGTCTCCTCTGAAGAATGGCGTTGAAATGAGAGCGAGGCAAAGGTAAATTTTTGCTTGTGTGTGTGTGGTTCTTACGTCATCCCGCTTTGTCTTGCTGGACAACGCCTCGTTACACACATTGTACTCAGTGCGTCATTGTTCTTAGCGATGACGGACTAGTGTTATAGCCCAATCATAATGCATATTGTTGTACTTCGTCATAAACACCGCCATGGTATATTTTGATGTTTTCACGTCCACCGGAGACCTTGGTGTTCTACTCTGGCCGAATTTACGTTGTTCCTTTTTTCCAGAGGGACAATGTACCTAACCATTCTGTCTGTTTAATAAATACATAATATAAACATTGAAAATACCCATAATTCCGGTACTGAGTCAGTCTGTACTGTTACATGTGGGGATAAAACTAGGTGGAAATACAACTAGGTAGCTAATCAGATAAACAACGAACACTGAACCCAGAGTATTTGAAGTTATATCTTAAGGATTATAGAGGAAAAAGTCTCACAAAAACATTGTGTAAATATGTTTAGGATTTTCAAGAGACAACTGACTATTAGGTAGGTAGGTCTTCGAATTTTAACAACTAAAAATTTAGCAATACTTCTCTTTCTATGTTAGGTGATTGGTTTTGACTCTTACCTTGTTCTAATTTGGTTAGTTTTCCCATTATCTACATTCTCATGGTTCTTATTGCTATGAAAAACGCCATTTTTGGATTTAACACAAGTTTTATTTTGTTAACCTCAAATGTCTTACCAATAAAACGTGTGTTAAACCTAAAAGAATACTATTCTTGTTTTTTCACTCAAGAGCCTACTTCCCTCACAGAAGATAATGAAAGGGATCAGAAGGAATGTAGGATTAAATCAACGTATGTGAGTCAGTAGACGTTGAAACAAATACAACAAAATTAACTCAAGTCTGAAGTACATAAAAATAAACATTAAAAGTACATTAACGTAATTCTGTACATAGGGTTAAATTAAGTACATAGATGGGATAAAGGCTGGCTTCACTGTATAAAAGCAAGTTTCCAGAAAGCCCAGTTTTAATCTATTATGAAGACTATCAACATTATTAAAATTAGAAATTACTAGGCTGTTGTGCCTCAATAAGACTGCTTGTGCCTCTACTGTGAGGTGCATTTGCCCTACCATCCGTTTGAACATGATTCTACTGAGGAAGGCCTCCAATGGATCGACCAAAATGTTTAGAATGAATTATAATATAAACAATCAACCACAGCCCAATAATTTCTAATTTTAATAAACCAGTATACATTTTAGTTTAAATTTTTCCCCTTGTAGATATGGAAGACATACAGCAAAAACTTTGAACACTATTTCTAACCGTATATCAACAATTTCAATACAAAATTCATTATAAAACAATTTAAATAGAATTCTTTTTTAATATACAGACTCATTAAAGAAACTACATGATGTGAGAGTCAACTTGTTCCTTGACCTGACTTTCCAGAAGTACACTGACAACAAGTACAAGCTGAGTCTCCTAACTCAGCCTGGTAACAGAATATGAATAACTAAAAATTCTAAAAACATTTTTCTCTTCCCAAGAGAAGTGGTAGGTTTTGCTGTTCACTTAAAATCACTTACGAAGGTTTTGGTTCTCGTTATTACAAACAACACTGTCTTTGGATTTATATAAATTTAATTTTTTGTTAACATCAAATGCTTTGCACATAGTTTGATGTGGGATCCTTAGAATGAGTAAGGTATTTGGAAGCAGTGATGGAAGAAGTCCATCCCTCTCTTAGGCTTAAGCTATTTGGGGTTAACACAAATAAATTATGTGTTAAATTCCAAAACAGGATTACTCTTAGCACATGTTATTCCATTTATGAAGTACCAAAATGTCTATTACAATGCTGAATGTAAGTATTTTAGATAACAGTTTTTACCTTATTGCCTGAAACAGTTTTTGCTCATTGTGAGCTTCATTTGTGGAAATCCAAAAATTCCATTTATATCCTAGAAGAAGTCAAAAGTAATGAAGGGAACTTAGAATTGGATATTATCTGAGTCACGAGCAGAGTATAAATTAATGGGGGGAGAGTGGAAATCTCTGGCTCAAGAAATTATTTCCCTGACTGATGATAGCAATATTTTTCCCTCCCAGGAAAAATTGTAAATTTTCATTGTGTGAAGTATATTGGCTAATGCTTGCCCCTCACCAAGCTTGATTCTCACTCTGGTCGGAAGAGATTACATTAATGTTAAGCATAACTAAAGAAATGCCACAAAATTTAAACAGGAAAACTGAACATGCATCGCATCTCAGTAAAATTCGTTCCACATTTGTTATCTGATATTCAGAAAGAGAATCATATTAACATCAGTCAGGAACTGCTTGACCATGCCAGTGGCAATGAAAACTTCATCAAAAACATTGTAACAGGTGACGAGATGTGAGTGTACAGATAAGATGTCAAAATGAAGGCACAGTCTTCAGTGGGTGGGAAAATGATCGCCTTGACCAAAAAAAGCCCGGATGAGTTGGTAAAACACAAAGGTTATGTTGGTGGTGTTTTTTGACTGGAAAGGTTGGTTCATCATGAATTCCTTCCACATGGTCAGACAGTAAATAAGGAGTTTTACAGGGAAGTTTTAAGGTTTTTGAGGAAAGAAGTACGCAAGAAGAAGACAGACCTGTGGAAAGAACAGACTTGGATATTATATTATAACGCACCAGCTCACGCGTTACTCCTTGTCGTCAATTATCTGGCCAAAAAACAATACGACTGTCCTGCCCCACCCACCGTACTCTCCAAACTTAGCCCCAGCAGACTGTTTCTTGTTCCCAAAACTGAAGGTGACCTTGAAAGATCGTTTTGAAATAATAGAGGAGATCAAGAAAAATACGGAAGAACAGCTGTGCGCCATTCCAAAAAGTGCATTCCAGGAATCGGTCCAGAATTTGAAGAAACGAGAGCAGTGCATTGCCACCAGGGGGAATACTTGAAGGGGATAAGCATGCATAAAGTTGTAAGTACATTAATAAAGTTTTTGTTACTAAAGTTCGTTTTTTTTAACACACCTCTTATAAATATAATAAGATAGAGTTTAATGTATTTTGTTAGTTTGTTACCTCTGGCTGGTGAAGAATGGACTGCAGAAACAGTGAAAACAATAAATAGAGTTTGACGGAATACAGTTGTTAATGCCATTCGTACAGTGCTCGGTGACTGAATAATCTTGATTCTTGTGGTTGGCTTCAACAATTTGAGTAATTTGAAGTGTTCTGAAACATAGATATGCTTATCAATATGAATAGCAGATCATCCCTAAGTTTAAAAAAAAGCTGTTAGGTTTATAATTATTATGTAAAAACTGTAAGGTATTCATGAGGCACTATCAGTGGCGGCTGGTGCTATGGTTGCAGTGTTGCACAACCACCAATATAGAATAACTACACTACAAAAAAATGTACTAAAACATTAAGCAGCTAAAAGTATAAATTTCAATGGAGATCCTAGTATTAATGTTTTAGTATTAAAGTATTAGATCCTATCCGGTAATGTTCGCGTACAATTCAAATGTGACGCGCAGGCTGGTGGTTGTAGGCCGTTTGCAACTTGAACAGTATATGGCAGAGCTTACTACACAAACATATGGGAGGATGTGCGCTACTCTCCACAACTGCCCTATGTTCCCAATGTTAGGTAGGCGGTTGCAAAACGTTCTGCAACGCTCCACTAGTAGCGCTGTAGAGCAACTTTGTGTCATGAAATCAGCACAGCCTTCTTGATTTATAAGTTATGTCAGGTTTTAGTGTTTATGTTGGTTCAAGGTAAACGTTATCCATTGTTTGAGGTTATAGAATTATAGTAATAATTTTGTATAACTGTAATTATGATAGTTTAATGTCTTTTAACCGATCTCCCATCCACTCAACCAACTACTGCAACCATCAAAATTTGGAACCACCAGCCGTCACTGGGCACTATTAACAATCTGTATATAGATTCTTGAGGATACCACTCAAAAGGTAAGCAAATTTAACTGTATTTCTATATTGTATGTATAGGTGTGTACATGTGTGTACTTGCATTAATTCAATTACTTTATTTATAGATTAATATTCTATAATATTACTCTTTTTGTTAATATTTAAAGAAAACATGGCATGTTACAAATATTTTAAAATACATTGAGTTAGTTCTTTTATGTAGTCCGATTAACTTCACTTTTTATATTTGCAGAGGGGAGTCATGACCTATGTATATTATGAAAAAAGCAATGTTTATACTACGTAAAGATAAAGTGGTGCAAAATATTGTAATTTCAAACAAACCATCACCCAGATGAGAATAAGCTGTTTAGAACACCATCAAATATCTGAAGGCTGTTTATGACAGTTAAAAAAACTTCTATGCACATTTTAAACAAAAATGGAACTGTACTAGTTTTATTAGACAATGATGTCTTGTGACAGGAAATCCTGCGATTAGATGATAGATTCTCACTTTTTAAATTTCTTTGCAAAAAGGTTTTACCAAACCCAGTGGCGTATCTAGAATTTGGATTTGAGGGGGGGGCAGGGTTGGGTCAGCTTCATACAAAAGAAAAACAAGTTAAGATTAATCAGCATTACTACCTTTAAAGTGGCTGAAATCAGTCCCATTTAAGTAAACGGTAATAACAGAATAAAAATATGCGTTATTCAAACATTGTTTACAAGCTACTTATTGACTGAATTGATTTTCTTATATTTCAAATGTCAACAAAATAGTTCAAAGATGTTCTTTTAAATGTCAGACCTTTCTTCATATATTCTGATTTCTGTTGAGATTCAACATAATTTTTTTAGATACCAAGACTATTTTGTCCCCCACACTTTAGGAAACACTACTTTAGGTTACCACACAACTGTGGAAGAAAATCAGTGCTAATGCTGTATAATAAACGTGCTTGTGTATGTAAAAATATATTGTAAATTGCTAATAAATTTAATGTAGCTGCGTAGTATATTAGCGTTCACAGCTGAAAATTTAATAAAACAGCCTAAAAATTAAGAGATTAACAAAATTCTTCTACTTTTTCAACCCTCTGAGGGGTCTGATCCTGTTCGCCCCCCCCCAAATACACCCCTGACCAAATCCAATAGTTCAAAGATGCTCCTTTAAAATGTCTAACCATTTTTCATATATTCAGATTTGTATTGAGATTCGTCATAACTTTTTTTTTAGATAGTGAGACTATTTTATGGCCCACACTTTAGAAACAACTTAGGCAACAGTAGCAGTTCAGTGAGTGTAGATTATAGTTTGAAAGAGGCCTTTAAATTAGCCTGATAATTTCATTGTTGCTCTGCATCAGTGTTTTTTTTTTCAACAATAGAGCAAAATCTTAAAAGTGGATGGCAAATCGTGTCTAGTAGAGTTGGATAATGTTTCAAAGAAAAGAATGATCTTTTAATATACAGAATGTTTCCAAAAGGTGGTGCCAAGAATCAGGCATCAGGATGATTATACTCATTAAACTGAAGGAAAAAACATCCAATAAACATATGTCAAAAAATGCTTTGTTCTCTCTCTCTCTCTCTCTCTCTCTCTCTCTCTCTCTCTCTCTCTCTCTCTCTCTCTCTCTCTCTCTCTCTCTCTCTCTCTCTCTCTCTGTGTGTGTGTGTGTTTAAATTAATTCCCGCTAAATGAGATGAGATGTGGAGTTGAAATATGGTATATACAGTATATTTACCATTTCTAATAAGTATAAAACAAACCAAAATATTACCAGTATCTTAAAAATTTTAAAATGGCAGCTGACTGAAAGTTAAAGTCTAAACTAAAAAAAAAGAAGTACTTATAACAAAAAGTGTCTTATTATATAAAAAGTAACTCCTCTATCTGTAACCCTATGGTACATGGTACACTATTTATAGAATTTTGAGAAAAAGTAACAGAGATATTACATTTCTTCCACAACAAAACAGTTGACCTATTTTCCTCATAAAAGTCACGTATTTGCATTTACATTATTTTACTGTGATTGTGTGACATGGAACTTTTAGTATGATTTTTAATCAAGTGCCTAAAATTCATAAAGAAAACCTAAGATTGTAAAAGAAAATATTTTTATTGTTGACGTGTGTCATTTTTCAGGTGTTCTTTCCTTATTTTTGCGTACTATTAATTTGCAACCAGAAGTTTGGTTGTCCCAAATCTATTCAAAATTAAAAGCAGAAGATAAAATGTATACTAATACACATGTAGCATTTGATAGCTTGTGCAGTACAGTGGTGGGGCCTACTGTGTAATCGGGAATTGCACCACATTATTTTATTCAAAAATTGGGCCGTTACCCCCAAAAAGGTTGAGAACATTGCTTTAAAAGTCCCAGTGGATAAGCAGGATTGTTGTTTGATTGTAGTATTGCAGTAGCGTGGCGTCCATGTAACCACTGTTGCCAGCGGCAACAGTATTGGAAATAAGAGAAAATAATATTAATTATATCATAGATTAAATACTTAAGTTATTGAATAATTTGAAATCCGAACAATATTAGTAGGGAAACTTGAAGAAAAGCGTAGCATTGGTTTCGAACTGCTGGACACTTGCACTGTCTTGTGTTGCCGGCTTAGACATCAGCGATGTTTTACTGCGTACAGTCACTGACCTCGTAGTAGTCACTGTACAAACTCCAGAAAGGGGGGACACATTCGTCCACCCAATGTGTTGCCACTGTATAAACCGGCAAAACGCTCAGTTAACAGCTAAGTTCATTTCGGAACCAAACGTGCAGCAGTTACTGCCTACCTATTTGTGTTTTGTTTGTTTAGTTATGTGTTTCTCTGTTTGTCTTTATTATTATTAATTCGATTATCTGTGTCCTCATTTATTCTGTGTAAGGATAATGGGAGCCAGATCCCATTGAACCGAGACCCTCTTCTTCTACCAGCGAATTATAGAAAATACTCTTAAAAAATGTTGGCTCTAAAAATAATGTTTTGACCCTAAAAAGAACACTTGGTACTAGAAAAAATACGAATTAAGTTTTAGGTTAAATCTTAGGCCTATCACAACCGGCAACAGGTGTTATGTACACATGCCACACCACCTGTAGTATTGTATGGGTTTTCCATAATTAAAATACAAGTATGGTACTTACATTAAGTGAGATTCAGTGGATTGTAACAACCTGATGTCCACTGACACATGCCTTGTGCACACTGTAGTATTGCAGTCTGCAACAGAACAAACAAACCTTTTTCAACAGTTGTTTCTAAATAAAGTTATCTCTTAAATGCTATTCACAAACAGTAGGATCTATGTAAACCAACAGGATACATTATTTAAATCTGTTAAATTGTAACTTTCAAGTTCCTTACACATACACTGTAATTATCACAATGGTAATTATAGCGGCTTCCAATTAAAAATTGTATTAGGCACAATTCGTAAAATCAGTTTCTACATTATCATAACACAATACATTATATGGCCTACGTGTGAGCAGCACATCCTACAACAGTGTTACAACTTATTCATATGATGTTTATGTACAGTGGAACCTCGATGTAACACCCCTGCGATATAAAGCGACCCTTGATGTAACGCTCATTTTTCACAGTCCGGGCAAATTCCCCATATAAACAATATAAGATAAACCTTGATATTGCGCCCGAGTTTTGGTATCCATCCTTGACGTAACGCTCTTTTTGCCAGCAGACGGATAGGAATTATCGGAAGTCATAACGCCCTTAATTTGTTCCAAAGTCCAGGGCCATCGTAAACAATGGTGCAAGGTATGCACTGCGACACAATCAGTTGCAGCAAATCACATCATCATATATGTTTTATGTTTCACATTAAATCACGTATGTTTTTTTACCCACCCAATCTTAACTTTTAAAGTATCTCAAAGCCATCCTCTTCTACAGTCTGTGGAATAAAGCTCAAGGCACTTTTGTTATTCTCTGTACACTGTTTATTTATTGTAATTAAAGAATACTGAATAAATGTTGACAAGTTTTTCTTCATTTTTCATATTTTCATTCCTAAATTTAGTTTTTAAAGGTTTTAGAATAACAGATTCTCTATGATTTACAACATATTATTATTTTTTAAATAACATGGTTTGCACGGAGCTCAGGTTTATAGGAATTCTTAGAAGCAGTCATCTCAGACTAACTCTAATAATTATGAAGTTTAGGTTGCCAAGTATCACCAAGACACTACATATGGTGTAAACAATTTTTTTTAAAGATTTCTTTACATTTCTCAAGAAACCTTTATATAAAGCGACCCTTGATATAAAGTGCTTTTTAGTTGGTCCGCAGAAGACCATTATTTCAAGGTTTCACTGTATATACACATTAATTTGAAAGTAAATTGTATTGAACATTTTAGGCAGTGAAATGTAGTTTTACAAAAGTATTATGGTTGTCACTGAAATAAAGTGGTATGATGGGTTTTACTGTACAGTGCTGTAGCTTTTAATCTAGCTTAGCATGCAGCTATAATGATCACACACAGCCCTTGCAGTAGACTTTCTTCTCTGAAGTTATTGATAAATAAACAAGAGGAGGAATATTGTAAACGGTGGGTATGCTATCACTCGCTACTGACCCGTGTGCAATTCCAGCATCGCATCACATAACAAACTCTCTGATCAAAGATTTACCGGTATGATTTTGTTACACCTGCATACTGTGCAGTTTTAAAAAACAAATCTTTTTTATGTTTGTTAATTTTTTTGTTTTGTTATTAATCGTTTTAATGTTTTATCTACTTCTTATTTGTACTTTGTCAGTAATAATAATGATAATTATTATTCTCAACCATGAATTTCTACGTAGTTTATTACAGAATTAATTAACTTCGAGTAGACTATAAGTCTGAAGAATAATGAAGTTTGAGTGCTATTTTTTCCTCACATCTGCTGTACAATACTATATACTTGACTCGCTGTTATAAGTCATAGAAAGGCCAAACTGTATTTAAATCTTAACACCTATTCAGGTCATGTTCAGGTTCAAATCCTTTAAATTTGTGGTCTCTAATTTGAAGTGCAGTACAAAATCTATATTTCACTGAATAAACCTTTGTTTGCCACCATCACCAAAAACAGGACAGAGAGCGCTTCTAGCAGCAGCCTCTGGTGAATTTCGTAATGAGTGAAAGCTAGTTCAGGCAGTAAGGTAAAAAAATTTTAAACATTTT
Organism: Magicicada septendecula; assembly: GCA_034769895.1. NCBI lineage: Eukaryota > Metazoa > Arthropoda > Insecta > Hemiptera > Cicadidae > Magicicada > Magicicada septendecula. Next base: position 81,802,399 of record CM068370.1, read on the forward strand.
TTAAAAACGTTAAAAACATCTAAAATATATGTGTTTCAAGTCAGAATAATTTAATATATTTAGTCATAACATCTGGACACATCATGGACAACAAAATCAAGAACCTTTATTCAAATCGTTAATCGTTTTCAAATACAGGTAGTGCCTGCCTGTTACATACCAATGAAAATGATTTAGTGTGAAGTTCTATATAAATATGACTCAAATTTACAGTCTGCTCTCAGTTCCTAATAAGGAATCAAGTATATGCCATTAATTAAAGCAAATTGTTTAATATTATAGTGCTTTTTATAATTATTTTTTATGTACATATAGTGTGCAGTCCGATTGTATCAAACATTGCCTATATTAGTAATGATCATATATTATATATAAACTATTGATTAGACTCATGACACCAACCTAAATGTACAGCACATCGTGAACCTGAAACTACAATAAACACCTGAAATGTGTTCACTTAGAAAGTCAGATTATGCAATGTAATTTTGTGAACACATCAGGCAATACAGTTCTTATATGTGCAATAAATATAATTATTTTTGTACAGATGTTTTGAAATTAACTTTAAATTCTGAAGTTACAGGTAAAACAAATCTGTCAGCACATAAGGCATTTAGCTGAAACAATTATTTACAAACCTCTGTAGACCTATATCCCTACTTTTTCAGCAAATACTTGAACAAAGTTTAGCTCCTTTCTTTATGCACTCGGTAATATTAATTTTAAATCTTTTATAAAATTGTTGTCTGTTAAAACTAAATCAACATTATCATCTACATTCAAAGGAGTTAAGTTTAATTGGGTATGCTCTTGAATCCGTCTCTTTGTTGACTTACCAACATTCCTCTTTCCATATGGCTTGTATTTTAAAGCTGCTACTTACCTATTAGCTGACATTCTGATTTATTTAAATCTAAACAATCAATGAAAATAATAAACAGAGAACAACTCGAACCACGAGGACCCTATCCCTGCCAAAAATCAAACTGTAAAAAATGTCCAATTCACAAAATCTCTACAGAATTCATTAGCTCAATAACAGTGAAAGAATATCTGATTAAAGGTCACCATACATGTGAATCCTCAAAGATATATCAACATACAATACAATTTATGGCGTACCGTAACAACTTAATCATGAAGAAAGGGAATGAATGGACAGAAACATGATTGCAAAAGAAAAACTGAAAAAATCGTTCAGTATATTACAGTCCCCAAGTTAGGTGTATAAGTATTTAATTGTAATATTTGTAAACACTAGGTTACTCACCGTCTTGTGACTTCTTTAAAACTTCATTGTATTATAGTCTTCAAGTCACGTGTATAAGTATTTAAATGTATTATTTGTAAACACTTGGTTACTCACCGTTTTGTGACTTCTTTAAAACGGTGACTTCAATAATCTCGGGCGATAACGATGCTTACCAGTGGGTCGCATGTAGTGGTGTGCACCAGGTCGCAACGCAGTGTGAAGTGCTACAATAGTGTCTTCTTAGATGGCAAACGTAACATGATGTTTGGTAAACTTTTTTGACGACTTCTTCAGAAGGATTGGTGTTCTAATATAATCTGATGATGAGGATTTATTCTTGAAATGCATAGTTATTGAATGTTTTAAAGAAGTCACAAGACGGTGAGTAACCAAGTGTTTACAGGTATTATAATTAAATACTGAAAAAATCAGTTTCACAACACTCTCTACAACACAATTTTGACTTTGATTCTCATTTTATCATAAAACTAATCAGACTGCTAACATCTTAACCGAGAAGTGGAGAATGAGCCCATATACATGGAAAGAGTTAGGGCCTAACTAAATTCAGAAACCTACCTAACCTGAACATAATATAATATTCCCCTACTAACAAACCATTCACCTATAATAATACTTTACAAACCTCATCACGTGTTCGTAAACCTCTGTAATTCAGTAACATTCAGTAATGTTATTAAAAAAATTTGTAAAACTGTTTCATTACTTTATTGTGGTTATGACAGGAAAATATTCATTTTTTCTCCCTTGAAATGATAAATCAAATAATAACATTCAGTTAAATAAAAACAGTGTCTGGTCATTATCTATAAAATTCTGATCAGTGTCTACCCGGTTCTGAATACATATTTTAAATTACAACTTTTTGTCTTTATTAAACAAAACAAAAAATGTTTTTTTAAAACCACTTTCTCTCACCACAGGTATTCAGGGTACAGTCGAACTTGGGCTTGTTTTAACTGCCTTCATCTTTATATTTATAGCAAAATATATATTTTAAAAAGTACACAGATGAATGTTTTTATATAGGTTCTTATTTAATAGCCAAATGGGGCACGTTGAGGTGTGAAAAATATATTTTTTGTGACTGACTGCAAGATTTTAAAATAGTTGCTCCTTAGTCGATTTCTAGATCTGCCATTGATATATACTGTGATTTTTGAATGTGGGTGACTTAAATTATAACTTGATTTCATTTTTTTGAAAAATTGTATACAGTTTACCATTAAACAGTGCATAGACCAAGTCATTATCTATTAAATTAACTGTTCAAGTAAAACCTGTTCAGAACGGAACCTGAATTAAGCGGAAACTTGTCCAGTAGAGGCAGATTTTAGGCTTATATGTTTTTATATATGTTACTTATTTTGTAATGAGGAAACGAATTGCTAAATTTCAGAAAAGAAATTCACAAATTATATTTTTGTGAATTCAGTAAATTCGGTTTTCTAAAATTTTTTACTGACACTGACTTAACATAATGAAAATAAATAAACTTATGATTATGCTATTTAATGCAGTTATATTTTTGTGAATGAAACTAAAAAATTGAAAAGAATTCGTTACCTGTTACTTATTTTTGTGTAATTGATAAGGTAGGTGTTGAAACACGAGCTTTACATTAATAGACATTTAAATATATCACAGTCATGAAACAGTAAATAATCTTTCGTTACAATATAAATAAAATAAAATAAGATAATCAGAAAACTGCCGTAAATTTTCTTCTCTTTTGCAGACACTGACAGTTTTAAATGTACGAATTTTTTAAACTTCACCTGAAAATCTGCAGAAACTGATATCGGTCAACTCGTTTGCCACATAAATGAACCAATGATTTTTATGGAATGAGTACTCTAGGCGTTTAAAAAAAAAAAACATTTAAATTGCGTTAAGTAGTTAGCAAATACATGGTTGGCCGCATAATTTGTTGAAGTTGGAATACAAATAACTTCACTGGTACAGATTTTGGAACACTTGTAAATGCCCTTCTGAACGCCGTGTTTCATATACTGCGGACTGACTAAATATTTGAAGGCTACTTTCCCGCTTGCAAAGAGGACATCACCTCAAAAATTAAGATAGATTTCTCAGCCACTAGACAACTAGTAATACTGACGTGAAGCGATTTTGTACTTTCAAGACGGCTGTAGCTTACCCCAATTGAATATACTCGTACTTACACGTTTTTTTCAGTTTTTTACAAGTCTTATTCTGTTTCCTTCTCCTATGGCGCTACAGCCCGAAGTCGAGCCTTGGCCTCCTCAATCCTGACCCTCCATCTCTCTCTTTCAGTAGCAAAGGACTTCCATCCTCGCACTCCCAACATCTCTCTTACATCCACAGCTACAGCCAGGGGCGGATCTATATAAAGGCTTATTGGGCTTCAGCCCAGGGCCCCCAGCCCCAATAGAAGACATCGGACAATAATGTGAATTAAAAAAATCTATCATAAGGTTGGCAACACAGAGATCAATTAAGCCGTGTGCGCGCCTATCGAACGGAACGGGGGATTCCCCGTGGCTTATTTTGGTTGTATATCCTCGTGTCTTAATAACGGGGGACTCCCGCCCCTTGTTTTCGGTGTAGGCCTATTTTCTCGCAAACGCACTCATTTGCAGTCGAACAGGCTTCATGCATTAATTGTTGGCGGGTAACAAATTTTTTTTTCGCACTTCTCTACTCGTCGTCAAAGTGACAAACTAAGTGTTATTGTTTATAGTGTACTGTGTTTAGTGTTTAGTTTACTAATAAGTTGAAACTTAAAGGTTATAAAGATCGGACCTTTCTCTTATTTTAGTTATAATTGAAAGTAATCAGCAAATCCAGTGATCTTATATAAAATTTCCTGTTTTTGGTAAGTACGTATTACCATTATTTATTACTAAGCAATATAATTATTTAATTATACTGTAAGTAGGTACAATAACTTTCAATAATTGGAATAACTCATTAGATTAAATTATTAATTCAAATACGGATGGTCTTGTCACTATGATGCAGTTAAAGCTTTAAAAAATAATTATGATGACATTTTGAAAATTTTCAAAAGTTTTAGTGAAAATGAGGATGAGAAAGTTGATTTTCGAAAAGAGGCAGAAAATTTATTTAATAAACTGACGAAGCTCGATACTGCAATTTTAATAATTTTTTGGGAAGAAATTTGAGAGAGATTCAATTTAGTTAGCAAAAAATTACAGAGCCCTGGTTTAGATATTTGTGAAGGCAATAAGTTAATTATATCATTAAAAGAGTTTGTAAGTAATATACGGCACCAATCAGATCAAAAACTAAAGGAATACGAAGAGAAAGCTAAAAAGTTAAGTAGTAGTGTGAGAACAGAATACAGTGACATAAACAAGAGACGCATTACTTTAAAATTTTCAGATAAATCTACAGACAAAGTCTCAGTATACGGCGCAGAAAAATTTAAAAGAGACACGCTAAACGTTGCATTGGATAAGCTGATCATGGATTTAAATAGAAGAAGCCAAGTCTATGAGACATATAGCAAGAAATTCAAATTTTTAATGGATTTGCAAGACAAAAATATGGAAAACATCGATCTGGAAAGTGTACGTAATATTGTTGATTATTATTCAGATGACGTAGACGAACATTTAGTGAATGAGTGCATTCAGTTAAAATCTTACTTAATACAGTCTAAGCCAGAGTCGTACACCTCTTGCAGTGAAATTTTTATGCTAATTTATGAAAAGCAACTTGTTGATGTTTTCCCAAATTGCTATACTATCTTGAAAATTTTTTTAACGTTGCCAATGACTAGCTGTGAAGCGGAGCGCTCTTTCTCCAGGATGTCGTATATAGAAAACAAATACAGGACAACAATGTCGAACGATCGACTAAATCATTTATCAGTTCTTTCCATTAATTTTGATTTAACTAAGGAGTTACAATGTGATGAGCAAATAAAAGAATTTGCGGCACAAAAATGCAGAAAGGTTGCTTTATAATTTATATAACATGATTGCACGAAACCTGTTGATTTCTTTTGCAATAATATCTTACAATGCTGTTTATGTGTCTAAGTCATATTAAATAAATCTAATAATTTATTATATATATTGTCCTTTTTTTCTATACTGTGTACCTAGTACATCATTATCTAAAACGGTTTTTTTATTGGCAGTTAGTTGACAATTTAGACAGGCCCCTTAGTAGTATTAGCCCAGGGCCCCACAAACTCACGGTCCGCCCCTGGCTACAGCATCTTCCCATCTTTTCCTTGGACGGTCTTTTGGTCTTTTGCCATCCCGACTCCCCATAAGGATTCTTTTAGGTGTTCGTTTGTCGTCCATTCTTACGACATGGTCAGCCCATGGCAGCCTTCTCAGTTTTACATATAATTCTACCGTTGGTTCGTTGAAGTGATAGTATATCTCATCATCATGCTGTATCCTCCATTCCTCATTTATATATGTGGGGCCCAGGATCCGTCTCAGAAGCTTCTTTTCAAATATCTTCAGGCGTTCTTTGTGTTAATATCCAGGTTTCACTGCCATGGCACAGGACGGTCGTATGATAGTTTTGTATATGCGCAATTCAAAGTCTGTCTATGAATAACTCTTGACTTTGACCAAAAGGCCGTCCAAAGAAAGGATGGCAAGGTGCTGTCGCTGTGAATGCAAGAGATATGTTGAGAGTGCGAGGATGGAAGTCCTTTGTTACTGATAGAGAGAGGTGGAGGGTCAGGCTCGACTTACGGCTGTAGCGCCACAGGAGTAGGTGGTGATAAGCGCGAAGTAGGACTTGCACTTGTTGGCTACAGTTATCTTTCTCCTTATCTCTTCCTCTTCATTCGCCTCTTCGACCCAGTTATCGTCGCTCCTAGGTATGTGAAACCTCTGACTGCTTCTATACAGTCTTCTTCTATAATAAAATTTTACCCGAGTCGGGTACACCTTGTCATTTCTTATTCTCTGGAAGGGCGATTAACTGGGCGGGTAATTATACTCTCGCTACACCACTGTCTCATACAGACAAGTAGTTGATTTAGTGTGGACACTTCTAACGAATGGTCGGGTACAGATTCCCAGAACAAGTCGTGTTAAATCGGGAACCCAAAAGGCTGGAGAAAAGGCGCAGACAAGGATATGAGGGAGACGGACTTTGAGTAACGACGAACAGAGATATAGACTGAAAATCAGAAAATGTCTGAGATCGTATTGAATCCGTCTTTAGGGATGACAATATTTATAACGATTACTATAAATATTAGCTTAATCCCTTAATATTACCTTAAGGTCAGTGGCATAACTAGATTTTGGTCTTGGGAGGGGAGGGCTTCATACAAAAGAAAAAATAAGTGAAGGCTAATCAACATTTCTACCTTTAAGGTGGTTGAAAAAAGTGTGACAATACCCTGAAATCAACTCCATTAAAATTGTTATTGAAACATTATTTAGAAGATACTTATTGACTGAATTGCTTTTCCTATATTTCAAACGTTTACCCAAAAGCTGTGTAATAAACGTGTTTGTGTATTTAAAAAAGAGTTACTAATTTAGTAGCGTAAACAGATGCAAAAATAAAACAAAACAGCACAAAACTTAAGAGATTAATAAAATTCGCCAAAACCTCATCCGTTCTGTAGCAACATAACAACAACACGAAATTAAAATCATGGACATTCCATTTATCAGCGTGTCCGATTGCAAAGTGCGTAGTGTGATGTTCGTGTTTTTTGCTACAAAATAAGAATCAGCGGCTGAAATTCATCGTCACTTGCTAAACGTTTCTGTGTACGGACCTGACTGCACGAGCATTAAGATGGTCCGTTGGTGGCATACATCGTTCTTGAAAGGAAAAGGTTTGTTTGAGCAACAAAGTTCTGCTCCACGACGACGCACGTCCTCATTTCTCGCGAGTCACGTAGAATTTGTTGGAGTCCTTTCGAAAGGAGATTTTCGACCGTCCCTCACATTCACATGATTTGGCTCCGTGTGATTTTCATATTTCTCCCCGTCTCAAAGAACACCTGGAACGACAACGTTTCGAAAACAATACGGAAGTGAAACAGGCGGTTGACGCCTGGCTCCGAAATCTGGGCACGCAGTGGTCCAAAGAAGGAATTGAAAAACTATTTTTACGCTACAGAAAGTGTACTGATAAGGCTGGAGATTATACTGAAAAATAAGTACATGTTTTTGGATAAAAGGATAGTTTTCGTTTTAATTTTTACATGTTATTGTTTTGCCTAAATCAGGGAAAGTTACTTTTGAGATGACCCTCGTACTAAAAACAGAGAAGTTAAACCCAACAGTCGTAACAGTCTGTGGCGGGTAAATATACTCGGGAAAATGTACCAACTAAGTGCGTAAATAATTCAGGAGACGCAAAACAAACAAACAGTGTAGTAATTTCTACGACGCGAGCACATGTGACAAAACAATAACAATAATAAAAAAAATCCGTGACACATTATGTGGGCGAGCGTGTCTACGGATGACCGCCTTCGAGCGTCCTTGCAGCCATCATGCAGGTACATAGGTGGGTAGTAGTAGTACAGTACATGCTTTTCGTTTTCTGGGTCAAGTGGACTGGGCCAACTTCGATTGCGTTGAATGTCACCCAACGATGCGGCCGAGGAGAAAGTGATCGTTAAGAGATGATGATTAAGTACAGCCCGCGGGGTGGTTGGAAACGTCGCCGTCGTCTGCTGCGTTATCACCACAACCCCCCGATGTTACCACGACAACGTAATCAATTTCACCCACTCGTTGTCAAAAGATCTTTTTTATGTACAAAATATAATTTATAACGTAATGACCAAACGATATAATGTCTTCGCTTTGCAAGACTTTAATGTATTTACTTTTTTAAGAAATGATAAAAAATATATTTACATCGGGAATATTGTTTGTATGTCTGTGTCCAGCTGTATTGGTGGTCTGCACTTATTATGGTAGGCGGATGTGATGCAGGTGGTCTCCCGTCTCAACGGGCAGTCGAAACCGAATACTCCCCGAGTAAGCAAACGATTAATTTTATACATTTAGGCTATTTATTGCGCGCCTTCACCTACATGATTGCGCACCACTGTGTTTGAAAAAAGTTTTATCTCAATTTGAATTGTTTCATTTGAGAATCTTTACATATATCGGAAACTAGACATCTCAAGCTGTCAGTATATTAAAAAAAAAACACGCTTTTTCTACTTTAAACCGAACATTCACGCGCGCACGAATGCGTTTTGCACAACGCATAAAATCTCTGTATATAAAACTCAAAGGCTGAAGATTTATTTGTACTGAATACAAATCCACACCGTTACACCGATTGCCACCAAATTGTGTACAGGTAACCTTTGACACAAGGCGAAAAACACTAACTTGGAATTTGATATTTTACCCCGTTCGTACGATTCAGGCCCTTTTAATTATGCCTTTTCGTTGACGCGTATAAAGATGTCAACCACACCATAGAGACCAGAATTAATTACCATAGTAACAAGTAAATAAACAAAAGCTATTTAGCGGCATCGGAACTGTACATTTATCCATTCCTGCAGTACAGTTTCGATGTTTTATGCGATTGTGTCGATATATTACGATGCGGAAAAGAAGAAGTATACTAACAGTAAATTGTCCTATTACTTAATGCAAAGCGAAAATACGTGTTGTTTTCATTTGTGAGGTTAGGTGACAACGGTTTTTGGTTTTTAGTTTACTGCTGAAATAAATAAAAGCCATGGTTGAGGAAAACATAACGTTTAATGTTTAACGTTTAATGCTTCTAACACAGTAACGCTTAAAGAATTTAGCGTTTTTGATTTAAGAGGTACTTTATAAATATCTCTAAAGGCTTTATAAACGGGTACTTTTAAATCTCCAAATGCTGTTGCACCAACATAATAATTTAGTACAAGTGTTCAAAACAGCTTTGGAGAGAATTTGACTAATGAGTACAAAATTGTTATACGAGCTGACAGAACGCCATATAGACATAGACAATAAAAATTATATTAAAATACTTATTAAAAGTCAAATATTGGTGTACGAAGCCGCGGATAACAGGTAGTAACAAGTAAACTATACAAATTTGATGTAACAATTTTAAGACTCTATATTCCGATCAAACAGGATTTAAAAGTAATTTCGTAAATAGATCGTCTATAAGCACTAAATGTGTTTCAGGAACGCTATAGTTTGGTAAACCACGTTCTACTGACTAGCAAGGCTGTTGCTGGTGGCCAAGAGATGCAAAGCATCACAAAGACGGGCCTTTGTAAAATAGAGGGACTACCTGATTGAGTACTGGATTCGGTGGAGAATACCTGGAGACAGTGGCGGTGGTGGTTCCAAATTTTGGTGGTTCCAGTAGTTGGTTGACTAGATGGGAGAGGGGTTAAAAGGCATTAAACTATCATAATCACAGTTATACAAAGTTATTACTATAATTATTACTATAATTGTTTATAACCTGAAACAACGGATAACGTTTATCTTGAACCAACGTAAACACTAAAGCTCATAAATCAAGAATGCCGTGCTAAAAAGAAGGTTGTGTTTCATGACACAACTAAAGTTGCGCTACAACGCTACTAGTGGAGCGTTGCAGAAACTTTACAACCACCAAGCATACATAGGGAACGTAGAGCAATTGTGAAGAGTAGCGCACGTCCTCCCATATGTTTGTGTAGTAAGCTCTGCCATATACTGTTGAAGTTGCAAGCGACCTACAACCACCAGCCTGCGCGCCACATATGAATTGTACGCGAACATTGCCGCGTAGAATTTGATACGCTCTCTGTTAAAATTTATGACACTTTTAGCTGCTTAATGTTTTCATATATTATTTTATAGTTTTGTTTTTCTATATTGGTGGTTGTGCAACGCTGCAACCATAACACCAGCCGCCACTGCCTGGAGAGTTACTCACTCAGTCGTTGTTAATAAAATGACGATTATTATCATATTATTACCCTGTCATTACACTCAGTCTTAATTAGCCTGGCATTACCTTCTCATTAACGTCGACAATCAAAGCAACTGTTATCAGTACTAATTAATTTTTTACGTGGCATATCAGTGTAGTTACGTTGCTGACATGTTTCTTCACGTCACTAAACAACGGCTACACCGACAGTACAATGACGACGACACGACGGGACGGGTGGCAACGCCGAGTCAACGTGGACTAAAACGGGACAATCTGATTGCTGCACAGTGACCGTGTCGGGAGAGTGACACAGTTTAAAGCGCCCTGTAAACCATCAAACTTGTTTGTCAAATTCTCTGTTGGCTTTTCACGGATTTGACAAACAAGCGCGCAGACGTACAATCTAAATTTGTCAAACCTGACTTCACTTCTCGTCGTGTAGTGTCGTTGCTTTTTATCCCATCCTGAAATATTTTTTTGTTTTTTGACACAAGTGAAAATGACTACTAATGCAGACAAAGCATTTCTTGCATTGACTCTAGCACTGTGTGTTAAGAAAAAGAGAAGAAGACGTTGGTCCAGGGAATGGTTAAAATTACGAGATAAATATACCCATGAAAATCTACTAAAGGAAATATTACGCACAGAACCTTATGATTATATTAACTTTCTCCGAATGGACAATCAAACTTTTAATGACTATTCAAAAACTTACGTTAATAGTTTCCGTCAGTGACTTACTTTTTTGTCGCTACGACGCGTTTCAATACGTATGACTCATCATCAGGTGCTTCACTCCATAGAAGAGGTCGTCAATACATTAAAATAAAATAAAATAAACGAATACATAAAAACACAAACGTGAACGGAACATATACGGCCGGTTCGCACCGCGTTGAAGTCGAGCCCGCACTGTTGTTATAACTGTACGTTATTTACTCTGTAGTCCGTGTGTTTTCAATCTTATCTTGGATACTAATTACTACGTCATATAGTGAGTTTGATAGAAACTGCAGTTCATCATTTAATAGGAACTCAGGGATATTCTTAATATTATTTGTCTCACTACCTTTAATTTTACTGAGAATTTTTTGTGCCTTATATATTTCAAATTCTTCAGCAGCGTTCATGTATCTGCCTTTCTTACATATATGCAGGGGTCTAAAGAAGGTCTTGAAGTTCGTGTAATTATGATTGTTATCAACTAAATGGCGTGCAAAACTGGAACTTAGTTTTTTAATGTTTTGTTTGGGGGAGATGTTCTTTGAAACGTTTACCAAAAGATCTATCAGTTTGTCCGATATAATAGCTATTACAGTCGCTACATGAAATCTTGTATACCCTCGGCATAATCTCGGTTATACTTGGACGAGAAATTCTTAACACTTCAACCGTTTTTTTGATAGCCTGGCATCTTTTATTTTTGTCCACATAATCTTCAGGTTTGAGTTTCCATAATTGTGGGAAATCTCGATATAATGAAATAAATTGTAGTAAAAATTCCTTTTCAGTCACATTACGCGCCGAAACATCTGATTGCGCGCGGTCCGTCATATCGGAACTCTGATAAGAAACTGACTTTTGTTTGACAAACGCTAGCGTAAACCTTCAAACTTGTTTGTCAGATCTGCCGTCAATCAAAATTTCTCTCAAACACGTCAAACAAAGCCGCATACCGCCATATAACTTGACAAATTGTTTGATCGTTTACCAGGGCCTTAAGAACCAAGGCTTAATCAAGTAAAAGGCTATCGTTTTGGGCGGAGTAATATTACAAAGAAATAGAGATTTGTTTTGGAGACATATCACTGGAGTCACGCTGATCGGGCATTCGCTCAATACTGTACGAAGTTTTAGTACCTAGCCATTCTATGTGCGTTTGATTTTGAGCAATGAAGTGTGTATAATAATTACAAAGAACTAGATTTGCTTTGGAGGCATATCACTGGAGTCACGCTGATCGGGCATTCGCTCAATACTGTACGAAGTTTTAGTACCTAGCCATTCTATGTGCGTTTGATTTTGAGCAATGAAGTGTGTATAATAATTACAAAGAACTAGATTTGCTTTGGAGGCATATCACTGGAGTCACGCTGATCGGGCATTCGCTCAATACTGTACGAAGTTTTAGTACCTAGCCATTCTATGTGCGTTTGATTTTGAGCAATGAAGTGTGTATGTAATAATGTTCAAAGTTTAATACTTACAAAGGAAAGTACTGAAATTAATTGAAACTATGTAAAGCGATGCTGTTCTTCCCATAAGAAACAAATAACAGAGGTAAAGGTTAGGTTCTACAGTATGCAGAATTTTTAATAAAATGCACGGTTTTTTCTGAGCCGTAGGCCTAAGTGAAAACATTTAATGAACTGTTAATAAAGCAGCAAACAGAAAAGTGAAAATCGTAAGTTAATTTAGACATATAGACCAGTGATTTAAGTCGTTCTGAGGAGCAAATTGCCCAAAAAATCCTACTGTTCTCGATTTTTGTATACAACTTCATTTCGACGTCCTGAAGACGTGTAAAAAGTCACAATGCCAATCGTGTATGCGTCTTGGGTTATTAAAGGTCAAAGGTCACAAGAAATGTTTTTTTTAAATATCTTGCTTCCTATTAGTCGAACGACAATAGAGGTGGGTATTAAAATTGTAGATCTCACTATTCTCTATAAAAAAGGTTGTATACAATGTTTACGTAAAACCAACGGTTTATCGAATAACGCACATCTTAATTTTGGAGCAAAGCATATACTCCACTCTTTATATTCTATTCGCTCCGAGCCTATGCGTATCACATGACTACATTCTCTACCTTCCTTGTTTTCCTAGGACGTTTCATAGTTGAAAAGCATGGAGAAAAGACAATAATTTAAAAATATATCAAATGTATAAATGTAAATGATAAAATGAATTAGCTACATATTTATGTTCATTATTAAATTTACTTCATATATTAAAACTATGGTAAGTAAAATTATGAATATTTTTTATATAAAGAACATCAGAAAATACAATTTAGAGGCTATTCGCTAGGTTTACAGCACAATGTTCATTAGTCCAGGCTATATCACTGTTCTTTACATGGAAAAGCGCCACACTAAGATGTCTAGCTGGTTCGCCCTAAAAAAATTAATGGAGGGCTGACTGTTTTGTTCTGTTTTTTCTTTCTTTATAGATTTGTTGGTAGCACCTCAGGCCACTCACACGTGTGTTAATCGAGAAGCGCTCATGATCCCTGACTTAACTACACAAAAAGTTGAATTTTCTTGTTATTTGAATTAACAGTTTCCATAATTCCAACTTTGTCGTGCTTACTTGCTGAACTGCTACTTGTCGTGGTCCGAACGAGGCCTTTCAGTGTCTCCACTATTATCAAGTCCTAGGTCTCGTCCGGAGCATGACAGGTAGCAGTCCAGCAAGTAAGCAAGACAAAGTTGGAAACAGTTGAATTTTCTTGTATTTGTTAAATGGTGTTTCAGTTTATGTCCTTCCTTATCGATATTTTCTTCATCACCAGGGTTCTGTGAAAGTTCTAGTAGACGTTCATTTGAACGTTCTTCCGTACAAGGATCAGCCAACTTCTGTCGCTTGTTTCTGGTTCATGAAAACCTGCCACTGTATATTTACTGAGGTACTGGAGGGTCGCTAATGTTATAGCGGAATCGCTTCAACTTTATAATAGGCTCAGCTGCATACCAATACACGACGTAATGCCGAAAGAATTTAATCAAAGCAATGTAGAGCAGGGAGTTACTGTAACTATTTTTGTAATAATATGTAGGCCTACTTATATAATTAAAAAAATCGGTATGGAGACCCACACATGACTTCCATTTTCTAATTAATTATAAAATTATTTTTAATATAAATAAAAATGAAATACTCAGAACGAAATTAAATAGCCTATATGAGTATACTTTTGGTAAAAACGCTGAGAAAGATAAAATAAAATACGAATTGTACAAAGTTTTAATATTTTAAAAATAAAGAATTAATTTGATTAAATTATCTTTTATTTAAACAACGCGAAGTAAAGCGAATACCGCCCGGCGTTTGTAATCTGTGAATTTCTGAAAACGAAAAATAATTTTGTTTACGTATCTGTGGTTACGATATTTTGTTTACATGGAACGTATCAATTGTTAATATTTTATTGCCCGTTTTTACTTCCATGTTCCATAAGAAATGGAAGTATGGTGATGGCGAAAAAATCGTGTTCGAGATAAGGGCTGATTCTGATTGTACTACCCTCAAAACATGAAGTAAAGTAATTTTTCGAAAAGTGTCCTTTCCTTACGGAACATAATTAAAAAAATATAATTAAAAATATGTTTGAAGTAAGACTGGCTACATTTTTGCGATATGTGAAGTGCAGATTGAATTTAATTTCTATAAACTAAAACTACATTTTACAATTTACGGTTATAGAGCTCCACGACTACAAAGGCATACTTATTAGCTAGCAAAATTTTAGCATTAGGGATGTTACAATATTCCTGGCGACTTTTAATGGGTGTCGGAAAGACAAGAAGTTAGGAAACTATAAACTGCTATAAGCACTGAAATTTCAAAACATAATTACTACTCTAATAAAGTACTTGCAATGTCACTATATTAAAATGTATATATATATATATATATATGATCTATATATATAATTTTCTATATAAGTAACTCGATGTTTCTTGCAGTAATTATATAATTTGTGATGTTTTCAATTTGTTTTTTCTGCAAGTAGTATAATTTCGTATATTCTTTTAACACCTGACGCACGTTTCACTGAAAAATATCAGTATCATTGTTATCAATAATAACAATCGAAATAATTTAATAGAATTTAATAGATTAATAGAATTATTTCGATTGTTATTAATTTACTTAGAAACCTCTGATGATACTGATATTTTTCAGAGAAACGTGCGTCAGGTGTTAAAAGAATATACGAAATTATACTACTTGCAGAAGAAACAAATTGAAAACATCACAAAATATATATATATATTATAACGAAACATTGTTATCAATGTTTATCGTTCTAACTGGAGTACGCATAATAAGCGTTATCTGCTACAATTGTACATTTAGAAGGGTACAGATAAGATTTTATATAGCAAACAAAACAGATAACAGTCCACCTGCATAAATATGTATAATTTTGTCGGCACATGTCAGAAGTGTTTTAAAACTTAAATAATAAAAAAATGACAAAAGATTAAGAAGAACTAGGTTGACCAGTGAATAGTGCGGAAATGTAGCTTTATTTAGACACCAAACACATAACGAGATAGTGAGAGTGTCGTGAACTATAAGCGTTTTACTATTTCACACCTTTCGCGGTGCTAATTAAAGATCGCGTGTATACATAGCTAATAACTGTGTTCAAGACACGTCTAACAAACAACTTTGTTACCTAAATAAATAAAGGATTGTTGAGATATTCGCCGATAGAAACTCATTTGCACACGTGGCTTTGCCCTATAAACAGTGAGCCAAAACGAGCATCTCTCGCAGTCATAAAGTATTCGTTGAGTCGTACACACGGAACGATACGCTGCAGAAGACGCTTCAATGAGACCGGCAGACACCTGAGTTACTACAACTACGTACTACGGACATCAGACTATACCCGAGGCCAGAGACGCTGTGTCCATGACGATAAAGGAACGACGCCTAGCCTAGCTGTTCATACACCGCTAAGCGACGCTGACGGAGGTTTCGAGAGGAATAGCTGTACTCAACGCCGACGCCTGAGACCCGTGTACATCTGTGTAACATGAAATCATCAAAACAGGTGACCTGATATGGTTCAGGGTTCATAATAATGTTGTAAAACACAAAAAGTAAATGAAAAGCCGCTATAAACGAAATTGAACAATTTTAAATAATTGATAAACATTTAATTATATAGGCGGTATGACTAAAGCCTAAAGACACTTTTAAATGTTGTACTGTATATCATATAGAGACATTTATTCGAAAAGACAGAACATTTAGATAATGTGTGATTATTATAATAATATGTTAATAAGAGTGCAGAAAGACTCTAAGCAAATGTTTTCATGAGATTGTGCACTGTATAAAGAATTATATTTGATAAATTAAATGTGATAAATTAAGGGAGAGTGCAGAGAAGCTCTAAGAGTGTTATCCAGATATTAGATGTCACAAATTTTATTGTTTCATATTAATTATTGTTGATAGCCAAGCAGGCTGAAGAGTAGAATAATTAAAAGGGAGTTACCCTTAATAAAAATGTTTAGATTAATAATAACTACCATAGAGATAACGATAAATATAACCCTTGTTATATTCATTTAAAAAGTTCGTATTTTATTTTCTCATGTATAAAGAACAGGGTTACGGATTTCATAGAATGAAATCAATTCAGTATTTCCATTTTATTAAATAATTAAATTCAATATAACAAAAAATGATTTTTATAAATGAATTATAATTACAGGCAGACAGTGTGAAACTGCCCATATATGTGTGTATATTTCCATGTTATATGTTTTGTGTATATACTGTGTATTGTATGTCTTATTTTCAGGAACTTATAAATTATGTACTAAGATATATGATTTTAATATGTGATTGTTAGACGTAAGCATTATAACAATATATCACTAGAGAAAATATGGTAAAGTAATATTCAAGAAAGAATATAAATGGTGGAACCCGCCGTAAATTGTGTTAAATATTTGAAATTCTTTTTATTATTATGATTTGTTTAAAGATAAGCACCTTGAGGGTGACAATTATAATCATTGGAATGATAGACTAAAAAGGTAGTTTTCATTTATTCACAATTTATACAACTCAGCTTCCTAAAATAATTCTTTTGGAAACACATCGTCCCAACTCGTTACCTGATACCTAATAAGCCCAAATCCCACACCTAATAGCCGGCAAAGCAGAAAAGTACCATATACTGCAGGTAAGTGTTGGCATGGTATACCCTAACCAGGTCCATGTAAAACTCATAATCCATAATGAAAGAAATCATAAAAAGATGTGTTGCAAAAGAAAATGTCGCTTCCAACGTGGGGCCCGATTAAATAAATAAAAAAAAAACATAATACGAAAAAAAAAACTAAAAATTAGTAAGAAATTAAATAAATATAAATTCACATAGAACAAATATTTAGAGTTGATGTGTAATTATTATAAAACGTGCATTTATATGTTGAATGTAGCTGATAAGAACGTACAGTTAGCGTTATCAGTAGAGTAAACAAAGGGGAGCTTAGATAAATATTGTGGTTATCAGAAACTGATACTACAGGCGCCCAAGATAATGGTTGTATGTTGATGAATAAATGACTACCAATACAGTATTTAATAATAATCCAAATAATTAATAATATACAAATTAATAATAAATATTTTAAAATCGGTTCACCAAATTAAAATTAAACATGGCACATAAACAAGAGGTCAGTTTAGCCGACATAATGAAGAAGTTAGAAGCCAGCAACGCTGAAGACGTAAAAAGGTTTGAAGAAATAAAAACTAGTGGTGCTGAAACTATGAGAAGATTGGAAGCCAGCAACGCTGAAAACGTAAAAAGGTTTGAAGAAATAAAAACTAGTGGTGCTGAAACTATGAGAAGATTGGAAGCAAGCACGTCAGAAATTCAGAAACTATACGCGTATAATGCTGAAAGTAAGGTAGAAATTATGGAACGAATGGAGACCTTAGAAGGTAAAGTTAAAGAGTCTCTAAAACAACAAGCGGTGGTGATGAATGAAAATTTCGAAGAGCAGCGAAAAAGACTACAACAAAATTTTAAATCTATGGCCGACATACTGGACCAGAAACTCGAAAAAATTACGCATCGACAAGATACCAAGATACAAGTCATCAGCGAGTTGGTGCAGAGTAATGTCAGGAAGACCATGAAAATTGAAGAAGAAACAAAAAGTCTAGCCGCAGCAGACGACACCATCAAGAAATCTATCCAACACCATGACAACAGGGTAGATCAGCTGGAAGTCAAGTTAAAAGGTGAAGTAGACCGACTTACACGAGAAGTGAGAAGACTACCAACACAAGCGTTAGTATACTCGACCGTACCTAGAGAAGAGAGACCCATTAACTATTTTAGAGGATCCAGAGGGGAAAATCCCATTGAATTTCGTATCAAATGTGAGAAAGAATTGGATAGTATTGGATCTATTCTCAGTGACAAAGATAAAATAGACTTTGTAAGCCGTTACTTAAAAGATGCAGCAGCCAGTTGGTTCACGATGGTGAATGACGATTTAAAAACGTATGAAGAATTTAAACTAGCATTCGAACGGAGGTATTGGAATGAATACATACAAATGAGAATACGAAATACACTGGAATTTGGTAAATATAATCCAGGTAAGCTGTCTGAAGATGAATACGTCATTATGTTAGTAGAGAGGAGTAAACATTTACGTCCCGCGTTAACACAAAAAGAATTAGTCATTAAGCTTGCTAATCATTTCAGCAGGAACATCCAACTAGCTATACATGTTCAGGGTATAGCTACCATTGAAGATCTATTAATACTTTTAACACAGATGGAGGGTGTAATCCGTGAACGAGACCCACCAAGAGGAGTTCAGCGAGATAACCGGAACCAAAATCAAGATAGAGGTACGTGGTATTCGCAAAGATATCGCCAAGAAGATAAAGGCAGAGAAGATAGACGTACAGACGAGGAAAAATATCCGAAAAACAAAAATGTATCATATGATAGACGCCATGAAGATGGACGAACATATGAGAAGCAGGAGCAAAATAATGAAAGAGGTAATTACAAAGGAGGTTACCGATGGCCGAATTCGTCGAAACGATTTTCGAAACCATGGACATCCGATAGGAATGCAAATACGCAGGCGATTACCGTTGAGAAAAAACAGAAAGAGACACCGAGAAACACTGATGAACGTAATAAACCGTCCACATCGAAGACTGAAAATCAATGACTACATTCTGGAGTCTGTATAGAAACACATGAAGCTAAACCACAAGATGTCAGGGTACTTAGCAACATAACATACAAACCCGAGAGAGAAGTACAAGAATTACTACGTAATCTCGCTAGAGAGCAAGATAAAGATCAGCGATTACAGAATATAAAAAATAATCCGTTACCTATAAATTATTGTGTGAAAGATGGAATTTTATTTAAGCTTATTAATTATGATTGGAAAGTTGTGCTATCTCATGACATGTTACAGCAATTAATTATGCCATGTCATCGTAGTCTAGCTCATGCATCTCCATTGAAGTGCTATTTAACTATGAAAGAAGCCTTCACCTGTAATAATATGTTCAGAAAAATTAAAATAATTGTTAGGAAATGCCATGATTGTCAAACAGCCAAACATCCGAATTTAAACACTTGCGTTGAAATGGGGAGTATCAGAACTAAGAAGAAGGGGGATATAGTTGCACTTGATTTCCTTGGACCACTCCCGCGATCAAGTCGTGGGTACCGCCATATAATTGTGACGGTAGATGTGTTTACCAAGCTAGTAAAGTTATATGCTGTACGAAGACCCACCATGAAATCTGTTCTGAACGTCATCACCCAGAAGTATATACCAAAGTATGGAAAAATGGATAAAGTGTTGACAGATCAAGGTAAGCAGTTTGGTAATAAATTATGGAAGGACGCATTGACAAGACAAGGTATAAAACCTATACTTACATCCATAAGGCATCCACAAACTAATCTTGCTGAAAGAATAAATAGAGAGTTAGGCAAGTACATGAGGTTATATTGCTACAATCAACAGAGTAAATGGCCTGACTATCTACAATTTTTCGAAGATGCAATGAATCACAATTATAGTGAAGCTACAGGATACACACCGTTAGAATTAAGTGAGAATAAAATACCTAAAAGATTCTGGCACAACATGATAAATAAACCGAAAAATTATAATGTAGATTTGCCAATTCAAATAAAAATAAACAGAGCTGAACGACAGTTATATCATCAAGCAGGTAAAAGGAGAGACCGGTATAATAGAACTCACCGATTGACAAGATTCCAGATTGGTGATAAGGTATTGATAAAGACAAATCCTGTGGGAAGTAGTATATTAAACACTTCCAAGAAATTCTTCAGATTATTCTGTGGCCCATATGAACTAAGGAGTCGTCTAGGACCACACACCTACATGGTATATGACCCAGTGAAGAAAAAGGACGTCGGAAAGTACCATGCGTCATCTCTGCGTCATTATATCCAATAATACCCATATGTGATTGTTACTTTAAGAAAAGATTTTATATTCTTTCTAATAAACATGTAATATAACTGACTGTGTATGTACTAAACATAGATAAAAAAAAAAAAAAAAAAAAAAAAAAAAATGTTCTGTAAAGCACAAAACAATTTTTTTTAAAGCAAGTGGGGGAGTGTTATAACGAAACATTGTTATCAATGTTTATCGTTCTAACTGGAGTACGCATAATAAGCGTTATCTGCTACAATTGTACATTTAGAAGGGTACAGATAAGATTTTATATAGCAAACAAAACAGATAACAGTCCACCTGCATAAATATGTATAATTTTGTCGGCACATGTCAGAAGTGTTTTAAAACTTAAATAATAAAAAAATGACATAAGATTAAGAAGAACTAGGTTGACCAGTGAATAGTGCGGAAATGTAGCTTTATTTAGACACCAAACACATAACGAGATAGTGAGAGTGTCGTGAACTATAAGCGTTTTACTATTTCACACCTTTCGCGGTGCTAATTAAAGATCGCGTGTATACATAGCTAATAACTGTGTTCAAGACACGTCTAACAAACAACTTTGTTACCTAAATAAATAAAGGATTGTTGAGATATTCGCCGATAGAAACTCATTTGCACACGTGGCTTTGCCCTATAAACAGTGAGCCAAAACGAGCATCTCTCGCAGTCATAAAGTATTCGTTGAGTCGTACACACGGAACGATACGCTGCAGAAGACGCTTCAATGAGACCGGCAGACACCTGAGTTACTACAACTACGTACTACGGACATCAGACTATACCCGAGGCCAGAGACGCTGTGTCCATGACGATAAAGGAACGACGCCTAGCCTAGCTGTTCATACACCGCTAAGCGACGCTGACGGAGGTTTCGAGAGGAATAGCTGTACTCAACGCCGACGCCTGAGACCCGTGTACATCTGTGTAACATGAAATCATCAAAACAGGTGACCTGATATGGTTCAGGGTTCATAATAATGTTGTAAAACACAAAAAGTAAATGAAAAGCCGCTATAAACGAAATTGAACAATTTTAAATAATTGATAAACATTTAATTATATAGGCGGTATGACTAAAGCCTAAAGACACTTTTAAATGTTGTACTGTATATCATATAGAGACATTTATTCGAAAAGACAGAACATTTAGATAATGTGTGATTATTATAATAATATGTTAATAAGAGTGCAGAAAGACTCTAAGCAAATGTTTTCATGAGATTGTGCACTGTATAAAGAATTATATTTGATAAATTAAATGTGATAAATTAAGGGAGAGTGCAGAGAAGCTCTAAGAGTGTTATCCAGATATTAGATGTCACAAATTTTATTGTTTCATATTAATTATTGTTGATAGCCAAGCAGGCTGAAGAGTAGAATAATTAAAAGGGAGTTACCCTTAATAAAAATGTTTAGATTAATAATAACTACCATAGAGATAACGATAAATATAACCCTTGTTATATTCATTTAAAAAGTTCGTATTTTATTTTCTCATGTATAAAGAACAGGGTTACGGATTTCATAGAATGAAATCAATTCAGTATTTCCATTTTATTAAATAATTAAATTCAATATAACAAAAAATGATTTTTATAAATGAATTATAATTACAGGCAGACAGTGTGAAACTGCCCATATATGTGTGTATATTTCCATGTTATATGTTTTGTGTATATACTGTGTATTGTATGTCTTATTTTCAGGAACTTATAAATTATGTACTAAGATATATGATTTTAATATGTGATTGTTAGACGTAAGCATTATAACAATATATCACTAGAGAAAATATGGTAAAGTAATATTCAAGAAAGAATATAAATGGTGGAACCCGCCGTAAATTGTGTTAAATATTTGAAATTCTTTTTATTATTATGATTTGTTTAAAGATAAGCACCTTGAGGGTGACAATTATAATCATTGGAATGATAGACTAAAAAGGTAGTTTTCATTTATTCACAATTTATACAACTCAGCTTCCTAAAATAATTCTTTTGGAAACACATCGTCCCAACTCGTTACCTGATACCTAATAAGCCCAAATCCCACACCTAATAGCCGGCAAAGCAGAAAAGTACCATATACTGCAGGTAAGTGTTGGCATGGTATACCCTAACCAGGTCCATGTAAAACTCATAATCCATAATGAAAGAAATCATAAAAAGATGTGTTGCAATATATATATTGTATATCTGTTTGAGCTTTCGGGCGCGCGTTTGTGTGTCTGCATTTTATTACACATATGCAAGCTGTAACTTAAATGAATCAAACAACCCGAACACGGTCATTATCGCTCCGAGAGCCGTTTTCGGTTCTTTAAAGATAACGAACAAGTTTGGCTTCCGCTATAGTGGACAACATTGTCAGTTCACACTCGAATGGGATTTCTTGGTGCCGGTCCAACGAAAGTGTCGGCCTGGAATGCTTGTTTTTCGTTTCCTCAAATTCCGTCATGACCGTCCGAGCCCACACAAGAATCCGTCAACTGTTTAGTCCTCCTCCTGTTGATTTTTGTCGACCTTCCTTTATGCAGTGATCATTATAGGCATTAAAGTTTGTTCAATTTTTAAAACCATCCACACATGTGCACACCTACTCAAACACACAAACCTGTTTGTGTGGTTTCTATTTTGCTAGAGGTAGTAAGGAATTCATTTATTTTTTTTTTATTAGCGGGGGTTCTACAGTCTATGCCGCATCCCGCATTTCGATCGCCATTTCTCCCTATCCTTCCAGCCATCATCGTCAATAGCTCGATCTCTAATCCTTTTCCTAATTCCTGTTCTCCATTGTGTTGTCAGTCTTCCTTTTCTTCTCCTGTTTTGTGGTGTGTAAGTCAATGGTTTTTTTGGCCATCGCTTCTCCTCCATTATGTGACCATGCCATATCAACTGTCTGGATTCTATTCTTTCTCCTGTTGTAAATACGCGCCCTGTTTTCCTTCTTATATCTTTGTTTCTAACATGTTGCAGTCTAGAAATATTACACTCTCTTCTTAAGAAGTCCACTTCCACAGTTTCTATCATCTTTTTCTCTTTATGTGAAAGTTGCCAGCATTTGCAGCCATAAGTTAAAATGGCCTCCACAATAGTTGTGTAGATTGTCAGTTTAGTTTGAAGTTTGTTCGACCAAAGTAACGAGTTTAGCAAACGAATAGCATTTTCCCCTGTTGTAGGCCTATCATATTTTTGATGTCATTTTTGTTGTTCCATCTTCTGAAATAATGCTTCCCAAATATTTGAATTCGCTACACTTTCCGATTCTATGGATTTGCAGATCTGGGTCTTCTTGCTTGTCTCCTATTTTCAGATATTTTGTTTTAGTAATGTTTATGTTTAAACGTAAATAAAATACGTTTTTAATTAATTTTTACCCATTTGCGCCTGTGCCATGTGTTAGAATCACTGTAGGTGAAGCGACAGTACTTCAGTCGTTCAAAACACACTTTTAACTACAGAAAAACTCGATGTGATGTAAGCCTACATTATATGAATAACGCCGCCGAAGATCGGTTGTATGAGGCCGCTGTCGGCCGACGGAAGCAGACCGATTATACGCCATCGACCTTCGGCCGCGAATCATACGTCTAGTGTGCTACTAGCGTAAGTTTACAGATACGCTTATTCGCTTATTGAAACCCGCGGTAATACCAGGCAGACAGGGCGAGAGCACAACACACACCTTTGTTTGAGCAAGATGTTAGTGCAATACGCAGTCACACACACACACACACACACACACACACACACACACACACACACATTAGAAAGTAATTACCTAAGAGAAACAATCGACAAAGTAATGAGTAAGGACAACTGTTTATTGGCAAATCACAGTAGCGACTGTGTTTTCACCTCAGCGTTTCCCGTGTCCAGCGCTCGTCGCAAAAAGTATCGACCACAGAACATCGATGCAATGAGATCTGACGAAATGACGAAATACAATTTAACAATCGCTTCCGGATATAACAGTTATGTACTTTGGCGTATAATTGGGTGTTGGGTGTCAAATATTTGTTCAAATATTTGTCTTTTTTTTTTCGGCCATCTAAGAACCACATTCCAATTTCAATTATTTATTCTTTGTTCTTTTCTTTTTCTCCAATATTTTTTCATCTTTTCACTGTGCCTCTTCTTCCTGTCTTCAGTCCACTTTGAACCTGTGTTTCTCTCTCTCCTACCCTGGACTCCTTCCATTTTTAACACTTTTGCCCGAAAAACTTCTCTTTCAATTGCTTCTTCTGCCTTTATATTATTATTTTTTCTACATCCTTTTAGACTTCTTTAATCCAACTTGATGTTGACTTCTTCCCCCACAAATATTTGAAGATATTATACAAAGTGTACGATATTATTTGAAAGATTGAAAGTCTGAAGCTATGACGGTTTTTCTTACAGTATAAAGTTAACCTCTGGTGAGCTCTTTGAGCAGTGCAACATGCAGAATTGCTAGCAATCAAATAATTAGCAATAAAATGACTTACCGAAATCTCACGAATGGTTGATCCTGACACACAGGCAGAAAAGACTGACTGGAAAAGAGGGTGGGTTACATGAAAAGGATTTCTACCTGCCAAAAAATCCGGCTCGTGGATGTGGACACTACAATGGTTGGGGCATGACAACGGGTTCAGGCCCGGTGCATGAATCGGCTTCGCAAAAGCCATAGTGCCAACCTCGGAAAATTAATTATTGACCGGTTCGATATCCGAAATATCGAACACCGGCCCCCGTTGACCACAAGGGGTCAACAAACAAGTACACCAAGAGAACTGCACAAAATACATTACAAAAATTTTTTAGTGAACATGAACACACTCTGAAAAATTACCCTCCAACATAGGAGGGGGTCACACGCAAACAGAAGAAAATTCAAAACATACAACAAAACATGCAAAACATCCAATTAATTAGAAAAAAAAATTCCGAATAACTCCGCCGCCGGCGCATCGACCAGGCGAGCAATCCGAAAGGTTCGGGTAGAGCAGACAAAACCCAACAACATGCAATAAACAATTGCCCAGCCAAACACAACTTAAAACTCAGCAAATCAACTTAGTTAACATTCCCTAGTTTTTTTTACAATTTTTTCTCCTTTTTTTTTGTTCCCTTTATTTTTTATCATTTTGTTTTTACTTATTTTTGTTGTTGTTGATTTGTTGAGCACCCATAACTCCCAATATACTGGCACAGCGCCAAGCCAGAAACATTCCACAATGTAAATTTCAATGCGGACAACAGCTGGAAGGAACCACCTGGGAAATCCCAGAAAAGTGTCAAGTAAGTCCACAACACAATCATTAAGACTAATTCTGCTCACCCGAAAACAAGACAAACCCAGTCAAGAAGCTATAGGCAACCTGTATAATTTGATAGCAGGTCGTTCAAAAGAACCTGCGGAAGTTTTAACTAAAACGCGACGAACAACCCCGTCGCTCCCCGGAAACACAGCTGAAACTCGGCCAAGAGGCCACATCAGGGGAGGAGAATTCTGTTCCTCCATAACAACCAGGTCCCCAACCATTAAGTTTCTGGACTTAGACGACCACTTCGATCTGGCATGAAGTGCCGTCAAGTATTCCAAACGCCACCTTTTCCAAAATGTTTGGAGCAAAGCGGCAATTTGTTTGTAATAGCGGACTGTCCCTTCATTTAACGAGACTTCAGCTTCCGGGGGCGCGGTAATGGGGCGGCCAACCAGAAAATGACCAGGCGTTAGAGCCTGGCAATCACTTGGATCTGACGATAGGGCAGCTAAAGGACGGGAATTTAAGATTGCTTCTATACGAATGCATAACGACGAAAATTCCGCTACAGTCAACGACCTGGTCCCAATCATGCGTTTCATATGAAACTTGGGCCGACTGGACAGCCCGTTCCCACAAGCCACCCTGATGAGGGGCAGACGGCGGGATAAATTTAAACTCAATATTGTTATCGACAGCAAAAGCTGTTATCTGAGCTGACATGTCAGGATTAGAAAGAACATTTTTTAGCTCCCGTTTAAGTTCGGAGCGCGACCCCACAAAATTCCTGCCACAATCCGAATACAGTGTTTGAGGAGCTCCCCGACGACTAATAAATCGCCTCAACACATCAATAAACTGTGATGTAGAAAGATCCATCGCTACTTCAAAATGAACTGCTTTAGTGGCTAAGCAGATGAAAATACATAGGTACGTTTTGACTATAGGCGCCTTCCGAACAGCGTAAGCCCGTACCAAAAAAGGGCCAGCATATCCATGCCGGAAGAATAAAATGGAGGTGCTGGATTAACCCTAGGGATTGGCAGATCCCCCATTAACGGATTGGTGGGGCGAGGACGCGCCCTGAAACAAGAAAGACATTTCCAAATTATGGTTCTTATGACCTGACGTGCGGACAAAATCCAATAATTTTGAGCCAGCTGAAATTGAACTTGCAGAGGACCAGCATGGCCTAACCACACATGGGTGTGATGAATTAGCAACCCTACTAGATGGTGATGCTTGGGCAGTAAAACCGGAAAACGATTTCTAGCTACCGTAGAGTTGGTCAAGCGACCGTGTACTCGAATGAGGCCAAAATCATCAATAAACGGGACCAGGCGCTGAATGCGGACCGGGAGCCGCTTACCTAAACGAAGAGCCGCGAGCTCCTGTCCAAACACGCTGCGCTGAATGTAGCGTAAAATATAGTTAACAGCTAACCTCTTCCAACCCACGGTTGTGGAAGGTTCTACCCCCGAAGGCATAGCCCACCTTAAGATAACTGAGGTAACCCCCACCACTAAGGGCCACGAGGACAAGTGATCGAACAATTCCACCCGGGGCTCCTGAGTAAGAAACGAAGAGACCTTGGTCTCCAAGGCAACATCTTGCACGTCGTGATTCGGTCGATAATTAAGAGGAGGCCAGTGCAGAGAATCAAGCTTTAGCCAATCTGGCCCTGACCACCACAATGTCGACGACTGGAGGCTGGAGATTTAAGTACCTCTAGAGGCCAAATCCACGGGGTTCGAAACACCATGAACATGGCGCCAAGACTTAGTATTGGTCCACTCGGTAATGGCAGCCACCCGATTAGCAATAAACGTTTTCAATTTAAAAGTAGGCATATTCAGCCAATCCAAAACAATCGTCGAACCTGTGTATAAGAAAACTTGACTCATTTGTAAACGTGAAGAGAATAAGCCAACATAATGACAAACTACTTTGGCTAAAAGATAAGCTCCCAACAACTCCAAACGTGGGATTGATAAAGTTTTAAGAGGTGCCACTTTAGTTTTAGAAGACACCAACGAAACCACCGGAGGACCAGAGTCAGTATAAATGGACAGGTAAAGGACTGCCGCGTAACCCAACTGGGAAGCATCACAGAAACCATGTAATATAACCTTTTCAATACGCCCACCTTTAGGGAGGAATGGCCGAGAAATAGTGATTACCGAAAGATGATTCAGAGAGGACAGGAATTGACTCCAATAATCATTTAAGTCATCATTGAGAGGAGCATCCCATTCCATACCCTCAGCCCAGAGTTTTTGGAAAAAGGCCTTGGCCCTGAAAATCACTGGCGAAAGCCAACCACATGGGTCAAATAATTGTGCCATCTGGGACAACACGACACGTTTGGTGAATTGTACCTGAGCATTACTGCAACAGGCCAAAGGAGGAAATGAGAAGCAATTGGTAGAATGGTCCCAACTTAAACCCAGAATATCCTTAGAAACGACGGAATCACTCTGAGCGGCTGATTCAGGTAGGCAGTCAGGTTGATTAGTACACCATTTTTTCCAATTGAAACCTCCTGACGATAACAACAGAATTAATTCCTGTTGTAATTTGCAAAGCTCTGGTTTTGAATCAGCACCAGCAGCAATATCATCAACAAAAATATTACGGCTAAGTACCGCCGCTCCCGCAGGAAAATTAACTGCCTCATCCTGAGCCAGCCGCTGGAAAGTTCGCAACGCCTGAAAAGGGGCGCAAGCCAGCCCGTAAGTAACGGTACGCAAAGCGAAAACTCTTAGGGGGGCGGTAACCTCCTCACGCCATAAAATACACAGGTACACCGAGTCATCAGGATGCATGGCAATTTGGCGATACATCTGCTCGATGTCGCACGTGAAGACATGGCTAAAACGCCGAAACAAAGTCAAAACATTGGACAGTAAAGTCTGCAACTTAGGGCCGACACATAACACGTCATTTATGGAAATCCCGGAGGACGTCTTCATGCTGGCGTCAAACACCACCCTTATTTTTGAAGTATCGCCTCTAACCTTAAAGATACCATGATGTGGGATGAAATATTTTGGAAAATTGGGGTCAGACACCAGCGACATATGCCCCAGAGCAACATAATCAGTTATAAATTGCACATACTGGCTCTTAAACTGATTGATAGACGCAAACTTCCTTTCTAATGCGAAAAACCGAGACATAGCTCCCTTAAGGGAATTTCCCAAAGTGTGAGAAGAGTTTTTGAAAAACGGCAAGCGCACCTGGTAACGACCCGACGGCAACCGACTTGTCGACTTCATATAAAACCTTTCAGCAAAGTGATCCTCTTCAGATAACTGGTGGGGCAAAGCTGGAGGCTCTTCGACCTCCAAAAACCGATGAACTTGCTCAAGTAGGTTGGTTGTATCAGTTGATAATGTGGTGACTGAAGGATAAAAGTGGTGGAAATGACAGTGTAGCTGATGCGCAGACACCAGATCCAAAGGAAGGCCAGTGAGACCGCTAGCGCAAGTCAATGCACAATTAAGTGAAATTGGGGCTCTACCCATAATTACAAACCCAAAACGTGTCCTAACTGCAACAGGCAAACCTGCACCCAAGGGAATAGTCTCTCCCAAAAGAATAGCCGCAACAATATCGGCTCCAAACAACGCATCAATTGGGGCTGCTACATCGAAGGTAGGGTCAGCTAACAAAAGGTCCCTTGTAGCCTGCTTAACTTCAGGCAACACCTGGAACCTAGGTGAGTCCGATGAGATCTTTGAAAGAATTACGAAAGCATGGTTAGACGCCACAACCTCTCGTTTTAAAGTTTCCAAGGGAAGATGGCACACCCTGTTTGCTTTGGTGGCAATATCACCTACCCCATTGACACTTATTGAAGCGTCAAAACAAGCGCACTTTAAGCGAGATGCACACGCTTCAGTGATGAAAGAAGCATGGGACGCGCTATCCAGGATGGCCCTAACTACGATATAACCACCATTGGGAGACGACAAGACTGCTAGACATGTGGCTAACAGAACCCCTGCAGGATGGGGCAGAGACACGGTCAGAGTAGTGCTAGACAGATCAACTTGGTCAGCAAGCGATGACCCCGAAGCCTTGAGTTCAGCTGTTTCTGAAATCTGTGAACGAGACGGAGACGGACGGGCATTTTTGAAATGAAGTAAAGTGTGGTGGTACTTAGAGCCACTCGTTTTGCACCTATTTTTGCACCATCCCGAATGTTTATGTTGGAGGCACGAAAGACAACATTTTTTATTCTTGAGACTTTGAAATCGAGCCCTAGGGTCCTTACTCAGCCACGCCGGATACTTGAGAAGCACATGGGTCCGGGAATCGCAATGAAGGCAACGTGAATTAGATGAATCCCGTTGCGTAACCTCCGCAGACAACGTGGACACAGCAAGAGGAGTAGCCTTAGAAAAGGAAACCTTCTGAGTTTTCTGGTGGCTAGTGCTAGGAAGAGCAGGTAAAGCCGATTCCAAAGATGCCTGTTCTTTTTGTTCCGCCATGGCGGTTAAAAATGTCATAATTTCTTTTAGAGACGGGAGATTTTCTTTGTCCGTAACATACGCCTCAAAGCGTTCACGTAATGATAAATCTAGCCTTGACAATACAAAAGACGCATATATTGCTTGATATATATCAGCAATGTTTAGAGCTAACAACGCTGAAAAGTTAACATTGAAGCTGTCTACCAATTTTCTAATAGACGCAGCTGATCGCATAGAAGCGGCTGGTAATTGAAGCAGATTGGTACAATAGACCCGGGCGGCCAAACGAGGGTTGTGATAACGGCTTTTAAGAGTTGACAGTGCAAGCGGATAACTATCGTCAACTATGGGAAGCGCGGCAACCTTCTTATAAGCCTCACCCTTAAGATGAGTCAATAAATATAACAATTTCTGTTTTGGGGTGAGGGCAGGACTTTCGTCCACTAATGTGGTAAACTTCGACCAAAACTCGGACCAACATTTGGACTGGCCATCAAAACAAGGTAAAGAAAGCTTCGGCAACTCATGAACGAAAACACCTGAGTGCCCGCCGCCTGCCGATGAAGACTGACCGGAACCAACCGGTATCTCTGGTTTAGTTAGTTTTGACGATAAAACGCTTCCCCGGACATAAATATCTTTAATTTGCGCTACCACCGAAATAATGTGGTCCTCGTCCAATCCCTGGGGCAATGACTCTGCCGATAGGTAAGGATCTACCTTACCTAGAAGATCCTGATATTCTTCGGACAACCTGGAGGCCAAGATACCGGCCTCATGTTGATCCACGACTCTCAATTGCGGCAACCCTTCCAACCTATTTATTAAGTGTTGCAACGCAAGTATTCCCACCGAAGTGATCCGGTCAAAAGCTGCCAGCGACAATTTAGCAGGCATTATGATTTAAAGAATTTCACGCAACCGACAACCACCTTGGACGAGAGAATTAGAAATTAAACAATAGTCACGACCCAGACCTAGCCTAACAGTAATCTAGATAAATCGGCCTCTGAAATAAACTAGTTTTCATACACAATACCGAACATAATAAATACAAAAGTAAATTAGTACAAGGCAAAATACAATTTACACAATCCAAAAGGCTAATAGTACAAAACACAATAAATCACATACTCAAAAAAATGCAAAAGATTAATTTGCACAGTGCAAAAGCACGAAAAAAACAACAAGTTGCACAATATTAAAGCACATACGGTGCAAAATAATGGTACACAAAATTGTACACAAAAACATGTGTAATAGCAAATAGAATAAATGCACAAAAATACACTAATACACAACAAGGTACAATATACAAAAATTCAACAGTTAACGATACAAACACAATAACTTGGACACATTAAATGCGAAAATTTATCATGGTCAGCGCGGCGTGTATGGACAGGATATCGCGCATATGCAAAATATAAACCGCACCAAAAAGGTAATAGTCAATTCCAAAAAAAATTAAATACAAATGCAGGCTGTACCGAAAAAACCGGATAACCTAAAACCAAACGTCCCCCACACGCCTTACACATTCGCAAGCACGTAACACGTCGACTTCACGTGTAAAGGAGACCTTAACAGGACGGGTACAAGCTTCTCAGGAATTGACCCAGTAATCAAACGATTACCAAAAAAATCAAGGTGCAAAAATTTGACACAATATTTGCTCACCTGGCCCACGCACACGCGACGAAACTGCCCAACATACCAACCAACAGCATTAAACGCAAAATAATGGTCCACATGCATATCGTACCAACGTGTGTCCGTGCCATAACATGCAAATAAAGAACATTGTTGAAATTTTGAAATGAACAGCATGCAAAAATCCACGAGCAGGCACAAAAAACGAAACAGCACGGCACGTTGGTGATTAGAATAAAAATGACACAGCCAAAACTGGCTTGTAACCCATTTACCCAACACGGCCAGCATCAACAAGAAAATTACAAAGCACGTGCTCCCATTCGAAACGGCAAGCAATTAAATTGAAAAACTAGCAACCTCATGAAACCTCTGGTAGTATAATATGTACGATGTTATTTGAAAGATTGAAAGTCTGAAGGTATGACGGTTTTTCTTACAGTATAAAGTTAACCTCTGGTGAGCTCTTTGAGCAGTGCAACATGCAGAATTGCTAGCAATCAAATAATTAGCAATAAAATGACTTACCGAAATCTCACGAATGGTTGATCCTGACACACAGCCAGAAAAGACTGACTGGAAAAGAGGATGGGTTACATGAAAAGGATTTCTACCTGCCAAAAAATCCGGCTCGTGGATGTGGACACTACAATGGTTGGCGCATGACAATGGGTTCAGGCCCGGTGCATGAATCGGCTTCGCAAAAGCCATAGTGCCAACCTCGGAAAATTAATTATTGACCGGTTCGATATCCGAAATATCGAACAGGTTTGCTAACCTATTGCCGTCCATCCTATATAAATGTCCAAAAAATGTTAGTTTCCTTTTTCTCATTGTTTCTGTTATATTTTCTATACTTTGATATATGTCATCATTACTTCTTAATTTCCAACCTTCCGAAGTTTTTCGTGGGTCTAATATTTTCCTAATAATTCATCTTTCCAAAATTTCTCGTTTGTCTGTATTATAATTCAATGCTAGACATTCACTTGCATATAGGCATTCTGGCTTCACTACTGTACTGTAATGCCTTATTTTCGCATTTTTAAATATGCACTTTTTATTGTAAACATCTTTAGTTATACCATATGCCCTTTCCATCTTATAAATCTTTTCTTCTATAGCAGATTTTCTAAACCATTCTCGTGAATTATTTCTCCTAGATACTTAAATTTTCGAACCCTCTCTATCGACCAATATCTGTTACCAGGAATTTTGGCGTATTTTTAATGTTCGTGAGAAATTTGTTTTTTCTGTAGAAATTCTTAAGCCTGTTCTACTGGCTATGTCCTCCAAAAAAAATAACTTGTGTTACTGCAGATGTCAGATGTTCAGAAAGTATAGCAAAATTATCTGCGAGTCCCAAACAGTTTATTTCAATACGTTTGTTCCTTCTTCCTAACATGATTGGTGATATTTTGCATTCCTTTCATTTTTCATTCCAAATTCTCACTACTTTCTCCAGGACATAGTTGAAAAGAATTAGGGATAAACCATCACCCTGTCTTATACCTGTATTTATTTGTCTCGTTTTAATTAATATAGGATTATCTTCGTAAGTCTAATTCAGCGCGTTCTTTCTAGTAACCCTTTTCAGTCGTTCTTGTTGGAACCCCAATCCGGCGCTTGGTGGGTGGTCACATTTTAAAGTCTTGAGGCCGTCCTGTTGATCACATTCTGTTCAATAAATCACTGAATCAGTTCACATCAGCGTCGTACGTAGAATTTGGCCTTGCCAGAGAGGGGTTCGGCCGAATCGGCTTCATAGAAAAGAAATGACAAGTTAAGACTAATGAAGATTACAATCTTTAAAGTGGTTGAAAAACGTGTGATAGAATGCTGAAATCAATTCCATTAAAGTAAACGGTAATAACACAATAAAAGTACGAGTTATTGAAACGTAAGGTTACACGTAGTATTTCAAACGTATACGAAAATGCTGTGTAATAAACCTGTTTGTATATTTAAAAAAGAGTTACTACTATATTGTTCTAAGGGTTTCACGGCCGGTGCCAGTTGTATTTGAAATAGCCTATCTACCGGGCTGTTTGGCCGTGGCCCCCTTCAGTGGAAATTCGAGTCAACCTAACGGGGGTGTCGTACTTCAGACCCAAAGTACTGTGGTGAAGGCTGTACAGTACTGTGGGTCTGAAGTACGACACCCCGCGTTAGGTTGACTCGAATATCCACTGAAGATGGCAGCCAGTAGTGCTGCTGAAACGTTTGGTTTGAATGTGAACATTGTACCACGGCCAAACAGCCCGGTAGATAGGCTATTTCAAATACAAGTTACTACTATACTCGCGTACAAAAGCTGAAAAAATAACACAGCCTAAAAATTAAGAGATTAATAACATTCGTCAACTTTTTTCGACCCCCTCCCCGTAAATATTCCCCTGCTTCACTCATTTCCTCAACCACTTGTTCTAAGAAGCTCGCTCAAGGCTTTCTGCTACTATTTTTCCCCTCCAGTCTTTCCCTTTTATACCATTGTCGCCTACTTACAGTAGCTTAACGAACTAAGCGCTCCAGCTACCTATATTCTATTCTGTTGAAGCTATTCGCGGATAAGGTTTCTTCACGCATCCTCTTAAACACTTCAATAACGGTTGGGTTCTGTTGACCATGACGTGTCCGTTGATTAACTAATTATAAGTACAATACTACTGACTCGCAACACTAAGTTTTTAAGCGTATAGCCTGAACCAGTTTTCGCTTATTATAAGCTTCGTCAGAGGCTGCCACTAGAACGTCCGTCTTGTTCTTGGTGACGGCGCTGTCGTTTGAAAGATCGATGTTGTGTGCATGCGGTGTGATATGTTCGAATAGTACATGTGATTTTAATGGTGTCTGTTCGTTTAGGATGTCGTTTTTATTGTGATTCTATATTTCTAGTTGTTCAAGAGTGTCTAGTTTTCGGCCTTTTGTGTGTACGTGTAGAATATCCATGTTGCTTTTTATGTTTGTGTATGTGTGGTTTGCTTCAATAACGTGGTTTGCAAAGGTGGATTCGGTGGTGGAGAGTAGTGTCTTTGTGTTCAATGTATCTCTGTTTGAAGCAACGTCCTGTCTGGCCTATGTAGAATTTGTTGCAATCTGAACAGTTTAGTTTGTAAACACCACGTAAATCAAATTTATTTGTTCTTTATGTGTGGTTTTTGATAGTGTGTGTTTAGTTTTGTTTCACAAAAACACAAATCTCTAATCTCTAATCGTCCTATCCCTCTCTCTCTTCCGAATAGACCATGATTCAGAGCCAGCACCAGTCAAGAGACGTTACAAGTTTTTTTCGCGTTTTGAATTCAATTATCTTATACTTACTGAACGTTTCGAATGAGATCAGAACACTCGTGAACCATTACATATTAGCACATTGCTTCGTGGAGGTTCTGTGAGTTTTGACGACTTAAGGATGGTGACTTGTGATTAAATACATCGCACGTTTTATTTAATCTCCTTAAACCAAGACCACTTCTTAAAAAATAACGAATGTACTATTGCTTTTGATAAACAAATTCGCTCGACTCAGGAGAAAATTACATTGTGAACTACTCACTGTTTGCAATGTAACGAACTAAACGCGAATGTCGCTGACTCAGAGTCAAATAAAAATTAACTGTCGGAGCCATACTTAACTGGAACCTCGCAAAACACAACCGATCATTAAATTAATCAAAAGTTGATTAAATCGCAGTTACAAACAAATAACGCTCAACATCACTTGGTAGGAATCGCACCGAGATTAACGGTTCTGTAATTAACCAGGCCCTTGCTCAGTTTTCATTATCACGTCGAAGTAAAGGTCACAAGTACAAGTATATTGTCGGCTTGTAAATGTTTAAAAAAAGTTCTTAATAATTAGGTAAATCGTCTTCATTACTGGCTCCACAATCCTTGTTGGGTGCTAGACTGCTCCGAGTACCTCCCCATTCGTTCAGTTTTATGCCGTGATGTTTGAGACTTGTCCAGAAGGGCAAGCCGCCTTCAGCCAGATGGTAGGATGTGGGAAGACGCACACGCCAGTGCAGGCCGGAAGCGAAGTAGGTGGAGGCACACTGAAGGCAGAGTAGTGCGTGTGTGTAGATGTAGTTTGTGGCCATACAGATAAAGGAAGTGGCTGATGGAAGTGCCATTGAGTTTAGTTTATAAATGAGGGCGGCCAAGACAGGGACGAGTAGCGCAGGTCCGCAAAGCTGGAAGGAGCCGACAAAGAGGTGTCAAGGTAGGCGGGGGACACAAAGAAGAGGGCTAAAATCTTGATAAGGAGTTAGGGAAAATTTTAAGTTGTTATGTGATCAGAAAGGATGGCAGGTTGAGTATGTTTGAAGCTCGGAGTTAGGTGTTTCTATTTCTACGAATATGGCGGCGAGGTGTTCTAGGAGGAGGTTCATCGACTATGGTAAGTAGGCGGGTTATGAGGAAGGAAGGTCTGCGGGTGTTGCGGTAGTTCTGTTGATGGAGGTGGCTACGGACTGTAGGGAAGTGCGTTGGTTTGCAGTTTGGGAGTTTTTCCAGTTTATTTTGCACAGGAATTCAGTGCTCCACGACACGGCTCTTACATGTCACGTCACGTTTCTTTCAGGTGTCTTTTAATCTTTCAGATAACGAGATTTTTGTCTTCCTACTGATGCGCTGCCCTACTGTTTCGTTGTCAGATTCGCTGATTCAGACTCACGCATTAATAATAATCAAGGAAGTACTATGAAATCTGAGAACTTACTATTAAAAGGACGAAAGGCAATACAGATAGGAGTCTTATGGAGTTTTAACAGTTAGTGTGAAAACAGGGTATAACAAAGTAGATTCAAAATGGATTATCTCATTCTAAGTTATAGAATGTCGAATTACAGATAGTTAGTATTGACACAGATAGCGTTAAAAAAGAGCTTATCAAGTAGACTGAGATCAATCAGCTATGATGGTTTGGCCACACAGATTAAACGCTGAAGGGGGAGAAGCGGCGCAGGGTGTGTAGAATCTATCTGATATATATGACGTAATTATAAATACGATTAACTAGCCAGGGTCGAGGGTTTCACTATCACTTAGAACGGTAGAATTTAAAGAATGAAGTAAGTATGGAGACAATATTTAAGTATTACTCACTATATATACCGGAGGAGAGTTGAACAGGCTATTCAGTATAAAGTCCATTTTGTCGTCGTAGTTAGACCTTCCAATCTGTCCCGGTTCCTAGGACGGCTTCCTACATACTGTCGTCTGCCATTCTTAACACAGCGCTTAAAGAAAATACAAACTCGCTCGACTAAGAAGAGAATTCCGATCTCATCCAGAACATCAATCCTACGTTGATCTCGTTTACTGCAACCCTTGGCAGATCGGAGTAACTTCATTCCTACTGATTTGGTACTGGTTTCGTCACTAGCAGCATGACGCGCTGGTACGGCTATCATCTTATAAAATTTCAAATAAGATGCCTTTCTATAATGCCTGCCCAGCGTCCTCTTTACGCCCTACACAATACAGCTACATTATTTTCAATATCCCTGTGACATCTATAAGTAATATAACAACGCAGGTATCTGGAGGGATTTATTTGTCTCAGGCAAACCCCACCCAAACATATCGTGGATCGAACGGTGTCCTTCCCATAAAACGGCATTATCGTAGTTAAGCCAGTTTCATTACGGATAAATCACAGTTTCAAATTTCATTTCAGTTCAACGCGAAATATCATGTCAGATGATCGGCTTATCATTAAAAAGGGTACGCTTATATGTTTTTAAATTATATACGTAAATAGCTTAGAAAATTAAATTAAATTTATAATATATAAATCACGCGCGCGCGTACCCATGTAATCTTATGTAAAATAATTATTATAAATAGTGGAAACATTAGAATCTTCATCATCATCATCATCTTCACGGATTAAACCAAGGATGGTTTGTTCCAGTCTCAAATAGGTAAAGATTAGAGCTGATCACTCCAGCGCTTCCTCGGACGTCCCACACCTCTCCGTCCCCTCGGCTTATAGTTCCAGAGTTGTTTGGGGATCCGGCAGTCATCCATTCGGCAAAGATGTTCCCACCAATTCAGCCGATACTGGGGGATCCTGTCGAGTATACTCATAATATTCAGTTCCTGCCGTGTATCTATGTTTCTTTTATGATCATGGAGAGTATACCCTGCCACGTGCCTGAGAAATCTCATTTCATCCGCTTGGATGCGACTGGCCCGGCCTTTTGTTAAAGTCCAAACATTAGAATCTTCATAATTAAAATATCGGTCGGATATATTCTGAACAGTCTGAGATACTAAACATAATCATTTAGTGCTTGAGAAGTGAGGGAGATAACAAAGAAAACTAAGAATTGACTGAAAGCAATGAAGATAGATTACTTGAAAAGATGCTGTGGTCTTACAAGGTCGGACAAAATATCAAAAGAAGCGATTTATATAAAATAATTAGAGGAAGCGCTGGGGTTGGTAAGTGCGTAACGGACGCGATTGAGGCAAAGAAATTGAAATTGAAACAGGCATATGATAAGAGAGGTATGTCTTCCCCCCTCCCCCAATATGGAGTTGGTAACAAAGACTGCGAACGAGACTCTCGTAGACGCATGGGGTGTCGTCTCTAGTTGGAAGAAGAAGACTG
Source organism: Magicicada septendecula (assembly GCA_034769895.1). NCBI lineage: Eukaryota > Metazoa > Arthropoda > Insecta > Hemiptera > Cicadidae > Magicicada > Magicicada septendecula. Next base: position 81,840,824 of record CM068370.1, read on the forward strand.
GAGAGATAGGCAGAAATGGAAGCTAAGGTGGAAGAAACGCCGGATGATGTGGTGCAGCTAACATATATAAGCCTGTTATAATATAATTAAGAATATATAATTATTTTCTAAAAATATTAAAACATTGTGACCAAAATTCAGAGTCCGCATTGAGTCATAAGTAAGCAGGAAACTAAGAGTCACGAGTTTTAATTTGAACACTTGCGGAAGAAAATAATTGTCTTTGTAATTACGTTTAATGTTGCAACTGCAAGAAACGGAGTAGAAGCTACAAATTAATTGTGTGTGTGTGTGTGTGGAGAGAGAGAGAGAGAGAGAGAGAGAGAGAGAGAGAGAGAGAGAGAGAGAGAGAGAGAGAGAGAGAGAGAGAGAGAGTAAACCGTTACTTGCTTCCATAAAATGCCCGTAAACTGTTTGTTTTGCGTAAACCAACGACCTTACGTGCAAATTATTTTTTGTTTTCTGTTGGTTTACTATCTGGCACACTTTCTCCTAGCCAACTAGCGGTTACGTAATCCTCAGCTATCATTATTATCAATTATTATTCATCGAGTGATAAGCGTTGTGTTATGTCATAGGCTACAGAAAGCAAAGCGGAACCCCCGACTGTAATTGAGTAAACACATCCAAATTACAATAAATCGATACAGAACTATCGGTACACTGTGACCGGTTGCTACCTGTGCATACAGGCTTTCTCGCCTACTGTGTTGTTCATCATTGCTAATAACATACACATTTACAATGATTTGGTGAACATTTATTTGATTTTTTATTCACAACTGTGGTCAGCAACATTTGATCCGTCCGGCTATTCCTTATTTGAGGCAGTTTAGTAGTGAATATGTCCGCTGGATATGTTACTAGCATATCCAGGGTAAGACGTATGGTGGGGCTGCCATCTTCAGGCTTAACGTCCATCCCGATTTTCTGTCTGGGTGTTCTCCCATAAACTTCTGTCTTACCAGACTAAAGAGGCCAGTTTTCCCTGTTGAGATATTCATAAGGATCTTAGTAATGGCAAGAAAAGGGATCCCACAACATCTAATCAGAGCAATACAGCTCTTTATGTGGAGAATAAAATCTTAATAGAAGCAGGGAAATCGAGAACACCTCCTAGAGTTGGCCTGATAAATTGTGGAGTACGACAAGGGTGTCCATTATCACCTTCTCTTTTTAATTTATATATTGACGATGTCATACAAAAGTGGCAGCTGTGTCTTCCAAAACATTTTATGATTTGTCACTCCACAACTGACACTTTGTTGTTTGCGGACCATCAGGCTATTCTGTCGGACTCAGAAAACAGATTACAGATGGGCATACATTTGTTAAATGGAATCTGCAAAAGACTCTGGATTGCAGACATCCACACGTAAGACCAAGGTGATGGGATTTTCGTGGAACTGATCCCGTACAGGCAAAAATTGTTATAGATGGTACTGTCCTGGAACAAGTTAGCAATTTTGAATACCTGGCCTACAGTGTGTATGCAACGACGTTGTGAATAAGTTGCATACATTCAACCTTATATGCGGGACCATTAGGCGAACCCTTAAGTCAGCAAGTAAAGGAACACGCCTAAAATTCTACAAGATTATAGCTCTCCCCACACTTCTTTATGGGTCTGAGAACTGGACTTTAACGAAAGCCCAGGCCAGTCGCATCCAAGCGACTGAAATGAGATTTCTCAGGCACGTGGCAGGGAATACTCTCCATGATCATAGAAGAAACATAGATATACGGCAGGAACTGAATATTATGAGTGTACTCGGCAGGATCCCCCAGTATCGGCTGAATTGGTGGGAACATCTTTGCCGAATGGATGACTACCGCATCACCAAACAACTCTGGAACTATAAGCCGAGGGGACGGAGAAGTGTGGGACGTCCGAGAAAGCGCTGGAGTGACCAGCTCTAATCTTTCCCTATTTGAAACCGGAACAAACCAATTTTTTTTTTAATCCGTGAAGATGATGATGATGATGATGATGACTCATCTGATTTCACTTAGACTATCGCAAGATGGGCACCAACAGGACAAGCTCAGGACCAACTACACTGCAACTTATTAGTACGGTTTCACTTACTGTAACACCGCTTCTTGTCTCTCAGGATGAAGATCGCGTAAAGATTGCTTGCAGTTCCTTAGGCTCTGAGTTCTGCCTCGGTCCTTGCTTGCCACAGCGATTGAGGTATCTCAGCCGATAACGTCCGTGTATCCTTCGTGGCGACAAAATGCGTTCTCCCGTTACAACCTAAGTTTTCCGGCAGGCGGAGGGCATAATTTTACCAACCCTACTCTTGAAGCTAAATTAATCTCCTCTGACTCCCGCAGTCTCCTGCACTCTCCCAGTTTTATAAATTACGCTTTTTTCCAAAAAGATTTTCAACATCTTGTCTGTTTGTCGGGACACATTCTGTAACTGTATTTAGCATATTTCTGCATGGAATTGCCAGTTTGGTCAGTACTAATTGATTACATCATGGTAATTCTGACCATTCTTAATTTTTGATACGATTGATCGATTGTAGGATTTAGTGTACATCAGAAAGGTCACGAATCTTAATTAGACCTTCACCTTCACCGTTTAACAACTCAAGTGTCCGATTTCTATAAAATCGCTAAAGCTACCGCGATCGAGACCTTCAGCTCTGTAATACTTTAGATGTGTTTCTTTCAAGTTCTTCTTTACACACCACGTACAGCCAGAAACTGATCAGATTTCCTACACACGTTTCTCTCAAACAAAAAGAGATAGTATGTGGCTTATTAGAGCAATGGGTATGGCACCTGGGTCCTGGTTTTAGACGTATCGGATTCATTCCTCTTTCGCATCATAAAATCAGTGTGCGTTTTAAGAACGCAACTCGACTCAGCCTGTGGAAATGATTACTTGCGATAATTTGCGATCCTGTGGGTAATAATGTAATAATGGGCGGCTAAAGCTTAGTGCTTCACAAAATTACTGTAACAATTTCAATATAGAGAATAAATATAGAAAAGAATTTGTCACCAGGCTTTCAAGTGACCAAAGGTTTACGGCACGGATGTTATCTATCACACACGCTTTTTAAAATTTATACGGAGAAAGCAATACAGACTTGGAAAAAAATGTGCAGTAACATGGGAATTCCACTTGATGGTGATACAGTTTCTTCATTACAGTTCGCTGATGACCATTTACTTTTGGCTCAAGATTTTGAAGACATAGAGTAAATGACTAGAAAATTGATACAGGAATATCAGAAATGGAGACTAAAGGAAAATATGAATAAAACAAAATACATGGAATAGGTGACCTTCATCAAGACTTGATATTGGAGGAAGACATGGGGAAGATTTCATATACAGAGGAATACAAGTATATACGGCCAATGGGAAGCAAGACAAAGAAATACGATCCAGAATTAATTTGGGAAAGATGGCTATATCTAAATTAACTGGAATTCTGTGGGATAAGCAAATTACAGCAGAAACTAAAACCAAAATATTTAAAACCATTGTTAGAAGTATCATGACTTGCGGCTCAGAAGTTTGGACTACACATAAGTACAATGACACACAAGAACAAAATTAATGACAGCAGAGATGGACTTTTGGAGACGTTCGGCAAGAGTATCCAGACGTGAGAAAATTAGAAATGAAGCCATTAAGGACAGAATGAGTGTGAAAAAATAATTATTGATTTTATCCAAACAAAAAAATTACAATGGTATGGACACACGAAAAGAATGGCACAGGAAAGACTACCAAGGAGAGTTATGGAATGGACCCCACCAGGAAGAAGGAAAAGAGGAAGACCTGGATAAAAGAAATTCAGACTATATTGAGTGAACGAGAAATTGAAGATCTTTGGATGGACAAGCAGCAGTGGAAGATGAGAATTCAATCACTTCTGTAATCTTTGGTTCCGGAAAATGTGTAAACATTGTACAGCCGGAATAATAATATAATGTGTAGTACTGGTCACATAGCTCCTTGTATGCCGCATATCCTGTCTAATTTTTAAATTACTTTGGCGGTCCAGAAAGGAGCCATTAATATTGCTAATCCCACGTTCTTCAAGGTGTTGCGGCTTGTGAATCAATAAACGAAAGATATGAAAAGCTTTAAAATAAAAGTATGGAGATTTTAAAATGCGAAGAATTATAGGAATTTAAATTTATAAGTGATAGAAAGACAGGAGGACAATCAAAACCGGACAAAAAAATACAAAAAAAAAATTTGTTAAAACTAATAATTCATCAATGACTTGGTAAAAATTAATTGGTATTGCATATTGGCTCAGAAATTCTGAAGATATTAATGTGTTTTGAGCTTCCAAAATTCCTACCTGTGACCAGTGGAGATGAACCAACGAACAATAGAGAAGCATGAGAAATAAGGTGTAGTTTTATAAGAGAATATGAAATTGTTATGAACAAGAAAGTAAAGCGACGAGAAACGAATTTTGGTAAGAGATACAATTACGTGAAATACCATGGAAACTAATGGAAAAAAATACCGCAATTATATCCAGCGTTAGTTAGTGATTCAGGATGGAATGATATTAGATATTCAAATATTTGGGATGTAATAAATGTTCTGAGACTGTCCCAAACACAAGGACTGCACCAAACCAATCAAGGGATTGATGACACAGAAAGACATTCTCTTGTAATACAGTGAATAGCGTATAAGAAGTCAGCTTAATCGCACGAGAAGTTCGCGTTTGTTTCTGCAAAAGAGCAGACATGTCTACCTCGCTGAAGATGTTCTGTTACAGATTGTGTGAAGTTAGGTTAGCGACGGACATTTAAACCTAGCACCGAATATCAAAGAAAACAAAATTCCAGAAAGATAGCGGTTAGTAAGATATCTGCGGAATATAAGATTGCACTCTAGCCTACATCTGTACATAGATATTATAAATGAAACTCGATGGAAGATCAGTTAGAGGGGAAATCAAAAGTAAGAAATTGCATTTAGAGTAAAGGATTTCTTCATTTTCTTCATTATAATCTTTTAATATTTCTTCTATTTAGGAACGCTGTAAGGAGGTAATCTGCCTTCTCCGCGTAATCTGTCTAGTCTTGTCATAAATCTAATTTACAGTGATGCTTTCTGAGAGAGAAAATATTTCGGCCTTACCATGGTAGCGGTAAATAACATGAACCTCCGAAGAGATTTGAAGTTTGTAGCCTAACTATTTTGAGACCTTAAACCTTAAGAACCAATGTAATTTAGAATTAATGTGAAGACAAACTACAATTGGATGTCCACAGCTCGAATCAATTGTGTGGCACTTAACAATTAAAAAATATCAGAAATTCAAGATAATACCAAGATAGGGAAAGATACAGTACGAACGAAAATCATACGCTCAAACAAGTAGCATATTTAAATTATTTGGGTACGATATAACATATGAGGAGGACAAAGATGTTTTAAATAAGCCTGAAAAATATCGGAGAACGTATCCTACCATTATACGACGAACTCTGAAGGGAAAAAAAATAACGAGGGACGCTCAAATAAAGTTTTATAAAGTGATCGCAGTCCCCTCTTTATTGTGTGGATCAGAATCGTGAGCTCCTAGGAAAGGAGCCCCTGGATTTATAGAATCCTCAAGAATAAGATTTCTTCGATCAGTCAAAGGTTGTACAAGACTTGAGCGTATAAGAATTAATGATATAAGATAGGAATTATATGCACTACCGATAACAGAAATAACATTGTGGTACAAAGAAAGATGAAAGAACCATGTTATGCATAGTGTCCCAGGACAGAATACCAAGGCAAGCTATGAGCTATAAACTGTGGGGAAGCGAAGAATTGTGAGGGCGAGGATAAGATGGTGAAACTGGACCAGACAGAATTCCCTAGTCGGAGCAAGAAAGTAGAAGAAGATAATCGTGTCGTGGAAAATGATAATCCGTTTAAGATGATTTTGTAATTATAATTCTGCCATATTACCACCGCGAAGCACTGATTACTACTTTGGAATACTGTTACTCTAGCGTATTCTGTTAAACTAGTTTTCTAGTAACTTTAGTTTTTCATATTCAGCTAAAATAGAGTATAGTTATACTCTAGAGTATAGCTATAGTTCAGCTAAAATAGAGTAATCAGAAGCTACTACGATCAGTCGCCCATACCCAGACAAAGCTGAAACAACAACCCACCAAACATCGGTTAGGATGACAAGGTCGTCTAGGTGTAGGCCTAATGCAAGTCGTCATGAGATCTGATATTTTTAAGAGTTAAATAAGCGCGCGGGCGCGTATACTCACAGTATTGTATAAAGAAAGTGACTACGTATTAAAACTTTCACTGTAAATCAGAGTTGGCTTTCGTTTTGTCAACTAATTAATTAATCGAATCGAATGGAATCGAGAACTAAACACGGGACAAAGGAGTGTAGGGCGGCCTCGGCCGTATCGAAAGTGGTGATTAATTATATATTGTATCTTCATACACCTCTTCTCTTGCATCGTCCCTGTCTCACGCCTTTCACCTAATTCTCACGTCATCTTTATTTCTTTCTTTCTTTCTTTCCATCCTTCTACACCTGTCTGCGGCCTTTTACTACGGAACTTTCTCTGTTTACATAAACATACACGCGCGCGCTCACAAACATGTGTACGTGTGTATGTATAATAAATACATTACTTATTACGCGCGCGCCTGTGCGTATGTGTTATAGGTCTCTTTTCTTGCTCAATCAATATTCTCTTCAAATAATTTTTGGTTTCAACACGATAGATTTTTCCTCATTCTCATTCTTCAGGTCAAAAAGTAGTTAATGGTCTAACTTAATAACTTGAATCTTTAAAATAGTTTAAGATACCTGTTTCTTCATGCAACTTACTTTGGTCGCTAGCCACGACGCGTTTCAGGATCAAGGTCCCATCTTCAGGTGATGATCACTCGGGTCGAGTTCGTCAGTTCATAAAAAACACATACATAAGAACACTGAATTTAATAAACACTCGTACTGCACGAGGGGACGATGCGCATCGTCGAGAAAGTAAACGCGCACATGTCTCGTTTAGTAAAACCAGAAAGTAATCGAGACAGTAAAAACTTTAGTTTTTAAACTTTTATGTTCCTCCCTACTACTACACTCTCATCTTAATGCTCCTAAGTTATTTAGCGTAGCTAATTTAAATCCTGTTGGTTAACTTTAGAAGGTCTAATTGACTACCAGAGGTTAGATTTAATCTAAATCCAATTCAGAATTAATGTTAATTTGATTTAAGCTAAATGTATTTAAATGAATAAGTCCAAAATTCAAAAACTACATTCATTTAAAATTCTTTCATTAATTTTTAAAACAGCTTGTAAGTTTTCAGCAAAATAATTGTTTATTCTGGTAATTATATTTGTCCGTTGCCTGGTTAAAACTAACTTCACTTTAATATATTTTAGGCCTCCATATACAGGCTCCAAACTAATGTTACTTTCGTATTTGGAAAACATTTTTTTTACTCTAAACTTGTTTGCAAATAATCCCGTGGCTAGGGTTAGTAGTAACAGGGTTGTACGATCGTTGTGTAAGTGAATGTTATCTTAGCTATAAACACCTTAGATCAGTGGTTCCCAAACTTATCAGTGCGCGGACCCTCCCCCCCACCCAATAATTTAAAAATTCACGGACCCCGTCTGAGTTCTGAAATAAAACAAACAGTATATAAATATGATAGAAATTCTTATATTTTAATTAAAATGTATTAAAATAAAAATTCTCTTAACTTGCAAATTTATAATATTAATGATATCAAACATAGTTTAATGTGAACAATGAAGCTGCTTTAGCACAATTAGCTCTGCAATATTGGGTTTAATGTCTTATAATTTCAATATTAAGTCACTTTCGACATCAAATTTATTTCTTAACTTTAACTTTAAGTACGTGAGCAGAGGGACTGCGTTGTCACACAAATAAGTAGAGGGAAACACAGTTACGCGCTTCAAAGTTTTTTTGCGAGGATAGTCAGCCATTACATATAACCACAAGTCAGCTAGCTGTAATTGCGAAAACTGTAATTTTAATGAAAAAATTTTAATGAAAGGCTGTTCGGCTGACAAACAGATCTGCTACACGACATGATTTAAAGACATTATTAACGCAATTAGTTTGAAATTACTTTTACAATTACAATTAGTTTGGACCTAAAAAAAAAACTACTGGTATCTTCTGTTAATTGTTTTAAGATTCTAAAATTAACATTTTAGAGGATAAAAAAATCGGAGAAAATTACTGTATATTCTAATTTTTCTTAAAAGTGTGTGTGGACCCCACTTTGGGAACCACTGCTATAAAAACCTCAGATCTTCAATGAGGAGTACTTTCTATAAAATCGGTGAAACGTTTAATGTCAACAAAAACAATAAGAGGACTAACCGCAAAACAGTGATATTAACGGTGGAAAACAAGGAAGTTTACTAGGCAGTTCAGCCAGCTGTAAACAAACTCCGTAGTGTAAACAATCTCGGAGTAGCTAAGTCGCCAATCCACTCATTCTTCTCTCTCCCCCTCTCTCTCTTTCTCTCACTTCCCTACAAAAATACATAAATTATGCACCGCATAGGGAAGTGTACATAACGCGCTTCGAAACTGCAATAAAATTACAGCGTCTGTATTGATGTAACATTTGACCCAGTCGAGTCGACACATCCACTTTCACTGAAGCTGCAATTCTGTAGCTGCAAGAATGCCGTCGCCACATACCTCTTACGTTTGGCGAATCATCAAGTACTCAATGATACCACTATCAACTGGATGACGTTATGAAATTCGTTTTAAAAAAAAGTTCTAGAAAAAGTGAAAACTGTCCACTGTATTTTTTGACTAATGACCATTACATGTTTGGTATTCCTTTTTGCGCACTCATGCATACGTATACAGGTTAGGGAAGGGCTCCTAGAGATTTCAATGTGAATGAGAAGTGTTTTAAACCAGTGTCCCGCTTTAAATTCTTAGATTTCGTTATCTAGTTAAATTCTTGTCCTGCTTTAGTTATCTAGGTGCCTTGGTGTCAAATGATAATAACGTTAGGATGAGTATAAGAGAAAGCATACAAGCAGGAAATAGAGCCTATTTTGCAAATATTAACATCTTAAAAACAACTATCTTGTTACAAGAGGTATAAAACTTTAAGTATATTATTCTCTGGTGTGACCCATTGTTTCATATGGATCTGAGGTGTGACCGTTAACAGAGAATGACAAAACTGCTTTAAAATCATTTGAGCGCAAACTATTGCATAAAATTTATGGCCCAGTAAGAGAAGGCAGTTGGAGAATACGCGCGCGCGTGTGTGTTGCGTTTTGTGTGCATACAAATGTTGTTTTCTCAGGTTGTTCTCAGGTTCACCTTATCACCTGTCACTCCATGTTTTCTTTCATCTGCTTCTTTTTTATTTAAGTTTGTGTTGTACCATTTGTTAGAGTTTCTGTTTCTAAATGTTCGTTCTATACATCTTTTCAATTCTTTTTTTCCTCAGTTCCTACATTGTTTTCTAAATATTTCTAACTTTATCCTTTCCTTAACTTTCTGCCTTATATCAGTATTTTGCTCTACACAGAATTTGCAATCCAAATGCTTCTGTTCTTGACTTGTAATTTTCTGTGAGAATGAACTCCCACAATAATGCAGTTTAATTAGAAATTAGATATCATAATTTAGACTATACGTTAGAAATTTGTGGTTAACTTAATTTTCGTTATTTTAAATTACACACAAAAATTCTTTTCATGTGTTTATGTAAAAAAGTGTGTTTTTAAAAAACTCAAGGCCATGTTTCATTATCCTTTTTAAACTTGTTTGTGACAGTTTCATTTTATATCACATATGACAACACAATTGTTTAAATACCATAATACCATATGTCCATATTATATTTCATAATACCTATACCATAATACCTACTTCACATTTTATGTTCCATCTTACAATACAACAAATTAATCAGTGAGTGACCTACACATAAACATACAGCAATAAACGCTAGTCCTATGTGCCACCTTCTAGCCGTTTAGTGTCCTGCCGAAGAAGCGAAACATGCTGTTGCAATGTATGAAGCGTTGTGTTGCAACGAAGCGTAGCAACGTTGTAACCGAAATAATCATTTTCGGGTCATTCGTCAAGGCAGCAACAACCCGAAAAACTACAATTCACCAATCACCCAAGATAATTGCCGATGTATTATCAAATATGTGTGTTTTTTTATTTTTCCATTAATCATGTCTTCAATTGTTGGCTCTCCCTTTGACGTTTTGTTAACTTCCGTAACGTCGCTTCTGGACATTCCCCCTTCATTTTCGGCACTATTACTCACAGGAATTATATGCTATATTTAAGAAAATTTCAATAAAATGCGTAGTAACCGAAAAAAATATTAGGCTAAAAGTTGCATTGAAAACAACTCAGTAAAACAATTATCTAGAAAATCATTCTATTAGTCTCCACAGTAAAGACCAACTCTTCCAAAAATGTCTAGAAACTAGAAGTGCCAGGAAGACAGGTAATGACAGTTAAATAGAAGGATTTAGTGTCAATAAAACTAAAATGGTTCAACAAAAAGCAGAAGAAGAAATCCCTCTATTCAATGTCAACGTCTATCGATGGAAGAGAACATTAAGGAAAAATAAAATTGTAAAATAAAAAAATAAAAATTTTGTAATTAAAAATAATAATAAATATATGACTATGCAAATAAATCAGCACATCAATTTTGTTTACTATAGTCTACTCACAATAGTATGGCAAACCAGTGAGAGGTATCCTGCCTAGTATAAACCCTTCCCAACTATGCCGTTCGGATCCGGCGTTAAACTGTAGGTCCCATATACCTGTGAGAGACTCCGTAACACACGCACCACGGGTATATGCGGGGAGGGTGCAAACCAGTCGAAAGACTGAAGGACCCAATAATAATAATAACTCACAATAGTAAGTCTATAAATATTGTGCGTATCAGCTGTAAGTTTTCTAATCAGACTTGTAAAAGGCCGATTCAAGTGGTGAAGAGAGTTTAAGGAACAGCACGAAACCAAAGACAGTACACAGACACATAACTCACACTGCAAAGGTCTGTAAAGAACAGTGTGAATCGTAATGTATAAAGCCGTCACTTTATAGAGACGTTAATTCCGACGGAACGGACAAGAGAACAACTCAAGTATTTGAAAGCCTACTTGGCTCGTTGATTGAATATATGTCTTCAAGGCAAACGCGGCCTGATATTTGTTTGGGCCTATCTCATTCATTTATGGGGAGCTATTAAAGAGAATAACAGGAAAGTTATTCAACGTTTCCGGGACAAATTCCGAATCCTTGTTAACACTCCGTGAGCATTCTAAATAACGATCTCCACCGTGACTAAGAATCGATTCTGTAACCAATGAAATTAAACGAGTTGCTCAAGACGGCGGCAAGAAACGTAGACGCTGTTCGTTACTGCTGAGTTACTCCAACAGACCAAATTTTGATTGCTTGACTCTTAATATATTTTGTTAAAATTTAAATCGAAACACAAAAATACCTACTGCAAAATAGTCACCGTCGATTACATATACGTACTTCGCTAATCCTGTGGTCACATTCGATTCGCTTTCCGCATGGAAAATCTCACTGCAAGGGTACATAGCGACAGTCTGGCTAACGTCCTTGTGCTGTGTCAGCCAGCAGTATTACCTCCGTCAGCTGGGAACCGATAGACTACGTTATGTTGCATGAGTTAGAGCTCGTAAAATTTAAACGAGAAAATGTTTTAGAAAGTAGGTCTGCCTTGTAGACCGATATTATAGGCCTACGTGTACTTAGCACAGTGAAAATAAGGATAATTCATTTTATTGTCTTCTGAAATTTATATTTTTATACTTTCTTTTATTAAAAGTACATACTTTTATTGTCGATTTTCGTAATTACAAAGGAGGCTTTTCTTTTAATTGACTCCTTTTGTTATGTAATCAGTCTCTACAAGACGTTAAGCGCAGCGTACGTAATATACATAACCTCAATTGTACGTTTTTTAGAGTAACATGTTTTTACATGTTTTTTACAGTAAATATAGTACGTATAGAATTATGTATTTACGAGTGTCTAATTGTTAGATCTGTTGGTTTAAATCTACGCTCCCATTCTTCAACCGGGAGGCTGCATGTTCAGTAAGGCGTGCTTGTATATTATCTCTATTCATGAACTGATTCGAATAATTTCTTCTCGTAATTCTTGGCACTTCAAGTCTGTGTCCAATCTCTCTCTCTCTCTCTCTCTCTCTCTCTCTCTCTCTCTCTCTCTCTCTCTCTCTCTCTCTCTCTCTCTCTCTCTCTCTCTCTCTCTCTCTAAACCTCAACCACACAAATTATTTTAATTTACTTGTAACTATTACGTCTATTTACCCATACAAGATCTAAATCATCACAAATCTCTCTTTACCATACTCCACCTATCCCACATTGTCCCACTTCCTTCCCCTTATCTTTCTGTTACTCTTACTTCTTCTACGTTTCACACAGTCTACTTCGTGATCTCTTTTACATCTATTGAATAGTATGCTCTCGATTCCCCCACTCTTTTCATAACTCCATATCGTTTCAATTCGTATTACTGTATTTAGTACTGAACTCTTTTCACACTTATATTGTCTTGTGCCACAAGTATTAAATATTACTTTAAGGTATAAAATATTAAATATTTACTCTATGTTTTATAAATATTATAACATCCAACATTTACTGTCGGTTCTTTAAAATTTTAATGTGTGTATGCTAGCTCAGTTCCAAAGGGGTTTGTCGTGCGTCCAGGCAGCCTTTGGCAGGATCGTGTAGTTTGTTTTCTGTTGACAGCCGTGTATAAACTAGCAATCACGTAACATTTGGCCTGTTATATTAAAGTAATATAGGACGATTAAATCCGTCCAAATCATTATAAAGCAGCTTCTTTTTATTGTAACTAAAAAAATTAATTGAAATCATATTAATTTATCATTGATTGAATGACTAGAGGAGTCCGTTGTTTTGCTTAATTTCATGAACCGGTATCACTGTACTTTCAGTTACAATGCAATAATAAATCAGTTTAATTTTCAATCACATAAATTATTTAACGTAACCAATATACGTTCAAATTATATTGAAGACAGAAGCATATTGCTATTGGCTTTGCACAGACCACGAATTCTGTGGACTTTTCATCTCGACAGAATTTCATTATTTTTGTTTTCGTGTTCTACAGAAAATGAAAATCTCGCGATTAAGCGGAAAAATAGTTTTCGTGAATTAAGGCAGTCTTTTAAAACGGTAGTTCTAGTGACGCTGACATATGCTGACATATGACTCCTGTGTTTATGTGCAGAAAATCTAAATTTTTGTAAGTCAGTAACATTGGAATAGTTGGTTGTATTTCTGTATTTTCGTTTAGTAATCTTGTTCGTTTAAAGATGATAAAAGCTATCTACCTGATGAAGCTGTCGTATGTTGAGAATCGGTTGGGAGCTCTCCAATTACGCATTAACGATAATCCGCGATACACAACCGAACAAATTATGCATTTGTTTACTCAGATTCGAAACGTGTTGTAAATTCAATACATCATATTAATTATTCCAGGTATTGACAGAAATACCTTCTTGTCAACTTATTATGTTGGAATATAGGCAGTTCAGTGCTTTCTCAAGGTCATTTACTAGACATTAGACTCGACAGAATCCCTAAAAGTACGGATCCCTAGTAGATACGAATTAGTTATTTTTCTGTAAACTGAATAATAGAATGGGACATACGAAAATGAAAAAAAAGCTTGACAAAATTAATGACAGCAGAGATGGACTTTTGGAGACGTTCGGCAAGAATATCCAGACGTGAGAAAATTATAAATGAAGTCATTGAGGACAGAACGAATGTGAAAAATTCAATTGTTCATTTTATCCAAACAAAAAAATTACAGTGGTATGGACACACGAAAAGAATGGCACAGGAAATATCGCCAAGGAGAGTTATGGAATGGACCCCACCAGGAAGATGGAAAAGAGGAAGACCACCTATCACCTGCATAGAACTTCAGACTATATTGAGGAAACGAGAAATTTAAGATCTTTGGGTAGACAAACACCAGTGGAAGATGAGAATTCAATCAATTCTGTAATCTTTGTTTCCGGATAATGTATAAACATTGTACAGCCGGAATAATAATAATAAAAACTTGAAATAACGGAAAAGACGAGGCTTCCAAAACGATACTAAATAAACCCAAAAGAAAGAGACTTTTGGAACGACAATTAAAAAGACATGCGGAACAGAGGCCGGAGCACGTATTAAAGCCTAATTCTTAAAAGGAAGAACAGAAATACGAACACTTTATATAAAATTAAGTTTTTAATAAACTGACAGTAAAAAGTCCCCAGTCTCTGATAGTTGTATTTGAGGGAGTCGAACGTGGAAGAAATATATATGGTAGACAACGATATTTTAATTACTTTGTATACAAATGAAATAAATGTCTTGGTAATCACTAAACAGTCTATTGGTGAACTAAAGTAAGTCAACTTGCATCACAGTAATTATACAGTTGCAGAAGTTTTCCAATTTTAAATTAGGTTATTCTCGAAACTACCACTGAAGTTCTTTTAAAATCTTCTACGGTTTCGAATGTGAATATTCAAATATATAATTTTAGTTGAATTAATTTAATTAAAGTATTTTTTGTTTATATTTACATTTAAACTAGAACTCCCAATTTTCTTAATTTCTGGTGTACTAATTTAAAAAACAAATTAATTTTATAAACAAGAGTTAAAGTTTTTATGACTAACTTAAAAGTTCTCATGCACATATTCTGAATTATCGGCCACTAAATTTATTAACGAATAATCGGTTCGAATTACGATTTAAAATAATCTGGATTGTATTAACAGGTTGTGTAAACAAACGTTACAAAAATCTAAATGCAAATAGTCTTTCATAATAGAAAACACAAATTGTAAAATATCTGAAACATAACACTTGAATACGAAAATAATTATTTGCACACACACGCACGCGCACACGCGCGCGCGCACACACACACACACACACACAGATGCTCAGCAATTTTGTTTAGTTTGCAGGTATGCACACTTTATTGATATCAGGTAAAAACTAGCTAGAAAAAGTAGCGATTGAAACTGAATCATTAGAAATAATATAATTATTTTTTTGAAGGAATATGATTTTTATTATAAATATTTGTGGATTGTCGGAGAACGTTAAAAACTGTACAAAGCACAGAACTATAGCCTAATTTTGACTTTTTCTTACAGCCTTCGTCTAGGGTTATAGTTTTACTAATAAATTAACAGGAAGATTAAAATAAGAAAGATACAATTAAGAGGAAGCCAAGACTGACCTAAAGATATAAAAAAGCGTTCTTTGTAACCATCCTAGTCCTAATGTTTTCATATAAAACAATATAAGCAAAAAACAACATATATACGATATTAAAAACTTAAGTGTGTGTGTTGGTGCGTGTTTTACCTGGAAGTTTATCCAGTGGTGGTGATAGAAGCAGTGATGTACAGTATATTCCAGTGTGCACTTACAAACCACGTGGATCTCACTTCCCGCCAACGCGCGTCAGTAAAAGCTTATATACAGCGTCGCCCGAGTTGTCCTAGTTTCGTACCCACCCCACCTTCGGTTACGACACACACAGACGCTTTCGTCACAATAAACACACACAAAGATAGGGGTGCTGTTGTGCCGGCTACTGTTATTGACATTCTTACGCTACAACAATACAGGTCTAATTGTTGCCAATTATTGTTGTGGCGATGAATCACTACAACAGGCGCCTTGCTTTCGATTACCACTGCGCGAATTTAAACAAATCACAATTATTAAAACAAAAACTCCGATTGTAGTAACGCCCTCGTACGTTGCTAAAGGAGCAAAAGCACTGACAAAGAACAACAATGGCTAAATTATTTGACATTACGTTGAACACAATAATGCAATAACTAAATTAATTATTCAATATATTAAATATATATGAATTAAAAAGTAACAATTTAATATTCTTTTCATTCAAATCGATTCAATGGTTCCGAAGATATAGTTCATTAAAAATTCAATATGTTTGTGTCCTTGTAGAATCAGAACGGTTGAAGCAATCTAGATAAAATAAGTGCTATATGATTCGGTTGTTAAAAAGATTGTCTTAAACTTAAAAAAATTTGAAAAATTGAAAACAGCGGACGAAAATTAAAAATTGTATTTAGAAGATATGCAATAAAACATATAAAATGGTGTCATTTTCTTATTTTTTATAGTAGACTATTATGCATAGCATACCACTTTACTAATGAAGACAGTCGTTTCGACAAAAATTATCAAATGTTGCTTACACAGTTGGATAAGAAAATCAGGATTTTGTCTTACGACTCCTGGATCTATTCCTACATATGAACACATATGCGGTACCCGCTCTCTCTCTCTCTCTCTCTCTCTCTCTCTCTCTCTCTCTCTCTCACACACACACACATTTTTTGTGCGTACAGGTACAAGACGAATGCTATTTTTAGCGTTTCATTGCTTTTCATTTTCTTGGGCTCATTCCATTTCTTCTGAATTTTTTTTTAATTTTAACATTGAAAATGTTTATAAGGACGTGTCGCACATTTGCAGCCGATCGCTGGTACGTTATCGAAAATGGGAACCGGTGAGTTTCCATAGAAGCTACTTCTTTGTTGTCAATAACGTAGTACACATATAAAACTTCACTTATGGGATGCGACTACATTTAACTTATAATCTGTACATTGGTAAATGAAGAATGAATTCATTGATTGGTGAACGAAGACTGAATTCATTGATTGGTGAATGAACATAAATATATATATATATATTTTTTAGATTTATTGAAGCATTTTCAATGCCCTTCTCTGTGCATTGCATTTGTGCAATGCCTGTAAATTTTTTCTTTATGTATTTATTTCGAAGCCTTTAATCCTACATTTTATGTGAGAGATATGTACAGCCCCACGCCGTATCTCGCTTATCTTAAGCCATATTGGAAATTATTTCATTTATTTCCTTGTGTCACTGCTTCTTGGACGTCAGAGTTCCAGTGCCTTGTGGACAGTCCTCTCTTGACCTTTCTTCTAGTGTCCGCTCCAGATATTTTTGGCCACCTTTGGTCGCTCCGTTGCCGGCGGTGGCTATACTATGTAAGTTGCTGTATGTGTGTCCTTGAACTGTATGAATCTTCTAACGTCTTGGTTTGTTCGGAATTTTCCTCTCAAAATCCTAACTGATCTTCTCCAATAGCTCCATCACCTGCAATCATTTGTATTCCTTCTGTTTAACGAAACAAAAACAAAGTTTAACGGGCTTAAGAATGATTTTGCACAATTTGCTTTGTTTGTTGTGAATTTGATCACTCAGCAACAATGTATTTATGTAACTTATTACTCTTTTTTCCTTTATAGGAATTTTGCTTTACATAGCCTAGTTCCCCCTGTCATATCTGGAGAATTATCGTACCGGAACAGTTGGAAGTAGTCTGTCACTTCTAGCAAGATTTCTTTCGGGGGCGGAGGGGTTCTAGCGAGTTCCGGTGGGGTAAATTTGTGTGAATAAAACTACAAAAATTAAAAGAAAAATAAGTCATTATTTTTTTATTTGCTGTAATCGAGAAGATAATTCTGGTAACACAATGATTACGTTAACAGATACGTAAAATTGAAGATAGGGTTATGAGCCTATTAACATATAGAGAACTGGTACAATTTTGCGCCCACCGTCTGCAAAAGCCGATAGTTTTAAGTGTTTTGAATGTTTTTTTTTTAATTTTGCATTAGTGAGTACGTGTCTGTAAATATTTCCAGCAAATGGAATTAAATCGTTTTGCCACACAAATGAATAAAGTATTTCATAAAGTGGGAACTACAGGTCTCCAAAAACAAACACTTGAAACGCTACGGTGGGTGGGGGCATACAAATACGAGGTTGATTGGAAATTTGTTGAAATTGGCATTCAAATCACTTCACGGGTAGACAGCGTTCCGAACCCCGAGTTCCGTCTTAAGTAGCCTATAAGTGCAAACGGAATATTGGACTAAGATTTTGTACAAATCTTACAGATACGTGCAAAGGTTTTCGAAGTGGTAACAACTAGTTCAGTTGAAAATATGAAAAAAGTATTTAATACTGATCGAAAAATCGTGTGCAAAGATAGATACATCTGTATAAGATTCGAATGGCAAGGAAAAAAGTTTTTTTTTTTGTATCTGCCATGTAAGGACCACATGCCAATTTCAATTCTTTATTCTTTGTTCTTTTCTTTTTCTCCTATATTCTTTCATCTTTTCACTGTGTCTCTTCTTCCTGTCTTCAGTCCACTTTGAACGTGCGTTTTTCTCTCTCCTACCCTGGGCTCCTTCCATTTTAACACTTTTGCCTGAAAAACTTCTCTTTCAATTGCTTCTTCTGCGTTTATATAATTTTTTCTAAATCCTTTTTGACTTCTTTAATCCAACTTTTCTATACTCTAATATATTTCATCATTACTTCTTAATTTCCAACCTTCTGAAGTTTTTCGTGGGCCTAATATTTTCCTAATAATTCGTCTATCCAATATTTCTAGTTTGTCTAAATTATAATTCAATGCTAGACATTCACTTGCATATAGGCATTCCGGCTTCACTACTGTACTGTAATGCCTTATTTTTGCATTTTTAGATATGCACTTTTTATTGTAAACATCTGTAGTTATACCATATGCCCTTTTCATTTTATGAATCGTTTTTTTCTATAGCAGATTTTTCTAAGCCATTCTCTTGAATTACTTCCCCTAAAATCAGTTTAATATAGAATTCTTTTAAGTTGCTGTGGAACAAATTACTGCACAATACGTACGTATATAAGCTGAACTGGATACATTGCGGGTTAAATGAACATTCGAAGACTACCCCAGTCCCCAGTAGCGATGTGTGAACTAGCAGTGTTTACACGAAGCGATTTCGTACATGAAGCAGCTAAGCCTATAGCGTATTACAATTGAAAATACTGATACTCACATAAATACTTTCGTGTAAATAAGAAAATAATATTACAAGGAAAATAATAAGAATAATGAAATAAAATGAAAACAATAATAATTAATGAAATAACTAATAGCCTGACTGTCCTATAACTAACTAACTATTTGGTTCGACTTATATTTTAGCAGCACATTTTTTTAACTTTTGACAGTTACAACATCTGCCACGCGTTGGGCAGCCAAATACAACACTGTTGGGGTGTTATGCTATTACGCTACTGAATTAACTAATCTGTGATTGAGTAATTATTGAATACATTAATTTGCATAATGAGCTCGTGTAATCAATAAATAACACGTTAATTACTTTACGTTAGCATAACTATTGCATGGAGACTCTAGTTGTTGCATTAATAAAGAAAATAAAATAAACTACCATAAATCACTCAAATGTCATTACTTTCTCGTTCTGAGGTAATTTGACAATGATGAACGCATATTGATAAAATAAACACTTATTTATTAACATTATATCATTCATTAAATTCAATATATATATAATATGGATGATTCCCTGTAAATACATACATTCATAAACTCATGAAAAGAACATAAAAGAACACATGTTTATACATCAAATTACAAGGTAAATCCAATACGTTGTTTGCTGAAAAACATACACATATATATATAATGTAATCGATATATAGAAACACAAATATTCAAACAATAAATCCTATACTAATGCGTTCATCGTATGCCTCAGATGGATGGCGTTAAATTATGTTTATCATGTTTAATTTAAATGCTCAAGGGGTGTTTCTTGAAAAAGAGACAGGACAGTAGAGTTCCTTATGATAAGAATAGCATAAAGATTACTTGTTTAGATGAATTATCCGAAATTTCCATCGGCGTAACTCCTCTCTGCTGGATCATGTGTGGGAAGCTGTGCTGTGACTGACACTTAACACACGCGAAACAGATTCACTCGCGCTGTATGTTCGTATTAAAGTTCATCGTTAACTATGGTGTATATATATATATGTCTGTGTATTGTTCAACGTTTGATATGTTCATTACTGTTAGTGTTTTGATGCCGCGGTGTAATTGTTCCACATGATATTGAATCGCACCGCAACACTGTATAATGTTATTATTTCGCCGTCCGGTATTACATCAACGAAAGTTCTACGCGTCGATTATTGATGTAAGTGTGACTGGTTAGTTCAATTCTGAATTAGAGTATAATAAATAATTCTATAATTGTTAAGCACTGGCGTATGTCGCATGTTTTTAGACACTGAAAGTACACTATTACCGGATACGCGCCAATATCAAAATGTCTAAGTCTCTTAGTTATATGACGCGTGGCAAAATTTCAAAGTCCCACTGCCGTCCGTATGTTAATCGAACTTTGACGACCGACTGTTGAAATTATAAAGACTGTTCTACTGACCGACTGACTGCTCAAAGTATATGAGTAAAAATTTATGAAAGACTGTCCTCCCGCGTGCTCTGCAAGCAGTTTTTATCAAACATCGTGTACCACAATGCACCGTACTGGAAAACACGCCTCAAGTTGAACATGATAGGATGGAAGATCTCCTACCCTTAAGCCAGAGTGTCGTTCTTCACTTCCCATTCGACGTTCCCGTTGCTATGCTGGCGACGGTCCTCTCCACCAGGTCTCTGGGTAGATGCTGGGTTGTGATTGGATATCCTGTCTCCCCACGGGTTCGCGTCGAAAGCCTCCGTACTCTTTTCCTAGAACAGGAGAAATTTCATGCTCGTCTATCATGCTATTGTCTAAGCGTACTCCGGGTCTCGCTGCAGTTCTCACGAAAACAATGTGTCGTCTCTTGTTATTGTTCGCTGTGTTTGACCCTTTTTTTCCTGAACGCTATCCTGGCGCAGCGTGACGTCGTTTCCAAAACGGCACACCTACTGCCTGTCGTAAATATCCGTTGTCGCCAGTAAGTCGTTCCCCTGCTGTTTACAAGTTCGATTCTATTATTTTAGGTATCGATGTCCGTCCTCGTATAGGGTATATACTATTGTGTGACTTACACTCTTTTATTCTTTACTGGTACTCTTACAAATTAACCCGGCAGTGTGTCCGTCACAGTTTCTCCTCTAAATTGGTACTTGACACAATTTCCATTATCTTACATTTGCAGGCTGTAAATCTCGTGTTTTAGACGAGTCTGTCACGGCCAACCCTGTGCCCTATTGTACAACTATGTGAAACGTACTTGCATTGTCTGAAGTAAACGTTCACTTGACACTTCTACACACATTTCTTTATTTATTGCTCGTGGGCTGAGTAGGTGTGTCATGCTGAATGTAACGTCTTTTCAGTCACACTAAAATTTTTTAAATTTTTGGTTGTTACATAGGTCCCCAAATCGGATTTGATGTTGGATTAGCGGGAGACACTCTAATCCGATTTCTGCGCTCTGAGTTTGTTGTGGGAGTCCCCTCTGATAAAGTCGCGGTCAATGACCTACTTTCCTCTGCTTGGGGTATATGGATATATATTCCCTATATTTGGTCGTAAACTACCTCTGGGAATTTATTGCCGTGCATCTGAGGAAAGATGAACGCATTTTTTACATATTTGCATATCTAATTAGATATGGGATTATGTACAATAACAATAGCTGTGGATGGCTGTGCCGTCCGCTTATAATCTAACACATGAAATAATGATTTTCGACATGAATTACAATTATTCATGTATCGTTTAAATATCATTATGATAGCTAATGTTCTTAGTCTATCTTGACCATTTAAAATACAATTTACGACCTGTAAATACACATTGATACATTCACTAATTATTATTGAGTATCACTCACAATACGTGTTACTATCATCTATACTAATTATATTGATTAGAAATTTATATACATTATTCAGGAACAATTAGCAATTCACTTGAGATCATTATGATCATAAATAACTTTGTTTTATATCACTAAGATTTGATTAATTAATCTAATATCATCGGGTGTCTATAAAACTCGTTATAACGTCTTTTCGCAATTTATTGCTGCACATTCAATTGAACTTTTCACATCATAATTGTCTTTTCTATTTAAATTTCCACTAACACTGGATATACACATGTAATTAATGTCGTTAGGTTGCCACATTGTGACTTAAGAACTCCTTGTACAAAATCTTTACATTATACACTAATAAGATATACATCATACCGATTAGCTAGTTGGACCGGTTTTCGCGGGACATTCACCTTATGTGTTGATCCGCCTCCGAATCCACTAGTCTAACTGATTGTCGATGCACTTTCGTTTTCCTTTGAGACTTGTGATTTCGTCTCAAAGTATCTCTTCAGCAATCGTACGTTGAAAATACCCCTCAGTTTTCCATTGCTATCGCACTCAGCGAGCTCGTATGTTGCGTTACCAAGGACGCGACTAACCTTGTATGGTCCGGTGTATAACTCGAAAAACTTGTCAATCCTTTTCATTGCGGCGTCGGATTGATGGTAGCTCCTCAACAGCACCTTATCGCCGGTAGCAAATTTAGTAATATTCTTACCATCATTGATACGTTTAGCATATTTCTCTCTTTTGTCTTTTATTTTTACAAACACATTAATATTGGGATTGTGTTCATTGTTGATGACATCTTTGTCCAGCCACTTCTCCCATGCGCGGGTCGGCTTCTTTCCTAAGTGTGCCTCGTGGGGTGTTATTTCTATTGTTTCGTGGTACGTTTCATTGATACATGTTTCAATTACTCCGACGTATCTTGACCACTTGCTATGCTGGTCGTGTACCAGGATCCTGAATAGATTTCCCAATTGGCGGTTAATCCTTTCCGCTAAGTTCGCTCGAGGATTCCTTATCGCGGTATATCTTGGTTGTATTCCCAGCTCCTCGAGACCTTTAACCCATCTTTCGGCGGTAAATTGCGTGCCGTTGTCGGTTAAAATGACTCTCGGTCGTCCATACTTCGTACAGTAATCGTTGATCCGTCGTAGTGTCGTGGTGGTTGTCGCTCTTCTTAGTGTGAATAGTTTGACAAACTTTGTGAAGTTGTCCACCATGACAAGTAAGTATTTGACACCTCCTGTACGTGTTGGTAAGGGTCCATAGTAATCAACGCTTACTATGTCACCTTTGGCTGATGGTATCATGGCCTTTGTTCCGCCAAAGAGCATCCTGTTGTTCGTATCCTTGTACCGTTGGCAAGAGTCACAAGTTTGGATATATACTTTCACTTTCTTGATCAAGCTGTCGATCGTGAAGTGCTCTTGTAACATTTTTATACACCTTTTCGGGCCTAGGTGTCCGTACATTTGGTGTATCTCTGCAATTAGATCCTTCGACACGCTGTCAGGAATGTATAGTTTCCATTCGCCGCGTCGTCGTCGGTACAACTTATCATTAACAATTTTATAAAATTTACTTAATTTACTATCTATAACGTTATTCTTAATCTTATCTATGAGCGTTCCGAGTTTGGCATCTTCATTTTGGTATTTGCCGATACCGCTAATTATTTTGCCTAATTGTTGACTCATTTTAATAACTAGGTGATTAATCAAATATTCGTGCGTCTCCTCGTTTGTCTCGTGTTGTTCCGTGTCAGCCGGGTATCTACTCAGTATGTCCGCAACGACGTTATCCTTTCCTTTGCAGTGGATAATGTCGAAATTGTACTCCTGTATGGCGAGAATCCATCTTGTAATTCTGGAATTATTTAAGTGACACTTGTGCATAAATGTTAATGCTTTATTGTCGGTGATTATCGTGAGTGGTTGGCCAAGTATGTACATACGAAACTTATCCAGACATCTAACGATACTCAGGAGCTCTTTCTCCGTCGTGAAGTAATTGCGTTCTGCTCCCTTAAATGTCTTGCTTGTAAAAGCGATGACGCCGATTTCTCCATCTTCATCAATCTGGTAAAGCTGGCCACCATACGAAAAATTACTAGCGTCACACTGAATATAGTATCTTTGGTTCGGCCGTGGGAACCGTAGAGTTACTGTGTCTATAAATAAATTCTCGACTCTCTGGAAACACTCGTCCACTTCCTTTGTCCATGAAAACTTTCGTCCACCTTTCAGCAGTTCATGTAAAGGTTGCGTTGTTTCTGCGTATTTACTCGAGAATCTGTTATAAAAATTGGTAAGACCAAGAAAACCTTTGAGTTGTTTTGTATTCTTCGGTGCTGGGAAATCCATAATCGCCTTTACCTTGTCATCGTTCGCTTGTATCCCTTTTGTTGTAAGGCGATAACCAAGGAAGGAGATTTCTCGTCTGAAGAATTGTGACTTAGCGAGGTTTACAGTTATATTTGCTTTATTGAGGTTGTTTAGCAACGCTTCTAAATGATTTAAATGTGTTTGTATATTATTGGAGTAGCACAAGCAGTCGTCCACGTAGATGATCGTGTTCTTCTTGACCTCCTCTTCGAGGGCCACATCCAATCCACGTGTCAACGCTGCAGAGCTGGTGCTGAGTCCAAATGGCGTCACTGTGAATCGGTAGCACTTCCCTTCATGCATAAACGCAGTGAAATCCCTACACTCTCGTTTTAATGGGACTTGCCAGAAGCTACTGGATAAATCGACTGTCGACAAGTACTGCATATCCCCACATCTAGCCAATATCTCATTTACCGGGGACACTCCTTCGTGATCGGGCACGGTCACGCTGTTCACTTTTCTTGCATCAAGGCATAGGCGAACCCTCCCATCCTTCTTGATAACTGTCACGATTGGGTTGACGTACGGGCTGGCGCAACGTTCGATTACACCATATCGTAACATCCGGTTAATCTCCTCGTTCACCTTGTCTCTGTAGGCAAGCGGCACAGGCCACCCTCGTTGAAAGTAAGGTGTCCTGTCCGTAACGTGAAACTCGTGCGTGTAACCCTCTATTCTTCCCGGGCACTCCCTAAAAACATTCCGGTACTTTACCAAAATCTCCTTCAGGCGTTGCAGTATTCCTTTATCCACGCAGTCTATGCTCCCAATCTTCTCATCGATGCATCGCAGTACTTCCTCTTCTTCTTCACTGTTTATCACGTCAATATTCATGATTGGTATAATGTGCTCCTCATCAACAGTATCGTTTTTTAAACTAACTACTTTGTTTCCGATGTCGATGCGACACCCAACTTCTTGTAAAAAACTAATTCCTAGTATACATGGTTTCACTAATTCTGGTATTACCAAAAACACACATTCATATCGGATACAACCAATCTCAATGTCACACAATATTTGTCTCTTAACTAATTTGGATTTACTTCCTACAGCACTTATTATAAATGTATTCGTTACGGGTAGTGTCTCATATGGTTCGATACTCTTCTTATGGTTATTAAACCAAGTTTCCGATAACCCGTTAACAATACAACCAGTATCAAGGCTTGGACAGTTACATCATTATTAAATTTAATAGTAATCTCGGGACATTTCAATATTTGTTTATTTACAATCTCGTCGTCCTCTTTTAGTAGGTCCTTTCGTAAATCAGGTAACAATATATTTACACTCTCACTCGGAAAGAAGTCGCTTAGAAATTCTATCTTCTCCCCTCGTTCGACGTATTTTTTTTTTTTTGTTATTGTTGTCGCTGTTACCGTTCGCCCTTGGGGTAGTGCCAACGACCGTGCCACTGGGTCCTGGCTCAGCTGGTGTAAACTGTACTGTATTGACGTAGTGTTTGTTGTCATACCGACCCCTTGTTGGCTGTCGGTCACTTTCATTTTTATTGTATTGCGTTTCCCTTTCTCTCGGATTGTTCCTCCCTTCGTTGTAAGGTCTATAATGTGGTCTGCGAGTGTTATCTCCGCTCGACTGTATACTTGTGAATTCCGTAATCAGCGCTTCGAAATTTGGTATACTCGTGATACCACGTGTGACCACGGCGAGCTGCAAGTCCTTACCAAAGTGGCGAGCTAGTTTTCGTATCAGCTGAGTGTCGGTTAATGCTGGTGACAGTTGCCGACTTTCCAGTAAAATCCGTTCTACATATTGGACAGCTGTGATTGGTCCATTCCACTCATATCTGCCGTACTCCAGATTGTCGCGTATATTGTCCTGGCGTTCTTGACCCCAGTACTTCAAGGTGAAAGCTTCTTTAAATTCTTCGTACGTGGAGATTTGATTCCTTATGACGCGCCACCATATTCCAGCGTCCATCTCCAAGTGTCTTCCGATCCATTTAATGTCACCGTTGCTGTAGTACTGTTCCTGGATCTCTGACAATTCCTTCAGGAACTCCATTGGGAACCTGTCAGTGCCGTTATACTTTAACTCAGTATGTGTGTGTCCGTTAATTCTACTGATTATTCCAGACTCACCTTCAATTAGCTGACGCTGTAGTCGTTCTATCTGGGATTTTAATTCGTTAATACGGGTGGTTTTCTCTCTGGTGCTCTCGTCTAGTTTTTGTTCCGCCGACTTCTGTCTTCCATCTACCTCATTGATTTTCTGTTGCATTGTGTTGTTTACGTCTCCCTGTTCCTGTTGTAATTGTCTTACTGTTTGGAATAGTTCGACTCTCAATTCCTCTTGTTTCTTGTGATTTTCTTTTGCGTGTGTCTCCACTCTGTTGTGGATCTTTTTGATGCTCGTTTGAGTATTTTGGGCAACACTCTTTAGTTCCTGTCGGTCTAATTCTCTTGTTTCCCGCACCTCTTCGAATTTCTTGTCGGTGTCCTCCTTTAACTCTTTTATGATCTCGTTCTGCTGCTTCTGAACCTCGTCTATCTTCTTATCACAATTATTTATGTATTCACGCACTTCCGTGCGTATTTGTGTAAAATTTTCATTCTGCTTCTCGAACTTTTCATTGATTTCTTCTTTTTGCTTCTCGAAATTTTCATTCACTTCTTTTCTAATCTCTATAAAGTTTTCATTAATCTCTTCCTTTTGCTTTTCGAGTTTTTCATTAATCATCTTGAGGCTCTCACTCTGTGCCCGCATGAGGTCCATAAGTGAACGCATTGTCACTTCTTCCTGCGGTTGTTGTTGGGACTCCTGTCCCCGCGCTCTGACGTCTGACGTCTCCTCGGTCGTTTGTGAATAAGTTGGTGATTCATCTCGTTCGACACCAGGTACTCCCTGTTGGTTATTAATGTCAAAATTCATGGAATCTGTGCTACTGGTCGTCATTTTTGCAGCTTTACTACGCGTTAACATTCAGTCCCAGTCCAACTAGCTTCACACTAATAAATTTTGTTCTTACAAACTACTAACATGAAATATTAATATATACGCTTATCCTATATCTACTGCCTGCTCTTTGCCGTGCGGTGGGCGCCAAATACAACATCTGCCACGCGTTGGGCAGCCAAATACAACACTGTTGGGGTGTTATGCTATTACGCTACTGAATTAACTAATCTGTGATTGAGTAATTATTGAATACATTAATTTGCATAATGAGCTCGTGTAATCAATAAATAACACGTTAATTACTTTACGTTAGCATAACTATTGCATGGAGACTCTAGTTGTTGCATTAATAAAGAAAATAAAATAAACTACCATAAATCACTCAAATGTCATTACTTTCTCGTTCTGAGGTAATTTGACAATGATGAACGCATATTGATAAAATAAACACTTATTTATTAACATTATATCATTCATTAAATTCAATATATATATAATATGGATGATTCCCTGTAAATACATACATTCATAAACTCATGAAAAGAACATAAAAGAACACATGTTTATACATCAAATTACAAGGTAAATCCAATACGTTGTTTGCTGAAAAACATACACATATATATATAATGTAATCGATATATAGAAACACAAATATTCAAACAATAAATCCTATACTAATGCGTTCATCGTATGCCTCAGATGGATGGCGTTAAATTATGTTTATCATGTTTAATTTAAATGCTCAAGGGGTGTTTCTTGAAAAAGAGACAGGACAGTAGAGTTCCTTATGATAAGAATAGCATAAAGATTACTTGTTTAGATGAATTATCCGAAATTTCCATCGGCGTAACTCCTCTCTGCTGGATCATGTGTGGGAAGCTGTGCTGTGACTGACACTTAACACACGCGAAACAGATTCACTCGCGCTGTGTGTTCGTATTAAAGTTCATCGTTAACTATGGTGTATATATATATGTCTGTGTATTGTTCAACGTTTGATATGTTCATTACTGTTAGTGTTTTGATGCCGCGGTGTAATTGTTCCACATGATATTGATCGCACCGCAACACTGTATAATGTTATTATTTCGCCGTCCGGTATTACATCAACGAAAGTTCTACGCGTCGATTATTGATGTAAGTGTGACTGGTTAGTTCAATTCTGAATTAGAGTATAATAAATAATTCTATAATTGTTAAGCACTGGCGTATGTCGCATGTTTTTAGACACTGAAAGTACACTATTACCGGATACGCGCCAATATCAAAATGTCTAAGTCTCTTAGTTATATGACGCGTGGCAAAATTTCAAAGTCCCACTGCCGTCCGTATGTTAATCGAACTTTGACGACCGACTGTTGAAATTATAAAGACTGTTCTACTGACCGACTGACTGCTCAAAGTATATGAGTAAAAATTTATGAAAGACTGTCCTCCCGCGTGCTCTGCAAGCAGTTTTTATCAAACATCGTGTACCACAATGCACCGTACTGGAAAACACGCCTCAAGTTGAACATGATAGGATGGAAGATCTCCTACCCTTAAGCCAGAGTGTCGTTCTTCACTTCCCATTCGACGTTCCCGTTGTATGCTGGCGACGGTCCTCTCCACCAGGTCTCTGGGTAGATGCTGGGTTGTGATTGGATATCCTGTCTCCCCACGGGTTCGCGTCGAAAGCCTCCGTACTCTTTTCCTAGAACAGGAGAAATTTCATGCTCGTCTATCATGCTATTGTCTAAGCGTACTCCGGGTCTCGCTGCAGTTCTCACGAAAACAATGTGTCGTCTCTTGTTATTGTTCGCTGTGTTTGACCCTTTTTTTCCTGAACGCTATCCTGGCGCAGCGTGACGTCGTTTCCAAAACGGCACACCTACTGCCTGTCGTAAATATCCGTTGTCGCCAGTAAGTCGTTCCCCTGCTGTTTACAAGTTCGATTCTATTATTTTAGGTATCGATGTCCGTCCTCGTATAGGGTATATACTATTGTGTGACTTACACTCTTTTATTCTTTACTGGTACTCTTACAAATTAACCCGGCAGTGTGTCCGTCACAGTTTCTCCTCTAAATTGGTACTTGACACAATTTCCATTATCTTACATTTGCAGGCTGTAAATCTCGTGTTTTAGACGAGTCTGTCACGGCCAACCCTGTGCCCTATTGTACAACTATGTGAAACGTACTTGCATTGTCTGAAGTAAACGTTCACTTGACACTTCTACACACATTTCTTTATTTATTGCTCGTGGGCTGAGTAGGTGTGTCATGCTGAATGTAACGTCTTTTCAGTCACACCAAAATTTTTTAAATTTTTGGTTGTTACACAGTTTCTTTTTCCTTTTTGCTTTATCTCTCTGGGGTGCAGGTGGGGGGGGCGCTTACCTTCCAAAACCTTCCTTACTGACCCATTTCAAGCCCCTTATATGCCCATTTCTTCTGCATCTTCTCCTATATGGGCTGCTTTATTACTGTTGACTGTATGGCCCCATTTACAACATTCCTCCTGAAGTTTTCTAATAATTTATCAAACATTTGAAATTATTATTTAATGATCAGAAAACGATGAAGGTTACTGTGTTGTGTCTCCGACTACTGTATCGACTACTAACACAATCAATTCCGTCTCCATTCTTTCCAAAGTCTCGTTAACGTAAATTTTTAAAGAATTAATGCTATCCAGGACCACTTCGAGACCCCTTGTCTGCTAAAAATTGTAAAGCAAATTTCAGATACTGTAGATCTTATTTCCTTATTCTAATAGTTCCTGTATTATAACTTCTCGACTGTTTTCAGGTTTGTCTGACTTATCCCACGTTTTCTCGTAGTGTGTTTGAGCTCCTACAGCCTCTTGAATCTAAACATTTAATTTCTGCGGCTTTCAGTAATTTCCATACTCCATGAACGAAGTCATGTAATGAAGTATTGCTGTAACTTAGCTATAACTTAACTCTTAGAATTTCAGTTGAGTTTCTTTCTTAGATTTCCGTATAAAGATTAGTTTAATGGTACTGTACATAATTAAAAATGATATTAAGATATTGTTTAATATATTTTCTTATGTAAGTAGTGTATTACGTTTTTGTCGTTTCAATTCCTGACGCACGTTTCACTGAAACACATCAGCATCATCAGAGTTTTGTAAATAAATGAACAGCAATTGAAGTAATTCTACATTAATATAGAAATTAACGAATTATCGATTATGTTTCGATTTCGATGTAAAATAACGGATAATCGATTTAATTCGCGTAATTAACTATTGTTTTAATGTTTATTTTCTTAAGCAGCTGTTTTGTCGGTTGTACTGGAAATATTTAATGTTTATATTTTATTTGTTTTTATTTATTTTAATAAATTTATAATTTTAAATAGATCATCTTGTTTTATTTTTATTTGAGTTTGTTCTTAAGTTAATAAATTATTGTTATTGTGTTTGTAAATATTAAGATTTTCCCAAATATTCATTTTTTGACCTTTTTGTATGTTTCTAATTAACTTTATATTATCTTTGCCTGGAAAATGGTGGTTATTCTTTATACAATGTGTGGCTAAATTAGATTTATAAATACTTGGTTTTAAAAATGCATAGTGGTGCTGGAGAAATCTATCGAGTAGCTTTTTCTTTGGCTGGCTTACATAAAATTTATTGCAATCTGGACATTCCACTTTGTGTATTCCATTTTTATTGTGAATGTTGGGTTTAGTTTTAGGTTTTGTTTGATTAAAAACTATATTATCTGTATTACTGTCAAACTTGTAGAAGAAACTACATTGAATATCTCTTAATATCATATAGGCCTAATTACTGCAAGAAACTTTGAATTACGCATATAGAAAATAATTAAAAATATATGTGTTATCTACGTCAGTCCGTATTTGCAACGGAGTGACATCTTAATCGTGAAACCCAACTTAATATCTAAAAGTGTAGAGCCTTCAGTTATCTTGCAATTATTTCGTAATTAAGATTACAACAATTACAATATTGTTGTGCAGTTTCTGTCAAATTAACTTTTTATTTTGACTTGTTAGAAATTGATTCCAAACGTTTGTGCACTGAAGGACAAATAATTTGAAAGGAGCGTTTTATTTCCTGTTCCACTAAATCACAATCTGACAAATCCCACAGGCCGAAGTTACGAATTATTTAATTGTTTAGATTGACATGATCAGACGACCGTGTGATACACACTAGAAGTATATAGTTTATCTATATTAATTGAGTACAGATAAAATAAAATATCTATTTAAAATATAGCTAAATATCTATATATATAAAATATCCCAGAAACACTTCTTCTTACGTAGCTGTCTATGTCATGACTCCTCCAGTCTAATATCTCTATGGTTTTAACCGTCGTCTTTGGGCAGGTAAACCATCAGTTTCTTGACTTTAATTCGGGAAAATGAGGAGATTTTATTGCTGGATTTTACATAAAAATTAAGGTACTTTAACGCAAACTATAAGATGCTTAAAACATTCGTGGGACACCACCCTTAAATTAAAGTGCGGAGGTGTACCAAAACGGAAAGACCCCTTTCTATAAGATTAAGTAAGAATACAAATTTATAATTAAAGTGATTTATAATTGCAAGAAATTTATTACTTTTAACCTGAGTAACAATTAATCAATATAGAATATTTTGAAGTCAGCGCTTTTCCATACTTTTCTAGCACTTATAGTTCACGTTGGTGTGCTCAAAAACTTTGAGACGCAAAGAATTTATAAAACTATATGGGAAGAATCCTGAATTTCTCATTTCACCTTAGGAAAATGGGGAGTTCAATCTTCAAACTAGCCTCATTCCTCTCAAGAAGCTAATCTCACCTCCCCCCTCAAGAGAAGCTCCTCGTTACGCCACTGATAAGTGTTTCGTGTAAGTAAAGTACTTCATGATTTTTATAAACAGATAATGTTTAATAAATCGTGCTATTAAATTAGCCAGATTTACTAAATTACAAAAAGGTGTGTCACTGAGCCATTCTTCAAAATCCTAATTTTTTGAAAGATATGTTCACTGCCCTACTGCATATTTGTGTGTAAAAAAAGACTAAATACCCATTGAACAAAATAAAACACACACACACACAAATTAAAAAAACAAATTTTAACATATCTTTTACATCTACAATTTTATGATAAGTTAGGTTTGATTAAGTAAATCTCAAACGAGATAGAAAAAGTAATTAATGATTTCAACCTTGGAAAAGTGAAAAGGGTTGTTTCAAAATATATATATGCTAAAAACAAAGATAATGTTATTAAGCTCGAACCAGCTGAAGAGATCGAAATGTATGAATAGTGAGTTAAAAAATGCATTTTTAATGCTGTGAATAACTGAATAGAGTAAAATGCATGGGCATGCGATGCCAGAAACTGTAAATCGAATGAAGTCACGAAAGACGAGAAATGAAGAATATGAATTATCATTGTCTACACGATGAAGCACGATTAAAAATAAATAACACAGTTTATTCATGTCCCAAAGTTCTTATTCCTCTCGCAGCCTAGCCGAACACAGAATCCACTATCTCTTCTCTACACTGTCCGCTCTGT
The DNA here is from genome assembly GCA_034769895.1 of Magicicada septendecula. Lineage (NCBI taxonomy): Eukaryota > Metazoa > Arthropoda > Insecta > Hemiptera > Cicadidae > Magicicada > Magicicada septendecula. The sequence goes on from CM068370.1 coordinate 81,873,553, forward strand.
TGGCCAAGCTTTCGAAAGTTTCTGGATACTAGGTATAGGCTACATAAAAATGTAGGTGACTATTACACAAAGGAGTATGTTTTAATCAGCGTGTACCGTTTTGTGATGATTTTTAGATCAGAAACGTGGACAATAAACACGGTAATGATACAAAAAATGCGGTCTCTACAGAGAATGACAAAGTGAGACAGAAAAACGAATAAATACGAGGGTGAGTTGAAAAGGTCGCGGAGAGATATCTATAGCTCAGTGGTAGAACATCTTTCGTGTGCTGCAAGACGTATATTTCGCGTGCACACTTGTTAATTCCCAGATATATCTGTCAATTTATTCACTTTTTATCAGCTATTTTTGAAATTTTCCTGTCGCGCGTGTTTTCAACAAAATTAAACAGCCTGTTGTGATGAATTCTCTGTTAAAAACGTTTTAGCGTCAATGGAAAATCAAAACAAAATTGTAAATGTGTTAGGAGATGCTGTGCCTTCAGAAACAATGGTAAATGGGGTACACTCGAGTTTAAACGTGGTCGTACGGTCGTACAAGTACTGAAGACGATCCCAGCACTGGACATCCAAAAAGTCCAAAAAAAGTGACATTATTGAAAACATTTCATAGGCTGTTGGAAGACCGCAGATTCAGGAGTGGACGACGTTGGTGAAATTATAGGCATCTCGTATGAGCGTGTACATTATACTTTAACTCAAGAACTTGGTGTGAAAAAAAAAACGTTGTGCAAGATGGCTGCCGCATCTGGAGTTGTTGCATTTTTTGGCAGTCCAGTGCGGAGGGGGATCATGTTCAATTCTCGTACGACCACGTTTAAACTAAAGTCCCTACTTACAAACCGTTGGTTTTAAAGTCGCAGCATCTCCTGACATTTACAATTTCGTTCTGAATTTCGGTTGGCGCTAAGCAATTTTTAACAAAGAATCACGCCACGATGTTTGATTTTGTCCGTTTTTCAAAACATGCATGATACGTCAATTTTAAACAGCTTCTAAACAATGAATAAATTGATAGATCGATTTGGAATTTAACAGGAGTTCACATAACATACAAATCTTGCAGCAGACGAAAAATTTTAGTTTTACCGCTAAGTTACAGATATCGCTCAGCGAACTTTTAAACTGACCCTCGTACGTAAAGTGAAAGCTGCTGGATTGGAAGCCGAGAGACGATCATTTTAACGTAGTACTGGACAAAAATGTTTCAGGAAAGAAACCAATGTAGAGAATGACTGGGATGGCATTCGTTTACGAGTGGACAGACAGTTATAAATGATACGATGATGACAATGATGAGTGATGATGATACGATGATGAGAACTGAATCACTTGTGTAATCTTTGGTTCCGGAAAGTGTGTAAACATTGTACAGCCGGAATAAATAACGACGACCACAACGGCTGTGTTTTTGTAAACGGACGCTAGCCTCGACCGATTTCATTTTAAAGCACAGTTTCCGGCCTTCAGAAATAGGTAGCGGTCTTCAAGCAAACAAAATGTAAACAATAAAAGTACATAAACACTCTCAAACAACACGATATTTCGTAAAAAGAGTTGTCTTTCTGTATACTGTGTACAGTGTAATTGTGTATCTTCGTGAAGATATTTTGCTCAGTTATCGCTGCCTTATTTGGCTTCAAAGCAAGTCGTTTTACTTCGTTATGTCATTCAACTATAGATGACCTGACACTTTATCACAGGAATGACATAATAATCTTTTAGTTATTTTTACCTGTATCTTTTAGATTGTTTGGTCACTCTACAATTGACTCTTTGTGGTTTGCGGACGATCAGGCTATTCTGTCGGACTCTGAAAATAGATTGAAGATGGGTATACATTTGTTAAATCGAATCTGCAAAGACTCTGGATTGCAAATATCCACACTTAAAACCAAGGCGATGGCTTTTCGTGGAACTGATCCTGTACGGGCAAAAATTGTTGTAGATGGTATTGTCCTGGAACAAGTTAGCAATTTTGAATACCTGGGCTACATTGTGTCTTATAATGCAAGCAACGACATTGTGAATAAGTTGCATATAAGTTCAACCTTATGTGCGGGATCATTAGGCGAACCCTTAAGTCAAAAAGTAAAGGAACACGCCTAAAATTCTACAAGATTATGGCTCTTCCCACACTTCTTTATGGGTCTGAGAATTGGACTTTAACGAAAGGCTAGGCCAGTCGCACCCAAGCGGCTGAAATGAGATTTCTCAGGCACGTAGCAGGGTATACTCTCCATGATCATAGAAGAAACACAGATATACGGCAGGAACTGAATATTATGAGTATACTCGACAGGATCGCTCAGTATCGGCTGAATTGGTGGGAACAAATTTGTCGAATGGATGACTGCCGCATCCCCAAACAACTCTGGAACTATAAGCCGAGGGGACGGAGAGGTGTGGGACGTCCGAGGAAGCGGTGGAGTGACCAGCTCTAATCTTTGCCTATTTGAGGCCGGAACAAACCACCATTCTTGGTTTAATCCTTGAAGATGATGATGATGATCTTTTAGACTGTTTGACAGAAGACGGGTATAGATTCCGGTATAACCGAAATGTTTCTTTAAAAGTTAAATCAGTTATGGCTAATGTGCGTTTTTAAAATTCGAACCGATTGTTTTACGCATTTCCGAATGCGTGAAGTAATTTAAACTTACGCCCTACATAACATCTTCCATGATTGCACGGTTGTTCCAATTTGCAACGTTGCAAAGAATTTAACAGTATCTTGTTCAGCGATCTGTGTCAGCAGTGTTGACTAGTCATACATCTCGAATTTCGCGGAAAGCGATCCATGCACTGTAATTAGAAATTTCGTCATTTCTGAAACACGTCCATTATTTGAACACCTGCTCTCGGTGGTCAGGTGATTTCATTCCAGAACCCACAAGCGCAGAATAATTCCCACTTTCTGCCTATTACTCTCTCTTTATTTATCTGATAATCTCTGTAATAATATGGACTCACTATTAATAATTTTGTTATAATAATTATTAGTTGGTTGGTTTTTTTATTTTTAATACTATTTGTAAGTGACGTAGTGAAGAAGCACTGCAAGTTCAACCAAAATGTATGGGACCATGAGGAAACTCTAAAATTAACGAGTAAAGAAATTCTCAGGCTCGAAGTTCCACAAGGTGGATGGTTCTCCCTACACTTCTCTATGGACCTGAGAACTGGGGTTTGATGAAATCCGAGACCAGTCGTATTCGAAATGAGATTTCTCAGGCACGTGGCAGCATATACTGTTTTGTTTTAGATCGCAAAATAAATGTCGATGTACGGCAGGAACTGAATATTATGAGTAGGTCTATACTCGATAGTATTGCCCAATATCGGCTAAAACGGTTGGAACATCTTCACCGATTGGAAGACTGCCTCATCCGTACACAAGTATTGTGTTATAAACAGAAAGGACGGAGAAGTGTGGGACGTCCGAAGAAGCGTTGGAGTGACCAGCTGTAGTCTGTCTGCTTGGGACCGGAACAAACCATTTTGGTTTAATCCTTGCTGAAGATGGTGATGAAGATTTAGATGTATTTATCTGTTGATTTAATTAATTCAATCGAGTTATATTACATTTGGAGTAAAGAAATATGATTGCAAGATAAATAGGGCGCAAACTGAAGCAACCATACTTCTAGGTCCAGGACGCATAACGTCGCTAGTTATTGAGTTGCTACAAAAACTGAAATTACTTGGTGGGCTACTTTTGGCTGAACTAATACTGGTTGGATGATATTTGATTGAGCATCAGTTGCTACGTTTTTGGGAAGAAATAGATTTAAAAAGCAATACGGAACTAAAATATTTGTTTACTCTAAATGTGATAAAGAGAATAATTAATTTATAATATAGGCCTATTTGTTAATTTTAGAATATATTCAATTTATATAAGAATAATTAACGAACGAAGCTAATGATTGTATCTAAGAACAAGTTTACAAACTGCACCCTTAATATAAACCAAAGGTCAGTTGAACGTGTAAGCAAATTTACATACCTTAGTACTACAGTCAATGAACAATGGGACCACTCTCAAGAAATAAAGAGCAGAATTGAAAAGGCAAGAGCAGTGTACACTAGAATGAGCAGTTTATTCAAAAGTCACAATTTATCAATTAACACAAAGTTGAGACTTTTACGCTGCTACGTATTCTCGGACCTCTTTTACGGTGTAGAATCTTGGACATTGACTGAAGCCGCAACTAAAAAATTGGAATTTTTCGAAATGTGGCTTTACCGTAGAATACTGAGCATTTCATGGACACCACATATAACTAATGTTGAAGTTCTTAGAAAGCTGAAGAAAGAAAGGGAAGTTATTAACACAATGAAGATAAGAAAGCCTCAGGGACATCTCATGAGAAATGAACCTACTTATTGCAGTCCATACTACAGGGAAAAGTATTTGGAAAGAGAGGAGTTGGGCGACCGAGAATATCATGGCTGAGAAATTTAAGGACCTGGTTTGGCATGAATACAACTGACTTATTCCGTGCAGCAGTACATAGAGTTAAAATAGTCTGCATGATATCCAACATCCGAAACGGATAGGAACGATCATAAGAAGATGTAAGAATAGTAACCTCCCCCTGAGCAGCAGAACTCTTTGGCTATTTTGAATGAAATACATTTATTGTTAGATACATTTTAGTATTAGATAATTTTTCTATTATCAAAAAAGTGACATAAACCCCGATTCACTACAGTGTTTTAGCAAAATAACAATTATAAAGCAAACAATCATATAACGAACACTAAAATTAAAAAACTACTGAATCGGTCTTTTAGTTAAACTTATAAACATCACGACTAAATATTTGAAGGTATCTACCAGGCTGTTTGGCCGTGGTCCAGGGTTTACAATCAAACCAAACGTTTCAGCAGCATAACTGGAAGGCTTCTCTACAGCACTGTGGGCCTGACGTATGACACCCCGCGTTAGGTAGACTCGAATTCCACTGAAGATGGCAGCTCAAATATAACTGACACCGGCCGTGAAAGCCTTAGAACAATATCATGACTAAATGACAAATAGTTTTAAGCATTTAAGTTGTGATGTTCCCATATATATCTATCAGCCTGTATGCTGTACATGTCACAAATATGTCTAACTGATTACAACACGTAAAGTTCTTTGGAAACATAGATTACAGACTTTTTGAAGTCGGTCCAAAATTAAGGGGTGTTAAGATATATTAATTTTATCAGTTGTCAAAGATGCTAACTTTGTATTTTAAACAAAATTTCTCATAACATGAATACCCACACAGCCTTTTACAAATTTCTTTAAATTTTCACTTCTTTTTTTGGTCCACGGATACTTTTTTAATACTTTTAAAGTAAAAATATTTTCAGAGTAGAAACTAAAGAAAAGACTGAATGCTTTGGATTTGGGTTAAACTTCTTTTAGTCTGATACACGCCCTTTGGTTTTTACAGTTTAAAAAATTTGTAATCCTTTTTTGGGTCCTGGTATCCTAAGACTTTAAAGTTTCAAAAACTGTCAACATTATACTTATATTTTGGTTAAAATTCTTTTTAATTTGATACCCAACATGTTTTCTTGATTTTTCAACATTTGTACTCTCGCAATTTTGCCTCTTGCCCCCGCCCATATTTTTGGAGGTATCAATCTCAAAAACAACAGATATCTGTGGGGAAAATGTGGACATGTACGCCAAGTTTTACGAAAATCGTTTGATGTATTTGGATGACAGCGTGGCACGCACCCAAACAGATAGACAGACAGGCAGGAGAGAGATAAATGCTAAATGGTCGAGTTAAAACTGAGAACTCGCTTCGCTCGTTCAGGTAAAAGCTATAAATGTATTGTGAAACAGGTTGTTATTTTTTTACTATTAATCTTACTCAGGTTTACAAGAGGAGACGGCGCTGAAGAAGAATAATTGTCTTACTGCTTTCTTTTTTTACGTTTATTCATGCAATCTGTTAATACATAACAATAAGCATAATTGTTCACAGAATACATGGGGCATGAAGAGAACTAGTCCATTGACTAGTTCTCTGTATGAGTATTTAAAAGTAACATATTATGTACAATATATTTATACTGTTAGAGTCTAGGTAAGTCCAGAGGAAATGTTAACTTTAGACGTCTTGTCTGTAGGCTGTCGTCTAGTAGATTTATGGCTAAAAGATTCGTGTGCTCTTCAGGTACAGAAAAATCTCAAAAAAATCGATTTTTTGTTTTTTGTCATTTTTTATTCTTCATACTTTTCTGAATATTTTGATATATAATACATATATGTTAGATAATGGTTAACTGGATTTAAAAATTAAAAAAGTTGTGTGTTACAAACGGCTTGGACTAGCTGATTGCACTAAAAGCCAAAGTTTGTGTTACTTTATACGTTTATAATATGTCTGCTTGTCAACATATTTTATTTGTACTTTCTTTGCTACCTATGTTGGCAGCACTGCCTTAGTTGTCTTTTTCAGTGTTAGAACAGCTGTGTGTTTGTTTTGAGATTTGTGTTGGTGAGTTTTGTTAGTTTTTCGTGCAAAATGCCAAGGATCAAGAAGTTTGGTAAAAACAACTTCAAAGGTAACCAATTTACAAGTGGCGGGTTTCCTTTCAGTATAACTCCTGATAAGAATGGTTCTTTAGCTAGTCCTGGTAGTAAACATAGACCTAACCTTAGTCTTGAAGGCTCTAGCACTAGCCTAGATGACAGAAGCACAACTGAACTAAATATATCAGCATCTGAGAGAAAATAAAAATTTTTGAAAATGTGTGGGGAAGACAATGAGTATCTACCAGAGAAAAATACAAAAGGGAATTCTATAATTGATTTAGAAATACTAAACAAAATTTGTTGAATTCTGTAAAGTGCGCAGAATGTGACTGTACAAATAGCATAGAAATATGTGAAGTGCCATCAAACAGAAAAGGCTTAGCTGTTCAGTTTATTCTTCTTTGTAAAAACTGTAAGTTTGAAAAGTGTTTTTACAGCAGCAAAAAGACTGAAAGCAATGTCTGTGATATAAACATTCGGTGTGTTTATGGCCATCGGTCAATTGGAAAAGGCAAAGCTGCAGCCGAAGTGATGTGTGCCGTAATGGACTTGCCTACGCCACCCTCTAGGTTCCAAAAATACAATGAAATTATTAGTAAGTCAGTTGAAAGTGTGGCAGAAGATTTTATGATTGAAGCTGCGTATGAGGCAGTTATTGAGAATGACGGAAGTAGCGACTTAGCGGCTGCATTTGACGGAACATGGCAGAAGCGAGGCCATACGTCAATAAATGGTGTCTTCACAGTGATATCTATAGACACAGGAAAAGTGCTGGATGCTGTCTGCCTGTCCAAATACTGCAGTTGTAGTAATAAGAAGAAAGCCACTGTGGAACATAGTGAGAAGTGTAGCAAAAATTATGAAGTGTCCAGCGGTGGAATGGAGGTTGCTGCTGCAAAAGAGGTGTTTCAGCGCTCTAAAATAAGAGGTGTTGTACATTACGTCAAGTACTTAGGGGATGGTGATAGCAATGCTTTTTCATCAGTTATTGCAGACAAGCCCTATGAAGACGTAGAAATCAGCAAACTGGAATGTGTAGGTCACATTCAAAAAAGAATGGGAAGTAGACTGCGGAGATTGAAAAATAAAATGCGAGGCATAAAGTTATCAGATGGTAAGCCTCTAAGTGGAAGAGGAAGATTAACAGATGCAGTAATTGATAGCTTCCAGGTATACTATGGGAAAGCCATTAGAGATAATTTGGATGATGTGGAAAAAATGAGAACGGCAGTATGGGCGACATACTTCCATAAACTGTCAAACTTCGTTGTGCCCCAAAGGAGAAATTCCTTGGTACAAATACCAGAAGTCCCTCATCACTGGTGAAAATACACACATAAAAACAGTGTGCCAGAAGCAGTAATGTCAACTATCAAGCCAATTTTTCAAGATTTGACAGATAAAAACCTCCTGGAAAAATGCACGCATGGACGTACTCAAAACCTGAACGAGGCGTTGAATAATGTAATTTGGACTAGAATTTCCAAAAACAACTTTGTGACTCTTCCCACACTAAGAGTTGGTGTCGTGGATGCCATTATTACTTTCAACTATGGGGCCCTTGGAAAAGTTAGAGTTTTAGAAAGCTTGTGTGGTGATGCTGGAAGGAACTGTGTTGTAGGTCTAAAGCATATTGATAAAACAAGGATTTTAGAAGATAACAGAGCAATTTATGACACCACCAAGAACACAAGGAAAGAAAAAAGAAATCTCAAGAGGAAGAAAGATGAAGTATGTGAGGAAAAGTGTAATGACTATGGTGCAGGAAACTTTTAGTGTGCAGTGCACTGCCTATGACTTGTTTTTCCGCTCTCCTGAAAAATTGATTTTTTTCACATGTAAGTACACTTTTCTCCTAGACCATAAGTACTAAAGGCCTGAAATGTTTTCTAGCTATTCTCAGTAACATGTCTTACAATGTTGACCTACTTTAATGTTCAAAGGTTTGTTAAATTAGTTAAAAAAAAATATAAATTAAGTAAATTTTTGAATTTTGTTTTGTATATAAAAAAAATTATTTATATCATGTTAAATTACTTGGATTACATTAAGTTTAGATTAATAAGATGGAACAGCCTATAAAAAACAAGTCTGCAAAGTTTTAATGCCCTATCTAAAGTACTTTTTTAAAAAAGTGTACCGAAATATGCATATTATTTACATGTGCGGTATAGAGAGTACATGGTTACCTTCAACCCGTTTCACACATCTTTCGCTGAACATCGCAATGGTTTCACTGACTCGGGGTAGGTCCAGGTCTTTTCCAGGTCTCTATAGATATCTTTGTTGCTGATAAACCACGGTGCGTTGGTTATGACACGCAACACCATGGTCTGAAACCTTTCCGTTATGGCGATATTGGATTTAGATGCAGTTCCCCAAAGCTGTAAGCTGTATGTACACCTTAGCTTGAAGACAGTGTTGTACACCAACAGCTTGTTTCGCATTGACAGCCCAGGAGCCAATAATGCTTGGCGAAGCTTGGTGTCCAGTTGTTTTCTCTTCATCCAAATGTGGTTACGAGTCAGTTTTTTGTCCAAGTGGATGCCCAAGTATTTTACAGAGTCGGCTACCGGGATAGCCTTGTTATCTAATTTCACAATTGGTGTTGTCCCGTAGCATTTTGTGAAGGTGATGTGTGCTGATTTACAGCTTAATGAGAAGGATAAATCACTTTTGTTCATCAATGATTTTTGTTAATTAAAGTAAAAGTTATTATAATACATGAAAATAATTGTTATGAGATTCCACGGTTTCTTTGTTCCTGTATTTCTGAGCGGGGCTGAACTCCTTGCCGTTAAGGATCTAGTAATTTATAGATGTGTTTAGGAATTTCATAAAGACTTGAGTGTCGGGGACCCGACGATAGTCTGAGACAGACGCACGTGGCAAAGAAAATTTCCCAAACCGTACTGGAAATTAGGCGGGAGAACAGTGACGAAAAAGCTACAAGACAGTATTGATAACACGGAGAAGGCCTTAAAAGTGATAAGAATAGAGTATTAGAAGAAACTTGCTTAGGGAAAAATGAGTAAAAGATTAAGATCATCATCATCTTCACGGATTAAACCAAGGATGGTTTGATTCAGTCTCAAATAAGCAAGGATTAGAGCTGGTCATTCCAGCGCTTCCTCGGACGTCCCACACCTCTCCGTCCGCTCGGCTTATAATTCCAGAGTTGTTTGGGGATGCGGCATTCGACAAATTTGTTCCCACCAATTCAGCCGATACTGAGCGATCCTGCCGATACTGTTCGTTAATTATTCTTATATAAGTTGAATGTATTCTAAAATTAACAAATAGGCCTATATTATAAATTAATTATTCTCTTTATCACATTTAGAGTAAACAAATATTTTAGTTCCGTATTGCTTTTTAAATCTATTTCTTCCCAAAAACGTAGCAACTGATGTTCAATCAAATATCATCCAACCAGTATTAGTTCAGCCAAAAGTAGCCCACCAAGTACTTTCAGTTTTTGTAAGCAACTCAATAACTAGCGACGTTATGCGTCCTGGACCTAGAAGTATGGTTGCTTCAGTTTGCGCCCTATTTATCTTGCAATCATATTTGTTTACTCCAAATGTAATATAACTCGATTGAATTAATTAAATCAACAGATAAATACATCTAAATCTTCATCATCATCTTCAGCAAGGATTAAACCAAAATGGTTTGTTCCGGCCACAAGCAGACAGACTACAGCTGGTCACTCCAACGCTTCTTCGGACGTCCCACACTTCTCCGTCCTTTCTGTTTATAATACAATAGTTGTGTACGGATGAGGCAGTCTTCCAATCGGTGAAGATGTTCCAACCGTTTTAGCCGATATTGGGCAATACTATCGAGTATAACCTACTCATAATATTCAGTTCCTGCCGTACATCGACATTTATTTTGCGATCTAAAACAAAACAGTATATGCTGCCACGTGCCTGAGAAATCTCATTTCGAATACGACTGGTTTCGGATTTCATTAAACCCCAGTTCTCAGGTCCATAGAGAAGTGTAGGGAGAACCATCCACCTTGTGGAACTCCAAGCCTGAGAATTTCTTTACTTGTTAACTTTAGAGTTTCCTGGTGGTCCCATACATTTGGTTGAACTTGCAGTGCTTCTTCACTACGTCACTTACAAATAGTATTACAAATAAAAAACCCACAAGTAATAATTATTATAACAAAATTATTAATAGTGAGCCCATATTATTACAGAGATTATCAGATAAATAAAGAGAGAGTAAGAGGCAGAAAGTGGGAATTATTCTGCGCTTGTGGGTTCTGGAATGAAATCACCTGACCACCGAGAGCAGGTGTTCAAATAATGGACGTGTTTCAGAAATGACGAAATTTCTAATTACAGTGCATGGATCGCTTTCCGCGAAATTCGAGATGTATGACTAGTCAACACTGCTGACACAGATCGCTGAACAAGATACTGTTAAATTCTTTGCAACGTTGCAAATTGGAACAACCGTGCAATCATGGAAGATGTTATGTAGGGCGTAAGTTTAAATTACTTCACGCATTCGGAAATGCGTAAAACAATCGGTTCGAAATTTGAAAAACGCACATTAGCCATAACTGATTTAACTTTTAAAGAAACATTTCGGTTATACCGGAATCTATACCCGTCTTCTGTCAAACAGTCTAAAAGATCATCATCATCATCTTCAAGGATTAAACCAAGAATGGTGGTTTGTTCCGGCCTCAAATAGGCAAAGATTAGAGCTGGTCACTCCACCGCTTCCTCGGACGTCCCACACCTCTCCGTCCCCTCGGCTTATAGTTCCAGAGTTGTTTGGTGATGCGGCAGTCATTCATTCGAGAAATTTGTTCCCACCAATTCAGCCGACACTGGGCGATCCTGTTGAGTATACTCATAATATTCAGTTCATGTCGTATATCTGTGTTTCTTCTATGATCTTGGAGAGTATACAATGGCATGTGCCTGAGAAATCTCATTTCAGCCGCTTCGATGCGACTGGCCTGGCCTTTCGTTCTCAGGCCAATTCTGAGACCCATAAAGAAGTGTGGGAAGTGCCATCACATGTAGAATTTTAGGCGTGTTCCTTTACTTGTTGACTTAAGGGTTCGCCTAATGATCCCGCACATAAGGTTGAACTTATCCAACTTAATCACAACGTCGTTGCATGCATTATAAGACACAATGTAGCCCAGGTATTCAAAATATAATTTTGACTCCGTATCCAAACTCACTGAAGAAGGAGAACACTACTCCGAAACATCGTCTGAGTGAATAAAACAAGTAAGTTTACAGTGAAAGCAACATCAATATTAATAATTATTATGTATGTAAACAAAGAAGTGATGAACATTCAAAATAGTATATTACTAACTTGTTCCAGGACAGTACCATCTATATCAATTTTTGCCCGTACGGGATGAGTTCCACGAAACCAATCACTTTGGTCTTACTTGTGGATATCTGCAGTCCAGAGTCTTTGCAGATTCGATTTAACAAATGTATCCCCATCTGCTATCTGATTTCAGAGTCTGACAGAATAGCCTGATTGTCCGCAAACAACAAAGTGTCAATTGTAGAGTGACCAATCATAAAATGTTCTGGAAGACGCATCTGCCAGTTTTGTATGACATCGTCAATACATAAATTAAAAAGAGAAGGTGACAATGGACACCCTTGTCGCACTCCACAATTGATCAGGCCAACTCTAGGAGTTGTTCTCGGAAAAGATTAAGGTTATACGGGAAACAAGAATTCGATCCAGATTATATCGCAAGAATAACAATAATAAAAAGCATATACTGAAAGAGACGCAGGAAGAGCGAAGGAAGTAGTTTTTCTTCAATCGATAGATGCCGAGACGCCGATGTACAGTAAGTGATAGCTATGTTACGTAACACAAATACCGTACAGTAAGTGTTACCGCACAGATAAGTACCTGTGTGAGGAAATCAAGGAAAGCATACACATTGTTAGTTTATCAAACTGTTCAAGTACGCTGATCGATTGATCGGTCGGAGAGATTATGTGGTTCCGTAATCGATCTCGTTTAGAATCGATTTACCAATCATTCTCCACGATTTGTTTTATACGTTTTACATTTTTATGCTTATAGTTTACTATTAGCCTATAATGAAAATAGGTTTAGTCTCCCATCGGGCGCCTCCCCAGGTGGCGCATAGGGGTATGCTCACCAGATATGGTGGGTACCGGGGAAATAAAATACCCGTGGTGGACCAAAACTAGCAGCTGCTGCCTTGTAGTTGGATATTGGTTTATCAAAGGCTAAAAGAAATAAACCTCGATGAAATATTCCCTGGTCCTCCAGGTTGGGGGTTAATGCAATGGGCCAACTCCCCATTCATTGGAAATAATAAAATGTTAAAAAAGCAAATAGACTGCAGCCGGGTGGATTCAATAAAGGTAAATGAGAATCACTTCTGTAATCTTTGGTTCCGGAAAATGTGTAAACACTGTACAGCCGGAATAATAATAAAATAGGTTTAACGTTGAACTGTAGGCTGCTAAAAAAATCACGTCGGATCCTTTTGTTTATATAGAAAAATGAATTCTTTGATATCCACTGATCCGGCAATACTCTCGCCACGGAATTTTCCTATCGTTGAAAAACGTCAGCCGACGTATTGGCCTTCAAAATCTGAGGCCGTCTTCAGAACATACAAACATACAAAATTACTATAAAAAGATACAAAAATACTGTACACAATAACACACTCATAAAAGCGATCAACTAAAGCTACTGATTTTGCCATTTATAAGAAGAAAACATATTAAAGAGCAAGTGTAGACCAGCATTGCACAAACATTTTTTTATGATTGTAGTAGTTTATGCTCTTTTTAAAACGTTTTTGTAACTTTACAATTAGCATCTGTTTTTTCCCTCAATCAAATATGATCTTCTTTTTCTCCTCTTCAAGGATTAGGTTGTATAAACCCGTTCCGGCACTCATCTCATCCTCGGACGACCCACGTCTCTTCTACCAATGGCTTTATACTTCAGTGCCGCTTTCGGCAATCGATCCTCTGTCTTCCTTTGCAGATGATCTCACCATTGTCTTCTGTAAATTGCAATAATTGTAAATTGTAATAAGTAATACTTCGAGTTCTGCTCTGATATCTTCATTCCTTATTCTATCTTGCAATTTATATTTTAAAGTATTTCGAAGAAACTGCATTTCAGCACTCTGAATCTTGCCGCTTTCCTTTTTTGTCATGACCCACGCCTCACTTAAATAATTATCAATTATAATAATAATTTAAAAAAGAAAATGTTAAAATGATGATTAACCAACCATAGCAACTGATGGTGACTGTGACAGGCGAATTATTTATGGTGATAATAGTATATATAAGTACGATAGGTTTTTTTTGAAGCATCAAATTTTGTTGTAAAAAAAATATTACTTGACTCAGGAGTGGAATTAATAAACCGGTGTAATTTAAATAAAATATTAAAAAGGCGTGGTGGGAGGCGTAAAAATATTGTCGTGGTGGGAGCAAAACGTAATTCAGTGCGCGGTCAATCTCCGTACGATGTACATCGTTAAACCTTCGCGCTTGCTTTAAACATTTAAGTATCATATTGTTTTAAGTTATTTGTTTCATATTGGATTTTAATGTTTTAATTGATTGACAAGTGTATCAACTTTAAATGATGCACGATTGTTTTAAGTTCTGAGGATGGGACAAGTGTCCCGAAACATGTCAACTTTGTGAAGACGTTGTTTCTAAAAGCCGCAGACGGTAAGTTGCAGTATATTTGATTGAAAAACGCGTGGCTACTAAACATTTGGAATTTATTCCTTTTAAACATTAAAAAGGCCTTGTTTGTAAACTTGCAACGTGTATAGAGTCATAAATAAATGCGATACAACACACACACAGAAGAAGGGTTGTACAAGTGATAGCTGTGACAGTATTGATAACACGGAGAAGGCCTTAGAAGGATAAGAATAGATAATTAGAATAGAAGAAACTCGCTGGGAAAAAAATGAGGAAAAGACTAAGATTATACGAAAAACAAGAATTCGATCCAGATTATAGCGCAAGAACAACAATAATAAAAAAAAAAACATATATTGAAAGAGACCCAGGAAGAGCGGGAATTAGGAAATTAGGCGTAGAAGCAGGAACAGGCCTGCGAGATCGTCCGGACTAATCCAACCTTAACCCGACAAATTCAGGAAAGTAGAATTATAGAAACTGTTATAAAATATAAAACAATTAAAGAGTCTTTTAAATTGCTAACTATCAAATAGACCTATTTCAGATTTATTCATAATTTTCTCATATAATAATCTTTAATTAATAAGCAAGCCCGTTGTTGGTGTCTGTACCGTGTCCTGAGATTTGCATAGAGCTCCCGCCACAGGGACCGGATCAGCTGTTATTTACTGACTTGGATGTAGCCTCCTACCAACCGTCGTGTACAAATAGATTAAATCGTATTCCGTGTGAAGGTTCGCCGAAATCAAGTTCTACAGTCACCTGACGGCTGTTGACCGAGGTTGGTGACCAGAGGTTTGCCCTGGAAACGGGAGCATGTAAAATTTCAGGAACAGGATGTTTATGATGGCTTTTAGACATAAGGACGTTGCGAATGGTCAGGTTGGAAGTTAGACCGTGAGCACTGGAGGTCCAGTGAACCATGTTCGTGAGTGTGAGCAGTTTCATCTTAAGACTCTTAGTCAAACAGCGTCAGACGGGGTATGGTGAGCATCATGTATATGGTGATGATGAGCTTTCCTAGCCGGCAGGACAAGGAGCTGCTGAATAATACGAGTATCTGTATGTATGTAACTCAGAGTCTGAGGATTTGTTTCTTTGTATTGAATACAAATCCACATCGTTACACCGATTGCTACCAAATTTTGCACAGGTAACCTTTAACACAAGGGAAAAATATCGGTATGGAGAACCATACATGACTTCCATGTTCTAAGATTTATATTTAAAATCATTTTCGAAATGAAATATTTCCATAGGAACAACTTCTTTCTACTTCTTGCTTCTTGCTTCAGCCTTAACCACAGTACTGTGGTCACTAACGTATACCACCTCACGTTAGCGCACTCGATTTTCACTAATGATGGCAGTCGATGGCACTGCCGAAACGTCCGGTTTTGTAGAAAACATTGGACCACGGCCAAATAGCCCGGGAAAAAATTTGACAACAAACTACTTCTTTGAAGCATTTGAGATGTGGGTTTGCTGAGCAATGGAAAAAGTGAGTTGGGTTGATAAAGTAAGGAATGATGAAGTTTTAAGAAGAATAGGGGAAGAGAGAAGAATCCTGAAGGTAATAGAAAATAGGAAAAGGAATTGGTGAGGTCATTGTTTAAGAAGAGACTGCTTGCTTACAACTGTCATGGAGGGTGTCGTTGAAGGAGAAAAAAGAAGAGGGCGTAGAAGAATAAAGTTAATAGAGAGCATTAAAATCAGAGGGTGTTACGAAGAAAGACTGGAATGCGACGGAACAGCTTGGAGAGCTTTTACCATTTGAAGACCTGCCTTAGGGCAGAACACCAAATAATAAATAATAAGGTCTACCGAGCTTCTAGAGGCTGGCAATCATTTGACTTCCACGAAACAGTACGTCACTTGAACGCATGATCACCAACGAGGCAGCGGGTCACGGCTCTATGTTCAGAAGATTTTATTGTAATACATTAGAAGCTAAGGTTTCCAGTATTAATGTTAACACTGACTACTGCTGTTTGTGTCAATAATCAGGTGTCGTCAAGAGTTGATATGGTAACTAGCACTTGGTGATTTTCATTGTTAAGAACCGCATTGATTTTTTTTGTTTTAATGCCAAACAATTTGTGAATACGAAGCCATTTGGCGTTTTATCATCAAAGAATCAACAGAAATTCGTAAAATCAGGAATGCTTTTAACAGAGACGAGTTACAAAATACAGGAGGTTTGCAAAAAAGTGATAAATAAAATTGCAGCATTACTAAACCATTATATTATCTGTAGTAATTATTACGAAATATCACTATTTTTGTGTAACGGTATACGGCTTAATTATTTTGCTGTAATATGTTGTAATTCGTGAGCTTGTTTGCAATAATAGTAGGCTGGGACTTAATTAAGGCAAACGGGAAACAGGTAATGTGCAATTTTGAATGTTGTAGTGACTTAGTCTCTAGCGTAACATAAAATCGTAACCCGTCATGCTGCTGTAGTTTCTTATTGTAGCTCAGTCTGTGTTTACGATCTGCTATTAACCCAGTCACACCTGCGAACAGAAAATTCAATTGTTTTTTTTTTTTTTCTGTTTTAAGCATGACTAAGGTGTTGTTTGCAATTACAATTTTATACTTACTTTCTATTTCTCTCTCTCTCTCTCTCTCTCTCTCTCTCTCTCTCTCTCTCTCTCTCTCTCTCTCTCTCTCTCTCTCTCTCTCTCTCTCTCTCTCTCTCTCTCTGTGTGTGTGTGTGTGTGTGTGTGTGTGTGTGTGTGTGTGTGTGTGTGTGTGTGTGTGTGTGTGTGTGTGTGTGTGTGTGTGTGTGTGTGTGTGTGTGTGTGTGTGTGTGTGTGTGTGTGTGTGTGTGTGTGTGTGTGTGTGTGTGTGTGTGTGTGTGTATTGCAATTGAACATCGCAGAAAAGGGTCTTTATAGCTATGACTACATGCTTCTATACAATTTATGACGTTATAGACATGTTGAAAATTGATTTTGTTAAATAGCTATAAATTTTGAAATAAGAAGTGGTAATTAACTGTTGTATGTCAAAATGCCCATAATTTATTTTCAGTCATGTCAAGTGCGAATTTAGTGCGCGCGTGCGCGCGCGCGTGTTTGTCGTATTTACATGAATAACTCTGGTGTAAATTAACGTATCGAATTGAAACTTGGACAGCTCATACTTCTGAATTAGCGCTACATTTTTCATCTGTCAGATACTCAAAACATATAATGTTAATATGTATTTTTTAACAGAATTCACTTTTCTAAAGAATCCTTATCTTCTGAAAGTCATAAAACTTTTAGATATAATCTATACATGCTTCTGCAGTCTTCAGCAAAATTGATCAGGACATATGTCTATCTATCTAACCCATCAATCACGTGCTATGGGTTTTAACCAATCGGAGGCTCCAATTTTCATTCAGTTTGTTCCCTTGCGGAAGAAGCTTCGCTCAGTTCAACCTAACAGCTCGGCCTTAACAGACATTGTCTCTGTGCGAGTTTGTCGTATCAGTATACGTTCTACATAAGGGTTACGAGAGTACTTGGTCTTATCAACGAGTTGCCCGTTTTCTAGATCGATTGGGTATTAGAACTCAAAATAATTTAATTATGAATTAAATAGTGCTATCTCGCGATAGTCAAGATTTTCCGCATAGGAATCAGTGTATTTGCCGAAATACATCTGGGTGAACGCGAGGACACGTCAAGATACCGGAAGGTGTACGTAAAACACACCGAAATTGAATTAATAATAGTTAAACCCATTTTCGAGCCCTGAGATAAATGAGATAAACTCTATCAGTAAAACGGCGTGCGTGCGTGTCGCGAGGGTTCTACGTGTCATCATTGCAGCTGATCTAGCAGGCGACGAGTGCAGCAGCGGAGCAGTTCAACGGTTCGTCAACGGAATTCGTCGAACAAGTAAAATAGACTATAAGCAAGAGAAACATTCAAACCATTTTACAGACACTATTTAAATTTAAGAATAAATAATTTATGTTCAAATCGCAGACCATATTAAAGTTGTTTTTAAATAAATACCTAACTCCCGATAAAAGACTCTGATATTATTTTGTTCTAATTTACTATGCCTTCTATTTGTTACGTTGAAACACACACGCGCGCGCGCGCGCACACATCCAGATCAATAAGATCAAGGGTGCATTTTCCTGATCTTCATATCAAAGTACTTGTCACCTGTTTTAACTGTGCAAAGTAGAATGTATTTTCTGCTGAGATTCCGTTTTGAATCCCATTTACAGTATCTGTGACGACTGTTGCACCCAGCCATCTGGAAATACCGATTCTTGCATAGGTGTAACTGTTACTGTATACATATTGTTACGACGGTTTACTTGATCGTCGTAGGTACAGTGGAAACAAAATACAAGACACCAATTAAGTCACTAATCACCAGCTTTAATTTTCACAGTTAAACAGTTCGTAATTAACAACACAGTCTCTTACAACAAATCAAATAAAAATTGTTCACATGCAATAAAATGTCAACTGATATTAAACACAATTGTATTACAATTATACCGCCCGATTATAAAACGCAACACTTCACTAATAACCACTTGAACGCACACAGTAATATCGCCCGATAATAACTCCAACCGCACTGTAAATATATCGCAACTGTAACTGAAACTAAAGTCGCTGACGCCTTGTATTTATACAACGCTCACAGACCAGAAGATTTCAAACTACGTCTTATCTCTAAACTACGATGTAATTAATTGCGGCCTTGACACAGTCAGGAGCATCCGCCCGAATTCTGGTAAAGTCTAGCGAATGCGTCGAGAGTCACGTACGCTACACGCATTACATTCCGGATCCCTCTGGAACATTCGATAAACACGTAGATTGTTCTGTGATGTCGTAACACTGTACACACACACACACACACACACACATACATATATATATATTGCAACAGATCAAATTTTATTATACTAATAAGGATATAGTGAGTGTGTAAAAATCACAAACAAGTCTATTATGGAGGAGATGAAAAATTATTTATTATCCACACAAATAAAGTTTTAAAAGAGGTATATTGTATCATAAATTGTCATGTATTGTAATTTGCAATAATAGTTTATAATATTCGATAATATATCGGTTTTACTTGATTGAGGCTACGGCCTCAGTACGTGCAATCCTCCGCTTCCTACAGCCACTCCCGTCCTGGCGTCCTCTTCTTCAGCGTCATTCCTTCCTGGCATCCTCTTCGTCTTGTCGTCCTCTTCTCAAATATGTTAAACACACAATGCTTATTAATTTCTCTAGAATAGTTTATTATTAATTGATATGTAAATTTTATCAATCTCTGGGTAAATATGGGTATCAATTTAATAAGGTGTATTAGTCGTACACTTTCCACGCAATCTTGAAGTGTCTTTATAATCCCTAAGCGGATATCTTAAATTTACACGAAAAGTACTATACTATATTATAATTCTATTTAAATAATTGACCCACTCGGCTCTGTACGCAGAACTTCATACAGAATACCAAGGATTATGTTAAGTTATACTTTTCTATGTTCGCTCGAGAACAACTCTCTCACGCACGAGCACAACTTCACCTTGCAACTTCTACAGACAGACTGTGTCGATCTTTACTCTACAGAGAATGAATGTTACTGAATTTAGTGTTTTCCGATTGGCTAAACCCAAGTCACATGATTGATGGTTTCAACAGATATAACTTTTCCAGAAAGAGTTTGTATAAATATGCACTAACTTGCATTGAATTATCTACAAATTTTTATGACCCTATTAATGATAAGTGTTTCAAATTGAGTTTTCCCTACTTAAAAAATCATATTTCTAAAATAGTTATGAAACATAGAGTACACATAAATTGAAGCTACTTACATAAATAATTCATTGTCAAAGTTTCACGTCGATCAGTTAATTACCGCAGAAGATATAGCGATCACACATTATCACACCCGCACACGAGCACAAATTCACTCAAAAAATACATGACAATAAAGAACATCTTTTTATGAAGAATTTGGTATACCCTACATGCTTATCCATTTCTAAATACACAACTTACGGCTAAAAGACAAAGTATTACATAAAACCAATTTAAACATGAAAAGCTCGTCATCCATGTGCTCTGATATAAACAACATAGTTATCATCCTGTGTTCCGTTGCAGGATTAGCCCCACCACGTGTAAAAAACAAATTTTTTATATGGAATATAAAATTTTTTTTTCTTCCAAACCTAAATTGACATAATTTCCTCCCAATAATAATGCTCATCCAAATAATAACATAACAACTTCCAAAAATCTAATATATGAATAGCTTCTATCAAACACATTCCTCAACTATCAATTTTACAGCCCTAATGTAAACAAACAAACGCACGTGGCTGGATATCAACAACCTTCCTGAACACAGATAAGCGTATCACACTTCTGACGTCATTCGGCTAAATCTAAGTATACCAAAGTCCATCCATACATTTTTCCAACATGCTCACAATTATTCTTATTTTTGCGTCCTTCTGTTGTTCAAGATTTACCAATTTCAATCTATTTTTTAAGTCATTTGGTAATGTATACTTGACTGCTAGAATTTGAATTTCATTCCTGGTCGAGGAGTACTGTTCTTTGATGATGGGGGATATCTACGTAGAGTATCAGCAGTTTTATTCTCCCTGGCCTTACAATACTTGATGCTGAAATCGTATTCTTGGATCGCCATGATCCAACGCGATATCCGCGCATTGGCCAGTTTACAATTAAGCATAAAAGATAAAGCCTGGTTATCTGAGAGAATTTCAAAGTGTTGACCCTTTTAAAGATCTACTTACATGTGCAATTACCTTATGTTCTCCTTTATTATTCCGTTGATGCAATACACCACCGATCGCGTAGTCTGAAGCATCACAGTTGAGTACATAGTTTCTTCTTTTTCCGGGTGGAACACGTGTAAGTTCTTGCTGTATAATTTTTTGTAGCGTTGAACGCTGCCTCATGTCGCTCTTCCCATCTCCATTTGGTGTTTTTCCTTAACAATTCCAGCAGCTGTTCTATGGTTTTAGAATATTCCGGCGTCAAACGGCGAAAATATCCAGTAAATCCAAGGAACGCCCTGATATCTTTCGCTTTTGTTGGATTTGGAAATTCCGTAATGGCCTGAATTTCTCCGGGTCTGTACTAACACCATGCCAGGAGGAACTTTATTTGTGATTTTCCAAATTCGCATTTTTCTAAGTTGAGCACAAGGTTAGCATCTCTTAACTTGCGGAAAACGATATCCAGGTGCTGCATATGTTCCTCGAACGACTTCGATATAATAAGTATATCGTCAACAAACACACTTACAAAATCGTCGACCTCCGGCCCTAATGCCAATTCAAGACACTTAACCATAGCAGATAGGCTGGTAACCAAACCAAAAGATACTACCTTAAACTGGTAACATTTATTTTTATATAAAAAGGCTGTGAATTTCCGACATTCTTTGGCTAAAGGGATCTGCCAAAACCCACTTTTTAGGTTAAGACGCGACATGTATTTTACTCCTTGACATTTTACAAACAAATTTTCCGCGTTGGGAGCACAATCGTAACATTTTTGTGTTATATTATTAAGATTTCGCATATCTAAGCAGATGCGTATGTCGTTATTTTTTTTCTTAACGACCACCATCGGGTTTAAAAAATTACTATCTGCTCGTTCAATAATATTACTCTCTAACAAATATTTATTTCTTGTTCAACTTGTTGTTGATAATATAATGGGATCGGATATATTTTTCTTATAAATTTATTCTCGTCGCTAACTTGTATTTTATGTTCATAAACGTTGGTAATTGTGTGCTGTATTTTGAAAATCGATTCATATTTATTTAAAATATTATTTAATTGCTTTCGTTGACCATCTGTTACCTCCTTATTGGGCGCACCACCGTTAGCTGCTATCTTATGTAAGCGATTAACCACCGGCTTCTGAATGTCAACGGGCCTATATCGGTCAGCTGTGTTGTCATATTGACTTACCTTACTGAGCGAATAACCCAAATTAATTTTATATTTTGTATTTTTAACTGTGCATTCTAGCGTTTTATTAGTGAAATCAATTGTAGCGTGTATTTCCCTTAATGTGTCATTGCCTACTATAACGTCGTACACTAGATTTTTGACTATAAGAACGGGTATTTCCGTTTCCATCCCTTGTGAATCTATTGTGATAAGTGCTTGCTTATTAATAGTTTGTGAATCACCTGTGGCTGTCGTGACAACAGTATTGTTGACAGGTAAGATCGGTGTTTTTTTAAATTGGTGTCTATGTTTGTTAATGAATTTTTTGCTGATTAGTGAAATTTACACACCATTATCAAATAATACATTTCCGACACATCCATTAAATTTTGCTCTCACAACAATATCATTATCATTCTTATTTCTAACCTTTTCCACATCATCATCAACACAATTGTTATATATTAATTCATCTCTAATGTCAACAGGATATAGGCCTGAAGCAATGTATACATTCTTACTACTAGTATTGTTCACATAAGATTTTTGATACTGTTGTTTGTTACGGTACGTTTTATTTGTAATTTTATCCTTAGTTTTATTTATATTTTTCCATTTATCGCACGGACTCACGCCGTGCAACCCTACTCGTTTTTTGGTTGCTCTTCGCTGGTACTTGTTTCGGTAATTGCCGATACATTTCTTTGATTGAACTTTTGGGAATTAGGTTTGTTTTTAAATTGTTGTGGTTGTTTTTGTTGTTGTTGTTGTTGTTGTTGTTGTTGTTGTTGTTGTGGTTGTTGTGGCTGAAATTGTTTCCGAGCCGGTTCACTATTATTACTGTTATTTTGACTGTCAACATTATCCCATTTGGTTAACAATAGGAGTAGTTCCTCCAATGATTTAATATCTTGTGTAATTACAGCAATTTGAATACCGCGTCCAAAATGATGGGCTAATTTATTTAACATCTCTGGCTCTGACATTTCTGGTTCTAGATACTTCGCACGAGATATGAGTTGGATCAAATAATTCTCTTTAGACCCTTTTAAACTGGAATACCTACCAAACTCCAGCTGTACGCGTATTTTTCTCTGTATCTCGCTGTTCCAGTATCTCGCCCTAAAATGTTGTACCAGATCTTGATATGTAACTAATTTATCTTGTACTACCGTGAACCACTCAGCTGCAGTACCCTTTAATCTCCTGACTACATAGTTTATTTTATCCATCTCACTCAGGGTGTCGCCTATTGCGTCCATGTCTCGCTGGCAGTTTTTCAGGAAATAAATCGGATTCTCAGATTCCCTGCCGAAGAATTTCAACTGTGAATTGTTTTCTTCTAAAGTTCTATAGATGAAGGTGATCTGGTTCGCTGTTGTCGAGGTACTCTGGAGTTGGGTCAGCTGTTGTTTCAATTCCTGTATCTGCTGATCTTGTTCTGCTACAAGCTCATTTACCGTAGATGTATGTTGAACTACTCTTTCCTCTATCCCAGTGATTTTAGCTTCACAGTCATTGATGCGAGAATTGTTCGCTTCTAAAACGGTCTCAATATTGCTGCGAATTATTTCTACCTTTTCGCCTATACGTTTTTCTGTGGACTCTAATAATTGTTTACTTTGTTTACCCTGTTCATGCACGGCTGTATAGATTCTTTTATTCTCATCGTGAAGCGACTGCAGTGACCTATTTTGTTTTGCTGCTTCGTCAGACATTTTCTGCATAGCGGCTTTACTTTCTTCTTTTCTTTGCTTTATTGTCTTCGGATAGCTTTTTTATATTTGCCAATAAAGCAGCTAATGTTTTCTGTAATTCTAGTAATTCGGCCATATTGATTATTTATTTTTATAAATTTATCAAATATTATAGTCTTTATTTATCGTAACGGCACTATTTTTAATACTTATTTTTACGAATAACTGTCAGTTTATATGTTATTTATTATTATCGTCCAGTATCTCAATCAAATGTAAACAAGCTTAACCTAACACAAATACAAATAATAATTCAACCCCCCCACACAGACAATTACCACCCGCACACGCGCACAAATTCACTCAAAAAATACATGATAATAAAGAACATGTTTTTATGAAGAATTTGGTATACCCTACATGCTTATCCATTTCTAAATACACAACTTACGGCTAAAAGACAAAGCTAACCTATTGCCGTCCATCCTATATAAATGTCCAAAAAATGTTAGTTTCCTTTTTCTCATTGTTTCTGTTATATTTTCTATACTTTGATATATGTCATCATTACTTCTTAATTTCCAACCTTCCGAAGTTTTTCGTGGGTCTAATATTTTCCTAATAATTCATCTTTCCAAAATTTCTCGTTTGTCTGTATTATAATTCAATGCTAGACATTCACTTGCATATAGGCATTTTGGCTTCACTACTGTACTGTAATGCCTTATTTTCGCATTTTTAGATATGCACTTTTTATTCTAAATATCTTTAGTTATACCATATTCCCTTTCCGTCTTATGAATCCTTTCTTCTATAGCAGATTTTTCCAACCCATTCTCTTGAATTATCTCTCCTAGATACTTAAATTTTCGAACCCTCTCTATTCGACCAATATCTGTTACTAGGAATTTTGGCGCGTTTTTTAATGTTTGTGAGAAATTTGTTTTTTCTGCAGAAATTCTTAAGCCTGTTCTACTGGCTATGTCCTCTAAAAAATTAACTTGTGTTACTGCAGATGTCAGATGTTCAAAAGGTATAGGAAAGTCATCTGCGAATGCGAAACAGTTTATTTCAATACGTTTGTTCCTTCTTCCCAACAAGATTGGTGATATTTTGCATTCCTTTGATTTTTCATTCGAAATTCTCACTACTTACAGTTAAAAAGAACTTGGGATAAACCATCACCCTGTCTTACACCTGTATTTATTTTGAATGGTTTAGATATTTCTCCCATGAATTTTATTTTTGACACTGTGTCCGTAAGGGTTTCACGGATTAGATTTGCCAATTTAGATTTAACACCATATATATATATATATTTTTAATATTAAATAAATTTTAATAGTATTTATTAAATTGACAAAGTAATTAGCTATGAAAGCACATATAGTTGAAAACACGTGGTTTGGAAAGGTCTAGAAACTGATAGTTCATGTCCAACTTTAAGATCTCAAATACTGAGACAATAGCAGTGGTCTCCGTAGGCAAGACCTCTGTAAGAGCAAACATTGTAGTGGTCTGGAGTAGGTATGACACTTTAATTGGTTGGGATGTGATATCTCATATAGGAAGGACAACGATACCGAAAGAAAGTTAAATACATTTAGTTATATGTGTGGAACAATAAGACGATTATAGAAGAATAAAACACACAGAGAGACACAGCTAAAGTTCTATAAGGTCGTGGCTGTAACGACTTTAATGTATGAATGTGTAACATGGACCCTCCTGCAAAAAGATATTTAAAAAATACAGGCCTCGGAAATGAAATTTTTAAGAGCAGTTAAGGGATGCGATTTGAGAAATTTTAAAATTTTATGACGCCTACGCCCCAAAAAGTAATCAAACCTTTTTTTCTTCGTATTGTTTAAATTAGCAGCCATCCTTACTATTTCTTTTATGAATTTGCTAACTGCTATAATATTTTATTGTTCGACTAAGCTTTTCGTCATTACTGGTTTCACTACGAAACCTGTGGTTGTTTAAGACCTGAAGATGTCAGTAATGACGAAAAGCTTAGTCGAACAATAAAATATTATAGCAGTTAGCAAATTCATAAAAGAAATAACAAACCTTTTTTGTTAATTGTAAAAATTCATTTCGGGTAACAGACTTAAGGGAATTTCAATTCAAATCCGAATCTAGTGTTTACTCTGAAAATTTTTTTAAATTTAGAGGCAGCACGGGCCAAAAATCGCAGTCTATTGAAAAAGTAAAATTGTAAAAGTCTATGTACAATTAGGAAGAATTTTATTCAGAATACAGACTTGACATCTTTAATAATAATTTGATAAAATTAATGTCCGTTAACAGCCCTTGCAAATTTTGTGCCGCCTTCAAACAGGTTATTTTACTATTAAAAAAAAGTCTAGAGTAATAAGGATTTTTGTTTCTACTGCAATTAAAAAATATTCTAACACTGGAAGTTACTTACTTAAGTCCTTAAATTTCTAGGGAGGAACATAGGGCCTCGACCAAATTTTTTCCAGCGTGTTCTGTCCATTGGCAGTCCCTTCACCTCCCTCCATTTCTTGTTGACACCAGCCAGCTCTCTTTCTATAGTCCTCTTCCAGGTGTTCCTCGGTCTTCCACGTCTGCGGCTACCTTGCGGATTCCAATTCAGTGTCTGTCTAGCGATATTTTCTGGTGGTCTTCTCAGGGTGTGACCTATCCACCTCCATTTTCTTCTCTTTATCTGTAGTTGGATGGTACTCTGACTTGTGGCTTCCCATAGATCACTGTTCGAGATGGTCTTGGGCCACCAAATTGTCATTATGTACCTCAGGCAACGGTTTATGAAAGTCTGTAACCTTGTGGTAATGTCCTTTGTCACTCTCCAGGTCTCACATCCATACAGCAACACCGATTTCACATTTGAGTCAAATTTTCTGAGTTTTGTCTTCCTGTGTATATGGGGTGATATCCATACTGGTCTTAACTGTGTAAATGCTCCTTTTGCTTTATTTATACGACTTATCACATCGCTAAGACCACGTCCATCCTGACTAACCATGCTGCAAAATTCCTCAACCGTTCCTCTAACTCTTCCGTCTAGTATCAAATCAGAATTATTTCTATGGTTATTACGCATTTCCTTGGTCTTTTTGTTATTTACCTTTAAGCCTACTTCTTTCGCTTTTATTTTCAGATCGTTCAATTTAATTTCCATATCTCGTAGGCTTTCTGCAAGAAGGCACAGGCCATCCGCATAATCCTAATAAGGTAAGAAGGCACAGGTCACACTGGAAATTACCTAATAATAAATGTGTGTTGTTCAAAATAGTGAGCGAGTTCTAATGCTCTTTACTAGTTGTCATTTTCCCAAACATCTAAATACATAATTAATATAGGCTAAGTCGAATTTAAACAAAACGCAGTCACAGGGTTTCCATGCTGCCTTCAACGTTTTGAAAAATAATTTTTTCTAGTACAAGACCGGTATATATTAGCTCAGCGTCTAACGTATACATTTAGATGTAGACCTCTACCATTTGTGTCGGCCTGTACACCCATGAGCGGTTTACAACCTTAAGGTGTTAACACAGATTGGCGATTATATAACTATCACGTCACACGCACCAGTGAGAAACAATATAAGACAGCCGATTGTAATTGCGTGTAGCAGTAAAGCGAAGAGTGCGCGTTGGCGTTAAGTTGTACTCACTGTATACAAATTGTGCGTTACGTAAGTGGGCTATGCTATTACTAGTTGTTCAACGTAGCCCGTACTTTTTTATTCAGCCGTTTGTGAATGGCGGTGTTCTCGTAGACACGCTACGTATGTATGTTGTTGGAAAGTGACCAGTGAAGTAACAAGTAAATTGTACTCGCCGCGTTTGATAGGTGTTCTTTCATGTTTTTTTTTAAATGCTATTTTAATATTATAGTTGGGAACATTATTAGTCCGGTTGTTAGGCCACGGACTAGAGTCTAAACTGACAGACGTTTCGGCCTCACCATCGGAGCCCATCGTCAGTGGCACTAACAATTGACACGGTGTCCGCCGATTCACCCAGTGATGAGGTAGAGGCCTATATATTTTGTCTTCTTAGAGGCTCCGATCGGCCCCATCTTATTCTAGGGAAATCCGTCTTATTCTAGGTCTTTGATGGATTTTCTTTGGCACACGCTGATCATCCATCTGTTCTAGGTGACCTGATCATTGTGCCTTTACGAATCTTACAATGTCCTCCCGCTCCAATAGCTCATCTATCCCCTAGTTATTTCTTATTCACCATTCGTCATCTTCTTTAACCGACGGCATCTTACTGAAGCATGGGGGCGAATCTGTTAAGGCCTATTTACACAGTCTAATTCGTATGGTCTGGATAAAAGAAATAATGCCTGAAGAGTGGAACACTGGAATACTATGCCCAGTTTATAAGAAGCGAAATAAACTGGATTGTAACAATTACAGACATAACGTTACTCACCATTGCATACAAAGTACTGACTAATGTTGGGCTTAAACAATGGGCAGAAAAAAGTCTAGGGGAATACCGATGTGGTATTCGACCAAAAAGAGGTACTTCTGATCAGTTGTTTGTTATCAGGCAGATCATGGAAAAGTGCCATGAGCATGCACATGCTGTTTGTGGATTTTAGACAGGGATTTGATAGTGTGCGAAAGGTAAAACTTTACGAAGCCATGAAGGATATGGGAATTCCTTCAAAATTTATAAAGCTAACGAAGATTGCCATGAGGTTCATTAAGGCCAAAATTAAGTATCACAATATGCTGAGTGAAATATTTGCATTTAACAAGATAGTTAAGCAAGGTGATGGGTTATCGGCCACTCTATTTATTATTTAGCTACATTATGCCATTAAAGATATAGAACAGCAACGACTATAAAGTGAAAAAATCAGAAAGAATAAAATCGATTTTACCAGTTCTTTTCTTGCAAAGAACTGACGAAGAGGTTAAATCCGATCTTCAAAAGCCTTTTGCGAAATTAAAATAAAGTACGTTATTTAAAAAGTAGTTTTTTAATTAAATATAATCACACACACACTCACACACTGCTCAGCTGCGAGCGGAAAATGGCGGCGTTTTGTAAACATTACCTAGAGTTAATAATCTGCTAGAAAGTCACACGGCGTTCTCTAGGATGATATTGATCGACCGGATTAAAATAAAGTTAGAGAACCAGTGTGCAGCTGTGCAAACAAACTGAAGAAGGGAGAAGAATTGATTAGTCCGACAAAAGACGTTTTCTGAAGGCGGCACTAATCTTGACATTCATATTCAGAACATGGCGCGCTATCATGTCGAATCGTTTTCTTAAAGCATCCAAACGATTTTCATTTGTGTGATTTCTTTAGAGAGACATCTGCGTGAGGTAAGTCTGTGCCCACTTGATACGAGATGTGGACATCGTTATGTGCGCGCTGATATCTTTCTTAATGATGACGTCCCTTAGCAGCGATGGGGGCGGGGTAAATTAGCAGGTGGAGTATCACGTGATTACATCGATTCGGTAGAATTGACAAAGAGATCTTCAGAGATTCTTTTCACAATTTAAAGAGATGCCTAAATAATAGCATAATAGCAATGACAACGGTATGTAGTCTGTATTTTTGACAACTAATCTTGCTCACCTTATGTTTATGACGCAGATAGAGCAAAAAGAAATAGGACCTCTCCACGAGGAATGAACATTAGGGCTCAGTGAGGTGAGCGGGCGAATAGAACCCGGAAACGTAAAGTGTAGACAAAGTACGATACCTGATTCATTTATAGACCTGAATTATTGGCAGTGAACATGACTATGCAAGACAATAATCTAGATCTACTAGAACGTCTAGATCTACTTCTTATGTCTCTCTCTTCTAGGTAGCAGCCCATAGTCTGGTTGGCAGCAGCTCGCCATCTTCACGCTTCTCTGCTTTTCTTTTCAACTCACAATATGATGTGCAGTTCATATCGACCATAAGCTGTTTCATCTAGTCTAAACGGGGTCGTCCTCTGTGATTCTTCCCTTCAATTGTTCCTTCTATTATTCTCTTAACCAACCCATTGTGTCGTAGTATATGCCCTATAAACTTAGCTCTTCTGCCTTTTAAATTGCTCAGAAAGCTCCTCCTGAGCTCTTCTAAAGACTTCCTCATTCGTTATCTTCTCCCTCCAGCTTATCTTAAATATTCTTCTGTAGACCAGGTCTCAAATGCTTGAAGTCTTTTCTTGCCAATTTCTCTAATTGTCCAAGATTCACTCCCGTATAGGGCAACACTCCACATACGTCTTTACTAGATTCTTCCTTATTTTAAGTCTGATAGTGTTTGAAGTGAAGAGGTTTTTGTGTTTGTTGAAAGCAATTTTAGCCTGTTTAATTCTGCTTATAATTTCCTTACTGCTACGTCCATCGCTTGTGATTTTACTTCCTAGATAGTTATATTCTTTAACTGCCTGGAGAACATTATTTCCAAGAGTTATTCTGACTGGATCTTCCAGAAGAAGACGTGTTATTCTGGAAGATCCAGAAGAAGAAGACTTCTTATGTAGAAGTAGATTTTTCAAGACTAAGTGCTAGAATAACACGTGAACTAGATATGTTTTATAGGAATGCGGCTTTAACAATGTTGTTGGAAAACAACATGACGAACGAAGTAGAAAGAAAAGACCAGTATGGCTTGGCATCATATGACACATCTGCGACAGCTTTTTAGCGGGTACCGTTCTAACGAAAGAAAACCCACAGAAATTGTCTTCTCTTCCTCTGGTTCTACATCCCACATTTGGCCTCTTCAACAATCCTACACCATTCCCTCCCGTTCTAAAAAATACTCTTTCACCTCCTAACCCCATGGTATTTTGGTCCTGCTGAACACACTCCGTCCACCGTTTCCTTCGTCTGCCCCTGAGCCTAGACTCTCAGGGTTTCCATTCTCTTATAGCTCTTGTATTTGTGGTCTTCTCCATTCTGTAAACGCGTCCCAGTCACCTAATCCTCTGCGACTTAATAAACTTTACTGTATTCTCCCTCCTTATTAATGAGTCATCTAGCTCAAGATATGTGCGGATCGGCCATGTGCCATCTTGTTGCACTACTAACCAAAAAATTCCCCTTAGTATTTTCTTCTCAAATAGTCTAGTCTTCTTCATCTTTCTTTCTCCCACAAGTCACTACTGGTCGTATGAGGATTTGTGGATTCTCAGTTTAGAATTATGATTTAGAATCCTGAGCACAATAGTTTCTTATTTGCGAAATACGCTCTCTTTGCCTTTGCTCCCCGCGGGCGAGGTCCTGGGGCTTTTCCCCAGAGGCGTCAGGTTGGGGGCCCGTACCGCCTTACCCGGTGTCTGCCTCCGATCGCGGTCCCAGCCCAGCACACACTGCCTCATCGCGGCGCGAGAGTAAAACTGGTCCTTCGGCTGGAATGGAGCTGATGTATGCCAAGCTAAACGTGTGTGTCTGGCTAAAATGTTTATCTTCTCTCAACTACCAGTCAACTAGTAATTTCAATTGGTAGTCAACCACACTAAGCGATTTCGAAATTGTAAGATGAGGCAATTTAAAATGCTCGTATTAGCATAACTAATAAGCCTAATTGTTTAGTAAGACTTATATTACTACACTTTTACCAGCATATTTAAAAAAGTGTATGAAGTTTATTTTTTCTTTGTGTCTGTAGGGGGAGGTTAACCGCAAACCCTTCACTGTACCCTCTCACTATTCACCTCCTTTGATTTCAATAATAGAATTAAGACAATTAAACGGAAGTAGGCTAGACATTTGGTGAAGCGAGAAGATGTTGGATGGCCACGAACTTTACTAAGTTGAAGAGCATTATTATTATTTGGTATTCTGCCCTAATGCAGGTCTTCAAATGGTAAAAGCTCTCCAAGCTGTCCTATCGCATGCCAGTCCTTTCGTTTCTTCGTAACACCCTCTGATTTTAATGCTGTCTATTAACTTCATTCTTCTACGCCGTCTTCTTTTTTCTCCATCTAAGACACCCTCCATGGCAGTTGTAAGCAAGCAGTCTCTTCTTAAACAATAACCTAACCAATTCCTTTTCCTATTTTCTACTACCTTCAAGATTCTTCTCTCTTCCCCTTAAACCTTCATCATTCCTTACTTTATAAACCCACCTCACTTTTTCCATTGCTCGTCAAACCCACATCTCAAATGCTTCTAATCTTTTCTCATCCTTCTTCCTCAGTGTCCATGTCTCTGCACCATATAAAGCAACGCTCCACACATATTAATTTTGCCACACAGCAGTCTTTTCTTCCCATTAAATGCCTCTTTTGCTATAGCAATTCTTGCTCTAATTTCACGAGTACAGGACATATCTTCACTTTTCAAGCTTCCAAGATATTTAAGCAACTGCACCAGTTGTATTTTGTCTTGCCCTATCTTTTTGAAGAGCATAAGAGACGTAAAACACAACGCCGACAGCCCTTTGTTACGATCTACTTAGTTCTGGAAAGCAACTGAACAAGATTAACTCGGGACTGATATTATTAGAGACTGGGGAGGCTAGTGAAGTGCTACTGTTGCTACTGCTGATTATACACTGTCAGTACAAAGTGGAATTTGAATTTAAGAGATAACATACACAGTGCCGGATTTACCATTAGGCCGACAAGGCCGCGGTCTCAGAGGGGGCCGCAAGCTACAGATATTTTTATTGTACAGAAGTATTTTTATAAAAGTAGGAGGCACTTTGATTTATTTAAGTGTGATTTTTTGAAATTAAATAATCAATTTTTGTTAATAATATACGAATGGAAGACAGTTCTTATTTAAATATTGCGCTCTTATTTTTAAGGCGTTGGCATCCGTAAGCTACACAGTCACTGAATATTAGCTTGCCATTAGCTTGTTGTATCTTTAGTAAAAGAACAAACCCAACTTTAGACCATTTTTTTAATTTTATAAAAGTCATAAGAAAAAAATTAATGTGTTATATCTAGACAGCAAAAAAGAAATTTTTTATGTTAAATTTCTGAATAAGTTGAGTTACTGTACTTAAAAAAAATTAATTTGTTCAATTCTTTTGCATGGTTCTTAATATTTTGAAAAAGTTTGCTAAATGAAAGCACGCTTTTTTATAGTAGCCTACTGGTTTTAAATATGATAGTATTAATCTGACATCAAATTACTTCTGCAGTACATATATTTATTCAAAGTCACAGCCGGGGGGGGGGGGGGCTTAGAAAAATTGGAATAGGGCCTCAAAAATACTAAATCCGGCACTGCACATACATGTCAGAATCGATAACTGTAGGAAATGTGGAAAAATTCTGTAGCGGGCAAATTATCAAAGAAGAATACTGCTTGAAAACCTCCATAACGTTTATTATGGTTATTTTTGCTAGAACGCATTATACCTGCGAAAATACATAGTAATGAATTCGATTAGTGATTATACGAACCAAATGATTTTAAAACAATAATTCTCAAAAAATCAATTTCTTTTATAATTAGTTAGTTGATTGATTTGCGTGTTGCCACATTATTGCCAATTTCACATTCGTCACTGGCATCTGTATATTTTAAGCACCCTTATCTCTGCGGTCACAATTCGTACTAACAAACAATAACAACCGTTTTAGTCCAAGGGCGTTGCATCCAGGTAGGTACGCACACGTTAAATACATTGTCATGTTGTAGTGTAATAATCTAGATCATAGTCGCAGCCCACTTACGGTTTATAAAGCGGCCAAGGTTGTTGCTATTGGCCAATATGTCACCCACCTAACTGAACTACGCCGTCACCGCGCCTTCTGTAGCCTTTGATTCGCACTACCTCTGAGGATGACGTAGGCCTATATAAGACCCGCAGATTAGAGTAGGTAAAACAGAGAGTACTAGTTCGCTAGTTGTGCGCCTTTCTATATGCCATTAACACAAACATAAATTTGCGAGAAGGACTCCTGATACAATATTTACCGCATATAGTTTATTTGCAACTCAGGGCCCGTATGCGGTGAATCTTTTTATTCTTACCATAACGCTTTATCCTAGACAACTTCTATTACTCCCTAAAGCAGTCACCTTTGAGTTTATGGGGGCACATATATAACTGAGGACCAGTTCGATGGGCGCCCTCCTCCCTACCCCATCGACGGAAAATATAAAGGCGAGGAGTTCAATAGCCGGATGTTTCAAACATTCACTGTCGCTGTATAATACTCTTACCCTTATATTTAGCGACGTGGAACACCGAATAAAAAAAATACAGTATTTTTCATATAAATTTGAGAACATTTTTCACATTAGGAGTAGTCATCAACAATCAGTCATCACGCACACACACGTTAAAACTAACAAAACTTTAAACGAAAAAAATGGTTAAACAGGAAAACGTTTTAATAAAAATAATTTAAAGAACTTACCACAATAACGTTATGTATAAAATTTGAAAAAATCACATTTAAAACATAAAATGGAGGTTTCAGTTCTTTTTGTTAAGAAAACTAACTCACAGTAATTATTGTATTAGAAAAAAATAAAATTCTGGGCGACAAGCTCAACAATCGTATTGGGAGAAGACGTAGCGCGTTCGGTAAATGGCTTATACAATTTATAATACGGTAGTACTTCGAAGCAGGTACAATATGGGTGTGTTCCTTCGTCCAAAAGAAAATAAGTTACAAATAGGTTCGCGGGCGCGTCAAACATTATCGAAGGGCGCAGGGTTGCCGACTGCTCCCCTAAAGTATATTCCCCTACCTCACTGGACTTCTAAGAATAGTTTTTTACCTCCTATTTCACCGTCTACTACATTTTTCCTTTTTTTCTGTGTATCTGCGTGAAGTGCCTTATTTATCTCTTCCTTTACGTACAGTTCTTGTAATATGGAAGCACGCGTCTTGCGTTCTGTACACGGCGCTATGAGAATACGTTTATAGTCCCATAATGCTGAAACTTAGATTCTTTGTGAAATACCAGTTTAAATGGTTACTGGGGAAAAAAGCCAGCATTACATTTGTTGTTTTTTAAGTGGCTTGATCCCTTGGGTATCCTTTATTATATAATCCCTAATTTTTACATAATGCAAGAAATTTTGTATAACTCCTTTTTGTGGCCCAATATTACAGCCGTAAAAATATGTGCTAACGTGAATATGTGTTTTTGGTCACAATGCAAATGATACTGTCTTTGTCACCCCACGAAGCGAAGTTCAGTTGTAACGCGGTACACATTACAGATATATACAGTACAAAGTGTACGCCTACTCGAATATCCAATTAGTGTACAGACTTTTTTTACGAGGGAGATTGTGGAAAAGTGATGTTCGCCGCAGAAGGATCCGCACTCCTACATTGTGTGGGACTCGCACCCACCAAAACCACAAACCCTGTTGTCCACGGCATGGATCCTCCTCGGGACTCAGCTTTCGCAATACTTCAAGGTGGTGTCATTTGTACTTCGTCCAGTAGACGTTCATCTGTTTTAAACACTCAGCGGGTTCACGTTACCTGTTTTCTGCTATTCTATCAGCGGCCCTAGCAAAATCATCTTCGGCTCCCTTCTTTTGTCTTAGTACCTTCTCTATGTAGGCTGTTACCTGATCCCAATGGTGTTCGCTCTCCAACATTATTCCGATTATACTTTCAGGGGAGATCTGTCCCACTCCATTTTCCAATGTTTGCCTCTCCTCTTTCCATCTATCAGAGGTGAAAAACGTGTGATTCACATCGTCTAATTCCTTTTTACAGAAAATGCAGTTTGGTCTGTCTACTTTCCCCATCCTATATAGGTAAGCCCGAAACAGGCCGTGGCCAGTTAGAAACTGCGTTATGAAATAATTAATCTCGCCGTGTTTGCGGCCAGTCCACTCAGATAACTGTTTTATGAACCTAGCGGTCCATCTTCCCTTCTTGTCACTGGTCCATCTTTCCTGCCACTGAGCCACAGTACGTGTCCTGGCCTCCTTGTGAACTTGTACAGTATCTACTTGGCCCTTCCTCTTGTAAACCAGTTTCCGTTCCTGTGCCAGCAGATCGATTGGGATTATTCCCGAGATGACAAGTGTACAGACGTAACAATACTTTAGATGCTAATAATATATATTTTATTAGACGCTGCAAACAAGGTATGTATAAAGAAATGTATGTTGAAAAATGTGGTTATGAAAAAATTTCGAAACAAACAAAAATTTTAAAAATGTAGTTTAATAAAATAGGATATGAGCAACTGATGAGAAACGTTGGATAATGTTGATATCGCTAGATTTTCAAAATTTGGGGTCAATGTACTGGACAAAAACTGTAGTCTTCAAAACCTTACAAATAGGTAAAGAGTAAGTAAATATAATGCAAAGCTAGTTAAGTTATGCAAAATTTCGGGTTGATTTTAAACAAAAACTGTAGTTCACTATTAGCTATATATAAAAAGTATAAAAAGTATGTAAAAAAAGTAAAAAAAGTGTGTGAAGTGTAAAGTATGTATAAAAAGTTGGGTTGTTTCATAACTATGCGATTAATTCCTGTGTTATTAATTTGGGAAAATTAGTAATTGAAAATTTTTGTTACTTGCAACGGTGATTTTTTCCGTTGCTCTTTCTTTAGACTCATAATGTAGGTCTACAGACAAAAAGTAGTATACGTTTTACACACACACACACACACACACACACACTACAGGCTCTTCTTAACCACTATTTCCATCTCTTCCTATTTCGCTGAAGATTCCACTTTTCCATATAGGCTATACGGTACTGTCTAATTAACCACGAGGTCTACTTCTTCTTCCTGGACTTTTGATACTAATTTATTTCCATTTACTCTTCTGACATGTTCATACTAGTCGGTCTATATTAATTCCTTTTCTCCTCCATTATTCTTCTAATCTCACTACTAACGAAGTCCGTTTTAAAAATATTAAACTTATTTTTCTTGAAATCCATTCCAGTTTCAGTGATTCTGTTCTTATTCTATTTTTTTACCGTTGTCGACTTTATACTGCACACCATTGTGTCGTAGACCTGGTGTCCCGTAACTAAGATGACACCACTATACACAAATAATAGTTATTTTTATTAAACTACTATAATTAATTTATTATTACATTATGTTAATAATAAAACAAATAATAATATTAGAACATAAAATAATACTCTAATTTGCATATTTTAATACAAATAATTTATATTTTTGTACAGTTAAACAAGTCTTATGAGACGTTTGGTATTTTTCTTTTAGAATTTCCGGTAATATCATCATCTCATTATGAACCGTAAATTTCTATAGTTATCTGTCACTTTGATTTCACTTTCTTCGTCTCTTTCCGGACTTTTCTTACTTTCTGTCACCGTCGTTGCTTGATATTCCATATCTACATGTTCATCTTGCCAAATCCTCTTTTTACATATTATTCGTCTAACGTTCTTATAATAAAACTAAAATCATTTTCATCTTGATCGACGAGTGTCAACTTGGTCGTCTGCAACTTGGTCAGCTTGAAGTTTTCAGATAGTCCGATTCATTTCTATCAGACTAAAGACGTCTACACATTTCTTTTCCCATTCTTTAACGTTTAAACAGTGTGAGCGATTTGAAGCATCCTTTTAAGAAGCCCTTCATTATTAAAAAAAAAAAAATGGAGAGTTCACGTGCCGTTAAATTACTTTATTTTATATGTAAAAGTGCTGTACAGGAACTATTAAGTCTAATGAGTCCTACTGCGTTACTGCTTAGCATTGAGTCACAAGCTTACCTCAAATCTAGCAATCTAGTTTGCCGAGCAATGGAAAAGTGAGGTGGTTGTTAAAGTAAGGAATGATGAAGTTTTAAGAAGAATAGGGGATGAGAGAAGAATCCTGAAGGTAACAGAAAATAGGAAAAGGAATTGGTTAGGTCATTGTTTAAGAAGAGACTGCTTGCTTACAACTGCTATGCAGGGTGTCATACAAGGAGGAAAAAGAAGAGGGCTTAAAAGAATGAAGTCAATAGAAAGCATTAAATCAGAGGGTGTTACGAAGAAACGAAAAGACGCATGCGATAGGACAGGTTGGAGAGCTTTTTCCATTTGAAGACCTGCCTTAGTGCATAACACCAAATATATATTTTTAGTACGTTTCTATGAAGTCTGTCTATCACCTTCCACAAGAAATATTTCTCATTTAGGCGAGATTGCTATAATTAAAAAATCTTACTGGCACACTTGCCACCAAATACTGGCTTTGAAATGCCAATTTAATATTCTCAATTAGCATAACCTCCAGGAAATAAATAAACATTGTTAAAAAGAATTTATAACAATAGATTCAAGATTTCACATGCCTTACAGAACACTCATTCTCCTATATTACGACATAATTCAAGAACTGCAAACAAATTATTTATAATAATAATAATAATGACTCCCATGTGTACCACCGAAGCAGCTTGGGAATCAGGCAGGGTAGGCAGCCTTATGCGAGTCGTACGGCATACAAGGAAGGCAGTGTGGCCAGCACTACGCTTCAGCCGCCCACAAATTATTTATAACTTTTATAAAAAGATTATGATTTCATAAATACATTAACGCGAATAGTTTCCATTGTCGTGTCTATAATTAAAATTTATTTAGTTTTACCGTGGAGCGCCAATTACTGTGGCAACGATAGGCGCCCATGCGCACGTGTGGACTGCACACACCGGCACTCGTTAATATTTATGGCCGCAGTTGTTCAACAAAGCCGCGACGCACGTGTACGCTCCTGTTTATCGTACAACGAGGTAAACAGTGTCGGCTTTGACGTAGTCTGTCTCTGTAGTTGGCCGCGCGTTCGTCACCCTGTTATGAATTATTTATAAAGTCGTTAGTTGCGCAAGAATAAGATGAAAAAAAGAACAAAACTCGAGCAGAATGAACTACAGTATCGACGAGGCGAAACTTAAGCGTAAAATATAATGGTCGTTACAGAAGTAAAGACAATGAACTAAGAAGTCGAGAAACGCATAAACGATAACGCATAAATAAAATACTCAGACACAGAAAGTTGGAAGTTCTTATTAAGACGATAAATACAAAAAATGTATCCAACCAAAAAATGTAGGATTCAGAAAATAACAAGGTTATGTATGACACGTGTGGTGCCTTTTTTTACTTATGATGAAAAAATTCTACATAGGATTTAAACAATTATGAGAGAGTACAAAGTTCGTACAGCAGTGGAACCAACTGCAAACATATTTTTTTACGGAGAGAGCGAGGTAGACGTTAACTTTATATATCAACTAATGACAATTTATCCGTACATAAAATAGAAAACAAAAAACAAGCAAGATATATTATCGATTACTGATAACTGTAGGCTTCAATAATAACAATGCAAATAATAATAATCAGGCTGCTCTCTGTTGGTTGAAACAGAGATTGCAGGGCACTAGGGCAAAATGGGTTTAATATCGATCGGCTTTTAATTCTACGTTATTGACTCAGAATCAACTATATTTGAGCTGTGGCTGTCTAGAACACGTGCAATATAATATAAATGTTTTCTGTATGGAAACGGAACTACTTTTTAACTCAAAAGTAGACGAAAATCAAAACGAGGAACAGATACAGGGAACAGAAATTCTCATACGAGGTAGAAGCTTTCCTAAGAAATTGATTTCTTATCGATACAGTTATAAGTGGAACCATTTGAAATTATAACTTCATTATATTATATAAATAAATATGTACCAATACGAGGAGAAATATATTTTTATGTAATATAGCCCATACAGCGAATATCTATTCAAAATAAAAGTCATAAACTGACATATAATTAGGCTATTGTATGCGGGAAGGAACATTGCAGCCCCCGATTTGGTATTTTTGGGTGGTCAGAAATTGCCTTACCCTCTAACTCGGAGTCACCGACGTACAGTCGTGTTCGGTAGTTCTGTATCTCGAGAGCGATATTCAGTATAGTTCAGTTGAGACGATTGCTAAATCATGGAATAAAGTTTTACCAATATACACATTAGCAGAAAATTAAAATAAAATCTTCAGACATCTTCTAATAAGCTGAAATTCTGATACAGCACCGTATCGATGCCTAGCTAATTGACTGCTTTAATTGACAGAATTTGTTTTGTTTTCCTGCTTTACGTTTTGGATGAATACTCTAATTGCAATGAGCAATCGTCGTGAGATTTTGCAAGTTTTAACGATTTTAGAATTGTGAAATCATTTTTTAAACATAGGCAAATTCAAACGTTTATTTGCTATTTACGAGCATTAGAGAACAATTATAGATTACTTTTTACCAAATCAAAAGCTTGGAGTCTTGTTTAGTGATGTTCATGTTTATAGAAGTTATGAATTAAACACAAGTAACTTTCTTCTTCGTAACCTTAAACACACCACGATTTAAAAGAAAAACGAAGGCTTATTTCAGAAACAGGAAAGATACATTAGTAAACATTTTTTAAACTATGGCTATCCCGAGTTTTCTTAACTATAGAGGATCGCAGGTTCACAGGGAAAGACAGAGTGAGGAATACAGAAATAAGAGAACAATTACAAGTTGCAGATTAAGTGACCAGATGACCAGATTAAAGAGTATAGGAATGACTAGGAATAACATTTAAAAAGAATGAAAACTGAGAGGATACCAAAGGTTATATATAGGTTAGATATTTCTATAAGCTGCATGCAGGGACGGAGATCCCTCGGAAGACCAAAAAAGAGGTGGAAATTATCAGGTCGCAACAGGCTATCAGCCTAATGCCTAGTTGGAAGAAGAAGAAGAAAAAGATTTCTATATCTTCTGAAACAACATTTTAAAATGTGTAGCACCCACGCTCAGAACGTTTACGTATAAATCGCTTTTATGTGATAGCGCGTTCTTGTTCGTGTACGCCAGCAACATTGTCAGTAAAATGACAAGAAGATATCTTGTCCACGTAGACTCGATTAGGATTAGAATTAGGATCCTAATTCCACAATTAGGATTTTCAAGTGCAACTTATTTCCTAAAGTTGATTCTTGAAGTCGAAGTCTCAGCTGTACCACTCAGGATGCCACATCATAGAACGGACGAAATTACTGGTGACAATAATAAAATCGGGTTGAGGGTACTTGAAGTCGTCGCACACCTGCACTGGTTGTAAAACCTGGAAAAGGTCGTTTTATAATACTGTTCACTGACTTGCCTATTGTTATATAGGCTTGTGATTTCTCCAAGGTTTATAATGTTCGTGGCCACCTTCAGTGGCTTGAGAGACATTTTCATGCAGAGAATGCTCACAGAGCTAATGATAAGTGAAAAATGTTGGTACTTATTTCAACAATTGCTTCACTCACTAAAAGCGGCCAGTGAGACCTTGTCGTTTTTTTATATATATTTATTATCTACCTATCTATTAAATAAATTTTTACTTTTTTAATTTTATTATTTTTTAACATTTTTTCTAATATACTTCTTCTTTAGCTAAATTTATTAACTACAAATTACTGTATATTCAATTTAAACATTACGGGTAAGAATAATGAATAGCCGGTAAAATCATTAAACAATTCTTCTGCAGAAAAAAACATATCTATTCAAATATATATGTCTATCCAATTAAGTATGTCTGAAATGTACTAACAGACATTCTGTCGAGACTTCTCCGCATATCACGCTTAATTTTGGTCTAGTGGCTCTATCGTTTTGGTATGAACAGCAGAATTGCGAGGACATACAAAATTAAGCGAATGGTTCACAGGCAAATGTGTATATCCATATTGTTCGAGCGAGTTTTAACCGCGCCACGTATTTGTAACTATAGTGATTCCTGGTTCTAAATTATATAAAATTACACGATTTAGTGTGTTTACATCGCGTTTATCCACCACCTTTAGGAAGCACTCCTTTGTTCTCCTCCAAATTCTCCCAAGTACACTCCCAGTTTTAGTTATTCGCCCCATGTTGTACTACCTTCTACCGATGAGTGTTTTTATCTGTTTCAGTAATATCTACCGTACCGCCAATTTTTGGACCTGTCCTCCATCAGTCAGACAGTAAGGATCTCCCTGAACTCGTTTATTAATTTTCGCGTAGTTTTCTGTTTATGTCGATCTCTCTTGAAATTACTGAAATTGGATATTTCAAAATCCAAGCGACTAACAAACACAATATCGATAAGGGAGGAAAACGTGCCCCTTAATATACACTGGAATACACTATTCCAAAAAAAGTGTTATCAAGTATGTTTCTTGTAGCTCTGCAGTTCCGTCTACCACATCTGATAGTGAAGTTTCTTTGTCCTTTCACATTTATTAACATATTGCCATCACACTTTACACGTTCTATTGAATACGGAAGAAGAACCCAATCACGAACACATTTTCTGAAACCTTTTTTTTTCCGATGAAACACCGAAAATTGTGAACACTTTTTTACTCTATTTCAGTAAGGTACGGATGTGCACAACGCTAACGAATAAATGTGCAATAAACGTCTCTTAAACCGCTAGAAGTAGCCACATATATTTGTAACTGTTGGAAAACCCAGCAAAGCCTATAACAATAGACATGTCATTGACAAATGTTGACAGCGGTTACTTTAAAAACGTTTCATGATTATACAACCGGTGTAGGTACGCGGCGGCTTCTGGTACCCTCAAGCCATAAACTCAATAAAACGTGGTTGCCGATCGCTGAAGACTTGGTGTTTATAGTACGCATAGAATTCGTAATTATTCTGATCCTGCGGTTGACTCTTCTCTAGGACTGCATTTCTTTCGCAATCACCCAGTGGCGTAGTCAGGATTTTGTGGTCGCCAAGAAGGAGATTCGCCAGTTAAAGGCTTCTGTGTATGTTATGTGATTGTGTGCAGGCCTCTACCGAACTGGTACTCTCTGCAGATTTTGCCCACAAGATCCAGTGGAGGGATGATAACCTTCTGTAACTCCTTTGGTTACGCCACTGTGTTCAGCAATTTTCAGCCTTCTCTTAAATGTACCGCGCTTACAGGTTACATATAATTGTACTTTTCACAGTTGCACAATTTTGTTGGGATTAACAAAAAATATTTTATTAAAATGTGTATAATTGATACAAATATATAGCCTATCATTTTCAATCCGGTTATATACCCTATGCAGTAAAGTCACCCTCAGGCTCCTTCTTTCCTCGTTATGCGATCTTTTCGTTCTCCTTCTTTAAGATTTCTCTTTTCAGTCTCTCTCCATCTCACTCTTCCTCTCTCTCATTCACACTGACACGTCTTTAATGATTCATTTATCCCGTGTGTCTCGAGGACTCTTTCATTTTCTATCTGTTGTCACCACCGCACAATCATTTCTTGAAGTCTATCATCTCCCATCCTACGTACGTGTCCGTACCGTGTAAGCTGTTTTCACAGCGCGTCTTCTTTTATTCTTTTTTTCTTTGTATACTTTGTATGTCGTCGGATGTCTTAATCTTCCGATTTGGATTTTCCAGCTGATCGTCGGCATAGATTCCTTTTTTTTTTTTTTTTTTGGTGACCATACTTCGCTTCCGTATATTATCGTTTTTTTTATTTTTGTTTTGTAGATGTGCGTCTTGATCTTGATTCTCATATTTTTCTGCCAAAGTAGGCCTATAAGACTTGCGACGCCTACGATTTCCTAGCAGTGTTGATTGTCGTATTGATCATTTCGTCACGTGTCCTAATGTTATGAAGTTGTATCCCCCAGGTATGTAAACTTTGTGCATCTTTTGATTATTATGCTATTGTCCACTACCGGATCTTGATTAGTAGCGCCTATGCCCATATATTCCGTTTTCTCACAGTTGACAGAAAAAACTCATTTAATATATTCTTCCTTGAATTTTCTTGTCATATTTGCTAAATCTATGTGTACTGTTTGCGCATCGCGTCGTGTTGCTTTTGGACGGACTCCCATTATCCTACACCTTCGCCTTCACATGGGTCAAGGTGTACATTAAATGATCGTAGACATCCTCATCCTCCTCAGAAGGATACGATGTAAATGTGTATTACAGTAAATATTACACTAGTATTTTCCAACTTTTACAAAGATGTGGAGTTGTTTAAATATCTTGGAAGCTGGATAAGTGAAGATTGTCCCTGCACTCGTGAAATTAGAGCAAGAATTGCTATAGCGAAAGAGGCATTTAATGGGAAGAAAAGACTGCTGTGTGGTAAAATTAATATGAATTTAAGAAAAAGGTTCGCCAAATGTTATGTGTGGAGCGTTGCTTTATGTGGTGCAGAGACATGGACACTGAGGAAGGAGGATGAGAAAAGATTAGAAGCATTTGAGATGTGGGTTTGGCGAGCAATGGAAAAAGTTAGGTGGGTTGATAAAGTAAGGAATGATGAAGTTTTGAGAAGAATAGGGGAAGAGAGAAGAATCCTGAAGGTAATAGAAAGTAGGAAAAGGAATTGGTTAGGTCATTGTTTAAGAAGAGTGCTTGCTTACATCTGCCATGGAGGGTGTCACAGAAGGAGAAAAAAGAAGAGGGCGTAGAAGAATGAAGTTAATAGAAAGCATTAAATCAGAGGGTGTTACGAAGAAACGAAAAGACTGGCATGCGATAGGACAGCTTGGAGAGCTTTTACCGTTTGAAGATCTGCCTTAGGGTAGAACACCAAATAACAAAAAAAATACAAAGGTGTTTAATGATGGTACTGAAATGAACCAAAACCGTTTCAAAGCCCTTTTCTAATAAGAGTTAAACATAACACGATTGTAACACTGGCTACGGTGTAAAATGCTTCCACTTTGTTCTCTCTTGTCTGACGTAAACAAATAAGGTATGACACCTAAACACGGATACGGCTCTTGCAATAGTACGTATATTTTTTTGTCGCTTATAAATAGATGTCGAAGCAACCGGATCTTTTGGCTTACGTTAA
Source organism: Magicicada septendecula (assembly GCA_034769895.1). Lineage (NCBI taxonomy): Eukaryota > Metazoa > Arthropoda > Insecta > Hemiptera > Cicadidae > Magicicada > Magicicada septendecula. Next base: position 81,918,301 of record CM068370.1, read on the forward strand.
GCGAGAGGAATTACTGCCCAGTGGTTGGAATTGTTGTTTCGAGACGTGTTTGAAATTATTACGACTTAAAATAATGACATCGAATTAATAACACTTTTAATGAAGACTTTTAAAGACAACAACACAACACGGTAGAAAGAAACAAGGGGCAGTCAGAGAAGAGAGAGAGAGAGAGAATTAATAAGAGAAATGCAGTTGTAGCGTGCGAGAGGTGAATTATTACCGTGTTTTGATCGAACCTGTTATTTGGAATTTATCGACACTTAACTAGTCACGTTTCTGGCTCAACAGCATACGAGTCCAACATGTATATGCCCGCGCATACTCTCCCCCTCGCGCGCGCGCGCGTGTGTACTCGCATTAACGTGTCAGATAACATTAACACGAAAAAATAATGCACACAGACACACGTGTATGCGCACAAAACACGCGCGCGCGCGCATACGCTTACGGGCGCGGTCTATGTAATGTCGTATGTTGAATTGTACGTATTGCGAGGTAGGAGATATAAAAGAATGTCTCAGCATTATTCTAGGGTTTGTTCATGCGATTAGAACAGAAACAGAGAAATAAAATGCAATAATAAATAATAATGTCTCCCATGTATACCACCGAAGCAGCTTAGGAGTCAGGCAGGGTAGACTCCCTTATGCACGCCGTACGGCATACAAGGAAGGCAGTGTGGCCAGGATTACGGTTCAGCCACCCATTGTTATCACCAGGATGTTATCCCAGGTACTCATTTTCAACAGGCTGAGTCGACCGGGATGCTGAAAAACGCACTTTGATTTTATGGTGCGGGCCCGGGAATCGAAACCGGGACCTCTAGATTAGTAGCCAGGTGCCAAAATGCCAACTGCATTCAATACATTTTTCAAATCCGAGATGGGAAGATGGAGTAGTGTAGATTACTGATATCCAGTCAAGACGGAGAAGATGGGCTCTACCAGAAAGTGTAAAGTGTGATCTAACAATAGACTGATAAAGACAAACGTAATATTTCAGTTAGTTAATGAAACGTAATGATCAGATGTGAATGATATGAAATGTTTGAATACAACAGTGAGCATAAACAATAAGCACTAGAGACGTAATGCCAGAACACTATAGGAAGAGTGGACTGTTTTTGTAAAGATTTTTTTTTTGTGTTATTTGAGAGGGCCGACTGGTCCTCTCGGGCTGTTTTGGAGCGACCTCCTTTCAGCCATGTGGATATGGAAATGTGGGTAGGTAGCGTACGCCAGCAATGACCGGGCGATGAGAAGGTGTTACCAGCGAATAGGGAGGATGTTGGTGTACAGGTGTTTGTAGCCCAAGGAGAGGGGGTGGTGGGGTAATCAGTGCCAAACTTACGGACTGTAATACCAGTGTCGTTTGCAGCAATTGACGCTAAAGTTAGAGAGAAGCGTCGAAGTGATGTCAAGGGCATGGGCGGGTTAAGGAACAGGTTGTTAGGTTTTAATTGGGCTACCAATGGAGGGTTTTGTTTTTATTTATTTATGGGTAGCGACGACGTTGAAGATGTAGGGAGATGAGATGCTGGACAGGTTTTTTTTTAAAGATGAGCAATATTACGAATTATATACTACTCTCTTGTTGAACAAAGGAAGGAATTTTGTTTAGTCAGTATGTGTTTCCCGCAATAACACGGAACAGAGATATTGAACAAGAAGATGATACAAAAACTATGGACTGCAAGACAACAGCCTACTTTTATATGCTAAGATTAGCCTAACACTATGAGTCAGAGAACAGTTAAAGGAATACGCAGCCAACTAGATTAGGTAGTATCATCTAATGGATGAAGAAATTAAAACGAAGGTGGACAGGATATTTGGGCTCTTTTGTAGAGATAACTTCCATAACGAAGGGTTGCTTACTCCAGTTCCTGTACACAGTTGACAGACAGAAGATGCACGGGGCGTCTTGCGCCCTGGTTTGTGTGCGTTGTCCAGGTCGGAACCCGACGAACGCCAGTTACATACAGTGCAGCTCGGTACAAGGTCTTAAGAAGTGGTCCACGAATACAAGATGGGCGTGTGTGGCATGGGGCAGATGATCCAAGATGTTGCTCCAGCCAGTTGCCAGACCTGGATGCGTCTCCGTGGCCCCTTAAAACTCTTTATAGGACAAAACTAATTTTTCCATAAATACTTACCTTTTTACATTTATAGCAAACATTAGGTCCACAAATCAACATAAAATGTTTGATTGGATTTGACCGATATTTGTCACTGTCTTGTGCTTCCTCTTCTTCGCTGCTCTCAGGGATTGTTAGTCTGCACCCTTCAGACATTGACGGTGGAATGATATCAGAACTGTCTAGTCATATCGTCTTCCCCTCCAGAACTTTGGACCTGGAGGAGGTCCCAAAATTTAATTCTGAAGTGAATGGTAATAGTAGAGGGAAACTGGGGGTTCAAACTCAGCCCCCAGGGCATATCTGGACCACAGCATCCGCGACTTGGACCACAGCATCCGTGATCTGGCTCACACCTCAGGGCATATCTGGACCACAGCATCCGCGATCTGGACCCGCAGCATCCCAATGGACCACAGCATCCGCGAATTTCCGCGAATAAAAAAACGAAAAACGTAAACGTAAGACGTAAGACGTCAGACGTAAGATGTGAAACGTAAACGTAAAACGTAAAACGTAAGACGTAAGACGTAAACGTAAGACGTAAGACGTAAGACGTAAGACGTAAGACGTAAGACGTAAGACGTAAGACGTAAAACGTAAAACGTAAAACGTAAGACGTAAGACGTAAGACGTAAGACGTAAGACGTAAAACGTAAACGTAAGACGTAAGACGTAAGACGTAAGACGTAAGACGTTTTTTTATACGTAAGACGTAAGACGTAAGACGTTTTTTTATTCGCGGAAATTCGCGGATGCTGTGGTCCATTGGGATGCTGCGGGTCCAGATCGCGGATGCTGTGGTCCAAGTCGCGGATGCTGTGGTCCAGATATGCCCTGGGGGCTGAGTTTGAACCCCCAGTTTCCCTCTACTGGTAATACATCGTCTGCATCCGAATCATTACCAAAATCAGAACCAATAGCTTGATCAACGCATATAGAATCAAATAAGGCATAGAACTCCACCTGAGTCATTGTTTCAAGCTTCCGCAACGGTATTTCTTCATTCATGCTAGAAAAATTGAAAATAAAAATTGAGGTTATGGCTGCCCCTTTACTGTGTAGGATAATAATTCAAATAACTAGAAAGCCAGATAAAAATCTTATAATATAATTACTTGCTGCCGGTATCCACTAAATGTCTCTGTCCACTAAAATATGCCGCTAATGTTTTGAAAACATTTAGTTTTTTTGCAGTACGAATAAAAGTGACAGGTTATGCTCAAACGAAAACATTAGTACGCGCTATTTATTTATTATGCTTCAATGTTTATCGACATTATTCATATAAAAATGTATGTAGATGGTGCAAAAATAATTTATACGCATAAATGAATGTGACACATACCTTCAATCGCATCGAATTCCACATAAAAGAACAAAGAAAATGGATTGATGACCTTGGGCTGCGAAATACGTGTAAAAGTCACACCGCTGGTGGTAGCATAGAGTACCACCTTCACGAATCTGCAGCGCTGCCAACTATATCATAATACTGGTGGTTCTGTGAGTTACCGTCTAGGAACAACAAAACAGTTGGTAAGAGCCATATTCTCTGCACTGCAATGTATATATTCGACCTTATGCTATGTGGTATGCATACTTACCACTAACCTATAGGCATCGGCCGCGGAAGCGCTGGTGTAGTCGATTGCGGAGGTGAGTCATCCGTAACGATGGGTTGCCACGTACAGGGCGAATAACTCCCGCAATTAGGCACTTGGATATCTCGCGGCCTCAGTCCAACCGAGACAGCAAAGCAGGAGTTGATTGGTTGTTAAAACCTCTGTGCTGTTAAAATCTATTGTGATGGTAGACGCTGTTTTCAACTTCAGCGTCGGCAAGTCGCAGGCATAGGGATCTGCCTGGGTGATGCCAGGCAGGATTCAAGGAATCTCAGTAAGTTGGGAGGAAACGGTCTGAGGAGTTCGTGCGAAGATTATCATCATGGGGGAACGTCTAGCAGCGCCCGAGGCCGCCTGACATGGCGAGGTGACGGAGCATTGTCCATTTTGTTCAGTCGACGGAGATGCGGGTAGGAGGATTCGCCGGACTTTGGAACAGATTAGCCGCCAAAGACCAAACGAAGACCTCCAGGGTAGGGACCCGAAGATCCCGATAAAGTGCGTCATTCTGACAAACCATGGGGTCGCCAAGAGGAACCTCGGGGTGCGGTTTTGGAAGGCTAACAACTTACGCCTGTTGGAGGCCGACAGGAGAGGCCACTAAGCGGGCACCGCTCACGTGATTACTATTCGAACGAACAGCAGTTACGAAGTCAGTTAAGTGAGGACACCCATGGAGAAGAGTTTGGCTCTGACCATGAGCCTTGTTAAGGGCTTCGATCACGTTCTCGTTGAAGCTTAGGCGACGGTCTAGCCGAACGCGCAGGTACTCACCGATTCGGTCCATAGAATGGGTCTTCCCTTCAAGGAGATGACATAGATTGGTATCCAGAAGTGGACTTAACGCGTGAAGCAGATTTTCTTGAGAATTTCTCCGTATTAATCGCTACGCGCCACTTCCTTAGTCAGTCCGGAAGAATGTCCAACTGGCGTTGTATCATTACACTTGTCTGCCAAGACGATAACGACCTAAAATGAACCACCGTCGGCCCCTGCCCCTGAGTATACCAGCAGATCGTTCGTGTACAAAACATACAGAACGAGGCCGAGAACAGAACTTTGGCAGCGACAGTGCGAACTCTAGAGAACGCCCCGTCGATGTTAATCCTGCAGGTGGGGTCCCTCAGGTAGGACCGAAGCAGGTGAACGGTGGAAGGCGGGATTGTCGAAAGCTCCAGTCTGTAGAGCGGGCCTTAGTGCCAGACCTTATCAAAGGCTTTTCTCACGTATAACAGGACAGCGCCTGTTGACCAAAACCTGTTGGCGGCGTCTGCTAGGCTGGTAAGAACCCGCACTAGCTGAAGAGTAGCGACTGCCCCGGGCTAAACCCGAACTGCTCCTCGCGGATGATATCATCCACCAGACCAGGGGCCTGATGCGGGCCAGGAGGAGTCGCTCGAAGACCTTCGAGATTGCTGGCAAGGGCGAAATCGGACGGTAGCTTCCAGGAAGCGTGAGCGGCTTCTTGGGTTTCGGAATCATGATGGCGTTGGCGGTCTTCCATATGAGGGGCAAGTACTGTAACCGGAGGCAGGAGTTGAACATCTCTACTTGAACGTCAACTGCCAGAGCCGGGAGATTGGGTCCGTGGGCTTTTCTCTTCTTCAGTCGACTGAGAACAGACTCTAGGTCTTCTCCGTTGATCGAAAGCGGATGGTGTCTAGGGGTGGGTTGCAAAGTATCCAGATAGGAAATCCCTGACAACTACCTCATGGGCCGGGTCAGGGGTGCCTGTATGAACGCTGAACTGTTTCGCGATGCAGTCAGCAAAAACTGTACACAGATGATCATATGTATAGTACCCGAACTAAAGATGAGTAGTCAAGTAGTCAAATCATCCTGCCGGAACTCTAACAACAGGTAGAAGCAGCCGTCTACAAAAGCCCCATAGATTTTCTCGATAACTTCGCGACTAATGACAATAGCGATACGGTGTGGCCGCTTCCAGAAAGCAGGCTTTGGACTCATGATGACAGTGGCTGACTTTCACCTGTGGGAAAGTAGCCCAATCGGTGTCAGGACACTATGTTCTGATGATGCAGAATCAACGTGAGGTCGCTTCTAAGGAAAGAAATAGGAGATTCTGTAAGATAGGTGGACCTATTAGAGCCTGTCAGTAAACAAGTCTTGGACCCTGGGTTGTACAGGAGACGTCTGGACTTCAAAATTCTGTCTCTTTTGGCAAGCTCTCTTGTCGTCGTTAGATTACTCGCTGTTCTCCATACGGAGGCGTGATTGAATCCAGGGGCTCCAAGTAGGAATCCATAGATCCAGCTATTGTCTAGCAGAAGCTACGAAACATGCCTCTTTTTTGCCAAGCTCGATATTTAATATTTTACTTTATCTGTTATAAATTCATTACTAGTTACCTCTATTCGTCAGTATCTTAGTTTCAATTTTTATTATTGCTTAGCATAATAAAATCAAATACATTTGCAGCTTTCGGTTTGCTCGGCCTATTTGAATACCTGAAGTAACACAAAGCAGCTAATTATCCACATGGCATAATAGCATGCTTTGTGTCGAACTGCTCAGTACGATAGCCTATCCTGCCTTCCCTAAACACTATGTTTGCACAAGGAGACGTGTATCACCATCCTGTGGTAGTGGTTCCAGGATAGATATGAATGCCTGAATTAGAGGTGGTTTTTTAGTGGGTGAGAGTCCCACACCCTAGGGGACTCACTGTTTTTTTCTGACAGTGCACAAAGGATTTTTCCTCCTCTTAAAAAAATTATATTATTATTATTATTATTGTATTTTGTATTGTATGTTTTAATTAAATTAGAGTGCTTTCGGAATTTGCTATTTTAAACCATTTTCTCATTCCTTTTCACGGATATTTAATTATGAGAGTCGAACGGTAGAGACCCGGAGACTGGAAATTGCAGAGTACTGCAACAGATACTGAAGGTCGCAACTCGATACTGTACTCTCCCAGAAAGATTTTGAGGTGTCTAGATCTACCATAAGCATGTGAAACCACAACCCCCAAGAAACCTTTCCTCAACACGTGATCACCCGGGGGGGGGACCCCTGGCCGGGCTGGTTCACGATCCCGTGGTACCAATTTTGAGTACGTCGCTGATCAAACGACGTCCCACATGGCCAGAACGGTCGCAGGCCCGACCGCCGGGTTCGATCGGATCTCCTTCGATTAGTTTACGACTTTTCCTCCACCTTCCAGCACGATAGAGGAACACTATCCACCGGGCGTAGTGGAGGCAGGATGCCGTACCTCCCCCTCTCGCTCGAACCAACGCAGAACTCCACCGACTCACGAATGCCAGTCCGCCGTGAGGGGAGCACGAGCAGTCCGAGCCCGAAGCTACTGGAGTTCAACTGCGCTGGGAGAGGCCATAACGGACTTTGCGCGAGAGGTCCAACACAGCTACTGACCAGGGACCGGCCACCGACCACCCTGGCTTCCGTTCGATATGCGCTACTGGGACAAGGCTGCACCCTCGCCGTTCGCGCGGGCGATACGCACATTTCCCAGCCAACGGTGCCGATGCCACCGAAGGTCAGGATAACCCCTGTGCTCGAAAGTAGTGCATGTCTGGGCGGGATCTTGGTCTCATGGGAAGCCACCCGCAATCGGCGGTGATAACCAACTTAAAAAGGTAACTTAAAAAGTTTGTCTTAAAAAAAAATATTTTTTGAACTCTATACAAACTTACTAACTCAAAAAGAAAAATTTTGTTGATAGTCACATAAGTCACATATTCATTCTGACTTTTAAAATGTCATAAATAATCGTAAAAAAAAAAAATACAGTTCTGATTAATGAAGCTTCCGCATGACCAGTGGCCTTGTCTTTTACAAAGGACGATCCAGAAATTGAATATGGATAATCCATTTTACTCCAAAAGTATAAGAAAACTTTTAAAAAAATATATAACTTATTTAATTTGTATTAAACTTCAAAAAATTTTTATAACTGAGAATTAATAAAAAAGGAACTGGAAATGCAAGTGTTCCACGTTTTATAATATGAAAATTTCTGTTAACCACATTAAGATAATGACGTACACGTTTAAAATTTATTATAGATGTTTTCAAACATTTAGACAATAATTTTTGTTATGACTTTGATGCATTATAGGCAATATTTCAGTTTGCAGCTCCATCGGAAACACCAATGAAAATTCTTCTTTTGAAACTGTATGAAGTACTGACTTTTGTAAGTGTTAGAAACCAGGTCACGGCAAAAACGACCTTAGCAGAATTCAGGTGGCTTACATTGAACTAAGTTTCTTTGGTATGTCGAGTATGTGGAAGGGCTTCGAAAGCCCTGAATGTTTGTGCAATCAGTGACTTTATTGCCCACAACGTACCAAATGGACATGCGCGCACTAGTCTGAAAACAGACTTCTAAGAATTATTGTTACCCAACAAAGCACGCTGTGTGGCTCCTTGGTGTATAGACGATTTGCATAACAGAAATGTAGATACAGTATACTCAACACATTGAAGGCTATTCGAAGTAAGTGGCGCTCCTGGCGTATTTTTTTTTTAAATCCTCAAGTTTTCAGCGGATTATTTTCTTCCTGTTGCTATCCAAATTTTATAGGAGTGATGGTACGTATATTATTAGCGCCAGGCAAAACTTTGTAAATTATAAAGCAAGCCCTTTTAAAAATAACATTATTTATTAGCACATAACAATCAGGTAAATAGCTACAGTATTTACGTTTACTGCAGTACATTGTGTAACGGAACACAATTGCAATTACTAATCTTCACAGCTGATCTGCCTGGGCAACTACGCTTTACTATACGTTAGAAGTAGAAGCAGACACATTTCGTGTTTATAATTAAATAATCAATCATAGACTTATTGTCAACCACAACTATAAAATCAAATATCAACTATAACTTTTCTGGTTTTGAAGATAGTAAAGTTAACTAAATATAATTCTGAATAAAAATTTACTGCTTACGTAAATTTGTTAAGGGGACGTAAAATCTGTTAAGAGGGGCACATAAAGAAGTCGTTTTCTTTTACGAGCCATTTTAATTGTTAACATTTTTAATAGTTTTGTTTAAAAACAATTCTCCGTAAAATAGAACCCGGAGCTCAATCAAACTTTGGAAGTGCAGAGTACCAACTGTAGAGGCAGACCATTGACCTTCATTTTCCGAATAACACTGCCTTGGAAAACCAGGAGAAGAGTCTTCAGGCTGCTGATTTAGCAGCCAAGTTGCGAGTCCGGGTGATAGGTGCTATCACTCAGCCTCGGAGTCTGAAGCTTTTTAAGTTGACAAAGCCACACCTCCTCATCCTCCTCCTCCTGTTTATTATAGTAGTCTGTCTCCTCCTCTTCTTCTTCTTCTTCTTCTTCTTCTTCTTCTTCTTCTTCTTCTTCTTCTTCTTCTTCTTCTTCTTTGATTTTCCCTTGAGGATAATATATTTTTTTCCAATCCGCCAACGCAGATTGGCGGAATATAAAAACCTCCTCAGAACTCTCCAATTCATGATTTCGTTACGTTCTCGCCACCCCTTTCTCGGGTGATTACTCTTCCTCTTCAATCTGGTGACCAGTTTAGATTCTTTCTTCGGTTGTACGTGACTTTAATATTACCTCATTCGTTTTACCTTAATATTATCATCAAATATACGTTCGTAATTGTTTTTCGTATATAATCGTTGGTAATGCGCTCTCTTCCAGATTCGACTAAAATTTGATTTTTATTAAAACCTACTAGCATATAGTTCAGAAAATGGTTAAACTTAATTTTTATTAAAACCTACTCGCGTATTGTTCAGAAAATGGGTATCTTGGCAGCGATTATCACTTTATTTCTATTTTGAGCCCACTCGAATATTTTCTTTGCCCCCTAATAGCAATTACACCATAAACTTCGTTTCTATAAATTGTGCTATTCTTCTTTTTGACAGTGTCGCTTTCGTTGTACACCATGAGAGTTGTTCTGTTTTTCTTTCTTTGTCAGCTTGAAGAAAGATTATTTGTTCGCGAATAACTTGAATCTTTTTTAATTTTATCTAATTCCACAGTTAAAATATTATCCTTTCTGTTTATTCGTAAGAGACCACATTTCTACTCAGATATCACTACATTCTAAAGTTTAATGTTATTTTCTTCGTATTATCGATTAAAACCTCTAATATGTTTGTTCATATTAGGTTAATCTGCGTAGATAGTGCGTGTTTTCTCATTAAAATTCTTATTTCAATATTCTCGTCATATCTGTCGCTTTTCTTATCTAAATTTGTCTCCCCAGTGCAATCTTGTTCCGCTAATCCGTAGTTTTACCTACTTCAGCTTTCACAATGTTGAGAAGGACTCGGTCTCTTCACCCCCTTCTACCTGCGGGACTCCAAGACATCGTTGCACTTATTACCACCTACTTCATTTGCTCTTCTGGCGTGTTCGTTCCATATCAACAAAACAAATGTTTAATGCCTTTTATCTACCCCATTCTTCTGCTAACGTTTTATCTTCCTGGTTACAAATTCAGCACATCCTTAAACTCTACAGTTACTTCTCGTGAAGTTAATCACAGGTTCACTAATTTTGTTTTTTTATTATTCTTACTTGTTTCTTACTTAACTAATTGTCGCCCCACATATTATTGTACAGCGTACTGTGGTATCGATAATGTTGTTTTAGCTTTTGAAAAACTTTAATGTCCGAAGCGATCATTTGTCCCATATCTAAGCATAAGTAAATAAACACCTAACGTTTCTTCTTCTTCTTCTTCTTCTTCTTCTTCTTCTTCTTCTTCTTCTTCTTCTTCTTCTTCTTCTTCTTCTTCTCCTCCTCCTCCTCCTCCTCCTCCTCCTCCTCCTCCTCCTCCTCCTTCTTCTTCTTCTTCTTCTTCTTCTTCTTCTTCTGCTTCTTCTTCTTCTTCTTCTTCTTCTTCTTCTTCTTCTTCTTCTTCTCCTCCTCCTCCTCCTCCTCCTCCTTCTTCTTCTTCTTCTTCTTCTTCTTCTTCTTCTCCTCCTCCTCCTCCTCCTCCTCCTTCTTCTTCTTCTTCTTCTTCTTCTTCTTCTTCTTCTTCTTCTTCTTCAGCACTACAGCCCAACGTAAGACCTGCCTTCCAACCTAGTCTTTTCCAATGTTTATTATCCATTGCACATCACCGACCAGCTTAACCTAGGTCGGCACCTCTTTCTGCTTTTATAGACTTGCGCCCTCAGGATTTTCTTCGGCATACGCTGATCATCCATCCGCTCTAGGTGACCTAGCCATTGTATTCGTTGAGACTTTATGAATCCTACAATGTCCTCATGCTTCAATAGCTCATCTATCTCCTGGGTTATTTCTTATTCTCCATTCGGCGGCATCTTCTTTAACCGGACCATAAACACTTCTCACAATCTTTCTTTCAAACCTTCGTAGTGTTTCTTGTTCCTTTTTCGATAATGTCCACGTCTCGCCTCCACAAGTGACAAGCGGTCTCATAAGTGTCATATGTTTTATTTTTTTTAAATAGTGATACGACTAGTGAGTTTGCTTCTCAATAGTCTACTGTTTGCATAATCTGCCCTGTTTACTATTTGTATCCTGGCATGTATTGTCGTGTTTATGGACCCTTCAGTATCTATCATGTTACCCAGATATGTGAACTTATCAACTGCATCAAATGAATTATACTGTATGCATAAATTATATATATATATATATATATATATCTTTTACTTTCTGATGCAGAAATCAGCATGTATTTAGTTTTGCTGATATTTACATTGAGTCCCATTCGAGCGGATATTTGATTCAGCTCCTCGAATACCTCAAGTAGCCGTTGTCTTGATCTGTCTAACGTTACTTATGAAACTATAAGAACGAGTACCGTGTTACTATACAATAAAAACGTACAATGTACACCTATACAGTAGAGCATCGATTATCCGAATCTCTCGGGACAGGGCCCGTTCGGGTAATCGATATTTAGGATAATAGATCGTAAACTGAAAACATTATTTCCCTTTACAAAAACAAAGGTTTTTATTACAAAATCATTTCTAACATACTGTTATATAATTACAGCGACCTGTATACTCTATTTGTAATGTATTACTAAGGCTAAAAATGATTGAATTAAAACTGAGTCCAGGTAATAAAAAACAAGCGTTAATTTAAACAAAATTAAAGTTTAATGACAAACACTGTACTATAAAATTAATTAAAAATTAAAAAACAAAACATACAGTAGGATGGATTTACACTTTTTTGAAGAATTGTTCTATCACTGGTTCCGCTTCAAAGCTGTTTTCTCGCTGCTAAAGACTGAAGTCGTTTAAGATTTATAAGCTGAATACGATCTATCTCTTCTGTTTCGGCCCACTTTAGAACAGTCTCAAGTGCGTCAAAAGCTTTTGCTGCCGTCGCGTCGGTGGTTTTGTTTACGTAGTAGCATTCTCGCCGTCTTCATAGGCTGTATAGCTACAGCGTTTATTTATAGCTATAGCGTTTATTTATTACTGTACAGTACTGTAATAATTTATAGTATACAATTTGTTATGTTCAATAAATATCCAATACGCCTACACGTGTCCAACACATTACTGCACAGTACAATACATCATTGTACTTTTTATTGAGTTCGGATAATAGATCGTTCGGTTAATGGATGTTCGGGTAATCGATGCTCTACTGTAAATGGAATATGCAAAACACACACACACACACACACACACGACAGGCTACCTGTCACTCAAGCATTGATCGTTGTCTACGACACGTGCCCACTGTACTGATTGTAACCGATACTTGACACGAGTACAGCCACCAGTGCGACACGCATTTTTAAAGATTAGTCAGCAGATTCAAGACACAAATACTGAGTCAGCAGTTTTGGAACAGTTGACAGTACACAACGTGAGTTGGAAAATACCATATTCGCCAGAAACTAAACACCAGATTGTTTACCCGCACTTGCGTCATCGGTGCGACTTTGTTGTTCTGAACGTAACCACGCCAAATCGCTGTTCGATCTACAGTTGTTGCACGCAATAGGCCTTTAGTAACTGCTTTAATAAATTCACGCTAAATGCTCCGTTTCCTTCTTGTTTTGTTTTCACATTCATTTTATTTTTTACGTCATATTCTTATTCTTTTAAATCCTTAAATTCGTAGTGAGCGTCAATCAATGAATTTTTCAGATGAAGGGTTCGTGAGGATCGGTCAAAAATATAACACAAATTTTCACTTATTTGTGCAACGTTTCGACAATGTTTATTGTCACATCAGGACCTGTGTATGAATACAAAAGAAATGTCAAACACAATAGACCAATTATTTGAGTGAACGTGTTTGTGTATGTGAGTGTGTGTGTGTGTGTGTGTGTGGGTGTGTGTGCGCGCGTGCGTGTGTATGTGTGTATCATTGTATATGTGAAGGAGATGCACATATATAATGTATATATGTATACGCACACGCACACGCACATACACAAACACGTTCACTCAAATAATTGGTTTATTGTGTTTGACATTTCTTTTGTATTCATACAAAGGTCCTGATGATGACAATAAACATTGTCGAAACGTCGACGCAAGTAAGTTAAATTTTGTGTTATATTTCTTATTCTTTTATTTTTCTTCTTTTTCTTGGTCCTTAGCTTTGTTGCACTACTAACATACTTGGCCGTTTGGCTCTTCCATCTCTCTCTCTCTCTCTCTCTCTCTCTCTCTCTCTCTCTCTCTCTCTCTCTCTCTCTCTCTCTCTCTCTCTCTCTCTCGTTTCGTCTCTTGGCTCGCCCTTCATATCGTCAAACCATCTGACAATTGGTCTATCCTCTTCCCCCTCCATCCATGGCCTCCGGTGTCCCATCAATCAGTGCTACATAAATGTCCAGGGTAGTCACATTACAGATATGCTAATCTCAACCACTCCTTTGAAATGCAATCCCCCTGTGCCTCTCAATGAAAATCCTACGGTGGACTTTCCATAGCTCTGAATATCTTCCAGTTTGGTTGTTATCTGTTTGCAGTGGCGGCTCGTCAGGTGACGCAGGTGAAGCGCTGCTTCACCTAAAATAACTGGTTCAATGTGTTTCTTTTTACACAAAATTATTTTCAATTTTTAGTAAATTTTATGTTTAAAAATATTTTTTAAATTAAATTTTGTCTGTATAATAATTAAAATAACATTTACAAGTGATGGAAATAGGTTACAGAAGCTGAACTTCGCTGCGATCACATACAAGCCTACTGGTGGCGGAAAGCGCTGAGATCGTAGAAGCAGCTTTCTGTACCTCGAATGCTGCATCAGTTAATACGTCACTAACAACGCTCGGTTTATCACGGTTGCCATGACAACGTATTCCGTACTCAGCGTTCCCCCCCACACACGTGAAGCAGTGTCGCTGGCTGTTTCTCAGTGGTGTAGGCCTACATGTACAGTGCTTTACCTATCCAGCGCGTTTGTTTTGTTCGTTGTTCGTGGTGTGTGAAGTTTTTACAGAATGTTTCCTTCATATGATCCGGTATGTGTTTTATTAGAAACACCATTTTCAAGATGGAATAATGATGATAAGAAAAACTTTTTAAGCTGTGAAAAACCTATGCCTATATTGAAAGTAAATAAGGTTGCAAAAATAAAGGGCAAGGTGTACAATTGCAGCTTTAAACAAAATTGGTATTCAACGTTCGAGTGGTTGTGTGGCAGTTATTATTTAAATAAACTTTTTTGTATGCCCTGCTTAATTATTAGTGTTAAATCAAGTGCGTGGAATAAGAACGGCTTTGATGATTTTGGTAACGTTACTCGTGCTCTTTCCAAACATGAAGGTTCTTCTGAGCACATGCGTTGTGCATTGAGTTTTTCAGAATTAAAGAAAAATTTAAGTACTATCGAGGATGCTTTGAAGGAAAATTCTAGGTTGTAGTCTATATTAAACACTTCAATGACAACGTTCGGCTTAACAGACGTTTCATGCATCTTCCTATTCGTGCAGTTCTTTACTTGGGTAAACAAGAATTAGCATTTCGCGGTCACCACGAAGAGTTATCATCTATTAATCGCGGAAATTTTAAAGAACAGCTAGAAACCTTCGTTTCGATAAGCCCTGTAGATATTCAAGAACACTATAAAAAAATCTCACCCGTCTTTGCTGGCAATTCTAAGACTATTCAGAATGAAATAATTGACTGCATTTCACAATATATTGATGAGCACGTCGCAAAGGAAATAGAAGATAGTACATTTTTTTCAATTCAAGTGGATGATTCCACAGACATTGTCCACAAATCTCAATGTAGTATCATAATTAGATACGTCATTCCCGGAGGAAAGCTGGTGGAAAGATTTTTGGTATTTTATGATGTTAGTTCCAGTCGGACTGCCGACACACTGTTTCACGTTGTGTCAAGGTCCCTCGAAAAATTTGACTATAAATCAAAACTTATTCCCCAGTGTTTTGATGGTCAGGGGAATTAAATTGTCTTCAGGCAAAAATCAAAGAAGTAGTGCCACAAGCGGTTTTTGTTCACTGCATGGAGCATCGTTTGAATTTAGTGCTACAACAAAGCTGCAACAGCATTTCGAAATGTCGGATATTTTTTGCGACTGTTAACGGTTTACCCTCTTTTTTCCACAGTTCTGCTAAGCGAACTTACGCAGTAGACACAGTCGTTGGAAAACGAATCCCTACTTCCGTTATTACGCGATGGAAGTCTAATTCCAAAATTGTGAATACTATATACAACAAATGGGATTCATTAAAAGAAGTATTCACTAAAATTGTGAACGATTCAAATTATGATCAAACATCAATTAGGCAGAGTGATGGCTTCTTAAATAAATTTAATGATTTTGAATTTACGCTTTTGGTTGTCGTTTTTAACGATATTTTTTGAGCCACGGATGTTCTCTTCGATGTGCTACAAAAGAAGTCAATTGACATTCATTTCTGTATCTCGCAAGTTAAAAATACTCAAAGACTCATAAATAGCAAAAGAACTGATGATGCATTTATGAAAATTTTCGATTTAGCTGCTTCAAAAACAACAATTCCAACGGAATACCATGAGTTGAAGAAAAGAATTACACTCACACGTGATCAACGTTTTGAAAAATACAAAATTCTGTATTATGAAATTTTAGATAACCTTTCAGTACAAATAACCACACGTTTTAATGATATGGAAAAGCTTCAGTTTGTTACATTAATGGATACTTCAAAGTTCGTAACGTATTCTGAAAACTTTCCCACGGATGCAAACTTAAAGGTGTGCTACCCTAATCTGTTTACCGATTTCCAAAGATTGAAAAACGAATTACAGCTAAATTATGAGGATAAGCAATACAGACAAATGGAACCACTAAATTTTATGGAACTTTTAGCTGACAACAAGAACATCTTTAAAGAAGCTTACAAACTGTTTTGTTTAATAGTAACTATTCCATCCACTAGCGTTTCCGTAGAACGAAGTTTTTCTTGTTTAGAAAGAATAAAATCATACCTGCGCAATACAATGACAGAGGACAGACTTACTAGCTTATCAAAACTTTTCATAGAAAAGGAACTGTTAAACGAATTAATTAATGTACAACCATTTTATGACGACATTATCGACAAGTTTGCATATTTGAAAGAGAGGAGAATTGACCTTGTGTTCAAGAAATAAAATGCGAGCCTGTAAGTACTTACTATTTTTAACTACTATATTTGTAAATTTTATTAACATACTTTTCTTTTGTCTCCACATGTTATTCATGATTCCAAAACAGGAAGAAACATATTCACATAATTTATGGGGGGAGGGACCTGCCACCGATTCTGCTTCACCAATTCTCGAAGCCACGAGCCGCCACTGTCTGTTTGTGAATTTTGCCTTTGAGAGGTACTCAAGCGAGAAATACCCTTTGGACCTTGTGGTTTCTGCTTTAAATTAATGGTCACCTATTTTATTTTTGCTATTTAATTACGGCTGGCGCCGCCTCTCGCATCCTAGCTTCCAATGGCGCCGGTCTAAACAGTCCTGTTCTGTAAGTCCTCTTGAATTCATTGCATGCCATGAAATCGGCGTCCGTTTCCCATGAATGTTTAGGTTTTCCTTTTTTTCTTCTAGAGGGTGGAGTCCACTCCCATACCTTCCTTGGCCCTTTCTCATCCGACATTCTTTTTAGGTGTCCAAACCAATTCAGTCTCCTTGCTTCTATTGTTTCTATAATGTCAAGGTCGATTCCCATCGCTTGTCTTATCTCTACATTTCTCACTCTATTTAGTCTTGTTAGTTTACAGCACCTCCGCCAGTAACACATCTCCATAGCTCTTATTTTGGATTTATTTCTTTTATTTATTTTTTCACAGTTCTGGTCCATATAGGCCTATACTTTCGACTATAGTTTTATATATTCTGGTTTTATTGTTTTTTGTTATTCGTGGACTCCAAAGCAGACTGTTTAATTGTTTTGTTGGTGTCTTAGCTTGTCCTATTCTTACTTTTATTTCTTGGTTGCTGTCACCATCCGATGTCATTGTTACACCCAAATACTTGAAGTTTTTAATATTTTTTATCACTTTTGTTCCTAGTTCTAGGTCTTGACCTTCACCGCCTACTATAAGGTACTCAGTTTTTGAGGTATTTATTTCGAGACCCCATTTCGCATATTCTTCTGCTAGTTTCCTAAGCATATAACTTATATCAAGTTCGTCCTCTGCAATTATAGCCTGATCGTCTGCAAAGTGTATTGTAAACATCTTGTCATTTCCAACTGGTACACCCATATTACGGCATCTTTTCCTCCATGATGTTAGGGTTTCATTTAGACAGATATTAAACAAAGTCGGAGCTATGCAACAACGCTGTTTCAACCCTTTACTAATACTTATCTTGTTGGATATCATTTTAAGGAAAATAGGGAAAAGGCAACCTTATACAAACTAAACGTGGATGGCTGACCACATAGTGGTTCGGTGACCGGGGATCTCTACGCCTAAAAGGATAGACAGAGGGAAGGTCTTGCATTAAATTACATTACATGTAATGCTTTACTTGAGTCAGCAGTGAGATATCATTTCGAGTCGCTCATGCCAAAACATTGTTGTTTGTGGTACACACAATTATAATAAAATCAATTCTCTATAGACCAGTATCGTTTTCTAATATTCAGTTAATCGACAAATTCAAAATAATGACTGTAAACCAGCAGTCGGCAACCCTGCGCCCGTCTATAAGGTTTGACGCGCCCGCGATCCAATTCGTAATTGTATTTTCTTTTGAACGAAGGAACGCACCCACATTGTACCCGCTTTGAAGTACTTTATTATAAAATAGTGCAAGCCTTTTCAAATTTTCCTTTTTTCTAATACAATAATTACTGTTAGTTTTTTTCAAGAAAAGGACCTGAAACCTGCATTTATGTTTTAAATGAGATTTTTTCAAGATTTATATTTCTGTGCACTTCATAAAAATAAATAGGCCTAGTGTTGTTGTTGTAAGTTCTTTAATTTATTTTTATTAAAACGTATTCCTGTTTAACCATTTTTTCGTTTAAAATTTTGTTACTTTTAACGTGAGTGTGCATGATGACAGATTATAATGTTCTACTCCTAATGTGAAAAAATTTCACAGATTTATATGAAAAATACTGCAAAGCTTTTTTTGATTCATTATTCCACGTCGCTAAATATAAGTACAATGGTATTATAAAGCGACAGTTAATGTTTGTAACGTCCGGCTATTGACCACTGTCTCCAACGTCCAGCTACGCACATTTCTATTTTCCATGTGGGGATGGTGTGGGGTGGGGTGCCCCCATCGAACTGGTCCTCAGTTGTATATGCGCTCCCATAAATTCAAAGGTTGCCTACGACTGCTGTAAACCATTTGTGCGTTAAACAATTTGCGTCCTACTAAGTGCTGATATTAAGCATTAGCATTAATAATAACCTTGAGTAAACCACAAAAAACGATATCGTGATAATTATTAAATATCCGACAAAATCTTTTCACCAATGCGCTTATATAAGGAGCTACGTGTTTTAAATATATTCAAAGAGTAAAGTAGCTAAAACTTTACTAGTATTACACGTAACAGCGTTGTAATCGTTACCGTAAAGGTTTTACAAAATGTAATTTGTCGGATATTCATCACCCACCGCCGTGAAATACCCAACCGTCATTTCGATACCCAATAATAGGTGGCGAACTGTTAAGCGTGCCGACTTAAAGAGCGTAAGTATACACGTCTCGTTATAAACTGATAGAAAGTAAAATAAAAAGAACAAAATATCGTGCACTCACCACATATTCTCGTCTTATCCTGTTTGACTCATTAAGAGAAACTTCACCCGATCGGTTAGATCAGGGGGTCGCAAGGTCACGTAGATAAATTACGGCCCGCTGGACAAATCCGAACCTCCCTGTCTCCAGTCAATCTATACAGCCTGTTGTAGTTTAAAAAAAGTTCATCATGGCATACGTAAATGATAACTCGTTCAATTTTTATGTAAAAACAATTTATTGAAATTCATGTACGCTAGGTCGTCGCCTCGCACTCAACTGTGGTCTCAAATTAATGTTTTTAAGCACTTCTCTCTGTGTAAAGTCGTTGTCAAAGATCAAATACGTAAAATCTCTAAATAGCAGAGATTTTGCAGACGAACATTTGATCTTACAGAGTACAAATTTTCATCTCCAAAAAACGAATTCATTAATTTCGTTAGTATACCAGTATTTACTAACGAGTTGATTTATGCTCCTGATTATAATCAATTTATAAATAACTGTATAATAATGGCACTCTTTTAGTTTTTCTTATGTCTGCAGGTTGTACAAAATAATTTACTTAATATAACCAAATCTGAATATCGTTAACAAAGAATTTGAGAAAACTTTTTTCTTCTAAAATACAGATTACAGGTTTATTCCTACCTGCAGAGAGATTCCTATTTTCCCTCCCAGCTCACTAGGACAAAAAGTATCCAATGTTTGGCTCCTTTACGAAATAGTCAGCCGACCAACTGGGTTGAGAACATTTGAGTCCACTTAGATACACTTTAATGCATATTCCGCTTTACTTTGCTTTAGTTTAGAACGAGACTATTCTGTTGATTAATCTGTTTGAGACGTAAGTGTGTATGTGTGTATGTGTGTGTGTGTGTGTGTGTGTGTTTTCTGGAAGGGATCACTGTCTCTTAGAGGAAAATTTGCGTTTCTCCCAAAACAGTGCACGTAGCAACAGTAAGATGCCTTGGAATCGAAGATGGTATTACAGATTGCTAGAGTAATTTAGTTTTATGTAATTTCGAACACAGTATTTACCGAATTTTAAACACACGATTTTAGAACCACCAAATCCATATTAGGACAAGACGCTGTACACTGACTCTGAAATGAGTGCGAAACTCGTACTGGTTTTTTCTGTGACTCCTTTCAAGTAAAACTCCTACCCTTCCCTTATACGCGTACATTGCTCTTGGATGCTTATAGTTGATGTAAACCTAAATTATTATTGGGTCCTTCAGTCTTGCGACTACCCCCACCTCCGTGACCTGGCCAGTGACGAAGGTCCCCCATGCTACATAGTTAAGAACTCTGCTGGACAACCGCCATATTCTCCTACATAGGGCCCTTCTCCTGAGGGAGTCAACACCTTTATACTGCATACTGTAACCCGTTAAACCCTTACACCATAAACTACAACATTGAACCTCACTCTGCCCTGAATGGTCTGCCCTGGTCGTTTGTGGCCTCGGCAGGGCTGTCTTATGTCAGTTGTGCAGAGCCTTCTTTCATCAGTCGCCAGCCCTGGATACGCAACAGGCGTGTGCAGATCACCGCTGCGCGTACAGTGGGGCCGCGTCGGAAACAGCAGCGCTGGCCAACCGGTCCTCAAATGTACCGGGAGGTTTCTCCGCTGTGACTCGGACGCGTCACCGCTGGCTTCAGGGCACAAGTCAAACCAGACTTTGGCTAGGCTGAGCACCTCACTTGCTGAGATCCTCTCCCCTACCCAAATGAAAAGGAGCACACCATCCCAACCCAAGGACCTTGTATACCTTAGGCCTTGAGAGAGAGTATCGATTCTTGCAGTTATCGGAGGAATCACTCCGGGCGCTGCTACCATGCAGGGGCCTTGAGCCCCGTCCCCCCATTACCTACAAGCTACAAGTCTTGCGACTGGTTTGTACCTTCCCCGCATATACACGTGGTGCGTGTGTTACGGATAAACCTAAATAAGGTAAGTAATTTTTATTCGATTCCTGGTTAATTTTTTATCATACACATCTGCCAACCGAAGACACATGGATTACCGAACGACCTCCACGCTCTTATCTTCTATCGCGATCATGAAGTATACACGAAATTACCATTAGAAAGTATTAAGTCTACAAGATACCCGAAATCTATTTAAGTAAGTGGTTAAACTTGGATCTGATCTGTTAAGCCGGCCGAAACGACGAGCGTCCATGGCACCATTAAGCCCATAATTATTATAAATTCGCTCGCCTAATTGGCGCGAGCTAGCGATTTCACAGTTTCATTATCACCGGTGCAGAAACAAATTGGAAACGTTCGTTGCAGATTAGTCCTAGCGCAGCAGCAATCTTTGGCTAAACATTCATAATTGCCAGTTCCACCTGCCAGCAACTGACTGGCTTTAGACAAAAAGAAGAAATATAATTTTCACTAAATCGTTCTTGTTTGTAACTTTTTATTTTTATCTTTAATAGGAAGTGTTAATCTTTACCTTTCACTGCCTCTTTCTGTATCTCGCTCCTTTAAGCCTCCCTATTTCTCTTTTTTTCTGTCTCCATCTCTCTTTTTTCCTCGTTCTCCCTCTGGCTTTTGTCTATTTCAGTAGTAAACTGAAAACCAAAAACCGTTGTCACCTAACCTCACAAATGAAAACAACACGTATTTTCGCTTTGTATTAAGAAATAGGACAATTTACAATTAGTACACTTCTTCTTTTCCACATAGTAATATATAGATACAATCGTATATTAAAAACTTCGAATAAGTACTGCAGGAACGGATAAAGGTACAGTTCCGATGCCGCTAAATAGCAATTGTTTATTTAATTGTTACTACGGTAATTAATTCTGGTCTCCAGGTACTGTTGACAACTTTATACACGTCAACAAAACGGCATAATTAAAAGCGCCGTGCGAACGGAGCAGAATATCAAATTACAAGTTAAACATCGTTTTTCGCCTTGGGTCGTAGGTGACCTGTGCAAACTTTGGTGGCAATCCGTGTAACGGTGTGGATTTGTATTCAGTACAAATAAATTCTCAGGCTTTGAGTTTTATATGTATAGATATTATGTCGCAACACAAAGTCATGGGTTTACGAAAAGTTTATGAACCTATTTTCAGAGAAAATCATGAGCTGCATAACAGAAATCAGTAAGCAAAATAAACGTTTTTTGAGCGACAGCATTTAGAATGGAAAATCTGAAAAATTATTGTAAATACACCATACACCATCGTATCATAACAGAGTTTAGACTGTATACATACATGACGTGTTCTTTTTACGAGTTGAAGAGTCGCGCGTTGTATTTTGCTGTTGTAGGCATCGTCTCGGCAGGCCTATCTCTTCCATCCTTCGGCAGATTCCTCTTCTGCGATATAAACTAAAAGGCGGAGAACGAGGTTTAATCCAGCAATGAAAGATGTACGAGGGTCAGTTGAAAAGTTCGTGGAGCGACATCTGTAGCTCATTGGTAGAACTAAAGTCTTTCGTGTGCTGCAAGACGTATATTTAGCGTGATCGCCTTTCAGTTTCCAGATACGTCTGTCAATTTATTAATTTTTACCAGCTATATGAAATTTTCCGGTCACTCGTGTTTTTAAAATGCACAAAATCAAACATAGTGTTGTGATGAATTCTCTGTTAAAAACGTTTTAGCGGCTATGGAAAATCAAAACAAAATTGTAAACGTGTTAAGAGATGCTGCGCCTTCAGAAAAAGGGACGTAGAACATACTCGAGTTTAAACGTGGTCGTACAAGCGCTGAAGACTGTCTCAGCAGTGGACGTCCAAAAAGTACAACAAAAAATGTCAGTATTGTAACAATTTCATAGGATGTTGGAAGACCGCAGATTGAGGACTGGATGACGTTGCTGAAACCATAGGCATCTCATATAACTCAAGAACATCATACTTTAACTCAAGAACTTGGTGTGAAAAAGTGTTGTGCAAGTTGGTTGCCGCATCTGGAGTGTTGGCGTCCAGTGCGGGCGGGGATCATGTTCAATGCTCGTACGACCACGTTTAAACTCAAGTGCCTACTCACAAACCGTTGGTTTTGAAGTCGCAGCATCTCCTTACACATTTACAATTTCGTTCTGAATTTCCGTTGGCGCTAAACAGTTTTTAACAAAGAATCACACCACGATGTTTGATTTTGTCCGTTTTTCAAAACACGTAAATTTCAAACAGTTACTAAACAACGAATAAATTGATAAATAGATTTGGAAATTAACAGGAGTTCACATAATATACAAATCTTGCAGCACACGAAAAAGTTTAGTTTTACCGCTGCGCTACAGATGTCGTTCCGCGAACTTTTCAAGTGACCCTCGTATATCGAATGATAAAATGACCGTGCCTCTGGGAACCCAAAAGCTGCAACACTCTAGACATGTAATGAGAACGGACGAAGGCAGATTTTCAAATAAGATTCTTAACTATAGGCTGATGTACACGACACTACTGCGGAAGACAAGAAATCGATGGGAAACTCAGTAAAAGAAGATGCTCTAAACGTAATGGGAAGTACAGAGGAATATGGAAACACAGACTAGAGAAGATCAGGGGCCAATTAAGTTTTGCAAAGCCACAGAAGAATATGAATAAGGATGAAAACAAAAGTACAGTTGAAGAGTCCGTTACACATAATGCAGGCCTACGCGAGGACTGTTATTAACCCAGTCTTAGTCTAGTTACGTTACACAATATAACAACATGAAATCGTTGTGTTTTGTTAGTATTTTAAATTCTACCGCCGTAATTTAACATCAACAGTATTCTTTGTTGGTCGACGTCTAGTTTTATTTTTCCTAATGAGTCTCGACACAACACAATTGTTAGCATTTTTATCTATACAGTCTTCCACTTCTGCTTATCGTGTTCTGCTTCAATTTATGAACAACGTACCAAAGAAGAATTTCTTAATTAAGGAACCGAACAAACGGGAATAACATTAAATAATTTTAAAATTCTCCTACAGTCTGTCCTTTTAATTCGTGTAACATACTAGATACACTCGCTCGCTAAAGATAGAATTTTCACAATTTTTGTGTTTTTTAAACATGTTTTAATAGTTCTCCACTTTATCGAGACGAGATTAAACTGACCAGTTTGTACTTTAATGGGTCTCGGCTCTGCGAATGTTAGATTATTTTGGTTTATCTCGTGTTAGTAAATATGTTTTCTGTGTATGTTGATATCAGTGTGTGTGGGGGGGGCGCGTGCGTGTGTTTGGGTAATAGATCAGCTGAAGATAATTAGGTAGGACTACTTGTGGCGTACGGCGTACAATTGTGAAAATGAATAAATGTTAGAGCTAAACACGATACGCTGTGCAATTTTATTACGTGCTAAATTATTTATGTAAAAATGTAGATGTTTCAACAAATTAGGTGAATACGACTTCTTTAAAAAGAACAACATGTACTGTGTCGAAAGCATATCAAAATAAGTGGAATGAAGATGAAACTAAACAAAAAAAGTAAGCAGAAAAAGAAGAATCAGACGAATGAAGTAGAGAACTCAGAAAGAGATGAAAACTAACACGTATAAAGAATATGATTGGTATTGGCCTACTTCAAGATAAAGAAAGGAAATATTAACAGTTCGAATGTTTACAAAAATACAAATACTTGTAGAGGAAAAGAAATTTGTAACATTATTAAACTTCTATTCATTTTAATTTGAAATAATTCGTCCTAACGTTCAGAGAGATTCCCGTGCGAAACAAAATGTTTTGCATTTTAAAACTATTTTTTTTCAGATACGTATTTTTTTCAAAAAATACATTCAGATTTGGGGATAAAAAAGTCTGTACAAACTTGTTTTTATTATCATGCATTATGATTGTAAGTGACAGAACGTTTATTAAATACATCCTTGCACTGCTACAAACAATTATTAATATAAAATTCATATTCTCAAAAATCTCGGACCAGACGCGATTCTATAATAATAACTATGGAGGATAGATTTCTCTCTGTACCATGGGAGACAACTGGTTTGTATCTTGTACAGCAGTGGTTCCTAAAGTGGGGTCCGCGGACGCTTTTAAGAAAAAATAGATTATACCGTAATTGTCTCCTATCTTTATGCTCTAAAATCTAAATTTTGGAATCTTAAAATTAATAGACGATTCCAGAATTTTCTTTTGTTCAAACTAATTGTAATTGTAAAAGTAATTTCAAACTAATGGCTTTAATAATGTCTTTAAATCATGACGTGTAGCAGATGTGTTTGTCAGCCGAACTGACTAGAGCGCCGCATCAACTCAGAACTGATCGAGCTGTTCTAGTCCACGTTTAAGCACTGTATCTTGGTTATAAGCCCATTTCCAGGTTCGGGATATTATAAACGGGATGACAAGAAATTGAAGCTGTGGACTCAGAGATTAGACTCTGAAATCTTCGAACAATTCCCTTCCATGGGAGATTTCATCCAGATGTCAGGAGAAAATGCTCCAAAGGAGATCCTCAATGTTATTCAGTCCATTTGGAGCAACTGCACTTGCAGCTAAGGGAATATTTTCCAGTGACAGATGATAGTGACATGTGGATAGGGAATCCATTTGCTGATGGGCTGTCAACTAATCTCTCTCTTACACTACAAGAAGAAGATTCATTGGCAGAACTTTCAACTGACAGTTCATTAAAATTACAGTTTTCGCAATTATAGCTACCTGACTTCTGGTTATATATAATGACTGACTATCCTGAACTCGCAAAGTGTTTAACTGTGTTTCCCTCTACTTATCTGTGTGTAACCTCATTCTCCCAGCTCACGTACCTGAAATAAAAGTTAAGAAATAAACTTGCTGTCGAGAGTGACTTAATGTTGAAATTATTATCAGACATTAAACCCAATATTGCAGAGCTAATTGTTCAAAAGCAGCTTCATTATTCACATTAAACTGTGTTTTATATCAATAATACTATAATTTTGCAAGTTAAGAGAATTTTGATACATTTTAATAGATTTTAGTTAAAATATAGGAGTTTGTATCAATATTTACTGTTTGTTTTAAGTCAGAACTCAGACGAGGTCCCGGAATTTTTTTTTTTTTTTTTATTTGGGGGAGTCCGCGGACTGAAAAGTTTGGGAACTACTACTGTACAGCATATCGCCAGTGTGGCCAGAACAATACCCCAGGTACTCATTTCCACAGATTGAGTCGACCTAGAGGATCTGAAACATGAACCTTGACTTTTGTGACGCTGCAGGGGATCAAACCAGTGGAATCTAGATTAGTAATCAGCGCCACAATCACATTTCCATTAAGCCCATCGAATTCTTATTGTAATAATATTCATGTGGGCGTAATGTATGCGAAGCATAACATTTCACTTCAACCACAATTTCTTATAATTATTTCGACCTATTTTATGACTTGTTCAGTAAATGCAATTTTTGCGAAACATTACGAGTTTTATTACCTGTAAGTTGTTTACGGATTAACGTAGTCGTATATTAACGTTAGCATACCTTAACGAGACAGTTATTAGTGCTAAATTATGTATTTATTATATTATCTTTCCCCAGTGAACCACTCCGATAAATTATGTACGATAAATTCTGTTGGTAATGAATAACTTGTGTTTGTTTTTTATTTGCGTGAAGTGTCTACTCATATATTTGTTTGGTAGGACAATAAATTTATTTCGTTTTTTCCCTATTTAAGTATCAGCTGAATCCACCTGTTCCAGTTATCAAGGTGAAGCAATTTTTTACGTGCTATTCTGTCATTTGTCTTTATTTTTGGTACATATGCAAACGCCTTCTTGCATGGGAATTCCTCTTTGCATATTATATGAACATGTGGTAGCCTAAATTCTAGATTTGACTGAGTGTGAACAAAATGTTTATTGAAACCAGAAATATTCATGCGATCTCTGATGTCCGCCAATTTGTAGATGGTCTCTTTTATACATTCTTTGTCATACCAAAGAAACTTCATTTTCGCTTATTTAAATCTGCTGACATATCTTGTCTTTTGTCACGATCCGTGGTTAAGATCGGTACACAGATTTGTTCAGGGGTGCCCATCCCCCCAAGGCCCAATGCGCAAATCCTCCCCAAAAGTCTCAGCACTCCCCCCCAATTGAAAAGTCCCCCCACTGCCCGCCGGTCTACAAGCTTAGCACACGCACACATTTTTACATTCACGATTTATTATTCACGTACCCTCTGACTCATTGACAGGATGTTGCTGCAGGCTGCCAGGGTCAGTTTTCCAAATTCCAAAACAAAATTTACTACTAGTTGTACTGGTAGAGACATTTATGCTGCCAGTTCGTTAAAACAGTCATAAAGATATGCAATTGCTTTAGTTTTTTACTAATAGCTTAGTTTGTTGCACAAACACGGTAAAAATTTCCATCAATGTTGGATTTAAAATGTTATTCTTGAAAAAATCCCCCCCAAAAATTCTCAACGCGCAACTTGCGCTATGACCCTCCACCCCTGTGGGCACCACTGGATTTGTTTACAATCTGACGTTTATATATTACCGCTGATACTCTACTGATGCAATTGCTTCCCCAGTTCCTGATGCTACTACCACTACGCTATAGCTACCCTTACTACTACTACTACTACTACTACTACTACTACTACTACTACTACTACTACTGCTGCTGCTGCTACTACCACTACTACTACTACTACTGCTGCTGCTGCTGCTGCTGCTACTGCTACTACTACTACTACTACTACTACTACTACTACTACTACTGCTGCTGCTGCTGCTGCTGCTGCTACTACTACTACTACTACTACTACCACTACTACTACTACTACTACCACTACTACTACTACTACTACCACTACTACTACTACTACTACTGCTGCTGCTACTGCTGCTGCTACTGCTACTGCTACTACTTCTACTACTACTACTACTTCTACTACTACTGCTGCTGCTGCTGCTGCTGCTGCTACTGCTGCTGCTGCTGCTGCTGCTGCTGCTGCTGCTGCTGCTGCTACTACTACTACTACTACTGCTACTACTACTACTACTACTACTACTACTGCTGCTGCTGCTGCTGCTGCTGCTGCTGCTGCTACTACTACTACTACTACTGCTACTACTACTACTACTACTACTACTACTACTACTACTGCTGCTGCTGCTGCTGCTGCTGCTGCTGCTACTACTACTACTACTACTACTACTACTACTACTACTACTACTACTACCACTACTACTACTACTACTACTACTGCTGCTGCTGCTACTACTACTACTACTACTACTACCACTACTACTATTACTACCACTACTACTACTACTACTACTGCTGCTGCTGCTGCTACTGCTACTACTACTACTACTACTACTACTACTACTTCTACTACTACTACTACTGCTGCTGCTGCTGCTGCTGCTGCTGCTGCTGCTACTACTACTACTACTACTACTACTACTACTACTGCTGCTGCTGCTGCTGCTGCTGCTGCTGCTACTACTACTACTACTTCTACTACTTATACTACTACTACTACTACTACTGCTGCTGCTGCTGCTGCTGCTGCTGCTGCTGCTGCTACTACTACTACTACTACTACTACCACCACCACCACCACTACTACTACTACTACTACTACTACTACTACTACTACTACTACTGCTGCTGCTGCTGCTGCTACTGCTACTACTACTACTACTACTACTACTACTACTACTACTACTGCTGCTGCTACTACTACTACTTCTACTACTACTACTACTACTACTACTACTGCTACTACTTCTACTACTACTACTACTACTACTACTACTACTACTACTACTACTACTGAGAACACAAGAAGGATATGAGAACGTGTATCCAGAAAGAGTTCACAACTTCTTTATCACCGTTAGTGCCTGGAAAACATTATTTCGGAATCCATCTACAGTAGTGTAACTGTGCTTCTCGTTTGTCCCGGTCAATATTTTTTTTTTTTACAAATGGTCTCGAAAGATATGCAAACATGCGACTCAGGAACACATGGATTGGTTTCTCTACACAATTCCCTAAAATTCAACACTGCTACTGTAAGATTTTGTATGCCTTGTAAACTTCAGACGTTGTGTATATTATTATGCCTAAAAGAATGAGTCACTTTAACATTATACGGAATTTCTGGTGCTACGAAAACGCTGAAAACAATTGATTTGATCACATCTCTCTTCCATAGCTACTATACAATTTCCCTGCCTACTTGAGCCACACTGTAGTTAACTTCTGAGTAGTATAGTTTCATTGCCTGTTAGGATTGCCATCACGCGCAAAAATAACCGGTTTTTATTTCGTTTCGGTAACATAATAACGTTTTAAATTCTTCTTCTTCTTCTTCTTCTTCTTCTTCTTCTTCTTCTTCTTCTTCTTCTTCTTCTTCTTCTTCTAACTTTAAACCAGAGATAGGTAGGTAGCTACTTTCTGAAGTCGTCAGGTGATGTTACTGATCGCCTTTGTTTGTGTATGAAACCTCTTTATTCTTTTAAACCTCTATCCATTAACATCCTGACCCAAAAATGGCTTTCTTAACCCTATCTAACATTTCTTCCATCCCATAGCGATGACAAAATTTAACAACCTGATGAAAATAATTTAAGCAGTCTCTTTCTACTTAAATAATACTCACACTAAATACACTTAAAGACTGACATTAAATAATACACAGTGGAATCCCTATGCTTATGAGATTTATGTGGAAAAAGTATCGACCGATAATTTTCAAAACAGATTTGTGTTACCCTGGTCATTTTGGAAAGGAACCAATCAAAATGAAAATTTTCAGCAACAACAAGATAACTGATCGAATGGGTCTTTTAATTTTCTTGGGTGTGCAATTTTTTAAAATGATTGGATAGACATTAATACACAGGGAAAATCCAGCGTACATTTGTTGTGACAAATAAATACTTAAGGAATCAATCGCCTTCAGACGTTGTAATGAAGTTTCTAAAGCCTATAGCCGTGTCAACACTGATCACGTTTGGTGAGTCTTGATGTTACCACAGGAAAACGTACGTAAACTGTGGGAACGAAATGCCTTCTCAAGATGAAGTCATAGATTGAGGACTGTGGTATTCAGTATGAGTTTAAATCATTAGCAAATGTAGTAAAACAGATAAAATAATAAGGAATAATAAATATAAAAACTTATTTCACCGATAGCAAAATATCACCAATTATGTCGGGAAGAAGGAACAAACGTATTGAAATAAACTGTTTGGCATTCGAAGATGACTTTACTATACTTTCTGAACATCTTACATCTGCAGTAACACAAGTTAATTTCTTAGAGGACATAGCCAGTAGAACAGGCTGAGAATTTCTGCAGAAAAAAAACAAATTTCTCACAAACATTAAAAACGCGCCAAAATTGCTGGTAACAGATATTGGTCGAATAGAGAGGGTTCGAATATTTAAGTATCTAGGAGAGATAATTCAAGAGACTGGGTTGGGAAAATCTGCTGTAGAAGCAAGGATTCATAAGATGGAAAGGGTATATTGTATAACTAAAGAAATTTACAATAAAAAGTGCATATCTAAAAATGCGAAAATAAGGCATTACAGTACCTACAGTAGTGAAGCCAGAATGCCTATATGCAAGTGAATGTCTACCAATGAATTATAATTTAGACAAACTAGAAATGTTGGAAAGACGAATTATTAGAAAAATATTGGGCCCACGAAACTTCAGAAGATTAGAAATGAAGAAGTAATGATGAAATGTATCAAAGTATAGAAAATATAACAGAAACAATAAGAAAAAGAAGACTATTATTTTTTGGACATTTATATAGAATGGACGACAATAGGTTGACAAAGCAAATCTTCAGATATCTGTGGGGGAAGAAGTCAACATCAAGTTAGATTAAAGAAGTCCAAATAGGATTTAGAAAAAAATGATGTACACGCAGAAGAATCATACGACAGAGACGTTTTTCGGGAAAAAGTGTTGAAAATGGAGGGAGTACAGGGTAGGAAAGATAAAAACGCAGGTTCAAAGTGGACTGAAGACAGGAAGAAGAGACACAGTGAGAAAATGAAAGAATATTGGAAAAAAAGAAAATAACAAAGAGTAAAGAATTGAAATTGGCATGTGGTCCTTAGATGGCCGATACAAAACAAAACAAAAATCTTATTCCATATCTTATTTCAGAAGATGGAACAACAAAAAATGACATCAAGAATAGGATACAACAAGGAAAAAACAGGGAAGTTCTATTCGTTTGCTAAACTCGTTACTTTGGTCGAATAAAATGAAACTTCAAACTAAACTGACAATCTACACAACTACATTGTGGAGCCAATTTTAACTTATGGCTGGAAATGCTGGCAACTTTCAGATAAAGAGAAAAATTTGATAGAAACTGTAGAAATGGACTTCTTAAGAAAAGCATGTAATATCTCTAGAATGCAACATGTTAGAAACGAAGATATAAGAAGGAAAACGGCGCGTATTTACAACAGCAGAAATAATATAATCCAGACAGTTGCTATGGTATGGTCACGTAATGAGGATAGGGGAGAAGCGATGGCCAAAGAAAGCATTGACTTACACACCACAAAACAGGAGAAGGAAAGCAAGACTGACAACACAATAGAGAACAGGAATTAGGAAAAGCATGCGAGATCGAGCTACTGAAGATGATGACTGGAAGGATAGGGAGAAATGGCGATCGAAATGCGGGATGCGGCATAGACTGTAGAATCCCCGCAAATAAAAAAAATATTAAATAATGAGTTGAAGCTGTAATCAAATGACCAGCGAGAGGTTACCTTGGAAAACCCGAACATATAGCTTAAACCCCGTAAGCTTGGGGGCGACCAAGAAAGCATTAGGTGCTGTTACAGGCGATCTGCCTATTACAAATGAAATTGAAAGGAGAAGAAAGACAAGGGAATCATGTTAAACAGTTATAACCCGTATCAGCATTTAAAACCTCTATGTACAGGTACATCCTTCGAAACTTTAATCATCGGGAAAGTGTTTTTAATAAATTTTTTCATGTTTTAATGAACACAGTTTTATGACTTGAGCAAACATTTTCTTGGAAAAACTATATTGTTAAGTTTCGTACTGAGAGACAACACATAACTTACAGCACATGCAAAAACTAATGAGTCACGAAATATGGCATCTGATTAACGTGTGGAAAAGGTTTTGTTAAAGCCGGTTGGAATTTGCCACCAAACTGTTTGGTGACGACTTTGAGTTCTTTATATTGTAATAAACACATGTGCGAACACTTGTTTAAATTTGTTCAGTACCATATTGATTTGGTTTTTAAAAATCTTGTTTTGTTCTGTTTATTGTTTCAGTTCCAGATTCGTTGGCTACAAACTCGAGGGATAGGCTTACAATGGTCGGAGAGACAGAGTTTCATGTCACCAGATTCCAGACATTAAAGTTTCAGAGACGTCATTTGGCTTAGGTGCCTTTTCTGTGTCCCAAATACCCACGTTCGGTAAAGGATCACTGATCTGGCCTCTAGTACTTCCACCAGCTACCTACACCAGCAGGACTGTACGCCATTCGACATTCCATCTGATTTATGCGTCCCAAATCTGCGTGTCGAACAAAATTATCTTCTTCTTCTTCTCCTATACAAGGATTACGTTATATAAACCTGTTCCGGCACCCATCTCATCCTCGGACGACCCACGTCTCTTCTACCAATTGGCTTTATAGTTCAGTGCCGCTTTCGGCAATCGATCCTCTGTCATCCTTTGCAGATTATCTCACCATTGTCTTCTGCAAATTGCAATAATTTCATTTACATCATTTACTTCTAGTTCTGATGTGATATCTTCATTCCTTACTCTATCTTGCAATTTATAATTTAAAGTATTTCGAAGCGAAAAATACCGCTAAATAAACAAGACTATAAAGAAGAACTTAACACAATAAAATAAATAAAAATAAAAAATGGGTACAACCCTGAGTTAATAAACAAATTACATAGACAAATCCTATACAAAAACAACAAAACAACAAAAAATACAAACAACACACAACAAAACAAATACATCACACTCACATACTACAACTCTAACACACACAAAATTGCCAACACGTTCAGAAAACACAATTACAAAATAGCATACAGAACCAACAATACCATCAAGAGACACATTAACGGCACAAACAAAGACATGGACATATACAACAAAACAGGCGTATATAAATTAAACTGTAACGATTGCAATAAATTCTATATAGGCCAGACAGGAAGATATTTTTCCTCCAGATTTTCTGAACACACAAAAGCATTATCCAGTAACAACATACAATCCACATTTGCCACACACATCCAGACAGAAAACCACAGTTACACCAATATAAAAAACAATCTTGAAATTTTACACTACATACCCAAAAGTCGCAAACTCAACACCGCAGAACAATACGAAATATACAAACACAACCAAACAACATACTCAATGAACATTTACAATTTAAATCCAACACACTATTCGACACAATAATACACAACGCATACAATTCAGAATCCCGCGCCAACCCCCTTTCATCTCCACACCTGCACACACAACCAGTCACCTAAAAAACCGTTACAAATTACCGACTACTTGACGCATTCCGCTTTCAAACCTCACTGAAGAAGGAGAATACAACTCCGAAACGGCGTTTGAGGGAATATCAACAAGTAAGTTTCACAAGTGAAAGTACCTTAAATAATAATTTTTAAGTGCTGTGAAAAAAGTGATGAACATTCAAAATAATATTTGAAACGGCTCACTTGTTCTAACGTGCTGTTGTTTAGTCTTAGTCTTCACTGGATATTTACCTTTAAAGGCCATGGTTTAGGTCTTTCGTACAGGAATTCTCAGTGAGTTTTCTCTTGCCACTTCTTGTAATTGAAACATAGCTCTTTGAAAATCATCCTCATTTTCACAAAATTATCTCTGGCTATTTTACCAAAAGATAACCGTGTTTACAATTCACGTACTTCGCAATATATCACTAATATACAGACTCTTCTTCTACTAGCCCTGTCGCTCTCTGGACAATTTGAATGTAACGAATCTTTTTACGATCTGCTTAAGCTCCTAGTTTTTATAACAACTCTTTTCCGATCTGGTTATGCTTCTTTTTATCAAAGTTTACATTTTCTTGCCTTGAACGGTAATTTATTTTCTTACATTGTGACGATTTAAATTGTACCAATAATCAAGAAAATAAAAATTTTTTAAAAAATTAAGGTTGCGAGCTCTTAAGCCATTTAAATCTCACTGTATTAATATAAAATACCTGTATGTACTCAGTATGAGAGGAAGCAGTAATTAATTAGTTATAAGATACTCTAATAAAAAGATAAATTGTAAAGAGTTATTAATATCGTATTTAACCCTTTGCTTGTAAGCAGGCGCTGTCCTGTTGATTCCAGACTCGACATGCTTTCAGAGTCTTGTGTGAGTTAGAATAAGATAAAAAAATTAATGTTAATAATATAAAAATCTGAAGACATAAATAGTCGCTAAAACAACTGATTTAAATTATGTATATTTGTTTAGGGATAGTTTGTATAAATAAAAAATGTTAACTTAAATATAGTTAGGAACTATATTCTCGCGCGGAAATTGTCCCACTAACTTTTGCCCAGTACCAGGCGAAGGGAGCGGAATTTCTCTCTCTTGCAATGGTGACTCCGTACAGTATAGACGTAGGAGCTGTGCGCTCAAAATATGTTAACGATATTTTGTTTCACCTTAAGATGGTGTACCAGATGTAGTTGTTTAAAGCATCTGGATGTATTAATTAATGTAGTCATGTGAATAGACAATAAGTTTAAAGTAATGTAAAACAAAAAGTATCGAAACGTAACAAAGAGTGTAACACAAGATGACATCGTGCTTGAACAGATAACACCAATTCCAAAGTCATACCAGAAGATGTGAATCATCAGAAGCCACAAATTCTACTGCACGTGACAAAAGATGCAGATCGGGACTTCCGATAATCTACAAGATCATCTGAGATATCTACTCTGCATATTGTTCAACCTGCGAACTTTTGGAGCCCTTTACAGAGGAAGGCCAGAGCGAGATGACGACGTAGCTGTTCCTGTTTCCCAAGACGGATACACCAGGACGAGTCTTCAGTATACCAATTAAAAGGTGACTCGATAGCCTGTCTATCGAGGGTTACTAATATTTGTTACACAACACATCTTGAAAGAGACTTTTCAGAAAATATTAATTTTGTAAAGACTTATAAATTAAATATAAGAATTTCATGTAACTATTCTAACTTCATACGTTGTAACAGTTTATATGATGATGTAGAGCATTATAATTCAAGCAATAATACCATTCTTCAAATGGTTGAATAAAAGAAAGTCTTGCAAGCTAATATCATGAAATGAGTATAATTAAAAGTTTTAATTGCAGAAATACAGAAAGTTGACCCGGATCCGAGGTATAGCTATATAAAATCAAATTTGATCCCAAAGTTTAAAGAAACCTTTCAGATAACTTAATAATTGAATTAGTAATGTCATGGGATCTATCAGTATATGTTTTAAATGTTAAATAAAGAGAAGTCTTCTTGTTACACACATATGAGGAGTGCTTAAATCAATTGTATACCTTGCCATTGTTTCCTTACACAGTTAGTAAGCAATTTGTTACATTAATTATTTGTGATCAATTCTGTTACAACGTAGCAGCCCATCTAATTAACGGAGTTTAATTACGAGGGGCTCCCTGGATTTGTAACGCGTAAAAAAGACGTTACAGAAATGCGCCACTCTGCTTTATTGTAAAAAAAAAATAAAAGGAAACAAAGGAAAGAGTTTTAATTGTGTATATAGTGTCAAAAACAAAATTGCATTCACTATGCGTGGATAGATTGTATGATCAACAACTAAATATATAATATTGATATATGCACTCAGAAAGTTACTTTAATAAATGTAATGTTCGTAACATATTTAATACACTATTAAATAACGTAATATGTATTAAGTTACGTAGATGGTAGTATGTATAAGTAAAATATCCTTAGCGTCATACAATGCATGTAGCTTTTGCATTCTATAGGCCAGTAACAACCTGCATAATTCGATGTAAGTACTTGCATACATGAATTGTGACCAAGCATAACGAATTGGTCAACCGAACAATCTGTAACAGGTTTGTTTACGACAATCTATGACCTGTTGTCTCCTGAATCATTCTGCACAGTGTATGTCCAACTATCTAGCTTACATACACTAGTGTGTGTAAAAAAAAAAAAATTGATTAAAAATAACTTTGTTAATAATAATAAAGTAATTAAGTAGAAGTTCGTGATTTAAAACTTGTGAACAAAATAAGTAATTATTTAATTGAGAAAAGTTTATGAATGAACGGAGTCAAAGTGTTGTCCAAGCGTAGTAATAATAAATGTGTTGCATAAGATTGCGCTCCCCTTCTCTCGTGTTCATACCCGTTTAGAGTACGTATACAGTAGTAGTGTTATTCAGTCGCTTTGTGTAAAGAACAATAAGAGTAAAACCCCCTTTGTCCCTGACACACACGCGCAACCCTCCTTTGTTAACTAAATATGTAGGCCACCCTCTGACCTACATTCCAGTAAACAGCTGATCGGCTATTTAACATTGAAAGATATGTGTGTGTGATTTCTGTCTCTCCCTTAGAAGAGAAATTGTTCTTTTCTAATTTGTGTAAATTGATTACTTATGAATTTATTATATGTATATGTAATATATGTGTAATATACTAGTATTAATTTTAAGTACGTGATAATGTGTTAGAACAAAATGGCCCAATTTAACCCGGATTTGTTATTAAAAGACGAGCTGTCGTACGAAGCCCTTTTGCGTGGACTACCCCATGCTGATGTAACAGTCGCGGAATTACGAAGTTCAATTCGCGAATGTGGATTTGATGCGCCCGTGCAATTAAACAATCTAAGCCAACTCGATTATGAAAGCGAAAAAGAAATTTGTAATGCCAAGTATAGTGAACTATACTTATTGTCTCAAACACTCCAAGACGAGAAATCTCCGGCAAACATTTTGCGGACTACCCAGAGAATAGAGCATTTAACCAGGCGAATAAAAAATTTGTCGATCTGGCCGAATCTCACAGAAATACCCGTTGATGTACAAAAGCTAGCAGACGAAGCTCTACGCCGCTTACCTTCAATTATCAACGATTTAAGACGAAAATCCGACTCATTCAGGATGGACGAAATAGAGAAATCATTAATGAAATTACACATCTCCCCAGTACAATCCCCCACCACTGGTTTACCTCCGCCTAACTCGGATCGGAACTCACCTATCGTATCGCAAGTGCAAGCGAACCCAGAACAAAAAACTGATACAGATGTAAATGTCCCTCCTCCTGAGCATTTTCAGTTTCGTCCCGGAAATAATGAATTGACCAACACCCCCAATGAATCTAATCACCCTCATCGAGGAATTACCCCTATGAACTATAACGCAGATCTATACGGAAAAATGACTCACCCTGTGGAGAAGATTTTAACCGAAATCCCTTATACAGATGGTTTAAATGTTTCCAAGTTACTAACATTTATTAGTTATCTTCTTCAGATAAAGGATCTACAGCAGCTGAATGACTGGCAAATTTTACAAGTTCTGTTACCAAAGTGTAAACCCCCGTTAAAAAATCGTGTGCTAGAAGCCCTAACCTCTACTTTCCCAGTAGAAGAGCTACATAGTTCTTTAATAAAATACTTTATTCCCACCGGCATCTATGAGGAAATAAAAAGGAAGACAGTACTCCGAGTACAAGGACATCAGAAGAGATTAGCTCACTACATCTCCGATATTAGGGAGTCCTCTCGACTATTACGTGTAAGCTGGAATGAAACACAACTGGTGGACACCATTTTAGTAGGCGTGTCACCTGAAGAAAGATCTCGACTATCATTGATGAATAGACCCAATACTATTGCTGATCTAGAACAGTGCAGTATCCATTCTTCAAATGTATGGTACTCAGATCAAAATAGAGAAGCAATGAAAACCTCTGGAACTAATAGACATCAATTGCGAGCACTACTGCCTGATGTAACAACCTCGTATGAAAGACAAGTTTCTAGTAGACCTCACCATGTGCGCAAAGCTGGTAAGTTAACTGTAAACCCAGATAAAGCGGAAACCAAGTACCCACCTCGCAGAAAACCCACCTGTTATAATTGTGGCAAATATGGGCACATAAGAAGAGAGTGCAAAAGTAAGCCATTGGAACGGAATAACCCCAATTCAAAAAACATGTAAGGCAGGGAGACCCGAAAACCTGTGTCTTCCGCAGCTACTCAAAACTAGGTAAACTAAAAGAAACCAAATATAATAAGAATGAATTATTCTGTAACAAAGTGAAAAACAAAAAAGGTGCGAAAGATATCGACCCCTACGTGCGAGAATTTCGTGAAAAGTGTAATGCGATTAATAGATGTAAATGGAAAAAAAATCATACTACCATTAATACAAGTCGACTTAGGCGTTACATCCCCCATCGCCTTAATTGATTCGGGATCTAGTAGAAGTTTAATCAGCCCAGAATTAGCGGACATGTTAGCTAAACATCATCTAGTAAAACGGAACCAACCTGTGAATATAAAGTGTGCTACCGCTGATAAACGTAATATAAATATAAACCTGAGCATTACCGTTAAGGTTAAAATAAAAAACCTAAGTTGGATATTTACAATGTTAGTATGTAAAGAATTAGGACCTGATTTAATATTAGGTGCAGATTTTATTAGTAAGACAGGAATGATTCTTGACATCTACGAGCGAGAATTTTATTTCAGATTTGACCGTGCAAGAAAACATAAATTTGATAGTAATGAAGATAAACGTTGTTCATCTACTGCACATGTAATACACCAAGATTCAGATTTATCTCACCTAGAACGAAGAGATAGAGTCAAAATAGTAAAACTAATAAAAGAATTTTCCTCGGTTCTTACACCAAAACTAGGACTGACGGACCTAATAGAGTATAAAATTAATCTGAGTGATCAGAAAGTAATACGATTACCCCCGTACAAGTTGTCGCCCCCCAAGATGGAAGTCATGCGAAACCATATCAATAAGTTATTGGATCAAGGAGTCATAGAACCCTCTACGTCCCCATATTCTTCACCCTCCTTTTTAGTACCGAAAGGACCAGATAAACACCGACTAGTTGTAGACTACAGGCAATTAAATAAAAGAATAGAATTTGAATCAATCCCTCTTCCAGACATCCATAGTGCGTTCCATTATTTTACTAAAGCAATGGTTTTTACGGTAATGGATCTAAATCAAGCTTTTCACCAAATACCTCTTTCAGAAGAATCCAAACGTCTAACCGCGTTTGCAGTTCCTTTTAACTTGTACCAATTTACTAGGGTACCCTTTGGAATATCTCAAGGAAGTTCCGTATGTAGTAGACTATTGGAGAAGATATTTCACGACATTAAATTTAAATATGTGTACCACTATTTGGACGACATCGTAATATACAGTGAATCAATGGAACAACATCTCAGACATTTGCGTGAAGTGTTATCTCGTTTACTAAGACCAGGATTAACGGTGAACCCAAATAAGGTAAGTTTTGCTGTCCCTCAGTTTTCTTTCTTAGGACACATAGTGAAAGCGAATGGAAAGGTGAGCATTGACCCCGAACGTACCCGTGCTATTAGAGAATTTGCACCCCCACGAGATGCAAAAGGTATAGCCCGATTTTTAGGTATGGTGAATTATTTCCACAAATATATTCCCCATCTTGCCGAAATAGCAGCACCCCTAAACTCCTTACGAAAGAAGGCAACAAAGTTCGAATGGAGCTCAATACATCAAAACGCGTTTGAGCAACTTAAAGAAAGCATTATATCTCCCCCAGTTTTGCAATTAGCTGATTTCACAAAACCATTCGTCGTGCAAACCGACAGTTCCAGTGTAGCGTTAGGTGCAGTGATATACCAAGAGATAGATAACTGTAGACTACCAATTAGTTATGCATCACGAACACTGAGCGATTAAGAAAGAAAGTATTCTGCATATGAATTGGAATGTTTAGCGATTGTTTTTGCGTTCGAAAAATTTAAACCCTTCCTAGAACATAAAGAATTTCTTTTAGAAACCGACAATCAGGCGTTATCATGGTTATTGAATCACCCTAAACAATTAGGACGAATTGGCAGATGGATATTGAAATTAAACTGCTACAAATTCAGAGTGCAGCATATTAAAGGTACTCAAAATGTAGTCGCCGATACCCTGTCCCGTATGTTCCAGTCACCCACTAAAACTTCCGAAAACGTAGTGAAGCCGGAAATAGCAAGTGCGAACGCCGTAATTACTGAATTCCCCCTTGCCTTTACAAACATTGCCCTATATCAACAACGAGACCCCTTACTGAAGCCTATTATAGAACAACTTACCCAAGGTATTAAATCCGAGAAGTACGTATTGAGTAAGAATGTACTGTGTCTCAAAATAAGAGACGGAAAGGAATTAAGAATAATAGCCCCGGATGTAATTAAGCCCATGCTAATGGAATACTTCCATTCATCTACCATAGGAGCCCATATGGGAATCAATAAGACGATACATCGTATTCGAAAGGAATATCATTGGAACAATATGAACTGCGAAATAGCTACCTTCGTAAAGAAATGTTCATTATGCGCCCTTAGCAAACCCGCCAGAAATACTCAAGTAAGCCAATTGATATCAGAAATCCCAAAGACCCCTTTTTCGAAACTTTATCTAGATTTCTCAGGTCCGTATCCACGATCCAAATCAGGAAATACCATGTTACTGATATGTGTAGATTCGTTCACCAAATTTGTTTGGATGTATCCCATGCGACGAGCATTAGCGTCGACAACAGTTAAAATACTACAGGAAAGATTATTTAAAGATTACGGTACTCCAGTACGTATAGTATCTGATAACGGCCCGCAGTTTAAAGCAAAAGAATTTAGGAATATGTGTTTCAAGTTAGGGATAGACCATATAACCACTACAGAGTATCGACCGCAAGGCAATATTGCTGAAAGGTATCTACGAAACCTCAAATCTGCGCTAATAGCCTATCATGCGAACGATCACACGTCGTGGGACCAAAATCTATCCTGGATTCAATACGCTTTTAATTCAGCTTACCACGAAGGTCACAAGTCGACCCCGTTCGAGTTACTATACAAGTATCGACCAAACCACCCTTTGTCCACAAGATGGAATATACACGATCTACTGCCTCCGCAAATAACGGATAAGCAGATAAAGCGAATATGGAACAAAGCCCGCTCTAACTTGAGAGCAAGCTTGGAAAAATCCAGAAGATACCACGAGAAAGGTAATCATAGCAACTCAGTCAGGTACCAAGTAGGTGACTTAGTAATGTACAAGACTCACCCCATTAGTAGTGCGATTGATAAGACCACCTCGAAACTATCATTCAGATGGTGTGGCCCTTACCAAATCCAAAAGTACCTAACTCCAGTTACAGTAGCCCTGTGCGAACCTGCAACTCAGAAATATGTGCGGAGAACGCATATTTCTCAACTAAAGTTGTATAAGAAGAAGTGACGGTATAGTATAACCCAAAAAAGAAAAGGGAATACTAGGCAGTAAAGAAAATTATATTTCTGAATCCACGTAAGAAATGTAAAACGTAGAGTTTGGAAACGAGGCCTGATCAACCTGAGTTCCAGTTCTGCGAAGCATGCATTAATGAATAATCATTAACTAGATGGGTACTAACACTCATTAACTACATGAGTTATATAGGACTCACAGAAGAAAAGATAGAATTCTAAATAGTAAAGATTTAGAAAGTTACTCTATAGAAGAGAGAGTAAGACAAACAAAAAAACCGGTAGTAAAATTAAGTGATAGAGATAAGAAAGAGTTTTGTGTTTTAAGTGTGTAAATATTTAGTGTAAATAGTATGTAAAAAAAAAAAGGTAGTTCATAAGAATATAAAGTGTACTGTGTTGTAACTATAGGTAATAACTATGTGGACAACGTTGTAAAGTGTACAACAACTATGTGAAAGAAATTACACACACTAACCCCATTCAATATCCCAGTCCCCAATAGTGAGTTAGACTCAAAAAGCTTAACCGTAGCGTGCAATTTAAGCGGTGGAGTCTGTGACGATTTAAATTGTACCAATAATCAAGAAAATAAAAATTTTTTAAAAAATTAAGGTTGCGAGCTCTTAAGCCATTTAAATCTCACTGTATTAATATAAAATACCTGTATGTACTCAGTATGAGAGGAAGCAGTAATTAATTAGTTATAAGATACTCTAATAAAAAGATAAATTGTAAAGAGTTATTAATATCGTATTTAACCCTTTGCTTGTAAGCAGGCGCTGTCCTGTTGATTCCAGACTCGACATGCTTTCAGAGTCTTGTGTGAGTTAGAATAAGATAAAAAAATTAATGTTAATAATATAAAAATCTGAAGACATAAATAGTCGCTAAAACAACTGATTTAAATTATGTATATTTGTTTAGGGATAGTTTGTATAAATAAAAAATGTTAACTTAAATATAGTTAGGAACTATATTCTCGCGCGGAAATTGTCCCACTAACTTTTGCCCAGTACCAGGCGAAGGGAGCGGAATTTCTCTCTCTTGCAATGGTGACTCCGTACAGTATAGACGTAGGAGCTGTGCGCTCAAAATATGTTAACGATATTTTGTTTCACCTTAAGATGGTGTACCAGATGTAGTTGTTTAAAGCATCTGGATGTATTAATTAATGTAGTCATGTGAATAGACAATAAGTTTAAAGTAATGTAAAACAAAAAGTATCGAAACGTAACAAAGAGCGTAACACAAGATGACATCGTGCTTGAACAAATAACACCAATTCCAAAGTCATACCAGAAGATGTGAATCATCAGAAGCCACAAATTCTACTGCACGTGACAAAAGATGCAGATCGGGACTTCCGATAATCTACAAGATCATCTGAGATATCTACTCTGCATATTGTTCAACCTGCGAACTTTTGGAGCCCTTTACAGAGGAAGGCCAGAGCGAGATGACGACGTAGCTGTTCCTGTTTCCCAAGACGGATACACCAGGACGAGTCTTCAGTATACCAATTAAAAGGTGACTCGATAGCCTGTCTATCGAGGGTTACTAATATTTGTTACACAACACATCTTGAAAGAGACTTTTCAGAAAATATTAATTTTGTAAAGACTTATAAATTAAATATAAGAATTTCATGTAACTATTCTAACTTCATACGTTGTAACAGTTTATATGATGATGTAGAGCATTATAATTCAAGCAATAATACCATTCTTCAAATGGTTGAATAAAAGAAAGTCTTGCAAGCTAATATCATGAAATGAGTATAATTAAAAGTTTTAATTGCAGAAATACAGAAAGTTGACCCGGATCCGAGGTATAGCTATATAAAATCAAATTTGATCCCAAAGTTTAAAGAAACCTTTCAGATAACTTAATAATTGAATTAGTAATGTCATGGGATCTATCAGTATATGTTTTAAATGTTAAATAAAGAGAAGTCTTCTTGTTACACACATATGAGGAGTGCTTAAATCAATTGTATACCTTGCCATTGT
Source organism: Magicicada septendecula (assembly GCA_034769895.1). NCBI lineage: Eukaryota > Metazoa > Arthropoda > Insecta > Hemiptera > Cicadidae > Magicicada > Magicicada septendecula. Next base: position 81,961,843 of record CM068370.1, read on the forward strand.
TTCCTTACACAGTTAGTAAGCAATTTGTTACATTAATTATTTGTGATCAATTCTGTTACAACGTAGGCAGCCCATCTAATTAACGGAGTTTAATTACGAGGGGCTCCCTGGATTTGTAACGCGTAAAAAAGACGTTACAACATTCCTCCAAGACCTTCATTTCATATTGACCAAGGGGAGTTTAAAGACACTATTGAGTATTATCAACTTGCTGCTTTTGCACGCTACATATGTTATAACATCGGCTCCCGGTAATTTTGGTTGGCAGGTGTGCTGTCTCCAACGTAACTGTGCGGTTTTCTGTAGCATATCTTGTGGTACATGTGTCTACAATGTTGAGCCCGATTGTTGCTGGAATCGTCAAGGCTCCCACTGATGAAAAGGCAAAAGAAAGAGAAGGTTTTTCTCCGGCTGTGAAAAACATACATTTACTTCTTTTTTTCTTATTTCTCTGGTTTCGTATATAATTTAATTTCTTCACTTCATCACATTTTCCACTTTTCGTGCCTACGATAATCCCCTTCATATACTTTACTTTTCGTCTTACGCGACTGCAACTGTCACAGGATATCTCCTACGAGTCTGTCTCTCGCCTTCTGCACAAACATGAGTTTACTCTCAGTCACCACACACACCCTCGTTAGTTATCACTTTATCGACAATTCAGCATTTAGTTGTCAAATTTCTTAAAATAAAAAAACCATTCCCGGTCTTCAGCCAACACTGATATTAAGAGGCCATTCATTAATTTGGTTACTGTACGTAAATGTAAAAATGTCTATATATTTGTATCGTGATATATTAAAGTAATCCATAATTCAAGGAATTCGAACAGTTTCTAAAAAATTTTAAGTGTTCAACAAATTTTTGACGAAATGCGTGTAAATAACTTTAATCTGGATTTAACAAATCCATTAGAGCGTAATACGAAAAAATATGACTATCAAAACAAATACTTAGCTCGAGTTTTGGAAGTAAGTGCTTCTAATTACGATGTATTAATCTAAGATACATAATCTCAAAATACGTATTTCACTACTCAACAGATATTTAAAACATCATATAATCAAAGAGATTTGTCCAAGTTTGAACTGAACAATTGCTGAAACGTTATGAACGTATAGTAACTGATATATTGACTTGACTTGAATTTAAGTCTTTAAATTCCTAGGTGGAACAGAGGCCCTCGATGAAATTTCTCCAGCGTGTTCTGTCCATTCCCAGGGCCTTCATCTACCTCCATGTCTTGTTGACACCAGCCAGCTCTCTTTCCATAATTCTCTTCCAGGTGTTCCTCGGTCTTCCACGTTTGCGGCTACCTTGCGGATTCAAATTTAGTGCCTGCCTAGCGATATTTTCTGGTGGTCTTCTCAGGGTGTGACCGATCCACCTCCATTTTCTCCTCTTTATCTGTAGTTGGATGGTACTCTGACTTGTGGCCTCCCATAGATCTCTGTTCGAGATGGTCTTGGGCCACAAAATTCTCATTATGTACCTCAGGCAACGGTTTATGAAAGTCTGTAACCTTGTGGTAATGTCGTTTGTCACTTTTCAGGCCTCACATTCATTCAGCAACACCAATTTGACATTTGAATCAAATATTCTGAGTTTTGTCTTCCTGCGTATATGGCGTGATCTCCATACTAGTCTTAACTCTGCAAATGCTCCATTTGCTTTATTTATACGACTTACCACATCCCTAAGAGCACCTCCATCCTGACTAACCATGCTATCCAGATAGTAAAAATTCCTCAACCCTTTCAATAACTGATATATTACAATCAATATTTTCATATATAAACAGAAAACTACTATAAAAACACTGGACACGGAGATACGTTTTAATATTGTATACATGGTAAAATAAATAAAGAAAGAAAGGCTTTATCCTAAGTATTAAAGTAAGCAAGAATAACCCCGTAAATAATTTATCACAATAATTAATCCTCCTTGGTTAAAGATCGAGCTACAATTTTTAAACTATCGCTGTACTAGGGAGTACATACAATGGCGAAAAGTGAAAGCACGTTGTGTGTAGAGAGACGAGTGACAGTAAAGGACGATAACAAATACAATCAAGAACTGCACTCATGCAAGCGAAACTATTGGCTGACAGATCACGTGGTATTGCTTCTGCGCAGCTGACAGGACTCGCCTTCGTATGTGCTCCCAAGATGATTTAGGGGGACGTCCATTAATTACGTGAGGTTTTTTTTTTTTAAATTTTGACCCCCTCCCCCTCTTGGTGAGATGTGGTGGGACCCCCCTCCCCCTCACGTGAGGTTTTCCCTATAATTTTTAAATAATTAAATTTATTTGATATGTTCATGTTTTTGCTTCATACCACTAAAAATACCTAAAAGCATACCTTCTATGTACTACATTTTTTCTGTGAAATTAGAGGTGAAAATGATAACTACGTTTAAGGTGCACTATAATGAGTTTAATTAAATTAATTGTCTTGAAAGCTGCCAAATGGCTCTCTACATATCGTGGTTTTTGCAAATAATTTTCGCAAATAAGCAAATACAAAATAGGCTGCGACAACACCTTCCCTAATTCTTCACTCACTCCATGGGCATTCATGCGCTTCCTCTATTGTAATGATTGGACACATGACATCCATGTGTTTTGGTAGTATAGGAAGACAGTCATTAGATGTATCTACATCCTCCTCGTGCAGCCACTCCAGCCTATCGTCCACGGCGCACAGCAGCTCCTCAGCCCGACGGGTGACCACACGCGTTGGTCGAACCCTGACCACATGTCCTCGCGGGGTTGAATGCAGCGCCGACCTGTGTTTCTGCAGCTTCACACACGAAGCATAGTAGATGCCACAAGTCTTGCAGCATCTGTTATGGATAGTTTGATCATTCATCAAAAGAGATGGGCAGTAGTAATCGTACGGCATTTGGGAATAGCCCGCATGTTTGGGATACACCGTGAGAGATTGCCGAAGCAGGAACGGTGCGAACGACTTCCCATCGTGTTCCCCAGGCTCCAGCACAGTCGGTTCTCCGGTCACTTGGAGGATCGGATATTAGCTTCCTTCCACAAACGATTAAAGTCTTGCTGGCACGTTTGTTTCGACTTGTCTGCATGCCGCTTAACATACGCATTGTAAAAGTTTTGATATAAATTCATGTTGAACACAATAACATCGGCTTTATATGCGTTGCAGAATATCATGACTGACTCACTGACTGACACGCAGTGATTTCGACTGGCACGGCAGGGAACTCCCCGAATGAAATCTGACACTTGTGCGGCTCTTTGTTTCAAATCGGGAAATCCCGGGCATGCACACGTGTATTAAGCATTCAGTTCAGTTCAGAGAGGCCATAAAGATTGGTGGGCACTTTAATATTGTCTATGCTCGGGATTAATTTTATAAAACAAAATGTTATCCGTTATAATAATGTATATTCTCTGAATTAAAAAGTTGACATGAGATTTTCACTGGCCCCCCTCCCTTTAAATGAGATGTGGTGAGATTTTGCCGGACCCCTCCCCCCCCAATTTTGAGCTCACGTAATTAATGGACGTCCCCTAGTGAGTTTCTTCTGTAGGAAGATAGGAAAGACCTTGAACGAAAATCAACGTAGGCTATGTGGTGTACTGATTTCAAGTAAAATGAAGACTTTGCTATTGGTTTCATTGATTTCCTTATTTTTCTGTTAATCTGATGTGTGTGACGAAGCATGTTGGTCAAAGCAGATGATACAGCAGGCGCTTACACATCGTTATAACCGTGTACATTACGAAATGTTCTGCTATACTTCTGTACGAAGTTGCTTCAATCGGTACTCTGGTAAAGATCGACTCTAATCGTGTACGGATGAACATCCGTATTGAATATAAAATTTATTGTTTGGCGGGTTTAATCCTGAATTGACGGCAAACGAAAGATCGCATCGGAATTTACCCTTAAAAACCACACAGAAATTTAATAATTTTATTCATATGCGTATATTAGTAAAATTACGTATTAGTATATTTATTTATTTGGTGTTCTGCCCTAAGGCAGGTCTTCAAATGGCAAAGGCTCTCCAACCTGACCTATCGCATACCCTTCTTTTCTTTTCTTCATAACACCCTCTGATTTTAATGCTATTAACTTCATTCTTCTACGCCTTCTTCTTTTTTCTCCTTCTATGACACCCTCCATGGCAGTTGCAAGCAAGCAGTCTCTTCTTAAACAATGACCTAACCAATTCCTTTTCCTATTTTCTATTACCTTCAGGATTCTTCTCTCTTCCCCTATTCTCCTTAAAACTTCATCATTCCTTAGTTTATCAACCCACCTCACTTTTTCCATTGCTCGCCAAACCCACATCTCAAATGCTTCTAATCTTTTCTCATCCTCCTTCCTCAGTGTCAATGTCTCTGCGCCATATACAGCAATGCTTCACACATAACATTTGGCCAATCTTTTTCTTAAATTCTTATTAATATTGCCACACAGCAGTCTTTTCTTCCCATTAAATGCCTCTTTCGATATAGCAATTCTTGCTCTAATTTCGCGAGTGCAGGACATATCTTCACCTATCAAGCTTCCAAGATATTTAAACAACTCCACTTGTTGTATTTTGTCTTGCCCTATCTTTATGTTTTCCCTTTTTCCTTCTCTGCTAATCACCATATACTTACTTTTTTCCATTCCACTTATTATCACCATACACTTATTAATCCTCATTCCATATTCCTCTCATACTAAATTCAAATCTCTTATCATTTCATTCATTGTCTCTTCCTTTTCTGCTAAAAGAGCCATGCCATCAGCAAACCTTATACATTCAATTCTTCTTCCACCGACATTCACACCTCTTGTTTTGTCAAAGCACTTTTTAATCAAGTCATCAAGATATATGTTTAATAAATTTGGTGACATACAGCAGCCTGTTATATGTATAATATATATTAGTATAAAGTTATTAAATTTACATAATATACTCACTACTGAATATATTACATTATTACAATCCATTATTTCACTTTAACTATCAGTTGCCAATAATGCGAGGGTTTCTATGGAAATTCAGTAATTTATTCAATTTGTCTTGGAACAAATTAGAAAGAGGAAAGTTGTAAGTTTCAAGACTTCTTAAGTAAAGTGGTGGTTATGTGTCAGTGAATTTTAAAAATATTTTTTCTCGGTAAACAAGAAATGTAAACAGGTAAATGGCCTAATATTGTATGCAGTATTAGTTGTGACCACGTTTAAATTACAGTCAATTCGTTACGTGTCGTATAGTATGTCTATTTCAAACGCTGATGTTAAGCTACTCAATAATAAATGTTAATACGTTAATAAGTAATGAAATAATCTGTCTTAATTAGATTGTAACTAATGAATGGAATTTCTATGTGGCAGGACAACCAGGGACACTCGGAGACAAATCTACACTTGTGTTATTACCACCGAATGCTGGAGGAGTAAATGAAACCCACTCTGACAGGGGTTTGTACCCTGGCTTTCGCCACTGTGCCGGTAAGATAAATTAACGTTTTTGCTACACTAAAATTTCTTAGTAACATTAGAAAAACAAGAAATATTAATTTTTGTTTTCGATTTAATTACGGCTGGCGCCGCCTCTCGCATCCTAGCTTCCACTGGCGCGTCTAAACAGTCCTCTTCTGTGTGTCCTCTCGCATTCATTGCATCTTCGATGTCCATTTTCCATGAATGTTTAGGTCTTTCTCTTTTTCTTCTAGACGGTGGAGTCCATTCCCATACCTTCCGTGGCCATCTCTCATCCGACATTCTTTTTAGGTGTCCGAACCAATTCACTCTCCTTGCTTCTATTGTTTCTATAATGAAACAGGTCGATTCCCATCGCTTCTCTTACCTCTACATTCCTCACTCCATCTAGTCTTGTTAGTCTACAGCACCTCCGCCAGTAATCCATCTCCATAGCTCTTATTTTGGATTTATTTCTTTTATTTATTTTTTCACAGTTCTGCTCCATATAGGCCTATACTTTCGACTATAGTTTTATACATTCTAATTTTTTATTTTGTTATTCGTGGACTCCAAAGCAGACTGTTTAACTTAGCTTGTCCTATTCTTACTTTTATTTCTTGGTTACTGTCACCATCCGATGGCATTGTTACACCCAAATACTTGAAGTTTTTAATATTTTTAATAACTTTTGTTCCTAGTTCTAGGTCTTTACCTTCACCGCCTACTATAAGGTACTCTGTTTTTGAGGTATTTATTTCGAGACCGCGTTTCGCATATTCTTCTGCTAGTTTCCGAACCATATAACTTATATCAGTTTCGTCCTCTGCAATTACAGCCTGATCGTCTGATCGTGTATTGTAAACATCTTGTCATTTCCAACTGGTACACCCATATTACGGCATTTTCCCCATTATGTTATTGCTTCATTTAGATAGATCTTAAACAAAGTCAGAGCTATGCAACAACCCTGTTTCAAGCCCATACTAATACTTATCTTGCTGGATATCCTTTTCCCTATTTTAAGTTGATCTGGCATATCTTTATATAGTGCTAGTTGCTTTTATATATTTACTGCTTGTGTGAAAACAAATTTTATAAACGCCACACTATTACCAGTTACAGAACTACTACAGATATCCTGTAAATTGTTAAAGCGTTTAATTTTTGACTATTTTTCGTATTAAAAATCTATCCATTTCGTGGCTAGATTATTTTTAAATTGACACTTCAAACTTTCTCCACTGAAACTTAATGTCAATTCGAACAAAAATCTACTTATATAATATTCAAACTTGCTTTGTCCTTCAAAGTCACACGCACGTTGTTTCTACACACGCGCGTGCGAGCAAGAGTGCGTGTTCATTTTTGCTTTAAATTTTTAGTGAGAAGAACATATATGTAATATGTAATTCACATGACCTTGTGAATAAATAAATATATATATTTAAATTAATTATATATATATTATAACATCTGTTTATAGCGTCTGTCGTCGCTGTCCGATTTCAAGACTTTTTTGTCCTGACAATGATCTTCTGTCAGATTCCTCGCACTTAGAGCTTTCTGGATTCTGGATACTCTCTCCCCGTGATCGTCTGCGTCTTCCCCTCTTCCTCTTCTCCGGGGGTAACCATTCCATTATCCTTCTTGGCAACCTTTTTTCCTCCCATCCGCTTAACATGTCCAAACCAAATTAACTGTCTTCTTTCTATTTCGTCTATTACTGCATGTTTCACATTTTTTATTTCTCTAATCTTTTCATTTCTTATATTCTCTCGCCTGGATACTCTGCGTGATCTCCTTAGTGCATCCATCTCTACAGCTAGTATTTTCCTTTTGTCCGCTTCTGTCATTCTCCAACTCTCAGCACCATACAACAGAATACTCTTTACGATAGTATTGTATATCTGTACTTTCCTTTCTCTAGTTATCTGGTCATGCCACCATATACTATTTAGCCCTTTCATAGCCCTCCGTCCCATGCCTACTCTCTCCTTTATTTCATCTGTATCTCTGCGATCCTACTTTATCTGTAAGCTACTCCTAAATACTTATATGCCTGGAAATTTTGAATTTCTTCATTATTTTCCAATTGCAAGTTGGTTTCAGTACTTCCCACGCATAAATACTTGGTCTTTTCTAGATTTATTGACAGTGAATAAATAAATATGTGTTTAAATTTGTGTTAGTATTTATACTATTACTAAATATTTTATTCTTTTTTTTCAGATTGGCGGGGGAGTAATGTCAGCGTATTTTGGCTACAAGCTGTATAAAGTCTCGGCAAAGAAGAAGGTAATTTATTGTTTTTAATAGCTTAAAAGTACTAATTTTTTGGTCAATATCTTTACTCGAAGGAAATATCACAACCTAGGTATTTAAAATGTTTTATTTGATCCAATGTTTTATCGTTTAAAATGATTTTGGCTCTTATTGGCTCTTTTCCTGCGAATGCCATTACTTTTGTTTTAGGAATTTAAATTTTTAATTTGTATCCTTTGCTAATTTGCAGCAGTTTGTATAATCCCTTTTGCAATTCTTCCTCTTTTTTCCCAATTAGTGTGAGGTCGTCAGCATATAGAATTACATTTAATTTTGTGTCTTTGCCTACATTTATTCCCTCTTTATGTAATTCTTTCCAGTTTAGGATTATATCATCTATATAAATATTAAATAACGTGGGTGATAAACTTCATCCTTGTCTTACTCCTTTATTAGTCATTACCGAATTACTTATCTTTCCGTCTAGACTTATAAAAATTTTTGTTTTGTGATATAGGCTTTGAATTGTTCCGATGACATGTGGTGGATATCCTCTTAAGAACACGATCTCCCATAATTTTTCTCTGCTGACACGGTCAAAAGCTTTATCAAAATCAACGAAAGCTATGTACGTACTTAGGTATTATTCTCGGGGTTTCTCGATTAGTAATTGTTGCAATGTAAACACAGCATCTATTGTGCTACTTCCCTTTCTAAATCCCGTCTGTTCTTCTCCTATTATGTTTTCCATTATATTTTTGAAGCGGTCGTTAAAAAACCTTGGCATAAATTTTGTCTGCCGTGTCTAGTACAAGCAGCTAATAAAAGCAATAAAAAAAATAATTTTAGTTAAAAATGACTGCGAATTTTAATCACTGGCTACATTGGCCTATAGGTTAATTCAAGCTATTAAAAACAATAAATTACCTTCTTCTTTGCCGAGACTTTATACAGCTTGTAGCCAAAATACGCTGACATTACTCCTCCGCCAATCTGAAAAAAAGAAATAAATTTTTTGTAATAGTATAAGTACTAACACAAATTTAAACACATATTTATTTATTCACCGAATACGAGAGCTGGGGACTGTCAATAAATCTAGAAAAGACCAAGTATTTATGCGTGGGAAGTACTGAAACCAACTTGCAATTGGAAAATAATGAAAAAATTTAAAATTTCCAGGCATATAAATATTTAGGAGTACAGATAAAGCAGGATGGCAGAGATACAGATGAAATAAAGGAGAGAGTAAGCATGGGACGGAGGGCTATGAAAAGGCTAAATAGTATATGGTGGCACGACCAGATAACTAGAGAAAGGAAAGTACAGATATACAATACTATCCTAAAGAGTATTCTTTTGTATGGTGCTGAGAGTTGGAGAATGACAGAAGCGGACAAAAGGAAAATACTAGCTGTAGAGATGGATGCACTAAGGAGATCACGCAGAGTATCCGGGCGAGAGAATATAAGAAATGAAAAGATTAGAGAAATAAAAAATGTGAAACATGCAGTAATAGACGAAATAGAAAGAAGACAGTTAATTTGGTTTGGACATGTTAAGCGGATGGGAGGAAAAAAGGTTGCCAAGAAGGATAATGGAATGGTTACCCCCGGAGAAGAGGAAGAGGGGAAGACCCAGACGATCACGGGGAGAGAGTATCCAGAATCCAGAAAGCTCTAAGTGCGAGGAATCTGACAGAAGAACATTGTCAGGACAAAAAAATCTGGAAATCGGACAGCGACGACAGACGCTATAAACCGATGTTTTATATATATATATATATATATATATATATATATATATATATATTGTAACGAGACATACCATCACCATAAGTTTGAACCCAACTTTAAAAGAAAGAAAAAATAACATAACAATGAAATAACACAAGAACCACCACATACAAGGAATTATGTACCAATTAGTAAAATTATTTGGTGAAAACATGACTAAATAATGCATAAACGAAATATAGATAATAATAGTAATGAAAAAACTAAGTAATGATGAAGATATGTTAAATGTGATTAACCCAATTTACCCAATAGATTAGGTAGGTGAGACGGATTAAAAAAACAATTGTTGAAAATGAAAATAAGAAATGAACCATAATGTAGAAACCATAATAATACATTAAAGGTATGAGGAGAGAAGATATTTCCTACTCTAGGCCAAAGTTAAGACTAAAATAGCTGTGAGATGAATAAAATATAACAAAGAAACTCCAGAGTGATGAACAATTGCTGACATTGAAAGATTGACTACGGTAACTAATTTAAATGACTTGACTGACCATAACTCTAGTATAAAACAAAAATGTCATCAATAAGCATAGTAGAGTGAATTTATAACTTGTATTTGTAATATAATAATGTATAAGAGAACAACCAGATTGTATCTTGTCTACTATTTGTGTATGTAATCAATGTAAACCTAGAGATATCAGAAAAGCTGGTAATAACCCATGAACAGGGTAAACAAAATGAAAAGAACATGGAAAATAATTATTAAAACTAAAAATGAAACTTCATAATATTTGTACATTAAAATAATTGTGTGAAATGTAAGGAAACCAAGCACAAAGTCAACCCATTGTATATCAGAGGGGGCAGACACATAACCTAATTCCAACCAATTTTTCACTTATAATGACTAGAAACAATAATAAAAATGTTATAAAAGCACTTTACGTTATACTATAATGAAACTAGAGATTGTAAAGACCATAATAAACTCCAAGTTGATTACCAAAACCTTGTATGTACTGTGAATAATGTAAATCAACATGATAAATTGGACAGAATGGTAGTTTCCTAATAAAAAACAAAGAAAACCTTATAATAGCTACATAAAAGAGAAAGAGATTGTTATCAGTGGCAACAAGGATATTCAGTGCCACTAATAAGACGTATGACAATAATTATTAACATGGAATTACATGATAATAATAATAATAAGACAGACTTGTCATGTGACACTAGCTGCAAGTATTATTACTAAGTTCTCAACACAAGAGAATGCACCAATGTGAAACACGAGATTGTAAAACCATGTAATAACTGTAATGAATAATTATCAACAAGATAGTGACTTAAAAGACCACTATTTAATTGAGAATGAAGCAAAGTAATGTGACACCTTATAGTACAATCTATAGGTGATTATATAGACTCAAAACTAGAAAATAACAATGTATTAACAGTAACTAGGGCGAACAGTAGTTGCACTGACCATGTATGTGTAATTGTGACACAACAGAAATTGTCCAGATGCAACTGTTAAAAGGTAATTAGTAAATATAGTTAGTAGGATCATAGGCCTGCTGCAACCTAAGCATAGAAGATGTATTTTGTCAATAATTGTAAGTAGATAATAAGTAAAGAGTATAAAAGGACTTGAAAAGCATAATCTCGAAGAGATGTGATTGTCATTTGTTAGTTTTAGTGCAAGAATACCTAAATTTATTCCAAATTAACCAATAATGTCGGCACCAGACGTGTCTATGAACCTTTCTGTTATTCATTAAGATGTATTTAATTTTGTAATCACTCTCCGACTACCCAATTATGGTAGTATAATTCTTCTGTTTGTTTTATTTGTATCTCTGCAGTCTAAAAGGACCCACATTTCAGATAAACATTTTAACCAAAAAATAAGTTCAATAATTCTGATAATTGCAAATCAGAACAACCATCCCTGAGACAAGAGATTTTCATCAAACTAAATTTTATTGTAAACCAAAATGAACAAGCAACAATTTATTATGTTTTAAGGTAATTTAATGAATATTATCAACAAATAAACCACAGTTTTATACGACAAAAATAGAGTCAGACGATTTATTTCAGTATACGAGACTATTACAGATCAGGGGGATATCTCGCAATGGATGGCAACACTGACAGCGACAAATGAGTTTATTTGAATAATTCTAAACTTAGCTTGTCATATCAACACTGTGCGGTTAGCCAACTTCACTTCAAGTAAGTAATTAGTTAATGAAATAAAAATGTACTTTCAGTGAGAGATCGACTTCGTAGATTCGTCTAGTCAACCGAAGAAACGTCGCACCATAAATGAATTCCGAATTACCGATACAATCGAACACTTTAAAATTTTTGAAAAAAAAAATTAATAGTCGAATTTAATTAATAAAAATAATTAAACACACTTAAATAAATAAGAGAGAGGGTAATCGTTTTGTATTAAAGTGACGCAACCAACGTGTGGCTTTTAACCCATAAGTACTCGGATACTTATAAAGTGGAGATTCCAACGCGAGGCTTAACGGGTACGACTTAGTTTACTTATAATATTTATTTATTCACACGACCATGTGAATTACATATTACATATATGTTCTTCTCACTAAAAATTTAAAGCAAAAATGAACACGCACTCTTGCGCGCACGCGCGTGTGTAAAAAACAACGTCCATGTGACTTTGAAGGACAAAGCAAGTTTGAATATTATATAAGTAGACTTTTGTTCGAATTGACATTAAGTTTCAGTGGAGAAAGTTTGAAGTGTCAATTTAAAAATAATCTAGTCACGAAATGGATATATTGTTAATACGAAACGTAGTCAAAAATTAAACGCTTTAACAATTTACAGGATATCTGTAGTAGTTTTGTAACTGGTAATAGTGTGGCTTTTATAAAATTTGTTTTCACACAAGCAGTAAATATATAAAAGCAACTAACACTATATAAAGATATGCCAGATCAACTTAAAATAGGGAAAAGGATATCCAGCAAGATAAGTATTAGTATGGGCTTGAAACAGGGTTGTTGCATAGCTCTGACTTTGTTTAAGATCTATCTAAATGAAGCAATAACATAATGGGGAAAATGCCGTAATATGGGTGTACCAGTTGGAAATGACAATATGTTTACAATACACTTTGCAGACGATCAGGCTATAATTGCAGAGGACGAAACTGATATAAGTTATATGCTTTGGAAACTAGCAGAAGAACATGCGAAACGCGGTCTCGAAATAAATACCTCAAAAACTGATATTGTAGTAGGCCATTATAGTAGGCGGTGAAGGTCAAGACCTAGAACTAGGAACAAAAGTTATTAAAAATATTAAAAACTTCAAGTATTTGGGTGTAACAATGACATAGGATGGTGATAGCAACCAAGAAATAAAATTAAGAATAGGACAAGCTAAGACAGCAATAAAACAATTAAACAGTCTGCTTTGGAGTCCACGAATAACAAAAAACAATAAAATCAGAATGTATAAAACTATAGTCGAAAGTATAGACCTATATGGAGCAGAACTGTGAAAAAATAAATAAAAGAAATAAATCCAAAATAAGAGCTATGGAGATGGATTACTGGCGGAGGTGCTGTAGACTAACAAGACTAGATGGAGTGAGGAATGTAGAGGTAAGAGAAGCGATGGGAATCGACCTTGACATTATAGAAACAATAGAAGCAAGGAGAGTGAATTGGTTCGGACTCCTAAAAAGAATGTCGGATGAGAGATGGCCACGGAAGGTATGGGAATGGACTCCACCGTCTAGAAGAAAAAGAGGAAGACCTAAATATTAATGTAAAATGGACGTCGAAGATGCAATGAATGCAAGAGGACACACAATAGAGGACTGTTTAGACTGGCGCCAGTGGAAGCTAGGATGCGAGAGGCGGCGCCAGCCGTAATTAAATCGAAAAAAAATTAATAGGCTATTTCTTGTTTTTCTAATGTTACTAAGAAATTTTAGTGTAGCAAAAACGTTAATTTATCTTACCTCCTCCAGCATTCGGTGGTAATAACACAAGTGTAGATTTGTCTCTGAGTGTCCCTGGTTGTCCTACCACATACAAATTCCATTAATTAGTTACAATCTAATTAAGACAGATTATTTCATTACTTATTAACGTATTAACATTTATTATTGACTAGCTTAAAATCAGCGTTTGAAATAGACATACTATACGACACGTAACGAATTGACTGTAATTTAAACGTGGTCACAACTAATACTGCATACAATATTAGCCATTTACCTGTTTACCTTTCTTGTTTACGGAGAAAAAATATTTTTAAAATTCACTGACACATAACCACCACTTTACTTAAGAAGTCTTGAAACTTACAACTTTCCTCTTTCTAATTTGTTCCAAGACAAATTGAATAAATTACTGAATTTCCATAAAACCCTCGCATTATTGGCAACTGATAGTTACAGAAATAATGGATTGTATGTAATAATGTAATATATTCAATAGTGAGTATATTATGTAAATTTAATAATTTTATACTAATATATATTATGCATATAACAGGCTGCTCTGTCACCAAATTTATAAACAATCAAAACAGTCATAGACTGTTAAGTTATAAGAATATGTCATTGATGTTTGCTTGGAAACAACAGCTGTCTTTCGTGCAGCAACAAGCTTACCCCAGCGTAGTAGTAGTATATACCACGTCGTCGGTTGCAGTGTGGGCTATACTCGACGATCATTTTTGGACCCCCCCCCTCAGACAATACTATAGCATACGGAGACTAGCGACAAGAGTAGGTCTACATGATAGTTTGCTCTATCACACACGCACTCCCCTTGGCCTTTTCGGCTCTATTTTAGAATGAAAAAAGTTTAACGCAGATGAAGAATTAGTCTGAAGTTAGATATCGTTTAGGGAATGTATTTCAATAAAAAACGTCTTTAGTGTACAATAACATTTGCAGGCTTTGAAGATCGTAGGCCTAATAGTTTACAATAATTATTAAGAACTTTTTATAAGTAGCTAAAACGGTACTATATTTTAGGTAAGTATTAAAGAGAAGCAGTGAATTTAAATTCGTTGTTTAAGTAGGTGAATTTTATAACATTCTTTACTTGTCGGAGGATAACGATGGCAGACAGAGCCCGGGGAGATTGGAATGAAGAATAATAGTGAGATAGGCCAATAACAGGGCGCAAATATAAACAATAACATAAATTATTGCTAGAAGATGTGACTCAAACCTGCGGCTCGCACATAATTTCGCCACAGGACTGGCAATATGGTCGCCTAATCGGGACAAATTTACAGCCGAATATATGTGCAGCCAGTGTGAGACCTCTGACTCAGATTTCGCCACAGGACTGGCAATATGGTCGCCTAATCGGGGCGAATTTATAGCCGAATGTATGTGCAGCCAGTGCGACACCTCTGACTCAGATTTCGCCACAGGACTGGCAATATGGTCGCCTAATCGGGGCGAATTTACAGCCGAATGTATGTGCAGCCAGTGCGACACCTCTGACTCAGATTTCGCCACAGGACTGGCAATATGGTCGCCTAATCGGGGCGAATTTATAGCCGAATGTATGTGCAGCCAGTGCGACACCTCTGACTCAGATTTCGCCACAGGACTGGCAATATGGTCGCCTAATCGGGGCGAATTTACAGCCGAATGTATGTGCAGCCAGTGCGACACCTCTGACTCAGATTTCGCCACAGGACTGGCAATACGGTCGCCTAATCGGGGCGAATTTACAGCCGAATATACGTGCAGCCAGTGTGAGACCTCTGACTCAGATTTCGCCACAGGACTGGCAATATGGTCGCCTAATCGGGGCGAATTTATAACCGAATGTATGTGCAGCCAGTGCGACACCTCTGACTCAGATTTCGCCACAGGACTGGCAATATGGTGGCCTAATCGGGGCGAATTTATAGCCGAATGTATGTGCAGCCAGTGCGACACCTCTGACTCAGATTTCGCCACAGGACTGGCAATATGGTCGCCTAATCGGGGCGAATTTATAGCCGAATGTATGTGCAGCCAGTGCGACACCTCTGACTCAGATTTCGCCACAGGACTGGCAATATGGTCGCCTAATCGGGGCGAATTTACAGCCGAATGTATGTGCAGCCAGTGCGACACCTCTGACTCAGATTTCGCCACAGGACTGGCAATATGGTCGCCTAATCGGGGCGAATTTACAGCCGAATATATGTGCAGCCAGTGTGAGACCTCTGACTCAGATTTCGCCACAGGACTGGCAATATGGTCGCCTAATCGGGGCGAATTTATAACCGAATGTATGTGCAGCCAGTGCGACACCTCTGACTCAGATTTCGCCACAGGACTGGCAATATGGTCGCCTAATCGGGGCGAATTTACAGCCGAATGTATGTGCAGCCAGTGCGACACCTCTGACTCAGATTTCGCCACAGGACTGGCAATATGGTCGCCTAATCGGGGCGAATTTACAGCCGAATGTATGTGCAGCCAGTGCGACACCTCTGACTCAGATTTCGCCACAGGACTGGCAATATGGTCGCCTAATCGGGGCGAATTTACAGCCGAATATATGTGCAGCCAGTGTGAGACCTCTGACTCAGATTTCGCCACAGGACTGGCAATATGGTCGCCTAATCGGGGCGAATTTATAACCGAATGTATGTGCAGCCAGTGCGACACCTCTGACTCAGATTTCGCCACAGGACTGGCAATATGGTCGCCTAATCGGGGCGAATTTACAGCCGAATGTATGTGCAGCCAGTGCGACACCTCTGACTCAGATTTCGCCACAGGACTGGCAATATGGTCGCCTAATCGGGGCGAATTTACAGCCGAATGTATGTGCAGCCAGTGCGACACCTCTGACTCAGATTTCGCCACAGGACTGGCAATATGGTCGCCTAAACGGGGCGAATTTACAGCCGAATGTATGTGCAGCCAGTGCGACACCTCTGACTCAGATTTCGCCACAGGACTGGCAATA
The DNA here is from genome assembly GCA_034769895.1 of Magicicada septendecula. Classification (NCBI taxonomy): domain Eukaryota; kingdom Metazoa; phylum Arthropoda; class Insecta; order Hemiptera; family Cicadidae; genus Magicicada; species Magicicada septendecula. The sequence continues at coordinate 81,978,303 of CM068370.1, forward strand.
TGGTCGCCTAATCGGGGCGAATTTATAGCCGAATGTATGTGCAGCCAGTGCGACACCTCTGACTCAGATTTCGGCACAGGACTGGCAATATGGTCGCCTAATCGGGGCGAATTTACAGCCGAATGTATGAGCAGCCAGTGCGACACCTCTGACTCAGATTTCGCCACAGGACTGGCAATATGGTCGCCTAATCGGGGCGAATTTACAGCCGAATGTATGTGCAGCCAGTGCGACACCTCTGACTCAGATTTCGCCACAGGACTGGCAATATGGTCGCCTAATCGGGGCGAATTTACAGCCGAATGTATGTGCAGCCAGTGCGACACCTCTGACTCAGATTTCGCCACAGGACTGGCAATATGGTCGCCTAATCGGGGCGAATTTACAGCCGAATGTATGTGCAGCCAGTGCGACACCTCTGACTCAGATTTCGCCACAGGACTGGCAATATGGTCGCCTAATCGGGGCGAATTTATAGCCGAATGTATGTGCAGCCAGTGCGACACCTCTGACTCAGATTTCGCCACAGGACTGGCAATATGGTCGCCTAATCGGGGCGAATTTACAGCCGAATGTATGTGCAGCCAGTGCGACACCTCTGACTCAGATTTCGCCACAGGACTGGCAATATGGTCGCCTAATCGGGGCGAATTTACAGCCGAATATATGTGCAGCCAGTGTGAGACCTCTGACTCAGATTTCGCCACAGGACTGGCAATATGGTCGCCTAATCGGGGCGAATTTATAACCGAATGTATGTGCAGCCAGTGCGACACCTCTGACTCAGATTTCGCCACAGGACTGGCAATATGGTCGCCTAATCGGGGCGAATTTACAGCCGAATGTATGTGCAGCCAGTGCGACACCTCTGACTCAGATTTCGCCACAGGACTGGCAATATGGTCGCCTAATCGGGGCGAATTTACAGCCGAATGTATGTGCAGCCAGTGCGACACCTCTGACTCAGATTTCGCCACAGGACTGGCAATATGGTCGCCTAATCGGGGCGAATTTACAGCCGAATGTATGTGCAGCCAGTGCGACACCTCTGACTCAGATTTCGCCACAGGACTGGCAATATGGTCGCCTAATCGGGGCGAATTTACAGCCGAATATATGTGCAGCCAGTGTGAGACCTCTGACTCAGATTTCGCCACAGGACTGGCAATATGGTCGCCTAATCGGGGCGAATTTATAACCGAATGTATGTGCAGCCAGTGCGACACCTCTGACTCAGATTTCGCCACAGGACTGGCAATATGGTCGCCTAATCGGGGCGAATTTACAGCCGAATGTATGTCCAGCCAGTGCGACACCTCTGACTCAGATTTCGCCACAGGACTGGCAATATGGTCGCCTAATCGGGGCAAATTTACAGCCGAATGTATGTGCAGCCAGTGCGACACCTCTGACTCAGATTTCGCCACAGGACTGGCAATATGGTCGCCTAATCGGGGCGAATTTACAGCCGAATGTATGTGCAGCCAGTGCGACACCTCTGACTCAGATTTCGCCACAGGACTGGCAATATGGTCGCCTAATCGGGGCGAATTTATAGCCGAATGTATGTGCAGCCAGTGCGACACCTCTGACTCAGATTTCGCCACAGGACTGGCAATATGGTCGCCTAATCGGGGCGAATTTACAGCCGAATGTATGTGCAGCCAGTGCGACACCTCTGACTCAGATTTCGCCACAGGACTGGCAATATGGTCGCCTAATCGGGGCGAATTTACAGCCGAATGTATGTGCAGCCAGTGCGACACCTCTGACTCAGATTTCGCCACAGGACTGGCAATATGGTCGCCTAATCGGGGCGAATTTACAGCCGAATGTATGTGCAGCCAGTGCGACACCTCTGACTCAGATTTCGCCACATGACTTGCAATATGGTCGCCTAATCGGGGGGAATTTACAGCCGAATGTATGTGCAGCCAGTGTGAGACCTCTGACTCAGATTTCGCCACAGGACTGGCAATATGGTTGCCTAATCGGGGCGAATTTATAGCCGAATGTATGTGCAGCCAGTGCGACACCTCTGACTCAGATTTCGCCACAGGACTGGCAATATGGTCGCCTAATCGGGGCGAATTTACAGCCGAATGTATGTGCAGCCAGTGCGACACCTCTGACTCAGATTTCGCCACAGGACTGGCAATATGGTCGCCTAATCGGGGCGAATTTACAGCCGAATATATGTGCAGCCAGTGTGAGACCTCTGACTCAGATTTCGCCACAGGACTGGCAATATGGTCGCCTAATCGGGGCGAATTTACAGCCGAATGTATGTGCAGCCAATGCGACACCTCTGACTCAGATTTCGCCACAGGACTGGCAATATGGTCGCCTAATCGGGGCGAATTTACAGCCGAATGTATGTGCAGCCAGTGCGACACCTCTGACTCAGATTTCGCCACAGGACTGGCAATATGGTCGCCTAATCGGGGCGAATTTACAGCCGAATGTATGTGCAGCCAGTGCGACACCTCTGACTCAGATTTCGCCACAGGACTGGCAATATGGTCGCCTAATCGGGGCGAATTTACAGCCGAATGTATGTGCAGCCAGTGCGACACCTCTGACTCAGATTTCGCCACAGGACTGGCAATATGGTCGCCTAATCGGGGCGAATTTATAGCCGAATGTATGTGCAGCCAGTGCGACACCTCTGACTCAGATTTCGCCACAGGACTGGCAATATGGTCGCCTAATCGGGGCGAATTTACAGCCGAATGTATGTGCAGCCAGTGCGACACCTCTGACTCAGATTTCGCCACAGGACTGGCAATATGGTCGCCTAATCGGGGCGAATTTACAGCCGAATGTATGTGCAGCCGGTGCGAGACCTCTGACTCAGATTTTCCTTTAGATTCGGGCTTTCCTGTAACAAACAGTTTTTATAAATAGTAGCCTATATAATAGGAGTTATACAATAGTAGGTATACATAAGAATAACAAGTACAAAAAGAGATATGAAAATAATTAAAGTATAGGCTAATCAATCTAAGAAGATTCGATAGTATCCCAGAGAATTAAGAAAATTAACTGAATGTGGTAGGAAATTCGACCAGCCGACAGCAGTCAGATGATCGATAGGCTGCTAGTTCGGAGGTCACAGAAATAAATGTTTAAAGGCCTTAAGTGAAGGTTACTTGAAGAGGTCACAACGACGGCCTTATCCGGAACGAACAGAGAAAAGTAGGTTAAGTATTGTGAGAACATTGAAATAGGTAATATTTTCTCTTGAGAGGTAATACTATGTAGACAGTCCCTCAGAAATACGCAGACAACTGCTGCTGGTGATGATAATGATGAGTAATATGCTCGCTAATTAAAATCTTTCATGTGAAAAGGTGACAGATTTTACCAGTAGAGGATTAGAGGCGTCCTATCAATACAGGACTGTCCTGCTACGCAAAGGCCTCCTGCTGGTGACATTCCAAGAAACTACGAAATCATGAAATCACACTGAGTAGATTCTACGGACCCTAGAATCCTAGGTGTGACCTGTCTCTGCAGACAGGTCAAATGTAATTGAGAAATTAGAATGGGTTAGATCACTGGTTCTCAACCTTTTAAAGTCCGGAACCCCCCTTGAAGGGGATCCATTACACTTCATGGGACCCATAATCATGAGCGCCGGCAGTATTACTTGTAGGATTGTGGGCTCAGTTTAGAATCACATTTTTGCTAACGTCGAGGTCGAGTACTTTAAGATCTTTTCTTCCGCTTAAATAAATTATACATACATAATTCTAGAGAAGTAAATAAATAATTCAAAAGATTAATTTAATCCAGCTAAACACGTGCTGAAGTTGAAAACAAACTTTTTTACTCACCGAACTAATGTGACGGTCGGGGCTGTGCCTTTTCCGCATAAGCGGGGATATGTAGGGGTTCATGGGTGGGTCACTTCAGTCATAAATTCAGTCCGCGTTAAACCTATTTCTGTACTTTCTTTTCAGTTGAACCAAAGCTAAAAATCTCTTTCCACACAAATATGAGGTGGAGAATAGCTTGAGCAACTTAATACCTCATCCGAAAGTTCAGGATACTCACCTTTTGAAGATCTCTCAGCAACGTGGGTCGCGCCCCGTAGGTTGAGAAACGCTAGTTTGGGTGAAAACAAGCATACCAAGTGACGAGGAAGGTAAAGTGAACTTCGGACGATTTTATTTCATGAAATATTGCATGGCCAAGTCAAATTCGTAATGTTTCTCTCATAATTAGGTAGGCCTATTATTCGCTGTTATACCATCGCTTTAAGATACTGACGAACAACAGATATTAAAATGTAGTGAAAGCGTTTGCCGCTATGAATAAGACAATAAGACTTGCTTTTGCAAGCCACTAAACAGTTTACCTGAGGTATTGAGAAGGCACGTAGAGAAGATGAAACAGTCTTCTTCTTCTTCTTCTTCTTCTTCTTCTTCTTCTTCTTCTTCTTCTTCTTCTTCTTCTTCTTCTTCTTCTTCTTCTTCTTCTTCTTCTTCGTCTTCTTCTATCAGGGACTGGGCGAATCACCTGTTCCGGTCCCAAAGGAATACACTTCATCAACGCTTCCGAGGTCTTCCTATTTTTTTTTTCTTCGCTGTACGACTGGCTTGTATTGTCAGACTCCCTAGTCTTGTTAAGGGGATGTTACATGATTCTTATAGTACCGATTACATATACCTGCGATGCCATAACATACCTATCATCACCAGCTCAAAATAGGTATGTGTACAAAATAGAATACGTCCTCTTCATTCAGAAATCACATGACACAATGCAGAAGATAGAGAAATACAGTGCGTGTAGACTATGGGTTTTTCGGTCGTATGTAGGCCTACTGTGCGACTTGAAAATGTAGTCATCGAAAAATTAAAGTTGTAGGATTATAAAACTTTTGAATCTTCAAACCTTATTAAGCTAGAAACTTACAAATTGAATAAAAATTAAACTCAATCGATTCTGATAATTTCATTTTATACTAGATGCGCTTGATAAGTGACGATATGCGTGCACTCGTGAAATTAGAGCAAGAATTGCTATAGCGAAAGAGGCATTTAATGGGAAGAAAAGACTACTGTGTGGCAAAATTAATAAGAATTTAAGAAAAAGGTTGGCCAAATGATATGTGTGGAGCGTTGCTTTATATGGTGCAGAGACATGGACACTGAGGAAGGAGGATGAGAAAAGATTAGAAGCATTTGAGATGTGGAGATGGCGAGCAGTGGAAAAAGTGGGGTGGGTTGATAAAGTAAGGAATTATGAAGTTTTAAGAAGAATAGGGGAAGAGAGAAGAATCCTGAAGGTAATAGAAAATAGGAAAAGGAATTGGTTAGGTCATTGTTTGAGAAGAGACTGCTTGCTTACAACTGCCATGGAGGGTGTCATGGAAGGAGGAAAAAGAAGAGGACGTAGAAAAATGAAGTTAATAGATACACTAAAATCAAAGAGTGTTACGAAGAACACATGCGATAGGACAGCTTGGAGAGCTTTTACCATTTGAAGACCTGCCTTAGGCCAGAACAGCAAATAATAAAAATACAATGCTTTTTTTTATTTTTTTCAGCGTCATTTACGGTAAAAAATAACACAGTACATAGGAGCGAAAAAACCATATACCCTACGCAGTGTACCACCCTATCTTCCCCATTGTGTCATCTGAATTCGGAATGAAGACTAGATATGTTGGACGTGTACAAAATAGTGTCAAGTAGGCGTACGGTATAAGTAGCCTACACCATTTTCACCACATAAACATGTTTCACTTTGAGTCCGGTAAACACATATTTAAAAGCAAGGAATCGCAGGTGTATCCAAGATTTCCCCGGGAGGGGGGTTACGACAGGATTTTTCAATGGGGCTTATAGGCCAGAATTTTCCATGGTGGCAGGTTACTGACGACAATTGATGGTTGTAGGTGATTCGCCAATTATAGCGTAGTATGTACTGCTATATCACGATCCCAAGCGAGCTGGCGTCACCCGTCTGTCCAATGGGGGGGGGGGGGAGAGATTGTATCCCTCCAATAATCCCCTTAGCTATAAATACGTCACTGCAAGGAATATTATAAAGTACCCCTTCGTACGTAGTTACCGTTTGGTTCTCACGCCACGACATTTAGACCTATGCAACGTGAAAAACTGACAAGTTTAATAATCTTAATAATCCACAGCACAATGCATAAAGCTGGTTACAAGAAATGTTCTTTTTAGCTGCGATACAATAAAGTTTTTTTGTTTGTCGACGCAGAATTAAAATTAAGAAGCCTGAGATAAGATCGCACGGACTTTGAGAACAACTTAGTTTTTTAACTGCAAAGAATAACACACTAAGCTGTTATTTTGCAATATATCGTAAGCGCGTGCCGAGAGTTCGATTCGCAAATCGTGGTTTTACACAGGAAATGTTTTGACAGAAACGAAATTCGGTTTTCGTCAAGGCTACATATTACGTAATCATTCCAGAAGACAAACGCAACGAGATTCCCTTTACTTACTACTATCTTGTTTACAACGTTATTAATTACGCAAGACACCTAATCTTATAATCGTATAAATAAATATTCATTCTGAATTAACGCGTAACCGTACTTGTAAACAGTCGCCGCTGCCGCCGGATGTTTGATTCCCAGCATGCAGATTTCCTCGTTCTGTTTATCACTAGATAACATGTGTACATTAATGCATTAATATTTATAATACACAAAATAAAATAATTTACGTCGAAATGACGTCCAACATGGACAAACACAACGTCTTCTTCTATTTCTTCTTCTTCTTCTTCTTCTTCTTCTTCTTCTTCTTCTTCTTCTTCTTCTTCTTCTTCTTCTTCTTCTTCACCGCATAAAGGTACAATTGCTTATTTTCTCTGGCCCCTTAGGTAATTTCAATTATGAAAAAAAATTGTAATGTTTTATAATTTTAATGAATTGGATTAATTAAAAGAGGTAACGGTATTAATTTGTTTAAGTTATTTAATAGTAATCTAAAATTTGTAACAATAAGTAGGCCTACAAGTACAAGCAACGTTTCAACAGTCGAGCCCGAGTTGTGCAGTGGTCAACGCAACCACTTCGAAGGGCAGGATTCGAATCCATTTCAAGTGGATCGTCTTCACGACGTTGTACCACACTTTTGAAATACTTACCCTTAATGGGTATCTTCTGAGGACGATAAGACACGATGTAGTACTAACTCACTTATGTATCGTACGGTTTCAGTAACACTACTTAAATACCAACAAAAACTACGTTGTGTAATCTTTACTCTAAACCTCTATTAGTCATCTCTCTCTCTCTCTCTCTCTCTCTCTCTCTCTCTCTCTCTCTCTCTCTCTCTCTCTCTCTCTCTCTCTCTCTCTCTCGAAACGTGATAGCGAGCGACATCTGTCTCTAAGCGATCTCTCTTCATTTACATAATATCACTCTTCGCCGTTTTGCGCTGCCGTTCTCTTAACATTCCTTGCGTCCTTCCCTTCGACTTTTAGCTTTCCTTCTCCTATTTAGAATCTTTTTCTGAAACTTCAATCCCTCTGACCCCTCATGTATCAAAACGTCCGAGGTCCGGTTCAAAAAGAAGGAATGAGAGGAATGAACTGTGTTCCTAGGCTGGTCATTGGTGTTGACATGTTAATTTTCAGCACGACCAATCTGTGTTAACTATACGCTGTCCAGGCAGTGAAGGCGGCTAGAGGATTAGGAGACCCTCACACACACACACACACACACACACACTGACAGGCCGCCTAACAATAGACAGGGACAGGCCTTTGACCTGCGCTGCTGTCTTTTTAGTTACAGTCCACTACAATAAATTAAATTTTGTTGTCGTGCTTAAACTTTTAATTTTGATTGTTCCATTGAATTCAGACTGTAATTTCATTTAAAATAAGTCTAAACACGAAGTTTTTATGGCGATATTCAAATGTTTTACATTTATTTGTTTATTTTGAACTATTGTTAATTATTGTTAAACTTTAGAACACCATCTAAGCGACTATTGTTAAAAATGATGATTATTAAAAACTAAGTTACTGATCATCTTATTTATTTTTCAACTATTTTTCTGTGACACTCCCTTTAATTTTTTTTTCCGATTCACCAATTGTGATACTCGATAAAGAGCAGATTGACGACCCACCTCTTTATTGTTATAATACTGAAAAAATTAATCAACATATGTAACAGATTTTAATATATAGATATAAAGATTATTTCAAACCTCATATTTTTATTTCAAATAAACAATATATGAAATAATAGTTGTTATACGTAATCGAAATAATTGTTTGTCTTTTTACTAGGACGAATTTTTAAAAATGTTATTTATTATAAAAATATATATTATTGTTTTACAGACACACAAAATGAAATGTGATATGTATCTATGTAAATATATTAAAAATTTACTGTCCATGTTATTAAACTTTAACTATAACTTGAGAGGACAAGGTAGCGCGTCAGGAATTAAATGTGTATGATTGTATCACGTAATTTGGAAAATAATTACCGGTATTACAGATTTCAGTAACATGCAAGAGAGACGTCCCTTCCTTACTTGGTTTACACTTGGTCGCTATAGTCATTTTTCCAGGTAGAGAGGGTGATTCACCCTCAAACCAACAAACAGTAGAGGTCATTGCTCGTGTACCGAGTACCCCGAGTGAGTCACTGATTACCCGCCGACTTTTTTTAGTTGTTAAATAGCTTGCACGGGGTAGTGAGACCAGCCAGTCTTGTCAGAGAGCCGATCTGTCGCGTATATTGTGAGTGAATCAGTTCATTTGTGGTTAGTGTATAGTTGATTTGTGATTATGAGTCCTTGTAAAAAACGCCAAGTTTTACATACTCAATGCAGAACAATGATTGCTTCTGTTCTGTTCTATTTTGAGAAAGAGAAGAATAACGGAGGTCCTTTACTTGATACTAAGAAAGTAATGCAGAGAACAGCAGATGCTTGTGGCATTTCGTTGAGAACAATACAACGTATCAACGCAGAGATTAAAAAAAGTTTGGAAAATCAAGAAGATCCCTGTGTAGTTGAAGATATTGATTTAATCACAGCTGAGGACGATCAACAAGATAACACCTTAAACAGCACCAAGAGGGAAAATATTATTATTCATACTCCTCGGAAGAAACGTTTGAAGAGAAAGCGGCCAGTAACAGACATGGATGACTTCGACAAAGGAGCTCTTCGACGTCACATATTGAGGTACTATGCTCGAAAAGAAGCGCCTACCCTCAGACAACTTTGTGTGTCACTTCAAGAAGCTGGACTGTATATGGGAGGAAAATCTTCACTGAGCTCGCTATTATCAGACATGGGATTTCAGTACAAGAAATTTAGCAGCAGAAAAATCCTCATGGAAAAGCCGTCAGTGGCCCTGTTAAGGTGTCGTTTCTTAAGAAAGATGCTTGAAGTAAATATTAAAAACACTATATTTTTGGACGAGACCTGGATCAATGAAAACACGAGAAAGGACACTGGTTGGACTGATGGCACTATCCAAGGAACTCTCGGCGGCCCTTTGGGTAAAGGCAAACGATTGATCATCTGTCATGCTGGTGGCTCCAACGGATGGATTAGCGCTCCCCCTTTTGTGTTCCAATCTAAGAAGACAGGAGATTACCATGAAGACATGAATGCGACTGTTTTTGAATCATGGTTCTTCGATACATTACTGCCATCCATTCCTCAAGGAGCAACTATTGTTATGGACAATGCTCCGTATCATTCCAGGATTCTAAACAAACCACCGACATCGTCATCAACAAAAGCGGAAATGATCATCTGGTTGAAAGCTCGAGGCGTCCCTTTCCCAGATAACCTTCTTAAGGTGGAACTATATGCGTTAGTTCGATTACATAAGCCACCAACGCCTACTATGTGATCGATAAAAAAGCATTTGAGTTGGGTTTCAAAGTAATTCGTCTACCGCCCTATCACTGTCATTACAACCCTATTGAAATGGTTTGGGCGAATCTAAAAAATTACGTAAAGGTTAGGAATACAACCTTTAAACTGGCAGATATTGAAAACCTATTTAGAGAATCTGTTGTCAACTTTACTTCCGACATGTGGACTAAATACGTCGACCATGTAGAGAAGTTGATTGATGAAGACTGGAGGAACGAGGGGTTAAATGAAGCAAGTGTTCAGGAACTGATTGTAAACTTAGCACCTGATGACTCCGATGAGGATGAATATGACGACACCACTGATGAAGACGATTTTGGTTGTGCACCTATAGTATAAAGTTGCACTCAACCCAAGCTACATTTAGCAAAACAACAAAACTGCTACATTTTGTAAATATTTTATTAGAATTTTGATTTTGAATTGTTGTAAATATTGAAAAACTTGTATAAAACTTTTAATGCGGCCATCGGCAGTCTCAAGCCTGCAAAATAAGCATCAGAGCTTTGAACGCAGAGAGAAAGTTAATTTTAAAATTCCGAGTATATACTTTGTTGAATTTTGAGCTCGAGTTTAAAGCCTTGTATAAAAAAAGTAAAGTAGCCTAACTATTTAGAATTAATTTGACGTGTAGTATAATAAGATACTAAAAGTAATGCATCCGCTACGATGAATATACAAAAAGCCAGCGAGATCGGCCGCTGGCAGTTCTCAGTGTCACTTGACGGGCCGATTTAATCGGCCGCTAGCAGTTCCAACAATGAACCATAGCCATTTAACCGGCTTCTGGCATCCAAAGGGAGTGTCTCAGAAAAATAGTTGAAAAGTAAATTAAATGATCAGAATCTTAGTTTTTAATAATAACATTTTTTTAATAAAAGTCGCGTAAATAATTCTCAGAAGTTTAGCAATCACAATATTTCAAAATAAACAAATAAGAGTAAAACATTTGAAAATCGTCGTACAAACTTCGTGTTTGGACTTATTTTAAATGAAATCACAGTCTGAATTAAATGGAACGACCAAAACTTTAAGATTAAGCAGAATAACAAAATTTAATTTATTATAGTAAACAGTATTTAAAAAGACAGAAGCACAGGTCAAGTGCCGTCCCCCGTCTATTGTTAGGCGGCCTGCCAGTGTGCGTGCGTGAGCCAAGGGTCTCGAAACCCTCTAGCCGCCTTCACTGCCTGGACAGCGTAGGGTTACCATATGACCTAGGTGAAAAAAGAGGAGAATCTGAAAATTTAACAGCATGATCGTTACTTTACGGAAGAACAAAGTTGACAGTTAAAATATTACACATTATGGATAAGAAGCATGATTAAGTTAAGCATTTTTTACAGAGTTTATATAATGTACAATTTAATTTTACAAATGTTTACAAAGAAAGCTTAAAAACTATTAGTTAGAAGCGGAACCTACATAGAAAAGAATAGACCCTATATTTTGCTAAATTTATTTTTAATCATAGCAATAATTAATTGAATACTAATCGGTCTGAACCAGATTCACAGTCTAATGTTCAATTGTGTTTTATGGAGGCATTGGTCTTTATCAGATCAACCAATTCCCATCAAAAGCTTTTTTTATTTTCTGATAAATAATCATAAAGCTGAACACATGAAAGACTTTTAAAGTTGTACTGTACACAAATTATACCTTTAACATTTTATACCATTAACCTATTTCACTCTTTGATCCAGGGAGCGCTCTTGCGCGTGACTACATTTTTTAATTTTACGAAAAAAGAGGACATTTTCCTGTTTTTTAAAAAATCCTCCCGGACAGATTTTTAACACTAAAAAAGAGGACGTGTCCGGGAAAACGAGGACGTATGGTAACCCTGTGTTAACTGAAACCTTTCGCTATTGTCAGAATCTTGTTTTACTGAAGACGTGTATTATTATACGGAAAAGCGGTTACAATGAAAGGTAATGTGGCGTCGCTTTCCGAACGTATCACGTAAAACTGTGTCTGCCCGCCTACAAAATGTACGGCTCTAAATATCGTTACACGAAAGTATTCTGTCTTCATTACGCCCCTATAAAGAGTATCGTTATATCGACAGCAGGACTCAATCTCCAATTCAGTTTCCTTTTTCAATTATTTAATTGTAACTTTTTATATTCGTTATTAAAAGTGTTGATATTATCCAGGCGTTTCGGACACCCGCCGGAGGCCTTCTTCAGTAGTAAAAGTTTTAAGAAGTTCGACAAGGGATGGTAGCCGAACATTCCCCTAACTAGGGCGAAAGCAAAATAACTGATTGCTCAGTTAGGGGTACGTTCGGACTACCATGCCTGTCGAACTTTTTAAAACTTTTGCTATTGAAGAAGGCCTCCACTGGGTAACCGAAACGTCTAGAAAATAAAAAATGTCATGACAAACCAATCGACCACGGCCCAATAGCCCGGATATTGTAAACTCTTTTAACGATTTTGTCGACAGTGGCAGCCAACGTAATAGACTTTTATATTCACTCTTTATTACTGCACTTTTTTTATTTTTGTATTTTCACATTTTCATCTTATTGTTTATTGTAATGCAGTTTATTTTCCATTGTTTCCTATTGTCTACATTTATACGTTTAATGTTTAGAAGCTGAGAAGATAATATATGTGATTGTTCATACATTATTTCATAAACGGACATAAGTTAGTTCTTTCTTCGCAGATGTAGTTGCCTATTCAAAGATAACAATAAACGCTTCGAACTTCGTTTAACAATTGTACATTTTTTAAATACTTTGTAGCGTACACAAAATGCTTCGTAAGTTGTGTGAGAGTAGGTATAATCCAATCCTTTTGTTTATTGAGTTACAAAAAAAATGTAATAGTTTAGTCCAAAAATAAACAACGCAAACAGAGACCTTCAACAAGAAGATAAAGTTTTTAACAGTCATTTTAGTATATTTGCTTTCCATATTCTCTCGGCCGACATTGAATATAGAATAGGTAAAGAGATGTACTATGAACAATAACAAAAAAAACGCAATACACGAGAAGGTTTAATTTCCGTCATTGTACATTTCAAGTGCAAACTTGTCTGGCACAGCACTTGATAAGACATTATAAAAAATATTAAGAATAATAAACACTTAGTAACTGTTTCACAATAATTTTATTTGATAAAACCCTTCCAACATTTTTAATCTTTCAGATCATTTCCAGAGAGTACATAATTTTATACTAGTGTCGCCTTATTACAAAAATATCTCAGTATAAATTTATATACAAAACTGGTATAGGCTACTCTCCTTAGATGATGTGAACTATCGAAATAATTGTCAGAATCTTATAAAATTTAATTAGATTAATTTACTTGTAGATTTATAGAGTTTATATTACAAAATGTAAAATACCATTTATTGTACTCTACTGTTTTCAGTAACTTACGATAACCGTAAAATTTGTTTAGAAAATGGACAAAACGAATCTGTAAAATAAAATTGTTATGGAACTGTTACCAAATATTTATTATTCTTAACAACTGGGTAACGGCGTGGGGATGTGAAAGACAACGGGATGCCACCACATTAAGGATCCATGTTGGATATGCCTAGTAGAGCAAATGGTATGGAAAGTGAGATGGGTTGATAAAGTAAGGAATGGTGAAGTTTTAAGAAGAATAGGGGAAGAGAGAAGAATCCTGATGGTAATAGGAAATAGGAAAAGGAATTGGTTAGGTCATTGTTTAACAAGAGACTGCTTGCTTACAACTGCCATGGAGGGTGTCATAGAAGGAGAAAAAATAAGAGGGCGTAGAAGAATTAAGATAATAGATAGCATTAAAATCAGAGGGTGTTACGAAGAAACGAAAAGACTGGCATGCGATAGGACAGCTTGGAGAGCTTTTACAATTTGAAGACCTGTCTTAGGGCAGAACATTAAATAAAAAATAACTGGGTTTGTAAATGTTAAAAATAAAAATGTAAAAATATAAATAAATAATGGAAGAAGAAAATGCAAGCGTACGAAAGTGACTAAAACAAATATGAATTTGTTACAAAATCAAATGAAAACGAAAAAGAAAAAATCCTTCTGTCATTATGACGATATTTTTAAAATGGACGTAATGAGACGAAGACATTTCGACTGCATTATATTGACGTAGCAGCCTTTCCGAAACGGTCACTACCTGCAAAGCCAGCTATATATCCAATTGACAACAACCTCACCGATTATAACATTTAAGCCGGAAAAAAATAGGAAAGCAATAACCTATCTACTAACCTACTGGAAAGCTAATGTTGTATAAAACTGTTGCTGACCGGCCATTATTTCTAGGTTTTAGATAATAAAGTTGTTTGTATTTTCACTAACAGGTAGGGAATTACGAACAGAAGTTCAATAAAACCAGATCATCTGTGTGTGTGTGTGTGTGTGCACGCGAGTGCGCGCGTGCATATGCTTGCTAAAGTAATTGTAGAAACATAACTGATAAATAGAGATCATTTTTACAGTATATTTCATGTCATATAAGATGTGTTTGTATGTATATATTGTAATATAACGGTGATTGAGTGGGTATAATAAAATAAATAAAAGGTTGATGTATGTAGATTGTGTTCTCCTGTAAGCCCCACTGGTTGGGCTAGCCAATTTTGTCATATAACGGTGTGTTACTGTTCTATGGTGTTCTAAAATTCTGATGTAATCAAGCCCCACAAGTTGGGTTCGCCAATTTTGTAATATAAATGTAAATTACAAAATATACAAATATAAAAATATGTGTAGTTGTATGAGAATTGTACTCTCACTATTGTGTGTAGTAATATAGATGATGTCTTCTAGTCTTCATTCGGCTCTCTCTGCTGGTCTTCACTTTGGTAATATATAATTGTAATTGTAATGGTGTTCTGGTATAATATTACCCAGATTGACTTTTATGGTGCGTAGGTGTAGTAATGACGTTCCGCTCCGGGAGACGTCGATTTGGTAATGTTCCTAACTAATGCTGTTATCAAATGTTCTTGGTGTATGTTGTTGTTGTAGCAATTTGAAATGTGATATAATTTTATAATTCTGAAATAATTGTTTTCGAGGTGTTTATATTCTTAAAATTTAGTAATAAATTGAGATTATTGATTGTAATTATAAATAGTATGGTATGGTGTGTCTTCTAGTAATGATCTTCCCTTCGTTAAATTTATTAAAAAGACAATCCACTTTGAATTAGGCGCGAACAGCTCTCTTCTTCTTCCTCTTGAAAGGTTGTAATTCGCATATATTGCCTTTAAAGGTTGTCGAGTTTTCTTTATTAATTAATGGTTATATTCCTTTATTAAAGAAATCAAATTCAATTCACTAGATAACAAGCGTTTATTCAACAAAATAATGAATTTGCTTAATTGAAAACAATGTTATAATGCCGTATCGACTCACTCAGGTCCGGTCGATCTATGACTTTTATATTGGTATTATACACATATAGGTTCTTTTAACGGTTATTTATAAAAAAGCCAGAGAAGGTCAGGGTCAGAAAGTATAACACTTACAATGCTGAAAATGTATTAAAATTAAACAATAGAATGGTAATTAGTAATAATAAAAGTTTATATATAATTTTTATTCACCACAGTACAGCAAACAGTCGACTGGTTGTGTTGATGAGATCAGTCAAAATGGTCGTCTGGCGCATGCGTGGATTTCACCTTCTAACATTGACAAAGTACTTGTGGAATAAATATGTTCCTTCTGCGATTAAATCCTCTTCGTAATCGTTTAATCTCTTCTTGGGTATAGTTTAATGTCACTGGAGTAAGATGGAAAAATCACTGGGTGTAAAAATGTTGTTAAATAAGTAGATCAATTGGTGTTTATGTGTGTCCGTTTAACCTCGAATATTCACTTGGTATTTGGTTTGATTCCAGTGTTATTTCGTTTAAATAGTGATATGTGATGCTGTTTATAGGTGTTATGTAGTTCATAGGGCAACTTCACCACTTCACAATGATTAGAATAGTTTAAAATTTAATTTTTACACAAAAACTGATTCCGAACTTTAGTTATACGTAATCGCCATTAAGGTTGGGTTTTATAAAATATTCACGTCAAGTGTGCTCTTCAATGTATAATAATGAACTGCGTGGATTTCCTTCGTCATCCGAAACGTCTTAGCCAATTTAATATTAAAAAGACATTGTTTAAAATTGCCATAACTTCCGACACACTTTAATTTCGTGCACTATGCTTATAAAGTAAATTCGTTATTACTTAACTGTTTGAAATATAAAATACATATTCGTTTTCACTATTCTATTCTACTTATTTTGATAGTAATTAAGTTAGTATTACAAAGTTTTATCTGAAAATTATTTCTTATAATTTTTTGGGAGGTAGGCCTAAAATTATACTTCCCTGTCTTCTATGTAAATAATAGCCATTTTGACTAATATAATTATTATTCTATGAAATCTGAAATTTGTATAATTATCAATTCTCACTTATTTTATTGCAATTTAGTATATTAATGATGGTTTTTTCATATAATTCAGTTGTATATGATTCCCCTTCTGATAAAGTTAGTGAACCTATTTCAGTTTCAAATGGTATTTCATTATACAAATAAATAATTTTACTCATAGAATGACCATATCTTTAGAAAGCCTTATTTACATAGTATTTAATATGTTGGGTGTATCTTGCCTAAATATTGTCAGTTTGACTGGTTTATAAGATTAGGTTTATTAATTATTCTGCATTTTAACTTTATTATATTGCCTAGATTTGAATTGTGGCTATTTGCAGAATGTTTTACTAATGTAATTATTTTATTTCCTTCTCTGACTTCTGACTCTGATATATTTGATTAAAAATTAGTTCTCTGATCTGGCATAACAGTAATTATAGATTATACAATTAAAATATAACACCCAGATATATAAAACTGGTGTTCTTAATAACATTGTTTTGGTATATCACCTAATAACATAATAAAAAGTATTTCTACAACATTGGAATGTTATCTAATTTTAGATAATGCATTCCTAAATTAACATGAACAATAAAATAACAATTATAATACTAATATTTCTTATGACTAACCCTTACTTATCTAAATGCTATATTTAATTAGAACCCCACATTTGGATCCATATATAATTGTTAATACCTTCTACTACTCCATCATAAACAATTAGTTCTGTAATTCCCCATTTTATAAGATTTATGCCCCCTCTTAAAGTATAACCCTGGCTATCTAAGTTATATTCCATTCTATGGAATGTTCATACAGTTTTAGTAGCTTTTTATTAGTAAAATTACTACTTCATTATCAAAGTAGGCACTGTTCACAAAACTTAAAGTTTGTTACTTTGTACTGCTACTCATGCACCTTTCTTAAAGTTTATTAGTTATAATTTGATCACTTACACCTTTCCATGGTAAATTATTACTATATTTACTAGTCTTTTTCTAGTTTTTAATATGAAATATTCAATCATGGGGGAACTGTGAAGATTTGTTTATGCACATTACACAATAACTTTTTGAATGCACTAATATTTACTACAGCTAACACTTTTAGTTTTTTGTCAGTTTTACAGTGATATGGTTTTTTAATGTGTTATACTTTCTTTTTTTGGGCATTTATTGGTTTTGGGGTTTTTTGGGGGTTCTTTCCCTATGGGGTTTTTGTTTTATATGGGTCGTCTTAATTATTCTTCTTTCTTCTTGAGTTTGGTTCTTCTTTATTCTTCCTTCTTCTGTAGATTAGTTTTGATTATTCTTCTTTCTTCTTTGAGTTTTAATTGTTCTTCCTTCTTCTTTAGCTTTGATTGTTCTTCTTTCTTCTGTCTTCAGTAGATTTGGTTTTAATTATTCTTCTTTCTTCTGTCTTCAGTAGCTTTGATTATTCTTCTTTCTTCATTCTTCAGTAATAGTAGTTTTAATTATTCTTCTTTCTTCTGTCTTCTGTATCTTTGATTGTTCTTCTTTCTTCATTCTTCAGTAGTAGTAGTTTTAATTAGTCTTCTTTCTTCTTTAGTTCTAATTATTCTTCTTTCTTCTGTCTTCAGTAGTAGTAGTTTTAATTATTCTTCCTTCTTCTGTCTTCTGTATCTTTGATTGTTCTTCTTTCTTCTGTCTTTAGTAGCTTTGATTGTTCTTCTTTCTTCATTCTTCAGTAGTAGTAGTTTTAATTAGTTCTTCTTTCTTCATTAGATTTAGTTTGTTCTTCTTTCTTCTTTGAGTTTTAATTGTTCTTCTTTCTTCTTTAGCTTTGATTGTTCTTCTTTCTTCTTTAGCTTTGATTGTTCTTCTTTCTTCCTTCTTCAGTAGTAGTAGTTTTAATTAGTTCTTCTTTCTTCATTCTTCAGTAGTAGTAGTTTTAATTAGTTCTTCTTTCTTCATTAGATTTAGTTTGTTCTTCTTTCTTCTTTGAGTTTTAATTGTTCTTCTTTCTTCTTTAGCTTTGATTGTTCTTCTTTCTTCCTTCTTCAGTAGTAGTAGTTTTAATTAGTTCTTTTTTCTTCATTCTTCAGTAGTAGTAGTTTTAATTAGTTCTTCTTTCTTCATTAGATTTAGTTTGTTCTTCTTTCTTCTTTGAGTTTTAATTGTTCTTCTTTCTTCTTTAGCTTTGATCGTTCTTCTTTCTTCCTTCTTCAGTAGTAGTAGTTTTAATTAGTTCTTCTTTCTTCATTCTTCAGTAGTAGTAGTTTTAATTAGTTCTTCATTCTTCAGTAATAGTAGTTTTAATTATTCTTCTTTCTTCTGTCTTCTGTATCTTTCATTGTTCTTCTTTCTTCGTTCTTCAGTGATAGTAGTTCTAATTATTCTTCTTTCTTCTGTCTTCAGTATCTTTGATTGTTCTTCTTTCTTCAGTAATAGTAGTTTTAATTATTCTTCTTTCTTCTGTCTTCTGTATCTTTGATCGTTCTTCTGTCTTCATTCTTCAGTAGTAGTAGTTTTAATTAGTCTTCTTTCTTCTGTCTTCTGTAGTGGTAGTTTTGACTATTCTTCCTTCTTCTGTCTTCTGTATCTTTGATTGTTCTTCTTTCTTCATTCTTCAGTAATAGTAGTTTTAATTATTCTTCTTTCTTCTGTCTTCTGTATCTTTGATTGTTCTTCTTTCTTCTCTAGTTCTGTAGTAGTAGTTTTAATTAGTTCTTCTTTCTTCATTCTTCAGTAGTAATAGTTTTAATTATTCTTCTTTCTTCTTTAGTTTTAATTAGTTTCGTTTCTTCTGTCTTCAGTAGCTTTGATTGTTCTTCTTTCTTCATTCTTCAGTAGTAGTAGTTTTAATTAGTTCTTCTTTCTTCATTAGATTTAGTTTGTTCTTCTTTCTTCTTTGAGTTTTAATTGTTCTTCTTTCTTCTGTCTTCAGTAGCTTTGATTGTTCTTCTGTCTTCTTTGAGTTTTGATTAGTTTTGTTTCTTCTGTCTTCAGTAGCTTTGTTTTTTCTGGTCTGGTTTCTTTGACGGGGTATATTAATTGCCTGCTTCTATCTTACCTGGGTAATTTTGTTATTATTAATTTTAGTCTTCTGGGTTTTTAAATTTGTATTATATTATATTATTTGCAGAAATTTTCTTTATTCAACCTTTCTTGTGAATATATTATTAAACAGTGCATTTTAATTAATTCTCATCTGGATATTCCATATATTAGAGCTTTATTAATGATCATTGAGTAATGTATTTGTGTGGATTATCTGTCACGCTACAGATTGCTCTCTTCCAGAAGTGATTAGTTCAGATCATACTTAGTTTGTCTGAAGTAATTGCTTATGACATTATATTATAAATTATATTTCTTTACTTCCTTCACATTTCTAAAAATTTTTTCTCCCATATTTTTGAGCTTATCTATATTTCATTATTAACTGGATTCTTACTGATAGTAATAGTCATCTGAGGTTCGTTATTTTTTATTTTTCCATTTTCTTCTTAACTCGTTTCTTTATCCTTGGGATATTTATTCCCTAAAATTCCCTAACACGTTAGCTGGGGCAGTGTCCAGAGGGGCTCTGTAGGCATCTCACTCTGCTGGCCATACTACGTCATTTATTGATTACAGAGGTAAATCATCTCTGACCAATACATAATAATACTGCTGGACTTATCTCAGACAGTCATTAATAAAATTATATAAGAATAGTCCACCTTATGACTATATAAAATAAATTAAATATCTTTGGATATTTCACTTCGTATACGAACAGATCTATTAATATTTCTATCTTAGTGAATCTCTATCTCAGTTATTTTTCTCAATGGTTAGCTCTGCTGTCATTTTATTTCTCCTTGTGATTGGAAGCTGGTATAATATAATCCTCACTTATTATTCAGTGTAAAGTTTTTAATTCTCTGTCATTTTTTGACTGTTATCACAATCTCCTTCTGGTCATTGGTAGCATATATTTTGTATTATATTTTTGTTCCTTTCTTAATTCTTGTGAATCGTTCCACTAGTATTATGTTTTTTCAATTACTCTTTTAATTGTCTTTCTAATAACTGACATTTATTGTATGATCATCTTTTTCATATGGATTTATTTATATATAGTTTTTCCTTTCTTTTTCAAAATTTTATTTTGCTCTTGCTTTTTACCCAAATGCACTCTTTAATTATTAATGCCATATGTTTAATATCTCTGTTTATTTGACATAAAATTCTCATTAATTTCACTTCATAATAAGTTTATTCATTTGAATGGTATCAGTGGTTTGTATTGCCATTTCTTTATTCTGGAAAGTTTTTCAGAATTGGTCCCATATATAATTGTTTGTAATGTGTTATCCAAATTCTTTTTCTTCTTGTTCATTTCTAAAAGTTGTTTTTAAAATAAGGTAGTAAATTGTTTTTACTTGGGTTTTTGAATTTTGATGATTTAATTCAAAATTCATTTTCTCTTTGATTCATAAATGGTTTTCTAAATAATAGGTAGTAAGTAGTCATTACTTCTTTTTTGAATTTTTACTTACTTCTTCTATACCTTTCCTTACTCATAATATTTTTTCATAAATATGGTTAACATATCATATTATTACCCTAAATATGGTATTAGCTCTCTTCTTTTCTTTATTTCAAATGTACTTCTTATAATTATTTTTCTTTTAAATACCCAGGTTGAAGATTTTTATTAGGTTGGACAGTTGCTCATAATTTCTTTTTCTTTGACATAGTTTTTTGCCGTTGCCGGTTATCATAACATCAGTCCCTTTTTGTGGAGGTGTATGGTATTAGACTTAACCGTAGTCTGTCACTTCATTTGCTCTCATTGTCCGGATGACCATAGTCTTCATCATAGTTCCGGTACTAGTGACATCTCTAGCCTTTGTCTTGTATTTCATTTTTCTAGCTGCTATTCCTTTGTTGGCTGCTAAGCTTATTCGGCTCCCTCTATCATAGTGTTTTATATACCAGTACGTCTCTGGTCCATCAATAATCAATGATACCATTGACAATCTACCATGTATCTCCATCCCTGTTGTATTCCATTTACCTCTGATCACTTCCCCGTGGTAAACTACTGTCTGCTGGTAAACCATTTCTGAGATTACCATCAATCTATTTCCATAATTTCTGGAACTCACGATTTCTTCATTGTTGGTAATAGGGATATTATCATTATCAAATAAACCATGGTTCATCATTTCCATTTCTTCCCTTGTTTTCATTAATTTCTTTGGATGCCTTCTTTTCATTCGCTTTTGTTTCACTTCCATATCCTTAGTATTTTCTTTCTTCCCGTTCGTTTTCTTTTCAGGTAACACTATCACTGGCTCCATTGTTTTATTGTTTGGTATTTCCTTTCGTTCTGGTTTGCTGTTGTCCAGTGTCTTATCCAATTCTTCATCCAAGGATGTGACGTTTTTATCTATTTCACTCAAACCTTCCTTCAAGATTTGTCTGTATTCTTTTCTATCCCTTCTTTCCTCTTCCCTGTCTTCTTTCATTTCCTTATGCCATCGTCGGTTATCCTCCCTTATTTCTTCTCTTAACCGTTGGTAGTCCTCTCTTAACTCTTTCCTTAACTGTTGATGATCACTTTCGATTTTCTTATTGGTTTCTTCCATCTTTTCTTCCAAATTCTTCTTATTTTCTTCCATTTTCTTTTCCACCTTTTTACTGGTTTCCTCAATTCTCTTATTGGTCCTTTCTATTTTACGGCCCAATTCTTCTTTTGTTTCTTGGTTGTCCTTCTTCAATTCTTCCCTTAAAGATTGGTTATCATTCTTCAAATCTTCTAATCTTTTATTATTTTCTTCTGTAGTAGAATCCATTTTCTTACTTAATTCTTCCTTGGTAGCTTGGTTGTCCTTCTTCAATTCTTCTTTTGTTGCTTGGTTGTCCTTCTTCAATTCTTCCTTTAACGATTGGTTATCATTCTTCAACTCTTCTTTTGTTGCTTGGTTGTCCTTCCTTAAGTTTTCTTCCATCTTCTTGCTGTTTTCTTCCATTCTCATGAACATTTCCAATAATTTGTCCATTTTACTTTCTTCTGTAGTCTTAGTTTTATCTATCTCCTGGTCTTGGACATGGACATCCCCTGTTTGAGTGGGTACTTCGGGTTGTTTCTCTGGTGGTGCTGGTTGTTGATGTTCTACCCGTTCAAGTATCTTTTCCACGTCCTCCACTGGGGTCGCCTCCTTATCCTCCATCTCGAGTTCTTTCTCGGCCTCCGCCGCTCTCTTCTTTGATGTGGCACGACGCATTATTTTCCCTGATTCCCTGGCTGGGTAACCGCTGCCAAGCTGAATTAGGAATTGGGTAAGTAATTACCGCCTTTCAACCCCTAATTACAGCCCTTTAGTTGGACGCCAATTTTGTAATATAACGGTGATTGAGTGGGTATAATAAAATAAATAAAAGGTTGATGTATGTAGATTGTGTTCTCCTGTAAGCCCCACTGGTTGGGCTAGCCAATTTTGTCATATAACGGTGTGTTACTGTTCTATGGTGTTCTAAAATTCTGATGTAATCAAGCCCCACAAGTTGGGTTCGCCAATTTTGTAATATAAATGTAAATTACAAAATATACAAATATAAAAATATGTGTAGTTGTATGAGAATTGTACTCTCACTATTGTGTGTAGTAATATAGATGATGTCTTCTAGTCTTCATTCGGCTCTCTCTGCTGGTCTTCACTTTGGTAATATATAATTGTAATTGTAATGGTGTTCTGGTATAATATTACCCAGATTGACTTTTATGGTGCGTAGGTGTAGTAATGACGTTCCGCTCCGGGAGACGTCGATTTGGTAATGTTCCTAACTAATGCTGTTATCAAATGTTCTTGGTGTATGTTGTTGTTGTAGCAATTTGAAATGTGATATAATTTTATAATTCTGAAATAATTGTTTTCGAGGTGTTTATATTCTTAAAATTTAGTAATAAATTGAGATTATTGATTGTAATTATAAATAGTATGGTATGGTGTGTCTTCTAGTAATGATCTTCCCTTCGTTAAATTTATTAAAAAGACAATCCACTTTGAATTAGGCGCGAACAGCTCTCTTCTTCTTCCTCTTGAAAGGTTGTAATTCGCATATATTGCCTTTAAAGGTTGTCGAGTTTTCTTTATTAATTAATGGTTATATTCCTTTATTAAAGAAATCAAATTCAATTCACTAGATAACAAGCGTTTATTCAACAAAATAATGAATTTGCTTAATTGAAAACAATGTTATAATGCCGTATCGACTCACTCAGGTCCGGTCGATCTATGACTTTTATATTGGTATTATACACATATAGGTTCTTTTAACGGTTATTTATAAAAAAGCCAGAGAAGGTCAGGGTCAGAAAGTATAACACTTACAATGCTGAAAATGTATTAAAATTAAACAATAGAATGGTAATTAGTAATAATAAAAGTTTATATATAATTTTTATTCACCACAGTACAGCAAACAGTCGACTGGTTGTGTTGATGAGATCAGTCAAAATGGTCGTCTGGCGCATGCGTGGATTTCACCTTCTAACATTGACAAAGTACTTGTGGAATAAATATGTTCCTTCTGCGATTAAATCCTCTTCGTAATCGTTTAATCTCTTCTTGGGTATAGTTTAATGTCACTGGAGTAAGATGGAAAAGTCACTGGGTGTAAAAATGTTGTTAAATAAGTAGATCAATTGGTGTTTATGTGTGTCCGTTTAACCTCGAATATTCACTTGGTATTTGGTTTGATTCCAGTGTTATTTCGTTTAAATAGTGATATGTGATGCTGTTTATAGGTGTTATGTAGTTCATAGGGCAACTTCACCACTTCACAATGATTAGAATAGTTTAAAATTTAATTTTTACACAAAAACTGATTCCGAACTTTAGTTATACGTAATCGCCATTAAGGTTGGGTTTTATAAAATATTCACGTCAAGTGTGCTCTTCAATGTATAATAATGAACTGCGTGGATTTCCTTCGTCATCCGAAACGTCTTAGCCAATTTAATATTAAAAAGACATTGTTTAAAATTGCCATAACTTCCGACACACTTTAATTTCGTGCACTATGCTTATAAAGTAAATTCGTTATTACTTAACTGTTTGAAATATAAAATATATATTCGTTTTCACTATTCTATTCTACTTATTTTGATAGTAATTAAGTTAGTATTACAAAGTTTTATCTGAAAATTATTTCTTATAATTTTTTGGGAGGTAGGCCTAAAATTATACTTCCCTGTCTTCTATGTAAATAATAGCCATTTTGACTAATATAATTATTATTCTATGAAATCTGAAATTTGTATAATTATCAATTCTCACTTATTTTATTGCAATTTAGTATATTAATGATGGTTTTTTCATATAATTCAGTTGTATATGATTCCCCTTCTGATAAAGTTAGTGAACCTATTTCAGTTTCAAATGGTATTTCATTATACAAATAAATAATTTTACTCATAGAATGACCATATCTTTAGAAAGCCTTATTTACATAGTATTTAATATGTTGGGTGTATCTTGCCTAAATATTGTCAGTTTGACTGGTTTATAAGATTAGGTTTATTAATTATTCTGCATTTTAACTTTATTATATTGCCTAGATTTGAATTGTGGCTATTTGCAGAATGTTTTACTAATGTAATTATTTTATTTCCTTCTCTGACTTCTGACTCTGATATATTTGATTAAAAATTAGTTCTCTGATCTGGCATAACAGTAATTATAGATTATACAATTAAAATATAACACCCAGATATATAAAACTGGTGTTCTTAATAACATTGTTTTGGTATATCACCTAATAACATAATAAAAAGTATTTCTACAACATTGGAATGTTATCTAATTTTAGATAATGCATTCCTAAATTAACATGAACAATAAAATAACAATTATAATACTAATATTTCTTATGACTAACCCTTACTTATCTAAATGCTATATTTAATTAGAACCCCACATTTGGATCCATATATAATTGTTGATACCTTCTACTACTCCATCATAAACAGTTAGTTCTGTAATTCCCCATTTTATAAGATTTATGCCCCCTCTTAAAGTATAACCCTGGCTATCTAAGTTATATTCCATTCTATGGAATGTTCATACAGTTTTAGTAGCTTTTTATTAGTAAAATTACTACTTCATTATCAAAGTAGGCACTGTTCACAAAACTTAAAGTTTGTTACTTTGTACTGCTACTCATGCACCTTTCTTAAAGTTTATTAGTTATAATTTGATCACTTACACCTTTCCATGGTAAATTATTACTATATTTACTAGTCTTTTTCTAGTTTTTAATATGAAATATTCAACCATGGGGGAACTGTGAAGATTTGTTTATGCACATTACACAATAACTTTTTGAATGCACTAATATTTACTACAGCTAACACTTTTAGTTTTTTGTCAGTTTTACAGTGATATGGTTTTTTAATGTGTTATACTCTCTTTTTTTGGGCATTTATTGGTTTTGGGGTTTTTTGGGGGTTCTTTCCCTATGGGGTTTTTGTTTTATATGGGTCGTCTTAATTATTCTTCTTTCTTCTTGAGTTTGGTTCTTCTTTATTCTTCCTTCTTCTGTAGATTAGTTTTGATTATTCTTCTTTCTTCTTTGAGTTTTAATTGTTCTTCCTTCTTCTTTAGCTTTGATTGTTCTTCTTTCTTCTGTCTTCAGTAGATTTGGTTTTAATTATTCTTCTTTCTTCTGTCTTCAGTAGCTTTGATTATTCTTCTTTCTTCATTCTTCAGTAATAGTAGTTTTAATTATTCTTCTTTCTTCTGTCTTCTGTATCTTTGATTGTTCTTCTTTCTTCATTCTTCAGTAGTAGTAGTTTTAATTAGTCTTCTTTCTTCTTTAGTTCTAATTATTCTTCTTTCTTCTGTCTTCAGTAGTAGTAGTTTTAATTATTCTTCCTTCTTCTGTCTTCTGTATCTTTGATTGTTCTTCTTTCTTCTGTCTTTTAGTAGCTTTGATTGTTCTTCTTTCTTCATTCTTCAGTAGTAGTAGTTTTAATTAGTTCTTCTTTCTTCATTAGATTTAGTTTGTTCTTCTTTCTTCTTTGAGTTTTAATTGTTCTTCTTTCTTCTTTAGCTTTGATTGTTCTTCTTTCTTCTTTAGCTTTGATTGTTCTTCTTTCTTCCTTCTTCAGTAGTAGTAGTTTTAATTAGTTCTTCTTTCTTCATTCTTCAGTAGTAGTAGTTTTAATTAGTTCTTCTTTCTTCATTAGATTTAGTTTGTTCTTCTTTCTTCTTTGAGTTTTAATTGTTCTTCTTTCTTCTTTAGCTTTGATTGTTCTTCTTTCTTCCTTCTTCAGTAGTAGTAGTTTTAATTAGTTCTTCTTTCTTCTTTCTTCAGTAGTAGTAGTTTTAATTAGTTCTTCTTTCTTCATTAGATTTAGTTTGTTCTTCTTTCTTCTTTGAGTTTTAATTGTTCTTCTTTCTTCTTTAGCTTTGATCGTTCTTCTTTCTTCCTTCTTCAGTAGTAGTAGTTTTAATTAGTTCTTCTTTCTTCATTCCTCAGTAGTAGTAGTTTTAATTATTCTTCTTTCTTCTTTAGTTCTAATTATTCTTCTTTCTTCTGTCTTCGGTAGTAGTAGTTTTAATTATTCTTCCTTCTTCTGTCTTCTGTATCTTTGATTGTTCTTCTTTCTTCATTCTTCAGTAATAGTAGTTTTAATTATTCTTCTTTCTTCTGTATCTTTCATTGTTCTTCTTTCTTCGTTCTTCAGTGATAGTAGTTCTAATTATTCTTCTTTCTTCTGTCTTCAGTATCTTTGATTGTTCTTCTTTCTTCAGTAATAGTAGTTTTAATTATTCTTCTTTCTTCTGTCTTCTGTATCTTTGATCGTTCTTCTGTCTTCATTCTTCAGTAGTAGTAGTTTTAATTAGTCTTCTTTCTTCTGTCTTCTGTAGTGGTAGTTTTGACTATTCTTCCTTCTTCTGTCTTCTGTATCTTTGATCGTTCTTCTGTCTTCATTCTTCAGTAGTAGTAGTTTTAATTAGTCTTCTTTCTTCTGTCTTCTGTAGTGGTAGTTTTGACTATTCTTCCTTCTTCTGTCTTCTGTATCTTTGATTGTTCTTCTTTCTTCTTTCTTCAGTAATAGTAGTTTTAATTATTCTTCTTTCTTCTGTCTTCTGTATCTTTGATCGTTCTTCTGTCTTCATTCTTCAGTAGTAGTAGTTTTAATTAGTCTTCTTTCTTCTGTCTTCTGTAGTGGTAGTTTTGACTATTCTTCCTTCTTCTGTCTTCTGTATCTTTGATTGTTCTTCTTTCTTCATTCTTCAGTAGTAATAGTTTTAATTATTCTTCTTTCTTCTTTAGTTTTAATTAGTTTCGTTTCTTCTGTCTTCAGTAGCTTTGATTCTTCTTCTTTCTTCATTCTTCAGTAGTAGTAGTTTTAATTAGTTCTTCTTTCTTCATTAGATTTAGTTTGTTCTTCTTTCTTCTTTGAGTTTTAATTGTTCTTCTTTCTTCTGTCTTCAGTAGCTTTGATTGTTCTTCTGTCTTCTTTGAGTTTTGATTAGTTTTGTTTCTTCTGTCTTCAGTAGCTTTGTTTTTTCTGGTCTGGTTTCTTTGACGGGGTATATTAATTGCCTGCTTCTATCTTACCTGGGTAATTTTGTTATTATTAATTTTAGTCTTCTGGGTTTTTAAATTTGTATTATATTATATTATTTGCAGAAATTTTCTTTATTCAACCTTTCTTGTGAATATATTATTAAACAGTGCATTTTAATTAATTCTCATCTGGATATTCCATATATTAGAGCTTTATTAATGATCATTGAGTAATGTATTTGTGTGGATTATCTGTCACGCTACAATATATATATATATATATATATATATATATAGTTTCAAGTTGATATCGAGTTTCGGTCTAATAAAAATGCAGGTTTTATGCTACGTTTCGAGATTTATTTTATCTCATATTCATGCCTACAACATATATTGTTGAGACCGAGACCTACAACATGCATTTTTATTAGACCGAAACTCGATAGCAACTTGAAACCATAATTAACACGGTCGATAAATAATATTCTTATATATTCTATATTAATAAATCTGTAGAGGGATAAATTTGGCCGCGCTAATATCAGAAACTTCTGGGACGATCTGAATGAAACTTTGCAGGCTTATAGCGGCTACTTTGAAGACGGTTGTAGACTTTGTTTCATTTTGATGACTCAAAAACGGGCCGAGTCAGAGAAAGTAGACAAATCAAGTATCTCAGCACAAATAGTCATGACCTGAAGTCCCAGCAAGATATTCAATATTCTTACCATACAATCATGTGCATTGCTTACATATGCACAAACTAATCTATGCTGAAGCTTGTAGGCTATCCTTTCTCCCATCCTTACCCTTTACTCGAGTTATTAGGAGGAGCAGGGAATACTTTATTGTGAGTGAAAGGGAGATTAGTGCTGGAAGGGAGACTTGATTTTAATGTGTATTCTCGGGTTTTTTATTCGTTTGATGTGTAAATATTTTGCTTTTCTTTACATATAGAAATAACACTCTTGCACACCATACAGAAAAAATTTCCGGTTAGCGCTTTCAAGCTTCACAGCTCATCATCAGATCGGAAATATCCGATATTTTTTATTTCCGATCTGATGATGGGTGTGAAGCTTGAAAGCGCTAATCGAGAATTTTTCCTACAGTGGTGTGCAACACTGTTATTTCTGTTTGTGATTATAACCACTAACACAACTTTGGTCATTAAATTTCTTTACTTATGCCAGCGGTGTTCATTGGTAAGTGAAATAACGTTCGAAATGATAACGTATAATATTAATTAATGTGTTTACGGCAACTATTTTGATTTTAAGTTATTCATACTTACTTCATCATGTCAAAGACACAAACACACAAACAAAATGGGAAAATTTACAATTAAACAAACACAAAAAACAAAACAAACTAATACCCGAACAAATACAAATCAATACAAAACATGACACAATATTTTCAAAGCACTTTAACATCGAAAATACACAAAAAGCTAATATATACACCACAATCACACACAGTAATACCAGTTTAAAGTACCAAAAACCAACGGGAAACCATAACAACAACCAACCAAAACACACAAGTACTTCACAAGATTCAAAATCAGGAAGGCTGAGGATGGGAACAATCTGTTTCCCGAAATATGTCCCAAATTAGAGAAAAACATCTTGAGGTAAAGTACTTATAAATTTTAAATATATAGCACACACACACATATTTTCAAACACTTCTTTCTACAGTCTACTTCTTGATGTATATAATATATTTAATATTTATAGTAACTTTACTCCTATAGTAAAGCTACTAACAGCTTGAAGCTTGAGGCTGAAGATGGGAACACTGGATGTCCCGAAACATATTCTAAATAAAGAAAAACATCTTGAGGTAAAGTTAGTATATATAATATTAAATATATACCGGTATATATACACTATGTATATATATATTGTAGCGTGACAGATAATCCACACAAATGCATTACTCAATGATCATTAATAAAGCTCTAATATATGGAATATCCAGATGAGAATTAATTAAAATGCACTGTTTAATAATATATTCCCAAGAAAGGTTGAATAAAGAAAATTTCTGCAAATAATATAATATAATACAAATTTAAAAACCCAGAAGACTAAAATTAATAATAACAAAATTACCCAGGTAAGATAGAAGCAGGCAATTAATATACCCCGTCAAAGAAACCAGACCAGAAGAAACGAAGGCATACACGGCGAAAAACTACAGAAGAAGGAAGAATAGTCAAAACTACCACTACAGAAGACAGAAGAAAGAAGACTAATTAAAACTACTACTACTGAAGAATGAAGACAGAAGAACGATCAAAGATACAGAAGACAGAAGAAAGAAGAATAATTAAAACTACTATTACTGAAGAAAGAAGAACAATCAAAGATACTGAAGACAGAAGAAAGAAGAATAATTAGAACTACTATTACTGAAGAACGAAGAAAGAAGAACAATTAAAGATACAGAAGACAGAAGAAAGAAGAATAATTAAAACTACTATTACTGAAGAATGAAGAAAGAAGAACAATCAAAGATACAGAAGACAGAAGAAAGAAGAATAATTAAAACTACTATTACTGAAGAAGGAAGAACTAATTAAAACTACTATTACTGAAGAATGAAGAAAGAAGAACAATCAAAGATACAGAAGACAGAAGAAAGAAGAATAATTAAAACTACTATTACTGAAGAAGGAAGAACAATCAAAGCTAAAGAAGAAGGAAGAACAATTAAAACTCAAAGAAGAAAGAAGAACAAACTAAATCTAATGAAGAAAGAAGAACTAGTTAAAACTACTACTACTGAAGAATGAAGAAAGAAGAACAATCAAAGATACAGAAGACAGAAGAAAGAAGAATAATTAAAACTACTATTACTGAAGAAAGAAGAACAATCAAAGATACAGAAGACAGAAGAAAGAAGAATAATTAAAACTACTATTACTGAAGAAAGAAGAACTAATTAAAACTACTATTACTGAAGAATGAAGAAAGAAGAACAATCAAAGATACAGAAGACAGAAGAAAGAAGAATAATTAAAACTACTATTACTGAAGAAAGAAGAACAATCAAAGATACAGAAGACAGAAGAAAGAAGAATAATTAAAACTACTATTACTGAAGAAAGAAGAACAATCAAAGATACAGAAGACAGAAGAAAGAAGAATAATTAAAACTACTATTACTGAAGAAAGAAGAACAAACTAAATCTACTGAAGAAAGAAGAAGGAAGACTAATTAAAACTACTACTACTGAAGAAGGAAGAAGGAAGAATAAAGAAAAACCAAACTCAAAGAAGAAAGAAGAATAATAAAAATAAGAACTACAGAAGAAGGAAGAAGGAAGGATAATCCAAAACTACAGAAGAAGGAAGAATAACCAAACTCAAGAAGAAAGAAGAATAATTAAGACGACCCATATAAAACAAAAACCCCATAGGGAAAGAACCCCCAAAAAACCCCAAAATCAATGAATGCCCAAAAAAGAAAGTATAACACATTAAAAAACCATATCACTGTAAAACTGACAAAAAACTAAAAGTGTTAGCTGTAGTAAATATTAGTGCATTCAAAAAGTTATTGTGTAATGTGCATAAACAAATCTTCACAGTTCCCCCATGGTTGAATATTTCATATTAAAAACTAGAAAAAGACTAGTAAATATAGTAATAATTTACCATGGAAAGGTGTAAGTGATCAAATTATAACTAATAAACTTTAAGAAAGGTGCATGAGTAGCAGTACAAAGTAACAAACTTTAAGTTTTGTGAACAGTGCCTACTTTGATAATGAAGTAGTAATTTTACTAATAAAAAGCTACTAAAACTGTATGAACATTCCATAGAATGGAATATAACTTAGATAGCCAGGGTTATACTTTAAGAGGGGGCATAAATCTTATAAAATGGGGAATTACAGAACTAACTGTTTATGATGGAGTAGTAGAAGGTATTAACAATTATATATGGATCCAAATGTGGGGTTCTAATTAAATATAGCATTTAGATAAGTAAGGGTTAGTCATAAGAAATATTAGTATTATAATTGTTATTTTATTGTTCATGTTAATTTAGGAATGCATTATCTAAAATTAGATAACATTCCAATGTTGTAGAAATACTTTTTATTATGTTATTAGGTGATATACCAAAACAATGTTATTAAGAACACCAGTTTTATATATCTGGGTGTTATATTTTAATTGTATAATCTATAATTACTGTTATGCCAGATCAGAGAACTAATTTTTAATCAAATATATCAGAGTCAGAAGTCAGAGAAGGAAATAAAATAATTACATTAGTAAAACATTCTGCAAATAGCCACAATTCAAATCTATGCAATATAATAAAGTTAAAATGCAGAATAATTAATAAACCTAATCTTATAAACCAGTCAAACTGACAATATTTAGGCAAGATACACCCAACATATTAAATACTATGTAAATAAGGCTTTCTAAAGATATGGTCATTCTATGAGTAAAATTATTTATTTGTATAATGAAATACCATTTGAAACTGAAATAGGTTCACTAACTTTATCAGAAGGGGAATCATATACAACTGAATTATATGAAAAAACCATCATTAATATACTAAATTGCAATAAAATAAGTGAGAATTGATAATTATACAAATTTCAGATTTCATAGAATAATAATTATATTAGTTAAAATGGCTATTATTTACATAGAAGACAGGGAAGTATAATTTTAGGCCTACCTCCCAAAAAATTATAAGAAATAATTTTCAGATAAAACTTTGTAATACTAACTTAATTACTATCAAAATAAGTAGAATAGAATAGTGAAAACGAATATGTATTTTATATTTCAAACAGTTAAGTAATAACGAATTTACTTTATAAGCATAGTGCACGAAATTAAAGTGTGTCGGAAGTTATGGCAATTTTAAACAATGTCTTTTTAATATTAAATTGGCTAAGACGTTTCGGATGACGAAGGAAATCCACGCAGTTCATTATTATACATTGAAGAGCACACTTGACGTGAATATTTTATAAAACCCAACCTTAATGGCGATTACGTATAACTAAAGTTCGGAATCAGTTTTTGTGTAAAAATTAAATTTTAAACTATTCTAATCATTGTGAAGTGGTGAAGTTGCCCTATGAACTACATAACACCTATAAACAGCATCACATATCACTATTTAAACGAAATAACACTGGAATCACACCAAATACCAAGTGAATATTCGAGGTTAAACGGACACACATAAACACCAATTGATCTACTTATTTAACAACATTTTTACACCCAGTGACTTTTCCATCTTACTCCAGTGACATTAAACTATACCCAAGAAGAGATTAAACGAGTACGAAGAGGATTTAATCGCAGAAGGAACATATTTATTCCACAAGTACTTTGTCAATGTTAGAAGGTGAAATCCACGCATGCGCCAGACGGCCACTTTGACTGATCTCATCAACACAACCAGTCGACTGTTTGCTGAACTGTGGTGAATAAAAATTATATATAAACTTTTATTATTACTAATTACCATTCTATTGTTTAATTTTAATACATTTTCAGCATTGTAAGTGTTATACTTTCTGACCCTGACCTTCTCTGGCTTTTTTATAAATAACCGTTAAAAGAACCTATATGTGTATAATACCAATATAAAAGTCATAGATCGACCGGACCTGAGTGAGTCGATACGGCATTATATCATTGTTTTCAATTAAGCAAATTCATTATTTTGTTGAATAAACGCTTGTTATCTAGTGAATTGAATTTGATTTCTTTAATAAAGGAATATAACCATTAATTAATAAAGAAAACTCGACAACCTTTAAAGGCAATATATGCGAATTACAACCTTTCAAGAGGAAGAAGAAGAGAGCTGTTCGCGCCTAATTCAAAGTGGATTGTCTTTTTAATAAATTTAACGAAGGGAAGATCATTACTAGAAGACACACCATACCATACTATTTATAATTACAATCAATAATCTCAATTTATTACTAAATTTTAAGAATATAAACACCTCGAAAACAATTATTTCAGAATTATAAAATTATATCACATTTCAAATTGCTACAACAACAACATACACCAAGAACATTTGATAACAGCATTATTTAGGAACATTACCAAATCGACGTCTCCCGGAGCGGAACGTCATTACTACACCTACGCACCATAAAAGTCAATCTGGGTAATATTATACCAGAACACCATTACAATTACAATTATATATTACCAAAGTGAAGACCAGCAGAGAGAGCCGAATGAAGACTAGAAGACATCATCTATATTACTACACACAATAGTGAGAGTACAATTCTCATACAACTACACATATTTTTATATTTGTATATTTTGTAATTTACATTTATATTACAATATATATATATATAGTGTGTGTGTGTGTGTGTGTGTGCCTAGTTACGCACACTGGCTATAGCATACTTTAGCGCACGCGCTTGTGTAGATAATCTCGATTTAGGACTACGTCAATAAATTGACGTGACATCAAAGTTAGTTTTTGGTGCCACTGTCTCCGCTGTTTTTATAGAGCCACGCCACATGTAGGCCTGTACCGCGCGTGCACGTGCGATCGTTACTGTGCACTTGTCGCACAACTGTTTCCGATTAATTAAAGCCTTTTGTTTGACTCAGCTGTAAATAATTAATCTTACGCAAACAGTTTGCTCCTTTGCCAGTGCCTGCCTCGTGCACGTGCGCTCCGCCCTAGACTGTCGCCTGCCTGCTGCAAGCATAGATATATAGCTGCAAGTTCCGTCAGCTTATTACGTCATAGACATAGTTGTACACCGATCTAAAGACGCCAACAAGTCCTGAAACGCAGAGGTCTATAAGTGATAAATGAACACTTCTGTCCCTCGCTATGCGAAATTGTTCCGTCGCCCCTTGAGCATTTAACACCCTACTATACTGGGCCCGGATTAGCAAATACTCTTCAGGAGGCTTAAGTATATGTAATACTAATAACCTATTTTGTGAAACCTAAGTCGTCCAAACATAGTACTACGCTAGCAACAGAAAATCATTATTTCTTCTTCATACGAGTGTCTCTCAAAAGTAAGTTTCCCTATTTTTTCTTTCAAAAGGAAATAACGCAAGCAGGCTGACGAAGGTTGGAGAACTTTTATTTGTGTGTAGTGGCAGCAGTACCAAAACCTCACCCGATCCATAGCAACGTAACAACAATTATTATTAACTCCTAAAGGCAATGCCTTGTCGCTGTAGCCACGTCACTCTATCCTTTGCGATATTCTTCATTTCTTTATAGGACCCACTATTCACGACACTCATTGTGCTGCGGAAGTATGCAGTTCTTGGTCTTCCTTTGGGCTTCTTCCCCACTACTTTGCCCTCAAAGATGTTAGTTAAAAAAGCACTGTGTCTGATCACATGCCCTATCAACTTAATCTTCCTCACCTCTGTAACAACAATACGAAATTTAAAATCATGGACGTTGCATTTACCAGCGTGCCCTATTCGCTTTTGGCTACAAAAAACAAATCAGCGGGTGGAATTCATCGTTACTTTGTTTTTGTGTACGGACTTGAGTGCACGAACATTCAAATGGTCCGCAGGTAGCATACATCGTTCTTGAAAGGAAAAGGTTTGTTGAGCAACCAATTTCTTCTGCTTCACGACAACGTACGTCCATATTCCTCGCCAGTCACGCAGAATTTGTTGGAGTCCTTTAGAAGCGAGATTTTCGATCATCCCTCATGTTCACGCGATTTGGCCCCGAGTAATTTCCATCTGTTCCTCCATCTCAAAGAACACCCGGGAGGACAACGTTTCGAAACGAACTCGGAAGTGAAACAGGCGGTTGACGCCTGGCTCCAAAATCTGGGCACGCAGTGGTTCAAAGAAGGAATTGGAAAACTGTTTTTGCGCTACAGAAAGTGTATTGACAAATGGAGATTATATTGAAAAAATAAGTAGGCCTACACACGTGTTTTTGAATAAAAGTATAGATTTCTTCTTAATTTTTACATGTGTTTTTATTTTTCCTAAATCAGGGAAACTTATTTTTGAGACGACCCTCGTACAGTATCAGCCTAATACTGTAGGGAGGCGGGGGTATGTTTATAATTAATTATGAGATCGTGTAGTCTGGGGAGTATTACGGAGGGGACGAGCGGGACCGCACCCTCACCCCAGAGGGTCAAAGGTCGAAGAAGTTGACGAATTTTGTTGATCTCTTAAATTCTAGGCTATATTATTATATTTTCCAGCTGTGTACGCTAATATAGTAGTAACTCCCCTTTAAATATATAAACAGGTTTCTTACACAGCATCTGCGTACACGTCTGAAATATGAAATATACGAAAATCAATTCAGTCAATAAGTACGTTCTAGTACTGTACCTTCATGCGTATCCGCAGTGATTTTCGATATTTCGATTATGCGTTTTTTTGGGTTCGATATGTAGTGAATATCGCACATAATTTTACGTAGCT
This sequence comes from Magicicada septendecula, assembly GCA_034769895.1. Taxonomy (NCBI): domain Eukaryota; kingdom Metazoa; phylum Arthropoda; class Insecta; order Hemiptera; family Cicadidae; genus Magicicada; species Magicicada septendecula. Next base: position 82,014,632 of record CM068370.1, read on the forward strand.
GAAAGAATTATGCAAATGTTAATTTAGTATGCTGCAAAATAGTTGGCTGTCGATTACAATTGGTTTTGTTTGTCATTTTTTATGGAAATTGTAGCAGTAATATACTTCACCGGGACGTGCCTGTGACGCCACAAGTTGATGTTGTTAGGTTAACATGAAAACTGAAATTACATAGGCCTATAGAACCCGATACGTCTGTAATGTAAAACTTTTTTTTTGCGAAAACCACGAAAAAACCCAACTCGAAAGTAAGGCGGGGTGCCCAAGGTGCCCTTGCCTATAACTATACACGCCACTTTCTTGTGCAGAACTCGTTTTTCCGGTGATATTCGTTTTCCAACAAGTACTCGTTTTGTAGCTAACGAAAAAGAAACGTCCATTGTGTACAATTAGACCGCATGTTGTCATTCCTTAATACATTGTTTTTTGTTTTTTCCTCATTAACCATAGATACTTGTACTTTTCAGTCGAAATTCACTGTTGTGGTTTTTGCCAATTTGTCAACTTAAAAAGATAAGGTTCTTTATTTTAAGTGTTACTCTGTTATAAGCATTGTATATACACTTTAAAGGTCATGTTATTTTCTCGACCATGGCTTTTATTTGTTTCAATAGTAAACTAAAAATCCAAAACCATTGTCACCTAACCTCCCAAATGAAAACAACACGTAATTTCGCTTTACATTAGGCTAAGAAATAGGACAAATGACAATTAGTCCACTTCTTCTTTTTCGCATCGTGTTACATAATATACGATCGCATATTAAAAACATCGAAAATGTACTGTGGGTAAGCATAAAGGTACAGTTCCTACCTTCTAAACAATGTTTCAATAATGCGTATTTTTATTGTGTTATTACCTAAAAACATTTGTTGTGTTTTACACAGTTTTTCTTAGAAACTAATTGAGATAAAGCGCTGAGGACCGCTTTTATTCACTTTTTCAGATAAAAAACCATAAGTAACCACCAACTTTATCCTTCACTTTATACCCCAAGAATTTCAGTATGGGGTCATTTTACCGTGAGAGCAGAAATCAGGGCGAACTGGTTCGCGAGCCGTAACTCGGCTAACGAACCATTTTCGGACCTATGTTTATATGGTATTTTTCCTTATTTTTTGCTATAGAATCAGCTACCGTAGTATCCATACTATTTCCAAGGCTAATTGAGGAACTGGGAGTAAATAGTAGATTCCTCTGTACAGGTTACCATCCCGTAGCAGAGTAGACAAATGGTGGGGCTGCCACCTTACGGAGTCTATATCACAAAGTCTATATCACAAAACAAAAATTTGCATAAACCTAGACGGAAAGATAAGTAATTCAGTAATGACTAATATAGGAGTAAAGCAAGGATGCAGTTTATCACCCACGTTATTTAATATTTATATAGATGTTATAATCCGAAACTGGAAAGAATTACATAAAAAGGGAATATTTTTAGACAAAGACACAATAATAAATGTAATTTTATATGGAGACGACCTCACACTAATTGGGAAAAAAGAGGAAGAATTGCAAAAAGGATTATACAAACAGCAGCAAATTAGCGAAGGATACAATTTAAAAATTTCAATTGCTAAAACAAAAATAATGGCATTCGCAGGAAAAGAGTCAATAAGACCCAAAATCAACTTAAACGATAAAACACTGGATCAAATAAAACATTTTAAATACCTAGGTTGTGTTATTTCCTACGATTACAGTAAAGATGTTGACCAAAAAAATTAGTACTTTTAACCGTATTTGCGGAACTATCAGTCGATGCCTGAAAAATAAAGGCAGGAAAGAGACAATGTTGAAATTTTATACGACAATCGCTGTCCCCGCACATATATATATCAGCGAAACATGGGTAACGACAAACGCACAAGAAAATCGAATTCAGGCACAGGAAATGAGATTCTTAAAACGAGTTAAGGGCTGTAGTCGAATAGACAGAATAAGAAATTCAAGAACAGACAGATTAGACAAGAACTTCAGGTATTCAACTTAAATGAAAAGATAAAATTTAACAGAAACAAGTGGCAAGAACTTTTAGAAAGAATGCAACAATACAGGATTCCAGTAAAAGCTAGAAAATACAAAGCCAGAGGAAGAAGAAATTTAGGTAGACCAAGGAAAAGGTGGGAACCATAACAGGCAGAATGCCTAAAACATGAAGTGAAGAAGAAAAAGAAGAAGAAGAAGAAGAAGAAGAAGAATCAGCTCCCGAGAGATTACCGTGCAATTTTGAATCACCCTGTATATAATTACTAGCAAAATACCCGTGCTTCGCTACGGAGTTTCACGTTGTACGTAATTGTACAATTATTGCTCGCTTAATAGTATAGGATTTGATAGATTGTACAAATTCTCAACTCTTAGTTTGTTTATTTACATTCATAGCAACAGCTATTTATTATTTATTTCGAGAAAATCGTTAGAGCCGTTTCCGAGAAAAAAAAGGACATACATTTATTAATTAATTGAACTTCGAAATTTTCTCGACTATAAGAACCTGCAAACAACGAAGTTTTTCAATTTAAAACAATGATTAAAAACTCAGAACTAAATGTATTCGGGGTTTCCAATAAACTGAGATGTCAACCACTTCATTTACAAAGTATGCAATTCCCGCGATAAATTTCATTATTTGGTTTTTTGCCCCTTAGGAGTGAAAGTTTTTAAAACCGTTTCTTAGTGAGCACCTAAGACCTATGGTGAAGCTACGTTCAAAGTTTCATTGATATCCATTCAATGGTTTCAGAGATATCGTGATCAGTGAGTCAGTCAGTGGTATTTGGCTTATATAGATATCTATATCTAGCCGATTTACCCAGCGTTGCTCGGGTTCATAATTTATTCATAGGCTCATAGGCACCTATTCTTGTTCTAACGTTATATTACTTGTATATTGTATAATCTTCCTTATATTGTTACGTTCGCATTCTCACTGGAGTAATACTCTGTAGCGCACCTGTTTAAGAACATGTCACAAACTGTATTCTTATATCTGGAGAAGAATTCTGTTGCGCGTGATGCTCCTGCTCGATTTCTAACTCTGGGAGAGGGCGAACAGCTAAATTAGTTTTCAATAAAATGTCTACAGTACTTGCACGCGCTGCGTATTTACTGTCTTTTATAATTCATTGTGTTAATGTTGAAATAAGGCATTTGTTAAATTAGTGTCTCTTAAACTTATTCTAACAATACAATACCTCTATAGATTTCAGCTTATCAATTTTTAAATTCAAACTGAAGCAAGTGCATTTATATTGTCTGAACACTATGATCTGAATACATTTGCTATCAAAACTTTGTTTTTTATACTCGCTTATAACTTACTTCGATCTTAACTTATCCACTTTTAAATTCAAACTGAAACAACTCTGAACTCACACACTATTAAGAAGTTTCTTAAGATGCATACACCACCTTTGATATCATAACCTATATCTTTATTTATAAGAACCGTGGACTCTGGCCCCACCGTCTTTCGCGGGATCCGACCTAAGACTCCCCGGGTTCCGTGGATGAACTCCGGGGAAGGCCCGTCGGACGACTCCCGCGCTATTTCCTACGCGGGAGACTTCCACCGATGCTATGGTAACCAGAATCTATTCTATTGGGTTGCCATAGTAACCAGATCTAATAGTTTTTAAGACCCAAAGGACCCCCCAAAGGATCGTATCGAAAAAACACTTGTCCTATGTTGGTTCTCCCGTTGCGTAAAATATTTGTGCCAAGTTTGGTTGAAATCGGTCCAGTGGTTTAGGAGGAGATGTGGAAGACCCCAAAGGACCCCATCGAAGAAAACACCTATCCTATGTTGGTTCTCCCGTTGCGTAAAATATTTGTGCCAAGTTTGGTTGAAATCGGTCCAGTGGTTTAGGAGGAGATGTGAAAGACCCCAAAGAACCCCCCAAAGGACCCCATCGAAAAAAACACCTATCCTATGTTGGTTCTCCCGTCGCGTAAAATATTTGTGCCAAGTTTGGTTGAAATCGGTCCAGTGGTTTAGGAGGAGTTGTGGAAGACCCCAAAGAACCCCCCAAAGGACCCCATCGAAAAAAGCACCTCACCTATGTTGGTTCTCCCGTCGCGTAAAATATTTGTGCCAAGTTTGGTTGAAATCGGTCCAGTGGTTTAGGAGGAGATGTGGAACATACATACATAGATACATACATACAATAGGGGGGGGGGTTTGCCCCTTAGGAGTGGAAGTTTTTAAAACCGTTTCTTAGTGAGCACCTAAGACCTATGATGAAGCTATGTTCAAAGTTTCATTGATATCCATTCAGTAGATTTTGCTCTACGTTGATTCTATGTCAGTTAGTCAGGCAAACATTCCCCCTTTAAAGGTCGAATTTCCAAAAATCCCTTGTTAGCGGATACCTACATCACATAAGGAACCTACATGCCTAATTTCAAGTTTCTAGGCGTTATAGTTTCGGAGATTTCGTGATGAATCAGTGAGTCAGTGAGTCAGTGGTATTTATCTTTTATATATATAGACTAGCAAAATACCCGTGCTTCGCTACGGAGTTTCACGTTGTACGTAATTGTACAATTATTGCTCGCTTAATAGTATAGGATTAGATAGATTGTACAAATTCTCAACTCTTAGTTTGTTTATTTACATTCATAGCAACAGCTATTTATTATTTATTTCGAGAAAATCGTTAGAGCCGTTTCCGAGAAAAAAAAGGACATACATTTATTAATTAATTGAACTTCGATATTTTCTCGACTGTAAGAACCTGCAAACAACGAAGTTTTTCAATTTAAAACAATGATTAAAAACTCAGAACTAAATGTATTCGGGGTTTCCAATAAACTGAGATGTCAACCACTTCATTTACAAAGTATGCAATTCCCGCGATAAATTTCATTATTTGGTTTTTTGCCCCTTAGGAGTGAAAGTTTTTAAAACCGTTTCTTAGTGAGCACCTAAGACCTATGGTGAAGCTACGTTCAAAGTTTCATTGATATCCATTCAATGGTTTCAGAGATATCGTGATCAGTGAGTCAGTCAGTGGTATTTGGCTTATATAGATATCTATATCTAGCCGATTTACCCAGCGTTGCTCGGGTTCATAATTTATTCATAGGCTCATAGGCACCTATTCTTGTTCTAACGTTATATTACTTGTATATTGTATAATCTTCCTTATATTGTTACGTTCGCATTCTCACTGGAGTAATACTCTGTAGCGCACCTGTTTAAGAACATGTCATAAACTGTATTCTTATATCTGGAGAAGAATTCTGTTGCGCGTGATGCTCCTGCTCGATTTCTAACTCTGGGAGAGGGCGAACAGCTAAATTAGTTTTCAATAAAATGTCTACAGTACTTGCACGCGCTGCGTATTTACTGTCTTTTATAATTCATTGTGTTAATGTTGAAATAAGGCATTTGTTAAATTAGTGTCTCTTAAACTTATTCTAACAATACAATACCTCTATAGATTTCAGCTTATCAATTTTTAAATTCAAACTGAAGCAAGTGCATTTATATTGTCTGAACACTATGATCTGAATACATTTGCTATCAAAACTTTGTTTTTTATACTCGCTTATAACTTACTTCGATCTTAACTTATCCACTTTTAAATTCAAACTGAAACAACTCTGAACTCACACACTATTAAGAAGTTTCTTAAGATGCATACACCACCTTTGATATCATAACCTATATCTTTATTTATAAGAACCGTGGACTCTGGCCCCACCGTCTTTCGCGGGATCCGACCTAAGACTCCCCGGGTTCCGTGGATGAACTCCGGGAAGGCCCGTCGGACGACTCCCGCGCTATTTCCTACGCGGGAGACTTCCACCGATGCTATGGTAACCAGAATCTATTCTATTGGGTTGCCATAGTAACCAGATCTAATAGTTTTTAAGACCCAAAGGACCCCCCAAAGGATCGTATCGAAAAAACACTTGTCCTATGTTGGTTCTCCCGTTGCGTAAAATATTTGTGCCAAGTTTGGTTGAAATCGGTCCAGTGGTTTAGGAGGAGATGTGGAAGACCCCAAAGGACCCCATCGAAGAAAACACCTATCCTATGTTGGTTCTCCCGTTGCGTAAAATATTTGTGCCAAGTTTGGTTGAAATCGGTCCAGTGGTTTAGGAGGAGATGTGAAAGACCCCAAAGAACCCCCCAAAGGACCCCATCGAAAAAAGCACCTCACCTATGTTGGTTCTCCCGTCGCGTAAAATATTTTTGCCAAGTTTGGTTGAAATCGGTCCAGTGGTTTAGGAGGAGATGTGGAACATACATACATAGATACATACATGCAATAGGGGGGGGGTTGCCCCTTAGGAGTGAAAGTTTTTAAAACCGTTTCTTAGTGAGCACCTAAGACCTATGATGAAGCTATGTTCAAAGTTTCATTGATATCCATTCAGTAGTTTTTGCTCTACGTTGATTCTATGTCAGTCAGTCAGGCAAACTCCCCCCTTTTTCCCCCTTTAAAGGTCGAATTTCCAAAAATCCCTTCTTAGCGGATACCTACATCACATAAGGAACATACATGCCAAATTTCAAGTTTCTAGGTGTTATAGTTTCGGAGATTTCGTGATGAATCAGTCAGTGAGTCAGTGGTATTTCTCTTTTATATATATATAGATTTATGCTCTACTACTAAATACGAGTGAGCTTCCGTTCGAGACGTGAGTTACCATGTGGGCTAAATACAGTGTTATTCAGTAGAATTAAAAACTGTTAATCGTGGTAAACAACGTAAACCAACTTTAAACAACTACGCACGAACAACAAGTTACTGAAACTATTCACGGTAAAATAATGTAAATGCAAATACGCCGGCCTTACGAGGAAAACGGACCAAATGTTTTGTTACGAAGAAAAGTAATGTCTCTGTTAATTTTTATCCGAATTCTATAAACGGGTACAATTGGACTGCGAATAAAAGGATTAATGTTTTATGTAACAAGACGTGTTTTGTTATCTGATTTTTGTGAAATTAATTACCGTGGAATTGCGGTGACTAGTTCAATCAGTAGAGTGTATGGAAAACTTCTGAAGAAAAAAATTGAACATCAATACTCGGACACGGAAGCAGAGGAACAAGCTGGTTTTCGGACGGGGAGATCAACCATAGATCACTTTTTTTGCTTGACGCAAATCATAGAAAAGAAAACTGGTGTAAACCAAGAAGTGCACTGCATATATGTTGACCTTAAGAAAGCTTATGATAGTATTCCGCACACCAAACTTTGGCTGGCACTTCAACGTACAAACATCGCCTCCACTTTACACGAAGCGGTTAAGACTTTATACAACGGATTGAAAGCGCACGTAAAAATTGGAAGTAAAGTCTCAAAAGGATTTAATGTCAGTAAGGGCCTGAAGCAGGGATGTTGGCTCTCACCGACCCTTTTTAAAATAAACCTGGAACAAGCTCTCAAAACCTGGAAAAAGAAATGCCACAAAATGGGGATACCTCTAACTGACAACACAGTGTACACACTGTGTTTCGCTGACGACCAAGTCGTGGTAGCGCAGGACTATCACAACATGGAATACATGACACGAAAACGTATAGAGGAATATAGGCTATGGGGCCTTGAAGTAAATACAAAGAAATCGGAGTATATGTGCATTGGTAGGGAACAGAAGAATTTAATTTTAGAAGACGAACAAGAAATAATAAATTGCAGTAGCTATAAATATCTAGGAACAACAGTTACACAAGATGGTAGTCTAGATAAAGCGATAAGAGAAAGAAATAACCTGGGAAGAAAATCAATAGCATTGCTGAACAACATATTGTGTGACCAAAAAATATCAAAACAAAATAAACGTCGTATATACAATACAATCGTGAAACCAATTACGTCATACGCCGAATAATACAAAGAACAGAAACGTTGTTGGAAGCTACTGAAATGGATTATTGGCGAAGAGCGGCAGGGAGGTCAAAACTGGAAAAAGTAAGAAACGTCAGAATCCGGGAGATAGTGTGGGTACAGTACTCTATTGTCGACGACATAAAAACAAAACAGCTAAGATGGTTTGGGCATGTGCAAAGAATGCCGGATAATCGACTCCCCAAGCAACTTTTGAGATGGACACCATACGGACGTAGGCGAAGAGGAGGTCGGAGGAGGTTGAGTTGGAGAGAAGTAGTCCATCAACCGGGCAATGAGAAACCGGGAATTGGAAGAAGAATCTTGGTTAGATCGAGACCAATGGAGACTAGGGATCGGAAGACGTAGGATAACGTTATGAACCGATTTATATACATTTTTTCGTGAAATTCAGAATTTAAAATGTCTATCAGTCGCCGTTTTTCAAGACAACACTTCACTTTGCTCTGTGGGCCGTACTGTGTATACCAAACTTCAACTCCTCATATCATAAAAGTTTTTTTTTTTAAACACATGAAAACATACAGACGGAATACGAAGCATTTTCCGGCATATGTTTTATTGGATATTTTTCCTTCGGTTTAATCAATAGAATCATTTCCCGAAGGTCGGCACGACGTTTTGGAAACACTCTATAGATAAAACCCAATTTTTACAAAAATTCATGTATTCTGCACGTTTAACAATTGTATTTTTTTACACATGTCTCCCTTAACCTACACATTCCACTGAAATAATATAGACGTTGTATACAGACACGCACGCGCCCACACAGATACAGACGCGCCTACACTCGTGTGTCATTAAATTAGCAGGCAAGCTAACTCGGTTGAGCATGAGCCTAGGAAAATGCATTTGATAGGATGTAGGGATTTTGTACTGACGCGACCAATTGCACGTAGTGGCGTATCTGGAGGGAGGGGGGTCCGGTCGAGTCGGCTTTATATAAATGAAAAAACCAAGCTAAGACTAATCAAGATTACTACTGTATTTAAAATGGCTTAAAACGTGTGATAACAACCTATGAAATCAATCGCATTAAAGTGAACGGTAAAACACAATAAAAACACGCGTTCTGAAACATTGTTTTGAAGATACTGGACTGAATTGATTTTCCTATATTTCATATTTCAAAGGTATACGCAAATGCTGTGTGACAAACTTGTTTGTATATTTAGAAAAGCGTTACTAACTAAAAAAACACGGCCGAAAAAATAATAAAAAAAGCCTAAAAAATTAAGAGATTAACAACACACGTCAACTTTTTTCGACCCTTTTGGGGGGGGGGGGGTGAGCACTGCCGGTCGTCTCCTCGTAAATACGATCCTCTGTGTGTGTGTGTGTGTGTGTGTGTGTGTGTGTGTGTGTGTGTGTGTGTGTGTGTGTGTGTGTGTGTGTGTGTGTGTGTGTGTGTGTGTGTGTGTGTGTGTGTGTGTGTAACGAGGAATCAGAAAAAATTTATAACGTTGTTACTTACGAATGAGAAAGGATAAAAACTTTGTATTGACAACTCACAATATATACAAACTGAGTTGGCTTAGAAGCATGTCTTTCAAAATCTTTATTTATGCGATATTTTGTATATAGCCTAAATGTACCTTGGTTATTTTGTGCGTTCAAAATATCGGAGGGGGAAGGCTGAAGCCCCTTCTTTATTTGCGCCGCTGCCTCGGCTATTTAAAGCGTAAACAACGGCTTTAGAAAACGATTTGCAAAATCCTCTACCAAGAACTTATTGTAAACGCCCGTGTGATCATTATCCATTACAAGCATGGATATTACATGTAAATTCCATTACATGTAAATTATTTCTTGCTGGCTTTAATTCGCTGTATTTCATAAGTATTAGGCCTACGGTTTTATATTTTGATTATGTTTTTCAGTAACACGACCAGTGTGTACTTTTACACACACACATACTCACATAAAGTATTATCATCACGCTCAGTGGCGGATTTAAGATTTTTGAGGCCCTACGCCAAGTTTTCTAGCCCCCCCCCCCCGGCTAATTTTTTATCTTACTTTTGTAGGCTACGCTAGTCGTGTGAATGTTTATGTTCATGTTCATGATGAATACGTTTAGTGTACGGATTCAATTCTAGGTTCATAAAGTTTTGACATTAGTAAACATCAACGAAACAACACGCTGCCCACCACACAAAACTAAAAACTTTTACATTCAAAACAAAATAGAAACATAACCTCAAATCGCAAACCGTTCAGTCACAACGCAGATTAACAATGATAACAAACAAGGGTGGTACCACGGTCGTGTAAATTCGGGGGCAATATACCGGACCTTCAAAATTCGCATCCTTGATTAGTTTTCAAGGATGCCAACGTCTTAAAAATAAGAGCTCAATATTTAAATAAGAACTGTCTTCCATTTGTATTATTAACAAAAATTGATCATTTAATTTCAAAAAATCATACTTAAATAAACCAAAGTGCCTCCTACTTTTATAAAAATACTTCTGTTAAAAAACAAACATCTGTAGCTTCCGGCACCCCTCTCGGCCCGCGGCCTAGTCGGCCTAGTGGTAAATCCGGCACTGATCACGCTTAGTTCAGAAGTCTTGACTACCGATAAATGAATATTCTGTGAACGTTTCATATATTACAAAAAAATCGTATAGGCTGTAACAGTAGCCTATAAATGAAGCCGTTTTTATTTATAATTTTCTTTTCTTTAAAGTTTATGGGTAATTTGTTGTGGAGTGCCTATGCGACGTTTAGACATCGATGAGTCCTTATTTACGCTACTGATTATCAGAAAGCAGTATAGGCTATCTCTAATTACAAGAAAGTTATAGCAAAAAATGTTCTTAGCTACGGTATTAATTTTTTGCTAAGTAAAATAAACTATTGAAGTAGTCTACAAGTGAAGCTAAACATAGAAGGCCTAGTCTACAGTTTTGTTAAAACACTGAAAGTACAATGTTAAACACGTAGGCTATAGCCCAGTGCCGGATTTACCACTAGGCCGCGGGCTCAGAGGGGGCCGCAAGCTACAGATATTTTTTTTTAACAGAAGTATTTTTATAAAAGTAGGATGCAATTTTATAAAAGACTTAGACTTTCATGACTTAATTAAATAGTTTTCACCTCAAAAAGCACGAAATGTTGACAATAAATTATTGTCAAATCTTTATTCTAGTCACTAGTTTATTAGTAGTTTATTTATTTTTTAACTTGCTTTCAAAAAAATCTTATGTATGCTTTAATTAAACTTTAATAAGAGAACACTTATTTTAGATTTGGTCATATTTAGTTGTATAGTATAGTCATATTTCATTCTGAATTACATTTATAAGCTTTTAATAAAGGTTTGTACATATAAACCATTTATAACTGAAAAAGTGTGTTTATAACTCTTTTTAAACTATAAAAAAAAAAACAATTATTTATTTGAAAAACAATTTTCAGTAGTTTTCTTTTTAAAATGTATAAATTTTTCCACATTTTTTGTGTATATGCTTTCCCCGACGTTAATTCCATTAAGCTCCATAGTCACTGAATATTAGCTTGTTGTATCTTTACTCAAAGAATAAAATAAAATCTAGACCTATTTTTTAATGTTATAAAAATTATAAGAAAAAAATTAATGTTATACCTAGACAATAAAAAAGAAATTTTGTATGTTAAATTTCTGAATAAGCTTAGTTAAGTTACTCTACTTACAAAATAAATGAATTTTCTCAATTTTTTGCACGGTTCTTCATATTTTGAAAAAGTTTGCTAAATAAAAGCACGCTTTTTTTTAGTAGCCTACTGGTTTTAAATTTGATAATATTAATCGGACATCAAATTACTTCTGCAGTACATATATTACTTCAAAGTCACAACCGGGGGAGAGGCGCTAAGAAAGCTTGGCCTAGGGCCTCAAAAATCTATCTTAAATCCAGCACTGGTGTAGCCCTATATAAATATTGTGTGTATAGGCTACAGAATTTGTTTTGTAGAATTCAGTACAAGTCACAGTACAAGTTATTGGCCAACATCACTTGTACACGACTGCATGCGTCTGAGTACATATGCCTACTGATACTGATCAAAGTAACTTAAAGAGTACTGATACCGCTATTACGAAACTCGTGGACTGACGCGGCGTGTCTGTCAATCGTTGGAAGCAATCTCTTCCTTGTCACGTGCGCCATCTGGTAGCAGATACCTGAAACACTTGCCGCCACGCTCCACTACTACGCTTAGATAAGCGCTTATCAGTTGTAGCTGTACACTTTACTCAGAAATACACGTTATAAACTTTACGTCGAACTGTTTACGGAAAACGGCAATTTTCCGTTTTTGATTTTCATTGTTGTGAAAATCCCTGTCTAAGATAATACGGACATTCTAGGAATAGAATATTCAAATAAATGGTGCTTGGCGCCTTTTTCCCCAAGTTGCAGGAAAATGCCAAGTTGCGCTCATTTAAGTTTTGTTCTCAGTTTTTTAATCTTTCGATTTTAGTAAAACTCTGTACACATGACACTTCTGAATGATACACACTTCTTTTTCACTTCTAAATGACGTGATTTTTTTTTGAAAGTTGTAGCTTCTAATTAAAGTTAAAATCTTGGTAAAGTTACAGTAAACAAATTTTCACATTTTGAAATAAATGTATATTTGAAAGTTTAAATAAATAAGTTTGGTGAGATACTGTATTAAAATTTGTTATTTGTAAAAACAATAATAATCCAGTATTTTGTGCTTTGACAGATGACAATACTTTTATGTCATTAAAGAAAAAGTATAATTCAAGACAAATAATTATTTATTGTTTATATATTGTATTTTACGTTTATGTTGAATAATATTTAGTATAGTTTATTTATGTGAATGTTTTGTTTTTGTCCTTGTAGGCGCCTATATTCAACTTTGTTTTAATGTATTTAAAAAAAAAAATTATTTTTGTTCAAAGTGTTTAAAAAAATCAGTTCTCGTGTTTCGACTGTACAAAAACCATCAATTACTTTCTTGAAAACACTGAAATAATTAATACACAAAAGTCTTTGAGGCCATAAAGGTACCGCCGAATCCATCTGATGTCGTTTAATCTGAAGAGTAATCGTCGTAAGAAGTCTTTAAAGGTGCACCGAAGGCAAGAAACCAAGGTAAAATCGATCGAAATAAAGAGACAAAATTATATTGCAAAAATAATAAAATTATTTATTTCATTATTTATATATGTAGGCCTATAGGCTATATTATATGACTTGTATCACAGACATACTTGTAATACAATTATTTTTATAAATCATATTAACTTTCGTTTTTTGTTTTCTTTCACAACATTTAGGCCTAACGTTATTCACAAATTGTATGAAAATATATAATATTATGCATGTATGAACTTTACATGGCGTTGAAGTTTGACACTTGTTTTTTATGCATTATCATCAGTTATTATTAACAATATTTATTTATAATTACTTCTTTTTTATATTTGAAAGCTCTTATCAGCGAACTTGTTATCACAGTTAACAGTCTATCACAACTTCAGCGTTTAAAATTCTCTTTCTCACAAAGCTTTGAAAAATCCGCTGCACACCCCTTCCAATACTGATGCCAAATACTATAAATAATAATAATAAACAAAACATACATTCAACCGTAGTTAAAACATTGCACAATGCTTCAATACTCTTAATTTTCTCTCAGTTTACTCTAAACAGTTGTAAACATTACTTTTATGTTTAGTTTCCCGCGAACAGAATTTTAAACGCTGACAGATTTTACAAAAACAATTTTTTATAACAAAATCGTTCTCAGTCCATTTACATTAACACAATAATTATCGATTATGTTGTTTATGACAACATATTTACTAATTATTAATAATAGTCCAAAAACTAACAATTAACAGTACTGTAAACTTAACGATGATTAAAGCTATTGTACCCATAATTACAACAAACAAAGAAACAAAATCGCTACAACGAACAGTTCTGTAGCGTATGACACTGAGAACTTGTATGTTGTGTGTGTGTGTGTGTGTGTGTGTGTGTACGCGCGCGCGCGCGCGCCAAGTTGATTTGTAAACATTCAAACTGATTGCATATCCCTATCCTATTATTTTGATACAAATCTGTAATGTTAAAAAAAGGAAACATTTCAAGATTTAAAAGTTTCTTAAAAAATTAGCAGCAACTTTGCAAAAATGACAAATGTAGACTATTCACTAAAAAAACTCAAATACTCTGCTTATTAACAAAACATTTACAGATTATGGAGAAAAGTAACACTTACAAATGTGAATAACACACAAACAGCAAACATTGTAGCTTACGATTTAACAATTACTTATAATAAAAACACACAGTAATAAAAAGCTTGGACAAAACTAAAAATTACCTGGATGTAAACTTAACTAATTGAAACATAGTAACACGCAAATTGTTTTTCGACTTGTCTATAATTATAATTTATACGTATAAAATGAGATTCAACACATGAAAGACTGTGGTGCATGATCGTTATTGCCTAAAATTTATGTAAAAAACTTTTGGCAATGAAATCACAATATATTTTTCTTTTTTCTTTTGCAAAAAGGCACTTTTTGAACTCACCACGGCCTCCAGACGGGTTCTTTGGCGGGGAGCGTCGTCGTCTTCATAGACATGTCCACGACCTTGAGGAGTCCCCCGTATTCCGGAGAGGATTCCGTCGAAGATCCTGTGGAGGAAGCGGGGGTCAACGGCATCGTGTACGATCCGGTGCTGGACGTCGTGCTGTCGGGGGAACTGGGCGCCGGCGAAGAGGATTCCGCCACTCTGACTGACAACGGTGACAATCTGTCAATGTCGTTGAGCCGGTGACCGAGATGGGTCATCAGCTTTGTTCCCAGCCTGATGTCGACTCCGGGAGTGGACGCCAAGCATCTGGACACTTCGGTGGCGCAATGGGTGAAGCCGGCGCGGAACCGGTCCGCGTCCGTCACCGGATTGGCGGCGAGACGCTGCTGACGACGCAGTTTGTGCAGATGTTGCACCGTCAGCTCCAGAATGTCCGCCTTCTCCAGCTTGCTGACGTTCTCGCCTTCCGCCTGTAGCGCGGAAACCATCAGCTCCTTCAACTCGTCCAAGCAGCGGTTGATGCGAGCCCTACGCTTTCTCTCCAACATCGGTTTCATAACCTGAACAAAAACAGAAACCCCTGACTTAGTCAACACGTCACTCTAATCATAATTTGTGTCGTTATTAATAATATAAATTGCAACGATAATACTACAATTTTTAAATGATGCATTAAAATATATTTAAACGATTTTACTAAAATACAAAACAAATCACTACCAATAACGTAAGCCGACAATAAACAGTGCGAACAGACAATGTCAAATTGAAAAACTATTATTGATTGAACTGCAATCATTTTTAACGGAACCAAAAAAGTATACAATTTTAACAGTAGGCCTAAGTACCGCAATCAAATGACACATTCTGTACTTTAAACAGATAATTGACAATACAATTTAAACCCCTGCCAGAATTTTTAAATGAAACCACTTTTAATTTTGGCAACTACTAAAATGAAAACATTTAAGAATGTACAAGAACATATTAATAAAGTAGCTATCACGATAGCATTAATTTTTTACTATTTTTCATAATATTTAAAATATATCCTCTTAAACTACTTTAATTATTACAAAAATTGAAAACAAAAATTATTGGAATTGAAATATTTACAATATTAAAAATTAATGCCGCTTAAAAATATTTAAAAATTGCATAATGGACTTGAATTGATAACAAATTTTTACTGCAATATTATATTGTTAAATTCCAATTTTAACTTTAACTTTATATGAAGTATAGTCTACATTCTAATAATTTAAAAAATTGTTCAACAGTAAATTTAATGAAAATATAATTACAATTTTAAAAAAAACTAATACAC
The DNA here is from genome assembly GCA_034769895.1 of Magicicada septendecula. NCBI lineage: Eukaryota > Metazoa > Arthropoda > Insecta > Hemiptera > Cicadidae > Magicicada > Magicicada septendecula. The sequence goes on from CM068370.1 coordinate 82,030,409, forward strand.
ATTATTTATTATTACTCTTTATGTTGTTATTAAACAAAAGTGTAAACTATATTATTGTTAACAAAATTTTAAGTTGTGAATTTTTTTAAGTATTGTTTATTTAAATAAAAATAATAAAACCTAGCTTACCTTTCTATATTGATAAGTCCGTGATATCGGCTGAAGCTGTTCAATATCAACTGGAGCCATCGTCATAGCGGTATCACGAAGCATGTTTATATCATTAAACAATAAAAAAAATCACCAAATCACACACAATATTAAAACAGTTCAAAATTAAAAATGTTGCCAAAAAAAAAAAAACAGTTTCTCAACTATCAACTGTTAACACACGACGAGCAAAAAATTATGATGAAAACTTGAACAGAAACTCAACTGATAACAACAAACGCAAAAAACTCAACAAGAGCAGCAGCACGGGGCTGAGCGATCCGTACCGACTGAGCGTTGTATAGCGAATGAGCTGTGGTAGGGAGCGGCCGGGGTATAATATATAGGCGAGCCAGGTGTGTGTAGGATGCCGGCGGATCGTGGGAACTGAGGCTTGCGTACCGTTCCCACAGTACGGAGGCAACAGCCACCTGAACTTCAAACAGCTGTGGACACGAGCTCGCTCATTAGCACACTCTTTACACGTGCCTCGCCGCACCGCGCCGCGCCGCGCCACCATTCTCCTTCTCCTTCTCCTTACTCACTACTCTCTCTCTCTCGCCCCCTTTCTTCCTCTTACTCTCTTCTATTTCAATAAACAATCTAACGTCTTGATTATTATTTTTACTCCCGTCGTCCATACTTCACTACTTCTCTCTCTTCACGCGTTCTTCTCTCGTTTATGCTTTGTTTGTTTGTTATCAAAGCTAAGTGAGATATTTTTATTATTGTTACTGTTTAACAATATTATTGTTGTCAGTCCCGGTTACGAAAACACTAAGCGCTCGTGTCCTCTGTATCGTTTCCTCTTAAATCTAAGGAATTTATTTTCCTGCGTGGAATTTAAAATTTTCTCTCCCATTTTCCGTCGTCTACCCAGTCAGTTTCTATTGTTTTTTTGAACCGCTTTCCCGAAAATTTGACATAATAAATTTGATATTGCAATTTTTAAATTTGAAATTAAAAAAAGTCTAGTCCTTGGAAAATGCAGCAGATAGGCATGTTCACATTACAAGTCTAGAAAACCGTTCAGCCAAAAAGGTTTGTATACCTTAGGTTGAATGACATTCTAGAAAAAATGATAATATATATTTTTAAATATATTATGTCGAACGAATGTTAAAAATATTGGCAGACATGTTACGTGGGCGAATTTTATAATTAAAAATTGTAAATAGCTACTGCTTATTGCCGCTGGCAAGTTTCTTTTGTATAAACATTGTTTATAAGATACGTTTCTAATTAATATATTTAATGACTTCTTCATAACATAGATCAGTTAGGGTTTTTTTTCTACTTCGCGAAATCTACCGCTTTTGTGTGACTCGCGTCTTCACAGTTTCGGTTTCCGTATCTTCGGTCTCTTCAGTAGGCCTATTCCATCGATGTCTTCATTCCCTTTAGCCCACGTATCTTGATACACTACTAGTTACGTGGTACGTTTTGTTGTCCTCATCTTCGTTCCCGCCTTCCCCTATTCTTCTTCTTTCAGCCTCCACCATTCACTGCTTCATTCTTCGTATACTCGTTCCGCCATCCAGTCATTTCCACAGAAAGATGATATGCTGTGTGTTCTTAATAACAACAACAACAAAAGTTTTATATATAGACCTATATAATAATTACATTACGTAAATTATAATATAATTCTGATGATAACAAACAGTAAAAAACTGTCGAAACATTATTATATAAACCAAAAACAATAAAATATATTCTTGTTTCAAAATAAATAATTATTTATTACAAAATACTAGATTTTTAAACGTAATTTTTTATAGGCGTATGTTGTTTTATTTTCATTCACTTTCTGCACAAAATTTTACACTTTAATGCTTCGTTTGTTTTACCACTTGTAATATTACTATCCGACTTTTCATTTTTTTATTACAGTGCGTCTTCACATAAAATTATTTACAGTCTAAAAAGTTCGTAATATTTGTATGTTACTTAATAAATTTATGATAAATAGTAATGTTATTAGTAATAATAGCGTTTATTAATTACAGGCCTATTAGTAATAATAGCGTTCAATAGGCCTACTCAAAGTCCCCACAATCTGTATTTAGGCCATTACACATAGATATTAGACATGTATTGCTCTCCGTACCAATTTATATATTCAATTATAATTTTATTTATATAATTATTATTAAATGATTATTAGAATGTCGAAAGGCCCTATATTAATTTATAATAACGTTTTGTTAGTGTTTTCGGAACATTATATTTATGCCTTATACACAAGTATATAATATTTACAAGCTATACCTTATTTATTAATATTGATGTAAAACACACGCGCCTTCAAATAAGTGATGTAAAAAAGTCAGTCAAACTAATTAGTACAGTATGTTTATGTGTTAAATTATTTCAGTAAGTTATTGCCCATACACAGCCGTGATGACAGTAGTCTACAAATTATCGAAACGTTGACACAAATGGTTTAAAGATTGCGTCTTCTCGTGAACAGGAACTCACAAACCTTTCGTCATTTAACCTAAAAAAATTCTCTCAACTAAAAATACATGTTATAGACCTGTATAGGCTTACTGGCCCATTTAGACAAATTTTAGTTTTCATTCAGAGTACGGTTTTGTTTTTTAGGAAGGCGCAAAATGAGGAGTTAGACTATTAGAATGTAAGCGGAGTAGACGTGTGTGTATTCCACTATATTCTCATATAACATTTCGTTTAAGCGTCTTTAAATAGGGGCAGTGGCACTGTGTGTGTGTGTGTGTGTGTGTGTGTGTGTGTGTGTGTGTGTGTGTGTGTGTGTGTGTGTGTGTGTGTGTGTGTGTGTGTGTGTGTGTGTGTGTGTGTGTGCGTGTGTGTGTGTGTGTGTGTGTGTGTGTGTGTGTGTGTGTGTGTGTGTGTGTGTAATCATAGCCAGTGTACAGGCGCCGAGTCAAGTGGTTATGTTGAGTGTGTGCTGTAGAATAAAAAAAAGACAAAATACGAAGGGAGCCGTAGCAAGAACGACGTCGGCGGGGTCTTTACTGAACGTGTCGAATTGGAGCGCAGTGGGTTTTATTAGAAACAACCACATTTGTTGTTTAACTAACCTAAATTTTTATACGTACACACACACATATATACTATTACTACTTTAGCGATAAGAACTCAACAGATGTAGACCATTCGTTGTTGTTCTTAGAAGACAAGACATTGAGTCTGGCTATCGTTTTCATCGGGCCGCATCTTTTCTCACGCTAATTCTGCGGAAGAGTTTGGTCGTTCGTTCATGTGTAACATTTATTCGGTCGGTTAAAACCGATCACTAATATTCTTACAATCCGGTACATTATAAACACTATTCTTGTTTTATTTATTTATCATCATCGTCATCATCATCTTTACGGATTAAACCAAGAATGATTTGTTCCGGTCTCAAACAGGCAAAGATTAGAACTGGTCACTCCGGCCCTTCCTCGAACGTCCCACACCTCTCCGTCCCCTCGGCTTATAGTTCCTTACCTAGTTGTTTGGGGATGCGGCAGTCATCCATTCGGCATCCATCCCACCAATTCAGCCGATACTGGGCGATCCTGTCGAGTATGCTCATAATATTCAGTTCCTGCCATATAGCTGTGTTTCTTCTATGAGTGTATACCCTGCCACGAGTAATGAGAAATCTCATTTCAGCCGCTTGGATGCGACTGGCCTGGGCTTTCGTTAAAGACCAATTCTCAGACCCATAAAGAAGTGTGGGAAGGGCCATCATCTTGTAGAATTTTAGGCGTGTTTCTTTACTTGCTGACTTAACAGTTCGCCTAATGGTCCCGCACATAAGGTTGAACTTATGCAACTTATTCACAACGTCGTTCCATGTATTATAAGACACACTGTAGCCCAGGTATTAAAAATTGCTAACTTGTTCCAGGACAGTTTAATTATTTATGATTATGTAATTAAAGAATAGCCTTTTAGTTCAGGGATACAATGGTGATACCATATTTTAGATATAATCCACGACAGCTGATGAAAAATTCATTTTCATTCAGTCTGTCTGAAGAAACGTTATAGGTCTGGTCTGAACAGAATAAAATTCTAATTCATAAGACAATATTGAAACCGATATGAGCGTATAGACTTCAGCTTTGGAGCACAGTTAGTAATCAAAGTTTAAAAAAATTACGGAGATTTCAGATGTCGTGGTCAAAACTATAAATAAGCAATGCATGTTGTGTTCACCAAACCAGACATCTCAGAAAACTGGAATGATCCATCAGGAACGGATATCAAGCACCATACGTGGGAAACTGACATATCCGCCCAAGCGGGTTAGAAGGCTGGATAATACTTGCGAAGTACGCCGTTTAAAAAGACCTATTAAACAAGTGTTTGTCTCATAGATTTAACATATAAGTTCAATTAATTTTATTTTCGTAACTTGTGTTAGTAATTTGCATTTTTCAATGGGACATCTAAATGCCACAGATTAATTGCTGAAACGCTTGCCCGTTTTATAGTCATAACAGATTGCAAACGTAAATAATGTTTTTGAATAATTATTTGCCTGAATACGGCTACCAATTTTACTTCCATGTTCCATAAGGAAATGGAAGTATGGTCATGGCGAAAAAAATCGTGTTCGAGATAATGGCAGATTCTGATTGTACTACCATCAAAACATGAAAAAAAGTCATTTTTCGAAAAGTGTGTGTTGTCTGTCTATAGAATTTTTTTCTATGGCAAACGATAACAGCGGCAAATTCAAACAGAATCAAATAATTTTTGCATACAGTCCTGAATTGTAGAGGACTCAATGCCTATTGATTTTGGTGAAGATCGGTTAAGGGAAAGGGGTAGTTTACCTGTAACGTTTTACGTTTTAACAAGAGTAAAGTGCTTAATTTTAATAAATAAAGTATCCTGAAAAGAAGGTCATAATAATCCACTGTAGAAAGGTAGATGAAATATCTATAAATGAAAAGGGTAGTAGTTGAAGGGGGAGGAGGTAATTTTTTACTTCCATATTCCTTAAGGAATTTTTTATTAAAATGTTAGTTGATGATGGAGGAAGTAAATTTTATAAGTTTTATATGTGTAATACGTTAATGACAACAAAGAAGTAGTTTCTGTGGAAACATTTCATTTCACTTTAACAAAATAAAAAAAATTTAGTTTTTTTTTTAATTTATGGATTGTAAAGTTAACATTTACGCTAACCTGAAACTATACATAGTAGCATTTAGGCCTAAGTAGACGCTGAACTACAAGTTTTTGAACACTACGCCCGAATGTGGCGACAAATTCAACTCGCACACTTTTGAAGTCGAGTTTTTACGTTTTCCATTACACGGTGTAACATGTGAACAGACATTATATCAACTTTGAGTGTTTCGATGTTTCATGGGTGTGGATCAGTATACAACTTACTCTCAAAATATCCCCAGTAGAATAAATAGCACGCTGGCAATTTCGCGGGCTACGGAATGTTGCTACTCCTGAAGGTTGTAACTCGTTAAACTGCCTCCATTGATCGACTAGCCCTATGGCTGATTGCTACCGATACTGTTTGGTGTTTTTTAATAAGCATTTCTAGACGGTTATTTATATGTGTACTACGTTATCGCCAACAAAGAAATATTTTGTTGTTAAAATTCCTTCCCGGGCTGTTTGGCCGTAGTCCAATGTTTTCTGCAAAACCAGACGTTTCGGCAGTGCCTTCGACTTCCATCATCAGTGAAAATCGAATGCGATAACGTGAGGTGACGTTAGTGACCACAGTACTGTGGTTAAGGCTGAAGCAGTAAGTAGAAAGAAGTAGTTTCTATAGAAATATTTCATTTCGAAAATGATTTTAAATATAAATCTTAGAACATGGAATTCATGTATGGTTCTCCATACCGATATTTTTATAGCCAAACAATTAAATCATTGATGGTGAATGTCCGTTTTTAAAACTTAAAACATACCTAAGTTTAAAGATCTGCTTATGAATATGACACTGTCACTATAATAATATATACAACGCATTATTATAATATGTTTAAATAGGTTTACAATGTGAGTATGACGTAAGCGAATCCGAATGTGCAAGTAGGCCTACCTTACTGTCTTATGAATTATTTAAGTCACAGATGTGACGGATGCGTCTGTACCACGTGCTAAATAAACAGCTGGTTAAAAGGTATACTTACGTACACCGAACATATGTTTAATTACAACTGTTTTACATCGTCTTACGGAAATGAAGTGACCGATGCTGTTTTTAGAGAACAGCTGATGTCCGCTACGCTTACAATTAGTCGATAGGCCTACGTCAGCAGACAGATTTAACGTTCCGCGGCACCGATACCATGCACACGCAGTAAGTTATACGCAGTACGGGTAGCCGTTACGTTGTACATAATGTTTATTATTACTATATATCGTTATACGCTTGTTATTTTCACACGTGGCTGTAGTAAATACATACAGTATATTATATTACGCCTATACATCAATCAAGGCAATCCTCGTCACTTAGTACATGGTGTTTATGATATATATAGCTGCTGTCGTCTACTCCTTAAAATAGCTCGCATATTGCAGTAACGACAACTTTATCTGGGGTAATTAAAACACGTGTCAAGCCAGTGATAACAGCAAATTGTTCCGTCTCCGCTGCCGTTAACAATTAGGTTACTCGTCTCTCTGTCTCTCTCTCTCTCTCTCGCTCTGGGATGATGCTAGCAGCAGTGTTATTACAGTATTTCACTTAGCAACGTAATGTATGTCATTGGTGGCACGTGGCTCTCAAACACTTTAATATTTTTACATTAGTTTGAAAATTATTCATATCTAAATACCAAATTAAATGTCGCATATTTTGAATACATTCAAATGAAATAGTGAATAAATATAAACTTACATATTTAAGCTGTTGTTGCAAAACGCTGTTTTATTTGATGACACTGGTCAAACATGATAGTCTATATTTATTAGTCTAATCTGTGTGTCTGTTTTTTTAATAAATACGTATTATAACAACGCACAAGCAAGGATACACACGTCAAACATACGTTTCACAACATCCTTAGGATCTAAATGCTTAGAGAGTTCTTTCATTACCGGATAATACTCGTGTGAGAGTATCCACGAATAGTGCTGGGAACAAAAACGCACAACTGTTTGAAAAAACAGTTTTCTGAAAAAAAAAAACGGACGATCTGTTCTTTTCCGCTGAGACAAACTGTTCTCCGTTTTAAAAACGAACGTGGCGTTGACAACAGTATTGACAACGTACTGTTCTGGTTCAGATCTCTGTTCGGAGTAAACCGTTCGTTTTCATTGGAACTTTCGTTGAGCTGTTTGGCGTAAACTGTTTTTATTGAACTGTTAGGAGTAAACTGTTCGTTTTCATTGCAAAGTTTGTTGAGCTGTTACTAGCAAACTGTTCGTTTTCATTGGAACCTGTTTAGCGCAGAATTAGGCTACATTCAGTTTTATTTTAGTTACTATAAAAATATTATTCAGATATTCCCCATGAGTTATGATGAAAGATTTTAAAACAAAAAATGCCTTTTAAGATACTGGTAAATAAGAGAAATATTGACTTAATGCCATTGTTTTAAGTTACATAACCATCCGTTTAAGAAAAATACTAAAATGAACAGTTATTTGAAATGCTCGAAACAAAACGTTTTAACAATATAATGGTGAAATAAGTAAATGTAAATAGCAAAAGTTAATTAATTCAACCCGTTTTTTCCAACTGTTTTTAAAAACAGTTTTTTTTTTAAACGAACAGTTCGTTTTGATTTTGAACGCTTTAATTTATTGAAACAGTTTTATAGTTAGAAAAATATTTCTTATGAAGATAGGCCTATATAATTTATAAGAAATTTCATCACGTTCCTATTGTATCTTTAGTGATTTCAAATTGATTACGCTGAAGAACAGTTAAGGGACTGACGATCTCTCTTGTGAAACATTCCCTGATACTCGCAAAAGATACTAATTATTTTTATAATTGATGTAGGCCTACTATAACATGAAGAAGCTCACGAGTTACAATATTAACGTACAGCTACTGATAACTAATCACGTAGGCCTATCGTTGAATTCCAAAGATGTAATACAGTAATAATAAATATTACTTATTTTCTATTTCAAGTTCTGTATTATAACATTTGCTTGCCATTTTATCAAAGGCTGACCTGTATTTTCAGAGATTTAAACGCTTCGATAAATTATCATTCAATATGTAAGTTTATATTCGTTATGACTATTGAATTACGAGGGTCATCTCAAAAGTAAGTTTCCATATTTTTTCTTTCAAAGGGAAAGGACGCAAGCAGGCTGACGAAGGGTGGACTTGTATTTGTGTGTAGTGGCAGCAGTGCCAAAACCTCATCCGTTCGGTAGCAGTATAACAACAACACGAATTTAAAATCATGAACGTTCCATTTACCAGCGTGTCCGATTGCAAACTGCGTAATGTGATTCGGTTTTTTGCCTCAAAAAAAAAAAATCATCGTCACTTAGTTTTTGTGTACGGACCTGAGTGCATGAGCATTCAAATGGTCCGCTGGTGGGATACATCGTTCTTGAAAGTGAAAAATTTTTTGTTGAGCAATAAATTTCTTCCGCTTCACGACAACGCGCGTCCTCATTCCTCGCGAGTCACGCAGAATTTGTTGGAGTCCTTTCGAAAGGAGATTTTTGGCAGTTCCTCATATTCACCCGATTTGGCTCCGAGTGATTTCCATGTTTTCCCCCATCTCAAAGAACACCTGGGATGACAACGTTTCGAAACGGATAGGTAAGTGAAGCAGGCGGTCGACGCGTGGCTCCGAAATCTGCGCACGCAGTGGTTCAAAGAAGGAATTGAAAAACTGTTTTTACGCTACAGAAAGTATGTTGAGAAGGCTGGAGATAATTCTGAAAAATGAGATCAAGTTTTTGAATAAAAGTATAGTTTTTTAATTTTTACATGTGTTTTTATTATAAATCAGGGAAACTTACATTTAAGATGACCCTCGTATAAGCGGAATGGACGTCCGAAGAAGCCTTGGAGCTCTATGTCTATCTGCTTGGGACCGAAACAAACCATTTTTTATTTAATCCTTGCTGAGTCGATGTTGATGAATATTCGTTAAAATTATTTACTTTTTAATAAGTAATTAAATTTAACAACATATAACCAGTAGATTATATTAATACTTATTAAAATAATCTAATTATTAAATTTAATAATTTTTAACATAACAAAATGTAAGCCTATAGTAGTAATTAAATAATTACATTAAAGTTGAGACAGATTATCCGCTAAAATATTAAATGTTCTGAACATTCACGACGAACTGTGGGGAAAAATAAAGTATGTCAGGTAACCTTAACACTTCCAGTATATATTCTTTTAGTTATTACCTATTATAACTTATGTAGATATTAATTACATTTCAGTTTACCGATGATTCATTTATATTAATATTACTGACAAGACCTACTTGACGAATACACAACCTCAGTGGACTTGATCACATTCTATAGCATATCCCAGAGTTTGGGGGGGGGGCTATATCAAAATTTCAGGGGATATTTGCTTAGATTAATTGATTTCAAACAAGCTCATAGATTTATTTTTATTTAAATCAAATTTACTTTTCATGCTAGTCATAATAGAGATTACTGTAATTTTACTTGTAATGTTATGTTAAAAAAAAAAAAACAAGATAATAAATTAGAATGTTTAAAAATAATAATATCTTAGAAAACTAAAGTTAAACGCGTACGTATGATTAAAACTTCCATGTATCTGGTGTTGATTACAAGAAAAGTAACACAAACTAAGAGATAATATTCCCGTGGAAGATTGTCAGAAGGAATGAAAAATAAGTATATGAAGGTATATATTAAAAAAAATCTTAAAAGTAAAATAAAAATAAATGCTCATTAACTGCTAAATGCCACAAGCGAGGGAGGGCACGCGCGTGGGAGCAAAACAAGACCGTGTTTTTTGTAACTTGTTAATTTGTTTTCCTGTCGATCCGCAGGTATCCGGTACAAATTCAGCAGCCTATACTTCCGGGTTAGTGTTTATCAACTAGGAAGTCCACTTTATTCCAATAATAGGCCTACGCTTCGATATTTACATTTCACTGCATACAGAAAGGGAAATTTGTGCGCAGAAAAAACATTACAAATTTAACTTTTGTCATCGATCATCCAGTCGAATACTATTCTCGCGTGGCGATTGCGGTTAGTATTTAACTCTATTTACTTAGAACGAAGCCTTTCTGTGTAATACATTTTTGTTGTTTCATTTTCTTACGGTGTTCATGTCCAGGCCTGTTTCTTCACAGATTCTTCTGCGCTTCGCAGTTAAGTCATTATTAATAAAACCAGTTGTGACATGCAAAGTCAAAACACCTGCTGTTCCTTGCCTGTTCCAGTAACCATTTCGGCAGGTCTATTTCTTTTTCTTAATCTCATACCATCCTGTTGCGACGTGTAAGGCCAAAACAGCTGTTGTTGCTGCAGTATCTTTGTCTACCCCAGTGACGTTTTCGTAGATACATTTAATAGCGCTGACTTAGGCGTTCATCAAATTCATAATACGATTCTATGACCTTCCAACCTTCATACGGCTGGGCGTTCATCCGGGGGGAGGGGGATGAACGGGACCGAACCTCCCCTATAGGGTAAAAGAAAGTTCACGAATTTTGTTAATCTATTAATTTTTAGGCTATTTTATTTTAATTTTCACCGTGTACGCTAATATATTAGTAACTACTTTTTGACTATACAAAATAGTTTTGAAATATGAAATATGGGAAAATCAATTCAGTCAATAAGTATCTTCTAAACAATGTTTCAAAAATGTTTATTTTTTTATTGCATTATTGCAGTTTACTTTAATGGGATTGATTTCAGGACGATGTCACACGTTTTTCAACCACTTTAAAGATGTTTATGTTGATTAGTCTTAACTTGTTTTTTAGTTTGTATGAAGCTAACTCGACCGTACCCCTCCCCCAGAGCAAATTCTAGATACGTCACCGCCTGAGCATTTCCCTTATCAAACTCCAGATTTAAGTGACGGGTAGCATTAAGACTGTTTTGTCACTCGTATCGTGTTTTTCAACCACTTTAAAGATGGTTATGTTGATTAGTCTCAACTTGTTTTTTCGTTTGTATGAAGCTAACTCGACCGTACCCCTCCCCAGAGCAAATTCTAGATACGTCACCGCCTGAGCGTTTCCCTTATCAAACCCCAGATTTAAGTGACGGGTTGCATTAAGACTGTTTTGTCACTCGTATCGTGTTTTTTAACCACTTTAAAGATGGTTATGTTGATTAGTCTTAACTTGTTTTTTCGTTTGTATGAAGCTAACTCGACCGTACCCCTCCCCCAGAGCAAATTCTAGATACGTCACCGCCTGAGCGTTTCCCTTATCAAACCCCAGATTTAAGTGACGGGTTGCATTAAGACTGTTTTGTCACTCGTATCGTGTTTTTTAACCACTTTAAAGATGGTTATGTTGATTAGTCTTAACTTGTTTTTTCGTTTGTATGAAGCTAACTCGACCGTACCCCTCCCCCAGAGCAAATTCTAGATACGTCACCGCCTGAGCGTTTCCCTTATCAAACCCCAGATTTAAGTGACGGGTTGCATTAAGACTGTTTTGTCACTCGTATCGTGTTTTTTAACCACTTTAAAGATGGTTATGTTGATTAGTCTTAACTTGTTTTTTCGTTTGTATGAAGCTAACTCGACCGTACCCCTCCCCCAGAGCAAATTCTAGATACGTCACCGCCTGAGCGTTTCCCTTATCAAACCCCAGATTTAAGTGACGGGTTGCATTAAGACTGTTTTGTCACTCGTATCGTGTTTTTTAACCACTTTAAAGATGGTTATGTTGATTAGTCTTAACTTGTTTTTTCGTTTGTATGAAGCTAACTCGACCGTACCCCTCCCCCAGAGCAAATTCTAGATACGTCACCGCCTGAGCGTTTCCCTTATCAAACCCCAGATTTAAGTGACGGGTTGCATTAAGACTGTTTTGTCACTCGTATCGTGTTTTTTAACCACTTTAAAGATGGTTATGTTGATTAGTCTTAACTTGTTTTTTCGTTTGTATGAAGCTAACTCGACCGTACCCCTCCCCAGAGCAAATTCTAGATACGTCACCGCCTGAGCGTTTCCCTTATCAAACTCCTGATTTAAGTGACGGGTAGCATTAAGACTGTTTTGTCACTCGTATCGTGTTTTTCAACAACGCATTTCCCTGTAGGCTATCTAGTGTGCATTCGAACTTGGCTTGTTACAGTAAAAATCTTTTATTTAGTGCTTATAAAGTTGCACGGGTTTTAATGTATTTGGCTGATTAATGTCTTCGTTAGCAACTGAAGGCAAGACTAACCTTTCACTCTTTCGTTTACGCAGTTCATTAAAACTCGTATTAGGCCTATATCCCGGCGTTATTAAGCAGATTCTTTTGTTGGTGTCACGACAAATATATAAAGTACGGACAATTGTAGCCTACATGTCTGTTTTACATCTGTATAAATTGCCGTCTCCTATTGTACCTATACAACAGTAATATTACAGTATTACGTCTGTGTAAAGTAAATGAAAACAATATCCAATGTTTTTTGGATAAAGAAAATTTTCCATTCTATTTGGTTAGTGACCAAGCTTTATTCTATAACAACATTTCCACTAATAAAATTTAGAAAACTTAGTAGATGTAATTTACAGGAATCTTAGTCTATCTAATTTATGAAGCGTATAGTACATATTCTCCGGTTTAGGTTGATGTTCCCTCGATACTACTTGAAATCCTTCTTATCGCGTTAATGTCGATTATGTAGGCCTATATTTTGAGAAATACTTCAACTACCTACGCAGTTCTCGATCCAGGTTAACCGTAGAAAAATAAACAACAGGCATTTTTATTGCGTAAGATTTAAAGTGCTAAACAGTCAAAATAGTGTCCACGTTTTCCGAAGCCTGTTCAAATCGTAAAGTCTTATCAAATTGGTTTATGGACAGCATATTTTTTTGGGTTTTTTATTGTATAATTTCCTGGACTAGATGTAGGAAAATAAATGGCTGCCATTTTTATTAAAGCGTTTTTGTATCAGATTCGTTCAAAGAGTTATTACTGTTATATTGGTAAGTCTGTGGCTTTTCGTGGAACTGATCCCGTACGAGCAAAAAATTGTTATAGATGGTACTGTCCTGGAACAAGTTAGCAATATTGAATACCTGGGCTACAGTGTGTCTTATAGTGCATCCAACGGCGTTGTGAATAAGTTGCATAAGTTCAACCTTATGTGCGGGACCATTAGGCGAACCCTTAAGTCAGCAAGTAAAGAAACACGCCTAAACTTCAATAAGGTGATGGCTCTTCCCACACTTCTTTATGGGTCTGAGAATTGGACTTTAACGAAAAGCATCCAAGCGGCTGAAATTAAATTTCTCAGACACGTGGCAGGGTATACTCTCCATGATCATAGAAGAAACACTTACAGCCTATACGGCAGGAGTTGAATATCATGATTATACTTGACAGGATTGGCCAGTATCAGCTGAATTGGTGGGAACATCTTTGCCGAATGGATGACTGCCGCATCACCAAACAACTCTGGAACTATAAGCCGAGGGGACGAAGAGGTGTGGGACGTCCGAGGAACCGCTGGAGTGACCAGCTCTAATCTTTGCCTATTTGAGACCGGAACAAAGCATCCTTGGTTTAATCCTTGAAGAAGATGATGATGATGATGATTAGGTAAATGTCAGTTTGTTTTGTTCGAGTTGTCGAGTTGACTGACAGTTCGTGTAATGGTTATGACTCCAGCCTCCAAGCTCATGTCGGGTGATAGAACACGATATTAAATTCGTATTTCTTTATCATAAAGAACATAGGTACAAATGTTTCTTTTTAGTTACGAATATTAACGTAACACACGTCTGTCCGTGTGTCCGAAAGACCGTATCTTCAACATACACTACGGAGCGACGGGACGAGAAGGAACAAATAAGAAACAACAGCAGTATCCACTGTATGCTGAAAAAATGTGAACTCAATAGTGCAGGTTCAGTACAAATGGCGTGCCAAACGATGTTTACAAACATCTATGCACACTCGAACGCGCGCGTTTGCGTAACAGTTTTTGTGACAATCATGTGACCTTTACATAAGCCTCACATGTACAGCGGGATATACGGTAATCCCGTGTATTAGATACTGGTTATTGCAGCGTGTGCACGTTTGTCATTGTGTCGGTACGTAAGTGGTTACCTACAAAAACGTGCGGATTTATGCGTCATCTTACTGTACACGCGCCCACGGAGATAGCGTCAAGTACTGGCCTACATCCAGTCCGTCGTCACTGGAGACTTTGCTGATAATAAACCGTCTCGCAATACGCTCTCTCCCCCTCTCACGGTCTTAACTGTGTGTGTGTGTGTGTGTGTGTGTCCCTCTCTCTCTCTCTCTCTCTCTCTCTCGTCTTCTCACCATACCAGTGTAGAATCGCATCTACGATTTTATTTCGCAAAGGAGTTTCATTTCGGCCCGTTTCTTTCAAAAACATCAACATCTATACTGGAAAATTTATACATTAAGGATAGGAGACTGGGAGGTTAACATGAAGGCAGGGGCGGATTTACCATTTTGCCGCCCGTAAGCAGTATAAATTTGCCCCGCTCCCAAAAATCTCTGTCGGGGGGGGGGGGAGATGCGTTTACTGGTTTAATTCAATCCTTCATATTTTCAGTTACCCAACTAAAATTTGTTCTTTAATAATATTTTCTTTCAAATTTTTCTTAACACATTTCTATAGAACAATTTATATAACGTACGTAAATCGATGTAGGCCTACTTCATATACATGTCAGAAGTAAATGACGAACTGTTTTCTTTATATACTAAGCCTTTGTCTATGCATGATTCCGCCACTGCATGAAGATGAACAGAAAGAATACGAAGAGTGTTCTCATGAATTCGAAGACTTCTGGAACGGAATGTTAAAACGGACAACATTATGCAAGCGACCAAACGGTATCAAGAAATACTGGTATTCAAACGCTGCCCTTACAAGCCGGTAAAGATGTTGCAGCCTGTCGGCTGCCGATGGGCACCGAAATCTGCTTATCTGAATTCAATATGCTTCTATTGAGGAAAAGGCATAAGAGTTAGGTCTATATTAGGCAACTTGCGTCGTGGATTTGACATCGGTAAAGCGTACGGTAAGGATAATTCCACACATTAGACTTATTTGTCTAGTCTGGTACAAGAGGCGGAAGGAAATGTTCTGCAACAGAAATATAAAAACATCAAAATGGTCGCGCCACACTGTTTTGGGCTCACTTTCTTTCAATCCGAAGAAGTACGTGGGACTTGATCAGCATTCAGCCATCCAATATAAAGCAAATTATCTTCAAAATTACCCAATGAAAACATACATCAATGAAGAGAAGAAAGGTGTGTATGCTCTAAAAATCCGGGGATCGGAGTCAACCAACTTGTGGAGGGCTGCAAAAGCGTGCGATACCTTCCACTTTAAATTCAACCATTCGTCGCCCATCCAAATATTTTTTTAAAATTTAAGTGTTAAGGTCTTTCCAGACCGCCATGTATATTTTATGAACAACGTTTGGGATGGGCACGTCCCAAACAGGTGATGGAGGATATCCGATTGAAACAGTTGTTCATTTAAACAAACTGAAATTGTTGAAGGTCGGAAGAACCGACAGATTAATTTCGTGAAGTGTGTCTCTCTTACTGAGTATCTTCTGCTCTGTAAGAAATGATAATCAGATAATCACTTAACAGCTTAACCTCACACACTTTACCATTCATATTGACTGGTTATAGATTTGGAGTTTCCTGGCGTTATCGTACCTACCCACAGTGTATAATACAGCCTTATGTGATAAGGCAACTATTTTTTCACTTGTTTTTAGTGTACACTTTTTGGTCTGGCCATGTTTCGATAACGATCATTTTACCGTGATATTTTAATGTATACTTCTGTATTTTAGTTATGTTGTAATATTAAACATTATTTTGTTATACTACCGGTAGGCTATTGTAATATTAACTATTATTTAAGTTTAAGGAAGAAAGCCTCACCGTCACTTGCTTGGGACCAGATGGACACCCAGAACATGACGGAACAGAATGGGTACAAGGAACAGGACTGCTAGTATTACCAACCAAGCGCCAGATAACAGTATCATCCTTCACGACTTACAGCAGAGCAGCGTATAAATCTTTGGTATACGAAAACGTTAGCAGTGTAATTACGAGACATAATGTAATTTTGAATAATTCTTTTAATTTTAATGATAAATAACGTATTTTTCTAAAGAATTAGCTGACTTAAAAACAGAATGCATAAAGCTAAATATGTTGGATGATATTTTGAAACAGTATGAACTAAATAATTTTATTCCAGAGCCTAAACACTACATTTCAGCTACAATTTCGTTAGCTCTTATTATTTTCGACTGGTATTTCAGAATAGATAAATTATGTAGAAGAAAGAAAAACACGAAAATTGTACCTATTTGTTTTGAAAAGAATAGAAAACCACAGAAGAAAAAGAATTATCAATTGGAAAATTAGAAAATATCCCATTAGAGGATAGAATAAAAATAAATAGACGTAAATAATTTTATTAAAATTAGGAGCAATAGGTCAGGTAAATTAAGGGGGAAGGTGTAATACTTACTAAACATTACTTTGTCATATACTATTGTAATACAGTATTAACTATTATTTTGTTGTATGTATGTTGATCATAAGTTTGTTGTTACTGTAAGTCTAAAAGTAACTGTACGATATTCTAATTGGCGAACAAATGTATTTAGCTGTAATGGGGATTTAGGCCAAGCCATGTTCGTTCTTAAATCTATATGCCTTTCACCCGCTCAAATAGAAACACTTTATATATGAGCCTAACTAGTACCGTACATTATCATGAAAACATCGCGTTTACTGTTAGATGACCTATAGCCAAAAGGATATTTTCTCACTTATTTTGGCAATAAGGGTAGTAAACACGCATAGTATAAAAGCCGACAATGAGAAATGTAAAATCATCAGTTCCAGCGAACTACCTTGGCGAGCTGCCGTAGTGTAAGATAGAGTTACTCTTGAGCTTACTCTCTTGTTTCACGTTTAGTTAACTAACAATTGTATTGTTTTAAGTCTCTTTCGTTTGAGAATAAGCATTATAAATTTTGTCTAATTTCATCAATTAAATTCAGAGTATCTAAAACTTCTAGTTCTTTGTTTGGACAACGCACTACCTTCAATCAGATTGCTTTCCTTAGCCACTCGGCAGAAGTAATCGCGTGTATTATACTCATATGTAAGAGTAACTTGTATTGTAATCATTTTTATATAACTGGGCTCTACATAACTCTACATAACTGTGAGCTAGGCTCTGCATTAAGGCAGACAATCTTTTATTAATGACGGCAGTTTTGTTTTTACAGTGAACATTTTAAAGAATATATTGAGAGTATTATTGGAAAGGGAATTTAAGTCATATCTAACTGCGGTTGATTTCTCAAAGCATATCGCCTCATGAAGTTGTGTTTATCGGGAAAAGGGACGAGCTCCGTGAAACTGTTAAGAGTCCACAACGACTCTTTCCAAGATAGAGAGATGGACCAGTTAAATACTGTAGATTTCTTAATCCACAACCCTTTGCCGTGCTAAGGCTGTAGCCTACCCTTACATATGGTTCTCTTGACCAGGGGTCTCCAAACTACGGCCCGCGGCAACCCGGCCGATGCTGCGTGCAGTTTTAAATAGATCGTCAAAGTACATCAAATATTATATAACATTTTACTAAATAATTAAACAAGAAATAAGTTCAGTAAAATGTTATAATATTTTGTACAAGTTTAAAACATTTACGTGGTCAATGCGCTTGTTCGTCTGGCTGTCTTGAACGAATCACGCTTTTCACTCGCATCTCATTGAGTGATGATTTTAGGTAAATAAAAACTTTGTAAAAGTTTTCAATGCTTGGATCGACCTATAGCTGCGAACAAACGTTTTCAAAAATGAAGTTTGTAAAATGGGAGTAGGCCTACAGGGGTAATTTTTCAGACGAACACTTGAAATCCATTCTAGTGATAGGAGAGTCAATATTTGATCCAAAATGGACAGACATTATATGTCAGAAGCAACTCCACATATCTCATACGTATACAAGAAACCCAAAAACCAAAGAGTCTTTGAATGTTATTTTTTCATTACTTTTATTTAAATTATTTTGAATAAATGAATTTGTTTTCTTTGGAAAAGTCTGTTTAATTTTTATTTAAATACCTATTTTATTGACTTGATTATTTCGTAAACTTAAAAAAAATAAGTTTAAAATATAGCTATATGTTGTTGGCCCGCCTGACTTTCAAGATTTTTTAATCCGACTCTCAACTTAAAAAGTATGGAGACCCCTGCTCTAGACGTCAGTGCAACACTTTGGTTTCACTAGTGTACAAAAGTTTTGGTTCAAATGTAATACTACACTGTTACAGTTTTATATTCGTAAACTATACTGAGTAACGAATATCAAAGTAAACAAAATGTTACAATTTCAACGGGGCTTAGCAATAACAACAGGATGTCGCTACGCACGCAACACGTGTACAGGTGTGCGAAACAGAAAACAAAATTCCGAATTCGTGAAAACAATACTTGACAATGTAGATTTCTTCATTTAGTAAAGTTTACACAGCTGAAGGTTGAGGATGTTGTTTTTTTTTTCACAAAACAAGCTTAACACGTGGAACGCGGTGTAGGCTACGGAGACGTAGGAAAATATAATCGGTACTGAAAAACTGTTTCGCGTACACGTAACTATGCCATAACGCTTCACAGCACTCAGCTGAGTAATACATTTTTAATGTTAAAATTCGTTGAGTGATTGAAAATTTATCATCTTCACACCGCGGCATAGGCAAGGATCTGCCTGTTCCGGCTTCAAAGATCCTCCAGCCATCTCTTCACTGGGTCTACCCACACACCTGTGTCCTATTGGTTTGAATTTCCAGACTTGTTGGCCAGTCTGGAATCTATCATTCTTTCTAAGTGTTCTTTCCGCCGTTGTTTGTAATTTTTTAATTTTTCATTCAAATTAAAAACTTGTAACTCTTCTCTTGTGGCCTCATTCTTCATACGGTCTAGTTTAGAACACCTTGTAACTCCTCATAAGAACGCCATTTCCGAAGCCTGTATTTTACTGTCTTCTTTCTTGGTTGTTGTCCATAATCACCCCCAATGGGGCATTACTGGGACTGCCATAATTTTGTAGAGCTTTATTTTTGTATCTTGACGATGCACCTTGTTTCTAGGCCGCAGATCGTTTGGAACTTACCTAATTTAACATCAATATCATAATTCCTATAACAGGCAATATCGTTTTCCAAATAATTAAAATGGCTCACCTTTTCTAGAATTCGATAAGTAATCATTATTTTTTGTTCTTACTGAAAAAAAAAATATTACCAATCTATAGGCTGGGCTGAACCGTTTAATGGGGAAATTAATTTAATTTAGTCACAACTTTCAAAGAATACAGCCGGACGGAGATAATGGTTGAAAATTAATTGACAAAATATCAGCAAACTTAATTAACAAAATACTGTATGTGCGATGTTACTGAAACCGTAGGCCCTATAACCACTTCTCGCTGAACGCAGTTAGCGTGGTTGGGTTAGCATGCAAAACAGGAGCACTTAGCTTTCATGTGGAATCAGTGTCGGGTTTAAGATTTTTAGGCCCTAGGACAAGTTTTCTGAGCGGCCCCGCTCCCCGGCTGTGACTTTGAAGTAATATATGTACAGCAGAAGTAATTTGATGTCAGATTAATACTATCAAATTTAAAATCAGTAGGCTATTATAAAAATGCTTGCTTTGTAGACTCCACTAGCCGTGTGAATGTTTATGTTCATGTTCATTATGAAAACGTTTAGTGTACGGACTCAATTCTATGTTTATTAAGTTTTCACACTAATAAATATCAACGAAACAACATGCTGCCCACAACACAGAGCTAAAAACGTTCTTAATAAAATAAAAACAACCTCAAATCGCAAACCGTTCAGTCACAACGGAGATAAACAATGATAGCAATCAAGCAAGGTTGGTACCACGGTCGTGTAAATTCAGGGGCAATATAGCAGACGTTCAAAATTCGCAACCGCAGATTAGTTTTCAAGGATGCCAACGTCTTCAAAATAAGCGCGCAATATTTAAATAAGAACTGTTTTTAATTTGTATTATTAACAAAAAATGATAATTTAATTTCAAAAAATCATACTTAAATAAATAAAAGTGGCTCCTATTTTTATAGGCCTAAATATACTTCCGTTAAAAAAATAATATCTGTAGCTTGCGGCCCTCTCTGAGGTCGCGGCCCTAAACCGCGGCCTAGTGGTAAATCCGGCACTGTGTGGAATCTCACCTCCGTCCTGTTAACTTTATGCGTAAATAAGTCGACGTGAAACTCAGAAAAAAAAAATGTTATCCAACTCGTTACACTTAGTTCGGTGAGATTGACACGTGAATACTAACACCTTCTTCAGGCTGATTCACCTCCGTGTTTTTATAGACGATTTCGAATGACTCAACCGAAAGTCATGTAGATACCTAGAATATCCTGTTGAATACATATTTTCGTCGCCTGTTTTGGAGAGATTTCACAAGTATTTACACATTTACACTATACGCAGAACAGAGAGTGTGTCGCTGTAAGATAAGATAATACAAAAATGTAACGATTTAACTAACGGTAGTTACGGTGAGCGTTATCCTTGACTGCAAGACGTTCTGGTCCTTGTAATAGTTTTTCTTAATAAAACGTGCGTCATATGAACTGACATGTGGGAAAGGAATTGGTGCGATTCGTCAAGCTGTGATTTGTACTTCTACACTGGTCACAGTGAATTCGAAAAATATTGATAACAAACCTGATACAATATTGATAGCTTATATTTCTACACACTGTTCTCTATATTACATAAAAAATGTTAATCATACAAAACATATTACGAGTCATTTTAAATGTCTTGCAAACAACGCTTCCTATATTAATTGATGACTCGTTGGGCACTTGGTGAAACATATTAATACAAAGGTTTTGTATTTGCTTTTATATATTTTACAAAACCTTTGCTTCCTATATAATTATGCGATTAAAAACTATATGTATTTAAATAGTATATGTAGCGTAAATGTAGGCTATACGAGGCGTAAATGAGAAGATCAAATGCGCCCAGATACTACAATGAACTTTTATAAGACTAAACTGTGCCAAAACTTTGGTATGCTAGTGAGTCAAGGGTGTCTCGTGAGAATCGTATACAGGCTGCAGAGGTGAGATTAATTCGCTCGGTAAATGGATGTGGACGTGGGGATATGTTAAGAAACAGTTACTTTCGGAACGTGTTTTATCTTATTTGGTAAACGTGGAAACTTATGACAACACGAAAGAGCGGAAGCAAAACCAACGAGCAGATCGATGAGCACAACCGAACAGCGGCGTATTTACGGTAGGGAGGGGTACGAACGGGACCGGATCCTTCCCAGAGGGTCGAAAAAAATATTAAGGAATTTTGTTAGTCACTTTTTTTCTATTTGTAAGTTATCGGCCATCTGAGGACCACATGCCAATTTCATTTCTGTATTCCTTGTTCTTTTCTTTTTCTCCAATATTCTTCCCTCTTTTCACTGTGTCTCTTCTTCCTGTCTTCAGTCCACTTCAGTGGCGAAGCTAGTAGTTAATGAATGGGTAGGCAAAAATCTTACCTTAATTTTTTTTAAGGAATCACTAAAAGGATGGTGGTTCAAATCGGACGCTGAGGTAGAGTTTGCTGTTAGCGAATGGTTCCGGAAACAGCCGTAAGAATTTTACTAGCAGGGAATCTACAGATTAGTGCAAGCGTGGGACTCATGTCTTAATGTTAATGGGGACTTCTTTTAAAATCGTTGAATAAAAAATGCTTTACAGCTCTAAACGTGTTTCTATTAAACAATCCTTGTATAAGTCATACACAATAATACATCTGATTGAACTTCAAATTTTTAAACTTGATTAGTTTCTATATTATATGTTTAATGTTACAAACAATTCAAAAAACAATCTTGATCATCTGTTAGTTCAGCGGAATAACAGGCACACTTATAATAACCGCATAAAATAAGCACACTTATAAACAACACAGCGCCCTTTAACTTAACTGTTTGCACCATAGAAGTGAGACATGCCTCAACGCTCTATGTGTACAGCACGGGACAATCCCCTCCCCCGCACTTCCAATTCGCGCCAGCACATTGCTTACATATAACGTATACAAAAAACTCTGAGGCAAGTTCACGTTGCCTCATTCGCTTTATGCCGAATCTCACCTGTCACCATCTAGCGGTCGCTCAGTAAAGCACATTCGGCTTAATAAATTCGACAGTCACAGTAACAATGTATAATCTTTACGTTACGTAGTTCATACGTATTTATAATTTTTATTCTACAGAATTTTTAGCGTAGGCATTGCCTCAATTGCCTCCATGTAACTTCGCCACTGGTCCACTTTGAACTTGCGCTTTTCTCTCATCTACTCTGGACTCCTTCCGTTTTTAACACTTTTGCCCGAAAAACTTCTCTTTCAATTGCTTCTTCTGCGTTTATATTATTTTTTTCTAAATCCTTTTCGACTTCTTTAATCCAACTTGATGTTGACATTTGTTAGTCACTTTATTTTTAGGCTGTTTTACTTTACTTCTTTTCAGCTGTGTAAGCGAATATAGTAGTAACTCTTTATTAAATGTAGTACACAAACAAGTTTATTACACAGCATTTGCGTATAGTCTACGTTTGATATATGAGATAGGCCTATAGGAAAATCAATTCTGTCAATAAGTATCTTGTAAAAAATGTTTTAATAACTTTTATTTTATTATGTTATTACTGTTTATTTTAATAGGATTGATTTCAGGATGTTGTCACACGTTTTTCAGCCACTTTAAATATTGTAATATTGATTAGGTAGGCCAACTCTTAACTTGTTTTTTTCTTTTGTACGAAGCCGATCCCACCGGACCCCCAAAACCATCTTCTAGATACGCCACTGCAACCGAAACAATGACTAATTAACTGCCTGGTAGTAACACCTTAAGAAAGATCCATCATCCGATGTTGAGTACCAGACGTGTATGAGATGAAGTAGAAGACCGACCGAACTTCGGATTCTCACTACTGCAGAGAACGGACATGTAGGCGCCTAATATTTTTGTTTCGTCTTTCATCAGATTATTTGCGCTCAGACACGCATGTAATTCTCCAGTTTCTGCCACTGTAATGTCTGTTTCTGGCTTTCCTGGTGCACGGTCTTTCTGCCATTTCCTGTTTTTTGTCAGTGTAATATTATCTCTGAAAGTTTACTTTTCCACCGTTCATATCACGTCGCTACATTTCTGCGTAGCTCCTTTGCGTGTTGCATCGTACATTTGTTGTTCTTTACCATTTGGTTTCCTTTTCTCAAAACGACCCTCCGCATGTATTTCTGCGTAACTCGTTATACTGTAGCAAACTTGTATACTACGTTGTATGTCGGTCTTGTTTCGTTCTGTAGTACTGGGACACTCTGCAGCTGCAGCTGCAATGAAAAGTTTTATCTCTGAGAATGAATAACTCGAAGTATACACGATTGAACCATTCAAGCGATAATCTTCTACCCCAATAACAGATATACAGCAAACAGTACTTAAAAGATGTTCTACTGTTGAGGAGAAAAAAATTCCTCAACAATAGAACAATATATTCTCCTGAGGAAAGATAATGAGAAAGCAAAATGTTAGACAAACACAGGGTAGAGTCGTTTCGTTAGAAGTGTGCGTAGGCCTACATGTCTTGTCTAAACATTTCAAGAGTGACAGAGTGTATTTAACCTAATTGTTTCCTATCACAAGTGTGTACGAAATGTCAACCTAAATAATTAATTAGCTATTATACTGAACGGATTTTCCGCCTACACTTCGACGAAATTTTGTTTTAAAATATTATTAAACACCCAACGATCACTACGATTCCAAATAATTGTTACTATTAAGAGAATTTTATTGCATGACTGTATATTTTTACTAATGATAATGTGATGTATTTATAATATACACACACTTATTGTTTACTAATGGCACCTATAATCTCAATTTTCTATTGTAGTCTATTTATTGTTCATAGCCTAAAGGTACCATACATATGATTTGCAATAAAGTTTTAATTACATTCTTAAAAACGATCGATTTCGGTCATAGACCATCGTCAGGTCATATACAGCACACTTGCGGTCACAATATCGTAAAACAGCCACTATTTACAAAAACGAATTCATAGACATTGATTAATGAACGTGATACGTACGTCGTTGTCCAAAGTTTCCCGAGAACTGCGTTGTTTGGAATGCTGCCTTCTACGGGTGTGAAACTTGGACGATAGGAAAACAAGAGAAAATGAGATTAATGTCATTTGAACAATGGTGCCATAGAAGAATGATAAGGATTAGCTGGAGAGACAGTGACAACGAAGAAATTTTTCGAAGAGCAGGAGAACATAGCCTAATGCCTTCGTTAAAGCGTATAGAATCTAGGAAGGACGGAGTAACAGGACATCTTCTAAACACGTTGGTATACTCAGATCTATACTGGAGGAAACACTAAAATCTAGGAAGGACGGAGTAACAGGATCTTCTAGACACGAGGGTTTACTCAGATCTATACTGGAGGTAACACTAAAAGAAAAGAGGTACAGAAGAAGACTCGTTTACAGTATATCTATCAAACCATGGGAGATGTTGGTTCCGGGAGCTATAACGAGGACAGCAGAGAATCGAGTCGATCGTATAGCTGGCGCAAACCAATCTACGAATGGCTACCTAAGAAGAAGAACCTTGATATTCTTCCGAAAGAAACACTTATGCCTACAATTATTGAAAATATTGACCACTTGAGTTATAGTTTGTGTCGCAAAAAGAAATTTTTCTTCGTTCCCTGCTTTGTAGGATTATCCCACGAAACGCACTCGGATTGTTTTCAATGACAGCGATTGTTAGTGTTAAACAATAGTAGTCTATAATAATATCCTTACATTCGTAGTGACCGTCAGTCAATGAATTTTTCAGTGAAGGGTTTGTGAGGATCGGTCAAAAATATAACACACTTATTTGTGTCGACGTTTCGACAATGTTTATTGCCATCATCAGGACAATTGTTACTGACGCCAAACACACAAACATTGTCGAAACGTCGACACAAATAAGTTAAAATTTGTGTTATATTTTTGACCTATCCTCACAAAACCTTCACTGAAAAAAATCTATAATAATAATAAAATTATACAATTTTCTAGTGTAGTGTATTTATTGTTCATAGCCTAAAGGTACCATATATATGATTTGCAATCAAGTTTTAATTACATTCTTAAAAACGATCGGTTACGGTCATAGACCATCGTACAGTGCACTTGCGGTCACAATATCGTAAAACAGCCACTATTTACAAAAACGAATTCGTAAACATTGATTAATGAACGTGATACCTACGTCGTTGTCCAAAGTTTCCCGAGAACTGCGTTTGAGTATTGAGTATCTCTTACTTGCTACCCAGCTGATGTTATTAGTTTTAAATTAAGTTTCCTATTGTTGAACGCTGTTTCTGTTTGAGCGATCTTTTATTTATTTCTCTCTTGGTTCTTCCATCTTTCGCGACTCTGCTTCATCGGTGCTTATATTCTTTTACATCCTCCAGATTCTATCTGCACCTCCGAGTCCCCTTCTACGTCGAGGAAATATTTAAAGTATTATTTCAGTTCTTTGATAGGCACTGACCGAGGGCCGCAGAAATTTCGAAAGACAATACAGAATTGTAGCCAATAACCCAATACGTTTCGTACCGATATCATCTTAAATTCCTCAAATACAACACGTGCGCGTTATGGTTTTAACGACATTCATACACATATACATTTGTATGTATGTACAGATACGAAGAGAGTGGAAGTGAGGGGGGAGAGAGAGAGAATATGTGCAATTGGGAGAGAGCGGGCAGCCGGTCGCTCTAAGTATTCTAAATGCATTAATTGACTTGTACAAATTGAACACAGTCCAAGTTATTAATAAGTTAAGTGTCTAGAGCAGAGAGAGAGAGAGTGAGAGAGAGAGAGAGAAGTGACATTTCCGGAACCAGTGGGGTCAATCAGTGCGTGGAGAGCGTAGCGTAGGCAGGGCAGGCGCTGAGCTGACTGTGGGAAAATGCGGCAGGTGGTCGTCCCTACACGTTCTACTACATATATCCCCCTCACACACACAAACACGTGGTTGTGAATACCATCATATCTTCTGTCGTCCTCTGCTGGCTGCTTCGTTTTCTTCCGCACACACACACACACACACTCCTCTGCTTACACAATTTCATTACAACAGAAGTGTGTATGTGTTGTCGTAGTACTCCTCTGTAAGATAACCAACAACAAAGACTAGGTTGTTCCGTATTATTTGCTTGTCTCTCCTTTTTTTTTGTTACGTATTTATCTAACAATATGTTTTTAACTTCACAATATTTATTCTTTTCGTATAAAGGTTTAATAGCTCGTTAGTTTGGTGTGTTCCTGCGTACATGACCTCACCTTTATTTTATTGTTAATTTAACAACAGGACAACGTGAACATAATAATTACATTATATAATTCCTAACACATAATGAATGTAACACAAAGTACATAATGGGACTAAACGTTACCGACCTTTAAATACTGAAAGCTGGTAAAGAAAGCATATTCTTCTTCTTCTTCTTCTTCTTCTTCTTCTTCTTCTTCTTCTTCTTCTTCTTCTTCTTCTTCTTCTTCTTCTTCTTCTTCTTCTTCACTTTTTAATTGTCGCTGTTACGATTATGATTATTATTATTATTGTTATTTTTTTTAAATCGGCCATCTGAGGACCACATGCCAATTTCAATTCTTTATTCTTTGTTATTTTCTTATTCTCCAATATTCTTTCATCTTTTCACTGTGTCTCTTCTTCCTGTCTTCACTCTACTTTGAACCTGCGACCTACCCTTTGAACCTACTTTTTCTCTCTCCTACCCTGGACTCCTTCCATTTTTAACACTTTTGCTCGAAAAACTTCTCTTTCAATTGCTTCTTCTGCGTGTATATTATTTTTTCTAAATCCTTTTAGACTTCGTTAATCCAACTTGATGTTGACTTCTTCCCCCACAGATATTTGAAGATCTGCTTTGTTAACCTATTGTCATCCATTCTATATAAATGTGCAAAAAATAATAGTCTTTTTTTCTTATTGTTTCTGTTATATTTTCTATACTTTGATATATTTCATCATTACTTCTTAATTTCCAACCTTCTGAAGTTTTTCGTGGGCCTAATATTTTCCTAATAATTCGTCTTTCCAATATTTCTAGTTTGTCTAAATTACAATTCAATGCTAGACATTCACTTGCATATAGACATCTCACTACTGTAATGCCTTATTTTCGCATTTTTAGATATGCACTTTTTATTGTAAATATCTTTAGTTATACCATACGCTCTTCCATTTTATGAATCCTTTCTTCTATACCAGATTTTTCTATGATGATGATGATGATTATTAGTAGTAGTACTAGGGCCTAGTAGTGTAGTAGTAGTAGTAGCAGCAGTAGTAGTAACAGCAGCAGGATTTTTCTGGCATAGCTAAACGACATCTATGTTACACAAGCAATCGCCAACAAAAGACGATTGTTAGCTCGCGCGACAATACGCAATTGTTGTAACAATTAGGCTAGGTATTATTGTTCGTAACAATGTCGTATTGTTGAATAAAACAGTAAGTTTTCGAAATACATATTCGCGCTGATTCAGTCCTTGATTAGCACGTACTTATGACCATGTCACTTTTTTTTGTTAAGCTATCGTTTTTCTGTAGGTAGTGGCACAAAACTTTACGTTGTGATAAAATCATCTAAGACAGTCGTTCCCAAACTTTTCAGTCCGCGGACCCCCCTTAAAAATTTAAAATTTCACGGAGCCCCGTCTGAGTAATGAAATAAAACAAACAGTAAATATGAGACAAACTTTTATATTTTAATTAAAATGTATTAAAATCAAAATTCTCTTAACTTGCAAAATTATAACACTAATGATATCAAACATAGTTTAATGGGAACAATGAAGCTGCTTTTGAACAATCAGCTCTGCAATATTAGGTTTAATGTCTGATAATTTCAAATTAAGTCACTTTCGACATCAAGTTTATTTCTTAACTTTGCCAATCTCGGCTCTGTCTTTCCAGACACACGTGTCGAAATCCAGCTGCTTAGGCGTAAAACCAACTACACGGAAAAACGTTTTCCTTAGATACAGTGCTTATACGTGTACTAAAACAGCGCGATCAGTTCTGCGTTGATGCGGCGCTCTAGTCAGTTTGGCTTACAAACAGATCTGTTACACAACATGATTTAAAGACGTTATTAAAGCCATTAGTTTTAAATTACTTTTACGATTACAATTAGTTTGAACAAAAAAAAATTACTCAAATCTTCTACTAATTGTTTTAAGATTCTAAAATTTAGATTTTAGACTATAAAAAATCGGAGAAAATCATGGTATAGGCCTATTCTATTTTTTCTAAGTGTCCGCGGATCCCACTTCGGGAACCACTGATCTAAGACACTGAGCGTGTCTAGTTATTCGTCACTGGTTATCAAATATAGGTATTCGAAATAGGTTTCAGATAACACCAGAGTTACATTGGCAGTGTCAAACGCTTTACTCACATATTGCACCAAGTGTTTTGTACTATCAGCATAACAGGTTACGTGAGTCAGGCGTTGTTATTCAAAATTATAACTACGAATTTGCTGTAAACAACTATGAGGAAAATGCAAGTATGCCGTACGAGGAAAATGACAATCCAGAATTTTGTAACAATTACGTACACTCATTTCGGCACGCACAGCAGTAGGTTATTTTTGTTCTGAAAATCTCCATATCTATTAGTAACATCATAGTGTACATAAATCATAAGCCCAGGAGCCTCGGATCAATAAGGAACTGGATGCACTCTCATCCAAATCATTGGAAAAAGGCTATACCTCAACAGCAGGTGCGTATTTACAGGTGGGGGGGGGGAGAACGAACCGAACCCCTCCCCACACCAGAGAGTCGAAAAACTTGACGAATTTTGTTAATCTCTTAATTTTTAGGTTGTTTTATTATTATTTTTCAGCTGTTTACGCTAATATAGTAGCTACTCTTTTTTAAATATACAAACATACTTATTACACAGCATTAGGGTAGCCTATAGAGTTCATTTGAAATATGAAATATAGGAAAATCAATTGAGTCAATAAGTATCTTTTAACAATGTTTCCGTAACGCGTATTTTTATTGTGTTTTTGCCGTTTCCATTAACGGGACTGATTTCAGGATGTTCTCACGCGTTTTTCAGCCACTTTGAAGACAGTAAATAGTAGTATTAACTTGTTTTTCTTTTGTATGAAGCCGACCGGACCCCAGACCCCTCCCAAGCCAAATTCTAGATACGCCACTGTTCAACAAATGCGTTGCTCTTAAAATTCTCTTGTTTTCATTATTTCAATTTTTCAGTTTTCTCTTGGTGTAAGAAATATCACAATCTGAGTTATAGGAAAATCCCCATCCTCAATCGAACATACGGGAATTCAAATATTATTCGGCTCAGACGTCTATAGGCTATGCTGAATTCGAAACGTAGCGCGGGCCGTAATATTTAAAAAGAGAATACTTCTAAATGAACATCATGATATAGGCTACATTTCTGATCGCTTGTTATTATATTTCATTCTTTCCTGTAGCTGTACCGTCTTATTACCTTGCCCGACAATTGATTATGACCCTTGCAAACGTTTTATAAAACCTTTCACACATGCACACCTGTAGGGGAAGTCCAACCCTCCCTCAGTTTAGGAATCATTGCTGTTTTGCTACAGCCAAAATGACAGGCACACACGTCACTGATCCGCGTGTCAAACGCAATGTATACGTGTCTCAGCGTATAAAGTTGTTAAAATTTTTCATTCTGGAATGCTCCTACGCACCCGATCCAAATAAATAATTTAGGAATTGAATAAAGAACGAAATCAGTCCATAACCTACACAACTTAGCCTTTCGAGATTCTCCACTTTATATTGGACAGGTTACTTGTGGAAAATATTAAAATAATAAAAGGTTGGTTGAAACAACAGAGAACCGTTTCTTTAATTGTTAATTGATTCTCATGAATGAAGTAGGCCTATAGTTTTTTAATTAATCATATTTCCATTCTCTGTCTACCTTGCGAGTGTAGAGGTCCTAGACCGCATTCAATGTTCAGACATTTACCGGTTGACTTTACAAGTGAAGTCACAATGCTAACTACATAGGCTACATACAAGCAATCCAAATATGATAGAGAAAAAAATGAAATTGAAGAAAAAGTAGACCAGCATGGGGCGGAAATTCAATATTGCACGCGGGTGCGGGCCTGGCTACGTTCTTGCTTTCTGTTTATGGAAAATTTTATCATGAAATCCTACACAACACCGAATATCCACAACTTACAGAATGTATACATTTCTCACACATGCGTGAGTATGAAATCTGTCTATCTGTCCCTCTCCCCTCTCAATTTCCCTTCCCTCTCCTGATAATGTTTTCAAGACAGCTATTCTCGTCGTATAAAACTTGTTTACGCAAAACCATACAATAACAGGCCACATACAGCAGTATTTATTACAGTTATTTACAGATGTAACAAAAGCCATAAACAAAGCAGTTTCAGCACGCTCCACAGATAAGAACAGCAGCTCGCTGGTTACGTAATCGATTCACGCGACATCGTTACGATAACGTTCCGGCGCAGTCACAGTATCTAAACAACGCTGACTGCGGAATCTTATGAAATTTGACAAACATCGGATGTAACTACATTTACAGCACACCCTAGTAATCTGTAACAAAATTTCGTTAACATGACCAAACCCGAAAGGTTAAAGTCGTCCTAAACGGCACTATTTAACTCCAAATAAGGATAAAACGCATCTTGACTTGGTGTTCTTATACCAAGGAAATTCAAAAACTGACCCGGCCCAATGTAATATTTTATCTTCTTCTCATTCAGACCCACATTTGCCTCGTAACCGGTCGGCATCAAAGCAATTATTGTTATCAGTCGTGATTAATATATTTATCTCACATCAGTGTAATTGTTGTTATATTTCTGCCCATCATAAAACACAATGACGACCACAATACGGGTCGGCTTCATTGAAGGCGATAAGCTGCGATTGATGAATAAGTTACTAACTTTGGCAAAGCATCGACACCATGGGCTCAACACGGTAATCTCATTTTGCTGACGGTCCAATCTGATTGGTGCAGAGACAGTATCCGGAAGCACTGCATTTTTAAGAACACGTTATTGCATCGGCATCGGCAACCAGTGCTTTATACAAACGAACAACAAATATTCTGTTCAGCTTATAAAGTCCAAGTTTTATAAATCAGTTCAGTTTTGAATTGCCCTACAATAAATATTCGTTGCACAATAAATAAGACATTAACTAAGAAAAGTACTCTAGTACAGATTAAAGTAGGCTACCACTAAAAATGATAAAACTTTATAATATGTACTATGTAAATTTTATTTACATACAGAGTGTATGTAAATAAAATTAATGATAATAATAGCCTACTAAATAGTTAACAATAATTACTTTACGATAAGTTTTCACAGAGTCACATTAAATCGTAGGCCTACTAAAACAAAAATATTCCCTAACAGACACAAATTTAACCACTTGCAATGGTAGAGAGTCACTTTTTCCGACGCCTCTTCCTATAATAACAGACACAAATTTAACCACTTGCAATGGTAGAGAGTCACTTTTTCCGACGCCTCTTCCTATAAATAATAGTATACCAAAATGACGAATTTATTTTCTAATCCCAGTACCACGGGGAATTTATTTTCTAATCGCGGGAAATCACTTTTTCAAGAAATTAGGCACTGGATTCTGCACTTGGTGGAGACTACATATTTTTTTTTTAATGTACGAGTTATGTGAAAGATCTGCTTATTTTTGTATATAGTTTTCAGTGTGACAAATCTGGGTACTTATTTTTGCATACAGTCTTCAGTGTGACAAATCTTGGTACGTTCTTCAGTCTTAAAAGGATTTGTCTTCTTTCAGATTACATAATAATAGTTTAATAGTTAAATAATTCAACAAGCAAAGTGAAAATAAATGTTTTCCACTTTCATAAAACTGATTAATTGGAAATTAAAAATAAAAGAAAATACCGAAATGAATCATCAAAATGCGTTGAACCTATTGAATATTTTTCATTTTAACATAATTTGGACTTGAAATCTATTGAGATGTAAAAACTGAATCTCTTTTCAGTTTTGGTCACACGGTCTGCGTTGACAATGTCTTCATAAATTACACATGTCTATATGTAGAAAGCATTGTAGGAAAATAATATGAAGGACGACATTTAATGTAGTCGCTGCTTTCGTAATTTCCAAATGAAGAAGAAATCGGAACTGGCCGGACAAGGTCGAAGACCAGTTAAAGAGTTTCATGGAATTGACATATTGCGAAGATGAGTGGTACGTATCAGTGGTACGTATTTTTTTTTGCTACAACCACATGGTTAACAGAAATGGACTTTTTGAGAACAAGCTATAGAGTTGGACGGATTCTGGAATAACTCAGATCACAAATAGGAGTAGAAAAACAACACTTGATTAGTTAGAAGAGAAAGGACTTATGTAGTACAGAAGTCCCATAGTAAGAAGAAGGAGAAGACGACTTGAAGATACTGAAGGACGAAACTGCGTCACAAAAGGACGGAAGGCGACGGACATCCTTAGGAACTGTTATTTAATGATTTATGATAATCTTTATTGCCCAGCTCTGTGAAAGTAAGCGGCCGCAATTTTTCTACGAATTAGGCCTACGATGTGTAATGGTAACAGGTTACCAAACGGGCTTATAGGTCCAAAATAAATAGGGCTATAAGCAGCAGAGAGGTCCTTCGCGAGCGAATTCGTGAGCCAACAGAAAATTCATGCCGTTTCTCAACTCATTAATAGTCCGTACGCGTGATAAATATTTCCCTAAAGTGCGACATGAAGAGTAAAAACAAAAAAATCGCTATAAGAAAAACGAAACTTTCTTCTGTTACCGAACGGGCTTATAGGTTCAAAATAAATAGTCCTATAAGCGGCAGAGAGGTCCTCCGCGATCGAATTCGTGAGCCAACAGGAAATTCAAGACGTTTCTCAACTCATTAATAGACCGTACGTGTGATAAATATTATCCTAAAGTGCGACATGAAAAGTAAAAACAAAAAAACGGCCATAAGGAAAACGAAACTTTCTTCGGTGAAAAAAGGGCTTCTTTCAAAAAAGCGCTTTCGTCATCAGCCACTGAAAGGGGACTACCGCAGACGTTTGGCTGAAGAAACAATCAAGAGTGATTCACGACCTCAACGTCTGGAAAATAAATTCAGATGTAAACTATTGGAAAGTCCGAAAGACAGAATCCCTCTAGGAGAACAAGAGGTAGACTATATGAGGTCTTCTGGTGACTGCAACCTCTCCTACATGGGCCAATCGAACGACCACATATCCAGTGTGTCAGAGAACAAAAAACAAAGGAAAGAATTAACTCCGCTCACGAAAAGATGTAGAAGATATACGCCTAAATTATCGGTAACGGAAAGTAGTTCTTTTGAAATAAAAAGGACAAATAAATTAACAATAAGTGGTCTAATAGGTGTGATAATGTTGGAATCGAACCTGGAAGCAACTGCGTTTTTAAGTATTGTAAATTTTATCTTAGTCTTAGAAGTATTAGCCTGTAATCTTAATTAGATCATTAAACAACAACGAACTTTCTTATTTTAAACAAATACGAGTTGATCACCCCGCTTATACAGAGGTGTCGAGTCTCGAAACTCTTCTTGCTTTCTTCTTCTCCTTGTATTTTGACAAAAATAATGTGACAAGAATGCCTACCAACGTTCAAAACGGGGACAACGAAACGCGAATTTTCAGTCAAGGATCACATAAAATCAAATTTAAAAAATAGGCTACATTAATTGAATATAAGAATATTTTAATTTAATCTAATATTGATGGGAAATAAAAGCGGAAGTTGCATCACGGTAATCATAAAATAATCTTAAACTTAGTTGAATCAGTGCTTTTCCTCGTTTTCTGCAAATACGTAGCTTACCTATAGCGGGGTGACAAGACTCAGAACCCTTCTTATTTTTCTTCTTCTTCTACTTGACAAAGATTTGTGACAATAATGCGTACCTACGTTCGAAAACGTGACTAACACACGACCTTCCAATAACGTTCAAACAAAAGCAATAATAAACAGCGGTTCCGAAACCGTGGCGTCGTCGTAAGGATTTTATTTTTAAAAGGTTGAATAATAACAATAATCAGGGTGAACACGCGCAGCAGCATACCCTTGCAAGTAAAAATTCCAAATAGCTATTGTTGTGTAAACAAGGTGGTGGTAGTGGCAGTACAAAAGTGTGTCAGGTAAGAAGGAGGTGTGTGTGTGTGTGTGTGTGTGTGTGTGTGTGTGCGGAGACATGTGGTAGCGACGGCGGCGCGCAGAGCGTGGGAAAGCCGAGAGGCAGCAAGCGCTGGCAGCAGGCCTGCGACCGCCTGTGCCTGTGCCAACCGTGGGAACGGCAGCCGGCTCTCGCACGTGCCCCATTTTACAGTGTTTTATTTTCGCTGCTGGCATGCAACGCACACACACAGACATTCCACGGCGTAGTAATTGTTTGTTATTGTTATCATGTATTATATGAAGCCTTCAGTAGACAGGAAGTCGGACAGCCTTTCCCATAGCTTCACCAGAATACGTAATTAACAACTATTTCCTGGATACATTTTTTTATTTAATTTTATTTTGTATTGCGCGCAGCCAGCGTTTCGTGACTTCATAGGAAGCTGATAGATAAATTGTTTATTGTAATAATTCTCTCTGTCTCTGTCTGTCTGTCTATCTGTCTGTCTCTCTCTTCCCCCCTCTCTCTCTCTCCATCTTCCCTTTCCCGTACTATTTTCGTAATTACATCCTCTTTAGCCTACTATCCTTCTATCTTTGTCGCGCACTTAGAGTTTTCTCTGTACCCCTTTCTCATAGACCTCGTTCACATCGCTACATACCTATGTCTTTTATTCATTTTGTATACTCACTTCTCCTGTCTTGTAGCTCTTCGTGTTAAATTCCTCTCTCTCTCAATTTCTCACTACCTTTCTTTCTTTAGTCTTTATACATCTCTCTTTCTCTCCCCCCTCTTTTTCTTTTTCCCGTGTCTTTGTAGCCTCATGTAGTCTCTATTTCTCTATATAGTTCTTACTTGTTCCTACATCAAACTTTGTGTGTAAGTCCCTCCTCTGTCTCTCAATCATGTCGCCAATTCTATATTTTCATACCTCTATTTTACCATTTTCACTCTTGATCCCTTTACGTCTTTCCCCCTTCTCTCCCCCTTCTCACTGTGCCTCTCATTCTCATCCTTCCCGTCTGACCTATTACTCTCTCAAACTATTCCACACATCCCTCTTTTGATCTCTGTGAGTTTGTGTAACGCATGTAACATTTTCTCTACACTCTACTATCTCGACGCGCATATTTTCTTTATACATTTATGTTATTTTCCTTCCTCTCATCACTTTAGTTCTCCAGCTGGATAAGGACTGTTTATATTCGTTTTCATCTCAACTCTAGTCTTTGTTTGTTTTTGACTTTTTTGCAATTTCATTCTTAACTTGAACAACTCCAAACACACGACGTATGTTTGTTTTTGACTTTTTTGCAATTTCATTCTTAACTTGAACAACTCCAAACACGCGACGTATGAACAGTCGGCGATTTATTTTCTCGATATGAAATTCCTGTTTTATTTTCTCTCATATCGTGTAAAATTCCAAGAAACCGCATTAGCTGGAGTGTAAAAACCAATAAGAATAACAACACAAAGAACGCAGTAAGAATGAAGCGTTGTTTTTACACAACGAGTTAACGCGTACGTGAGTGCGCGAGCAAATGCCAGTACAATGAACCTAATGAAGTCTACGTAGGCTATCATATTCGTCACACATAAAACCTAAAACAATTTTAAATTAACAAGTATTAAATTGTTGCACCCATTAATTGCTGATATTCAAGAATGATTATTTTTTTCAGAAAATATTTTTCTTTCATTTACTAAAAACAAAATCAGTAGCCTATATATCTACATTGCAAGCATACGTTTGTAATAGTTGTATTTTAGGGGCCTATTTGTTTCCATTGTAAGTGTTCGTTTTGCAACATCAGTAGCTGTAGTAGGCCTAACTTTACTTGTGATAAAATTACATGTCACAAATCCGGGGTAACATGTTTATGAGTAAAAATCTGTGGATAATTAAGAGTAGACGTTTAAGTCTTTTTTTTAATAGTAGAGACTGTTATCTAAAGTAGAGTGATAAGATTTGCGAGACAAAACTTGCAATGTGATATTTATCGTCTCTAAGATTTTAGGCGTGTTAAATTAAATTATTGCAGTGTCATTGAACGTGACGTGGAAGTGAACCTACTGATGACAAATGTACTTCCAGTTTAAAAGCGTATATAAAAATTATTTATTGCACAATTTTATGCGCATTCTATTACATGCATTTATTTGTCGCTCCGTATGAAGGTAAATCATGAATTAGGCAAGTGAATGTACGTGACGAATTTGGTAAGTCAGAATTTTACTGCTTAGAAAACCAAGTTATGTAAATTAGTTGAAGTTTTAAATGAAGTATTATAAACGGGTATTTCCAACAACCGTGTAAACAACACAAACTGTAGATATAATAAATACCTAATTTTAGAGAATGGTTTAGAAAAATCTGGTCTAGAAGAAAGGATTCATAAAATGGAAAGAGCATATGGTATAGCAAAAGATATTTACAATAAACAGTGCATATCTAAAAATGCGAAAATAAGGCATTACAGTACAGTAGTGAAGCCAGAATGCCTATATGCAAGTGAATGTCTAGCATTGAATTATAATTTAGATAAACTAGAAATATTGGAAAGACGAATTATTAGGAAAATATTGGGCCCACGAAAAACTTCAGAAGGTTGGAAATTAAGAAGTAATGATGAAATATAACAGTATAGAAAATATAACAGAAACAATTAGACAAAGAAGACTATCATTTTTTGAACATTTATACAGAATGGACGACAATAGGTTAACAAAACAGATCTTCAAATATCTGTGGGGGAAGAAGTCAACATCAAGTTGGATTAAAGAAGTCCAAAAGGATTAAAAAAAAAAAATAATGTAGCCTAACGCAGCAGAAGCAATTGAAATAGAAGTTTTTCGGGCAAAAGTGTTAAAAATGGAAGGAGTCCAGGGTAGGAGAGAGAAAAACGCAGGTTCAAAGTGGACTGAAGACAGGAAGAAGAGACACAGTGGAAAGATGAAAGAATATTGGAGAAAAAGAAGAGAACAAAGAATAACGAATTGAGATCGGGATGTGGCCCTTAGACAGCCGATACAAAAAAAAGTATTTATACTGTATATAAGCTATATAGGCCTACATAATTTTATGTTCTCACTAATAAGAAAGTATATGAAATTTTATTTCTGAACTCTGTTGAAAGTAAGTAGGCCTATGTACGGACGTAGGCCTAATGCAAACTTGTAAGCTACTCTTCTACAAAGTTGCACTCAGCGCTGATGTCTTTGCATAGGCCTATTGAATTTCGAAACTGCAATCTGTAGTTAATGGTCATTTGTTTTATAATTTTCTTCACCTACATATTGCCTAGATGGGTTGAAGATAGGCTATCTTTAAGTGCATAGACTATATTAGGTCTACAGTAATCGCGTAGGCTATATGATAGTGCATATAATATACGCTATAGTTTTACGTTAAATGTATCCGCTCCCAGTGAATCAGCTATCATCATCATCATCTTCTTCTTTTTCTTAATGGTTTCAGGCTTCAACCCTGTTCCTACTCCACAGTCCACCTTTTCTTAGGTCTACCGACTTTTCTTCTGCCTCTAATGTTGTATCTTTCGCCATCTTCGGTATTCTACCTTTCATTCTATTGATGTGTTGAATCCATTTTCTTCTGCATTCTTTAATCGTTTCATTAACTACAAAAGTATCTAAATCACTGCTTCTATTGAAGTGTTGAATCCATTTTCTTCTGTATTCTTTAATCCTTTCATTAACCACAAAAATATCTAAATCACTTCTTATCTCTTCATTTCTTATATGATCTCGTCTATTGCACCTTTTAACTGATCTCAGAAATTTCATTTCTACTGTTTATATCTTCTGTTCGTGTGTTTTCTTTATGATCCAAGTTTCAGAACCATACAGTAGTTCAGGTATTGCCATTGTTTTATAAAATTTTATTCGAGTTTCTTTTCTACATTTATTTCCCAACGTTCTCCAGATCGTTCCACACATTCTTGTGAAATTCGTCAGTTTATTCGCTATATTTCTATCTTGATCATAAATAATGTCACGTCCAAGATAGCTGAATTGTCGTACTTGTTCTATGCATGTGTTGTCTATGCATATTTTGGTCCGAACCGGTTCATCTCCTATAAAGGCCATTACTTTTGTCTTTGATTCAGATATGTTAAAGTTATATTCTTTTCCTATTTTATGTAAGATGTAGGCCTATATTGCTCGCTGGAGATCGTCTTTTGAAGTGGCGAATATAGATATAAGTATAATATAATATAATATAATATATAATATAATAGTATAGATATAATATAAGTCTTTTGGTCGTCCGCGAAGAGAATGGTTTTCAAGCTTTTATTTCGGTTGATTTTAATATCGTCAGGGGATTTTCTTTCCATTATTTGAGGAGATCATCAAGATAAAGGTTAAAAAGTAATGGTGATAGACAATAACCTTGTCTTACGCATTGATTGAATAAGCTGTTTCGTCGGTAATTATGCTCATGTTCCGTAAATGTAAGTAGATATTTTAACCATCTGTGACAGCGACAGTGACTGCATTCTCAGTTGAATGAAAGAGTGTCATTGAATGAATTAACATATCAATAAGTATAGAAGAAAAATCAATAACTTGGAAGAAAAATGTGTTCAGTAGAAACTAGCACGACATATTAGTCTGTATGTCGTGGTAATATTAAAATATGCTTCGTTTGTTCAACAAATCGTGTTTAGCGGAGTACGTTTGGCGGTGACGTCACATCCATAATTAGACCAGTTTATTTCCACGAATCCAGACACGTATAGCGTGATCTACTATTGGCTGCCAGAATAAGAGTGAATTTTATTTAGAATTGGATGTTATAGCCTACTAGAGTGACCAAACGTTCCGGAAGTCTGATATTCGTCAAGAACTCTTTTACCATTGTCACTGGAAAGGAGTACCGGACGCCGATTTTCCCCGAATTTTAAATATTGTAAATTGGAGACGAGGAACAGGAACAATTAAACGAAAAAATTAGTCATGCAAAGTCGATAGATTTATTTTTCAGTTGCTAGGGTAAGGAATGGTGTGTACTCTGAACTTCTGAAACTATGTTATTTCCAGTAGCCTACGGTCCCACAATGTCGACACAGGAAGTGTGGGACTACTCGTATTCTCATATGAAAATTTAATGGTCTGACGACAAAAGCACGTTAGAGTTTACCGCTCTGGTTGGGATTCCTAAAGTTCTCTGTAGTTTTCAAACGGACTCTGTTTGTAATTTTATAAGTAAGCAATGAAAAGTTTCTGAACATAAGGAAATATACTACAACAAAATTCGTGTACATCTGAAACGTACTCGTGGTCAACAGTACGTCTAATATTTTATTAGAAGGATCTAAATTTGACTAAGAGATTGTGTGTGTGTGTGTGTGTGTGTGTGTGTGTGTGTGTGCGTGTGCGTGTATGTGTGCGTTTGACTATCTAATAAAAAAATTTAATAACAATAAAATAAAAATAAAAATATAATGATGATATAATAATAATAATAATAATAATAATAATAATAATAATAATAATAATAATAATGAAAACGTGTTTAATGTTAAATAAAGCGTAAAAAATAATGTTTTTAACGTAGACCTATAAACAAGTTTCTCTTATAACCTATATAATTAAGTTTCAATAAAAAGTTTTCTGGGGAAAAAATTAATTCTTTAAAATATCCGGAATTTTTGGCTCCGTCTATTTGGTCTATTTAGTTATGCTTGTAGATGACATTCACTTCATTGATACAACGCACAAGATCCCAATCTTCTACTGTCTGTCCAAATTGAATGCTGTGTGTAGGTTCCTGGTAACCGGTTCTTCCTGTGGTCATCCATAGGTCTACAGGTTTTGTATTCATGCATGGAACGTGGAGCAACAACGATACTTCAATCGTAGTAATAGTAATAGTAGCAATAGCAATAACAATAGTCAGAAGTGCCTACAGGGGGATTGTGTCGCCATTGGCGACATTTAGAAAATTTTTGGGGGGGATTTGTTTTTACTATTGCATGAAAAATCTTTCCAAATTTTACAAAACTGTAAAAAACGTATAACGGACACGTATCAGACGCACAATAAATCTACCCATTTGACTTTTTCGAGCGAGCGTGCAATAGAATTTTATTTAGTTTATATGTTTTAT
The DNA here is from genome assembly GCA_034769895.1 of Magicicada septendecula. Lineage (NCBI taxonomy): Eukaryota > Metazoa > Arthropoda > Insecta > Hemiptera > Cicadidae > Magicicada > Magicicada septendecula. The sequence continues at coordinate 82,071,262 of CM068370.1, forward strand.
TTATCTTGGTTTCTGCTAATTTTAGTACACTACGGAAAGGTCCAAAAACAGACTGAAAATTTTTATAGTATTTTATCGATAAAAACAGATTTAAGTGAGACGTTTAAAGCTAAGTGCAAAACTAAGTATCTTTTCAATAAAGTCATAGAGTACTGGTATTGTAAAACAAATCACGTTTTACTGAAAATATTAATTCGTGATTTATTATTAGAAATCCTTATTTTTTTTAGTTTATAACTACCTACAATCAATATATCGTTTCGGTAAAAAGTAATATTTTGTAATAGTTTTGAGTTAGAAAGCCTTTGCTCGATTAGGTAAGAAAGTTTACTGTAAAAGAGAGAAAAGGTCTTGAAAGAAAAAGGGGGATTTTTTTATAAAATTGGGGAAGCGTCATAGGGGTTGGGGGGGGGGGGGTCGGCACCTCGGACAATAGTAATATTAGTAGTGATGATAGTAACAATAGGAATTATGTTATGTTATTTATGATATGATATGATATGATATGTTATGTTATGTTATGTTATGAATTTATGTTAAGAAGAAAAATTAAATTGAAAAAAAAGTAGACAAAAGTATGTGACATTTTTTTGTATTGTGGTAAATGTGTACAAAGTAACATGTCTGTGATGCACAGGGGAGTTTACATACGCACTGTTGTGTAATCTTAACGTCGAATACAAATAAAATAAAATGTAAAAACAAAAAGCAAAACAGAACAAGCAAACGCTGCTGTCCGTTTGTATATAATTGATGGAAACAATGGCGGTTGTATTGCAAGGCTGGCTGCGACGGTGAATGCAAACAACGGCACAAGTCTCAGCAGGAAACGGCACGAGCGCGCGCGTGCGCATGCACACTGGGAGGGCTAGGTCACGAGAGTGAACTGGCAAGGACGCGCCACACTCACACACACGCGACGCCTACAGCGCGAGCAGGATCTGAAAAACATTCCGTCATACTTAATAAGGTATTAACCCATTCTGTGAGTCAGAACGCGTGCTCGCTGTGCGCCTGCGGGTGCGTATGCGTCTGCGTCTGGTGCATTACTACTGCTTTCTACGTCGTCGTCGTCGTCGGCCAACAATTAACCGAATAATATGCAGCAATCATGGGCTGCAGTTTCGTAACGAGTTTGCGCAGTCGCGCTGTTCCCCTGTTTCAACTTATTCAGGCTAGCTTACACGTTTTTGTTTTGTTGGTTATTCAACTTAAGTCTACGGTCACACTTAGCGTTTCTGTCGCCGCGTTCGAATCAAGAAGTGTAAAGCATGTAATCAAATGAGCCGGTCACACTAGGGGTACGACGTTTGCGACAGCGTTCCGAACGCAGGACAGAGCGTTTTTCCTACGCGGCGACAGATACGCTCACCGTGTTAACCTATGGAGCGGGACATACTTAGCGTTCCTGTCGCAGCTTCTCCCCACTCCACCACGTGGCATTCCGCATTCATTCTTCGTTGATGGTTGATCTAAGTTATATTGATTACTGAATTAAATTAATTATTTTTGTTACTTGTTATTATTGTTATTATTATTATTTGGTAAAAAAGTTTGACATCGAATTGTTTATTAACGAGATAAGTGTTCGTCCGCCACTTTGAGACATGGCACTTTAAGTTATTTTAAATTTACTATGTAATAATTATGTTATTTAGAACATTTAATTTTTTGAATTATGTAAATCCAATTTATTTATTTATAGCTAGATGGTGGAAAAACATTACTAAAATTATACTAGGGGAGAACTAAAAATGTGTTTATTACAATAAATTCATTATTGTTACATTCATTTATGTAAATACTATACATTCATTACTACTAAACAAAATACACTTACTTTTTGAAATATGAAAGTCTATGCCAGTAAAAATATTTGTACAATGATTAAATCATATCATACTGCCATGGAACACTTCCTGCTGGTGCAGTGAAATAGTCAGCAAATATATCCGTCTTTGTTTTAGAACTCAACGATGATCCTCCCGTCAAATTGGAAACCATCTCTTGCTCGAGCAAAATTGTCCAACACACAGGTAGCTAAAACAATTTCTTTAACAAAATCTGGATCCAAAAAAATAGACGTGTGAAACACTTTCCACTTGTTGGCAAGTATGCCAAAAGCACATTCCACAAAACGACGAGCTTTTGACAGCCTATAGTTAAAAACTCGTTTCTTGTTATCAAGCTTCTGTCTCGAATATGGTCTGATAACATGATCGCTCATAGCAAAGGCTTCATCAGCCACAATAACGTGTGGAACTGGAGTATTGTTTCCAAAGTTAGGTAATGGTTTACTGTCAGGTAAATTAAGTGTTCTGTTCATTAATTTTTTATACAAGACAGATAGTCTGAAAATGTTAGAGTCAGACTAACTAACGTATGTAACTGGCCGCACGTCAAACGTATAGCATCGATCGGGTGTACACCAAATCTCCTCTTTTTCTTCTATTTTAAATAACTTCTCACAGCAACTGCGAGTAACACATCAGCTTCACTCAAAGAAGACATTTCGATCACTGAAATAGTGCGCGTTAGTCGCCAAGTGTGACACCCCCCTCAGGCCTGCGTTTCTATCGCTGCGTTAGCCGGCGTATCGAACGCGGCGACAGAAACGCCAAGTGTAACTGTAGACTTAATGGAGGAATGTGATAACATCGTTTTTTTTTTAAATCTATATATACAAAACTCAAAGTCTGAGGATTTATGTGTACTGAATACAAATCCACACCGTTACACAGATTGCCACCAAATTTTGCACAGGTAACCTTCGACACAAGGCGAAAAACACTAACTTGGAATTTGGTATTTTTGCCCCGTACGCACGATTTAGCTCCTTTTAATTATGCCTTTTCGTTGACGCGTATAAAGATGTCAACAACACAATGGAGACCAGAGTTAATTACCATAGTAAGAAGTAAATAAACAAATGATATTTAGCGGCATCGGAGCTGTACCTTTATCCGTTCCTGCAGTTTTTAATGTTTTAATACGCGATTGTATCTATATATTTTGTAATTGTCTTAAACGATTGCCTATAGCCAGTGGTTGATTTATAAAATTATAGGCGCCGAAACGCATCAATTCAAAAGTTGTATAGACACAAACATACTCATATTTTATATTAGCGTATAAGTTTACATCAGGTTATTGTAAAGAAGGTCTACATTTTTAAAGCCTTATAAAGTAAGTAAAATACGTATAAATTTTACGTATCGGTAAAGTTTACTGATATTTCTAAAGAGCTTCATCGTCAGGTTAGCCCCACGACAATCGACATGTCACTCATGATGACGTCATCCCGGAGCCTCAATCAAAGTCTAAGTAATGGTTTCGGTGACATTTTAAAAAAGTTTCCATAGTTTCGTTAGTAGAAATATACGTTATAGTAGAACGTATTAAAAAAAAAATGAACGATAGTAGTTAAGATAAAGATTAGTGCTGATGTTTGATTTCGACAAATGTTTAGTTTTATAGCGGGGCTGATGAGGAACAGAATTTAAAAAGTAGTAGTAAATTTTTGTAATAATTAGGTTTCTCTTTTCATTTTTTTTTTCGGTAATTTATTTTTGAATCCAAGAGGTTCCGGAACGCCGTTCCGGCGCGTTCCCCCTGAAATCAAGCCCTGCCTATAGCGTTAGGTCCATAAAGTCCACGTAATCAATGGCTATCCCCCCCCCCAAGAATCTTTACAACTTGGCGACAAGAGAGGGTTCTCTCCCCAGTGCGATTCCAGAACAAACTGTTGACGCTTGGCTGGAGTGAGAATAATATTCAGTCCCTATGACAAAGATAGGTATCCTTAGTTGGAGACTGTTTAGACCCGAACTGTTACGCTGGAGTGGCGTGTATGAACCATCATCGACGGCACATGAGCACAAGTTGGTGATTCTACAGATCCAAAAAGGTGCTTTTTTTTAAATTAATTTTTGATGTAATCAAAATTATTGGTGGTCTTGGTCAGCATTGAGTTTATTGTACCGTCGCTGACCAGAATTTAATTTGCCAATATGTCATGATGTACATTTAGAAGTGCATTCTTTGCCTGCTGGCTATTACTATGCTTTCGCTAAGAACTAAACGATACACGCGAAAGGCTCCGCTGTATTTTGGTGTTTCTTCACAGAACATAACTAAAATATCGACTATTTTCACGTTATCGTTATTGTTCAACTGGATGAAGCCGTTCGGTGTCTTCGCACCGAAGTTTTCAAGTTCTGTTAGATCACTTGTGAAATTTTATATTAAGTCTGTTCTTGGATTTTGTTTAGCCTACTCCTTATTACTGAATAGCCTAAACATCTATGGCATGTATGAACTTGAACGGGAAGTACTGCTAGCTATTTGGACAGGCTATCCATTACTTATCCTCATACTTGTGTTAACATTTAATATTGATATAACGAGTGTATTGATAATGCTGTTTAGTCGAAATCTGAGTCAGTGATCGAGTGTGAAAACTTAGAGGGAGCTAAACCCGGTGGTTAACATACGCTCAGTCGGCTTAAATAGGGTTACCATACCTCCTCTTTTTCCCGGACACGTCCTCTTTTGTAGTGTTAACAACCTGTCCGGGAGGATTTAAAAAAAAAACAGGGAAATGTCCTTTTTTTGTAAAACTGTTTATTCTTCTATGATTGGTTATTTGAAAAAGTGGTTGACAATACGAGCAGTTTCAGCCTTTCAAATGGATGAGTCTTTCAAAACCTCCTTCTTGGGATGACGTAGAAGAAACCTTAATTTCCTTGGAACCAGAACAGACATTTACGTTGATAATAACAAATGTTTCGATCAATTCTGCAACTTTCAGATGTTTTTAAAGAAATACCCTGATTTGTATGATAACCACCTTTCCAGTCAGTTATGGTGTAAATATTTTAAGGAAAGTCCAACATCATATTGTTATTCAGAAGTTTTGAAAGTTGTTGAGTATTTTTATTCCATTCCGAGTAACAACTCTATTACAGAACGGGTATTTTCTCTGGTCAGTTCACAGTGGACCAAAGAGAGAAATAGGTTAATGGTAGAAAATGTTAAAGGTATAATTTGTGTACAGTACAACTTTAAAAGTCTTTCATGTGTTCAGTTCTATGATTATTTATTAGAAAATAAAAACCTTTTGATGGGAATTGGTTCATCTGATAAATACCAATGGCTCCACAAAGACACAACTGAACATTTAGACTGTGAATCCGATTCAGACTGATTATGTTAAATTAATTATCGCTATTATTAAAAATAAATATAGCAAATATTATTTTCCTACGTAAGTTCCGCTTCTAATTAATAGTTTTAAGTTTTGTTTGTAAACATTTTCTTATTATAGGCTATCACAAGAATTAAATTATAGATTTACAGTATAATCTCTGTAAAAATGCTTAACTTAATCATGAATACCTCCTTATCCATAATGTATAATGTCTTTACTGTCAAATTTTTTTTCGGTTCCGTAAAGTAAAGATCATGCTTTTAAATTTTCAGGTTGTCCTCTTTTTTCAGCTAGGTAATATGGTAACCCTAGCTTAGATGCAGAAAGCTGGAGTTCCACACGATGAATTCGTAGTTACCAACACGGGCGGCAGTTTGATGCAACAATAACATGTGTGTCAGCAGCGATTATGTAAGCAGTGCTGAATTTCAGATACGCGTGTGCTCCACGTCTACATTCGTAAACATCAGCTGTGCCTCGACCTTGATAACATGCAGAGCCGACCCGACACAAAGTTGGCGAATAAATCAAAGTTAGGTACCGGGCGAGGAGAATATTAATTTTGTACCGTATAACAGGATTACGGGAGTGTGGCCGTGGTGGACACGTCTTGGATTCTATTCTGGCGTAGGAAAACTATGATCTGGCATTAAACTGTCTCTGTCTTCTCGTGAGGTGATGGGAAGGCATCTCTCTGCGGTACTACAAGCTTTGTTTGCTTCACCGTTTGGAGCCATGTAACCTTCTATGGCGTCACAGTTCGAAGTCGAATCTTAGCCTCCATATTCATCCGCCTCAATTATTTCCGATCGATGTTCATCGTTTTATTTTAAGTAAATTATCAGGATCCCTCGCCACTGCGTCAGTCTAGCGTGTCTTCGGTCTTCCGACAGGCCTTCTACCCTCGATCTGACTAAACAGTACCTTCCTAGGTATTCGGTTCCTGAACATGTTGGTTTTATGGGGAAGGGTTGTTAGACCTTCGCCTAGCCCCCAACCTGGAGGGCCGGGTCATTTTTATTCAGGGTTTCTGTCCCCTAGACCAGCTGCTTTCACTACAGCTTAGAGCCTCGTCTATCCTGATTTCCTGTCAGGGTTTACACCCTTAGTCTCTGAAGATCCCTCTTCATCGCAAGGAAGCGATTCTCTCTATTTACCCCAGGGAGAATGGGTTGCCTCTTCCGTCTTTTGCGCCATACCGTAGGCTCCCTACTCTGGCGCATCCACTGTTGAGGTCTTCACCGTAACACTGGCTAGCGGCCCTTATAGGGTGCTACCATACGGAGCCACATGGACCCAGGTTTTTTACGATGTGTTACTCCACCCCCTCCTCCTTCACCATCACTTGCGAGATGAGGCCCCGGGCTTGGGACCGGCAGTATTAAACAACACCGTGGCAGAGTTAGCCATGTAGCCTACGTCCCGTATAAGAGAAAGAAGCCGTTTGTAGGCTGTACGTTGGGCGTTTCTAAAGATTCAAATCGTCTTCGGCTTGTTGACTGGCAAAGAAGAACAGCGTCACGGTACGAAAGAAACAGAATAGGAATTTTTTGCGACTTTTGTAAGCCTACAAAAAGATCGTGTACAAGTTGTATAGTTGAGATTCCTTTCCTCAGTGGATGTTGCATACACGAGAATTGTGGAGAAATTGTAACGTTGGAAAGAGTTAACTATCTTCAGCACATAGTGGCCGGTGTGTTATATACGAGAAGATGTGCTAAAAGTTTGCCTTGGCGTAACGGGAACATGTTCGTACGACTCATTCTATCCGAAAATTATCTTCGCAAAGCAAGATTTCCATTTTGTCAAGGAATCGAATTCTGTAGTTAGTATTACATTAAAAAAGTCTCTAATTGTTTCTAACTTTTAATTTATTTTTTATTTTGTGGCTTTGAATTTTTCTTTGGAAAGGCATGTCAGCCAGCGTACAGACCTGGTTCCCTTGGTTGCGTCGACGATGGACAGTGAATGTGTAAACTCAAGGTCGCATCTGGTACCTTAGTCTTTCACGACCAGAGTCAACTCTGTAATATTTTGACTGTTCGCCGGTCTATTAGGCCGTGGTCTAATGCTGCCGCTTGAAACAGACATTTCGGCTCATCATAGGAGGTCATCGTCAGTGTTACAATCTGTAAGGCAACTGGTACGCTGTTCACCAGTTCCCACAGTAATGTGGCAAAACATTGAAACATCGGGAATAGCTGTTGCCAAGAACTGTGGAAACTGGCGAACAGCGTACCAGTTGCCTTATATATTGTAACACTGACGATGGCATCCGATGGAGGGGCAGCTACTACACACCACGGCTTTTCGAGTAGTCAGAATATTAACAGAGAAGGTCACGGGATATGACAAGACGATGCGCAGGGTGCCTTTTCCTAAGGTCTGATCGTATTTTGGTCCGATCCGGTCGTGTGCTTCCGTTGACTGTCTTCGGGAGCGTGTCCTTGCAATACACATTCGGCGTGAAGAGGGTTTGACAAGTTTTACTGGTGCGTGTCGCGCATCTGAGATTGCGGCTCTGTGTCTACGCTTCGCACGAAGCATAGCGCTGTGTTGGCATGATACAAGTCGAGGTGACATCTGAGACGTTGTGAGCATCACTATCAGACACGAAGCATAACGCTGTGTTGGCATGATACAAGTCGAGGTGACATCTGAGACGTTGTGAGCATCACTATCAGGCACGAAGCATAGCGCTGTGTTGGCATGATACAAGTCGAGGTGACATCTGAGACGTTGTGAGCATCACTATCAGACACGAAGCATAGCGCTGTGATGGCATGATACAAGTCGGTGTGACATTTGAGACGTTGTGAGCATCACTATCAGGTACGAAGCATAAGGCTGTGTTGGTATGATACAAGACGAGGTGATATCTGAGAATGTTGTGAGCATCACTATCAGGCACGAAGCATAGGGCTGTGTTGGTATGATACAAGTCGGGGTGACATCTGAGATGTTGTGAGCATCACTATCAGGTACGAAGCATAGCGCTGTGTTGGCATGATACAAGTCGGGGTGACATCTGAGACGCTGTGGGGATCACTATCAGGCACGAAGCATAGCGCTGTGTTAGCACGATACAAGTCGATGTGACATCTGAGATGTTGTGAGCATCCCTAACAGGCACGAAGAATAGGGCTGTGTTGGCATGATGCAAGTCGGGGTGACATTTGAGATGTTGTGAGCATCACTATCAGGTACGAAGCATAGGGCTGTGTTGGTTGATACAAGTCGAGGTGACATTTGAGATGTTGTGAGAATCACTATCAGGTACGGGCTGTGTTGGCACGATACAAGTAGAGGTAACATCTGAGATGTTGTGAGCATCCCTATCAGGCACGAAGCATAGCGTTGTGCTGGCATGATACAAGTCAAGGTGACATCTGAGACGTTGTGAGCATCCCTATCAGGCACGAAGCATAGCGCTGTGATGGCATGATACAAGTCGTGGAGTCATCTGAGATGTTGTGGGCATCCCTATCAGGCACGAAGAATAGCACTGTGTAGGCATGATGCAAGTCGAGGTGACATCTGAAATGTTGTGAGCATCCCTATCAGGCACGAAGCATAGCGCTGTGTTGGTATGATACAAGTCTAGGTGACATCTGAGACGTTGTGAGCATCAGTTTTAGGCAGGAAGCATACGGCTATGTAGGCATGATACAACTCGAGGTAACATATGAGATTCTTAAAATTATTGTTATTCTATGGCGCATTATACTCATTACAAATTATAAGGTTTCGGACATTAGCCATCGTCAGTTAACATTATGTCTGAGATGTTGTGAGCATCACTATCAGGTACGAAGCATAGGGCTGTGTTGGCACGTTATAAGTCGAGGTGACATCTGAGGTGTTGTGAGCATCACTGTCACCCACGAAGCATAGGGCTGTGTTGGCATGATACAAGTCGATGTGACATCTGAGGTGTTGTGAGCATCACTATCAGGTACGAAGCATAGGGCTGTGTTGGTATGATACAAGTCGATGTGACATCTGAGGTGTTGTGAGCATCACTATCAGGTACGAAGCATAGGGCTGTGTTGGCATGATACAAGTCGAGGTGACATCTGAGGTGTTGTGAGCATCACTGTCACCCACGAAGCATAGGGCTGTGTTGGCATGATACAAGTCGATGTGACATCTGAGGTGTTGTGAGCATCACTAACAGCTTTCGAAAACAGACGTAAGGCCGCAGAGATTTACAGCTATCCAGAAAGCGTTAAAAGTACCCTGTGATCTGCCTATATACACGGAGCACTACAGAAGTAGATATAAGCCTACGTGAGTGAGTCACTCTTCAGACTTCGGGCTTCTTACCTGTTTGCACGTTTATAAACCGTCTGTTTGTTCTGATTCATTCCGTATTTCGTCATCGTTTCAGTGTTGACGCCATCAAGACGTATTGTTGACGTAGTGTTAACGTTAACCGCTCCTAAATACGTACACAGTTACGGTACCAGGCCCGTGTTCTGTAGTCTATAAATATCTGACAGTCGTTTGTGCGCTCCCGAACAACAATTCGACTCCGGAATTTCACTTGTTTGTTAATTTTCGAGTATGCGGCGGAAAGTTACAGAAGAATGTACAGCGTAGCCGTTAGTTGCGAATTTTAGTAAGTCCATGTTTTTGCTTATAAGATTGAATATGTCAAATACAGGGTCCGCCAGTGAAGCGGGTAATTTTGAAAGTCCAATTTCTGCTCACGAGAGGGCGTGGAGGTTTTCGATTGTTGTTTTACATTTAATGCCATTTGTTAAACATGGAGCAGTGGTCCGGTGCACAGCGTGCTTTCTGCGTAAAATCGTTTTATAAGAATGGTGACTGTGTGACTTCTGTACAACGATTGTTTCGTAATCATTTCAATATTCCACGACATGGAAGAGGGCCGTCCGCTCATGCAATTATGTCATGGGTGAAAAAGTTTGAAGAAACTGGTTCCACATTAAACTTAAAGCATAGAGGAGCAACAAGGTCTGTAAGAACAGAGGAAAACATTGAAAGATTTCGAGTAGCATTGACGCGTAGTCCACAACGTTCTGCAATGAAACATGTATCCGCACTAAACATTAGTGACACATCGTTACGACGAATTTTGCATAAAGACTTATCTTTTCATCCTTACAAAATTCAAGTAATCCAGGAGTTGAAAGATGGCGATATGCTGGCTCGCAAGATTTTCAGCGAAGAAATATTGCGACGTGTAAATGATGACGAAAACTGTATTCACCGCATGTTTATGTCAGATGAAGCACATTTTCATTTGAATGGATATGTAAACAAACAAAATAGTCGATATTGGAATGATGAAAACCCAGGTGAGTTGCATGAAAAGCCATTACATAGTCCGAAAGTTACGGTGTGGTGTGCAGTTTCATCATCTGGCATTATTTGGTCATATTTTTTCCAAGACGAAAGAGGAAACACCACAACTGTCAATGCAGACCGCTACACACACATGGTCAGAACATTTTTGATGCAACAGCTCCCTAGGTTTCCGGAAATTAATTTTTTCCAGCAGGATGGGGCCACAAGTCATACTGCTCGTGTGTCCATGGCTGCTTTAAGAGAACTCTTCCCGGACGGACTCATATCCAGATATGGCAACATCTCGTGGCCTGCAAGATCCCCAGATTTGTCCGCATGCGATTTTTTTCTTTGGGGATTTCTGAAGAGCAGGGTGTACATTGATAGACCGCACACCATACCGGAATTAAGAACGAATATCAGACAAGAAATTGCACGGATTCAACCTGACCTGCTTCGTCGAGTGATGGAAAATTTTCGGTCAATATTAGAAGAATGTTTACACAGAAATGGCTCTCACTTGAGCGGCGTTATTTTTAAAAAGTAAAATAATGGCATACTTTACTCAACTCAAATCTGTAAAATAAAATTCTGATATAAACGTTTCATGAAAACATTGGGTACTTTTAAATTTCCCGCTTCACTGGCGGACCCTGTATATACAAACTGAGTGATTCGAAGTCAGGGTATATTTTAAGAAATTTTTATCACTGCACAAATGTGTAGTTTACGAGAACGGGGGTGGGGGGTCCTCTCAATGCAGTGCTTAGATGGATGAATAAAAGACAACACCGAGTCAGGGAGACTCCAAAAGTAATGGAGCAGTTTTTGTTCGGGGGTTTTTCCAGAGGCAAGCAAGAAGAGCCGTGCAAGCAAAGAGAAGGAAGAAGAAGGCCTCGAGAAAAAGAAAATGAAGAGCAAGACTTTTTAGACAAGAGTTTTATAGTCAATAATTAAAATGAAATGTGTTAAGCTTGAGCTAAAACTGCTTTAGTTTTTAATGAGGCTAAATATTGTTTCATTACATTATTTTTTACTCAAATGTCAGTTAATTTATTTTCCCGACTTTTTCTCAAAATTTTATTACTGCACATTTTCCAACTGTATCACTGCACAATTTAATTTATCACTGCACATGTTGTGTCTGGCTGCAAGTTAAAATATACACTCTTCGAAGTGACGATAATTAAATCACAGCGCGAGGAATTGTAGTGTACAGGTCCGTAAAGAACTGTGAAAGCAGTAAATACATTCAGATAGTTACTGTAGGCCTACTTTTGATCCAGGAACTTCTTTCTTTCGAGACCGTTCCTCTGGTCAGTGGCGTATCTAGAATTTGGCCTTGGGGAGGGGATTGTCGAGTCGGCGTCATACAAAAGAAAAAGCAAGTTAAGACCAATCGACATTACTACCTTTAAAGTGGTTGAAAAACGTGTGATGACATGCTGAAATCCCAGTCCCATTAAAGTAAACGATAGTAACGTAACAACAACTTATACACGCGTTATTGGAAGATTTTGTAGAAGACACTTATTGACTGAAATGACTTTCCTATATTTTTAATATTTCAAATGTGTTATGCAAATGCTGTGTAATAAACCTGTTTGTATATTTAAAAAAGATTTATCACTATCTTAGCGTACACATCTGGAAAAAGTATTAATATAGGGAAAAATTAAAGATATTGGAACAACGGCGATAACCTTAAAATTGTCACTGACGGAGTAAAAAATGAACACGGAGTGGGTACAGGTGTTCACATATTTATTGAAAATGAATTAATAGAAAAAATAATGCTCAAACTCGATAACAGATGCTCAAATAAACAAGCTGAACAACTTGCAATTCTAAAGGCATTAGAAGAGATCCACGGAGACTTACAACATATAAAAGAAGTAAACCCTAAGAAAGCTACAATATATACGGACAGCAGAATAACAATAGATTCAATTAATAATCCCAGCAATCACAACTACCTTATTGAAGAAATAAGGAAAGCCACAGTGATGCTAGAATAGCAATAACTGGAGAATGAACTTCAAATGGATCAAGGCTCATGTTGGAGTTTATGGTAACGAACTAACAGACCGGCTAGCAACAGCAGCAGCACGGAATAATGAAGTAGCAACCTTTTTTGGCAAAATACCCAAGAGTGCAGTGATTCAAGAATTAACCGAACTAATACACGTAAGTGGAAAAAAATACACTTACACATAAGTGGGAAAACTAAGGATCTATAAAAGGGAGTATTCGCACTCGCCATCTTTGTTCCGAGACTGACATAATATTATGGTGGCGCTTGTGTATACATGGGACGCAGTATAAGTTTGTTTTCGATATTACATAAACTATTATAGTTTTTCGTGCCAAAAATATAATTTCAAAGTGTGAAATTATGTCCCACGTCCTTAAAAATATGGAAATAATAGTTTTCATCTTAAAACTTACTGATTCAGACCATAGTAAGAGGAGAATAATTTTGTCTAAAAAACAACAAATACCGTACCAATCGTTACCACTTACCACTTTGTTAGGTATATATTCTCAGATTTTACTTTTATTCCTGTTTATAATAGATGGCTGTTGAATTAATGTTTACTAAACTTCGTTTGTCCAAAAGTCCAAATAAAGTTACTAAAACTATTTTTAATAAACACGAATTTACATTTTTAACTTATTTACTATTAAGTTTATATTCAGGTTTTTTGCTTAACATTTAGTTAAAATTAATAATAAAAAGTTTAGCTTAACATTTTATTAAAATTAACAATAATGTATTTTTCATTGCACTAGACATTTTATAGTCAAAAGTATTTTTCTGGGTTAGTAGGAAGGGTTAAACTTTGTTAGTACAGGCAAAACATTTGCTAGTTACAACTTCTCACGGCCATATCTTGAAAACAACTCGTGGATTAAAACCCGGCCAAAACACATTTTGTTTGTTATTTCGTATAGAATAATTTTGGTCCTATTCATTTTTACTATAAACTCAAACGTTGTTTAGTTATTCGCTAAAAATTACGCTAAAATCCTGTTTTTTGGGGGTAAAAATCGAAAATGTTGATTTGGAATAACTCGAAAACAACGCATTTTTCAAAACAGTTGCGTACTGACTTTTTTGCTTAGAATTTGATTCTCTATTGGATCCTGGGGTTAATTTTTTTTTTTTTTTTATCAATCACCCTTGAAAAAGGGGTGGTTCTCACCCCCAAATAAAAAGCGTACAGTTTAACTTTGTTCTAGAGTGCATATAGAACATACATATCAAATTTCGTGAAATTCCATCGACAGTCAAAATTTTGTTACGTCAAAAGCTGCGCTTACTGGACTAGAATTTCTTCGTGCTGATTTTGTTCTCGACTTTGTTTACGATCTGCGTGTATGTTTCGCGCTTGGCTATCGCGCAGCTGATTTTCGAAAAACAGGTAAATGTGCAATTTTGTGCATTAAAACTACAGAATGTGCAATTTTATGCAGTAACCCCCAAAACGTGCAATTTTGTGCAAAATAAAATGTATGTTAAAATGACCTACACGTCCCGATTCGGATAAATAACTTGTCACTGGCCGTTTACGAACTAGCAAAAAAAAAAAGATGCAATTGCACGTGAATCCGGGCTTTAGTTATAGTCTAACATTATATTTATAATTAATGGATTAAAAAAATAAACCACCTTGTACAGTGATCTGCGTGGAACTGGGCCGATCCTAGGAGGTGGATTTGGTACGTCAAACAAAGTCGGTATGGCATTAGGCTTCAGTTTTTTCCAACAATCTACTCGTGCCTGTTCAAACTGTGAACTTTCAAAATGAACCTAAAAGTGCAAAGGTGTATTACATTTTTAGTCGTTATGATTAACATTCACAAACTTTTAAGGAACAACCATTAAATTTACCTCACACAGACGCATTCCCTTGCTTAGTATAAATTTGTCTCGTCTCGTATTTTGAATCCATTTTGCACATCGAATAGGGTCTGCCGGAAATTTGAATGTTCTAAAATTAGTTTCTGTTCGATTTTTGCAATTTACAGCACAACAACAAGTCATTATGATTATGAGATGTAGTACAACAATCTGCAAAACATACTACATAACATTAATAATATCTCTAACACCAGTATTTATAACCTTGTTTTCACTGACAAGATGAGATGATTATTATACATATTCGTGTGTAATACATAAATCAAATTAGTACACTAAGGTTATATCCCTGATATGTAAAAATATTAATATTTACATACATAATTTACATTAAATAATGCAACGCACAGCGTGCTTACATTGCTACCGCCACATTACATTTAAAAGTCTCGGAGCAAAGATGGCGGGTGCGAATACCTATATTATAGAGCTCTAGGAAAACGAATCGAAGTAAACAACGAAAGGTACAGTAACTAAAATGTTCTTCCCTAATATCAAAGACAGATTACAAACAAAATTCTAATTGACTCCAAACTTCACGGCAATAGTGACTGGCCACGGAAAAACGTAATCTTACCTTCACCGCTTCAAGATAATAAACGATCCAGTGTGCCAGCGCAATGCGGAGGATCACATCATATATGAGTGTGAGATGTTAAAAAATCAGAGACAAAATTTAATCAATAGTGTAAAAAAATCAGGAAATTGGCCACCTACAAAAGTAGCTTTTATAAAGAAACATCTAACAAATTTTAAAAATTTTAAAAATTTATCAGTGCAATAAATATCAAATAAGTTCTTCATCGTAAATAATGACATATTGACATATAAGCATTGTGAGCTATGTTATGCAATACATATTTGTTATTACTTGATGTAAATGTAGCCTATATATACACATTGTAATTCAAATAAGGAAAAAATTAGCATGTAGTATTACACAATTGTAATGGAGCATGCCGTACTATAAAATTATGAAAAAAAAAATGTAAACTTTTTTGAGCCTGTGGTCCAGTACGGTCCAGTACCGTTCGTCCCCTCCGTGAATACGCCCCTGCCCCTGCTATTACTCCATCTACCTTTCCGTCTAATACCATAATCATGTTAATTACGCGCTCCAGCCATCGGCTCTTACATTTGATGAGGCTTTACCACAATCGTCTCTCTTCGTATATCTACTTACACACCTTCTCACGATATAGGCTATAACTTCTTGTGTCATCACGAAATCTTCTCCATTCCCCTCATACACCATAATCCAAAACCTGTTAAAAATCCAATATCTTATGTGTCTGATTCCACTGATCCGTGGTTCAGAATAATACAGGGCCATTCTCCCCCCAAACGTTTTTATACGAGTTTTCCTGGTTTCGTGTTCAATGTTTCTTGAGGTTATTGGTGTATCTTTTCTATAAAGACGGTTCAAGCGTAGTGCTGGCCACAGTTCCTTCCTTGCATGCCGTACACCTGACAGCCAATTCTGTCTCGGTTATACAAAATAATTTGTTATCACTGTATTGGCAAAAACTATTAATCCGTAATTCATTAAGGTCGCACTCATTAGCTTGTGCACGTGCATGCGTAAGAGACGACGTTTCCAGGAAGACGCTCTGTTGAATAAATGTTTGGATAAATATTGCATACGTTTGTTAAATACTGATCACACTCTGTTGTTCTGTTTGAAGGCTGAAGTGAGGACTGTTTTGTAGGCAAGTTGAAAACATCGTACACTTCGACCTTTGTACGGTACACCCAAAGTATAAACACTATTCTTGCGCACATCATATTCATGGACCGTCTTTCGTTAGCACTTAAGCTGAAACGAAACTTAAGCATAATTGTAACTGTTCCTGCATCCTCAATACGTTTGTTGCAGAGTAGGTAGTATACCGGTTACATCACGCTAATATTAATTTAGCTCTGTGCTGTTCAACGGCTGGGGGTTACCCAACTTATGTTTGTCTGTCATATTCAGCGAACATATCACACAGAATAAACACACGCAAGGGGATCCGCTCATATATTAATGTGCGCTGACACTTAGCCTACACACCTTACTAGTGCAATACACTAGTAAATTCAACTATTTTAATATAGACCTTCATTCAAATGTTTCATAAGTGTGTGCAGGTTAAAATTAAATGATTCACTCTGTATTCAGTAACAAAGAAATTATATTGGTTACTATAAGTAGGAAGATTAATAGAGTCACTACAGATATAGGACAGTATTTAAGCAGGGGCGGGGGGACGAAAGGGACTCTCGGAAAAAGTCCAGAGAGTCGGAAATGTTGACGAATTTTGTTAATCTCTTAATTTTTAGACCATTTTATTATTTTTTCAGCTGTGTACACTAATATAGTGTGAACTATTTTTTAAATAATATACTTATTTGGTGTTCTCCTCTAAGGCAGGTCTTCACATGGTAAAAGCTCTCCAACCTGTCCTATCGCATGCCAGTATTTTCGTTTCTTCGTAACACCCTCTGACTTTAATGCTATCTATTAACTTCATTCTTCCACGCCCTCTTCTTTTTTCTCCTTCTATGACACCATGACAGTTGTAAGCAAGCATTCTCGAGAGGGCAAAATAGGCAGAGGGAAATGGCAGGGGATGGGCAGGAAAGAGATTCTTGGATCAGAAACGGACACAAAGATTTTTAGCAAACAACCTACCTGACGACTTCAGAATATGGGCACCCACCCATTCCCCGTACTGAGGCTGCATGAACGTTATCAATATGTAACGTGTCACGGAAAATTTTAAAAAACTTGTAAAACATAAGAAAAGTCTATACGACTTGAAATGGGGAATATAAAAAGAAATATTTAAGGGAAACATGTAACAAATTTTGTATACGACTATAAAATTGTATAAGAGAAGTATGTTAAAGAAAAATACACGGTTTGATTCTCATATTTGCACAGATTGGTTCTATAATTTCAATTTCACATTCAAATTACATTTAAAACATTGTATTAAACATTTTAACTTTTGTAAATTATAAAATCTGATGATTTACATCTACAATACAAAATACAACAGGTGGAGTTGTTTAAATATCTTGGAAGCTTGATAAGTGAAGATATGTCCTGCACTCGTGAAATTAGAGCAAGAATTGCTATAGCGAAAGAGGTATTTAATGAGAAGGAAAGACTGCTGTGTGGCAAAATTAATAAGAATTTAAGAGAAAGGTTTGCCAAACGTTATGTGTGGAGCGTTGCTTTATATGGTGCAGAGACATGGACACTGAGGAAGGAGAATGAGAAAAGATTATAAGCATTTGAGATGTGGGTTTGACGAGCAATGGAAAAGTGACGTGGGTTGATAAAGTAAGGAATGATGACGTTTTAAGAAGAATGGGGGAAGAGAGAAGAATCCTGAGGATAATAGGAAATAGGAAAAGGAATTTGTTAGGTAATTGTTTAAGAAGAGACTGCTTGCTTGGTTACAACTGCCATGGAGGGTGTCATAGAAGGAGAAAAATGAAGAGGGCGTAGAAGAATGAAGCTAATAGATAGCATTAAAATCAAAGGGTGTTACGAAGAAACTAAAAGAATGGCATGCGATAGGACAGCTTGGAGAGCTCTTACCATTTGGAGACCTGCCTTAGGGCAGAACAAGAAATAAATAATAACATCTACAATCAGATATCTAAAATCGATGTTGGTTTATTTTATAGACTTCTTGTTTTATATTTTGTTTATTGTCTTTTGAGGAAATGATGAGATATTTTGTCAAAACGACAACTACATTTTTTTTTATTATTCGTTACAAATTTTAAATATGTAGTGAATGGACACTTCCATAAGCCACTAGATGCTCGGTCTCTCACTCCTGTGGAGACAATACATTTAACAAGATTAGTGACATTATTCAAACAATTTTTTGGGTAACTTATTAAACGTGGCAGTTTTCGAAGTAAGTCCGAATTAAATCCGTAAGATGTTCTAATTTAATTTAAAGGTGCACATACTAAAGTGATGTAGCTAATACTACGCTTGACTGATATTAATTCTTTAGTTGATGACACTACGCGCTCTTTTGAACACCACGTGCTTTGAGAACGAGTGCAGAATTTATAATAATAATAATGGCTCCCATGCGTACCACCGAAGCAGCTTAGGAGTCCGGCAGGGTAGACTGGACTGCCTTATGCGAGCCGTACGGCATACAAAGAAGGCAGTGTGGCCAGCACTACACTTCAGCCGCCCATTAGTATCCCCAGGATGTTATCCCAGGTACTCATTTTCAACAGGCTGAGTCGGCCTGGGCGGTGAAAAACGTGCATTGATTTTATGGTGCGGCCCGGGAATCGAACCCGGAACCTGTAGATTAGTAGCCAGGTTCCATATCCACTGGTCTACTGAGCCGCCTGCAGAATTTATAATCTTTTTAAAATTTCGGGTCATCATAGTATTAGTTAAAACGAAGATAATGATTGTATCTAAGAACAAGGCAAAGGCCAGTGGAACGTGTAAGCAAATTTACATGTCTTGGTACTATAGTCAATGAACAATGGAACCACTCTCAAGAAATAAAGAGCAGAATTGAAAAGGCAAGAGCAGTGTATACTAGAATGAGCAGTTTATTCAAAAGTAACAATAAACACAAAGATGAGACTTTTACGCTGCTACGTATTCTCGGTCCTCTTCCACGGTGTAGAATCTTGGATTCGACTGAACCCACAACTAAGAAATTGGAATCTTTCGAAATGTGGCTTTACCGTAGAATACTGAGCATTTCATGGACATAACGCATAACTAATGTTGATGTTATTAAAAAGATGAAGAAGGAAAGGGAAGTTACTAACACAGTGAGGATAAGAAAGCTTAAGTATCTGGGACATCTCATGAGAAATGAACAGAGATTTTACTTATTGTAGTCCATACTACAGGGAAAAGTACTTGGAAAGAAAGGAGATGGGCGACCGAGAATTTTATGGCTGTGAAATTTGAGGACCTGGTTTGGCATGAATACAACTGACTTATTCCGTGCAGCAGTACAGAAAGATAAAATAGTCTGTATGATATCCAACGTACGAAACGGATAGGAACTATCAGAAGAAGGTAGTATTCATCGAGTTATTTGAATTAGCAGTTTCTGTAATTTCAACTTTGTCGTGCTTACTTGCCAAACTGCTACCTGTCATGCTCCGGACGACGCCTTTCCGTGTCTCCACCATTATCAAGTCCTAGGCTAAACCACGACCTAGGTCTGGACTGGTCGTGGTATAGGACTTGGTAATGGTGGAGACACTGAAAGGCCTCGTCCGGAGAATGACAGGTTGCAGTTTGGCAAGTAAGCATGACAAAGTTGGCATCATAGTATTATTATGTCACATCAGAATTCATCTTTATTAAGTAGCTAGTAACTTATATGCTATTCGTTTTCTTGAAAAGAAATTATCTTCTCTTATTAGGAGAAGATACATCAGAGATGTTCAGCCTTATTTTTGTCGATTCTTAATGTAATTAGCCGACTAGCTGTGTGTGTGTGTGTGTGTGTGTGTGGACGCGTGCGTGTGTGTAAAATCGTAATTTCGTACACTCATAATGTAATAAGACCTGTGTACAACGTTTAAACGTTTAAACGTTTGTTAACTCTGTGTTAGTCCTAAATAGTTTTGCTACACTTCGGTTTCAGCACACCTCAGAAGCCTCAAATGTATTCGTAGCATTTGTAGCGTAGAGTATCCGTGCTTCTTCATCCTACCGGGACATATGCATGTGGAAGACTGATTTGACAGTCTTATATTTAATATACGTGTATTTCTCACGCGGAACTGTCAAGCTCCGCTATGTTACAGCTTTCCTCACGGAGGACCAGACGTTTAGAATTTACCATCCTGAGTAATGTTCGGAAAGTTCTAGAGCGTTTGTAAGTAGGCTACTACTGCTATTGACATACTATGTCATCTTTATTTTTCTGAAATAATAAATTATAATGTGTCTGGTGAAGCTATTGAGAGGAACGAGTTGCGTGAAGATAAAGGGTGGGCGCTCGCTTCCCTCTTTGGGAATGTGCTGGCTTCCCCGCTGCAGCAGCTGTTCATAATGTTAGTTATTCATTTCGTGTCATGTTATAATAAGAAAATTGTTTTAATATGCTCAGGGGGGGATCCATATACTGTCTTAAAGTAGGGCATGTTGTATCCACATATCCCAAGAAACAGTGATACAGGAGCACTTTTAGTTGTAAATTTAAAATAAAATGTTTTGATTTTCTTACTTTCAATAAAATAAAAACCTTTGGTTATTTCTGTAGTCTGTTAAAACTTTTGAAAATGATATTTTCTGAGATATAACAACTTAACTGACGTTAATGAGATATTATATAAAATACCTGTGATGCTGATAACTTTGACTAAATCTGCTCGGCAGAAATAGATAGAATATTGGCTGGAAAGTTGTAGCGCTAACATTGTATGGGTAAGTTAGGAATAATTTTTAAAACGGTATGCCCATGAACATAAAAAGAAACACGCATCATATACATAGTCTGTATCTTTAAACATGAACACTTCCTTCAAAATACAGAGACTACAAAACCGAACATTAATCTAATGCCCTGAAAGTAAGGTTAAAGAAAATTTTTGCTTATGTGTCCTCGCAAAGATTTCTACTACTTCTTTAGCTGACATAGATGAGACAATACGCTGATAGACGTGGAGGATCGCGAGTCCATTTATTCGATCGTCAGTCAGTTTTTAAATACGTTTGAAGTCGACGTAGGACCGAAAATGAACGTTCTACCGTGCTCGTTGTAATTAATTAAATGTATATTATCTTATTAATCATAGTATATTTAAAAAAGCACATTAAATCATAGAACGTAAATATAATGCGAGCTGTACGCTTCTGCAGGATATTTGGGAACGTTTTCTGATATTGATATCCATAACTAAGCCTCCAGATCTTGAGTTATCCTTTTATAACAGAAAAACAAGATAGGTCGTTTTTATACAATTCATCCCTCTGCAGAACACAGTCTTTAAAAGCTTCCAAAATTCTAGTGATAACAGTTTCTGTCCAATTTGTGGCATTTATGAGTATGGAAAGCTAGAAGAAAGTTCATTAATCAGGTAATCCAGAAATGGAAGGCACACACTAATACGAAAATAATTTTTCCCTTTGAAATGTCATTGTATGCTGGATTGTGTGTGTGTGTTTATAGAATACTGCTGGTCTTGGCTTTTTTATTCCTGCCCATGCCAAATCTTCCTGTGTCAAATGTTTCTGTGTTCGTTTTCGGCCATTCACATGCCAAGTCTTCGGCCTTTTTGTAGAATTGTTTGAAGTAGTGGCTAAATGGCCAATACTGTTACGCCGCCGTCGCTTCTGCAGGCTTCCTATTGTGGCGTTTACCAACTCCATGACCTTGAATGCGTTCGCAACACTATATTCTCCTTGTAGCTTCCAGCCAAAGACACTCGCCAACACGGCAAAACTACAAGTATTGACGATACTCGTAGCGTCAATCCGAAAATATCATCTGCGACACCTACACTAACAAGAAATTCAGAAACAGTGTACTTTAAAGAAATGAAAATGCATAGTTTCTTTTTCCTACATTTGATTGAGCAATAGTGGCTAAGACTGTTGGAAGAATAGGCAGGAGATCTAAAAACGTTAATATAAAAATACCATGATGTTCCATGTTTCGCATATTCTAGGACCTAAAATCATGTATTTAACAGACGTTTTCTCGAAACAAGAAGCTTAGACGGTACGGTACCGTGGCCGTACAATTCTATTGATCTACCAGACCACTGTTTCAGTCTCTCTTGGTGGATAGGCTATACACTTTCAAGATACACGATAAATGTAAAATATATCGATATGAATGAATCTGACGCTTCCGACAGAAAATGAATGATAAATCAAACTTCCAACCTTTGGTAACTGTGGGAAGGGATAAACCTGAAAAATCCCTTATATGGCGTTAGCTAGTTAGAAGACGAGTACGGAATTCATAATCTTCTTTTAAAATATCTGGTAGACACGATTTTATTACATCATTTGTAGAATTTTTTATTAGGTAGGCCTACAGGGGAAATCAATTCGAATTCATGTTCCAAAACTTACTCCCAGGAGCACACGTCATCAACCAGTGTGCCAAAGGTCTAAATATGGCAAGTAACGGAATTTGATAGCTTCCAAATGGCGTGGATAAAAGGAAAAGAACATAAATAAAAAAGGTATAACACGAAAAATCTGCTATAGAAGAAAGGACTCATAAAATGGAAAGAGCACATGGTATAACTAAAGAAATTTACAATAAAAAGTGCGTATCTAAAAATGCGAAAATAAGGCAGTACAGTACAGTAGTGAAGCCAGAATGCCAATATGCAAGTGAATGTCTAGCATTGAATTTTAATTTAGAAAAACTAGAAATATTGGAAAGACGAATTATTAGGAAAATATTAGGCCTACGAAAAACTTCAGAAGGTTGGAAATTAAGAATTAACGATGAAATATATCAGAGTATAGAAAATATAACAGGAACAATGAGAAAAGGAAGACTATTATTTTTTTGGACATTTATATAGAATGGACGACAATAGGTTGACAAAGCAAATCTTCAAATATCTGCAGGGGAAGAAGTCAACATCAAGCTGGATTAAAGAAGTCCAAAAGGATTTAGAAAAAAAAATAATGTAAACGCAGAAGAAGCAATTGAAAGAGAAGTTTTTCGGCCAAAAGTGTTAAAAGTGTATAACGTAAAAATTGCACACTCAACAATTTTACGGGGACAAAGTTATGTTGTACCCATAAAAAAATATAAATTCGTAGAAAGCGTGGAGAAAATAAAACTAAAACTACCGTTAGAGCGGTGGTGCTTCAAAGGAATAAGTATTAAAATGTTGTAGTAAGGAGCGGTAGTTGTTCATAGAGACGACCTTAAGTTGGAGCCTGTAAGACGGCTAAAAATATGAAAAAGTCACATAGCGGACGAATCGTCATAAAATTGTATTATTTTCAAGGGTGTCAGAATTATGCCCTAAGATTGTAAAAATTTAAGTGCATTTAACAAAGGAACCGTTAGATTAGACAGAGAAAAATGAGAGCGAGATGGAGATAGACGCTAAGTTTTCCCACTACGTCTACACGCGCAAATAACTGACGAATAACGGAACGCGTCATTTTTTACGCGGGACGTTTTCACTAGACAGATTGGGTAAATTTGAAATTAGCGGTATGTCAGACCAATCGGCGTGTATTTTGTAGATAGTTGGTGAGGGTAGTTCTAAGCAATGTAAAAAATAACGAAGTGGTAGGAATTTAAGTTAGTTTTACGGAGATATTACACTTAAAAGACTCGTATCTCGTATTAAGAAAAATGTCGGTAATTTAAATAAATATATTTCAATCACAACGAAAAATCAGTTACGGTAACGCGATATTAAGTATTGTGAAAGCTACATATTATAAAGATTTAATAATCGTTTACAAGAATAACGTTCAGAGAAATTAGAGAAGATAAGTTAAAATCGAGTAACATATCCAAGTTTTACTTAATACAGAATCAATCATTGAACGTCGAAATAAATCGCGAAAATTAATGTGTTAAATATCACAGTACGGGACAGTCGGTCGGTATTTGTTATCAGTCCAGTGTTGGACGCACTTAGCTTTAAATAAGAATATACTGTGTATTCAACAAGTGTATTAGCATACGGCACCTGTGTAGTTATCACTAAGTTGTCAAAGTGAATGGTGTTTAATACCTGTGAAACAAGTGTATAAATTAATGCAAAACTAACGTCGGACGACCCGCCTGGAACGTGCAGAATTGATTACATCGCGGCGCAGAGTGGATTCAACATGCAAGTAACTAAAAAAATGAAAACTCGTTTTACTATTGTCTATTAAATTTAAATGTATGTAACTCATATTTAGTGACTCAATTAGTCAAAGAATCCATAGCCAAGAAATAAGCACAAACAAATTTTATAGCAAACTTATTAAAAGTAATGATCTACAAATTTTGTAATATGTAAATACAAATTAGTTATTAAAAATTTAATTAATGACAGTCAAATTGTGTTTATTTATTACTGGCGCCCTCTGATCATTCTTAAGACAGACCATTTAGTGATCATTTAGTGTACCGACTGTACACTAAAGTAAGCGTTACATTCTGTTGCTGATAATTGGTATGTTATAAATATTAATATTGTCATTGGGTAAATTAGCTTGATAAACTCTTACTTTGCACATGCTCGTAGGCCAAGTGTAGTATGTATAATAGTAACGTGAAATATTATTAAGGCCTATTAAAAGTGTATTACAAGTGGAAGGAGTACAGGGTAGGAGAGAGAAAAACGCAGGTTCAAAGTGAACTGAAGACAGGAAGAAGAGACACAGTGAAAAGATGAAAGAATATTGGAGAAAAAGAAAAGAACAAAGAATAAAGAATTGAAATTTTCATGTGGTCCTTAGATAGCCGATACAAAAAAAAAGGTATGACAACGAACGAGCCTACGAAATCTTTCAAGTAGGAATTTATCGGTACCGTGTGAAGGTTCGTGGACTCCGAGCGTGATGTTACGAACGACTCGAGTTTGATTATAATCACGCTAGAGACAGCTTGAGGGATTGGACCTCCTCCTCACAACGAACTCGGTTAGATTTTGTTGTCAACGCTCACGTCGCCGAATCATTAACTCCCGCTTGCCCCCCCCCCCCGACAACGACTCATATAGGCCTAATCGTCGAACGAAATTCGGTTCACCGGCTACGAAAATCAACTAACCAGAGACTTTACGAACCATCCCAGGACAAGAAAGTCTGTTCAGAAGATTTGAATGAATAACGGCGAAATGTCAGTGGACAGCTTCCCTCTCAAGACACGATCGTACATAACATTTACTTATTACTCTGTGTCTTGTTTAATGAGTTCAGTGTAAATTTGTAAACAAAGTAAAAATTCTGAGAAAACACGAGGTCGGGCAACGAACTCTTGTTAACGGGAAAAATAGTGCCGATCTTGAACGGGAAGGGGAGACAGACTCTTAGATTTAGGCGGCCTTATTTCGGTTACACATTTTTTAAAATAAAACACCGATAATGGTTTTTGTTTATTTCTTAAAAATACGTACAAAGATACAAACCACTATTGACTGCATAGGTGCATTCTTCAGGGTACATTTCCCTAAAAGGGCTATGAAAGTTTACAGTATAAATTTTTCTAACACTGTGTAGTCTCTCAGGGTCGTCTACATTATAGAGCAGTCTCAAAAGTAGAGGACGAGACTTCAGGACGAGACTCTAAGATTCAGAAGCAAGTCTTTAAGTCAAAGGTCTTTAAGCTTTATAATAATGTGAAATTAATTCTGTGTGTTGTAAATGTTATTTCACAGTTGGATGTGGCTAGCGCAATAGGTCTAAATCAGTGGTTCCCAAAGTGGAGTCCGCGGACCCCTGGAGGTCCCGACAATGTTTCAGGGGGTCCGCGGACACTTTTAAGAAAAAATAGAATATTCCGTAATTTTCTCCGATTTTTTTGTGCTCTAAAATCTAAACGTTAGAATCTAAAACTAATTAGTAGGAGATTCCAGTGTATATATATATATATATATATATATTTTTTTTTTGACTGAGGGATGAAGTAAAGCTTTTGATATTTTATTCCGACTTCGACCTTAAAGACAGGTTCCGTGACTTTAACTGGATTTTGAAGCTATAATGCCTTGCTGATATCTTCAGTCATCTGAGTGGACTCACTTTAAGCGTGCAGGGATCTAGCATCACAGTTTTCCAGGTTCGAGATAAAAGCGAGGTGATGATAAAAAAATTGAAGCTGTGAATTCAGACATTAAACTCTTATAATCTGAACAATTCCTTTCCATGGCAGATTTTGTCCAGATGTCTGGAGGAAATGTTCCAAAGGAAATCCTCAACGTTATTAAGTCTCATTTGGAGCAACTGTACTTGCAGCTAAGGCACTAACTTCCAGTGACGGATGATAGTGACATGTGAATAAGGAATACATTTGCTGATAGGCTGTCAACTAATCTCTCTCACACACTAAAGGAAGAAGATTCATTGGTAGAACTTTCAACTGACAGTTCGTTAAAATTACAGTTTTCACAATTACAGGTAGCTGACTTATGGTTATATGTAATGACTGACTATCCTGAACTCGCAAAAAGCCTTGAAGTGTTAAACTGTGTTTCCCTGTACTTATTTGTGTGTATGAAACCGCTTTTCCCAGCTCACGTACTTAAAGTCAAAGTTAAGAAATAAACTTGATGTCGAGAATGACTTAGGTAATGTTGAAATTATTACAGACATTAAACGCAATATTGCAGAGATAATTGTTCAAAAGCAGCTTCATTGATCACATTAAACTATGTTTGATATAATTAACATTATAATTTTGAAAGTTAAAAGAACTTTTATTTTAATATATTTTAATTAAAATATAAGAGTTTGTATCATATTTACTGTTTGTTTTATTTCATAACTCAGACGGGGTCCGTGAATTTTTAAATTTTTTTGGGGAGTCCGCGGACTGAAAACTTGTGAATCACTGGTCTAAATAGTTTTCTTTACCAACTTCACGTCAAAAGTTCATGCGCAAACCTCTATGTCAAACCTGAGCAATCAAATTACTCAATGGGATTTCAAGTAGGGACAGACTAATAATTAATGGACTGGTTAAAAGCCAATACGAACGAATGAAGAGGGTTTCTCCAGCTGGCGACTATTTAGGGAGGATAGTGTTCCTGTTAGGGGGACGTGTGTGAACCACTCAGGCGACTATCAGCCTCAACTGTCTAGGTTTCTGACGACTTGGGAGTTATGACCAGTACCAAAAATCGTGATATATAACGGGAGAGTAAGTGCGCGAGCAGCGAGTGGACAAGAGCTGCTGCTGATTATGATGATGATGATGAGTGTAATACAAATTTCATTCATTATCTACTTTCACTTGTTCATTCTTGTATGTACTTTCCACTCGTTTTTACTTTATGCATTAATATTAAGTTGTTGCTCTTGGATGCTTTATCACGATAACGCACAGTGATATACCACACACAGTGTTTCGTCAAATAGACTATTCCTCTGGTAACCCAAAAGAACTGTTTTGAAGAAGGCAAAATTGTTTTGTAGTTAATGTATCACTAAATAAATTTTTACCTTTAGTAATGTATCATTCAGTTTTACAGTATTACCTTTTGTACAAACCTTTTGTACACATCAATTGTTTAGCATAGAAAATTATTCAGTGTTTTCTTTCTAGTTTTATGTTCAACTTACGTTATTTAGAAATTAATATTCTATTTACACCGGTACCAACATAAATATTAAATGCATAATATTTATGTAGTATATGCATCAAACAAAATGTTTTCCTTAGCTTCGAAATTTTCAACTATGTCCCTTCCTTGTGTATTTTTTAATTCTTTTCCCATGCTTTTATTAGGCCTATTACAGGGCTGATTTTAGAATCAGCTAACAAAATGGGCTTAAAGCAGATTGGATTATTAAATTAGCCACTTCCACTTCCTATTATCCAAATTAATTTAAAGGACTTCTTAACTTAATCATATGAAGTGACGCTTAATAAAGTTACAAGACAATTAAATTCTCTATTGTTTACAAACGAGATTAAATACCATTGGGAGCTAACTTATTTTAGTATTTTTTTAATAGTCTGTTGTATAAATTCGTTACACAAATTGGAGTTACGTAAACATCGTATTTTAGCTCGTTACTTTATTTTATTTGTATTTTTAGAATCCAGTACATATTCGTTTTAAATGTTGGTGTGAAGCGTCATTTTGAATCACGACCAAATTTCAGAGCTTTTATTTGAAATCTTTTTTTTTTTTAATTACTGTATTAAAATTAAGTTTTGAAGGTGACGAAGTTTATTCTGAAGTACAGATGACAGGAAGCTGGCGATCGCATCACGATTCTCCCACACGCCCCGCGTTTCTCAGAATCCATTAGCGTCTCGGACCATCCGTTTCACAGCCCTAACACGTCGGGCTTTCAGAATATCAAATACTTTCCCAACACAACTCTCGAACGCGCGCGCACTGGCGAGATAACACGGGTTTGTTTGTGGCGGCGTGGCTCGTGCTAATGTACCACTTCCGACGGTTGCCGAATAGATTTCGTGGAACATCGGAAGCGCCGCGACCATTTCCTGGCAAACGAGAAAGGAAAATGTTGCTTCCTTCCTTGTTGTGCATTGTTATCGGTTTGTTCATAAATAAAGTGGACAAAACAATAACATACTCGTCCGCTCCTGGTAATGACAACATTCAATTTTAGAGTCGCACTGCACAATGTAGGTGGGGAAATCTCGATCGGGCAATTGTACAGCGCAATTCGGATGGGGGGCTTTAAGTGGCCCATACACCTTCGTGCATTGCATGGCACGCGGCGAGCCCACACACTGGAAAATTAGTCAGTCTCGTGGCGTGCTAGATACGATCCCAATGTGTACGGTTTGAGGTGTATTTGTGTGTACGTTTTCTTGTTAGTAGTATGCAATTGAATTTATAGCTGAATTGCGTGGTAGAAAATGACACTGGAGCAAAAACAAGGTTTGTCACTCATAGTTATTAGCGCAATATGTGATGATAATATGAATAAAAACCGGAAGGAAAGACTCATGTGGAGTAAACAGTGGCTACAACAAAAGAGAAAATTTTCTGACATGAAACTTTTGAATGAGCTGAGAGAAAACAATCCAAATGATTACCGGAACTACTCACGAATGGGTGATAAGATATTTAACTATCTGCTAGAGAAAATTCGCCCCGTATAGAAAAAAAGGATACTATACTGAGGAGAGCAATTACAGCGGAACAGAGATTAGTAGCAACATTAAGATACTTAGCCACTGGAAGAACTTTAGAAGATATGAAATTTTTAAGCATAATTTCTACTCAGGACCTTGGAAAAGTAATTCTAGAAACCTGCCAAGCTATTTATGACGTTTTGAAGGATGAGTACATAAAGGTGTGGATAAAGGAAATCAATAATTAAAGCTAAATTGTGGAATTTAGTACTATTATAGGTTGTAACCTAAATAACTATAATGATGAGCATACTCAAATACTCAAATACTCAAATACTCAAATACTCTTATCAATGTTAATTTACAAACGTTAGACTTCAAGGACCGCAACTAAAAGTAAATCATAGCAACGATGTGGATATCTGAGGTGAACAAAATACAACTTCCTGTTGAACTTTCCCTGAAAATAATTTAAGACTGATTGTTCCTCCCTTCCAAGTCGCTTCGTGGGAATACAACGTTGTCTATATTCGTCTCTCGTGTTCTGGTTGTTTTCTAATTTACTTTTACAAGTGTTTTAGAGCTTAATGCTTAACGATCTCCTAAAGATTCTAATGACGATCGCGTAAATACAAGGAATGCAAAATAAAATCACAAAACGGAAAAGTTAATCAGGTTCAAATTATTGGGGTTTTCAATTATCAGAAAAATTATAAAAACCCGTATTAACCTATTTTTTGTTTAGTAAAGTAACAATTTGAGGAACTGGATTATGCGGACGACCTGTGCCTTCTTGCAGAAAGCCTACGAGATATAGAATTTAAAATGAACGATCTGAAAATAGAACCCAAACAAGTAGGTTATAGAGATAAATAACAAAAAACCCAAGGAAGTACGTATTAACTATAGAAACAATTCTGATTTGATACAAGACGGAAGAGTTATATAAAGGGTAGAGGAATTTTGCTATCTGGGTAGCATGGTTAGTCAGGATGGAGGTGCTCTTAGGGTTGTGATAAGTCGTATAAATAAAGCAAAAGGAGCATTTGCACAGTTAAGATCAATATGGAGATCACCCTATATACGCAGGAAGACAAAACTCGGAATATTTAACTCAAATGTCAAATCGGTATTACTGTATGGATGTGAGACCTGGAAAGTGACAAAAAAACATTACCGTAAGGTTACAGACTTTCATAAACCGTTGCCAGAGGTGCATAATGAGAATTTGATGGCCCATCTTGAACAGAGATCTATGGGAGGCCACAAGTCAGAGTCCCATCCAACTACAGATAAAGAGAAGAAAATGGAGGTGGATCGGTCACGCCCTGAGAAAACCGTCAGAAAATATCGCTAGACAGGCATTGAATTGGAATCCGCAAGGTAGCCGCGGACGTGGAAGACCGAGGAACACCTGGAAGAGGACTATGGAAAGAGAGCTGGCTGGTGTCAACAAGACATGGAGGGACGTGAAGGCCCTGGCAATGGGCAGAACACGCTGGAAAAATTTCGTCGAGGGCCTATGTTCCACCTAGGAATTTAAGGACTTAAGTCAAGTAAGTCAAGTCAAGTCAAAGTAACAATTGTAGATTCATCGTATAATAAACGCTAAAAATTCCAAACACTCGGATTTGTGTTAAAGTTTACTTTAACATCGGTTGGATTTTTACAATTTTTTCAGATTTATGATCTATTTTTGGACCCTGACGTCTAAAAATTTGGAAATTTTCAAAATGAACACTATGATCAGATTATGGTTACAGATCACTTTAATTTGATATCTCACGTGGGCTTTTGCAACTTTTTCACAATTCTTACTCCCTCACATATTTGGCTTGCACATAGAACAATATAAACGACTACAGTAGAAATAAAGTGTAAGTAAAAGAAAACCGAATATACTTGACGTAGCTGGAATAAATGGTGTTAAAGGACAAAAATAAATAGAGTGAACAGCGGAGGATCGGGTCTGGCTAGACGATGAGATGAGATGAGATGGTCATGGAAGTTGGTTGAATAAAGACTCCAGCTGTTCCCGTTTGTCTTTGCAAGACGGATGACCTCGTTAAACGTCCAGTAAAGAACAGAATATTTGGACGTGAGAGAAATCATCAGATGGTACTAAGAGAGGCGTCGGGTTGTTCCGTGAGTTTTTTGCAACCATGTTTATGTTACAGGATCCGGGGTGGGAACCCTATGACTGGAGAGAAAGTGCTGAATGAGTACGACTGGTACCTGTTGGTGGGAAGGACGCTGCCAACGCGATTATATTCGCTAGACGGAGTAAGATCGTGTTTTCATGTCGTGGCACCACCAGCTTTCTTGTAGATTCAGGCGGCAGGTATCAACCGACTCGGGTACAGTTTGCAGTCACCTTTTGGCGTCGGTCACTCCCTGCGAGAGGAGCCTCCGTGCCGGTGACGAGATAACGGTAGCAAGCAGTTCGTGGGAACTCCCTCCCATGGTTTGATTGGGAGTCTCTGAGGGGGAAATGATGTTTCTCTGGTTTGTTTGTCAAACTCCAGATCAGAGGTCTCCAAACCACCGCCCGCGGCAACCCTGGCGATGCTTACAACATTAATGGGGTTAATTATTATGCTAACTGTGATTAATTAATTATGTAAATATACTGATGTGCAAAATGAGATCGTGTAATCACTCAATTAGGTTACTCATATCAACTGATTGAAGCTAAGTGACACGTTAGTTCCTTTATGTTAGCATAATTATGGCATGGAGACTCTAATTGTTGTATACATTAATAAAAACTACTATAAATCATTCAAGTGCCATTACTTTCTTGTTCTGAGGTAACTTTGACAATAATGAACGCATATATTTTGGATAAAATAAACACTTATTTATTTAACATCATATCATTAAACAAAGAGACTTCAATATATAAAATATGGATGATTCCCTGTAAATACATTCACAAAAGAACATAAAAAGAACACATGTATATATATCAAATTACAATGCGAATCCAATACGTTGTTTGCTGGAAAACATACACATACATATATATATAATACAATCGATATATAGAAAACACAAATAGTCAAACAATAAATCTTATACTAATGCGTTCATTGCTGCCTCAGATGAATAGCGTTAATTATATTTATCATATTTAATTTAAATGCTCAAGGGGTGTTTCTCGAAAAAGAGACAGGTCAGTAGAGTTCTTATGATAAGAATAGCATAAAGATTACTTGTAAAGCGATTTATCCGATATTTCCATCGGAGTAACTCCTTCTCGTTGCTGGTCCATATGTGGGAAGCTGCGTAGCTGTGATGTCACTAACACTCAACACACGCGGAACAGATTCACTCGCGCTGTGTGTGTTTTCTGTTGACTCGGCTGTTACTGTTCGAGTTATGAAATCATGTGTCGTGTGGGTAAGTTCATCATTAACTATGGTGTATATATCTGTCTGTCTATTGTTGAACTTCTTGTGTGTACATTAATGTATAGTGTCTTTGATGCCGTGGTGTAATTGTTCCAAATTATATTGTATCGCTTCGCCGCACTGTACAACGTTACGATTTCGTTGTCCGGTATTACATTAACAATAGTTCTACGCGTCGGTTATTGATGAAAGTGCGATTGGTTAGTTCAGTTCTGAATTTGAGTATAATAAAGAACTCTATAATTATTAAGCACTGGCGTATGTCGCATGATTTAGTCGCTGTAGGTACACTATTACCGGATACACGCCAATATCGAAATGTCTAAGTCACTTAATTATATACCGCGTAGCAGAGTTTCAAAGTCCCACTGCTGTCCGTATGTTAATCGAACTTTGTATTAAGACTGTTAAAATGTATGAAGACTCTTAAAAGTGTATGACGACCGACTGTTGAAAGTTATAAAAAGACTGTCGAAAATTTTAAGTAGACTGTCGAAAATTATAAGTAGACTGTCCTCCCGCGTGCTCTGCAAACAGTTTTTATCAAGCATCGTTTACCACAATGCACTCTTCTGGAAGACACGCCTCAGGTCGAACATGATAGGACAGAAGATCTCCTACCCTTATGCCAGACTATCGTTCTTCACTTCTCATTCGACGTTCCCGTTGCCATGATGACGACGGTCCTCTCCACCTGTTCTCTGGGTAGATGCTGGGTTGTGATTGGATATCCTGTCTCCCCACGAGTTCGCGTCGAAAGCCTCCGTACTCTTTTCCTGGAACAGGAGCAATTTCTTGGTTGTCCATCAGCTCTTTGTCTAAGCGTACTCCGGGCCCTGCTGCAGTTCTCACGCAAACAATGTGTCGTATTTCGTTATTGTTTCGCTGTCCTCGACCCTTTTTCCGATCGCTGTCCTGGCGCAGCGTGTCGTCGTTTCCAAAACGGCACTCCTTCTCCCTGTCGTAAATATCAGTTGTCGCCAGTAAGACGTTCCCCCGCTGTGCACAAGTTCGATTCTATTCTTTTAGATATCGATGTCCGTTCTCATACAGGGTGAATACCATTGTGTATTTACGCCCTTTTCTTACTACTGGTACACTTCAAATTAACCCGGCAGTGTGTCCGTCACAGTTTCTCTCTAAATTGGTACTTGACACAGTTTCTTTTATCTTACATTTTGCAGGCTGTAAATCTCGGTTGAGTCGAGTCTGTCACGGGCAACCTTATTCCCCATTGTAAAGCTATGTGAAGCGTATTTGTATTGTCCGAAGCAAACGTTCACTTGACACCACGTTACACTGTTCCTTATTTATTGCTCGTGGCCCGTGTAGGGGTGTCTTGCTGTATGTAACGTCTTTTCGATCATACTAAAAATTTTTAATTCTTGGTCGTTACATGCTGCGTGCAGTTTTTAAATAAATACTTCAAAAAAGTGTCAAAGTACTTCAAATATTATAATATTTTGCTAAATTGACAAGAAATAAGTATAAAATCAAAGTACAGGGCTAACTTGTCAGACGAACACTTGAAATCCATTCTAGTGATAGGAGCATCAAAATTTGACCCAAAATGGACAGACGTAATATGTCAGAAGCAACTCCCATACGTACATAAGAAAGCCAAAAAATAATACATAAGAAATATCTTTGAATGTTACTTTTGCCTTACTTTTATTTATATTATTTTGAATAAATGTATTTGTTTTCTTTGGATAAGTCTGCTTAATTTTTATTAAATACCTGACTTAATTATTTCGTAAACTTAAAAAAAAGTTTACAATATGTGTGTGTGTGTGTGTGTGTTGTTGTTGTTGTTGTTGGCCCGCCTGACTTGCAAATTTTTTAATTCGGCCCTCAAGTGAAAAAGTTTGGAGACCCCTGCTCCAGATAACTGTTACAGAAATACTCGATGAGGCATTCCCTCAACAGGGGACAATGTGATGACAAATATGATGTTGATGATAATGTGACCATACATACTCTGAAGTATGATGTAATCTCTAATACGTACAGACGCGTTCAATTTAGTATGCTATAAACATTATGATTATTACGTAGTGTTAACTCTATCAAATTGTATTCTGTTTATATAAAAATCAGTCACTTTGTTGACAGTTATAATCTGTATCTGTTGCGGGTTGTTTTTCTGATTTGGTTTAATTAATTTTTCATGTTCTTTTCACATCATTTATGTATTTGTTGTTTTATGTCTAGTCGTGTATGATATCCAATCGGGTGTTAGACTATCAGTTTGATGTTTTTTAACAATGATTGATTATAAAATTACAGAAATCAATAATTCCCTCTCTATTGTTCAGTGTTTGATACGATGTCTCCGTTTGTATGTATCAATTGTCTGTTATAATTATTATTTATTATTTTATAATTATAACGTGTTATATTATGTTATAATGTTTATTATGTTATAATGTGATACAATGCATAGAAAGCTTAGAAATATAACTAGACATAGCACAAGGATTAAATTTTATAAGACAATTGTAATACAAACGTTGATTTATGTAAGTGAGGCGTGGGTCATGACAAAAACGGAAAGTGGCAAGATTCAGAGTGCTGAAGTGCAGTTTATTCGAAATACAATTAGACATTCCAAGATAGAATAAGGAATGAAGATAACAAAGCGGAACTTGAAGTAAAGAAGATAAATTAAATTATTGCAATTTACAGAAGACAATGGTGGGATCATCTGTAAAGGGTGACAGGATCGATTGCTGAAAGCGGCACTGAACTATAAAGCCATTGGTAGAAGAGACGTGGGTCGTCCGAGGATGAGATGGGTGCCGGAACAGGTTTATAGCCTATAACTTAATCCTTCAAAAGAAGAAGAAGAAGAAGAAGAAGAAGAAGAAGAAGAATTTATTTCTTCTTTCGAATCTCTTACCGACCGAATTTTTTCATTTTATTTGAACCATTACCTCAATAGTTTCCAAACTCGGACACACTGGCTAACAGACGCAGCACTGGGATATGTTACATGTAAGTGCCCACAAATATAAATTGACCAAACAGGTCAAACTGTTTTCTCGATAAAACAACACAAGTAGGAACACACAGAGGTGTGATTAACATTGTGTGTAGTAATGTCTAGAACGATCTAGTAGTAACGGAAGATATGAAGGAATCAGTAACAAGTGTCAAAAAGCGGGACTCTCTGTGAATATAAACACAGCAAAATGTTGAATCAAACACGCAAGAACAGGTAGAGGCAAATTGTCTGGAAGTTGGAAACTAATACAGATATTGTCGAAAAACTTATATATCCTGATCTGGCAATAGCCTACGTGGAGGGAGATTCAGAGGTCCGGTCTTGGCAAATTATGTACGATTTATATTGTATTCATTTTTTTAAAGATATCGTTACGACATTACAGAACAATCTTCGTGTTTCTCGGCTGTTCCAGTGGAATCCGGCTGTAATGTGTATGTGCGTACATATTGCTGCTACTTTGAGATGAAGGACAATTACGTGACACTTGTCACGCGTCCACAGTGAGACTTTTCCAGATCATACCGGTCCGCGCGTACTGTGTTCATGGCCCTAGCCAATTACGTTCTAGTGTTTTCTAGTAGACGCTTATTAGCAAATATTCTGGAACGTCAGAGGGGTATAAATACAAGTATCCAGTGACGCTCAGTTCAGTTTTAGTGGCGACTTACACAATGCGGTTCGATGTATTGTGGCGAAGTGTTATGTGTTTTATAATTCTGCGGGACAATTTTAATACAATTGTGTTTTATATTAGTTGACATTATTATTGCGTGTGAACAATTTTTTTTGATTTGTTGTAAGAGACTGTCTTGTTGATTACAAACTGTTTAATTGTGATAATTATAGCTGGTGATTAGTGGCTTAATTGGCGTCTTGTATTTTGTTTTCCACTGTACCATGCGACGATCAGGGAGACCGTCGTAACAATATTAACATAAAAAATATTGTAATAACAAAGGAGGATTTATTACGTATTAGTAATCAGCGGAGAAGCTACAAAATTCTCGAGAAAGCAATTACCCTATAGGCACACCGATAAGAGAAAATAGAGACTGGAGAATAAGAATGAACGGTGAGGTACGAAAAACTGAGAGATAGCCTTTATGTAAGTGAGAAAACTGCAGTGGGTAAGAGTGTGAGAACGATTCAAGATTCCAGAAACCTATGAACGGAAAGTACAGGTGAAACAAACAGTAGACTGTATATACCCTACAGAAGACGAGAGGATGGATGAAAGAGTATGCAAGGACAATGTTGAACTAACGAGAACGTTGTAACATAACAGTGAATGATACAGATGCGTGGAGGAAGAAACTCCAAAATGGGTTCCTTAAAATTATTTTAAACCCACAGTAGGAGTACTAATTAATAAAAATAAAAAAATATATAATGGTTAAACAGAATATCCAAATATTAGACATGTTAGTCACACACATGCGCGCGCGCGCGTGTTTGTGACGTCTTGACAGCGTTTACGTAAGTACGAGGTACTGAAGACGTCAGGACTACGGTTTGCGAAATACTTTTAAGCCTGTGTAAACACGTGCTTGCATTTAAATACGTTTTATACAATTTATTTTGAAACTTTACATCTATAGCCTACATACAGTACATACATACAAATGTGTGTGTGTCTGTGTGACTAAAAAATACAAAAATAAAAAAAATCCGTGTAATAGTGATAAAAACGTTTTTGACGATTACACGAAATTGTTATATTTTTGTATTTTTAAACACACACACACACACACACACATACACACACACACACACACACATATTGTTGTGATAATAGCCAGATCAAGACAACGACTAGTTGAGGTATACATGGAACTGAATCAAAAATCCGCTGGAATGGGACAAAATGTAGGCCTACTGTAAATATCAGCAAAACTAAATAGGCTACATGCTGATTTCTGCATCAGAAAGGAAAAGAAATCTGTATAATTTATGCAGAGAGGATAATTCTTTGATGCAGTTAATAAGTTCAGATACCTGGATAACATAATAGATAATGGAGGACCCATAAACACGGCAGTACATGACAGGATACAAATATGAAATACAGCATACTATGTCAATAACAACAAT
Source organism: Magicicada septendecula (assembly GCA_034769895.1). Taxonomy (NCBI): domain Eukaryota; kingdom Metazoa; phylum Arthropoda; class Insecta; order Hemiptera; family Cicadidae; genus Magicicada; species Magicicada septendecula. Next base: position 82,108,985 of record CM068370.1, read on the forward strand.
TGAGAAGCAAACTCATTAGTCGTAATACAAAAATAAAAATATATAAGACTCTTATCAGACAAGTTGTTATTTACGGAGGTGAGACACGGACCTTGACAAAAAAGGAAGAAATAATACTAAGAAAAGATCGTAAGACGTGTTTATGGCCCGATCAAAGAAGTTGACGAATGAAGAATAAGGAATAACCAGGAGATAGATGAGCTATTGAATAATGAGGACATTGTAAGATTCATAAAGGCTCAACGAATACAATGGCTAAGTGACCTAGAGCGGCTGGATGAACAGCGTATGCCAAAGAAAATCTTCAGGGCGCAAATCTATAAAAGCGGAAAGAGGGGCCGACCTAGGATAAGATAATTGGATTATGTGCTGGAAGATCTCAGAAGAATGGATTGAGGGGTTACACTGAGATGGCAATGGGAAGAAGACTTTGCAGAAGATTGGTGTTGGAAGCCAGGACTCACTTTGTGCTATAGTGATGAAGAAGAAGAACTAATAAAACACATTTTCTTAGGATCAAAACATAGAACGGCTAACAGGCTACAGTTCATACTATAATATTATAATGCTGGTGTGTATAAAGGCGAGTGGCCTGGCTGTACAGATTTCATGCAGGCCAAATTTAAAGTCATTTAAAAGACAGATTTATGAAGCACCGAAATTCAAATTTGAAACCGGAAATTTACACGGGGTCCCAATCAATAAAAAGTAATCATACATTCCGAAACTTAGATAATGTTACTTTATTAAGACACGTAGCCAAAGGCCAAAAAATTGAACTTTCGAGACAATTTAGAAGTATAAAATCACAAAAGAAATAATAAATTAATAGAGGAACAAATCTACATTAACACAAAAAATGATAATACTTTCAAAATTATTAATTTCATAAACTAATGTAGATTTATTTATATTGTTACAACGGTCTCAGTGATCGTCGTATGGTACAGTGGAAAACAAAATACAGACACCAATGAAGTCACTAATTACCTGCTTTAATTAATCACAAATAACAGTTTGTAATGAACTCCAACAAGATTATACTCGTACAATAATTGAAGTAAAATTTGTCCACACGCAGTAATAATGTCAACTAATAATCACATTAATCACTTTTCACTAATACACCACTTGAGACGCACCGAGTGTCGCCCGACATGAACTTACCGTTGCTGGACGCTTATGTTTATACCACGCCGAGATGGCAGAATGATTGTCACTTTTTTATGACGTGTTAAGCAAGTGCCTATTACAGGCACTCTCGAATCTACTAGAAACGGTGTCGGATGTCTTCTGGCCTTGAACACAATGCGCTGACCGGTGTGGTCTGGAACAGCCTCGATCGTTGGCGTATGGCTTTATTAAAGTCTTTCTTCTCAATGTACGCACACAAACATTACAGCTGGGCTCTTCTGGGTGGGATAGCCGAGACACTTGTACAACAACGTTCTCCAATGGACGAGAACGTTCCGCATTGCGTAACAATATTATAACTACAGTACATATAACTATATTATTAAAGTCTTTCTTCTTAACGTACGCACACAAACATTACAGCTGGGCTCTTCTGGGTGGGATAGCCGAGATACTTGTACAACAACGTTCTCCAATGGACGAGAACGTTCCGCATTGCGTAACAATATTATAACTTCAGTACATATAACTATATTATATTTTTTAAAACGTTTTTCTCCACTCGCTGTGGTGTCTTACTGTCCGGGTGGAATCTTGCGATTGATTTTTAACTACCTTCCAGACTAGCTAGAGCTTTGAAATTTGGCACACTTATGTATCTCCGATAACAATACAATAATCCATTGAAAAAATTGTGAAAATTGTGAATTTTGCAAAATTGTGAAAATTTAAAATTTTGCACACTTATGTATCTCAGATGACAACAATACAATAATCCATTGATGAAAATGTAAAATCAATTTTAATAAAAAAAATCAAGAAAATTGTCAATTTTGCAAAATTATGAAAATTTAAAATTGTGCACACTTTGGCATTTTGAAACCATTTTCAACAAAGTATCAATCTACTCACTGAAAACACAATTCAAAATGCAATATAAAACTTCACACATCAAAACAATAACAGTAAACAATATTTCTGCAGTAGTACACATGTTTTTCAGCTGTTTAACAAGTGTACCAACATTGGAAAGAAACATTATAGAGGTATAAATAAGCGTGAATGTATAAAAGACACTATTTACATTTTGCGTTACTATGGAAACAAAAATCAACGCTGTATTGAGTCAAACAAAAAAATATAAAAAAAAAAAATTAAAAAATATTTATGTAATTAACATACGTTATATATGTGTACAACAGCTGTTAAAAAAATTTTAATTTAATAATTTACTTCTTATTACATTTAATTTCTGAAGACGACAGTAGAGAAAACTGTCGAAACAGTGTAAAAAAGATTAATATTGTTTTTATTAAAGTCCATTAATAACAAGAATAATTGAGTCATAATGCAAGCAGATGCACTGAGTACGTGCAAGCAGATGCACTGAGTACGTGCATGCAGATGCACTGAGTACGTGTGTATTGGGGGGGGGGGGGGGTCATTTCAATAGCAGCGTACTATAATGATAATTTTGTATTATTTGTATTAATGCACATTTTATTTCATGAAACATTTTATTTTCTCTTTATTAAACACTGACAAAAACAGTTATAGAAGGTTACAATGAAGGGAAAAGAGGAAGAGGAAGACCGAGACTCCAATATTCGAAACAGATTATTGGTGATGTAACTTGGAATTCCTATGAGAAGATGAAACTGAAAACGCAGAGAAGATCGGTGGGGAGAACTGATACGAACCAATTTGCAGATTGCTAACTAAAGAAGAAAACTCATTTCATTAACATAAATGGGTCAGTGCGGTACGTGCATGCGCTTGTCAATATGCGAGTCTTTTGACTGTACACTCGAGAACCATAACTTCACGCTTCCAATTCATTACTTTGTTTTTGGAGGGATTTTTCACTAATCAATGGGAGGACGATAAGCACAGTATGGGGTCATATGTTTTTTTTCGTCAGAATGTAAATAGAAAAAATTGTATTTCAGTTTAGAATTTTGAAATTAAGCTAATTACTAACTGACTTTTAATTCTAGCTTTGCTTCGTGAAAGCCTCCAAATAAATGCAAATAAGACAACGCTACTTACAAACCGTCGGTTTTGAAGTCGCAACATTTCCTGACACATTTACAATTTCGTTCTGAATTTCCGTTGGCGCCAAACAATTTTTAACAACGAATCACACCACGATGTTTGATTTTGTCCGTTTTCCAAAACACGCATGACACGTCAATTTCAAACAGCTTCTAAGCAATGAATACATTGATAGATAGATTTGGAAATTAACAGGAGTTCACATAAAGTACAAATATTGCAGCACACGAAAAAGTTTAGTTTTACCGCTAAGCTACAGTTGTCGCTCTGCGAACTTTTCAACTAACCCTCGTAAGCATGGATATTCATAGGCGTCTAAGAAGATTTAAGACATATCCTGGCTAGAAATAATAAAAAAGATTAAATTACGAAATTTAGATGGAACAAATTCCTACTAAGAAAGAGGCAAGGAAGAAATGGATATGTCATACAGTAAGGAAGGCTGAAGAGACAACACGAGTATAATCCGTAGAACTCAGAAGTGGAAGTCGACTGGCAGACAGATGGCAAAAATAATTAAGGCGTAGTTGTGGAAGGTTGGAAAACATAGAAACAAATGGTAGAAGTAGCCAGAAACTGGGAAGAATTAATATAGAAAACAGACCCGCGCGCGCGCGCACATACACACACACAATTGGATTGGCTGTCAAGAACGCAGTAAATAAAAAAGAGGCTGTCACTTGGAAAGCGAGAAGAAAAATATACAGATGTAGACGCGATCCATATTAAAGAAGAGATCAAAGGAAATCCGAAGTAGCGAAGAAATAGAACGTAATTCACAGAGTTCAATTCTGTCAGAACATGCCATGAGAATAAGAGTCTACCATCTTAGTTACCTAAGCACTTTGTCCATGTGTCGTCGATAAATGTCTAACGTTTCAAAATAAACAAAAAAATGTGACCATGCTTGCTTGTTAGTAATAGCCTTTCACACACTTGCATAGAATCTCACAACCAACGCCGAATATTATAACTTATGTGTGTGTAGGTTGACTGGTCCAAACACCTGCTAATTATGCATAAAAAGAATTGAAACCAAAAACATGGTTGCCGCTAATACCAGAAGCCGATTGTGTGATGAAGCAGCCACTGCATCGGACAGGTACAGATAGCTGAATAATTTAAAGTCATCTGTATTTTACAATTTAATGGCATTACCTTCCATTGGGGGGGGGGGTATCATCGCTATTCGTTAATTAACACTGTGTTGGTGGGACCGATTGATAAATTGATATAATATATATAGCTCGCTGAAGTCTGCAGAAACTTAATTAGCACATTATAGACTAAACAACTAAGTATCAAAGCCGTATGGTGGGGTAATTTCCAGCACATGTCGAGCGTTCGGAGCCAAAGATTGTCAGCTCTACAACCCGAAGGGGGGGCCCTGCAACCGCTGGTCTGACCAGTTCGCAAATCCACTGAACAGACCCTGGAGGCCTAGCCCGGTATATGGAAGAAGAAGAAGCAGAAGATGGGCAGAACTAATTTAACTAAATCGTTTTAATATAAACGGCCGTACTAGTCATCCATTCTGGGAGACGATCAGATGCAGGATGCTGCTGCCGGCGACCTTCATCGCGACCTACAGCGTAATCTGGTCTGGAAAACAGTTATAAATTAAACAATCTCGAACAAGTCTGGCATGAAGAAACGTAATTTTTTGTCTATTTAAGGCGGCGGGCGATCTCAGTCTTGTCAAAATATTCATCATAAAAGGGTACCACACTGTTTAATAACCACACTGGACATTTGTGATTGGTAAAATTAATGAATTAAAATTAATGAATCGTTCAAACGTTTTCCCGTTTAGTCTGAGTGGGTGAATCATAAATTTCCTGTAACGACAAGTGATAACAGCTGCATAATGCAGGCATAAAATGAAGAAGCAATTGACAGCAACTGCATGAACATTAAATTAATCGCTCAATAAAATAATGATCTCTTCATGATGATAGTTGTCTTCTTTTGAGTAAAAATGCTTGAATGTTCGAATTTTTATCCTCCGTTTACTCTCTGTAATTATTCCACTGTATATTATTATTTGGTGTTCTGCCCTAAGGCAGGTCTTCAAATGGTAAGAGTTCTCCAAGCTGTCCTATCGCAAGCCAGTCTTTTCGTTTCATCGTAACACCCTCTGATTTAATGCTATCTATTAACTTCATTCTTCTACGCCCTCTTCTTTTTCCTCCTTCTATGACATTCTCCATGGCAATTGTAAGCAAGCAGTCTCTTCTTAAACAATGACCTAACCAATTCTTGTTCCTATTTTCTATTACCTTCAGGATTCTTGTCTCTTGTCTCTTCTCTTATTCTCCTTAAAACTTCATCATTCCTTACTTTATCAACCCACCTCACTTTTCCATTGCTCGCCAAACCCACATCTCAGATGCCTCTAATCTTTTCTCGTCCTCCCTCCTCAGAGTCCATGTCTCTGCACCATATAAAGCAACGCTCCACACATAACATTTGGCCAACCTTGTTCTTAAATTCTTATTAATTTTGCCACACAGCAGTCTTTCCTTCCCATAAAATTTCTCTTTCGCTATAGCAACTCTTGCTCTAATTTCACGAGTGCAGGACATATCTTCACTTCTCAAGCTTCCAAAATATTTAAACACCTCCACCTGTTGTATTTTGTCTTGCTCTATCTTTATGTTTGTCCTTTTTCCTCCTCTGCTAATCACTTAGTTTTTTCCTTTATTAATCCTCATACTAAATTCCTCGCATACTAAATCCAAATCTCTTATCATTTCGTTCATTGTCTCTTCCTTTTCTGCTAAAACAGCCATGTTATAAGCAAACCTTATAGGCTACATTCACTTCTTCTTCCATCGACATTCACACCTCTTGTTTTGTCAAAGCACTTCCTAATCGACTCATCTAGATATATGTTAAATAAATTTGGTGACATGCAGCAGTTTTGCCTTACAATTTGCCAGATTATTTATTCTCTGAATTGTCTGAATGTTAGAAATCCCCGGCCGCCGAGTAGCCAATCAACTGTTCTTTCATCCAGTTAGACAAAATCAAATCTGAAATTTACTAACAACGTTCGTATGCCATAGTGCAAAGCCTGCACAAAGTGATGACGCGATCTTGTAAACTCTTTCATTGCGAAGGCAAAGTGTATTTTATTATTTTGTCATTAATACCATTTCGTCTTCATTTTATTTTATTGTTTCCCTGTCGCCAGAAATGTCTGGCGGATTCGGCCTCCCGCAAAACTCTCCTTGCTCCTTCCAAGCTTCGTTTTCTATAGACGTATAAGAGCAGTATACTTTCCTACTCTCGCAATGTATGTTATTGCTCAGAATGAAAATCTGCTCTTACCATATTTTACACACACACACGCGCGCGCACGCAATCTCTCTCCCTCTCCTCGTCCTCCTCCTGCTCATTTTCGTCATCCTCATGTGTATTATTTAAACACCTTTAGCCTGTGTGTCTGATAATGCATGCAAAGACGTTGTGAATAAGTTGCATTAGTTCAACCTTATGTGCGGGACCATTAGGCGAACCCTTAAGTCAGCAAGTAAAGGAACATGCCTAAAATTCTACAAGGTAATGGCTTTTCCCACACTTCTTTATGGGTCTGAGAATTGGACTTCAACGAAAGGCCAGGCCAGTCGCGTCCAAGCGGCTGAAATGAGATTTCTCAGGTACGTGGCAGGGTATCCTCTCCATGATCATAGAAGAAACGCAGATAAACGGCAGGAACTGAATATTATGAGTATACTCGACAGGATCGCCCAGTATCGGCTGAATTGGTGGGAACATCTTTGCCGAATGGATGACTGTCGCATCCCCAGACAACTCTGGAACTATAAGCCGAGGAAACGGAGAGGTGTGGGACGTCCGAGGAAGCGCTGGAGTGACCAGTTCTAATCTTTGCCTATTTGAGACATGAACAAAAAATCCTTGTTTTAATCCGTGAAGATGATGATGATGATGATGACCTTTAGCATCATATAGCCTTTCATCGGATTAGAAACGTCTGCGCTGTTTTCGACTCCTAAACTCCACCAGCCCTCGCTCTCTCTCTCTCTCTCTCTCTCTCTCTCTCTCTCTCTCTCTCTCTCTCTCTCTCTCTCGCTGCGCGAGGTTTTCCATCCTTCCCTGAGGCTTCCGCTTTAATTTCCCTTTAAGATGTAGGCCCAGTGACATAACTAGGGAGGGGGTTCAGTTGGATCAATCCTCCCCCCCCCACAGCGTTATTAAAAATTTAGTGAAATTTCACGATCACTTAACGTAGGCCTATTTCTAAGACAGTTGCATGTGTTAAAATAAGGTTTATAAATACATAATTGTATCTGTATACAATTACTGTTACACATGAGATATTACAACCCAGGTAATTAAAATGAGTAACCTAATTCAAAATCTGATTATTCACGACTATACTCTGATAAAACACGGAAGGATACTCGGATTAAATTTTATATAAAACTATGGCTGTCCCCACATTCCTGTACGCTAGTGAGACATGGACTCTTGGTAAATGGGACGTGCAGATTCATGCAGCCGAAATGAAATTTCTAAGAGGGACGCAAGGTTTTTCTCTCTTGGATCGGGGATATTAGACGCGATTTAAACACTTTATCATTGCGCCAGAAGATTGAAGACCATTTTTCTATTTAGAATAGTTTGCTCCAAGTAGGAGGTTATATTTGGTGTAAACAACGTGATTTCTGTAATTTCTTATGAGTTTTGCTATGGAAATACGTAAAATAAAATTACACGTTAATTCAACTATAGATGCATTTAGTGATTCTGATGTTGATGAAACATGAACAAAGAACAAAGAACAAATGAATGTTGATTCTGATGTACAAAGAACATGAACTCTAATAAGAGTAGAAAAAGCAAAAGCTTTGGTAGGTTGAGGGACGCAACATAAAAAATCTGTCTTCAATCTCATGAGATCCGTGAGGCCTGTCAGTGTAAAAATAGCCTAAATGTTTTGAAAAAATTTCCATCGGAAATAAGGCAACTGTAATAAAATTAGTTAACTCTTTTAATATTACATTAAAAGGAATCCGGCTTTGTGTACAATTACGTATTCTGCAGTCAGCTTATTTTCCACTCCTTTCTCGCCAAGTCGTTATGATACCTTAGCTACTCGTATTCGCTCACGCATTGTAATCCCGTAGCTCAGTGGTTCCCAAAATTTCCAGTCCGCGTACCCCCCCCCCAAATAATTTAAAAATTCACGGACCCCGACTGTGACGACTCTCGACATCAAGTTTATTTCTTAACTTTGACTTTAAGTACGTGAGCAGGGAGACTGCGGTTTCACACAAGTAAGTAGATGAAAACACAGTTAAACACTTCAAAGCTCTTTTTCCGACTTCAGGATAGTCAGCCATTACATATAACAGAAGTCAGCTAACTGTAACTGCGAAAACTGTCAGTTGAAGTTCAGCAAATGAACCTTCTTCTTGTACTGTAAGAGAGAGGTCTAGTCAGTTCGGCGGACAAACAGATCTGCTACAACGACATGATTTAAAGACATTATTCAAGCCATTAGTTTGAAATTACTTTTACAGTTACAATTAGTTTGAACAAAAAAAAGTACTGGCTTCTTGGATTAATTGTTTTGAGAGTCTAAAATTTTAGATCATAAAAAATCGGAGAAAAATACGTTATATTCTATTTTTTCTTAAAAGTGTCTGCGGACCCCCTGAAACAATGTCGCGAGCCCCACTTTGGGAACCACTCCTGTACCGTATAATCTTCTCTGCCTTCTCAGCAAGCTTCATTTACTTGGAAATTTTTTAGTAAGCTATTTTCAGAGATCTTCGAGTACCAGATCATAAGAGATTCCTTTCTCTGTTCATAAGTGGAAAAAGTGTGAAGTTTAAGCCTATTATTATTTTGGACGAACTGTCTACTGAAGATGACAAATGAAGAGTCCCCCCCCCCCATAGGAACAGATCCTGGTTACGACAGTGTGTAGGCCTACATGTTAATACCACACAGGCACCAGGCACCTGTAAGTATTATCAGTTTGTATGTTCGTTGTATGAGTTTGGATAAAAACTCAATATTCGGTGGCTGGCGTGCAAACATCACGTGCCAGCGCGGCACGTTATGTTCATTTTTTCCTCATACGCAATTCCGACACACTTGTGTTGACTTTGTGTGGAATCCAGTACACAAGCATCCGTCCAAACATATTTAAACGCGTTTTGAGAATTCACTTAATCGCTTCTGTATTTTACATATTCACATGTAAAACTGTTCGTCCACGCCCATGCTCATGTGTTAGACCAATTGTTATCAAAACCATCGTCATTAATTAATACACAGCTATAGGTAACAGGCATTCTTTCCAATATACATAAATAGCGACGCACATGGTAGGAATTGCCAATCAAATAAAATCAGGGTACAAGGAAAGACACCAAGATAAAATTCTATAAGTAATGGCAACACCTGTTTTAACTTATGAAAGTGAAACTTGGACGCTGAAGAGAAATGATGAGCGGAGAATGCAAACAAGTGAAATGAAGTTCTTGATAAAAACCAAAGGTTGCACCCTCAGAGTTCAAATGAAGATATAACAACCGAATTAAATATATATTCTATGGCCAGCAGAATAAGGGAAGTGTAAATAAAGTGGAGGCAGAATATCGAGAGAATGGAAGATATGAGGCCACCTAAGCAAGTAATAAGGTACAGACATCAAGGAAGACGAGATATAGATAGACCAAGGAAGAGATGGCTGCAGCGAAGGAGGAACAGGCTGTAAGCCTATACCTTGACGTGGAGAAGAAGGAAGAAGAAGATAAAATCAGGGTAGAAGACCTCTGGATAAGAAATATGGAAATACGTGTCCTTGCTAAGAGGGCTTAATACGGGCTACAATAACTTGATACATGAGCAAAAAAAAAAAAAATAACGTTACAATGGACGATTTCGTGAGAAAAACTGTGGGTTAATAAAGAAGGGAGATTTTCAGAGGCAGCGAACAAATGAGGATCTTTATACTTTATTGTAGAACATAAACTAGTTGAAAAATTAAGCGGGGGCCGCTTAAATGGATCGGCCATATTATAAAACGTGTCTTCCCAAGAAGATCAGATGGCAAAAGAAATTCTGAAAACCGGTGCTGAGATGGCGGGATGGTGTAACGAAACATGCTGGAAAGTCTGGAACTGGAAAATGACGGAAACTAACTGAGGTCATTGCGGAGGTCTACATCACTAGCCAAATCCGACCGGAGTTACAGCTTACTCCCCCCCCCCCCGAATCATCCCGTGTTGAAAAACTAGCTGTTACCCGCGGCTTCGCGAATATTTGACTTTTAATTAGTATTTTAATATAATTTTTATTGTCTGTGTCTTTATGGGGTTCTGTCAGCTCGTATAACAATTTTGTACTCATTAGTCAAATTCTCACCACAGTTGTTTACAACACTTGTACTATTTTAACTTATACTAAATTATTTTGTTGGTGCAACAGCCTTTGGAGATTTAAAAGTACCCGTTTATAAAGCCTTTGGAGATATTTATAAAGTACCTGTTAAATCAATAACGGTAAATTCTTTATTTTAAATGTTACCGTGTTAGAAGCATTGTATAACACATTAAAAGTTATGTTTTCCTCAACCGTGGCTTTTATTTATTTCAGCAGTAAACTAAAAACCAAAAACCGTTATCACCTAACCTCACAAATGAAAACAACACGTATTTTCGGTTTGCATTAATATAAGTAACTAGCAGAATACCCGTGCTTCGCTACGGAGTTTCACGTTGTAAGTAATGAAAATGTTAGTTTAATTAATAAAGTTCAATTAAAGTAGGTTTCTTAAAAATAAATAGCTGTTGCCCACGACTTTGTTCGCGTGGTCTTCAATTTAATGCGATAATATATTTAGAACAGAATCTGTTCTATTGGGTTGCCATAGTAACCAGATCTAATAGTTCTTTAAGATCCCAAAGGACCCCCCAGAGGATCGTATCGAAAAAACACCTGTCCTATGTTGGTTTTCCCGTTGCGTAAAATATTTGTGCCAAGTTTGGTTGAAATCGGTCCAATGGTTTAGGAGATGTGGAAGACCCCAAAGGATCGTATCGAAAAAACACTTGTCCTATGTTGGTTCTCCCTTTGCGTAAAATATTTGTGCCACGTTTGGTTGAAATCGGTCCAGTGGTTTAGGAGGAGATGTGGAAGACCCAAAAGGACCCCAAAAGGACCCCCGGAAGGATCATATCGAAAAAAACACATATCCTATGTTGGTTCTCCCGTTGCGTAAAATATTTGTGCCAAGTTTGGTTGAAATCGGTCCAGTGGTTTAGGAGGAGATGTGGAAGACCCCAAAGGACCCCATCGAAGAAAACACCTATCCTATGTTGGTTCTCCCGTTGCGTAAAATATTTGTGCCAAGTTTGGTTGAAATCGGTCCAGTGGTTTAGGAGGAGATGTGAAAGACCCCAAAGAACCCCCCAAAGGACCCCATCGAAAAAAACACCTATCCTATGTTGGTTCTCCCGTCGCGTAAAATATTTGTGCCAAGTTTGGTTGAAATCGGTCCAGTGGTTTAGGAGGAGTTGTGGAAGACCCCAAAGAACCCCCCAAAGGACCCCATCGAAAAAAGCACCTCACCTATGTTGGTTCTCCCGTCGCGTAAAATATTTGTGCCAAGTTTGGTTGAAATCGGTCCAGTGGTTTAGGAGGAGATGTGGAACATACATACATAGATACATACATACAATAGGGGGGGGTTTGCCCCTTAGGAGTGGAAGTTTTTAAAACCGTTTCTTAGTGAGCACCTAAGACCTATGATGAAGCTATGTTCAAAGTTTCATTGATATCCATTCAGTAGATTTTGCTCTACGTTGATTCTATGTCAGTTAGTCAGGCAAACATTCCCCCTTTAAAGGTCGAATTTCCAAAAATCCCTTGTTAGCGGATACCTACATCACATAAGGAACCTACATGCCTAATTTCAAGTTTCTAGGCGTTATAGTTTCGGAGATTTCGTGATGAATCAGTGAGTCAGTGAGTCAGTGGTATTTATCTTTTATATATATAGACTAGCAAAATACCCGTGCTTCGCTACGGAGTTTCACGTTGTACGTAATTGTACAATTATTGCTCGCTTAATAGTATAGGATTAGATAGATTGTACAAATTCTCAACTCTTAGTTTGTTTATTTACATTCATAGCAACAGCTATTTATTATTTATTTCGAGAAAATCGTTAGAGCCGTTTCCGAGAAAAAAAAGGACATACATTTATTAATTAATTGAACTTCGATATTTTCTCGACTGTAAGAACCTGCAAACAACGAAGTTTTTCAATTTAAAACAATGATTAAAAACTCAGAACTAAATGTATTCGGGGTTTCCAATAAACTGAGATGTCAAACACTTCATTTACAAAGTATGCAATTCCCGCGATAAATTTCATTATTTGGTTTTTTGCCCCTTAGGAGTGAAAGTTTTTAAAACCGTTTCTTAGTGAGCACCTAAGACCTATGGTGAAGCTACGTTCAAAGTTTCATTGATATCCATTCAATGGTTTCAGAGATATCGTGATCAGTGAGTCAGTCAGTGGTATTTGGCTTATATAGATATCTATATCTAGCCGATTTACCCAGCGTTGCTCGGGTTCATAATTTATTCATAGGCTCATAGGCACCTATTCTTGTTCTAACGTTATATTACTTGTATATTGTATAATCTTCCTTATATTGTTACGTTCGCATTCTCACTGGAGTAATACTCTGTAGCGCACCTGTTTAAGAACATGTCATAAACTGTATTCTTATATCTGGAGAAGAATTCTGTTGCGCGTGATGCTCCTGCTCGATTTCTAACTCTGGGAGAGGGCGAACAGCTAAATTAGTTTTCAATAAAATGTCTACAGTACTTGCACGCGCTGCGTATTTACTGTCTTTTATAATTCATTGTGTTAATGTTGAAATAAGGCATTTGTTAAATTAGTGTCTCTTAAACTTATTCTAACAATACAATACCTCTATAGATTTCAGCTTATCAATTTTTAAATTCAAACTGAAGCAAGTCACAAGTGCAAAGACAAGCAAGTTACCTGTGCAAAATTTGATGGCAATCGATGTAACGGTGTGGATTTGTATTCAGTACCTACACATAAATCCTCAGACTTTGAGTTATATATATACATAAGGACTCTCCATTTTCCTCAGGACAAATGAGATATTCAAGATTCTTCCCGTGTACTTGTTTATACAGTTATTTATAAACCTCATTTTAACACACGCAAATGGTTTAGAAATAGGCCTACGTTAGTTATTATGGAATTTCACTGAAATTTTTAATAGCTCTGTGAGGCGGGGATTTATCCCCCTTATCCCTCTCCCATAGTTACACCACTAAGTAGGAATATTTTTCCTATTTCGATCACCGTATTTGGTTGTCGTCTTCAGGATGTCAATTACGTTAACAGGAAAAAGCTGAAAAAGCAGGATAAGAGTATCGAGACGTAAGATATAAAATATTAGAAATATCCAGTCATCCAGATTCAACTTTGAAGAAGAGGTCATCAAATTAGGTTAACCAGCGTCTTACTCTATTTAACTTTCTTGACTGTTATGTATTATAACAATAACTACTACTACTACTACTACTACTACTACTACTACTACTACTACTACTACTACTACTACTACCGCTACTGTTACTACTATAGCGGCTGCTGCTAAAACCTCTTTGATTCTTAGATGTTATTGATAAACACGCCCTCAGATAAGCGGGTACTGATGTGCAGTGTTTTACGTTACTAAGCACAATTTTTCGTTATATTCTGCTTTGATAGTGAGATAACAGTTTTTCACCCAAATCTACCGTTTATCAGTAAGGCGTGGTGATCGTCAGCCACCGCTTTTACTAAATATTGTTGAAACCTTCCAATCACCATTTACCTGTGATAATGCTCTCACGACTACCACATGCACACCACTGGCGCAATGAAGTCACTACACACACCTCGAGGGAATACAGTTTTTATTTTTTATGCAACTTTTTGTAATAATTACAACGTAGTTCTGTTTCACAAGTATCTTCTTCTTCTGATAGTTCCTATCCGTTTCGGATGTTGGATATCATACAGACTATTTTAACTTTCTGCACAGAATTAAGTCAGTTGTATTCATGCCAAACCAAATCCTTAAATTTCTCAGCCATGATATTCTCGGTCGCCCAACTACTCTCTTTCCAGGTATTTTTCCCTGTAGTATGGACTGCAATAAGTAAAATGTCTGTTCATTTCTCAAGAGATGCCATAGATACAGTGGCTTTCTTATCTTCACTGTGTTAATAACTTCCCTTTCTTTCCTCATCTTTCTAAGAACTTCAACATTAGTTATATGTGCTGTCCATGAAATGTTTAGTATTCTACCGTAAAGCTTCATTTCGAAAGTTACCAATTTTTTAGTTGTGGCTTCAGTCAAAGTCCAAGACTCTACACCGTAGATGAGGACCGAGAATACGTAGCAGCGCACTGTCTGGCCGCGATTGGAATGAGCGGCTTGGCGTCCCCACCACTAGACCGGCAGATGCATTGTTACTACTTAGTACATTCCCCCACTTTACCTACCCTGCGCACTCCAATCGCGGCCAGACAGTAGAAGTCTCATCTTTGTGTTTACTGTTAAATCGTGACTTTTGAATAAACTGCACATTCCAGTGTACACTGCTCTTGCCTTTTCAATTCTGCTCTTTATTCATTGAGCGTGGTCCCATTGTTTGAACATAGCCATGATGATATTACTAGAGATATCTAAACGATCTTTAATGTAGTAGTTTTTCATTGCCTTCTACATCCCAATGTCGTTGACTAGTAACTAGTTCATCCGCCTTCGGGGCCGATTGCTCAACCCCAGGATAATAAGGTGCCCTACCGCTTGCCAGTTCATCCACCCGAAGCTGTTGACTATTCCGGTTGCCACTCGGTCGCCATTACCTCGTCAGTTAAAACAGGGTGTACCACACAACCGAGGCAGTACTTCGAGAAGGTGAGGTTGGCATTTGTACTATACATCGCGCATCATATACCTTACATGCCCTTCACAAGTATAATAAATTGAAATCCATTTTTCGAAAGATACCTATACATTTTTATTGATTTCGTTTTCTTCTTCTTTATTAGAACATTAGGCGCATCTGACTACTCCGCTACGGTATTCTCTGTGTACTGGTTCCGTGCGTAGGTGGTACTTAGGCTAAGTTGCTTGAGATCACCCAAAACGATCACTCTAATCTGAACTTAGATCGCACTTTATCTGGTGTCTTCTGTACAGCTTCTTCACAATCCTTAGTACCTGACCCAACCACTTTTGGCTCTGTTTTAGATTAGGATATAAGAGGTAAGGACCTTCATAAACTTCGGTAAGGATACTAAAACCGGCCCCCTGTTCTTTCTTTTTCAAACTGTCAGTAGATCAGTAGGCTCTGCTACCTAGGTACTTAAATTGCTTTACATCCTTCTGAATGCCACCATTCATTGTTATCTGCACTATACAGTCCCATTCTTTGTCACTAACCATTACGTTAGTTTTCCTTTTATTAATCCTCATATTGTATTCATTTCCTATGTATCCTGCATCCTCTCCACTATGGTACTTTACTGGTTTCAAATGAGTCGTCTATCTCTGTACGGAAATCCTATTTCTCTGAGGATCTCAAGTATCTTCCGCCGTTTAACAATGTCAAACTTTTTCCTATGCCGACAAAACCTAAGTATGCCTTTTTCCGTTTTGCGTTTTTCCAGCCATTTCCAGAATTAACCTTATGCAAGGTGATAATTGTTTAGACCAGGCTTATTGTACGGTAATGTTCACATGTCTTAGCATTCTATTTCTTAGGTGTGGGGACCACTACACTTTCCTCAAAATGTGAAGGGTGTTTTTCAGAATTCATTCGAGCCCGTGCGAGACGAGTAAGTGCGCACGCACGTCAAGTGTTCACACGGGTCGAAACTTGCACGTGGTTACACCCACGAGTCGATTCTCGTACGAGAACTCGCACCATGCGAACGCCACCACGACTGGAGGTTGCGCGGCGCGCGCGAGGCGTGCAGTGTCCCGAGTCTTAGTTAGAACTCCTGCCACTGGGTCATTTAGTGTTCAATTTTGTATACTTTTACTTACTGTAGGGCAAGAAGTGACCCTCGATGGTGGATTATACCACCGGGGTTAGTAAAGGGGGTCGCTTCCAACACTCATCTGTCCTTGGAGTATATAGTCCAAGACATGTCCGCAAAAGAGCGGACACCTAGTCCTCTCCTCAAAGGAGTGAACGCCGCTTTATAGATATTCTTTATTATAGTACTGCTCACTATTTCTCGTGTTCAAGGTCATTTTCCCCTCTCGTAGCTGCGCCTACTTATAGGCTACCACCTCTACAGCTTTCTGTCCTTTCGTATGAAAGAGCGCGAATCAGTTTACTGTTTAGTTACATATCTCAATTATAAACGACACTGCCAAAGCATATTTTAAGCAATAAACTAGGCGGCACTACTGCCGCCTAGTGAAGGACTTAGTGCCGCCTAGTGGCAGGTATTAGCCTAGTGCCGGTGCCGAAAAGTGAGAAAAAAGGGGAGAAATCAGCAAATCACGAAGGCGAGTTTGCATTTGCGTATATTAGCTTTCAGTATTGTTTGTACAGTGTGCGAATCAGCGGCGGCCCTAGCCCTTTATTAGGGTGGAGCGAGAATCCCTTTCGGCGCCCCTTGGTCGACACCTTTCGAATCAATTATAATTCAGTTTCTGTTAAGTTGAACACCAACTTTTCAAAAATCAATACGTTTATTGCATCAAAATTAAGTTGCTATTCATATTGCACTCTTGCTGCAACACAAACAAAATTACTATTAATTAGTATTTGGTATTCAACATTTGGATCAGTTTGAATAATTCTAAAACTAAAAACTAATCAGATAACATAATAAAAAAAAAAACAGGAACATCGATATTCTATGTAGTATTTTACGTATTACTGTGATAATGATAATAAAAATAATAATCAAATAGGCCTACTAAAACCTCTTTGTACCTAATTATAAAGGGACCGTGCAAGGCCAATTCACCTTATAATTATCTTCCCGTGGCATGACTCTCCTTTTTTCCTAATATCTCATCAGCAGCCTCCGTCAGGTCCTGTTTAATATTGTTACGACATTAAAGAACAATCTACATGTTTATCGAATGTTCCAGATGAATCCAGTGGAATACGGCTAAATGTTGTGGCGTACGTGATTTCAACATGCGCTCGCGAGACTTTTCTGGAAGCCGCCAGCCGCGCGGACTGTGTCAAGGCGGCAATTAATTACGTCGTAGTTTAGAGATAAGGCGTAGTTTGGAATGTTCTGGTCTCTGTGAGCGTTGTATAAATACAAGGCATCAGCGGCCTCAGTTTTCAGTTATTATCGGGCGATATTACTGTGTGCGTTCAAGTGGTTATTAGTGAAGTGTTGTGTTTTATAATCGGGCGGTATAATTGTAATACAATTGTGTTTTATATTAGTTGACATTTATTACGTGTGAACAATTTTTATTTGATTTGTTGTAAGAGACAGTGTTGTTAATTACGAACTGTTTAACTGTGAAAATTAAGGCTGGTGATTAGTGACGTAATTGGTGTCTTGTATTTTGTTTTCCACTGTACCATACGACGATCAGTAGACCGTCGTAACACTATAAATTCACGTTGCTTCTGTATGGCATTCTAGCTCTCTCGCGCTTTTTCCTCTGTTCTCCGCTGGTACGCCAAAACATCATTCTTATCCTTTAGTTTTTCTATTTGCTAGCTTATGATAGATGGCTTTCTAGCTTTTTAAACTTTAACTTTCATCATAACCAGAGTGTGTTCTGAGTCTACGTAAAAGCTGTGAAGCTTTTACTACGCTTCATTCGCTTCTTAAACCTCTTTCTGACGACGATGTAGTCAATTTGGTATCTAGCAATGTCTTCCGGCATTTTCCAAGTATACCGTCTCCTTCTGTGATCGTTAAACAATTTACTTATAATGACCAGCTTATTCTTTGAACAAAATTCGACTAGCTGGTTCCCTCTTCCATTACTGGTCCCCAAACCATATTTCCTCTTAACTGTGTCCTCTTCCTTCCCCTCTTCAACAGTATCATTAATATGCCAAGATACCTTCAGTATAGCTACATATTAGTAGACTGACTTTACTTAGCTACACAAATGTGTACGATGACGAATGATAACTGCCGTAAATTCAATCAGAATCAAATAACGTTTTGTATACCTTCCTGAACTATAGAGAACTCAATGTCTGTTGATTTTGGTGAAGATCAGTTAAGGGAAAGGGGTAGTTTACCGGCAACATTTTATGTTTTAACAACGGTAATTTTTTCTATGGCACACGATAACTGCCGCACATTCAAACAGAATCAAATATGTTTTTGCATACGTTCCTCAATTGTAAAATACTGAAGGCCTGTTGATTTTGGTGAAGATCGGTTAAGGGAAAGGGGTAGTTTACCAGCAACATTTTATGTTGTAACAAGAGAACGTTTCCATGAAGAACGATAACTGCCGTAAATTCAAACAGAATCAAAAATGTTTTGCATACGTCCCTGAATTGTAGAGGACTCAAGATCTATTGATTTTGGTGAAGATCAGTTAAGAGAAAGGGGTAGTTTACCTGCAACGTTTTATGTTTTAACAATTGTAATTTTTTCTATGACGAACGATAACTGCCGTAAATTCAAAGAGAATAAAATAATTTGTTGCATACGTTCCTGAATTGTAAAGACCTGAAGGCTTATTGATTTTGGTGAAGATCGATTAAGGGAAAGGGGTAGTTTACCAGCCACCTTTAATGTTTTAACAAGAGTAATTGTTCCTATGACGAACGATAACTGCCGCACATTCAAACAGAATCAAATAATGTTTTGCATACATCCCTGAATTGTAGAGTACTCAAGACCTATTGATTTTGGTGAAGGTCAGTTAAAAGGAAGGGGTAGTTTACCTGCAACATTTTATATGATAACAAGGTTAATTTTTTCTATGACGAACGATAACTGCCGTAAATTCAAACATAATCAAATAAGTTTTTGAAAAAACATCCCTAAATTGTAGAGAACTCAAGGCCTATTGATTTTGGTGAAGATCGGTTAAGGGAAAGGGGTAGTTTACCTGCAACATTTTATGTTGTTACAAGAGAAATTTTTTCATGACGAACGATAACTGCCGTAAATTCGAACACAATCAAATAATTTTTTACATTATATTTGCCTGAGTTGTAGAAGACTCAAGGCATATTGATTTTGGTGAAGATCGGTTACGGGGAAAGGGCAGTTTACCTGACACATTTTTGTTTTAACAAGAGTAAAGTACTTAATTTTGATAAATAAAGTATCCTGATAAGAAGATCTTAATAATCCACTGTAGAAACGTAGACGAAATATCTATAAATGAAGAGGCTAGTTGAACGGGGTGGGGTTTGTTTTCTATAAATGAAAATTATAGTTGAAGGGGGAGGAGATAATTTTTATATGTGTACTACGTTATCGGCAACAAAGTAGTAGTTTTTGTTAAAATTCCTTCCCGGGCTGTTTGGCCGTGGTCCAATATTTTCTGCAAAACCAGACGTTTCGGCAGGGCCATCGACTGCCATTATCAGTGAAAATCGAGGCGCTAACTTGAGGTGGTATACGTTAATGACCACAGTACTTCTGAAGAAATAACTAGTTTCTATGGAAATATTTCATTTCGAAAATGATTTTAAATATAAATCTTAGAACATGGAAGTCTCCACACCGATATTTTAAAATGTCACACTGTCTGGTTAGTTTCTGAGAAATTTTATTTGATCTTCAATATCCGATACACCGTAGCGCATCAAATAAATATTATTAGTTTCTGCTTATCAGTATGCATTCATATACTGAGATATACGAATATACCTCACTGAGATATTTCTCACTACATTCATAATAGTGAGAAATAAAAGGAAGGAACGAATGAATGAGGAGAAGCAGATGAGACAATGAGAGAAAGAGGCAGAAGAAGAAGAAGAAGAAGAAGAAGAAGAAGAAGAAGAAGAAGAAGAAGAAGAAGAAGAAGAAGAAGAAGAATTTAAATATAATTTCGCAACTTTACAACTTACGTGTTGCACTTACAACTTTTCACAATATACTTGTTACAACTTAAACACACCAAACGTTAAACTTGCTTCATGAGCTGCATGCAGAGTTATAGCACAGTTTGTATAACATACGTATATCTTAGTACTTACTACGTGCAATTGCTCAACCGTGTAGACAAAGTGATTGGACTGGTTCCGTGCCGAACAGCAAGTTCGTACGTTTCGAAATAAGGAAGACGGATTCATGCGAAACTGGTATCAGCGTTTCTCTCTTCGTACCTGTAAATATATATTTAATTATATTAACTGCATATGACGGTGAGAAAGTGCGAGAATGCAGTATAGAACAGGATTTACTCTTAGGATGAGTACGTGCGCCCGGGCCCTTGTTATTAACGGGCAGATAAATAACTGTAAATATGTTACTGTCCGGTACAGGTACGTGTTTAATACGCAGTGTACATATATACGAGTGTATGTAACAGTTGAGGCAATATATAATAATTATATAGGCTCTAGGCTACAGTACGCCGTATGAGAGAGAGGCCGTGCTTAGTCTGACCGTCTCGCCTTCTCACTCATCGACTCGTTTTAATTAACTGTAGGCGTATGTATGTAATTTCCTTGGTTTTATATGTAGGTATAGTGTAAGGAATTAGCAGAGGATAATTTTCGTCCGTAACCAGCCTTAGAGAATTTCCAGTCAGGAATTCAACCAGAAATTATTGCATCCCAGTGGTATTCCAGTAACTCGATTAATATTGGCGAGATTCAGAGCTCGATAAACTGCCCGTATTAATGTGATTGAAGTTCGCATTGGCGAGTTTCGTTTCCTTGTAAGGACCAGTCGCTGACACCTGTTCTGGAGCCCCGTCGACCTGTCGAGACACGCTCAATAATTTGTTTTTGCAAATCTGATGCGCAGCTTATTTCCTAACACGGAAATATTGATTTCGTCCGCAGCGTCCGATTGTATTACAGACTTCGCACACCTGGGTCGTCTTCACTGCTAACACTGTCCTCGCGTTTGCAGTTGCAACTCTTAAATGTGTCACAGAAATGTCGCTTGACAGGTCCAAATCTTATTTTGGGAACGTCTCTTAATTTCTCAGGTTTATGATTTACTAGCTGTTACCCGCGGCTTTGCACGCGAATATTTGACTTTTTTTTGTAATAAGTATTTTAATAAACTTTTTATTGTCTATGTCTATATGGCGTTCTGTCAGCTCGTATAACAATTTTGTACTCATTAGTCAAATTCTCTCCAAAGCTATTTTCAATACTTGTACTAAATTATTATGTTGGTGCAACAGCGTTTGGAGATTTAAAAGTACCCCTTTATAAATCCTTTGGAGATATTTATAAAGTACCTGTTAAATCAAAAACGCTAATTTCTTTATTTTAAGTGTTACTGTGCTTGAAGCATTGTATAACACATTAAAAGTTATGTTTTCCTCAACCGTGGCTTTTATTTGTTTCAGCAGTAAACTAAAAACCAAAAACCGTTATCACCTAACCTCACAAATGAAAACAGCACGTATTTTCCCTTTGCATTAAGTAACAGGACACTTCTTCGTAATTGGTACACTTCTTCTTTTCCACATCGTAATATATCGATACAATCGCGTGTTATATAAAACATCGAAAATGTACTGCAGGAATGGATAAATGTACAGTTCCGATGCCGCTAAATAGCTTTTGTTTATTTACTTGTTGCTATGGTAATTATTTCTGGTCTCCGTGGTGTTTTTGACATCTTTATACGCGTCAACGAAAAGTCGTAATTAAAAGGGCCTAAATCGTGCGAACGGGGCAAAATATCAAATTCCAAGCTATACAGTGTTTTTCGCCTTGTGTCAAAAGTTACCTGTGCAAAATTTGGTAGAAATCTATGTAACGGTGTGGATTTGTATTCAGTACACATAAATCCTCAGACTTTGAGTTTTGTATATATAGATATGAAAGTATTAAATATTTTTTGGACTATTACCACGTTTTTGCGACAATATTAAATATTGTTATGAATTAGATTCAATATCTGTGTTACTAAATACATACACTCATTATTATCAATCATTAATTCGGTTGGGCGCCAGAGCAGAGTATCCCAGGGTTTGTTAATAAATAATAACTCAGTCCGTTCAGATACTAATATCCTGTATTATTACATTCTTATTACAAACATTGCATCTGAAATTTGATCATAAACATTATGGTTCTAATATACACTGAGATGCTTGATACACAATTTTACAACTAATTTCAAGGAATTAGTATTCACTTGAATACTATTTTTTTTTTAAATTACCATTATTTAAGATTCTTCGGTTTAACGAGCCGCAACATTATATTTATTCACTTGACATATATATATATATATATATATATATATAATACTCTAATTAACATATAGCATAATATTTCTTAACTAACATGAACTTCTTAATAATTATTATATGCACGTATTCGACTCGTACTAAATTCTATTCTTATTATATTTTGTTTCGTTCATTTGATTATACAATAATTCTACTAAATACCCTTTCTAGTATGTCATATCACATAAACTGAATCGTTAGTATCTGAACAAGTGTGGGTCTTTTGAGAATGAGATGAGTGACACTTATGGTAGACATTAATTTCTGTGTTTGTACATTAGAGTTGTGAATTATTAAAGACTATTATATTGTTACTTGTTTGCCGGATTCCACAAGACTCTGGTTTGGGTGTTCTACGTTGCTCATTTCACTTCACTTCCACCAAACATAATTGATTACCACTTCTTAACTTTGTATCACACGCTCGGGTTGTACTTAACGTCACGCACATAAATAAATATTCTTCCTCGATTTAACTTTACGCGCACATATTAAATATCTTCATAATACGTACTTTACGCGCACCTATGACATATCTTCATAATACGTACTTTACGCGCACCAATACAATATTCTTCTCTATACTTTAACTTGTTCTTTCTCGACTTTTATTTACCGAGCTAATCTATACATTTTAAACAAAGCTAGTCTAACGTTCCGTTATAATTATATTATTGAATACTTGTACAGAGTAACGCAGATTTCCCGTGCTTGTCTTGAAATTTAAACTTTAAAAACCTTCAACTAACTGCCTTTTTCACTTGCTTCTCTCTTTTTATAGTTTGTCTCCTGATTCCCTTACCACCGTTCTGGTTGATGACACTTTCATTGGCCAGGGTTTGAAGTATTCCCCGGTGGATTTGAAATTCTCCATTCAGAAATCGTAATTTTCTCGCGCGCTGGACTGACGCTATTGCTTATTGGTCGATCAGTTCGGGCACGTAGTTTTTACCGCGTGGCCGCTTCACTAGCTAAAAACGACGCTACTTTCTAAATTTTCAATAAATATTGGGGTGTCACCTTTTGTCTTCTGAAGGACACCGACCCGATTTTCTAACGGTACTTGCTCGTTTTTTGCTGTTTCTTAGACACAAAACATTTTATGTGTTTATGACATACCAGGTACAGGCTTCTATTATATTTTAATTTCGGCTGGCGACAGACTGTCGGCGCACTGGCCTCACCCTGTCCATTCTTATTCTACATATTACTTATATATATATATATATATATACACATATATATATATATATGTATGTATATTACAAATTCTTATACTACCATATCTCTATAATTACTATTATTAATTGAGTTTTTAATTATACTGTACACATATTGAATTAATTTCTGTGTTCCACAGTAACGTTATAAAAGCGATGGCCTGTCGTTACCATATACAATTTGATACCGTGTCTTAGCGTTTTCTTGTGGCCACATATTGTCCGAAACTAACAACAGATCTTATCCACAACCCGTTATGGAGTTAAGAGCTGTCACGGACTTCAATACGTTCTAAGACGCGATCAACGATTTTGATTTTAGAGCGCCATGGACGCTTTTGTGTTTTTTGTTTGTTTTGAAGCTCAACCCTGTTGTTTGCTCAACAACTTAGTTTTCGGTTTATCGTGGTGTTACTATATTTCTGTGAAAAACGAATTATTTTTTTAACAGTGAACTAACACTATGATTTATTAGGCCTACTACTTTTTATTAAGAGGAAGCAATAAGTTTATCTATATTCCATCGAATCAACTCGCGTGACGGTAAGTGTGAAGTGAAACCGTCCTTTACCTTTCCAAAAGTGTCGATTTCCGTGTCCCATTTCGATTGTGGTTCGATGATGTCGTCGGTTTGTTGTAGTCGTACTGGCATACCAGAACCAATACAAATTCGCATGAAGGTAGCTGAAGCAATTGTCAAGAATACCCCTGAGGTGGAACGTTAAGTGGAACAAGGTGTTCAGTATTCTACACAAAACATGAGGGCCCTACAAAAAACCAAGATTGATCCAGAATCTTTAAAAGCACGATACAGGCATAGTTCAATGTGGAAACCATCAAGAGGAAGCGAACATTGAGAAAGGAGTAAGACAGGGAGGTTCTCTATCTCCATGTTTGTTTAACTTGTACATCCAAGAAGCGATCGATAGAGTAAGGGAAGACACCCATCTCGGAATAAACATACACGGGGAAAAAGTGGACATGCTTAGGTTCGCAGATGACATAGCAGTGACTGCAGAGAGCAACGAAGATCTACAAAGGATTCTTGACACAATGGATCAAGTAATGAAGAATGAATTCAATATGAAAATAAATGAACAAAAGACCAAAGTTCTAGTCTGTAGTCGGAAGGAAGAAGATCCAGTCAGAATAACTCTTGGAAATACTGTTATCCAGGAATTTAAAGAATATAACTATCTAAGAAGTAAAATCACAAGTGATGGACGTAGCAGTAAGGAAATTATAAGCAGAATTAACCAGACTAAAATTACTTTCAAGAAACAGAAAAACCTCTTCACTTCAAACTCTATCAGCCTAAAACTAAGGAAGAATCCCCCTACGTGTGGAATATTGCCCTATACGGGAGTGAATCTTGGACAATTGGAGAAAGTGACAAGAAAAGACTCCAAGCATTTGAGACCTGGCGCTACAGAAGAATATTCAAGCTGGAGGGAGAAGATAACGAATGAGGAAGTCTTTAGAAGAGCACAGGAGGAGAAGAGCTTTCTGCGAAATTTAAAAGGCAGAAGAGCTAAGAATGAACAATTGAAGTGAAGAATCACAGAGGTCGACCCCGTTTAAACTACACGAAACAGCTTATGGTCGATATGAACTGCACATAATATTGTGAGTTGAAAAGAAAAGCAGAAAAGCATGAAGAATGGCGAGCTGCTGCCAAACAGCCTATGGGCTGATAACCTAGAAGAAGAAGAAGAAGAAAAATAAGAAGAAGACTCCTGAGGTCAGGGCCTGATGTACCATGTAGCATTAGGTCCTGTTGTAGAGGACCTACCCATTGACATAAAAGACCTATTGATTTTAGTGAAGATCATTTAAGGGGAAGGGGTAGTTCACCTGCAACGTTTTACAATTTAACAAGAGTAAAGTATTTAATTTTGATAAATAAAATATTCTGAAAAGAAGGTCATAATAATCCATTGTACAAATGTAGATGAAAATCTATAAATGAAAAGGGTAGTTGAAGAGGCAGGGGGTAATTTTTTGTATTGATGTTATAAATTTATTCGACCGAAAACTTAAAACATTTCAATAAAATATTAACAATTGATATCGTTCCATGTAAACAAAATATCGTAACCACGAATACGTAAACAAAATAATTTTTCGTTTTCAGAAATTCATAAATTATCAACATTGGCCGGTATTTACTTTCTTTCGCGTTGTTTAAATGAAAGACAATTTAATCAATATAATTTTTTATATTTAAAATATTAACAACTATGTACATATTCGTATTCTGATTATTCTCACCGTTTTTACCAAAAGCACGCTGATATATTTAGTTTCATTTTGAGTGTACATATTAAAAATAATTTTATAATTAATTAGAACATGGAAATCCATACCGATTTTTTACTTCCATGTTCCATAAGGAAATGGAAGTATGGTCATGTCGAAAAAAATCGTTTTCGAGATAACGGCAAATTCTGATTGTACTACCATCAAAACACGAAAAAAGTCATTTTTCGAAAAGTGTCTGTGTGTGTATGTCTGTGTGTAGAATATTTTCTATGACAAACGATAACAGCCGCAAATTCAAACAGAATTAAATAATGTTTTGCATACAGCCCTGAATTGTAGAGTACTCAAGGCCTTTTGTTTTTGGTGAAGATTGATTAAGGGAAAGGGGTAGTTTACCTGCAACGTTTTACGTTTTAACAAGAGTAAAGTGCTTAATTTTGATAAATCTGAAAAGAAGGTCATAACAACCCGTTGTAGAAAGGTAGATGAAACATCTATAAATCAAAAGGGTAGTTGTAGGGGGAGGGGTAATTTTGTTTAGAAATTAAAATGGTAGTTGATGGTGGAGGAGGTAAATTTTTATAAGTTTTATATGTGTACTACGTTATTGACAACAAAGAAGTAGTTTCTATGGAAACATTTCATTTAACTTTAACAAAATTCTATATTTTTTCATTTTAATTTAAATCATGTATGAGAGAAAATCAGGCAGACAAAATCGTTCGTGGGAGGTAAGCATATCTCAATTCTGTAATGTTTACGTTTCCATTTTATTATTATGATTTCCGCAATAAAAAGGCAGGCAACACACACACACACACACACACACACACACACACACACACACACACACACACACACACACACACACACACACACACACAATTCGCGTTATTTCTGGCCTCACTCATGTTTATTTTCTTACATTTGCAAGCTTTTTAAATGGAAAGTGCCGAAACCCACACCAACACAACGCGTCCAAGCCGAAAAAGTGTTCAGCGTGGATACCGATTTACTTCCTGTGGATCGCTGGGCAGTGTAACTGCACGTGTTTACAGAAGAACGGTTCATAGACAAACTTTTCGTCTTTAGGGAATGAACCCTCTGCAAGTTGCTCAGGGTCCATGAGTGACTTCGGAGCGCTTCGGAGGAGGGATGGTTATCTGCGTAGTTCGGTTTCTTTATAAGAATAAAGTAAGCCTACCTAATTTTTATGGATAAAGTGACTGAAAATAACATTATATTAAACGACTACCCCATCATATCAAAAATATGTATAAATAGTGAAATTAATTTGAGGGTGGGCGATATTTTTTTAGAAATTTCCGAACCGAATTCAAGTAAATTATTAAACATAACTTTTTTTATTAAACATAAATCTTAAAACGTGGAAGTCATGTATGGTTCTCCATACCGATTTTTTTTTTTGTCGTAGCGGGTTTTTGTTATAACGCAATTTGTACAATTTTGAAATTCTTGTAATTTAAATTCAACTCAACTATTTGAAATTAGGCGTAGTCTACTGGTTTTACACATTCCAACAATGGAATGTACAATAATCAGTTTTTTTTTTTAATTTCTGGCTTTGTTTTCGTTTTGCCTGTCCTTACATTTGCCAAATAAAGTTAACTTCATCAAACGGACATTCACAAAACGCGATGTTTTCTAGGAATGTAATCCCCCTGGTTGGGTCCTTCATTCACGCGCGCGCCCGCGCGCGCACACACACACTGACTCTGACTCACACACGCTGAATCAGTCCTACGACGCAAAAAAAAAACATCTATCGTAGTTGGTAGGACACGAACCTACGCTCCCAGAGGGAATCTGATTTCTAGTCAGACGCCTAATAGCCACTCAGCCACGACTGCTACACGCTTGGCACACTCTATTAACTTTCTAGCGCGCGCGCACACACACACACGCGCGCGAAGTTTGATAAAAAGTTAGCACATTGTGACTAAATTCTCTGCTTGAGAATTATATCCTATTCAAAAATTGTTTTTACGTAATGTTGGTACATGTTTTTGACGATTGTCTCATTTTTAGCTACACAGGACGCATAGTTTAGTTTTGGCTGCTAACTGACTGAGTTGTGTTTTGTGTATTTTACAAGACCAAATGGTGGCATTAAAATTTGTATAAATAATGAGAATGGTATTCTAATGCGATGAAAACGATGCAGAAGGATTTTTGTGAGTCTTACATTCATTAGTTTGAATGAACGTGTTTTCAAATGGTGCAAGTGAAACAGGGCGGTCGTCAATAATCGAACACGAAGACAGTAAGAGTGAGAACCTGGTATTGTTCTAGAAATTCTTACCATTAATTAAGAATAGACTACTACAGTTGATAAGTACTAGGTTTGCTACTGTTCACGTCGCTTGGGTGAAGTTACTGGTAAGAAACGCCAGAGTTGTGTGCGAACACAGACACACGATAATGCATCGGCTCGGCTCAGAGTTCCAGTTTTGGATGCAAATAACGCTTTATTAACGCGAAATTAACACCTTATTAAGTTTATTTCCTGGAAAAAGTTAGCAATTTTGAATACCTGGGCTATAGTGTCGTATAATGCAAGCAACGACGTTGTGAATAAGTTGCATAAGTTCAACCTTATGTGCGGGACCATTAGGCGAACCCTTAAGTCGGCAAGTAAAGGAACACGCCTAAAAGGTGATGGCTCTTCCCACACTTCTTTATGGGCCTGAGAATGTGACTTTAACGGGGGCCAGGCCAGTCGCATCCAAGCGGCTGAAATGAGATTTCTCAGGTACGTAGCAGGGTATACTCTCCATGATCATAGAAGGAATACAGATATACGGCAGGAACTGAATATTATGAGTATACTCGACAGGACCGCGCAGTATCGGCTGAATTGATGGGAACATCTTTGCCAATGGATGACTGCCGCATCCCCAAACAACTCTGGAACTATTATCCGAGGGGATGGAGAGGTGTGGGACATCCGAGGAAGCGCTGGAGTGACCAGCTCTAATCTTTGCCTATTTGAGACCGGAACAAAATATTGGTTTAATCCATGAGGATGGTGATGATTAAGTTTATTAACATCTTATTCCCTGTATTTCCTATATGTTGGCCTTTTTTGACTTTTCGTCTTCCTGAGAACAAAAAACAAAGAGCCAGCGTTTTGCTATGGAAGGCATAAAACAAAAATGGCAGAACCACTGCAATGTTATACCAGAAAGTGCGTTCTAGAAACGTTGTGAAAAAAGTTTGGCACATGTATGTTATACTAGATGGATGTTGCATGAAGGGTAAACTACAAATATAGGTTATTGAAGACATAATTTTTTAAATAAACAAAAATGAACGAAAAACTTCTGAAGTTTAGAAACTAAGAAGTAATGATGAAATATACCAAAGTATAGAAAATATAACAGAAACAATAAGAAAAAGAATACTATTACTTTTTGGACATTTATATAGAATGGACGACAATAGGTTGACAAACCAAATATTCAAATATCTGTGGGAGAAGAGGTCAACATCAAGTTGGATTAAAGAAGTCCAAAAGGATTTAGAAAAAAATAATATACATGCAGAAGAATCAATTGAAAGAGAACTTTTTCGGGCAAAAGTGTTAAAAATGGAAGGAGTCCAGGGTAGGAGAGAGAAAAACGCAGGTTCAAAGTGCACTGCAGACAGGAGGAAGAGACACAGTGAAAAGATAAAAGAATATTGGAGAAAAAGAAAAGAACAAAGAATAAAGAATTGAAATTGGCATGTGGTCCTTAGATGGCCGAAAAAAAATTAACGAACTATTTTTTGTCAAACTTCGAAAATATTTATAAGGATGGATGGTGAAGAGCCGAGAGAGGGGTTAGAGAGTCTACAAGCTGAAGAATGTTCTGTTTACTAGTGATACCAATTTACGTCCATAACTTTCTCTGCCAAACACCAGTCAGTTGAAGTTACGAAGATACAGTACAACAATACGTTACTTCACTCCGTGTATGGTGTACGTTATCGTTATCTACGCTTGCACGTGTCGCGATAAACGTATCTTACAGCAGGATGGGTCGATGTACCCTACCCGTTCATTGTACTCTATATCTGCCTATTGTTTACCCGTTCTGTACGATATAACTACTGTTGTCAGTAAAATAATCTCTCGAGGTTGTGAAAGTTAGCAGTTTTCTACCAAAAATATCTGTCTCCTCGCGTGCGCTTCTTCGACATCACAAGTGTCCATAATTTAAAACCTCTAAGCGATGCGTGACTCGAAAAATATAGAGGCAGTAAAAGAGTCCATACATTTTGGCTCCCAGATAAACAGCACTAACGAAATCAACACTGAAATAAGAAGAAGAATATATCTCTCAAATAAAATATATTATGGATTAGAAAAGCACCTGATGTCTAGCTTCATCTCAAGAAGCACGAAATGAAAAATGTACAAAACACTTATCAGGCCAGTGCTGACATATGCTTCAGAAACCTGGACAATGAGAAAATAGCGAGATACTTCTAGGTTACTGTGAAAGACGGATTCTAAGAACAATATTTAGAGGAGGATAAGAAAATGGAATCTGATCCAGGCGCTATAATTATAAACTATACCATATTTATAAAGAGCCGGACATTGTCAGGATAATAAAAATATACAAGCTAAGGCGGGTTGGACACACAGAAAGAATGGAAGAAAGACAGCCTACGAAATATATTTTCTACCAGAAACCAATGGGTAGTAGAAAAAGGTGAAGACCCCGAAGTAGATTCAAAGACCAGACCTCGGAAAGCAGAACACAAGAAACTGGACATCCAGGGCACGCAGTAGGGAGGAATGAAATCGGCTCTTGGAGCAGGCCAAGACCCACCAACGTCTGTAGAGCCACGGCTGATGATGAAGCGGTGGGTGATTTCTTACGGGCAACTCCTCTATTCAGACTGCTTCCATCGAACTATTTTTCTCTGGCTTCTCGTTTCGATCCCTTGAATCTGGAAGCGTCTTCAGAAGCTATGAGTGGGGATTGGAAGACCCTGTTGAAAGAACAGGGTCGTTGTTAAGTCTTTCAACAGGCCACTCACAGCTTCTGAAGACGCTTCCAGAGTCAAGGGATCGAAACGCCAAATTAGTACGATGGAGCAAATGAATAGAGGATTCTGGAGCAGCCCGAAAAGAGGATTTACTCGTAAATGTCCATAACTTTCGTAGGTTACAAACCCAACTAACTCTTCCGACCATCTGGCTATGCAAGCGGCAAATAAAAACAATGGGGAAGAAAACACCAATGCCATTTCGCCTGAAATCTTCAGAGTAGAGTCCACAAACTGCGTCATCTTACTTGGGATAATTTGTGTTTCGGATATAGGGAATTATGTTTATGGAACACAATGCTCATAATACGAGGTCCAAAAGTAAGTTTCCCTATTTTTTGTTTCAAAGGAATATTGCGCAAGCAGGCTGACGAAGGTTGGAGAACTTTTATTTGTGTGTAGTGGCAGTACCGCCAAAACTTCATCCGTAGCTTAGCAACGTAACAACAACACAAAATCTAAAACCATGGACGTTCCATTTACCAGCGTGTCCGATTGCAAAGTGCGTAGTGTGATTCGGATTTTTTCTGCAAAAAATTAATCAGCGGCTGAAACTGATTTTCACTTAGTGTCTGTGTACGGGCCTGAGTGCATAGAGCATTCAAGTGGTCCGCAGGTGGCGTACATCGTTCTTGAATGAGACAACGAACGTGTACGTTGAACCGCGCAGTGGGAGACCCTCAACATCAACTGAGAATCCAGCTCTTGTTGGGGCCGTTAAGTCGATTGTGTTGGAGGAGAGACACGCCATTCAGAGAGGTATTGCGAGACTCTAAAAAAACTGCCTGCGATCAATGATAAAGTGGAAACGGCCCGGTCTGTTGAGCAACAAAGTTCTGCGCCACGACAACGCACGTCCTCATTCCTCGCGAGTCATGCAAAATTTGTTGGAGTCATTTCGATGGAAGATTTTCGACCAGCCTTCATATTCAGCCGATTTGGCTCCAAATGATTTCCATCTGTTCCCCCATCTCAAAAAAAACCTGGGAGGACAACGTTCCAAAACGGATACGGAAGTGAAACAGGCGGTTTAGGCCTGCCTTCGAAATCTGGACACGCGGTAGTTCAAAGAAGGAATTCAAAAACTGATTTTACGCTACAGAAAGTGTATTGACAAGGCTGAAGATAATACTGAAAAATAATTACATGTCTTTGAGTAAAAGTATAGTTTTATTTTTAATTTTAAATGTTTTTTTTTATTTTTTCTAAAATAGGGAAACTTACTTTTGAGATGACCTCGTATCTTAAAGTATTTAAGTAAATCTGAAAGGGACACAGCAAATTTGCAGAACATTGCACTGTACTAATGGACGAATACTATGGTACCTTATGGTACAATAAAGCGGTTCACAGATTCAACCACCTACAAAGCTACGAAGATAATAGCCTTGACGATTTAACAATGGAAGAATTGGATTGCTGTAAGTCTTTAACAACACAAAGAGTAAGAAAGCAGGAGTAACCTATGGGATTAACACGAAACTGCTTAAAATCTCTAGTGCAAACATGAAGCAACGGTTATTGGACATATTTAATTTGTGTTGGTTTATATAAATGTAATCCGCAGGAGTGGCTAACAGAGGTGGTAGTGGCGGTATTTAAGGAGACAGGCGTAATACTAATAACTATAGAGGATTAACGGCAACGACCACGGCAAAGAAATATGGAATACTCTTTAGGAACATGGAACGTCAGAACAGGATGCGAAAGAAATACTGAAAGTGCGATCCTGGAGGAGGATGGCTACCGACAGAAGAGGATGGGGGGAATAATTGAAGGAGGCCAGGGCCCAAGAAGGGCTGTAGTGCCATAGGAGAGAGACAGACGATTAACTTCCTTAACAGCCGCTTACAAAGTTTATTCGTGAATGATTACACAGAGGCTCGGAAGAATAACAGAGCGAGTCAGCAAACAGGATTTGTGAAAGGAAATTCCTGGGTAGACAATATATTTACAACAAAAAAGCACAGAGAATTTAATATCACGACCTACTTCCTCTTCACAGATTGTGTTAAAGACAAAGTTGGCAGACAGAAATTATGGGAAATTTTGGGTAGAAGAGGAATACTTTTACAATTGATTGAGGTAACTAGACGTTTATATGCTGAATGTAAAAATTAACGTTAACTGAGCGAGAGAGAGAGAGAGAGAGAGAGAGAGAAATACCGACAAATGAGGGTTTACGCCAAGAGGACTCTGCATCTCCAATCTTGTTTAATTTATAACGGGACGATACCATTCGTTCATGGCAGTAATGTAGTAATATAGGTTTTAATTTAAATAATTTTAAGTTATCTACTCTTTTGTCACGGACGACCGTGTCCTGATATCAGATTCAGAGAATCAATGACAGTAAGCGTTTCATAATTCGGGAAACATTACTAGGCAGTACACTCTGACGATTTCAACCGATGAAACCAAGTTACTTGCTTTTCAGATAAAACATGCAATAAGAGGGAAACAGTGTGTGATAATAAATAAATACAACAACTAAGTATTTTTAAGTGTGTTTTATTATATGGTAAGTTTTGATTAGGAAAATTACGGTACAGTATCGAAATGAAAACCTCCATATTTCAAAATATGTGTGGCACAATTATAAGGACTCTAAAACAAAATATAACTCGCAGACATATCCTGCTTAAGTTTTATAAAGTGGTGCTTAAGTTTTACCCGCTTTCCTTTGCTGTGTGTAACATGAACTTTAACTAAGAAGGACTACCAGGGTATAGACCCTACAGGTCGTGCGAGCTGTCGCTGGGTATAAGCTTATTGATCCGAAGAAGAATGAAAAATATCATGGATGAACTGAAAGTATCACTGTACAATTGACACTTTGTTGTTTGCGGACGCTCAGGCTATTCTGTCGGACTCGGAAAACAGATTGTAGATGGGTATACATTTGTTAAATCGAATCTGCAAATACTCTGGATTGCAGATATCCACACGTAAGACCAAGGTGATGGCTTTTCGTGGAACTGATTCTGTACGGGAAAAATTGTTATAGACGGTATTGTCCTGGAACAAGTTAGCAATTTTGAATACCTGGGGTATAGTGTGTCTTATAATGCTTGCAGCGACGTTGTGAATAAGTTGCATACATTCAACCTTATGTGCGGGACCATCAGGCGAACCCTTAAGTCAGCAAGTAAAGGAACACGCCTAAAATTCAACAAGGTGATGGCTCTTCCCACTCTTCTGTATGGGTCTGAGAATTGGACTTTAACGAAGGGCCAGGCCAGTCGCATCCAAACGGGTGAAATGAGATTTCTCAGGCACGTGGCAGGTATATTCTCCATGATCATAGAAGAAACACAGATATACGGCAGGAACTGAATATCATGAGTATACTCGACAGGATCGCCCAGTATCGGCTGAATTGGTGGGAACATCTTTGCCGAGTGGATGATTGCCGCATCCCCAAACAACTGTGGAACTATAAGCCGATGGGACGGAGAGGTGTGAGGGGTCAGAGGAAGCGCTGGAGTGACCAACTCTAATCTTTGCCTATTTGGACCGGAACAAACCATACTTGGTTTAATCTTGATGGTGATGATGACATTACAGATATTGTATACAATACCTCGCGGTGAAATAGAGAAGGTCTGACCTTGAAACTAGAAGCTAAAGAAAGAAAGATCCAGAGGAAAATCTTGGGCTAGATCAAAGAAAACGGTGAGTATGGAAGACGGCACAGGTACGAAATATACATACATGTGTA
Organism: Magicicada septendecula; assembly: GCA_034769895.1. Lineage (NCBI taxonomy): Eukaryota > Metazoa > Arthropoda > Insecta > Hemiptera > Cicadidae > Magicicada > Magicicada septendecula. The sequence continues at coordinate 82,143,922 of CM068370.1, forward strand.
AAGATAACAGACACAATCTGGAAAAGAATGATTGTCTTCTATGGTCTCACATAGCACGAATGAGGCCAGAAAGACTGACCAACAGGATGTTTCCCTACTTTCCAAGTAAGAAAACAAAGGGGGCCTGGTTCACAGAGAAGGAAAGGGATATGCTGGAAGCGGTGATCACACGAGAGGATATCCAGTAACGAGACATTCTAAAGAAGAAACTGAGAGCACAGTAGTGTCTCCAGGATAAACCAAAGCTTAGGACAGGTATGCCGTGGACTGAAGAAGGAAAGAAAGCACACTGAAAACGAATACAGGAATACTGGGCAAAAGTTATAACCACTAAGAAGGAAGCAATTGGCTTATAGTGCTCCATAGCTGGCCGAAACGAAAAACTTATAAAGTCTAACCAGCTGATTATGTAAACAAACATTACAATAATCGAAAAATCAACCTCTGAAGATGCAGATTATCTCTGCGAAACGTCCGTTAGATGGAAATACAGTGATATAAAATATACTTGTAGGAGGTATGCGTTACTTACCAGTGTTAACTAATAACGATATAATTAAACAATTATATAATAATAATTAATATTTTTAATACTTTCACTTTTTGCCGTCGCAGTCGAGTAGCAACCTTGTCAGTATCCACACTTTTTTTTATTTATTTTATTAATTCTGTAATCGTTACCCATTGTAGTTTGGTTGTATGCCCATTTTTACTGGTCTGTTTTTCTCAACATAATTCTTTTCGTTCGTTTGTCCAAATTCATTTTTTGCAGCATTCTTATGTTTGTACGTGATTGTTTACAAATTAATTACATATGTGAGATACAATGTTACAATATTTAAAGCAAAATATGTACAGTCTTTAAACACACACGCGCGCGCGCGCACACACACACACAGTATTTCAGATGACCCTCCCGATACCGATCGGAAACTTGTTCCGAACAGACTTCACACGAAGCACGTGCCTTTTCCGGCCTTTAATGATCTTCTACAGTGAACGAGCCGGAAATACGGTATTCAAGTAAACAAAACAGGACTGTATTATTGCAATCTGCAGGTGGTCAAGTCATTGTTGTGCGCACAAGGAGAAGAAAGTGTACGGACAGACAATGAGAGTTTCTTACCTTTACGGAACAATTGAAAAGTCATACAGCAACGCCACGTGTACAGGTGTGCGCGGTTTCCTTGAAGAATCCCATTCAATCTTCATTTGGCGTAGTAATACTCGACCAACCCACTTACACTGTAGTAACCTTTCCTTTAATTGCCAACGATTTTCTAAGTAACGACAGGTGTGGCACGGCATTGTAGTAGTAAGTTAATAGTAGAAATTCAATGAATGGATTCCACTACAATAGTACAGTAAACCAAGGAGGGCTTGTAGGCGGGCAGAACGACTTCTGTCACTAGTTTGCAAACGTTCTGCGAATGTTATACTGTACGGTTTGTATGAAATATTATTCATCAGTATATTGTTCTCTTTTTTACCTCTTCCTTTTTACTCATTTTCTGTTTTAGACATTCTTTCGTGTTGCGTATCTGTGCATTACTCGGTGTACCTATTGCTTCAGTTTGATGTTTTCTTGCGTTTCTGCTTCTTAATTTTGTCTCCAGATGTTCATTTCACTTTGTTTCTGTTTGACGTAATATTCTTATTCACATTAAATATGTGGAGTTCTTTCCTTACTTTGTCATTTCTTAACATCCTTTCTTCGACTTCTAGTGACTGAATCGTTTATTTTCCCTTAGAAAGCTGATTTCTTATACCTACCTGTATTTTGTGTAGGCCTACTTTTGTTGTAATTCAAGTGTCTCTTCCTTATACGAGGGCTACTCGAAATTAACGTCAGATTAGCTTGAAAAGGAAACAAAAGTAAAAAGAGAAAAATATTTTTTTACATACGAAATTACATACGTGTTACATCCACATAATCCTTATGGACATACAGGCACTTGTTACAGGCCTATAGCTGCATCAACTATTTTACTGTCTCATTGACGCCATCAATGAGATTCTCGTTTGTTTCTAAGTGCTGAGTAGTCAGCCAAACATTTGTCTTGGTGACAGGATGGTACCCTTGCCCTGACTTGGTCAGGCGCTGTATTAATCTTAATTCGGGCGCCAGCAGGCCACGTGGAAAATAATTCTCTAGTCCCATTTGTGAACTTCGAGTCCTTCGGGTACGCGGACTCTGTCCTACGGAACACTCATCTCCGTGACGGCGGTCCCCAAGGAAGGGGTCGGAAGCTTGATAAAGCCTCATAGACGATCGGCGCCCTGTAGGTCTATAATATTTGATCCGACAATGACTGGGCGGGACGACCGCCGTCCACACGATCTCACAAGGCGCCGGATGGTTTCGATCCCGCCTTTCTATCGACCGAGAATCTCGCCGTGAGATGCCTCCAGCAGTTCGGCCCACAACCTGCGTTGTTCAGAAGTTTCCAGCGTTCCAACCGCAGACCTGACTGGGGTCTTCTCCTTCCCCACATCTTTTCTACTTCAACTCTTCTGTCTCCGGGCTATTCCCTAACCTGTCGCCCATCACAGGATGTCTAAGAGTGTCGATCCACCAACCATCTTTAGTGTCCCGCCCCCTGAGATTGGGGAGGCGACCCTAAGCCCGTTTACTCTTGATGCTACCCTATGCCTCTCCCCTCTTTGACGCGTCCTAGTTTACGGGCAACTCTTGAAAAGATCCGGAAATTTCCAGCGTTCCAACTGTCTGCGGTCATCTCCTTCTAGATTTCTCCACATCTCATCTACTTCAACTCTGGCTTCTGGAAAGGCAGGACACTCCACAAACACATGGCACGCAGTTTCCTCTGTCCCCTCTCCACAGGTCTCACACCAGGGAGTCTCTGCCAGCCGGAACTGGCGAAGTTTAGCCTTAAAATTGCCGTGTCCACTGCTCCTTGTCCATCCAAAGATCTTAAATTTCTCTTTCCCTCAGTTTAGTCTGAATTTCTTCTATCCAGGTGGTAGGTGGTCTTCCTAGATTCCTGGTGGGGGCTATTCCATAACTCTCCTTGAAAACATTTCCTGTGGTATTCTTTTTGTGTGTCAATACCATGTAATTTTTTGTTTGAATAAAATCATCAATTGAATCTTTCACATTCATCTTGACCTTAATAATTCCATTTCTAATTTTCTCACGTCTGGGCCGAACGTCTCCAAAAGTCCATCTCTGTTGTCATTAATTTTGTTCTTTGTTCATTGGTAGTCCAAACTTCTGAGCCGTAAGTCATGATAATTCTAACAATGGTTTTAAATATTTTGGTTTTAGTTTCTGCTGAACCTTGCTTATCCCACAGGAGTCAATTTAATGTAGAGATAGCCATATTTCCCAAATTAATTCTGGATTTTATTTCTTTGTCTTGCTTCCCATTGGCCATAATTTTCACCCCTAAATACTTGTATTCCTCCTTACACGAAACTTCCCTATATCTTCCTCCGATATCAAGTCTTGCTGAAGGTAACCTATTGCCATGTATTTTGTTTTATTCATATTTACCTTTAGTCCCCATTTCTGATATTCCTGTATCAACTTTCTAGTTACGTAGTCTATGTCGTCAAAATCTTGAGTCAAAAGTAATTGGTCATCAACAAACTGTAACGAATAAACTGTATCACCATCAAGTGGAATTCCCATGTTCCTGCACTTCATTATCATCCAAGTTTCTATTCCTTTCTCCGTACAAAATTTTAAAAATCGTGGGTGACATCGTCTCTGGCGTTAACTTTTGGTCAATTGAAACCCTGGTGACAAATTCTTTCTTATTTTTACACCGATATAGAATTGTAGAAATTTTGTAAACGACAAAATTGTTCACTAAAAGTAAACGACAAAAGCTACGAAAACGGATCATGCGAGAATTTTTGTTTCTAAAATATAAATATTTTTTTGCGAATTTTTGAAAATGTAAATATAAAAAATCACGTCACTTCCCTTAGTCGCTTGCAGGATGCGGCACTGAACGTATGCCGTATAGGCTTACTTATGAACACATTGGCATTGGTCGTGGAAGGAAACATCCACAGTTTAGCTGTGTCACGGATCTAATTTAAGAAACTATTACTGACAGCCAACGCCTATTGTTATAATACTAAAAATAAAGAAATAATGGCTTCATTCTGAGAACCGTGCGCTCGCGTGTGCGTGAGTGTGACGTAGGCTGCAACATTTGTACGTCACCATATGATAGTATCACACGTGACCGAACAAGTTCTGCAAGTGATCAGAAAATAGTCTCTCTCTCTCTCTCTAACACACACACCGCGCGCTGACGCAAACGAGTTACTTGGAGCACCCGCAGAAACCGCCTACGCTACCTAAGTTAGCGCTTACGCTAGTTAAGACGTCGTTAGCATCAATGAAATTCGGTTATTGCGTAGTATTTAGGTCATTGGTCATTTGCTGAATGAGCGTTGGTAACGTTCTCGTTTTAGCGTAGGCACGCTGCCTTCCTTTGGGCAGAAATCCAAACTAAAGGTGTAATATGTTAACTTCATGTGACGTAAAGCAGGACAGTGATGTTTACTGAACAAGATAAAGCAGGGTTACCATACGTCTTCTTTTTCCCGGACACGTCCTCTTTTTTAGTGTTAAAAACCTGTCCGGGAAGATTTTTTAAAAAACAGGGAAATATCCTCTTTCTTCGCAAAACTGAAAAATGTAGTCACGCGCAAGAACATTTACAGAACGGGTATTTTCTCTGATCAGTTCACAGTGGACCAAAGAGAGAAATATGGTATATGGTTAATATGGTTAATTATACGGTTAACGGTAGAAAATGTTAAAGGCATAATTTGTGTACAGTACAACTTTAAAAGTCTTCCATGTGTTCAGTTCTATGATTATTTATTAAAAAATAAAAAGCTTTGGACCGTGATCAGTTGCGACGCAATCGTATAAAACCGGTAAGTTGCGACCGAGGTGGAAATTTCAACCCGGTCAGTTGCGATCAATTGTAACTTCATGTTATTATGATAATACGTAAATTACCATTATAATTCTATCCATTCCTAGCCTAACGTAACCTAGCTTAACCTAACGTAACCCAACATAACCTGACCTGACCTAACCTAACCTAACCTAATCTAACAATAATATTGGAAGAAAGAGGTTGCTAATACAAATTCAAAGTTGCAGAATTGAAATTTGATCGAAGTTCAAAATAGAACTTGACCGAGACCGAATCCGATTCAGACTGATTAGTATTAAATTAGTAATAATATTAAATCAGACGAATAATATTAGTAATTATTGCTATGATTAAAAATAAATATAGCAAATATTCTTTTCCTATGTAAGTTCCGCTTCTAACTAATAGTTTTAAGTTTTGTTTGTAAACATTGTCTTGTTATTTCACAAAAATTTAATTGTACACTGTATAAACTCTTTAAACATGCCTAACTCAATCATGCTTCTTGTCCATAATGTATATGTTTTTACTGTCAATTTTTTTTACATCCGTAAAGTAACGACCATGATGTTAAATTTTTTGGTTGTCCTCTTTTTTAACCTAGGTCATATGGTAACCCTATATTAACTTCATGTGACGTAAAGCAGGACAGTGATGTTTACTGAACAAGATAAAGGTGCATCTGTTAGTCTTAAATGGAGCTAAGATACACTGATGAGAAAGTCTTATAAGTAATTTAGATAGTTTATTAGGAGCAATGTATATTTAGGTAAAGGCAAAATCGCGGGTCTTTTTGAAATACTATCGCTTTCATAAAACATTCCTTTCTGGGTTGGTTACAGAAAGATGCGTTATTTATATCGTGCAGTGTGTGAGTTAATTTCAGATGCAATGGTATTAGTATTTTGCGTTATGTCATGAAGCAATGGTTCACGCGTGCTGTGTAAGACAAAACACCCACTATTCTTTTCGCAAGTTATCAGAGAACACATTATCCCTGAAACAATAACCTTTCTCGCTTCTGTGCTTCCTAAAATTGACTTAACTTGACTTTAGTCTTTAAATTCCTAGGTGGAACATAGGGCCTCGACGAAATTTCTCCAGCCTGTTTTGTCCATCTCCTTCAAATCCGTCGGGCTTAAATTTCGTCTGGTTTCTATAATAATTGATGTTTCAGGTGTGCAGGTTATTAGCCAACAGCACCCTAGTCCAGTGGAGGGACTGCCTCCTGACCGCTCTGAACCACTGAAATTTTCGGTAGGGGTTATCTCCCTTAGCCTTTGAGGATCTCTCCCCTCCTCCTGCAAGGAAGCAGGTTCCAGCGCTTTTCTAACGCCGTCTGGTGGGCTGCCTCTTCCGCCATCTCCGCCGTACTGATGGACCCCGTCCTCCGCCTTTGATACCTTTGAGGACTTCACCGTTACCCTGGCATGAGGCCCTTACATGGTACTACCAGCCGGACCAGCTGGACCAAGGTTTTTAAAAGAGGTGTTACTCTTCTATCACTCACCCTCTGTTCTGGCTTCTGACAGACAGAGCCTGGCTTCCCAATCATGGGCCCAAGGTTGGCGGGTTTGTGCTTCCTAATAGTGTTTTCCAAACTTTATAACAACGTTTACCGAAATCCGAGACGTTTCAACATGTAACGGTGGACCTGAACAACTCTTCGCCCGTACCGAACGGAATTACTCCTTATGGATATCAGCAGACCGGCGGAATATGGAACTTCTCTAGAGTTACTTAGCTCACACTTGGCTGAGTTCACGTGGCGGCATAGAACTTGTAACAGATTTGAAAAAAATCAAATTGGCATTAATAGGGTCTACTAGTCAGAATAAAACAAGGTTAGAGTAGGTCGGGTGGCATTGTATTTACATTGCATCTAGTAAATTGTATCTTCTAGTAAATTGAAAAGAACATTTACCTTTGTTTTTCATTAATTGTGAATAAAATTTTCCGTTGCGTTGCAATGTAAATATGAGTTGTGAGTTCTATGCTGCATAATATATTATTACACCAAGGTCAATCAATTTACACAATAATAAATAATAATAATAATAATATATAAAGATGACGCAACGTTGGTTAATTTAAGCAAATAAATTTATAGGACACGTAAATATTTCATAGCAATTTCAAAAAAGAGTAAATATTGCCACTATTCGCAGGACTCGATTGCAACTATGCATACTAAAGTACTTGTCGAACGAGTTATCCATAAAAACAGATACTGAACGGAAAGGGGTGAATGTCCAGGTTTAATGTAGAGGTTTATAAGCGGCGGGCGTCAACCTGTCCTATCTGCTTTCGGTCCCATTTTGCGCAAATACGTTCTGGTCGGTAACCTTTGTTATCAACAGCACAGTCAGACTGTTGTGTTTGATATCATAAATGTGACACTGTTAACGCACGTGGTAGCGCGTGCTGCAAACACGCAAACATACCGTAAGTCACCATCTACGGAAATAGTCCTAAGATACACAGAAACACACACGTGCGCGCGCTTTTACACGCACGTACACATTTACACACGATAAATTGTAACTTGTTTTCTGGATAACAGTTGAATACTAAAAGTGCGGCGCATGTTTTGGGATTACTTTTCCTTAAAATCTGAAAGCGAGAAAACTATCTTCCAAGATTTCTTTTCCTGGGCCGACGCTGAAGGTTGTAATGTGTGAGATAGCGCAAACCGATTAAATCGGAGAGCGGATCCGCACCCCTGGAAGTTCGTCATTGAACTCTCGTTGAGCCCTGTAGACGACCATTCGTCTTGGCATTTAACTGCGCCCCGTCCTTCCGAAACTCATCCTTTTACCTTTCTATATTTTGCGGCGGATCACCTTCTGATGCCAAGATATGGTCAGAACAGTTTGAATCATCCAAACCGGTAGTTCCGTATCTTATGAATCACTACTTTATCTTCAGTTAAAAAAAGAGTAAGTAATTACTTGTTTGTGAGATTCTTAAATTTCCAGGGAACGACTCGAAAACCTCCTCACTTCGTCCGAGGACGAAAAGTTTGCGATATCTGATCAGTGGAGCAGTGATACCTATTTAGGACACTGCCCAGCAGGGCCTTAGAGGGGACAACGTTGACAGAATTAAAGAACAGACTCTGCAGAGGTATACACCCGCACGCACTCGCCCGGATTTGTCTCTGACAATCGAAGAGGCGTTGTCATGTCAGCCAGGTCCGTGGTGGACTTGGACACGCTATGAGCTACGGTGATATTTCAGGGAGGGACGGCTACTGGTGTGACAGTTTAATCGCTAGCTCACATCATACATTAGGCTATATATATTATATCACATATATTAATTTTTCTGTAATTTCCATCATGTTTATGGCTTTCGCTACGCTTTTGGCGTATCAAATCGACCGAGCTAAATCTAATCGTAATGTAAGGCTGTAAGTCGATTTATGAAGGAAAAAAAGTAGCTGATATACGTAAAGACTGCTGTCTTTACCAATTCCTAATAGAATCGAGATGTCCACACGCAGTTCTCGTGGCTCAATATTTGTGTATTTTCTTACACATAGAGGGCACCTTCCGGCAAACACAGTGGATAGGAGGGAAAACCCAACTTGCAATCAGGGTTTTTAAAAGTACTTCCAGTTCCAGGGTTATCATTCCACGCCTTTCATCGTTATCAATACTTTTGAAACAGGTTAGTTCTAATAAAAAGTACAAAGTATTTTGGATTACACATCTAAAATAATTCTTTTAGTACTTTAGGTTTCCGAGGCTGCTGTTGGAATTGTGAGCCTTGGATTGGTTCTGAAACTTGTGTCATAAAGAAAAAAGATGAACAGAAGATACAAACTGCAGAAATGAAATTTCTGAGATCAATTAAAAGGTATAATAGACGAGATCATATAAGAAATGAGGAGATAAGAAGTGATTTAGATATTTTTGCAGTTAATGAAAGGATTAAAAACACAGAAGAAAATGGATTCAAAACATAGATAGAATGGAAGAAAGTAGAATACCGAAGATAGCGAAAAGTTACAACCCTAGGGGCAGAAGAAAAGTTGGTAGGCCTAAGAAAAGGTGGACTGTGGAATAGGAACAGGCCACTAAAACCTAAAACCGTTAAGAAGAAGATGATGATGTACTTTAGGCCTAATATTTTTAATTAAATAAAATCGTTTTATATTTTTTAGAAATTTGTTACTGTATAATTTTTTTTGACTGAATATTTTTAATACGTTAAAAATTATTGCCAACGAATAATCCAATTAATGTAATAAACTATGTTAATGCTTTTGTAACATAGTAAGTAAACACTAAATAAAAATGCAACTTCAGTTTGGAATTCAAAATAAATGTATAAAATTAACCTCCTGTGTGCATTTCTGTACCCCTTCCTCAGATACTGTCTTGGTTTAGAACAGAAAATTAAGCACGTTAAGCACACTTCGCAATGAAGAAAGAGTGTGAATCAACCGAGGACGAAAACCGCAACCGATTTTGAAGCTGGATGCTTTGGTGGTACGACTTTCGGAACACGAAACTAAGCCTAACATCGACATATGGCGATGACAACGACAGGTGCTGAACATGCAAAAAAAGGTAAACTCTGTACGTCGCAGTATCCCATCATTAGCAACTAGTAAGGATAAATTGTAAACCAGCTATCAAAAGTAGCGTTTTTTATTTTAACATAAAAGAATTTTTTCTGTGCGTATTACAAACAGTGATATCATTAAGAAAGATTCGGAAATGTTTAAATCACAAAAGAATTCCTTTCACATTGTAACCCACATCAGATACGTAATCAGCTTAAAAGGTGTTTCCTAAGCGGACATTAATTCTTTCTGCCGTGTTAAAAGACCCGTCCTGACAATTATTCCTTATATAAACTTTTACTTTTTATCTCTGGGCGATATGCGTCATCTGACACTTTGATTTTATCACGGTCGATCTGGGTTGCGATCTTAGTCAGTTGATCTGACTGAAGCGTTAATGCTGTTGAGTAAGTAGAAAGAGAAACAAGCTAACCCAACAAACAGATAACAAATGGTGATCTCGCACACACGCGCGCGCGCGCGCACACACACACACACACACACACACATACACACCAATGAATAGACGTGCGCTCTTATATTTCCGAAATCTTGTAGCTTTAACTGCAACGGATGTTGTTAGCCTTTCTCGACATTCATGAGTGACGTTCGCGCTCGGCACTAGTACTGGACCAATCAGAAATGTCAGAAGAGTTCCCCTTTGCCCCTTCCAAAATGCCACCTTCTGCAGAAGATAAATGGGAAGTGAAGAACGTCGACGTCGAGAGAAAGAAAACAGCTTGTAAGTTCTAATCTGGAAGCAACGGACAGTGTATGCTCGCTAGCAGACGCGATATATATAACTGTGTTTTTGTAAATGGCAAATTTATTTCTACCATCAACCCGCTTATCACCAATAACCCGGCACTATGGAAAATCCTGGTCTATAACCGCCCATGCCAAAAAACCGGGCTATGCCACTGATTATAATCAAGGAAGAGAAACTGGACAAAGTTTAAGTTACCTTGTGAAGCAACACGGACAACGATGCGTTTGTTGTGCCGCTTGCAAAGCGAACTGGTCGGCCAAATAAAGTGGACGACGAATGTCAAACGTGTGTGCTGTCACGGACCCGCTGAAGTCTGGAATGCAAAGTCGTAAACGATTTCCTTTGTTGGAGGGCGACACGCCGTTATTCAGAAAAAAAATGAAATAAAATTTCTCATAACGAATGTGGACGTTGTACCTGAGACATCTCAATATTTTAGTTGCAATGTTTAGCAATGTTCTACTCGGATCTTGTTGACATTTATTACGGTATTATTTATCTGCTGCATAAGCCTTAAATTTTTTTGAGTATCATTTCTGTGTATCCGTGTTTATGACGCTGCTGTAGTGGAACTGTAGCAGAAAATCCATGTGCAATATTACACGTTGAGTTAATATGAAATTGGGTTTTATTACTGCGCCTACCTGTGTACGAAACATATAACTTTATGACTCCGGTAGTCTACTTTTGGAACCGTTTTTTTTTTTTTTGATACCATGGTAATATCTTCTGCTCTTTCTAAAGTTCATGTATTAGCCAGATAGCCCGGTTACGGAGTACCCCAAGCTGCAGCAACAATCCGGTTTATGTTTTAGTTTTCCAAAGCAATCTTTCACTTCCCGTTTGGCCGCTTCTATTTCACTGTTTGTGGTGAAGATATTCAGCCGGTCAAATATCACTATTTCCGAGTCTATTCCACGTGAACAGTCATTAACGTGCTAAGGAAGCTTATAGTTTCCTACAAAAAGTGACCCATTTTGGTACAAAAACTATAAAGACAAGTTCGACAGAAAGTAAAGTTCTCACAGAACTTTACAGCTAACAGAAAGAAAGACGTGAAAAGTAACTTATAAAAGTAGCGGAAAAGAAAGAACTTTGTATATGGGATGTATTCAGATATAACGACTTTTCGGTACGAAAATGAAATAGATATTTGGTGGACTGCAATGAAGGTCGGAAGGGATAACGGGGGTTTAGCATGAGGTGGAATTAGGCCTACTGCACAGACGACTTGCAGATAATGACTGACGTTGCCAGAATATTAGATTGATAATAACTTATAAGAACATAGGTTGACAGGTTCAATCTATCAGTAATAAGAATATACAAATAAAGATAGTAAGATCACAAATACACTTGTGTGTGTGTGTTCACATGGCTAACAAAGTTTCAAGGAATTTCTAGTTTTTTTTATGCTTGTTACTCATGACGGCAATCGCTTAAAAGTTAATAAAACTAACTATTTAGTACCAAGATACTATATAGTTTATTATATAGTTCAGTTATAATGACAGAACGTAACATCTGATGATGAACAAAAAGAAAAAAATGTTGACGCAATAGCGAGACAATAGATCATTTCACAACACCCGGACACAAACTTCCGTAGTTAATCGATTTACCTTGGATGCTTTTAATCAGTATCTTCCTTATTTGTTGTCAGAATTACCAAGCTCTGTATTCTTTCTTGTTACTAAAGGCCCGAATTTAGCATTTCATTGTACGGTTTACATATCAGCTAAGAGAGTATCGTTCAGTGGTTATTGAAGTGTGGCAGGAAAAATAATAAGACGTATGAGTGAAGACCTAAACTTGTATTACGTCATAAATTATATTACAAGCAGAGCCGGTCCAAGGCATTGTTTAAGTGTAAGCGGGTAAATTTTTGGCGCCCCCCTTCCGTCTTCAATATAGTGTGTAAAAAAATGCAGGAATAATAATTGTTATTGTTTGCTGTTTTTAGGATGGTGGAGGATAGTATTGTCATTAAAAACAAACACAGCTTTGTACCTTGACATTCTTTATTAAACAGGTCTAACTTGACAAACAGTGTAGATTGTTATACAACTGTTTTAAATCTTTTTTAATTACTGTAAAACTACTTGTTATTAAATTCTGGAAAAATCTTTAACACAGATTTATTTTAAACAAGAAAGTCAATCGTTACATAAGTTTTTTCCAAGACTACAAGCTATATTTCAGCTGGAGAGTAATTTCCTACAGGTCTATTACACTTTTTAACAATTTCTACTAAAACAGTGAAATTAAACTACAAGGAAATTTTCCTGACTTTCATTTTAGCAAAGTTTTTGATGATTAAATCTGTATCAGTGTCTTCAAGAATTTCGTTTTCAATGGCCATCAAAGCCAGTCCACTTAAACGTTCTTGACTAATGGTAGATCTTAAATAAGTTTTTATTATTTTCAATTTTGAAAAACTTCTTTCACCACTGGCAACGGTCACTGGAAGAGTCAGAAGTATTCTTAAACTTAAGAAAACATTGGGAAATATATCTACAAAGCAATTTTTCGTTATGAAACTTAAGGCTTCCGTTGCAGAGCTTCCATAGGGTAACATGGGTGCGAGTATCTGAAGCTCGTTAAAGAGGTCTTTTCCATCAACATCTTGATCCTCTCCAACAGTTAGTGTAGTTTGAAGATTTGTACATACTGTCTTCAACTTCTCTTGTTTCCACGTCCTGAGAGAATTAATGTTATACAGAAATTCAAAAACGTTGCTATGGTTTTCCATGAGCTCAAACCTTTCTTTTAGAGATGCTATTGCTGTGTCAAGTATAACATTAAAAAAGTTCACTTTAAACGATTTTTTGCTATCCAAGTTCACTATAGGTTGATCGTCACTTTCATAAGAGAACTGCCTTTTTACTTTTCTTGGGCGAACTTGGACTTCTTTCTCAAAGTCAGCGATGACTCCAATTTTCTCTGCGAGCTCCTTAGCATCTGTAATTACACTATTGAACCCATCATCAAATTTCATGTTTTCAAGAAAACTTTGAATACTTTTGGTAAGACCCATTGAACTTTGTAAGTCAGATGTGACGTTTTGTAAAACCTTGCTCACCATATTTATTTTGAACAGTACTTCATGCCAAGTAACAACACAGCAAAGAAACTTAAAACTCTGTAGTTTTTTGGCAATTCCCAAAGCTGAATTTCTGCCAAAGGCGTCAAGCTTTTGGTCTTGCGAGGCTTCATACACAGCATCGTACACTTTGTCAATGTGATATCTGAGGGGCAACAAAGCGTTAATCCCACTCTCCCAGCGAGTATTATTCAGAGCTTTTACTGTCAAAGCTGATACGTTTTCTGTTAATATACTCCATCTATATGTAGAAGCAGAAAAGAAGTTAAACACTTATTGCACAATGCTAAAAAAGTCTACTGCAATCGGGCATGACAGCGCTGCATCATTAACCACTAAGTTGAGTGAATGGCTTCCACAAGGCACAAAAAATGCCCGTGAATTTAAGTCAAGTAACCTCCTCTGCACTCCAACATGCTTGCCTTTCATGTTGGACCCATTATCGTAACCTTGGCCTCTCATGTTCTTCAATGGAATGTTTAGTTTTGACAACTCATTTAACAAACACTGTGTGAGTCCTTCACCTGTAGAGTCATTAATGGGCACAAAACCTAAAAAATGTTCTTTTATGGACGCTTCTGCATTCTCATTTACCTGAACAAATCTTACAACCATCGTCATCTGCTCGGTGTGACTGACATCTGGTGTACAGTCCAGTATGATAGAATAATATGTTGCTTTGCTTAGTTTATTTAAAATATGGTCTTGGAATTTTAGAGGAAAGGAGACTGATGAATTCATTTTGTACTCTTTTACTTAAATAATGTACTTGTGTTTCTTCAGATGATACTCTTCTAACATGCTCAGCCATAACTACATCAAATTTAGCAGTGTACTCGACTAGTTTAAGAAAATTACCATTATTACTCATGAAAAGAGTTTCATTCGTTCCTTTAAATGCCAACCCTTGGGTGCCGAGAAATTGAACAATGCACAACAATCTTTTGAGTACTTGATTCCAGTGTTCTGTTTCTGCTTGTATTAATCTTTCATTTTCCTTGTCAATAGTTTTATCTAAACGTAAACGTAAGCACATTTCTCGCCAGGATTGATAATTCTTTATGTGGTTTGGAGATTTCTCATGACTACTCAAAATCTTTGACAAATTCTGCCAGGCTGAATACCCTTTATCTCCAGCAAGAGATGAATCTAGATTTCCAAAAAGTTTGCAGACAAAACAAAATACAGATTTTTTTGATATAGAATACATCAGCCACATTCTTTGGACTTGTTCCCCATTACAAAGTTTTCTTATATAATGAGTTGGAGAAAATTTCCTACCTTTAGAGTCAAGGGGAAAGTTTATGTCTTTTACTTGTATTGGACCTCGCTCAACAAGCAACTTCCGGACATTACTGGTTATTTTAGATGGCCACTCTCCGCAGTCGGTTGATAGTGGCGAGGACTTGTCTCTCAATACTTCCTGTAAAAAAATAATGATTAAAGCACTTCTGTTGGGCAAATAAGATTAATTCAGTATTCAATACAAAAATTGAATTATACTACAATCTAATATACTACAAAGTTATTATTTTGCAACCAGTATACTTTGATATAAATAGTCATAAAAATTAAAATATTTCTGATTGAAATACAGACTTCAGGAAAAGAAACCTAAAGACTTGTTCGTTGGATTTTTGTTAGTAGTATTTTAAAATATTTTTTAGCTGTCTCTTCGATTATCCCGAAACGTCCTAAAAATCCTTAAGGTGGCCACCATTGTGCTCTCTACCCTAAATAGAGCGAACGTAATCCTTTACCGTTGCGATGACTTACTCCACACGGCGGGCGGGCACGTGACGTGAATGTGGTCATACAGCAATGTGTACATACGAGCTTGACGTTGCGGCATGGTATGGTTTGTGCACATAAGAATCGTACACGATATTATTTTACACTAAAAATTAAGTTTTGTGCACAAGTGCAGAAAAAAGATTTTTATTGTACACAAGTGTTTCACACTTCATATTTAAGAAAATTAAAAGTAAACACTTGTGCATAATAAAAATTTTTTTTCTGTACTTGTGCACAAAACTTGGTGCATAATTTTTCGTGTACAATACTATAGTGTACGATTCTTATGTGCATAAACCATACCATGCCGACGTTACAAAGAGAACGGTAACTCTTTAAATTAACCAGAATGAAAAATTTTACACAATTTTTATATATTAGTATAGATAATTTTTTTTTAGTTGTAAGCTTCGTTTGAAAAAAAAAACATTAAAACAATATTATCTTGATTAAGATTAATTTTATTTAAGCTTACCTCATCAATATTTTGGGAAGGTCCATTTGAATTTTCCGTTTTCTCCGTAGATTCAGAGAGTTCCAGGAAAGATGTATAGACGTGACATCGTGACAATATTCACTAGCTGTTTCTTCATTTTCGTTATCGGGGTCAACTGATTCTTCATTCAAATCCACTGATTTTGACAACTTATTGTTTGTTAAACTTTTACGGTCTAATTTTATTGGAGTAGATGGAGCCGAAAAAAACGTTTTTAACGATTCAGCGTGTTTTTCATCTCCCTTCGAGTGTAGAAGCTTTCTTTTTCGATAATATGCACCGGAATGTTTCTTGTCGTCAGCCATTCTTTTATTTTAACGAAAAGACTGTTCAAAACGAACTGATATCGTACTGACGGTATGAATGAAGGCAATTTCACAGACGCCGGCAAACGAGCAGGTTAGGTTACGCGCAGCTAGACGTGACAGGGCGTTTGGCGCCTATGTGTCAATGTATGGGCGAGTCCATTTACATGAATTTTAAATCGCGCCTTCGGCGCCCTTGACTATGCGGCGCTCTCAGCGGCTGCTTACTTTGCTTACCCCTCGGACCGGCTCTGATTACAAGCACAAGTTGCTAGACATATTTCTTAGTATTGTTAACGGATGGGTACAAAAACATCTGGTCTGATGGTAATTTCTGGGAGCAAAAGTATTTCCAGAATTATACCTCCAAATGCAGTCCTCCAAACGCATCATCTGCAAAAGATGGTAGCTCCCGTTTTTTATAATATTAACACGACGCGTAATGGTAAATATAAAAATAATCTGTAGACGCAAACACAAGTGGATGTTTTATTCAACATGTGTAAATTGTATATCTGCTGTAGTAGAGGCTGTTTTATATTTAGATCATCATCATCATCATCATCATCATCATCATCATCATCATCATCATCATCATCATCATCATCATCAACCTCAAGGTTTAAAGCAAGAATGGTTGGTTCGGTCTCAAATAGGCAAATATTACAGCTGGTCACTCCAGCGCTTCCTTGGACGTCCCACACCTCTCCGTCCCCTCGGCTTATAGTTCCATAGTTGTTTGGGGATGCGACAGTCATCCATTCGGCAAACCATTCTCACCAATTCAGCCGATACTGGGCGATCCTGTCGAGTATACTCATAATATTCAGTTCCTGCCGTATATCTGTGTTTCTTTTATGATCATGGGGAGAGTACACCCTGCCACGTGCCTGAGAAATCTTATTTTTCAGCCGCTTGGATGCGACTAGCCTGGCCTTTCGTTTAAGTCCAATTCTCAGACCCATAAAGAAGTGTGGGAAGAGCCATCACCTTGTAGAATATTAGCCGTGTTCCTTTACTTGCTGACTTAGCGGTTCGCCTGATGGTTCCGCACATAAGGTTGAACTTATGCAACTTATTCACAGCGTCGTTGCTTGCGTTATAAGACACACTGTAGCCCAGGTATTCAAAACTGCTAACGTGTTCCAGGATAGTACCATCTATAACAATTTTTGCCCGTATGGGATCAGTTCCACGAAAAGCCATCACCTTGGACTTACGTGTGGATATCTGCAATCCAGAGTCTTTACAGATTCGATTTAACAAATGTATCCCCATCTGCAATCTGTTGTCAAGTATTTCCAGAATTATACCTATAAATCCAGTCCTCCAAACGCATCATCTGCGAAAGATGGTAGCTCCCGTTTTTATAATTAACACGATGCGTAATGGTAATTATAAAAATAATAATCTGTAGACGCAAACACAAGTGGATGCTTTATTCAACATATAAACAGTTTATATTTGCTATAGTGGTGGCTGTTTTAGATTTTTGTATTTAGATTTAAGACCAAATTACAGTAACTGTTAAATCGAACTCTATGGAGACGGGTATACAACTAGAAATACTAAAACAAAAATAAACAAGCACCATTACATGCATCATAACGATGTATAGAGCGGAAAAGTGTGTGATAAATTAGGCCTACAAGGAATGTAATTAAAGACCAAAGCATTTCAACCATGCGAGGGTACTGAAGAGTTTCAAGAATCAACTTAGTAACGAGAAATTAAGAGAAGAATATAGGTGTAAAGAGACAATACTCCCATCGAAGAAAAATATGTATGCGGTATAGAACTTCAGTAGAGCAAAAAGCAAGACGAATAAAGTGAGTGCCCCATAGAAAGAAGAAGGTGATGAAGTAGATTTCGGAGATCATGGAAGGACGAACTAAATGAAATTATGGAAAAGCGAAACCTTGAGGACGCAGTTTCGAAAGACAGAATCAAATGGGGAAGGTAGGGAAAGAGAACGACAGCTATATCTAGGTTTATAGTATTAAGTATCTAGGTAAGAGATACCCATAGAGAGCGAACCATTAGGTAGTTTGCGCAATCCGATGGGGACACGTTTTTTATTTGATCAATTTCTTTATTCAGCTGAATAAGTTAATAGTTCAGCAGGAGTTTCCAATATTAGACGACTAGGAAAACTGCGATAAAAAACAATATTTGCAGCAGGTTGTGGGTGTGTAAACACAGAAGGTGTACTGTTAACTCAGCAATCAGTCATTGTAACAGCAGCATGCGTGGTACAGCTGATTGACACGCGTAGTCGGGATGGCTTATTGATGACCGACCCTTCCAAACTTTTTAGCAGAATTTTTGCTAGCGCGTAATATTTTGCGCAATACACCTAAAAAAGTTTTGTTATTATTTTTTTTTCGTATCGGCCATCTAAGGACCACATGACAATTTCAATTCTTTACTCTTTGTTCTTTTCTTTTTTCCAATATTCTTTCATCTTTCCACTGTGTCTCTTCTTCCTGTCTTCAGTCCACTTTGAATCTGCGTTTTTATCTCTCCTACCCTGGACTCCCTCCATTTTCAACACTTTTGCCCGAAAAACTTCTCTGTCAATTGCTTCTTCTGCGTGTATATTGTTTTTTTCTAAATCTTTTTGGAGTTCTTTAATCCAACTTGATGTTGACTTCTTCCCCCACAGATATCTGAAGATCTGCTTTGTCAACCTATTGTCGTCCATTCTATATAAATGTCCAAAAAATAATAGTCTTCTTTTTCTCATTGTTTCTGTTATATTTTCTATACTTTTATATATTTCATCATTACTTCTTAATTTCCAACCTTCTGAAGTTTTTCGTGGACCTAATATTTTCCTAATTCGTAAGTTTTGTGATTATTATAGAGGTAATTATGAAGGAGTCGTTTAGATAGCGTAATGGTCAGAGCATTTCGCGCAGAAAGTCATAGATTACAATCTGTTTGAGAGCGAATCGTTTATCAGGATGTCCGGCCGGACTCTGGATTCGTCCAAACTCGACAAGTACAAGGATTAGAAATTAAAGGCGGTGTGTGTGTAATCAAACTGCTTTGGTTCTGCACTTGACCTACGAAAATAATAGCTTGACCTACGTTAACCGTAAACTCCGCACGAGTGACTTTAAGCAAATAAAGAGTGCTAGTATCTGTGTAGAATCTGAGGTGGTCAGTCTATAGAGCAGACAGTGTCAGCGTTAGGTTAGAAATGCGCCTTGATAATGATCTGCCACGAATTTGGTTCGAACCCAGGTAGTTGTTAGAAACTTCCGTGACACCGCAGACGAAACGCTTTCAACACCGTAACGCCTGAAGCCGCAGATAGTTGCCTTGAGTATTGACAGTTTGTTAGCACTCTTAGCATTCTCTAAAGCTTCTTCAAGTTAAACGTCTGGTTTACTTCTCTCATATCTTGGGCGGAATTCCAATAAGAAAGTAACGATAATTATTTGGTCTGGTTTACTATAGGAAATGTTTGTTAGAATGACGACATCGTCACAAATTAACGACACAAAATGTTTATTAGACTGTAACACGGTGTACAGCTTACACAGAACGCCATCTTGGGGCCTCTATCCAAGCACTGCCTTCTAAATTAAACACAATAAGTACATAATATGGCCTATTTTTACGAACAAAAAATTGTTATCAATTTTACAAGATTTTATTTGAGAATGTATTTGTGCACATCTCGAAAACTTTTTCGGTTGTGGTTGTGATGGCCCTACCTTCTTTCTCTAGAACTGTTGCTGTACCGGTTGCTTCCGTCTGGTATGAAGCTGACTCTGATACGCAGACACTATCAACACCGTAACCCCTGAAGCTGCACACATTGAACACACTATTTGCTGGAGTGCTGACAATTGTAGCAATCTTCAAAGCTTTTTAAGTTTAATGTCTGATTCGGGTAAGAGTTTTTCTTTAATATAGCTGTGTTCTTCAGAGAAAGGGAGGGAGGGGGAGAGAGAGAGAGAGAGAGAGAGAGAGAGAGAGAGAGAGAGAGAGAGAGAGAGAGTATATGAGTATAGTTGTGTTGTGGCGAGTGAGTTGTGTTATGTCTTTTGTTTATATCTTCGTGTAAGGATTCGAACTTTCACATTAAACTCAGGTTCTTTAAAGGGTATCCCTGGATAAGACAGGTGAAATGCTCTCTATTTTTTATTTCGAAATAAACCTGGTAATATCTTTACCTGAGCTTAAGAAATAAGTCGTCTGTGGCCCGTACCTCAAAATTACCCCTCCCCACTCCAAAGGCCAAAAAAGTGTTTTTTCAATTTTTTTTATATATAAGGATATATTCTTCAACTCCATAAAATATCATGTGTATAGGAGTATTTGCGAGTAGTTTTGGTGATTTCTTTTAAGGTCATCCAAGGTCATTAAGACTTCTAAAAAAATTCCAGAATTTAAAAATTGGATTTGAACATGTAAGATTCAAGGGTGCAAACAATTTTATTCTACTGTTTCCTTTGTTTTATTAAAAACTATTTTCATGAATTGTTTCAGATTTTTTGAAGTGGTGCGTCATATCTAAAAATTCAAATTTTCTCGTTGTTTTGCATTTTTCGTGATTTTTCGCGATTTACATGAGCAGAACCATATTTAGCGTAAAATATTATAAGACATTTTTTGTAGCTTTTAAAAAAACGCCTATTTTGGTTTTTGGTTTCACTCTCTAATCGTTATTTTTGCCGATTTATGAACACTTAAAAATTATTATTAGGATTTTATAGGCCTATGTATTTTCTCCATTTAAATCTATAAACAAATCAATATTTTACATATAACAAAATATCATTTTAGATCAATTGAAGCTTTTGAAAAGACGAATAATTTTGTTTTTGGTTCGTTTCTTTAGCATAGATTTGAATTTTTAAAACATAGTATTTAATTATATTTTATATTAATATTAATTTTTACAAATTCTAGTTATCATTATATTAAATAAATATGGAAACTACCCAAATAAATATCCAGAATACTCATGGATCTAATGATCTAATGAGATCTAAAATATCTACGGAAAAACGTAAATAACAAACTACACTGGATCTCTACCAAATTTTTGACAAGATGTTAGAAAAATAACACTGTAAATAGGAGAAACGTAATAAAAGCGCATTTAGAATGGATAAACCATTTTTGGAGGGAGAAAATTTGTGGTTTAAGCTATAAAATCAACGTACGGACACCGGGCACTATAGTTATGAAGACTCGGTTATATTTGGTGAAACTGTGCAATGCAAAGATTTACGACGAAATTAAATCTATATTAGGAAGGATACTAGACCTACTATTTAAAGAACAGAGGTGTTTGGTAAATTTAAATAAATCACCAGCTGATGTCATGTTATGTTGCTGTGTAAGCACGAGCAAGAAGTTAATAAATTATTTTAAACACAATCTTGACATTTAATATTTAATAAATATTAAAGAACACGCAGGCACGGGCTCTCGCAGACGCGCGAACACTCATACACAAAAACTTTATCCTCTGTGTACCCTTACAAGTAGGCTTATGTCTAACTGCCTCTACAGATGTATATATCTAATAGGCGTACCTGCCGTGTCATCGTCTAATAGCCTTTAGATTTTGTATTCGTTTGGCCCGTTTCGCTTGACTTTACATATTAAATTCTGGACATTAATATTTAATAGACGTAATTCAAAATCGTATACGAGGTCTGTAAATTAAATAATGAGACTATTAAGGTAGCAGTCAATGTGGCAACGTAAGGTTTCCGTTAACAGAGATGGTTAGATAAACAGCTGATTGATAGTGAGTGTTAATATGTATTGTCTGTTGTTACCATGTGAAACGTACGCAAGCTTTTCGTGAATTGAGTTTTTGTTGTGCGTTATAAAAATGACTGGCATCAGTTATGAGCAACGTTGTGCAATCAAGTTTTGTGTTAAACCTGGGCACAAAGGTACTGAGATACTTTTACAACATTGACAGAGGCATATGGAGATGAAGCTCTGTCAAGAGCACAGGTTTTCAGATGGTTTAAAGCATTTTCAGATTGCCGGAAATCAATTATGTGTCATCCACGCTATGGAAGAGCATCAACGCCAAGAACTAAGACAATGTTGATCGAATCAGGGACTTGGTGCGGTCTGACCGTCGATTAACCGTCAGAATCATCGCAGAACAATTAAATTTGAACCAGACTACAGTTTATCAAATTCTGACAAACGAATTGGGAATGAGAAAGGTTGCGCGAAATAGGTCCAAAAAACCTCACTCTTGAACAGAAAGACAACAGGATGGAAGTGTGCCGTGATCTTCTAGGACGAACTGAAAATGATCCTGATTTTATAAAACATGGTATTACTGGTGATGAATCATGGATCTTTAAGTACGATCCAGAAACAAAACGTCAGAGCAAGGAGTGGCATACACCAAACTCCCCACGTCCCAAAAAAGCAAAAACGAGCAAATCCAAAATCAAAACTATATTCATTTGTTTTTTGATAGTAATGGGATTATCCATAAGGAGTTTTTACCTTCAGGACAGACTGTCAATCAGGATATTTACCAAAAAATTCTTGAAAGGTTGCGGAAAAGAGTTGCCTGCGTGAGACCAGCCATCGTGAGTACCTGGATGCTGCGTCATGACAATGCACCTTGTCACACAGCACTTTCGATTAATGAGTTTTTGGCAAAGAAAAATATTCCTGTTGTTCCTCAGCCTTTTTGTTCACCTGACTTGTATCCCTGTGACTACTTTCTCTTCCCAAAATTGAAAAAAACATCTCAAAGGACACCATTTTGGAACGACAGAGAGGATGAAAAAAAATGTAACCGACCAGTTGAAGAGGATTCCAGTTTCTGAGTTTCGGCACTGCTATGATGAGTGGAAAAACCGTCTAAATCGGTGTGTGGCTCCTCTAGGGAACTATTATGAAGGCGGTAGAGTCGAGATGTAGTTTGATTGTAAACAAAAGGTTTTACTGAATTAGTCTCATTAGTTAATTTACAGACCTCGCATTATTCTGTTGGATAAAAAATAAACAAATTCTGAGTTATTAAAAACTTCAAACACATCACATTAATATAGTCTGTTTCACAGGTCTGTGGAGTAAATAAGCGTGCAGCGAACGTCAGTGAGAGACACTGAAACAATAGCAGCTCTTGTTAAACACTTTTGTCACAACACACTTAAGTCAACGATCATTTTTCATAATTACATTAATCAATTCGCAGCGACAGTAAAAGTCATTAAATTTTTATGTTTACGAAATGATAGTAGAAAACAAATACAGTAAACACATAGATAATATCGATAATATATATGATAGCCCTAGAACATGACAAGCTTAGCCATACGGCTTTAAAACAACTGTCTGTAATAAACCGGGTGCATGACTGTTTAAATTTATATAGATCACAGTGAAAGTCACTAACGACGCATAAAATAATTTCGGATCCGGAAAATCGACTCGTTTAAGTGCAACCTTCTACAGTGCACGTAATCATATACATTATCTCTACACCATAGATCCCGTTTTATCAACGCAACGAAATCTAATAACAGTGGTACCGTTCGGTAGAATATTTATCGAACCCTGACGATAATAAGTATATCGCGCGAAAACATCTTATTGTTTAATAATTAAGAACTGGGTATAACATTGACTATATTAATTTATACAATAATTACTGAATGTTGTTGACATTTTGTCTCTAATACCAATAACTAGTGATAAATGTTAATAAGCAGGCTAAAAGACAGTCATGCATAAACGTAGACAGATAGATAGATAGACAGACACACACACGCGGCACGCAAGCTAGGTAATTTCCTAGAACACGAGAAGACATCTTCAACAAAAGAAAGGATAAAATAGATTTTTTGAAATGTAGGATTGCATGGAAATAATCTTCACCGTCATTACGACCACAAGATTTCAATAGTACGAACACGATCAACGTGTGTTGAAACTTATATAATTACGAAGAAGAATCACAATTTAAAAAAAAAATTATAAAACGTATTTATAAAATTGTGTGGAAAGAATCCTGCATTTCTCTCTGTCCTGAGGAAACTGGAGAATCCAACCATCAAGCCAGTCTCACTCCCTGCTCCCAGGGAGCACACTCCCCCCGCTCCCTGCTCCTAGTCACTCCACTGCTAGGAGCTGATGATGTTGAGTTAATGATTCATCTTGTGTTTATGATGTTACTCGAAAATCGAACCAGAGATCTATAGGTCAATAGCCAAGTGCCATACACCAGGAGCTATCAAGTCCGCGATTTTGTTAAAGTTTTATTTTAAATACAAATTGGAAACAATTGAACGTCCCTTTCTTGTACGTCCCACGTTGGCAGCTTCGAACTCCTTCGCTGGTGCAGAAGAAACTTATTACTAGAAAAAATCTTGGGAAAACATCCGGAAACGAAATATCACAGCTCGTCTGAAACGAGTGAAGATATGATATCAGTTTACGACATTGAGGACTGAAGAGCGAGGAGCTTGAATTGTTACTGATGTGTGACCAATGTATTGTAAACACACCGTGGCACGGCGTACAGCACGTACACGGATGGTGCTGACGATGGCTACGCTACATTGAGTCCGTGTATATTCAAGTGTACGTGGACACACAGACTCTCGCACGAGCCGCGCGCCACCAGCTTTTGTATCGTTGGAGTCTCTGTAGCAGATCGTTAAACATATCTATTGAATTGGTGTAGCCGACTATTTTTTCCGGCTCAATCTTGTATATTCAGACAGAATGAACGAATAAAACTAAATATACTTACGTATAAATCCTTATGGCTTGTTTACCCAAACTGTTTAATACAGTTTGTGGAGATGAGTATGAACGTTACTTTGTCTCCTATACTTTTTACGTTTAATTCCATTCTTATCAGTTTTTTCTCTTATTATACTCACCCTTCGAGTTAAGTGTTCCTCACTCATCATACTGATGTGACCGAACAATGGCATTTAATTTCTTTATATTGTGTGTTGTACAGGCTTTGTTCTAATCTTTCTCTAAGGACGTCTTTTCTTAATTCGTTTATGACTGTTTTTCGTAAAAATCTCATACGGGATTTTCTTCGTAGTTTTTTAATGGTGTTGTAATAATAATAATATCAGCATTATGGTTTATAATAATAATAACCCGATACCTGCTATGAGGTATATAACTATGGCGGTCTTGTAAAGACTACCGGATTTTTTATAGGTTTTCTACCGGAGGTTTGGGAGGCTAAAGGCGGCCGCAGCGTACCAGTTACCCTCGCACATCGCAAGACTTCTCCGGGAATTCCAGAGCAGGGCAACAGTTCAGTCACGGCGTTTCTGGACTGATTTCCCGGCGCCTCCCGCATGTCGCACGCAGCACTGATCTCTTCTTCTTCGTCTGAGGCGTCTCTGGACTGATTTCCCGGCGCCTCCCGCATGTCGCACGCAGCACTGATCTCTTCTTCTCCGTCTGAACGTGTGGTACTACGTATTATTCTGTACATTTCTCGCTTACGCGTTAGTTCGCATAGCAAAGACCCGATGCGGAACGTCGTAGTGGAAGGCCTACATAAGACGCAAAAACGGAGAGGATCCACTGTAGAAATTGAGTACATAAAACCAGGGTATTCATACAATCAATTAGAAGTGCATTTTCTTAAAGCATTGGTAAAACGAATTGAAGGGATCAAAGTAGTGTGACTGTACTAAAAAGCGTACGCTTTTCGGTATGCTTAACTGCGGCTCTTCGTCGTTTCCTCGTGTTTAACTACCATAAATAATTACTAGTCGCTTGGCTGAGTTTCTGTTCTGACTTTACGAAAGATTTTTATTAACGTGGATCAACGAAAACAGCAGAATACAAGAAAGGATGTAGCTAGAGTTTGGTATGTTTGGGAGGCTACAATTGATTATAACCTGAAGGGGCTTCTAGTGCATATAGGAGGGCAGAACTATTACCACATGAAGAAGACTCTGGAGTCTGTAGGAAACTACAGCAGATTGTCAGGTTTGTAAAATGCAAATACATAATAAGTAAACCCATTCATAATTACAGTTTGGAAGGACAACAGTCAAAATGACTATGAGTTCATGGAGCCACTTGTGGCGTTCATAATTTTTATTTTATAAAAATAAACGTAAAGTCAAAATTCTTGACGTTTATCTAGGGTTACCATAGTTCCTCTTTTTACCGGACACGTCCTCTTTTTTAGTGTTAAAAACCTGTCCGGGAGGATTTTTTAAAAAACAGGAAAATGTCCTCTTTTTTCGTAAAAGTGAAAAATGTAGTCACGCGCAAAAACGCTCCCTGGATCAAAGAGAGAAATAGGTTAATGGTAGAAAACGTTAAAGGTATAATTTGTGTACAGTACAACGTTAAAAGTCTTTCATGTGCTCAGTTCTATGATTATTTATTAGAAAATGAAAAGCTTTTCATGGGAATTGGTTCATCTGATAAATACCAATGGCACCACAAAGACACAATTGAACATTTAGACTTGAATCCAATTCAGACTGATTAGTATTAATTATTGCTATGATTAAAAATAAATATGCCTATAGCAAATAAACTTTTTGTATGTAAATACACATACCATTCCGCTTCTAACTATAGAATTCCGCTTCTAACTAATAGTTTTTTAAGTTTTCTTTGTAAACATTTTCTTGTTATGTCAAAAAAATTAAAGTGTACATTGTATAAACTCTGTAAAAATGCTTAACTTAATCATCAGCACCTTCTAATCCATAATATAAAAGCTTTTTACTGTCAATTTTTTTCCGGTCCGTAAAGTAACGATCATGCTGTTAAATTTTCAGGTTGTCCTCTTTTTTCACGTAGGTTATATAGTAACCCTAATTTATCTTCTTACGTTCTTGTTAGTTCATAATATATAAGCACGTAAAACGTTCCGTGAGAGTTGGTACATTATTACTGGTTTGGGCGACAATTCGAAGGTTTACGTCCGACATGGAGCAGGTAACGGATGTCTTTGGCTAACTCAGAACTAAAGAAACTTTCAGATCTGAAAATGTAAAGCTATAAAGAAATCACTAAAGCTAGACACTCTCGAACGGTTCGAGATATATAA
Source organism: Magicicada septendecula (assembly GCA_034769895.1). NCBI lineage: Eukaryota > Metazoa > Arthropoda > Insecta > Hemiptera > Cicadidae > Magicicada > Magicicada septendecula. The sequence goes on from CM068370.1 coordinate 82,170,949, forward strand.
AGCTATAAAGGTGGATTACAATCGCGTCCTAAATGAAAAATCAGTACATACAAATAATATTTTGTTTAATAGAATCGATCATATAGAACGAGAAATCGGCTATATCAGATCGATAAAATTGAACGAAGTTGAAGCCGATATTGATTAGTTTTACTGTGGGAGCGTTCCTGTACAGGTTCGTGACGGCCGCATGTTGTTTTTCATTCTTTGTTATTTCGTTTTAATATATGTTAATTATTTATTATTTTGTGCAATGTATGTGTTGTTTTTTTTATTATTTGACGAGATGAATATACATCACTAAATGATGTTTTAACCTTAATCATATTGGATCTGATGATGACACCATAGGTGTCGAAACTCGAGTAATCCCGTAATTAGGATTCAGAGAAACGCGACAGCAGGTAATTAACCTATTTTATAGTAATATGAATTAAATTGACTATGATAATTTACTGGTCGTTAGGTTATTACAATTTAAAGATAATAATAAATTTCTGTTACTCAAGGTGACCCTAAATCAGCGTAAATTCAGTTTCAGGGATTTCAGAAACAGAAACACCGGCATATTCAGATGTAGACAGTCATTAAGCGTTTTATCCAAACGAATTACCACATTCTATACCTAAATGCGTATTACTTTGGTTACCTGACCACTCCAGTATTGAAACCATCCAACTACTAGATTAGGGCAGTAGCGTGGCGGCCATGTAACCGCTGTTACCGGCGGCAACAGTACTGGAAATAAGAGAAAGTAATATTAATTATATCACAGAATAAATACTTTGGTTATTGAATAATTTAAAATCCGAACAATATTAGTAGCATAGCCTATTAGCATATTAGTAGCTTTCCGAACTTGAAGAAAAGCGTAGCATTGCTTTAGAACTGCTTGGCACTTGAACCGTCTTGTGTTGCCGGCTCGGACATCGGCAGTGCTTTACTGCGTATGGTCATTGACTTCGTAGTAGTTGTCAATGTACAAACTGTGGGGGGGACACATTCGCCCACCCAATGTGTTGCCGCTGTGCAGACCGGTAAAACGCTCAGTTAGCAGTTTTCTTCGTTTTCTGAACCGACGTGCAGCAGTTACTAAGTGGCTATTTGTGTTTTGTTCGTTTAGTCATGTGTGTCTCTGTTTGTGTTTATTAATGCTTTAATGTGTTTACAAACAATTGTTTTTAATTCGATTATTTGTGTCCTGATTTATTCTGTGTAAGTATAATGGAGTCAGATGCCGTGGAACCGGGACCCTCTTCTTCTGCCATGGAATGATAGAAAATACTATAAAAAAAAAAATTGGCTCTAAATAGAACCCTTGGTACTAGAGAAAATTCGAATTAATTTTTAGGCTAAATTTTAGGCGTGTCACAACCGGCAACAGCTGTTATGTACCTACGCCACGCCACTGGATTGGGGAGACCGTCTGAGGAGATCTAAGCGAACAAAACTACCAGATCTAGTCTAGTAGTCCAGTGCTAATCCTTATTTGGACTTTTTTTAATAAAAGAAAAATTGCTACATAACACAAGAAATTATAACCAGTGCGTAAAAGTTCTTTTAATAATATGGTAAATTAAGGTAGAAATAAGCTGCTGTTTGTCTCTCAGATTGATCGTAGTAGACCTATCATAAAAAAAACTTTGTTTCCAAAAAATAATGATTTGCAATTATGTATGCAAATTCCGAATGCCGTATTTTATATAAAATCACAAAGGCGCGCGCCCACGCACACACACACACGCGTGCATACAGTACTTACTTGCTTAATATGGATAGCTAACATGCGTGACAAAAATGATGTTGAAATATTATTTAAATTATCTGGTTAAATATACAAGAATTCGCAGAAAATCAGATTAGTTTACATCTCATATACAAAGCAAATCAAATAAATTAATCCTACCGTTTGCGCAACCAAGGTGATCAGCCTGTCACACAGACACGTGTAAATACACACAGGTGACATAACTTTGTAAGTTTTTACGAATTTCTCCTTGGACGCGATTAAGCGGACCCTACGCGTTGTCCCAAGCACTGAAAACTTTTAATTCAATTAAAGAAACCATTTGACAGGAAATGACTATTTATTGTCTGTAAAAACTACTGTATACACGTCTGTTTTCCGCCTTTCTAATTTATAAACACTGGTTCCCATGCAAACGAGATGTTCAACGTTGTTGATACAACGGTCGTAGTGATCAAACGTTTGGGAATTAAAGCCAAGATTGAAGTAACTTTCAGAACTGTTATTTCGAATCCCATGGAATTCAAAGAAAGGCTCACAGTAAAGAAAGGTAATTTATTATTCAGAGGAGTGGAGAGGACTTACAAACAATATTGCGTGCTGAGCCTTCAAAGTGTAATGAACCATGTCCATGGCAAAAAAGAAAAATAATGGTTTTCCAAAGAATCGTCCATTCTAATTATAATTTTAATTAATTATTGTGTACTTGAATAATTCAGTAGTTGTCGATACTTCGATCGTGATGGATACCTCGTTTTGTTTCAAGAGGGGAGGGTTCGACAGATAAGTTGTTAGTGCCAGACCATGTGTCCCCACAAGAGGGATGTTGCGAAGGAAAAACCTTCGATAGGAACAGGAAACAAAAAGACCATGGAAGCTGTCTTAGGTAATTTGGACAAAAGAATATAGGACTATAAGTTAAATTTTGACATTTGTAATTACATTCTTCATCTATGTTAATAATACATGTTTCAACTATGATAATTTTTCATAGGTATCTGAAAAATAAAACACGGAAGGATAACCGAATGAAATTTTATAAAACTGTGGCTGTCCCCACATTCCTGTATGCTAGTGAGACATGGACTCTTGGTAAGTCCTCTCGTCCGTCTACCTGTGGCTGCCTTGGGCTATCACCCTACTGGGAAGAGAGATGTTGGTAGACCGAAGAGGAGATGGGTTCCTGAACAGGTCTAAGGCCCAGTTCTTGGAGTGGTGGTGGTGGTGATGATGATGGTGATCTATGTTAATGTATACAAACATAATACATATTGGCCTAAATCATGGAAAGGCTGTCAGCAATTATAACTTATTGGAAACGAAAACGTGTGGTAAGAATTATTTCTGTTATTTGTATGTTAAAATTAGTGTGTGCGAACAAAATCGATGGTTTCCACGTTGAAAATGATAAACAAGATTACTGTAACAAACGATGGACTACCTTCTTTGATTTTTGAACCAGATTGATGATAGGGGGGGGGGGTAGTTTGTCTGTAAAGTATGTTAGCGTTCGTGACGAATAATCTTCATCAACAGATGTCAATTGTACCGTATCATGAAGAATTCGATTGTCAGTTCTCCGTTCTTCTGTCTACAGTACATGTGTATGGACTAAAACCTCAGAGTTCACGACGAATAATCTTCATCAACAGATGTCAATTGTACCGGATCATGAAGAATTCGATTGTCAGTTCGCCGTTCTTCTGTCTACAGTACATGTGTATGGACTAAAACCTCAGAGTTCACGACGATTAATCTTCATCAACAGATGTCAATTGTACCGGATCATGAAGAATTCGATTGTCAGTTCGCTGTTCTTCTGTCTACAGTACATGTGTATGGACTAAAACCTCAGAGTTCACGACGAATAATCTTCATCAACAGATGTCAATTGTACCGGATCATGAAGAATTCGATTGTCAGTTCTCCGTTCTTCTGTCTACAGTACATGTGTATGGACTAAAACCTCAGAGTTCACGACGAATAATCTTCATCAACAGATGTCAATTGTACCGGATCATGAAGAATTCGATTGTCAGTTCTCCGTTCTTCTGTCTACAGTACATGTGTATGGACTAAAACCTCAGAGTTCACGACGAATAATCTTCATCAACAGATGTCAATTGTACCGGATCATGAAGAATTCGATTGTCAGTTCGCCGTTCTTCTGTCTACAGTACATGTGTATGGACTAAAACCTCAGAGTTCACGACGAATAATCTTCTTCAACAGATGTCAATTGTACCGGATCATGAAGAATTCGATTGTCAGTTCTCCGTTCTTCTGTCTACAGTACATGTGTATGGACTAAAACCTCAGAGTTCACGACGAATAATCTTTATCATCAGATGTCGATTGTACCGAATAATGAACAAGTCGAATTTCAGTTTTTCGTTCTCCCGCCTACAGTCCGTTTGAGTAGAACGAGACCTTAACGTTCGTGACGAATAATCTTCATCATCAGAAGTCGATTGTACCAGATCATGAACACTTCGATTGTCAGTTCTCCGTTCTTCTGTCTACAGTAGGCCCTACATGTACATAGAATGAGACCTACTGTTCACAGGTTGCTCTGAATCATAGTTTGTTTGGCAAGAATATTATTCGTTGCATTGCAGTCATCTTTTGAAGATACAAATACTAGGTATAAAATGTAACTGTGTACACAACACGCTATACCAACGATTGTTACCCTACTTGAAAATATTTCTTTTATTGCACGTAAGTGAAAACGGCGAGGAAAGCACTGCAACTTCACCTGTTCTGATCGTTCGTTGTCTCACGGAGTCACTGAACTATGTAGACACCATTCACAGTTCTGTTGATTATTTATATCTACGCATATGAAAGGATGTTAAAACGCTTTGAGAAAAAGAGTCTTAATTTAAATATTTTTTGATTGATTGATATGTTTATGCTTTAATTGCACTAAACTGTAATAGCTGATTAATAATATCTACAACTGTACTGAGATTTGTTTTGTGATGGATCATCATGACTTTGTAAAGTTAATCGCTACATGCAGGAATACAGAGTCAGGACGGATAGCGGTCAAGCTAGACCGTGGGCTTAGAGAGAGGGCGATTCAAATCGTTTCGATTGTCTTCAGAAATCTAGTTACTGAGTCCAACATACGTTTTAAATACTACATATACTGTACATACGCCAATGTGTGTATCCTGATCCAGTGGCTTACGTGTAGGCCACCATACCGTTGAGAGACCCCCCACCTAGATGTTACCTGCTAAAGTTCTCCTGTCTCACTTTTAGTAAAGTGGCTTTTTAATTTTCACACTGTAGCTAGCTACCTACTTTCAATTTAATGTTGGAAAGTGCACTCTAACTCTTAAATATTTACGTTGTCACAAACCATGTGTGTGTGTTTGTGTGTGCGCTCGCGCTCGCGAGTGTGCACGAGTAAGTTCGTTTAAAAACAAATTAGTTTCCGTTAATAAGGAGAAATGTTGATTTCTTTTTAATTTCATATAAAATAATTCACTTAAACTATTTTTAATTATTCTGAACACAAGTCTATTGTTTGGACGTAGAATCCGAAGTCAAACAACTTTATAAATATAGATCGGGCCATTTAAAATTTTTTCCATAAACTTTCGGTATCTTCAGGATTGCGAATATTTGGGGTGCTGGGAAAGAATGTCAATGATCTGAAAGCAGGTGATGTACTTATTATTATTAATGTATGTAATGACAGAACTTTAAAAAGATAAATTTATATTAAACTGTGGAGTTGAGAGTAGGTATCCGTTACACTTAATCGTTGAAAAGTTACAATTTTTGGAGGGTATTGGTTCCATTTAGTGCACAAAAACGCCACGTCTATAAATTTTGTTTTGCTTTGCATAGGCCTGAAATTTCTCTTTACCAGCGGAAGAAAACTTAAAGGGACATTTAAAGATACATGTTTCAACCTGCAAAAGTAGCTCAGGTGCGAGGTTTGCTCCAAAAGATGAAAGTCGCACACAAATTTCAAAATAGCTGCTTTTGTGTTGTTAGTTTACTGCTCTATTCTATACGTAACGTGAAAGGCCAGATAAGCGTGTGCAGACAAAAGGCGGCCGTCTTCAAGTTAGGTCACAAAGCGATTGACTGAAACACGTTTTTGTTTACCAAGTCGAACAGCTGCACCAACTCTTGTGAGTAAATAGAGATAAAAATTGGACATGTTGGGACCTGTAGAGAAAGGTCACGGAACTCTTCGAGCCTGTTTTCAAGATTTATCATGTTTATATGTTACCTTTTCGTTGTCTTACATCCATTAAGTTGTAAATCCAGTACTTTTATTTACAGAGTGTAGTAACATTGTATGCTGATTTGATTACTGCAAAGTTAGTGATGCTTGTAGCAATCATTCATGAGTAAGTGGGAACATGGAATCTGGCATAGGTAGACATACTGATAGAATCATTCCATTATCAATAGCAGCTCTCTTTTGGCGGAAAACAGTAACTTTCTATTTTTATTTTATTTTTTTTATACGACAGCACTATGTATGCTGCAGATATGTTGGTCTGCGCCCTTTTTAATGTGTCCTTTAATTAAAATTCATTTTATAAAAGTTGCAGTTATGTAGTGAACACCACAATAGACGATTCATACCTCAGGCGTACGGGGTCGCTGCGCGCGCGCGCCCGTGTGTTAGTAAGTGTCTCCTAATCCCTCAGGTAACATGCGACTTGGAACGCCGTATAAATCCTCTCGTTCATGAAATTTGTGTAAAACAATTTTGTACTTAATCTGTTAATTTCGTTTAGCAAGTGTTAAAAAAAATGCACCGTTTTTCCTGTTTTTGAAAAGAAAATGTCTTGCTTTTAGAAATTTGTATCTCGTTCCCAACCGACGGGCTCTATTCCCGGCCGCGCCATAACTCGAGCTGTATTTTAGCCGTCAGTCGAATTAGCCTATGAAAATGAATGGTCCAATTGGGATAAAATCGGGAAACCAGTCACTCTTTATAGAGCTTTAAATGTACTGCAAGTAGGCCTATATAGTTTAATGTAATTATAGTGTGTCTTGTAATAATTTACATCACACACGCACAGACTGAGCGCGACAACGTTAGACGCTAAGCCTACTGATTAAATTCTTTTTGAGTTTACAATGACATCTACTAGCTGATAACCAGTGTCGCCGTGGATGAAAGCTTCTTCTTCTTCTTCTTCTTCTTCTTCTTCTTCTTCTTCTTCTTCTTCTTCTTCTTCTTCTTCTTCTTCTTCTTCTTCTTCTTCTTCTTCTTCAGCGGCGCAACAACCCATTACTGAGTCAAGGCCTCCTTTAACAGCCTCCGCCAGTTGTCCCGGTCAAGTGCAGCCGCTCTCCAGTTCCGGGTCGCAAGGATATGGCGCGCATCATAGTTCGCACCGTCTTCTCAACGTAGTTTGGGTCTACCAACTCTCCTGGTGCCACAGATCTGTTCTGTGAGTGCCTTTCTGGGTATTTCATTCTCCCCCATTCTGATCACATGTTCAGCCCACCTGAGTCTACCAAGTTTTATAAGTTTAACAATATCTGGTTCATTCAGAAGAGTGTTCAGTTCTTGGTTGGTCCTTTTCCTCCATTCACCTCCCACACATATTGGACCAAAAATGCTGCGGAGCATTTTGCGTTCATGAACCAGCAGGCTTGACTCAGACTTTCTAGAAATGGTCCAGCTTTCAGAACCACAGGTGAGAACTGGGCGGATCAGTGTTTTATACAGAAGGAGCTTGATGCTCCTGAAAATTGTTCTGCTCTGGAACAGGGGTCTGAGACCAAAGAAGCACCTATTAGCTGAGATGATTCTTCGCTTTTTTTGGATGAAAGCATCAGGTGAAGAAATGTAGGGTAAAAGTGCACTTTATGAAAGAGAAGTGTCTGCCTGCTAACTTCAAGATAACGCTGAAATTAAAATCAAGAAAATATTTCCTTATTATCCTGAATAAATAAAGAGACACTGCAGCGAGTAATGAGGCATTTTAATATTTAGTAAGTTTTTGTTTTGTTTTTTCGGTTCAAGAGAGGCATATTGGCAGTAAGTACATACCTACGTATCAGACGATACGTTGATATTTTAGATTCTCTGAAGTAATTTTTTTTAAAGCTACATAATTGAATTGTGTATATTTGCTTATAACATTTAATTAAAGTTACAACATTAAGTCACTGTTAATTATAACTATTATTATTATTTGGTGTTTATACTTTATTACTTTATTATTTAACTTAATACTTTGGCCGTGTTTAAGCTATCCAACCTACCGTACTGCTGCCTCTCTCTAACAGTCCCTATCGTTTGTACGTCACGCGTTAACTAAACAAACAATACTATCGTATAATTAAAGCTATCCGGGCTGTTTGGCCGTGGTCCATGGTTTATTTCCAAACCAAACGTTTCGGCAGCTCCAATGGCTGCCATCAACAGTGGAATAATAAAAATCCTGAACGTAGGGTGTTCACGTACAGGCCCACAGTACTGTGGTATAGGCTGTGGTCAGTGGCACTGTGGTAAGTGAACACCCTACTGTACGTTCAGGTTTTCTATTATTCCACTGATGATGGCAGCCATTGGAGCTGCCGAAACGTTTGGTTTGGAAATAAACCGTGGACGACGGCCAAACAGCCCGGATAGCTTTAATCATACATCTGACACCGGCCGCGAAAGCCTGAGGACAAAACAATACTATCATCACATATTGCCTTCTCATACGTTATTGACCACGAACGAGTTGTATGTGTCAAAAAATGTAGACAGCCATCTTCTGAAACTGCAATATAATCTGAATCATTTCTTCCATTTATAAAATTATCGAGATCTGAATACAAGTTGTTATTTATTATTTGATGTTCTGCCCTAAGGCAGGTCTTTAAATGGTAAGAGCTCTCCAAGGTGTCCTATCACATACCAGTCTTTTCGTTTCTTCGTAACACCCTCTGATTTTAATGCTATCTATTAACTTCATTCTTCTACGCCCTGTCCTTTTTTTTCTCCTTCTATGACACCCTCCATGGCAGTTGTAAGCAAGCAGTATTTTCTTAAACAATGACCTAACCAATTCCTTTTTCCTATTTTCTATTACCTTCAGGATTCACCTCTCTTCCCCTATTCTTCTTAAAACTTCATCATCCCTTACTTCATCAACCTTTAATATTACTTTATCAATTATAACAATTGCATTCAATTAACTCATCAATTTCATTGCAATTAAATTTCAATCAATTAAAATAAAATTATACAGTTTAATTGCAAAAACAAGTGGCCGGCCACTTTGTATTCTGTGGTAGTGAAACACTGAATATGACACAAACGGGAAAACAAAACACATGTCGCCGAATAAAATGAATGAAACGTTTTGGAGGCTGTACAAGAGCACAGGCGATCAGTAAACAAAATACGAAACTCAAGCAAAACGGAGCGTACGATGATCCCCCGACGAGATGGGAACAGCAGCAGGCTAGGGATGATGACTGTCAACAAGTTCGTCAAGTGAAGAAGAAGAAGACGAATGTAATTACACGTTCAATACGAACGTAACTAATTATTCAACAGTAGCCTATGTAGAATGATTCAGGTGCTATTCAGGTGACAGTATGTCAGTATTCAAGTACCGGTACTATTCGAACGATGTAGAGATGTAAACTGTGATATTTTTGCATGTTTCATCGATTACCTTTGACAGAGTCCAACATCAGAAAATGATGGATATCCTGAAAAATATTGGATTAGATGGAAAAGACCTAAGTATAATAGCTACACTGTATTGGAACCAATCTGCAGTGGTTAGAGTAGATAAAGTGAAAACTGAAGAGATACAGATTCTGCACGGAGTAAGACAAGGATGTATACTATCTCCGCTATCATTCAATATCTACTCGGAAGCTATTTTTAGAGAAGCTTTGTAGGAATCTCTCTGAACGGTGGAAGAATACATAACATAGCCTACGTTATGCGGATGATACCGTCATATTCGCAGATAGCTTAGAGGGTCTGCAACAACTAACGAATAGAGTGACAGAAAGCAGCCGTATATATGGTTTACACATCAATGACAATAAAACAAGCTAATGATTGTATCTAAGAACAAGTTCACAAGCTGCACCCTTAATATAAACCAAAGGCCAGTTGAACGTGTAATCAAATTTACATATTTTGGTACTATAGTCAATGAACAACGGGACCACTCTCAAGAAATAAAGAGCAGAATTGAAAGAGCAAGAGTATGAACAGTTGAACAGTTTATTCAAAAGTTACGATTTAACAATAAACACAAAGATGAGACTTTTACACTGCTACGTATTCTCAGTCTTCTTCTACGGTGTAGAATCTTGGACTGTGACTGAAGCCACAACTAAGAAATTGGAATCTTTCGAAATGTGGCTTTACCGTAGAAAACTGAGCATTTTGTGTAAGTTCGTGGAAAGATAAAGAAAGAAAGGGAAGTTATTAACACAGTGAAGATAAGAAAGCTTCAATATCTGGGACATCTCATGAGAAATGATCAGAGATTTTACTTATTGCAGTGCAAACTACAGGGAAAAGTAGTTGGAAAGAGAGAAGTTGGGCAACCGAGAATCTCATGACTGAGAAATTTAAGGACCTGGTTTGGCATGAATACAACTGACTTATTCCGTACAGCAGTGCAGAAAGTTAAAATAGTCTGTATGGTATCCAACATCCGAAACTGATAGGAACTATCAGAAGAAGATGTAGAATGACAGAAGGGTGTATGTACGTATGCGTACGAGTGCGCGCCCGTGCGTGCCATTCTCGCTCGCTTCCTGAAGGTCATGCATGTACAACAGATGCATCTAATATTAATAACGTTATTTGTTTTGTATCAACTGTGTGCCAGAGGAAGTTATGTTAAGTAAATAAATAAAGCAAACGTGGCACGAATTACCTAGGCAAACAGCGATCTAATAGACACATATTGTACATACATGATTGCAATACTTAATTACCGCACGTCCTACCCGCCAACTGCATATCACATTGTCCGCAAACACAATTAATTGGCACTCTGCGTACAAACAAACACGAGTTTAACATAGGCTACTGTTTTGAAGTACTGAGGCATCATTCTATTGCAGGTTACAAACTAGTGGTAGGCCTGTACGTAGGAATTGTGAATGTTAATTGTTTCTTATAAAAATTATATTACACTCGGAGGTCCGAACTTGCCTGTTGGGGTCAACAGATTGTTGTTTTCTGGTGTAGACAGATAGCAATACAGTATTTTATTATAATCTAAATTGAATTAGAGCTACCATTCCATATTTCCAAAGGGGAGGGTCCACTGACACACTGGACTTGTGTCATCATACACAGTACGTCTGACGATTTGCCATTGTTGGATTGTTGGATTCTTGGATAAGTATTGAGGCAACATTCATACGTACGCGACTGTCCTTCCTTCCTTATCCTTAAGTCCTTAAATTCCTAGTGGAACATAGGGCCTCGACGAAATTTCTCGAGGGTGTTCTGTCCATCACCAGGGCCTCCACCTACCTCCATGTCTTGTTGACACCAGCCAGCTCTTTCCATAGTCCTCTTCCAGGTGTTCCTCGGTCTTCCACGTCTGCGGCTACCTTGCGAATTCCAGTTCAGTGCCTGTCTAGCGATATTTTCTGGTGGTCTTCTCAAGGTGTGCCCGATCCACCTCCATTTTCTCCTCTTTATCTGTAGTTGAATGGGACTCTGACTTGTGGCCTCCCATATATCTCTGTTCGAGATGGTCTTGGGTCACCAAATTCTCGTTATATGCCTCAGACAACGGTTTATGAAAGTCTGTAACCTTGTGGTGACCCTTCACGTGACTGTAACCGACTGGAAAAGCTGTTTGCGGTAATTGTGAAGGGAGTTTCTTTTAAAAATTGCATTAGAATCGGAGAATTGAATTTGCTCGTTGAGGTCGACGAACCGTTCTTATAGAGCGAAAAGAAAAGATCGTGTTATCAGCATCTGCGGAGTGTTTAGCGACACGTGCTATCAGAGTCATGACCGTATTCCCATCTTCTGCGTACTGGTTGCTGAAACTGTGATGGAAATCTGCTCATCCGCACAGCGTCGACTTTACGAAACTGTGTCCTCAGAGCTCTAGGCATCTCTTTATTACTGCGAACAACTCATCACGTCATTTATATCGGTATAACGAAAAAGGAACCAAGAACAGCGAGAAGGACTAGAGTAGAAGGAATGGAAAACAAAAGAGGAATAAGCGAACAGAATAATGCAAAGAGAAAGTGAGTGGTTTAACATTACACAAAAGTAAAAGAAACACGTGAGTCGACTTGCTGGCTGTAAAAAAAAACTATATACCCTATCTTGTTATCAACCGAAACCTAGAGGACAGCGTGTTTATATATTGATCAGCATTGTACCGGTGACAGGCAATCAGATCTTAAACAGTTCGTTAAGTGCACACAGTAAAGAAAAAAAAATCGAACAGCACAAATATATCAGATTACCGAAGAAGAAGAATAACAAAAAGCAGAAAACAAAGCAGCGAAACCATACAGAGTAATGCGGGGAGAGAGAGAGGGACTGAGAGAGAGAGAGCTGTTTGTGAATGGGTGGTGTTGGTAACACGTGCTTGGCGCGCGATCGACCGTGGGAAGGAATGCGCTGGCTCGCGCTGGCCACCTGACGCCCGTTTAGTGTGACCTTGTTTCACTACGTAGGAAATCACTGCACCTGCGCACCTCGCCTCACCACCACTATCATTCTCTTATCCTGCCCAATATTGTAATATTGCATGATTTTTACAAACCCCACTAATGTTACCCTTAAAGTTTTATTTCGTTTTGGGTAATACATGTGAGGACGGCATACGAATCTGTGATCGTGATAGGACAATACAGAAATGTACATCTCTCTCTCTCTACCTACTCCACTTCTCTTTTCTATGTATGCGTATTTTCTGTTTACATAGTCAATGACACGGATCGACCGGAAACACCAACACTGAAGTGTATATACGACTATATTTATGAGCGAGGTTGTTTCCCGTATCTTTTTGTCGTTGTACAAATACAATCCTCTACATCTTAGTCAGAGTATCTAGTGGTGGGCGTTTTTGTTGTTTTTGAAAAACGAAAACGAACTGTTCGTTTAAAAAAAAACAACCGTTTTTAAAAACAGTTGGAAAAAAACAGTTGAATTAATGAACTGTTGGTATTTACATTTACTGATTTTACCATTATATTGTTAAAACGTTTTGTTTTGAGTATTTAAAATAATTGTTCATTTTAGTATTTTTCTTAAATGGATGGTTATGTAACTTAAACAATGGGATTAAGTCAATATTTCTCTTATGCCAACTGATTTTTAGTCTACAGCGCGTTTTACTAGCCTCTGGAAGTCCATTCTGTAGACGTGCTCCAGCCACTGCTGCTTTCGTTCTTCTGTCTTATCATTGGTGGAGAATATAACCAGTTCGGTCCCTATATGTATTAGGTCCCTATAAGATGTTCATTACGCATTCGATCACTTAGACAATAACCACTCACGTGCCTTAAAAAATTCATTTCAGCTGTTTGTGTATACTACTTTTGTTTAACAGTTATTGTCCTTGTTTCACTAACATATGTAAGAACAGGTGTCGCCATTACCTACTCTATAGAACTTTATTTTAGTAGGCCTATCAGTTCTTGTTTTGTTTCTTAGTGTTCGTTGTACCACACATCATCTGACACGTATTCACTTTTTTAAAAGTTTTCAATTTTTAAAATTTATTTTCGAGTATTTTCAGTTAATGGCATCGTCTTAGTATTTTTGTAATGATACAAAACAGGGGAAAGGGGGAAGTTACTATTTGACGCTCTTATCTTAGGCCCGAGCAGTCCTCATTCTTCGTAACACAAGTATAAAGGATGTATATTTTTAAGGTGAGGGTTTATTAATCGTGCTCCCTTCGGTAAATACACCACTGGATTTGATACGCACGCGATCCGGGTCTCTTCGTTCGGTAAATACACCACTGGATTGGATACGCACGCGATCCGGGTCTCTTCGTTCGGTAAATATTCAAGAACGTGTGTACACAGTTCCCACATATTTAATAACCATAAGGTATCGAGTTTTGCATCTGCAAAATTGTGTGAAGTATACATATAATATACAAGTCAAATTATAAAAAGGAATACATTAATTTTTCTTTTGGCGTGTTAGTGGCGTGCGAACAGTGATCGAAATAAAGGCAGGAAATGAGTCATGTCCGCTGTCACAATCGATGCGTGCAAAACCGTTTCCGGACACTTGTTGAACAGTTCTTCTTTAGGGATAGCTTTGAGTGTCAGATATATGGTTCCGGCCGTCCCCTCTGGGAATAGTGTGGAATGCCACACATTTGTGCATCTGTTTGTTGAGGTCGTTTGCAACTCTGTCTGCAGAAATTGACATGTTGCACACCACACCTCCTGTCAAGCGAAGATCTGTTTTGCGTTTTTCTCTCGGGACGTTTAAAGTCGCTGCAGGCTTTAAATCAAGGGCGTCATATATATTATTCTCTAAATGAGGGCGGGACTTTCCTTCGGAAAAACTCTATAGTTTAGCGGACAAGTAGGTTATGGAATTTGCTACGAATCTAGAGATCCCTACGTTATAAAAACAAGATGTCTGAACAAGTGAGTGTTAGGACAACAGGTGGAGGAGAGGAACTGGAGTTTAGTACTAGCCACACTTCCTTCTGTGCTCTAATGATCCCTTGTCCTACACTGTACAAAGGAGAACTATTATTCCGAGCTTTGTTAGTTTTATTAGCAGCCATCTTAACACCAACTTTGTCACTACTTATTTCCACACTGCTAAATGCTTCGTTCTCGACGAGGCCTTTCGGTGTCTCCACCATCTTCAGGTCTTAAACGACCTTCCATTTTCAACCACAATCTTTCACTTAATCTTTACCTTCTTCTCTACTTCTCCGCTGTTTTTTATTTTAATTTCGGCGTATTTAGGTGTTATATTTTTGTGCATCCACAGTTTATTAAACCATATTTTACTAAGCGTTTTCCTTAATTTAACTTTAATTTTGAAATACTTAAACTCTAGCCTTACCTTAGTCATCTTCTTTCTATCTTCAACTTGCAACTCGCTTACATTTCCAGTCTTGTTAGTTTTATTAGCAGCCGTCTTAACACCAACTTTGTCACTACTTATTGCCACACTTCTTTCTTTCTTGACGAGGTCTTTCGGTGTCTCCATCATCTTCAGGTCGTTTAAGACCGAAAGGCCTCGTCAAGAACGAAGTAGTTAGCAGTGTGGCAATAAGTAGTCACAAAGTTGGTGAGAACTATTATTATAAAGGAAACAGAATTGTTGAAAATATTTAACAGTATGGAAAGTTAGGTTATAAACTTTAAAGTGGTAAACCAAGAATATTTTTGGTGTTCTTCCCTTAGACAGTTCTTCAAAAGGTAAAAGCTCTCCAAGCTGTCCTATCGCATGCCAGTCTTTTCGTTTCTTCGTAACACACTCTGATTTTAATGCTATCTATTAACTTCATTCTTCTACCCCCTCTTCTTTTTTCTCCTTCTATGACACCCTCCATGGCAGTTGTAAGCAAGCAGTCTCTTCTTAAACAGTGACCTAACAAATTCCTTTTCCTATTTTCTATTACCTTCAGGATTCTTCTCTCTTCCCCTATCCTTCCTAAAACTTCATCATTCCTTAATTTATCAAAACAAGAATAATGTGTACTAATATCGTAGGACCGTGCGTTCGCGCGCGCGCGTGTGCGTGTGTACGTCAGTGTGTTTATTTTGTAGTAATAAATAGATACTAGAATCGAATTTTCACACTGTCTAGTCTTATGAGTTGTCATCCACCCACGCATGAGACGCTTTTGACTCTACAAGTTCGAACAACGCAGCTCAAACCCCTCGACCATACCGTCGGACAAGAAAGAAATAAAGCGACAAACTAGTCGGAGAAATAATAGACGACTAGAGTAAAAATAATTATCTTGTTGTTGCATCCTCTTCGTTCACTTATTAATTTAATAATATATATAATACTTTCACTTATGAACTTACTATTGTCACTTCCCAAACGTTTCAAGATGTTGTTTCTCTTCTTCAGTGGGTTGAGTACTAACTGTCGATTACAGAATAACCGTTACGGAATGGAGTGTGTGGTTGGCGCTGAGGTTCGAATTATGTGTGTGGATCAGTGTGTCAAATAGTGTATGAGATTTGTAATGTATCTGTTCATTTAATATGTTGTTTGGTTGTAGTGTGTGATATCTGTATATTTCAAATTGTTCAGCTGTGTTTAGTTTTCTACTTTTTGGTAAGTAGTGTAATATTTCCATGTTGTGTTCTATGTTTGTGTAGCTGTGGTTTTCGTTATGTAAATGTGTGGCAAATGTGGAATGTATGTAGTTTGTGGTGAGGGCTTTTAAATGTTCAGAAAACCTGGAATAAAAAGATCTTCCCGTCTGGCCGATGTAGAATTGTTGACAATCATTGCAATTTAATTTGTAAACCCCTGTTTTGCTGTATGTGTCAATGTCTTTGTTAGTATTGTTTATGTGTTTTCTAATGGTGTTGTTGGTTCTGTAAGCTGCTTTATAATTATGTTTCCTAAATGTGTTTGCAATTTTATGTGTATTGGAATTGTAGTATGTAAGTGTTATGTATTTACTGGGTTGTGTGCTGTTGGTCAGATGTGTTTTACTTTTTGTGTTGAGGATTCGTTTATGTAGTTTATTTATTAATTCGGGGTTGTATCCGTTTTTGACTGCTATGTATTTAATTGTGTTTAATTCATCTTGGTGGTCATGTGTGTTTAGGGGTATTGACGTGAGCCTATGGAGCATGTAGTTGAAAGCTGCATGTTTGTGTTGAGTTGGGTGGTTGGATGTGTTGTGTATGACCATGTCTGATGTGGTGGGTTTTCTGTATATTTTGTATGTGTGTGTGTTGTTTGTTTTGGTGATTGTAAGGTCTAAAAAGTTTATGCTGTTGTTTAATTCTATTTCAAGTGTGAATTTATTATAAAAATTATAAAAATAATTGTATAAACCTCACACATGTGACTTCAGATGGAACCTTTTTATGCGCATGCTTGAATATATTATTCCTTTTGGAGTTGAACATATTTTTCAACGACAGCAAGAAAAAATTATTGATAATTTATTTTTTTGAGATTCTCTTATTCGCAGTCTGTTCTGTGGGAGCCATACGCACAGGTCACGACCTCATGTTTGCTTGGTTGGGGTCATCGGAAGCGGTGCGTCAGTACACCCGAAAAGATAAACATGAAATCACACGAACACATGCGCATGTGAGAACACATAAATTTATTTTTACTTATAAATTAATTTAATAAAATATTTTTTGATGCTGTAAAAGACCTTGGAGACATCACGCAGGTTTCAGAGAAGGAAGACTTAACCGAATTCTTCCGCCAAATTTGTGAGAAAACATGGGAGTATGATACCAGTATATAACAAGTATTCGTCGACTTCAAGCAAGCTTATGATACTATGACCAGAGAGTTTTAGCAACCTTGGAGAAGTCAGGAATCGTAACCAACTAAACTAATAAATGTAACTCGTTTGTCGATGAAAAACTCCAACGGGAAAATCAAAATACAAAATAATGTAATGTAGTCTTTGTAGTCACACAGTCGTAGCAAAATGACAGACTCGCGCCGATATTACCCTGCACAAAGCCATAAAGAAATCGGGCGTAGATATCCACTGTGTAGCAAGGAACAACAGATAGTCCCATAGGCAGATGACATAGACATTATTTTGAAGGCGAAAGCGAGCGTCAGGGAGGTACATGAAAACTTAAAGAAGATGCCTGTAAGCGTCAAGTTGAGAATCGATGTTGAAAAAACGTGGTCACGGAAACGAATACGAAGGGGAAACTTGATCAGAACCAGTAAGTATATCGGAGTTGACACCATCGAGGCCCGAGATTTGAACTTCTTGGGCAATAAAATAAATGATACAAATTTATGACACATAGTCAATAATAAAATTCGTAGAATGCTGGGGATCAGCAGAAACGGAATATGAACCTGGATCTGACGGAATGATGAATACACGGATCGAAAAAGCGTACGAGACCAAGAAGGAGATGGTTACAAGGCATGGAGGAAGATCCGACGTCTGATTCGACTGATCTATAAAATATATTTGACTTAAGTATTTATTTGTTTAGAGAGACCAATAAGAGAAGTAGATCTGGGAGGATCCAAATTCAGTTTCAGAAATTTGGCACTGTAGAGGCTATGTTTGCACTTGATATATTTCTTCAAAAATGCCGTGATCATCGTAAAGAAGATTCTACCTGTTTCAGTGACTACGAAAAAGCATTTGCCACGGTATAACATGAAAAAACCTATTGCGATAGCAACAAACACAGAGGTCGACAACAGAGATGTTTGAATCATAGAAAATACTGGGGACAAAAGAAGTTATTCGGATTAACGGAAGCGTAACGAAGGAAGTCAGATCCAGCGAGACGTCAGACAAGGTTGTGTCCTAGCTCCTCTGTTATTCAACTTACACTCAGTCAGAATATTCAGATTAATCTTGTGGGAACAAGAGTTTTTAGTGAAAAAAATGGCACTTTAATAAATAACCCCCACATTGACAAATTGGTTTGACCCAAATCTTTTCTTTTCAACTGTGTCCTGGAGAAAGTTGTGAGAATTTGGAATGAAAAATTGAAGGAATGCAAAATATCATAATCATGTTGGAAAGAAGGAACAAATATATTGAAATAAACTGTTTGGCATTCGCAGATGGCTTTGCTATACTTTCTGAACATCTGACATTTGCAGTAACACAAGTTAATTGTTTAGAGGACATACCCAGTAGCACAGGCTTAAGAATTTCTGCAGAAAAAACAAAAATTTCTCACGAACTTAGAAATGCGCCAAAATTTCTGCTAACAGATATTGGTCCAATAGAGAGGGTTAGAAAATTTAAGTATCTAGGCGAAATAATTCTTTCTGATGAGGGGTTTAGATTTTTGTGACTAAAACTCGTTATTTACTGTCTATTTTTATATAATCAGGAAGATAAATGTGGAAACATTGTTTATTTTTAAAAAGGGTTACGTTAATAGGTATCAAAAATTTAACAAAGTCATGAAACAAGATAGATGACATCTTATATAAAGAAATAAAATAAACGATACCAGAAACCTGGCACAAATTTTCTCTCTCACTTCTGCAGATACTGATAGTGTTGAATGTTTTGTACGAATGTTTGTCTGCCTTATTGAGTAAATTCTGGAGAAAAATGGAATTAAATCGGCATACTAGTTTTTCCACAGATATGTGAACAAAAGATCTTCATAAAATGTGTACTACATGTCCTCAAATATTAAACTATAAATTTTAAAACCGCAGAAAATTATAGTTTTTTTTTTAAGTTAAAACGCTGAAACGGCGCGACGTCAGGATATTGCGCAACGAGCAATCAGCGACGCATCACGGCTGAGTTATGACAGGCGAGCCACGTGCTATCATCAACTCTTCAAATTGAATCAGACAAGTAAAGTGTGTGTAGTGTGTCTGTAGTTGGTTGCTTAGTTACGTAACTACGTGGTGCTGGTCTGCTTATAGGTCACGTCAGCGATGTTTTATGGTCGGGAACCACCCATGCCGGTGTTTGCCCTCCGGCCACACTATTCTACCGCACGATCTCAACCCTGTTCCTAGCGTAACCACTTCTGTAACTGCTACTACTACTACTACTACTACTACTACTACTACTACTACTACCAGTGGCACACCGTCGGGGGGGGGGGGTATCGGGTCCGGAGAGGGAAAATTTTATATATATAATATTATATAATCATGCAGTTTTTTAGGTGCTTCTAGCTATATATATTATTAGATGTATTCCTAAAATTCTTTTTGCTTTTGTTCATGTAAAAAATACACGCACATAGACTACACTCAGTCTGTAAAAATATTATGCCAAAATGGTGCTATATCGACGTATTGCATCTATCAATTTAATAGACATACATATATCTATTATCTGAGGAATGTTATATATATTAGCATATACATATATATATATATATATTATAACATTGCCAAACCCTGATCACATTTGATATTAAAAAGTATGTAAAAAATGCCAAGAAACAATATATTTTGATAGATAAATGATAACGAGAATGAAAGTAGTAAATATAATCAATAGTGAAGGAGGAAGAATACAACCAAAGGTGGTCACAAAACAAGAAAATACGAACTAGACTGACAGACAACTGACATTGACCCAACCCCAGAGATTGGCCAGATATTAACCAAAGTAAAGCGAGACAAGAAGACAGTGAAGAAAAAAGAAAAATAAAAAATTACATGGCCATAACAATTAACTCACAAGATTGTTTTAAAAGAGCATAATTTTGTATTATTGTTAATAATTTATGTTTAAATTTTTATTAGTGGTAACTGGTAAATGACAGTATCTCAGCAATTGTTATACATAAAAAACCATGTGTAGATATGATTGTATGTATATCCTTATCTATAGGTGATGTGTCAGCTGTTATGTTTAAAATTAAACTCATACAGACAGGGAATAGAAATGTGTGCGTGATTCAATCAGAGAACAAATAGTATATCCTACTATATACTTTGGAACTTTTACTAGGATTATTTCAGCAGTATGTATGTTATCTCAGCATTATGTGTTTGAAAGTATAAGGTTTTGGAGAGTTTATTTATTCGCTAATATTATTGCTGTTGCTACAGATGTAGTATGTTTCAATTAACACAATATATTTTAACATTATTAAATTGTTGTTATTATTACTAATTATGACATTTCAGACCAATTTTTATCACTTTAATGACAATATATACAAAGTTATGTTTTATTTGAAAGATGTATTTACAATACCATGTTGTTTGCATATTATAAAATGATATGTGACAGTCTGAAGTTAACAAAAGAGACATGAACTCATTAGATACAAAAACTTTGTAATAATAGTGAGATCGTGAGAAATATAAGGGTAATTAGAGATAGGTAGGGAGTGACAAAGATGAACAGTGAAGTGATAAGTGTAATAAAATAAACAGCATATAATCTTAAGAAAAAAGAGTTAAACAAGTGTGACAAACCCAAAATATAAGCACATGTTAAATGAGCAATTAAGTTAAGTATATTAGACTGAAAGACACAGAATAATTGTGAATGTAAAAAACAGAAAAAATATTATCTCAGTATAAAAATCACCAGGGTGATTACTGTTATAAAAGAGATGGTGTAGATATAACACTCACCAAATTTGTTCATTTGTTAATTTAAAGAAAGAAGTTATTGACTTAATGTTTAAGGCAATAAATACCAGAAGAAATAGTTTTACAGTAATATGTTAGTATGTATTAAGTAAGTAAGGAATTTATAAAGAAAATAATAGCAATACCTTTATAAGAAATAATAGGCAAAATATATTAATTATGTGTAACGAAAGGGAACATGGCAGAATTATATTAAAACTTAGAAATAAGTAAATTATGTATTAACATAGTATTATCAATGTTGGACTAAAACATTAATACATGACTTAGACCAATCTTGTAAGATATCAAACTAATCTTTGAAAGAAAATAGGAACATCTATGTAAAGATTACAACCATTGAAATTATCCCCAAGTAAATATAACCATTAGAAAATATTTATTCAAATTAAACGAAAAATTCAAAGTTTGATAACAATGTGTTTATTTTGAGATCGACCAGGTAGAATAATTACGTTACCATGGAAACTGTGGAGTAACAAGCCAAAAATACCGTTAGATTTTTTTACTGAATGCATGACGCTTTAATGGTATAGACGCTAATTTTCGAGTGACCAAAATTGTCAATTAAAACATAGCAAATATCAGAAAAAGTTACTACTAAGTGTATACCAAGACATAAGACAAGGACTGGAATCATATTATAGAAGTTGAGGCCAAATTAACGAAAAAAGAAAATAAATTACTACCAATTAAACTGGAAAAGATGCCTGATGTCCTGAACCCAGCAAATTAAAGAAGATTATAGTATAACCCATGAATAACAGATCGTATGAATTCGCCATAACTACGGAAGTGATAAGTACCTCTTAAATTACCCAAAATATATAAATAAACTCACGTTAATTATCTCACTAAAGGTCGAAATCTCACTGAACTGAAATTAAATACTTTCAAAGATTAAAAAGAATACTAAGTCACTGACAATTTATAAACTAACCAATATAAACTGTTGTTAATGATCCATAACTTGTAAACACTTTTACTACACTACGCTAAACAAATTATACCTACACAATATGTTAGTTAAGTTTACTTGATGTAAGGGTGTGTATTTTTATTGTTTTTAAAACATTCGTAATCCTTTGAACGTAACCTCAAGAACCTATGACAAACCAACATTAATAACTTGTATACAATTTTCAACAGACGCCATCATTAAACGTCTGGTGATCAATTCAAATATCGATTGTCAAACCCTGTAATTGTCTCATATAAACAACCGGAGCATTTGTATTAGAATAATTTGTATTAAATGAATAACAATCACTAATAAAAAATGTGTAAGTATTGAGTGTAACCACGGTGTTATAATTTCATTAGGAGGTGCACAATATTTTATGTACATTTTAGCAGATGACTAACGATTTACACAGCCCACGCATCGAACTGCTGTGCGCTACAGTGGGCCTAGCTGGCGGAAATATTTGAATTATTCAAACCGCCTGAGCTGCGCTGGTCATACGCCTTTGAATTTTATTTTAATTGTTTTAAGAAAACAATTTGGCGCCACCGGGAACTTCATACCCCTAATGAACATCAGGTAAGAACATCAAGACCTGGTTATTCGTACGTTCGCAACGAACGAAATCTACAGAAGTTGCACGCATTTGAACTACGGATCGAGAAGACACGTACACCCATTACACACAAATTGTACATTATCCACATTTTGCAGAGTAAAACGGTAGCCGTTCACACGATACGATACAAAGTGGTTTCCATCGCGGGGCTTGAACGAGGCGGACGTCCCGACTACATTACAATATATATATATATATATATATATATATATTAGCTGATAATGCTGAGGAATATTACAGGAGGACAGTATTTTTACCATTCCTTGCTAACATGCAGTCTTAAATCAAAACAAGATTTGCTAAACACTCCAACATTTTAGCAAAATTTTCATATTTGATCAAGGAGAACGGAGACAAAAATGATTTCCTTGAACTTGCTAAGTTTTATTCAGAAGTTGAGTCTAGTTTTTGATTCAGTAATGAGCAACTGATATGCGAATTTGAACTCTGGAAAAAATTTTGCAAAGGAAAGTCTTTCAAATCAGTTTGGAAAAAGTATGAAACATGTGAGGTTGACTTTTATCCACATGTAAAACAAATTTTGGAAATTTTGTTAACATTACCAGCATCGACGAGCACAAGTGAGCGAACACTTTCTACTTTAAGGAGGTTGAAGTCATACCTGAAAACACCATGGGAAATTAAGAAACAGAGGGCAAGTATGGAAACTTTGAATACTGTTTTCATGCACTCCATATTTGCTAATGTAATGAATTTATAGTTGAGGGTTTGTTGTTCATTAAAAATTTCTTTCATAATTTAATCTTTTTTGGACCCTCTTAAGAGAAATTTCTGGGTGCGCCCCTGACTGCTACTACTACTGCTATTACTGCCCTTACTACTCCTGCTGCTGCTGCTAGACAGTACATGCGACGTTTAGCAGGCGATGTGACTACAACTTCTATTTACCTGTCCATTTACTTCAACGATATTTTACCTAATACCCATTTTCACATGTTCAAGCGACGTGGGGGGGCTGGTACTTCATGTTATGGCGCAATCATGAACCGAATCTGGGCCCTTTTGATTGTCATCATACCTACTAGACTATCACGTACATACTTACATTGTGAATCATTTCTGAGGTGATATGTGTGAATATGTGGGCTATAATTTGTCGTATATTAAAACAATGATGTAGTGAAGGAACTGCACAAGTTCAACCATATGTGTGTGACCATCAGGAGAACTAATATCAACGAGGAAGGAAACACGCCTGACGATGGGCCTCTACGGGTCTCTGAATTAGACTTTAACGAGATCCCAGGCCAGTCGTCTTCGAGAGGCCGAAATGAGATTTCTCAGGCTCGTGGCAAGATATACTCTTCAAGATGGCAAATGAAATCTCGATGTACGGCAGAAGCTGAACATTATGAGTAGGACTATATTTGGTAGGCGTGTCCAGTATCGGCTAAAATGGTTTGATTTTGAATGGATTACTGCCGCATCTCCAAACAACTGTGGAATTATAAGCCGAAAGGACGGAGAGGTGTGTGTGTGTGTGTCTGAATCCGAAGAAACGTTGGAATGACCAGCTCTAGTCTGACCGCTTAGCACCGGAACAAATCATTTTTGGTTTGATTCTTATTGAAGATTACGATGATGAAGAATCATTTCTATTATTATTTTATTTATTTAATCTTTCGCCTGTCTACCTTCACGGTTGTAATTTTACATTAGCGTATACAAAAATACTAAAAAAAAAAAATTATTTTCAAGATACATGATAAGACAAAAAAGTAATAAGATCTTTAATGAATAGCCTATACTAATGCACTTTTAAGTTCACTCTGAACTGCGGTGAATGCTTGTTTTTAACAAGTCCTTTTAATCTGATTCTAATAACGTGCAGAACTGTAATCTGGGTTCACGTTGACTTTACCTCCACATCTCTCTCTACCATTTGTCACATCCAGAAGATATTCCAATCTAACAGCATGATTCTATTCACCATATCTTCTTTCATCAAGTCATTTCAGGTTTCCTTCGGATACCCTCTTCTGTTCTTCCTCGGAACTATCGATTCGTACGCTTTTCGTGCAGTAAGTTTATGTTACTGCAAACAGTTGGAGGGCGGCTCATCTGCTGTGCCCTGTCACTGTTTTGCATTGGTAGATAAATTTTTAGTTTCTCACGAATATTTAATTCTTTATTCTGTTCTGTTCAGTTTAACGATCTATACGACGCAAACTCTCATTTCAGTAGTATTTAATCATGAGTTAAACCCAGCCTTTATTCCCGCGTATCAATTTTGGGCTGACTACATTCTTTATAACTTTATACTACTACTACTACCACCTACTACAATTATATTATTATTATTATTATTACAGTATTTCTCACTCAAGACACACACACACACGCGCGCGCATACACACACGAAAAGTATATTCATGGGGATAACGAGGAAACAGAATCACGTTCTTGGTGCTTTGAACTATAACAGTGTTTCTCGACGTTTATATTTTATTTTTAAAATTCTAGTTATTGACTGGTTGCCTGTTAGTTACTGCATCCCCGGAAAGTCTTCAAAAAATTGCTACGACTTGGAACCGTCGTAATTAATACTTGTTTTGAATGATCTCGCCATCCATCGCCGGTTTAATTTTATTATTTATCGTTTTAGTAAATTAAAATTCCAAAATATTACCGTTAGCGGTACCGCCTACTGGAATACTTTGGCCGTGATTAAGCTATCCAGCCTACCTTACTGCTGCCTCTGTCTAACAGTATCGTTGGGACGTCACGCGTTAACTAAACAAACAATACTATCAATCATCACACACTGCTTTCTCACACGTTATTGACCCCGAACGACTTGTATGTGTCAAAAAATGTAGACAGCCATCTTCTGAAACTGCAATCTAATTTTAATCATTTCTTACATTTATAAAATTATCGAGACGGGAATACAAGTTAAATAAACGCAATTTTACGTGGAGGATAATTAACAGAACATTAAAGAAAGATTCTTTTAATTCACAAAGCCGGACACAACTGAGGACGCATCTCAGAAGTGGTAATATTAGGAAAGAACTTAAGTTCTTTCAGTTTCATATAAGATAAAAAATAATAGATACAAGGAGTCTCAAGAAATTGATGACAGTTGGACGCACGTATTTCATCAACTACTGAGTTATAAACGGGGTGGTAACACCGACCGTAGAATCGACTGTACTGATACTATGTTAAGTCGAATAAGCTGAAGTCTAGAACTGAAGAAGAAGAAGAAGAAGAAGAAGAAGAAGAAGAAGAAGAAGAAGAAGAAGAAGAAGAAGAAGAAGAAGAAGATGATGATGATGATGATGATGATGATGATGATGATGATGATGATGATGAAACAGAAATAACACATGCGCACCACTATAGAAAAAATTTTCCGATTAGCGCTTTCAACCTTCATCAATATCTCCGATCTTATGATGAGCTGTGAAGGTTGAAACCGCTATTTGGGAAAACGTTTTCTGTAGTGGTGTGCAACAGTGTTATTTCTGTTTGTGATTATAACCATTAACACAACTTTATTAATTAAATATTCTTAGAAGAAGAAGAAGAAGAAGAAGAAGAAGAAGAAGAAGAAGAAGAAGAAGAAGAAGAAGAAGAAGAAGAAGAAGAAGAAGAAGAAAAATTGGTTATCTCGTCGTACTAAACTACGAAAATAAGTAACGCGTACTTTTACTAGTGGCGTGTAATTCGCTGGAAAACTCTAATGAAACACCTGTTCACTAAACAGTTAGTGTTTACTTGATTTATTGAAGAATCAGACATGATACAGTGGTTACAGTTTCTCTCTACGAATTGAACGCCACTCCAGCGAATCCGATGAAAGCCAGAAAATTCATATCGTCTGTGTGTGTGTGTGTGAGTTTGAGTAACGTGGAAGAATACTCTGTATCATAGGAGAAGAAATAGGGCAAGACAAACATTTTCGAAACAAGGCGTTAGAGAAAAACACAATGAATTTCATTGAACGATGACGTGTTAGTATTTAAGAGGACACAGGGGAAAAGAATATTCTAGTAAATCTCACAAAAACCCGATACTGAGGCACATAGTTACGCGTAATATGTAGGTCTACACGTCCATGAAGATTTAAACTAATGGAAAGTTTAAAGGTACGCATGGTAAGACGTGGCCACGAAAGAGTTTCTGTGTCAAGTGGTTCAGTGGCACAAGGATATTTGAAGAGGACGATCAGCAGTACAACTTCTGGACATGATCCTTTAGGGCTGGACAAACCCAGAGTCCGGCTAGACGTCGTGGAAAACGATACACGACCCCGAGTGTAGAGCAATTTTTAAACGAGGATTCCGATCACTGCGCCACCCATAATTACCCTAAATTCATCATCATCATCATCATCATCATCTACACGGATTAAACCAGGGATGGTTTGTTCCGGTCTCAAATAGGCAAAGATTAGAGCTGGTCACTCCAGCGCTTTCTCGGACGTCCCACACCTCTCCATCTCTTCGGCCTATAGTTCCAAAGTTGCCTAGGGATGTGGTAGTCATCCATTCGGCAAAGATGTTCCCATCAATTCAGCCGATACTGGGCGATCCTGTCGAGTATACTCATAATATTCAGTTCCTGCCGTATATCTGTGTTTCTTCTATGATCATGGAGAGTATACCCTACCACGTGTCTGAGAAATCTCATTTCAGCCGCTTGGATGCGACTGGGCTGGCCTTTCGTTAAAGTCCAATTCTCAGACCCTTAAAAAAGTGTGGGAAGAGCCATCACCTTGTAGAATTTTAGGCGTGTTCCTTTGCTTGCTGACTTAAGGATTCGCCTAATGGTCCCGCACATGATGTTGAACTTATGCAACTTATTCACAACGTCGTTGCATGCATTATAAGACACACTGTAGCCCAGGTATTCAAAATTTGCTATTCAAAATTACCCTAAAATTAACACACAAATCGCAACAGATGAAAGACCATTATAGATAGTAAACGTGTGTCAACTTTGGTGACAAGTGGAATCAAGAGGGTTACGTCGAGAATATATTTAGATAAGTGCTCTTCACCTGCGAGCTACTTCGAAACTTCTTTATCAGTATCGTTGGTGTCGGTAAAAAGTGATTTATACTAATACTCAACTATTTGATGACATAAATTATTTCGTGTTGTAATCCGGGTTTGTTATGCACCGAATAACATTGTAAATTTCTTTTTCTTTTCTGTATCAGGCCGCACAAAGCAGGCCGCTATTTTTTTTCTTACGTTCACACAATTTCTAACTTGTCACTCGAATTCTGTCATCTCTTTTTGTGAAAGTGTAGAGAAGGGAACGAACTAATGCAAATGTCACATTCTGTCATCATTTTCATTTCAGATTGATAACGGCATTGATTCAACACATTATCATCATCATCATCATCACATGTTAATAGTAGTCTATATTGCGCAGTTATTTTGAGTTCCCGTTACGGCTTTCTCACCTAGGCCTACCGATCTTCTTTCCGTCTTCTTTTCTTTGTTCCAGTTCCTTCTCGGAATGTACCCGATTCGATTAAATTTCTAATATAGGCCCTGTAGGCCTACTGTAGAAGACGTTTCTGTAGTTATACTCTTTTTCATTTCATCTTCTTTTTCACTCTGAAAGTGCTAGAGCATATTTTAAGGAATTTGCACTAGGCGGCATTAAACCAACTAATGTGTGTGTGTGTGTGAATTTTATATAATATTGAAATTTATGTAATTTGAATTTAACTTGACCATGATCATGTCCATTCTTTACTCATGAAATTAACTGTAAAAATAGACACAAATGCTTTAGACATTAGGAAAAAAAACACCATAAACACTCAAATGGATTCATTATAATTAATTACGTAATATTCAATAAGTACATTACAATGTGATGTGCACATTACTACTGTATGGAGGCCTTTTACAAATTCAAAGCCTTTAGCACTGGTGTACTTAAAAATATATAAAGTTTGTTTAATTTTAAGTAATTTTTTTAAAATGAAAAATGCATAAACATTTCATATTAGTCTATGCCTCGTCATAGTATGGGCGGAACATTTGGTATTAACAAAAATAAGGGTAGGTACGTTAAATCCAAAATCGTATCGTTTTAGTATATAAATTAGCGATAGTTAACGTGGTATACACATTGTGTCTACGTCTGCGTCATGTTTTGAATTTTATATTGTTTACAGTATCTCATATACAGTACTTAATAAGTTAAAACTCAGTGTCGTTAGGTTGCCAGACATGGGAGTTCGCAGTTACAAAATTGAATCAGAAAAATTTACAAGGCGACGTTAAAGTTTTTTTTTTTTAACCCCTGACAAGATTTAGAATCAATGTAGGTCAGACAAAAGGTCGGCATGCTTTAGGAATGTTAATTTATTGTTACGACGGTATCACTGATCGTCGTATGGTACAGTGGAAAACAAACTACTAGACACCAATTAAGTCGCTAATCACCAGCTTTAATTATCACAATTAAACAGTTTGTAATCAACAAGATAGTCTCTTACAAAAAAATCAAATAAAAATTGTTCACACGCAATAAAAATGTCAACTGACATAAAACACAATTGGTATTGCAATTGTCCCGAACAATTATAAAACATTTAACGTTTCGCCACAATACTTCGACCCGCACTGTGTAAATCGTTCGACAATAACTGAATACTAAGCAGCAGGTATGTGCTATTTATAGACTGCAGGGTTCCATAATATGCGTCCTTAACAAGCCATCGAAAATTCTAGAGGACACTGCAGCGCGACCTTCGCAGAAACACGCACCGTTGGGCTAATTGAGAAGCTTCTAGAACGACACTACCGAACGCACGAGACGTTCCGCATTACGTAATACTGCCTCGCATGTCAAGCGTCACGTACGCATTACAGCTGGGGGAATAGTCGAGGAAAGAGTAGACAACGTTCTGTAATGTACCAGAATGTTCCATAATGGCGTAACACTTTTTTCGCATTTCGTAACATTATTAAAAATGATTTCCAATATTACGAAACCTGATCACGTTATGCAAAAGGGGTACAAACGACGTTATGCAATGACACAAGAAGGTTTTAAAAACTTACACTCAGATTGCAATCTTTCATTGAAACTACGTTTTATAGTAAGATCTGCGGAAACAGGTGTAGTTTCAGAATTACCCTACAAGCATCTGATAGGCCTACATAGGAAAAATTACTAATCATTAATCACAGAAGGAAAGTCTCCTAAGTCAGTTATACGTACACATCAAAATCAGTACAGACAACTTAACATTTTACATACGCTACACAAATAACAACTCACGTATGATGTTTGTGGCGCGTGGCACAATTCCGAATCGTGTTGTTCAGTTGAAACAAAAGACAGATACCAATGAAGTCATTAATTACCAGCTTTATTGGTCACATATAACAATGTGAAATCAACAAGGTACTCTCATACAATAATTCAAGTCAAATTTGTCCACACGCAATAATAACGTCAACTATTAAGAGTTTCGCACGGTAATCACTTTCCACAATCAGCAACAACCAGTTGATCCGCACTCTACAACCTCGCCAGCTGTAACTGCCTCACTAAGCCGGCCATTGTTGCTCATATAGGTCCCGCAGATGTTCCAGAATAATTTTCCATTCTTTTGACGACGTGCCAGAATAATTTGCGTAGTGAAGAGTGCTCGAACAGTCTCGAAGGTACTTGAGCGTACGGACGGCCTTGACAGAGGCACTGCACCTGGTCGGCTAGCCGAGAGATTTCCGTATGCAGAAGTGAGTGAGAGAAAGTTGTTTTTAATGAGAATGGAGAGGATTTCACTGATAGACTAAGTAATAATTGTGAAAGGACTAAAAAGTTATGTAAGAAGAATAGGTTGTAGTCAAAAGGAAATATTGATGGTTATGCACAGCAGTTCGATACTTGACTATGGCGCAGGAAGAAAAGTTTGATGGGAGAGTGCTAAATAAAGATCAAGAAAGACGTTCTTGGGTCAAATGTCTGTAAAAATATGTTTGAAAGGACAGAGAGGAAACATAGGAGGATCACCAGATTCACCTGGCGACTTCAGAACATGGCTGTCCAATTATCTCCGAATGGAGGTTGCAAGACGAAAAATAATATTTGCTTACAAATACGGGCGCGTTCGTGGTAATTCATCAGTTGAGGATTGTTACTGCATGAGGTACGGGAGTGTGTTAATGGAGTCGCTGAACCGAACCACTGCAGTCGTAGATTAGCTCGTTTATAGAGGGTCTGTGTGTTTAAGTGATAACATCAGAGTTCTTCCCCAGATGTTATCGGTATCACTTTGAAGTTACATGTTACGTAACTAGTTAATTTAATACTGTAAAAAGAAAATATTTTAATATAAAAAAAGCATTTATTTGAATAGCGTAAAATGTGCGCATAATCTGTTCCAAGAATCGACAGTCATTAATTTTGAAGAAGAATTCTTCAAAGGTTTCAATTAATAAACATTCTAATACTATACAGGGGGAACAAAAGACAATATGAACAGTTACTTACGCACATAAACAAAATACATAAAAACATAACCTTCACTGCCGAATACGAACACAACAATACCATAAACTTCTTAGACCTTTCCATCACAAAACTAGAACACAAGCACAAATTCAGTACATACAGAAAACCAACTACAACTGACACACTAATACACAACACCTCCAATCACCCAACACAACACAAACTAGCTGCTTTTAGAACCATGATACATAGACTTAACAACATCCCCTTAGATGAAAAAGACTACAAAGACGAACTAAACACGATAAAATATCTAGCAGAATCTAATGGATATGACAGAACAATAGTCAGTAAACTCCTACACAAAACAAACAACAGACAAAGACAGAAAACAACAAATTCATAACACTAACATACATCAACAAACAAACTGAAAAAATTGCCCACAAATTCAAAAAAGCAGGATACAGAATTGCTTACAAAACTACTAACAAAACAGAACACACACTATCAAAACGCACGCACAAAACACAAAACAAATTCGATCTACCCGGTGTATACAAGCTAAATTGCTCAAATTGCAATAAATTCTACATAGGCCAGACAAGACGTAGCTTCAAACAGAGATACATTGAACACACAAAGGCACTCCACACCACTACAGAATCCACCTTCACTTCATTGAAGCAAACCACACATATAAAAACATCGACAATAACATGAACATTCTACACGTACACACAAAAGGCCGAATACTAGACACTCTAGAACAATTAGAAATATACAAACATACAAAAACAAATAAAAACGACATCCTAAACGAACAGACACAATTCAAATCGCACACATTATTCGAACACATCTCACCACACACACACACAGCATCGATCTTTCGGAAAACTATCCCGTCGCCAACAACAAGACGGACAACGCTACCTACGGCAGCCTCTGATGAAGCCTTCTAAAGGTGAAAGCCGGTTTAGGCTGTAAGGTAAATCTTTACGATTTTACTTATAAAAAACTTAGTGTTCCGAGTCGTCAAACAATAGTGATATTTAGTTAAACATTATGTCATTATAGTTAAGTGTTTCGTAAAAGATAGTCAAGTGTCAGATAGGTGACCAGTAAGTACTCTCTAATGGGCAACAGATGTATGTACATGTCGTCGTTAATTACTTGAATATGTAGCAGAATAAAGTGGATACTTAGCAAAGGAGTAATAAAAGGAACAATTATAAGAGGACGATAAACATAGTGAGGATAGTCACTGTGGATAGGACTCACAAAAATGTGTGGTTGTGTACACATGGCAAGAGACATCATTCTCTTAAGCTAGTTTGCGAGAATTAAAATGTTTAAATAAACCTTTCTGGAAATAGGGAGAGAAGCTGATGAGTAGCACAAGGGAAATGGAAAGTATAACTAACAATAACAATTAAATGGCAACAGGAATGGCAATGATCTAGGGCGGTAAACTTAATCCATGTTCAAAAGCATATTAAAATAATGACTACTATGCAAGTATACAAAAATGAAATCATAGAGCACTGATCCGACCAGAAGTAACTTCTGGTCCGTGACTCTCCTTAATTATGTTATGAGACGGCATAGAAGATCTCAGCTGAAAGTACTAATAAAATATACGGACCAATAAAGCGTGAGGTCGTATGGACACTTGGCAAATATAGAGAGCTTGAGGTGGTAGTAGGAAGATAAATCCAATCTATAGGATAATTTGATTAAGTCACGGAATGAGGGGTAAACTGATGTTTTGTTGCAGCTCGTACTCAAAATGAAATGGAAAAAAGAAAGGAATCGCCGCGGTTGTAGGGGAAGATCTGAGGGGTATGAATATGTAAGGGCGACAGATCGTGATGCTAATCGCGGGCTGTAGCGCCACAATCCCCGTTTCTGTGATAATACAGAGACACTTACATCCTTACAAGATATTAATAAGATGTCCCCTCTTCTGCCCTCCTAACATCGTGACGTTAGGGGGTCTGCTAGAACTTGTTCGTTTTAGAACTCTGTAACTTGTGTAAGCTGTATTGCTCCGCGTCGTGAATATCCCTTTGTTTCCCTTAGTCTTGCTTCCATCTCACTGGATATAGGCTATACTCTAAGGGTTTACTATCAATTTTACATATGTCTATTACAAGAATTTTCAATTCATCCTTTTTCAGGTTACACGTCCGAAGTAGCTTAGGCGTGCCTTATTATTCGGTTGTAATACCAGGGCTAGGGTTTGTAGGAGTAATTTTGTGTCGTTCTATAGAACGTTCGAAGAATAAAATGCAGGGAACGTGTCGCCCACCGACACCAAATATCACTTAGGAACCGATACGTGCAGGCGACGTGTCGCCCACCGACACAAAATATCACTTAGGAACCGATACGTGCAGGCGACGTGTTGCCCACCGACACCAAATATCACTTAGGAACCAATAAATGCAGGCAACGTGTCGCCCACCGACACCAAATATCACTTAGGAACCGATAAATGCAGGCAACGTGTCGCCCACCGACACCAAATATCACTTAGGAACCGATGTGGTGTACCCTACATGAAATCCAATTTCTTCACGTTTTCCATTCATCCTGTAAAGAACATGGAAATCATGCAGTTTTAGAAATAAAAACTAATGAGTTTCTGCGAAAGAAAAGCTCACAGACTCAAACGAAAAGCCTTTTAATGGAAAATTTCTGACCCCACTGTGTGTCTGGTATTGCCAGTGCCTTAGTCAGTGAAGACTGTACGTCGCTTACTGCGTGTGGTGCACTATGCTGCCATCAGACTGGTGCCCCCTTAACAATTATTTTCTTAAACTCTCAAATTACAACAAATATTTAGCTAAAATGTGATTAAAATGAGCACAGTAGTACTTAAGCTTGGAAAGTACTAATCGATCCATTTTAACATTTAAAATGTTTATAAGGACGTGTCGCACATTTGAAAACGACCGATGGTGCGTGATCGAAAATGGGAACCGGTGAGTTTCCATAGAAACTACTTCTTTGTTGTCAATAACGTAGTACACATATAAAACTTTGCTTATGAATGCGACTACATTTAACTTATAATCTGTACATTGGTAAATGAAGAATGAATTCATTGATTGGTGAATGAACATAAATATATATATATTTTTTAGATTTATTGAAGCATTTTCAATGCCCTTCTCTGTGCATTCCATTTGTGCAATGCCTGTACATTTTTTTCTTGATTTTGCCTTAACGAAGTCTTGTATATTTTTTTCTAAATCGAGCGATTCAAGTATTTCAATAGTATTTTCAATAGTCAACCTTGCTAACGAAGATAATCTCTCATTTCCCATAGTTGAATACAAACATATTTTTAATGCGTTTTAATGCAGAAAATGATCTTTCAGATTCGCAGTTAGCTATTGGAATCGTCAACAGCACACGTTAAGCACTGCATAAATACGGAACTGCATCAATCATTTACAATCAATAATCTAATTTAATACTTTGAGCGGACAAACTGTAGTATCTTGGAATCTGTCATCTTCATTCGGACATAAAAAAAAACATAACGGCGAACTCATCGAAAAGTGTGCACACATCTTTTTATAGTTTCGATTGAGTATATTTGTTTTCTTTGCTTCTTTTCACATTTATTATCTTCAAAACGTTTTTGTGATTTAGGGTTGAAAAGTTGCCCCTTCTGACAGCTGAGGCTATGGTGCCCGGTGCTGCAGCATACCCTAGCATTATGCATAATCCGCCACTGGTCGCTTACAGAAGACGTGAGCGAAAAACCGTCTGCTAAACTGAGAACGTGTGATAAACTAACACTTTCCCACTAAAAGGTTTAGTGCAAAAAATCAGACACTAATCGTCAACCGTCACTCATACCAAGTCCACTCCAGTAAATTTTCCGTGAATAAAAAAAAAAGTATAAAAACGAAAGCATTGAATACAAAAGTACGAATAGCATTAGTAACATTCTGATAAATATTTTATATCATTTTGAGGAATTAAATGTTTGATTTTAATATTTTCTGACTTTAAAAACAAAAAATGTCAATGTCATGGACTTCTGTTTCTCAAATACGTGATTCAATTGTGAATCGTGTTCGATACGCGGCACACTGCCGAGATTTAAACGTAGGAACAAAAATAGTTTCACTTCATTAACCTACTTTTGCGATTCTGTTTACAAAGTCTTAGTGCATATTTTCCAATTGTTAGTATGTATTTTTGGATTTATAACACACAAGTCGATGATATTTCTTTTATAACAACCATAGACCTACTAATACCGTATGTAGGCCTGCCTGAAGTTCTAATAATGTGTGTAATGTAATAGGCTATCGTTCTACGTTCTACCTACGATATTTCCAGAATATGTTTGTAGATCCACGATTTAAGGGTTTCTATACCTTTGCGATCTACGTGTTTCAATGTCGAAGTATCGGACGCGTAATTGGCTACTAGCGCGCTTTACTTTTAGTATGTTTGGAATGGCGTGTTTCTATATTTTTCCATAGTTTAATGAATTTTGCTGTTTCTTTTCTGGATAGAATTAATCTTCTTTTAATTCTTCCCTCAATGCAGTACCCATCTGATGTTGTCATCATCAACTGTGGCTCTACAACCCTTGGTGAGTCTTGGCCTGCTCCAAGAGTCTATTCCATTCCTCCCTATTGCATGCCTTGGGTTTCCAGTTTCTTATGTTCAGCTTTCTGAGGTCCTCCTCTATCTTTAAATCTACTTCGGGGTCGTCCCCTTTTTCTACTACACATTGATTTCTGGTAGAAAATATGTTTTGTAGGCTTTCCTTCCTCCATTCTCTCTACGTGTCCAACCCACCTTAGTCTGTGTATTTGATTATCCTGACAATTTCCGGCTCTTTGTAAAGATGGTATAGTTCATAATTATTGCGCCTGCGCCACATTCCATTTTCTTGTACTCCTCTAAGTATTGTTCTTAGAATCCGTCTTTCACAGCAACCTAGACGTCTCTTGCTATTTTTTGTCATTGTCAAGGTTCATGAAGCATATGTCAGCACTGGCCTGATAAGTGTTTTGTAGATTTTGCATTTCGTGCTTCTTGAGATGAACTAGATGCCAGGCGCATTTTAATCCATAATATGTTTTATTTGCGAGATATATTCTTCTTCTTATTTCAGTGTTGATGTCGTTAGTACTGTTTATCTGGGAGCCAAGATATATGAACTCTTTTACTGCCTCTATATTTGTTGTGCCTATTTCAAGGTTTTGAAGGGTCGGGTTTAATGGTAGTTTGTTGGCAGCATACATATATTTTGTTTTCTCCAAATTTATCTGCAGTCCAATTTTACTTGAGGCTTCCTCTAATGCTGTAAAGGCACTAATGAGATCTCGTCTTGTCCTGGCAATTAGATCAATATCGTCTGCGTACGCTAAGAGCTGTATACTTTTGTTTAGGAATCTGATGTAAGCAGTATATAAATCTGTTAATCACTTAAAAATTTGCTATACTTGATTGATATTTTAAGGTATACTTATCCTTTGTGTAGTGGTGGTAATAGCATCCATAAGGTGATACTGTACCAACTTTTGTTACATATTTTAACCTTGGTGTTACGTGAATGAACGAGGCATCTGCGTTGGTTTTCTGAAGGAGTGAGCGCGTTTCCACAGTCAGTAGATAAGACTAGGCCCCGTCTTACCTTGTGTCAGTAGCGCGCGG
Source organism: Magicicada septendecula (assembly GCA_034769895.1). Taxonomy (NCBI): domain Eukaryota; kingdom Metazoa; phylum Arthropoda; class Insecta; order Hemiptera; family Cicadidae; genus Magicicada; species Magicicada septendecula. Next base: position 82,207,709 of record CM068370.1, read on the forward strand.
GATATTTCTGAAGAAGTGAGCGCGTTTCCACAGTCAGTAGATAAGACTAGGCCCCGTCTTACCTTGTGTCAGTAACGCGCGGGATATTTCTGAAGAAGTGAGCGCGTTTCCACAGTCAGTAGATAAGACTAGGCCCCGTCTTACCTTGTGTCAGTAGCGCGCGGGATATTTACATACGTCTTAAATTATAATTTAAACAATTTTTAATAGCTGTTAATTGATTCAATGTCCCGTTTTTTCTTAAAAGTTCCAGACAGATCCGCAGGGACTTTAGTGCCCATAATAAACCACTATGTTGCCCCAGGCACACAACCGTTTTGTCCGATAAGTGGAGGGGATATCACAATGTACATCCAAATTTAACAGTGAACCACTCGATACAGTTTGTAAATCCAGTAACCCAAGCCCATACCCAAAATGTAGAAAGCATGTTGGCTAAAGCAAAAATGAGGAACAAAAGGCAATGGGGTACTTCGCGACTGATGTTGGATTCCTACCTGGCTGAATTTATGTGGCGGCAAAGGTATCGAAATGATGATGAATTTGAAAAACAAAATTATTGAAAACATTGCTCAATTTATGCCTCCTCAGTAATATTCTATTTTATTTGTAGCTATAATAAATTATGAAATGTATCGTTGTATTTGTAGTTATAAATTACGTTTGTAATGTAATTAATTTGTAGTTGTTAGTGATGTAGAAAATTAATTGTAAAATGCAAATAAAATTAAGTAAAATTGTAAATAAAATGTAAATTTCTAGTAAATTATAAATAAAATATAAATAAAAAATAAAATGTAAAAAATATAAAAATGAATATAAAAATATAATTATTAAAAAAAATATGTAGATCAAAATGAAAATAAAAATACAAACTGTTGCTGGTTATCGCTACGCGTGGAAGGGGAAATGTGTTGTTACTGGCGATTGCTACACGGGTAATTGTTCACTGCATGGTGTCACCAAACCAAAAAGATCAAAAGTTTTAAAACATTTATGGCAACAATTTCTGTAATGCGCTTTTCATAATCAGTTATTAAATAATTTAATGTTTCCTCCATTTCACCCTATTAGCTAACGTACAAGTGGTTTGGTTATTGTTCGTAACGAATTCAACCAAGCAAACCGGTTTCTGGAAACGGGGTTGTTTTTTTGTAGTACTGATTTAGACTCTGTGTGTGTGTGTGTGTGTGTGTGTGTGTGTGTGTGTGTGTGTGTGTGTGTGTGTGTGTGTGTGAGGTATGTGAGGAGCGGGTGTTAGGAAAGATTTCTTTTGACCAGCTGCGCGGAGGGTGCCTCTACATCAAAGGTCTCCTCCTGTTATAAATGTACAGTATTACTGTTGAAGGGCGAGCTGTATTGAAAAACTCACATTCTCTACACACTACATGTTTGTGATGATAATTGCCTTCTCTCGTTGACCGGGTACATTGAGTTACCGTATGTTACGGAAAGTTGTAAAATCTTTTGAGGCTAAATTAAAATGAAAATATCGACATGGAGGACCATACATGACTTCCATGTTTTAAGATTTATATTTATAATCATGTTTGAAATGAAATATTTCCATAGAAACTACTTATTTCTTCAGACTTAACCTCAGTACTGTGGTCACTAACGTATACCACCTCACGTTAGCGCACTAGATTTTCACTGATCACGGCAGTCGATGGCACTGTCGAAACGTCTTGTTTTGCAGAAAACATTGGACCACGGCCAAACAGCCCGGGAAGAAATTTTAACAACAAACTACTTCTTTGTTGACAATAATGTAGTACACATAAAAAATTATACCCTCCCCCTTGAACTATCATTTCCATTTTTAGAAAATTACCCCCTCCCCTTCAACTACTCTTTTCATTTAAGATATTTCATCTACCTTTGTACAGTGGATTATTATGACCTTCTTTTCAGGATACTTTATTTATCAAAATTAAGTATTTTACTCTTGTTGAAACATAAAACGTTTCTGGTAAACTACCCCTTTCCCTTAACCGATCGTCACCAAAATCAAAAGGCCTTGAGTCCTCTACAACTCAGAGACATATGCAAAATATTATTTGATTCTGTTTGAATTTGGGGCAGTTATCGTTCGCCATAGAAAAACGTCTACACATAGACACATAGACACACACACACACAGAGACACTTTTCGGAAAATGACTTTTCTTCATGTTTTGAGGGTAGTACAATCAGAATCAGCCCTTATCTCGAACACGATTTTTTCGCCATCACCGTACTTCCATTTCCTTACGGAACATGGAAGTAAATATCGGTATGGAGAACCATACATGACTTCCATATTCTAAGATTTATATTTAAAATCATTTTCAGCCAAACAGCCAGGCTGTGTCTTACCTGCCTTTTTATTGCTGTATTAAATGAAAAATATTATATTACATTAAAATGAAAAAATTATAATTTTATTGCCTGGCAACAAAATTATTTTATTTTTAACAATTACCATTGTTTCAAAAAGTTTAAATAAATTTTCAAGTACTTTACTCTTGTTAAAACGTAAAAGGTTGCAGGTAAACTACCCCTTCCCCTTAACCGATCTTCACCAAAATCAAAAGTCATTAAGACCTCTACAATTCAGGGACGTTTGCAAAACATTATTTGATTCTGTTTGAATTTGCGGCTGTTATCGTTTGCCATAGAAAATACCCTTGTTAAAAAAACGTTGCAGGTAAACTACCCCTTTACCTCAACCGATCTTCACCAAAAACAATAGGTCTTGAGAACTCTACAATTTAGGGCTATATGCAAATAATCTTTTGATTCTGTTTGAATTTGCGGCTGTTATCGTTTGCCATACAAAATACCCTTGTTAAAACATAAAACGTTACAGGTAAACTACCCCTTTCCCTTAACCGATCTTCACCAAAAACAATAAGTCTTGAGTACTCTACAAATCAGGGCTGTATGCAAAACATTATTTGATTCTGTTTGAATTTGCGGCTGTTATCGTTTGCCATAAAAAATACCCTTGTTAAAAAAACGTTGCAGGTAAACTACCCCTTTCCCTCAACCGATCTTCACCAAAAACAATAGGTCTTGAGAACTCTACAATTTAGGGCTGTATGCAAATAATCTTTTGATTCTGTTTGAATTTGCGGCTGTTATCGTTTGCCATAGGAAATACCCTTGTTAAAACATAAAACGTTACAGGTAAACTACCCCTTTCCCTTAACCGATCTTCACCAAAATCAACAGATCTTGAGAACTCTACAATTCAGGGCTGTATGCGAAACATTATTTGATTCTGTTTGAATTTGCGGCTGTTATCGTTTGCCAAACAAACAAAATTACCCTTGCTAAAAAAAACCGTTGCAGGTAAACTACCCCTTTCCCTCAACCGATCTTCACCAAAAACAATAGATCGCGAGTACTCTGCAAATCAGGGCTGCATGCAAAAAATTATTTGATTCTGTTTGAATTTGCGGCAGTTATCGTTTGCCATAGAAAAAAATCTACAGACACACACACAGATAGACAGACAGACAGACAGACAGACAGACAGACAGACAGACACACAGACACTTTTCGGAAAACGACTTTTTTCATGTTTTGAGTGTAGTAGAATCAGAATCTGCAATAATCTCGAACACGATTTTTTTTGCCATCACCATACTTCCATTCCTTAAGGAATATGGAAGTAAAAAGGGCGTTAGTCAATACTGTATTTTGTTTTACCGCTATAAACAACCGTTATGTTCATCGAATCGTAGGTTACCAACAACAATAATAGTGAAGAATAAAAATCACTATATTTTTCATGCAGAGTCAGAATCTATGTTTATGAAAAAAATAATAATTTCCTATAGTTTGATAACGGGTAAGATCATGAGATTGGAGCGCCGTGGCTCCCTTTGTCTAGTAGGCTATATTAACATTTCATCTGTTTATTAAGCCTCGATAAAGAAAATTATGAACACGTTAATCTCTGAAGGTAAGTAGAGAGATGATGTTAGATGTCTTTAACTGTATCAACAACAAACATCAGTTTCAATTGTTTTTGTTACTGCAGCACAAATTGTGATTTTGTTAACGAGATAAATCTGCTTTTAAATATGGTACGATTTTTAAACCTTACGAAGGCACCGCAAATGATACAAGAATTTAATTTTTATAACTGACACGTTTGTTTGAAATCTGAAAGTATGTTACAAAAAGTGCAAAATAATAGTTTGTAAAAGTGAAATGCTATGTTTGTCTCCTCAGGGCGACAACGTATTTGTAAATTTTACCGATTAAGTTAAAAGTAGTTTGGGTCTTCTCAGTCCTTTCTTTTAAACTTTTCCTAAGTAACAATTAAGAGTATTTGTTTGCTGGAGTATTTTTGTAAGTGTTATTAAAAGTTATTATTGAGAAAGTAGCAAATTCCCGTTTTTAATAATACTGAAAAAAAAAGAAAATCGTTTTTTAGTATTTAAGAAGTATTTAAGTTTGAAAACTAACAGTATGTTACAAAAAGTGCAAAATAATAGTTTGTAAAAGTGAAATGCTATGTTTGTCTCCTCAGGGCGACAACGTATTTGTAAATTTTACCGATTAAGTTAAAAGTAGTTTGGGTCTTCTCAGTCCTTTCTTTTAAACTTTTCCTAAGTAACAATTTAAGAGTATTTGTTTGCTGGAGTATTTTTTGTAAGTGTTATTACAACGTATTATTGAAAAGTAGCAAATTCCAGTTTTTAATAATGCTGAAAAGAAAAGAAAATCGTTGTTTAGTATTTAAGAAGTCTTATCAGGTGGTGTCTAAATACAATATGAAACACTGGCATAGAAATTAAACGGTGTTTACTTTTTATAATTTAATATTTGTAAAGTTTAACGGAAACAGAAGCAATGAGAAAAAGAAGACTATTATTTTTTGGACATTTATATAGAATGGACGACAATAGGTTAACAAAGCAGATCTTCAAATATCTGTGGGGGAAGAAGTCAACATCAAGTTGGATTAAAGAAGTCCAAAAGGATTTAGAAAAAGAATAATATACACGCAGAAGAAGCAATTGAAAGCGGGCAAAAATGTTAAAAATGGAAGAGTAGGGGAGACAAAATTTAAGGTTCAAAGTGGACTGAAGGCAGGAAGAAAAGACACAGTGAAAAGATGAATGAATAAATTAATATCGGAGAAAAAGAAAAGAATAAAGAATTGAAATTGGCATGTGGTCCTTAGATGGCCGGTAAACAAAAAAAATAATAATAGTAATTTCCTATAGTTTGATAAGCGGAACGATCGTGAGATTGGACCATCGTGGCTCCCCTTGTCAAGCATATTAACATTTCAACTGTTATTAAACCCCAATAAAGAAAATTATGAACACGTTATTCTTTGAAGGCAAGTAGGGAGATGATGTTGGATGTCTTTTAACTGTATCAACAACAAACATCAATTTCAATTGTTTTGCTACTGCAGCACAAATTGTGAATTTTTTAACGAGATAAATCTGCTCTTAAATATGGTACAATTTCTAAACCTTACGAAGGCACCGCAAATGATACAAGAATTTAATAATTATAACTGATAGATTTGTTTGAAAAATAGAAGTATGTTACAAAAAAAAAATGCAATATAATAGTTTGTAAATATGGAATGCTGTGTTTGTCTCCTCAGGGCTATATTTGTACATTTTGCCGATTAGATTAAAAGTGGTTCGCGTCTTATCAGTCCTTTCTTTTAAACTTTTTTAAGTAACAATTAAGAGTATTTGTTTGCTGGAGTATTTTTGTAAGCGTTATTACAACTTATTGTTGAGAAAGAAATAGCAAATTCCAGTTTTTAATATTGAAAAAAAGATAATCATTTTTAGTATTTAAAAAGTCTTATTAGGTGGTTGTGTAAATATAATATAAAACAAGGTCAGAAATATCTACTGGTTGATAGGCAGAAAATCGCGGTTAAGTCTCGTCAACAAACTTTTAATACATAAAGCAGTTCTTAAACCGGTATAGACTTACTAGGCGGTATGGTATTCAACTTTAGGGTACTCCTAGTACGAGTAATATCGAGATTATCCAGCGCTTTCAGTCCAAAACTTTAAGTAAATAGTCGACGCTCCATGGTTCGTCTCCAACAATTCTATACACCGCGACCTCAAAGTTCCAACTGTGAGAGAAGAGATCATGCGCCTCTGCAGGACTCACGTCTCTAAATTAGAAAAGCATCCAAACCACCTGGCAATTAATTTGTTAGATAATAGTGAAGATATTTATAGACTAAAAAGGCACAAAATGTTAGACTTACCATTCAGGTTTAACTAATAATGTATTCTCTGTATAGTAATGTCTGTGTTATCTGTTCTGTAATATCTATATGTTTTGTATTCGTGTCAACATTAAGTGTTAATGTCAGCCAATAGCCTATATGTGCCTTATAGATCCAGTGTTTAAACATTTTGAATTTATTTATCATGCCAGCAGCAAGTGGAAGTGATTTTTGTTCATTTGTTTACCTGTTTTTTTGTCATTTAGTTTTGTGTAATTTGTGTATCTGTTTAATCTGTTAACAAAAACAAGAAGAGCTGTCAATGGTCAGCTCTTTATAATCATGTATGTGTTTTGTCAGACAATTTGTTCAATGTTCGCTTAGTCGAACAGATCACAAATCTGCAATAAATTTAAAAAAATGTCGAGGCGATGTTGAAAATTATTTTCTTCAGTTCACTATTGACGACGCTGACAAGTCTTGTCCGCTTCATGCGTTAAGTGTTATCACTGTTCTATGTTTATTGATAAAATAAAATTGAACACAATTTTATTAGTAATAAAAAAAATAAACTGTTATGAAAAAGTAATGTCTGTGGTGGAAGTGTAACAGTGAGTCTATGTTGTGTTCCGAACAGATTATATTCTTAGGTTTTCGCTTTCTGGATATTATTATACGACTTTGTATGTTGTAATACATGTTATGTGGGGAAAACATTTAATTACTTTGTGCAAGGTAACAATCAAAAAAATTAAAAAGGAACAATTTTTTAAATGAAAATATACAAATTCTATTTATTTTTCTAAAATTCAAATTTCTTGATAATACGATAGAATTGCTTTTTAAAATGATACATTGATTACACAGTTATAATATACAAATTTAAAGCTTTTTCTTAAAATCACATCGTTTTAACATACAAATTGGCACTTGAGAATTATTTACAAAAATATCACACTCTTATCATCATGAATTGACAACATAAACATAACTTTATATTAACCCTGAGTCAGCGTACAGGAATGGCTTAAATCTTCAATCAGTCTTACATTAATAAGAATTAGCTCATTTAATTATTTATAAAAAAATACATACTTTTAAAAATTATTAAAGAAATTTTTGAATACGAGTACGAAATGATGAAAAAAAGTCACTTGACATACCTAATATTTGTACCTTATAATTACATATAAATTAAATCGAGAAATTAAAACCCATCTTTCACGCAAATACACAATTTATAAAAATGTAAAAACGTTTAAAAAATATAATTCTTTCTATATAAAGCCATTTGCAAGGCACATTATGTTTAAAACAATTTTTATCAATTTGTAAAAATGCACCTTAAAGATTAAATTAATAACATCTGTAAAAACAACACACAACACACTAATGTAAAACATTTAAAAAAAAATTGAAATCTACAAAAAATTATTAAAGTTCCGTCAAACTTTTGTAAAAAATAAAATCTACAAAAAATTGTAACCGTATTTTGTAAAAAATAAAATCTATAAAAAATTGTTAAAGTTCCGCACACACTCCAAACAATACAAAAGAGCAAACACACAATAACTACATGTTGATAAAGTTGTTAGTAGAAATAATTAGCTCCCTCCCTCCCCCTCCACACACACACACACACACACACACACACACACACACACACACACACACACACACACACACACACACACACACACACACACACACACACACACACACACACACACACACACACACATGTTAACTTAATAATACTAGGTATAGTTAAGTACTTCGTGAAAGATTTATGGGTATATATATTTTACAACCTAATTTTATGTTAAAATGTTAATTTTACTAGTAGGCCTAATCGTTAAAATTTGCTTTAAGTGTAAATGTGAATTTTTTCAGTAATAGAAATTCAATACGATGAAAGACTTATGGGCGATTGTGCGAGCTGTAGCGAGATAAATGATAAAAGATCTGTTGACAGCTTTATTGCAGATGGCTGTGGTCGCAGAGCGGCGTCTGTTGTTCCGCCTCCTGACAAAACGACATGGGGTAGAGGTCACCTTGAGCGCGTATGTCGTTATCGGCTGACGGGATGTGCGTCCACGAGTAGCGACCGGACGACGTGCAGACGAAGTGGAGCGGAACACGCGTCGCGGTGCCGTCGCAGTTGATGGCGATAAGCCTGATGTCACCGTTGGCCAAGGCGTGGAGGGCGGCGTCGTTATACGGCGGCCGCCTGACGTCGCCGGAGAGACGCGCTTCCAGAGCTTCGTTCATGGCGTTCTGGATGTCTTCCACCGCTGATGTGGCGCAGCAGACGGGTGCTGCTGACTCCTGACAGGACACTGCTCGAGACGTACTCATCAGCTTCAATACAGGTTTCAACATCTGTGCAGAAGAGAGAACAGTTGTCGGTTAGTGTAATGTAAATAAATGGTAGCAGCGATCTATGGGGTGTATCGTACAAGTAGGTAGGGGCGATACGCTCTAACTGATTAGTAAAAAAGACGAACGCAATTGAAACATCTGACACACTTGTGGTAAAAAAAAAATCAATAATAGGTATTGTCATGTCATCGTATAAACGCCCAATGTTCCCACACTTTTTAGTTCTATTGTTGGATCGCATATGTGATATATATACTGTATTAGACAGATAGTCTGTTTACTAAATTTAACCCTTACTGCCAAATTACTTTGTTTATAAATTTGAAAGTGTCATATAATGTTACAGAAATCTATTTCATATAAAAATCTCTCATAGAGGTCTACGCGTTAGAATTTTGTTTGAAAAAATATCTTACAAACTTGTTAAAATCAGTTACTTAAAAATCGCTTTTAAAACTATCTATAAAATCGAATAACTAATTAATTGAAAAAATAAATCGTTTTTATTAGATAATTTACAATACTGTTTTGGTTTTTGTAAAAACAATTATTACAATTACTAGAAAATACGTAAAATTCACAGCAACAAATATAAGTCACTAAGTTATCAAACCAGATATAGTAATAAAATAAAATCTATAAAAAAAAGCTAACTTAAATGAAAACTGACACAACAACAAAAAAATTAATCGTTAATAGAAATTTAAAATAATTTTTAACATACGAAAAATAAGTCTGGTTAAATGTGACTTTAAAATAAATTTATTTTAAGTTAAAAAAGTATTTAGAAACCATAAAAATATTTAAGTTCCTAATTGCCACACAGTATTAGCAAAGTGATTTAAAGTTATAATAAATTTATTTCAATTTGAGAAAGTGTTTAAAAACCATAAAAATATCCAAGTCCCTAACTGACACACAGTATTAGCAAAGTGATTTAAAGTTGTTTAATAAAGTCAGACGCTTACCTTCTTGAGTTTGTGAACCTTGGACGCGAAGAAACGTCTGTTGGAGGCGGTGGTCAGCTTGTTGAGGACGTTCTGTTCGACCTCGAGTGACACGCTGGTGTTGTTGTTTTCAAAGGAAGTCGACATTCTGTTACTCTTATCAAACGTTTAAAAACACTAATTGTAACTAAGTACAATTAAATATACAGTATATAAAAAAACCACGTGTTGATAAAGTTTTCAACCGGTTCGACAACGAGAGAGTCGGACGACAAGATATCGAATGGTGTGTTATTTGAGGGGAGAAGTGGTTTTATAGGGAGCCGCCGTGACGTCACAGTGTACGAGGGCGGGGGCTGAGTGGCTGTGGCGGGTGGCAGGTGTGTGCCCAACACGTGGGAAACTGGGAGCCCAAGACTTTCCCACAGAGAGGGCGGCAGATGTTCGTTCACTCTCCAAGATTCTGCAAACACACAACACCTGCCGTGTTTCTGTCTCTGTCTTACACACGCCAACACCTTGCACCCGTTACTCGCTCACTCACTCCAATACAATAACGTACGCAAGACGTCGTAGGTGTGTGCGCGCGCGCTCATAGTTGAGAAAGGACAAGTGAGTCAGATGGGGTGGCGGGTTTTTATCCCAAATACGGAAACGTTGTACCGGGAGCAGCGAGCACTGTTATGTATTTTACTGCTGTTGTTGAGGGTTGAAGAAGAATAACAATGATAACGAAACGGTAACAGTTTTTGTAGAATGGAGAAAAGTTACACAATAGTTAGATTTGGAACACCTTACGCGGCTTTAAGCGGGGCTGTCTTCGTGTCTAGACCTGCAGAAACCTGTTCCTTCTTGAACTAAAAAGCGCATGTGTGCGTCTGTGTGTGAGTGCGCGCGCGCTCGAAGTCCGCAGAAATGCCTCAGGGCAGTAGCATGTACAACGTGATACAAGTTGATGCTAATTTTATGAGAAATTTGTGTCTAAATATTTAATTAAGAATAATGATTCCACATAATAACAATAATAATAATACGTATATCTATTATTAATATTTCAAGTAAGGTAAACTTTGTACAAAGTAACATAGGATATGAAAATTGCGGGCGGCCTAATGGTCAGCGCACCTCAAACTCAGTAGAATAAAGACGTTTGTAATCATTGTTGTAGCTACATCTCCTATTTTTGTTGACACTGACTTAAATCAACTCTATAAAAAGTCATCATCATCATCTTCACGGATTAAACCAAGGATGGTTTGTTCCGGTCTCAAATAGGCAAAGATTAAAGCTGGTCACTCCACCGCTTCCTCGGACGTCCCACACCTCTCCGTCCCCTCGGCTTATAGTTCCAGAGTTGTTTGGGGATACGGCAGTCATCTATTCGGCAAAGATGTTCCCACCAATTCAACCGATACTGGGCGATCCTGTCGAGTATACTCATAATACTCAGTTCCTGCCGTATATCTGTGTTTCTTCTATGATCATGGAGAGTATACCCTGCAACGTGCCAGAGAAATCTCATTTCAGCCGCTTGGATGCGACTGGTCTGTCCTTTCGTTAAAGTCCAATTCTCAGACCCATAAAGAAGTGTGGGAAGAGCCATCACCTTGTAGAATTTTAGGCGTGTTCCTTTACTTGCTGAATTAAAGGTTCGCTTAGTGGTCCCGCACATAAGGTTGAACTTATGCAACTTATTCACAACGTCGTTGCATGCATTATAAGACACACTGTAGCCGAGGTATACAAAATTGCTAACTTGTTCCAGGACAGTACAATCTGTAACAATTTTTGCCCGTATGGGATCATTTCCACGAAAAGCCATCAACTTGGTCTTACGTGTGGATGTCTGCAATCCAGAGTCTTTACAGATTCGATTTAACGAACGTATCCCCATCTGCAATCTGTTTTCAGAGTTCGAGAGAATAACCTCTGTAGATCTAAACTGCCTCTACTAAAAGTAGTATTTCACTACTAGATTGCCTCTGTAAACAGTATTAACTTAAATTTAATATTTCATTTCGTACACAACTGTTGCAATGTGTAGTTATATTTGTGTATAAACATACATTCCTATAAATCCAGTGATTCTTGTCTGCACTCCGCCGAGCTTATGCCTCTCCGGTCGTTTCCACGGATTTTGCACACGAGCTTATACCTCTCCGGTCGTTTCCAGGGATCTTCCACCATATCACGTCTTCTTCTTCTTCTTTTAGTCTTCATCCCCTTTTCTTACCATGGGATGTCACGTGGCGTCTTTACATCTCTGGTCTCCAGTTCCGGACTCCTTAATTCTGACGGTGTTGCTGGAAATTAAGTTAATGTAATCGGTAATGTAATGTAATGTTAACGGTAGTAAATGGAAATGGTAGGTGTAATTTTAAACAGTAAAAGTCTGCACTCCATTAGTGACTATCATCTGTCATGTCTTGTATTTTCAGTTGGAAATACGTATTTAGGTAAGCTGAACGGCTAACTAACGTCGGATGCTTCAAATGTGAAACCGACACTGACTGCACGAAAGCCAGTCTGGGCTGAAGAATAAAAAAAAAATTACGAATAATAATATTACTGTTACTACTACTACTACTACTACTACTACTACTACGACTATTACTACTGTTGTTGTTTTAATAATAATAATAATAATAATAGTAGTAGTAGTAGTAGTAGTAGTAGTAGTAGTAGTAGTAGTAGTAGTAGTATAAGGAAGAAAAAGGAGAAAAGAAGAATATATACAAATTAAGGGCAAAGGTGATACGTATGGGTAAACGTGACCCCCGAGAAGTCTTGGGGAACAGTTTTACAACTTCTCCTACCTGCAAGTATTGACTCACACTCATCATTTTGGAAACGGAAGAACTAGTTCCTTATAACTGAGCCTTAAAACATAATAGAAATTAAAAAAAATAAAGCTACCAAAATAAATTACAGAAATGTCATGGGAATGAAGGAGGTTATGTTTTGTGTGTGTGTGTGTGTGGGGAGGGGGGTGTTTATTCTGTTCATGTGTACGTTAATTGCATAGGCCTACAACAGAACAATTTTCTGTTCTGTTCCCGTTTAGTTTTGTAGGACGCGAATGCATGTGTGTGTTTGTACGCACGCGCCCAGTGAGATTCGTGTAGATGAGAGATTCCGTTCGCCTATACTGTACATTCATATTTAAAATTAAACGCGCGCGTGTGTATACTGTTCATGTGTATGTGTATGTGTATTGTGTAGGCCAATAGAACAGTATTCGTGCTGCAATCGTTTATTCTTTTGCTGGAAGCTGTGTGTTTGTGTATGTATGTTAAACCCCCCATGGGCTATTGAGCGTGAATATTGTGAACTGTTAGTTTGTAACGGCTCAATACTAGAACTGTTTCTTACAACAATGACTGTGGGCAGATGTGTCAGGTACAGAGGAGGTCGTAAAATACCCTTCTTGGGTTTATTTTATTGCACCCTAATTGCTCAATCCAGAAATTTTTTCTGGCCCCACATATGTCACTTTTATTCCAAATTAAGTTTACCTTCGTTTCCATAAGCCAATGTGCTAGCTTAAGAAAAGGTTCGCACTGATGTGTCGTGATGAGTTCTCTTTCAACGACGGAGCTTCTCTGACTTCTATCATGTCTGGTGGACAGTATTTGTTCCATTGGACTTGTTCCTGCAGGACAATCGGGTTCAAAAAATAGGACAATTCCCGACATTAAATCTGTACTTACATATAAAATAATCCGACGCACATGCCATTCGTAATAAATTTATTGTGTTTTTGGAAAAGCAAAAATTGTGTTGTATTGTAATTGACTTGTTTCTGAGCTATTAGGTCGTGGTCCACTCATGCCGCTATGAACAGACGTGTCGGCCTCTCCGCTGGAGCCCATCTTCAGTGTAAGAACGATTCGGGAACTGGCACGAGAACTGGCACGGGAACTGGCGCGGGAACTGGCACGGGAACTGGCACGAGAACTGGCACGGGAACTGGCGCGGGAACTGGCACGGGTCTTCCTTCACCAGTTAACCACAGTACTGTGGCAAACGTTGACGGCGGCCGTGAAAGCCTTAGGTATAGAAAGCAAAAATTATTTCCAAAACGACATTTTGTTTTGAAAAAATAACACAATTTTTAGTTTATAAAATATAATTAAGTTTGTTAGTAATAAATAAGGTGTATACTTTCATAATAGGCTACTATCATTTATTAAAAATGTTACCATTTTCTCAACGGTAGAATTATTTTATGTAAGTAGGAAATACAGTAGTAGCGATTAATAATATATCTTTGACTGCTCTATTCTTTAATTCAGTAAAATTACCAAGCCAGAATTTAGTTCCTTCATTCTCACTGATCCACGTGCTGAGATAGAGCAAAAGAAACATATGGGTATGATGGAGAGAGAGTCAAGAAGAGCTTGTAGTACTTGCAGCAGGTTCTAGTATAAACACGCCTGAGGAAGCGGCAGAGTTTGTTAAAAAGCTCAGAAGCTTACTGCGTTATATTGGTAGTTGTGACGGTGCATTAAACGGAAAAATAAGTGAAAAATTAAATACTCTCTTACTAAGAGCTTTCTCAATCTGTAGCAAAACTACAATAGTAGCAAAACTACAAACATTTGTCAGCTAATTATGTTACGTGTAATTATTTGTGATAATTAGTAGGCTAATATCCAATCGAACTAATATGCTTCTCAAAGTCAGCGTTATGCTCGAAGGTTCCCCTCGGAGATTCCCCCCCCCCCCCGAGGTTCCCCTCTCACTTGAAAAACAGTATAGACTACATCCGAGAATACCCGGAGGTGTGGCAACCCTATGTAATAGGATATTGGACAGGTTTTCCAGTCTTTCATGATGTTTAGTGTTTATTATCTTAAAAAATATATACTCGAGTCTTCACGTATGGTTTGATTAGTCACGTCTCCTGGCTGAGTTTCCAGTTCTATTGGAGCGGTTCTTTAGATAGAAAATAAACAAATATATAGCTTGCTTTATTCTAATCTGCAGTTATTTCTTCAAATCAAGTAACAAAATTAATGGTTCAAAGTGATTTATTTACTGACAAATGACTAACGAGTTTTTTTTAATTTTACGATTCAAACAGGAAGAATATCCTATTTCCGTTATCATGACAGAACTTTTGGTTCCTTGGGAATTATTTCTAACTAGCTGTTACCCGTGGTTTCGCACACGAATATTGGACTTTTAATAAGTATTTTAATATAATTTTTATTGTCTATGTCTATGGCGTTCTGTCAGCTCGTATAACAATTTTGTACTCATTAGTCAAATTCTCTCCAAAGCTGTTTCCAACACTTGTACTATTTTAACTTGTACTAAATTATTATGTTGGTCCAACAGCCTTTGGAGATTTAAAAGTACCCATTTATAAAGCCTTTGGAGATATTTATAAAGTACCTGTTAAATCAAAAACGCTAAATTCTTAATTTTAAGTTTTACTGTGTTAGAAGCATTGTATAACACATTAAACGTTATGTTTTCCTCGATCATGGCTTTTATTTATTTCAGCAGTAGGCTAAACTAAAAACCAAAAACCGTTGTCACCTAACCTCACAAATGAGAACAACACGTATTTTCGCTTTGTATTGAGTAATAGGACAATTTACAATCAGTACACTTCTTCTTTTCCACATCGTAATATATCGATACAATCGCATATTATATGAAATCAGTACACTTCTTCTTTTCCACATCGTAATATATCGATACAATCGCATATTATATGAAACATCAAAAATATACTGCAGGAATGGATAAATGTACAATTCCGATGCCGCTAAATAGCTTTTGTTTATTTACTTGTTACTATGGTAATTAATTCTGGTCTCCATGGTGTTGACATCTTTAGTAGTAGTATTTAATATATTTCTTTACTTATTCATTGCATCATAAGAAGTACGTATAAACATAAATTTTATAATCGTTTAAGACAATTACAAAATATATAGATGTATCTGTATACAAAATTACAAAATATATCGATACAATCGGATAGCAAAAACATTAAAAACTGCAGGAACGGATAAAGGTACAGTTCCGATGCCGCTAAACATCATTTGTTTATTTACTTGTTACTATGGTAATTAATTCTGGTCATCATGGTGTTGATGACATCTTTTTACGCGTCAACGAAAAGGCATAATTAAAAGGGCCTAAACCGTGCGAACGGGGCAAAATATCAAATTCCAAGTTAGACAGTGTTTTTCGCCTTGTGTCAAAGGTTACCTGTGCAAAATTTGGTGGCAATCGGTGCAACGGTGTGGATTTGTATTCAGTACCGGTACCCATAAATCCTCAGACTTCGAGTTTTATGTATATATAGATTAAAATGATATAAGCCTACTTATCACATTACATTAGTTAATAACAGGTTTAAACAATTGCTGTAACTTTAACATTTTTTATGTTAATTACGAATTCTTAATTATAACGATATTCTTTGTATTAACGAGTTTTAGTTGTAAGACGACAGGTAAAGTCTAATCTGATCAAGAGCCAACAGGCGGGCGCCACAATTTCGATTCCGGACGAACGACTTGTCAAGCGTGCGAACAGATGACAAACCATTATCGTTTGGACGCTTCTTGCACGATCCATTTTTACTACTGGTGGTGACTGTAGGTGCCACTGGAACGGAGCCAAGACCGTTGATGTGAAAGCCATTTTTGTTGTTTCATTTGCTATAAATACAAAAAAAAGAAGAAGCTGCTCGTCCGATTTCCGATTTAATGTATTTGTTTAACGAAAAAAAAACTAGTGCAGTGAATAAATTATAAATTGGGAACCGCATAAAACGAGTGAAAACTCTTGTCTCACGCTAATATTATGACTCTTTTGTATATCTAAGAGCAGCTGGTATCACTGCTCGTATGATTTAGATATCACAGCGAAGTGACTGCCTTCTTACCACCTAAATAAAAAAGAAGAAGAGTGGTCATGAACACATAACACGTAGTGATCCAATACGTATCTAAAAGTTTAACAGCATTCATTATTTTTTAAGCAGAACATTCAATAATAATTACAAGCATTAGATGTAGTGTCTAACCTATTAAAGGTTTCAAATTATTTCACAGAATTACGCAGGGTATTCTTATAGCGTGTTCAATTTATTTAATTGGGGAAGTGAGTTCTGAGTTTTAAATCGACATTTTGGCATTTGTCTGTCTGTCTATCAGTTTAGAGTTGGGATATGCCTCACGATTACATTTGAATTCATCAACCGATTTTCGTAAAACTTGGTGTAAATGTCCATACTTTTGTCCTTCAGATTTCTACTGTTTTCGATATTGTGGCGGATGCCAAAACTGTGAAGGGGCAAAATTAGAAAAAAAAACCACAAAAACCCGTGTAGATATCAAATTAAAGGGAATTTTAACCAAAATCTGAATATAGTGTCCACTTTTGGAAATTTGAAAATTTGTATATTTTCAAAAAAAAAGTTAGAGAAAAATCGGGGTTTTAGTAATTTTTATGATAATTGAAAACTAACTAATTTTGAAATTTCTCTAATAATAAATTATGAATATTTCTGCAAATAGTTTACTTCTGCAAGTAAAGTTTATTTAAACTAATGAAAATGAAAACATTAAATATTTTAATAAACAGCTGACTACGTAAACTTTACAACAATCGATAATATAAATCGCTATAGTCGAGATTGTTATTACTGTTTTATTTATTATATATATTTATTATTACGTAACTTGTTGTTACATTTATTGTTGTATATTGTTTGTCGTTGCATATGTTATTACGTGTTATTTTATTACGTTTATATTTATGTTATATGTCTTCATGATGTGTATTTATAATGTTTGTATTGTGTGGGGCAGTATTTCTCATTTTATTTTGCATTATTTAAACAAATAATTTTGTTTTGTTAAATATTTTTATTTATCTAATATATTTCAATATTTGGCATTTAAACAAATATTTAATGTAGTTTTTAAATTGTACCAGTTCCTGTGTATTTTGTTGGAATGTTTGTCTTCACTAAGCGCCTTCTAGTTTAATATATGTTACTGCATCTGTATGAGAATTTCTGTAAGATTTACAAATTCATTTTTATAATTTTTGTGGTCGCTAATGACCGATGTTGTTGCAGCGACCTTATAAATAAATAAATTAAAAAAAAAAATCGCTGTAGTGTTAATCCATATAAAAACCCTCTGAAGTTACAGAATAATTGTGTGAAACGTGTGTCGGGTGAAAACACAATAATACAATTCAATAAAACTATACTTGCAGAAGTAATTATTTTTTGCAGAAACCCCGCAGGAAAAATTACAGAAAACAGAAAACCTGCAAGAGCTATGTAGAAAGTAGAAAGTAAAGACTAATAATAAATGTATTCCGTTTAAAATGGTGAGCTAATTCTGTACCCCACGGAGCTTACTCGTCTGTCTGAATCTGTCTACGTTTTGTTACATCTCATACTGGACGCACAAACTCACACTCAGATTCCTATATCCACCCAAAATGATTCACTTGTATTGTTTCAAACAAGTAACGGTTACTTTTCTTTTTGTACCATCAACTCAGAGTCACCGTGTGATCTGTTCACCGTTTGAGGTAGGGAGTGTGGCCAGAACTACAGTCCACCTAGGCACCTAAGTTTTAAGGCCCATTACAACTTTTATATTCATTCATATTCACTCTCGCGTGACCTCGAAATGTTTCGGTACATTTCTAGCAAAACATAAACAGTGTTTTCATAGGTGGGCGTACTACAGAAAACAGGTTCACGCACCATCCGCTGATCAAGTGAAATTGGCGTTCACCCCAACTCCAAACACCTGTAGGCAGTAACAGTGAAAATAAGAAAGGGTTGACATCAGCTGCTGTAGTATGGGTATGGGTATTACTTCTCCTTGTGTTGCTACATACAAAGTTGGTGAGGAATTCAACAATGAAGAAATTTGTGAAGCAGCATGGAACTGCTACAACGGTCGTCTGAAAGTAACAATCTTCCGTAAACTATCACGTGGTCTTTAAATTAGGCGTAAACGGATTCTGTAAATCTTCTCACATGCGTGATACAGATTATAAACCTGCGTATATTTTTCTCATGAAGAATAATAACAATTTGTAATTTAAGCACTTTTAATAAATCGTTCCGTAGTATCTTATATCATTATTTTAAAAGTACCATGGAGAGTTCTGGTATCAACAACTTCGTATTATTGTATATATCGAGAGGTTAGTGGTAAAACTGCCCAAGTCCAAGAATGATGTTTAAAAATAGACATTTTTAATGTATTTCTCTATTTATTTTTATTTTTAAAAGCTACATAATAAAAAAACTCTATTAATAATAAAAATTAACCTTGAAATGAGCCAAAATTCCTACAAACAGATATTGGTCGAATAGAGAGGGTTCGAAAATTTAAGTATCTAGGAGAAATAACTCAAGAGAATGGTTTAGAAAATCTGCTATAGAATAAAGGATTCATAAGATGGAAAGGGCATATGGTATAACTAAAGATATTTAAAATAAAAGTGCATATCGAAAAATGTGAAAATAAGACATTTCAGTACAGTAGTGAAGCCATAATGCCTATATCCAAGTGAATGTCTAGCACTGAATTATAATTTAGACAAACTAGAAATATTGGAAAGACGAATTATTAGGAAAATATTAGGCCTACGAAAAACTTCAGAAGGTTGGAAATTAAGAAGTAATGATGAAATATATTAAAGTATAGAAAATATAACAGAAACAATGAGAAAAATAATACTATTATTTTTGGACATTTATATAGAATGGACGATAGTAAGTTAACAAAGCAGATCTTCAAATATCTGTGGGGGAAGAAGTCAACATCAAGTTGAATTAAAGAAGTCCAAAAGGATTTAGAAAAAAATTGATATACACGCAGAAGAAATTGAAAGAGTAGTTTTTCGGGCAAAAGTGTTAAAAATGGAAGGAGTCCAGGGTAGGAGAGAGAAAAACGCAGGTTCAAAGTGGACTGAAGACAGGAAGAAGAGACACAGTGAAAAGATGAAAGAATAGTGGAGAAAAAGAAAAGAACAAAGAATAAAGAATTGAAATTGGCATGTGGCATGTGCTAGTTTTATCTACGCACGACGCGTAAAACTGAAAGAGAGCACCGAGTATTAAAAATTTTTATTTGCAAATGAATGAGCTAATTTGCTCGGCTAATTTCTTCGTATTCTGTAAGCCCCGTTGTTTACGTATAGCTAATACTGAGCAAGTGCTTACCGAGGGGTGCAGCATCAGGGGAGGGTTTAAGTCAACGTGTTGTTCACCTTACACTCAGTGACCCTCAAGGGGTGAAACCCCTCTGTACACACTATGCATCACAATTAGTTACAACTCGCGAGGGGGAGACGACAATCACTACGCCTTTGTCAAGTGATTACAAGTGATTTCAATTAACCCCTGCCTGGCTGCTCTGCTCTCCGGCCCAGATACCCTATACTCACTGCGCGCGCGCGCGCGCACGGGTTCACCCATTTATACGTACGCCATTAATGTAAAAAAAGTATAACTACGGCAAATTCGCTTTTTTATAAGTTGCGTGACAGAAGTAACTAATCTTATAACACGAGGAAGCAACACGTTGTGTACTCCCCCTTCTGGTGTGTGGGTAGTAGAGCCTTCTATCGGAGGTCTCTTGACTGTAGATCCCCGTTCCAACGCTTTCTACTGGCTACATGCATATATTCCTCTCTCGTTTTCGTTTGCCTTTTTTGGAGTAAACGTGGAGGAGATTAAGCAAAACCACCTGGCCAAAGATAGCGTTTTCCATCCTTAACAAAATATCAAAATTTTAATCACCAAATTGCATTAAGGTATTTGTATAAAAGGTATTTCTAAAAAATAGTTCAAGTCACTGAGGAGTGAGCAGACCAGTTAACATCAAAACAGCAGACACGACAGTCAGTTAATCAAAAGGTCCATGGTTTCTTTCCTGGATCCCTAGGTACCTTTTTAGTCCCAACGTGAACTTAGGCTGTAAAAAGGGAAATGGGTATCTTGGGTAACGGGTGTCTGAAGCTTAGTGGTAGCTAGCCACGCTCTACCTTCTTCGTGGCCCGTACGGCTCCTTAGCCGTCCACACTGCCACTCCTACATCGTTTAGATGATATAAAATGCCTATATGAACATATATGATGCCAATGAACATCTATATTTCTTGTAAGTGACCGGTTACAAGGAACTATTATTTGTCAGCTGAATAGCCTACCTCGTGTTACATCATACGAACTCTTCGCTGAAATAGAAATGTAGTTATCTGGAGTTGCGAGTAGCTTATAACATGCCATTAATGTGCAAAATTTTCTTATAACTTTGCCGGTATAGAATTGAAAATTTCAGTTAGTTTCAATTAGGTATACCTTGCGAAGACAACCCGTAAAAGAACGTTTATAAAGGTGTGATAAAGTAAAATAATGGATACACTGAGCTTGTGTCAGAAACCTTGGTCACGACAGATATCTTAACAAAACTGTGGCGACAGAAATGGCTATACGCTATGTCAAAGATCAGCAAATATGACCATCAGAGAGGCCCTGAATATTTCTAACGTGAATGATTGCATTGTCTACAGTTGGCCAGAGATTACGCATACGATACATAAAAGTAACGTATTGTGCCCAGGAAAGTTTTTGAATACACAACCAAGGAAAGGAGTTTTGGAAAACCACATAATACTACCACATTATCTGATTGATGTGTTCACGATTATTTGACAGGAGCATGGGGCCTACAGTTTAATGTCGACTTCGAACGTCCAAGTACAGACATTACTATGCAGAAATACCAGTTGCTGGTTTGACATAATGATTGTTTTTCCCTCTGCGGAATCATTATGCTAAGCGGCGTGGTGTAGTTTTTGTGTAAGCGAAAACGCTACCCACTACATAAGGGTGACTCCTAATCCAGCCAATTCAGAGCACATATGCTGATGGCTAAGTAGTATTAAAATCGAATCTTTTGCCCTCAAATCTTATTTTTAAAAAGTAGTTTAAACATTCAAGAAAAACGTTAAACGCGTTCAGGTACGTTAAAGAGTGAGGCTATATGACATATGGTGTATGCCTACAACACAAAAAACGTAAAATACTACCCAATACGACCCAACCTAGGCTAACGATTAATTTATTGATAATCAGATCGCAATTATTCTTATCGAATAACGATGTTACGCACACTTAAAGATTTCTAACAGAAAAAAAACAAAGAACGCTACACACAATAGCTTATCTTCTCGTAGTTAATTCGTTATTAGTAGATTGTTAAATCTAGATGTTATTTCCGCGTTTACGCTTTTTTCCTGGCAGCGCCGGCGAAATAGACAGATTAAGAGGTTGTACACCTCTTAATCTTTGCAACTGGAACTTAACTAATTTGACATTCTGAATCTCAATAGAGTATTCCGTGAGAATATCACCAAAAGAATATAAATTAATGAGTCACGCCATACGGAGTAATCAGTTCCGTGAAGAGATTCGACACGGCAGAAGTGGATGCAAAAAGCAGAAGAGGACGGTCACCCAGCGGATTACTCTAGCAAATAGCTCTCAGACCTCTCAATAGCTATGATTATGAGGACCGCTGAATATTGAAACCGCGTCTTGTGGTACCGCGGAACAACATAAACGTCTTAATAGCACCCTTAGTAGTAAGTAACACCATTTGAAAGGACGACGACAGACCAGAGAATTACAAAGCCATCGGACTGCAGTGGAAGACCCGATTTTGTTTAACACAGATATCAGAAGCTACAAATACTGACGTACGTAGAACAAAACATAATGGGCTTTAAGTTCTCACAAAGGTATTGTGTATCATTAGTCAAACCAAAGCAATCAAGCACCTGCTAACATACAATAAAGGTGCAAAACCTGGTCGCAAAAGTGGTTGACTGATCGTAATACACAATGTTCAAGAAATATGTCTAGAATAAGAGGTCATATAGTTCGTTTTCCCTCAACAATTTTTTTTTGTTCTCTTCACGGTATAAAGATATCGGGTTTAATTGTAATGAAAACCAAATGCTATCTGAAGAAATAGATAACATGTGGCTGCGTGACGCCTCGCACGCGCTGAGTGAGCGGCAGGATTACGCAATTCTCGCGCGCTCCTTCTCCATATTTCCAGACGTGCATCCAGGCCAGTTTTGTCAAACACTACAACGTATAAAAGCCCTCATTCCGAAACAGGTAAGTTCTTATCTTTGACTAGTGATTTGTTGTGCATTATCGGTGTTGTGTGTTTCATATTGTTTTAATGTAAAATTATAATTGTGAATTACTGAGTGCGGACGTCTGTAATTGGTGACTTGTATTATTCAGTGCGGCACTGTTAATTAGGTGACATTTATTGTTTGTTATCTCAGTGAGTGTGTTGTACGAACGTAAACTTGACGAAAAGTTGTATACGACAGCTTATGTAGTCTTTATTTATATAAATTGTCATTCAAGTTCTAAATAGCGAATTCATTTGGTGTCAATTATTCTTGATCAAACACGACGATCCGTGTGGTAGTTGTAACAATGTTTATTTCTTAAGAGAATTCAAAATGGTGCACAAAAGTCTTTGCGTGCTCTAATGAAGTTGAGGACTATGGCGGTGGTAGCGTAGATACTGGTAGGGCCTTCCTCGCCTCAAAATGGTGCACAAACGTCTTTGCGTGCTCTAATGAAGTTGAGGACTATGGCGTTGGTAGCGTAGATACTGGTAGGGCCTTCCTCGCCTCAAAATGGTGCACAAACATCTTTGCGTGCTCTAATGAAGTTGAGGACTATGGCGGTGGTAGCGTAGGTACTGGTAGGGCCTTCCTCGCCTCAAAATGGTGCACAAACGTCTTTGCGTGCTCTAATGAAGTTGAGGACTATGGCGGTGGTAGCGTAGATACTGGTAGGGCCTTCCTCGCCTCAAAATGGTGCACAAACGTCTTTGCGTGCTCTAATGAAGTTGAGGACTATGGCGTTGGTAGCGTAGATACTGGTAGGGCCTTCCTCGCCTCAAAATGGTGCACAAACATCTTTGCGTGCTCTAATGAAGTTGAGGACTATGGCGGTGGTAGCGTAGGTACTGGTAGGGCCTTCCTCGCCTCAAAATGGTGCACAAACGTCTTTGCGTGCTCTAATGAAGTTGAGGACTATGGCGGTGGTAGCGTAGATACTGGTAGGGCCTTCCTCGCCTCAAAATGGCGCACAAACGTCTTTGCGTGCTCTAATGAAGTTGAGGGACTATGGCGTCGGTAGCGTAGATACTGGTAGGGCCTTCCTCGCCTCAAAATGGCGCACAAACGTCTTTGCGTGCTCTAATGAAGTTGAGGGACTATGGCGTTGGTAGCGTAGATACTGGTAGGGTCTTCCTCGCCTCGAAATGGTGCACAAACGTTTTTGCGTGCTCTAATGAAGTTGAGGGACTATGGCGTTGGTAGCGTAGATACTGGTAGGGCCTTACTCGCCTCAAAATGGTGCACAAACGTCTTTGCGTGCTCTAATGAAGTTGAGGACTATGGCGGTGGTAGCGTAGCTACTGCCAGGGCCTTCCTCTCCGGATGAGCCAGACGAAGTATGTCCAACGACGCACTTTCTGGTGTCCACCAATGTCCCAGCCCATCCTTACCTGTCATTTTTATTCTTTCAGTACTTCTTCAAAGGAACGGGGAGGTTTGTGTTCGTAGAGAGCTCACTGAGACGCGACTGAGAGTACTGTAAATACTAAGGCGCGACCATCATCAGAACAACAGATGCAAGGCCACCTGGGCTTTTCTCAGAAGGACAAAGGTGAGGGTGAGTCTCTGGCGCCTTAAAACAGAAGCCCCTCGTTTAAGGTATGGTGACCCCTACAAAAGTGTCCTCGGTCCTCCTAGTTGGGGGTTTTAAAACGACGAGCTGGTAACCCATCCATGTAAACAAATTACGACCAAGAACTTCCCCAATAGACTCGGAATGAATGGTTTCAGCATAATGGTTTGGTGAAGCTGAACTGGTCCAAAATGACCTAAACCGGCAAAGGACACGACGACGATGATGACAGAGATAGCTTGTGCCAGGAAAACATTACTGATCAGTCTGGAGAAGAAAGGAATAAATCGAGCTCTTAAAAGTTACTAAGAATAAAGTACGCTATAGGCAAATAAGTAAGAGAAATTAGGTGGCGGTGAGCCGCTTAGCCACAAACCGATCACTAAAATTTCAAAGCTTCATCCGCTGTACTTCCACATATGGGAAAACGGGTTTCTCTCTGTGACATGCCGCCGAGTTGTCAGACACTTGAGTAAACACATCATAATGATCATTTTTTCACATTTGTCCTCATCATCATATATATATATATATATATATATATTTTTTTTTTATGTGCGTAAATACACATGTGTTTTCATGAATCGTTCAACACAACATTTCCTGGGAACACAGTTGATTTAATAAGTCATCTCACGCGTGATATGAGTGTGATAAATCGATTTCATTAATCTGTACACTCGATCTGAACGGCTCAATCTCAGCGTTGCAGAAAAGAAATCGATTGGAATTGCTACGTAATGCTATTAATTATAGACTTGTACTTAATCAAATGCAACTATTTTTAGAGTTCATTTCTTATGCTAGTCTTAGCATCTCTGTTATCAGTAATGAATACTTACGTGAGAGACTTCTACGTCATCACTCTTTACATAGTGTGTGTTCGTCTGTGTTCTAAGTATTACATAAAAATAAAAATAAAATAGAGCCGTCATATCATGCGATACACTCGTTGCTTTTTTTTACTTCGTTTGGTAATAAACATAAAAATTATCTTATTTGGACACTTGAATTTTATACACAGGTTTATTTCGGGTTAATCTCACGGAAAAAGTTTTATCTTTTATTAAACGATTACGTAAATGTTGGGACTAATTGTTGGCAGAAACGTTGTTTCGTTTTGATTATGTAACACAGCTAAATTTTGTTAATCAATCGCTACAAGGTTATTTATAAGTGTCTCAGACACTGTTTTATTAAACGAATACGTGAATGTTGGGACTAATTGTTGGTAGAAACGTTGTTTTCGTTTTGAATATGTAACACAGCTAAATTCTGTTAATCAATCGCTATACGGTTAGTTATAAGTGTGTCAGACACTGTTTTATCAAGCGATTACGTAAATGTTGGGACTAATTGTTGGCAGAAACGTTGTTTTCGTTTTGAATATGTAACACTGCTAAATTCTGTTAATCAATCGTTATACGGTTAGTTATAAGTGTGTCAGACACTGTTTTATCAAGCGATTACGTAAATGTTGGGACTAATTGTTGGCAGAAACGTTGTTTTCGTTTTGAATATGTAACACAGCTAAATTCTGTTAATCAATCGTTATACGGTTACTTATAAGTGTCTCAGACACTGTTTTATTAAGCGATTACGTAAATGTTGGGACTAATTTTTGGCAGAAACGTTGTTTTCGTTTTGAATATGTAACACAGCTAAATTCTGTTAATCAATCGTTATACGGTTATTTATAAGTGTCTCAGACACTGTTTTAATAATTCTAATGTGCACAAGCATACACGTTGTAACGTCTCGCGGGTCTTCTCTCTGAGTTATATTATAGTACTTTACTTAATTAAATCAATGTTTTATTTGCCCCACGTTGTTAGCGTTATCTTGTAACGTCTCGCGGGTCTCTCCGAGTCAATAACGTCTTGCCGATATACTTTCCTACTTAAGCCCACGTTTGTACGTCATCTTGTAACGTCTTGCGGGTATCTCCGAATCAATCTAAGTATTTTTACGTCTATTTGTACTCTTCGAAAATCTCGCTTTAATAAGAGTCACAGAATTTGTTATATTTTTATGTTTGATGTTTCCAAAAATCGAGTGTGTGTGATTATGCAAATATTTCCTTAGATTTTATTTGGTTGAAATCAATACCGTTGTTTGACAGTATTTAGGAGAGAGAATGCAAAGAGAATTACTCTCTTAGTATACGATTAATTATTTCAAATTTCTCCGCTCGTGATACCAGCTGACTTCTACGTTTATGAACACATTTGAGGTTAAATTAACTCCAAATGGTAAGTAATATATTCTGGATGTCCGTTCTCTTCTCAGTCTTCAGACAATCTGTAACGAACTACCATCTACTGAAAATAATACACATTTTTATTCAAACAACAAGGCATTCATTGAATTTATTTAGCATTTTTTTTTATATTCTCCCAAAACAAAAAGGGATAATCGATTCTTACTGACAACACAGAATTAGTTCGATCTTATTTTCAAACATATAGTACATAACAAATATTTTTATTTCAATATTAATACAAAGAAAGAAATAATGAATTAATTTCCCAGGGTTATTTTAGAGTTCTTTGTACTTTGAGAAAGTCAGAAATGAATAGGCCTATGGGTTAATACCAAGCTTTACATAAATAAATTTTTATAATTTGTACTATTTATATTATGTAGTTGATTGGTTGACCGCTAGAGCGCAGGTTACGTTTCTTCACTGAAAACACGAACGTTATTTAATGGCGGCCGGAATGTTCACCAGACCACGTTTTGCTGTTTTTTGGGTTAACAAAATAATAAAGTTTATGTTCATCTCTTTTCCTGAAGTATTTAAAGAGATTGTGCTGTTTCTAGTGTTATAAGTTTATACTTCGTATTGTTTAAATTAGCAGCCATCCTTACTATTTCTTTTATGAATTTGCTAACTGCTATAATTTTTATTGTTCGACTAAGCTTTTCGTCATCACTGACATCTTCAGGTCTTAGTCGAACAATAAAAATTATAGCAGTTAGCAAATTCATAAAAGAAAAAAAAAATTATAAGTTTATAGTTGAGGTGTAATTTAGTTAAATTGTACTAGGTAACGATCTCACCAAAATGTCGAATTTCTGTGGGCTAGGCCTGGAAGTCGAAACTGATTTTTTCAAGTTTTCACCAAATTACGGGCGTGAATTATTCTATTTGAAGGAGTTCTAATATGTAGTGGACATCACTCGTTAATTTTATTAATTTTGCACTGATTATTACAAATGGTATTTATTAATTTCTTAAACTTTTTGAGACATTACACTTTTCAAACTGCTCACTTCCAATCTTTTAACAATTCATTCAATTCTTGTTAGTTAGTTACTCCTAGTAACCAAGAATTTTTTATGGTTTTTTATTGGTTAATCTATATACTTTTTAGTATATAGGCTATTATTAATTATTATAAATTCATTTCTTCTTTTTAGAAAAATAATCCTTTTTAGATTTTATTTATAATCGAATTTAATTTATTTAAGGTTTTTCTTTATATTTTTCCTTAAACTTGTACACTGGTATTTTATATTTTAATCCCTTTTAATTTGATTTATTTATGATTTATCATTTACTTAATGTATCCTTACTCTAAACTATTTTTCATATGCCATCTTGCTAACATAGTATTATTGTATATTTAACCCTGGGTTATCTTATATTTAAAGAAAATCATTATATTAAACACAAAGATTATTCCTAGGTACAAGACCTTTGTGGCCTACAAAATACAAAATTACACAAAATACAAAAAATACAAAACTTGTCAGCAGCAATATAGTCCACTGCTACAATATTGATTGTTTTTCATCTCCAGTACCAATCTGTGAGATGCTCTTTTTAAAGGTTTACACTTTCACTAAGTACACTATATTTCACTTTGTACACTGCACTTTTATTATTATTGTTTACAGTGTTTTGGAGTACAAAGTATTTATAGCTTGGTACATAATACCCATTTCTGATTTTTAGAATTGGGTGATTATGGTTTGAACGATGGTGATTGTGTTATCATATTTGGGCAGGCGTTATGTAACGTTACAACGTTCAGAAAATTTTCCTTGGTTTGTCGAGTAGTTTCTATCGAAGCACTATAAATTCAAGACTAATTGGTTCTATAACCAATTATTCTGAACTATTTTTTCTATCTTCAAACCATCCGCTCTGTGGAGGGGGGTGAAGAGGTAGGCCTAAATGTTAATGTTTGTGTTGGTCTGTAAGTGTTACTACCGTGTGTACTAGAGGTGGGCTAAACTAGTATTTTAAAGTAACAGGTACGAAAATACCGTTCGAAAAAATAACAGGTACAAATACCTGTTATTATATACTGGTACTTATTATACATAACCTATATTATTCCTTTGTAAGTAACTCGTTGAGTTTCCTGAAGGTCTCCTATGTAATATCTTAAAATAAATACTCTGCAAGTAGGTCTATTTTCACCTAGATAAACCTACTAATATAGGCCTATTAATAAACCAAATAAATTGTATCTGCATAACACAGGAGAATGAATGTAACATCAGCATGCATTTTATTTATTTATTAAAAACAGCTTCTTCTCTTTGCGCAGAATGAAGAATTTAGCACCTAAAAGTGGCTTGCTACTCGTGTACTCGAAATACTCCTAAAGTCCTAATACTTGTAGTACTCGCTTACTTGTTACTTGTGTACTCGTTAGTTGCGTAGGGGGCCTCGCGACTCTGAACAGCGAGGCCGCAAATAACAGGTACACTATTTCAACTTTTCAGTCACGCCCATGGTGGTACTGGATCTGACGTTGCTACACAGAGATCGTTCAATGATTTCAGAAGAGGATGTTGTAAAGTTTCCTATGCGTGCCATGGTTCGTGATGGGTCTCTGTCGTCAACGAAAGTCCGGAGATTTCGTACAGAAACGTGAGCAGAGACTGTACTCTCTGGTGTATCTAGAATTTGGCCTGGGGGGGGGGGTCAGAGGTCGGGTTGGCTTCATAAAAAACCAAAAACCAAGTTAAGACTAATCAACCGTCTTCAAAGTGGCATAAGTCAGTTCCATTAAAGTAGACGATAATAACACGATAAAAATACGCTTTATTTAAATATTGTTTTCAAGATACTTATTGACTAAATTGCTTTTTCTATATTTCATATATCAAACGAATACACCAATCGTATGTAACAAAAATGTGTTTTAATTGTTATGACGGTCTACTTGATCGTCGTGTGGTACGGTGGAAAACAAAATACACCACATACACCACGGTGGAAAAGTGACACCAATTAAGTCACTAATCACCAGCTTTAATTACCACAATTAAATAGTTTGTAATTAACAAGACAGTCTCTTATAACAAATCAAATAAAAACTGTACACACGCGATAGAATTATGTCAACTGATATAAAACACAATTGTACTACAATTGTCCCACGCAATTATAAAAACACATAAAACTTCGCCACAATATTACGAACCGCACTAATGACCACTTGAACGCACAGAGTAATATCGCCCGATAATAACTGAACTAAGGGCGCTGACGCCTTGTATTTATACCCCTTCACAGACCAGAACCTTCCACAACTACGCGTTATCTCTACACTACGACGTAATTAATTGCGGCCTTGACACAGTCAGCGAGGCTGGCGGCGTCCAGAAAAGTCTCGCAAGCGCATGTTGAAATCACGTACGCCACAACATTCAGACGGATTCCAATGGATCGTTCGAGAAACACGTAAATTGTTCTGTGATGTCGTAACACTGTCCCCACCTTAAGCCTGTTCGTCCAGAACTGGCAAACCGTCTCTGAAGTAATACTTAGCCAGGCGATCTAGGTGGACGACCTTGAACTTTCGCTGTCCTTCTTGTTGAATTCGACAACATCGTTGATTTTTTTTTCACAGTGTAGGGTCCTTTCCAGTTAGTGTGAAGCTTAGGTGAGCGACCACGACGGCGTTTTGGATTGAACAACTAGACCTGATCTCCTTCTTGGAAACACACGCTATTGCTGCGAATGTCATACCAAGTTTTCATTTTATCACTGGCAATCTTCAGCCGTCCTCTTACCAAGCGATTCATTTCTCGTAGTTGGTTTTCTAATTGCCAGGAATAATTCTATGACTCTTGGGACTGAGTCTCAGGTGATCCGAACATCAAGTCCCCAGGAAGACGAATCTCCCGCCCAAACACCAATTTTGCTGGAGTCATGCCGGTCGTGTCATGTACTGATGACCTATATACAATGAAGAATAGTGGTATACGTTGGTCCCAGTCTGTTTGGTTCTCGTCAATAACTTTCGAAAGATGCTGCTCGAGTGTCCTATTGAACCTTTCAACCATTCCGTTCGACTGAAGATGGAAAGGCGTTGTCATGGTCTTTCGAATTTCCAGTATACACGGCATAATTCTTTAAACACTCCTGATTCGAAATTTCTCCCTTGATCCGTATGGAATTCCATAGGGGCTCCCATAACGACAACAGAAGTTGTGAACTAACGCTATTGCCACAGTGGTAACCTCCTGACTTAGAATCGCGTAGGCTTCCACCCACTTAGTAAAGTAGTCACATACAACCATGATGTACCGGTTTCCATCGTCAGTAACTGGGAATGGTCCAACAATGTCTATGGCAATTCTCTCGAAAGGCAGTCCAACGTTATACTGTCTCATTTTCCCCTGCTTCTGGTTTGTGGGCCCTTGCTTGCAGCACATATTTCACATACTGTCGTTTTTCTGCTTCTTCCGCTTCCTGCCTGCGTTTCTCATCCTGTCGTTTCTCCGTCTGTAGCAGCAGCGCCTGTAAATTTTCCATCATCTAACTGGCATCCATTGTTTACCGATTAATTAGAAATTTCACAGCCCAGTACAAGTGTCCACTGTTTCCACTGTTAACGGTTCTATGCCACTTCTGACACCACTGTTACGACAGTCTACTTGATCGTCGTGTGGCACAGTGGAAAACAAAAGACAAGAGACCAATTAAGTCACTAATCACCAGGTTTAATTACCACACTTAAACAGTTTGTAATTAACAAGACAGTCTCTTATAACAAATCAAATAAAAATTGTTCACACGCAATAGAAAAATTTCAACTGATATAAAACACAATTGTAATACAATTGTCCCGAGCAATTATAAAAACACATAACATTTCGCCACAATATTACGAACTGCATTAATAACCACTTGAACGCACAGAGTAATATCGCCCGATAATAACTGAACTAAGGCAGCTGCCACCTTGTATTTATACCCCTTCACAGACCAGAACATTCCACAACTATGCGTTATCTCTACACTACGACGTAATTAATTGCGGCCTTGACACAGTCAGCGAGGCTGGCGGCGTCCAGAAAAGTCTCGCAAGCGCATGTTGAAATCACGTACGCCACAACATTCAGCCGGATTCCAATGGATCGTTCGAGAAACACGTAAATTGTTCTGTGATGTAGTAACAGTATATTTAAAAATAGTTATTACTGTATTAGCGTACGCAGCTGAAAAAATAATAAAAAATCATCAAACAGCCTAAAAATTATGAGGTTAACAAAACTCGTTAACTTTTTCGGCCCTCTGAGGTGTGTCCGGTCCCGTTCGTCCCCCCCTCCCGTAAATACGCCCCGGTGTGTACTTCCGTGAAGAACTGCGACCACCGTAACAACGTCGAGACTGGCCGGCTGCAGTACGAGACAATGCAGTATCGGTAATCTGGCAACAAAAGTCATCCAAATTAGTTATCGCCCTGTACACAGATGTACATACCAGACCAATCAACGCCAAAGTGTCTGTATATTTTAAAATAGAATAAGCATCGATGTATCTGTGAGAAAGTATTAGTTTCTACGACTGTAGTAGTGTAAGTTTGCGTAGACTAAACCTTTTATTAGCCAACGACTTGGTCGTCTAAGGTACGACGAAAAATGTAGTCTTATGAAAACAGTAACTTTATTTGCTAATAATAGTTATTATTATTATTATCCATGTAGAATTTATTATGTCGGCGTATTGGCATTTAGTCGTTATCACTGCCGCGGATTAGCAGTGTAAGCAACGGCCGAGTCAAACGTGTGCACTCGATACACAATAACAGAACTAATAAAACGTATCTTTGGATCATTTATAGTTACATAACAGCACGCACGCACGAGCCGTCACTACACGATGTTAAAATGTGAAAAGTTGAAAAGAGACATGACGAAAAATACGAATAAATATGAAATTATCATTTTAAATGATACGTGGGTTTTCTGAATAATTATTCTGTCCGAAAAAAGTCAAGAGTAGATAATCTCTTCTAGGTTAGCAGCCCATAAGCTGGTTGGCAGCAGCTCGCCATCCTTCATGCTTCTCTGCTTTTCTTTTCAACTCGCAATATGATGTGCAGTTCATATCGTCCATAAGCTGTTTCATGTAGTTTAAACGGGGTCGACCTCTGTGATTCTTCCCTTCAATTGTCCCTTCTATTATTCTCTTAACCAACCCATTGTGTCGCTTTGTCTTTCCTCAGTCGTTTTCCTATTATCTGTCTCAATGCTAAAATTGCCTCCCTTGTTCCCACATTTTTCCTAAAACCAAACTGATCTTCTGTCAAACGGCTCTCTGTGTTACTTTCTATTCTTCGAAGGATGATGATTCCAATCCTCTTTAGAGTATTGTGTTTAACTGGACTAACTTCTCGAGTAGTCCCCATCCGGAGATCCTAACAGGGGACCGTTTTACCTCCGAAATATTGTACAAGAGAACCATCTATCATAGAGCTGCTGATACTAGGGATATCTTAACAGATCTTTAATGCAGTGGTGTTCCCCTTGCCTTCTGCATCCTATGCCGTTGACGCATACCCGTTCCTCCGCCTTTAGGAGTGATTTCTCACCCCTAGGACAATAGGGTGCCCTGTCCTCTATCCGCTCATTTGCCCTCCAAGGAGGCCATTGGCACTTGATAGAGGGGATCACCTTATCCCGGGTGATACTCGGTCCCTGTGTTCGTTAGCCGCTCGATATACAAACGTTGCCCCATCTCCACACCGGGGAGGTAAACATCAGGATTTTCCCTTTGTCGGGTCTAGAGTAGATAACAAAAGTTTGGAATTGGTGTATAATTTCTAATATTTACGCTCTAAGGTTTCTTATAAGTTCGATATCACGTACATTGAGTTGCAACTTTAAATGCAAACTATGTAGCTGACATAGATTTAAAGTTACAAGATTTTGGTGAATTTGTTACTCCGTTAGAAGTACCATCTGAAAGAAATCCTTAAAAGAACGCTTTTGAACTTCTGTATGTACTAACTGTGCCGACTCTTCTGCGTGAGTCAGACATGAGTCACGCCAACAACATACCTTAGTAGAAACGACGAGAGTGAAATTTCTTCAGTAAGTCATGACATGTATAAGACAAAATGGCTATCGAAATATGAACACGTGACAGGCTCTGAATATTTGTGCAGTCACTGGTGATCGTGTTCAACCAAAGTCGGACCAGATGGATAAAGCTTGTACACAGAATCCATGAAAGCTGACTGCCTGTATAGGAAGGTTTTTGCAAATACACTCAAATATAGAGAATGTAAACGGTAGCTGTACATATAGTACTGTCCTGGAACAAGTCACCATTTTTGAATACCTGGGCTACAGTGTGTCTTATAACGCAACCAACGGCGTTGTGATTAAGTTGCATCAGTTCAACTTTATGTGCGGGACCATCAAGCGAAACTTAAGTCAGCCGTAAAGGAACACGCGTAGAATTCTGCAAGGTGATGCTCTTCCCACACTTCTTTATGGGTCTGAGAATTGGACTTTAACGAAAGGCCAGGCCAGTCGCATCCAAGCGGCTGAAATGAAATTTATCAGGCACGTGGCAAGGTATACTCTCCATGATCAGAGAAGAAACACAGATATGCGGCAAGAACTGAATGTACTCGACAGGATCGCCCAGTATCGTCTGAATTGGTGAGAACATCTTTGTCGAATGGATGACTACTGCATCCTCAAACAACTATGGAACTATAAGCCGAGGGGACGGAGAGGTGTGGCACGTCCGAGGAAGCGCTGGAGTGACCAGCTCTAATTTTTGCCTGTTTGAGACCGGAACAAACCATCCTTGGTTTAATCCTAGAAGATGATGATGGTGTAGACAGTAGCTTTTTTTTTTGTTTAAACAAAACGTAGATTAGTATATTACAAATAAGTTTTCAAATCCTATGGCATGTTATAAACTGATCTTTACATACCATTGCCTCAGGTTATTGTGAATGTAAATCAGGTTACACAGCGTTTGCCGTACGGTACCCAAGCGGGGTAACGTGCACTACGCCTAACCTTCGTTTAAAATAACTAGTCAGTATTCTTGCAGTGCCATGAGCTTTGCATTCTCAGATATGGCAGCTGCTTCTCAGTTGTTATCTGGGCCGATTCACTGTACACTTGTGAAGCCTTTGCACTGACCATTTGTACGCGTTCACTGATTCTGTTCATGCACGTAATCGTTTGTACTTTACGAATCAGCTTAATAAGCTGGTCTGAGAAATCCGCAGCTACAAAAATATCGTGTTCATATTGTTATTTGAATTAGCAGTCTCTGTAATTCCAACTTTGTCGTGTTTACTTGCTGAACTGCTACTTGTCATGTTCTGGACGAGGCCTTCAGTGTTCCCACCATTTTCATGGTTTACTGAAAATATGGTTTAGTGAAAAATATTATGGTTTACTGACTATTTTGTAATAAATAGAATAATCACTGTTTGCACACCACTATAGAAAAATTATTCCGATTAGTGCTTTCAAGCTTCACAGCTCATTAAATTTCTGATAAAATGTGCAATCGACGACAGGTAATGGACGACAACAATGAGGTAATAAACGACAAGAATAAGGTAAGTAAAGTCTTTAAATATCTCAAGTTAAAAGTCAAATTGAAGACGATCTTAAGTAAAATATGGTTCAATAAACAATGTCTCGCTAATAATGTCATTCCGAAATACGTGCAAGTTAAAATTAAAGGAGCTGTGAAGCTTGAAAGCGCTAATCGGAATAATTGTTCTATAATTATGTGCAAGAGTGATTATTCTGTTTGTGATTATAACCACTAACACAAGTTTCTTAATTATATTTTCTAATACTTTCGTGACCACTTTAACTTCTCCAGTAGATGAGATCAATTACCAAGTTCATTAGGGGAACAGACACCGAGCGACATGTCGTGATTAACGACCATTCTAAGATGGATTCGAATCTGAGATTGTGCGCGTTGAAATGTTTAATTTTTTTAAATTAAAATGTATTTCCAAGTCTAAACAATAATCTGTATCCAATGCTGTCAGCCAGCGCGTGTTCGCGTATTTTTATACAGATTTCATTTCAGTACTTTTTCTACGTTTATTTATGCAATCTGTTAATACATAACAATAAGCATAATTGTTCACTGAATACATGGCATGAGGAGAACTAATCCATTGACTAGTTCTCTGTATGAATAATCTGTATAATATTATGTATAATATATTTATACTGTTAGAGTCTAGGTAAGTCCAGAGGAAATGTTAACTTTAAATGTCTTGTCTGTAGGCTGTGGTCTAGTAGATTTATGGCAAAAGGATTCGTGTGCTCTTCAAGCCGTTTCACATATCTTTCGCTGAACATCGCAATGGTTTCACTGACTGAGGGCAGGTTCAGGTCTCTGTAGATGTCTTCGTTGCCGATGAAACACGATGCGTTGGTTATGGCACGCAACACCTTGGTCTGAAACCTTTCCATTATGGCGATATTGGATTTAGATGCAGTTCCCCAAAGCTGTAAGCCGTATGTCCACACAGGCTTGAAGACAGTGTTGGACACCAACAGCTTGCTTCGCATTGACAGTAATGATTTTCTGCCCGATTTCAGTACTGCACAAATTAAAAAATTATAATTATACCTGTGATACTTCATACAAAAAAAAAATGATATTACGCATATTAATCCCACATAGGTATAAGTTAATATTTACTAAAAAACTAAGTGGCACAGTTAAGTCGACTACTGAGGCAGGATATTTTCTCATTTGCCCCCTAAAAATGAGTGGCACAATTAACTCAGCTATTGAAGAGCGATGTTCTCTCATTCGCTCTAAGTTTAGACAAGGCTTTTGTATGAATACCTTGGCTTACAACATGTGTATGCGCTCGCGCGCGTTCGTGTAAAAGAACAATAAGGAAAATATTCAATAACGCAGATACAATGTCAGAAATTGTTAGTCGAATAATATGTTTACCGAGACAAGCAATGATGCAAATAATTCAACTTTTTTTTTAAGGACAGACTTTTTTGGTAACGTGTTTTCTTGTCACGGTCATTGCAGTAACAATTCATTTTCTGCGTAATTATATCTTTCTTGTTTTCCGTAAACAGGAAAATCGATTTTCTAGAACGTTCGGATTGATCCGGGTATTATGTCAATAATATTACGATTTAACTAAATTAAGAAATCGTTACCAAGAATTTTAAGCCACGTACTTATGCTGCTCGCGAACGGGTATCGAAAACACGAGCCGCGTATAAAATTGTCTTATTTAATCTGCGCAGTTTAACACAACAACAAGAATCGTACAGGTGAGAGATAACATCATCTGATGATATATGTGTGCGTTTTGTTTACAGATAGCGAGTACGGCCGCTCCCAGTATCACAGGATTGTCACAAGCAACGGATCAACGCGGGCGACGAAAGTATCGAGTGATACCCCGTGATAAGTGTAGTCAGCTGACGCGCTTCTCGAGTGCTGTTCTGATAACGTGGAACACTTGGCGCACGTCCGCGTTTTATTCTCAACACCGTGTGTAATTTCATTATTCATTTTAATTTGATTATTACCACTACTAATTATAATAGAGGTTACTCTCGCCAATGGTGATACTCAAACATGTTAGCAACCAGGTCTCTGACAACTAAGAACGTGATTTTTTTTATAGTTCGGGAGAGGGGGAGGATGAGTGTGTGTGTGTGGGTGTCTGAATAGTGATTACCTCAATGACGTACCTCAAATTTGCCATTCAAAAAACACCCTACATTAGTACACATTCACCCCTAATAATTAGTACGAGGAGTTGTAA
This sequence comes from Magicicada septendecula, assembly GCA_034769895.1. NCBI lineage: Eukaryota > Metazoa > Arthropoda > Insecta > Hemiptera > Cicadidae > Magicicada > Magicicada septendecula. The sequence continues at coordinate 82,245,100 of CM068370.1, forward strand.
CAAACATTTTGTAGGCTACTCCAGTAACGAAGTTGAATTTCAGGTCCTGACAGTTGATAGTCTTAATGTGAACTTGCTGTTATAATTACTCTAAAATCAGGTAAACGTTTATGCATTTGGTTTTTGTTTGCAGCCTGTAAAACGACCTAAGCCGTAGGCTTAGAATCAGAGGTACTGTCCTTATTTAATTTCTTCCTTATGGAAGTCTGTTGAATAGTTTTCGTTGACCCAGTAGGATTCATTAGACAATTTTGTCACTCCTGGGAGAGACGCATTTATTTTGTTGTTCAACACTCAGTGAACGAACCTTCCATAAGTTTTGCACCCAACGTGATCTTTGCCTTTTACAATGAGGCGTGGATATTTCAGTTAGAAAATCTCGTACGTTACAGAGTCCAAATACTTATTAACTTAGATTCTGGAGGAGTATCAGAACCAGTGGCGAAGCTAGTAGTTAATGAATGGGTAGGCAAAAATCTTATCTTAAATTTTGTTTATGGAATCTGTAAAAGGACGGTGGTTCAAATCGGACGCTGAGGTAGCGTTTGCTGTAAGCGAATGGTTCCACAAACAGCCGTAAGAATTTTACTAGCAGGGAGTCTACAGGTTAGTGCAACAGTGGAACTCATGTCTTAATGTTATTGGAGACTTCTTTTAAAATCGTTGAATAAAAAATGCTTTACAGCTCTATACGTCTTTCTATTGAACAATCCTTGTATTAGTCATACACAATAATACAACTGATTGAACTTCAAAATTTTAAACTTGATTAGTTTCTATATATATGTTTAATGGAACAAATAATGTATATATTTGTAATTATTTAATTATAATTAAAATAACAATCTTGATCATCTGTGAGTTCAGCGGAGTAACAGGGACACTTTTAATAACCGCATAAAATAAATACACTAATAAACAACACAGGCGCTTTAACTTAACTGTTTGGACCACAGAAGTGAGGCACGCCTCAACGCTCTATGTGTACAGCGCGGGACAATCCCCCCTCCCTTCACTTCCCAATCAAACCGGCACATTGCTTACATACGATGTATACAAAAAATGCTGAGGCAAGTTCAGGTTGCCTCATTCGCTTTAAACGAGCTATGCCGAATCTCACCTGTCACCATCTAGCGGTCGCTCAGTAAAGCACGTTTCGGCTTAATAAATTCGACAGTCGCGGTAACAATGTATAATCTTTACGTTATGTAGTTCATACGTATTTATAATTTTTATTCTACAGAATTTTTTAGGGTAGGCATTGCCTCAATTGCCTCCATGTAACTTCGCCACTGAAACACTACTGTACTCTGGAACTACTGTATAAACACTGCTAATGTACTCTCCTACTGCACTGTACTGAACTACCGTTCTACCAGCTACTGTATTAACACTGGAACTAGATACAACTGATCTTACTGAACTTACTGCTACAGAATTACCTTCTCGTAGCGGTACCTCGAGATGTTAATTAATCGTTCACACCATTGTCATCAACTACTGACGAATTGCCACTATCAACACAAGACGTTTTGTTTGCTTTTCCGAAATATCCTGATATATCACGTTGGCTTTTCATATTTTAAAAAGGCTACACGTAAAAAGCACGAACGAAACGAGAAACTAACATTACCACAAACCGCGCACGAGAATCAAACAGAACTAAGCTGTCAGTGCAACACAACACCTACAAAACATAAATATAACCTAAGTAATATTAAAAGCGCTCTAAAATGCGTTATACTACAACATGGCCGATCGATTGCGTATCGATTATCGATCATATGGAGCGCTAGCGAATATACGAAGAAGCGCAATCTATTAACTACGATGTAAACATAATTTGAACATCGGTGGGATTCTGAACATGATTTCTGCATTAAAACTGTCCGTTCAGTGAACCAACTGAAATTTAATAATCGGTTCGTGTGAACCGGATGAATATCGCCACTAACTCCTCCAGTTACGTGTACGTTACAGTCAATATTACACGTATCGTATCCGACAATGTAGTTAAACCGTTGTCGCTCCACAACAGTCGTGTGCATGGACACGGACGGCGGTTAGGTGCCCGAAGTCCTCCGTATTCTAAGGGAGAAAGTAGAGGTTCGTTAGGTTCCAAAAACATGGTAACAAGACTTACTTATCTATACAATAATACATACACACGAGCGCGCGCGTGCTTGTTTAAACACAGCGTTAGCACTTGCCTACTTACTGCTGTACCAACGTTTCCCAAATAATTCTCTCCTGACCAACTCTAACTTATCCATTTCACAGTACGACAGTAGTCAGCCTATTTAAAAGTATAAGTATTTGTCCTTCCAACTTGCAAATGACCTTCAGCCTTAATTCCTTTTTATGTGTCTTAGTTTGCGGTATGAGCAATCTTCTGCTGTCTTCCCGACTAACCACGTGTCCTGGCCATCTAAATTTTATTTTTTAAATTCTGTAAACAATGTTATTAATATTCTAGGTTGCTTCAAATTGTATAGTTTTTCTGCCTCTCCTTGCTTTTCTCGCATACTGTGTTTAACAGAACACACAATAGTCGGGGCACTAAATTAGGCACAATTACTAACCTACATGGCTGTAGTTATGGAAGGAATTGTTATGGAGAAATGCTAGGGAATAATGTGAACAGTAACGTAACTAGGAGCTGATTCTGGGCAGTGGGGGATGACTGGGGGGAGATGAGATAGCTTCTGGGGGGTGACGAGACTAGCTTGAAGGTTGGACTCCCCACTTATACTAAGGACAAATTAGATATTCAAGGTTCATCCCACATAATTATTTATAAGCCTGTAATTTCATTATTCAAGAAAGGAGATCGGACAAAGACAGATAATTATAGAGGAATTTCTATTTTAGATACTACATATAAGGTCTACGCTAGAATAGTAAATGGGAGACTGAAATTGAAGACCACAAAAGGAAATAGTGTGAACACTTGAACCGCATGGTTGATATCCGTCTACCCGTGATTGCATTGGGTTACCACCCTACTGGGAAGAGAGATGTCGGTAGACCGAGGAGGAGATGGGTTCCGGGAAAGGTCTAGGGGGTAATCCTTGGAGTGTTGATGATGATGAAGATGATTTATAAGCCTTATTTTAACACACGCAACTTGGTACAGAAGCAGGCTTACGTTAAGTGACTGAAATGTTTAATAGCTCGTGGGGAGAGATCGATCTCCCTGATTACCCCCGTAGTTACGTCACTGAACGTGAAAGACGTTCGCGGATCAAATGGCTTGGCTGCAGCAAAGGATTTGAAAGTATACAAGAATCAAACTGAGGCTATCGACAGATTGCCCTGCCGACTTCAGAATGTGACCACCCACCAATCTCCGGATTGAAGTTGTAAGAAGAAGAATATTTGAATACAAATACGGATGCTTATGGATTAGAACAGTGGAGAATATTTCCTGTCTGAGGCACGGGGAGCAAGTCAAGGAAGTCACCAGGGATGTAACACTTCAGTCGTAAAATCGTCTTTACATGACTCCAATGATCGACGTATTTTGGTAGAAACAGATGAATTTGATACTTCTTCAAAGTTAGGCCTGCATGAGATTACAGGATTAGTTAATTTGATAAGAAAGAAAACATTCCCTTATAAAAAGTGACATTTATTTGAACAGTACAAAATTGGTACGGTATCTTCCAAGAATCGGCAGTAATTAGTTTATAAATAAACGCTTAAAACGTTTTTAATTAATAAACATTATGGCATTACATTCGAGTGTTGTTTAAGTGATTGTTGAGTGCCAGCCAGCTAATATACCCTAAGTAATCTCTAATGTGGAAAAACATGTAAGTCTACGTCTCGTAATTAATTGCTGAATGTATGCCAGAATAAAGTGGACGCCTATAATGCCTAATAGAGGATAATAGAAATAGAAGGATCATTTATAATAGGTTAAACATCGCAGAGAATATGTTTTAATCCATGGGGTAATGTCCCTAAACATAGAGAAACATGGAAACAGATGACATAGAAGTAGAAATTATGTATATAGAAGTGGAAGTAGAAATCCGCGTATATGTAACCAACTTTACTGCTAACCTAGTCTACTCCTACCTAATATTTTCTGCTAAACGACATGTTTAAAAATAGATAAAAAGCGATCGAGATGAAGTAGCTGACGAGAATAAATAGGCAACGAGAGGAAGCTGTATTAGAGGTGTTGAAATCAAAACCACGGGCGACATAATTGATCATCTGGACCTATAGTAGGTTTTTAAACGTCTAATGGTATGTTAAAAATCGTAAACGTTTTCAAATGCTACGATAGGCTTAAATGTTATGTTACTTACTATCATAACCATATATCGGAACATCGGTATTATAGAATAAACTTGACGTACGATGTACGATACTGAGTTTATTAGCTAATATTTATGGGAACAAAACAAAACAAAACAAAAATAAAAATGATTATTAGGAAAATATTAGGCCTACGAAAAACTTCAGAACGTTGGAAATTGAGAAGTAATGATGAAATATATCAAAGTATAGAAAATATAACAGAAACAATGAGAAAAAGAATACTAATATTTTTTGAACATTTATATAAAATGAACGACAATAGGTTAACAAAACAGATCTTCATATACTTATCTGTGGGGGAAGAAGTCAACATCAAGTTGGATTAAAGAAGTCCAAAAGTATTTAGAAAAAAATAATATAAACGCAGAAGAAGCAATTGAAAGAGACGTTTTTCGGGCAAAAGTGTTAAAAATGGAAGGAGTCCAGGGTATGAGAGAGAAAAACGCAGGTTCAGAGTGGACTGAAGACAGGAAGAAGAGCCACAGTGAAAAGATGAAAGAATACTGGAGAAAAAAAAGAACAAAGAGTAAAGAATTGAAATTGGCATGTGGTAATTAGATGGCCGATACAAAAAAAAGATGGTATTTTATAAACAACTGATAGTTCCCAAGCTTATGTAAGACTGTAAAACGTAAATAAAATAAAAAATTAAAAAACAATCAAACACAAGAAATGAAGTTTCTAAGACAATTTAAAGGACGCGGTTGAAGAGATATGCTAAAGAACGGTGTGACAAAGGAAGACTTTATTATATAATTATATCGTATATCATTGTGTATATTGATAGTTGAACCACATGAAAACCTAACTGAATTAAATTAAAATAAGGCTAAACATGACCAGTTTTTTAAAGAAAATTTTATTTCTTGAAAGACTTAGTTAAAAACATTTATTTCGCTTTATCATATGGAACTGGTTGTTAGGATGTTGGAACTACATGTCATATTTGAATCCCCTATTAATATAAACAATATTACATTCGAATTCTGCCAAGAAAAAACAAAAGGGATGCCATCATGTGCCATCGTTCCTTTCCTTTGGACACACACACACACAGAGGGTCCACAGGGGCCATATTCTTGTCATGATATATTTTAGTAAAGAATATGGTGAAGTGAACGATGGACTTTCGTCGTTTCAGATACGGAAATCAAACTCTTTTGATGACATTAGCTAAAAAGTTTATTTATGTTTTATTTTATAGATTTTATAATCATTTGCGAAACTAACGTAAAAATAAGGTTGTTTAACTAGTTTAACTTAATAATTATTAGACGGCACATAAAAAGCATTAATTATTTTGGAACTCATTTGCTCTCAATAAATTTAGCTATACGTTATATTAATTACATAATATTCAATATACTGATTATTACATAGTCCCTGGAAATGCACAAATCTATAAATCTTACTCCATTATTTTTCTTATGTCTCCTCCTATTGCTTCACCTGATCCCTCACCACTTTTAATAGCCCAACAATTTGCGTCATCCACAACTGTTATCTTCTAATGCAGCCTTCCAACATTTCGGTCAATTTCTACCAAAATTGAAATAGGCAAGTCGAAATAGTACTTCTTTATTACTTAAAATATTGGTTCATAAATTTAAAACATCAGTTGTACATATTTATCATCCCGCATTACATTAAAAAGTAGTTTAACCAAGCAGTAGTTTATTAGGCAGACGTATACGTGTATTATCATTAGCAGAAGCAAATATAACTCGTGCTGTTCGTTCTTCTTATGAAGGATGTAGCTGTAATTTAAAAGCGTTCACGACATGTTTATTATTAAAAATTAGTATTCCTCCCAAGTATTGTTTCTTCAATTTACTATTAACAATTATGTTAAATGGAATCTTTAATGTTAATTAAGGTTTTACAGGAATAATTCGGGTTATATGTTTTTGTCAATGTGGGGATACATTTCCGCCAATGATGAAATATTTAGTGTAAGCCTATGTGTATAGGTTTTAGTGTCTGCACAACGAATCTGTGACAGAATTGTTAGTAGTATAACCATACGGACTTGTAAAAGACATGGCAAAAAAGGATGTAAGAGTAGTTTTACATATTAACAACAACACCAATAGAAGGTATAACTTGGCACTACTCACAGACAATTCACAGTGTTGTATATGCTACGTAACTGATATTGCAAACTCTAATAATGGGAATAAAGATATTATTGTTATTATTATTACCTTACAGATATTTAACTTGAATAAATATCTTGGAATAAATTAGTACAACTGACAAGATTGACAATGATACAGACAACAGCCAAAGTCAAATTGGAAACGGGCACGACAGATCCTTTTATTGTCACGAGAGAGTTAAAACGGGGCGATGGGCTGGCACCAATATGTGAAAAAAACTTAAAAACTTAGCACTTGAATATGTGCTCAGAAAATTGTCAATTGATAAGAATTCAACATTAGAACATAAAATGGTCCAGCTCGTTGAATATGCAGATGATATCAATAGTATGGCAATATCCCAACGAAAAACATAAGAGACCTTCCAGGAACTCAAAGGTGAAGCAGGAGACATCGAATTACAGGTTAATACATATAAAACAAAGGTTATGATCACCACTCGAAGGAGAAACCAGGAAACCTGAATAGTTTGAAATCGGACAACTAAAACTGGAAATAGTTAATCAGTTTAAATATTTGGGATGTCGGATGGGAGAAGATAATGAAGAAATAAATGAAACAAGGAAAAGGATACAGGCCGAAAATAGATCATATGCTTCGTTGACAACTATATTCAAGACAAGGAATATCCACCGTCAGTCCAAGGTCACGTTATATAAAGTTATGATTAGACCGGTGATAACATATGGCAGCGAGACTTGGACTCTGAACAAACAAGCCGCTAACATAGTCAATACTTTTGAAAGGAGAATTTTGAGGAGAATATATGGACCAATCCAAGTCAATGGGATATGGAGAATGCGTCACCATGAGGAACTACACAAGCTGTATAAAGACAATGATCTGGCCACCACCATCCGACTGCATAGATTGGAACGGGCAGGACACATCATTAGGATGGAAGGCAACCGAATACCTAGGAAGGTACTGTTTAGTCAAATCGAGGGCAGAAGGCCTGTCGGTAGACCCAAGAAACCCTGGATTGACGCAGTGACGAGGGATGCTGATACTTTACTTAAAACAAAACGATGGACATCGATCGCCAAGGACAGAAAAATGGAAGCGGATGATTATGGAGGCTAAGGTTGAACTCCGAACTGTGATCCCATAGAAGAAGAAGAAGAAGAAGAAGAAGAAGAAGAAGAAGAAGAAGAAGAAGAAGAAGAAGAAGAAGAAGAAGAAGAAGAAGAAGAAGAAATATCTTGGAAATGGAAAACTGGCTGCAAGAAAATAAGCTCCCTGTAAAGGCAGTGATGTACAGAACTAGAGTAAGACGAAGGTTAGGCAGACAAGGAAAACGTGAGACCGTAAGAAACAAGAGGAAGGTAAATAAAACAGAGAAGAAGTACATACCAGGTATTGCCTTCGAAGTAAAAGTTCGTTTGGGCGGAACACGAACGCAAAAAGTGGCATGCAACATGGAAAGCCATTATAGAGTCTGGAAGCATCATGTAGGATACCGAACACATGACGTAGTATGTTTGTTATGGAAGAAAGAAAGTGTGTTGGCAGCATCGGGATAGGGACGTCGAAATTTGAGGTAATTTTTCTAAAAATTGGGGCTGAGGAACATCGGCAATTTGGTAAACGTTGCTAGTTGTCCGGTGGTTGACGGATGGTTCACATTTTAATGCTAGCTTTTAAGACTATGACCTCACAGTGACTTGGAAAGAGATCGCTTTTGAATGTTTATTCAGTCTGCAGTGTATCCGACTCTGGTGACCTAATTTATTCCACAGCAACTTAGGAAATCCAATATTAAGCAGGTTATTCGATTATTCTACAAGCACGTTTGATTGTTATTTGAATCTATATAGGTGTGCCTGTTGTATATGTTTTTCCTATCTATATTTAATCATCTTTTCGTATTTTTAAGACATTTCATACGGCTTAATTACCATTTCAAAAACAAACAACAATTAAAATATTGTACTGCTGTAAAATGCTTCAGTACATACTAAGGCCTAAATCTTAGTCAAATTTAAAAATTTATAATTTGTAGAATAATATTGTCAGCCATCTTGAAAGTACGTGAAAGGCCTAGGAGAACGCTTTGGTTAGGTAAGGACATTTAATGTGTAAAAAATACAAAATAAAACCGCAAAACTATTGTAATTATTTATAAAACTCATTAATAAATTGAAATTAGTATGAAATTGTTTTAAATAATTTGGCATTAGTTTAGTTACAAATTGTAATTTGAGAGAAGGTCATAGAACAAATAGACACTATTTGTGGATAACTAATCAAACAATTAAGATGTAAAAAATGTCGGTTATTCCGTTAACCTGAGACCGAACGCGGCCTTTGCAACCGGTGAACTGGATATGTAAGCTACGTGTAACAACATTTGCTGCCAACCATATACTGTATATCCACACCCCGTAGCGCGACTTTTAAATACTTGTTTTTGAGGACCTGTAATCCCCATTATACGAAAATCTTGTATTCATTCCTCTGGAAAAACGAGTAGACCGATTTAATTCCATTTGCTGAAAAATATTTACAGATACGTGCTCACTAAGGCGACACTTGAAATAATTCCCACAAAACATATAACACTATCGACGTCTGCTGAAGATGACAGAAAGTTTGTACCAGCTTTCTAGTAACGTTTAGAGTATTTATTTTGTTATGTAAGGTGTCATCTTTTTTTTGTATCGGCCATCTAAGGACCACATGGCAATTTCAATTCATTACTCATTGTTCTTTTCTTTATTTCCAATATTCTTTCATCTTTTCACTGTGTCTCTTCTTCCTGTCTTCAGTCCAATTTAAACCTGCGTTTTTCTCTCTCCTACCCTGGACTCCTTCCATTTTTAACACTTTTCCCCGAAAAAATTCTCTTTCAACTGCTTCTTCTGCGTGTATATTATTTTTTTCTAAATCATTTTGGACTTCTTTAATCCAACTTGATGATGACTTCTTCCCCCACAGATATTTGAAGATATTCTTTGTCAACCTATTGTCCTCCATTCTATATAAACGTCCAAAAAACAATAGTCTTCTTTTTCTCATTGTTTCTGTTATATTTTCTAGACTTTGATATATTTCATCATTACTTCTTAATTTCCCACCTTCTGAAATTTTTCGTGGGCCTAATATTTTCCTAATAATTCGTCTTTCCAATATTTCTAGTTTGTCTAAATTATAATTCAATGCTAGACATTCACTTGCATATAGGCATTCTGGCTTGACTACTGTACTGTAATGCCTTATTTTCGCATTTTTAGATATGCACTTTTTATTGTAAATATCTTTAGTTATACCATATGCCCTTCCATCTTATGAATCCTTTCTTCTATAGCAGATTTTCTAACCCATTCTCTTGAATTATCTCTCTTAGATACTTAAATTTTCGAACCGTCTCTATTCGACCAAAATCTGTTACCAGGAATTTTGCCGCATTTTTAATGTTATTATTTAATAACTTTGTTGAATTTTAAACATTTTTCAACATCACTCTTTATGTTCAGCACTTACGTTCTTGATTACAATAAAGTAAATAGCAAATAACGAGTGTTTTTCCTGTTAATTTTTGTGGTTTTGTTCATCCCCCCCCCCCAGAACCCGCCAGAGTCCCTCCAGAAAAAAGAAATACTCAGAATATTTATTGGGTGCTTATTCTATTCCAGTATTTTTTTCTTTTTATATTTCATATTGGAACTAAACAATTAGTTCAAAACCCACAATTAATTCTTTTCGAAAGCAATGACAAGTCCTTACGTCATTAGTTCAAGCAATGGTGTTTTAGAGCTGTATCTAATATCTGTGTTCTATCCTCACGCTACACACTAGACCACTGATCAGGCTCTGTTTAGGGTCGGACTAACTGAACGAACAGGTGATACGTTGATATAAACGAACATCATGCTTGACAGCAAATCTTTTTCTAGTTCGCCAGCCATATCCTGATACCTAAGATGTCTGTGTCAGTTATTACAATATTTATCGTGGAGTAGGCCTATTCGTGGAGTACTCGGTTTGTGTTCCGCATTACTTGTTTTGGAATGTTGAATACATTTAACACGGTTCTATTTGGCAGCACCTCAAAGTTGTATACAATATACTACACGATCTGGTTATGTATCGAAATTGTATTTTGTAACGACAATTTGAATTTACGTCTCAATGTACGGTTGTCAATATTTCAGTCCAAGTTAAGTTATTTTCTTCTTCGAATCCAATGTCATTCCCGGACATTTGGTTGTAATTCAGTAGGAAATTATACTGCTATTTGTGTCGACTGTTAAAGATTCTCCATATTTTTGCTTGTAAAATTGATGTGAATAGATTTCATCTCGATAAGTGTGCCGTAATTGAACGATAGGTTTGATCACTTTGTTGTTGTTGTTTGTTAGTAACGTCTTCTATTTCCAGTTACATGAAGATCAAGTTACACGCACATAAATGCAGACTGAATCGAACGAGGAGACAAGAAAATATGTCGGAAAGAAAAGGTTAATTGTTTATTTCAAAATGAAAAGCGAGCAACAGGAAACCTGTTTGTCACGATCTACCCCAGTAGGTGGTACGGTGCACACTTGGTCAGGTAATTTAGTGTGAGTTATGTTGTTTGTTTGTCAAGCTGCCGGGTTCTGGACCTGTTTACCGGTGAGGTCCGCTTCACTGACCAACCGACCGACAATTTACCCGTTTTTGAGGTAAACTTCCCCTTTCGCGTAAACACTAAAGAAGGGGTGCACGGACATAAGGGTGAGAGGGTAATCGTATTTTCTATTTCAAACATACTCAGGTGGTGGCACTGCCACCTGCCCACTGGAGATTTCTGTTATTCTGTTGGAATTCGGGTTGTTACATAAAGTGGAATTTTTCAACTGAAAAATATTGTTGTATTCAACTCTCTCCCCTCGTTGGAACACACGCACACGCACACACGTACTACATATGGAATTTACGTTAGTATTATGTTCACTGGATCGTACTAGGAAATGAAATTTTGAAAACTTATAGCTACACAAATATCACATATTATGGTTATGAATCCTTGAACTTCGATAAAATAGTAAATGACATTAATGGATATTGCTTTACAAGTGGTTCGTCTAGTTTATGGCAAAAAGATGTAATGATGTAATGAACGATTATAAACAAGTCACGCACAGACTGCCAACTAATGAAGAAGTTAAGAGAGAAATGCAACATTATCCAACAGGGTATACAATAGAAGACGTGAAGGGATGACCATGATCCAAAAACAGTATAATCTACGTCAATGGAAAATTCTTCAGTTGTTTACTTCAGTAATTTTAAATAAAACATTATCTTAAGCATTTTACAAGATACGTGTATGGGCGCATGTGTATGTACAAGTTTTTTATCGATAAGTCCAAGCATTGGAAACTTGCGCACGTGAGAATTATTGCGTATGAGTTAATTATGTTTTTTTATCTTTACCTTACGACTGCTTCGTTGTGAAGGACACGTTCGACAAGTCGCCAGGCATCGGTTCGAGGTACACGAAAGGTCAGCTCAGTTACCACGAGCAAGTAGACTCACGTTTGATGTTCATGCCTCAGGCCTCATTTATACTTCCAGGAGACAGTCGACGGCTGGCAGGTGGCAGGTGGTAAAGAGGAAGGCGTTAGGTGGTGCCGTATTTATACTTCAGGATACGGTCGGGCCACTACACATGGGATTCAGCTGCCACGGTCGAGATGTCGTTTGGAACACGTCAAATGTTTATCATGCTATAAGGTTACAGTGAAGTGGAGGATAGGAGGAGGACATATTGTGTTCATCCGATTAACGAGTTGCGTGAAGCATTTGTTGAATTTCACCATCCGTGTTTCGACTTGAGACAACATTCAATTAATTTTTTCCAACTGATGAGCATGTCTACTGATACTTTCGACTTCATTTTAGCAAAGGTGGAAGAAAAACTGAGGCGGAAGAGGACTTGTAAATTACCAATTACTCCTCCTGGAAAGTTACATGTTAAGATACTGTTTCAATAATCGAAAGGACGTAATTGGAAATAAATTTTAATAAATATATTTGAAATGTTCATCAAATCTTTATTCATCAAGTGTGCCATTTCCTTCCAACGTTTCCCCACCACATCCATGTTTTTGTGATTCGGGTCTGCATCACTCCAAATTGCAAACCTTGTCTGCACTTCACTAATTAATAATTCCCGATCTGTCTGTAAAATCACATCGTTTCGACATGAGAAAATACATGCAAATGCCAAAAAGCGCGGGAGACGTCGCCTGTATCTGTGACAAATTACAGCGACAGGTGGTGAGAGGCAGCGTCACCGAGGAGTCACACGTCACTTCTCAGAAGTATAAAGAAACCCATTTTTAACAATGTACAACAGCTGCGGGTAATGTCACCCGTCGCCTACCACTTGCCACCCGACGCCTGCCGCCTGGAAGTATAAATCAGGCCTCAGATTGCTAAGGTGTAACCGTTTAACCGCTAAAAACATCTTTGTTATTTATTTATTATTCCGGCTGTACAATGTTTACATATTTTCCGGAACCAAAGATTACAGAAGTGATTGAATTCTCATCTTCCACTGCTGCTTGTCATCCAAAGATCTTCTTAAATTTCTCAATATAGTCTGAATTCCTTCTACCCAGGTGATAAGTGGTCTTCCTCTTTTCCTTCTTCCTGGTGGCGTCCATTCCATAACTCTCCTTGGCAGTTTTTCCTATGCCATTCTTTTCGTGTGTCCATACCATTGTAATTTTTTTGTTTGGATAAAATCAATAATTGATTTTTTCACACTCATTCTGTCCTTAATGACTTCGTTTCTATTTTTCTCACGTCTGGATACTCTTGCCGAATCTCTCCAAAAGTCCATGTCTGCTGTCATTAATTTTGTTCTTGTGCGTTTATTAGTAGTCCAAACGTCTGAGCCGTAAGTATTGTCATACTTCTAACAATGGTTTTAAATATTTTGGTTCTAGTTTCTGCTGTAATTTGCTTATCCCACAGGATTCCATTTAATGTAGATATAGCCATCTTTCCCAAATTAATTTATTCTGGATTTTATTTCTTTGTCTTGCTTCCCATTGGCCGTAATTTTCACCCTTAAATACTTGTATTTCTCTGTGTATGAAATCTTCCCCATGTCTTTCCCATAAAGTCCTTTGTCATTGTTCTAAATGTGTTCTTTCTTGTACCACGGACTTCCCACCGATCACAATTTTGGCAACTTGAAATTTTGAGGATCGTGAATCATTTACGTACAGGCTGTGAGTTCGTAGTACAAGAACCTAGTACGAAAAGCTTTGTCTCCCTCTACCATCGACTTCTTTCTTAAATTTGAACGAACACACTCGTCTGTACATTTCATTACGTTATACACACATTTTCATTGTAACGTCTCTTTGTGGACGTAACAGCATTAGGCATTGAAGTTTGTCGTTTATTGTCTCACGTTTTAATGAGAAATAACAACATTTTGTTCTTTGTATATACTGTTTACTGTGACTTATTTTCGGAAGGTGTTTGGCATTTATTAAAGTGAAATTCCTCATACAAATTTGTAAATAATAAAATTAATATTATATAGAGTGCAAAAGTAGGAATTAATTTTCGAGATAAGATCGGATTGTTAGTCCGAAATGATTTGTTTTTCGTGGTTTACTTCACTAAGTTCTTCCGCTCTCTCTGCCGTTGGGAACTAAGATGCCTCATCCGCCTTTCAGACCGTTGACCGGGTTTCACCTGTAACCCTAGGCGGGGGACCTTACTGGTTGCTATGAACCCAGGAGCTAGATGAACCCAGGTTTTTGAAGAGGTCTGCTCCTCTAAGACTCTTCCGCACGTCCTGCTGCTGGATCATTGAGATCTCTTCTACCATTCCGTCCGTTGGTCTTCACAGAGGTCCGTTAGCATCTGTAGCTACAGTGTGGCTACATAAGGACCCGGGGCGGGGGGCACGAATAGAGAAGGTTAGAAAATTTAAGTATCTAGGGGAAATAATTCAAGAGAATGGTTTAGAAAAATCTGCTATAGGAGGAAGGATTCATAAAATGGAAAGAGCATATGGTATAGGCTAAATATATTTACAATAAAAAGTGCATATCTAAAAATGCGAAAATAAGACATTACGGTACAGTAGTGAAGCCAGAATGCCTACATGCAAGTGAACGTCCAGCACTGAATTTATAATTTAGACAAACTAGAAATATTGGAAGACGAATTATTAGGAAAATATTAGGCCCACGAAAACCCTCAGAAGGTTGGAAATTAAGAAGTAATGATGAAATATATCAAAGTATAGAAAATATAACAGAAACAATGAGAAAAAGAAGACTATTATTTTTGGACATTTATATAGAATGGACGACAACAGGTTAGCAAAGCAGATCTTCAAATATCTGTGGGGGAAGAAGTCAACATCAAGTTGGATTAAAGAAGTCCAAAAGGATTTAGGAACATTAATATAAACGCAGAAGAAGCAACTGAAAGAGAATTTTTTCGGGCAAAAGTGTTAAAAATGGAATGAGTCCACGGTAGAAGAGAGAAAAACGCAGGTTCAAATTGGATTGAAGACAGGAAGAAGAGACATAGTGAAAAGATGAAAGAATATTGGAGAAACAGAAAAGAACAAGGAATGAAGAACTGAAATTGGCATGTGGTCCTCAGGTGGCCGATACAAATAGAAAAAAATTATTATTACTGGAATAGTACTGTAGCTTCATTAAGACGCTGGACAATTGACTTAAACTTTTGTGTTAAATTGCCAGATCACGAAATGAGTGTTACTGTGTCCGCGTTATTGGACGATTATTACAATTTTTAAAATACCCGCCTCATTCTAACACGGAGCACTTACTGGATCTCAACCAAGTGTTTAAATTAGTTTGTAATATTTGCTTAAATCGACTGTTTCTTTGCAAACTTAAATCGGCCTGAAACATCTCGCTCGTAAACTTTCGTGGTTTTCGGTAATAACAATATAACACGGGTTTTTTATTTAACCCACGTCATTTTACATCTCTTAAAACTAAAGTATCGGTTTTAAAAGAAAAACGACACGGTTAAAAAGGAAAACGGTGTTGTTCTTACAACCTGAAATACACGTTCCTTAGAAATACAGAGGACTATTAACTCTCCTTCCAATCATCATCATCATCTTCAAGTATGAAACCAAGGATGGTTTGTTCCGGTCTCAAACAGGCAAAGATTAGAACTGGTCACTCCAGCGCTTCCTCGACATTCCCACACCTCTCCGTCCCTTCGGCTTATAGTTCGACAGTTGTTTGGGGATGCGGGAGTCATCCATTCGGCAAAGATGTTGCCACCAATTCAGCCGACACTGGGCAATCCTGTCGAGTATACTCATAATATTCAGGTTCTCCCGTACGTCTGTATTTCTCCTATGGAGAGTATACCCTGCCACGTGCCTGAGAAATCTCATTTCAGCCGCTTGGATGCGACTGGTCTGGCCTTTCGTTAAAGTCCAATTCTCAGACCCATAAAGAAGTGTGGGAAAGGCTATCACCTTGTAGAATTTTGGGCGTGTTTCTTACTTGCTGACTTAAGAGTTCCCCTAATGGTCCCGCACACAGGGTTGAACTTATGCAACTTATTCACAACGTCCTTCCTTGCATTATAAGACACACTATTCAAAATTGCTAACTTGTTCCAGGACAGTACCATCTATAACAGTTTTTGCCCGTACGGGATCAGTTCCACGAAAAGCCATCACCTTGGTCTTAGGTGTTGATATCTCACCTTTTAATGCTCTCATAATTTGTCAGACCCACAATGCCGTTTGTCTCTTACGTAGTCATAGCGTAGGTTCATAGGTTCATGGTCACACATTTGCAATTCGGGATAACAAATGTTTCTTGGATTTCGTTGTCCATGACGTGTCCGTTACTCAACTAAATATAATTATTTCACTACGACTCGGAATACAAAACATTTTATGGGTAAAAACGTAAACGTTTTACCTTATAACCTGAACCGGTTTTCACTTTTAAAAAGCTTCTTCAGAGGTGAAGAAGTCTCTGAAGAAGCTTTTTAAAAGTGAAAACCGGTTCAGGTTATAAGATAAAACTTTTACGTTTTTACCCATAGAAAGTTTTGTGTTCCGAGTCGTAGTGAAATAATTATATTAAACAAATATTTGTTCATATTATCGTTTAGGACATTCCTAATGATATTCAGTTTTGACACAAAAAATTATATTCGTTTGCAAGCGTGAAGTTCGATTATTTCACGTATTGGCTACTTCACAAAACAAATTTCTGCGTCATAATAAATTGAATGGATAAACGATACCATGGTCACTTACGTGTTAGGCGGTATAATAAGACTTCTTTATTCTGCGGTCCTCATTCCGTGGAATGGTCTGAAGCAGTTCTCCAAGCTTCGTGGTCTTCCGCAAATCTCAGCCGGTGTCCTCCAATATTCATGTACTCCAACCTCGGTGTGCTGATATATTTATATACATAACAATATAATGAAACTAAATTCTATAATTTTTTCAATGTTACACTTTACGTTCGGGAACGCAAAGGTATAAGCTTATTTACATCTACGAATTTGCATCCCATGTTTCTTATGTGAAGCATGAGAGTATATGTGAATCACTGTTTTCAGATTATGATCTCAATAACGTTTTGTCATGAACGAAGTATAATCATGCTTCTCACGTGAACTAGATTCAGTTACCACGAAGCCTTTACCACAGTACTGTGGTCACTAACCTGACATCCGCCTTAGTGTTTGTTAGCTCATTGTTAGCACTGAAGATGACGGGGTAAGGCCCGGTTGAAACGTTTGCTGACATCAACAGGTTTGGACCACGGTCAAACAGCCCGGTTAACAACATTGACTCCGGCCTTGTAAGCCTCCGACAAAGCTTAGATTCAGTTAGTTCTTTCTTCAGCTCACTATAATAAAGCTGCTTTTTGTATCACCAAAATAACCATAAAAGTGTCAGAAAAGTGTCTCTCTACGTCAGACGTTCCCATATGAAAATGGTAGTGTAGCCAACACTATTCTTTAAATATCATTGTTATCTCACGATGTTATTTTAAGAATTTACTGAGACAAGCTTAATTGGCTTTTTTTTTGCTTAATCGGAAACTCTGCTCGCTTTTTTGGTGATGCTCGCAAGTTGGCCTTTAGCTTACTAGTTAAGCGCTGTACCTACTAACCCAGTTAAGTGTTAGATCTTGTCTTTCTCCTTCTCTGCTTCTAGGTTAGCAGCCCATAGGCTGGTTGGCAGCAGCTCGCCATTCTTCGTGCTTCTCTGCTTTTCTTTTCAACTCACAATATGATGTGCAGTTCATATCGACCATAAGCTGTTTCATATGGTCTAAACGGGGTCGATCTCTGTGATTCTTCCCTTCAATTGTTCCTTCTGTTATTCTCTTAACCAACTGATTGTGTCGTAGTATGTGCCCTATAAACTTCTGCCTTTTAAATTTTCGCAGAAAGCTCTTCTCCTCTTGAGCTCCTCTAAAGGCTTCCTCATTTGTTATCTTCTCTCTCCAGCTTATCTTGAATATTCTTCTGTAGCATCAGGTCTCAAATGCTTGGAGTCTTTTCTTGTCACTTTCTCCAATTGTCCAAGATTCACTCCCGTATAGGGCAACACCCCACACGTATGTCTTTACTAGATTCTTCCTTATTTTTAGGCTGATAGTGTTTGAAGTGAAGAGGTTTTTTTGTTTGTTGAAAGCAATTTTAGCCTGGTTAATTCTGCTTATAATTTCCTTTCTGCTACGTCAATCACTTGTGATTTTAATTCCTAGATAGTTATATTCTTTAATTACCTCCGGAATATTGTACAAGAGAAGCATCCCTCATAGAGCTGCTGATACTAGGGATATCTTAAACAGATCTTTAATGCAGTGGTTTCCCCTTGCCTTCTGCATCCTATGCCGTTAACGACGACCCGTTCCTCCGCCTATAGGAGTGATTTCTAGGACAATATAGGATCTAGGATATAGGATATAGTGATCTATAGGACCCCTAGGACAATAGGGTGCCCTGTCCTCTATCCAATCATCTGCCCTCCAAGGAGGGCATTAAGGCCCTCAAATGAGTGTGTATTGATTTCGTTAAGCAGGTCTACTTACAGGTTCTCTCATGTAGGCCTACTAATTGTTTCCGGTTCTACGACAGCAATAGTCTTCACCTCAGATCGTTCGGGGCGAGACAAAAGACCTATCATTAACAACGGGTAATATTGTTGTATTGTTTACACACTACACACGCGTTCTCTCTCTCTCTTTTACGTAACTAGACATGGGTTGGCAGCAGCAGCAGTAGCAACAAACAGGACCGCGGCTTCGTGCCTGCCTGCGTAATCTCGGTGGCACTTTCTCCACCAGCGCTACGCTACTGCTACTGCTGCTTTTCTTCTTGAACTCCTCGGACAAAGCGCGCAGACAGACAGGCCCATTATCTTTCTTTTTTCCTTTCATTTCTTCCGCGTGTCACATTTTCGGTTCACACGTTTTTGTCGCGACCGACACTCACTCACACACAAATGGGACCAATTTCACGCAGCCCGCGATCGTGCGCCGGACAACGCAACAGTAAAAATCGGTGGGAAAATCGACTTTTTGTCGGCGCGGTTTCGTAACGAGTTCGTTGTTTTCTTTTATGAATAACTAAATAAATAACCAGCGGCCGCGCTGTATTTGTCGCCGCGTTTGACAAATTTTGCTTTTGAATGAAACCGCTGTTTACGTAGATTAGAAGGAAACAAGTAAAAAACTATCGGACACTGTCAATATAACAGAACCGGTTCCCACGCGTGTCCCGTCATTGTATGCATGCGTGCGTGATGGGTTGTTACGGTCAACTAAACGGTTCGTTATAGCATTTCGTAAATTGTTTAGGCTGTATACGCTTCTGTGTATTTACGTAAGCGAGTATGTGATGATTGTTCTGGACAAGACTTCGTAAGGATTGCATGTCGGCATATCGGTAACTAGTGTGATGTGTACGTGTCTATGTAAGCGGGCAAACGTGTGTCTGTTTTTTAACTGTTGAACGTAAAACATGTGTAATGCTTTTATAAATGGTACGTACTGAGACGGTCTCGGTCAGTCGCGACGAAACGCTTTTGCCTGTTCTTACGCGGCCAACTGCGCCCCGCTCTTTCACTTACTGATCGAATATGTCATTTATGAACATCGCTATTCTGGCCTCCGATGAAATTTCAATTCTGCAACTTTCCGTTTGTGCAAGCAACCTCTTCTTTCCAACATTTTTGTTACGTTAGGTTAGGTTAGGTTAGGTCACGTTAGGTTAGGTTAGGTTAGTTTAGCTAGGTTAGGTTAGGTAAGGTTAGGTTAGGCTCGGAATTAATAGAATTATTATGGTAATTTCTGTATTATAATAATAACATGAAAGTGCAATCGATCGCAACTGACCGGGTTTTATACGATAGGGACGCAACTGACCGCGGTCCAAACAATCAAAGTGGGCAATGGAAACGAGAAATACCGATAAAGTACTGGAACACTGATGACCAACACCAGAAGCAGGACCACAGGCAAATATCTGCATGACCGCGTGACGTTGTTGTGTAAGGCAAGCGAAATACGATTTGGGCTGTAGAAACTACATACAAACCTAAGGCCAGCATTAAATAAGGAGGGCTTCTCAGTAGGACCTTCTTCTTCTGAGAAGCCCTCCTTATTTAATGCTGGCCTTACGTTTGTATAAAGTTTCTACAGCCCAAATTTTATTTTGCTTGCCTTACACAACAACGTCACGCGGTCATGCAGATATTTTCCTGTGGTCCTGGTTCTGGCGTTGGTCATCAGTGTTCCAGTACTTTATCGGTATTTCTCTTTTCCATTGCTCACTTACAGATTATTTTTGATCATCTTTGGTAATTCATTCTCTAATTTCATGATTTGCTTCAGAATAATAGTGTCAAAGACATTCTTCTTGACACTAATTGCAAATTTTCTAACTTCTTGGTTTGTTTAACATTTTGTTCTTGAAATGCCGACCGATCTTTCACAACAGTCCATCTGTATTTTCTTCAAATGTATTTGTTCCTTTTGCTCAAGTCCCAGATTTCACAGCCTTAGCTGGAAATGCTTTGAAACACTCTGTGCATGATAGTTTTCGTCTCTTTACGATTTAAACACTACACTTAAGTGACATATAACTTTTTTCGATTATTTTATTAGTTATAGCTGTTTCAGTACGCCATAATTGGAGTATCCTACGCCGAGATCCTTAAAAATATCGCAGAAGCTTACTTTAATATTTTAACCGAGACTTCCGTCATGTCAGCCGAAACTCTCACACTGATACGACAAGTGTTTCCAGGGAAAGCATGTTATTATAAGGATATAGGTCCTGCTACGAACTCCTGCGTTTCGTTTCCCTATTCAGGAATTTAAAGTAATTTGTGACTTCAGCAAAATCACTCACAACCATCGTTCTGTGCCGTCGTAAATCTCACAAAGCTTACAATTGTGACAGTAGTGCCTGCATCCCTGAAGCATGCGCGGGCAATGAGTGCGTGTACTGTACCATCAGTCGTTTCCTGACAGTGTGCGCCACTTGATTTCTGTTCGTCTTCGGATCTTTTCAAATACACGAGACACCAACCATTCCCCTATGTGTGGTGACAGTAGGTGAACTCGTTTATGTTGTGCGTGCCCATGTACGCTCCCAGACTTTCAGATAATGAAGTTAATTACAGTTTTTTTTTATTTTTCAGGAACCAGTACATAAGAACTAAGAGCCTACATAATACACAGTTTTCCTTCCTTTATTTGTTAACATATTGTTTATAGATTTCTTTTTCCTTCTGAACATTATTTTTTTAAAGTTTTTAAACTTTTACGTTGGCGACTGACCAATTAAAATCTTCACTTGTCATTTGGTATATTAGCCAATCCTAGTCAAACGTAATCAAAGATTGTATGTAAAAAAAAGGTATTAGAAATGTGAATGTCATATATGAAATTCCTTCACTATTTTGTATCAATACCTACATAATTTTCATAGGAACTAGAATGTATTTCGTTAGTCTGCGTGAATGTTTGAGTTTCTTTCGGATGGTATTTGTCAAGTTATATAATAGTGTTTGGCATTTATACTTTCAGAATCTTGTACGTGACATTTTGAGGTCTTCCCATTATATATAATCTATAGCCTCCACTCTGTTATACTGTAGTATTTAGTTATGACATTGTTCTTGCAAAGGATTGCCTTCGTAGCTTCTTTATATTTCTTAGCCTCCAATCTTCATGGCAACATGTCGTTTTCTCGGTTAGTTGAAGGTCCTGCCCACCTCCATTTTACTTTTTAATTCTTTAAGTCGCCCTACCAACAAGAGTGCAGTAAAACACTCACCAAGGGACCGCGTAAATACCACGTTTTAAGCGGTATCGCTTATTAGACAAAAGATGACTGAGCAGAACAGATATATGTATACAGCATTTCCATTTAGTCATATTGTTCACATATTCGTTAGCATTAGTGACATATTTAAATACAATATTGCAAGCATATCCAATGTATCTTATTCAGTAGTACTACTCACTTCAATTATTGGTACTTTTCCGTATTCATTTATTTCTTGCCAAACAATTTTTTTTATTAGCTATATAAATGCTTAACCACACTTACCTATTGGACCGAAGCCTCCACGAATTTAAAACCCACAATTTATGATGAATGGGGCAGTTGTTTAATCTTACGAATAAACAAAGGAATCTTATCTTCGGTCTTCCTTATTTTTTTTGTCCAAGTCCTTTAAAACCTCGCGAGTGTGTGTGTGTGTGTAAAGGTGAAAACTGTATTCATTGAGTAAATAATTGTAGCTACAATCTGCAATATAATTTCTTCAACTATTAATTCTCGAATATGCCTCGTCTACTTGCAGACAATAAAGTAAGACTAAAAGAATTGGAACGTGCAAGTTTACAGTGTCATTAGGCCTACATTGTCTTACATAGTAATTAATGAATGAAAGGTGAATATCTGTGCTATACAGGGAATACAAAACGTGTTATTAAAGTATCCGGTTTCACTCTTAGCCCATACAAGAACGGTTTCTTGTTATTGAAATGCCCCTTACAGAACAGAGTATGTTAACTTACTATTTTATAATGTCTCGTCATAACATAAGAAGGTCGGTCAAGATGCTTTTCATATTGTTGGTTCAGTAAAACTAAATTTATGCCTCCCATTTCATTTTGTGCGCCGAATGGGTAACGATAGACTAGTGGTGGAAGCCATAAAAAGCAAGCGTCTTCCCTTGTCACCAGGTCGAATCTCCATAAGTAACCTGAGCTCAACACTATACATTGTCGGACCACAACGCTTACTTTATATACACAAAGGGTTACTTTGTAATTAGATGCTCTACCACTACAACTACTAACGTATACCATCGTTTGAGAGAGAAAAAGTGACATGGCGTTACTGAAGAAGAAGAACGCACTGTCATTATCCTGTCTTCTGTAACATAAAGAGGGGGACGCTACGCGTTTTCTTCCACAACACTGAACAACGGATCCACTTTGACGTCTTCGTTTTTATAAGCGGCCCGTACGAACTAGTATGGCAGCCACGGGACGCTCCCTTTGTATTGTGTTACACCGCGTTACTACAATTCCTGATTTGTCATTGTCAAGAAGGAGCGGGTTTTCAATTTAATCCTCCTCGATGAGACGCACAAAAGTGTAAAATTAAGATGAAGAAGTAAAATCATAATCTGATAAGTCGTACTTACTTAATATGAATTAGTTTTGAAAAATCATTGTACTTAAATATCACAAATTCTGTCCGAAATGTTTACGTACTTTTTCAAACGTGCAGCTTAAACTACTAATTTTTCTTCTTCTTTTAATCTTCTTGTCGTTAATCATCATCAGGGCTCTCCTCTGAATTCCTTTGTATCTAGGGCGGTGCGTTTCCTTCTCATCATCTTCAAGGATTAAACCAAGGATGGTTTGTTCCGGTCTCAAATAGGCAAAGATTACAACTGGTCACTCCAGCGCTTCCTCGGACGTCCCACACCTCACCGTCCCCTCGGCTTATAGTTCCATAGTTGTTTGGGGATGCGGCAGTCATCCATTCGCCAAAGATGTTCCCACCAATTCAGCCGATACTGGGTGATCCTGTCGAGTATACTCATAATATTCAGTTCCTGCCGTATATGTGTGTTTCTTCTATGATCATGGAGAGTATACCCTGCCACGTGTCTGAGAAATCTCATTTCATCCGCTTGCGTTTCCTTCTAATATGGAATTTCCTTTCTAGTAGTATTAAAGTCTTTTCAATATCTTCTACCATCTCCAATCTTGTTCTTCCTTTTCCTCTTCCTCCTTCTGGAAGTGCTTCCATACTGAGGTTTCCTTTCCTTATTACATGTCCAAACCATTTCAGTGCTCTTCCTCACAACTCGCTTTCTATCCAACTGATTCCTACTGAAACTGATTTCTGTCGGTTATATCCCTGATAATGTCTTCTCTAGTTGTTCCTGATACCCGCACAAAACTCTCATTTGACTTGTTCATAATCTCCTTTGTGCTTCTTTACTAATGTGAATTTTTTTGTTGCAGAACATAGGTGGGAAAAACCTTTTAGACCCGTATCTTGATTTCTTCTGCGATTTCACTTTGGCCCAGAATAACATTGGAGATACAGCAAAATATTTGGTTGCCTTCTCTACAAAATGGTTTATTTGCTCATGATCGTTTAAACCTGAGGTAATTACTAGATATTTGACCTCTTGCCATGCTCCAGTTGCCTCCTTCACAGGTAATACTCAGGGGAGTAGAGGGAAAATGAGAGTTCTAACGCGGAAGTGACGTCACACGGCGGGAAATTCAAAAATTGTGGTGGTGGGGGTAACCATGCGGCAGTAGTCTGTCGGCCATGTTGTCGTCGTCGCCGCCTAAAGTGGGGTAATGTGTGCGTTGATTGGCGGAGGCGTGGCTATGTTCGCCGTTCGCCGTTGACGTCGTCGTTGACGTCGTCATCGTCGCTGGGCGGCGGCCTGGTGGTGGCTTGATGGCCGCCCGCCGCGGTGGGTCGCCGGCGGCCATGTTGGAAAAGGTGCGATGTTGTCGAGTGGTGTAAGAGAGTAGTGGTTAAGGTACGGCCTGGTTGCCGATTCGTGCGTGTGTTATAGTGTATGGTTATCTATATGTAAGGGGTTTTTCCGGAAGTTCGGCCATGTTGGAAAAGCGTCGTCGGTGTTGCCAACTGTTGTCGGCTCGGTGTTATAGTGTACGGGTTGAATGTATGTTTCGCCATTGTTGCCAACTCGGTGTTATAGTGTACTGGTTTCGTATATATTTACCCTGCCGTGCCGATATCGTCGATGTTGTGTATAAACATGGTTACTCCCACCACCACAATTTTTGAATTTCTCGCCGTGTGACGGTCCACGCTAGAACTCTCATTTTCCAAATATGTACAAGTTTATTATAAATACACAAAATATAAACATAAAAGAAAAAAATATCTACAAGTTTATTTTACAACTATGTTTACACTGCCGCCATTGTTGCCAACTCGTGCGTGTGTTATAGTGTACTGGTTTCGTATATATTTACACTGCCACGTCGATATCGTCGATGTTGTGTTTATGTGTTAAGTAAATATATAAACAGATTGAAAAAAATACGTTCGCAGCAACCTGTTGGTCTGCGGCTCGCTATGTCTAGCCCTACATTTGATGTTGTAAGAAACACACCGCTATGTCGAGCCCTACTTGAAAGAAACACACATGATATGCAGTTGTCAATTCACTTATATAAAACACATGCACACGCAATATTTATGTAATATCTGAATAATAGGACGTTGCAAATGATGTAATCGGCTCCCACCATGATTTTCACATGTGGAGTTATTTTTTACAACAGAATGCTGACAGACCATCTGTTATCATTGGTGGGTATGTAATATTTAAATATTCTTTAATTTCTAAAGTATATTATAATCATGCAATTATTGTTTAATAAAATTGATTTTTTTTAGAATATTGTTAATGTTCCAAGGAATTTTGAAATTAAAAAACAATAAAAAGGTTAAAGCAATACTGTTTAATTACAAATAATTAAAATACATGTAATCAAAATATATTACAATTTAAAATACATAATATGTAAACGCACACAGTAGTGAAAATTACAAAACTCAATTGCGCTAATAGTTGCAATTATACTTTCTGGCACGTCTCTCAACGAATGAACGAATAACGCACGTGCACAGCGGAATATATAGGGAGGTAGTTGTGGAGGTGGAAACCGGAGAGGGGGGAAACCACGCAACGCACAGTAAGCGTTTATTTTTAACCGTGTGAACAGGACACGAGCTGATTTCTCACGGTTCGATGGGAAGGTGGGGAAGAGGGGAGTCGGTTATTTTTTATACGTCTAGACAGCACTCGTGCTTGTTCGAACATGTCGACGACGCTAATTTATTTTTAGACAGGTGATGTATTTAACTGTGTGAACAGGATACGACTTGATTTCTCACGGTTCGATGGGTAGGTGAGGAAGAGGGGTGTCGGTTATTTTTATACGTCTAGACAGCACATGTGCTTGTTTGAACACGTCGTCGACGCTAATTTATTTTTAGACAGATGATGTAATAGATAGAAAGGCGACGACTGTTATTTTTTACGTAAGCGCTCTAGTATTTGTACATATTTCCGGAAATAAGCGGTGCGCGAGACAGGCTGTTCCATGTATTGATTGTAATTGATCAAGTTTGGGACAACCGAAATCTTCTAAATTTATAATATTAAAATGCACGATACGCTTCTGTAGAAATCTTTTTTTGCAATCATTTTACGAACACGAAGTTGTAAGGAAACGTATACTTTTCTAATATCGGTACAAGATGTTCGTACGATGTGTCCCCGTCCGTCAACGTTAGTCCATGATAATGGTCTGTTAACCATCTGTTTGTACTCACGTGTTTGTGATTCGAAACAATCGTGTCTATTGGATGTGTAAATATCCAATGCCTGCTGGCAAATGCGGTGACGTCCATAACGGCTAGTTCCTTAACGAGTTCGCTTCCATCGTTGTCGATGAAACAGTGAAAGTCAAGTTGTTGTCGGTATGTGCGTGACTATGTTGGAAAAGCGGCGATGTTGTCGGGTTGTGCATGTGTGCTGGTTAAGGTTCGGCTACGTTGCCGATCCGTGGTGTGTTATAGTGTATGGGTATGTATATGTAAGGGGTTTCTCCGGAAGGGTGTCCATGTTGGGAAAGCGTTGTCGGCGTTGTCAACTTGTGCTGGTTTAGCGACGTTGTCGGCTCGTGCGAGTGTTATAGTGTATGGGTTTAAGATATATTTACACTGCCACCGGATATCGTCGATGTGAAGAGGTGAATTGCATTGTTGCCAACGCGTCGACCGCGTTGTCGGCTCGTGCATGTGTTACGTGGTGTGTTATAGTGTACGGTTATGTATATATAAGGGGTTTTCCAGGAAGTGCGGCCATGTTGGAATGTTTACACTGCCGCCATTGTTGCCAACACGTAGTCAACTCGGTGTTAGAGTGTACTGGTTCCGGATATATTTACACTGCCACAATTGTCTCGATATCGTCGATGCTGTGTCTATGTGTTAAGTAATTGCATTGTTGCCAACTCAGTCAAGTAGTGTAAGAGTGTGCTGGTTAAGGTTCGGCCACGTTGGCGATTCGAGCGTGTGTTATAGTGTATGGGTTTGGATATATACTGTGTTTTCCGGAAGGGTGTCCACGTTGGAAAAGCGTCGACGTTGTCAACTTGTGCATGTGTGCTGGTTTAGCGTCGGCCACGTTGTCGGCTCGTGCATGTGTTATAGTGTACAGGTTTCAGATATATTTACACTGCCACCATTGTCCGGATATCGTCGATGTGAAGAGGTGAATTGCATTGTTGCCAACTGGAGAACTGTACTGGCATCGGTCACGTTGTCGACTCATGCATGTGTTATAGTGTACGGGTTTCAGATATATTTACACTGCCACCCCATTGTCCGGATATCGTCGATGTGAAGAGGTGAATTTCATTGTTGCCAACTCGAGAACTGTACTGGCGTTGGTCACGTTGTCAACTTGTGCATGTGTTATAGTGTATTGGTTTAGATATTTACACTGCTGCCGTTCGGATTTACTACTGCGGTGCAAAATTGAATATCATTTCACTTGTAAAAATTGATTATTGTGCATTTGTGCAATTGTTCTGATTGACATTTCACTTATGAAACATGCATGATGGAAGGAAAAAAGGATAGTTGAAAATAAACAACTAAGCAAAGCAAAATTTACATACACTGCCGCCATTGTTGCCAACACGTTGTCAACTCGGTGTTATAGTGTACTGGTTTCAGATATATTTACACTAGCACAATTGTCTCGATATCGTCGATGTTGTGTCTATGTGTTAAGTAATTGCATTGTTTCCAACTCAGTCAAGTAGTGTAAGAGTGTGCTGGTTAAGGTTCGGCCACGTTGGCGATTCGAGCGTGTGTTATAGTGTATGGGTTTGGATATATACTGTGTTTTCCGGAAGGGTGTCCACGTTGGAAAAGCGTCGACGTTGTCAACTTGTGCATGTGTGCTGGTTTAGCGTCGGCCACGTTGTCGGCTCGTGCATGTGTTATAGTGTACAGATTTCAGATATATTTACACTGCCACCATTGTCCGGATATCGTCGATGTGAAGAGGTGAAATGCATTGTTGCCAACTGGAGAACTGTACTGGCATCGGTCACGTTGTCGACTCATGCATGTGTTATAGTGTACGGGTTTCAGATATATTTACACTGCCACCCCATTGTCCGGATATCGTCGATGTGAAGAGGTGAATTGCATTGTTGCCAACTCGAGAACTGTACTGGCGTTGGACACGTTGTCAACTTGTGCATGTGTTATAGTGTATGGGTTTAGATATTTACACTGCTGCCGTTCGGATTTACTACTGCGGTGCAAAATTGAATATCATTTCACTTGTAAAAATTGATTATCGTGCATTTGTGCAATTGTTCTGATTGAAATTTCACTTATGAAACATGCATGATGGAAGGAAAAAAGGATAGTTGAAAATAAACAACTAAGCAAAGCAAAATTTACATATATTGTAATCAAACACACATAAAAATATACAATACACTACACACACACACACACATACACACACACACACACACACACCACCGCCGCAAGATGTTCGAACGATGTGTCCCCGTCCGTCCACTCTAATCTATAATAATGCTCCGTTAACCAACGGTTTGTCCTTACGTGATTGTGATCCGAAGCGATTGTGTTTACTAGAGGTGCAAATATCAAATGCCTGGTGGCATATGCGATGATGTCCATAACGGCTAGTTACTTGTCGAGTTCGTTTCCATCGTCGTCAACAAAACAGTGAAAGTCGTCAAGTTCATTGAAAGCTGTCAGACTAAGGTACAGCATGCCATAACCGATCGTAACGATATACCCATAACCGCAATGTCAACCTGCCTATCGTTAACGAAAACATTGCCACGTTCATTGAAAGCTGTCAGACCAAGGTACTGCATGACATGCCACGTTCATTGAAAGCTGTCAGACCAAGGTACTGCATGCCATAACTGATCGTAACGATATACCCATAACCGCAATTTCAACATGCCTATCGTTAACGAAACCATTGCCACGTTCATTGGAAGCTGTTAGACCAAGGTACAGCATGCCATAACCGATCGTAACGATATACCAACAACCACAATGTTAACCTGTCTACTGTTAACGAAACAATTGTTACGTTCATTGAAAGCTGTCAGACCAAGGTACTACAAACCATAACCGATCGTAACGATATACCCATAACTGCAATGTCAACCTGCCTATCGTTAACGAAATCATTGCTACGTTCATTGAAAGCTGTCAGACCAAGGTACTGCATGCCATAACCGAACATAACGATATACCCATAACCGCAATGTCAACCTGCTTATCGTTAACGAAATCATTGCAAAGTTCATTGAAAGCTGTCAGACCAAGGTATTGCATGTCATAACCGATCGTAACGATATACCCATAACCGCAATCTCAACCTGCCTACGGTTAAAGAAACCATTGCCAAGTCCATTGAAAGCTGTCAGACCAAGGTACTGCATGCCATAACCGATCGTAACGATATACTCATAACCGCAATCTCAACTTGCCTATCGCTAACGAAACAATTGCCAAGTCCATTGAAAGCCGCCAGAACAAGCTACTGCATGCCATAACCGATCGTAACGATATGCCCATAACCGCAATGACAACCTACCTATCGTTAACGAAACCATTGCCACGTTCATTGAAAGCTGTTAGACCAAGGTACTGCATGCCATAACCGATCGTAACGATATACCCATAACCGCAATCTCAACCTGCCTATCGTTAACGAAACCATCGCCAAGTTCATTGAAAGCTGTCAGACCAAGGTACTGCATGCCATAACAGATCGTAACGATATACCCATAACCGCACTTTCAACCTGCCTATCGTTAACGAAACCATTGCCAAGTTCATTGAAAGCTGTCAGACCAAGGTAGTGCATGCCACAACCGATCGTAACGATTAAAACATAACCGCAATCTCAACCAGCCTATCGTTAACGAAACCATTGCCACGTTCATTGAAAGCTCTCCGACCAATGTACTACATGCCATAACCGATCGTAACGATATACCCATAACCGCAATGTCAACCTGCCTAACGTTAACGAAACCATTGCCAAGTTCATTGAAAGCTGTCAGACCAAGGTACTGCATGCCATAACCGATCGTAACGATATACCCATAACCGCAATGTCAACCTGCCTAACGTTAAAGAAACCATTGCCAAGTTCATTGAAAGCTGTCAGACCAAGGTATTGCATGCCATAACCGATCGTAACGATATACCAATAACCGCAATATCAACCGGCCTATCGTTAACGAAACCATTGCCACGTTCATTGAAAGCTCACAGACCAAGGTACTGCATGCCATAACTGATAGTAACGATATACCCATAACCGAAATCTCAACCTGCCTATCGTTAACGAACCCATTGCCAAGTTCATTGAAAGCCGTCAGAACAAGCTATTGCATGCCATAACCGATCGTAATGATATACCGATAACCGCAATGTCAACCTGCCTATCGTTAACGAAACCGTTGCCAGTTCATGGAAAGCTGTCAGACCAAGGTATAGCATGCCATAACCGATCGTAACGATATACCCATAATCGCAATATCTACCTGCCTATCGTTAACGAAACCATTGTCACGTTCATTGAAACCTGTCAGACCAAGGTAGTGCATGCCATAACCGATCGTAATGATATACCTATACCCATAACCGCAATGTCAACCTGCCTATCGTTAACGGAACCATTGCCACGTTCATTGAAATCTGCCAAACCAAGTTACTGCATGCCGTAACCGATCGTAACGATATACCCATAACCGCAATGTCAACTTGCCTATCGTTAACGAAACCATTGCCAATTTCATTGAAAGCCGCCAGACCAAGGTACTGCATGAAATAACCGATTGTAACGATATAGCCATAACCGCAATGTCAACATTCCTATCGTTAACGAAATCATAGACAAGTTCATTGAAAGCCGTCAGACCAAGTTACTGCATGCCGTAACCAATTGTAACATTACGCCCATAACCGCAATGTCAACCTGCCTATCGTTAACGTAACCATTGCTACGTTCATTAAAAGCTGCCAGACGAAGGTACTGCATGCTATAACCGATCGTAACGATATACCCACAACCGCAATGTCAACCTGCCTATCGTTAAAGATACCATTGCCAATTTCGTTGAATGCCGCCAGACCATGTTACTGCATGCCATAACCGATCGTAACGATATACCCATAACCGCAATGTCATCCTGCCTATCGTTAATGAAACCATTGCAAAGTTCGTTGAAAGCCGGCAGACCAAGTTACTGCATGTCGTAACCGTTCGTAACGATATACCCATAACCGCAACGTCATCCTGCCTATCGTTAACGAAAGCATTGACACGTTCATTGAAAGCTGCCAGACCAAAGTACTGCATGACATAACCGATTTTAACGATATAATCACAACCGCAATGTCAACCTGCCTAGAGTTAAAGAAACCATTGCCATGCCATAACCGATCGTAACGATATACCCATAACCGCAATGACAACCTGCCTATCGTTAACAAAACCACACCAATTTCATTGAAAGCCGTCAGACCAAGGTACTGCATGCCATAACCGATCGTAACGATATACCCATAACCGCAATGTCATCCTGCCTATCGTTAACGAAACCATTGCCATGCCATAACCGATCGTAACGATATACCCATAACCGCAATGACAACCTGCCTATCGTTAACGAAACCATTGCAAAGTTCTTTTAAAGCCGTCAGACCAAGGTACTGCATGTTATAACCGATCGTAACGATATACACATAACCGCAATGTCAACCTGCCTTTCGTTAACGAAACCACGTCAAGTACATTGAAATCTGTCAGACCAAGGTACTGCATGCCATTACCGATCGTAACCATATACCCATAACCGCAATATAAACCTGCCTACCGTTAAAGTAACCATTGCCACGTTCACTGAAAGCTGTCAGACCAAGGTACTGCACCCCATAACCGGTCGTAATGATATACCCATATCCACAATGTCAACCTGCTTATCGTTAACGAAACCATTTCCACGTTAACTGAAAGCTGTCAGACCAAGGTATTACATGGCATAACCGATCGTAACGATATACCCATATCCGCAATGTCAACCTGCCTGTCGCTAATGAAACCATTGCCTCGTTCATTGAAAGTTGTCAGACCAATGTACTGCATGTCATAATCGATCGTAACGATATACCCACAACTGCAACGTCAACCTGCCTATCGTTAAGGAAACCATTGCCAAGTTCATTGAAAGCTGTCAGACCAAGTTACTGCATTCCATAACCGATCGTAATGATATACCCATATCCGCAATGTCTACCTGCTTATCGTTAACGGAACCTTTGCCACGTTCATTGAAATCTGTCAGACCAAGGTACTGCATGTCATAACCCATCGTAACGATTTACCCATAACAGCAATCTCACCCTACCAATCGTTAACGAAACCATTGCCAAGTTCATTGAAATCTGTCAGACCAAGGTACTGCATGGCATAACCGATCGTAACGATATACCCATAACCGCAATCTCACCCTGCCAATCGTTAACGAAACCATTGCCATGTTCATTGAAAGCTGTCAGACCAAGGTACTGCATGGCATAACCGATCGTAACGATATACACATATCCGAACGATATACCCATAACCGCAATGTCAACCTGTCTATCGTTAACGAAACCATTGCTACGTTCATAGAAAGTTGTCAGACCAAGGTACTGCACGCCATAACCGATCGTAACGATATACCCATAACCGCAATATCAACCTGCCTATCGTTAACGAAACCATTACCAAGTTCGTTGAAAGTCGCCAGACCAAGGTACTGCAAGCTATAACCGATCGTATTGATACACCCATAACCGCAATGTCAACCTGCCTATCATTAACGAAACCATTGCCGGTTCATGGAAAGCTGTCAGACCAAGGTATTGAATGCCATAACCGATCGTAACGTTATACCCATAACCGCAATGTCAACCTGCCTATCGTTAACGAAACCATTGCCACGTTCATTGAAATCTGTCAGTCCAAGGTACTGCATGCCATAACCGATCGTAACGATATACCCATAAACGCAATGTCAACCCGCCTATCTTTAACGAAACGATTGACACGTTTATTGAAACCTGTCAGACCAAGGTACTGCATGTCATAACCGATCGTAACGATATACCCATAACCGTAATATCAACCTTCTTATCGTTAACGAAACCATTGCCATGTTCATTGAAAGCTCTCAGACCAAGGTACTGCATGTCATAACCGATCTTAACGATATACCCATAACCTCAATCTCAACCTGTCTATCTTTAACGAACCCATTACCAATTTCATTGAAAGCCGCCAGACCAAGGTACTGCATGCACTGTCGGACCATGGTATTTCATGTCATAACCGATCGTAACAATATACCCATAACCGCAATGTAATCCTGCCTATCGTTAACGAAACCTTTGCCAAGTTCATTGAAAGCCGCCAGACCAAGGTACTGCATGCACTGTCAGACTAAGGTACTTCATGTCATAACAGATCGTAACGATATACCTTTTGTTATGGGGGTTCGAACGCACTATCATCCACATGAGTGCGAGTGAGAGCGAATGACATGTGCAATGAGTGCGAGTGAGATGGAAGATGACACCACTACCCCCCCATCATTCCCCACCCTCTACCGCAGAAGTGACGTCATACGGCCATGTTGTCGTCGTCGCCGCCTAAAGTGGGGTAATGTGTGCGTTGATTGGCGGAGGCGTGGCTATGTTCGCCGTTCGCCGTTCGCCGTTGACGTCGTCGTTGACGTCGTCATCGTCGCTGGGCGGCGGCTTGGCCGCGGCCTGGTCGTGGCTTGATCGTCGCCCGTCGTGGTGGGTCGGTGGCGGCCATGTTGGAAAAGCTGTGTGTATATTTTTGTGTGTTTGATTACAATATATGTAAATTTTGCTTTGCTTAGTTGTTTATTTTCAACTATCCTTTTTTCCTTCCATCATGCATGTTTCATAAGTGAAATGTCAATCAAAACAATTGCAAAAATGCACGATAATCAATTTTTACAAGTGAAATGATATTCAATTTTGCACCGCAGTAGTAAATCCGAACGGCAGCAGTGTAAATATCTAAACCCATACACTATAACACATGCACAAGTTGACAACGTGACCAACGCCAGTACAGTTCTCGAGTTGGCAACAATGAAATTCACCTCTTCACATCGACGATATCCGGACAATGGGGTGGCAGTGTAAATATATCTGAAACCCGTACACTATAACACATGCATGAGTCGACAACGTGACCGATGCCAGTACAGTTCTCCAGTTGGCAACAATGCAATTCACCTCTTCACATCGACGATATCCGGACAATGGTGGCAGTGTAAATATATCTGAAACCTGTACACTATAACACATGCACGAGCCGACAACGTGGCCGACGCTAAACCAGCACACATGCACAAGTTGACAACGTCGACGCTTTTCCAACGTGGACGCCCTTCCGGAAAACACAGTATATATCCAAACCCATACACTATAACACACGCTCGAATCGCCAACGTGGCCGAACCTTAACCAGCACACTCTTACACTACTTGACTGAGTTGGCAACAATGCAATTACTTAACACATAGACACAACATCGACGATATCGAGACAATTGTGGCAGTGTAAATATATCCGAAACCAGTACACTATAACACCGAGTTGACAACGCGTTGGCAACAATGGCGGCAGTGTAAACATATATTCAACCCGTACACTATAACACCGAGCCGACAACGTCGATTAACCCCAACACAAGTTGGCAACACCGACGCTTTTCCAACATGGCCGAACTTCCGGAAAAACCCCTTACATATACATAACGATACACTATAACACATGCACGAATCGGCAACCTGGCCGTACCTTAACCACTACACACATCCACAACCCGACAACATCGCAGCTTTTCCAACATGACGGCCGCCGACCCACCACGACGGGCGACGATCAAGCCACGACCAGGCCGCGGCCAAGCCGCCGCCCAGCGACGATGACGACGTCAACGACGACGTCAACGGCGAACGGCGAACGGCGAACATAGCCACGCCTCCGCCAATCAACGCACACATTACCCCACTTTAGGCGGCGACGACGACAACATGGCCGTATGACGTCACTTCTGCGGTAGAGGGTGGGGAATGATGGGGGGGGTAGTGGTGTCATCTTCCATCTCACTCGCACTCATTGCACATGTCATTCGCTCTCACTCGCACTCATGTGGAAGATAGTGGGTACGAACCCCCATAACAAAGGGTATATCGTTACGATCTGTTATGACATGAAGTACCTTGGTCTGACAGTGCATGCAGTACCTTGGTCTGGCGGCTTTCAATGAACTTGGCAAAGGTTTCGTTAACGATAGGCAGGATTACATTGCGGTTATGGGTATATTGTTACGATCGGTTATGACATGAAATACCATGGTCCGACAGTGCATGCAGTACCTTGGTCTGGCGGCTTTCAATGAAATTGGTAATGGGTTCGTTAAAGATAGACAGGTTGAGATTGAGGTTATGGGTATATCGTTAAGATCGGTTATGACATGCAGTACCTTGGTCTGAGAGCTTTCAATGTACATGGCAATGGTTTCGTTAACGATAAGAAGGTTGATATTACGGTTATGGGTATATCGTTACGATCGGTTATGACATGCAGTACCTTGGTCTGACAGGTTTCAATAAACGTGTCAATCGTTTCGTTAAAGATAGGCCGGTTGACATTGCGTTTATGGGTATATCGTTACGATCGGTTATGGCATGCAGTACCTTGGACTGACAGATTTCAATGAACGTGGCAATGGTTTCGTTAACGATAGGCAGGTTGACATTGCGGTTATGGGTATAACGTTACGATCGGTTATGGCATGCAATACCTTGGTCGGACAGCTTTCCATGAACCGGCAATGGTTTCGTTAACGATAGGCAGGTTGACATTGCGGTTATGGGTGTATCAATACGATCGGTTATAGTTTGCAGTACCTTGGTCTGGCGACTTTCAACGAACTTGGTAATGGTTTCGTTAACGATAGGCAGGTTGATATTGCGGTTATGGGTATATCGTTACGATCGGTTATGGCATGCAGTACCTTGGTCTGACAACTTTCTATGAACGTAGCAATGGTTTCGTTAACGATAGACAGGTTGACATTGCGGTTATGGGTATATCGTTCGGATATGTGTATATCGTTACGATCGGTTATGCCATGCAGTACCTTGGTCTGACAGCTTTCAATGAACTTGGCAATGGTTTTGTTAACGATTGGTAGATTGAGATTGCGGTTATGGGTATATCGTTACGATCGGTTATGCCATGCAGTACCTTGGTCTGACAGATTTCAATGAACTTGGCAATGGTTTCGTTAACGATTGGTAGGGTGAGATTGCTGTTATGGGTAAATCGTTACGATCGGTTATGACATGCAGTACCTTGGTCTGACAGATTTCAATGAACGTGGCAAAGGTTCCGTTAACGATAAGCAGGTAGAAATTGCGGATATGGGTATATCATTACGATCGGTTATGGAATGCAGTAACTTGGTCTGACAGCTTTCAATGAACTTGGCAATGGTTTCCTTAACGATAGGCAGGTTGACGTTGCAGTTGTGGGTATATCGTTACGATCGAATATGACATGCAGTACATTGGTCTGACAACTTTCAATGAACGAGGCAATGGTTTCATTAGCGACAGGCAGGTTGACATTGCGGATATGGGTATATCGTTACGATCGGTTATGCCATGTAATACCTTGGTCTGACAGCTTTCCGTGAACGTGGAAATGGTTTCGTTAACGATAAGCAGGTTGACATTGTGGATATGGGTATATCATTACGACCGGTTATGGGGTGCAGTACCTTGGTCTGACAGCTTTCAGTGAACGTGGCAATGGTTACTTTAACGGTAGGCAGGTTTATATTGCGGTTATGGGTATATGGTTACGATCGGTAATGGCATGCAGTACCTTGGTCTGACAGATTTCAATGTACTTGACGTGGTTTCGTTAACGAAAGGCAGGTTGTCATTGCGGTTATGTGTATATCGTTACGATCGGTTATGGCATGCAGTACCTTGGTCTGACGGCTTTAAAAGAACTTTGCAATGGTTTCGTTAACGATAGGCAGGTTGTCATTGCGGTTATGGGTATATCGTTACGATCGGTTATGGCATGGCAATGGTTTCGTTAACGATAGGCAGGTTGACATTGCGGTTATGGGTATATCGTTACGATCGGTTATGGCATGCAGTACCTTGGTCTGACAGCTTTCAATGAAATTGGTGTGGTTTTGTTAACGATAGGCAGGTTGATATTGCGATTATGGCTATATCGTTACGATCGGCTATGGCATGCAGTACCTTGGTCTGACAACTTACAATGAATGTGGCAATGGTTTCGTTAACGATAGGCAGGTTGACATTGCGATTGTGGGTATATCGTTTCGATCGGTTATGGCATGCAGTATCTTGGTCTGACACCTTTCAATGAACGTGGCAATGGTTTCGTTAAAGATAGGCAGGTTGACATTGCGTTTGTGGGTATATCGTTAAACTCGGTTATGGCATGCAGTATCTTTGTCTGACAGATTTCAATGAACGAGGCAATGGTTTCGTTAACGCTAGGCAGGTTGACATTGCGGTTGTGGTTATATCGTTAAAATCGATTATGTCATGCAGTACTTTGGTCTGACAGCTTTCAATGAACGTGTCAATGCTTTCGTTAACGATAGGCAGGATGACGTTGCGGTTATGGGTATATCGTTACGAACGGTTACGACATGCAGTAACTTGGTCTGCCGGCTTTTAACGAACTTTGCAATGGTTTCGTTAACGATAGGCAGGATGACATTGCGGTTATTGGTATATCGTTACGATCGGTTATGGCATGCTGTAACATGGTCTGGCGGCATTCAACGAAATTGGCAATGGTATCTTTAACGATAGGCAGGTTGACATTGCGGTTGTGGGTATATCGTTACGATCGGTTATGGCATGCAGTACCTTCGTCTGGCAGCTTTTAATGAACGTAGCAATGGTTACGTTAACGATAGGCAGGTTGACATTGCGGTTATGGGCGTAATGTTACAATTGGTTACGGCATGCAGTAACTTGGTCTGACGGCTTTCAATGAACTTGGCTATGATTTCGTTAACGATAGGAATGTTGACATTGCGGTTATGGCTATATCGTTACAATCGGTTATTTCATGCAGTACCTGGTCTGGCGGCTTTCAATGAAATTGGCATGGTTTCGTTAACGATAGGCAAGTTGACATTGCGGTTATGGGTATATCTTTACGATCGGTTACGGCATGCAGTAACTTGGTTTGGCAGATTTCAATGAACGTGGCAATAGTTTCGTTAACGATAGGCAGGTTGACATTGCGGTTATGGGTATAGGTATATCATTACGATCGGTTATGGCATGCACTACCTTGGTCTGACAGGTTTCAATGAACGTGACAATGGTTTCGTTAACGATAGGCAGGTAGATATTGCGATTATGGGTATATCGTTACGATCGGTTATGGCATGCTACACCTTGGTCTGACAGCTTTCCGTGAACTGGCAACGGTTTCGTTAACGATAGGCAGGTTGACATTGCGGTTATCGGTATATCATTACGATCGGTTATGGCATGCAATAGCTTGTTCTGACGGCTTTCAATGAACTTGGCAATGGTTTCGTTAACGATAGGCAGGTTGAGATTTTGGTTATGGGTATATCGTTACTATCAGTTATGGCATGCAGTACCTTGGTCTGTGAGCTTTCAATGAACGTGGCAATGGTTTCGTTAACGATAGGCCGGTTGATATTGCGGTTATTGGTATATCGTTACGATCGGTTATGGCATGCAATACCTTGGTCTGACAGCTTTCAATGAACTTGGCAATGGTTTCGTTAACGTTAGGCAGGTTGACATTGCGGTTATGGGTATATCGTTACGATCGGTTATGGCATGCAGTACCTTGGTCTGACAGCTTTCAATGAACTTGGCAATGGTTTCGTTAACGTTAGGCAGGTTGACATTGCGGTTATGGGTATATCGTTACGATCGGTTATGGCATGTAGTACATTGGTCGGAGAGCTTTCAATGAACGTGGCAATGGTTTCGTTAACGATAGGGTGGTTGAGATTGCGGTTATGTTTTAATCGTTACGATCGGTTGTGGCATGCACTACCTTGGTCTGACAGCTTTCAATGAACTTGGCAATGGTTTCGTTAACGATAGGCAGGATGAAAGTGCGGTTATGGGTATATCGTTACGATCTGTTATGGCATGCAGTACCTTGGTCTGACAGCTTTCAATGAACTTGGCGATGGTTTCGTTAACGATAGGCAGGTTGAGATTGCGGTTATGGGTATATCGTTACGATCGGTTATGGCATGCAGTACCTTGGTCTAACAGCTTTCAATGAACGTGGCAATGGTTTCGTTAACGATAGGTAGGTTGTCATTGCGGTTATGGGCATATCGTTACGATCGGTTATGGCATGCAGTAGCTTGTTCTGGCGGCTTTCAATGGACTTGGCAATTGTTTCGTTAGCGACAGGCAAGTTGAGATTGCGGTTATGAGTATATCGTTACGATCGGTTATGGCATGCAGTACCTTGGTCTGACAGCTTTCAATGAACTTGGCAATGGTTTCTTTAACCGTAGGCAGGTTGAGATTGCGGTTATGGGTATATCGTTACGATCGGTTATGACATGCAATACCTTGGTCTGACAGCTTTCAATGAACTTTGCAATGATTTCGTTAACGATAGGCAGGCTGACATTGCGGTTATGGGTATATCGTTATGTTCGGTTATGGCATGCAGTACCTTGGTCTGACAGCTTTCAATGAACGTAGCAATGATTTCGTTAACGATAGGCAGGTTGACATTGCAGTTATGGGTATATCGTTACGATCGGTTATGGTATGCCGTACCTTGGTCTGACAGCTTTCAATGAACGTAACAATTGTTTCGTTAACAGTAGACAGGTTAACATTGTGGTTGTTGGTATATCGTTACGATCGGTTATGGCATGCTGTACCTTGGTCTAACAGCTTCCAATGAACGTGGC
This sequence comes from Magicicada septendecula, assembly GCA_034769895.1. Lineage (NCBI taxonomy): Eukaryota > Metazoa > Arthropoda > Insecta > Hemiptera > Cicadidae > Magicicada > Magicicada septendecula. Next base: position 82,285,333 of record CM068370.1, read on the forward strand.
AATGGTTTTCATTAACGATAGGCATGTTGAAATTTCGGTTATGGGTATATCGTTACGATCAGTTATGGCATGCAGTACCTTGGTCTGACAGCTTTCAATGAACGTGGCATGTCATGCAGTACCTTGGTCTGACAGCTTTCAATGAACGTGGCAATGTTTTCGTTAACGATAGGCAGGTTGACATTGCGGTTATGGGTATATCGTTACGATCGGTTATGGCATGCTGTACCTTAGTCTGACAGCTTTCAATGAACTTGACGACTTTCACTGTTTTGTTGACGACGATGGAAACGAACTCGACAAGTAACTAGCCATTATGGACATCATCGAATATGCCACCAGGCATTTGATATTTGCACCTCTAGTAAACACAATCGTTTCGGATCACAATCACGTAAGGACAAACCGTTGGTTAACGGAGCATTATTATAGATTAGAGTGGACGGACGGGGACACATCGTTCGAACATCTTGCGGCGGTGGTGTGTGTGTGTGTGTGTGTGTGTGTGTATGTGTGTGTGTGTGTAGTGTATTTTATATTTTTATGTGTGTTTGATTACAATATATGTAAATTTTGCTTTGCTTAGTTGTTTATTTTCAACTATCCTTTTTTCCTTCCATCATGCATGTTTCATAAGTGAAATGTCAATCAGAACAATTGCACAAATGCACGATAATCAGTTTTTACAAGTGAAATGATATTCAATTTTGCACCGCAGTAGTAAATCCGAACGGCAGCAGTGTAAATATCTATACCCATACACTATAACACATGCACAAGTTGGCAACGTGACCAACGCCAGTACAGTTCTCGAGTTGGCAACAATGCAATTCACCTCTTCACATCGACGATATCCGGACAATGGGGTGGCAGTGTAAATATATCTGAAACCCGTACACTATAACACATGCATGAGTCGACAACGTGACCGATGCCAGTACAGTTCTCCAGTTGGCAACAATGCATTTCACCTCTTCACATCGACGATATCCGGACAATGGTGGCAGTGTAAATATATCTGAAACCTGTACACTATAACACATGCACGAGCCGACAACGTGGCCGACGCTAAACCAGCACACATGCACAAGTTGACAACGCCGACGCTTTTCCAACGTGGACCCCCTTCCGGAAAACACAGTATATATCCAAACCCATACACTATAACACACGCTCGAATCGCCAACGTGGCCGAACCTTAACCAGCACACTCTTACACTACTTGACTGAGTTGGCAACAATGCAATTACTTAACACATAGACACAACATCGACGATATCGAGACAATTGTGGTAGTGTAAATATATCTGAAACCAGTACACTATAACACCGAGTTGACAACGTGTTGGCAACAATGGCGGCTGTGTATGTAAATTTTGCTTTGCTTAGTTGTTTATTTTCAACTATCCTTTTTTCCTTTCATCATGCATGTTTCATAAGTGAAATGTCAATCAGAACAATTGCACAAATGCACGATAATCAATTTTTACAAGTGAAATGATATTCAATTTTGCACCGCAGTAGTAAATCCGAACGGCAGCAGTGTAAATATCTAAACCCATACACTATAACACATGCACAAGTTGACAACGTGACCAACGCCAGTACAGTTCTCGAGTTGGCAACAATGAAATTCACCTCTTCACATCGACGATATCCGGACAATGGGGTTGCAGTGTAAATATATCTGAAACCCGTACACTATAACACATGCATGAGTCGACAACGTGACCGATGCCAGTACAGTTCTCCAGTTGGCAACAATGCAATTCACCTCTTCACATCGACGATATCCGGACAATGGTGGCAGTGTAAATATATCCGGAACCAGTACACTATAACACCGAGTTGACAACGTGTTGGCAACAATGGCGGCAGTGTAAACATTCCAACATGGCCGCACTTCCTGGAAAACCCCTTATATATACATAACCGTACACTATAACACACCACGTAACACATGCACGAGCCAACAACGTGGTCGACGCGTTGGCAACAATGCAATTCACCTCTTCACATCGACGATATCCGGTGGCAGTGTAAATATATCTTAAACCCATACACTATAACACTCGCACGAGCCGACAACGTCGCTAAACCAGCACAAGTTGACAACGCCGACAACGCTTTCCCAACATGGACACCCTTCCGGAGAAACCCCTTACATATACATACCCATACACTATAACACACCACGGATCGGCAACGTGGCCGAACCTTAACCAGCACACATGCACAACCCGACAACATCGCCGCTTTTCCAACATAGTCACGCACATACCGACAACAACTTGACTTTCACTGTTTCATCGACAACGATGGAAGCGAACTCGTTAAGGAACTAGCCGTTATGGACGTCACCGCATTTGCCAGCAGGCATTGGATATTTACACATCCAATAGACACGATTGTTTCGAATCACAAACACGTGAGTACAAACAGATGGTTAACAGACCATTATCATGGACTAACGTTGACGGACGGGGACACATCGTACGAACATCTTGTACCGATATTAGAAAAGTATACGTTTCCTTACAACTTCGTGTTCGTAAAATGATTGCAAAAAAAGATTTCTACAGAAGCGTATCGTGCATTTTAATATTATAAATTTAGAAGATTTCGGTTGTCCCAAACTTGATCAATTACAATCAATACATGGAACAGCCTGTCTCGCGCACCGCTTATTTCCGGAAATATGTACAAATACTAGAGTACACGCTTTACGCGAGTGGGTTGTATCAGATTTTAGAATAATCAATAAGTTTCTGATCAATTACTAACATTATTGTTTAGCGCTTACGTAAAAAATAACAGTCGTCGCCTTTCTATCTATTACATCATCTGTCTAAAAATAAATTAGCGTCGACGACGTGTTCAAACAAGCACATGTGCTGTCTAGACGTATAAAAATAACCGACACCCCTCTTCCTCACCTACCCATCGAACCGTGAGAAATCAAGTCGTATCCTGTTCACACAGTTAAATACATCACCTGTCTAAAAATAAATTAGCGTCGTCGACATGTTCGAACAAGCACGAGTGCTGTCTAGACGTATAAAAAATAACCGACTCCCCTCTTCCCCACCTTCCCATCGAACCGTGAGAAATCAGCTCGTGTCCTGTTCACACGGTTAAAAATAAACGCTTACTGTGCGTTGCGTGGTTTCCCCCCTCTCCGGTTTCCACCTCCACAACTACCTCCCTATATATTCCGCTGTGCACGTGCGTTATTCGTTCATTCGTTGAGAGACGTGCCAGAAAGTATAATTGCAACTATTAGCGCAATTGAGTTTTGTAATTTTCACTACTGTGTGCGTTTACATATTATGTATTTTAAATTGCAATATATTTTGATTACATGTATTTTAATTATTTGTAATTAAACAGTATTGCTTTAACCTTTTTATTGTTTTTTAATTTCAAAATTCCTTGGAACATTAACAATATTCTAAAAAAAATCAATTTTATTAAACAATAATTGCATGATTATAATATAATTTAGAAATTAAAGAATATTTAAATATTACATACCCACCAATGATAACAGATGGTCTGTCAGCATTCTGTTGTAAAAAATAACTCCACATGTGAAAATCATGGTGGGAGCCGATTACATCATTTGCAACGTCCTATTATTCAGATATTACATAAATATTGCGTGTGCATGTGTTTTATATAAGTGAATTGACAACTGCATATCATGTGTGTTTCTTTCAAGTAGGGCTCGACATAGCGGTGTGTTTCTTACAACATCAAATGTAGGGCTAGACATAGCGAGCCGCAGACCAACAGGTTGCTGCGAACGTATTTTTTTCAATCTGTTTATATATTTACTTAACACATAAACACAACATCGACGATATCGACGTGGCAGTGTAAATATATACGAAACCAGTACACTATAACACACGCACGAGTTGGCAACAATGGCGGCAGTGTAAAAATAGTTGTAAAATAAACTTGTAGATATTTTTTTCTTTTATGTTTATATTTTGTGTATTTATAATAAACTTGTACATATTTGGAAAATGAGAGTTCTAGCGTGGACCGTCACACGGCGAGAAATTCAAAAATTGTGGTGGTGGGAGTAACCATGTTTATACACAACATCGACGATATCGGCACGGCAGGGTAAATATATACGAAACCAGTACACTATAACACCGAGTTGGCAACAATGGCGAAACATACATTCAACCCGTACACTATAACACCGAGCCGACAACAGTTGGCAACACCGACGACGCTTTTCCAACATGGCCGAACTTCCGGAAAAACCCCTTACATATACATAACCATACACTATAACACACGCACGAATCGGCAACCAGGCCGTACCTTAACCACTACTCTCTTACACCACTCGACAACATCGCACCTTTTCCAACATGGCCGCCGGCGACCCACCGCGGCGGGCGGCCATCAAGCCACCACCAGGCCGCCGCCCAGCGACGATGACGACGTCAACGACGACGTCAACGGCGAACGGCGAACATAGCCACGCCTCCGCCAATCAACGCACACATTACCCCACTTTAGGCGGCGACGACGACAACATGGCCGACAGACTACTGCCGCATGGTTACCCCCACCACCACAATTTTTGAATTTCCCGCCGTGTGACGTCACTTCCGCGTTAGAACTCTCATTTTCCCCCTACTCAGGGGCTCTTCGCAAGTTTGCTTGGTTATACCATCATTTGGCTTGTACCCACTTCGATCCTCATCTTCAGTCCTGATAGCACTTATCTACTCAGTTACTGTATTCTGCGATTCTTCCGGACTTAACTGAAATTAGCGGAATATCATCGGTACAGCCGAGAAATTTCTTTGATCTCTTTCTAACATTTCCTATTTATACCTTGCTGTTCTTTGTTTTTACATTGATCGAAGAACCAGTCTATGAGAATTGTAGAGGGTAACGGACTGTAAATGTCTCCCCTCGACATCGTGAACTCAAGGGATTTTTCTCTTCCCAATCTAACAATCCCTCTTATTGTGGTGCGTATACCCTTATTCTCCTGACGGGGTTTTGAAATGTACCTATTTATAATACCATAGTAGTTAGAAGCATGGGAGATTATGGAGAAATACTCGGACGATCTGAAAACAATAGAAGTGAGTTGCTAGAGAATAATCTGTTATCTTACAAGATCGACGAAAATGTGAATCACGAAACAGAACAAGTTCGAAATTTGGTGCGAATATGAATGCAAACAGAAGCAAAACAAGGACATGACGATGGAGGCAAAGCAAGATAGAGACGGTATGGGTGCATAGAAAGAATGCCGAAAGAACAGCCCGAAAAATGTATAATCGAAAGCCAACGACAGGAAAAAGAAGAGGAAGACCGATACTTTCAAGGGACATTGTTGTGAAGAAAGCAATGAAAAACATCGAGAAGGCAGGAGGCGTAGACGTAAATGGAAGTTAGGATGTGAGAAATGCCGGAAGATGTAAACAACTTGTATAGGTCCCAGGCTACACTGAAACAAGATAAAACAGACTGGTAACAGTTGCTTTGATGCCGACTGTCATCGTTCTGACCGAGAGAGCTAAACATGTAGTATAGAATACTATATTTCTATTCTAATCAGCAAACTTTATAAAAATCTGATGATGCATATAGAAGCTGTGAGAGTTGTTCAGATACTATCAAGTTGTTAGTAACGTCATTGTGATTCATTATATAAACGAAGTATTAATCTGAGGTTAAAAATAAGATACTTCCAAGTAAACCGCTCATACAAAGTGCTCGAGATCTTGCGAGTTCTTGTGCAAAAATTAATTTTTGTTCCGAAAATTAATCTGATAAAGTTAGCTTGCGTGTCTTCGATAATAATAAAGCGGTTATTTAAGTGCAACACTTGAACCTCTCGTGTTCCAGGAAATTTACGTGTAAGTTTACGTCTAGCAGGCATCATAAGTAGAAGGATACGATGACGGAATCCCGTAGATAGCAGACTAGATAAAGACAAGTGACGGGAAATCATGATAACGTCGACATTAATGAAATTTATTCGTCAGTCCTGTTTAATGAATTTTCTGATCTATGATTATAATCACATCAGAAAAGTCACGCGTCACTTCGTGAACTCTACGGGTGTATTCTGTATTGTTTATAGTAAACAGGTAGACTAATACAAACTGTATACAATCTTAGAGTTTATCTTCTTCCTTATTGTTTTTCCTTACCTAAAGTGATAATTCAGAAATTTACTATGTTCTTCAATTAACTCACATTTCGTCCACTCCTCTTGTACTGTACGGTATCATCTCACTAGCACATGTTGTGCTCTTTTTACTAATATTTTCTACTCATACCAATTCGAGTGATTTTTTCCATCCATTTTTTTCTATTGTAGGCCTATATAAATTTAGATATTGTAGACCTGTATCCAATATCATGTCGGTCCAATTATCGGACAGTAACATGTTTGATATTGTTACGACGGTCTCACTATGGTACAGTGGAAAACAAAATACAAGACACCAATGAAGCCACTAAAACCAGCTTTAATTATCGCATTTAACAGTTTGTATTCTACAAGTTATTCAACAAGATTATTCTCGTACAACAATTCAAGTTAATCTGTCCAAACAAATAATAATGTCAACTATAAAGAATTCCGCACAGTAATCACTTTTAACTAATACACCACTTGAAACGCACTGTGTAAATCGCCCGACAATAACTCGTACCTCACTTTAATACATCGCCACTTAAACTGAAACTAAGCGTCGCTCAATGCTTGTACTTATGCCCCGCTGAGATTCCAGAATAATCCATACTACGCGTCAACGCTACTAGAAAACACCAAAGTGTAATTGTTTGCCGCCTTGAACACAGTGCGTGCGCGGACCGGTGAAGTCTTGTATCAGTCTCGGCTACGGACGCGTGACAAGTCCTTCATCTCAAAGTAGCAACCATAGTACGCACACACACACACACACACACACACACACACATCGTAGCCTGGGATAGCCAGAAACACGTACAATGTTGTGTAATGGCGTAACACTATCTTCTTGACTGAGATATGCTGAGGAAAACAGAAAACAATAACGGAATGACACTGATCGGATGGTTGCTCGGCACTTGGTAAAACACTTTATTCTACCTCTGAATAAAATACTCTGAACAGTTCACATCTAACCTCTGAAGCTGCCGTAATTGGCGAACAAATTTTCAGGAAAATAAAAATTATCTGTAGGACTATACCAAGTGTTTATTATCTGTAGGACTATACCAAGTGTTTATTATCTGTAGGACTATACCAAGTGTTTATTATCTGTAGGACTATACCAAGTGTTTATTATCTGTAGGACTATACCAAGTGTTTATTATCTGTAGGATTATACCAAGTGTTTATTATCTGTAGGACTATACCAAGTGTTTATTATCTGTAGGACTATACCAAGTGTTTATTATCTGTAGGACTATACCAAGTGTTTATTATCTGTAGGACTATACCAAGTGTTTATTCATTCATTTCAAGTATTAATAATATATATATATATATCGGTTCACAACGTTATCCTACGTCTTCCGATCCCTAGTCTCCATTGGTCTCGATCTAACCAAGATTCTTCTTCTTCCAATTCCCGGTCTCTCATTGCCTTCTCTCCAACTCAACCTAGGTCTTCCTCTTCGACTACGACCATAAGGTGTCCATCTCAAAATTTGCTTGGGGAGTCGATTATCCGGCAGTCTTTGCACACGCCCAAACCATCCTAGCTGTTTTGTTTTTATGTTGTCGACAATAGAGCACTGAACCCCCATTATCCCCCGGATTGTGACGTTTCTTACTTTTCCAGTTTTGACCTCCCTGCCGCTCTTCTCCAATAATCCATTACAGTAGCTTCCAACAACTTTTCTGTTCTTTGTGTTATTGGCCATGTTTCACACCCGTATGACGTAATTGGTTTCACAATTGTATTGTATACACGATGTTTAGTGTAATGTTAATTATCCAGAGACCTGGAAGGAGGGAGCGATAAGAACGAAACGTGGGGAAAACAAGATTAGTGTAGATAAAATGATAGAAATATTGGCTAACGAAAAACTTAAAGAAACAGTTATTATTATGGAATGTATATTACAAAAACGTACAGTTCTATCGTTACATCCTTGAAAAGATTTAGCTTCAGTATAGAGCAGGTTACGTTTTTGTGGTCGTTCGGTACTGTAGTAGAGTTAGAGCAATGTGGCTAGTGACACCACAGGCGAACCTAGGATTTAATTTCGGGGGGGGGGGTTGATTTTTTAAAACACACATACCGTTTTCTTAGAGTATTGTTTTTTCTCATATTATAATGGAAATCGTACCAACAAATCAAAAATAATGGGCAAATAATAGCTGTAATTCACTAATTGCATTAAAGTTAATTAAAAACATACATCATATAGGCTTCTAGTTTGTCTTAGAAGCCTAATAATATTTTTCTGTGGAATATAAATGCTTTAAAAAGAACGTTAAAATTAAGAAAGTCAGGGTAACCACGCACAAGAACACGAAAATTTTTAAATGAGTTTAATTTTACAGTATTTTGTTTCTTAGAGCTAAGTATTACAACAAACCATGTCGCATTATGAAAAATAATGTTACAAAATTGAAACTCATTCACATTATGTGCTTTTTGATTAAAGTTATTAACATGTAAAATTAAGTTAAAATATATAAACATGTCCTCATTTATCATAAGTTAAAATAGAAAATTTTTAGAAAGTTATTCCTGACAACAGTTTTTACAGGACAAATTCAAGTCTTCGTGATTTGTTTTATGCTAATTTGTTGAGGACTTCTTCTGGATCAACTAAAATATCTATATGAATTGACAGCAAAGCTAAACCATTCAGATGATCTTGACCTGTTGCACTTCTTATAAAACTCTTTATTCTTCTAAGGGTAGAAAAAGATCGCTAACATTTTCCTGTAGCATGTAACATGTAGCAAGTTACAGGAATAGTAGCACCAATTTTTAAAAATCTATGAACAGAAGGGAAAATATATTTTTCACATTCATTTAGGCAGGTGATAAAGTACTTTCAGGTTTTGTAGTATCACATTCCAACCATTTCTTCCACATAACTACGTCTGATTCAAAAGTCTCACTAGAGAATACCACATCTTCAGGCCAAAACTCTGATTAAGTAGATAAAATTTCCTTCACACCTTCATCACTGATGGAGCAACGGCGCTGAGGAAGAAGATACTGAAGAGATTCTAGCAGTTTTATGTGATTAAGGGAGCGCTCATCAAGTTGTTGCAGGAGCAGTCCAGAAATGGGGTGTATATGGCAAGACGGTAGTAAGGTTCCGTGTCTTCTGTGCCATAACTGTCTCTTCTTGTTTGCTTTGAAGCTCTCATAGGAATCTCAATGCTCACTTCAGAGGAACTGCAAACATCCCCATCACATCCATAAAAATAAGGTGAAAATTTGATTCGCAATTATTCCTCATTTCCTGAATGTCTTTCCTCAGTTTGTCCGCATGTTTTAGGAAATGAACAAGGTCAATTGTCTCTGCCAGCAGAGAAGTCGAAAGGTGGTGTGACGTACTAAAGATTTTACTTAAGTGGTCATGGCTGTCACAAAACTGCACTTCTCAATTGTTGATAATAGAACATATGCTTTGCTCGATGACTCAGGATCTGAATTATAATCCTCTTGAATTTCCATCAGAGCCATATAGATAACACCAAACATCTCTTTAAACAGTATAATTGCATCTAAGCGCTCAACCCACCTAGTTTCGCAATTTCGGAGTCCCCCGTGCCCCCCCCCCCCCGGTTCGTCCATGAGTGACACACCTGGATCATCTATCTATTTTAGCTTACCTCATCAATCTGATGAAGTTAAGTACCCGTTGAGCCAGAGTCCGGTTGCACGTAGTGTAATTCTGTCTACACCGAGTGAATACAAACTCAATATCTTCGCTTTCGAAGCGAGTTCACTAACACTATGCCAACTGGCTACTATTAAGCTACTGTTACTGTAGAGTAGTAGACTGTACTCTGTTATGTTTTATTTACATTAACGACAGATCGTTTATGATCTGTTACTTTTAACTTTATGATAGTTGTTTTATTGTTTTAAAACACAACAAAGATAAACAATGCTAAAGTGCGGGTGACTGCATCTTTGTGTAAATAATAATAATGGCTCCCACGTGTACCACCGAAGCAGCTTAGGAGTCAGGCTGCCATATGCGAGCCGTACGGCATACAAGGAAGGCAGTGTGGCCAGGGCTACGCTTCAGCCGCCCATTATTATCCTCAGGATGTTAGCCCAGGTACTCATTTTCAACAGGCTGAGTCGCCGTGGGGGCTGAAAAACGCACCTTGATTTTATGGTGGTGGTCCGAGAATCGATTCCCGGCCCTCTAAGTTACTAGCCAGGTGCGATACCCACTGGTCTACGGAGCCGCCTATCTTTGTGTAAATTCTTCATTTTAAATCTCTTACTAGGGAAAATTCGTTAACTCTGTGTGTTAATGCGTACAGCCGCTTTGCATATGAAACCTGCATAAAAATGACTGCAAACACTTAAAGAATACAGTTTTATAAGTCTACCAGTAGACAATTAATGATAACGTAATGAATCGAATTATTTAAATTAGCTTTTAATGTTTTATAAATTACGATCGTAATCCTGCGTTATTAATCAATCCAGAGAACCGGAAAAATAATAGTAACAGCGCAATAAGAATTTATAATAAACTGCGTTTATTTAATGGTAATTGTGGCGTGCGGCATTAGTGTCATTGACGGTTACGTAAATGGGGGATTTCCAGAGCCTGGAGCTGCTTTCTTGTGCACTTACGTAAGTTGGAGTTATGTTTTGTCGTGTATTAGACTGTAGGAAAATTTTGTAACTGGCAAAACATTTTGCTAAAAATAAATCCAAGGTCGTCAACATTAAAAAACTATCATTTGAATTGATTCCAAATTCCAAATGTTCTTCTCCTTCTTATTCTTATTCTTCACAGCCAGTTTTAGGCTTGTTAGTTACCTTTCTCATTGGTTCTTAGGTCTTCCCCTTGTAATATCCTAGGCAAGTCCCCTAGCGAACTTACCCTAGAGAAGTTACCTTAGCGAAGGTTTGGTGTCCCTATGTCCTTAACCCTTTACTGTTGGGTTTTAGTGTCTTACAGTAGCGTGGCGTCCATGTAACCGCTGTTGCCGGCGGCAACAGTACTGGAAATAAGAGAAACTAATATTAATTATATCACAGAATAAATACTTTAGTTATTGAATAATTTGAAATCCGAACAATATTAGCAGGGGAACTTGAAGAAAAGCGTAGCATTGCTTTCGAAACTGCTGGGTATTTACACCGTCTTGTGTTGCCGTCTCAAACATCGGCAGTGTTTTACTGCATACGGTCGTTGACTTCGTACTAGTTGTCACTGTACAAACTGTGGAGGGGTAACACGCTCGTCCGTCCATGTGTTGCCGCTGTATAAACCGACAAAACGATCAGTTAGCAGCTATGTTCGTTTTCGGAACTGACGTGCAGCAGATACTACGTACCAATTTGTGTTTTGTTCTTTTAGTCATGTGTTTCTCTTGTAACGCTAGATTTTTTTTTGAAAAATTTGGATTGATGTGGACACACAAGGGCAGGCGTTGGCTGTCACAGCATTGATGAATGTATACGCTAGCAGCAACAGTCGTTCAAAGAAATGGGTTGACAGACAACTGATATACGCCTTGCTTTACATGAACAAAGGACAATAAGTATAGCCGTAGCGAATAGGGTGAAGCGTACTGCATTGTTTCGAACGGAAACGTAACGAAATGACCAGCACATGGCTTACTTAGAAATACTTTGTACATAGTCGATAGTATTGTTGGTAATACGAACACGAGACAATACGAAAAAACGACGACACTGCTTAAAAGGATAGACGAGAACTCAAGGAATGAAGCAATTGAGAAGAATACGAAACAAAGAAATAACGAGGTCACACGCAGCTGGAATCCAAATAACACTTGAAAGAAATAACGCTTGTTAGCAGAGAAGAGTAGCGAGAAAAACACTGGTACAATACCACGATTCGACACGCTGGAAGTAGAGAGGTGTCAAGGAGATGAAAATTTATGGCTCAAACAGTAAGACTACTGAAAGGAGATCGACAGGCGAGAATATTGCTTTTTCATGGAATCGCGTCGGAGGAGAGTTAACCAGAGTTTGGGGGTGACTACGTGAACTAGTGTCGACATATAGGAAGCCGAGGATTGACAAGGGTTGGACATCTAGACTACGTCTCCATGGTGATGAAACCAGAGAACGAATTATCTGAAGGTGTTGGAAACGACTCAAGACGTTGGGTGGAGTTTTCTCCGGAATTCGAGATGTTGGGAGAAGAGTTATCTGGAACTTAGGACCAGAAGCCAATAAGACACAGCTATAGGGGCTGGACATTGTAGAGTCGTGAAGCAATCTTAAGAAAGTTGTGATCTCGTCTTCTAAAAGGTTTTAATAAGTTTGCTACTTAAGTTTTTCTTAAGTCTTCTTAAAGTGACAGTCGTTTAAATAGAGTCTTCTTAAAATGAGATTCTAAATTTATCAGTTATAAATTCAGTGTTTCGAATACAAGTAGACTTAGAACATTAACTAACAATGGTATTATACGGACGTTTTGTTTTAAACATAAACAGTTTATAAGTGTATTATTCGGTATAACATTAACCGATGAATGGTAGACTCAGTGCCATAAACGATTTATAAACGGAGTCGAAGTGATATGTGTACATAAACAAGGACAATGTATGCGATGCTGGTATGAACTATATATATAAACTGTATCAATATCAATCGATATAATTAACTTGAATGCGGGAAATTCGAATAAATAAGTGAAATTATAAGATACTCGTAGTATGTACAATCTGGTCTTTGCGTGAGAATTTGGTGACGTAATGACGCAGGAGTGCGGGACAGACGTGGAAAGTGGAAACGATCGTATTATAATCAACAACAATTTAAACATCAAGTGACAACGGCAGCGCTGGAACGAGGATGGGAAATTCAGAGTTAGCCAACGCACTATGGATACTCAATATCAAGTAAAATTTTATATATTATGTTAACGTAGTAAAACCACTGACCTGTAACTTACAAAGAAACCAGCTTGAGAAAAACGTAGTCTTAAATAAACAAAATTCAATCTAGTAAACATATTAATGAAAGCGGACCATAAATCTGGGGTATGAATGCATTAAACGTAAAAATGTATAGAATTAAAAGTAGCAATAAGGTGAATTTTATTATGTGTATTTTATGTATGTGTTCTATTTCAGGATATATTCCCAACTAAGGAGGAATTTGTTTGTTTTATGTATCATTTGCAAGAATATATGTATTTTGTACGTGTAATGGTAGATGATAAGTGCATGATCATAATAAACATGTTTTGAGAACCCAGATCCGCTTAACTTTGTATTATTTGATACACCTTTTGATAATTAATAAACAGGCACTTAATTACTCAGTATTAATCAAAAGATTATGCATATAACAGCATAACAAATTTACATTTTTACACAGTCTTTAATTAATAACTTTGTCAATTAAATAGTTAATCATATTAATTATCATATTAATTAAATATAATACATAAATTCGCATTACACTCTGTTTGTCTTTATTATTTTTAATTCGATTGTTTGTGTTGTGATATATTCTGTGTAAGTACAATGAGAGTCAGATCCCGTTGAACCGGGACCCTCTTCTTCTCCCAGCGAATGATAGAAAATGCTGTAAAAGAACACTTGGTAAAAGAAAAAAATTCTAACTAATTTTTAGGTTACGTTTTAGGCCTATCGCAACCGGCAACAGGTGTTACGTACCCACTGCTCTAAGTCCTTCCCGTAACTCCTGGGTTAACTATGTCGCATCGTACAGTTTAACGACGTTGCTTTCTGAAATCAATGCACCCGCATCATTGTAAATTACGTTTTATTTATATTGTATTGCAAGATTTTTTATTTCACCTCTTCTTTAATACCTACGTTGAAAATGTCTTAGGTACACTTTTATATTTATTAATTTATTTCAATAAGCTAATTTTGTTTCCAATTCTTTCAATGTGTACCGCACATTCGCTCTGCGGCCTACATACGGTGCTCCAAGAGACATCTGCAGACTCATAAATCGAAGGCACTCATTCAACTGAGACCTGTTTGTTCAGCTTCTATATGTTACTATTAGGCACATCAAAGTATTAGCTAGTATTACGTCTGATCTCTTTGAAATTGATTTATCTTTTTCGGTCTGTTAGTATTTACGAGATTCATGTGGGCACTGAAATATATTTCATTGTACCTGAATAGCGATCTTGTAACAGAGGAGTCAAGTAATGGAACTACTATTTTTAAACACACTGTGCTATTTTACACAGTTTTCTTCCAGAGTTGTCATCTTTAGCCTATGAAAGACAAAGACATGTGCGAAGGAGAAAAAAATGAGAACAAGAAACACTTTCGTGAGGGCATGGTGATAGCATTAGGTTTTAGCGCTTACTTATTGTTTTCAGAAATCTCCATCATGGCCTATGTGTACATCCTCGTGTAGTGGATGACCTGTTGGATCCTTAAGTACACGCGTGTACTCCCACCTTATTGTAATGATGTTGAGTTCATAAAACGGTATTGAGATATTGACCCCTTAAAACGGTTCTATCTCCTGCTCTAGCTAAGTACGAATGATCTCCAAATATAAATGAAAACCAAGAAACTGTAAACTCACTCCCCCTCTCACCCACACTGTCTCTGTGAGCCTGTCTTCCTCTCCCCCCTCTCGCTATTACTCACACCATGGCACTCACTTGCACGTTGACAAAATAAAGTTATAACCGATTTGCATATTGTGTGCCTGTGTGTGTGTGTGTGTGTGTGTGTGTGTGTGTACGCGTGAGTGATGCGTTTGTATTCGTGTGTGTACATTGTATTATATATACATTACATTTGTGCAGAGTGAGAAGCTTAAGTAGTTATCATAAATACGTAGTATGTAGTATTATACTGAGTTATCAGAAAATGTCATGTTTATTGTTATGTATATTATTTGTTTAATGCTCAACAGTCGCTGCAAGAGTGACAAACGCACGTGCACACATTTGTTTTGCACGACTTTCCATTTCGTTCACTCTGTTCTAACCGTAGTAGTAATTCGTACTCGGGAATTTTAATTTATTCTAATTCTGGAAAGAGGTGACAAATTGTAATTTTAAATTAATGAAAACACTTGCCTTTCTGATTGATGTGTAATATTGTTACGACGGTCTGCTTGATCGTCGTATGGTACAGTGGAAAACAAAATACAAGACACCAATGAAGTCTCTAAAAACCAGCTTTACTTTTCACAATTAACAGTTTGTAATCAACAAGTTATTCAACAAGATTATACTCGTGCAATAATCCAAGTTGATCTGGCCACACAAATAATAATGTCGACTACAAAGAATTCAGCACTATAATCACTTTTCACTAATGCACCCGACAATAACTCGAACCTCACTTGAATAAATCGCCACTTAAACTGAAATTAAGCGTCGCTGGATGCTTATATTTATAGCCCGCTGAGATTCCACAGTGATTTACGCGTCAACGCTACTAGAAAACACTAGAGCGTATTGGTTGCGGCCTTGAACACAGTGGGCGCGGACCGGTGAAGTCTGGAACAGCCTCGTTAACCGCTTCTTTAAGAGTCACGTACACAACATTACAGCTGGTTCTGCTGGGATAGCCGAGAAACATGTAGAACGTTCTGAAATGGCGTACCAGTATATTATACATCGACGGGCTTTCTTAACATTTCCGATCGTCACGATCAATACGGGATAACACAAGATCATCCTGCATGGTTAGATTTCGACTTTCCTCTTTACTTGTTTCCTATACTTTTCCTTCTATCACATTCCAATCGAGGTATTTCATTTTCAGTACCGGAATTACTTGGTTTTCTTCTTTTTTAAACATTCTTAAGTTTTTCTTACTTACCTTTTATTAAGTAAAGTAATAAGTATTAAGTACGTGAACAGTATATTATCATGTCTCTTCTACTTGTACTGTCCTTTCTCCTCCAAGAACGTATTTAGAATTGTTTGTAAGTATAATAATTTCAACTTTCCGGGTGGAAGGCCGATGTTTATTGTTCGATGACATTTATAAGCCAGACGCTGTACGACGTCTACGATAGTCCTTTGTCGTGCCTGTAATATCCCATTAAGGATTCATTTATTGTTTTACTAGCAAAATACCCGTGCTTCGCTACGGAGTTTCACGTTGTACATAATTGTACAATTATTGCTCGCTTAATAGTGTAGGATAAGATAGATTGTACAAATTCTCAACTCTTAGTTTGTTTATTTACATTCATAGCAACAGCTATTTATTATTTATTTCGAGAAAATCGTTAGAGCCGTTTCCGAGAAAAAAAAGGACATACATTTATTAATTAATTGAACTTCGAAATTTTCCCGATTATTAGAACCTGCAAACAACGAAGTTTTTCAATTTAAAACAATGATTAAAAACTCAGAACTAATTGTATTCGGGGTTTCCAATAAACTGAGATGTCAACCACTTCATTTACAAAGTATGCAATTCCCGCGATAAATTTCATTATTTGGTTTTTTGCCCCTTAGGAGTGAAAGTTTTTAAAACCGTTTCTTAGTGAGCACTTAAGACCTATGATGAAGCTACGTTCAAAGTTTCATTGATATCCATTCAGTGGTTTCAGAGATATCGTGATCAGTGAGTCAGTCAGTGGTATTTGGCTTATATAGATATCTATATCTAGCCGATTTACCCAGCGTTGCTCGGGTTCATAATTTATTCATAGGCTCATAGGCACCTATTCTTGTTCTAACGTTATATTACTTGTATATTGTATAATCTTCCTTATATTGTTACGTTCGCATTCTCATTGGAGGAATACTCTGTAGCGCGCCTGTTTAAGAACATGTCATAAACTGTATTCTTATATCTGGAGAAGAATTCTGTTGCGCGTGATGCTCCTGCTCGATTTCTAACTCTGGGAGAGGGCGAACAGCTAAATTAGTTTTCAATAAAATGTCTACAGTACTTGCACGCGCTGCGTATTTACTGTCTTTTATAATTCATTGTGTTAATGTTGAAATAAGGCATTTGTTAAATTAGTGTCTCCTAAACTTATTCTAACGATACAATACCTCTATAGATTTCAGCTTATCAATGTTGGTTCTCCCGTTGCGTAAAACATTTGTGCCAAGTTTGGTTGAAATCGGTCCAGTGGTTTAGGAGGAGATGTGGAACATACATACATAGATACATACATACAATAGGGGGGGGGGTTGCCCCTTAGGAGTGAAAGTTTTTAAAACCGTTTCTTAGTGAGCACCTAAGACCTATGATGAAGCTATGTTCAAAGTTTCATTGATATCCATTCAGTAGTTTTTGCTCTACGTTGATTTTATGTCAGTTAGTCAGGCAAACTTCCCCCCCCCCTTTTCCCCCTTTAAAGGTCGAATTTCCAAAAATCCCTTCTTAGCGGATACTTACATCACATAAGGAACCTACATGCCAAATTTCAAGTTTCTAGGTGTTATAGTTTCGGAGATTTCGTGATGAATCAGTGAGTCAGTGAGTCAGTGGTATTTCTCTTTTATATACATAGATTATCATTGACGTGCATGAATGTTGTACATCAGTGGACTTATTCGGGGGGACTGATCGGAGGTTCGGATAGCCCATGATCGTTATGAGTGGCCGAAAGACGACACCATCTGAAGAAGATGCTGTCTCCATTGAAACTGAAGTATATAACAGTTTCTCCCTCCTCTTGTTTTAGAAACCTGCCTAATTACGACTCCCTAACATTGACGAATCCCTCTTCAGTTATGTCTTTATATTTTTCTCTGTAAGCCGAGGGGACGGAGAGGTGTGGGACGTCTCAGGAAGCGCTGGAGTGACCAGCTCTAATCTTTGCCTGTTTGAGACCGAAGCAAACCGTCTTTGGTTTATTCCTTGAAATAAATTATTATGATATTTTTCTCGGCCTTGTGCAGAGTGCAAGTTCTTCAGCAGTTACGCTTGACCACTGACGGAGGTTACGGTGCCAATATACTTGTTTCCGACCAATCCATTTTTTACCTTCTTTTTATCCATTTACCGAATTTTCTCTAATGCTCTAATACAACAATGGCCTAATTATGGCCTAACAAGAGGAATGTTAATGCACCTTTCTCTAACGCTTTCTGTATAACAAGCTTTAAGATGGAGTCTTTCTTACAAAAATATTCTCATTACACATTACAAATCTAATTTTTGTTGTCTGTATTCACCAACTTGATTAAGTTAGCCTAATAACTAAAAACATCCTTAGCCGTATATAGGTTACGTACATTTCCTAAACATACAGTAGTCAAAAATACGAATGACAAAAACTTTTATCTGATAAGAAATATGTCTCAGCAAAATGCTACATTAGATTATTATTTTCTGAAGCATGAATTCAGCAAGCGCAATTAATTTAATAATCACGTGCTCAGTATTTACAACCATAAAAGTATATTTACAAAACATGCTTAATTTAGTTCGTTTTTTGTTTTCAGCCGTTTAATAAATATCACACACACAACCGCACGGCATACATGTTTATTTCATGAAATCTACTTACTAAGTGATAAGCAGTGCATTTCATATGCACACTGGCCTACCGTCCAATTCTCATTTTTCCAATAGCGTTTGACCTCTGAAAAATAACAAATGTATGACGAATGTTCTGTTTTTCTTTTTAGAGGTAAAAAAGCAACTACTATTATGATAGCTCAATGGCTCTTTTAATTGTACGGGTATTTATAAGGATACATTTATTATTGATTCAATTTAGCATATTCGTTATCAACCAATTAAACTTTAAAATTAATTTAAGTTAAACAATTTCCATTTCGGACATACGAGGGTCAGTTGAAAAGTTCGCGGAGCGACATATATAGGTTTCACGTGAGGTTGTATATCATATCTTAACAAAAACTTTGCATGAAAAAACTTTGTGCAAGATGGGTGCCGCATTTCGAGTTGCTGCACTTTTGATCGTCCACTGCGGGGATTACCTTGAGTGCCCATATGGTCACGTTTAAAATCGAGTGCCCGTTAACAAGCCATCTGAAGGCGCAGCATCTAACGCATTTATCATTTCGTTCTGTAAAAATTACAACATTTGTAAACGTTTCCGACCCTCTACGGGGGAGGGGGAGGGGGTCCGACCCCTTTCGTCCCTCCCCGTAAATACGGTCGTGACAACAACAACAACAACAACAACAGCAACAGAATAATAACAATAATAATAATAATAACACGTGAAATTTACGTTTTATTGTAGTTACTGTGTGAAGTTAAATGCAAAGCAAACCCTCCCACTAATGTTGATTTGAAAGTACGTGCGCAAGTGGAAAGAAGATAAAGAACGAGATTACTAAGACAAATGTAATTTACGTCCCTTTAATGTCAGCGCATTGACGTCAAACCGTGTTACACTCTGTCAGTTGGTGTTGGTTTAAAGTAAATACAAAATGAATTAATCGTTTGATTACATAGTTCTTGTCTGTGTGTACCCCCTTAATATGACACAAAAAACTGACTTGCAGTTGTAGTAATTTTGTTGTAGGCCTACTCCTGCGATTAAAAAATCTCAGATTTTCCCTCAAATTTGAAATGGTGAAGCTTTCACCATTTGTAATTGGGCGTACTTTTAAATTTTAAGCTTTCGTGTTTTGAAATTGAAAGTAGAACTGAAATTTTTTTTTATTGGCGGTGGTCCTACAGTCTATGCCGCATCCAGCATTTCGATCGTCATTTCTCCCTATCCTTCCAGTCATCATCTTCAATAGCTGGATCTCTCATGCTTTTCCTAATTCCTGTTCTCCATTGTGTTGTCAGTTTTCCTTTTCTTCTCCTGTTTTGTTGTGTGTAAGTCAATGCTATCTTTGGCCATCGCTTCTCCTCCATCCTCATTACATGACCATACTATAGCAACTGTCTGGATTCTATTATTTCTGCTCTTGTAAACACGCGCCCTGTTTCCTTGTTACATCTTCGTTTCCAACATGTTGCATTCTAGAAATATTACACGCTCTTCATAAGAAGGCCATATCCACAGTTTCTATCATCTTTTTCTCTTTATCTGAAAGTTGCCAGCATTCGCAGCCATAAGTTAAAATGGGTTCCACAATAGTTGTGTAGATTGTCAGTTTAGTTTGAAGTTTCATTTTGTTCGACCAAAGTAACGAGTTTAGGAAACGAATAGCCTTTTTTCCCTGTTGTATCCTATTTTTGATGTCATTTTTTGTAGTTCCATCTTCTGAAGTAATCAGTGGCGGCGCTAACGAAACGGGGGCCCCCCGCGAAACTAATTTGGGGGCCCTATAAAAATGGTTAAATTTTGTATACGTAATAGGGGAAAACACTCAAATGAGTTTCTATTTACGTGTGTTTCACAACAATGGTTTGTGAATACTTTCTCGTCTATCACAAAGCGTTTGCAATTTGCAAAGGACGTTTTACACGTGTACAAACTCTTAAAATTCATTGTTGCTAAATAGACAAAGTTCTATACAAACCATAAAAAAACCAAAATAAAAAGAATGATTTATTTTTACGTCAAAGATCTAAATTCAGACTATGAAACAGTAGCGCACACAGAGTGTTAAAAATTTCAAATATTTGAATTCGCTGCTCTTTCCGGTTCTATGGATTTGCAGACCTGGGTTTTCTTCTAAACTGAAATATTTACTTTTTCAAAAGACGCTATACTTAATTATCGACAATCAAAGTAATGAGACAGGCAATTATTACTTTTCACATTAGAAATATGATACGACCAAAATCAACTAATACCGGAATAAATGTCGCTGGCCCTACCGCACGAGCCTTCCGATATTTGCGGCAGTTTGTACCAAAATATTTTATTCGAGTGACCTGAGATATACTGTAGTCACCTTAATGGAAACTGTGATTTCTTACGAAAGATTTTTTTTAAATGTATGAGTACAGATTTTGTTTTAACAAATTGTTTGGAAAAAGGTAGATAACATATCCTACGGAAAAATGAAGGACTGTAGTGGTGACAGAGAAGACAACAAGACGATACGTTATTGGCAATAAAATCCGAGATTACATAGGCCTATAGGCTATATAGTCTACAGATACAAAAATGTGATTAGTGATGTCACATCGCTGAAAATGTTTGTTGCCGGGTCAGATATATTCTGATTAATTAAATTTATAACACAGTAGTTGAAAACGAAGACCGTATAAAGCCACAAAAATAACGGTTTTAGGCGAATGAAGGATACCCAATAAGAGAAAGAAGATTGAACAGATTTTACAGAGTAGATGTTACACAGGTTCTGTAATGAAGATCTAAAAACGTATAAAAAAATTAAATATTTCTTGCAGCGAACAATAGATCTAATTTATATCAAAATGAAGGGAGATTATATTTTGTGATAGTGAAAAATAATATAGAATACCTAAGCAGTATTAGTTTAGGCTTCTAAGGGTATATAATGTTTAGGGAGCATGTCGGCACTGGTCGAAGACTGAAAAAGCAGAAAACAATGATGAGGGGGAGGAGGAGGAGGAGAAGCAGAGGAAGAGGAAGAAAAGAAAAGGAAGAGTAGAAGAAGAAGAAGAAGAAGAAGAAGAAGAAGAAGAAGAAGAAGAAGAAGAAGAAGAAGAGCAACAACAGCAACAACAACAACAACAACAACAACAACAACAACAACAACAACAACAACAACAACAACAACAACAACAACAACAACAACAGCAGAAACAACAACAACAACAGCAACAGCAACAGCAACAGCAACAACAACAACAACAACAACAACAACAACAACAACAACAGGGAGAAGTGTAAAGAAAAACAGTTTGATGACGATGTTGGTGAATGTGATTGTGATGACTATAACAAAGATCGTATCAAGGGAAACTGATTAGTTACTGGAAGCATTCGATTTCTGAACTGTATTAATCTGGTTAACCATTTTTTTACATAGGTTAGGGCTATTGTACTTCAAGCAGAGTAATATGGCTACTGGCACTAGCCATCCATGTTCTTAGACATGCATGAGCGACGAGGTCGAGTACACGGCGAAAGAATAATAAAGAGGAATGGTAGTTATAATTTCACAAAACAATATCAAAAAGAAACTGAGGAAGACGAGAGAATATATTGTTTGCGAACGAAACTACAAAAGCGAGCAAGAGACAGGTCTATACAAAGAAATAAATAGAAGATGATAGAAGACAAATAAAAAACAGGAATACTGTAGAACCGGAATAGGCTTAACGGATTTCTTTCTTAGTGGAGAGAAGAAAAATAATAGTAAGGTAAGAATAGAAAGTTAAGAAGATGAAGAAAAAGAAGGAGAAGAAGAAGAAGAAGAAAGAAGGAACATACATGTATACTCATTAGAAGAAGTATCGTTATCCTATTTTTTCCTTTTTAAAATAAAACATAAATAGTTTATTCAAACAACACGCAAGGAGCACATAAAATCTCCGAATATAAAAACAAATTATACATTAAATGTTCGACAAAATGGCATTATTACAGCAAATATGGACAGCTATTTAGACCAATTAGGAGACATGAAGTGAAAAAAAAACTGGAACCCATTACCTATAAAATTTAATAAGGAATATTTGTGCTAAGTATGCTGTGACGAAGACTTAGAGGACTCAAAGTGGTAAATGAAATGTTTACGCAATAAAATTGTTACCATTAATTTATAAGAAAATTTTTGGACGTAAAATATGAATGCGTATAAAAAATAACAAACTTAACATGCGCATAAAATTTTTGGTGCATGTTGAAATAAAAGAAGCAATATTTACTGGTATAAATAAATAAATAAATATGATATTATCAACGTATGACGAATATACGACCGTCCTCCGTATTACACCGCACTGGAGATTTGCCATATAAAAGCCGGTAATTTCTTTTTTCTTCTACATTCTGTTACGAATATAATTAAAAACAATAAATTAAAAGGCACCACTTTTAAATTCTGGTGGCAATTAATAATTGCAACGGGCAACCGGTTTCGCGTGGTGAACAAGTCAGACCTGATGATAAACGCAACAGTTGCTGGAAGTATTTCTGACTGACTGCAGTGGGGGACTGCGCCCGATCGGCCAACTGCAGATGAAGCTTTTTAGCACGGAAGTAGTTTGTGACAGCCATTTCGAAAGCGGGAAAAGTAGAGGTAGTAATTAAAATTGTTAATTCCTCGCTCGACAAATAACAAAACTTTGTACGCGAAACAAGTGATTGCAGATGAATGTTTGAAAGGAAGAAAATGACAATAACTTGGTAATCTTGTTATCTGAATTACCAGTCTCTCCAACTCCGAATTCGTCGTGTTTATTTGCTAAACTGATAATGTCATGTTCTGGACGAGGCCTTTCAGTGTTTCCACCATTTTCAAGTCCTAAACCACGACATTTTTTTTTTAACCTTTAATTGCATGCATAAATTCTTCAAAATATTTGTTTGTTCCATCCCAAACTACACATCAGTTGTAGTCTACTAAACATTTGTTTGTTGAATGTCATCTACACGTCTGATCCACAACTTCACATTTTCTTTATATTTTGTATCTGTTTAATAAGGCAGGTGAAATTAGATTCACGCAATTGAATAAAAGCTTTGTTTAATAAAGAACATGTTACACGTTTATGCTTGTTTACAACGAAATGTTTAATTTGTTTACAATGTTTAAGAATTCGTTTAACTGTTAAAGAAAAGGCGTTTATCTGTTTATAATCCGTCTTCACTTTTGAAAATTTCTGTACAAAAACTTACGTTTATTTATTTTGTTACTAACGAAACGAAAACACATTAACAATATGTGGTGATGTGGTGTTTTACAAAGAGATCATGATGCATACGAATTCGGATCGCGGGTGCGCGTCACAGCACACAGAGCGAGCGGCAGCAACACACTCCGATCAGCGGGACTCCCCAGCACACACTTCTGGAACGCTTAACAGTATCTACTAGAAAACTTTTCTCAAAACTATTCATATAAATACCAACCACTGACAACGGTGACTCCATTGGCAGTCCGTCTTCTTGGCTATTGTATTTATTATTAAACCTAAAATAATTCTGATTCACACAAGTTCTTAATATTTCTATTAGCTGTTCTTTATACTCTACCATATTTTAATTATTTTCTTTCTAAGAATGACGAGGTGGACAACTATGTACCACCTGTGCTAGAGGACCATGAACACATCGAGCCTCCGGATGAAGATGATGTGATAGCTGCAATACAAAGCTTTAAAAACAACAAAGCTCCCGGTTCTGATGATCTTCCTGCAGAGTTTTTCAAAAACGGTGGCCCAGAGCTGGTTAAAACCCTTCATCACCTTGGCATTGATATATGGATAGAAGATAAATTGCCAACAGCCTGGCAGAAGGCAGTTATATGTCCGGTTTGTAAAAAATGAGATCAACTAGACTGTAATACGTAATTACAGAGGCATTTCTCTTCTCCCTGTGGCGTATAAAATAGTGTCCCATATATTGTACCAAAAACTGCTTCCACATGCTGATCGGGTGATTGGTCGATATCATTGCGGATTTAGAAGAGGAAAATCGACAATAGACTAGGTTTTCACACTCTGACAAATTCTAGAGAAAGGTAGGGAACATAAGCTACAAACCCATCACCTCTTCATAGATTTCAGAAATGCATACGACAGCATAGATAGAAAAGAAATTTACACTGCTCTTGAAGAACTGGGCATACCAAGGAAATTAATAAGATTGTGTAGGGTGACAATACTGACAGTGAAGGGCGTGGTGAGGATTCAGAATGACTTATCAGGAGAGTTTGACTATGGAAAGGGAGTCCTCCAGGGCGATGCTCTTGCTTGCCTCCTCTTCAATATTGCCTTAGAAAAAGCTATGAGAGATGCTGGAATAGATTCCTCTGGGACTGTATTCAACAGGTTGGTGCAGATCCTAGGATACGCTGATGACCTAGATATAATCGGGAGGTCCCTTCGAGCAGTCACTGAAGCCTTTCTTGCTCTTGAAGGTCCCGCAAGGAGACTGGGTCTCATAATAAATGAAAGCAAGACAAAATACATGGCCACAGGACAGGAGGCTAGAGAAGGAAAGCACATCCAAATTGGCATCTATTCCTTCGAAAAAATCAACAACTTTGTTTATTTAGGATGCCAAGTTAACGCTGATGGGGAAACAACAGAGGAAATAAAGCGAAGAATCACCTCAGTTAATAGGTGCTTCTTTGGTCTCAGACCCCTGTTCCAAAGCAGAATAATTGCCAGGAGCATCAAGCTGCTTTTGTATAAAACACTGATCCGCCCAGTTCTCACCTACGGTTCTGAGACCTGGACCATTTCTAGAAAGTCTGAGTCAAGCCTGCTGGTTCATGAACGCAAAATCCTCCGTAGTATATGTGGTCCAATATGTGTGGGAGGTGAATGGAGGAAAAGAACCAACCAAGAAATGAACACACTTCTGAATGAACCAGATATTGTGAAAATTATAAAGCTTGGTAGACTCAGGTGGGCTGGACAGGTGATCAGAATGGGGGAGAATTAAGTGCCAAGAAAGACACTCACAGAACAGATGTATGGCACCAGGAGAGTTGGTATACCCAAACTACGTTGGGAAGACGGTGTGAGCTATGATGTGCGCCACATCCTTGGGACCCGGAACTAGAGAGCAGCTGCACTTGACCAGGACAATTGGCGGAGGCTGTTAAAGGAGGCCTTGACTCAGTAATGGATTGTTGCGCCGCTGATGATGATGATATTTAAACTATTATTTTTAATTATCTCTATAGTTCTTTCGACTGGTATGGTTGAAAACACATCTTACACATCTAATGACATAATCTTCGTGTTTTCGTTTACTTGTATCGTCTGTAATTTTTCTATCACTCTTTTACTATTCTATTTTTACTTCTATTTACTATTTGTACTATTTACATTTACTGTTGGTCGTGGTTTAGGACTTGAAAATGGTGGAAACGCAGAACATGACATTTAGCAGTTTAGCAAATAAGGACGACGAAGTTGGACAATAATTTGGATTGAAATGTGCAAAGAATAAGCTCAACTATCGCAGATCACATTAAAATATTTTATTAAATTTTTAATTACTTCTTGGACAAACGTGATTCTTGATCATTCGTATTTCTTAAACGAACAGAGGAAAATCTATAGACTATGACTTTTACAACTGAAATTTAACTCTTTTAATCCATATGCAGGCTAACTGTGGGATATCAACAATTCTGTAGATACCAATAATATTTTATAACAAATTTGTTTAGGTCAACTTACGATGCACCTTTATCACGTTTGGAATCATTATAAATTTAGCTTTTAATTGTTGTCATTATTAATCTACATATTGATTCCTTTGCGTAAGACACCGTTTGTATTCAAACGGAATTATTTCTTTATTTTTGAAACATTATGAACTGTTATCTCATTAATTCCTGTATTCCTATACACCTAAATGAATATATGTTCTGCTGTGCGACAAAAGGAGATAAAATATCGGTATGAAGAACCATACATGACTTCCATGTTCTAAGATTTATATTTAAAATCATTTTCGAAATGAAATATTTCCATAGAAACTACTTCTTTCTACTTTTTTCTTCAGCCTTAACCACAGTACCGTGGTCACTATATTGTATACCACCTCACGTTAGTGCACTCGATTTTCACTGATGATGGCAGTCGATGGCAGAAAACATTGGACCACGGCCAAACAACCCGGGAAGGAATTTTAACAACAAGCTACTTCTTTGTTGCCGATAACGTAGTACACATATAAAAAATTATCCCCTCCCCCTTCAACTATCGTTTTTATTTATAGATATTTCATCTACCTTTCTACAGTGGATTATTATGACCTTATTTTCAGATTACTTTATGTATAAAAATTAAGTACTTTACTCTTGTTAAAACATAAAACGTTGCAGGTAAACTACATCTTCCCCTTAACCGATCCTCACCAAAGTCAATAAACCTTGAGACCTCTACAACTCAGGCACTAATGCAAAAAATTATTTGATTATGTTTTAATTTGCGGCAGTTGTCGTTCGCCGTAGCAAAAAATCCCCTCCCCCAACACACACAGTTTTCGGAAAATGACTTTTATTCATGTTTTGAGGGTAGTATAATCAGAATCAGCCCTTATCTCGAACACGATTTTTTCGCCATCACCATACTTCCATTTCCTTATGGAACATGGAAGTAAAAGGGTCCACGCCATTTGGAGTTCAGAGGATATGTTTCTCTGGAGCAACGTGGCCAGGACTACGCTTCGGGCCCCTATTTCTATTCTAAAATGTTATAGGAAGTAGTTGAAAGCTGAGACGACCTTGAGGACTGATAATTAATTATGGCACATTACTGCTAGACAACTTCGGGCATATGTTAAAAAAAAAATGGAAACAAAATAAGCATATCGTTACGGGTATGTCATTTAAGCGAGGACACAAAGAATTAGGAATGCAGCCTTAGGTAGCTGTTTACACTTCCCGTAGTAAAACCTCAATACAGTAGAACACCGTGAACCCGAACCCCGCGAATCCGAAATTTCGGATAATCCGAACAGGTTGTTAAAAATAAAGTCTAGATGAAAGACAATAATATGCACTACTTTATCACAGTAAACCAGACGAAATTATTACAAACAGAATGTTATTTACGAAAACAATCTATACGGTAATTAACGATAGGTGTATTTACGACGTAAATGAATATAGTGTGTACAATAAACAAGATCATCTGAAAGTAAACAATAAAGTACGAAAATTTTCAAAAAGTACCCAGTCTTTTTTAAAAACAAAGCGGTCAGTATCTTCTGGCGAAGTTTGGACATTCGGGACGATGCAGCAATATCTCGCCAGCGCTTCATAAACACGACTGGCGAAGTTTGGACATTCGGGACGATGCAGCAATATCTCGCCAGCGCTTCATAAACATGACATCATTCCACGTCCGCTTAATCCAAACAATTCACATTCCGAACAAGGGTCGGTCCCAATTAATTCGGATTCGCGGAGTTCTACTGTAATTCGAAATCAGTGATTTAACCTGTTGAAAAACGTACGTAAAAATGCAGTTCACATAATCGTTTAAAAGCATGTTTAGGATTTTTTAAACGATAAAATACATTACAAATATTTTTACGTAGTTTAATGTCCATTTCCTGTGAGTAAATTAATCCTCAATCCAACAATTTCATTGGAACCTCAAAGAGCGCGAATTGGATTTTTGATTTCTTGACTCCCTCTGACACATTATCATATTGTTACGACGGTCTACTTGATCGTCGTAGGTACAGTGGAAAACAAAATACAAGACACCAATTAAGTCACTAATCACCTCCTTTAATTATCACAGTTAAACAGTTTGTAATTAACAACACAGTCTCTTACAAAAAATCAAATAAAAATTGTTCACACGCAATTAAATGTTAACTAATATAAAACACAATTGTATTACAAATATACCGCCAGATTATAAAACACAGCGCTTCGCCACAATGACCATTTGAACGCACAGAGTAATCACTTGTAATCGCCCGACAATACTCTCGAACCGCACTGTAATGTATCACAACTATAACTGAAACTGAACGTCGTTGAGTACTGGTATTTATACCCCCCCACAAATACTAGATTATTCCATACTGCGCATTAACAATAAAGGAAAACATTAGAACGTAATTCATTGCGGCCTTGACACAGTTCGCGCGGCTTCTGTGACAGTCTAGCTAATGCGTCGAGAATCACGTACGCTACACAGATTCATCTGGAACATTCGATAAACACGTAGATTGTTCTGTAATGTCGTAACAATATACATATGTTATATGTAGTTATCATTATGACACGTCATCAAGATAAACCGATTGTTTGTTTCTTTACATTACAAACAAACAAACCTAAGTATAAACTGAGAGTATAAATTACACAACTGATACGGAATGTCATTTTTTCCATTCCTGACGAAGAGACGTGTCGAAACATCGTGCAGACAATACCCTACGTGGTCAAATCAGAATGATCTGAACTGAAGCGCGCACTCACACATACACACACTACAATACAGTGGAACCTCACTAATTCGTCACCCACTAAATCGGCACCCTATGTAATTCGTCACCCACTCAAGCTTTTTTTATTTTTCCTTGTTAAGAAGCGAGTAACATAGCCTATACGGTCTAATTGTAGCCGGGGCAAACCAAAAACGTGTGGTAGCCTGGGTTGTAATAATAGCCAGAAGAACGGATTGCGGAAGATATTAGTATTCCTACCAATTGGTGGAAGATAAACGTACCAGCATTTAACAGCTTGAGTGAAGACGACGTCAAAAATTGGTGTGAACTAGACTTACCGGATGTAGGATACGAAATGTTTAGTGATGATGAAATTGTTACATATGTGTCCACAGAACCTACAGAAGCTAACGATGAAGAAGATGACCAGTCAATAAAACCTACAGTCCCTCATAAGGAGGCCATTTAATCACTGATTACAGCAATCAAGTGGTACGGAGGCAAATATGAAGCAGAACTGTCTAAAATAATTACACTGCGCGAAATACATAATTTGGCTGTTGAAAAGTACGGTCGACTGAAAAACAGAACAAAATTAAAGATTTTTTCATAATCATCGAACAATTTTTTGCAATTACAGTTACAGTCTGAAAATTTCCAGCAATAAATATGTTCGACCATAACATTAGTACTGTACGTTCCTAATTTTGTAATAAAACATTTTATGTTGTCTTTAATGGGTTTGTTTCTTACTCCGTCACTAATTCGTCACCCCTTCGGTCCCGTAGGTGACGAATTAGTGAGGTTCTACTGCAGTGGTTCCCAAAGTGGGGTCCGCGGACCCTGGGATTTCGCAGACACTTTTAAGAAAATCTAGGATATACTGTAATATTCTCCGATTTTGTATGCTCTAAAATATAAATCTAAATTTTAGATCCTAAACAATTAGTAGAAGATTCCAGTTTTTTGGGGAGGGTTCAAACTAATTGTAATTGTAAAAGTAATTTCAAACGAATGGTTTTAATAATATCTTTAAATCATGTCGTGTAGCAGATCTGTTTGTCAGCAGAACTGACTACACTCTCTATTACACTACAAAAAAAAGTTTCATTGGCAGAACTTTCATTGACAGTTCATTAAAATTACTATTCATTAATTACAGTTCATTTTCGAAATTACAGCTAGCTGACTTCTGGTTATCACTCTGTATAACCAGATTTCCGTGCTATTTTGAATCACCTTATATGTAATGACTGACTACCCTGAACCCTGAACTCGGAAAAAGAGCTTTGAAGTGTGAAGTGTTTAACTGTGTTTTTCTCTACTAATTTATATGAAACCGAAGTCTCCCTGCTGACGTACTTAAAGTCAAAGTTACGAAATAAACTTGATGTCGAGAGTTACTTAATATCAAAGTTATCAGACATTGAACCTAATATAGCAAAGCTAATTGTGCAAAAGCAGCTACATTGTTTATATTAAACTATGTTTGATATCATTAATATTATAATTTTTGATGTTAAGAGAATTTAATTTTAATACATTTATAATTAAAATATAAGAGTTTCTATCATATTTACTGTTTGTTTTATTTCAAAACTCAGACGGGGTCCGTGAATTTTTAAATTTTTTGGGAGGGGGTCCGCGGACTGAAAAGTTTGGGAACCACTGGTCTACTGTATTATAAAGAGACACATGCATTGATTGAAAAGCTCAACATCTAGAGCGGAAATCGGTGGCCACAGAAAGCAATAAAGTATAGCTTCTACCGTTTCTAACAAGGACAGTTAGTATCGCTCGAACGGAGGAGATCAGAAATAAAGGTATTCTGCTGTACGTCCGGCA
Organism: Magicicada septendecula; assembly: GCA_034769895.1. Classification (NCBI taxonomy): domain Eukaryota; kingdom Metazoa; phylum Arthropoda; class Insecta; order Hemiptera; family Cicadidae; genus Magicicada; species Magicicada septendecula. The sequence continues at coordinate 82,316,301 of CM068370.1, forward strand.
TCCCGCTTTCGTAGAAACGGTTACTCAAAGCTTCGCGTGGGTGTGAAATCGGAATGTGTATTTATTACTGCAGTCCTATAGAGAATAACAAACTACAAGAAAACTAACTCTATTACACGTGAAGTAATACGCTCGCCTGCGCGTGTGTGCGAGACAAGTCACGAGTGTTGTAGTAAAGGCTCGTTGTGTAACTAATGTTTTGTTCGGCCAAGTGGAACTAAATACCGCGGATAAATCTCCTATAACTAATTCTGTGTCGAGGAGTGAAAATCCATTACTTACATGGCGATTTATTTATTAACGTTTCGTTTCTGTATTGTTAGGTGTTTCCTTAGCGCATGTCAAGGCGACCGATTTAAAACAGGTTTTAACAGGATTTAATAGCAATTTTTGTTAGCGTCAGACGTTTTGCGCGTACTTTTTTTCTAAGGCTTCCTTAGATTGAGTCTTATGCCTGACTGACTGATGGTGTGTGGGATGAATTATATTCGCAGCTCGATGAGCGCCAGTCTCTTCGTGTATTTCTCTATCACGTATTTGCAGCACAGGAAAGTTGCCTTGGGGGTCCTCGCTGCGCGAACTCCCCTTCTTTCTAAAGGATGGTAATATGGTAATTGTACCGCTACCTGCACCCAATATGAGGTGACGGCTCCGTGGGAACAATAGAGTCAAGTAGGCGACAGGTCGCGACCAACACAGGGGGTGGCAGCCGCTTAGGCGAGACACTGCCTGGTCGACGGGTATAGTCGTCGGTGTTCATAGTCGTCAGCCACGCACAACCAACGGCACTATTGGCCGTCATATAACATATGGGCAGTAAGCTATAACTGACGAATCCTCTATTAGTACCACCAGTATCTCTAGCTTCGTCAGTAAACCCTTCATAGAAAAACCAGGGTCAATAACCCCCTACAGCAAATCGTGGACAATAACAGCTCCCATGGAGAAATCCTGGCTGTACTATTGTACATAATTAAGATGTAACAAACAAAAATTTTTTTAATGTTTATAAACGAATTGTCGTTTACAAATTCTCAACTTTAAGAGACGAACTCAATTAATAGCTGATGATGATAAACGTTTTCTCACTGTCACTATCTTTCCCAGCCAACAATGTTGCCATTGTTCACACTGCCGACAGAAAATTAATGACTTTTTATAATTAAAGCTAAATAAAATTTACAGTTACCTAATTTATAGCCTTAACAAGGCTTCCATTATTATATGTAATTATTATGTAGCGACTATGTAAACTATATAGACAGTTTACATTATTTTAGTATGGTAAGCAAGTAGGACGATGTGGCCAGAACTATGCCTAGACCCCTTAACGCGCTAAGTTAAGGTTATAAGGTTAGGTAGCCAGCCGGACGAGGTGCTGGGAGAGGCCAGAGTCTGGCTTATCAATGTTAAAGAATATCCACTGTGAGATATGGACATCGAACCAACGATATCTTGGTTTGGAAGCAAGTCTAGCGACCACTTGACCGCATCCCGGACACCTCGACATTTTTCTGGCTATATTAATATAATATAATACAACTTTAGCATTATGAGCCAAGGTGATAGCGTGAAAGTAACTCCATATTTAAGAGTTTGGAAAAACTAATTCAGTGGTCATTGTAGTTATTGTCACCTCAGCGTTGTTTGTGAGAATAATTCCATTTCAAGGTGGACTGTTTTCAACTACTGACTCTTGAAGCTTCCATATCGAAGACCAATGTGTTAGTAGGCCTATATCTAATCCAGCTTTTCGCGTCTTACAGGTCTCCTAGTTCTTTTCAAACTGTCTTAAATTTACAATTTCTTCACATAAAGATTTAGTGAATTTTCTTAAAGTTTTATGTGTATAATTAATAAAAATAAGTAAAGTCTATATAATTTACGTAGTGAACAGAGACTTTTAGCCAAATAAATTTCTGGAGAGAGTTTATGCAATTTCCTTATATAGGCCTATAGACTGATCTCATTAATGTTTTTTCTTTTATTTTTGTCAGTGAAATTTGAAACGATTAACAGAAACAAAAAATGCAACACTTCAGAAAACCTAAAAAATTTTAACCAAAAAAATAAATGAAATACAAATTTGTTACTAAAATATTTGCATAATCGATTAAACCTAGGAACTTGAAGATTTTAAATCGATTAAATGTCCGACAAGTTCGATTTATGTACAATATAATTTTTAATTTATTAAAACAGAATAAAAATGTATAATTAAAACTTATTTTTTTTTTTTTACTTCAACACATTCGATAAGAAACGTCTTCAAACTCCGAAACAGAAAATCTGTTTTTTCTTTGTTAATTTAAAACGTTCTTGATACTATTTACAAATCTCTCGTTTAATTAACAACACGAATTCTACTACTACTACTACTTCTTCTCCTTCTTTTTAAAACGCACAGCTTAGGTAGTAGGTCTGCGTCTGCTTCACAGAGCTATTCGATTTTTAAATTAGAAATATCAAAATAGAGTCGGAGCTAATCAGCGCCAACTGTCGTTTTTGCTGTAATTGTTTATCTTTTAAATTAAATTTTATGCAAATGATGTAAGTGAAAACTAGTTTCTGTGTTGTTTAATTTTTTGTGTAACGTTCTACTCACACGCTCGAGCGACTAATAAGTGTTGACAGCAGAAAGTTTTAACCTTTAGCATTAAAACTAGCAATAAAATCTCACACTGACAGCATTCTATACACGTTTACACCATTTCCTGTAAATAAATGAAATGAATAATTACGCTTAACTATGATCGTGTTTATAGAGTTGTTGTTTCCAGGACAGGAAAACGAGTATAAATAATAAATATAGATATATAAATATATATATATACATAAATATATATTATGCTAGAAATAAAGCGGATGTAAGAGCGATCGAACCAAGTTATGTGCAGTTCATTATACTTTGTGTAATACGGGTCTGACAGCGGTAGAGGTTCGCAGGAGAGATCTCTCTTCCTCCCCCCATGCATTCCGAGACAATTATCACAGAGTGAAGGGTAAGAGTTAGTTACACGGTCAGGTAGTAAGGAGCATAAGGCAGGTGTAGTGGTGGTGACTCACTACCTCGGGGTGAATTCTACCCCCGAACCGTACAGGTGTGCAGACGTCGATACTGTTCTACGCCAACCATGTTATTTAGTTTTCATTCTTATGTTAATTGTCTGCCTGGCTACTATGTCGCCCTTAATCGCAGCCCAGTAGCAATCTGAGGTTATCGAACGAAAACTATACAGACATTGCTTGCGGATCATGTACATGATTAATACTATAAATCATGATTAATACTTTAAAATAACATGTACCACAATATTACATCCTACTATATTTTTGTATAAATATATATTTTTAATCAAATAACTCCAAACATTCTTCTAGATTTTCTTTTTATATGGTTGACCTCTTCCAGCCCCCCGTTCGTAGCCTCTTATGTCTTTTGAACAGCTCTGTTAAACAGCCACATTTAAACGGATTTGGATAATATCCGAGTCGTGCTAAGCGTCAAGACTTTATCGCTAGACCCAGCAACTTACAACAAAGCCAGATGATGTGTGCCGAAGTTACAGTGATGTTAAGCGCAGAACGTCCAAACTGTGAGGAAGAGGCAATAACGATATCGATGCGCTTAACTCTAGCACTGCAGTTGCTTTGGTACTAGTAAAATAGATTAAAATTTGTTCGAAACGTGACCTGTATTCTCTTAGGATATTGCAAAAATATATAGCACATTTCCTGTTTGTGCACGTAGAACCGCCATTACACAGGTCGTAACAAGCGTGAACTGGAACACACGTGTCGGTCGCAGGCGTCATGCAATTCACACTTGGATGCAATGTAAACACTTTACGGTGGCATAATTGACAAGCCTCTTGATTTTCAGCGTCTGACCATTGGTCGAAAGGTCGTGGAGAACGTTTCGTCAAACTATGACTTAATACCTTGAAGTTTTTAAAGTATTTACGTTTTCATATTGACAGAAATATTTTTTCAGATAAAATTTCTGCTGTAAATTATTAGGGTAGGTCCTATTTTTATAAATATATCCCGGGGATCCCACAGCTACTGCCGCATCCCGCATCTCAGTTTCCATACCAACTTATTCTGTGTATCTTGATTTTTCAGGTTATTTTCTTCCATACTCCTTTCGATCCCTTCTATCCATTTTAATCTAGGTCTGCCTCTTTTTCTTCTGTTGCTAGGTCTGTATTTGAACACACTCACAGGTATTCTTTCTTCACTCATTCTCATTAGGTGTCCATACCAGGAAAGCTGTTTACGTTTTATATCTTCTATTACAGTTTCTTTTCTATTTGTTCTTTCCCTTAGTACGTCATTCCTTACACGTTCCAGACGAGAAACTCTGGAAGCTCGTCTAAGATAGTTCATTTCTACAGCTTCAATCTTCCTGCGGTTCTTTTCGTTGATTGTCCAACATTCTGACCCATAGGTCAAAATCGGGCTACCGACGAAGATCAATATTTATAAAGCCATTGTTGAACCAATTACCACCTATGGGTCCTATTTTTATCTATAATAAAAATAATAATTTTAAATCTTAAGAGAACAAAAATATTTTTACGCAACTGACAACCCGACCATAAAGAGTTTAATGTGTTGATATATAATAGTTATTAATCATACGCTTGTTAAAGACTGTTTATTGGCATGTGGTACTAACGTGGAAACAGAAATGATAATAAAAATCAAACAACACTAGTAGAGTTTACGTTTTAAAAATAAATAAATCTAAGACAGTGTCGATGATATTCGATCGCGTCACAACAGTTATAACCGCTACCAATCAGGTGGCAAATTATGAATTGGTAAACAAAGTCACGTATGTAGGACTACACTTATGTTCACTGATATCTAACAGTGGGGGACTGCAGTGAGCAAATACAAGCAATTCAGCTGTTGTCAGAACATCTAGGCCTATATAACATCGGTTTATAGCTTCGTCGTCGTCGCTGTCCGATTTCCAGACTTTCTCTCCAATATTTTTTTGTCCTGACAATGTTCTTCTGTCAGATTCCTCGCACTTAGAGCTTTCTGGATACTCTCTCCCCGTGATCGTCTGGGTCTTCCCCTCTTCCTCGTCACCGGGGGTAACCATTCCATTATCCTTTTGGCAACCTTTCTCCTCCCATCCGTTTAACATGTCCAAACCAAATTAAGTGTCTTGTTTCTATTTCGTCTACTACTGCATGTTTCACATTTATCATTTCTCTAATCTGTTCATTTCTTATTTTCTCTCGCCTGGATACTCTGCATAATCTCCTTAGTGCATCCATCTCTACAGCTAGTATTTTCCTTTTGTCCGCTTCTGTCATTCTCCAACTCTCAGCACCATACAACAGAATACTCTTTACGATAGTATTGTATATCTGTACTTTCCTTCCTCTAGTTATCTGGTCATGCCACCATATACTATTTAGCCTTTTCATACCCCTCCGTCCCATGCCTACTCTCTCCTTTATTTCATCTGTATCTCTGCCATCCTGCATTATCTGTACTCCTAAATACTTATATGCCTGGGAATTTTCAATTTCTTCATTATTTTCCAATTGCAAGTTGGTTTCAGTACCTCCCACGCATAGGTACTTGGTCTTTTCTAGATTTATTGACAGTCCCCAGCTCTCGTATTCGCCTTTGATTTTCCGAGTCATATACTCCAAGTCCTCTTTGTCTTGTGCTACTAAGACCTGGTCATCCGCGAATTGTAATGTGAAAATATGGGTTCCATCTATTGGAATTCCCATACCTCTGCACTTTCTTTTCCACTGTCGCAATACTGTGTCTATATATATATATATATATATATTTTTTTTTTTTTTTTTTTTTTTTTTTTTTTTTTTTTTTAACAATGTCGGGGAGATGGAACACCCTTGCCTTAGACCTTTCGATACTGTAAACTCTGCTGACACTTTTTTCCCTATTTTGATCTATATTTTGGAGTCTATAAATTTCTTATATTGCCTGAATGAGAGTGTGGTTTATATTAGTATTCTGTAGAACCTCCCACAATTTAGAGACTGGGACATTATCGTCAGAATTCTAACAATAAATCTAACAAGAATACGGACTGAAATTTTCTGAGAAATACATTTATTTATGACTGTACTTTAATGTCCTCAGTAGGCACCTATACGGGTGATTATGTGGACACTGAAATCGACACGTCGAAAAATAATAAAGTTCTCCGAATTATGGATTTAAAGGCATGTTGTAGCTTGTAGCTTGTATCAAATTTTACATACTTGGGCTGCGACACAAGCTACAATTATGACTATGACATGGAAAATAAAATAAATAAGTTCCAGGCAATATGTGGCACAATAAATAGAACATTAAATAACAAAACACGAAAAGACACAAGGATAAAATTTTATAAAACGATGGCTGTACCTGTACTTATGTATGGGAGTGAAAGTTGGATAAATACCAAAAAAAGTAGACAGCAAAATACAGGCAGCAGAAATGAGATTTTTGAGACGGGTCAAAGGCTGCACAGGAAGAGATTTAGTAAGAAATGAACTAAATGTATATGCAATAAATGAAAAAATAACTGAATATAAAGAAAGATGGAAACACCACGTAAATAGAATGGGAAATGGGAGAATACCCCAAAAATACTTAACTACAACCCAAGAGGGAAAAGAGATATAGGAAGCCTACGAAAACGGTGTTCGTACGTTTGTGAGGACTGCAATCCTTGTAGTGCAGAAGAAGAAGAAGAAGAAGAAGAAGAAGAAGAAGAAGAAGAAGAAGAAGAAGAAGAAGAAGAAGAAGAAGACATGTTGTCAGCGTTTTGAAAGCAGAACGAGCGTTTAGATTTCGCAAGAACTAAACTATTCACTACAACAGGTTTAATGAAGCATATTAAAAGCTAGAAGAGATGAAATGAAAAGCCTTAAGTAGAAGGTAAGTCAGAAACTAAGAAACCTAAGGTTCTGATGAGTTGGGAAGCAACAGGCTATTTCGCAGTACGAAGCGATATACTTAGCCCATGATGGACAAAGCTGGAAGTAACAAAACTGTACTAAAACCTGTGAGCCATCGCAAGTGAACGAGGAGACAGAAAATGTTGCTACCATAAATATTAATTTTCGTATACATAACGTTCCAACGAATAGTTTATACAGTTATTTTTCTGGCATTGTTAGATTACATTATACTATACGAACAATGGCGTGCGGGGAGGGGTTAGTCGACAGTAACCATATAGTAGGTTAATTATTTTATATTATTAATAATAATTGTGGCGCAGGGGGGGGGGGTTAGTCGCCAGTAACCAAATATTAGGTTAATTATTTTATATTATTAATAATAATTGTTAATACTATGTCTTAGTTGTAATCATTAATGTGAATCACGGTTAAAATGGATTATTTCAGTTTGGGTTAATTTTGAAATGTTAACGATCTAGTTTCTAGTAGCTATTTGTTAGTATTTAGTGTAGCCTGTTTAAGGTTTCGGTGACTGCACAATAAATATGTGACAAAATTGTTGGAGATAACAGCTAATCGGACTTATGAAAGACTGTTTTTTGTTGAATTAAATATATAACAAAGACATTAATAAACCTTAACTTTTCACTGTTCACAGTATGTGGTGAGCAGGTAATTCCTAGTGCTGTGAATGTATTGAACATCGTAAACTTTAATAATGGGAATGAGGATATTAAAAAATAAAAAATAAGTTACCGAATACCGAGTAAACCGACGGTAAATCTATTACTTTGTTTACGATAATTGTTAAACTTCCGGAAATGACCGTTTTAAATTTCCAATAAATAAATAATAGATACCTTTTGAACAGTAGATAATAACTGTGTTTTCTGTTGTATTGTTGTTAAGTCCAGTAAAATGATGGGTTTTATTCAACACATTCAGTCTTGCGCGCTAATATAATAATACGTAGTTAGGTAGAAGAACGTACCTGGATTTTGTGTGTGTGTGTGTTTGCAGAGTTACGCTCTTTCGCACTCCTGTTGTAGGCCGGGGGGAGATGCGATTTAAAAAGGCGCAAACAAGAAAACTGGAACAATTTAAAAAGAAGTGGAAAAAGAAAACACGGCCGTTCCATTATTTAGACTGCCATGTTCAAGATTCTTTTATAATGTTGTGAAATAAATTCCTTTACGGTCTGCAGCGAAGGCTAGCCGTTTCTATTCTGTGCACGTGTTCCATTCTTATAACACACTCACACACATACACAAACCTCCCTCGCACATCGCCACAACCGCTAACTGAATGCCTCGACACAAACTACAATTTAAAACTCTTTTGTTGCATAAGTTTTTATTTGTTATTTAATTCTTAACATTTCTTAAATGCCTATAGAAATGTTTATTCTGGCAATTTTTGAAACATAATAAGCAACTGTTGACTGTTTCATGATGTTTGTGATTCAATGTTTATTAAAACCAAACACTTGTTTATAAATAAATATTGTAAGACAACTAAGATTTATTTATTTTGATTTTGAAATAGGCCTACTGACTAATATTTCGGTAAGTGCCTAACGTCTGAGAAGTCATGCAACAGTGCACTATCATAAAAAAAATCAATAGAAGTGGTGGCCAGAAAAATTTTATTTTTGAAATATAAATGTTTAGCCATGCATGGTTGGCGAACATCGGCCAATAAGTGCAGACACAATTTTTAAATTATCTGTGTAGACGTTTTGAAAATGTTTATCGTTATCATCAGGACAATTATTGTTGAATTGTTACGCTACCAAACACACAACTCATCAACAGTTGTCCTAATGATGACAATAAATATTTTCGAAACGTCGACACAAATAATGTAAAAATGTTGTCTGCACTTACTGACCGATCCTGGCTAAACCTTCCTTCAATCGCTGGCTGGACGGTCACTACTAACTTAAGTATTTTTAAAAAAATTGGAAACCGTGACACAAAATTTAGGAGTCAAACGTAAAACTTTTACAAATATAATTCTTATTATATCATTCTTATTCTTATTCTTTGAATTATCATTAAAATATCATTCTTATTTTTATTGAAAAAAGTTCTCAGTATTTTTAGTGTTCAAAATGTTCGCAGGACCATTATTTGCAGGCAGGGCGTATTTAGGGGGGGGGGGACGAACGGGACCGGATCAAAACAGTTGACGAATTTTGTTAATCTCTTAATTTTTAGGCTGTTTTATTATTTTTTCAGCTGTGTACACTAATGTAGTAGTGAATCTTGTCTCTTTTTACTTCCATATTCCTTAAGGAATGGAAGTATGGTGATGACAAAAAAAATCGTGTTCGAGATTATTGCAGATTCTGATTCTACTACACTCAAAACATGAAAAAAAGTCGTTTTCCGAAAAGTGTCTGTGTGTGTGTCTGTCTGTCTATGTGTGTGTGTCTGTAGATTTTTTTTCTATGGCAAACGATAACAGCCGCAAATTCAAACAGAATCAAATAATTTTTAGCATACAGCCCTGATTTGTAGAGTACTCGCGACCTATTGTTTTTGGTGAAGATCGGTTGAGGGAAAGGGGTAGTTTACCGGCAACGGTTTTTTTTTTTATCAAGGGTAATTTTGTTTGTTTGGCAAACGATAACAGCCGCAAATTCAAACAGAATCAAATAATGTTTCGCATACAGCCCTGAATTGTAGAGTTCTCACGATCTGTTGATTTTGGTAAAGATCGGTTAAGGGAAAGGGGTAGTTTACCTGTACCGTTTTATGTTTTAACAATGGTATTTACTATGGCAAACGATAACAGCCGCAAATTCAAACATAATCAAATAATGTTTTGCACACTGCCATAAATTGTAGAGTTCTCAAGACCTTTTCTTTTTGGTGAAGATCGGTTAAGGGAAAGGGGTAGTTTACCTACAACGTTTTTTTAACAAGGGTATTTTCTATGGCAAACGATAACAGCCGCAAATTCAAACAGAATCAAATAATTTTCTGCATACAGCCCTGATTTGTAGAGTACTCAAGACCTATTGTTTTTGGTGAAGATCGGTTAAGGGGAAGGGGTAGTTTACCGGCAACGTTTTTTATCAAGCGTATTTTCTATGGCAAACGATAACTGCCGCAAATTCAAACAGAATCAAATAATTTTTTGCATACAGCCCTGATTTGTAGAGTACTCGCGACCTATTGTTTTTGGTGAAGATCGGTTGAGGGGAAGGGGTAGTTTACCTGCAACGGTTTTTTTTATAAAGGGAAATTTTTTTATTTGGCAAACGATAACAGCCGCAAATTCAAACAGAATCAAATAATGTTTCGCATACAGCTCTGAGTTGTAGAGTTCTCAAGACCTATTGTTTTTGGTGAAGATCGGTTAAGGGAAAGGGGTAGTTTACCTACAACGTTTTTTTAACAAAGGTATTTTCTATGGCAAACGATAACAGCCGCAAATTCGAACAGAATCAAATAATTTTCTGCATACAGCCCTGATTTGTAGAGTACTCAAGACATATTGTTTTTGGTGAAGATCGGTTGAGGGGAAGGGGTAGTTTACCTGCAACATTTTTTATCAAACGTATTTTTTTTTCTATGGCAAACGATAACTGCCGCAAATTCAAACAGAATCAAATAATTTTTTGCATACAGCCCTGATTTGTAGAGTACTCGTGACCTATTGTTTTTGGTGAAGATCGGTTGAGGGCAAGGGGTAGTTTACCTGCAACGGTTTTTTTTTATCAAGGGAATTTTTTCTTTTTTTGGCAAACGATAACAGCCGCAAATTCAAACAGAATCAAAAGATTATTTGCATACAGCCCTAAATTGTAGAGTTCTCAAGATCTATTGTTTTTGGTGAAGATCGGTTGAGGGAAAGGTGTAGTGTACCTGCAACGTTTTTTTAACAAGGGTATTTCCTATGGCAAACGATAACAGCCGCAAATTCAAACAGAATCAAATAATGTTTTGCATACAGCCCTGATTTGTAGAGTACTCAAGACCTTTTGTTTTGGTGAAGATCGGTTAAGGGGAAGGGGTAGTTTACCTGCAACGTTTTTTTATCAAGCGTATTTTCTATGGCAAACGATAACTGCCGCAAATTCAAACAGAATCAAATAATTTTTTGCATACGTCCCTGAATTGTAGAGGTCTCAATGACTTTCGATTTTGGTGAAGATCGGTTAAGGGGCAGGGGTAGTTTACCTGCAACCTTTTACGTTTTAACAAGAGTAAAGTACTTAAAAATTTATTTAAACTTTTTCAAACGATGGTAATTGTTAAAAATAAATAATTTTGTTGCCAAGCAATAAAATTAAAATTTTTTCATTTTAATGTACATCATGTATAAGAGAAAATATATCGCGCTTGGCAGGCGATATTAAGATTTAAATATAAATCTTAGAATATGGAAGTCATGTATGGTTCTCCATACCGATATTTTAAATATACAAACACGTTTATTACACAGCATTAGCGTAGTATACGTTTGAAATATGAAATATAGGAAAATCAATTGAGACAAGTATCTTCTAAACAATGTTCCAATAAGGCATATTTTTATTGTGTTATTACTGTTTACTTTAATGGTACTCATTTCAGCCACTTTAAACATAGTAATGTTGATTAAGTTTTTTTACTTCCATATTCCTTAAGGAATGGAAGTATGGTGATGGCAAAAAAAATCGTGTTCGAGATTATTGCAGATTCTGATTCTACTACACTCAAAACATGAAAAAAAGTCGTTTTCCGAAAAGTGTCTGTGTGTGTGTCTGTCTGTCTATAGATTTTTTTTCTATGGCAAACGATAACTGCCGCAAATTCAAACAGAATCAAATAATTTTTTGCATGCAGCCCTGATTTGCAGAGTACTCGCGACCTATTGTTTTTGGTGAAGATCGGTTGAGGGAAAGGGGTAGTTTACCTGCAACGGTTTTTTTTTAGCAAGGGTAATTTTGTTTGTTTGGCAAACGATAACAGCCGCAAATTCAAACAGAATCAAATAATGTTTCGCATACAGCCCTGAATTGTAGAGTCCTCAAGATCTGTTGAATTTGGTGAAGATCGGTTAAGGGAAAGGGGTAGTTTACCTGTAACGTTTTATGTTTTAACTAGGGTATTTCCTATGGCAAACGATAACAGCCGCAAATTCAAACAGAATCAAAAGATTATTTGCATACAGCCCTAAATTGTGGAGTTCTCAAGACCTATTGTTTTTGGTGAAGATCGGTTAAGGGAAAGGGGTAGTTTACCTGCAACGTTTTTTTAACAAGGGTATTTTCTATGGCAAACGATAACAGCCGCAAATTCAAACAGAATCAAATATTGTTTTGCATACAGCCCTGATTTGTAGAGTACTCAAGACCTGTTGTTTTTGGTGAAGATCGGTTAAGGGGAAGGGGTAGTTTACCTGCAACGTTTTTTTATCAAGCGTATTTTCTATGGCAAACGATAACAGCCGCAAATTCAAACAGAATCAAATAATTGTTTGCATACGTCCCTGAATTGTAGAGGTCTCAATGACTTTCGATTTTGGTGAAGATCGGTTAAGGGGAAGGGGTAGTTTACCTGCAACCTTTTACGTTTTAACAAGAGTAAAGTACTTGAAAATTTATTTAAACTTTTTGAAACAATGGTAATTGTTAAAAATAAAATTATTGCCTGGCAACAAAATTATAATTTTTTCATTTTAATGTAATATAATATTTTTCATTTAATACAGCAATAAAAAGGCAGGTAAGACACAGCCTGGCTGTTTGGCTGAAAATGATTTTAAATATAAATCTTAGAATATGGAAGTCATGTATGGTTCTCCATACCGATATTTTTTCATATGAAGCCGACCCGACCCCGGACCCCCCCCAAGGCCAAATTCTAGATACGCCACTGTTTTTTGTACATATATTTTCGCATATAAGGCTATATATATATATATATATATAATATATATTATATATATATATAATATTATTATAAGGATTAATATTAATTAACTCAGTGTGGAATGAGAAAACGTTTTCACCTTACCAAATAGTTTTTTATATTTTGTATAATATTGTTAAACGGAAGGTGGGTGTTTATATATTACTTTTTGTTTCTTTAAGTTTTTCAAGAGTGACATTAAAAAAAAAGTTAATAACCCTTGTGAGTAATTATGTAGTCTATGTTTGTGAGGTGCCAACAGGATTACAAACTTACCTACTCTATATATATAATAGATATTTACCATATATCCGTCGTGCGACTTCGTTTTTCTCGTCTTATTTTGACGCGTTTCGGCAACGAATTGCCATCTTCAGAATCTTAATCACTCATATGAGATCGTTAAAAAATTAAAAACATTAAAATCATTACGGTAAAAGTGCACTTTTACGATATTGGAAACTCACAGACGCGAACATGAAAGTTTATGTTTCTCGAGTGGACTATATCGATCAACTGCTTTCGCGTGGACAATATCGATCAACTGATTCACTGTTTATATAGCCACTGATAAACCTATTTTGCTTAATATAGCCCATATGTACTGTGACATTTCATTTACTGGCGCCCGTGTGCAAGTATTGCCGTGTCGTACAACATGTTATGTGAAAATGTAAGTTTATCATTCAAGACATAATCACTGTTGATTTTGACGGCTTTATATATTTCGTATTCCTCAAGCGCGTCCATGTATTTTCCTTTCCTGCAGCAATGCAAAGGCTGGAAATTTGTCTCAAAATCACTGTAGTTATGATTACATAGTATCAGGTGCCTGGCAAAATTAGATGTTGTTTTATGTAATTCCCTTCTGGGAAGATGTTCGTTATATCTTTCTTCAAATGGTCTGCCTGTTTGGCCTATGTAGAACATGTCACATGAGCTGCAATTCATCTTGTATACGCCGGTTCTTTTTCTTTCTGGTATACTGTTTTTTCGGCTAAGAAGTCTCTGAATGTTGTTATTTGTACGAAAGGTTACAATTACATGGTGTTTCTTGAGTTCGTTAACTAGAATATTTGGTAAAATGTTTGTGTAATCTGCAGATATGTATTTATTAACCGGAAGTGTGTTATCATTGTTCGACTTTTTTAATTTCTTCTCTTTGTGTTTACTTATTAATTTATCCACTAATGAACTTTTATATCCGTTAGCCGCTGCTATGTGCTTGATGGTATTAACCTCTTCAATGTAGTCTTTTTCACTTAACGGTATAGTTAGCAATCTATGCACAAAACTATTGTAAGCTGCCATTTTATGCGAGGTGGGATGATATGAATCGGCATGAATTGTGACGTCCGTTGTTGTGGCCTTTCTATAGATTTTAAATTGAAGTTTTCCTTCGTTTTTTAAAATGGTTAAATCTAAGAAATTTAATTGATTTTCTTCTTCTATTTCAGATGTGAATTTAATCTTATGGTGTATGCTGTTTATGTGACTACTTAAGTTTTGTATTTGCCTTTTTGTTCCATTAAATATCATAAACGTATCGTCGACGTATCTACAATAAAAAATGATTTTATTCTTGTATAATTTATTCGATATTATGTTCATATTCTCATAATAATTTAAATATATATCAGCTAATAGTCCTGACAATGGCGAACCCATAGCCAGACCGTCATCTTGTGTAAAAAACCCGTTGTCAAATGTAAAGTAATTTTGTTCCAAGACGACTGTAAGTAGTTTTATAAGTTCATTGATTTTTTGCATGCTAAGTTGAGCTACTTCCTTTAAATTGTTATTTACAATTTCTATAGTTTCCCTCACGGGGATATTAGTGTACAAATTAGTTACGTCTAACGATACTAATTTATATTGTGGTAGTATTTCTATCTTTTTAAGTTTTTCAACAAACTCATAACTGTTCTTTATACTGTAATTATTTGCTATCCTGATATTATTCTTAATTAAAGTCACTAACAATTTAGCAGCTTTGTATCCGGGAGCTGTGGTGTAGTTTATTACTGGTCTGATTGGTGTACTTTCCTTGTGGATTTTAGGTAGTCCTGTGAATTTTGGTGCCGTGGCATTAATTGGTTTTAAATATCTGCGTGTTTTCTCATCTAACAAAAAATTACATTGATTAATGGTGTTATTCAAAGTTTTTACATAAGCCTTTGTGGGATCCCGGTCTATTTTCTTAATATTATTATTATTTATGAAATCAAATACCTTTTGAGTATACTCTCTTTTCTGCATGACCACCAATGTGTCACCCTTATCTGCCTTACTTATAATTGCATCATTTTTCTCAAGTTTACTTTTTATGGTTGTAAGATTCATGATATCCTGCTTATATTTACTTTTTAAAAAATTGTTTTGACTTTTACATTTATTACTATTAATTGCGTTATTGAGTTTGTTGTTGATAAAAACCCTTGCTTCATTCTGTGCAACGGAACCATTTAATCTTTTAATAGCAGCTTCAGCATTAACTACCTCATGGACAATTTCGTTTGTCGTATTAAATCTTGGTACATTATATTTCAGACCTTTATTAAGCACGTTTATTTCTTGGTTAGTGAACTCTATGTTGGTTGTATTCGTTACACGTTCATAGAACACATGTTTACAATCTATTGGTCTATTTTCTTTTTTATGCTGAGTAAGATATAGATTTCGTATTTTCTTATTATGGGTTAATACTTTATGATAAAAATAATTGGATATTAAAGCATTAATTTTGGTCATGATAACATCTATAACTGCAGGGTGAATTTCCTTTAACATTTCTAAATGCGCTTTATAAAGATCCGTATTTAACCTGTTTTTCTTTTTGTATAATTGTCTAATTTCTTGCGTTAACCACATTTTTTCTGCTATTTGTTTCGTCTTGAGTGCCGCCGGTGTTCTTGAATTAATATTTATGCGTGCAAATTTTGGTATGATATTCATTTTTATACACATTTTATTAAATTTAATGTTTTGTGCAACTTTTAGCATTTTGATTTTAACATTTTTGTATTTGTAGACAACACTTGCCTGACGGGCTTCAATATAATACATTTTAGGTTAGTTGTCTCCAAGTCGCTTATATTAATATAATAGATATTTACCATATATCCGTCGTGCGACTTCGTTTTTCTCGTCTTATTTTGACGCGTTTCGGCAACGAATTGCCATCTTCAGAATCTTAATCACTCATATGAGATCGTTAAAAAATTAAAAACATTAAAATCATTACGGTAAAAGTGCACTTTTACGATATTGGAAACTCACAGACGCGAACATGAAAGTTTATGTTTCTCGAGTGGACTATATCGATCAACTGCTTTCGCGTGGACAATATCGATCAACTGATTCACTGTTTATATAGCCACTGATAAACCTGTTTTGCTTAATATAGCCCATATGTACTGTGACATTTCATTTACTGGCGCCCGTGTGCAAGTATTGCCGTGTCGTACAACATGTTATGTGAAAATGTAAGTTTATCATTCAAGACATAATCACTGTTGATTTTGACGGCTTTATATATTTCGTATTCCTCAAGCGCGTCCATGTATTTTCCTTTCCTGCAGCAATGCAAAGGCTGGAAATTTGTCTCAAAATCACTGTAGTTATGATTACATAGTATCAGGTGCCTGGCAAAATTAGATGTTGTTTTATGTAATTCCCTTCTGGGAAGATGCTCGTTATATCTTTCTTCAAATGGTCTGCCTGTTTGGCCTATGTAGAACATGTCACATGAGCTGCAATTCATCTTGTATACGCCGGTTCTTTTTCTTTCTGGTATACTGTTTTTTCGGCTAAGAAGTCTCTGAATGTTGTTATTTGTACGAAAGGTTACAATTACATGGTGTTTCTTGAGTTCGTTAACTAGAATATTTGGTAAAATGTTTGTGTAATCTGCAGATATGTATTTATTAACCGGAAGTGTGTTATCATTGTTCGACTTTTTTAATTTCTTCTCTTTGTGTTTACTTATTAATTTATCCACTAATGAACTTTTATATCCGTTATATCCGTTAACCTAAAATGTATTACCTACTCTGGTAACACGTTAATGCTTGTTTGTGGCAGATAACAGTTTTATTACATGTCACAGTCTTTTATAGTTATTAACAGAAATGTCAACACCTAGGCCTCCCGCATCGTAATTACGGGTTTCTATGTGTGGTGGAATTCCCGCGTCATATACAGTTTTAGAGACTACTGTATACAGAAATATTATATTTACAATAAGAAAATGAGATAAACTTCAAAATTCGTGTTTGTTAATCTTTTGAACATATATTAGGTAGGCTATGCGATCGTAAAATAGCACAAAAAGGATTACATAAAACACATAACATTATTTTTGTTTAACGTGAAACGTATTTGGAAAAAACTTGAAAATTTTAATTTCATTCCAATCAGCTGTTATTTCGTAAATAGGCCTAAAGGCCTACAATCAATGTGAATAAGCAGATTTTGCAAACCTGTATTTTATAGTACTTCTTCATTATCATCATCATCTTCAAGAATTAAACGAAGGATGGTTCGGTCTCAAATAGACAAAGATAAGAGCTGGTCACTCCAGCGCTTCCTCGGACGTCCCACACCTCTCCGTCCCCTCGGCTTAGAGTTCCATAGTTGTTTGGGGAAGCGGCAGTCATCCATTCAGCAAAGATGTTGCCCCAATTCAGCCGATACTGGCGATCCTGTCGCGTATACTCATAATATTCAGTTCCTGCCGTATATCTGTGTTTCTTCTATGATCATGGAGAGTATACCCTGCCACGTGCTTGAGAAATCTCATTTCAGCCGTTTGGTGCGACTGGCCTGGCCTTTCGTTAACGTCCAATTCTCAGACCCATAAAGAAGTGTAGGAAGAGTCATCGCCTTGTAGAATTTTAGGCGTGTTCCTTTACTTGCTGACTTAAGGGTTTGCCTAATGGTCCCACACATAAGGTTGAACTTATGCAACTTATTTACAACGTCGTTGCTTGCATTACAAGACAATTTGTGCCCGTATGGGATCAGTTCCACGAAAAGCCATCACCTTAGTCTTAAGTGTGGATACTTGCAATCCAGAGTCTTTGCAGATTCGATATAACAAATGTATACCCATTTGCAATCTGTTTTCAGAGTCTGACAGAATAGCCTGATCGTCCGCAAACAGCAAAGTGTCAATTGTAGAGTGACCAATCATAAAATGTTCTAGAAGACACATCTGCCAGTTTTGTGTGACATCGTCAATATATAAATTAAAAAGAGAATGTGATAATGGACACCCTTGTCGTTCTCCACAATTGATCAGGCCAACTCTAGGAGCTGTTCGCTGTTTTCCTGCTTCTATTAAGACTTTATTCTCCACACAAAGACTCTGTATTGCTCTAATTAGATGTTGTGGGATCCATTTCCTTGCCGTTACTGCCCATAGTTTGCTCCGATTCACTCTGTCAGACGCCTTCTCGAAGTCGATGTAAGCTATGTATGTGGGCAGCTGATACTCTCTATGCATTTCAATGAGCTGGGCTATTGTAAATATACAATCTAAACATGATCTGCCCTTCCTGAAACCATCTGGGCCTCTGAAAGCATGGTATCCGTTATTGCATTCAGCCGTGTTTTTAATATAGATTTTATAGTACTTAGTGAGCTAAATTGTAAATTACAAGTACATAATTTAAACAATTAAATTTCAATCTTAAAATCTGACTTTTTTCCGCGAATTTAGAGTTATAACATTTTATACGGACTAAATTCACACTTCATTACGTTCCAATTTCTTAGGGTTGTTAGAACACGTATCAATTCTATTAATTAATTTATTAACAATCCATCCAATTTCCCTTGTAATTAAAATACCAAATCACACACTAATAAATTATGTTTTTGAAGTCTTCTTCCGGTACGGACCGCGCCAAAAACGTCTTTTATGTCAACGTTTCACTCATATTACAGTGAGTATCCTCAGCTCTAAGTGACTGAGGATACTGAGCAGTCACTTAGACCTGAGGATACTCATTGTAACATGAGTGAAACGTCATACAAGACATTTTTGATGTGGTCCATACCGGAAGAGGACTTCAAAAAAAATAATGTACACCGCCCCCGGAAGCTTACGTGAGAATACACACTAATAAATACCTCAGTAACCTAACAACACTAAAAAAAACCTCAGTAAGTGTTAATCAAACCTTATACATTCCCATAAAACAAAACAAAAAATAGAAACCTAACAAGTCAACCACCCCATCAACCCCCCCTCGACTAGTACTGTTAATACCTGACAATTCTTGACTTTGTGCGTCTGCTCTTTCTCCAGTCACGGAATAGATTCACACACTGCCACTATGCAGTATACAAAGTGAGAAAAAAATATAAGAACTATGTATCATAATGTTTTTGTATCGTAGTGAAGTGTATAGTTTTATGTTATGTGTGTATCTGTGACTCAACAGTATGTGTAAGTAGGCCTACTATTACTTATTCTGTACAAAACAACGCCACTGTTAATATAGTAGGCCTACAACTTATATATTATTATTAACTCTTATTACAGTTATATTACTTTATATTTTATGTTGTAGGCATGAATATGAGACAAAATAAATCTCGAAACGTCGCATAAAACCTGCCTTTTTTATTAGACCGAAACTCGATATCAACATGAAACCCTAATAAATACCTGTAACTACTAACAAGAGTTATTATGATTTAAAAAACTGTCTGTCGATCTTAATTAATGAACAGCATGCCCAGAATTTTTTTTTTTGTATCGGCCATGTAAGGACCACATGCCAATTTCAATTCTTTATTCTTTGTTCTTTCCTTTTTCTCCAATATTCTTTCAACTTTTCACTGTGTCTCTTCTTCTTGTCTTCAGTCCACTTTGAACCTGCGTTTTTCTCTCTTTCCATTTTTAACTAATTCCATTTTTAACACTTTTGCCCGCAAAACGTCTCTTTCAATTGCCTCTTCGGCGAGTATATTATTTTTTTCTAAATCCTTTTACACTTCTTTAATCCAGCTTGATGTTGACTTCTTCCCCCACAGATATTTGAAGATCTGCTTTGTTCACCTATTGACGTCCATTCTATATAAATGTCAAAAAATTTGTCTCATGGTTTCTGTTATATTTTCTATACTTTGATATATTTCATCATTACTTCTTAATTTCCAAACTTCTGAAGTTTTTCATGGGACTAATATTTTCATAATAATTCGTCTTTCCAATATTTCTAGTTTGTTTATTATTGTTAGTGCCGTTGTTGTTGTTGTTGTTATTGTTAACGTTAGGCCGGTCAGGTAGATTCAAAACAGACGGATTATAAATAGCCTGGAAAGTGTACAACACCGGTCCCAGACGGTGATCCTATCTGCGGATCTAAGACAAGTTGTGCCTCTCCTACCCCCCGTGGTTGGTGTGTCAGGTAATTGTCTCGGAGGTCCGCACCCTGTTCACAGTAATATACTTAATTTAGTTTATTTACCTGTGCCCATGAGGCAGACAAATATGTCGAGTACATTATGGTGACTGCATTTCAGTCTTCGAGCAGTCTTGTTAATAACCTGTTCACCGGATAAAAACAAAAACATTTCGTCTCGTATATCCAAAAATATTTTCGTTTACATGTACTCGTTTATCTCACGTGTTATCACCAAATTGTAGACTGCACAAACAGGTACTGGGTCGGATAGACTTTCACAGTGTGAATGACAGAGTGCGCGCAACACGTTGCTGAGCTGGGAGCTGTTTATTGACATTACTGTGTGTAGTACTTTACAACTGACACTTTGTTGTTTGCGGACGATCGGGCTATTCTGTCGGACTCTGAAAACAGATTGCAGATAGGGATACATTTGTTAAATCGAATCTGCAAAGACTCTGGATTTCAGATATCCACACGTAAGACCAAGGTGACGGCTTTACGTGGAACTGATCCCATACGGGCACAAATTGGTACTGTCCTGGAGCAAGTTAGCAATTTTGAATACCTGGAATACAGTGTGTCTTGTAATGCAAGTAACGACGTTGTAAATAAGTTGCATAAGTTCAACCTTATGTGCGGGACAATTAGGCAAACCCTTAAGTCAGCAAGTAAAGGAACACGACTAAAATTCTACAAGGTGATGGATCTTCCCACACTTCCTTATGGGTCTGAGAATTGGACTTTAACGAGAGGCCAGGCCGGTCGCATCCAAGCGGCTGAAATGAGATTTCTTAGGCATGTGGCAGGGTATACTCTCCATGATCATAGAAGAAACAGATATACGGCAGGAACTGAATATAATGAGTATATTCGACAGGATCGCCAGTATCGGCTGAATTGGTTGGAACACCTTTGCCGAATGGATGACTGCCCCATCACCAAACAACTCTGGAACGGAGCCGAGGGGACGGAGAGGTGTGGCATGTCCGAGGAAGCGCTGGAGTGACCAGCTGTAATCTTTGCTATTTAAGGCCGGAACAAACCATCCTTGATTTAATCCGTGTCGATGGTGATGATGATGATGATGATGATGATGATGATGATGATGACTGTGTGTAGTGTAGGATTGGATTAACCAACAATTTTACTTCGGATTGAACTAGTAAACGTCGCTCGACATAAAACGCGACTCTTTTGGTAACAATAGAAGGAAGTATATAAGCGAGAAATGGTGAAGATGATTCCAGCTTACAAATGATTTAAAAATTACGAAAACGCATGTCCCAAATGGTGAAGATGACTCCAGGTTACAAAGGATTTGAAAATTACGAAAACGCATGTCCCAAATGGTGAAGATGACTCCAGCTTACAAAGGATTTAAAATTTATGTAAACGCATGCCCCAATCGTAGAGACGACTCCAGCTTACAAAGGATTTGAAAATTATGTAAACGCATGCTCCATAACAAAGAGCTTGAAACATAAGAGTCCTGCCGTGGTATTTAGGCCTATATGTTCTGCCTAAGCCGGAACATGGATAACTAATAGTTTTAATCCATTAATAGGACAACGTGAATTTTGGAGTGGTAGTCATCGAAAAAATATGAAAAGGAGATACCCGTGTTATAAAAATCGTATACAAACACACTACATAAACGTACATCAAAATGTCGAAAGAGATGATCGGAAGAAGAAGTGAAGTCTTTCAACTACCGGACTCTCACCAGTACCAGCCTGTTTACAGCATATACGTAAATACAAATGTTTGAGGTACACTAGAGATTAACATTTGCTATTCTGTTCTTATGTTACATGATACAACATTTTTTACTAATTCGAATGGACTCTTCCGACACTTCCATCTTATCCAATAGATATGCATCAGTGGTACAGCACTTTGTGAATCTCTAGGCTTTGTTTTTCATTACAGTTGCAATAGTTCAATATTTCTAGTGAATAATGGAGCGCTGACAATGTTCCTTATCAACTCGAGCCACTAGCTGTATGGTTCCAGTAGCTGTATGGCTATATGTTATCCATTAGTGATAGAGCCTACCTCTTTATTTCATTTTTTTTTCTTAAGAATATCTAGCCCTAGTCGGCGACATCAGCCACAAGAAGATAGATATTTCTATAGAACAAAGGAGCGTTGATGATGTTCCTCTACAATTCGTAGTATTGCAAGAACCTAGAAAATCATAGATTTTGCGATTCAGAGGTATATCTTTTTTATCTATTATTGGGGGTTTGAGATTATCATAGAAGTTTTTTATTTTGCAGCAGCTCTATATAGTTTGTTCGAATCTATTCCGAAGATGACAGCGCGCAAGCCTAGTGATCAACCTCGTTCCTGAATTTCTTTTTATCTTCCCCAAGATTACTCTTAGCAGAAGAACGTCACTGTCAAACTAAATATTCAGTTTTCATCTTTTGTTATTTTCGTAATTAACTTTATATTTTTTATTTATCGAGTCTTTTTATTGTACGCGGTCTAATCGAGATAGGCCTACATTCAACAGATTTTTTCCTCATATATGGGGTAGAGAAAAGGTAGCAACGCAATATAATATGACGCAATATTATATGTTGATTAAAATATTACATTTCAATTGATCGAACACTGTATTGGAATTCTATAAAGTAATGGTTCTACCAATACCTCTGTATGAAACAAAAAAAATCTTAATAAATTCACGCGGCGAAAATAAGATGCTTTAGTATACTGAGACATGTCTAAGAGAAGATCGTTTTTGAAATGTAGATATCAGAGGTACCCTTGATGTTCACTAGTCGACAGAGAACGTGCACAGTATGCTAGAAACCAGATTGCCCAGCAAGATGTTGGGCGTGGAACTGATGCGGATTGTGTATTTAACATCATTTATTCGATGGCTTTGTTGGTCAGCAAAGGTGTTCAACAAAATGTAGGCTACAACAGTAAAAAATAAATAAATAAATAAATAAAATATTGCATAGAAACATGTTCATAATAAAATAAAGAACATGGATTTTTATGTTAGGCAAAGCCAAGTGGGGCGACCACACGATATAATAGCTTTTCCTGTCGTAGTTCAAGAAGGAAGAGGTCAACAACCAGACTGATACACAGTATTATAAAGATTTATGGAACAGAATAGTGGCGGTCTGGACCATCGTTGAATACAGGGACAAAGCGATGTACAACGAACGAAGATGCTGGCGCACTTGAAGCGGTAATCTGAATAACAAAATAATGGAAAAAAAACGAATAACCAATGCTCAACTGTGTAGAGGGAAGAGGGGGAATGCATGTACTAAGTAGGTAGCTGTCGTTACTGAGACCGTAGAGAATAGATTTACAATAGAAAGGTAACTCTGCCAGAACGGTAACTAGGCACGCAGACAGCTTGATGAGGTCTTGTTGCCGTTGTCTTCGTGTCTTCATTCCCCATTGTTTGTTTGTTTCATCTTTGACATTTACATATTGTGTTTACATATGCAAGTACAGTATATCTGTATATAAACAATCGGTTTCTAACTGACGTACAGCCCACGACACGCTGGTAATTACATAATCTAATGACTTTCTTATACAGGCCTACATATTATTTCTTATACAGGCCTACATATTATTTAAAAACAACAGCAACAACGTCAACAGGATCTTTCGAAGGTTGCTGACGAGAACCAGACAGACTGAGACCAACGTATACAAATTCCTCATGGGGTATAGATCGTCAGTGTTGAGAATATACTGGAAAACTCTACATTCATTCTTAAGTAAGTGTACCTGTCATTGTAGAAGTGAAAGTTTGTATTGTGCGGTGGGAGGTCCAGCTGCCTGGGCGGGGCCTCAACCCGCACACATGCGCGTTTACTGTGAGAGTCTAGAAAAGTAATGTTCTCGAAGTTTTAAATAAAAGGAAAGATCTGGAAGCTGTTTTTCTATATAAATAGAGATGCCCTCGACAAGTACAGTTTCAGTTTTAAATGTGCTCTTGTAATGTGTATTTCGTGTGTCCGTTTTATGTATACTTGCTACTAAACTGTTCCTTCAATAAAGCGTGTGTTTGCTCCTGTACTTAAATTATTCATTATTTTTACCCATACCTTAACAATCAGTACACGATACAACCGGCATGACTCCAGCAAAATTGATGTTTGGGCGGGAGATTCGTCTTCCTGGGGAATTGATGTTCGGATCACCTGAGACTCAATCCCAAGAGTAATGATAATAATAATAATAATAATAATAATAAATGTACGGCATTTTTTTTGTTCCATAAAAATAGTTCAGTTAACGTAGACTAGAGTGGCTATTTGCCTATTGATCCGTAAGGTATAAGTACTAGACTTCACCTGTCTAAATAAGTACCAAATCTGTTCATTGACTGATCTGCAAACACAGGTGGTATGTAGTAATCGAGAGATGTAGAAAAGCATATTATTATTATTATTATTATTGTAATGTAATACGGAACGTTCTACAAGTAACTCGACTAGCCCAGCAGAGCCCAGATGTAATGTGTGTGTGCGTATTACACATTGCCGCTACTTTGAGATGAAAGACAATTACGTGACACTTATCACGTGTCAACAAGCGAGGCTGTTCCAGACTTCACCGGTCCGCGCACACTGTGTTCAAACCCAGACACGAGACTGTTTCCAGTGGTTTACAAAAGCGCCCGTAAGAGGCAATTGTTTAACACGTCATCCAAAAGTGACATCTTATTCTGGCATCTCAGTGGGGTATAAATACAGCCATTCAGCGACGGTGGCGAAGTGTTATGTGTTTTATAATTGTGCGGGACAATTGTAATACAATTGTGTTTTATATTACGTGACATTATTATTGCGTGTGAACAACTTTTGTTTGATTTGTTGTAAGAGACTATCTTGTTGATTACAAGCTGTTTAATTGTGATAATTAAAGCTGGTGATTTGTGGCTTAATTGGTGTGTTGTATTTTGTTTTCCACTGTACCATACGACGATCAGGGAGACCGTCGTAACATTAGTATTATCATCGAAGAACCCTTATTTTACCAGTAGATGTTAAGGTTATTCAGTTAAACAACTTAATATTAATCTATATCTATATAAGCCAAATACCACTGACTGACTCACTGATCACGATATCTCTGAAACCACTGAATGGATATCAATGAAACTTTGAACATAGCTTCATCATAGGTCTTAGGTGCTAACTAAGAAACGGTTTTAAAAACTTTCACTCCTAAGGGGCAACCCCCCCCCCATTGTATCTATGTATGTATGTTCCACATCTCCTCCTAAACCACTGGACCGATTTCAACCAAACTTGGCACAAATATTTTACGCGACGGGAGAACCAACATAGGATAGGTGTTTTTTTCGATGGGGTCCTTTGGGGGGTTCTTTGGGGTCTTCCACATCTCCTCCTAAACCACTGGACCGATTTCAACCAAACTTGGCACAAATATTTTACGCAGCGGGAGAACCAACATAGGATATGTGTTTTCTTCGATGGGGTCCTTTGGGGGTTCTTTGGGGTCTTCCACATCTCCTCCTAAACCACTGGACCGATTTCAACCAAACTTGGCACAAATATTTTACTCAACGGGAGAACCAACATAGGGTAGGTGTTTTTTCGATACGATCCTTCGGGGGGTCCTTTGGGGTCTTCCACACCTCCTCCTAAACCACTGGACCAATTTCAACCAAACTTGGCACAAATATTTTACGCAACGGGAGAACCAACATAGGACAAGTGTTTTTTCGATACGATCCTTTGGGGTCTTCCACATCTCCTCCTAAACCACTGGACCGATTTCAACCAAACTTGGCACAAATATTTTACCCAACGGGAGAACCAACATAGGACAGGTGTTTTTTTCAATACGATCCTCTGGGGGGTCCTTTGGGTCTTAAAAATCTATTAGATCTGGTTACTATGCCAACCCAATAGAATAGATTCTGGTTACCATAGCATCGGTGGAAGTCTCCCGCGTAGGAGGTAGCGCGGGAGTCGTCCGACGGGCCTTCCCCGGAGTCCGGGGAGACTTAGGTCGGATCCCACGAAAGACGTCGGGGCCAGAGTCCACGGTTCTTATAAATAAAGATATAGGTTATGATATCAAAGGTGGTGTATGCAAAGCGGTGACAAAATACAATGAAAAGAGGTCACTTATTCCCCGGAAGATAAAATCTTTGTCGGGCTTTAAATATGACTGTAATACTGACTACAACAATGACAAGATTTTATCTATTGGTGATTTTATACAGTGTAAATGGTGTAATGCTAAAAAGTGGAAAGAGGAAAGTCCTGGGTTATGTTGTAGCAACGGAAAAGTCCACCTTCCTCTCATTAAAGAACTACCAGAACCTCTCCACAGCCTTCTCACAAGTGAACATCCAGAGTCTGAACACTTTTTGGTAAACATAAGAAAATATAATGGTTGTTTCCAAATAACATCTTTCGGAGCCAAAGAAATAAAAGAAGAGAACTTCACGCCAACTTTTAAAGTACAAGGTCAAGTCTACCACAGGATAGGGAGTTTGTTGTCTTCACCTCCAAACAATCCCTCATTTTTACAAATATATTTCCTTGGAGACGACGAAAAGGAGACAAACACTAGATGTAACAATTTTCCAAACGTAAAGCCTTGGTTAGTTGCCAAACTTCAAAAAGTGCTTCACAATCACAATTCTTACATAAACGATTTCAAAACAGCATTGGAAAGTGTTCCAGAAGGCCAGGAGTTCAAAGTAGTAATCCATGCAGACAGAAAGCCCGTAGACGGACATAGGGGTCAGTTCAATGCACCCACAACAAACAAGGTGGCTTTAGTGATCGTAGGCCAGGAGTTTGCAAAGAGGGACATCATTCTCCACAGCAGAGACTCTAAGTTACAGCGCATAAGTGAAACTCATCGATCTTATGACGCTTTGCAGTATCCACTTATGTTCTGTCGTGGGGAAGATGGTTACTCCATTGCCATTCCACAGTGCAACTCAAACAATAAAGCCCCTCTAAAAAAACTGTTTCAGCTTCAGAATTTTACTCATTCCGCATAATGGAGAGAGATGGCCAGCAAAATTATTTGTTACTTTATCGCAGTCTCCTGAATCAATTTTTGGTTGACATGTACGCCAAAATTGAGACAGAAAGACTCAACTTCGTAAGGAACAATCAGAGTAAGCTGCGGACCGAAAACTATGTGCATCTGCGGGACTCCATGTGCAAAAATGATGGGCAAGCCAATAATATAGGCAAAATGGTTGTTTTACCTTCCAGCTTTACAGGTGGACCCCGTTACATGCACGAGCGGACTCAGGACGTCATGACATATGTACGCAAGTACGGCCGTCCTGGTCTGTTCATCACATTTACATGTAACCCTAAATGGACAGAAATACAAGAAGCATTAAGTGCACGACAAAGGCCTCAAGACAGACACGATATTATTGGCAGAATATTTCACCTCAAAGTAAAGAAAATGATGCATGTCTTGACAAAAGGCAATGTTTTCGGTCCAACAAGGTGTTACATGTTAACTGTGGAATGGCAAAAAAGAGGTTTACCGCACGTGCACATACTGCTCTGGCTGCAGGATAGGATCATGCGCCATCAAATCGACAGTGTGATAAGTGCAGAGATCCCTGATCCTGAAGTCGATCCTGCCCTTCATGACATTGTTAAGTCCACAATGATTCATGGCCCTTGTGGAAATGTTAACAGAAACTCGCCCTGCATGGTAAACGGCCAATGCACCAAGAGATATCCACGGCCTTTAGCAACACAAACTCAAGCTGCGGATGACGGTTACCCCCAGTATCGCCGACGGTCTCCTGCCGATGGTGGTTTCTCGGTCAACATTAAAGGAGTTGATCTAGACAACTAATGGGTGGTACCGTACAATCCTGTTCTTTCCCGCTCTTTCTTAGCCCACATAAATGTTGAACTGTGCAACTCCGTCAAGTCGATAAAGTATATTTGTAAATATGTGAACAAAGGCAGTGATCAGGCAGCGTTTAGGTTGGAGAATAAGTGGGATGAAGTTTCTAAGTACGAATCAGGTCGCTACATCAGCACTTCCGAAGCGGCTTGGCGTATTTTCTGTTTACCTATTCATGAAAGGTTCCCACCAGTAGTGCAGTTAGTAGTCCACCTTGAGAACGGCCAGAGGGTATTTTTCACTTCCGACAACCTTCTGGACAAAATCCAACATCCACCAAAAACCGCATTAACAGCATTTTTCGAACTCTGCAAAACCGATTCCTTTGCCAGAGGCCTTCTTTACTGTGAGGTCCCAACATACTATGTCTGGAAAAATAACCAGTTTTGCAGAAGAAAGCAAGGAAAAGGCGTTCCAGGACATCCAGGAGTAAAAAAAGATCATGTACTTGGGAGGGTATATCTATACATCCTAACAATGTCGAGTGTTTCTATCTGCGTCTCCTGCTACATGAGATTCGAGGACCAACGTGTTTCAATGATCTTAAAAAGGTATCTGGTATCATCCTATGTACCAGTCTGCCTGTAGAGCATTAGGGTTGTTGGAAGACGACATGCAATGGGACCTAACCCTGCAAGAAGCTTCCATTTCAGATTCGCCTCACAAAATCCGAGAGCTGTTTGCTGTAATATTGGTGTTTTGCCAAGTTGCAGATCCCTTAGCACTTTGGGAAAAACACAAAGAAAGTCTATCAGAGGACATAAGAAGGCAGATTGAGATTGAAAGTCATGGTTTAGAGATTGAACTTTGCAAGGACACAATTTATAATAAATGCTTACTATGTCTTGAAAATATGATCTTTTCTATGTCAAACCAATCTCTCCAAGACTTCGGTTTACCTCCACCAACTCAAGACACAAACATTATTACAGTCAATCGCCCAGACGATTACAAAAATATACCCAGACTTAATGAATAAGTGACTCATCTTGGCTCAAAGAAAGAGCTATTCTAACCCCAAGAAATGAGACAGCAGCAATCATTAACAACTTATTGTTAGAAAAACTTCCAGCCGATGTTGTAAAATATCAGTCGGTAGATTCCGTAGTTGAGGTAGAAGACGCTGTGCATTATCCGGTAGAGTTCCTCCACACGCTCAACCCTCCAGGAATACCCCCACATAACCTTCACCTAAAAGTTGGGGCTCCCATTATGCTGCTGCGGAACTTAATACCACCGAAACTTTGCAACGGTACCAGACTGCAGGTAAAATCTTTACATAAGAACGTTGTTGAGGCAACTATATTCACTGGCTGTGGTTCTGGAGAAACAGTTTTCATACCTCGCATTCCTTTGATCCCGTCAGACTACCATTTTCAGTTTAAAAGACTACAATTTCTCATCAAAGTCTGTTTTGCAATGACAATCAACAAAGCTCAAGGACAGTCTTTGAAAATGGCTGGCGTAGATCTGAGGGAAGACTGTCTCTCTCATGGCCAGTTGTACGTTGCCTCTTCAAGAGTTAGCACTCCTGACAGTCTGGTTATTCTTCAGCCAGAAGGAAAAACTAAAAACTTTGTGTACAAAGAAGTTCTTTAATGATCCGATGATTAGTTCTTCATTACAAGTTCATAAATTGAAGAAAAATCTGAAATGTTTTCATACTCAACACAACTTCATATAACAAAAATGTATAATGTTTATTTTAAATAAAATACATAAGAGGTTTTAATTATTTATTTATAAGAAACCTACTTTAATTGAACTTTATTAATTAGATAAGATTTTCATTACGTACAACGTGAAACTCCGTAGCGAAGCACGGGTATTTTGCTAGTCAAGAATATAAATTAACAAGGTAGACAATAAATGGATATGTAAATTAAACTTGGTCCACAATAAATTAATGGACAATAAATGTTTGACTTGGTCTTGCCATTGTTCTTTCCAGAAGTCTCTCGCTTGTCTCTTCTGCGCTATCCCCACCCGATGTCCAAACCATTTCGATTATTCTATACACTAAATCAGTGGTTCAATTTCCGGCTCAATTCTCACCGCACCATTTCTGATTCTATCACATCTGGTAAAGAAAAGTATACTCCACTGTATAATTAAAAACAACGTGACTCATGGGGCAGTAGAATAGGGGCCCCTTCGTGACTCATGAGGCCTCTTTCGAATAGAAGACGAGATACAATTAGAACCATGGAAATTATATTACCGTTCTTATAGACTCGCTTGCGGGAAATGTGGGGAGCAGAAACGTGGAGTAAGTTTGGAGTGAAACAGTCAGTAATAAGTGGATTAAGTTACAAGAGCTTATGAGATATGATCGCGTTAAGAGGTTGACAGAAAATAGAAGATCGAAAAGCAGAGTCCCAAGAGAAGAACTAAAAGAGGACAACTACCTCTACCATCGGGAACAAATATTGCCTAAGCAGTAGAGAAGAAGGATTTAATAAAAGTTGATTGGGCGGATCGAGATTTATGGAGGGGAAAACGACTAATAACTGAAATGAAACGTCATAGAAAGAGGTTGTATAAGACGAATGAACATGGTGAAGACATAAACATGGTGAGCCGGAAGATGGTCCAAGAAACAGATATTAAAACAGTTAGAGGAAAGTAAACCGAGAGGAAGAAAACAAAGGAGAAAAAGATAGAGAGAGAGAGAGAGAGTGAGTGAGGGGACATTTGTATGAATCTTCCTCGGTATAATTACTTGTAAAGTGCTGACAGAATTCATACTTAAAAAATTGGTGGTCCACATGGAATCAAGTCAATCAGAATCATGTAAAACGAAATGCAATTAATTAACGATTTCTTTTAATCTTTTTTTTTGTATTACTTCAGAAAGACCGGAAAGATTAATTTACTGTTTAATGAGCGTTCGGGTTTGAAAGGCCGATGACAGTTTTACTACGTCCTTGTGTCTGTTTTTTTTTCTCTGTCAGAGGAAACGAGTTTACAAAATGAATGACTAGAAATAAATAAAAATCAGTATACAATAAAAATAAATAATAATGCAAAACAAGAAGTCGAGGTTCTTGGAACCGATCAAATCGTGCATATTTTCAAAATAATTATACACGTGTATATGCATATATGTGTCAGCAGTCGGTCACTAACGATTGCCGGTTGGTTTCAACGAAAAAAAATACTTGCCATTTTTAGAGTGCTGATGTATTAATTATGGACGTCAATTTATTTTTTCACGGTAGCGGACGCTCGGAAATGAGAAGAAATAAAAGTAAACAAACCAAATGTTATTTATTCGGCGTAGAAAATTAGCGGAAAAAATGAGAACAGATACACTTGTTAATATTCACATGTGTTTTTTGCTGGGTATTTATTTCGTTTCCAGAAGGCACGATGACAACTACATTGTAACACAATATTTATGGTGAACTGCGACTTTCTAAAGCAGAAGCGATCCGTCATCCATTAGGCGCGGCCATTCTAATTAAGACGCTGACTGCCGGACTGGTAAATCAGCGTGAGCTACTTGTGTTAATAAAGCGGAATATGTGTGTGTCTATAAGTTTGAAAGCTATACACCGGTCTCGTTTGACTGATTTGTGTGCAGAAATATTTGTGCCAGAAGCTGGGCTACTATTTACGTACCGTCATGAATAACTTTATCATTATCAGAAAAAACGTCAGATAATTTATTGATATATCTATTTCCTAAAGGGATGATAATAGCATACAGGTCGGTGTCTTAAAGTAAAAATATTATGACGTTATTAGGAATTTATCAAGAAAATTGTCTGATATTATCAGCGGCATTCGGTGAATCTAACAGCGTGCCTTCTAGTTTCAAAGTGAGTAGAAACCTTTATCTGTTTTTACATCTACTTGTATGTAATTGGTAGAGAGAACTATCTTATTGCCTGTATATGAAAGAACGAAGTTGGCTGGCGTGACATTCTTGCTATCGAAAAGTGATCGAGATTTCGGGCTGACGCCATGGGTTAGCAGCTCATCTATTGAAAACGTATTATGTTACATTCGTGGGTCCTCGACAATACGTCGGACGTATCACTCGTACTCTAGCGTCAGTAATGTGGACACAACTGAAATTCCTTTCTTTAAAATCTGATTTTACGAAACATCTTGTCACAATGGCGTAGCCAAGATTTTTCTATGAGCTTGTTACATACCAGGGGTACTCCATGATTATTAATTATAAGCGAGGGGGAAGAGGTGTTGGTGGTAGCAAAGGATTAACCATTTATAACTCTGTGTGTGTGTGTGTGTGTGTGTGTGTGTGTGTGTGTGTGTGTGTGTGTGTGTGTGTGTGTGTGTGTGTGTGTGTGTGTGTGTGTGTGTGTGTGTGTGTGTGTGTGTGTGTGTGTGTGTGTGTGTGTGTGTGTGAAATCACGGCCGCTAACGACCTACTAAAATATTGGGTTAGATGGAAAAAACCTAAGGATAATAGCTACACTGTATTGGAACCAATCTGCAGTGGTTAGAGTAGATAAAGAGAAAACTGAAGAGATATAGATTTGCAAGGAGTAAGACAAGGATGTATACTATCTCCGCTTTTATTCAACAACTACTCGGAAGGTATTTTTAGAGAGGCTTTAGATGAATGTGATGTGGGAATCTCTCTGAACGGTGAAAGAATAAATAACATACGTTATGCGGATGATACCGTCATACTCACAGAGAGCTTAGGGGGGCTGCAACAACTAATGAATAGAGTGACAGAAAGCAGCCGTAGATATGGTCTAGACATCAATGTTAATAAAATGAAGCTAATGATTGTATCTAAGAACAAGTTCACAAACTGCACCCTTAATATAAACCAAAGGCCAGTTGAACGTGTAAGCCAATTTACATATCTTGGTACTATAGTCAATGAACAATGGGACCACTCTCAAGATATAAAGAGCAGAATTGAAAAGGCAAGAGCAAAAAAAACACTAGAATGGTCACTAGAATGAGGAGTTTATTCAAAAATCACGATTTAACAATAAACACAAAGACGAGACTTCTACCCTGCTATGTATTCTCGGTGCTCTTCTACTGTGTAGAATTTTGGACTTTGACTGAAGCCACAACTAAAAAATTGGAATCTTTCGAAATGTGGCTTTACCGCAGAATACTGAGCATTTCATGGACAGCACATATAACTAATGTTGAAGTTCTTAGAAAGATGAAGAAAGATAGGGAAGTTATTAACACAGTGAAGATAAGAAAGCTTCAGTATCTGGGACATCTCATGAGAAATGAACAGAGATTTTACTTATCGCAGTCCAAACTACAGGGAAAAGTACTTGGAAAGAGAGGAGTTGGGCGACTGACAATATCAAGACTGAGAAATTTAAGGACCTGGTTTGGCATGAATACAACTGACTTATTCCGTGCAGCAGTGCAGAAAGTTAAAATAGTCTGTATGATATCCAACATCCGAAATGGATAGGAACTATCAGAAGAACGACCGACTATTGCCCTTCTCTAGATTTAACTATTAGAAGACTTACACAATGAAGGGGATTGTAGGCCTAACCCCTATAACTCTCTTGGCTACACCACTAGTACGTAACTAATTCAAAGAGCGCCTTCAGTAATCACATCGATTCTTCTCCTGCTCTGATACTACAGAACGGTAATGAATGATACTCGTACGTCCCACTTTCACTGGAAAGGCGAAGATAATCACCACAAACTAGCAGAAACGTCCAGCTTATAAGGACATCGGAC
This sequence comes from Magicicada septendecula, assembly GCA_034769895.1. Classification (NCBI taxonomy): domain Eukaryota; kingdom Metazoa; phylum Arthropoda; class Insecta; order Hemiptera; family Cicadidae; genus Magicicada; species Magicicada septendecula. Next base: position 82,350,201 of record CM068370.1, read on the forward strand.
AGTGGTGGGCCTGAGCTTTCTGCTCTAAAGTTTTTACACAGAAGATTAAACTCTATCCAAAAAGGTAAATAACAGATTTTAAATGTTAACAAATTAAATATGCTGCTGTTTAGATAATGGAAATATTATTATAAAGCACGGTTAATGTCGGGAATTGATTGATTAAACGACCCGAAGAGGAAAGGAATTATTACGTCATATCAAAAAGATATAAACAAAATACTTCTCGATAACGTCCAAGCTATGAGAGCCGCTGTATAGTAAGATAAAATTACAGTCTGTAACCGGCCCCCGACGGAATAGCAATCTGTAACCGGCCCCCCGACGGAATAGCAATCGACTGAGAAGAAAATCAGAATGATCAATATTGCACACCACTATATAAAAATTATTCCGATTAGCGCTTTCAAGCTTCACAGCTCATCGGAATAATTTTTATATAGTGGTGTGCAATATTGATCATTCTGATTGTGATTTTAACCACTAACACAAATTTCTTCATTAAACGTCTGAGAAGAAAATAGCACATTGACTACTAGAGTCGCAAAAGGTGTCGAAACAGCTGGGGTGGTCCACGGCTCAATACCCCGATAGTTTATCTAAAATGAATTATTATTTTAACATAATTTTTGTATCAAAAAGGAAGGTCTGCCAATTGCATCATCAGTTTCACAGTTGGTGGCTGAAAATTTCGAAATAAAGCGTTTGAAATAAAGATCTAATCAAACAATGGACCAACAAAGAACACTTAGTGGTTATTAACAATCAGAATTGGGCGAATATTTGGAAACAGTCGTAGAAAAAGCGTTATCCCAACTTTGTCATGCTTACTTGCTGGACTCCTATCAGTCATGCTCCGTACGAGTCCTTTCAGTGTCCCCACCACTATCAAGTCCTAAAAAACGACTTGATAATGGTGGAGACACTGAAAGGCCTCGTCCGGAGCATGACAGGTAGCATTTTATCAAGTAAGTGTGGCAAAGTCTGCATTACGGAGACTGTTAATTCACATAACAAGATAAATAAAGCGTTGTCTTTACTGTTACACCATTCACGGTATAGACACTGAGGATGCCGCATCGCAGAATGACGAAACGTTGTATGGTTGCGAGTCGAAATTTCTTTTTGACCATCTATGTTTCGACGTATAGGCCTATTAGACATTACATACAATTTTAGTGCTCTGTTTTCGAAGCACTTAACAAAAATATGTTAGTTGGTATTTCGCTATAAGCCGCGTGATCGGGCTTGTTAAGACCTTTGTGGTGGGAGCATTTTGTTGGGGAAATCATAAACGTTTATAATAATAATAATAGGTCCCATGTATACCACTGAAGTAGCTTAGGAGTAGGCAGGGTAGGCTGCCTAATATGAGCCGTACGGCATATAAGGAAGACAGTGTGGCCAGCACTACGCTTCAGCCGCCCATTATTATCCCCAGGATGTTATCCCAGGTACTCATTTTCAACAGGCTGAGTCGACCTGGGGGCTGAAAAACGCACCTTGATTTTATGGTGCGGGACCGGGAATTGAACCCGGGACCTCTAGATTAGTAGCCAGGTGCCATACCCACTGGTCTACTGAGGCGCCAGTTTATATCCATCCTTATTCCGAGGCGATTTGCCGAAACTTTTAGCACTTTGTTTTTTTTACGAATGACGAGTCGCTGGCACGTCGATTCAACCTTCAGACTTGAAGGGCCAGGATTTTCTGTAGCGGTTTTCTCTCTTAGCTGACATTCTCCAGATATTTGTAGGGCGCCAGAGACTCGCCCTTCACCCTCTCTCGTCTGCTACGTAACACACACACATTGTATGCCATGTACCCAGCAGCTGCGCGAGATACGCGTATCTCTACGAGGACGTGAGAGTAGGATTTGTTGGCAGAGCTGCATTCGATTTCTCGAACCCCCGACTCGTTTGTCAGGAATCAGTGGGCATTTCTCAGAGTTTTGTTACTGTATAGACAAAAGCAGTCTATACAGCCCCCAAGACCCTTTACCAACCTTTAGCTGCCAACCTTTATCAAAAGTTGATAGAAACTGTGGAAACGGACTCATTAAGAAGAGCATGTAATATTTCTAGAATGCAACATGTTAGAAACGAAGATATAAGAAGGAAAACAGGGAGCGTATTTACAACAGCAGAAAGAATAGAATCCAGACAATTTCTATGGTATGGTCACGTAATGAGAAGGGAGGAGAAACGATGACCAAAGAAAGCATTGACTTACACACCACAAAACAGGAGAAGAAAAGGAAGACTGACAACACAATGGAGAACAGGAATTAGGAAATACATGAGAGATCGAGCTATTGAAGATGATGACTGGAAGGATAGGGAGAAATGGCGATCAAAATGCGGGATGCGGCATATACTGTAGGACCCCCGCTAATAAAAAAAATCCTAAAAGTTTATCATAAGGTGATCGATGTTACACCAAGAAATGTTAAAAATCGCTTAGCCAGAAAATATAAATTTGAAAAAATAAATGTACAGCAGACCAGAAAGGAAAAATAGGTCAGTATTGGATTTGGAAACATCCATCAAAATAGTGATTGCATATTGCTTATAACTTAAAGCTGGTCAGGTGGTGACTGGTCAAACCGAGGCTTATGGATGTTGATTACATCTTTAAAAGAGAAAGCAGAAGAAGCAGAAAAAAACGTATTAAGTAAAAGGTGGAAAGGTGACCGTATTTCATCGGCGGACATTAAATGGTGCGACAATGCCAAGGCCAGCAGGTATAATAAACAATTTTAACGCATAAAATTTACATTTTACTTGGGACTGATTATGTCTAAATGGAGACACAAATAATACAGACAGATGTTACTCGTTGGTTTCATCAGAGACTCGATGTAATTCAGTAGCATTAAGTCATTAAGCTATAAAGTCAACAATGAATACAAATTATAAGTATTTGTTATGCATATGCGGAGTCATTAATGTATCCGAATGTTATAATTACTGGGTGTTTAGGCTTTCGTAATAGCTCAGCGGACGAATGCATGGCTTCAGCGTTTGCACGTTTTCCTTGATTTTTTTTTTTTGTCTTAAAAAGCAACTGTCTCACCGTAGTGCGTATAAAACAAACAAGATGTATTACTCCAACTTTCATTTCCCCTTATAGATGTATCTTCTGTTTCTCATTCTAGTAGCCTGAATGCACCTTAGAACAATGATTAGCACAGCTCTGGTGACAGAAAGTACACTAATTAAAAATTTATTTAAACCCAAGGAGGCCATAAGGTGGTAACGGGTCTTGGAGGTTGCTGCGCAGATCGCCATAATCTGCGTAACACGAAATTCTGACGGCGCGTTGTACTGGTCGTGCAACCGTCACACTAAACACAAAAGTCGCGCGGTATGCCTTGGTCCTCAGGGACTGTTGAGCAGAGGCTACGCGTAACAAGAAAACTGTCCACTATTATTAATAGCTCTGCCACCAAGTCCTACTCCTACGACCACGAAGACATGAGTGGCGGTGTGCGCAGACAGGGGAGGGTTCACGGTGGGTTTCTGGCGTTTCAAAACCAGAAACACTTTGGCTAAGAGAGACAACCGCAAAATAAAAACAGGCAAGACAAGGGGCTTAAAAATAGCCTATTTATTACTTGTCTACTATGCTACAAGATTTGTAACCTGTACGTAGGAATATGTCACCTACTCTCAGTTCTCATAGAAGCCTCGGAAACACGACGGACATATGATTGACGATGATGGCTATGAAAAAGGACAAGAGAAATAGGATAGCAAAACGATTACGAGTAGGAACAGTACAGAAAAAAATGAAGGAGGACAGAACATAGAACATATCGCTGTCCCAGTGCAATAATGTAACAACTCAAAATCACCTGTTTTGAGAAAACAAGAGTTTAAAGTTTCAGCTTGCCAAAAAGCCTCTGTTAGGCATTATTAAATAACTGTACAATGTATTTTTTTTTTACAAAGGTCGATAGCCTTTATAATTATTTTAATTGATATTTTTAGTTCTATCCTTTGAAATAATAAGAAATAAAAAAACAAAATATATTTCGAGATGTTACTGTATTGCAGTAGTTCTTTTTACAAGTTATTCTGACATGTTACCCATTTCATTATTTGCTGTTTTTTCTTACCGGTTAAAAACAACCAACAGAGCATAATATTAATATAAACAAATTCTTTACGACAGAAAATCATTTATAATAAATTAAATCAAGTAATGAATATGCACTGACATTCACCGAAAATCAACTACGATTCAGTGTGTGTACCTTACAGTGGAAAATACTTACTATTCTTCAGTTTATGTTTATCTGAAATAGAGATTGAGTAAAGTAGGAGAGCAGAAAGGGTTCTACCTACTTCCTTGGAGTTGCCTTCCTAAAATTGCTTTAGTTCTCTATGCCTGTAGAGTTCCTTATGAAACCAGTAACTTTAAATTAACTTCTCTGGTTTCCTAATTCGTTTTCTGGATTTTTCCTCTGCATCATTTTCTACTGTCTCGTCAGCAATTTTTTCTATGGTTTCAATAATACAATCTATTTCTTCTACATTGTTGACAACTTCATTCTCTTCCCTTGTTGTCTCTCGACTCGTCATCACCGACGTCATCGTCTCGTCATCAAACTGTTCATTCACCGTATCATTGTTACTCTGATTTACATGAAAAAAATAGTTTGACTTTTCTTCACAACTTATAGGCGTAGGTATGGACTTTTTCTTGAAACTCTTCTGATTGTTCACGCTTATATACCTTTTGGACTAGAAGGCATAGTTACAATATCTTTATCTTTTTAATTTGTTTCAATAGAGTTGTTATCAGGCATGAAATCAGAGTCACTGTCACTGAGGCCTTTTGTATTACAATCTTCAAAACCATTATTCCTACCCAAATCTATTACTGTACCTGCTTGTCAGTCTCAGGACAGTCATGGTTAATGTCAAATTCTAAGGAGAAAAAATTTTATTGCAATTATTTTCAGGTGTATGGAATGTTACTGCTTCATTACTTAATAAAAATTTCATAATTATTAATACAGAACTTCACACTATTTAATATTTTCACAGTAATAATAACAGTGTCATCAACAGACCAGTACTATAACATTTAGAGATGTTACAGTTTTGCACCGAGCTTCACTAAAATAGAAAGAGATATTACTCTATTGCCACGCCAAAACTCAGTGCAATACTATAATATCTCAAAATGTGATTCTATTGCTCAGGAAAACTAGAATTTTTTTTAGTGTGGCATACAGATGTATGTACCAAAAACCTAGGTAAAAATTAAGATTTTAAGTTGTTACCCTATTGCATTAGATTCTTCACAATTTCTTGAATCCAGTGATACGCATAACTCAAAATTTAAACATTTTGTGTTGTTACACTATTGCACTGGGACAGCGATATCAGAAGTCTAGGAAACAGAACATAAAACAAAACATCGCTTACGGGAAACAAAAAGATGGAAAAAACCTAGCCGAAGCTTCAAATTAATTGCCGCCCTCGCATTGTCCGCTAGACTATTGTTCGGGGCACAAAGATTTTAGTTATCAGATATTTAGTAAATGGTAAAGCACAGCCTTTCTGCGTTGGTCCTTAAATATGCACGACCACAGTATGCAGCAGAGGCCAATGCAGACAGAGAGCAATGATGACAAAAACGTTCTCACGGTAATTGGATTCGAAACGGCGCTTAGACTAATCGATTATCTCCGTTCTTAAAAGGCAGCATTATATCGTCTGTAAGATAATCATGTTTTTTTAAATACTAATATTGGTTTACAAGTGTCAGTAACCAGCTTCGAGGAGACTGAGTAGCTTAACCAAAGTATCCAGTGTCTGCATCTTGGTGAGGAGCGTAGTCTAATCCGTTACTGCACAGACATGAAAGTAAGAGTAAGTGCACTGAGTGCCTCTTCGGAATTGTGTTACACAAACGAGTTAATAAAGTACATAGACTAATGAGTAATTCAATCTACATTTATTGGTACAAAACCCTTGTTTTATAACTCAGCTCACGCAAACAGCTCGCGCATCTTCACAACGAACGATGGCATTTCAAGCGTAAAGCTAGACACCTACAAGTTTTTGTGACAGTTCTTTATTAAAGCTTAATATTGATACAATACAACGCACTTGGTCGATAAGACGGTGTGGGATTTAGCTTGGAAGTAGATGTCCCGGTTCAATTACCCAAGAGTACGATAAAATTCAAGATACTGTTACGACGGTCTACTGATCGTCGTATGGTACAGTGGAAAACAAAATACAAGACGCCAATTAAATCACTAATCACCAGCTTTAATTATCACAAACAACAGTTTATAATGAACTCGTACAATAATTCCAATTAGATTTGTCCACACGCAATAATACTGTCAAACATAAAGAATTCCGCGCTATAACCACTTTTCACTAATACACCACTTGCGACGCACTGTGGAAATCATCCGACATAACACTGAACTCTAAGCGGCAGGTATGAGCTACTTATAGTGTGCAGGGTTCCATAATATGTGTCTTTAACAAACACGTGAAAATTCTAGAGAATACTTCAGCGCGGCCATGGCAGAAACACACACCATCGTCAAGAAGCTTCTAGAACGACACCATCGAACGCACGAGACGTTCCGCATTACGTAATACTGCCTCCCACGTCAAGCGTCACGTACGCATTACAGCTGCGGGAATAGCCGAGAAAGAGTAGAACAACGTTCTCCAGTGTCCATAACGTTCAGTAATGGCGTAACACTTTTTCCTCGTTACGTAACAGTACATTTTCTTAGCCAAGTCGACTCGACTTTGACTTGCTAGTATCTAGAATAGCAGTTAGGGTTGCAAAGGTAAGCAACTACAATCTTATGTCGGTGGACACTACCTTTCCATATGGTATAGGCCTACGACTTTAGGCCCTTCGTCCGGTGCTGTAACGCAACTGCGATGTGATTATGATTCAACTCTTCGACAACTGTTGCAAACTGATTCGTCCGCTAGAGGAACTCATTTATAACTAAATTATTTCAGTTTGTATGCCGAATCGGGCAATACGGAATACTACTACTCTATATTGCCCGCATATTTTATCAGTATTCCATAATACCCGTACGTATTTTTTACATTCATCTTAATTTAACACTCTCAAATAAAACACCAATTCATCAATTTGTAAAATGTTTATAAGAAAACATTAATGCATAAATTACTGTAATATATTAAATGTCAATCTCAATCTGTATGAAAAAATAACTGAAATTTTTGAGCTCTATCAAACGATGCTTAAGCGGCTCAAGTTGTTTCAGTATCTGTCTAAAAAGCAGAAGACAGATGGATTTATAATTCCTATTTTGGAAGGATTATAATTGTAAAACAGGTAGCCCATTACATAAACAGTTAAGAAAATATTAAAATTCAGAAGGTTTTTTCAAATTTTCTTTACAGACATCCCGAATAGGAGAGACCGGCCAACCCTAAGAAAACAGTGCGACCCACAAAATATGGAGTGGCTATGCACGAGGTCCGCGACGACAAGCAAATGGAATTCCTAAAGGCTGTTAAAACTTTTGAAGTACCCAGATCTACTTTATTTCGGCTAGCTGCTGAGATGTCTAGTGAACCTAGTGTGCGGCATCAAAGTCATTGGTCGGAAGCCAGTATTCAGTCAACAACTAGAAGAAAAATTGGTAAGGTATCTTTATAAGTGGAATCACTATATTATGGTGTTACACGATTATTTATTATAAGGTGGCTTACCAAATGGCCATAAGAAGTTGGCCACATTATACATCCTTTTGGAAGAGGCCAAGCTGGTAAGAATTGGTAAATACATGTGTTATCAGTATTTAAACCAACCACCACATCATATCCAAGGGATCCAAGGGTTAGAGGTTTTCGTAAAGATAAAGTACTAAAATGTTTTGGTTTGCTAGGTCTTTATAAAAAGTTTAATTTTTCGGTTAATCGCTTGTTTAATGTGGATGAAACGGGGCTTTCTGTAGTTCAAAGAGGCAAACGACAGATAGGAACCCTTTACTGCTGCAGAAAGAGGTTTTCTGATCACTTTCGTTGCTCACATGAGTGCAGGTGGTGATTCTATGCCACCATGAAAAGCACAGTCATGTATATGTGACTATGATAAAGATAACGTGATACCCTACATTGACAGCCAAGGAAGTTATCCACTTCCAATGAATTGAATTGCACTTCAATGAATCCTTTCCCAACCTATGTCTCATCCTACAGTATTTTCTTAACGATTTGTTTGTCTGTGGCCTCATGTGAAAGAAGTTTCACAGAACTAAAATTGAGAGAAAAAAACCATCGTAGATCAACGATGCGTGAGAAACTTGGCGACTTTGTTTACAAAAAGAAACACTACATCTTCTTTGAATTATGTAACAAATGAATTCGATAAAATAAAGGCTTGAAAACATTAATCATAATTTAATTTCTTTGTAACTTAGTTTATATGAAACTTTGACTTTTATCGTTTTTGTATGTCTTCTTGTTTCTGTTTCGTTAAAACCTATAAATAGTGAGTTTAATATTTAGCCATGAAGACCTGCTACTAAAATCTATCAATGGATATGTATACAATAATAAAACCGTATCTCAGGACCCAAAATGAAAGGCCATAGCGGGGCTTGGTTAGCTTTGTCTCGTCAAATGTGGTTAGAAGCAGACGTATTATGACCGGTGAGTAATGTGTAGAATTAACTCCTTTCATACCAGTAAATTGCATATACAAAAATATTAACATTTTTATGTGTATTGTTGTAAATTGTTAATAACAATACTTCTTCCATTTCTAGGCAATTGATCAAAATTTAAGGAATTTGTTTAGTTTAATTCAAAGCGGCAACGATTACGGATGTGTCCTATCGATGATCTGCAGATAAATTCATCTCGTGGCCTGTTTGCCCACTGTGAAATACTCTAAGTACATGGGAGGTTTACTGCTTTGACTGTCACAATTACGACACGGGCATCACACTCACACACACCCGTTTGGCGGACACATGCTGGCGTGCAGTTTGCGTGTTGGGGCTAGTGCAAGCGCGCGCCTTACATTGACTCCAGCACGCATTCTGGCGCGCTCATGCATGTGTCGCCGAGGCGTACAGACTCACACCGCACCGCTTGAGCCAACACATGTCCTGCGTTGCAGTCTGCGTGTTGGGGATCAGTGCGAGCGCGCGCGGCTTGTATTGACTCTAGCACGCACTCTGGTACGCGGACGCATGTGCGCTCGCGGTGCACACACATGCTTTGTTGTTTTAATCGTGGCAATCATAGTAGCAAAGTTTTCCAATCCGGAGTATGTTCATAGTGGGCAAATACAGCCAGGGACGAATTTACTGCAGAGACACAGAACATCAAAATATGTTAATGTTTGCAATTGACTTAACACAAAATAATTCTTAGTACGATATGTCACGATAGATATTTTGATGAAAACAAGTTTCACTGTAAACGGATGGTAACATTGTAATGCCTATGTTGAATGCCGGTTTTAATAATTACTGGCAAAATAATCACTTACACTGATACCATCAGAAAGGAACCGCAACGCAAATCATGGAATGAAAGAATCCGGGAATAAATGACGTCCGGGAGAGGAGTCTGGACGATGCGACGACAGCCTGTGATAGAAGAATTTTTAAAAGATGATTGATAGATGCCATTTTGTTATTGTAAGGCTATAATTAACTTATTGTATTATTTATATACTGTACATATTTAACCCAAATAAAAATACTTAAGATGAAATGTAATTGTTTACTTTATATAATAACCTACTTTAATTAATAGATTACAGGTTTACACATGTGCGCCCATTAACATGCGAATACAGTTTGAACTGTAATCATGTCTTATTTTATGTCTGTATCATTAAAGCTAAGGATTACATGAGACAGACGCTTCCATCAATTCGTTCGTTAGTATTTTTGGGTGTATACCCATGGGTTAGTATTTCGTTAGTAGGCTATATCCATCAGACTCAGTGCAAACAAATTTGTTCACTCAGTATTATGAACATTATTAATACTACTAAATCAACGCAATATTCGCCAATTTTACTTCCATATTCCTTAAGGAATGGAAGTATGGTGATGGCAAAAAAAATCGTGTTCGAGATTATTGCAGATTCTGATTGTACTACACTCAAAACATGAAAAAAAGTCGTTTTCCGAAAAGTGTCTGTGTGTGTGTCTGTCTGTCTGTAGATTTTTTTTCTATGGCAAACGATAACTGCCGCAAATTCAAACAAAATCAAACAATTTTTTGCATACAGCCCTGATTGGTAGAGGACTCGCGACCTATTGTTTTTGGTGAAGATCAGTTGAGGGAAAGGGGTAGTTTACCGGCAACGGTTTTTTTTTATCAAGGGAAATTTTTTTTTGGCAAAAGATAACAGCCGCAAATTCAAACAGAATCAAATAATGTTTCACATACAACTCTGAATTGTAGAGTTCTCAAGACCTATTGTTTTTGGTGAAGATCGGTTAAGGGAAAGGGGTAGTTTACCAGTAACGTTTTATGTTTTAACAAGGGTATTTCCTATGGCAAACGATAACAGCCGCAAATTCAAACAGAATCAAAAGATTATTTGCATACAGCCCTAAATTGCAGAGTTCTCAAGACCTATTGTTTTTGGTGAAGATCGGTTAAGGGAAAGGGGTAGTTTACCTACAACGTTTTTTTAACAAGGGTATTTTCTATGGCAAACGATAACAGCCGCAAATTCAAACAGAATCAAATAATTTTCTGCATACAGCCCTGATTTGTAGAGTACTCAAGACCTATTGTTTTTGGTGAAGATCGGTTGAGGGGAAGGGGTAGTTAACCTGCAACGGTTTTTTTTATCAAGGGAAATTTTTTTTTTTGGCAAACGATAACTGCCGCAAATTCAAACAGAATCAAATAATGTTTCGCATACAGCCCTGAATTGTAGAGTCCCCAAGACTTATTGTTTTTGGTGAAGATCGGTTAAGGGAAAGGGGTAGTTTACCTACAACGTTTTTTTAACAAGGGTATTTTCTATGGCAAACGATAACAGCCGCAAATTCAAACAGAATCAAATAATTTTCTGCATACAGCCCTGATTTGTAGAGTACTCAAGACCTATTGTTTTTGGTGAAGATCGGTTGAGGGGAAGGGGTAGTTTACCTGCAACGTTTTTTATCAAGCGTATTTTCTATGGGAAACGATAACTGCCGCAAATTCAAACAGAATCAAATAATTTTTTGCATACGTCAGTGAATTGTAGAGGACTCAAGGCCTTTAGATTTTGGTGAAGATCAGTTAAGGGGAAGGGGTAGTTTACCTGCAACCTTTTACGTTTTAACAAGAGTAAAGTACTTGAAAATTCATTTAAACTTTTTCAAACAATGGTAATTGTTGAAAATAAAATAATTTTGTTGCCAGGCAATCTGAAAATTTCAGATTTTGTACCACAAAATCTGAAAAGATTATACGATAGTTTATGAAATGGTTAATAATACGTCAGTGGAAGGTGTAATGAGAAATTAGCAGAAATGGAAACCTGGGGAATGTTAACTGTTCTGTAGATACAATTTTGTCAGAATGTTTGGAAATGATCATCAACATTGAAGAAAAAGTAAGCATATTAAGAAACATATGTAAGTACTTATTATAAAAAAATAATGTTTGTTTTTTGATAAAGTCATTTTGATTATAAAATATAAATATTTACAACAAGAAAAGAATTTTCAGTTTTCAAAATTTAAATATATTTTTATAAAACAATGGGTTCTTCATTGAGGTGGGGACCATGTCACTCACTCCATCTCAAGCCTCCTCTCCCATTTTGCAGAAAAAGAGGACCCTGTCAAGGCTGATACTTTGACGACAGTGACAGGGCTTTCCACCAAATTCAGCAGAGTGACAGGTAGGCCCAACTCTGATTGGCTCCTCAGATTTCCCCAGCGTTAGTAGGTTCTATGAAAATATTTTATTTCAAAAATGATTTTAAATATAAATCTTAGATATGTTTTATAAATCTCATGTTTTATGTTTTAACATGGGTAATTTTTTATATGACGAACCATAACTGCCGTAAATTCAAACAGAATCAAATAATTTTTTACATATGTGCCTGAGCTATAGAGAACTCAATGTCTGTTGATTTTGGTGAAGATCGGTTACGGGGAAAGGGCAGTTTACCTGAAACATTTTTTGTTGTAACATGAGTAAAGTACTTAATTTTGATAAAGTATCCTGATAAGATCTTAATAATCCACTGTAGAAACGTACATGAAATATCTATAAATGAAGAGGCTAGTTGAACGGGCTGGGGGTAATTTTCTATAAATCAAAATTATAGTTGAAGGGGGAGGGGATAATATTTGTTATATGTGTACTACGTTATTGGCAAGAAAGAAGTATTTTTTTGTTAAAATTCCTTCCCTGGCTGTTTGGCTGAAAATGATTTTAAATATAAATCTTAGAATATGGAAGTCATGTATGGTTCTCCATACCGATATTTTTTGTTATTAGACGGGCATACTAGCCACAGACGAAATATTTATACCGTAAATATGGCAAGAGCTAACCACGTTAAGATAATTTGCTTACCATCTCACACTACACACAAACTCCAAGAATCAGATAAATATTTTATGTAGAACAGTTACTACTTCATGCCCTACTTTCATGAGTCACTGCTTTTACAGAGCCATTGATAAGATCTCAATGTGTTTAAGACATAACATTAGGGTTCTTAGCCAGTATGACATAGTCTAACTGCCAGGACGAAAGTCTGAAAGTACAGACTGGTGAAATTGCAGTCAATGGTTTTAAAGCTGCTAGTATTTGCCCTGCCAATAGATAAATCTTGATTTGTTTCTGCTCGTATGCTACACTTTTTCCAAATGATATAGATGCTGAGGAAAGAGTCGAAGACGCTTCAATTCATGAAGATAGAGAATCTTCGACGCCACTCAACACACCACAGCAGTTAGCAAGATCGTTTATTCAAGGACCAGGCTCGTTGGAAATAGCTGACACTTGGCTCCTCTACATATCTCTGCATATTTTTACTTCCATATTCCTTAAGGAATGGAAGTATGGTGATGGCAAAAAAAATCGTGTTCGAGATTATTGCAGATTCTGATTCTACTACACTCAAAACATGAAAAAAAGTCGTTTTCCGAAAAGTGTGTGTGTGTGTGTGTCTGTCTGTCTATCTGTCTGTGTGTCTATGTGTCTGTGTGTCTGTAGATTTTTTTTTATGGCAAACGATAACTGCCGCAAATTCAAACAGAATCAAATAATTTTTGCATGCAGCCCTGATTTGCAGAGTACTCGCGACCTATTGTTTTTGGTGAAGATCGGTTGAGGGAAAGGGGTAGTTTACCTGCAACGGTTTTTTTTTAGCAAGGGTAATTTTGTTTGTTTGGCAAACGATAACAGCCGCAAATTCAAACAGAATCAAATAATGTTTCGTATACAGCCCTGAATTGTGGAGTTCTCAAGATCTGTTGATTGTGGTGAAGATCGGTTAAGGGAAAGGGGTAGTTTACCTGTAACGTTTTATGTTTTAACAAGGGTATTTCTTATGGCAAACGATAACAGCCGCAAATTCAAACAGAATCAAAAGATTATTTGCATACAGCCCTAAATTGTAGAGTTCTCAAGACCTATTGTTTTTGGTGAAGATCGGTTAAGGGAAAGGGGTAGTTTACCTGCAACGTTTTTTTAACAAGGGTATTTTCTATGGCAAACGATAACAGCCGCAAATTCAAACAGAATCAAATAATGTTTTGCATACAGCCCTGATTTGTAGAGTACTCAAGACCTATTGTTTTTGGTGAAGATCGGTTAAGGTAAAGGGGTAGTTTACCTGTAACGTTTTATGTTTTAACAAGGGTATTTCCTATGGCAAACGATAACAGCCGCAAATTCAAACAGAATCAAAAGATTATTTGCATACAGCCCTAAATTGTAGAGTTCTCAAGACCTATTGTTTTTGGTGAAGATCGGTTGAGGGAAAAGGGTAGTTTACCTGCAACGTTTGTTTAACAAGGGTATTTTCTATGGCAAACGATAACAGCCGCAAATTCAAACAGAATCAAATAATGTTTTGCATACAGCCCTGATTTGTAGAGTACTCAAGACCTGTTGTTTTTGGTGAAGATCGGTTAAGGGGAAGGGGTAGTTTACCTGCAACGTTTTTTTATCAAGCGTATTTTCTATGGCAAACGATAAAAGCCGCAAATTCAAACAGAATCAAATAATTTTTTGCATACGTCCCTGAATTGTAGAGGTCTCAATGACTTTCGATTTTGGTGAAGATCGGTTAAGGGGAAGGGGTAGTTTACCGGCAACCTTTTACGTTTTAACAAGAGTAAAGTACTTGAAAATTTATTTAAACTTTTTGAAACAATGGTAATTGTTAAAAATAAAATAATTTTGTTGCCAGGCAATAAAATTATAATTTTTTCATTTTAATGTAATATAATATTTTTCATTTAATACAGCAATAAAAAGGCAGGTAAGACACAGCCTGGCTGTTTGGCTGAAAATGATTTTAAATATAAATCTTAGAATATGGAAGTCATGTATGGTTCTCCATACCGATATTTCCACCTGCAAATTGTTCAATCGAGAACGAGAAACTGTTGCGGCTACAATAACCACTGCTTCACCATAGACTCCAGATGAGTCTGGAGATTTCTCTCAACGAATCCAATAGTAAACATCCTCCAAAAACTGATAAAAAGAAAATTACATAACCTCGCCTGTAAGAAAACAATTTAAAGAAAATATTGTTCTCACTTCCACAAGATGATAACAGTAGTAGTAACTCAGAGAAACTGCCATTCCATTCTAAAGAATCGTCAGACTGGAACTTGGAAACGCAGGTGATGAAAAGACTCCTGTTGAGCACAATTATGAATGTCTGCTAACAATGCCTTATGTGCTCTTTATGGGTGCATAGTGATTGTACAGGTGTCGAAAATGTAAATCCTTACATAGCCTATATGACTTTTACATATAATTTGTTTTTACAAATTAAGACTAAGAAAATTTTCTGATATTACTCTTATTATTTTTTATTTTGTGTGGTAAAATTTGCTAGTTACACTTTTTAGCAAATATTGGTCTCTACAAACATTACAATTTTTCAAGTCAAATAGATAATAATCTATGTTAATCTATGTTTACATCTGTGTCCTGATGTAAATATATACATTTTTTATAACTGTTTTTGGTCTACATATAATTTTTTGTTTTTTCCACAATTGCTAAAGACACTTTTGTTACATTCTTTCTTCTTCTTCTCCTTCTTCTTCTTCTTCTTCCCCAACAAGGATTAGGCCTTGGTGACCTGTTCCGGCTTCATAGGATTTATTCCCATCTGTTCTTTGATCTCCCTACTCCTTTTCTTCTAGCTGGTTTGTATCTACTTGCCTCTTTTGGTAGTCTTCGATTATCCATACGCTCCAGATGGTAATTCCAATTTCTTCTATACATGTCTATTTTCTCATTTAAGTTGTATATTTCCAGCTCTTCTCTGAGCTCTTCATTTATAACCCGATCCGATTTAGATCAACCTTTGACTGATATTAGACATTTCATCTCCGCTACTTGTATGTGTCTTTTATCTCTCTTTCTCATTATCTATGACTCGCTTCCATAAAAAAGCATAGGGACAGCCATTGCCTTGTAAAACTTGAGCTGAGTATATTTTTCTGCGTCTTGTTTTTTAGTGTTCTTCTTATGGTGCCACACATCATTTGAAACTTATGTAGTTTATTGTCTGTGTCTCTATTGTTCTCATATGATATATCATACCCTAGGTAGCTAAAGTTAGAGACTTGCTCAATTACTTAGTTGTTAATCATTATTTTGGCTCTTACAGGATTGCTTTTCAGGAAAGCCATTACCTTCGTTTTGCCTGTGGGAATTCTTAAGTTATACTGAATCAAAAACTGTTGTAAATTATGTAGCGCTCTTTGCGAACCGTTTTCGGTGGTATCTATAAGCAGCAGGTCGTCAGCAAACAAATGTATTAACAAATTCGCCGTTTTCCTAGAGAAAACCCTGTAGATGGGTAAATGCTCTACCACCTACGAGTGACATCGTCCAAATATATATTAAACAGCATTGGAGACAGACAGCCCTGTCTTACACCGTGATTTATACTAAGAACCTTCTGCTCTCTTCCTCTTTACAGAAGTATCTGTGTGTCCAAATAGAGACTCTTTACTGCTAAAATTAGGTGCTTATGGTACCCATTTTCTATAACATCTCCCTGTCTACATTGTCGAAAGACTTTTCAAAATTCGCGAAGGCGAATATATGTCGCATATGTCGAACATATTCTGGAGCCGTCTCCAACACCAAAAATCTCAAAGCCTCCAGTCTGTTCTTTTCTCATTCAAATTGTCACCGTCTCTCATCCGTACAGAGTGACAAGCGATACAAAAATGTTGATAAACGTTGTCTTTGTTTGTCAAGTGGACGCCACCACTTCCAAATCCGGAAACTATTGAATATTTTTTTTTATCAGCGGGGGTCCTACAGTCTATGCCGCATCCCGCATTTCGATCGCCATTTCTCCCTATCCTTCCAGTCATCATCTTCAATAGCTCGATCTCATGCTTTTCCTAATTCCTGTTCTCCATTGTGTTGTCAGTCTTCCTTTTCTTCTCCTGTTTTGTGGTATGTAAGTCAATGCTTTCTTTGGACACGCTTCTCCTCCATCCTCATTACGTGACCATACCATAGCAACTGTTTGGATTCTATTCTTTCTGCTGTTGTAAATTCGCGCCATGTTTTCCTTTTTATATCTTCGTTTCTAACATGTTGCATTCTAGAAATATTACACGCTCTTCTTAAGAAGTCCGTTTCCACAGTTGCTATCATTATCACAGTTGCTTTTTCTCTGTATCTGAAAGTTGCCAGCATTCGCAGCCATAAGTTAAAATGGGCTCCACAATAGTTGTGTAGATTGTCAGTTTAGTTTGAAGTTTCATTTTGTTCGACCAAAGTAACGAGTTTAGCAAACGAATAGCCCTTTTTCCCTGTTGTGTCCTATTTTTGATGTCATTTTTTGTTGTTCCATCTTCTGAAATAATGCTTCCCAAATATTTGAATTCGCTACACTTTCCGATTCTATGGATTTGCAGATCTGGGTCTTCTTCTTGCATGTCTCCTTTTTTCAGATATTCTGTTTTAGTAGTGTTTATGTTTAAGTTTATGTTTAGAACCCATTTCTCGTACTCCTCTTTCAATTTTCTAAATATGTAGTCTGTGTCGTCCTCGTCACACTCTATAATTACCTGATCGTCGTCAAATAGGAGAGTTGTTAAGCTCATCCATTTGAATTCCCATTCCTGATGATTTTTTTTCCTTAAATATACCTATTCTAATAGTCGCTAAACTATAATATAAAAACTTTAAGAAGAAGAAGAAGAAGAAGAAGAAGAAGAAGAAGAAGAAGAAGAAGAAGAAGAAGAAGAAGAAGAAGAAGATTTGTGATAGATATAATTATTTTAAATACACGGTTTTGTATTTCTCACGAACGGACTATTGACTCGACTCCACTCTCTTCAGATGGATTCTCGGGCGTTGAGGCCATCATCTGTCCGTTAAGATTGAACGGTCCATTAAAGCCCTGGTCGCACGTGTCTGTGTGTGGCCATCGCACTACACATCGTGACTACTTGTCACACATACAAAAAAATGATAATGAAAAGCAGTAAATAACTAAATAAGATCGTGACCACATGTTGCAGGTACAAGATAAGTGGTAAATTACTTTAAATATTCAAAACTTATTTCCCTCCAATGTGTGTGTGTTTGCGCGCGCGAGCGTGCTTCTACAAATGGAATAATCTATTAAGAAGAGAGGAATCGTGTGTGTGTGTGTGTGTGTGTGTGTGTGTGTGTGTGTGTGTGTGTGTGTGTGTGTGTGTGTGTGTGTGTGTGTGTGTAGAACTGAGGAAAGCATCAACGGTAGGTGGGTTGACCCTGTAGGTCAAGGGGGGCGGTTTCGAGGCGTATACCGGGCGGGATGTCTCCGACACGTCCATCCCCTTGAGCGTGTTCACGTGTGTGGTCCTCCCTCCCAGCCTTTCTATTAATTTAATACACGTCTAATTGGTTATTACCGGCCAACATCATTCATATTATCTAGTAAGAATAACAACAATGATAATAATCGGAGCGAGTGTGTATAGCCGTTGGTCGGTCGCTTGGTTAATTACTTTGTTAGTTGCTTTTGCTGCTTTTCGCTGTAAATAATTGCCGTAGCTAAGCACACACACGCACAGCGAGGCTAGACCGTCGTCAGTGATTGTAGAGTTACATAAGACAAAACAAATCTGAAATATCACTGCGCGTTGTGACGAACTTATTGTGAATAATTAAAATGTATATTTATATTTGCTTATATTGATTATATTAACCAAGGCTTGATTTCAGGGGGAACGGCGTTCCGGAACCTCTTGGATCCGAAAATAATTTACAAAAAAAATATATATGAAAATAAAAACCTAATTATTACAATAAATTTTGCCCCTCACCAGTCCCATTACAAAACTAAAAATTAACATTTGTCAAAATCAAACACCAGCACTAATCTTTATCTTAACTACTATCGTTCAAAAAGTGTCCCAAAAACCTATGGAAAAAATGAAACAAAAAAACTTGCTTCAAAATTAAAACTACATGAAAGGCAATTGACTGGGAGCTGCCGAGAATATGTGGAGTCGAGAATCCTTCCGGAGAGTTTTTCTACCTTGAAATATGCTATTGAATCAACAGCAATAACTTCAAGTGAATGCGAAAGGCCATCATACAGCATTGGACACAAAGAATAAGGAAAGGTCAAGAAACAAACAATATGACGACACAATGATGAAACTATAGAAACTTTTTTTAAAATGTCCGAACCACCGAAACCATCACTTAGAGTTTGATTGAGGCTCCTGGATGACGTCATCGTAAGTGACATGTTTTCGATTGTCGTGCGGCTAACCTGATGATGAAGCTTTTTAGAAATATCAGTAAACTTTGTTACCTTTTTAGATACAAGTTTATATATATTTTACATAAGGCTTTAAAAATGTAGACCTCTTTTATAATAACCCGATGTAAACTTAAACGCTAATATAATTATAAGTATATAAGTAGTATAAGTATTTTTGTGTCTGTACAACTTTTGAATTGATGCGTTCCGGCACCTTTAATTTTATAAATCAACCACTGATATTAACTATACATAGATGTAAATAATACAATACAAAATAATAACAATATTATTATTAATAATAAGACACTACATATCTTGTGGAATAGTGAGCATTCAATTTTTTTAATTTCTTAGACCCATTTGTTATGTTGGATGACTCCAGTCTTGCTTTCGTTTAATCTCATAAAGGATTTTACGTACATTTTTCAAATATATCCTTTCCTGTTTCATCTTACAAGTCCTGTGCTTTTTCACATCCCTTATTATGTGGTCCTTCCATCGATGTTTTGACCTTCCTCTTCGCCTCACTCCGCTTGGCTTTCAGTTTGTGATCTCCCGTAAAGCTTAGTTTTCTACCCTTCCGTGCCAGCGTATTCTTTGGCACTTCAATAACTTTATTTTGTTTTCTTATTTCAGCGTTTCTTTGATTTCAGGATTAATCGTACTTCGATATTCGTCTTCTCTTTGGCCGTTTTCTCCTTCTTTCACCTTTTTCGAATATTTGTCGCGTTTCTTCATCGTTGCTTGATAAGCGCATTGCGTGCGGGCACGCGTGCTTACTAAGTCCTTTATATAAACACACACACACACACACACACACACACACACACACACACACACACACACACACACACACACACACACACACACACACACACACACACACACACACACACACACACACACACACACACACACACACACACACACACACTTATGAAGGTAGGCCTATATATTTATTTGTCAATCGTATAATGTAACAAACTGCTAATGTATTTTAAAAGTAAACGTTTAAAATATTTTCGCGCATTATGCAATGACTTACGGTTCAGAAGAATAAATAATTAACGCGAGGATGATATAAAAACTGAGTAGTATTGGGGCTCTGGTAGAAATAACAATGTGGGGTAGGAATACACTTATTGGGTAGGCCTTGGGTAAGCTAGGAAAAACGGCTATATTTACACGACATAGAAAATCAAATTATTTACATTATTTCTTATAAGTGAGAACATTATTTCGTGTGGCAGATGTTTACTGAATTGGATGCAACGAGACTGGAAGAGGCCACGACGACAGCCTTTTACAAAATGGAGTCAGTGATGTCCTGGATAGGCTAAGTAGGCCTACTGTTGACCAGTATACTGAATTGTACAGGGAAGTATCACTGAAGAATTATTAAGGAGGCATTCACTATGCAAAAAACAGACTAATGCCAAACTATTACCCCCTGTATAGACAAGTGACAGCCATGAGACTTCCTTGAAGATCTCGACGGTAACGGCCAAACACCCCCCCCACACACACACACACTCACTCACTCACTCACTCACTCACATTTCAACATTTCATTGTATGAAATCTTTAGGTTTTCGTAGTTCTAATATGACTTCTGAATCCCATATGCAAACTTCTCTTTAGTCCCTGAAGGGGTTTTAGCGACGATTCGTCAGATTTTCTCAGCTCCGACTGCTTGTCGTTTTCCGCTGAGATTCCTATAGTAAATTTTCATTGGGGATAGTTTTGCTTATTTCTTCATACCAGTTTCAATAGTATAAAACGATCGTCATCATCATTATCAAAAAATTGCGACTGAACGCTGCGTTGGTACAAATCTGTATTGGCACAACTGGTACACTAGGCCTTCGTAATTTTTACAAACAATGCATACACACATGAAGTTATAGTTCTTTCGGATCTGATTGTCAGTTATTGTGTAGGTCGATGTTCGGACATATCCTTCTCTCACGTCTTCGTCTGATTTATCTTCAGCCTTTAAACTCCTGAAGACGCATCCAAGAGAATGTAACTCATGCTGAAGACAAAAACTTATATAATCAAGTAATCAAATCTGAAACAACAGCTCCGATTATATGGCTGGAGAAACCTAGTACAAGATACTTGTATCATATATAAGCCTATTTGTAGCTAGGAAAACTTACATATGCATGTGTGTGTGTCTGTGTGTTTACAATTTAATTTAATTTGTGGCGTGGCGTGGGTACATAACACCTGCTCCCGGTTGTGATAGGCCTAAAACTTGACCTAAAAGTTAATTCGAATTTTTTCTTGTAACAAGTGTTCTTTTTAGAGCATTTTCTACCATTCGCTGGGAGAAGAAGAGGGTCCCGGTTCAACGGGATGTGACTCTTATTATACTTACACAGGACAAATGAGAACACAAATATCGAATTAAAAATAATAAAGACAAACAGAGAAACACGTGACTAAACGAACACAACACAAATAGGTACATAGTAACTGCTGCACGTTGGTTCCGAAAACGAACATAGCTGCTAACTGAGCGTTTTGCCGGTTTATACAGCGGCAACACATTGGGTGGACAAGTGTCCCCCTCCTCAATTTGTACAGTGACAACTAGTACGAGGTCAATGAGCGTACGCAGTGAAACATTGTCGAAGTCTGAGCCGGCAACACAAGACGGTGCCAGTGCCCAGCAGTTCGAAAGCAGTGCTACGCTTTTCTTCAAGTTTCCCTACTAATATTGTTCGGATTTCAAATTATTCAGTAACTAAAGCATTCATTTTGTGATATAAATAATATTACTTTCTGTTATTTCCAGTACTGTTCCCGCCGGCAACAGAGGTTACATGGACGCCACGCTACGATCTGAATTTAACATTCTACAATTAATTATTCATTTCTACACTGGTTATTAAATCGATTCATATTTTAAACGAATTAAGTTATTATTAGACCAAATTAGGTGGGGCCACTGTTTGCTAAACCCGAGTGTACACGACAGGTAGTAGACTACACGCCGAACGCCATCTCGTAAGTGTGTTATTTGGAGGAAAACCCACGAAAAACTTGTGTGTCGCAAATACAAAAGCAAACCGGAATTTAGTTTGTTTAAGACGGAATGAGACCACTCGTCTGTGATGTCAACATATTAACTGCCGGCAACTTCAGTGAGCCCGGCTCACTGGCGAGAAAATTACTTTCATTTGTAGAGTAAACTTTGAATTCTTCGAGTAGTGAAATAATATTGGTTTTAGTATTAACGCTGCGCCTCGCTGCCGGTGGTCAGTATTTACACAGGGAACGAGTGGGAAGTGGGGCTGTTGAGGGGATGCATATGTTGGGCTACCACCAGTCCAATGGTATTATTTGCTGCTGAAAACTTTTCAAAAAGTCAAAATGGAATTCATTTAGTTCTGACATTGTGCAAACACGGCCACGATTGAATACTACGGTGCCCCTTATTCAACAGAGAAGCAAACTGTAACAATCCAAAGAGACCTAAACGATCTAGGAGGCAGTAGTAGTGTAGTCGTTTCTAAAGAGCCTTTCTAAAGTCTTCCCTTCTTTCTAAAGAGGAAGAGAGAGAGAGAGAGGTACAGAAGACTTGAAGAATACAACAAGATGTTCGGACATAATCTCGACTAACCGAGCAGACTCGCGAAGGGTGTTTTGTAACAAAAATCTTTTCATTTCGAATGTGTGTGTGTGTGTGTGTGTGTGTGTGTGTGTGTGTGTAGCGGGTGTGATTTCTCGGCTTTCTTGTTACCCTCCTGCCGTCCTATTGTGATCCGTAATGGATTCCTTAGCGTTGCGGGACGCCTTCTTTTATTATTATTACTATTTCTATTACGGTTGTATTATACTTTTGTGAAAAAAAAGTTTACCACCAATTTCCAACAACTGCCGCCGTTGTTACATCGGCGCGGCGTTTCACACACGCACACACACCACGAAATGTTAGAGAGACCAGATGTAATTGATTTCCTGCCGGCTTTCCGAGCGTTTCATGTTTCGGCTACAATACGCCAATTTGTTTTCACAGTTAAAATTAAGAAACGGTACCAACGGACAATTTGTTACCACTTAGTGGTCCGTTCTCTCGTTAGTAGGGCCTACCTGAGCCGAGCCGAGAGACCGTGCTAGATGATAATTTTGCGGCTGTTCTTTGAAGCACACAATAAGACGACTCCGGCCAGCTATGTGTGCCTCATTAGAGACAGTAAGAACTGTTACATACAACGCGTTCACTTGTAGACGCCTTTTT
This sequence comes from Magicicada septendecula, assembly GCA_034769895.1. Lineage (NCBI taxonomy): Eukaryota > Metazoa > Arthropoda > Insecta > Hemiptera > Cicadidae > Magicicada > Magicicada septendecula. The sequence goes on from CM068370.1 coordinate 82,373,440, forward strand.
ACTTCCATGTTCCGTAAGGAAATGGAAGTATGGTGATCGCGAAAAAAATCGTGTTGGAGATAAGGGCTGATTCTGATTGTACTGCCCTCCAAAACTTGAAGAACAGTCATTTTCCGAAAAGTGTCTGTGCGTAGAATTTTTTCTGTGGCGAACGATAACTGCCGCAATTCAAAACAGAATCAAATAATTTTTTGCATATATACCCGAGTTGTAGAGGACTCAAGGCCTATTGATTTGTTGAAGATTGGTTAAGGGGGACGGGTAGTTTACCTGCAACGTTTTACGTTTTAACAAGAATAAAGTAGGCCTACTTATTAAATAAAATGACAAAGCTAACAAAACTATTAAAAAAAAAAACGGTATGGAGAACCATACATGACTTCCATGTTGTAAGATTTATGTTTAAAATAATTTACTTGAATTCGGTTCGGTAATTTCTAAAAAAATATCGCCCACCCTCAAACTAATATCACTATTTATAGATATTTTTGTTATTATGGGGTAGTCGTTTAATATAATGTTATTTTCAGTCACTTCAACCATAAAAATTAGGTAAGCTTACTTTATTCTTATAAAGAAACCGTACTACGCTGATAATCACCCCTCCTCCGAAGCGCTCCGAAGTCACTCATGGACCCTCAGCATCTTGCAGAGGGTTCATCCTCTAAAGACGAAAAGTCTGTCTGTGAACCGTTCCTCTGTAAAAACGTGCAGTTACACTGCCCAGCGATCCACAGGAAGCAAATCGCTATCCACGCTGGACAGTTTTTCGGCTTGCACGCGTTGTGTTGGTGTGGGTTTCGGCACTTTCCATTTAAAAAGCCTGCAAATGTAAGAAAATATACATGAGTGAGGCCAGAAATAACGCGAATTGTGTGTGTGTATCTTGCCTGCCTTTCTGTTGCGGTAATCATAATAATAAAATGGAAACGTAAACATTACATAATTCAGATATGCTTCCCTGCCACGAACGATATATTTTCTCTCATACATGATTTAAATTAAAATGAAAAAATATAGAATTTTGTTAAAGTGAAATGAAGTGTTTCCATAGAAACTACTTCTTAGTTGTCAATAACGTATTACACATATAAAACTTATAAAATTTACTTCCTCCATCATCAACTACCACTTTAATTTATAAAAAAAATTACCCCCTCCCCTTTCAACTACCCTTTCATTTATAGATATTTCATCTACCTTTCTACAGTGGATTATTATGACCTTCTTTTCAGGATACTTTATTTACCAAATTAAGCACTTTACTCTTGTTAAAACGTAAAATGTTGCTGGTAAACTACCCCTTTCCCTCAACCGATCTTCACCAAAATCAATAAGCCTTGAGTCCTCTACAATGCAGGGTTGTATGCAAAAAAGTATTTAATTCTGTTTGAATTTGCGGCTATCGTTTGCCATAGAAAAAATTCTACAGACACTTTTCGAAAAATGACTTTTATTCATGTTTTGATGGTAGTACAATCAGAATCTGCCGTTATCTCGAACACGATTTTTTTCGCCATGACCATACTTCCATGTCATTATGGAACATGCAAGTAAAATTCATTTAAACTTTTCAAACAATGGTAATTGTTAAAAATAAAATAATTTTGTTGCTAGGCAACCAGGTTGTCGGTGAGGAGGGAGGGGTAGTTTACCTGCATTGTTTTGTGTTTAATCAAGAGTAAAGTACTTAATTTTAATAAAAAAGTGCACCGAAAAAAAGTCATATTAATCCACTGTAAAATGGTAATCCACTTAATATAATTATAAATTAAGTGGGTAGTTGAAGGGGGGGGGGGTAATTTTTTTTTAAATTCCTGTGCTGAAATCAAGTAAAGTACGAATATTTAATTTTGAAGGATAAGATACCTTAGAAATTACATATGATAAAAATATTACTCTATCAAAGTGTAAATATCATTAATGGTGTGGATTGGTTGAGGAGGATGGGTGATTATCTGCGTAGTTCTGTTTATTTATAAGAATAAAGTACCTAATTTTAATAGATACAGTGACTCAAAAATAACTTTATATTAAACGACTACAGCATAATAACAAAAATATCTATAAATATTGAAATAATTTGAGGGTGGGCGATTTACGTATTATCGAACTGAATACAAGTAAATGATTTTAAATATAAATCTTAGAACATGGAAGTCATGTATGGTTCTCCATATCGATATTTCACATACGTAAGTACGTTGCTAAAATGAATATCTAAGTACAAAATTTACTGCAGATGTATATGAAAATTACTTAATAATTATGTAATATATGACTAACTAATTAGGTGTCTTCTAAAGTATGGAATTATTCGGTCTAATACACGTATTACGTTTCACAGAATTATCTTCCTCATAAAAAAATAAAATTATCAATAGCTAAATGTTTTCGCAGAAGAAACTTAATGTCGTTCATATTATACATACATGTAGCAATACATAACTAAATAGCAGGAAATCTGAACATAACCGTATAGCTAATTTAATTATAGCCTACGAGACTATAAAACCCTGTTATAGTCTCGGAACTAGGAATGAAATACAAAAAACGACATTGGTTGATCGGAAGAAATCCCTCCCTTTGAACTTGTTAAAACAAGTACGTTCCTCTATCCTATAAAAACAAATTTCAAAACGTGTATGGACACATAGCAAAAACCTTTAGCCTATCAAAAATTAATGGTAAACGGGTTTTCAAAATAGAATATCAGTGATCATCATTCATCGATCTCGTCAAGGATCTGGAATTGGGGTTTGTGACAAGCGAAATCCAAATCTTTTAAGAAAACAGTCAAACATTAACACAACACAACCTCCAGCCATTATCTCTGCGTATAGTTGAATAAAATCTAAAATTTCGATCTCAATAGCTTTTGAGAGGTTATTGGATTTTTGGGACTCATACGATCATGAACGAATACCTTTGAAACTGTTTGTAAGGTGGAACAGAAAAATTACTATAGATGGGACATATTTATCAAGTAAACGACAATTCCGTAGACAAAGGGGGTTAGAGAGGAGGGTTACAACGCCCTATTTAGTTTGTAGGGAAGTTGCTAATAGTACTGGATTATTGGCACTATAGTAGCCTACTATAGTGTTGGTTGTAGTATTGGGTTAATGGTGGGTTATTGGTTGGGTTGGGTTAATGGTGTAGTACTATAGCAATGGATTATAAGGGTTTATTGAGTTGCTAATTTGAGGTTTATAAATGAAATCTGCAGGTAGGCAGTATCAGGTGCCTAGAATGTGTAGCCCTGATGCAACCAACGTTCACAGTGGGCTATAACTGGTGAATCTCCGACAACCGTCAAAATGAAATCTGCAGGTAGGCAATATCAGGTCCCTAGAATGTGTAGCCCTGATACAACGTTCACAGTGGGCTACAACTGGTGAATCTCCGACAACCGTCAAAATGAAATCTGCAGGTAGGCAGTATCAGGTCCCTAGAATGTTGTAGCCCTGATACAACGTTCACAGTGGGCTATAACTGGTGAATCTCCGACAACCGTCAAAATGAAATATGCAGGTAGGCAGTATGAGGTCCCTAGAATGTTGTAGCCCTGATACAACGTTCACAGTGGGCTATAACTGGAGAATCTCCGACAACCGTCAAAATGAAATCTGCAGGTAGGCAGTATCCAGGTTCCTAGAATGTGGAGCCCTGATGCAACTTTCACAGTGGGCTATAACTGGTGAATCTCCGACAACCGTCAAAATGAAATCTGCAGGTAGGCAGTATCAGGTGCCTAGAATGTGTAGCCCTGATACAACGTTCACAGTGGGCTATAGCTGGTGAATCTCCGACAACAGTCAAAATGAAATCTGCAGGTAGGCAGTATCAGGTCCCTAGAATGTGTAGCCCTGATACAACGTTCACGGTGGGCTATAACTGGTGAATCTCCGTCAACCGTCAAAATGAAATCTGCAGGCAGGCAGTATCAGGTCCCTAGAATGTGTAGCCCTGATGCAACTTTCACAGTGGGCTATAACTGGTGAATCTCCGACAACCGTCAAAATGAAATCTGCAGGTAGGCAGCATCAGGTCCCTAGAATGTGTAGCCCTGATACAACGTTCATATTGGGCTATAACTGGTGAATCTCCGACAACCGTCAAAATGAAATCTGCAGGCAGGCAGTATGAGGTCCCTAGAATGTGTAGCCCTGATACAACGTTCACAGTGGGCTATAACTGGTGAATCTCCGACAACCGTCAAAATGAAATCTGCAGGTAGGCAGTATCAGGTCCCTAGAATGTTGTAGCCCTGATGCAACTTTCACAGTGGGCTATAACTGGTGAATCTCCGACAACCGTCAAAATGAAAGCTGCAGGTAGGCAGTATCCAGGTTCCTAGAATGTGTAGCCCTGATGCAACTTTCACAGTGGGCTATAACTGGTGAATCTCCGACAACCGTCAAAATGAAATCTGCAGGTAGGCAGTATCAGGTCCCTAGAATGTGTAGCCCTGATACAACGTTCACAGTGGGCTATAACTGGTGAATCTCCGACAACCGTCAAAATGAAATCTGCAGGTAGGCAGTATCAGGTCCCTAGAATGTTGTAGCCCTGATACAACGTTCACAGTGGGCTATAACTGGTGAATCTCCGACAACCGTCAAAATGAAATCTGCAGGTAGGCAGTATCCAGGTTCTTAGAATGTGGATCCCTGATGCAACTTTCACAGTGGGCTATAACTGGTGAATCTCCGACAACCGTCAAAATTAAATATGCAGGTAGGCAGTATCAGGTCCCTAGAATGTGTAGCCCTGATGCAACGTTCACAGTGGGGTATAACTGGTGAATCTCCGACAACCGTCAAAATGAAATCTGCAGGTAGGCAGTATCAGGTCCCTAGAATGTTGTAGCCCTGATGCAACTTTCACAGTGGGCTATAACTGGTGAATCTCCGACAACCGTCAAAATGAAAGCTGCAGGTAGGCAGTATCAGATCCCTAGAATGTTTAGCCCTGATACAACGTTCACAGTGGGGTATAACCGGTGAATCTCCGACAACCGTCAAAATGAAATCTGCAGGTAGGCAGTATCAGGTCCCTAGAATGTTGTAGCCCTGATACTACGTTCACAGTGGGCTATAACTGGTGAATCTCCTACAACCGTCAAAATGAAAGCTGCAGGTAGGCAGTATGAGGTCCCTAGAATGTGTAGCCCTGATACAACGTTCACAGTGGGGTATAACTGGTGAATCTCCGACAACCGTCAAAATAAAATCTGCAGGTAGGCAGTATCAGGTCCCTAGAATGTTGTAGCCCTGATGCAACTTTCACAGTGGGGTATAACTGGTGAATCTCCGACAACCGTCAAAATGAAAGCTGCAGGTAGGCAGTATCAGGTCCCTAGATTGTGTAGCCCTGATACAACGTTCACAGTGGGCTATAGCTGGTGAATCTCCGACAACAATCAAAATGAAAGCTGGAGGTAGGCAGTATCAGGTCCCTAGAATGTGTAGCCCTGATACAATGTTCACAGTGGGGTATAACTGGTGAATCTCCGACAACCGTCAAAATGAAAGCTGGAGGTAGGCAGTATCAGGTCCCTAGAATGTGTAGCCCTGATACAACGTTCACAGTGGGCTATAACTGGTGAATCTCCGTCAACCGTCAAAATGAAATCTGCAGGCAGGCAGTATCAGGTCCCTAGAATGTGTAGCCCTGATACAACGTTCACAGTGGGGTATAACTGGTGAATCTCCGACAACCGTCAAAATGAAAGCTGCAGGTAGGCAGTATCAGGTCCCTAGAATGTTGTAGCCCTGATGCAACTTTCACAGTGGGCTATAACTGGTGAATCTCCGACAACCGTCAAAATGAAAGCTGCAGGTAGGCAGTATCCAGGTTCCTAGAATGTGGAGCCCTGATGCAACTTTCACAGTGGGCTATAACTGGTGAATCTCCGACAACCGTCAAAATGAAATCTGCAGGTAGGCAGTATCAGGTCCCTAGAATGTGTAGCCCTGATACAACGTTCACAGTGGGGTATAACTGGTGAATCTCCGACAACCGTCAAAAGCTGTCGCCACATGGAGAAATCTTAGTAAATAATTCCGGTTGGAAAAATCCTAGCTACGGCAATGAGTCAATAGTATTCACACGATGTGATATTGTTTAGTAAAGTGCAATGGAGATGGAAGGGATGATTAATGTGCTCCAAAGTGTAAAGAAAGATGTCAAAATATATTTTGAAAAGTATAGAAAAATAAATAATAATATTTTCATAAAACGACTGTATTATCTTAGGAAGAGAATGTGATACTAACAGGGTCTGACAGCTATGAAGAATGGAAAACTATTAACAAACAATGAAGACAAAATATATAATATAGTGTCAATTGACTAAAGTTGCAGTGGATTGCCTTTGATAATATTACATGAAATAAAATGTTAGCCTTGTGCTTGGAAAGGAAAATTTTTTTTGCTATCTGTATTTCCTGTAATGTCATACGGGTCAGAACAATTAACATGAACAAGGGTTTTATGCGAAAACTGCGAACTTCACGGAGACGTTCCCGGAACGAACTATAGCATGAATAACATGCAGGAATAACAGGAATAACTATGCAACCGAATTAAAATAAATGATCCCTTTTGCAAAATTAAGAAATTAAAATAAAGATGCCCAGGGGATTTAGGTTTGTAAATACGAGGGTCAGCTGAATAGTTCGCGGAGCGACAACTGTAGCTTAGCGGTAAAACTAAACTTTTTCGTGTGCTGCAAGGTTTGTATTTTATGCGAACTCCTGTTAATTTCCAAATCTGTCTATCAATTTATTAAATGTTTAGAAGCTGTTTAAAATTGACGTGTCATGCGTGCTTTGACAAACGGTCAAAATCAAACATCGTGGTGTGATTCTTTGTTAAAAATTGTTTAGCGCCAACGGAAATTCAAAACGAAATTGTATATGTATCAGGAGATGCTGCAACTTCAAAACCAACTGTTTGTAAGTAGGCACTTGAGTTTAAACGTGGTCGTACGAGCATTGAAAACGTGGTCGCACTGGACGCCCAAAAAAATGCAACAACTCCAGATGCGGCAGCTATATTACCAACGCTTTTTCACACCAAGCACTTGAGTTAAAGTATGATCCACACGCTCATATGAGAAGCCTATGATTTCAGCAACGTCATCCACTCCTCAATCTGCGGTCTTCCAACACCCTATGGAATTTTTTTCAATAATGCCATTTTTTGTTGCATTTTTTGGACGTCCACTGCTGGGATAGTCTTCAGTGCTTGTACGACCACGTTTAAACTCGAGTGTGCCCCACTTACCGTTGTTTCTGAAGGCGCAGCATCTCCTAACACATTTACAATTTCGTTTTGATTTTCCATAGGCATTTTACGGTGTTTGATTTGTCCATTTTAAAAACTCGCGTGATAGGAAAATTTCAAACAGCAGGTAAAAAGTGAATAAATTGACAGATATTTCTGGAAATTAACAGGTGTTCGCACGAAATGTACGTCTTGCAGCACACGAAAGATTTTAGTTCTACCACTGAGCTACAGATGTTGCTCCGCGAACTTTTCAACTGACCCTCGTAATTACGAATAATCACAAACAGTCACGAATAAGAAGCGCAAGTTGTTGTCATACCACTAAATTATTATGATTAATTCGGTACAATTGGTTTAGTGGAGATCACCGCCAATCTCAGCAATTGTTAGATGAACTGATATGACAAGTTGTGTTTTGTGGTGTGATAATTCATGTAAAATTATTGAAGATGGTATCCACTAACAATTAGTGTAATAATAATTTAGCTGTGTAACAACAACATGAGCCTTTTATTTTTTAATGGAGAAATACCAACATCTCTGCGTAGCTTACGTGAAAAGTCATGAAGGTCTCGGATAGGGTGTCAAGAGACGTCAGTGCCCCAAGTCACTTTAATGACGTATAGTGAACAGAAGGTTTGCTCTGGGGAGAAACCACTGGTGGATGACTGCGAAGCTACCAGTGGGGAGACGCATGTGTTGATTTATTGATCATTGGGTCAGATCATTGGCTTACCTAAAACATTTCCTTTCTTATAGTTGTAACAAATGTAGCCAAACAGGCCTATTTACAATAACGTTTGGAGTTTTCTCCAAAACAATTTCTTGCCCTGGTTTTTAATGCATCGAAGAATCTATTATGGCGTTTCGAATCCTCAAGGTCATAACCCTGTCATCTGTTTTTTTTTCTCCATACTGTGACTGTGGCTCCAAGATCCATACAGCAGTAGCTTTACTAAATTTTACTTTTCAATTTTTCACTAAGGTCTATCGCGTTTATTATATACTTCGCTTCCTTCATTTGTATCAGTCTAAATTAATTACTTCATTCTCCTATCACCATTACAAAACCTTCCACTTCTCTTTTCCCGTTATATGCAGTGTAAACTATGATTTTTCTTATCATTATCTTTCAACGTATTTTTATATTTATCCATGCAAGTCTTTCTGATAAATACACCAATTCTTTCTAAAAATTACCCAGCTCCAGAGATTACTCAGCTTAGTCGAATTAGCTTGACCTACTCTTCCCAAGTCCCGATGACCTGAAATTTCATTAAGTTTTGGGGTTCGCTCCAAAACGATGCGTTCTCTCCCGAAAGAACTATACATGTGCAATGCAACATTCTGATCCAAATGCTGAAAAGAGTAAGCTTATTAGAGTCGTGTTCATATCAATATGATTTTATTGTTTTTCTCGTCTGCTTTTGTTGGGTAAAAGGAGGTCAACCCATACCGTATGAAACTGTCTACTGTTTCGATACTATTTATTTGGTTTACGTCAGTCTTGTTTCGTCTCGACGGTAGGTTATCATTTTATTGCTTTTCCTTATCTTTCAACTTATTTTTATATCTATTTATACAAATCTTTCTGATAAGTACTCCAATTCTTATCCAAAAGTTACCCAGTTCGAGAGATCACACTTAGTCGAATTGACTTAAACTACTCTTCCTAAGTACCCATGATCTGAAATTTCATTAAGTTTTGGGGTGAGTAAATAAACTTCATTCACGTTGCGACCCCACTGGTTACATACAGATTTGTTTAAAATAGAAATGGGGATACTATGTGTTCTCTCTCGAAAGAACTAAACATGTGCAATGCAACATTCTGATCCAAATACTGAAAAGAGTAAGCTCCTTATTAGAGTCGTCTTTGTATCAATGTGGTTTCATTGTTTCTCTCATCCGCCTTTGTTGGCTAATAGGGAGTCAACACACAGGAAACTGTTGAGTATATGAATAGTATGAGTCTACTATTTCGATACTATTTATTTGTTTATGTCAGGCCTGTTTGCGTCTCGACAGCTGGCTATCATTCTATTGGTTTTATTTTTGACAGTCGATGTTAAAGCGAAGTACGAAATATCGAAGTTGATAACATTCGTATTAACGGAAAATTAAAGAACTGTAAAACAAAAAGAACTAGGATTCAGTAAAACAAATTAGATATTCACATATTTAGCAACCAGCGATATTTCGAAAAGATACTTAAATTTTTATGGGAACATTCTTACCACACGCAAGAATACATACCTTCGATTTTGTGAGCGCTCGCCAGTGCGGTGTGTGTGTTTTATCGGACGTGATAAACAGCTGAGTGCAATGACGTATCGTGACAGGTGAGCGGCGAATGTTAATCGTGGAAATGTGAAACAGTGCGTAGCGCGTGCCAGTACTGAGTGGCATGACACCGATAAGCCACGAGTGGCGTGATAAGACCATATAGGTAAGCTAAATATAGCGAACACGTGGGAAACTAATGTCTTGCCGCTTCTGGCGCTGAGTTATTTATTCTCGTCATAAAAAACGCCACACGTCGTCCACATGAAATTACCCTATCTGCCCATTATTGAGAATTACAGTGCGCACACAAAAGTTGCACATTCGCGTTCCGACCTATCGCATTTGATTCCGGTGTGTCCGTTGGATGCGGTCCCTGATGAAAGGTCATGAGAAAGTTACACAAAATCATTACACGCACTTGACGAATCATAATGATAAAAATCGATATGGAGAACCATACATGACTTCCATGTTCTAAGATTTATATTTAAAATCATTTTCGAAATGAAATATTTCCATAGAAACTGCTTCTTTCTTTAGCCTTAGCCACAGTACTGTGGTCACTAACGTATACCACCTCACGTTAGCGCACTCGATTTTCACTGATAATGGCAGTCGATGGAATGCCAAAACGTCTGCTTTTCCAGAAAACGTTAGACCACGGCCAAACAGCCCGGGAAGGAATTTTAACAACAAACTACTTCTTTGTTGCCGATAACGTAGTACACATAAAACATTATCTTCTCCCCTTCAACTACTCTTTTCATTTATAGAAAATTCATCAACCTTTCTACAGTGGATTATTATGATTTTTCAGGATACTTTGTTTATTAAAACTAAGTACTTTACTCTAGTTAAAACATAAAACGTTGCAGGTAAACTACCCCTTCCTCTTAACCGATCTTCACCAAAATCAATAGGCCTTGAGTCCTCTACAACATAGGCAAAATATTATTTGATTCTGTTTGAATTTGTGGCAGTTATCATTCGACATAGAAAATATTCTACACATAGACACACACACGCGCACGCGCGCGCATTTCGGAAAATGATTTTTCTTCATGTTTTTAGGGTAGAAAAATCAGAATCAGTCCTTATCTCGAACACGATTTGTTCGCCATGACCATAGGCCTACTTCAGTTCCTTATGGAACATGGAAGTAAAAAGCGGGAACATTAATTAGAACGAACTAAATCGAAGTAAAGCAACATCTTTTTAACACGAGTCAGTATTTTGTTCTCAAGTGCAATCTGTTTTTACCGCTTGCTTATTAATCACTAACTTAAATGAAAAAGAAGAAAAGTCAAAGGAGAAAAAAAATTGATAAATATAAGGCACAGGAGAATCATGGAGCGTTTTTGTAATAAAAAAATTACCAATTACCAATATTGTAACCAAACTTGTGATTTGTCAATGATAACAATGTAGACAAGGTCAGTGACGATGAGAGCCTGACTAGAGTTGGAGAGACAAGAACGTTTTAGCAAATTATTGTGAAACGGAGGGTTGAACTCATTGGCCATATTACGCGTCACGAGTATTTGATAAAAACAATAAGTGAAGGTTACATTAAAAAGAGAAAGAGGAAGACCGAGAATCCAATAGGCCTATATGAAACAGATTATTTGTGATGTAAGTTCTATGAGGAGATGAAACGGAAAGCACATAGAAGATCGATGTGGAGAACTGCTACAAACGAATCTGCGGATTGATAACAAGGAAGGAACAATTTAGAAAGTGAATACGAGTTGCAGCCGTCATCCTGTCAGTTAGCAGTGCTGGGGAAAGAATCCGAGAGGAAAATGCTTTTGTAGGTAAAAATACTCAGTGACAACTGGTAATATTGTTTTAGATAAGAAACTTTAGAGCAATTTACCCATTTTGCGAATAATGCTAGCTACGAAGTGTAACGAGTTAAAGGATACAATTAATAAATTTTACAAATGTAGGCTATGTGGTGTAATTTAGAAACAGCGGTGGAAAGAAGAACACTTATGCAGAATGTCAGATTCCGTAGTGGCCAAACAAGTCGGTAAATACAAACCTATAGGACACAGGTGTGTCGGTCGACCCAGGAAGAAATGGCTAGAGGATCCTTGAAGCCGGAACAGGCAGAACCTTGCCTATACCGTGTTGTAAAGATGATGATGATGTGATGTAATACCCAAAAATACACTCACGTTTAAAAAATTATAGTACAATCGCTATTCCAAGTTCATACGCGTCAGCGAAAATGGGAAATGCCAAAAAGTGTATATAATGAAATTTTAAATGCTAAAACGAGTTTCCTTCGGAATGGTTTAAAGTATACACTACAAGACAGACGAAGAAATTAAGATAGAGACCCTAGAGGTTTGAGGTTGACGGAGTCCATGCAATCGTTTCAAATTTATATAATACTAGCGAGTACCCGGCATGCGTTGCAATGCCACTCAAAGAAAGAAAGTGTTTGTATATATATAATATATAAAGACTTCGTTCGCGTGGTCTTCAATTTAATGCGATAATATATTTAGAACAGAATCTATTCCATTGGGTTGCCATAGTAACCAGATCTAATAAGTTAGTTTTTTAAGACTCCAAAGGACCCCCCAGAGGATCGTATCGAAAAAAACACCTGTCCTATGTTGGTTCTCCCGTTGCGTAAAATATTTGTGCCAAGTTTGGTTGAAATCGGTCCAATGGTTTAGGAGGAGATGTGGAAGACCCCAAAGAACCCCCAAAAGAACCCCATCGAAAAAACACCTATCCTATGTTGGTTCTCCCTTTGCGTAAAATATTTGTGCCAAGTTTGGTTGAAATCGGTCCAGTGGTTTAGGAGGAGATGTGGAAGACCCCAAAGGACCCCCCGAAGTATCATATCGAAAAAACACATATCCTATGTTGGTTCTCCCGTTGCGTAAAATATTTGTGCCAAGTTTGGTTGAAATCGGTCCAGTGGTTTAGGAGGAGATGTGGAAGACCCCTAAGGACCCCCCAAAGGACCCCGTCGAAAAAACACCTATCCTATGTTGGTTCTCCCGTTGCGTAAAATATTTGTGCCAAGTTTGGTTGAAATCGGTCCAGTGGTGTAGGAGAAGATGTGAAGACCCCAAAGAACCCCCCAAAGGACCCCATCGAAAAAACACCTACCCTATGTTGGTTCTCCCGTTGCATAAAATATTTGTGCCAAGTTTGGTTGAAATCGGTCCAGTGGTTTAGGAGAAGATGTGGAAGACCCAAAAGGACCCCCCAAAGGACCCCATCGAAAAAACATCTACCCTATGTTGGTTCTCCCGTTGCATAAAATATTTGTGCCAAGTTTGGTTGAAATCGGTCCAGTGGTTTAGGAGGAGATGTGGAAGACCCCTAAGAACCCCCCAAAGGGCCCCATTGAAAAAAATTCATAAACCTTCGCGGGCGTGCGCACAACAACTCACCGAAGTTTCATCGCAATCGGATGAATGGTATAGGAACGCATACGGGACAAAGAAAGAAACAAACATTCATTTTTATAGATATAGATTTACCGCGTTTCTTCCGGCGTGTGACTTCGTGTTGCGTTCGATTGACATTAACGTCTTGAGTTAATCAAGATAATAAATCGAACGCAACAGGAAGTCACACGACGGAAGAAATACGGCAAATATTATATATAGGCCTATATATATTGTTTCAATAAGTGACTCGGATTCAAACATGTTTTTCAAGTTTCAAGTTTGTCAGAAGATGGTGCCAGAACATGCCACGAATGGTGGAAGACAGGTTAGCTAAAGCAGATCTGGAGGAAGAAGAGGTGCGGGTCGTCAGGTGATCGGATGCGCACCACATCAGATTTACGTCAGTGAAAGTCAAGAACTGTTAAACAGTTAAAGTGACATACTTGTTTACTGCAGTGTGCTCAGTTGGTAATTTTACGTATTCCATAGTAAATTTGTTTTAACCTGGAGTATGTTGAACAACAAGATATGGAACGAAGCTCAATTACAGGACTGCAAATTAATCAGGGAAAAACCAGAAGTACTGTACAAAGTAAGCAACGTAAAAATTCAAATATCTAAGGGCGTGACAATAAGCAAGAACATTGGAAATATTTTTACGGCGGGCTCACTGATCGCCGTATGGTACAGTGGAAAACAAAATACAAGACACCAATGAAGTCACTAATCACCAGATTTAATTATCACCATTAACAGTTTGTAATCAACAAGATAATCTCTCACAACAAATCAAACAAAAATTCTCTACACGCAATATTAATGTCAACTAATAGAGTCCCGCACAATTATAAAACACATAACACTTCAGCACAATACTTCGAAACTCACCGGAATAAATCGCCACTTGAACTCAAACTAAGCGTCGCTGAAGTCTTGTATTTATACCCCGCTGAAATTCCAGAATAATCCATAATACGCGTCAGCAATATACTAGAGAGTAATTGCTTGCAGCGTTGGACACAGTGCGGGCGGACGGGTGAAGTCTGGAACAGTCTCGTTAACGCATGTTAAGTATCACGTACGCACACAACTGTACAGCTGGTTCTGCTGGGATAGCCAAGAAACACGTAGAATGTTCTGTAATGGTGTAAGACTGTATTTAGAAATTGATCAAAGAATACACGCAGAGCACAAAGCGTATTATAGGCTATATATGAAGAAATAATGTCAATATAATATTTGATGTGTTCAGATATTATTTTAAGTTATATAGAATAATTACCTAATTATTACAATTTAAGGTAATTAAACCACCTAAAGGAAGTGACCATGGTGTACCCGGTGGTGCCGTCTCGCTACGCTATACGGCTCCGAGGGAACGAATTATAGAAATTAATTGTTGAGAATTGAATATTATGAGTATACCCGACAGGATCGCCCAGTATCGTCTAAATTGGTGGCAACATCTTTATCGAATGGATGACTGCCGCATCCCCAAACAACTAGGGAACTAAAAGGCGAGGGTACGGAGAGGTGTGGGACGTCCGAGGAAGCGCTGGTGTGACCAATCTTTGCCTATTTGAGACCGGAACAAACCATCCTTGGTTTAAACCTTGGAGATGATGATGAATTGTTAAGAATTACGAGAACAGGGTAAGGGGAGAAGCAGAGATAATCTTGTTAATAACAATAGTTAATAATCGTGTAACACAAATCCAAATCACTATCCTGGCAGGCAGATTCAGACAGTACAGTAAACGCTTGCGTGCGGGAGGACTCTCAGAAATAGAAAATAAAGAAAGAAAATTTCTAAGGAAAATTCTGAGACCCAGAAAGATATCAACAAATGAATTAACATTTTGTTTGAGACCAAACCAAGAGTTGTACGAAAAGACTGAGAAATTCTCGACCGCAATAAAGAAAAGGCGAATGACTTTCTGTGGAAGCCAGAAAGGAACCAGAAAGAATAGCAAACGAGATCCTTACACACCAGAAGAACAAAACAATACAAGAACTGTGAAAGAAATCGTAAGGATTTGGAAAAATCAGGGAGCCAGGGAAGATATAGAAAAAAATTGTGGAGGTAAAGCCTTTACCTCCATTCCTGAAGGGAAACTAAAGAGAACCCAAAAGTTTGTTATCTGAAGAAATATAAGCAAGAGTAAGCCAAAGTATGAAGGAATACTGGTGAAGGAAAGAGCTTTAGCGAAGGAAGTTATGTCATCACAGCCCATAGACACCTGAAACGGGTAATGAAAAGGGAATCGTTAAGCGGCCTACACACGATCATTTCTGTGTGTCACATCGGTGTAAGGCACCAAAAGTGTGAATTGGCGGCCTGATAATTTATAATAACATTTGGAAGACCACTTTTGCATTGTTTTTAATGCATCGACGAATCTATTATGGATATAAAATGCATTTCGAACCTTCAAGGCCATAACCCTGTCACATGTTTAATTTCTCCATACTGTGACTATGGCTCCATGACAGTTTGGTATGACGTCAGGTAGAAATGATCGTATGTAGGATTCAGTCCGTTCATTCCTTCACACCTAGCTTTCCGCGCATGAGCCGTCTGGTTAGTGGTGAGCGTTTATGCTGTTTTTGCACAACGACAACGAACTGTTCGTTAAAAAACATGTTTTTAAAAAGAGTTGGAAAAACAGGTTGAATTAATGAACTGTTGCTATTTACTATGACTGATTTTACCATTATATTGTTAAAACGTACTGTTTTGAGCATTTAAAAATAACTGTTCATTTAGTATTTTTCTTAAACGGATCGTTATGTAACGTAAACAGTGATTAAGTCAATATTTCTCTTAAGTTACCTATGGCTCAAAAGGCATTTTACTTCCATGTTCCATAAGGAAATGGAAGTATATTGATGGCGAGAAAAATCGTGTTCGAAATAAGTGCTGATTCTGATTGTACTACCCTCAAAACATGAAGAAAAGTCATTTTTCGAAAAGTGTCTGTGTGTAGAATTTTTTCTATGGCGAACGATAACTGCCACAAATTCAAACAGAATCAAATATTTTTTTTGCATGTGCGCCTGAGTTGTAGAAGACTCAGGGCCTATTGATTTTGGTGAAGATCAGTTAAGGGTAAGGGGTAGTTTGCCTGCAACGTTTTATATTTTAACAAGAGTAAAGTACGGTACTTAATTTTGGAAATTAAGTACCCTGAAAAGAAGGTCATAATAATCTACTGTAGAAAGGTAGATGAAATATCTATAAATGAAATTGATAGTTGAAAGGGGAGGGGATAATTTTTTATGTGTACTACGTTATAGGCAACAAATAAGTAGTTTGTTGTTAAAATTCCTTCCCGGGCTGTTTGGGCGTGGTGCTATGTTTTCTGCAAAACCAGACGTTTTGGCAGTTCCATCCACTGCCATCATCAGTGAAAATCGAGTGCGCTAACGTGAGGTGGTATACGTTAGTGACTACAGTACTGTGGTTAAGGCTGAAGGGAGAAGTATTTTCTATGGAAATATTTCATTTGGAAAAATTATTTTAAATATAAATCTTACAACATGGGAGTCATCTATGGTTCTCCATACGGATATTTTTGAGAGCAATCGACTGACGGCATACCGTGTAGGCAACGCACCACTTCAGTCCGATGTGATGCGTATCAAACTGACACACCAAAATGATCGTGTGTGGCCGTTTTACAGATTTGTTAGAGTTGCGCTGTATTAGTCACCCACCGCCGAGATATCGCCAAGACTGTGCTAAGTGGAGTCTAATATTGGCGCTAGTCGTCCCGTAGAGGCGGTGTGTATTCTACTCAACAGCTCGATTACGTAAGTCTACGTTGCTACTTACGTCACGACATTTACGATATTTGTTAAAAAGTACGATGAAACTGCAATCGGAATAAACACGCGCCTTCTTGTTAGCGTTATGTTTTCAGAGACAGTGGTAAGAACGATAACACAGCAGTCGGGAACACCACACTTTTTGTTGCTGACGATGAAGTAGCCGTCGCATGAAGATACCGATGATACCCGTCTTGTGACAACGAATATATTCTAAATGGGGATCAACGACAATTTAATAGCGCATACGGCAACAGGAGAAGATCAAGATATTGGCACTCTGGCAATAAGAGTACCGAATAGTTGGAACATTTATTTGGCGGGCTGTTAGGCCGTGGTCTATAGTTTGTGTTGACAGACGTTTCGACCTCACCGTCGGAGACCATCATCAGTGTCGGAACAATTGGCACGGTGTCCGCCAGTTCACCTCATTGATAGCCAGATAATATGTATTTTGCCTCTATATAGGCACTGACGTGAACTGGCGGACACCGTGCCAATTGTTTCCGCCACTGATGATGGTCTCCGGTGGTGAGGTCGAAACGTCTGTCAACACAAACTATAGACCACGGCCTAACAGACCGGAAAATGATTTTTCCGACTATATGGACGCCGGCCATGAAAAGCTCTAGCAACTCTACAAGAGTAGGTCTACTGAAGTATGTGATATTTTTAAACACCCCAATGTCACATAGTCCAACTTCGGCAGGAGTGACGTGTTTGATATATCGAATAAAATCGCCCAAGGAAACACAGTTACCCGTCAGTTAAACAAAGTATTGAAGGTTGATTAAATTTTCTGAAGGACGGGAAGCAGTATCTTTACTGAAATCGTTTCTACCTTCGAATCGCCTGTAAAAAAAAAAAAAAACTCGAGCAAACCAAGAAGTTAAAGGATTCATGCAGGTCACGTACAATGTCCCATCTTAGCTCAAAAGACAACTGTACTATCAAGGGTCTGCCACCTTCAGTTAATAGACGACCAAAGATGTAAACGGACAACCGAAGGAAGAAGCAAGAGAGATGTTCCTGGATCTGTTCTTCTTCCTTCGGTTGTCCGTTTATGTCTTTGGTTTGGCACATTTTCTTTTAGTTTTTAATATTTACTTTTTAATTTAACACTCCGTGTTACAGAAAGGGAGAAACAAGGAGTAGGCAGTAGGCAGGAGAGACTGACACAAACCGAAATTTAAGTAACAAGTTTTAGAAACATCTGAATGTGTTAACGTTCCAGAGAACGATACTGTACGATCGGAACATAGTAAATATATATACTTACAAGATCTTGTAGGATGCAGAGAAAAATATCGCGTAGTGGGTGGAGAGAACGTGATAAAAATTATGAACTATTTTATAAATAACGTATTAGGGTAAATTAACATGTTGGTAATGGGAAGTCTGTAAAAATTGAAAGAGTTGAGATACCTCTCTAGGAAGCACAAGAAGAGAGGTATTCGATAAAATACAAGCGAAAGATCAATCAACCCTGACCTGATCTAATCGAGCATTATTACTCAAAAGAATACAAAGATACAGAGATGAAGGATAAGAGGAAATGAAGAAGGATAATAAAGAGACAAAGAAGAAACAAAGTTCCAATTTATAACAAAATAAATTAATAAAACCTTTTTTCGATTAACATGAGTTTCTCTCATTTCGTATTCAGCGAATCAGTTAGGTTTAATAATCGTTATTACAGAGGACTAAAATTACTCATGGGGTTCACAATTATGTTTTTAGTTTAAAGATTAAATACATGAAATTAATTTTTAATTAATTAATCAAGCGTAATTATAAAACTAGGGTACGTTATTAAAACCTAACAGCGTGTTAGTGATATTGCTGTTGTCGGATTATTATTATCATTATTATTAAAGAACGCATCTCGCGTTGATTTGATCGTTTGTGTGTAATTTGGAGGCAGACAACGGACTTTTCTTTGAACTACATTTGTTTCTGAAAACTAAAGTATGGTCTTGCAGTGGACTTCTCTTTGACCTAAAGGAATGAGTTATCAGGTAATTAATTTTTCTCTTTTTTACGTTTTATGAAAATACTTTCACATAGGTTCGTACATTAAACGTCAATACTAATTGTACAACAAATTTTTTCTTTAGAGCTTCTCTTTAGTTGTATAGCATGCTAAGATTTCTTTATGTCTTCCCTGGCCAGTCCTTAGCCTACGTCTGTTTTCAGGTTCTGGTGATGGATCGGAGTGCGTGTTCCTTCCACTGATTTTATCCACAGGAACTGACGAGCCATACATTGTAATCTCAGTATATTTTACATCACAACACTGCACATTTAACTTTCTGTCCTCATAATATACTTCAGGACATTAACCAGTCATCGATACCAGACGACATGGTTCCGAGACCACTCACGTGCTGTGTTCCAAGCACATTGGTGTAAAGTGTAAACTGGAATTCTGCATAACCAACTGCATTCCAGTAACTTCAGCTCATTGTTTATCTTTCTTTTTTAACTTGGACTCCCCTTGTGTGGGACAATACGAGATACCCACTTATTTAAAGCAGTCCTTCCTTGAATGTGTTGTTAACTCTCTTTCTTATTTTTTCACGTGTAGTGAAATTTATAACCAAAAAACTATTCTTCTTCTTCTTCTTCTTCTTCTTCTTCTTCTTCTTCTTCTTCTTCTTCTTCTTCTTCTGCTGCTGCTGCTGCTGCTTCTGCTTCTGCTTCTGCTTCTCCACCTCTTCCTCCTCCTCCTCCTCCTCCTCCTCCTCCTTCTTATTCTATTTTAGTCTTACTGCATCTAGAATTGAACAAAAACCTCTTTTAAGTCCTTCCATTGTCGCACTCTATTTTATTGAAATAGAAATGTTTGCCAGTACGATTAAAATGACCAATAATGATGGATTATGGAACAAGTATTTTACGCTGATAATGAATTACACTGGGGTCCAAAGGGGGTGTGAGGCGAACATATGCTTTCATAGAAGAGAAATACATCAGCCTCTCCACCCCAACTCCACTCGCACCTATACGTCGGTGGGCCCTGTTACGCCGAGCAATCCACTCCAAAGTTGTGGTAACCAATCCCGTCGGTGGAGTGGACCGGTAAGTAAACGAGAGATGGGGTTTCTGTTAGGGCAGCCTGGGGGTATACTGGGTCCTGGCCTGGCAGGATGGTGCACATCGGTAGCAGGATGTGCATCTAGTGTGGAGGCGGAGGAGGCTATAGTAGTCCAACGGCTGCACACATGGGCTGAGTCAGTTAGCCTACTGCGACCGGGCAGAGAGAGCTCGTCAGCTGAGGTGAAAGCAACTCTCTAGGGGATGAGCACCCCGAAATCAAAGTTCCTGGTCCTCCAGGTTGGGGGTTGGATCGGAGAATTCACATATCCCATCTGTCAAACTCTATTATGTGCAGAAACCTATCAGTTTCCCGGCCAGTCAGTTCTGCACTTGACCGGGACAACTAGCGGAGGCTGTTAAAGGAGGCCTTGACTCAGAAATGGAGTGTTACGCCGCTGAAGAAAAATAAGAAGAAGAATGAAATACACTACTTTTAATAATAACAATAACCGACAATAAGAACAGGCATAAAAATAAAACTGTATCTTACTATCGTCTTCGTAACTGTAACAGTTTCTATTTGAAATTCACTCATTCCTTCTCTGTTCATTATCGACTAAAATTAAAAACTAAAATGTGTCAAGTCTGTCGGTGTATCCAGGTGGCGGTGGACCCGGATTACGTTTGTTCAGACTAAATGGATTGAATCTAACGATGGTGGATTGGAAACGGTCGCCACTTACAATATATTTGAAAAACTATTTTGAAGAAAAGAGGAAGAAGAAAAAAGAGAAAAATTTTAAACCGGTCTTTATACCACGAGTTTAACTATAGCTATATAATATGTGTAATATTTTAACAATATAACCTATACGTGTACACAGAAAGACCGCGCGCGCGCGCGCGTGTGTAGTAGTAGTAGTAAATTCTTGGTGTGGCAGCAAAAAGGAAAATGAAAATAACAATAGTTTTACGTTCCACTAACCACTTATAATGGCCATTAGGTTCGAGCACACACGGTTCCTTCACAAATACCTTCTCTTCTTTTTATAACGACGTCGTATAATAATAACAATAACAACAACAACAATAATGTCAACTCTGGGTACAGATACATTTTGTAAGAAAGGAGAAGCAACAGCCTCATATATTGATGGGGGTACTGTTTAGGGAGTGATGGAGGATTCAGATAATCTTGACATGACAAAGCATGCTATTCAATGCCAACCAAACCAACCCCCAGCTGCTGGTGGCAGTAACTCACCAACTCACCGAGCCACTATTTCGATATAATTAGGTTGAGCGTAGCGTGAACAGTTTGCAAATAGGCCCAGCAGCGTTTAGCCAATGGACTGAAATATCGAATTTCTCTCTATTGTGTGGAAAATCGTGCACCCGATATTATTGGATAACTATTATGTATACTGTGTATGTTTTGTAAACCGTTTTAAAGTATTGTGAAAACGAGACAACAAACAAACAATTAGTAATATATTTTGTTCTGGTTCCTCGATTTTTATTTCATGCGAGTTATATGGTTTTAACGCATATTTACGAAAACAGTGATAGTTGCTTGTACGCCAAACAGCCTGCAGCTTGGTTCGAATCCTTCGGTGGTTTTACAGGGGTTATGTAGTACAGTGTGTATTAAAAATAGACCCACGGGTTGGCTTCGATAACCGCGCGGCAACATGCACTCTAGATTAAATCTACGTAACCTAGTCATGGTGTAGACATAACCACACAAACCTAGACTCGTTGGATTAAAAAAAAATTTAAGCTTTGTATTATGTTTGTTGATGTTGGAATCGAAGCGAGACAAAATTTCATAATATCTTATAATAGTGTCGATCTTTATTTGCAAAGAATTTGGGAGCAGTTGGGTAAGAGCGGAGAAAATAAGAAATGACAAAAATTTGAGCAAGAGTAGACAATCCTATGTATGCAGGCGAAACAATTTCTATCAAGTGTTTAAAGCAACTGAAAAAGGAAAAACATATTGTAACAAGAATTAATCTGCGGCAGTGGGTTTCACAAAAATTCAAATCAAACCGAATATGGTTTTAAACTTTGAACTGAAGTAAGTATTTTGTTCAATGACACGTTAGGACTATCCTGTTGTATAGGTCAGTCATTCAAACTTTAACAAAGGGAAAAATCAGGAAGACGTCAATGAAAAATATATGAAAGAGGGAGAGACAGTAAGAGAGAGAGGGAGAGAGAGAGAGAGAGAGAGAGAGAGAGAGAGAGAGAGAGAGAGAGAGAGAGAGAGAGAGAGAGAGAGAGAGAGATTAATTAACAGACTGATAAAAGGGGGAATATTTGGAAGACTTCGTACGAAAACCAGGAAGACTGGCTAGAGCAGATTGTGAGCAAGTAAAACGAAAGATCACAAAATTATAGGATGAAAAAGTGTAAGGGGGAATATTTGGAAGACTTCGTAAGGAAACCAGAAAGACTGGCTAAAGCAGATTGTGAGCCTGTAAAACGAAAGACGACAAACTTATAGGATGAAAAAGTGTAAGGAAATTGCTGAAATGAGAGTACAATGCAAATACCTATATTATCAAGTACTCGGTAGATCCGATACGATTGGAAACATTATAATGTTAGTAATCGGCACAGAATTTTGACAGGGCTTCGACTTTCCTTCGGATTAAGTTTGAACGTCGTGGTTTGGAGTAAAACCAAAAATGACCGTATGGAGTAAAACACTGGCGATGTCTTTGCCGGTGTGCAAGTGCCCGGCAGTTAGAAAGCAATGCTACGCTTTTTTCCAAGTTTCCCTACTAATATTGTTCGGATTTCAAATTATTCAATAACTAAAGTATTTATTCTGTGATATAATTAATTATTTTCTCTTATTTCCAGTACTGTTGCCGCCGGCAAGAGCGGTTATATGGACGCCACGCTACTTGTACACCCTGACTGGAGTACGTGTAAAGGGTCAAAATAAAAATGTAATCGTTGTCATGAATTTGATGCCTTCGATTAACAAAAGGCCCTCGCCAGCCATTCTCGACGTTGACTTGAAGGCCAGAATTATGACAATGATATCTTCAAGCGACTCTTGACAGTCTTCGCTGACGGTAATAATAACATTGCCAGTACAAGGGAAATGTCATCATAAAAAAAAAATTATTATTGCTATTATTATTAAACTCTTCAGTTTTATTATTAAGTAGAGGATGGTCAGACATTAAAAAAGACGAGAAAACAAGATAATTTTTCCTTTCTCTCCAATTACACGCGAAATACGAATATTCAAGTTATCGTTAAATTTATCTTACCGCCAATAGGCTTACATCTTATGTTAAATACCACATTCTTTGCAATATGGCATACGGTTTTTATTTACTAGGGTAAAAACCACATTCTAGGTTTACGTATTGTTCATATCGTTCGCGCGCGCGCGCGCTCGTGTGTATCACAAGTGCGTTATAAAACAAAGAAAGTCTGTTCAAATATATGTTTGTGTGTAAAGTCTGGTGTTATCAAGGACGCCACACATAGATCAATAAACGTAACGATTCACAAATTTTATAATTTTTAAACCTACAAGAGTACAACACGAATATCTAGAACTAGACTATCACTATTCAGGACAAGCCTGTACATTTAGAACAAACCTTATGCTACAGCTGATGCTTTCAAAACCATTTACAGCGGGAACGGAGTGAGACAAGACGTGTTATTTCTAGGTTAGTGGTAGTATTTCTTGGTTATATTTATTGGTTAGTAGTTCAAGATATGGTTTCTCAGTATTATTGAAACCTGCCAAGTCAGGTTATTTGGCAGTATTTCGAATTCTCTTTGTTACCAATAATCCCAGTAGCTATACCAAAACCAGATTTAGTTTTATCGTAATGGTTTACATAAACTGGAACGGAGAATTAGTGGTCAGTCCTTCGACCGAAGGGAAACAAGAACAAGAATGGGAAGATGAACCAGATAAAGAGTAGAAGTAGATTCTGTGTCATAATTAATGTTTACAACCCACGGATGGCGGTTGTCTTTCTTTCCCTACTTCCAATTTACATATAGCATTTACCTTCTCATCTCTGACAATATGATACTTATTTGTTATTACAGATACAATAAAAATACTGTAAACAAAATAGAAAATAAAATCAAATATAAAATAAAAACTGAACAATTAAGAATTAATCAAAATGAACAACACATATATAATAACAACAACAAAAAATGGGCCACATTCACATAATAAATAATAAAATGACAAAACTAACAAAACTATTTAAAAACACAGATATAAAAATATCATACAGAACTAATAAAAATAATTTACAAAAACTAAATAGCTCACACAACAAAGATAATACAACAACTAACGGTATATACAAAATTGAATGCGAAGATTGCAATAAATGTTACATAGGACAAACAAAAAACAGCTGAAAAAACGTTATTTTGAACACCTAAACGCATACGAAAAACCAGAAATATATAAATCCAATTTAGCCACACATGCAATAAACACTGGACATGAATTCCCAGACATAACCAATGTAACACTAATAAAACATATACCACACAAAGGCACCATAATGAACATTTGGGAAAATTTACAAATATAGAAACATAAAACACAATACAAACTAATACCTCAACAAATACAAATCAATACAAAACGTGACACAATATACAAAGCACTCAACATTGAAAATACACAAAAAAGTAACACATACACCACAATCACACACAATAAAACCAATTTGAAGTACCAAAAGCCAACAGGAAGCCACAATAATAATAGTCAACCAACAACACATATGTACTTCACCAGACACAAAAACCGGAAGGCTGAGGATGGGTACAAGATGGTACCCGAAACATGTTCCTAATAAGGGAAAAAAAGCTATATCTTGAAGTAAATTTATTTATAAATATTAAATGTATTATATACATCAAGAAACGGACTGGAAAAAAGGTATATCTTGAAGTAAATTTATTTATAAATATTAAATGTATTATATACAGTACATCAAGAAACGGACTGTAGCAGAAAGTGATTGAAATATTTAAATGTATTTTCGGGTAGTTTAAAGTACACACAGACACACAAATATGTGACGAGCATTGAACATTAAATGTATACAAAAGAGAGCGTATTTATTATGTGCCTTAACACTTATCTGGTAGCCTATATTAATATGATTAACGTGTTATGAATATAAATATTAAAATACAGTGGAACTTGCTTATAACGAGATTCAAGGGACCAGACAAATGTGCTCATTAAAACCGGGTGCTCGCTACATCCGAGTTGTCGTCGACACTCAAGACTAAATTTTTATAGAGTGATTATCGAACACGCAACAAAAACGTCTACTATAGAAGACGCTTTGCACAGTACAATTTTGACATGTTTTACATTCTATGCTTAAAAGTGAAATTTAGACTTTAAACATTTTTTTGACGGTAACATTCTTTGCTGAATATTTGCGTATAGTACATTCGCAAAATATAGTAAAAGTAACTGTGTAGTAAAAACTTACCAAAAATCAGCCGGGTATCTGGCAAAAAACGCAAAACTTTCCACACCACATGTACAATATTTATTTTTAAATTACAAGGAAATTCATTCAAATTTCTTTGTTTTTTTTTCTTTGTTCTAAATGGAATCGTCAAAATTATATTTCGCACACAGAATGTAATTAATCGTAAAAAGAGTCATATATTTTTGTTTGTTTAGTAATTCTGTATCTTTAGATATCAAAACAGTTTTATAATTTACTTAAATATTCCACGAATTCATCACTTACGTTATTAGTTTCACTAAATTGCGTTAATGATTTTAAACGAATGTTTAAATGTTGTATTGTAACGAACTTTTTCAAACCTTAACCCATGAACAAGCCTGTGATAAAATGCTCGTTATAACCAAGTCTTTAATGCGTTCCTACTCGTTAAAAGCGAGATTCATTAACATTACTAAGATACAAAACCAAACAAATTTCGTACTTTTCCTCGTTACATCCGAGTTCTCGTTATAAGCGAGCTCGTTATTCGCGAGTTCCACTGTATATGAAGTATGTGGCTAATTATGGTTAATAATTAAACGTTTAATTATTTAAAGTGTGTTATGAAATTTAACTAATATATAATTCTCTCTCTCTCTCTCTCTCTCTCTCTCTATATATATATATATATATATATATATATATATATAATATCAAATTACAATTACTTCTGCAAGTTGTTGATATAATTTTTTCCGAAGTTTTCGAAGTTGCTGTGTTTCGAAGTTTTTGTATTACTGTCATCTTCAGAAATACGTATAAAGTATAAATAAATAGTAAAAATAAATTTGTACTTAATAGTTAATTTAAATCGTTTTTAACTCTGTAAAAATAGTAAACAGTATTTAGGCCTTTTCCAATTATAAAACCATAATGTGGAATAGGGTTCCACAATATATGTGTGTGCCATAAACAAATAAAATATAAAACTCGCACGCGTGCTCCCACACACAACAAACATCACACACAGTATCTCACATAGGCTATAAGGAGGCGTATATAAGTATCACATAGGGCCTATAAGTATAAAGTGGGCCTACAGGTCTACTCCACAGGATTAACATATATGCTTAACTGAAAATTGTGCAAGTTGTTGACATAATTATTTTCCGAATTTTTCGAAGTTGCTGTGTTTCGAACTTTTTGTATTACTGTCATCTTCAGAAATATAATGTATAAATAAATAGTTAAATAGCTTTAAATTAATAGTTAATTTAAATCGTTGTCGAAACTTTGTAAAAATAATAATAATATAGGCCTATTCCGATTATAAAAAACTAAATTATTTTTATTAACTGTGTGTGTGTGTGTGTGTTCTGTGTGAGCCATAAACATATAAAATATAAAACCCGCGCTCACACACACAACAAACAGCACACACAATATCTCACATAGGCTACAAGGAGGCATATATAAGTATCACATAGGGCCTATAAGTGTAAAATGGGCCTACAGGTCTACTGCACAAGTTTGACCTATCCTTCACTGAAAATTGAGTGATACTGGATGTGTATTTAATATATATTTAATCATCATCATCTTCACGGATTAAACCAAGGATGGGTTTGTTCCGGTCTCAAACAGGCAAAGATTAGATCTGGTCACTCCAACGCTTCCTCGGACGTCCCACACCTCTCCGTAGTTCCATAGTTGTTTGGGGATGCGGCAGTCATCCATTCGGCAAAGATGTTCCCACCAATTCAGACGATACTGGGCGATCCTGTCGTGTATACTTATAATATTCAGTTCCTGCCGTATATCTGTGTTTCTTCTATGATCATGGAGAGTATACCCTGCCACGTGCCTGAGAAATCTCATTTCAGCCGCTTGGACGCGATTGGCCTGGGCTTTCGTTAAAGTCCAATTCTCGGACCCATAAAAAAGTGTGGGAAGAGCCATCACCTTGTAGAATTTTAGGCGTGTTACTTTACTTGCTGACTTAAGGGTTCGTCTAATGGTCCCGAACATAAGGTTGAACTTATGCAACTTATTCACAACGTCGTTGGATGCATTATAAGACACTATATATTTAATATTATTTCCGTATTGAGTGATGTGGATACCGTTCCTCTCACAAACCGTTTTATGTGGATACCGTTCCTCTCACAAACCGTTTTATGTAGATACCGTTCCTCTCACAAACCGTTTTGAAATCCTTTTGTTGTGTTTAGGCTGAGATCTAACCCCTGCTCTAGTTATTGGCTTCTCTTCTTTTACACTTTTTGGAGGTAGTTCATATGTGTGTGTGTGTGTGTGTGTTTTAAAGTAAGCACAGATTTACACGTACCTACTTGTTTCTGTTGTTAATTCATTCTTTCAATAACGTCTGTATAATATCCCAACACATGACGTTTACCACACAATAAGTGTTGCGTCGCATACGCAGACTGTTCCTACCACGTTTGCTTTCATTATTAACATCGCGTCTGGACGTAAAATTACTCACTCCGCTGTAGCAGCCTCCCAATACGACGTAATTAGTTTTAAATGATTTTATATATATATATATTTTTTTTTTTTTGACCAAGACGTAGCCAGCTGCCCCGATCCGATCGATCGGCCAACCAGTAGCAGCTTTAAATTGTAACGAGTAACCTGTTTTTTTCTTCTTTTTAGATGTGCTTCTAAAAAAACAACAACAAGAATATAGGTTCTTAAATAATAAGAAATCTATTCTAATTTACATCGGAGGGTGTAAAACGATGAATGCGCGGATAAGGTAATGAACATCCCGAGATGAACATAATAGCCGGCCGACCACTGTGCGAGTGATTTTATCTTGACCGAGCTGTAACAAAGCTTCTGTGTGAAGGTCGGGGGAGTTTTTTCTTGCTTATGGTACCCGTAAATTTAACATAATATATATGGACGTTTCATAGACATAACAGCTTAAGGGTTAACAGAAAAGTGGTAGTAGCGTTTGGAAAAAAAATAGGTCTGAGAGAAGTACGTATACATTATACAGTGATACTTTAGAGTCGGGATCCTTACCGGGGCTATTGAAATGCTAATTTAACCACCCTGTGGCAGCCTCCCTCGCTAAGGTGTTTTGCTACCCTACTTGGACACCTTATTTCCATAATATATTCGATGATCCCGCTCAGTTGCTACTACCCCGCCAATATATCAGTGAAAACGCGATCAAAGTGGCGTCTTTTTTTTTCTTTCTTCTCCGAACAAACACTACCGTAGACCATTCTGTTTTGTAATAGCTCCCGGACCTGTGTGGAAAAAAGTAACTTGTGTTAGACAGCGGACGGCTTATTAGAATTTAAGCTTTACCGAATATATTTCCCTGCGCCCTCCAGGCGGGGACACCCTTTCATAACTCGTCACGGTTTTCTGGTAGTCAGACTGTCTTAATAATTTTTTTTTCTTCTCTGTTTTGAAGATTACTCGGCCATATTTACAGTATAATGTGTGTGAGACAGTGACAATTATGGTCGACTTTAATTGACAGCAGGAAATTATCATAAGTCCTTACTTGTCAGATACGTTTCGCTCGTTAGCATAAATTATTTTTTTTTTTTACTTTTTAACAAAATCAGAAAAGAATCTGGTATGCTGTAATAAAAACTGTCTACCTTATGCCACTTTGGCTTTTAACAGGCTTTTGTCGATGATAGTGTTGTTTATTAGTATAGTTAAAGCAAAGCCATAAAAAACATACACAAATAAATGTGTTATATTCTGTTTAAAAATTATATTTAATACGTCCGATAAAGATAATTTGAAATTGGTGGAGATTACCATTTTCCACCAGGCCAGGCCAGGCAAGCCGCATCTAAGCGGCTAAAATGAGATTTCTCTGGCACGTGGCAGGGTATACTCTCCATGATCATAGAAGAAACGCAGATATACGGCAGGAATTGAATATTATGAGTATACTCGACTGAATTGGCTGAATTGGTGGGAACATCTTTGCCGAATGGATGACTGCCGCATCACCAAACAACTATGGAAATAAAGCCGAGGGGACGGAGAGGTGTGGGACGTCCGAGGAAGCGCTGGAGTGACCAGCTCTAATCTTTACCTATTTAAGACCGGAACAAACCATTTTTGGTTTAATCCGTGAAGATGATGATGATGATGATTATGATTACCATTTTCCACCCTAGTGACGAACTTTTATTTTTGACACACATCTCCGACACTGTTCTACACTATCAAGACATGCGATTAGAATGACATCCAACCGCTAACAAGTTTTCAGTAGAAGCATGAAGTGACCATGATCAGTAGATAAACAACGAAGAGGGCGGTAGGGAGCGTAAAAGAAGACGAAAATGTCAGAAAGAAGGGAGGACAAGATAGTACTCTATACAGAAGAAACTAGAAACTGGAGAAAGCTAGGACCCACATTTGCTCTCCTAATAGATAAGTGGATGCAGTGGCGTTAACTAGGAGTTACTCCTGGTGGGGGGGGGGGTATGAGATTAGGTTCTGAGTGGGGGATGAGAAGGTTTTCCGCAGAACAAATGAGAAATTCAGGATTCTTCCCATATAATTTTAAAATATATCTTATAAATTCTTTGCGTCTCAAAGTTATTGAGTAAACCAATGAAAAGTAAAAGGGTTGAATAAGTATGAAAAACCGCAGACTTCAAAATATTCTATCTCGATTAATCGTTATCCAAACTAACGACAATGAATATCGTGTCATTACGAAGCGCTTAAATTCTAAATCCGAATTATGAATAAATCTGTAAAAATATCCGAAGTTATTTTGAAAATCCCGGTTTTACAACCTCTTCCCTCTTTAATTTAATGATTTTTCCCAAGGTATTTTATGTAACTTACAGTTTGTGTAAAAGTACGTTACTTTTTATGTAAAACTCAGCAATAAAAATCTTCTCTTTTTTCCGAATAAAAAAGCGTCAGGAAACTGCTAGTTTACCTGTACAAAGACGACGATTAAAACCATAGACATATTAGACTAGAGGAGTCATGACATAGACAATTACGTAAGAAAAAGTGTTTCTGGGCAAAAAATATAAAGGTAGATTAAATAGACTCTGCCTTTGTTTTCTGGCGCGTGCATTAATAATTTTTGTAAGGCTGCAAGTATGTCCCGGTACGTCATTTACCAAATATTGAGTGACTGTCATTATTATGAAAACTCTATTTTTTTTTTTTGTATCGGCCATCTAAGGACCACATGTTAATTTCAATTCTTTATTCTTTGTTCTTTTATTTTTCTCCAATATTCTTTCAGCTTTTCAATGTGTCTCTTCTTTCTGTCTTCAGTCCACTTTGAACCTGCGTTTTTCTCTCTCCTACCCTGGACTCCCTCCATTTTTAACACTTTTGTCCGAAAAACTTCTCCTTCAATTGCTTCTTCTGCATGTATATTACTTTTGTCTAAATTCTTTTGGACTTCTTTAATCCAACTTGACGTTGACTTCTTCCCCCACAGATATTTGAAGATCTGCTTTGTCAACCTATTTTCGTCCATTGTATATAAATGTCCAAAAAATAATAGTCTTCTTTTTCTCATTGTTTGTATTATATTTTCTATACTTTTATATATTTCGTCATTACTTCTTAATTTCCAACCTTCTGAAGTTTTTCGTGGGCCTAATATTTTCCTAATAATTCGTCTCTCCAATATTTCTAGTTTGTCTAAATTATTCAATTCAATGCTAGACATTCACTTGCATAGGCATTCTGGCTTCACTACTATACTGTAATGCCTTAATTTTGCATTTTTAGATATGCACTTTTTATTGTAAATATCTTTAGTTATAGGCCTACCATATGCTCTTTCCATTTTATGAATCCTTTCTTCTATAGCAGATTTTTTCTAAACCGTTCTCTTGAATTATTTCCCCTAGGTACTTAAATTTTCTAACCCTCTTTATTCGACCAATATCTGTTAGCAAGAATTTTGGCGCATTTTTAATGTTCATGAGAAATTTTTTTTGCATAAATTCTTAAGATTGTTCTATTGCCTATGGCCTTTAAAAAATTGACTTACTGCAGATGTCAGATTTTCAGAAAGTATAGCAAAGTCATCTGGGAATGCCAACAGTTTATTTCAATATGTTTGTTCCTTCTTCCCAACATGATTGGTGTTATTTTGCATTCCTTTAATTTTTCATTCCAAATTCTCACTACTTCCTCCAGGACACAGTTGAAAAGAATTAGGGATAAACCATCACACTGTCTTACACTTGTATTTATTTTGAACGGTTGAGATATTTCTCCCATGAATTTTATTTTTGAGACTGTGTTCGTAAGGGTTTCACGGATTAGATTTGCCAATTTAGATTTAAGACCAGATTCTCGGATTACTTTATCTACAGTTTCTCTATCAACAGAGTCAAAGGCCTTTTGAAAACTCTATTTTATTAATTAGAAATATTTTAATTCCTTTATTTCTACAATGATTTATAAGCCTTATTTTTAAACACGCAACTGGCTTAGACATAGACCTACGTTTAGTGGGTACGGATTTTTTCTGAAATTGTTTAGCTCTGGGGGGGATTGATCCTCCCGACCCCCCCCCCCAGTAGTTACGCCACTGATCAGATGTCTCAGTTAGTTCATGAAATATTCAGTAGATTAATGATAATTGACACACTTTAGGGGCGTCGCCGTCGTCGCTTTGTTTCCTGTATCGCGTCCGGTCTACAACAAAACTTACTACGCTTCCAAATTGACGTGTCTAATTAAAACTCTTAAGTAATATTTTGAATTTAACGACTTTCAGCCAGCAATAAACATGCCATCCTAAGGGACCACAGTGCAACGCAACATGTGGTAATGTTTAACAAAGCAGTTTATATGTGTTGCAGTCGACTTTTGAAAAACGTAATTTACAAGTTGTTTATAATAGTGGCTGTTACTGTTTTAAGGGATGGACCACGTGCTGCAGCGGCTCCTTTACCCGTCATTATGTTTCTCATTATCTGACACATATTTGCGTGGTGGTGGTTGTTAGCACTCGACAAAGATGCTTTCCAGATGAACCTAACACGTGCAGAATGTATATTTATTGAACCACCCCTTATGTCTGTCTGTCTACTTCTAACAAACCACTTTCGCTCTTGTCTCCTCTCCAGTCAAAGCTGACAAGGGTCAAAGCTGACCTGACACTTGTCATGGGGGGGGGGGGGATTCTGTCTTCCCTTCCCTCACACCATCTTCAGTGTCGAATGACACAAAACACTTGCTGACTGGCTGGCCGATTGGAGTCCTCCGCATCCACAAACAAGGAAAATGTTTTCTGTCCGTCGCACCACACTTGATGCACACGTGCAAAACTGTACAAACATATCCTTCTTACCGGACGCTACGGTTTTCCTCCCTACTCTCTCTCTCTCTCTCTCTCTCTCTCTCTCTCTCTCTCTCTCTCTCTCTCTCTCTCTCTCTCTCTCTCTCTCTCTCTCTCTCTCTCTCTCTCTCTCTCTCTATGTTCTCACCCTCTTATGTTATAACTTACAGTTATGTTATAACTGTAATTATTCCAAAACCTTAATATAATCTATTCGAAATTATATAAACGAAACAACGTTTCAACATTTGGAATTTATTATGCAACGTGACGAGTATTATAAAATAAATGAATACATTTCTGACCATGTATCCAACCCAACTACAAAGTGTTACGACTGGCCAGGTCGTAGGATTTTTTTGTTCCTTGCGTTAAGTATATGTGGTTGCACAATAAAGGTATTTTTAATAAGAGAAGTGAGACGTTGATGCCATGAAATAATTAATTAAAAAACATATTAAAATAATCAATCAACCAACGATTTATTAATATTGAAAAGAAATTACATGAATATTAAAAATTGAAATTAAAATATTTAAAAGTATTATCTTCTATAAGTTTACACTCTGTAAAAACATACCATACCATTGCTATTCAGCACATATAAAAAAAACATATAACCTTTATATCTAAACATACATGCTGAACAAATCATACAAGTATTTTGTATTGCATGGGTGTCTGACTTTGACTCAGTTTTAAAAATAAATAGCAACTCATTTATAAAATAATATTAACTTTACAAAAAATAAAATCTAATTGTTGCTATTAAAATTTTAATAATAAAAAATTACATTTTACTTGAAGACTATTAGTAAATTTCTAATTATTTCTAATGACACACCCAATTTGTAGCATTGAACAGAAGATTATTATTTTTTATTTTTTATTATTAAACCAAACTTGTTATTTTTAACCACAATTTAAAATTAAGTACATTATTTACATTTAAATCTTTAAGTCTTCAATATCTTTAAGTGTTTACTTCATACCGAACGGTATAATTCTGTCTGTATCCCTTTCGCTTGCTATGAACTCAGAAAACAGAAGACGAAACGAGAATATTGTGTTTGTGTTTTCTATTATTCAAAACAATTAAGGCTAGTGAACATATTCTGTTCAAAAACTCTCTCCACCTACACTCTGTGAATCCGAGTTTTCTGTAATTTTGACTGTATTGATTACTGTTACACAAAAAACAAAACTAAGTGTAATAAAAGTAGTCAATCGAAAAATACAAAAATATCTATTTAAAACCAAATGCCAGATCTTCTTATGCGTTCTCCTCCCCTTTACTCCCTAGTAGCTTGAGGGACAACTTAAGGGAGAATCGCAAATGTACTGATTTCAATTATACAAAAAGTTAACTTTATTTACGCCTATATTCTTTCTAGGGTCCCCTCCCTATATTCTTTACGCCTCCCCTCTAGGGTCAACGGTATGTCTAGGTCTTTCTTTTTTTGCCTCCCCCTACTCTTTATCCATGTGTTCAACTTCTACCATCCATTCTGTCTTCAAAAGAATCAGAGAAAATTTGCACTTGATGATAGATATTCATTCGGTAGAAAATATATAAGATCAAAAAGAGATAAACAGTTATTCACCGTTCGTAAAAAAGTAACATGTATTATATAATATGAAACTGATAGTATGTATCCTGAAGCTCGAGTCCTAAAATCTTCTGTGTTTGCCACACTGCTCTTTACGTTATCAGAATACTGAACTATTACCGCAGCTTAGCAAGTACGTAAGTACAGCGTTCAAAATGTCATGCTACCTTAGAACGCTTCGAATCTTGACGACGTAGTACTGGAATTATTATCCAAACTTTCTAACATTATTGAGATGTAAAAAAAAAAGTTGAGAATTATGTGACACTTCATAACATGCTAAATAGTATCATGAAGAGAACTCTTTTTATAAAAACATTTGATGGTACATAAAAATAAATCATAAAATGTGCTTTACGCGGAATTCTGAAGCTGTATAGGTAAATATTTGATGGTACATAAAAATAAATCATAAAATTTAAAAATAAGTCATAAAATTTGTTTACTCAGCATTCTGAAGCTGAATAGGTAAACTTTGATGGTACATAAGAATAAGTCATAAAATTTGCTTTACGCAGCATTCTGAAGCTGAGTAGGTTAAAAATGGTATACCTATAAAATTTGCTTTACGCAGCATTTTTAAACTGAATATGTAAGAAAAGTTAAATAGTGAGCAATCAGGGACTTAGATTAAGCCAGTCTATAAATTCTCTTATTTATGTTTATCCCCTATCGTGTTAGTTTGAGGGGACTGACTAGGTAGGCGCTTGTGTTAGGTCTACTTGTTATTTGGTAGTTTTCTGAAGCATTAATCACAGGCCGTAAGCTTGTTTGAGGATGGTGGATAAATTCGGTGGCTGTAACGTAAAGTTTTCGTAGCATTAACGACGGAAATGTTCACAATTATGTTATTAATTAACATGTTATTATGTTATTATTATGTTATTATTATATATAATAACCTCTGAAACGGAAAATTTTATTTACCGTAGATAGGTCTTTTTATTAGGCGCATTCTGATGCAAGTCTCATGTCAAAATTTTTATTTTAACGAAAGTTATTTAATTTAATGCGTTTCTTTATTATTTCTTTAGTTACTTATTCTCGCACACGCGCACTCGCCACGTGCCCACGCATATTTTTGCACCACATCACAACACTAATTGCTTTTCTTACTGTCTAAAATTTACTTTAAACTAACAAACTGAACATGTCTCTTACACAATGTCCAAACCTGCAGGCGTTAATTGTACAAATTTTCATTTCATCATGCTATCATATGCTCAGAGTCGCAATACTAATTTATATGCATATTTATAATTTATTTGTTTTGTGTTTTATGTTTGTATATTTGTATAACAAACTAATACCCGAACAAATACAAATCAATACAAAACATGACACAATTTTCAAACCACTCAACATCGAAAATACACAAAATACCAATACATACACCACAATCACACACAATAATACCAATTTAAAGTACCAGAGGCCAACAGGAAACCACAATAACAACCAACCAACACACAAGTACTTCATTAGACTAAAAATCAGGAAAGCTGAAAATGGGAACACAATGCTTCCGGAAACATGTTCCAATAAGGAGAAAATATCTTGAGGTAAATTCATTATGAATATTAAATATAATATATAATATTTAGTCACATTATTCTTGTTGTTATGATATTTCGAAATAATAATACCGGTACTTAATATTTTTTTATACAAGAATATATTTTTATTGTTTTTTATTTACAGTGTTTCAAAAGTTTTATAATCTACTGTCATCCTGTACATTATAAAAATGTTGAAACACTGTAAATAAAAAAAAAACAATAAAAAAATATATTCTTGTATCAAAAAATACAAAGTATTATTTATATATATTTTGCCTTCAGGTTGCACATTTTCCAAATGGGTTAAAATTGGTTTAATTTATAGACCAAAATATGACAATAATTTATTCAGAACGTTGACTTATTAAATAATTAAAACATTCTGATGCTTATTATTACAAGAAACATTTTACTGCTTCCATGTTGTCAGAAAGATCGAAAACAAAAAGTACACTGACAGATACCAGTGATGGGCGCGCGCTCTCTCACACACACACACACACACATTATTAGGTTTGAATGGTGAAGTTAGGTCAGTGGTGGGCGCTCTCTCTCACTCTCTCGTTTAGAAGTTAGAGAATACTAAAATCAATATGAGTTTAATTTTATGTTTAGTAATGAGCTATACACACACACACACATACACACATGATGTTTTAAGTGGACCGAATATGTGATATTTCTGAATGTGTGTATTTTGTATAGTGATTACTATCATAATATTAAAATATTAACACAAAATTATCATGTAGCCAAGGAAAATGAATTATTTTAAAATCCCAAACAACCATTTACTTGGTGGAGGAGCGGACGGTAGACCTATGTGTAGGGAAACGTGTAGGCCTATACAGCATAATATGTCTACGCAAAGATATGAGATATAGCCTACACAACACGAGGAGTCGTGGGACACGCGCACGCGCGCTAATGCGCACAAGTGTTTCTAACTTCATTTGCTTTGGTAATTTCATTTCATTTACTTTTTTAAACAATTTTAACGGCCAGTCACTGTTCTTAACGACCCATAGCTTAATGGAGTTGTGTACAGTTAGTAGTTTGGGAAGAAATTGGTTAACTAAGACACACAATCACGCGCATAAGGTCTGTCACGACAACAAATGGCACCCCCTTTAAAAGGGTTGGTTGCTTGGATTTACACCTCATTAACTCTAATCTTAATCATATCGCACCCTTTCCTTATTTTTAACCCTAATATTATGTTTTAGGTTTTTTTTGTTACTGGTTGCTCATGTTTCCAAAAGACTCACACATATGAGCACACGTTCCAGACGCGAGCGTGTGTGTGTGTCTTTAAGTGACTACGCGTTTTTGTGCGTGTATGGTTTTCATTATTTTCTCTCTCCGCCCTTAGAAGAAAAAAATAAAAGAAGAAAAACACGTTTCGAGAGGCACATAAAACAGCTGAGGATAATTTCATCCCTCATCCCTTCGGTTTTAGTGTTGTGTGGCGGCGACGCAAGGTATACAGAGAGAGAGAGAGAGAGAGAGAGAGAGAGAGAGAGAGAGAGAGAGAATGAGAGAGAGAGTGAAAGAGTGAGTGAGGTTTAGACAAAAACAACTGTGGGCAGATTGGCTTGTCTCGTAAAAAAAATCGTCTCCGATTTGTGTTTGAACACGTGTTCCAAGCTGTCACACGACGACCGTGGGAAGGAGCCGAGCACACGTGTAAGCGCGCGCGCACGCACTCAAGTACGGTGTCGGCTAAACAAAGGCACACACAGGGTACGTGTTATAACTACCCGCAACACACCGCAGAGACCACCATCATCAGGTTTTTAATTACACCCGTGCAGCAGTCTTGTTTTTCTCGGCTCAAAATTAAACAAACAAATAAAAACGTTCAGTGAAATAAGATAGAGGTCTTGGTCTAAACAAAGAGATGATTATATAAATATAGGCACTAAGGCACTAATAACATAATGGCCAATGTCTGCGTTTTTAAATAGATTTGTTTAACCGTTTTTGTACGAAGGGGAATCTGTAGCAGTAAGAATAATCCTACTTATTATTCATGCTTCTACATTTAGACAATGTGGGATTAAGTCTGGTCTGGGAAAGCAGTAATAGCTATAGTACTGTATTATAGTGTGTATTAAATTTGTTACCAATCCAGAGGTCTTCAATCGACTTCCGGAACTCCAAATAACAGCAATTACACAATATATAGTACTGTAAAAAGTACTAAAAAAAGAAGTAGTATATAGTCAGTTATTGTACTCTTCTTTCAGTAACCATATTGTCAGTTGTTAATGTCAGTTATTGTAAGAAATACTATATAGTCAGCTGCAATATACGGCATTATCTCATGTTGGGCTGTAGTCCTAAAGAATAAGAGTTCGACAAACCATGTTAAGCTTTGTGGGGCGCATGATACATACATGACTTCCATGTTCTAAGATTTATATTTAAAGTCATTTTCGAAATAAAATATTTCCATAGAAACTACTTCTTTCTTCAGTCTTAACCACACCATTGTGGTCACTAAGGTATACCACCTCACGTTACCGCATTCGATTTTCACTGATGATGGCAGCCGATGGCACTGCCGAAACGTCTGGTTTTGCAGGAAACATTACAGGAATTTTAACAACAAACTACTTCTTTGTTGCCAATAACGTAGTACACATATTTAAAAGTTATCCCCTCCCCCTTCAACTATCTTTTTCATTTATAGATATTTCATCTACCTTTCTACAATGGATTATTATGACCTCCATTTCAGGATACTTTATTTATTACAATTAAATACTTTACTCTTGTTAAAACATAAAACGTTGCAGGTAAACTACCCCTTCCCCTTAACCAATCTTCACCAAAATCAATAGGCCATGAGTCCTCTAAAATTCAGGCCGGTACGCACAAGCCTATTGTATTCTCTTTGGATTTGCGGCAGTTATCGTTTGGCATAGAAAAAATTCCACACACACGCGCGCGCGCGCGCACACACTTTTCGGAAAATGACTTCTTCATGTTTTGAAGGTAGTACAATCAGAATCAGCCCTCATCTCGAACACGATTTTTTTCGCCATCACCATACTTCCATTTCCTTGTGGAACATGGAAGTAAAAACGATGCATGTATCGCGACGAAACCCGAAGCTTAGACTGACAAAAAATGCTATATATCCGTACTTATCATCCGTTGAATTCGGGTGCAGAATTGTGTGCGCGTGGATATTTGCGTAAGTGTATCGTGTTTGAACACGGCGCATGCGTACGTTGCAGCGACACGATACGCTGTTTGCGTCAGATGCACCATAAATCATTGACACGGCCTCTTTGCATTCCGCCTACTGATTGTTGTACCGCACTGTCGAAAGCAATCCATTGTTGCATACGCTGTTTACGTCGTTCATAGTGTTGTCGAATGAAGTAAACGACAGTTGCTTAAAAAATACGCACACAGAGCGACGGACTCCCTGTAAACAATGATTGCCGAGATCACGTTGTCGAAAACAAGTCGTTAATATATACTACCTACACCGTTCATAGTGTTGTCGACTGGAGTAAACAATAGGTGCTTCGACAGTATGTAAACACAGAGGTTCCAATGTCAGCATTAACAATTATTGTAGTTGTTGAATTGTTGAAAAGAGCGTATTGTGAGAACTTGTAGTTAGTTTTCCAAGCATTATTGGACAGTGTAAACGATCGTCGTGCCAACAAAGCAATACAGGACAGAACACTGTAATTACGCTTATAAACATTGATTGTGACGATAGATATGTGCACTTTATCATATAACTGGCGACAGTTTAGCTAATTGGTTTTCAAAATGTAAGGCAAAGAAAATTAAATTCTTACTACGAATAAGGTTGACTGTTAAGTAGGGTTACCAGATGACCTAGGTGAAAAAAGAGGACAACCTGAAAATTTAACAGCATGATCGTTACTTTACGGATAAAAAAAAAAAATTGACAGTAAAAACATTATACATTATGGATAAGAAGGTATTCATGATTACGTTAAGCATTTTTACAGAGTTTATACAATGTACAATTTAATTTTTGGAACTGATATATACGTTTCAGGTGGAGAGACTAAGCATTCTGCTTCATTATCGTTCCGGCCTTTCTTAAAGCTAGTATGCTCTTTTAATAAATTTTCGGTTAACACACATTCGTTTTGGCATGTTAATAATAATAAATTCTACTTGCCTACAACTTATAACTACCACTAACTATACTCAGAATGTCCACGAAAATATGCAACTCAATTCAGAACTATCGATAACTTTAAAAACTCACGAATGTAGACGCCTACTAGAATTGCAGAATACGCGGGAAAGAGCTGTATGCAAGCAGCATATATGACGCCAACGGTACATTTCTGAGCGGTGCCGCTGGGAGCGCTGTTGCGGGTGACTACATTTTTCAGTTTTACGAAAAAAGAGGACATTTCCCTGTTTTTAAAAAAATCCTCCCGGACAGGTTTTTAACACTAAAAAAGAGGACGTGTCCGGGAAAAAGAGGATGCATGGTAACCCTACGTTAAGCCTTCTAGCATATGTTACCGACCACCTACTGTATGCTTCTCAAATCTTACCTGAATGACAAATATTTTCTGTAAACAAAAAACATGAATCTTCTATGTATTACTCTGTGCAAGCTGGAGAGTTCTTCGGACCCATGGTATCTTCTTCTGATAGTTCCTATCCGTTTCGGATATTGGATATCATACAGGCTATTTTAACTTTCTGCACTGCTGTACGGAATAAGTTAGTTGTATTCATGCCAAACCAGGCCCTTAAATTTCTCAGGCACGATATTCTCGGTCGCCCAACTCCTCTCTTTCCAAGTACTTTTCCCTGTAGTATGGACTGCAATAAGTAAAATCTCTGTTCATTTCTCATCAGATGTGCCAGATACTGAAGCTTTCTTATCTTCACTGTGTTATTAACTTCCCTATCTTTCTTCATATTTCTAAGAACTTCAACATTAGTTATATGTGCTGTCCATGAAATGCCCAGTATTATAAGGTAGAGCCACATTTCGAAAGATTCCAATTTCTTACTTGTGGTTTCAGTCAAATTCCAAGATTCTACAACACAGAAGAGGACCGAGAATACGTAGCAGCGTAGAAGTCTCGTCTTTGTGTTTATTGTTAAATCGTGACTTTTGAATAAACTGCTCATTCTAGTGTACACTGCTCTTGCTTAATCAATTCATTGAGAGTGTTCATTGACTATAGTACCAAATATGTAAATTGGCTTACACGTTCAACTGGCCTTTGGACCCACGGTATAAACACCTTAATTGTTCATTCACTGACGACATAGTGATACTCTCTAACCATAACCGTACAGGTTTACAGCGTCAGGAAACCTGCAGCTTCTTCTAAACCCACTCAGGATTTACTACCTGGCGACTCCATATCAACGAAACTAAGTCTGTTCAGGTCTCATTCACCAGAAAACGATCTGCACGCCCCCAAAGATACGCCCACATCCGTATTGAAGATCACCGTTGTTCTTAGATATCGAAAGGCGAATCATAGCTGGACGGTGGTCCCTGCATTCATTAAATACTCTTTAATTAGAGTAGATTGTAAATTGGCAAATAAAATAAATTTAAAAATTACAAACGCGCGTAGGTACAACTGACAAGTTGTTTTATTATTGAAGAAATACTTTCGAAAGTGCTGACCGTAGTAT
The DNA here is from genome assembly GCA_034769895.1 of Magicicada septendecula. Classification (NCBI taxonomy): domain Eukaryota; kingdom Metazoa; phylum Arthropoda; class Insecta; order Hemiptera; family Cicadidae; genus Magicicada; species Magicicada septendecula. Next base: position 82,414,969 of record CM068370.1, read on the forward strand.
TAAACGGTATTTTACATTCCGAATGTCTGATCGTTGCTACCTTTGTATAAAATCTTCTCGTACAAGAAGCGTACTCTTAGCTATTCCATAACACCATCTTTCCGTTTTCTCTTTCTCAATGTGTAGCTAGCTTCAACATAATCGGTTTTAAAAATTATTGTTAAAAAACACTATCGATACAATGGCAGGAAAGTTTTATATAGGTTTCTACTAACATACGTGTGGAGTGTTGACCTACACGGGAGTGAATCTTGGAGAATTGGAAAAGTGACAAGAAAAGACTCCAACCATTTGAGACCTGGTGCTACAGAAGAATATTCAAGATAAGCTGGAGGGAGAAGATAACGAATGAGGAAGTCTTTAGAAGAGCTCAGGAGGAGAAGAACTTTCTACGAAATTTAAAAGGGAGAAGAGCTAAAGTTTATAGGGCATATACTACGACACGATGGCTGGTTAAGAGAATAATAAAAGGAACAATTGGAGGGAAGAATCACAGAGGATGACCCCGTTTAGACTACATGAAACAGCTTATGGTCGATATGAACTGTACGTAAATCATATTGTGAGTTGAAAAGAAAAGCAGAGAAGCGTGACGAATGCCGAGCTGCTGCCAACCAGCCTATGGGCTGCTAACCTAGAAGAGAGCAGGTTTTTACTATCTTCAGGTATTCTGCAAAATATGACAAAAGAACAGAATCATGGCCTTTAGAAATTCAAATGAATAGAAAAAACAAAAGAACTAAAAAAATCTGTTTCACTAAAAACTATCTTTTGCTATAGGCTACATTACATGCATGGTCAAGCATAAGAATAAGTATTTTGAAGCCTGCTTCTTTGTTTCAATTAAAACAACTTCTTGGAGAATATTACAAGAAATTCAAGAAAAGGATCTATATCAATGTATGGTTATTTTCAACGGAGAGGTGACTTAAAATTTTCAAACTATAAAAATTTAATATATTTATAAGTATTGAAATGGATACCTGAAATTAAGGGAGATGTCCTAATGCAGAGAGGATATACATGGCTATGTTAAAGGAATCTAGAACCACACTACAAACTTGAGTACAAGTCGGAAGTCGAAAGGTGTATTTCTATGTGATGAGAAATCTATTTCCCACCTTCGTTAGTAGCAGATTGGAAACCAAAAATCTATTTCGACATCATGGAATTTTATAATCGATTAATCCACAGTTGTTTTTGTCTTTCAACGGTTAACCGTTAATATCTCTCTCATTGTAAGTGTCAGTTCTTCCATTCGCTGCATCTAGGGAAAATTGAAATTGTTAAAATTACGATGAAAATATCAGAATTGTTACACAAATGTAGTTAATACCGAAATGTTTACCGCTTATAATGGGAACATATTAGCAGGAACATCGACTTTGATCAGCGAAACAAGCTAATACTTGTGTGCGTCCATTGCGAGTTAAAATGTACTTACGTACTAAATACAATTTATAACGTATTAACCGACTTTATTCTCCTTCACTTTTCTTTGTTCACTTTATATGAAGAATTTACCGCAGCCGTGCTTCTGGATCCTCAGCCAGCTTTTTATTTCTAGAATTTTTTCCCAACCTTACCATACGTCTAAATTATTTTCCCTTCCCAACTTTGGGAATTCCCTTCCCAACTTTGGGAATTCCCTTCCCAAGTTTGTTTTGTATTTTACTTCCGATAATTAGCACTTTCATTAATGTCAGGCCTTTCTTTTTATTCAATCGTATTTTCCCCAGAGTCCTTTAGAAATAATCCTGACTGCATATGTTATTATTTCATTTTTTGTTTTATTTTATTTTTTTAAATATTCGTCGCTACAAGCACATTTCAAAACTTCTTTCTTCTCTGTCTTTCTAATTTTCCAGAGACTGTATTAATCCATATAATACAGCACTGTGTACAAAAGAATTTTAATTTTATCGGCATTTATTTAATTTAATTTTATGAAAGAAACATGAATGCTCTCAATGGATGCTGTCAATCTATAATCTATCATGTTTCTGAACTCCTCTGTGTAGGCTCCTCTCCCTGTTATGATGCTAACTTATTATTTCGGTTTTGTGGCTGTAGAGGACTGAGTAAAAACAAACAAAACAAATTAGGCCTCTTTTTATGGAGAAATCAGTATGTTATATAATAATATTAGTAGCCCGTAGTAGTAGTAGTAGTAGTAGTAGTAATAGTAGTAGTAGTTGTCGTTGTTGTTGTTGTTGTTGTTGTTTATTTTTCTTTTTTTTTGTATAGAGGGGGAAAATGCTTTAAGCACATTGAGGAGGCCGTGCTTCCTCTGGTGTGTGGGACTGTCACCCACTAATAAACCCACCTCTAATTCAGGTATTCATATCCATCCTGGAACCACTTAGCGCATTACTTCAAGGTGGAGCCTATTGCGCCCTTATGGGGCTCCTTCTAGTTGTTCCTCATCTTCTACTGCCCGTTGGGTGCAAGTTGGGCATGTCTTTTTTTTATAGTAGGACCCACTGAATAAATGCATTGATGCGGTCCCATTACGCCTTACGACGAAGCATAAATGCAACTACGCTCTCGGGCGTGAACTCCCCGAGCTCCATTTCCAACACCATCCTCTGTCTTGCGAATCTGCAGCACTTGAAAATCGTGTGCGAGGCATCTTCATGGGGAGAGTCTCCGTATTGGCATGCTGGGCTTTGCACCTTTCCCATTCTATGAAGGTAGGGATTAAAATTGCCATGGCCACTGAGGAATTGGGTCAGATGGTAGTTGACCTCATCCTGTTGGCGGTTGATCCATTCCTTCAAGTTTGGTATGAGCCTTGCGGTCCATCTTCCTCTATCCTCTCTATCCCAACATAGCTTCATGCTCTCTAGAGCCAACAGGTCTATGGGAATCACTCACGCTATCACCAGGACTACTGGCTCTGGCACTGTCCGGTAAGGGGATGCTACTTAGGCCTACTTAGTAGCATACTAAGTAACATACTTACTTAGTAGTAGTAGTTTTTTCTTACGAGGGAGACTGTGGAAAACTAATGTTCGCCGCAGGAGGGTCCGCACTTCTACGGTGTGTGGGACTCGCACCCACCAAAAGCTCAAACCCTGTTGTCCACGGCATGGATCCACCTCGGGACTCAGCTTTCGCAATACTTCAAGGTGGTGCCATTTGTCCTTCGTCCTGTGGACGTTCCTCTGTTTTAAACCTTCAGCGGGTCCACGTTACCTGTTTTCTGCTATTCTGTGAGCTAGATCAACTTCGGCTTCCTTCTTTTGCCTTTGTACCTTCTCTATGTAGGCTACCTGAGCCCAATGGTGATCGCTCTCCACATTATTCCGATGATATTTTCGGACGAGATCTGTCCCACTACATTTTCCAGGGTTTGCCTCTCCTCTTTCCATCTATCACAGGTGAAAACGTGTGATTTACATCGTCTAATTCCTGTTTACAGAAAATGCAGTTTGGCCTGTCTACTTTCCCCAAGTAGTAGTAGTAGTAGTAGTAGTAGTAGTAGTAGTAGTAGTAATAGTAGTAATAACAATAACAACAATAATAATAAATAATAATAATTAAAAATAATATTTTCTAACTGCTTTAATGGTTACTTGTATTCCACATATGACGTTGAAGTAAACATGATATGGGTGCTTTTGATGATAAATTCACTCTTCTTGTAACGAATATGAAATCATTTCTCCTTCATACAACAAATACATAATCACGCGCATCTTGTTCATGCACATTTTTATGCAGTTTTCTCTAAAAAATCTATTACCAGTCTTTGTTAAACAGAAACAGTCGTGAACAACACATGGTTAACACAAAAGATGCTGGAGCATCTTAGTAAGATTCAACACATTATCAACACGGAAGATCAACAAATGCATCTGTTTAACACATTTACAAAGTCCGTTTGTCGTATGATCTCTATATTGTGATGTATGTACATATGTGTTTAGACATTATAGATACAATACGCGAAGTTTAGATTGTCTGTGTTTGTTCAGAATTATTTAATTACTTTAGATAATAAAAGATATGTCAGTTATGTTGTCTTCTTTTGTCTTTGTATAGCCTATGGAAATTTTTCTTGGAAATCTTATGGAAACTCAAATACCGCAGGTGTTCATGAACAGCTTTTTTTCCTCCAAGCTATGTTTTTAGGCTGGGGGTCAATCCACAAAAACGTCATCGAAAAACGTGACGCTTCCGCACTTTCGATTCCCCACAGTCTAGAAATTTGATATGTAAACGCATCAAGACTGAAATAATCGCTGCTGACATTGAGTTTAGCAACGTTTTAGTGAGAATAAATTTGGTTTTACATGCTCTGTTTGTGATCGTCTGTGGTTTGGAAATGATTTACGTAATCCACCAAACGTAATCCACATTATACATTTCAAAAGCCTAAAAACATTATCATGCCCGTCAACCACCTCCTTAATGCGTAAATTTCAATCGAATTTCTACATTCCGTCTTCCCACGAATTCGAATATTATTCACGCCGTTCCTACTTGAATTTCGCGGTATTTATTCCAATGTGGCTGTTTGTGGTTGTGGTTTATATAAACACAGTTAGTCGTTGACTTCATGATAGAGAACAGTTAGCACAAGGCAGTTATTCCTAGAATATACATTTACTATTTCATAGTTATTTAATAAAAGACCTTGGCTACATAAGTGCGCGCCGATAAAAAACATATCCTGCCACATGCATAGGAAATCGAGTTGAGAATGAAGGTCGTCTTGGTCAAAACGAAGATGGGAGCATCAGTACAATCAACTCAGTGAAAGCCTGAACATTATATGCCATGAAAATGTATATAATGCTACAATGTCGTATGTCAAAACAACTATTCCTGGGGTTGCCGTATTCTCGGTAACGCAGATCGTGTGTAAACGAGCGAAACTTCACTAGACTTATTCGAAAGAAAAGGTATGTTGTTCATCATACATTAGTAGGCTGATATTTCTGTTCGTGTGTAACCAGACAAGCCACGATTTCGATTCTCTTCTCGAACAAAGCAACGCTACAAAATTACAGAGGCATTACACGACTACGATACGCTATACAACACTGAGGTTTTTTATTCCTTTCTCATAGCACTTCTTTCTTTTCTATCCTTTCTTCCTAATCATGCTGTAATGGTTCATAATGAATGGTACAAAGGCTGGCCAGCAGCTACTACGAATAATCATATATTACATTGTTGTTGTATGCTTAATTACATAGCACACGCACTCCGTCCGCTCATTATACACTTATTTTATTACGTAACTGTAATTTAGTACAGTAGAGGCGAAGGTCGGCCATCAGTGGTAGCCGCCGTCTTGTCTAACAAGTGGTTAATGGTTGCTTAGTCGTCTCGACGGTACAGTATGTGTGGCAATCAAACGGGTTTCATTACGTACACGTGCAGCACGTGCGCACGCACAGACGGGCACGTACGTGTGATCGATCCCATGATTACTTTTTACGTTTCAGTGAGGTTGCGTCTATCCAAATACACAGTCAATGACAACTATCGAAAAAATTACCAATTCGAAAAAAAGTTCCTCCTTTTTTTTTACCAAACACCACTGTTTATTTCGTATCCATGCATACCATGCATACTTATTTTCAATTTTTGTAGTTATAAAGAAACTATATTTAGAATATAGTGCAGTGGTTAACAACTCTCCTATTTGCCGATGATCAGTTAATTATAGCGTGTGACGAGGACGACACAGACAATATGTTTAGAAGATTGAAAGAGGACTACGAGAAATGGGGTCTAAACATAAACACTACTAAAACAGAATATCTGAAAATAGGAGACATGCAAGAAGAAGACCCAGGTCTGCAAATCCATAGAATCGGAAAGTGTAGCGAATTCAAATATTTGGGAAGCATTACTTCAGAAGATGGAACAACAAAGAATGACATCAAAAGTAGGATACAACAGGGAAAAAAGGCTATTCGTTTGCTAAACTCGTTACTTTGGTCGAACAAAATGAAACTTCAATCTAAACTGACAATATACACAACTATTGTGGAGCCCATTTTAACTTATGGGTGCGAATGCTGGAAATTTTCAGATAAGGAGAAAAAGATGATAGAAACTGTGGATATGGACTTCTTAAGAAGAGCGTGTAATATTTCTAGAATGCAACATGTTAGAAACGAAGATATAAGAAGGAAAACAGGGCGCGTATTTACAACAGCAGAAAGAATAAGATCCAGACAGTTGCTATGGTATGGTCACGTAATGAGGATGGAGGAGAAACGATGGCCAAAGAAAGCATTGACTTACACACCACAAAACAGGAGAAGAAAAGGAAGACTGAAAACACAATGGAAACGGGAATTAGTAAAAGCATGAGAGATCGAGCTATTGAAGATGATGACTGGAAGGATAGGGAGAATGGCGATCGAAATGCGGGATGCAGCATAGACTTTAGGACCCCCGATAATAATAATAAAATATTTAGAATATTAATTACTGACAAAATTAACAATTATTAAACAGCTGCAGAATGCGGGCAGTGACTGTATTCAAGTCTATTAAAAAAGCTTGATATTAATCATAATATTTTGGAATTTTAGCCAACGAAAATCAGTAAACAAATTCATGTTAACGTTGTGTAAATACACATTATAAACTCCGGCCTGAAGGCCAAAAGGTTTGTGACCAGTCTTCTTCCCATAGACAGACTTCGGTGCAATTATGTAGGGACCATGAATTTGGTCATTTAACCAATGTTCTGAGATATTTTGAGGACTGTAAGGAAGGGGCCCGTATTAGAAATGAGCCCGGCGAACTTTTAAGTATTCTCTGACCTCAGTGAATGTAGAAGAAAAGGTGTCTTCCCAGTTGCGAACAGTGGCACTTACAACTAGTTTCACTTGCGAACACTTAGGTAGATAAAACATGTGATTTACAATGAGGGAGATATCTGTTTATACGTGATGTTGGCGAAGTTACGCTGCGTTAATTAAAGATCATGAAGATAGTAAAATTTGCATTTTCCAATCTACAAGTACACAAACCAATTTAAAAACTGATATCGCCTGTCATAGCAGTTGAAGTAAAGCAGCTATATTGCCTTGTCATTCCGCAATTCTTGTGTGTTTGTTTTTTACTTCCATGTTCCATAAGGAAATGGAAGTATGGTGATGGGGAAAAATCGTGTTCGAGATAAGGGCTGATACTGACTGTACTACCCTCAAAACATTAAAAAAAGTCATTTTCTGAAAATGGTGTGTGTGTGTAGAATTTTTTCTATGGCTAACGATAACTGCCGCAAATTCAAATAGAATCAAAGAATGTTTTGCATATGTGTCCGAGTTATAGAGGACTCAAGCCCTATTGATTTTGGTGATGATCGGTTAAGGGGAAGGGGTAGTTTACCTGCAACGTTTTATGTTTTAACAAGAGTAAAGTACAAATTTAACAAGAGTTAAATTTGATAAATAAAGTATCCTAAAAATAAGGTCATAATAATCCACTGTAGAAGGGTAGATGAAATATCTATAAATATAAAGGGTATTTTAAGGGGGAGGGGGTAATTCTCTATAAATGAAAATGATCGGTGAAGGGGGAGGGGATAATTTTGTACATGTGTACTACGTTATCGCAACAAAGAAGTAGTTTGTTGTTAAAATTCGTTTCCGGGCTAGTTGGCCGTGGTCCAATGTTTTTTGCAAAACCAGACGGTTCGGCAGTGGCATCGACTGCCATCATCAGTGAAAATCGAGTGCGCTAACGTGAGGTGGTATATACGTTAGTGACCACAGTATTGTGAGTAAGACTGAAGTAAGAAGTAGAAAGAAGTAGTTTCTACGGAAATATTTCATTTCGAAAATTATTTTAGATATAAATCTTAGAACATGGAAGTCATGTATGGTTATCCATACCGATATTTTTAATTGGTATTTACTAATTTTTTACTAATTTTTTCTTCTTACTAATGTTTTCAATTATTTTTCTTATGCTTTGATTGTGTTTATGTTTTTTATATTTCATTCAATACACTTTTTGAAATTACTAAATACATTTACCAAATTGTAATTTTTACCACACACACGCACACACGAAACCCTAAATGTTTAATTCAGAGAGAGAGAGAGAGAGAGAGAGATTCTATACGCGTGTGTGTGCGGGGTAGAGGTAAAGTATGCTTACTTGTAGTGCATAATGTGAAAAGAAAAACAAGAAACGGTCTTCAAAAGATGTGTTACCAGTTAAGCTGATGTATAGTGTAGCATGACAGATAATCCACATAAATCAATTACTAAATGATCATTAATAAAACTCAAATATATGGAATATCCAAATGAGAGTCAATTAAAAAGCACTATAAATTATTATAATAACAAGAAAGGTAAACATAAAGAGAAAATCTGCAAATAATATAATTATACTACAAATTAAAAACACAGAAAACTAAAATTTGAATAACAATATTACCCAGGTAGGATAGAAGCAGGCAATGAAGATACCCAGACCAAATGAACTGACAAAGAAAACAGACCAGAGTAAACAAAAGAATATAAAGCGAAATGGTACTGAAGAACCAAGAACGAAGAAAGAAGAAATATAGAATGAACCCATATACTGAAGAATAAGAAACCAGTGAAGATCAACTAGAATAAAGGAAGTGAAACGACCAATACCAAATAGAAACCCCATAGGGAGAAAACCAAAAAACCCCAAAAATAAATGAATGTCCCAAAAGAAAGTATAACACCCCAAAAAACCATATACTAATGTAAAACTGATAAAAACCAAAAGTGTTTAGAGTATTAAGTAACAGTGCACCCAAAAAAGTTATTGTGTAGTTTATATAAACAACCCTTAACAGTCCCCCCATGGTTAAATATTTCATGTTGTAAAACTAGAAAAGGACTAGTGATAATCTCAATAGATAACCAGGGACAAGTGTAAGTTATTAAATTATAATCAATAAACTTTGAAAAGGTACATGAGTTACCGTGCAAGTAAATAACTTTAAGTGTTTTTGAACAGTGTCATAATAATAGTTACTTAAGTAATATGGTGCAGGAGCAAGGAATACTCTTGCTGATGAAATGCCACTGTTTATTAGAACATTACATAGAATGAATAATAATAAACAGATAGCTTGTTTTAGCATAAAGTAACGGGGAATACATCCTTAAAATTGGGAAGTACAGATAAGACTGTAAATAAATAGTTTTTAAGAAAGTGTTAACCATCTAATGGAACCAATATGTTATGTTCCTATTTCTAAATATTAACTAGATAAATAAGATTTAGTATTAAGCAGTATTATAGCTATAAAATATTAGTTTGTTATTAATTTAAATTAGGAATGCAATATCTAAATGTAGATACCATTCCTATATTATAAAATGTTTTTATTATGTTACTAGGTGTAATCAGTACACATAAAAGGTATGATTCAAAGTTTTAATAGTAAATAAGTGTTGTATTTTAATTGTAAAATCAATATTCAATGTTATAATAGTCAAGGAACAAATTGTTAATAAATTATATAAGAATAGAAAGTCAGAGAAGGGTACAAACTAACTATATTAGTAAAAACTTTGCAAATAGCAACAGATTAAATCTAGGCCAGATAGTAAATTTAGACTACAGAATAATTGACAAATCTAGTCCTATAAACCAGTGAAACTGATAATATTTATGTAAGATAAACCCAACATATAGTAATACCATGTAAATAATACTTTATAAAGATATGGTCAGCAGATAAGTAAAATTATAAATAAAAATGGAATGTACTAACTGACATTATCAGGGGAGGAGTCATAGATAAATGAATTGTATTTAAAAACAATCATTAATAAACTAAATTACAAGAAATTAAGTAAGAATAGACAATTATATCAATTTCAGATTTAATAGAATAATAATTATATCAGAGAAAATGGCTATTATCTGCTTAAAGAACAGGAAATACAAAATTAAGCCTACCTTCCAAAATGTAAGAAATATAATTTTTTTAATGAAAACTTTGTAAAACCATATTAATTAGTATCAAAATAAGCAGAATAGAATAAAGAAACCGAATATGTATTTAGTATTTCGTACAGTTAATTAATAACGAAATTATTTTCCGAGTATAATGTATTCAAATAAAATGTGTCGGAAGCTAAGATAATTTGAAACAATGTATAATATATATTAAATTGGCTAAGATTTTCAGGAGACGAAGGAAATGAGAACAGTTCATTATTATCCGTTGAAGAGTGTACTTAAAGAGATTTTTGTTTGAAATAACCTATAATGGCGAACTATAAGTAAACCGAGTTCGGTGAAAATTTTTATTTTGAGTTATTTTTATTTGTGAACCGGTGAAATTAAACTATGAACAGTGCATCACCAATAAACAGAACCACACACGCCTAATTAATTAAAATAACACCAATACAATAAAATTTACAGACGAACAATCAAGGTTAAACCCGACACATATAGACAAAGTGAGATAGACATAATCACAACAATTTACACCAAGTGAACTATTAAACAATACACCAGTGACACTCAAATAAATCCAGAACCATTATACACAATTGCTGAGACCATTTAAACGGAGAAAAAACATTTTTATTGCAACAACTATTTGGTCGAGGTGTTAGCGTTCCACTGCGCATGATCAGGTCGGCCATTTTGACTCGTCATCATTCCGCTCCAGCTGTGAAGAAACGAATTTCTACTGCTTTGGTTTGAAATAAATATTATATATAAACTTTTATTTATTAATTATAACATTGAATTTGTTAGTATTAAGGCATTTATCATTGTAAGTGTTATACTTTCCTGTCCCTACCCTTCTCTGGCTATTCTTAAATAACCGTTCAAAGAACACTATATTATTATATATAACCAATGTAAACTTTTTATCGACCGGCCCTGAGTGAGTCGATACTGCTGTATAATATCGATTCTTATCGATAAATTTAAATAATTTATTAATAAACTTTCTGTTATGTAATTTGGATTTAATTTTTCTTTAAAAATACTTAACAAATAAATTAATCGAGAACACAGACTAACCTAAAGGCGGTACATACGAAATAACGAACGCATCGAAGAAGAAGAAGAAGAGAGCCGTTTTTTCGACTAGGACTGGAGTTAACCAGATTGTCATTAAGTAAATTTACTGAAAGTGATACTATTACACTAATAAACATAATACCATTCAATTTCTAAACACAAACAATAACCACGATTATTTTTTAAATATTAGGAACATAATTACACAGAAAATATTTTATTTTTTATTTTTTCAGAAACAACAAAAATTTTTTTTTAAATAAAATTATTTTTTTTATTTCAAATTTTGTAACAACATTCCTACAGATATATTTTGTTTTATTACAATAGTCATCGGATAAAATATTTAAGATTTTCTCGCTTCTCTGTAATTGGATGTTTGGCGACGATATGCTAGAATATCGCACACTCAAAACGTTGGGAATGAGGGATTGACTCAAACAACTTATCACGTCTTTCGCTAAGTAGAAGAAAATAAAAGAAGAATACAGCTGCTGTGGTGTGGTCACATGAAACCACGAGCTCAAGGGAGTACCAAGAATGGTTTTAGAAAGGTACTGCTATTCCAACGAAACAACTGTACGACTGAAAACGGAACGGAAACAGAACTTAGACAGACGTGGAAGTCAGAAGTTTGAAAGAAAGAGATACGAATGATAAAATGAATCAAAAAAAGAAAGGGAGGAAACCTGAAGTACCTTCCTTCCACGGCTTTCTACGATGTGTATTTTGTGTGTGTGTCTATGACTCCCCCCCCCGCGTCACAGTGTCTGATCTTTGTATATTGAGCAAAACGGTTCAACATTATGCATGAATTATCTGAAAAGGTCCTACATACCTACTATAGGCCTAAATGCCACTAAAATCCCAAGATAATATGTAACAAAGCTATAGAAGGCGCAGGGGAAACGGCCACTTTATGAGAACAGGATGTAAAAAATTTAGAAATCACTTAAGTAAAAAAGTCAGTGCACAAAATCCGAGGAAAACGTCTAAAAACTTGCTAAAGATAACTAAGTAGGGCTACGTGTGAGACACAGTATTGTTTCTAAACTGCAGTCAAGTAATTCAATTTCTACGTTATCGAAAATGATAAAATTTTAAATTTAAATTCTGAGGTCGGCCAGTGACAGATTTCCCAAGGTAGTAGCCTTATTGTATCAGCCGAAAGGGAAGAGAAGCCTGGGAAGTCGCAACAAGAGGTGGTCCGACCGATTTGTAGTTTGAACAGACTAAACTGTCTAAGCCGTGAAGAAGAGAAAGAAGATTCTGAGCCTAATATAAATTAAAATAGCTTCTAACATCACAATCAGATTCTTGAAATATTGTAATTTTGGGAAAAGTACAAATTCTGAAACATTCTGAAATTAATGAAAAGAAAGGTACCTATAATTAAGGACGCCAAAGTATACAAACTACCCGAATAAAAGAGGCCGTAATTCTGGGAGTTTGAGGTCTGGTGAAAGAGAAATTTGTGGAAAATCAAAATAACACAAACAAGTAATTAGATTGCTAATTAAAATTAGGGATATGACAGCTCAAGTTAAAATAGGGAAAATGATATCCAGCAAGATAAGTGTTAGTAAGGACTTGAAACAGGGTTGTTGCATAGCTCCGACTTTGTTTAAGATCTATCTAAATGAAGCCCTAACATAATGGAGGAAAAAATCCCGTAATATGTGTGTACCAGTTGGAAATGACAAGATGTTTACAATACACTTTGCAGACGATCAGGCTATAATTGCAGAGGACGAAATTGATATAAGTTATATGCTTAGGAAACTAGCAGAAGTATATGCGAAATGGGGTCTCGAAATAAATACCTCAAAAACTGAATAACTTATAGTAGGCGGTGAAGCCCAAGACCTAGAACTAGAAACAAAAGTGATAAAAAATATTAAAAACTTCAAGTATTTGGGTGTACAATGACATCGGATGGTGACAGCAACCAAGAAATAAAAGTAAGAATAGGACGAGCTAAGACACCAACAAAACAATTAAACAGTCTTCTTTGGAGTCCGTGAATAACAAAGAACAATAAAATCAGAATATATAAAACTGTAGTCGAAATTATAGGGCCTATATGGAGCAGAACTGTGGGAAATTATTAAAAGAAATAAATCCATAATAAGAGCTATGGAGATGGATTACTGGCGGAGGTGCTGTAGACTAACAAGACTAGATAGAGTGAGAAATGTAAAGATAAAACAAGCGATGGGAATCGACCTTGACATTATAGAAACAATAGAAGCAAGAAGACAGAATTGGTTCGGACACCTGAAAAGAATCTCGAATAAGAGATGACCAAGGAAGGTGTGGGAATGGACTCCACCCTCTAGAAGAGAAAAAGGAAGAACTAAACATTCATGGAAAATGGACGTCGAAGGTGCAATGAATGCAAGAGGACTTACAGAACAGGACTGTTTAAACCGGCGGCAGTAGAAGATAGGATGCGAGAGGCGGGTAATTAAATCGCCTTAAAAAAAAAGGAAACTGTAGTAGGCCTACAGTTTATACGTATCTCTGTGCCCTTGGAGATGCCATGGAGTCGATTAGTAAACGTGAGGAGTCGATAGTAATCCCGACCCAGGTTTAATTTACAGCATTGGCTCTTATGGGAGCTGTCGTGCTCCGTATTACCCGTGTGTTTCTCCTATACTTCTCTCTCTTTCTGCTGTTGCAATGTTGCCATTGTATACTAAATGTGAAGTACAAATTTTAAAGAGTTTTAAACTTTATTGATGTTCTACATGCTGTGCTGCATATTTCTGTGTAAATTACATGTCTGTAACACAATTACCTTCTTCATAAAAAAATATTTTATAAATTTTTCGTTACCTGTAGAAGTTAGAGGAACGTTTCAATCAACCAGTGACTGCAGCTTTATTATAAGATTTATGGAGTTAATTTTAACTACGTTTTATTTACAATAAATATCCTTTGTTATGAACACATTTTAATAGCCAAAGCCCAATAAATAAAATTTTTACTGATTTTTTATGAGTATAATTAATTAGAGTCGTCAGTGTGTGTATTAAAATTTTCGGTCTGTGAGGACATTTTTTTTTTATTGAGATAGGCATATAGCGTAAGCGTAAACGTTGTAGTAAATAGTCTAAAGTTAATTTTTATTTGAATTCTAATATTAACCTTAAGGTGGTTTGAACCATATATACAATTATTTGTAATCATTATAGCGGACGCTTCGGGAGACGCGCGAGAAGTCTTGTCTTCAGGTTATTTCACGTTAACTCGTCTTGCTTATGGACTTATCAGAAACATGAAGTAGATAAACAACAAATACTTGTCCCTCATTGCTACCGACGAGACCAATGGAGTGTTTCTATACGAACGCGCGAGTATTCACCTATTGAATTTTATAAATTTATGTTAGTCGTTATACACTTAATATTACTGTTTATCAACACTATTATTAATTTTATGGACCTTCGACGTAAACGTACAATCGGGAGGTTACAAATCTTCCCTAAAACACCGGGCGCCTCCTGTTTGTTTATGCATATAAAAAAATAACTCGATACCCTTATACAGTCAGTTAGCTGACTATAATAATAGAAATTTTGTGGTGAAAAATTGTAATTTTCAAATTATTCTACATCAAAAACAAGAAATTTACCGTGATTGTGGCTTTAATGAGTCGCACACTATCACACACAAACATAGTACAGTATAAGAGTTTTTTATTTTACTACCTACATGATTTTTAATGGTTCACTGGCAAAGTCACGGGTGTAGTAATGGCCTGGAGGCGAGGCATCGTCAGCTACCTTGTTAGCCAGTCTGGTGGTGGGTGGGTGTGCGGGTTTGACTACAGTAACATATCCGTAACTTTATAACAACGATGCTACGCATACATAAGCCTGGAGTCACGACTTGACATGACAGACCACACCACTTCGCCACTTTAGGGGCCTTAAAACTTTAATTTCTATAACGTAATAATATGATTATAAACAGCCATTTATAATGTACGCTCAGATGGAATTGTATAACAGTCGCAACTTAATTACTGTGGTGTGTGTTTGCCTTTTTAATTATAGTACTGGTGGCGATCTGCTGTGTTGTTTCCAGTACACATTGTTTACTGTCGTAGCTTCTCTACCACACACACACACACACACACACACACACACCTCGTGTTTGTATAGGTTATTGCCTGCCTACGAGGAATTCCAAACCAGCAAGTGAGAAATATCCTTGAGAAGGAGTTTTGAGAGGCGAAAACATCTGCCGTTAATTCCAAAGCATAGGCTACCAAAACCACCTGATCCATCATAAGTTTTTATTTTTATTTTAATACTCGTTGCTAATCTCGTTATAGATACCTTAATTTAACACATTCTTCTCAAGAATATAATAAATAATAATAATTTATATTTTGAAATAGAATTCTGATGATGAGAGCAAATTAAAAAACTGTCAAAACATTATAAACAAAAAAAACAATAAAATATATTCTTGTTCCAAAATATGAAGTTAGAAGAACAAGAATAATGTAAGAAAATATGAATATATATGTACTCTATTCGTTTATTCGAACAGGTCAGCCGCGGACTACGCGACTATCATTTCCTTTTCTTCTGCTGCCAGGAGGGCCTCATTCGCACACTATGCGCCGCCTTCCTTTCCACTGTCCACCACTTTCTCGTCTTCTCACCGCAGAGAACCTCAAGATTTTGAATTTTGTTTCTGTATGTATTTCTATCCATTATTATCTCTTTATTACTCACGTTTATTTACTTCATTTTTTACGTCCTTATCTACTATTAAAATATGTTAAAAACTCACAGCATTACTAAGCACAAACAAGTAAACATACCACTAACTAAATAGGAGAGTAATACATTTTATTTATTCCTATCGCTCTAACCTAGGAGAAGCCATGGAGTCGAAAGTGAAAGCATCCAGAAACGACGAGTCGATAATAGAAACATAGAATCAATAATAAACAAATATATGGCTAATTGTTCCCCATTACCAACGAGAACACGACCGCCTAATCAGCTCAAGAAAGTTGATAACGATGCCAGCCTGCTTGGCCGAGCGAGTGGTGGTGCATCAGGAGTCGGACACCAGTGGGGAAATTTAGAAATTCCTTCAGTCAGGTGTGACTGAAGATGGTAAAAAACTAAACGCTCATGAATTTAGTGACTTATATTTCTCTCTACTGCTCGCGAAAGGGGCTTCTGGTATTATTAAGTTCTGATTCTAACTCTTCTTTCCCTATTATTTCCAGGCCACTGCCCTTTACATTGTGAACTCTCTCTCTCTCTCTCTCTCTCTCTCTCTCTCTCTCTCTCTCTCTCTCTCTCTCTCTCTCTCTCTCTCTCTCTCTCTCTCTCTCCCTCTCCCTCTCCCTCTCCCTCTCCCTCTCCCTCTCCCTCTCCCTCTCCCTCTCCCATTCCCTTTCTCTTTGTTAAACTAAACTACCATTTCGTTTATAGAACGGCTTTATTCTACAATATTCCGTACAACACTCTATGATTGCACCCTTTCACGGTTGGGTCTTACACCTACTGTGTTCCAGTACCCCCACAGTAGGGGATTCGGGGGGAGGGGGGTTGTAGCTCCGCCCGTTGCTCATCAGCTAATATTCTGTGAGCTTCTGGAAGCTGTGAGCTTTGATAACTTTTCATGTGACTCCTAGATTGCTTTGTCTCCCGAAAACATTTATATCTTTTAAGTTTTCCTAAACGTGTCCCGGGTAATTGACGTTCGGGTTAATCGACGCTCTACTGTGTGTCCACATATTCTTTCCAGCTACTTTTTTGGGTGAACGACCGCTTTCGGTTGATTCTGGTGGTGCACAGACTGACCGTGGAATCCGGGTTAAGAGTGCCTGCTAGATCTAGACCAAGACTAACAATTCGGAGAGAAGTAAAGGCGGAATTGGTCCACTGTCTAGACAGAGACCACTTTAAGTACCCAAAAAGAGTATGAAAGAACTATCGCCCTTCTTCCCCAGAAAATGTCACGGGGAAAGACGGTTAGGCGTCGTCAGAGCTTGTGAGAACAGCATACTTCGCCACGCATGACGGGACGCAAGGATGCTGTCCAGAGGTATCTCAAGCAAATGGTACTCCCAGCTTATGATCCCCGTGACCGGATAAGGACCCCGCCGTCGGACTTGCAGCTTGGCCGACTAATCAGTCCTAAGAAAACCAAAGACATTGCCATTTCTGCTCATGTTTTAACGGCCTAAGTGGTATCAACTAATCAGTCCTAAGATAGACGGAGATGTTACCATCTCTTCTCGAGTTTTAACGGTGAGTATGGTGTATTGGGTGATACCAACGGAGAAATTAACTCAGTCAGTATACGACCAGTGCTGGCGAGAAATCCGAAACGCTTGCCGAATTTAGTGACTAATATTTTCCTCTTCTGTTCCTGAATTGCGAAACAGTTTTCTGTTACCTTACTATTGAATTTTGGTATCGAATTCATATTTCCAGAAAGCTGTATCTAGGCTAAAACCTCTATTGGTTAATACTGTGAATGTCCGACTGTGGCCTAAGTCTAACTGCTGATTCGAGATATGCCTCTAGAATATTTGCCTTGTTCTTAACGATCTTCAATTTCTCCTGAACTTATGTTGATAAGTTCAAAACAGCTTAGTTACGCCACGTGGAGATGAACTAGTAACCTGTTTACCTATCTGCAGTTCTAATAACATGGAAGTATTCGTTCTGCACCTTATTTGTGATAGGATAGGAAGCAATTGTGAGAACGCGTTAGAAAACCCATAACTCGAAGCCTCCGATTCTTAGACCCATGTCTTCGAACGACCATATTGTAGACGCATAATTAATTCTTGGTAATATCAAAGTATAATCCAGCAGAACTGTCTGTCCGTTTGGGTCAGTCAATCAGTAGAACAGAATGCGAACACTGCAGTTAGGTTATATATTCCTGTTTCCCTTTGGCGTCGGAACCTGGTGCAGTTGAGTGTCCAAATAAGGAGAACCACTAACGAACTGATCTTTCATTGAGCCATAAATCTGGCATTCAGCCATGGGCATGCGCACCGCCACGCGCGGCTCTTGCTAACTGCCCGACAGCAGTTACAAGTTTTATTTTGTTTGTTTTATTTTTACGTTGTTATGTTCCAGAATGAAAAGATTGATTTGAACTCAACTGGAAGACCGATCGTACTTCGTTTATCGTCTCGCCTGCTGAATACAGTCCTCACATAAACCTGGCTGTGATACAGAAAACTTGCTACATAAAAATTATAATAAGTAAAGAAAACTTATTATTTAAAATAAAAACTCCTTTACTCCTACTGATTTTCCTGTCTTTTCTTCTTCCTTCTCCATTATTCTTTTTCATCCTTTGTTATTTTTCTTCGACCTCATCCTTCTTCTTCATCCATTATTTCCCTTCTTCTCCTCCTCCTCGTTATCATTAATACCACTATCACCATAATCATCGCTTGTAATCATCTTATTGATGCTGTTATTCTTATTCTTGTTTTTCTATTCATGTTCAGGTTTTTATTTATCCTTTTCCCGTTTCTCCTATCCCTCCTCCTTTTCCTTCTTCTTCCATTCGTTCTTTCCAGAATTAGATAATGGGACTAGTGTAACACTATACAACACGACACCTTTTCCGACATCAAGTTAATCTAAAACATCATTCTATAGGTTACTTTCTTATAAGACCGGGATTCAGCAAACAGGTTTACAGGGCAGAGTCTGTTATACGATGATTCTAAGATTTGAGATAAGGTATTGCCAAGATTAACGGTTGTCAGTAATCTTGTAAGGAGTTGTAAGTCAGATTATCCTTAAGGTACTGTAACTCCTAATCAGTATGGTCTCATAAGATTTAAGACACGAAAGTGGAATACTAGCTCAAACGAAAATACGAAGGTACAAACCGATGCCTTAATCGCGGAAAAAGCTGAGAAGCATACTTATAAAAATTGGAAACAAGTAAACATCATCATCATCATCATCATCATCATCATCATCATCTTCACGGATTAAACCAAGGATGGTTTGTTCCAGTCTTAAATAGGCAAAGATTAGAGCTGCTCACTCTAGCGCTTCCTTGGACGTCCCACACCTCTCCGTCCCCTCGGCTTATAGTTCCAAATTTGTTTAGGGATACGGCACTCATCCATTCGGCAAAGATGTTCCCACCAATTCACCCGATACTGGGCGATCCTGTCGAGTATACTCATAATATTCAGTTCCTGCCGTATATATGTGTTTCTTCTACGATCATGGAGAGTACACCCTGCCACGTATCTGAGAAATCTCATTTCAGCCGCTTGGATGCGACTGGCCTGACCTTTCGTTAAAGTCCAATTCTCACACCCATGAAGAAGTGTGGGAAGAGCCATCAACTTGTAGAATTTTAGGCGTGTTCCTTTACTTGCTGACTTAAAGGTTCGCCTGATGGTCCCGCACATAATGTTGAACTTATGCAACTTATTCACAACGTCGTTGCATGCATTATAATACACGCTGTAGCCCGGGTATTCAAAATTTGCTAACTTGTTCCAGGACAGTACCATCTATAACAATTTTTACCCGTACGCGATCAGTTCCACGAAAAGCCATCACCTTGGTCTTACAGAATCTTGGTCTAGCATCTTGGCAGGTGTTGTGATATGCTAGTAACATATCCAAGGGACATACTCACTACTAAATTGCCTCAAACTAGCTGGACGGATCAAAAGTTGCTGACCACAGCTGTGAATAAAAAGGAAACAAGTAAACGAAAACTAAAATCAAAATAAAAAAAGACTAAAAGACACAGACACAAGACTTGTAGTACACAGACTAGAAGTGCGTATGGAAAACTCTACGATTGTCTTAATGCTGAACTCGCCATTGGTTTTAAATTGTACTTTCTCACTTTTTTATTATTTTTAATGGAACCATAGCTACACTGGAGACTTAGTAATAAAATAACCGCTATTGGAATGTGGATCTACACGCAATATTTGATGTATACAGTGGTACACTGGATTATTTAAAAAAGAAGATTTAAGAACAGTGAGCACTACATTGGCAGTAATTAAGTTATGTCAATCTGCTGTCAGATGATCGGCTTTAAGAACAAACAACAATAATCAGGAGACGTTAAACTTCATTTAATTTTGATGTTCACGGATAATTGTGATAAACAAAAAGATAATTGAACAAATTGTGCTTTCATTTATTATGTTTAATAAATTTGATTCATAATGCGGCCATACGAGTCTAAGTAGGGCTAATATAGGCCTACAGGACGAGTACATAGGAAAATATCGGTACGGAGAACCATACATGACTTCCATGTTCTAAGATTTATATTTAAGATCATTTTCGAAATGAAATATTTCCATAGGAACTACTTCTTTCTACTTCTTGCTTTTTGCTTCAGCCTTAATCACAGTACTGTGGTCACTAACGTATATCATCTCACGTTAGCGCACTCGATTTTCACTGATGATGGCAGTCGATGGCACTGCCGAAACGTCTGGTTTTGCAGAAAACATTGAACCACGGCCAAACAGCCCGGGAAAAAATTTGACAACAAACTACTTCTTTGTTGCCGATAACGTAGTACACGTATAAAATTTATCCCCTTCCCCTTCGACTAACTTTTTCATTTATTGAAAATTACCCACTCCCCCTTCAACTATCCTTTTAATTTATAGATATTTCATCTACCTTTCTACAGTGGATTATTATGACCTTCTTTTGAGGATACTTTGTTTATAAAAGTTAAGTAACTTTAGTTTTAACTTTAATCTTGTTAAAACATAAAACATTGCAGGTAAACTACCTCTTCCCCTACCCGATCTTCACCAAAATCAATAGGTCTTCAGTGGTCTAGAACATAGGCATATATGCAAAAAATTATTTGATTCTGTTTGAATTTGCGGCAGTTGTCGTTCGCCATAGAAAAATTCTGCAAACAGACACACACAGAGACTCTTTTCGGAAAATAACTTTTCTTCATGTTTTGAGGGTAGTACAATCAGAATCAGCCCTTATCTAGAACGATTTTTTTCGACATCACCATACTTCCTTCCATTTTATTATGGAACATGGAAGTAAAAAGAAGACTTAAGAACAGTGAGCACTACATTGACAGTAATTAAATTACGTCAATCTGCTGTCAGATGATCGGTTTTAAGAACAAACAACAATAATCAGGAGACGTTAAACATCATTTAATTTTTATGTTCACAGAGAATTGTGATAAACAAATTAGTTATAGGTAATATATTACTTTGCTATATGTTGACTGTTGTAGATATAAACAATTTATGTACCAATCTAATATCCAATTGTTGATTACTGTTTGTTTAATTAATTAAAATAACATTATATTTAGTAATTTAAATTGTAATATTGTATAAATTAAGTTCTCTCATACTATAATTTGCTCGCTTTCTTAAAGATAATTTGAAGATGTAAACAAACTATCATAAGTCTTCACATAAAAAATGATACAGACATACTCACGCACACACTCACATCACCAACACGTTCATCCAAATATTTAATTGTTTCATTATGTTTGATATTTCTATTGTAATTCATACACAGGTCCTGAAGATGACAATAAATATTGTCGAAACGTCGACGCAAAATAACTAAAAGTTGTATTATTCACCGATCCTCACTAACCATCCACTAAAACATTTCATTTATTATGTTTAATAAATTTGATTCAATGCGGTCATACGAGTATAAGTAGGGCTAATATAGGCCTACAGGACGAGTGACTTACTTGACTTAAGTCCTTAAATTCCTAGGTGGAACACAGGGCTACGACGAAATTTCTCCAGCGTGTTCTGTCCATTGCCAGGGCCTTCACCTCCCACCATGTCTTATTGACACCAGTCTCTTTCCATAGTCCTCTTCCAGGTGTTACTCGGTCTTCTACGTCTGCGGCTACCTTGCGGATTCCAATTCGGTGCCTGTCTAGCGATATTTTCTGATGGTCTTCTCAGGGTGTGACTGATCCACCTCCATTTTCTTCTCTTTATCTGTAGTTGGATGGTACTCTGACTTGTGGCCTCCCATAGATATCTGTTCGAGATGGTCTTAAGCCACCAAATTCTCATTATGTACCTCAGGCAACGGTTTATGAAAGTCTGTAACCTTGTGGTAATGTCCTTTGTCACTTTCCAAGTCTCACATCCATACAGCAACACCGACTTGACATTTGAATCATATATTCTGAGTTTTGTCTTCCTGCTTATATGGGGTGATCTCCATACTGGTCTTAACTGTGCAAATGCTCCTTCTGCTTTATTTATACGACTTATCACATCCTTAAGAGCACCTCCATCCTGACTAACCATGCTACCCAGACAGCAAATTTCCTCAACCCTTTCTATAACTCTTCCGTCTAGTATCAAATCAGAATTATTTCTATGGTTAATACGAATTTCCTTGGTCTTTTCGTTATTTATCTTTAAGCCTTCTTGTTTGGCTTCCATTTTTTTTTTTATTTGTCGGATGCCGACGGATACATACAGGAGAAGTACATAGGAAAAATTAAATGCATCCGGATAATATGACGAAGATACTAAAGACTGTAGCATATAAATAGAAGTAACTTAATTCTTCGGCGCTATGTTTACGACCAACTTCTACTAACTGTAATAACAAAGTGCGAGACATTCGTTTTGACATGAGAACGATACATTGTCGGTAAGTGTCGGCGGCTGTAGTTACAAACGATTGGCCCATTAAAACGATACACCGCTCCCATTAATTGAAAGGCGTCGTCGTCTGAATAAGGTGGCGGTGGCGGCTGTGCCGTTTCTCGTTTGTTTTTTCTTTTTTTTTTAACAATTTTTCACGAACACCGCAGTCGGACGAGCTTGTTAACTGGATTATCACGGTCGTGCCACGGCCAATATTTCTACGTCCTCTCCTTGGCAAACACATGAGCCGCAAACACGCAGCTGACTTTGCTGCAACGCAGATAGTAGTCATAGGAGTAATATACAGTAAGAACAGTGTTCTGTTTTATAAAAATGTTAACCAGGTTTGTGATCAGTGCAATGTGTCCATTGCGAAAAACAACAGTTAAAGGTTAGATATTACGAGATAAAGAACGAAAGTAAAAATTTTCAAACCACGATCCGTATGAGCCATTTTAACTTACGGGAATGATCATATATCTGGATCATAATAAAGGTTAATATGATAAAGATTACGATATAGAAGTTAAGTTATGAAAGCCCACAACATCTAATTAGAACAATACAGAGTCTGTATATGGAGAATAAAACCGTAATAGAACCAGGGTGACCGAGAACAGCTCCTAGAGTTGGGCTGATCAATTGTGGAGTACGGCAAGGGTGTCATTTATCACATTTTCTCTTTAATTTATATATTGACGATGTCACACAAAACTGGCAGATGTGTCTTCCAGAACAATTTGTACGATTGACACTTTGCTGTTTGCGGACGATCAGGCTATTCTGTCGGACTCTGCAAACAGACTGCAGATGGCTATACATTTGTTAAATTGAATCTGCAAAGACTCTGGATTGCAAATATCAACACTTAAAACCAAGGTGATGGCTTTTCGTGGAACTGATCCCCTACGGGCAAAAATTGTTATAGATGGTACTGTCCTGGAACAAGTTAGCAATTTTCAATACCTGAGCTACAGTGTATCGTATAATGCAAGCAACGACGTTGTGAATAAGTTGCATAAGTTCAACCTTATGTACGGGACCATTAGACGAACCCTTAAGTCAGCAAGTAAAGGAACACGCCAAAAATTCTACAAGGTGATGGCTCTTCCCACACTTCTTTATGGGTCTGAGAATTGGCCCTTAACTAAAGCCCAGGACAGTCGAATCCAAGCGGGTGAAATGAGATGTCTTAGGCACGCGGCAGGGTATACTTTCCATGATCATAGAAGAAACACAGATATACGGCAGGAACTGAATATTATGAGTATACTCGACAGGATTGACCAGTACCGACTAAATTGGTGGAAATATCTTTGCCGAATGGATGACTGCCGCATCCCCAAACCATATTGAACTATAAGCCGAGGGGACGGAGAGGTGTGGGACGTCCGAGGAAGCGCTGGAGTGACCAGCTCTAATTTTGCCTGTTTGAGACCGGACCAAACCATCCTTGTTTTAATCTGTGATTATGATGATGATGATCATCATGAATTGTAATCAGTGTATATGCCCACTGCAAAAAAACAACAGTAAAGGTTAGATATTACGAGACTAAGAACGAAAGTAATAATTTTCAAACCACGAACCGAGTGAGCCATTTTAATTCACGGGAATGATCATATATCTGGATCATAATAATGGTTAATATGATAAAGATTATGATATAGAAGTTAAGTTATGAAAGCGCCATATGATCAGTACGGCGATTAATCCTATTTTTACAAACGAAGTCTAGAGAAACAAAGTTTTGCACAATTTTGTGCGGTCTCTGTTCACAATTCACAATCTTATGGGCTTGAATTATGGATTACAACTAAAAAAAAAGGAAAGTAAAATACAGGTCTTAAGGCCTTAGAAATTGCATTATTAATAAAAGACAAAATAATAACTTACTTTGACCATCTTGAGAATGAATATATAAGTGAAGAATTGCGAGTTTTCAACTTGATGTTAGATTAAATAATTCTAACGGCAATGGAAACAGCGCTTAGAAAGAATGTCACATTAAAGTCTGGCTAAAAATAGGTCTGTAGCGAGACGCTTGAAAAGATGGCTGGACCTTTGAAGATACAACAGCTAGATTCTTGTCATAACCATTAATGAAGAACAAGATGAAGAAGAAGGGAAAGAAGAAATACGATACGTTAGTGTGATTTACTCGGGAATAACTTAAAACAAAGTATGACGGGATGACTTTCTTGGTACTGTTTCACGGACTGAGCTGTATATTCTTAACTTTAGAGCCTTCTATAGACAAACGATCATCATTATCATGGATGTGTGAAGTACAAAAATATTTTACGAGAAGCTCTGTAACCAGGTAAGCGATAAGGAGTCCATTTCGTGAAACGCGCACCGTTCCATAACGGATCTCTACTACATTAGCCCAGGAAAAATAGTAAAAAAATTGACTTTAAAGGAAAAAATTAGATAAAAGCTAGTTTTTTTTTACATGTTGTCGTTGAACCATAAGTTATACGAAACCAATGAGTCTAAATTTGTGCAGGGGTGATTTTACAGGGGTTGAAAATACTATTTTTCGCTTTTTTTTTTAGAGGATGATACCTAGATAAGCCGAAGCCTTATCTAGGTAATAAGATGGGGATGATTTGAATGATGAACAAATTGTCAGACCTTACAGGGAATCAAACCCTGAACATCTTGGTCTAGAAGCCAGCGCCCTAACCACTAGACCAAACAGGTCAGTCAATATTTAACTAAAAATATTGTCTTAGGGCTATTTTACCAGTATTGAAATATGTAAAAATCTGTTTGTTTCTTTCTTTTATTTTTGTTGATGCAAATGAAGAATTTTGTTAAAAAAAAAAGTATCAAATAAACTATATTTTTCACATCTGAACATGTTGAGTTAAGGGAAACTCGAATGGCAAAAAATGATTCAGATGTCAATAAATTGTATGATTGGCTTATTAGTCACGATCCGTGCATGCCCGTATTCCTATTGTCGCCACTCTGTTGAGTCAGCTGCATTTTTGCGAAGTAGTTTCGTATTCTTGCATAACCGTTCGTACATTCACTCTTCCATAACCGTTCGCAGTGTTTATTTTTAAGTAGCTGTTACCTGCAGCTTCCCATGCGAATATTTGATTTTTAATGTATTTTAATATAACTTCAATTTTCTAAGTTTATATTTAATACGCAATGAGTAATACTAAGAAATTCATTAATTTTATTAATTTTAAATGAAACACTCTTGCTATTAAGTCTACTCGATTTTGATATGACTGACACTGATGTCATTTCCGAAGAATCTCTTTTCAGGACCGCGGTCAGTTGCGACCCAATCTTATAAAACCCGGTCAGTTGCGAGCGAGATAGAACTTTGAACCCGGTCAGTTGCGATCAATTGCATTTTCATGTTATTACTATAATAATACAAAAATTACCGTTATAATTCTATTCATTCCTAGCGTAACCTAACCTAACCTGGCCTGACCTAACCTAACCTAATCTAACGTAACAAAAATATTGGGAGAAAGAGGTTACTACACAAATGAAAAGTTTCAGAGTTTGACCACAATAATTTGGCCGCAAATTGACCGCATAAGATTTGGTAAAAACGTTGTTTCGTCGCAACTGACCGAGACTATTGCGGGGGAACATAACAAAAAGTGTTATGAGTTAGTTCGTACATATATATATCACGGTCCACCGGTAAAGCCTACAGTAGAATAACCAGACAGCCCAAGTTGTTAACGCCTTCGTCATTTCTTATTGCGACCAATGGCGAAGTTACATGGAGGCAATTGAGGCAATGCCTACCCTAAAAAATTCTGTAGAATAAAAATTATAAATACGTATGAACTACATAACGTAAAGATTATACATAGTTACCGCGACTGTCGAATTTATTAGGCCGAAACGTGCTTACTGAGCGACCGCTAGATGGTGACAGGTGAGACTCGGCATAGGTCGTTTAAAGCGACTGAGGCAACCTGAACTTGCCTCAGCGTTTTTTGTATACATCGTATGTAAGCAATGTAGTGGTGTGATAGGGAAGTGAAGGGAGGGGGGATTGTGCCGCGCTGTACACATAGAGCGTTGAGGCATGCCTCACTTCTGTGGTCCAAACAGTTAAGTTAAAGCCCCTGTGTTGTTTCTAAGTGTTTATTTTATGCGGTTATTAAAAGTGCCCCTGTTATTCCGCTGAACTAACAGATGATCAAGATTGTTATCTGAATTATTTGTAACATTAAACATATATATAGAAACTAATCAAGTTTAAAAATTTGAAGTTCAATCAGTTGTATTATTGCGTACGACTAATAGGCTTACAAGGATTGTTCAATAGAAACACGTATAGAGTTGTAAAGCATTTTTTATTCAACGATTTTAAAAGAAGTCTCCATTAACATTAAGACATGAGTTCCACTGTTGCACTAACCTGTAGATTCCCTGCTAGTAAAATTCTTACGGCTGTTTGTGGAACCATTTGCTTACAGCAAACTCTACCTCAGCGTCCGATTTGAACCACCATCTTTTAGTGATTCCTTAAAAAAAATTTAAGATAAGATTTTTGCCTACCCATTCATTAACTACTAGCTTCGCCACTGATTGCGACCTTGGAAATATATGTAATTTTCAGCTCTTAACTTAGTTTGATTAGTACGAATTAATATGAGCTTTTCGTTTCTGTTGTAGCATACATATCTACAATTTACTGATTCAATAGTCGCTTGAAATAAATCAAATGATTATTCTTATCTTTTCCAACCATGAGCCTGTACGAATAAAATGGTAAAGCTGAAACTTTCTCGTTTCTCTACCAGTAGGCCTACCAAGCTTTCTTCTCATTCTGATAATGCTGGCGTTCTCTCACTAATTTTGTTACACTGAACTGTGAATTCCAGTCGCGTGGCGTGGGTACATAACACCTGTTGCCGGTTGTGTAGGCCTAAAAATTAATTCGAAATTTTTCTTGTACCAAGTGTTCTTTTTAGAGCATTTTCTATCGCTCGCTGGGATAAGAAGAGGGTCCCGGTTCATCGGGATCTGACTCTCATTATACTGGCAAGAATAAATCATAACACAAATAAGCGAATTAAAAATAATAAAGACAAACAGAGAAACACGTCTAAACGAACAAAACACAAATAGGCGTAGTATCTGCTGCACGTCAGTTCCGAAAACGAACGTAGCTGCTAACTGAGCGTTTTGCCGATTTATACAGCGGCAACACATTGGGTGGACGAATGTGTCCTCCTTAACAGTTTGTACAGTGACAACTGCTACGAGGTCAATGAACGTACGCAGTAAAACATTGCCATTATCTGAACCGGCAACACAAGACGGTGCAAATGTTCAGCAGTTCGAAAGCAATGCTACGATTTTCTTCAAGTTTCCCTACTAAAATTGTTCGGATTTCAAATTATTCAATAATTAATGTATTTATTCTGTGATATAAGTAATATTATTTTCTTATATTTCCAGTACTCTTGCCGCCGGCAACAGCGGTTACATGGACGCCACGCTACTGGTTGATACCGTATTTCTGTATTTGATGTATTTTAACTGAAACATGTTTGGTGCTGCATTCTGGTATCTTAAATCGAACGAACATAATATGTTGAAGGCGGAGAATATTTTCGAGTCGTATGGTGTCTTTTATCTTACAAAATTCGTCAGATTCTTTGATAACTGTAGGCCTACGTTTACCTTTTGTATTATTTGGACAGAAACGTGTTGGTATAAACATCGTTTTACACAACAGACGTGCGTGCGCACGCGTGTGCTGTGGAGGACTTTTTACAAATTTGCACAGATAAATGTCATTAACAAAATCAAACGAAATAACGAGCATAACATTTCATGTAACAGTTAACCTTTAACATTAATAATAACAAGTAAGTCTACGATCTTTGCGTGTTAGGAATCGTTTCCTAATTAAATCGGAATCTAATATTGGAAAAGATATTGTAATTTCATATTATTATTTATATAATCATAATTAATACATAACCGATACACTAGTAATATCAAATTAATATTAATATTGTAATATGTGATTCCGATTACGTAAGGTATAATTCGTATAACATAATGCATATTGGCATGGCATAACGAAGAGAGGAAGGAACTAGCCTACTATAGATAATAACAGCTGGATCTCACCAAAGCTAAAATTTTTTGCTAACGTCAGTTTCAATGATTTTAGCTTTATCTCCGACCCGGTTAGTTTCATTTTAAAAGTTACAAACTAATTTAACCCGTACGCATGCGCCACACACACACACACACACACACACACACACACACACACACACACACACACACACACACACACACACACACACACACACACAATAATGTATCTATTATGAATCAACGGACTGATCTGAATTTAGAAAATTCCAAAAGTATTCGTATGTTGCATTCACTGTGATTACATCCTACCCACATGCACGTCACAAACACAAACGGCTCAACTGGGAAAATGAGAAAGATACAGTCAGCTTTGTTTATCGTTCCAATGTCAAATTTTTGTTTTTCAAGTTATTGCAGATTTGTAATCTGTTCGACTAAGCGAACATTGAACAAATTGACAAAACACATACATGATTATGAAGAGCTGACCGCTGA
Source organism: Magicicada septendecula (assembly GCA_034769895.1). Classification (NCBI taxonomy): domain Eukaryota; kingdom Metazoa; phylum Arthropoda; class Insecta; order Hemiptera; family Cicadidae; genus Magicicada; species Magicicada septendecula. Next base: position 82,444,271 of record CM068370.1, read on the forward strand.
CAGCTCTTGTTTTTGTTAACAGGTTAAACGGATACACAAATTACAAGACTAAATGACAAAAACGTGTAAACACATGAACAAAAAGCACTTCCACTTGCTGCTGGCATGATACAATAAGTTTAAAATGTTAAAACACTGGGCTTACAAGGCACATATACTGGTTGACATTAACACTTAATGTTGACATGAATACAGAAGATATAGATATTATAGAACAGATAACACAGACATTACAATAAAGGTAATACAGAGTACACATTATTATTTGAACCTGAAGGGTAAGTCTAACAATTTGTGACTTTTCAGTCTGTAAATGTCTTCACTATTATCTAACAAATTAATTGGTAGGGGTTTGGATGCTTTTCTAATTTATAGATGTGTTTCCTGCAGAAGCGCATGATTTCTTCTCTCACAGTTGCAACTTTGAGGTCTCGGTGTATAGAATTGTTGCAGACGAACCATGGAGCGTCGACTATTGACCTTAAAGTTTTGGACTGAAAGCTCTGTAGCCTATAATCTCGATGTTACTCGTACTAGCAGTACCCCAAAGTTGAATACCATAATTCCATACCGGTTTAAGAACTGCTTTATAAATTAAAAGTTTGTTGGCGAGACCGTTGCCTGAGGTACATAATGAGAATTTGGTGGCCGAAGACCATCTCGAATAGAGATCTATGGGAGGCCATAAGTCAGAGTACCATCCAACTACAGATAAAGAGAAGGAAGTGGAGGTGGATCGGTCACAGCCTGAGAGGACCACCAGAAAATATCGCTAAGCAGGCATTGAATTGGAATCCGCAAGGTAGCCGCAGACGTGGAAGACCGAGGAACACCTGGAAGAGGACTATGGAAAGAGCTGGCAGGTGTCAACAAGACATGGAGGGAGGTGAAAGCCCTGGCAATGGACAGAACACATTGTAAAAATTTTGTCGAGGCATATGTTGAGGAATTTAAAGACATAAGTCAAGTAAGTCATTTCTGTTTTGTGTCAATTAAAAATTTCCTTAATTTCTAAAGCGCCTGTCTGTGAAATGAACAGCTGTTTTGCTATAAAACTTTTCTCAGTTCTTAGAATACCGTTGAAGCTATAACGTGCTGTGTTTCTATGCTTTACCATATTTAATCAATTCATGGTCTATCTTTACGTGTAAGTTGGTGCCACCTTCTCATATGGTTCATTCCTGCTGTAATTTTGATTCAAATTTTTGTTGTAACACATCACATGTTAACTGTCTGCCACGTATTTAGGGTTACGTCAAACGCTACAAAAAATTTCACTTAGTGGAATTTTCAGTAGTGGACCTTATTTAAGTAGTGGAACCTTATATCTCAACATCGGAAGCAACAACACTCTCGGTATGTAGATCCGACGTGACATCTACATCGTACACGTTTGCTGTCCATGGCAGCACATTACGAGGTACTGGCGGTTAGCACAGCCATCGTGAATAAGACTTCTCTGCTGTAAGGTTTCGCAGCTGTCGTGTGTTCGAAGCATACAAAAAGTCCGATATGTCCGTGTACTTTAATTTATAAATTAAACATCAACCACTTACTATGTAAGCGGAAAAAATTAATGGGGTAAAACGGGTAGAGGTAGTAGGACGTAGCAGAGCAGCAGCAGGCGCGAGGAGAAAAAAGAACAAATAGAAGTTAAAAAGAATTAAAAAAACAAATAGAAAATAAGAACAAGAGTGGAAGAGAGAACGAAAAAATAAAAACATTTTTCACGAGTGAATGGATGGATGGTGGTTTGGTCGACTCTCGGTGGTTGCGAGTATGGTTGGGCGGCGGGCGACAGGTGCATGCTTTGAAAATCAAGACGACCTTGAAATTATTTTGATAGTCTGGTTGTGCGTGTGCGTGCGTGTGCGAGTATCCGACTTTGGGCACAAAGAAGAAAGAAACTAGGACTGCAACTGGCGCGGAATGCGAAAACACATTAATTAAACACACTTCTGTTGTGTGTGTGTGTGTGCGTGTGTGTCCATAAGACCCGTGCAACCGGGGCTACGTACATGCAACGGCCGGCCCAAACCCGTCATTACGTTCTCGCCAAATACCGAAAGCCATGGATGGTGATTTCTTTCTATTGTTGTGTTCTTTCAGACAGAATAAATTGTACTCTTTTACGAATAGCTTTTACTCGTTTTTTTTTAATGATATTAGGTGTTTAAAAAAGAAGGCTGCACATGGGAGTAAAGTTGTCATACGTTTTTGAGGGGGCCACTTTTGTATGCTCGCGTCTACGGTTTGAAATCTGAGCAATACTGTGAGAGTAACAAGGTACAGTTGTGTTTAGGAAAAGAATCTGTCTACTTAGTTTGTGCTCTTGTGGCAAACTGTACTACGAATAAGATACAAAGACACGAAAATAAATACAAAGACACGTAACGGAACAGTAGGTACATCTTTTGGTGTACATCAGTAAAGATAGGTGCTGACAGGAAGGAGGTATCGAAGCCGGCCAGCGAACAGTTCTATAGTTAGAATTAAACAGTCAGCAGATAGTTCTTAAAAATAAGAAGAATGAGCAACGAAACTAGAATAAGTGTTGTTATTCTAAGAGCGAAGACAAATTGTTGTAAACAGAAGCTAACAGATGACCACAAAAGTGAGGTCCAAAAAACGTAAGGTTATGATAAAGTACTCTACAGTAAACTGAATGTACAAAAGTTAATGAAGCACTTAACACTAAGCAGTACTGGCCTGAAGTTTATTTACACATTCAACAGGCGTTTGATAAGATTTGACACACCAAAGCTCCAAAGCTTTAGAGTATGAACTAATATGTGGTAGGGTTTTATGCGAGCTACTCAGTATCTAAAAGCACCCAGTATCTTTACAGCGATCCAGTACCTAAAAGCACCCAGTATCTTTACAGCGACCCTGTACCTAAAAGCACCCAGTATCTTTACAGCGATCCAGTATCTAAAAGCACTGTACAGTGCTATTATCAGAATAAAACATTAGCCTATCCAATTTACGTTGGCTCACATAATCTTAGTACCTGAAATAGGTAAGCCTCAACGTGAAGATCATATGTTATCATCGATCTTATATAATCGACCAGCTTGCTGTTTATTTATTTAAACTCTTGGAAAAGCTGCTTCTCAGGTGAATTCACAGAAATAATGTTTCTGAAGAAGAACTCCCTGATTACCTTATTAGTTATTATTTCGAGCGCTTTACTTAACTATTCAACAGTATCATCTCATTGTTACAAAAGGTAATGAATCACTTAACACTATGGAATACTGGTCTGCAGTTTATTTAAACATTCAACAGGTGTTTGATAAGATTTGGCACATCGGTCTTTTATATAAAATCAAAATGCTGACGCCAAGTGAGTACTATCTTCTCTTTAAATCGTATCTATCAGGACGATATAGTTCTGAATACTTTGCCACCAGCTTTGGAATACCGCAAGGAAGTGTAAAGTGTAGGTCCTACGTGGAGCGCGATACTTATATCGCTAAAGATACGGTGCTGACAGGAAGGAGGTATCGAGGTCGGCCAGTGAAGTGGTCTGTAATTTGAATTAAACAGTCACCAGATAGTACTTAAAAATATGAAGAATAAGCAACGAATCTTGAACAGGTGTTATTATTTTAAGAGCGAAGACAAATTATTGTAACAAGAAGGTAACAGATGACCACAAAAGTGAGGCGAAAAAAACGTAAAGTCTTGATAAAGTACTCTAAAGTAAACTGGATGGCATCTGCTCACGAAAGAAATCACAGGAGTTTGGTTTGGAGCAAGGCATTCTCTCAGCAGCAGGCAGACAAGTGTCACTGTTGAAGAAGATGTTGAGAGTGTGGAGGTGAAACATATCATTAATGGATTTAATAGTATCATTCGTTTCACTTCACTAAAATAATCTGTCCCAGTTTCACTCCCCAGGTGTTTTCTTTCAAGAGAGGGACAAAGAGACAGTGCGATGTGAAATAAATGTACATTTTTCGGGACTCTGATATACATACAGGAGTTTTATACACACTCTGTTGTAAATACTGAAATATCAGCTTTGATCAAAACGTCCATACAACATTTGTTTACTTTAAAAATTATTTCTCTATTCTTTTATACTTAATTTGTCCCCTTCAAAGTTATCGGCGTCAGATAAAACACACTTGTGCTAACGTTTTTGCAGTCTTCAAAACATTTGTGAAACGAACTTTGTGATAGCCTATAGCAGTCATAGGCAACCTTTGAATTTATGGGGCCGCATATATAACTGAGGACCAGTTCGATGGGAGCACCCCTCCCCATCCCATCAATGGAAAATATAAAGGTGCGGAGCTGGACGATGGACATCACTGGTCAATAGCTGGACGTTACAAACATTAATCGTCGCTTTATAATACCCTTGTGCTTATATTTAGCGACGTGGAATACCGAATCAAAAAAAGCTTTGCAGCATTTTTCATATGAATTTTTGAAAAATTTTCACATTAAGAGTAGGTGAAAACTGTCGAACAATCTGTCACCATACACACGCACGTTAAAACTAACAGAACTTTAAACAGGAACACATGTTAAAAATGGTTAAACAGGAACACATTTTAATAAAAATAAATTAAAGAACTTACCATAATAAAAACTATTTATTCGTATGTAGTATACAGAAATGTAAAACTTGAAAAAATTACATTTAAAACATAAATAAAGTTCCTTTTCTTGAAAACACTAACTTACAGTAATTATTGTTTTAGAAAAAAGTAAAATTTGGAACGGCTTGTACTATTGTACTGTTTTATAAAACTTCGAAGCAGGTACAATGCGAGTGCGTGCGTTCGTTCGTTCAAAAAAAAAGAAAATTACAAATTGGTTCTTGGGCGCGTCAAACCTTATCGACGGGCGCATTTGAACCCGCGGGCGCAGGGTTGCCGAGTGCTGGCCTATAGCCTTGAGCTCGCTTAGCGATATTTGTTTCGTTTCTTCAACGCTGACAAAGGGCAGTGCTTTCATGATTGTTTAGTCTTGGGAACAGAGGAAACGTTGTACTTCGCCGTATCTGGTGAATACGGTGGTTGCGGTGTTACATTTGACTAAAAATTCTTGAACAACAATAACTTGTCTCCTGGTCAGTACCGTGAAGCTATTTCTATAAATTATGAATTATAATAAGAATAATAATAATAGCTCCCATATGTACCACCGAAGCAGCTTAGGAGTCAGGCAGGGTAGGCTGCCTTATGCAAGCCGTACGGCATATAAGGAAGGCAGTGTGGCCAGCACTACGCTTCAGCCGCCCATTATATCCTCAGGATGTTATCCCAGGTACTCATTGTCAACAGGCTGAGGCGTCCTGGGGGCTGAAAAACTCACCTTGATTTTATGGTGCGGGCCCGGGAATGGAGCCCGGGACCTCTAGGTTAGTAGTCAGGTGCCACACCCACTGCTCTACTGAGCCGCAAAAAAAAAATTATTTGGAATTATGAATTATTCCTCCATAAATCTGGACGTTTTCTATCAATAACTTCACGCAAGTGACGTAAAATGCTCAAACAATATAATCTTTACTTTCTGTAACAACTAGTAAAAAAATCTCATGAATCTCAATATCGCAATCTTCTTCCTACTGTCTCGATCTCCAAGTAATTAACGTCTGTTTTGAAGCTTGTATACAATCTGTAATCGCTTTTTCTTGCATGGAAGACTCACCAAAAGGCTTTTGCACAATTTCTTTATTACACTAGACCTCGTTAGACTAATTTATGTATTCTTTGGACAAAACGCAATGCAATCTCTTCAGAAAAATCGCCAAATACACCGAAACTCAACTTAATCAGTCAGCTGTCAAATCTAAATTACGCATCCAGTATTGCTACAAACTTATATATAATTGTCACACGCTGCAGTGGCAAAATCATACAAATTCCGTTTCTGAATAGGACCTTTCTAGCATTGGAAATCCAAAAATTGGATAACCTTTTTGATCAAACCTCGTATTAAGATATGTTCTGTTCCACAAATGTAGCCCTAATTGTCCGCTCCTAACTGTCAAATAACAACGGAACCCTGGGGAAACTGAGACTTTTGGAAGTTGAAACCTGCTAGCAGTCAAAAAAGAGGAAGACGGGAAAATGCACGAAATTTTGTCATATTGTTTCCTGGGTACAGCTGTTTTGTCACCCCTAATCACATCTTCAAACTGGACATTATTCCAACCGCAATCGTCAGGCAAAATAAAAGTCTTGTCCATTTTTAATTCTAGGATTTTTATATGTATGCTACATCTAAAAATGTATATAGTTTTCATATCATTCTAAACTTGGTATCGTGGGAGCAAGCAAAGTTTCGGGCCAGTGATGGACAGGCCCACCCAGAGGGGACATTGCCCAGGGGCCCGGTCTCTGGGGGGGGGGGGGGGATGGGAGGTTCGGATATTTTTTAAAACGATTTATATATGATTTTCTGTAGATTTTTAAAACTACTTTATATTATATTTTTTTATATACAAACAAAAAAGATAAGTAGAGTATTGATACCTTTTTATAGGCAAGATATTTTCTTTTGATCATCTGATCAATGTTTTCTTTATTAAATTACATCGCTAATTGCTTAGAAAACAGATACTCCGAACCGAAGCACTAGACCGGGGCGGTGCCGCTGTCCGTCACCGTTCGCATCTTCTTCTTCTTCTTTACTGGCTATGTCCGAAATGTTTTATATATATATATATATATATATTATATATATACAATATATATAATTTATAAATACACACATATATATATATTTAATCGTGTATATAAAACCACATACACATGCATTTTCGGGGAACAGACGGTTGCCTCGTTTGGAGGCCCCGGAATTCCTCTGGGCGGGCCTGCTTTTGGAGAGGGTTCGAGGGACCCTATGCTCCACCTTGGGGTCAATAGGACAACAGGAAGAGGGTCAGATACTTGGCGTCCACATGCTGGACCAGTAACTATTTTTTAATCGAAATAATAATACGAAAATGTATGCTTAATCACTTACGTCGTAGACAAAATCTTACCTTGATATTTTTGTAGTTTAGAGTAAATAGATTTTTGTGTAGAGCGGATCCGCGAGCAGCATATGGACGTACACGTGTGTAAACACAAATGTAAGGCACACACAAACAAGTGGAAATATTTGTCGGGCGGGACCAACAATAACCAGGATGTAGACTAGATAGAGCGCGTACACAAATCACGCTATCGATGGCGTCACGAGATTTTTAAACAATTTGTTTGTCTTCGAGAAAGGACAAAAGACTTAGAAAACAGCTGCGTTAAAACTCTTGTTTTTTATACAACTATGTGGCCCGTTAATTTGGAAGATACATTATAATTAATAATAAGTAATTAAAGTTGGCTACTTTCTGAATTTTGTTATTTAAGTTGTAACTGTCCCTAGTAGGACATAGGGCCAGTATTGATCGGATACATAATATTATCCGTACCGTTTACAAAACATGTGAACTATGTGGTCACAACTACGCTTAAAGCGCCTTGAACATCCTCAGCTGATTACCTCATATACACATTTCGGTAGTGTGGTCCCAGAACTGTGTTCTTATCATTACACCACCCGAAATTTATTATTCTAATTATTTATTCAAACACTTTTTGCTACAGTCTATTTCTTGATGCATATAATATATTTAACATTTATAATAACTTTACCTCAAGATGTCTTTTCACATATTTGGAACATGTTTCGGGACACTTATTGTTCCCATCTTCAGCCTTCTTAATTTTGAATCTTGTGGAGTATTAGGATAACAATAATTTAACAATTTATTTGGATAACATGATAGCCTATAGGCCTAATACACACACAAAAATACACAATTTTTTAATTTTAGTAATATATATTAGCAATCAGAACTTAGTACACAAAGTACGTACGGATTAAACAATTCTATGAGTTAATTCGATGACGATGGTAGGCATGAAGAGAACGTCCATCGATGTAGACCTCTTGGAGTCCTCTAAGACATTTTGCATATTGTTTGGAGTCTTCTCGGATTGATGATGGTGGTAAGCTGTAATGCTATTTTATTTGCATATTTCTAGAGTTCCTTATGTTTTTGGCCTCTATACTTGCTATCCTCTTCAATAAAAGATATGTCGAAGTTTGTATGTAGAGTGTAATTGGATTCGTAACATGTAACGCCTGCTAGGATTCTCAGTGCACCTTACTGAAATCGTTGGATAATATTAAGATTTAACCTGCTCAGATCCTCCCTTCACGGGACGTTGCACGGGGATGTCAGCCAACTCCAGAAGAACGTGAAGGCTACAAAGAACTAAACACTGTGAAGTCTGTAGTCAGACTATTCAAAGACAATGCAGCGTAAAGTGCTCTGTTGTAACTCGTGAAAATTTCTTTACGCAAAAGGTATTTTATGCTAAGTTAAGTTAATTTGGGCTAAACTCTTAGACGAATGAGTACTTCGGTCAAAAAAAATTATAGCTTAGTGATAAGTAATATAACTAAATCATTACATTATATATAAACATTATATCTGTTTTATTATTTTGTAAATATGTAAAATAAAATATTAACAAATATGGAAATAAAATATTAGTGTAATAGTATCATTATCATTATCGTTATTATGCTTCTGTTACCAGGTTATCCGATGATGTAGGCCAGTTATACTTACTCCGAATTCACCTAACTACACAAACTGGAGTTTACCAGTATTATAGATTATAGGCCTAACAGAATGTGGCTTGAAAGCATACTTGCATATTCTTATTTCTGATAAGTTCAAAGCGTAGGTGCATATTCTTATTTCAGGTTAAGTTCAAATTAGTTTTCATGTCTAACACCTGGATTGCAGTTAAGAATAGAAACACTCGAACAATTCAGAACGGAAACCCACATACGTCGCACGTACTCGGACTGATAAATCCGTCACAAGTGTTCTCACTGTTTTGACAGTATTTTTCCACAACCACGACAAGGGATTTGTAACGAATGCACTGACGTTTTCTATATTTTAATTCCCGTTAATCTTGTGTCAATTACAGCACAATGAGCGACACAGATAAGAACGATTTGATGTCTGTTTGAAATCAGTTTCTTGAAAAAAAAATGTGTCATTTGGTCCCGTGAATATTCAAAACAGATTTAGTTTACAAAAAATAGAAATGGGTTAAAAATATAACACTTGCTTTCCAGGCTTTAAAGTGTTATTGTAAATTTATCTCGGTTATTAATAAAAAAAGTGTTTTGTCTAATATTGATTCAAAACAGATTTAAACTTTTAAAACCGTGTGATACGGGGTTTTGCCATTTCGTGTAGGCTGGTTTCCTGTTTGTGCCTGAAGTTCACGATTAAGTAATTTATGTAATCAGTGTAACACAAGTTGTGATGCCTTTTGCCACACCTGTTGTTTGATTTCGTGTGATTATTAAGATCTTATGGGCGTAAGAGTTACTTTGTTAAACAAAAAATGTTACGTTATATGCTACGGACAAGTACATACTTCCTTCCTTTCAATTTCTGCTTACATTTCTCCCTCCTAACACACACACACACACACGCGCGCGCGCGCGCGCGCACACACAATAAAATTGAACAGGAGGAATATCAAAGACTTCGGAAAACTTCTTCTTTGGAAAGCAGTTACAAATATGTGTTATGCTGTGCCGCCAAGTTCATGTTATGCAATCTAATTGCGGAATCGGCTATTGTTTCTTCATTTGCGAATCAGGGGTTAGACCTCAGTTACACTACGTATAATTAGTTGACAAGTATTTTTTTACGTTGTGACTTTGCTTTTAAAATACTGTCTGTTTCTTTACTTTTAACGTTTAAGCGTTTATTTCTTGATACACTATAAAAATTGTATATCCTTCATTCAAAAAAGGAAAACCAGATTGGGCATACAAAAAGATATTGATTGTCGCTTAAACAAAAATTAAAAATAAATGTGTACTTTTATTTTCTTAATTTACTTTCTCAACTATAAAGTTTAATTTTTATCATTATCAAACACTTTCACTTAATAGATAGGTTTACCATAAACTTGTGTTTGTAATATTATGTAAATTCTCTGTTGTAAGTTCGTAAAGTTCTACAATTATTGTGTAATTTAGAATTCTCTAAATTAATGACGGTGTTTTCACCCTACCAGTAGCGAGTAAAACATGATTAAAATATTCTTCGTATTGTTTAAATTAGCAGCCATCCTTACTATTTCTTTTATGAATTTGCTAACTGCTATAATTTTTTATTGTTCGACTAAGCTTTTCGTCATTACTGACATCTTCAGGTCTTAAACAACTTTGATTAAAATGGATGTAGGATGATCAAAATAACTTAATAATTTACATAATTGAACATCCCTATAATCTGTATTTAGCTATAATATGTTTTATTATACTAGCCTATATGTTTACGGGTAGCCTATATGTATAAACGTTTTCTGTACCAATTCGAATATATAATTGTTGATTACTGCTTTTATAATTAATTAAAAATACCATTACATTATGAGTAATTTAAATTGTAATATTGCAGAAATAAACCTATGTTCTGGGATATTATAATTTTCTCGTTGTATTTAAGGAAAACATTTGATGTAAAACAAACTGTTTCAGCTCCTTCACATATACAAGGATACACACATGCGCACGCACACACACTCACATACGCAAACACGTTCACTGAAATAAATTGATCTGTTGTGTTTACATTTTCTTTTGTATTCATACACAAAATGAATATAATGATGATGATAATAAATATTGTCGAAACGTCGACACAAATAATTTAAAATTTGTGTTATACTTTTTGACCGATCCTCACAAACCCTTCACCGGAAAAATTATCATTATTATTATTATTATAGGAGACTACGAGAGTACGGATACGTAAGAAGAACGGAGCATGGTAAATTGTCTAAGGCAGCTCACAACTGGGAGATTACAGGAAGGAATAGAAGAGGAACGATCTTCAACTATATGGGACCATAATGTAGAACAGGGAAATGAGAAATCTGGATAGATGGAGTTCTCAGATGAGAGAATTCGTCTAAAGTGGGACTGTGTATCTGTGTTGAAGTCTTATGTACTATTAACGTTGTGTACATCTTTATGTACTGCTGAAAAATTGAATATTTCTGTATATAGATTACTGATATAATTTTGGACTGGAGAGAAACGTCTGGATTGAGGATTATTCTGAAAAAAAAAACTGCAACCCTAATGATCTAATGAATGCTTATTTTACCTAACACAATGGACAGTATTTAGCATTCGTAATGATCTTTCATTGCCATGTTTCATGACAAATAATTTTCTGCCTCTATCCTAAATTAAAATCCGATTCTGTGCCCCGTAACAATTCTGATTATTTGGTAAACAAATTCTCCAAACAAAAGACTAGAATTAAATCTGCGATTTACAATTAACATTTAGTCACTGGAAAGTATAATTAATATTTTATGTAAACTAAAAGTCTGGTATATTTTTGAACATTATTTTCATATCTAATCCGTGTCCAATGGCGTAGTGGTCAGCGCCTCGAAGGTTCGAATTTCCCAGGAGTTCATACAACGCAGGCAAGTAAATGGGCTCATTAGCTGGATAAGTTAAAGACGGAGTGTCATATTCGTGTTCCGGCAGTAACCTGACATGCGTACATTATACTTACAACATTACCCTGTACAAGTTATAGAAACCGGTAGCTTTAATTTTCTAATGTAACTTTTAACTTGAACATAATCCTGATGCTGTTTTACGTGTAAAATCAAGCGGTCTTTTTAAAACACAAGACAAAATAATTTGCAACAATTTTTGGAAATAAGTTTCATTATTTGTAATAATGAAATATATTAAGTATACATATTAAACAATATAAGTATAAATATTAAATATAAGTCGTTCAATCTAATCATTATTTTCGAGCAGCCATTTTCCCATTTTTAGTAGCCCTATCTTGATGCGTAAACTTATTTTAAGGGCTTGATTTAAGGTGGAACGCGCCGGAACGGCGTTCCTTAACCTCTTGTATCTAAAGAAAATTACCGAAAACAAAAAAAAAATTAAAAACTTAATTATTACAAAAATTTACTATTTTTTAAATTGTGTCCCTCATCAGCCCCATTACAAAACTATACATTTGTCAAAATCAAACACCAGCACTATTCTTTACCTTAACTACTACATCGTGCGGGTAACCTGACGATGAAGCTCTTTAGAAGTATCAGTAAACTTCATTATCTTTTCAGATACAAGTTTATACCTATGTAACATACTTTATAAGGCTTTAAAAATGTAGACCTCCTTTGTAATAACCTGATGTAAACCTATGCGCTTATTTAAAACTAGCTGTTACCCGCGGCTTCGCACGCGAATAATTGACTTTTAATAAGTATTGTAATATAATTTTTATTGTCTGTGTCTATATGTCGTTCTGTCAGCTCGTATAACAATTTTGTACTCATTAGTAAAATTCTCTCCAAAGCTGTTTTCAACACTTGTACTAAATTATTATATTGGTGCAACAGCCTTTGGAGATTTAAAAGTACCCGTTTATAAAGCCTTTGGAGATATTTATAAAGTACTGTACCTGTTAAATCAAAAACGCTAAATTCTTTAATTGTTACTGTGTTAGAAGCATTGTATAACACATTAAACGTTATGTTTTCCTCAACCATGGCTTTTATTTATTTTAGGAGTAAACTAAAAACCGAAAACCGTTGTCACCTAACCTCACAAATGAAAACAACGCATATTTTCGGTTTGCATTAAGTAATAGGACAATTTACAATTAGTACACTTTCTTCTTCTTCTTCTATCGATACAATCGCATATTATATAAAACATCGAAAATGTACTGCAGGAATGGATAAATGTACAGTTCCGATCCCGCTAAATAGCTTTGGTTAATTTACTTGTTACTATGGTAATTAATTCTGGTCTCCATGGTGTTTTTGACATCTTTATATGCGTCAACGAAAAGGCATAATTAAAAGGGCTTAAATCGTGCGAACGGCGCAAAATTTCAAATTCGAAGTTAGACAGTGTTTATCGCCTTGTATCAAATGTTACCTGTGCAAAATTTGGTGGCAATCGGTGTAACGGTGTGGATTTGTATTCAGTACACATAAATCCTCAGACTTTGAGCTTTTTATATATATATATAGACATAATTATATTTGTGTCTGTAAAACCTTTGAATTGCTGCGTTCCGGCGCCTATAATTTTAGAAATCAACCACTGTGCGTAATATGTACAGAAGGGCAGGACGGACGTGTGTCATATTAATACAAGTTGGAAAACACGACATGACGAATTCTCTGTCGCTGTAGCTTCGCCATTGACTATGGTGCAAGCTGGGCGGAAAGTTGTCTCTAGAACTAGTTTTCAAATTATAAAATCAATTTGTTTTTTCGTTGTACCTACATCACATGCTATAATCTGTTCTAAAAATGTTCATAAATATAATGCATATTGCGTGGATGCCTCAAAACATTAGAAACCCCTTCCACTGTCGTAGAATGGGTTAAACGTTCGGTGTTCAAAAGTAAATAAACCTTTTAACGGTTTGTTTTTAACAAGGTATTACTGATTGTTGGTAGGCAGAGAGAAGGGTTGTCGCACACAAATTAAAAATAATGTTTACCTTTATTGAGTACAGTTTTTCTCGACAATTTTTTTATTTCATAAAATTACAATGTCATACAAATATAAAATTATCTATTTTACAAAAGAAATAAATTCAACACAATTTCTTTTAATAAACTTAAAACACTATATCTCCCTCTACAATCAGTTCGGAATTAAGTGTAGGCCTATCAGATGATACTGTCTACAGATGATAGCGGTGATTTTGGTGATAATGAAAATGATAATGATAATAATACTAATAATTACAACGTTTAATAATAATAATAATAATAATGTTTAACAAATGAAAATGTAATGTATTTACGCTAATGTATCATACAGTCAGTTAGTTCCTGTACTAAATTAAATTTCATACTACACTTGTTTTCTGCAAACAAATATAAAAAAATATTATTTGACATACACATTCTACTAAAAAAAATTATTCTGTACAACTTAATACTACAGACAATGTAAAATATAACTATATAAGTATGCCTATATATAAGTATATAATATAAAAATTAAGAATACAACAGGATCATTACCTTATAAAGTGACCCCCTTTGTCTAAAAAATGAATTTCCATACAAAGTGTAGGCTATTTCCTTACTATAAACAGACCATTCCAGGAAAGTTGGAAGTTTGACATCGCATTTATTTTCATTTACAGATTTATTTACAACCATAATTTTTCTTGAAGAAAATGAAAACTATCCCTTTCAGTAAGATAAAAAGGTCTATTTAATAGCGTAATGAAGTTTTATTAAATAGACATAATTAAGGTTTATGTTTTAGTGTTAATTCTTTACTACCTGTTGCATAAACTCTGTGATAAACTCTGTGAAACATTCAAGTATGACATCACAGGTAAGTAAAAAATATACAAAAAGTAACATACAAAGTAGATATTAAACATATTTGATATTCAGTAACATAACATATTCTAACGTATACTAACATATTCTAAGATAACATATTTTATAACATATGGAACACAATTCAAACGCTTACAATATAAAAATACTACCTTAATTAATTTTACAATTAAAAATTATTGGAAGCCCTAATCTCTTATCAAAGTCTGCTTTAATTAGTTTAACCTTACGTGAGACCATAAAATTCTTCTTGTGTATAGTTGAATATAGTCAATTAATTAATTACATTTACTTTCTCTTAATCCTATTAAAGCTTTTAAATCACAGGCACAAACAATGATGAAAAAATAAAATTTTTTTTCTTGAGCATAAGTAAAAGCATAATATGTATTCAAGGATGGGGGGGAGGGTGCACAGTATCCCCAGATCATGTGTCCCATTTTTATAGCAATCACAAATAATTATGTAACACAAATAATTAAAACACAAATAAGTATGTAACAAAAATAATTAAATTTTATAGGTTACAGCACATATAGGTGGGGGAGTTAACATATTTATTCTTTGAGTCAACGTTTACTAATATACATGAAGTCAAAGTCCTGTGAACCTCCCAAAAAATGTACGATCTTATAATACCAGTGGGTTTTTCATATTTCCATGATGCGTACATCAATACTGTGTGTGTGTGTGTGTTCCTTGATTGATATGTGTGTTTGTACAACCTATTCATTATGATCAACAAAAATTAAGCCTGTAACTCTCTTTTCGTCACTGTACAATAAACAATTTCATTATTCAATGCTAATCTATTACTAACTTAAGCTGTGCTTTTTTGTTATCCGCTTCTGGGTACTTCATCTTTTTAAGGTGTCCACATAAATTAATTTTCATGTGAATGTTAAACAAAATTATTTTAATTACTTCAATTAACAATAAAATTATTGTTACAATCAGAACTATCATCTGATAAGTGCTAAATTACGTGATTTGAAAAACAAATTTTAATCTGACATTATAACTGTTGCCCTCAAATTTATATGGGCAACAAATTCGATACACATTTATAATAATTTTATTAATCAAAAAATCTAATATTAATAAATTCCTTTATATACACACTATAAGTAAAACATACATAAAGTGTTTTTGAACTTATTTACACAAATGATGTTCACGAAAGCTGTTGACATTCATCATAGTTTAGATCCAATAATCTTAAACTCAAACACAAACAATACTATTAAAAAATTAAAAAAAACCTTTTTATTACTAAACGTTACCGTTAATGAGCGCAAACTATCATCTCTCAACTAACATTTAAAACACATTTCAAAACTGTATTTTCATATGAAGTAATTATAATGCAATGTAGAGAGTGGATTAATTTGAATGCCAGCGTTCTCTAGTATAATTAACAGATATGTTGAAAAGAAGTGGTTGTTCAAGACACGAAATTAATTAGCTAGAGTTTAGCGGAAATGTCATACTGCATAGGGGCTTGAAATGTTCTCTGAAATTTAGAAAAGTTCTTCAATTCTGTGAAAATATTCTTACGACATTACTCAAAATTCTACAGCTGTTCTGCCGAGAAACACGTAGAATGTTGTGTAATGGAGTCACAATATGTAGATTATTCTACAGGACGTAGAAGATGACTTCAGGAGGATGATGGGTACCGGGAATTGGAGGGATTGGAGATGGGGGGTGGAGGACCGAGGTGTTTAGACGCCAAGGCTCATTGCGGGCTGTAGCGCCAGAGGTTGGATTTACTCCTCCATAAAAATCATTTCATTTTTAAGCCACTGATTGTTAGATAAAGAATATGCATTCTAAAGAAATTTAAAATTAACGTATATTTTTAATAACTCTCTACTGCTTGTTACTATAATGTTGCTTTTACTTGTTAATATGATGTTAATTGTTTTACTTTTTAAACATATTTTGTAAAATGGAAAGATACGTTATTAATTTTTGTCACACGTCGTGTATGGGCGTATGTACTTTTTAGAACTTTGTTTCATCACAGTATACCATAATTTTACAGTTTTAATTTTTAAAAACTTTTCATAGATTACTTGTCCCAATATGAGAATTCAACTCTCCATGCAGA
The DNA here is from genome assembly GCA_034769895.1 of Magicicada septendecula. NCBI lineage: Eukaryota > Metazoa > Arthropoda > Insecta > Hemiptera > Cicadidae > Magicicada > Magicicada septendecula. Next base: position 82,460,864 of record CM068370.1, read on the forward strand.
AAAGTTTTGTCATTGATGTTTATGATAAAGGTCACTTTACTGTAACTTCAAAAGGAAACAGCAGCAAGGTGAAGAGAACATTAATTTTTAAAATAATTTTACATTTTACTTTTAAAGAGATGTAAGATTTGTCAGTTTTTCTTTTTTAATTTAAGTGAAACCAGACTATTCATTTACCTCAAGCAATTATTAAAACTAATGATCGTTTACGAAGTTCACTTTATCACGTGAGTCAGTATTAACAACAACATAATATTAGAGAGATGATAATTTTTCTTTTACTTTTTACAGGATTACGACTACGCTAATGAAAGACATATGGCTTTATACAATATGTATATATATAACTATAAGACATTTAATTATATTTTTAAAGGGGGCAAAACCTGTCATCGTAGATTTTATTACACAAATGCTCAAATCGAGAGATATGAATTGATGTACTACCCTTTGTAGAATTCGTAATTCCAAATTATAATTGTTTTTTACTTCCTTGTTCTATAAACAATGGAAGTATGGTGATGGCGAACAAAATCGTGTTCGAGATAAGGGCTGATTCAGATTGCACTACCCACGAAACATGAAGAAAGTCATTTTTCGAAAATTGTCTGTGTGTCTATCTGTCTTAAGTGTCTGAGTGTAGAATTTTTCTATGACGAACGATAACTGCCGTAAATTCAAATAGAATCAAATAAATTTTTGCGTATGTGCCTGAGTTGTAGAGGACTCAAGGTCTATTGATTATGGTGAAGGTTGGTTAATGGGAAAGAGTAGTGTACCAGCAACCTTTTATGTTTTAACAAGAGTAAAGTACTTAATTTTGATAAATAAAGTATCCTGAAAAGAAGGTCATAATAATCCACTGTAGAAAGGTAGATGAAATATTTATAAATTAAAAGGGTAGTTGAAGAGTGAGGGGATAATTTTTTATATGTCTACTACGTTATCGGCAACAAAGAAGTAGTTTGTTGTTAAAATTCCTTTCCGGGCTGTTTGGCCGTGGTCCAATGTTTTCAGCAAAACCAGACGTTTCGGCAGTGCCATCGACGGCCATCATCAGTGAAAATCTAGTGTGCTAACGTGAGGTGGTATACGTTAGTGACCACAGTACTCTGGTTAAGGCTGAAGCAATAAGTGGAAAGAAGTAGTTCCTATAGAAATATTTCATTTCGAAAATGATTTTAAATATAAATCTTAGAACATGGAAGTCATGTATGGTTCTCCATACCGATATTTGGAGAACTTACCAACAGAGGGATCGGCAACTTGATTAGGAGGAGTTTATGGCTGAAGCGTTCTCCATTTGATCATTTGAACATTGTAGGTTCTAGAAATTTCGTTGGTCATGTGTAGACCATACAGACACAGCTTTTCCAGTACACAGTGATTTATTTTACATAGATTCTCGTCTATTGTGATGCAGTTTTCAATACTCTACTACGAAGACTTTATGGCCTTTTATAAAATCATTATTTAATGTGAGTTTCTAAAGAAAAAGCTTAAGAGAAAAGCTTTTATATTTCTCTAAAATAATGGCTGTTGTTTTCTGTTTTCTTAACAAACAGGAAAATCTCTTCACTTCAAACACTATCAGCTTAAAAATAAGATGAATCTAGTAAAGACATACGTGTGGAGTGTTGCCCTATACAGGAGTGAATCTTGGACAATTGGAGAAAGTGACAAGAAATGACTCCAAGGATTTGAGACCTGGTGCTACAGAAGAATATTCAATATAAGCTGGAGGGAGAATATAACGAATGAGGAAGTCTTTATAAGAGCTCAGGAGGAGAAGAGCTTTCTACGAAATTTAAAAGGCAGAAAAGCTAAGTTTATAGGGCATATACTACGACACAATGGGTTGGTTAAGAGAATAATAAAAAGAACAATTGAAGGGAAGAATAACAGTTTAGACTACATGAAACTGCACATGACCCCGTTTATGGTCGATATGAACTGTACATCATATTGTGAGTTGTAAAGAAAAGCAGAGAAGCGTGAAGAATGGCGAGCTGCTGCCAACCAGCCTATGGGCTGCTAACCTAGAAGAAGAAGATTTAATGTGACTTTCTAGAGAAAAAGCCTAAGAGGAAAGCTTCTGAATTTTTCTAAAATAATGGCTGTTTCAGTTCTTCTGCATGTGCCCGAAACATCGGTCACAACAAAAAGACAAAAGACATCTTAACATAAATCATGTGTTTCTATATTCAAATTGAATTATTTCTTCATGGTGTCATCAAATTGTCAATATCTTCTTCTCAGAAAGACTTCTATCGTGTGAATCGAATTTTGGTCATTTCTGCCATCAGGCTTGAACGAAATTTGCTGTTCAGGAAATAAATGCTATGTTTTGCCTCCTAATAATTACTAATTCGACATTCTGACAAATAAGTAAAAACTGCTTATCTAGACTTACTACACAATTAAACATTAATCTATTCAATGATAACATCTATATAACCAAATTAAAAAAAAATTAATCCTAAAAAATACACTGACCTAATTACAATCTAAACATCACAGTCAAATTGGCACTTCTTTTACTCAAACATATTAACACAATCGGCCTTCTTAAAAAGAAAGAAAGATTTATCAGTCTTTACAAAATGTCCGTTGGCCGCAGTATCAAGCTTCAATGGAAACGTGATGCCCATATAAAAGGCCACAGACGAGTATCACCTTTGTCATATCAGTTAATTGATTAAAAATTAAATTTTTGATCAGTTACTCTAATTTCACAGAAATTGATTTAATATTTCGTTAGTCAACAATCTGTTTGATTAGTTCCTGTACCAACTATCTGAGCTGTTTAATATCAGTATCAGTCAAAAGTATTTATTTAAAATATTCGAAAGTCAAGAAGAAAGTTAGCTTCATACTTGTATTCATGTCGTCCAGGACGTAAAAAAAAAACCTTTCTGTAGTAAACTATTATCTCTCTATCTTGTTAATAGATAGATAATAATATTACCTATTATTATCTCGTAATCTTTGACGTAGTTAACGAAGTGTGTGAGATCTACCTCTAGCACCGATGCATCGTCTCCGAATTGCCAGACGATTGCTTTCCAGACGTCTCGTTGCCATCATCACCAATCTCCATTAGCGCCATTCTCCTTTCGTTGTCCAAGTTCTCGTCCACAAGTTTCGTCGTTGGGTTCATCAAGTCAGGTTCATCCATGATCTCTTTAAATACGTTCCAGTAATTGTTTAGATTGATTCGCGGCGAGTTCGTGACTTTCCTCGGCAATCTGGGCTTCATGGGCTGTAAAGGTGAAAAAGTCACTTATATTTTTATCTTATGGAACTGTAAAAGTTAGCATAATAACGACATACTTCTTTTGTGTACTATCAAAGTAGTGTAGGAAAGGCAAGGCCAGCACTATACTTTAATTGTCAATTAATGACATTATTGTTTCGTTATTACCTACTACTACCAATTGTAACGTCGTCAATACTAATGTTCACAGGCAGCGAGATATAAAATTTACACAGAAGTTATGGCATTTCTAAGAAAAGCCAAAGGGATCGAAGCCAAGATAGATCGAAAATCAAGATGTATTAAGGTATGAGCTAGACATTAAGGCGGTGGTTCCCAAAGTAGGGTCCGCGACAATGTTTTAGGGAGTCCGCAGGCACTTTTAAGAAAAATTAGAATATATCATAATATTCTCCGAATTTTATGCTCCAAAATGTAAATTTTAGAATCTTAAAACAATTAGTAGAAGATTCCAGTATTTTTGTTTTGAGTTCAAACTAATTGTAATTGTAAATGTAATTTCAAACTAATGGCTTTAATAATGTATTTAAATCAGGTCGTGTAGCAGATCTGTCAGCCGAACTGACTAGACCTCTCTCTTACACTACAAAATGATGATTCATTTGCAGAACTTTTAACTGACAGTTCATTAAAATTACAGTTTTCGCGATTACAGCTAGCTGACTTCTGGTTATATGTAATAACTGATTCTCATAAACTCGGAAAGAAAACTTTGAGGGTTTAACTGTGTTTCCCTCTACTTATTTGTGTGAAACTGCATTCTCCCTGCTCACGTACTTTAAGTCAAAGTTAAGAAATAAACTTGATGTCGAAAGTGACTCAATATTGAAATTATCAGACATTAAACCCAATATCGCAAAGCTAATTGTTCAAAAGCATCTTCATTGTTCACATTAAACTATGTTTCATATCATTAATATTATAAGTTTTCAAGTTAAGAGAATTTCGATTTCAATACGTTTTAATTAAAATATAGGAGTTTCTATCATATTTACTGTTTGTATTATTTCAGAACTCAGACGGGGTTCGTGAATTTTTAAATTATTTGGGGGTCCTTGAACTGAAACGTTTGGGAACCACTGCATTAAAGACTTAGAGGAGGCGATACAGAGAGACAGCAAAGGTTACAGAAAACCATAAAATCAGTTTACACATGAGCCAAAAGAAGAAAAATAGTAAGACGGAAGTCCATATGAAACGAAGGGAATAACTTTGACAGAATATGGAGACGGCAGAGTCCAAGTCCTGGCAGCGAGGAACAACAAGAAAACGTGCTGTATGTTGTTGAGTCACTCGCGCGCCTAACTAACGGTAGGAACATTAACCGGCGGTTTCCAAACGGCAAAATCTCGGACGTTGCTGAAATCAAACGAAACGGCCGTGGCGACGGTTCCCACAAGTCGACGACTTGTAACACCTGTTTATAGTTACGGAAACACGATATAATCAGTTATGCCGTAGGTGGGTCAACAACACCCGTAGTCGGCAGGAAGTTAGTGTCTCTCTCTCTCTCGCTCTCGCGTTTTACGTTAATGCATATTTATGAAACATGATTAGCCCCTCGTGGCTGGCTGCAATAATCGCGCCAATTAGGGAATTTTAATGACAATGCAGTTTGGGTCCGAAACTGGCCGCCTCGCACCTCGCTAATTGAATAGTTAGGCTAGTTATACCGTACACATAGGTAGAACGAGCTGACGTGAATTCTACACGTGTGATGGAAATATTTACTATATAATCATCTTAACAATTTGCAGCGTAGCTCTGGGGGTCCGCAGGACTGTTATAATATCAGCATATAATGATAAGCGTTTCTTGCCGTCTGAATTACGTTATTCTTTTAATAACCATTTTTATAGAAAGGTTGCACTTATAATCATATATATAACAGTAGATGTGTGTGTGTGTGTGTGTGTGTTTTAATCTTTCTTTTATTGCAGTATAATTTTAACACAATGTTCGGCCTTTTAACACCATGACTGCCTTCAGCTATGATCACAAACAAATTTATAACAGGATTCTTTCTGTTCCCTCTTTATTAGTGGATTGGGAGGTGGAAAAGATATTTAATCGTTCTTCTCCTGTTGAGATAGAATGTAAGATTTCTGGATTAAATCAAACGTTCAGTACGGGTTACATGCAGGAGGAGGCTCAGGGACTAGGACCTTCTCCTTGCAAAAGAATTTTTTTAATATTTCAGAATACTGCCAAAGTATTTTAGAACAAAACTATTTTGGGTCGTAATACACGATTAATTTTGTTGGCACAAACCGTTTCGCTCATTTTACGATGAAGCAAGCTAGATTTCGCTCATCCAGGTGGGTAGATATTAGAAGAAGGTGTAATCTTATGGTGGAAGGGAAATTCTTATCTACAGTATATGGTTACCAATGTGAACGTAATTTTGGGAAAGCAAGTACAGTATATGTCATGACAACGTAGTACGGACACTCCAGAATAAAGGGCGTTCATGCCCCGTGTCTTGTTACCGATACAGAAATTGAACGGGATCTCGAAAGTCCATCTGACGAGTAGGAACTAAGAAGTATCATATAACGCAGGAGGCTCTGTAATCATCCTAACGTACTGATAATAAAGATCTGAACTCTGTATGTGGTCCATTACCATTTGGTATACAGCATTTGGTACATTTCAAGTCGCCTGTCTCTTGACCTACAGACATATAATTTTCTTATGAAATCCTAGCTGCTAAAAACAACGTACCCTTCACTGGATTATGAAGGGTGTAGGTAATTGCTGCACCACTCGCTACAAGCCGTATTTACAGTATGTCATAAGTTTTGCTTTTGATCAGCTACACGCGTGTGAATAAGAACACAGTTTAAACTGCTATACAGTCAATTAAAAAAGAGTGGTGGGTAGAAATTTAAAATAAATGGGCATAACTACTTGTCTGTACTGTCAACGCTACACTTTATTTCAGAATATACCTATTTAGTGTTAGAAACAAGAAAGGGATATAAAGGCTGGTACATCGGAGTAAGATGAAAACTATGCCTTCTTGTTAAACTGGTTATTTTACAATAAAGAAATTGTTGTTACCAAAGGAAAGATTCTTGTTACTACTAGTATTATTATTATTACAGTCTTTGGTGGTTTCAGAGGCGTAGTTACGCGGGGGGGGGGGACGAACGGGACCGGACCCCCCTCTCACAGAGTTTAAAAAAGATGATGAATTTTGTTAATGTCTTACTTTTTGGACTATTTTATTACTTTTTCTGCTGTGTATGTTAATATAGTGACTATTTTTTTAAATATACAGACAGTTTTATTACACAGAATTTGCGTATACGTTTGAAATATGGAATATAGGAAAACCAATTCAGTACCTTCTAACCAATGTTTCAATATCGCGTATTTTATTGTGTTATTACCGTTTACTTTAATGGGATTGATTTCAGAATGTTATGACACGTTTTCAACCACTTTAAAGATAGTAATGTTGATTAGTATTCACTTGTTTTTCCTTCTTATGAAGCCGACTCGACCGGACTCACCCTCATACTAAGACCAAATTCTAGGTACGCCACTGTTTGCTTTACTGAATTGAATTTGTTACCTTCCTTAAAATAAAGACATTTACAAAACATCTTCGCAGAAAAGCTTGTAAGTGAAACTACAATTAATGTAGGCTACCATCAAATACTGTATTAGACGTCAAGTATTAATTACTCAGTAACAAATTACGAGTATTAATTACTCATAACAGGCTAAACACTTTAATTATAAACAGTCTGATTAAAATCGTGAACTTTTATCGCTTCCTCGTTATTTAAATAATCGGTAACCATTAAAACTGGCAGTCAATTGAGCAACCATTAAATACCTGACCCACCCAATCAATTTGTCACTTGGTCTCTCTCTCTCTCTCTCTCTCTCCCCGCTCTAGTATATATTATCTGCTTGTCTTTTAAGTGCCCATATCTCTCCTTACGTCTTCCCCGGTTTCTTACTCTCCCCCTTCTCTCGATTTTCTTCATTACATTTTCTATTCTTCTTCTACTTTCGCACTCTCATTCTTCTTATTGGACTAAGTTTCACCGGTTTTCTGAGCCTGTTTTGTCTCTCACTCTCTCTCTCTCACACAAAACATACACGCGATTCTACATATTATGAAGATACACGCAATAGCATTGGTAGAGCCACTCATTTTAAGGTCATATATACACTCTCTCTCTCTCTCTCTCTCTCTCTCTTTCTCTCTCTCTCTCTCTCTCTTTCTCTCTCTCTCTCTCCCTCTAATATCTCTCGCACCCTATCTCTTTCTGTCCGAATTTTGCAATTAATGAAATAATATATAACTGTATAATTCATGTTACCGTACCGAAGTAATTATACCATCAAACAGAAGACTATAAATGTAGAGCTTAGAAACTAAACTTTGGATTGTCACCTAAAAACATTTCGTATTAATTCAGAATAAGCCTGAAGTCATAGTATACGAGACACTTGTCACGTCAAAAAAAGACAATTGGACCTACAAACTTGACAGAGAACTGGCCAGGATGAAAACTAGGTAGGCCTATGTGTATCATGTCCAAATATTACGGACAGGATGGTGCGTGCATCTGTGTGTGTGTGTGTGTGTGTGTGTGTGTGTGTGTGTGTGTGTGTGTGTGTGTGTGTGTGTGTAAACACGTACAGAAGAAATCATTGAAAAATGAAGAGAGTCAAGAAGAATACACTGAAAGGGAGAAAAGAGAAGGGACTCGTCTGAATGTTAGTCATAGATTGTGAAGAGGGAAGGAAGCGAGCAAAAGTGAAGCAAAACACGAAGAGTTATAAAGGGAGAAGCAGAGAGTGCAGATCAGAGAGGTATGAGAGAGAATAAGTGAACATGAGGGGAGGGAGTCAAAGAGTAGATAATAAAGAGAGCTTGGAGATGATGGTTGTCTGATTAAATAGAGAGAGAGAGAGAGAGAGAGAGAGAGAGAGAGAGAGAGAGAGAGAGAGAGAGAGAGAGAGAGAGAGAGAGACAGACAGACAGACAGACAGACAGACAGAGCTAGAGTGAGAGAGGGAGGAGAGAGAGAGAGAGAGCAGACAACAAATAGACACACTGACAGAAACAGACAGGCAGATAGAGTGACAGACAGACAGAAACACAGAGTGAGAATCTGGTGAATGGATAAAGAGACGGGCAAGTAATAAAGACACGAGATAAGAATGTGGGGAGGGACTGAGAAAGAGATAATTAGGAGACGATGCGAAACAGTAAGACGGTCGACGACTTTACCTTAGTTTACAGTTTTATTACATAAAAAGTTCGTCAAACACAAACTACGGCTTTCATTATCATTTACCTTCCACTTCTTTTAATGAACAGAGAGAACTAGCATGTTAACTAAGAAACAAGTGTTGTTAAAAAAAAATTAAAATGCGTGGAAAAGCTTATAAAACATTATTAAACAAAGAAATTATTCCGCATCATTCGTTTTGTTCAAAATCTAATATCATCTATAATTTGCCCATAAATTTTATATTTCAGAAAACAATGAGAAACAATATCTTAACAAAAATTCTAATAAAACAGTAGAAAAGTATTGATAAAGTAAATAATAATAATAATTCGACCATTCAAAATGTTGGGTAAAAGTTGGTGACTGATTCAGGGAAACTCATATTTACGCGGTTTCTCTAATATTTGCCAGTATTCGTTTAGAGTAATTACCACAAACGCAACAAGCATAACAGACAAATTAAACACAACGAAAATTTGGAAACAGTTTCATAATTATAATTTTTTTTACATTTAACCTTCTGCAATTACGCATCTTTGATATAACAGGAACTTAATAACAAATTTGTTCTTATAATTTTCTAATATACATGCACTGTCAATAAGGAAATTTTATAAAATTTAATTTAGTTTACTTTTGAGTTATAGTGCTTTAAAGTATTAAAATTTTGTTATCAACTATGAATTAAATGCATCGAATTTAATTACTGTTACACTGCCAATAAGAATGGAATTATTGCATTAATAAAAATGTTGTAGTTGTTTTATGAACACTGCAGTTCTAACATTTACATCCGTCACCGAGGGAGGAAGAAATATAAATTGCAACATTACAGGTACTATGAATTTAAAAATACTGTATATATGTACATCATAATTGAGAAAATAACAATTAGCAATCTGGATGTGATAAACAATGTTATACACATATTTATTACATACTACAATAATGTGTGAATAGTTGACCACCCTACTTTCAGTAATGACAGGCTGTCATTAAACAGCTGATCTGTCAATTTGAAGTACAGTGTTGCCAACAGGCAATACCAAATATGATCTTTTTCAATAAAGGTCTCTTTGAAATATGTAAGTAAAAACAAAATAAAACCATGAGAGTGAATAATCTGTACAATACAAATACGAAGTTTTACCTTAGCCAAAGTGTTGCGCTGAGTCGAAGCCATGTCGACGACCACAATGTGCTGATGCTGTTGAACTAGCTGCGGGGATTCGAGAGTGCGGCACATCGTTGTACAGATCAGGTGTACTAGATCGCGCAACGCTCGTACCCAGGGCCAGGGTTGTTCTGCTCTCTTGTGGCAGTTTCCCTGTCTATATATAGTCGATCCTGCCTCCCTCCTACTACTACATCTAGCCGCTGCATAGTATTATCCTATCCGTACCTGTCCGCCGCAACCGTTCATCCGTGAAACGTTATTATTGTTTACCAAACAATGGACAATAACGTATCTTATAACTTGCAGTAAGATAACTATTGTTCGGTTAGCTGAACTTTCCTTGGGAAAAAATATTCCCTAAATGGCGGAAAATTAGGTATAAACCATACTTAATATTAACAAAATTACAGGTAAAACGGATTGAACGCACAAGCATAACATTTTAAAATAATTTATGAGTAATGAATTCACTAAAAAAATTCAGTATACGTTTGTAGATGTTTTGGCTAGTTTTATATAAAACTGTTTTATTTTGCTACCTAAAATGTATCTCTGTTTCAGAACAATAAATTTTAGAAAAATAAATTAGTCTATAGTTTTCCACACAGCTAGTTTTGGTATAGGTGATAAGTGACATCGAAGTAGGCTACAAGACTATTGGAAAGAACTGAAGTTTTAATCACGGCTTAAAACTCATGAAAGAAACATTTCAGAACATTCAAGCAAAGTGGCCCTTTTACGCAATATCAGACTTAAACCACAGTTTGTATAATTATGAGAAATAAATAGTAATTTACTTTAAAAAAACAATCAGTTTTTCACAAACTCATACAACAAAAACACAGTTCATAGATCTCTGTTTGAACTACAGGTAATAGCCTATTACAGCTGTACAGTTTAGAAAACTTTACCAGAAGAAACCGACTCGATGGAATTTTTTTCTTCAATCAAGAAATTATTAATTTAAGTAATATATAACAAGACAGGTGTAGCACAAATCAACATTCTAATTAATTGTTTAAAAATCAGGAATAAAGAATATCCTTGAAACTTCAACAGACTGTGTGTTACTGGAAGGGAAAATATTGAATACAGTGAATAGACTGATAAAAATAATATATGAAGACATAGTCTTGTGGATTTCTATAAACCTGCGGTTATCTTAGCTGGAGAAATAGTAGGCTAGGGCTACATTAGTGACGGATAGGAGTCTGGAACGTAAAAGCGCATATCTGTAGCTACTGTGACGTACTTCTCTGTCAAACCGCATGATGAAAGACAGAAGAATATAATACACATCGAAGAAGATAAAACGTAAGAAGAAGAATATAATACAAGCTGGAAGATAAAACGTAATATTAAAAGAAAATATGCATACTTTTTTCATCCTTTACGTGGGACTGAACAGAACTGGTGGTATTTAATTAAGAAAGTTGTGTTAGTGGTTATAATCACAAACAGAATAATCACTGTTGCACACCAATATAAAAAATTATTCCAATTAGCGCTTTCAAGCCTCACAGCTCATCGTCAGATCGGAAATGATGTCAGATTTCCGATCTGACGATGAGCTGTGAGGCTTGAAAGCGCTAATCGGAATAATTTTTATATTGTGGTGTGCAACAGTGATTATTCTGCTTGAGAACTGATGGTAGACTGGAAGCAGGCCCGCGCCTAGCACTGTTGGCGCCCTTGTGCAATTTTGTGTTTGGCGCCCTTGTGCAATTCTGTGTTTGGCACCCTTGTGCAATTTTGTATATGTCGCCTACAATTTTTATAACGCTAATATATGGGTAAAGGTACATATTAAGTATTATCAACTATCCAAAAATAATTTTAAAAAGTATTTTCATGAATTTATTTTCATTTTTACTTCCATATTCCTTAAGGAATGGAAGTATGGTGATGGCAAAAAAAATCGTGTTCGAGATTATTGCAGATTCTGATTCTACTACACTCAAAACATGAAAAAATATCGGTATGGAGAACCATACATGACTTCCATATTCTAAGATTTATATTTAAAATCATTTTCACCTAAACAGCCAGGCTGTGTCTTACCTGCCTTTTTATTGCTGTATTAAATGAAAAATATTATATTACATTAAAATGAAAAAATTATAATTTTATTGCTTGGCAACAAAATTATTTTATTTTTAACAATTACCATTGTTTCAAAAAGTTTAAATAAATTTTCAAGTACTTTACTCTTGTTAAAACGTAAAAGGTTGCAGGTAAACTACCCCTTCCCCTTAACCGATCTTCACCAAAATCGAAAGTCATTGAGACCTCTACAATTCAGGGACGTATGCAAAAAATTATTTGATTCTGTTTGAACTTGCGGCTGTTATCGTTTGCCATAGAAAATACGCTTGATAAAAAAACGTTGCAGGTAAACTACCCCTTCCCCTTAACCGATCTTCACCAAAAACAATAGGTCTTGAGTACTCTACAAATCAGGGCTGTATGCAAAACATTATTTGATTCTGTTTGAATTTGCGGCTGTTATCGTTTGCCATAGAAAATACCCTTGTTAAAAAAACGTTGCCGGTAAACTACCCCTTTCCCTCAACCGATCTTCACCAAAAACAATAGGTCTTGAGTACTCTACAAATCAGGGCTGTATGCAAAACATTATTTGATTCTGTTTGAATTTGCGGCTGTTATCGTTTGCCATAGAAAATACCCTTGTTAAAAAAACGTTGCAGGTAAACTACCCCTTTCCCTCAACCGATCTTCACCAAAAACAATAGGTCTTGAGAACTCTACAATTTAGGGCTGTATGCAAATAATCTTTTGATTCTGTTTGAATTTGCGGCTGTTATCGTTTGCCATAGGAAATACCCTTGTTAAAACATAAAACGTTACAGGTAAACTAACCCTTTCCCTTAACCGATCTTCACCAAAAACAATAGGTCTTGAGTACTCTACAAATCAGGGCTGTATGCAAAACATTATTTGATTCTGTTTGAATTTGCGGCTGTTATCGTTTGCCATAGAAAATACCCTTGTTAAAAAAATGTTGCAGGTAAACTACCCCTTTCCCTCAACCGAACTTCACCAAAAACAATAGGTCTTGAGAACTCTACAATTTAGGGCTGTATGCAAATAATCTTTTGATTCTGTTTGAATTTGCGGCTGTTATCGTTTGCCATAGGAAATACCCTTGTTAAAACATAAAACGTTACAGGTAAACTACCCCTTTCCCTCAACCGATCTTCACCAAAAACAATAGGTCGCGAGTACTCTGCAAATCAGGTCTGCATGCAAAAAATTATTTGATTCTGTTTGAATTTGCGGCAGTTATCGTTTGCCATAGAAAAAAAATCTACAGACAGACAGACAGATAGACAGATAGACAGACAGACACACACACAGACACTTTTCGGAAAACGACTTTTTTTCATGTTTTGAGTGTAGTAGAATCAGAATCTGCAATAATCTCGAACACGATTTTTTTTGCCATCACCATACTTCCATTCCTTAAGGAATATGGAAGTAAAAGTCGTTTTCCGAAAAGTGTCTGTGTGTGTGTCTGTCTGTCTGTCTGTCTGTAGATTTTTTTTCTATGGCAAACGATAACTGCCGCAAATTCAAACAGAATCAAATAATTTTTTGCATGCAGCCCTGATTTGCTGAGTACTCGCGACCTATTGTTTTTGGTGAAGATCGGTTGAGGGAAAGGGGTAGTTTACCTGCAACGGTTTTTTTTTAGCAAGGGTAATTTTGTTTGTTTGGCAAACGATAACAGCCGCAAATTCAAACAGAATCAAACAATGTTTCGCATACAGCCCTGAATTGTAGAGTTCTCAAGATCTGTTGATTTTGGTGAAGATCGGTTAAGGGAAAGGGGTAGTTTACCTGTAACGTTTTATGTTTTAACAAGGGTATTTCCTATGGCAAACGATAACAGCCGCAAATTCAAACAGAATCAAAAGATTATTTGCATACAGCCCTAAATTGTAGAGTTCTCAAGACCTATTGTTTTTGGTGAAGTTCGGTTGAGGGAAAGGGGTAGTTTACCTGCCACATTTTTTTAACAAGGGTATTTTCTATGGCAAACGATAACAGCCGCAAATTCAAACAGAATCAAATAATGTTTTGCATACAGCCCTGATTTGTAGAGTACTCAAGACCTATTGTTTTTGGTGAAGATCGGTTAAGGGAAAGGGGTAGTTTACCTGTAACGTTTTATGTTTTAACAAGGGTATTTCCTATGGCAAACGATAACAGCCGCAAATTCAAACAGAATCAAAAGATTATTTGCATACAGCCCTAAATTGTAGAGTTCTCAAGATCTATTGTTTTTGGTGAAGATCGGTTGAGGGAAAGGGGTAGTTTACGTGCAACGTTTTTTTAACAAGGGTATTTTCTATGGCAAACGATAACAGCCGCAAATTCAAACAGAATCAAATAATGTTTTGCATACAGGCCTGATTTGTAGAGTACTCAAGACCTATTGTTTTTGGTGGAGATCGGTTAAGGGGAAGGGGTAGTTTACCTGCAACGTTTTTTTATCAAGCGTATTTTCTATGGCAAACGATAACAGCCGCAAATTCAAACAGAATCAAATAATTGTTTGCATACGTCCCTGAATTGTGGAGGTCTCAATGACTTTCGATTTTGGTGAAGATCGGTTAAGGGGAAGGGGTAGTTTACCTGCAACCTTTTACGTTTTAACAAGAGTAAAGTACTTGAAAATTTATTTAAACTTTTTGAAACAATGGTAATTGTTAAAAATAAAATAATTTTGTTGCCAGGCAATAAAATTATAATTTTTTCATTTTAATGTAATATAATATTTTTCATTTAATACAGCAATAAAAAGGCAGGTAAGACACAGCCTGGCTGTTTGGCTGAAAATGATTTTAAATATAAATCTTAGAATATGGAAGTCATGTATGGTTCTCCATACCGATATTTATATTTTACAACAGGCACTTACTAAACTGGTACCGAACAAGCCGAACAAGTATTTTCTCATTGAGGTATGTAATTATACATTTATACACAGAAATAAAAATATATTTGAAACATTAGATATATTTGTTTACATACAATGCATCATATAGAACAAAACTGATCAACAAATAAAAAGAATCTATTATATTAACAATGCAATACGTCATCTTTTAAAGATAAAGGTTAATGTCCAGTTATAACTCGTATTATTATTTTAACTAAGTGAATTGAGCTTTTCGTGCTTTGGTTTTTGCAAATTGTTTAATTAAATCTTGGGTGTCTAATTCTTTTAATAGATCCGATTCTATTGAGATGATAGCAAGATTACTTAGCAAGAAACTGTCGGTTTTGCCCCATGGTCGATCTTAAATAATTTTTTATTATTTTGAGTTTTGAAAAAGAACGTTCTGCGGTAGCAACAGAAACCGGCATTGTTAATAAAATACGAAGTATTATGCTCGTATTAGGGAAAGAATCCACTAAGTTGTTAATTGTTATATAATTTAAAATTTCTTCTGGAGACGTAATAACTTTTTCATCAAAATTTTGTAAATATTGCAATTCTTTAACAAGTTCTACAGCAATTATATCTCGTTCATTGCGAGTTTCGTCGTTTAATACATTTTCAACTTTTTGACATAATTCTAGTTGTTCTTTTTCAGAATAATTTTTAAATTTATCAATATTCCATAAAAACGCGAAATTATTAGAATAAGAAGAAAGAATTCGGAATCGTTCATCCACTGATGTGATGATTACGTCTAGAGCATTAAAAAAACAATCAACTTTGAACTTTAAAGTTTCGTCGTACATCGGTTCATCGTCACATTCATAGTCAAACTGTTTTTTTACTTTGCGCGGTTTTAAGCCTCTTTGTTTTATGAATTTAGGTTCTATGTCTAAGCTGGATGCTATTTCTTTAGCATCAATCAATAGATCATTAAAACCTTCATCGGAGCGATAAGCTTTCAAAAATTTCTTCAGATTATTTAAATGAGTACAACACTGAGCAACATCAAAGTTCGGTTTTTGAATAATTTTACTAACAATGTCAATTTTACTTAAAATATTATACCACAAAATAAGCACGCAAATGAACTCAAAATTTTGCAATTTTTTGGCCAACGATGCAGCCAAATTCTTTACTTTATTTTCAAAACTTCCTTAGCTTATTTCAAACAGAGCATCGTATACCTCTCCAAGTTCATACTTTAAAGGAGTTATTGCATCTATTCTACTAGACCATCGAGTATCCGATGAAGGTTTTAAAGTTAAATTTGTAACATTAGATTTCAGAATTGACCATCGTTTAGTAGAAGCTGAAAAAAATACAAACAGTTCTTCAACTAAAGAAAAAAAAATTGATGCTCAAAGTATTTGATTTTGCGGCATCATTAACGACTAAATTTAGGCTATGATTGCAGCAAGGAACAAAGAAAGCTCGCGGATTCAAATCAAAAATTTTTTTTTGTAAGCCATTATGCCTACCACGCATATTTGCCCCCATTGTCGTAACCCTGACCCCGCAAATCGTTGATATTTAAGCCTTCTTTCTCTAACGCCGATAAAAGAAATTTAGTCAAACCCTCGCCCGACGGATCATCTATAGGACAAAATAATAAAAAATGTTCTTCTATACTAATTCCTGTGCTTTTTAAGTTAACAAATCTTATACAAACTGAAATTTGTTCTTGATGACTAGAGTCAGGAGTACAGTCTAATAATATTGAAAAATATTTTGCCTTCTTAGTTAGTTCTAAAATTTTGGATTTGATGTTTTCGCCCATCAAATTGATTACCTCATTTTGTATTTTATCCCCGAGATAATTTTTGTAATCTTTTCTTTGAGACCGTTTTGTATGTTCTGACATAATCGGGTCGAATTTAGAAATCATTTCTATGCATTTTAAAAAGTTACCATTACTTTTCTCAAACAACTTGTTACTACTTCCACGAAAAGCTAAATTCTGCTCACCTAAAAACTGAATCACGTAGAAAATTCTTTCTATAACAGATTGCCAGTATTTAGTTTCTCTGTTTATTACATTTTGAGTTTCAGAATCAATTATTTGATTTTTATTAAAACGGTTGGAAAGATCTAGCAATTTTAGAACATTTTCGATATGTAACTTGCTCTTTTCATGAATATTTAAATGTTCACATAAATGCTGCCAGTCGTTGTAACCAGATTCACCACTAAGGCGAACAGATTTCAAATCGCTATCATTAAAAACTTTGCAACAGAAGCAGTAAAGCGAATTTTTTGTTTCGGAATACAACAGCCAAAAACGCTCAATTTTTTCTTTGTTCGGTAGAATTCTAAAGAAATAATTATTGGAAAACTTACGCCCCGAACTATCTCTCGGATAAAGATCCTTTTTGTTTTGATAATAAGTAGGGCCACGTTCTACTAATTCTTGAATATTATTCGGACGTAATTTTTTTGGCCACATTGCAGCATCTTTGGAAAATTCACTTATATTTTCTGTTGTGGTAATTTTTGAAGGTGTTGATTCCTCATTATCAGCGGGACTTGAAGAAGTTGATGGTATGCCTTCCAGAAGATGTACAGGTTCAGAATGTTGTGGTTCAGCTGTATCATTTTTGTCATTAATGTTTGGCAAAGTAGATTCGGGTTTTGAAAAAAACTGCGTAATTTTGATGTGTTTTTCTAGTCCTTCTTCTCTTCTTATTTTCTTCAACAAATTTTAGGGTCCTGACAATTTCTTCTTTTTTTCTGACATCCTATAGACTGTAAAAAAATTAATACATAAGTAAACAAAATGATAAATTGAGGGGTGTTTTTGCAAAATTTTCTTTGCAAATCTACAATTTTTCCAAAAATGAATTTTTCATATAGTCTTGTAATAAATTTAGTGATACATCGAAAAACGTTAAGAAAACTTAACAAAAGTTAATGTTAAGTTAATACTTAGTTAGTTATTATTTAAAATTATAAAGGTTACAACTATTGACAAAATATTTGTTTTGACATACGTTTATGTGTTTTAAACATAATTTGGAGCTAATATACGCAAAGTCTACTTAACATGATCATGGAATTATTTGTTTCTATTAAGTACGTATATAAAAAATGTACGTAAAACGCCTCTCAATTGTTTATGGAAATGTTTCAACGTCTCAAACTCGGAAAGTATTGTATCAACTTATTATACTTATTTCAAAATTTATAAAAATTAAAACTTATGAAAATTGTTAAAAATATTGTTATTAGTGCTTATCGATTAATGAACTTGCATCAATCAACAATGATGTTTATATAATCAAACAAAAAATGTCAATAATAAAATGACTTTTGAGATGAAAGTTTTTGGCTTTTAATACTTAAATCTAAAATAAAAAATAAATTGTAGCTGAACTCACCTTAATGAATAAAAGATTTTCAGAACACAAAACACACCACTATAAAGTCTGTAAAACTACAAAAAAATAAGGTTTCAAAAAAAATATCTTTCCACTCATGCACCTTTTCACGTTTGACGTTAAGTTTATTATTGGGCATTGGGCAACCAATAAAGTCGCGACCGATGTAGCGCTCAGGATACGTTCATACTGGACGCAATTTGCTTAAAGGTTAGAGAGTAGAGACTGGCTTAGCAGGCTACGGTCGCAAACGTAAACAGAATTCAATTCATTCTGAGAATTGTATTCATTTCAGCATTCTCCAGACATAAACACGTAGTTCTTTACCTCGAATTTCTCCTTATTCCCCCGGTAATATTGCCTCGGTTCACACGCTGCGCGTTGATAGGTGGGTGCGCGACACAAACAATAGCTTCGCATTTGTAGGTGCGTTTCGCTGAGGTTTGGCGAATAAGTGTATTTCCTAAGTAATAAATAACAAATAACTAACTAAATAAAGAACAATATAATAGCTTGCAATTCTTTTTTGTTTTTTATCATTCTAAATTTTGTTTTGCGAATGATTTTTTGTTTGTTAGGTAGGTATATTACTTTTGGGTTTTGAGGCCTTTCGGCGCCCCCGGCACCTCGGCGCCGTCGTGCACCGCACGACTTTGCACTTATGTACGGCGCGGGCCTGACTGGAAGCAATGGGAAGCAACTTAGAGAAGAAACATAGAACTTAGAACTTAGAAGTGTGGACTTTCGTCGTCCAGTGCTTATTGCCTCCTGATAAAGAAGAAGATCGGCTGTCCTAATGAGTAGTTGATAAGTAATTAGAATTTTAATGATGACAATGTTCAGTACTTGGAGCTCTTGTTGTCTGTAAAATTAATGGGAATTGGCTTGATGAAGGAGTGTTGAATATCTCATTTGTCCTGAGGAAAATGGGGGGCTCCAACCTTCAAGGTAGTCTCATCCCTCGAGAAGCTAGTCCCACCCCCTCCCCAAGAAACTAGTCTCATCCTACCACCCCCAGAAGTGGCTCCTAGTACGCCACTGGTTCTGATATTCTGATATCTCAAAAACTGCGGACCAAAGCTGCAGTAGGAAGATTTTAAATTAAAAAAAAGAAAACATCATCTAGTGTAAAACATTCCGTATGTGTAAGTAAATTACACAAATAAAAATTATCTACTATAAAACGAGTCAAACGGCTTAAAGAAATCATACGATAGATGACTACTGTTGCAAGATACTAATAGAGCGTTACATTTTATTAGTAATTGTGTGTGTGTGTGTGTGTGTGTGTGTGTGTGTGTGTGTGTGTGTGTGTGTGTGTGTGTGTGTGTGTGTGTGTGTGTGTGTGTGTGTGTGTGTGTGTGTGTGTGTGTGTGTGAAGAGATATACATTTTATTACAATAATGATTAATAAAAAAGAACTGCACACAACTGCCCGATGGACCTGTGGCACATATAATAGCAGTCAACAAAATGCACAGCCACGTGGATCAGCTCCATTTTGTCTTTGTGTAACTGTACTAGTTCTATAAACTACGTTGATAAATGACTAGTTGAAAGTTGAGAAGTAGAGAAGTTGGGGCGTCTTGCTGTCAGTGAACCCACAATGCTTAAATGAATAAGAAATATAGCAGTTACATTATTTCAAAATCTTGTATAACACGGCTACGTTTATTTTTGATATTCACATTGTGTTTTAATTAAATAAAGTGAAACGAGTTTCTTGACAATAACTGAGAAAAAGACAAGTATAAATTTATTAAGACCGCACCAGCCGATTTACACGGAGTACATGGCAATTAACTGAAACGATTGACAAACGCGACGCAAGTGAAAAGGTTTGGTTAAATATAACAAACAATGGCGATAAAACGTCTAATCTCAATGGAGCAATATATAGGCTATAGACTACATGTGGCAAGACGAGTTGTTAAAGAATAACAAACGGTCTCTGTGTTTACAAACGTAAGTAAGTACAGTGGCCTCTCTCTTAACCGACTGTTTCACTAGAGAGGGTGAACAAAAATTAACTATACATACGTACACTAATAATACGTTATTAATCCTAAATAATAAGGATCACGAAAGTAAGAATGAATCCGACGAGGATCAAGAAAAAAAATTTCTCACGGGGCTGGGAAAGACGCTCTAGAAATAGCCCTTCGGTGTGTTGAACAACGCCAGTCGATGTACTGAATCTGAAAAGTGGAGCGATTATGCAGCTGACAGACGTCAGAGTAACATAAAGTGGAGAGATTATGCAGTTGACAGACGTCAGAGTAACATAAAACAAAAGAAAATGACCGAATTTTTCTCTTCAATCCGAGGGTTTCAAACTTTTTAAGTGTACAGTGTGCATTAAAGTTCTTACGTAGGTTAATTGTACAGTAACATATACGTTACACGTTTGCGTGTTACAACTTTAATTTTCTGCCTACATAGTTTACCTGACATTCAAAATCTTCGTGTCTTTATTAATTAGAACCGAAATGACCCAAAAGAAAGCAGTCCGTAATTTCTTTCTTGTTTTCATAATTAAGGTAAGTCATTCATGTTCACTACCTTAAATATTTTATTTACTCTTTTATTTACTGTACTTACAGATAATTAAAGCAATTATAATTAAACCATTTATCCAATTTTATCGTACGCATTTCATTTATAAATAAAGTACAAAGTGGAGTCAAATATAGGCTATTCAATTCTTTGTTCTCGACGGTCATAAATGAGCTACCGTTCTGTTAACCGACTTTTCCATTATCGGTCCCATCCAAGTCGGATAAGGGGAGGCCACTGTACAAACGTAAGTTCTTGCGTTGACTTGCTGCAAGAAATATGGAAAACTGCGGATTGTGTACAGAAACATTGGAAGGCCTATGCTACGACTAACTAGCCGTGACAAAAAATAATTAATTGGTTATGCAGACGACCAGGACAGACTATGTTATTTACAGAGATTAGAAAATTAAATTTAAGAACTAAACTAAATTAAAGTAATGAAAATTAAATGCGACTTTGTAAGTCAGTGAGTATGGGGTCAGGCTAATAATTTAGAGGTTCACGGTTGGATTCCGGGAGCACCGTAAATCAAGGTGTGTTTAACAGCTCCCATGTCGACTCGGTCTGCAGAAACGAGTAGGCATATCCGTAATTAAAATTATAATTACACTATTGGGGCGTAGTACCGGCCACACTACCCTCCTTGTATACCAAACGGTTCACGTGAGGCAGCCTAGTCTGTCTTTTGTAGGCAGAGTAACAAGGAGACATTATAGGCCTATCATCACAGAATTAAACGCTGGTAGGCAGACTAGGAGACGGCAGATGGTCAAGAAGTTGTTGTACCGAAGGCAAGGAGACGAAAACAGAGTAGCAGTCGTTTGAAAAATGGAGAGACGACCAGGTCAAGGACTATGAACACAGAGAGCTAGGCAAGATTTACTATGGAGAAAAGTGACTGGAGAATTAAGGACAAGACAACCGTTACTGATGGTAATGATGATGATGATGATGATGATGATGATGATGATGATGATGATGATGATTACACAGGCCGTTGTGAAAACTTTTTAAACAAATACAGCTGAATATTATGTATTTTTGGGTGCTGAAACCGTATCTGGCATCAGTTTTTTTGTATCACCCACAGTTCTCTCACAATATGGCCGTAATTATATTAAAAAAGGGAGCAAATATATAAAAAAATATAGAAACTTAACTGATTCTTTTGTTTAATTACAGATTTTATTTAACTGTATTTAACTTAACACACCATATACAACTTAAATACACATATTTGAAGTGTTTATTTTTTTGTATTTCCTGTCTCTCTTCTCTTTGAAGCTACTTATGTAGCCTTTTCTCCGATGTGATTCATTTTGTCGTTATCGGTGAAGTGACCAGCAGTAATCACCCATCATATTGACATTCCACCGTCCCTGGTAACGTTTCTCCATCACTTTGATGTCCTGGTGAAACCCCCCCCTGCTCTTCACTCACATCACCCAAGTTGTAGGGGAAAAAGTCAAGATGGCTGTGTAAGAAGTGGACTTTTAGGCTCATCAAACATCCCAGCTTTTTGAATTTGTCTATCACATTAGGTACGATAAGCTTATAGTTTGGGTCTTTTACATTGGCCAAAAACTTGGTCACAACTTGCTTAAATGAGGTCCAAGCCTCCTTCTCCTTTGTAGTCATTTTATTTTCAAAGTTGGAATGGAACATCGTTTTACGAATGTCAGGCCCAACGAAAACCCCTTCTTTCAGTTTGGCTTCTGATAAATGAGGAAACTTTTCACATAAATACTTAAAACACTCACCATCTTTAGGAAGGCTTTTACAAACTGTTTCATCAAACCTAATTTGATGTGAAGAGGTGGTAGAAGAATTTTTTTTTGATCTATTAAACTTTTACGCAAAATGTTCTTCTCTCCAGGTCTTAAGGTTTTTCTTGCAGGCCAATTTTTTCTGGACCAGTGTTGATCCCTTGCTCTACTGTCCCACTCACATTTGCCACCACTGCCAACCTAATTTCATTTGGATTTACTGTATGTTGTACTATATAAAATGCACAAATATTAGATAAATAAATGCATTTCTTACATTTTGAATATTCAATTGTTAAAAAATGGTAGGTGATACGACTTTTTTATTATTATTTTCGGACTCAGCACACCCAAAAACATAGGAATCAGGCAAAATCATTAAAAAAGTTTTTATATCGTTAGCCTGTGTTATTATTATTATTATTAAATCAAACGAGATCTCTATCCTATGTTCACACAACAAGTGAAAAGCTCCCAGCCATCAAACGCCGTACGAGATTCAGCCAGATTTTGTTCATGCATGTGACGCTTAAAAATAGAACCTACGTGCTTTAACCCTTATGAATGTATACATACACATTACTTATACCACACTAGTATCCAGTCAAGTTGTTTTTCCTTCCTTTGAACATGTTTCCAGTATCGATCAGTATGCTTATCTTCACCCATGTTGTTTTTCGATCTATGTTCAGACTGTTTGTTACTGTTGGCTTTTGGTTGTTTTTTTTGTTGATTGGAGCTTATCGGCATTATTGTGATCGGATGTCGTGTGAAAATGTGGTCATTGACTATTATAATGTTTAGTGTTTTAAAAATTGTAGCCTATTGTGTTTTTTATCAATTTGTAGTTCTTCTGGTTTATTATTTTGTTTGTGTTTTATGGTTATACGAGTATGTCGTATATGAGTAAAAAATACTGACTATAATGCCTTTGTGCACTGTTGTGAGTCATCAAGATAAGAAGTCTTATTAGTACAGTGTTGCTGAGATGGGAAATCGCGTCCTATATTTATTAAGTGTGTGGCTAAATTCTGTTTGTAGATGTTTGCTTTTTGTTAACACTTTAGTGTTAAAAGGAACGTTTCTTAATTGTTTTTCGTGTGGGCTGTGTAAAATTTGTTGCAGTCTTTGCATTCTGTTTTGTATATTCTATTGTTTAGTTGTTTAATAGTCTTTGTTATATGAGTTATTTAGTATATACATATATAGTAGGACATCTGTTAACCGAAACAAAGGGGGGAAGGCGATTACGGATAACCAAAATTTCGGATAATAATTAAGATGTAGTTTTTTCAAGTTTAAGGTAAAATAACTGAAGGCAATATACAATATTATCAAAAGATTTTAATAAAAATCAAACTATTTACATGAAGTTACTTTTTAACACTAGTTTAATGATTTTTGTAATTTAAAAAATCTTCTATTTTCCTTGGTTTTTTCTTTACATATCGCTTTCTTGCAGCAATATGACCAAGCAGAACGCTTCGCTTCATTAGCAGAACGTCAGAGGGCTTTGATTTTTCAGATTGTTCGACAAACCGTACAATATATGAAAATATGAATAAAACGCCATGAGAAAAACACGTATTTCATATAGCCTAATTTAATGCCCTAACCCAAAATAAAAACTGTTACCACTAAGGCTGCTGCTCTCTTCTCTGTCATCGTCTTCGTCTCCCTTTGTTGAGTGAACTATAAAAACACAGGCTTTCCTTTCTTTGCCACCTCGAAGCATGCTCTTCAAACTTACTTTTCATCTTGACCCAATCAGAAACAGTAGTAACACCGACACCAAAATCGGCTGCCACAGTTCTCAAAACGTCGTTATTTTTAATTCTTTTAATTGCCTCCAATTTTCTACAACCGTTATCACGACCCGTTTTCGCTTTGTTAACATGACGCACAATTTATTACATGTTTATTACATAAGTTTTCGTGTTTTATCCGGGAAACAAATTTTCATTGTAAAAATCATGAATATATAATTTTTTTTTGTTTGGTCAGTCGTTTAGGATAAACGTTGTTTCGGTTAAAAATGTTTCAGTTAATGGAGGCTCTACTGTAGTATTGTTTGTTTTGTGAGTTATCAAAGAAGACACAAATATCAAAATAGCTTACAAAACAAACAAAAGCAATATACAATATTGAATAAGTCGCACAACAAAGATGATACGTTAAACAACGGAATATACAAAATAGGACGGAAAGAATGAATCAATTTTACATAGGTCAGACGAAAAACAATTAACGAAACATTACTTTGAACACTGAAATGCATACAAGGAACCAATGTTTTGTAGATCCAATTTAGCCACACAAGGAATAAACACAGTATAAGAATCCCCAGTCATCAGCAACATGACACCGATAAGACATATGCAACATAATAGGCACTATATTGAATATTTTACAAAAGCTATACATATAACTTATAATAGAACCAATAATATAACAAACCAAAAGAGAACAGCAGGCAGCAGCAGCAACCAAACACACACACACACACACACACACACACCTTTCATTTGCAAGTAACCCGTTAAGATTCTTGCATGATATATAATAATTATTGATTCTTGTATAATATATTTATTATAAAATTAACGTTACTTCTCCAAGTACAATGTTCTTATAATTTTATATTGTTTTATTGCAACCTGACGCACGTTTCACAGAATGTACTTTAGCTACAGAGGTTTCTAAATGAATTAAGAATTTTCTAAAAATTCTACGTTTTCTAAATTCATTTATGATAAATTCTAATCCCTTGATGATATAGATATATACTGTGAAACGTCGCCAGGTTGAAATACAAGAACACTCTACTTGCAGGAGTAATTTAATTTGATTGAACACACACACACATATTTTATTGTAATATAATATTACCAAGATACAAGTACTTGTTTATTTTATGATGTAAAATTTGTAAATTTATTATATTAAAAGATAAATATAGCCTACGTTTGTGATATTTTACAACCTAAAATCTACATTATAAAGTAAACAAATTTTAACTCTAACGTCCTTGAACAAAAGGCTTCAATGAAATCCACTAAAATTTTTAAAGTAAACAATTACTTGAATGGTAACTTTTTTCGGCCATCTGAGGATCACATGCCAATTTCAATTCTTTATTCCTTGTTCTTTTCTTTTTCTCCAATATTCTTTCATATTTT
Source organism: Magicicada septendecula (assembly GCA_034769895.1). NCBI lineage: Eukaryota > Metazoa > Arthropoda > Insecta > Hemiptera > Cicadidae > Magicicada > Magicicada septendecula. The sequence goes on from CM068370.1 coordinate 82,486,429, forward strand.
CACTATGTCTCTTCTTCCTGCCTTCAGTCCACATTGAATCTGCATTTTTCTCGCTCCTACCCTGGACTCCTTCCATTTTTAACACTTTTGCCAGAAAAACTTCTTTTTCAATTGCTTTTTCTGCGTTTAGAATGGTAACTTTATATTTCAATAAAATAAATAAATATGTAAATATATATCTTAAACAAGTAAGTAGGCTTAAATAGTTAGAATATTTTAACCGAATGGATGACTGGCGCATCCCTTAAGAATTATTGAATTATAAGAGAAAAGGATGGAGAGGGTGGGGTGTCCGAAGAATCTTTGTAGTGACCAGCTCTAGTCTATCTGCGTGGGCCGGACTGACTTGACTCAAGTCCTTAAATTCCTAGGTGGAACATAGGGTCTCGACGAAATTTCTCCAGCGTGTTCTGTCCATTTTCATGTCTTGTTGACATCAGTCAGCTCCCTTTCCAATAGTCCTCTTCCAGGTTCATCGGTCTACCACGTCTGCGGCTACCTTGCGGATTCCAATTCAGTGCCTGCCTAGCGATATTTTCTGGTGGTCTTCTCAGGCTGTGACCGATCCACCTCCATTTTCTTCTCTTTATCCATAGTCGGATGGTACTCTGACTTGTGGCCTCCCATAGATCTCTGTGCGAGATGGTCTTGGGCCAGCAAATTCTCATTATGTACCTCAGGCAACGGTTTCTGAAAGCCTCTAACCTTGTGGTGATGTCCTTTGTCACTTTCCAGGTCTTACAACCATACAGCAACACGGATTTGACATTTGAGTCAAATATTCTGAGTTTTGTCTTCCTGCGTATATGGGGTGATCTCCATACTGGCCGTAACTGTGCAAATGCTCCTTTTGCTTTATTTATACGACTTATCACATCAATAAGAGCACCTCCATCCTGACTAACCATCCTACCCAGATAGCAAAATTCCTCAACCCTGTCTATAACTCTGCCGTCTAGTAGCAAAATTATTTCTATGGTTATTACGCATTTCCTTGGTCTTTTTGTTATTTATCTTTGAGCCTACTTGTTTGGCTTCTATTTTCAGATCGTTCAATTTAATTTCCATATCTCGTAGGCTTTCTGCAAGAAGGCACAGGTCATCCCCATAATCCAGTTCCTCCAAACGGCTAGTTAAGGCCCACTGAATCCCCCTTTTCTGTTTGTTGTCTCACGCAACATGCTGTCCAGCACTATGATAAACATATGGGACAGAAGACATACCTGCCTTACTGTGGGCCCGGAACAAACCATTTTTGATGTAATCCTTGTTGAAGATGATAATGAAGTAAATAAATAAACACGCACAAACACACACACACACACACAATTAGTCTAATATAAAATCTGTAACAGAAAGAGCGGTAAGTACAGTAAATGACTCAGAACTCAGACGTAGATTATTATCGTTTACTGCAGTAACAATCATCTGCGGCTTCACAGTTTCCTTTGTCGGAGTCGGGCGGTCTGCGTACATCACAAATTGCACAAAATTCACCGTCAGCATGAAGTACGCCGCTAACATTAAATCTGCTGCCGAATTTTCTCAGCGCGCGGAAACAAAACCGCACAGTTCTCGCTATTTAACGTTATTACATGCTTGACCAAAACAGATCCCGTTTATCGCATACGATACAAGTGCCGCGAAATAAATACATAATAATAACAACAACAACAACACTATGACAGCCGTAAATAGCATAAACAATGTGTGTTTACAGTGTACTGAGTTTTTTTTTGTTACCAGAGATTGTTTTCAATCTTTTAATACGAAAAGAAAGTTCGGTTACGAATACACCGTACATCATTTCCCAGACTTTCTTGGCTGAGAAAAACCACCCAACAAATAAACGCCCTAATGACAGTCGGGGCACCGACAAATAGGCCTATTTTACAAACCAAACTCCAGCGTACCCTGTTGTTCTCATTAGGCTTATTGTTCCTTATTGGATGGCTGATTATTTACACCGCACGATTTTCCATGTAAATTCAAAGATTACGAGGATCTGACCAAACCAATTTGCGGTTCTTTTGCCTTATTACCACGCAAAGATGACAACGTTCTCTTCTGAAATATGTTGTTCCATTAGAATGGTCAGAAAATTACAGAAATAGAAACGCAGACTATTATTGTGGAAAGCTCACAATAATTTTAGTAGTTAAAAAAATTATATAGCAAACAAATATTATTTAAGCCTCATTAGTTTTCCACTAACTAATTTCAAGAATATGATAATTACATAAAACATATCATATTATAAAAACATATTATATTATAAAAACTGATGGCATATGGCAGCGAGACTTGGACTTTTTGACGACTCCGTTATGCGAGGGTGTGTGCGTTACATGTATAGAGAGAGATAAATAAATAGACAGATAGAGAGAGACAGAGTTATTTAAATGTTTTCAGAGGCATGGGAATCACTGCTTTCATGTAAATAGTGGACAAAATAAACAATAAAGAAATATAAGCTCATAAGAAGAAAGGAATGGAAGACTGACAACACAATGGAGAACAGGAATTAGGAAAAGCATGAGAGATCGAGCTACTGAAGACGATGACTGGAAAGATAGGGAGAAATGGCGATCGAAATGCGGGATGCGGCATAGATTGTAGGACCCCCGCTAATATAATAATAATAATAATAATAATTTGGGCTTTACTTTTTTCGCAAAAATCTACCCCCCCCCCCCTCCGGAACCCTTCCAAAAGGGAGCCTGGCTGCGTCGCTGATGTAAACAATAAGTGAATAATAAAAAATGTTTTAACTATTTATTATTTACTTTTGTTAATTAACTATTATTTAACTAATTAGCTAATTACCAATTTCTTATCTAAATAAAACTTATAAGATATACAAAAGGATTCAACAAAATTGAAAATTTGCAATTTATTTTCACTCGTAGATTTGTGTGGTGAAAATGTTTAGTAACAATACCGCCTACTACGACAGTACTATGACGGTCTTTTGGAAGGAGGGGATGTTAATCCCCGCCCAAGAGGGATAAAGATAAATGTTAGTTGGCAAAAAATAAAAAAAAACAGTGCTGGTAAATATTTAGTCATATAAGTCGAATTAAATAATTTACCTAAATAGTTACACGAGTAAAAAGATTTTTTTAAACTGCGCTACGATATCGAGTACGAATTCGTTTCATTTAAATATTGTTAGTTATAGGCCTATCCTTCGAATGTTTGTTCAATGCTTAGTGTATCCGATTCGGTTTACAATATTTTTGGCGCAGTAAATTATTCCCCAGCGAATTATAACTTGCTTTATTTATAGTCTACAACAAAATAAATAGGGTAATAGTGGGTAGTAGCCTGCTCCTGAGATCTGGCAGCCACAAACGTTGCAAGATCCGAGTTTTTTGTGTTTCTATGTAAACTAGCCCAATTACTATTAGGCTACTTCCTATTAATCTCGTCTAAAACTTGCCTATTACTAAACATGTCTTGTAGCAGAACTCATTTTCCACCAGTACTTATATTATCAATAATACTGCTCAGTTTTTGTACACATCACAGAGAAAGCAACCAACTCGAAGTATGGCGGGGTGGCCCAATTACTATTAGGCTACTTCCTATTAATCTCGTCTAAAACTTGCCTATTACTAAACATGTCTTGTAGCAGAACTCGTTTTCTACTAATTCTCGGTTTTTGTGCAGATCACTGGAAAAGCAACTAACTCGAAACAGCCTTGTGTTTAATGCTGTATTGATATAAGTAATTACGCTTTTTTCGCAACTTGCAAATAAAAAGTGTGATTCTTTCGTTTCCGCATTTTCGACCTGTAGTTTACGCCGACACTCAAAAAAAGTATAGTTTTGCAAGTTTTGTGGCTGCTAGAGCTGAGGTTAGTGACTGCCGACTATTACCATAAATAATAAATAACGAATTCTTTTTCGTTTAGTATATGGGGATTCAGAAGATGGAACAACAAAGAATGACATCAAAAACAGGATACAACAGGGAAAAAAGGCTATTCGTTTACTAAACTCGTTACTTTGGTCGAACAAAATGAAACGTCAAACTAAACTGACAATCTACACAAAATTTGTGGAGCCCATTTTAACTTATGGCTGCGAATGCTGGCAACTTTCAGATAAAGAGAAAAAGATGATAGAAACTGTGAAAATGGACTTCTTAAGAAGAGCGTGTAATATTTATAGAATGCAACATGTTAGAAACGAAGATATAAGAAGGAAAACAGAGCGCGTATTTACAACAGCAGAAAGAATAGAATCCAGACAGTTGCTATGGTATGGTTATGTAATGAGAATGGAGGAGAAGCGGTGGCCAAAGAAAGCATTGATTTACACACCACAAAACAGGAGAAGAAAAGGAAGACTGACAACACAATGGTGAACAGGACTTAGGAAAAGCATGAGAGATCGAGCTATTAAAGATGATGACTGGAAGGATAGGGAGAAATGGCGATCGAAATGCGGGATGCGGCATAGATTGTAGGACCCCCGCTAATATAATAATAATAATAATAATTTGGGGTTTACTTTTTTCGCAAAAATCTACCCCCTCCCCCCGGAACCCTTCCAAAAGGGAGCCTGGCTGCGTCGCTGATGTAAACAATAAGTGAATAATAAAAAATGTTTTAACTATTTATTATTTACTTTTGTTAATTAACTATTATTTAACTAATTAGCTAATTACCAATTTGTTATCTAAATAAAACTTATAAGATATGCAAAAGGATTCAACAAAATTGAAAATTTGGAATTTATTTTCACTCGTTGATTTGTGTGGTGAAAATGTTTAGTAACAAAAATTTTGTCTGTTAACAACCACGTTTTACTGGTAGCGTTACTAATACCAAACGTTTCGTCCATACCGTGTTGTTGCAGTCTCAATGATAAATTCGTGTTTTAGTACGCTTTCATCCTCAATTTTTTACAATTTCGGTCAATTTTTTACAATGCGGTCATTTACATTCCAAACATACTTCTAACGACTGTCACATTTGTGATGTGCCCAAATCATCAAATTTGAGATTTACCAACCTGTTTACGTATTATCTAGAACGAATAAAGTCAAACGAGTAAGAAGTTGATACGGTCGAGCCATAAGGAAATACACCGATTATAAGGGAAAAAGGAATTGATGTGTAATTTAAAAAAACACGGTTCATAAAGCTTATAAGATATACAAAAGGATTTTAAAAAATTAAGAATTTGCAATTTATTTTCACACGTAGATTTGTGTGGTGAGAATTTTTAGTAACAAAAATTTTGTCTGTTAACAATCGCGTTTTATTGGTAGCGTTACTAATAGCAAACGTTTCGTCCACACTGTGTTGTTGCATTCTCAATGATCGCATCACACCCCTTTGGACCCCAGTAGCCTTATCTAGAACGGATAAAATCAAACGAGTAATATCGATTCGATCAACCCACAAGGAAATAAACCGATGATAAAAGAAAAGGAATTAATCTGTAATAAAAAAAAAAACACGATTACTAGTAACAGTTTGATATTTGAATGAACAATAGGCAGCAGTCATGTGCGAAACATAAAAAGGAAATACAAAAGTAACAAGTGATTAGTGAGTATGGCGGACCATAGGCCGGTGTAACTCCTTTACTAGAGAACAGTTTCAACAGGTTAGGGGTGGTTAACTGTGAAGGAAACGAGTCAGAAAGCTCACCCCCAGGCACCCACAAATTAAACAGGGGATGTTTGCCACAGTCATGTGTTAGCATAGATTCTGAAGGTCCGCAAGCACATCTGTGCGCCTGTGCGCGCATTTTCTTATAACTTTTTATTTAAAAAATCGGAACATTGGGTTTACGATGATGTTGATAATGATGATACTACGTAATGATAAACGCAACTATATAAAACATTACAGAATGGTTTGACGACGATAATGAAATAAAACCGAAAAATCCATAACAGTGTGGGAAGCAAGTTTACACTTCCATTCAAAATTATCTAGCGTAGGCCGAATTGTAGAAAAGTGGAAGAAAAACGTGCGTGCTGATCAGACGACGCATACTTTTGTCTGCGGTCGTTTCTAAACTTGGCATTGAGGTTAATTACTCGGGTCACGTTGGAACTTGAATGTCAAACCCAAACCGGGCATCTGTCATATATAGGCTAACAGACAGCGACGCCGCGAGCGAGCGCGAGCGCCTGTAATGCAGCTGACACTCATTGACGCACACACACACAAAGTGATGACAAGTAACAGGAATTACAATGAGAGTTGCATTCGGGTGTACGTACGTAACGAAGGCTACTCATTATCATTATTAGCCTGAATGCCTCCATAGCGACTGAAGCACAGTACTTAATGTATCGTCAGCGTCGTCTCTTGGCTTCCAATACATCATACCTTCGTGGAGATCTCGCCTGGTAAAATGATATGCCCACCTCCATTTTATTTTATACATTATTTAAACGACACGTCTATTCTACGTAGTTTTGCTTCGTATCCTGTCGTTCTCTTGTTTCACTTTGTTATTCTCAGAGTAACTGTGTCTGTGTGTACTGCTCGGTTTTGGTAACATTCTCGTCTTCTATGTTTCTGACCCACTTACTGGTCACGATCCACGATTGCTGGGCCTATTCTGTTTTAACTCGACACGTCTGCAAAAAACGTAATGTTTTCGCTCCCAAGGTTAGGTTCGTTAGGTAGTGTTTAAATATAATTCAATAGTAAAAAAAATACATCCATTATAAACGACGTTTTTAATTTAGGTTCAGCATTATCACGAATGAAGTGCAAGAAAACGCTTGAAAGTCACTAACTTCAGTTTGCTTTTAGTAGTTTCCTTTTATTCGTGCTGATATTGTCGCCAGATTGTCGAATATCTGTTACAAAAGTTAAACGTTAAATTAAACGATTATCTTATTACACGACAGTCTTAGTAAATCTTAAATATTGTCGACCATGAGTTTTTGTTTACTTTAAACAATAAACAAAAAACAAAAAATTCTTACCTAAATCTCACGCATTAACGCATTACGCATTTTCGCATTATATCCAGGAATTAAATCATTTACAAGTGGTACACTTTTTCTTCTTCTTCTTCTTCTTCACTGCGTGGTGTATCGATACTATCGCATACTCAAAACATCGAAAATGTTGTGTGGGTACGGTTATTGGGAATGTACCCAGAAATTCAACACACCTGTCCAAAAGATCGCAGGACGATCGAAGGATTTTATCCACATATACGTACGCGCGCGCATGCACATACATATATAACCTGTATCTAATAGTACTGCGTTCAAAAAATGTGGTTTAAATAAAAACAATAATGAATTACTATGTACATGGACTTAAATGTAACGGAGGCGACTACCAGCAGAATCAGTCCCGTGGCGTCGTCATTTCTCACAGTTGCTAATAAATGCAGTTCTTGTGAAACGAATTATTATTAAAAGTCGTTACACTATCATTTACATATTTATGCAAATGCACGTGATAATGCGCTTAGCTATTAAGCAGCGCAAATTATTATCAATACTAGAATAACAACAATTTCTACTTAACTACAAATGATATTATTAATCACTGACATAACTATTATTATTAAATTAACATAATATTATTTCGCAAATGATTGTAATACAATTTAATGTGATTTCTTATGAGATATTAAATTATGATTCGATATGTATTCTGTAATGGAATCGAAGTAGAGGTCATTAAGTTTACAACAGGGTACGTCTCATTAATACTGATGAGCGTAAATTCCTGTGCCGTTAATGCTTAGTTCACGAGCGTGATCATACTTCGCATTTAATATAATATGTTGTGTATTATTTACTGAAAATTATAAACCCTGTTCCTAATAACATTGGCTTGTATTAATACTTTTGTAGTTCATAAATTCATTCAAAATTTTACGTTCACGTAACTCTTCACCTTTGCTGCAAATGTTATTGAGCTCAATCTGGATGCTGTAAATTGGTAACTGACTTTAAGTCGAGTTTGCTCAGAGTAGATATTTTTCTGTTGTAATCATAAGTGAGAGCGCGGTACTGATTATGTCTTACATTTGAAGCACTAGATTATAACTTTAAAATAATAATAAAATAAAACTTTTCTCTTCTCCTAAAGATGGTTATTACTACGTTCTTTATTGGTAGAGTCAGCAATCTACACATGTAGATACACTACATTATCTCTGCACATATCTCTACATTACTTTCCTTAGCTCAAATTGTAATCTGATTCTAAGCGAAGGGAATCGTTTGAACATTTGAGAAAAGGACTAATTGCTAAGGACTTAATCATCATCAACATAATCATCTTCACGGATTAAACCAAGGATGGTTTGTTCCGGTCTCAAATAGGCAAACATTAGAGCTGGTCACTCCAGCGCTTCCTCGGACGTTCCACACCTATCCGTCCCCTCGGCTTATAGTTCCAGAGTTGTTTGGGGATGCGGCAGTCATCCATTCGGCAAAAGATGTTCCCACCAATCCAGCCGATACTAGGCGATCCTGTCGAGTATACTCATAATACTCAGTTCCTGCCGTATATCTGTGTTTCTTCTATGATCATGGAGAGAAACCCTGCCACGTGCCTGAGAAATCTTATTTCACCCGCTTGGATACGACTGGCCTCGCCTTTCGTTAAAGTCCAATTCTAGACCCATAAAAAAGTGTGGGAAGAGCCATCATCTTGTAGAATTTTAGGCTGTTCCTTTACTTGCTGACTTAAGGGATCGCCTAATGGTCCCGCACATAAGATTGAACTTATGCGTGAACTTACTCACAACGTCGTTGCATAAGACACACTGTACCCCAGGTATTGAAATTGCTAACTTGTTCCAGGACAGTACCATCTACAACAATTTTTCCCGTACGGGATCAGTTCCACGAAAACCCATGTTAAGGACTTAATATTGGTTCAATATAAATATTGGTGTTACTGGTATTGAGTTGATTCTGTTTATACATATAGGGCTACAGGGTACAGAACTTCTTTATGGTGCACCAAAATCAAGAGTTGAAACGTTTAATTATGATATTACGTATAACTGTTGCGAATGAAATATAGAGGGGGGGGCAACATGAATCCTATCCTGTATGCGGAACCACAATCTACCTTCTTCTGTCAAATAAACGACCGCGATCAACGTTTTTGAGTTCACCGGGCTCCAATCCGCACAACGCAAACAAACAAGGGCGCAAAACACCCCGCGTAACTTCTGCCTGGTAACATGAAATCTAGGAGATCTTATAAAGACTGTGAAGAAAATCAACATACCAAAAAACAGAATAAACACATTATAGACTGGTCTTGGAATGGTCTGGATTCAAACACAATGTAACTAAAATTGCAGCAGACCTGGATCAAAAGTTGAGGAATACACCAACTGCAGTGGTGATATAAGCAAATTGCTGGGGGATTTGGTTCGTTTTGCTGTTACTTTAATTTTGAGATTTGCTTTTAGTACTTGATCCTATGAATTATTCTACCGTAACGGATTCTGACTTTAAAATATTCTAATACCCTATAGCCTATATGTTTAGTATAGACGTCTACACAGTAGAAAAGATATTTAAGAACTAATCAAATACGAACTTTGATTTAGACCAGTGGTCCCACGCCTCACTCTGAGAGTACGTGGTTCACCATTTTAGAGTACCAAGGGAAAAATTTAAAATGGTAGACAAACAAACACATGGTTATGTCAACAACGTAGAAAAACAAATTCGCGAGACGTTTATGTGGTTATTTACAAGATACAGACGGAATAAATTTCGTTGTTATGTTGATGAGAGGTAGTGTGTGGGTTGTAGACTATTATAGGCCTTATTGTTACTACGGTCTTTGTCCTAACTCATAAGCGTTGCCTTACTATTATCCTAGATATATTATAAAAAACACTTAGAATTTTTTTTTGTAAAGTAAAATGCATGAAATGTACTTTAAAATACTACGAATTTATATATGAGTTCTAATATATATCAGTTAGAGTCGTCTTTAAGATAGGGGTACTGTTTGTTGTAGAAAAAGCTTATCAAGGGGCAAAAAAAAAAAAAAAAACGCTGTGTAGACAACTGAGTCACCGTTCACATTGATTTGAATCAATGATTCATCATCATCATCATCATCGTCGTCGTTATTCTTTGCATTCTATATTTGCATTCCATTCATCACCTCTGTGATTAAATAATTAGCAGCGATTTTTAATAAACCGTCTTCACTACAAATGATAGTTCCTCTGCTGTTGTTGCAAATACCATGTCACCTGAAATATCATTTATTTTCAAGTTTTCGTAATTATGGGAGTGCAAATTAGTTTTCGTACTAATTTCTCGATGATCAGAATCCCTATTACGAGCTAGGAGCCACAACGTAACCTGATCGTGCGACCGCAAGTCTCAAAGACCACAGATTTGTTTATTTCATTTGTAATAGGAAATATGTTACGAAGAATGTAAAATAATGAAAAGTGAATAATAATGAAATAATGCTACATAAGAATGATAATATTTTGTACTCGAAAAAAAAGTCTGTTTTAAGACCTCAAGTAGCAAACAAAAATCGTACAACTTTATGATGTTGAAGGTTGGAAAAACTTGACGCAGCTGAATGTAAGAGTACATTAATACAAAATACAGACCAAAAATATAGAAGAGAGAGAGAGAGATAGAGAGTGACAGAGAGTGGCGTGCATGCGTGATACATGCAAACAGAAATGGAAAGAGTATATTATACTGTTTTTACATTACACAGCGTCATCCTTCTCACTAAATTTGTCAGTTATCCCTTGTCTGTTTTCAGATAATGAAATTCCTTATTTTTATTAAACGAAAATAATTCATTAATACAAATTCATTCTTCATAAGGTCTGTAAAAAATATAATAGGCTAATTATTTAAAATACTAAATAGTTCAGAACTAGGGGGGATCCCAGAGCTATTAAAAATTTTAGAGAAATTCCATAATCATTAACGTAGGCCTATTTTAAAACCAGTTGCCTGTGTGTATAAGCCTATAAGGCTTATAAATAATTGTAGAAAAAAATATGTGGTGAAAATTCTGGATATCTCATTTGTCCTGAGGAAAATGGGGAGTACAACCTTCGAGCCAGTCCCTTCCTCCTCCTCAAGCTAGTTTCATCTTCCCCAGAAACAGCTTGTAGTTACGCCATTGAAATAGACCACTCTAACAATAACGGGTCTGAAACTTCGTAAAATTTTATAGAATTCATTAAATAACGTCTGTAATAAATGTTCAGTGACAAAAACCTAGCGTTTCAAGTCTGTTGTAAGAGGCTTTCCAAATGTTTTAAACATTACTACTTTAATACTTCTAAGTAGCAGATTTTTTAATGTAACAATTAACAATTATATAACTACACAAGTTGTTATTTATAGGGCGTTTCGCAGTGATAGGTACGCTATGTGACGGTAAGTAGATTGTACTTGTAGATTAGTTCTGTGTTATTCCGAGACCTCTGCCAACGTTTACTTTCCTAGTAATGTTCAATAGCCTGGAACATAATTGGTTAGTAATAAGCTATTATTGTGTTAATGTGCTTTTGTTTTCCAGTTTTCTTGCTGTTTATGGACATTTTTTGTTCCGTTGTTGGCTTCTAGTGATTGCTGTTGTTTAGTATGTGCAGTATGCCTGTGTGTGTGTGCGCGCGCGCAGTGTACCAATTTATAGAATGAATAGACAACTAAGGTGTAATGCAGTACAGGTAACGTTAGCCTCGATTTCAGACAGGCCAAGAAATGCTAATCGGTTCTAGTGTCCATGGTGTAAACGCTGAAGACTTGATTGATGATGATGACCAAAGGCTGTGCGGGACGAAGGGCATGCCCGTCGCCCGCTCGTGTGCTGCGTCCCGAGCTTCAATTAGAGCTCCTGCCGCAGGGACCATAGATGGGACTGGATTTTAGGTTGTGGCCTGTTACCGGTCGTGGATTTTCAATTAATTAATTAACTGAGTGTAAGAGTTCGCCGAGGCCTGGCACAGATGGGTAGCGACCTAATAAGGTGATTGCCCTGAAATCGGGCGGTGCGGCGATAGAATTTCCGTGACAGTGTCCGTATAGTGGCGTCCAGGCAACGAACGTAAGGAGTCTCTAAAGGATTTATTAGAAGTCAGGTAGTGGGCTTTGCATGTTCAGCGCAATCCTCGATCCAGGAGAGACTGAAGCTTTTGATTATGGGTCTTTGCCAAGTAGCCCCATACGGGAACAGCGTAGGCAACCACATAGGTGGAGACGATAAGCTTCCCTAGGCGGCGGGTCATTGAATTGCTGCAAAGCATGGGGCTACTAATCTTGTTGGCCGTAGAGCTTTTGATGTTATGGACGGAAGGCATTTCAGAACTGGTGGTTCTCGTGGTGGGGTTTATTATTGTACATAATAACAGTTTATGTTTATAATTAATAATTTTAACCATCAGGTGAATAAGAATAATCGTCAGTAAATTGGACACCTGTTGACGAGCAGACACGGCATAAATTGTTACTCAGGCAGACTCGCCAAACAGACTAAGAGATCTTGAATTGTTACCGCTCGTTAGCAGTTGTGTAAATAATATATTCCACAATGATGAGCTCCACCTTGTGCAGCCCCGTAATGATTGGCTCCAGTGCGGTATATTTATGATAATTTTACTGCCATCCAGATGTAATCTACGTTTGCTAGGATTTACTACTGCTGTCGAATCGCTTTTGGCAACCAACACGACCTCATCTGTCTATCTCCACTACCCGCTGATTGTGCTACAAGCCTCGTTCTTCCGTTACACACACACACACACACACACACACACACACACACACACACACACACACACACACACACACACACACACACACACACACACACACACACACACACACACACACACACACACACACACACACACACAGTTTTGTCACCCGATGTGTTTGCTTCGTTTCACCGCATGTTTTTTCTCTACTTGTAACTGTTTTATAACAGATCTGTCGTTCCTTAAAACTTTTTAATAATTTCGTCCTACATCCCTCTCTCTCTCTTTTTCTAGGTTAGCAGCCCATAGGCTGGTTGGCAGCAGATCGCCATTCTTCACGCTTCTCTGCTTTTCTTTTCAACTCACAACATGATGTGCAGTTCATATCGACCATAAGCTGTTTCATGTAGTCTAAACGGGGTCGTCCTCTGTGATTCTTCCCTTCAATTGCTCCTTCTATTATTCTCTTAACCAACCCATCGTGTCGTAGTATATGCCCTATAAACTTAGCTCTTCTGCCTTTTAAATTTCGCAGAAAGCTCTTCTCCTTCTGAGCTCTTATAAAGACTTCCTCATTCGTTATCTTCTCCCTCCAGCTTATCTTAAATATTCTTCTGTAGCACCAAGTCTCAAATGCTTGGAGCCTTTTCTTGTCACTTTCTCCAGCTGTCCAAGATTCACTCCCGTATAGGGCAACACTCCACACGTATGTCTTTACTAGATTCTTGCTTATTTTTAGGCTGATAGTGTTTGAAGTGAAGAGGTGTTTTTGTTTGTTGAAAGCAATTTTAGCCTGTTTAATTCTGCTTATAATTTCCTTACTGCTACGTCCATCACTTGTGATTTTACTTCCTAGATAGTTATATTTTTTAACTGCCTGGAGAACATTTTTTCCAAGAGTTATTCTAACTTCTTCCTTCCGACTACAGACTAGGACTTTGGTCTTTTGTTTATTTATTTTCATATTGAATTCATTCTTCATTACTTGATCCATTGTGTCAACAATCTTTTGTAGATATTCGTTGCTCTCTGCAGTCACTGCTATGTCATCTGCGAACCTAAGCATGTCCACTTTTTCCACGTGTATGTTTATTCCGAGATGGGTGTCTTCCTTACTCTATCGATCGCTTCTTGGATGTACAAGTTAAACAAACATGGAGACAGAGAACACCCCTGTCTTACTCCTTTCTCAATGTTCGCTTCTTCTTGATGGTCTCCACATGTGTCTGGGTCAATCATCGTTCTTATAGGGCACTCCTGTTTTGTGTAGAATACTGAACAGCTTGTTCCACTTAACGTAATTCCAGCTTGTTCCTACATCCCATAAACCCATCAAGTGTAGATTCTATCCCTAAAGCTTCCAACGTACACGTTTCACATTCTGCCTGTCTGTGTAATCCCCACAGCAACTTCGTCTCAAGATCTCGTATTTTGCTTTTCAGTTTTCCACTCAATGACCAGCAACAAAATGTATATGAGTTGGTTTAAATACCTACCCTTATTGTTGTTTATCGCATAATTCCTTTTTTGTTTAGACCACGTTCAAACATGGCGTAGTACTGTTTTAACGTTTGTTAAGTATTTTTTATGATTTTACGTCTACTGTTCATTTCAGGCCTATTGTCGCTATTATCTTTAATTACTACGATTTATGTAATTAAATGTTCCTTTTCTTTTTTTTTTTAATTGTGGGCATTCGTGTTGCTGTTCTTTCAGTACTGTTTTCTACGCCTCTGGGCTCTGTTATAATTGTTTCTCGCTTGTAGCCATAAAAATTCGTCTGCGAATGCTGCTTTTTAAAAATGTATTTTGGGGAGGTGCCATTATGCTTTGCATTTAGATTTTTGGTAAAATTTATGCGCTTTACAAGGGAACACCCAGAAATCTATTGTTTCAATACACAGAACTTAAAGACGATCTTGGATTTTTCCTTACATTCCTCAGGAAACGTTTTAAAACTTATTTATAACTGCGCTCCCTCACTTCTTTAATATACTTTGCCTGTTTATCTGCTTCCGTCTTAAAGTTTTTCTTATTTTTACTTTTCAATGGAGGCTAACATCGAACTTATTTTCATATGATGATTTCTCTGGTCATGTGAAAGAACAAAAGTAGACTAATAATTAAACAAACTAATTTTTGCAGAATGATTACGTCCCTTCCGTATCATACTTTAATGAGAACAGATTGAAGATTGCTGAACGAGCGAAACGATTATCTATCTATCTGTTTGGGGTATGTCTCACGATAACTTTTGAATTCATCAATCGATTTTCGTAAAACTTGGCATGCGCAACCTTAATTTTACCCTACAGACCCTCTATTGTTTTTTAAAATTGATTCTTCAAAAAGTAAGTGAGCAGGAGGTAAAAATTTGAGTGGTCGAAATTGCAAAAAAATCGCAAAAATCCATTGGGGTGTCAAATTAAAGAGCATTTTAACTAAAGGCTGAATGCAGTGCACAGATTTGGAAATTACAAAATATTTTTGACGTCAGACTGCAAAAACAGGATCAAAAATTTCATAAAATTTTAAAAGTCCGTGCTGGATATCAGTTTAAAGGGAACTTTAATCCAAATTCAGCGTGAAACTCGCTAACTTCAGAGGACATCGCGGACCAAAAATGGAACAATTTTATTAAACGTTTGGGGACAATTTTAAGTCTATGTGAGGGATAAAGATATGAGGACTTTTATACAAAATACAAACTCCATAGGCCTACGTTTAATAATTTGATGGAATTAATATATCACTCAATGCCCTTTGCAAATTTTTGATCACCTTAAAAAGGATTTTACAAAAACTGAATGTATGTTATTAGTTATGTGTATTTGTCAAAATTATTAGTTATAGGCGTGTAGACATCATAGAAACACTGATAAACTAACAGGCTAAGATTAAATTATTTGTCATTTCGGCTTTGTGGTTACAAATTTAATTAAAAAACCAATGCAGTAGTTTGGAAATTTTAGTGTTCATTGTATGATTGCCTGATTCACAACTGTTATTTTACTATTAAAAAAAAAATAGTAGAGTAACTGCAAGTTTCATAACTTTTCTGAGAATCGAAGAACTATCTAATTCTGAAAGTTACGTAATAATAAATCTATTTCAGTGAACAAGGTCTGGAGCTCACGGAAATTACTAGTTAAATCGGCCTTCTTTCAACTGTAGACTAAATTTAATGGCCAGCGAATCAGCTTTCAAAATCAATTTCATTATAATGTAATAGCAACCGTTAGAACGTGTGGCACACAGCGGTGTAAGTAATAGACATTAAAAAGTCATTGATTACCATGGACTACAATTGTGGCCACAACGAAATTACAATTATGTACTTTAGAATGTAAATAATATGGCAATAAGGTTTGTAAATATTTAGGTGAAATTGTTAGTATAACTTACACTAAATGAATCACATTTAATAAACAGTTAATAGTACTGATGATACAGTCAGCCTTTTACAATGATGCAAACGTGAACGCCGAAATATGATTTAATAAATAAATTAAAAACCACGCGTTTGGCTCTACTGTAGTACACTAAACTAAACACGTTAAGCAGTCGTAATAAACGAAGAAGGACTATTGAGAAGCAAACGCATTAGTAATAACACAAATAAAAATATACGCTATTAAACACTTATCAGACCGGTTGTTATTTATGGAAGTGAGACATGGACACTGATTAGAAAGGAACAAGAAACACTGAGAAGGTTTGAAAGACGTGTACCAGAGAGATAGCCAGAAGATACCAATAAAGAAATAACCAGGAGATAGATGAGATATTGAATCATGAGAGCATTGTAAGATCCATAAAGGCTCAACGAATACAATGACTAGGTTACTGAGAGAGGATGGATGATCAGTATATGCCAGAGAAAATCCTGAGGGCGCAAGTCTATAAAAGCAGAAAGGGGACCGACCTAGGATAAGATGGTTGGATAATGTGCTAGAAGATTTCAGAAGAATGGATGTGAGGCTTTACACTGAGATGGCAATGGACAGGAGACTTTGGAGAAGATCGGTGTTGGAAGCCAAGGCTCACGTTGGGCTGTAGTGCTGAAGAAGAATAAACGAAGAAGCCTTGCATATAACGGGAGCAGTGAATCATTTCCTACTTCGAATAAAAGTAAACATTTTCAGTTTTCTGGTACTCGTCTTGCATAAAGAAAATAAGAGAAATGGACAGGATTTAAGGATGGAGCGGAACAGGAACAAGACAAATGTCATGGTTAAAAACCATTTGACCGTAGACTAGAATAGACTAGAACCATCTTCGCTTAAAACAGCTGGAGATCGAAACGAATTTCCTGTAGCCCTAATGTTTGGTAGCCGAACTTCACTAAGAAGGTTATAGTGGACAAAGAATACGATTTATTCAAACTAGTTAATATATATTTTTTTCTTCATAGCCTTCACTAACAAGAAACAAAACGTGAACTTGCTGGAAGGGAATACATGTGCTAGTTAAATTCTTACATTTATCGGTGCACAGATATTCAGATAGCTTCTGCGACTGCATAATATATAAGTAATTTTCTTTATAATTAAGTTATTCCTCGTTCGCATAAAGAAGAGTGCTTATTCGTGTCTTCCAGAAATACAAAACCATTTATTAGAGAAGAAAATGATTTTGTAGAGACATGTAGGTCTACCGTAATTCTATAATTGAGTTGATTACACGTGTTTGTCATTAAGACGGGAGTGAAATTTTTTTCCGATTCAACGGAATGATGATCGCAGAGCTGCATAATTTTATTTTTAAGGAATTAATTAAACGTTTTTGAAACTTTGTACTCTAACACTTAAAAAGATTAGTGTATACAATCAATTTCATTCACATATAATCACTCTAGAAGCTAAAGATAGAAGGGGAAATGTTATTCCCGGTAATGAAATGACTAATACTTTACATGATCCGTTAAATTGTTACTAGCCAGAATCTTAAATTTAATTAATAAAAATAGGTCGTTTTTTATTATTGAAATTCCCCCATTTGTTATTTAACAGTTAGACATTTCCAGTTCGTATTTATTATATTTTTCCCCTTTCATTTCGAAGCTGCAGGTGCCTCGTAACACAACACCAAAGTGATAAAGTTAAACGAATGAAACCTTCGATTAATCAGTTAAGAATAAAAATGTAATGTCGACGCAAGATTGCAGAATTTGAACGCTGGGAAACGTATCAGAAAGCATGGTGCAGTAAAAGCACTGAGGAGAATCAACAAGAAAGATAAATTAATTACAGCGAAAATTATAAATCCATTGCCCTGTGCCCAGTTTGTCGGCTGCCGTATTTGGCATGGCATGAAGCAGCTACTCGTTTCCTTTGGCGATTTTTCTTAATTCGTGCATAATAATTCTCGTCTTTTTTTTTTAATTCCATCCACTAAAATGAGATTTTATCAGAAAACCAGGCAGAAGAGTTTGCGTAAAATTTGTGTGTGTTGCTGTGTGCGCATGTCTAAACTTGTATTACTTCCAATTACTAACTGATGATCGAGGGTTGCGCGTCTGAATTTGAA
Source organism: Magicicada septendecula (assembly GCA_034769895.1). NCBI lineage: Eukaryota > Metazoa > Arthropoda > Insecta > Hemiptera > Cicadidae > Magicicada > Magicicada septendecula. The sequence goes on from CM068370.1 coordinate 82,504,675, forward strand.
ATTGCGCGAATAAATTGGAAGCGTAGAAACAGATGGGAAGCATGAAAGTAGAGAAACCATGTACCTATAGGCGGAGTAAGTATATAGCAGTGCCTAACATAGCCTATTTAATATATTCCTAATATTGTAGTTTCCGACATATTTAAGAATGCAAACGGCATCTAGATATTTGTGTTCATATTTAACACACACACAAGCGCGCGCGCATAAGTTATCCATTGAAAGTATCAGCTGTTTTTACTGAGAATCAGAAGAAAAAGTACACATGGACTGAATACGGTAATCAAATTCTCGTTGAAAGAGAGAAGCGAGTTTCAGTTTTAACTCGAACGGTTGGTATCTATTTGGGGTACGTCTCGCGATAACTCTTGAGCACATCAACCGATTTTCATATAAAACTTGACACGCGTTTCCGTTCTTTACTCTACAGAGCCCTACAGGTCCCCACAAAAGTATGGGGCAGGCAAAAATGTGCGGGATTAAAATTGTGAAAAAATCGAAAATTCCATGTGGGCTATCAAATTAATGAGAATTTTGACATAAATTTGAATATAGGACTAATGTTTACTTAGACACTAAGGGTCTAAAAGGTCGGTCAAAAGCACAGTGAAATCGCAAAAATCCATGAGGGCTACCAAATTAAAAGAAATTTTATCCACAATCTGAATATAGTGTTCAGTTTTGGAAATTTCAAAAGTTTAGCACTTCAGAGCCCAATAAAGTGGCTCAAAAATTGTAATAACGGGTACCAGACTAAAGTGAATTTTATCCCAAATCCGAATATAGCGTTGACTATAATTTTTTTATTTTTATTTTAGGGGCCACATGGGTAAAAAATAAAGCTTAAAATTAAAAAAACTGGAGAAGTTTATGTGGGGGATTAGGTTATGAGAAATTTAATAAAAATAAAAGGTAAGTGTCCTTCATAATTTGACAGAATTAAATGTGTCAACAGTCTTTGCAAATTTTGGGTCGTCTTCAAAACATGTAAGCTATGTTTACAAAATACCTTTACACATTGTTATCAATTGTGTATATTTTTGAAACGTACTAAATATAGCCTACTATAGATATCTACGGAAACATACATAAACTGAATAGCTACAGCTAAGTTATTTGTCATTTGGGCATTACTTGTCTGCTTTACAATTGTTATTTTACTAAAAATATTGTAAAGTAAAGTAGAGTAATCGGAGTTTTCTGATAAATGGAAAATTATATAATCTTGAAATTCACCCATTAATAAATGTATTACGTTTAAAATTATGACCAAGTTCTGCGGCTCAGGGAACCCGTGTTTTCAGCAGAATAAACTAATATTTCTATTTACATTTACCATGTAGGCCATACTTGCATATTACTTGCATTCTTATAAAAAAACGTAATTACCAAATTTAATTCACATGATACTCTATGTAATCAGATTTCACAATGTATTATGACACTTGTTTTCCTCTCGGATTGATTGAACCTGTTCTTCTGCTCGCCATTTCGATATCTTCTGAGCCTGAGAATCACCTGTGTTTAATATATTTTTAAAAGCGTTTAATTTCCCATTTCTACATTTTTTAGAAGCGCTTTTAAAAACCTAGAATATATACTATGACTTAATGGGTCGGTTGTTCCTCTGGAAGAAAGTCTACATTTTTACGGTAATTTACCAAAGTGAAATTTTTTGTTTGCCTGTAATCCAGCATTAATCTCCTTTAAATATAAATGTAAGGGGTAAAGGTCATACGTGTGGGTCCCCAAAGTGTTCCTTCAGCGAGCAATAGGCCTGCAATAAACATAACTCTCGAGAGGTCTTGGGGAACAGTTTTACAGCCCCTTCTCCTACCTGCAAGTATTGCCTTACACACATCATTTTGGAAACGGAAGAACTAGTTCATTATATACTGAACCGGTATGTCTGAATATAGTCATTGTTTAGGTCACGTACAAGTACACGCTCTTTTACCGTTTAAAAATGCACACAATTAATTATATACATCTCTCTCTCTCTCTCTCTGTAATCTACCCATTACTTCTCTCACGTCTGCCCTCAAGCTACTCTCACATCAACACCTTGTAATATACATGTAAAGAAAAACATTTATTTCACTTGTGGCCCATTGCTTGTTTGCTGGTTTGCGATACACTCTCGACATTTTGTACTAAATATAGGGTATGTTACATTCACTCATAATTTAGGATGGACTTCTTAGATAGTTTGTCACGGTGCACTGCTTATTTATCTGGAGTTGGTTTACTACAGTTTTATTAACATATAAATTAATATCTGACTGAGGAATTTCGAAATTATATATATATTCCGAAAGGGGAATTTGTTCGTCATTGGATGCACACAAAAAATTCAGTCTAACGGTATGAGCTACACTACGCATATTTTGTAGGCCAATAGAACAATATACGTACTGCTATAGTTTATTCATTTGTTAGATGCGTGTGTTTGTGGGTGTGTGAACCTCGCGCCTGCTATTGAGTGTGAATTATGAACTGTCAGTTTGTAAGTGCTCAGTACTAAACTGTTTCTTACAACAATGACTGGGCAGATGTGCAGGTATAGAGGAGGTTGTAAAATACCCCTCTTGTGTTTATTTTATTGCATCCTAATAAGGGCCCCACACGTGTCACGTTTACCCAAATCTAAGTTTATATTCAAGATATTTTGGTGTCGAATATTCATAGACAGCATTTTATTAACGATTTTCTGATGGGAAGGCTAGTTGAGAAGTGAGGTTAAGGCGGTACGAAGGTAGGTAAAATAAAATTAGGGCAAATATAATTTATTAAAACCTAATTTAACAGAAGGAATAGGGAGCAATCGAGAGAGGAAACCGCGATAAACTAGTCCAGTGTTGTGACGCAATGAAGATATAGCTTAAACAACTACAGTATTCTATTTTTATGGAGGTGGACAAAATATTGTTGAAAGAAGTGGAAGCCTGATACTCGTTTGAGATTTAATTTTCCTGTAGGGCAATTGTTGTAATAGGATTAAAGAGTATTCTGAGTCAAGATTATAATATGACGTACTAATTGAATGTCGAAACGTTTAATGGATCATCATCAGCACCCACGTCTGCTAACCTGCTTGTGGGTGCAGACGATATTCAGTAGGCCTATAAATAATTTTTCAGCCAACTTAACAAGTTTTAGTTATCCAATATTCCATTTAGTTATTTAGTTAACAAATCATTATCCAATTTTACTTGTTAGATAGATTTACCATAAACTTGTGTTTGTAACATTATGTAAACTATCTGATGTAAGGTCGTAAAGTTCTACAGTTATTGTGTAATTTATATTTTTCTAAATTAATGATTGTTTTTAATACCAGTAGTGAGTGAAACATCTTAAAAATTACATAGTCGAACATCCCGTAATCTGTTTTTAGTCATAATATATGTTACTATGCTATATGTTGACTGATATATGTATAAACGTGTTCTGTACCAATCTAATATCTAATTGTTGATTATTGCTTTTATAATTAATTAAAAATATCATTACATATAGTAATTTAAATTGTAATAGTGTATAAATTAAGTTCTGTGATATTATAATTTTCTCGTTGTCTTAAAGAAAATATTTGAAGATGTAAACAGACTATCTCAACTCCTTCACATATACAATGATACATACGTACGCACGCACACGCGTGTACGCGCACACACGCAAACACACTCACATACACAAACACGTTCACCCAAATAATTGTTCTGTTGTGTTTGACATTTCTTTTGTATTCATACACAGGTCCTGATGATGACAATAAACACTGTCGAAACGTTGACACAAATAAGTTAAAATCTGTGTCGTATTTTTGACCGATCCTCACAAACCCTTCACTGAAAAATTCATTGATTGACGGTCACTACGAATTTAAGGTTTTAAGTATAAATAATGTATAACGTTAAATGAAATAGAAGTACAGTAGATAAAACAGCAGGTGTAAATAACCGACGAAAACAGTTTCACTTCTGTTTCTTTATTGCGTTTTCCATTTCGTTTCTTTTTCTTCCCTTCTTATAATGTGAATTCAACAATTAAATAAAACGAAAAATAAATAAATCGTCATTTCAGAAGAATAAGAGATGAATGAGGATTAAACGGACGATACGATGACGTAATAAAGGCTTTTTTTATATAGCCGTATTTATGACAGAGACAATGGAAGAGACAACCCAATTATCAAGGAGGCAGTTGGCGGGCCGTTCCGCGCACAGTTGGCCACTATTTAATATGTTCTATAAATATGTTTTCTTTTTCTGTGTATGTGTGCGTGTGTGTGTGTGAAGTAGTTTCAACGGTTCCAACGTGTGTTGAATAAAGGAAAAGATTTTTTGAATTTAAAGAGGGGTGGTGGGTGTAGCGGATCGTAAGCATAATGTACTACAGACACGCGCGCGGGCGCGCACGCACAAGGAGGCAGTTGTGTGTGCAGATTGGGGAGTTTGACCGTGGGAATGCGCTCAGTGGAGAAGTTCCCAGGCTGTGAAGTGGCACCTGCCGTAGGCATGACATCAGGCCCAAACTGCCACCGTCGTCTCTCTACCACGCGAACAACACGCGAGAAACACACGCCTATCCAACCGGTCCGTCTCTCGGAGGGGAGATGAAACCTTGACACTTCTCAGTTTTAAAATAACTTCCTTCTTCTTTTTCTTTTTTTATAATAGTGTTTCGTTATAAATATATTCTCTCCAGCTTTTTTTACAACTCGTTAAAGAAAACCACGTACATTTTACTGTAATTATTATTATGCTCTATAATTGATACTTGTATAGGCGTATGTACAATAATTATATGATTATTTATAATTGCCATATTCGTAATAATAATAATAATAATAACAGCAAGAATAATAATAACAAATATAATAATAATGAAGTATATAGGCCTATAAATATGTGTGTATGTAGCCTATGCAACATAGATCTATGTAAATATGTATTTATCTGTATGTCTAGACAATCATCATTAGCACTTGTCCATAACAGTGCTAACTGAATGCGTCTCCAGCTATCTTAGAATGCTTTCCCTGTAGAGTAAATCTTACGTCATTCGCTGTATTAGGATGTTGCTCATCTTATCAAAACTAAAATAATGTAAAATGAATTTTAAAAAAACTTAAAAATAATAATTAATAATTATATTAATTGTATTCGTATGCTTCCAAAATAATGTAACATATCGATTCTTAACAATCCATTATCGATTTCAACTAAATTGGTGACAAATATATGATTACTTTTTAAAAGTGAATTTGTTAGTTTATGATTTCACAGTGTTTTATTACTGAAAAAACTACAAAATTATTTATTTATACACTTTTATCCATGCATGAATTAATTATTTTGTATAAGGATCGCCACAGCCCAAATATTTTGTGAACGCCATCAAAAAAGTATTCATCTTAACTCGATTTTACGATTATATACAGTACTGTAATATAAATTGCCTGAAACATCGTTATTTGACATGTAGGCCTAACACTGCCTGAAACACTGTGACATGTATTTAACCATTTAATAAATCATCACGGTAGAAATGTTTTTACTACTTATTAAATTTTACACATCATACAAAAACGCCCATTTTCATATTACACACACACACATGCCTATATGCATAATTACTCACATTAATCTTCTTGATAATGAATATTAAGTAATAAATGCTATTTTTATATGTTTACTATATTAATTACTGTGTTTCAACAGTTTTTTATACTGTCATCTTTAGGACTATAAAACTTTGTAAATAATAAGTAAGTAACTAGTAACTTAAAAACAATTGTTTAAGAACAGCTGTTGTTGGAAGTATAGGCCTATGTAACTAATGATTTTGGGCTTATAGGCATTGTATATTGTTATATATACGTAGATATATACAAGTAGATTACATTTATTTAAAAAATAAAAAAAAAATTTTTCTTCATGCTTATATTTATATTAGATTTAAGTCTATATATTGCTGCTTTTTTTTTACGTAGGCCTATATCTATTATGTTTATGTTAGGCCCTACTTTCTCATTAATTCCATCACAGAAAAGTCGTGTCATGTATTTTCAATGTAAAGGTAAGTTACACTTAAAGTATTGTCTATGTTAGTTGTGCCTGCCTTTTTACAGCATTCTGCAAAATCGGACTGAAAATCTGGCAAACTGGTTACATCAGACTTAGCCCTACTCGATCATCATCGTCTTACGGTCTACATTTTTGTAAACAAGTACCTATTAGTTTTTTGAAAATCGAATGGATGAGTTGTATGCCTAGCCACGTCAATTGTAATCTCCTGATCTTTTTAGTGTTTTAGAACACCGTTCCTTTCAAATAAGAACAACAGGTAAAATAGAAATAACTAGCTTCAAAAGTATTGGTTGTTGTCAGCGTAGCCGTACGCTGAATTAGGGCTGTTTAAAGTATCTTATAGCTAATCTAGTCTTACTATAATTTAATAAAAGCCCTGTTCAACATAATTCTTTGTACGCGTTGAATTCTACAATATGAATGTTCTTGCCGTCTCGTTCCAGACAACGACGGGAAAGTAGCGCGGTACTCCTGCCATGTTTGTGTAATCAAGAAGTTACGTGCGTCACACATCCTTCCTTCTTTTTATGAAAGAATATTTTTTACTATACTAATTTTTACTTCCATGTTCCATAAGGAAATGGAAGTATGATGATGGGGAAAAATCGTGTTCGAGATAACGGCTGATTCTGATTGTACTACCCTCAAAACATGAAGAAAAATCATTTTCTGAAAAGTGTCTGTGTGTCTATGTGTCTGTCTGTGAGTACAATGTTCTCTATGACGAACGATAACTGCCGTAAATTCAAACAGAATCAAATAAGTTTTTGCATATGTGCCTAAATTGTAGAGGACCTATTGATTTTGGTGAAGATCGGTTAAGGGGAAGGAGTAGTTTACCTGCAACGTTTTATGTTTAAACAAGACTAAAGTACTTAGTTTTGATAAAGTATCCTGAAAAGAAGGTCATAATATCCACTGTACAAAGGTAGACGAAATATCTATAAATAAAAAGGGTAGTTGAAGGGTGAGGGGGTAATTTTCTATAAATGAAAATGATAGTTGAAGGGGGAGGTGATAATTTTTTATATATGTACTACGTTATCGGCAACAAAGAAGTAGGTTGTTGTTAAAATTCCTTTCCGGGCTGTTTGGCCGTGGTCCAATGCTTTCTGCAAAACCAGACGTTTCGGGAGTGCCATCGACTGCCATCATCAGTGAAAAAAGAGTGCATTAACGTGAGGTGGTATATGTTAGTGGCCACAGAACTGTGGTTAAGGCTGAAGAAAGAAAGTAGAAAGAAGTAGTTTCTATCGAAATATTTCATTTCGAAAATGATTTTAAATACGGTATAAATCTTAAAACATGGAACTCATGTATGATTCTCCATATACCGATACTTAAGCATATCGGAATACTGATATTTAAGTATGTCATTGCAAATCAACAGATAGAGTCGTATTTACGCTTACTGTAACTTCTTACAGGAACAGAACGATAAACTACAAATAATATTTTTTGGTGTTAAAAACGAAGTGCAATGAAAAAAGAATTGACTTTAGTTTAGTCTAGAACAAGGGTCTCCAAACTTTTTCGCTTGAGGGCCGAATTGAAAAATCTTGGAGCCAGGCGGCCCAAGACACACACACACACACACACACACACACACACACACACACACACACACACACACACACACACACACACACACACACACACACACACACACACACACACACACACACACACACATATTGTAAATTTACTTTTTTAAGTTTATGAAATAATCAAGTCAATAAAATAGGTATATAAATAAAAATTAAGCAGACTTATCCAAAGAAAACAAATTCATTTATTCAAAATAATGCAAAGGAAAAAATAACATTCATGTATTATTTTTTGGCTTCCTTATGTACGTATGGGATGTGTGGAGTTGTTACTGACATATAATGTCTGTCCATTTTGGGTTAAATTTTGATGCTCCTACCACTAAAATGGATTTCAAGTGTTCCTCTGACAAGTTAGGCCTGTAAGCTTACTTTGATTTTACAACGTTCATTTTTGAAAACGTTTGTTCGCAGACATAGGGCGATCCAAACATTGAAAGCATTGCTCTTGCCAAGCTCACGGAGGGAATCGGAATCTTTGCTTTAGGTTGATACGAGTGAAAACCGTGATTCATTCGAGGCAGCCAGACGAACAGGCACATTAACCACGTAAATGTTTTAAATTTGTACAAAATATTATAACATTTTACTGAACTTATCTCTTGTTTAGTTATTTAGTAAAATGTTATATACAGTATTTGAACTATTCTGACGATCTATTTAAAAACTGCACTCAGCATCGGCCGGGTTGCCGCGGGCCGTAGTTTGGAGACCCCTGGTCTAGTACTACCAGTATATATACTAGAATACGTTACCAGTATTGTGAGAGTGTACACTCTCGTTTTGTGTATAAGTGTGTGTTCGTGTGCGTGTGTGCTTTTAAGAGTGGCAGCGTGTTCGGGCGCCTAGTTTTTTATGTTTCATCGAGATTACGCAAAATTACAAGTTGTACACAAATCCGCAACTGGTTACTGTGGCGTCGTTGCTCCCTGTCAACTTCAACTATACCATTACCTAGTTGAGATAACATTGAGGATTAATATTCACGCACATCATAGCATCCAGTGATGCTAATGATACCAGCATGGGTGGACACTTGTTGTCGACGACCTTTTCATTTGAATACATGAACACAATTTACTTACAGTTCAAGCAACTTAACTCTCCTGGAGCGCAATACACGTAACCATTTCTTTGTGCTAAGCTGCTTTCCGTTTTAAATAACACGGTTAAGCCTGTTTTTCTCACGCTACTTTATCTTCTTGAATCTGTTTATTTTGTTTCAGAAAATTTCTTACTCTCGTTCTTCCTCCACCATTCCCGGTCTCCATCCACTCTTTCTTTCTCACTTAGTCTCTCTCTCTCTCCCTCTCTCTCTCTCTCTCTCTCTCTCTCTCTCTCTCCCACCCTCTCTCTCACACTCTCTCGTCACTCCCCCCCAAATTTCTACCTTGTACTAGCTACAAAAATCACCATCAACAGATTTATTTTTTTTATCAGCTAAATGTTATTCTATTTTCGTCTTTCTTAAACTTTGTCAAAGTGAAATTTCGTACAGTAGGACACCAGTTTTCTGGATCGACCTCGTAATGAATAATCCGAATAATTTGATAATTCTAAAATTTAATACCTCACGAATTGATTATCAAATTTTTATTCGACGCAATAAATAGGTACAAAAAGTCAGAAAATAAATAAATTTTAGTAAAATTGGATAACCTGTGCAATAAAATGCTGAGCAGAATAGGCAGTTTCCTGATTACAAAACGTTATGAAAAATTCGGAGTTTAGAGTTTACGAGAATAAAAGTCTTTAAATTGTTTAAATTGGACACAACACTTCATTAAAAGATACTGAAAACGATTATGTACAAAAAAAATTTCAATTCATAAAGATTTACAAAATTCTTAAAAGTACAAAGTAAATTTATTTCAATAAAACGGTTTTTCATAGCCAATACAGTAATTTAACCTTATTATTATGTTAGAGACGCTCGTGTCTAATGGTATTAAAGTGTTTCCAGTTTCACTTGAAATTAATTTACGAATAGGCAAATGTCGGTCTTACAGTGCACAATCTACGAATTGCAAAGTACGCAAAAATGCATATTCGACTTAACGGCAAAAACCTGAACTAATAGTTCTTTTTTTTTTTGTATCGGTTATCAGAGGACTGCACGCCAATTTCAATTCTTCATTCTTTGTTCTTTCTTTTTCTCCAATATTCTTTCATCTTTCCACTGTGTCTCTTCTTTCTGTCTTCAGACCACTTTGAACCTGCGTTTTTCTCTCTCCTACCCTGGACTCCTTCCATTTTTAACACTGTTGCCCGAAAAACGTCTCGTTCAATTGCTTCTTCTGCGTTTATATTATTTTCTTCTAAACCCTTTTGGACTTCTTTAATCCAACTTGATGTTGACTTCTTCTTTTTCTCATTGATCTGTTATATTTTCTATACTCTGATATATTTCATCATTACTTCTTAATTTCCAACCTTCTGAAGTTTTTCTTGGGCCTAATGTTTTCCTAACAATTCGTCTTTCCAATATTTCTAGTTTGTCTAAATTATAATTCAGTGCTACACATTCACTTGCATATAGGCATTCTGGCTTCACTACTAATGCCTTATTTTCGCATTTTTAGATATGCGCTTTTTTATTGTAAATATCTTTTGTTATACCGTATGCTCTTTCCATTTTATGAATCCTTTCTTCTATAGGATTTAAAAATAGCAAAGTACTTGTTAAAGGGAAGTAATATTATAAGATTATTCATTTTTTTTCCAATTCACGCCTTTCTTTCAATTGCCTATTGTAGGCTAAATTTGAACAATCCAAACAATGCGACAATCCCTGTCCTACTGTATTTCCAGTTTTATAAACTATATGCCTATGTTACACAAACTGGTGTCCTACGCATGTTAATCACCATCATCGTTAATATTGCAAGTATCTAATGCTATTTTTGTTCTGGTTCCATAAATCGCGCTCCCATCTTTATAACGCGGTTTTCCAGTTTTATAAATATTACAGTTCAGCGTATTTTCCCATAGCCTACTGCAGGGGTCTCCAAACTACAGCCCGCGGGCCGGATCCGGCCCGCGAAGGGTGATTGTCCGGCCTCCGGCAACCCTGCCGATGCTGCGTGCAGTTTTTAAATAGATCGTTAAAGTACTTAAGATATTATAATATTTTACTAAATAACTAAACAAGAAATAAGTATAAAATCAAAGTACAGGGCTAACTTGTCAGACGAACACTTGAAATCCGTTCTAGTGACAGGAGCATCAGTATTTGACCCAAAATGAACAGACATTATATGTCAGAAGCAAATCCACAAACCCCATACGAACAAAGGAAAGCCAAAAAATAATACATAAGAAATATCTTTGAAAGTTATTTTTTCCTGACTTTTATTTACATTATTTTGAATAAATGAATTTGTTTTCTTTGGATAAGTCTGCTTATTTATTATTTAAATACATACCTATTAATTTGATTATTTCGTACACTTAAAAAAGTTAAATGATATATATATATATATATATATTTATTTATTTATATTTATATTGTTGGCCCGCCTGACTTCCAAGATTTTTCAATTCGGCCCTAAAGTGAAAAACTTTGGAGACCCCTGGCCTACTGTATACGTCTACTTCATTGTTTAATTAAAATTTTTCTAACTTTCTATGTAGTCCACACTTTCTCTTTGTGTATTTGTAATCTTTATCTGTCATTATCTGTTATCTTTTTGTAGCATTTTCTACATGGCACTACGTCTCAGCAACGCGACACGTTTGTCGTATATCATATCTTTAAGTCTATTATTATTGCTATAATAATAATAATAGTAGTAATATATTATTATTATTATTAATTAGGTTGAATAGTATTTTTATTATTATCATTAACGTAATTGTTGATGACGTCATCACCATAGGTATCAGACACGCGGATCAACACACTCCAAAGAAACACATGTGGCCTCAATAAGTACGGTGCATTCCATCCAGAGGCTGTGTGTTTACTCGCAATTCATCTCTGGCAGTTCTGCAAATGTTTACGCTGTAAATGTACATGTCTCCACATGTCTATTGTGCGAAGAACATACACTGTAAACACACTGCAAACACGCATAACCTACAGTTGTGACACTTCAATTATAAACGTATGTTTTCTTGTAAAGTTGTCAATTTGATGCATCGTAAGCGAACAGATCTCGATTGTTTTTGATATTTTTCCACACTGACATCGTCATTATCGGGTGCAATTTATGTTTTGCATTATACGCTTAATGCACACGCTAGTAATCAAATCCGCATCAACTGTTTCAGTATCTCGCAGAATCTGTCCGCGGAGCTGTGACAGATTTAGCGCTTGTATGGCATGTAACGATTTCCTCGATACTTAATTGCGCATCGAGTCACAGTTTTTACAAATTGGTTGAATGTAATTGTAATTGATAATATTTGTAGAGAAACTAGAAGAAATTAAGTACCGTGAGTGTTAGAGAGGACGAGAGAATAGCAGTTAAGGAGGGGAGATAAAGAGTGAGAGAGAGAAATAAATAGACTAATGGAAAGTCAGAGTTAAATAATTCATATATAACTACTACCTGCAAGACACATCGATTAATCGAGTCCTGGAGTATTTATAAACAAGAAAATCTGTCATACACGGATTGACTAATACTTCCATATCTCGATGTATTAATAACTAAATACAAATTAGTTATTTTCAGTTAAAAATTCATTCTTCTAAGTACATGAAATATGTTACTGATATTAATATCAGATTATTATAACTCAGAATTAATTGTCACGTCTTAGCTTGTACAAAGCCTTTGCAAATCCTTTACTTTATGCGCCTGCATGCGTGAATTTTTGTAGTTTATAGTTCACTCAGACTCAGACATAAATACTGGCGCACGCGCTCGCATATCCCACATAGTAGTACACATTTTGGTCTGACTGGTAGAAATTGTGTGTAGCCACCGTTGGTAAAAATTTTCAAATAATATTTTAAAGTATAATTTTCCCTTTCAGGAAAGTGAATATTGACTGAATATGGCAATTAGAGAAAAAGAGTCTTAATATTTTTAAAGAGGAATATAATAAAGGTCCGCGTAGATAAGAAAGAAAAAGACCCTTATTTTACGTGAGAGTGGTTGTCAGGATTGTTAAAAATTACACATAGTAATTTATAGGTGTATACAAAACAGGTAAATTTAAAACTCTAAGAATTAACTTACAAAATGTGAAATTTGTTATTATTGGGCTCTAAATTTCAAATTGTCCTAGAACATAAGAAGAATGAAAATATTAAAATTATAATTTTTGTCTATAATATTTTTGTTGATTTTAGACAAGCCTACGATTCGATAGGTAGGGACAAACTATATAATATTTTACGAATTCGACATACCAGTGAAAATTGGTAAGGATGATAAACTTGACAATGAATAATACAGAAGCTCAGTTACGAATACAAGGACACATGACAGAAGGATTTGTAATCAATCGAGGGTTAAAACAAGGAGACGGGATGGCCCCGACCTTGTTTAATCTAGCTCTAGAACAAGTAATCAGAAAACTGTCAGTAGGAAGAAATAACGTACTGACAAACTGTTGAGGTATGGGTAAAAATAATTAATAATTTAAGTACAGGAGCAAACACACACTTTATTGAAGAACAGTTTAGTAGCAAGTATACACAAAACGGACACACGAAATACACATTACAAAAGCAGATTTAAAACTGAACTTAACTGGTCGAGTGCATCTCTGTTTATACAGAAAAAAGGTTCCAGATTTTTCCTTTTATTTAAAACTTCCAGAACATTACTTTTGTAGACTTCTCACAGTAAACAAGCATGTGTGTGGGCTGAGGCCCCGCCCAGGTAGCTAGACCTCCCACCGCACAATACAAACTTTCACTTTACAATAACAGGTATACTTACTTAAAATTGAATGTAGAGTTTTCTAGTAAATTCTCAACACCCTCCCTAAAACTCTACATTCTCACAATCACATTAATTTTAAATAAAATTCATTTTTACTCTTAAGTCCAAGTTTAGATCTTAAATAAACAAATTTTGGTTTTGACAAAGCTTTCGTAAGTATATCAGCAACTTGTTCATCGCTTTTAACATAATGCACATCAATTTCTCCATTTTGAAAACAATCACGTACATAATTATATTTCACATCAATATGTTTTGTCCTTTGATGGAATTCAGGATTACTTATAAGTTTTAATGCACTCATGTTATCTGTATATAAATCATATTTATCAGTCTTACAATCGCATTCATTAAATAATTTCTTTAACCACATTATTTCAGTTGTTGCTAATGCTGCACTTACAAATTCTGACTCGGTTGTTGATAATGATACAGATTGTTGCTTCTTACTTCGCCAAATAATTGCAGCATTTGCATACATACAAGCTACGCCAGAAGTTGATTTACGTGTAACTGTATCGCTAGCATAATCAGCATCACTATAAGCTTTAAAGTTGCCATCCTTACAATATAGTAATCCAAAATCAATCGTAGCTTTTAGATAACGTAAAATTCGTTTAACAATTGACCAATGAGCTACACTTGGTTTGTCTAAAACTCTAGATACAACATTTACAGCAAAACTTATGTCCGGACGACTTACAGTTTGCAAAAACATCAAATTGCCGACAGCTTCACGATAAGGTACATTACTTACAATAGTTTTTGATAAATATTCATCATGATTACAATCAATTGGCGTGGATACAATATTAGCTTCTGACATATTAAACTTTTCTAAGATTTTGTTAATATAAGTACTTTGATGAATGAAAACAGACCCATCATTCAATCTACAAATTTCCATTCCAAGATAATTAGTAACTTCTTTAGTACTAGTAATTTTAAATTTTTTTACTCAAATCATTCAACAATTTATCAATCAAACTTTCATTTGAAGCTGCAATAAGCCCATCATCAACATAAATTGCTAACAAGATCTTATTATTATTATTGTTATATATGTATAAACATGGGTCACCCGTACTTTGACAAAAATCTAAATTTACAAGAAAATTAGTGAAGTGCTCAGTCCAGCATCTTGGTGCTTGTTTTAAGCCGTATAAACTTTTCATTAATTTACATACGCGTGAGCTTCCATCATCAAAACCTTCAGGTTGTTTCATATATATATCTTCCTTTAAGTCACCGTATAAAAAAGCCGTTTTTATATCAAATTTACCGATATGTAAATTTTCACGAGCAGAAATACTAAGTATCAATCTTATTGTATCAAAGCGAACAACCGGACTAAAAGTTTCTTTATAATCTATATCTTTCTGTTGCGAATAACCTTTAATAACCAACCGCGCTTTATAACGTTCTGTACCATCTGGATTGAGCTTCTTCACAAAAACCCAACGATTGTTAATCACCTTTTTATTTTTTGGCTTTTCTACTAATACCCATGTCTTATTTTCATACAAAGAGTTTATTTCGTCCTGCATTGCAGCTTGCCAACTATCTTTTTCTTTACTTGTAATTGCTTCGTTATAATTAGATGGTAACTTTTCAGCAATAAACGTGATCGGACATCCATAATATTCTGTAGGTTTTAATTTTGTTCTATCGCGCAATTGTCGTTCAGTTTGATTGTTATCGCTATTTGAAGATTGTAAAGGTTCTCTTTCTTCAAACTCATTTGATTCATTTTTAAGTAAAAGTTCATTATTTTTAGGAGTTATAATTTCATTTTCTTCAGTTTCTTTATTATTATTGTTCAAAGAATTCAAAATAATTGAATCAGCTAATACTCTTTCAGGTTTAAAAAGTACATCTCTACTTATAATGACATCTCGCACTTCCGGAACATTTACACGATAACCTTTACAATCCTCATGATATCCGACCAGATAACCTCTCATCGATTTTTTATCAAGTTTCTTACGCTTTTCTTTTGATATATGTACATAACACATGGTTCCAAATATTTTAAATCTATCAACAGTAGCTGTTTTTCCATTCCATAACTCATAAGGAGTTTTATTATTTTGTTTTGTTGGGCCTGTTCTATTAATTACATGTACAGCAGTATTCATTGCTTCTGCCCATAAGAATAGAGGTAAGTTTGAATTTGAATATAACATTGATCGAGCAGCCTCTACAATGATTCGGTTATCGCGCTCTGCAATTGAATTTTGTTCGGGCGTATATGGAACATTAATCGAATATTTTATACCTTTACTATTTAAAAAAGAGATCACAGCTTTATTATCGTATTCTTTACCACCATCAAAATGAATTTCTTTAATATTTGTTGCAAATTGATTCTCAACCCCGATACAAAATGATTTTAGTTTTTCTATTACTTCAGATTTTTCTCGAATAAAATGAATTTCTCTATAACTTGAAAAATCGTCTTTAAAAGAAACAAAATATAACTTTCTACCGAGAGACTCTACTTCCATAGGACCACAAACGTCAGTATAAATTATTTCGCGAGTTTTAGTGGCACGATCGATCTTTTTGTGAAAAGGCAATCTATGATTTTTGCCATAAGCGCAACCTTCACAAAAGAAATTTTCATCCGTAAATTTTATATTTAGATTTTTCAAAAAATTCTTCACATGTTTTACATTTTGATGGCAGAGTCTTTCGTGCCATAATTGTAAAACATTACCGTTGGAAATGCTCGATCTACTCTTTTGTTCTACCACGTTACATTCTTTTGGAATTAAAGTTTGAATGTCTAATTTTAGCAAACTACCAGGCTCATATTCGGAACTAGTTACAAGAATTTCATTACCATGCTTTAAAGTACATCTCGTAGCATTATGTGTTATTTCATAATCTATACCCCTTTTACCCGCATATTTAACAGAAAACAGATTATACATTGAATCAGGAACATATAATACATTATAGATAGTACCTTCTACTCGTTCACTATTTTTATAAGTTTCAAAGTCAATATTACCTTTACCATATGCAGACATTGTCATACCGTTGCCCATTCTTACACTGACTGGTGTTGTATATTCTTCGAACGTTGAAAACCATTCTCGATGCTTCGACATATGATACGTCGCACCCGAATCCACAATCCAGAGATCATCCCGATTGCCACAGCTGCCTTTGTCACCTATTAGTGCTATCCTCGATGTTGATTTCTTCTGTCCAGAAGACGAGTTACTTCTTTCTTGATTATTCGACCATCTTCGCTGTCCATTATTCTTATTCATGAAGCAATTGTTACTTTTATGACCTTTTCTTTTGCACGTATAACACTTGAAGCAGTCCCTTTTTAAATGACCTTGTCTTCCACAATTATAACACTGCTCTTGTTTCAAATTATTCTTCTCATATTTATAAGAGTCAGTCTTCTGTTCTTTATGACCGATTTTCAGATTAGCTAGCAACGCTGTCGTCTCTTCGTGTACTTCCTTTTGCTCTTGTAATCTAAATTCTTCTGCCATCAAGCGCTCAGTCAAATTTTCGAGATTCTTCTTATCGTCAGATACCGAATCCCAAGCACTGTGAAAATGATTAAACTTTTGTGGCAAAGATGTTGAAACACGAGTCATCACCATAGTCTTTTCAATTTTTCCCCCGAGATTTTTCATTTTTCTAGCCAACTGTTCTATTTTTGAAATATTATACGTAACACTTTCACTCTCTGTCCACTTAAACTCAAAAAATTGTTTTTGAATCATCGACAGATTTTCATCAGATTTTAGATCATATGCTGTATTCAATTTGTCCCACATCTCCTTGGCAGTAGAACAACCCATTATAAGTTCGAGAGGCTTTCTCTCCACTGTTGTAACAATTAACTTTCTGGCAATTTTTTCCGCCTTCTTGAACTTTTCCAACAACGCGTCACGATCTTCTGCACCTGCAGCTGGCTCGGCTAATCTTCCTTCGCAAACATCAAGCACATCATCATCCTCTTCCATCAATGTGCGTACTACGAAGCGCCATTGATGCCAATTATCTTTGTCTCGAAGTTTTCAGTTTTTATTTTCGGTTCCATTTTTGCACAAATATTTTATACTTGCACTCCAATTACACACTGCACTCCGATTTTAAAATGCCACTGGGCCCATAACCTGTTGAGGTATGGTTTAAAAATAATTAATAATTTAAGTACAGGAGCAAACACACACTTTATTGAAGAACAGTTTAGTAGCAAGTATACATACAACGGACACACGAAATACACATTACAAAAGCAGATTTAAAACTGAACTTAACTGGTCGAGTGCATCTCTGTTTATATAGAAAAAAGCTTCCAGATTTTTCCTTTTATTTAAAACTTCCAGAACATTACTTTTGTAGACTTCTCACAGTAAACAAGCATGTGTGTGGACTGAGGCCCCGCCCAGGTAGCTAGACCTCCCACCGCACAATACAAACTTTCACTTTACAGTAACAGGTATACTTACTTAAAATTGAATGTAGAGTTTTCTAGTAAATTCTCAACACAAACAAATCGGTCCAATTAGCAGCCTATGCGGACGACATCAACATAATGTGTCGGACACAAAATGCAGCATAAGAAACGTACTTTGAGCTCATAGAAAATGCTAGCAATATAGGCCTCAAAATCAACATAGATAAAACAAAAATATTAGTGCAGACTAGAAGACAAAGAAACTACGGAACAATCGACAATATTATCAAAAAGGTGGACAACTTTAAATACTTGGGAGCCATATTAGAAAAAAAAACGGCACAGAAGAAGCCGAAATCCGAAACCGGACAGTCCAAGCCAATAAAGCGTATTTCGCCACATCAAGTATCTTCAGATCCAAAGACATCCACAGAAACACGAAACTAAGGATATACAAGTCAATAATAAGACCCATCCTAACCTACGGCTGCGAAACGTGTATCCTGAACTCCAAAGCAGCAAACACTCTCGATATCTTTGAAAGAAAAATATTACGATGAATCCTGAAACCAGTTAATGACGTACACGGCTGGAGAATAAGATATAACTTTGAATTGTATCAAATGTATAAAGAACCACCGCTAACACGATACATAAAACTACAGCGTCTATAAGGTGGGCTGGTCATGTAGCCAGGATGGGGGAAGACAGAATACCACGAAAACTATTGAATACCAGAATCCACGGAAAAAGACCAGTGGGAAGACCGAAAAGAAGATGGGAGGACGGGGTGGATGAGGATGCGAAAGAAATACTCAAAGTGCGTTCCTGGAGGAGGATGGCTACCGACAAAAGAGAATGGGGGGAAAAATTGAAGGAGGCCAGGCCCCGAAAAGCGCTGTAGTGCCATAGGAGAGAGAAGTGTCTGAACGTTGGACTTTAAATGAGTGAATTTCATTTAATTTTACTAAATTCTGTTTATTCTGTTTATTTAATTCAGTTTAATTTTTATCAGTTGCAGTATATTCAATGAATGACGTAGGGGCTTGTTTGGGAGATTGACACGATTACCGAGAAAAACATTTGTAATTCTAATAATTCTGTAACGAAACGTTACACCGTAGGGCGCAACGTGTAGATATTTTTAAATTCTTGCGGCCGTCTTCAGTAGAAACTACTTCGATATGAGTGGCGAAAGTCGTTTTAAGGTTATTTTTTCATTTCAGAAAAAATGTGGAGTGAGTGTCCCGAGTAGTGCAATTTCTGACGGAACGCTGATTTAAACAAAACGATTTTTAATGGTGGTTCCACCAACTTATTGTTAATACAGATTCAAGATGAATAAACTAAGGAACGAGTACTTTAATCAATACAGGAATACAGGTTTTCACAGGTCGAGTACAATGTCGTCTTGAGTGAACGTTCAAACGGTTTTCTGGTATTGCTGATGCCACTGGTTTTTTCTTCCACTGTCATATTGTTTTATTCTATTATCATTTTCTTACGACCGACGAGAAACTGAATCAAGATCCGACGTTTTTTTCATACTTTTTCTTCCTCTCTTGATTCCGCTGCAAGATCAACTGGTTCCAGAAGTGCGTGCTCTTTGTTAAGCCCATTAAAATAAATAAATAACTCTGCGCGCCGGTTAACGTTCAACACGTGTTGCCTGCACGCGCACGCGCGCGCTCACGCACACACACTCACAGTTACCAGCTACTGTGTGTCCCTGTAAGAGATGTTCACATTGATACAAAGTTGTTTGTCTAGCCTCCGGCAGTGCGCACTGTTATCTCTATAAGACATCGCGTATATAAACATCTATAGGCCTACCTATAAATTGATTTACACATTCATTACCTTCTTGCGTGTTCAATATAATTTCATTTCACAATGTTAATAACTATTCTAATGAATTGTTGTTACGTTTTATTATATTGAAGTTGACTTGTTTTACACACTTTTCTGAACCACTGACGTTACTAGCATGTCTGTTTCCAAACAGAATAATCACTGTTGCACAGCACTATAAAAAATTATTCCGATTAGCGCTTTTCAAGCTTCGCAGCTTATCGTCAGATCGGAAATCTGTGGAATCGGAAATTTCTTAATTAAATTTCTGATAAGTTGTGCAATCGACGACAATGTAATGGAAGACAGCAATAAGTTAAGTAAACTCTTTAAATATCTTGAGCAGGCAGGCGACGTAGGCAGGACAGCTCAGTTTCTGTGACTCCATC
This sequence comes from Magicicada septendecula, assembly GCA_034769895.1. NCBI lineage: Eukaryota > Metazoa > Arthropoda > Insecta > Hemiptera > Cicadidae > Magicicada > Magicicada septendecula. The sequence continues at coordinate 82,524,949 of CM068370.1, forward strand.
TTTTGAAGGGGAGTCACGCGAATTGAGACGCAGAGCAGGGCAGGGCAGCACTGAGCCAGACGTGGCCAATCCCACGCTTGTTGATCTGACACAGAAAACTTGTGATACTAGGTTGAATCATGCTATGGACGTCTTCAAACTCCGCTCGATTCAGACGGATATAGTTCACAAATCGTTCATTAGAGAATTCTCTTGTTAGTGCGAATTCCCCGTGAGTTCCTCTTTCTTTCGTCTACTCACTTTTCCAGTTTTACATTCCTTGACTTCTGATAGAGTAATAATAATATTTCTAATTCGTCATCCGAATCTGACTCAGAGCTCAAATCAAGGTTTTTGGTTACAGCGCCAACATGTTTTTGGTTACACGCACAAAATTTTGGTTACAACACGGCTCCTGCCTTCGTCAAACTGCCGCACAAATCTGCTGTCCAATATACGTGGACAATGTGCCACACAGTTTCGTGCTATCCTGCCCGTACTGCGCCACGCAGCTCAATGAGCTCCTTAGCTCAGAGTCAAATTAAAGACGGTCTTAAGTAAAATACGGTTCAATAAACAATGTCTGGCTAATAATGTCATTCCGAAATACGCGCAAGGTAAAATTAAAAATAAGAACATTTCCGATCTGACGATGAGCTGTGAAGCTTGAAAGCGCTAATCGGAATACTTTTTTTATAGTGGTGTGCAACAGTGATTATTCTGTTTGTGATTATAACCACTAACACAACTATCTTAATTAAATTTCTAATAAGATGTCTGTTTCCGTCTTCCAAGGGCACAAACCCAGTAATCACCACGTGATCATTCTGTCTTTCTAACGAGCAATTTTTTTCACTCATATTTTCGTTTATTATTCCAACTCTGCAGAACGGATTTCATATTTTGAATTTAATTAGCAATTCAAAACAAATTAAGTGTGATCGAATTCAACTTATATGAGATACTTATTAGTTACTTTCATGGTACAGACACTGTTAGTAACAATTTGTACTTTCACTTGCATATGTTGTTAATACCCTCTCCAAACGTTCCTATTACGAAACGAATAAGATTTTCGGTCAAGTTTAATTTTTATCTTCTTCAATAATTTATCAAAAATCCTAATGTTCAGTTTTATTTTTATTCCTGCTTTTCCACTTTTTGCAAATATTTTTTAACGTTTTGAATTAGAGGTAAGATTTAGATTCGCTTTATAGTGAAGCCATATAAAATAGCTTATAAAATGTTATTTATTATTTATGTTATTTATTACTCTACAGAGTAAACTATAGATCCTACTGCCCTATAACGGTTTAACAGGGAACTATAGATCCTACTGCCCTATAACGGTTTAACAGTAAATTTGTCTAATCCGTATTTAACAGAATTAACGTGAAGTCTTTTTAGCCAGTGTATTTGCATTTTAATTATCTCTTATAGGCAGATGTGTATTGATTTTAATAATATTAATTTAAACATGCCGTACGAACACTTTATTCAACACAAGTAAGTTACATTCTTACCAAAATATGCACCAATAATGTGGTATGGACTTTCCGAACTATAATAATATTGAAAATTATAACCATGCGGGGGGTTTAAAAGGCGTGGTCTAACTGAAGCCTTTGTATTCGAAATATCCACTTTGCAATAATACCTGTGTACAGGTGCTCATTTGCACGATTTCTGATAACTGTTTGCAGATTAGTAATCATTTGAAGTTTGAAACTTTAAGGCAGCTAACGGATTTACGAAATTTTCAAATCTGTGTTTAGGGGGATTAGCACTTCGCTCTTGCGATTTTGTTGGTGGGTTGTGTACAAAATTTCGGATTACAAAAATATTTATTTCATTAGAGTTTTCTACATTCCGTGACTTGTACATACTTCTTATATTATTTCACAGTTTTTGAGAAAATTTGTGTTTTCCGTCATTTAAATCATTTTATGTTCGATTTAATTAAATCTTACCGGCCTAGAACCTAACTTATGTTTATATTCGATCTCCATGTCTTTGCAACAAATACTGTAACATATGAATTTTGGTGGGCCGTGCGTTTGATACCTATTGTGGTGGGCAGTGTAAATGCGCTTCTTTTCAAAGTATACTATTCTCCCCGTCGTATTGGTTAATACATAATAAATTATGTCCCCAAGAAATGAAAGAAATACTGTAATAATTTATAACAACCTTTTTGATTGTTAACAATAAGTAGTAACTTGTTATAAATTAATTAATCCGTTTTCTAATTAAGCAACAAAAACAGATAATTTACTAAATAGCCAATTATTCTGGCATTGAATCGTATAGGCTAACAACGGTAACTGAAATATAAATATAGATTATATCGGTACAGATTTCATCGAAACAAAACCTTTTTACACAGTAAATTTCTGTTTTTGAATTTCGTCTTAAGAATCAAAGTCTCAAGTACGATCCGACTGTGACTAACCTAATACGGTGTACGGTTATTATTCAAGACGTACGAACCCTAGTAAATCAATTCGCAGTTCTTACCTAGGGTTGCTATCTGCTAAAATTAACTCCTAAGACAAATGAGTTAAAAAACTAGGAGAAACCCGGACATGAAATCGACACACATAAAACAAAACTGTCTGACTTGTAGGGCCTGAGACCTATGGTGTCATAATCATGTAATTCATAATAAAACTATTATTTTGCTGAAAACAACTTTTACAACGACCTTTTGGCAAGTTATTCAAAAAAGGCTGTCTCATAATCTTGAAACTCACGTTGTTTTTCTTGATGTAAAGAAAGCTTATGATAGTGTGCTGCTTGTAATACTATGAAAAACTATGCGAAACCAAGGAATAAGTATAGATATATAAATGCAACTAAGCAATTACATGCAGATATGACAACTTGTATGAAAACGGGTAGAAGTGTCCCGGGAGATTACTATCAATAAAGGTTTAAAACAAGGCTGTTGCATGTTTTCGGCGCTGTTTAAAATCTATTTGAAGGAAGCCGTGACGCCGTGAAGGAAGAAATGTTTTAATATGTGTGTACCAATTGGTGATGGAAGGCTCTTCACGCCACATTTTCCTGACGATCAGCTATACTGGCCGAGGATGAGATGAATATAAGAATATGCTAACAAAGCTTTCAGAAAAATATATGAAATGGGGCTCGAAATAAAATGCATCCAAAACAGATTACTTGGTAGCAGTCGGTGGAGGCCAAGACCTACAGTTAGGAACAAAAGTTATAAAAGCTTAAGTAACTTCTAGTACTTAGAACAACAAATAATAATAATATCGTCAAATAATAACATCTGATGGTGATAGTAGTCAAGAAATAAAATAAGAATGGGACAAGCAAAAGTAGCTACTTTGTAATATTACGAAGTATCGAAGTATCTCGTAATTTAGGCTATTAAATTTTGTCTGAAATTTGATTTATCAAAGAACTGCTTCGAAATGATGTTTTATGGGAGCTCTTTAATAACTAACACAACTTCACAGTAGAATAAAGTGAAGCAAGATGCGGCTAATGATTTCAGTGCGTCTCTGACAAACGTTATGTGTGTAGCCTGTGTGTGTGTGTGTGTGTGTGTGTGTGATTTTGTCACGCGACGTCAACCTTTTTTGTTTCTTCTGTTACAAGAAATTTATACGAACACTCAACATAAGCTGACACAATATTTGCATTTTATGTTTTTGTCACTAGTGATTAAGGAAATTAAGGAAAATACAATTTCAAAACAAGAAAACCCTAATCGTTTATTAAACATAGCCTACCTCTAACCCCTATTTCCGTCTACAACGCGCCACATTCATAAGAGTTTTTTTTTCTTCCACTGAAGTTTACTCAATCAGATTTGACCAAATATTATATATTTCAAACTTGGTGAAACTATCAAGCGAGGCACCAGCAAATCTAATTTATAAAGCACTACAATACCACAGCAAAGCATCTACCAGCAAAGCAATACCAAAGCATCACCTTCTACAATAGCAATGTAATAGACAGGCTAAGTTTGATTTATCCTAACAGCATTTCTTATTAGACTCTTTTAGCTTTCTTTTCTGAATACTAAAAATTTATATTTCCTGTTCTCTACATAGGATCTCTCTGATTTGATATATTACACTATCTTCTCACCATGCCTGCATTTTTACAGAAATTAAACATACGGTAGATCACGTGACGAGGCAGTCTACCCTTTCGGGGTAGAAGTTCCAGCCATCTAGCCGCCAAGTGGTCATATATATAAGTTTATGCATGTGACTCTTCAGTTTGCAAATGGAAGCACGATTGTTTAACCACACTATCGTACGCGTTGCGGAACAGTATTATAATGTTAAAATACTTTTCTTTTTACTAGGCTATATTGTAATTTTGCAAAAAAAATGTAGGCTTTGTCTTAATTGTCTCTGTCGTAGGCCTATATGGTTCCGATAATTTGATTTGGTTGACGTCTTAAGAATCTATTTTACGATTTTACTTTATTTTATTTACATTTGCTGGATAAGGCCAAGTTTGAATCGATTTCAATCGGACAGGGACTGCTCGAAAATCCGGCAATCCCCTTTTGCACGATGGATTGTAACGAGTTCCGAGTGACATTTATCGGCTTATAGATTTGAATCAAATACCAAAAAATATGTGATAATGTACAATAACATTTGTGTCATATAACATTACAAGATACAAGGTACAAATATGACACTAACATGCGCCTTGTAACACGTATTGATAATAACTAAATACAAAGGAAGAGAACTTAAAAGCATAAGAATGGATCTGAGTCGTATAAAACGTAAGAGAATATGTAAAATTAAACGATCTTAGAAAGCACGTGCGCAGAGTTTCCATAGAATCAAGTAAGCGAAATGAATGTTGACTGAAAGGAGAAGGCAGTCAAGAAGAACTCCGAGGCGTCCAAAGCAAGCTGCATAGTCCGATTCGTGTTGGGAGAAGAACAATAAATGATTTTGTTTTAAAAAACTGAATTTTAAATCGAATCTGTCTTCCGTCTTCCTTGTAGACTTAAATGTCAGCATGTGAGCATTAATCCTGGATTTGTATTCAAGGGTGACAGGCCTGACTTTACAGACAAGTCTGGAGAAACATCGTACTACCGGGAAAATATTGAGTTTACCTACCTCAATTTAATTTGGTTTTCAGTCAAGGAGGATGTAATTAGATTTGGAAACACTGCTGTAAGTTATCAAGAGCAACTAATAGGTAAACACTTTGGGTACTATTAATACTACAGAATGCAGAAATAATGTCTTATAAAATATATTACTGTTAGGCCTATAGGAAATTTCACTTTTCACAATCTTTATGAAAATAGCGTCTCGAAAAATAAAAATAAAAAAATTAATTGGTCGAAATCAAATGTTTATTTCAAGTGTGTTTGACCATCGTGACAGTAACAAAAGGTAACACAGGTGATTAGCGAGGGGAAGTTGAGAAAGGAAAACGGGTGGAAAGACAATAACAGTAAGAATAACAACGGTGATTCATGCGCCCCTATTCGAGAGATTACCTGTGAACACACAGATAATGTATACAAAGAAGTAGTTATATTCCGCGGCGTGCGCGCGAGTGCGCGTGTGTGACACAAGACCAGTCTTGTGTGTACTCGTGTGTGAATAATGACAATAAAGGGAAAGGAGGGGCGTCTTGAATCTCGGTACACACCTGCTCCGTTTTCCCACGCCCGTCTTCGTGTGTCGTCGGCCCTCTCCGTGACGGTTCGTTTGGGCGCGCGGGAAGTGATTTACTACGTGCTCACGTGGCCAACACACGTTACAAGGAAATGCTCCTTTTTACTTCTTCAATAGGTTTATTTATCACAGAGACGAGACCCTTGAGTCGTCGTTTCCCTCCAAAAGAAAAAAAAAACTGCTGCCCGCCATCGTTTTGCACCTGGCGCAATCTTTTGTGAAAACTTGGAAATGCTTTTACTACGTCCTAAGGATTAGTACTACAATCACTACACTACGCATGTAGTATACGAATTCGGGACATTGTTTTGGTCGTGGGAAGTCGGTGGGGACGGCAGAACAATATACGCACCTGTCTTTTCTTTTAAATCATTATTTAAAAGACGCATAAATTGCTCCTCAATTTTTTGTTTATTATTCGTTTTGAAAGACTTGGAATTTTTCCCTATTTAAACGCTGTTGTTTATTTAACTTCTAAGTTTTATGATTCTTAAGTAAGTAGTAGAAAATGTGTGACAGACTGTTGATAAGCAACGGTTATATTTATTGAGAAACGGACGAACTCTTTAATATATAAATGTGAAATTAACCAACATAAAGTCAAAAGTTATACATTTCTTGAATAAATGGAACACATTTTAAAAAAACAAACTATAGATGATAAAATCCAAATAAATTAAACACGACGATTTATTTTAAATAATAAGTGTAATATCTAACAAGTTAAAATCATACACAGAAATTAGCTAAACAAAATATAGATATTCCACATACGCTCTAGCAGAATCAAATTTTATCAATGCAGAACTAAAACATTAATTGTTTTATTCTTTGTATTGTTTAAATTAGCAGCCATCCTTACTATTTCTTTTATGAATTTGCTAACTGCTATATTTTTTTTTTTTTTTTTTTTTCGACTAAGCTTTTGTCAGTGTCAGTAAGTGTCAGTAATGACGAAAAGCTTAGTCGAACAATAAAAAAAAAAAAAAAAAAATTATAGCAGTTAGCAAATTCATAAAAGAAATATTAATTGTTTTGTTGCTATCTTAGCTTGACCTATTCTTACTTTTATTTCTTGGTTGCTGTCACCATCCGATGTCATTGTTACACCCAAATACTTGAAGTTTTTAATATTTTTTATCACTTTTGTTCCTAGTTCTAGGTCTTGATCTTCACCGCCTACTATAAGGTACTCAGTTTTTGAGGTAGCCTATTTATTTCGAGACCCCATTTCGCATATACTTCTGCTAGTTTCTTAAGCATATAACTTATATCAATTTCGTCCTCTGCAATTATAGCCTGATCGTCTGGAAAGTGTATTGTAAACATCTTGTCACTTCCAACTGGTACACCCATATTAGGCATTTTTTTCTTCCATGATGTTAGGGCTTCATTTAGATAGATCTTAAACAAAGTCGGAGCTATGCAACAACCCTGTTTCAAGCCCTTACTACTTGCTTATACTTATCTTGCTGGATCTCCTTTTCCCTATTTTAACTTGAGCTGTCATATCTTTATATAGTTGTTTAGTTGGTCACATCTTTTTTCAAAAGATAAAAGATGTTTTTCATTTTTCTTTGGTGATAGCCTATGTTTCTGCTCCATAGTCATATCAAGCCTGGTCTTATTAAAGTTTTATAGAGGGCGCATTTTGTTAACTTTGATATTAATCTACTTTTAATGTTTGACACTCCAAAGTAGCGTCTGTTTGCTGCTGAGATTCGCTGATGTAACCGAATTAAAATAATTGGAAACATATAGGCTAATCTCTGACGAGAACATTGAACACTATTTAAGATTTCGTCAAATTTCGTGAATTTGAAATCGTCTTCAGCTACCGTTCCAAGCTGTTTAACGTTATTCGAGTAGCGTACGAGAGCCAATGTACGTTTGAAAATTACCAGTCAACTAACGAGTTAATTTCAGATTTCAACGAACAACGAGCAAACGACGATTTAAAGGAATGAAACTGCGTGCTTTGAATCGACAAACTTAGACGAACAGATGTTTCCTGTATAAATAAGAAAATAAAAATAAAAGAGTAAAAGATATAACTAAAGATATGGTAAACTAAAGGTATTTACAATAAAAAGTGCATATCTAAAAATGCGAAAATAAGGCATTACAGTAGGCCTACAGTAGTGAAGCCAGAATGCCTATTTGCAAGTGAATGTTTAGCATTGAGTTATAGGTCTACTTTAGACAAACTACAAATATTAGACGACGAATTATTAGGAAAATATTAGGCCCACGAAAAACTTCAGAAGGTTGTAAATTAAGAAGTAATGATGAAATACATCAAAGTATAGAAAATATAACAGAAACAATGAGAAAAAGAAGACAATAATTTTTTGGACGTTTATATAGAATGGACGACAATAGGTTAACAAAGCAGATATTCAAATAACTGTGGGAAGTCAACACGCTTAAAGAAGTCCAAAATGATTTAGAAAAAAATAATATACACGCAGAAGAAGCAATTGAAAGAGAAGTTTTTCGGGCAAAAGTGTTAAAAATGGAAGGAGTCCAGGGTAGGAGAGAGAAAAACGCAGGTTCAAAGTCGACTGAAGACAGGAAGAAGAGACGCAGTGAAAAGATGAAAGAATATTGGAGAAAGAAAAGAACAAAGAATAAAGAATTGAAATTGGCATGTGGTCCTTAGATGGCCGATACAAACAAAGTAAAAGAAAACAATCAAATTAAATACAAATAAATAATAAATAAATAAAAATACTTTCAGACTTGAACAACTCAAGACTGTCAACTCAGCCTAATGGGCTTATTGAAGGTTCTACACCCAACAATTGGGTAATTTCTGGTAGGTGGGTGGTGAACACTGCTAATTTGGCGGGAGTGACTAAGTTCTACCAGGGACCTTGACTGCTGAGTATGGCATAGTCCCCTACCCAGGAATACGCACCTTTATTATTACATTCATATAGCAAAAAGAAAAAAAAATTACGATGACATCTTGTTTCTTTCATCTTTTCTGTTGTTTGCAAAGATATTTCGTATTTGTACAATCGTTACGTAGGCCTAAATAATTACGCACCATTTTGTTATATTGCATTGTATATGCATTTTTGCGTATGCAACCGACAAATTATGGTTGTAGTGTACGTCGTAACTTAAAGGAAAGTTTATACAGGTAAGACAGTTAATCTGTCAACAAGTCCGGCTCGTGTGCAAATCCACGCGTACGCACGCAGGCGTGCAGGTATGTGAAGATACGTGGATCCTCGGTGCTGTTGACGATTTCTGTTTACAGGTCATAAGCTCAATCGATGTCATTAGAAGGCTAGAGGAATTTCGAAGAACCACTAACCCTCCTTACCTGCAAATTCTCTTACACCGCCCATGCCTAATTAATTGACGGGCGTAGATTGTGGCGGGACAGGAAGGCCACGGCCCACCCCACTGTACGCTGTCCAGGCAGTGAAGGCGGCTAGAGGATTAAGAGACCCTTGGCTCACGCACGCACACTGGCAGGCCGCCTAACAATAGACTGGGGCCGGCATTTGACCTGCGCTGCCGTCTTTTTAAATACAGTTTACTATAATAAATTAAATTTTGTTATTCTGCTTAATCTTATAGTTTTGGTCGTTCCATTTATTTCAGACTGTGATTTCATTTAAAATAAGTCCAAACACGAAGTTTATACGACGATTTTCAAATGTTTTACTCTTATTTGTTTATTTTGAAATATTGTGATTGCTAAACTTCTGAGAATTATAATAAACTCACAGGGCTGGGCCCTTCAATATTAAACATATATGTATAATAGACACTTATTAATATATAATAGTACTTTAAACTCGGTCATGTTTTGTGACTACCTTATTCTACCTATTTAAGTTCAAATAGAGCGAACTATCAAACTTTCCTTTCCCTATTTAAAGTCACCAATTACTTATAAAACAGCAGTGAGTAATGGATAGATAACTAATCGGCAACGTATAGTTCAGAGAGATGAGCGATGGCTGAGAGAAATCAAGAACAAAAAAAGAACGAAATGACAAAGAAATCGATCAGTCCCCGTCCGCAGAACTTGAGCATTCTTACTAAATTTTTAAGTAGCCGTATGTAATATTTGTAATTATGTGTAATTTTAAAATGCTATTTCGTGTTTAATTATTATTCTTACTGTATTTCCACCTGCTAAGACGCCCCCTTCCCACATTAACACTATTTAAAGTCACCAATTACTTATAAAACAGCAGTGAGTAATGGATAGATAACTAATCGGCAACGTATAGTTCAGAGAGATGAGCGATGGCTGAGAGAAATCAAGAACAAAAAAAGAACGAAATGACAAAGAAATCGATCAGTCCCCGTCCGCAGAACTTGAGCATTCTTACTAAATTTTTAAGTAGCCGTATGTAATATTTGTAATTATGTGTAATTTTAAAATGCTATTTCGTGTTTAATTATTATTCTTACTGTATTTCCACCTGCTAAGACGCCCCCTTCCCACATTAACAACTCTAGAACATTCAATAACACAGATCGATTTATTTATATAAGAAACTAAAAAATATTTCTACTATCACGTAAGGCAGATGAGGAAATGAGGGTTCATACCGAAGTTAAAGAAATAATTTTCTTTACCAGTAACTACTGGTTCGCACTTGACATGTTAGCAGAATAAGACAGTATAAAAAGTGCGTTACTTATCACCCCATAAATAAAAAAAGCGAAAAGGACTCGGCAGAGGGGATATCAAAATGAGGGGAAAGAGAAATCGTTCAAGAAAATGCTCAGATTATTATCTTTGGATAAGTCATTACATATGCGAAAAAACAACAAAGTTATGTCGTTTGTAAAATTATATAACGAAAAAATTCGTTAAATTTATTATATTAAAAAAATTTAATTCGTAAACGAATAAAAATGACAATAAATACCAACATTTATAATTCCTAAATTTTGAATGTAGAAACATATTTCTTAACATATAAGTGTACAAAATAAAATAAAATAAAAATAAAAGTAAGTGTTCAAAATTAACAAAATAAAATACAGTATAGCAAAAACCAATCTAAGAAAAAATAATAAGAATAAAAATTCAATTAAATAAGAGTTTGACAAGTTTAAAGTAAAAGAATATTATAGGCCTGTATAGAATAAATACAGAATCCTTGGATCTGCAAGAAACAATAAGAAAAACCATTTCAAGTTTCTTAGTAAAATAAATACACTCTCACACAAGTATATTAAATAAAATTATATGTTACATATATTTTCATTTTATTTATAAAATCAAATTGTCAAATTGTAAAATAAATAGCTCCGACGATGTTCAACAAAATTGTTTAAACGACTATTACTACTACTAGTAATATTATTATTATTATTATTATTACTGCCTCTGATTTCAGAGACGTAGTTACGCGGGGAGGGGGGTATGAACAGGACCGGACACCCCCTCACCAGAGGGTCGACAAAGTTCATAAATTTTTTTAATCTCTTAACTTTTAGCCTGTTTTATTTTTTTTTCAGCTGTTTACGCTAATATAAAAATGTTTAACCTATACAAACAAGTTTATTACACAGAATTAGCGTATACGTTTCAAATATGAAATAATATAGGAAAATCAATCCAGTCAATAAATGTGTAAAAAAATACATTTCTACCGTTCAAACTTAATGCTTTTACTGCAACTTCAAATATAAAAACTCTCTCAGATACGGAAAGCAGTAATTAAAACAGTAGTGAATTATCTTTACATAATTAATAATCAAGCATATTGTATAACAGTTCAATGTCACTACTTGGACTTTGGCAGCACGAAAAACCGCAAATTTCAGACTCGATCGTCAGAAGATTTGAGAACGTGGTTCTAATGCGTACGAAAAATGAAGAACGACAGGTGAGTCTGGTGAGACCTGTTCTTCAGATTTTATAGCCGCTTTAAAAAAAATTTGTAATTCAATATATCGAATGTGTAGAAAAGTGATAGTTTGGGCAAGTTTGATGTACCATTTTATGCAAAATTTCGGGTCTTGTTTCAGGAAAACATATTATTTGACAAAACAACTGTTTGTAAAAAATTGTTCTGCTATTGAAACAACACCCATTGTCCGGAAATAGCTTACATAAAATGTGCTATTAAAAGAGTTACACAAAATTCCAAGGCAAAACCAACACAATATTTCCTGGAATTAGAACAAAAACAGCGATCTCACTTTGTTTAGGCTTGTTTATTGACGTGGAAATAAAAAAAAATGGTCTTTTCCTAAAACTCCTACTACCAGTAAACAGGCAATGAGATCAAACTATTACCTAAAATTTATCGAATTGATAAATTTTAAAAACAATTTGCTTATAGTTGTAACAACTCGTGTCATGAGCCACACGTAAATTTAAATTCTATTTAAATCTGGGAACATAAGGTAGACAGCCCACTAAAGAAATAAATGCAGAAAACATTAAATCTTTTAATCTTCAAAACATAAATAACGTGATTGTATTATGATGTCCAAATATAAGAAATATGACTGAATTACATAACACAATCACGTTTCTTATGTTTGGAATATAGCAACATACAATATTTTCTGTATCTCTTTCTTTAATAAGTAGCCTGCGATATGTTTTTAGATTAAAAAGTTATTAAAATTTACAGGTATCCAAGTAGTCTGCGATATGTTTTTAGATTAAAAAGTAATTAAAATTTACAGGTATCCATTCGATAAATTTTGCAGTCAAAAAATACGTTTGCAGTGTTTGAGTTAAATAATAAAATTAACCAGTACAATAAATTTGAGAATTAATTAATAAAATTTGCAAAATATAATAAATAACACACATATCTAAAAATAGAATGTAAACAAATAACATTTTTGTAATTACCATATTATTTGCTCAGAGGTATATCTAAAATTATTATTTTTAAATTAAAAAGTCATTTGACTGTTACAAATTAATGGTAGGGCCTTGAAAATAGCAATAAACAAAAATATTACAAATGAATTTGTTTTTACTTTTATGAAGTGTAGTTCCTACAGGGCTTATCTGTCGTTATACTTGCTTATATATTCAAAAGTAGATGTAGTATATCATTTAAAATTAATTAGTAACTTTTATACTCGATAATAAATTTAAATATTATTAAAAATGCACAAACAATTTGTAGAAATGTACGTTTGAAGAATAAAAAAAATAACAACACATATCGCAGTCGGTAGGACTCGAACCTACGCTCCCAGAGGGAATCTGATTTCTAGTCAGACGCCTTAACCACTCGGCCACGACTGCTACGTTAGTCTATCCTCAAAATAAATATACTTACTTCATGTCGAATATTATTTTCATTGCCAACATTTTGCTCTTTAAATTGTAAATTGTTTTTTTTCAGTTCCATATAAATTGTTTATATCTCAAAATTACATAATTTTAATTACAATATGTGTTACATTTATTTACAGTACCGTACATTTTACAGCATTCTGTATATAGATGTATTTACGCATATAAGGCAGACTTCTGCAAGGCTAAATAAGTTGATTGCAATAACTACATATTACATATTATTTGTTTCAAACAACGACTTAATAATTTTTATAAACGTCTTGTACGCGATTTCATTATCCGCAGAATCGATACAGTGTTGTGACCACCCGACAGGGGCGGATCCAGCTAATTCCAAGGGGGGGGGGGCCCATGCCGGAGGTCTAACATACTCTAATCCTAACGAACCCCCAATCCCTCCCAAAAAGCAACAGCAGGCACGAGCGTATATTAGAAATATTCTTAAAGAAATTTAAGTACGAGGAATGTTGTAAGTGATGGAAATTGACGACGAACACTGGCTAGTTTGGGGATGTATGTTAGGAAAGTAAAATGATGGGAGATTTAAGACTACATATATAGGAGTAGCTGACTGAAATGGGTCTTACAGTCTTATCTTAGAGTATGGTAGACGGAGACTTACAATCTTATAACTCAGAGTCTATAGATTTTGTGGTCACAGTCTGAGTCTTAGTAGTAGTATTTTGAATAAAGTCAGTTAACTTGTCAGTTAGTATGATAGTTCAGAACTTGAAGTAAACTTAAAAAAAGTAAACGACTCTATATTCATAACTGAAAGATTCTATTTAAATACAGTGCGCTTGAAGTACGTGTGATTACTAAAGGTTGAAGACAGTGTTAGTGGAATAGATAGGAGTGCATCAAAGTGTAGGTGTAAATCAATATGTAGGCTATAATGTTGATGTAAGAAATATAAGTGTAAAATCATAAAGTGAAGTGAAGTGAAGTGAATGGGTTACTCAATACAGATGGAGAAAGGACAGAACAGATAACAAACTATAATGCACAAATAATCTATTTACTTCTTAGAAAGCTCATCACATATCACTGACCATTTATACAACTCAACACAACATAACTTTACAATAGTTAATGAATCTGAGAGAAAACAAGTAGTACCCATAACTTATAAAATAAGTGCAAAGATTATAACTTCATTATAAATTAAAGGAACCAAATATAATTATCATATATTAAAAGTACAACTACTTAAACTACCAAAATTACCTATGAACTAATAGTGTTAATTAAGACTGATAAATGTTAAAGGAATCCATAAAAAGTGTATGTATCATTACACAGTAATACGTTTTTTTCAATATTTTAATTTGTAAAAATAAGAAAAAAATTGAAGATAGAGAGAATCAATCATGTAAAAGAAGCGTATAAAACTATTAATTGGTTAATTACAGTATTTTATAATTATAATATTTAATTTTAAGCTCAATCTGATGTTATTATTTATATAATTCTTTCACTCATCAACTCAAATTGCAAGTTGTACAAACTAACAAAAAAAAAACGCAATCGACTCTGATAACAAAAAGAACATAATCAATTCAATTAAAATTTACACACAGTAAAGTAAGTGATACATAACTTAAAAAATAAATACGTTAAACAGTTTTAATTTATATTACTGATATGTTCGTATTAGCTATTGATTAATTAATCAATAAATATTAATAGACCCAGTTATTAAATATTGGCACACCAAAAGTTGCAAAATAAAATATATTAACATACCTATGATATTACATTAAAATTGCATTATTTAAATCTAAGCAAGCCTATACACAAATATAGTATAATAGGTATTTTCTAAAGTAAATACTATTACGTTATACCCACTACAATACAAGTTTAAGTTTGTGTTTGTTCTTTTTTACGAATCTGTCTATAACTTTTTCTAAATCTAACTTGGTGGTAATGTTTCGATGTATGTACATCAGAGCCAGTCCTGTCAAACTATCTTGTCGCATTGTAGTTCGTTGCCAATCCTTAACAAGTCGAAGTGTGCTAAAAGATCTTTCTGCAGTTGCTACACCGGCAACGAGCACAGTATTTGCAGCAATGTGTGAATACAAGCATAAACTTCTTTATCACATTCAAGTAATGTTTTTAGTGCACATCTTGGGATTTGTTTTCCTTCTGTTTTGTAGCGATCCCATTTCTGAATCCAAAGTTTATATTCTCCCTCAAGAACTTCAGGTGATAAACCAAGAGGTAATGCAAACTCATACATTTCTGCAAGGTGTTTGAATTGGTTCTTATTTGGCTTGTTACCATCTTTTGTTGTGTCCTCAGTTGGGATTAAGATCAGTAAATTATAAACACTGATTGATCTGTCAGAAAATCTTTCTTTGATGTCAGTTATTATGTGGTCCAAAATTGCGTTGAATACTGCTTGCCGGTAATATTCTTCAGGTTCGTCAGTACTGTAATTATCTCTTTTTGTTTGAATTGTCGTTTTTCGAGGAATAGTCAAGGTGGTATTAAGAGATAATGCTAACTCCTGCGCTTCCTCAAACAATTCATGAAATTCCTCGTCGCAATTTTTTCTTTTATTTTCAAGTATTGTAATAGTGTCTGCTAGTGCATTTCTGGCTAAGTTAATATCAATGTATTTCTTTTGAAACACACGACTTATTGGTAATGTTGCAGACAAAATGTTGGTTAGGCAGACAATTGTTATGATGAACGATGGATCCATCAAAGACAAATGGAGTGAGTGTGCCTTGGAAGCACTTTCTACCTCATTCCATTCACAAACTCTTACGAGAGCGTCGTCGATGTTTGAGAGGGCTTTGCGAAACAGAAAAATGCTCTCATGCCTCTCAATCCACCTTGTTTCGCAAAGGCCTATCAGCTGTCTTCCCACAGTCTCTGTCAATGCAATGTTGCGCTTTGATGAAGCAGTGAAAAATGCTATGATGGATTTTATGATTCCTATGCACCTAGTTACATGAGAGACTTTTGAGGTTTTAGAAACTGAAAGATTCAGGGCAAGGTTATGACAATAACATTGCACTGCATTAGGACATTCTTGTAAGACGCGGGATACAGCTCCTTTAACCTCAGACACCATCGTACTGCAGCCATCTGTAGTCACACCAATGCAGTTGGTTTTTTGTAAACTGTGTTTTTCCATAACCTGAAGAGTTAGATTCCCTAAGATTTTACCAGTTAATGGGCTATCCTTCACTAACTGATATGGCCATTCAGAGTTATCAGGGATTTTTTCACTACGAGGATTAAGAAATTCAATAAAATCTTCATAAACATTACCATTGTGTACACAGCGTATTGCAAATGTCATTTGTGACTGATGTGAGTTATCAGTGGTTTCGTCAAAAATAATACTGAACCATTTAGCCTCCAAAACCCTTTCAATTATAGTATTTTTAATCTCCTCTGCACAGCAATTAATCAGTTCATTTTGTACGGTCTTGCTTGTGTATGTAGCATTACCAGGTGCAGACTCAAGGTGACTGGCGAGGACTTTGTCACCAGCCTCAACTCTGAAACGAACCAGCTCACGGAAGTTTCCATCGTTTGCATGTTCAACTGTACAATTCAGAGTTTTCCCTAAATCTCCATAATCTCTGTGTCCCCTTAAAGGGATTTTTGTATTCCAAGAAATACAATACATTTCAAAACGGAAGTTAGTTTTTTCCTATTTTCCTGCACTTCATCCTGGTATTTTTTGTTCAGTTGGGAGTCAATTTGCAGAGAAGGAGTATTGAGTCGTTTAAGAAACTCCTTTCAATTTTCCACTGCAGTTAGGTGATACAGATTGTGAACATGTGTGGTTAAGTACCCATCTTTTCCTAGCAGATGTTTAAAGTCAGTCACAGGTTGAGTAACAAGATTTTTAAGCTGCATTCCACCAGCTTGTGAAGTTGAGAAAAGGGCACAATAAACACAAAAAAGTCCTTTCCGAACTTCAGAGAAAACTAACCATTCAAATTTGTTAAACAAATCGTGAGAAGGTCGCCTGAACTTTCCTTTCCGTTTTTTTTCACTACAGAGCAAGGAAAAATGTAATCTCTGGGAGGTCTCCAGTGGTTGAGTATAAGCTGTTCCTTTGTAAAATCATCAAGCATTTTACCAATAAAATTTCCTATATCATAACCATAACACACTCCGCTTATCTCTGAATTAACTGTTGAGTTGCCGTAAATTCTAGTAGCTGACGTGGTTGGAGCTAGTGAATCCGAAACATTGTGAATTGCCTTACGTTCTTCCATCTGAGTCTGGATCGAGCTGAGAGGCATGGGTATATCATCATCTTTTGGCCGTTTCGGGAAAAAAATCATTTATCGTTGCTTGAGTAGGCAGCCGCTTTTTGGCACCCTGGCCCTTTCGTTCTGAACGATCTGCCTGAAAACCGGTATGATAAATAAGTTATCAATCATAGTTACATATTTGAAAGTGAATTATGAAGTTATGACTGGGCTTTCACTTTCGAGTAAAAATATGTAGGCTATTAAACAAAGGCATTCAATAAATTTATAATATCGTTTCTTTAATTAGCATTTGTAAGATATTTTTGCGTCTTGTAGGCTAAGATACAAAGAAAATTGCGCTGAGCGAGATCATAGTATGAGGGTTCAATATTTTAATATCAATGAGTTATTTTTATAAAAAAAAAATGCAACTGAGTTGATATGGGATCACGAGCAGGAGTGATTCCATAGATATCGTAAGTGGGGATAAATGTATAATAATATAAAAAGCTAATAGCATATGCGCAAAACCCAGTTTTTGTATGGACGAGTCCGCTTTGAAATTCTGAGTAGCGCTAGGGAAACGGAGAATCAGATGTTACACAAATCCCGTGAAGTGAAAGTGTTTACAACATGCATAAATATACGTCTAGTTTCACACACATCGGTTTCGTCCGCACAGCAAAAACCGTAAGGATTTTTTCCGTGATCGTTTGCTTTCACATAACATTTTATGAACTACCATATATAAATTTTTGTTAACATTATTCCTCTAAATAAAAGCGCTTAAACGGAAACAGTTGTCCGATTATTTTGTTTACACACACAATGGTGTAAGCAGCACGTGGAGTAAACTAACCTAACAAACGAGTACTGCGCCGCACATTCTTGTCTACAAAGTATATTTTTTTTTAATGAAAACAAGTTTAATTCTAAATATTTACCATGAAATGTCTTCCTTACTACGTACGGAACTACTGTCACAGACGGTAAACTACTGGTATTGGTAGTGGTAACTATAGGAATGCAGAGAATCACTCTAACAGTGCACAATACCGGTAACCGACACTGACGCCGAGGCGCGCCACTTGGAGTGGGATCTTGGAAAAGCAAATGATCAAACGTGCGCACTGCATTATCACTTCGTCGGTTCGATACGCGCGAATTTAAATATGCGACAGAAACAACTGAAAGCTATGTTACTATATTAATTAAATTATATAAATCATAAGTTTACTAGAATGTACATCTAATAGATTACATGTAGATAATTTATTGTGAATTATTAATAAGAAATTTCACAATTTATATAACATGTTTTATTTCATAACAGTTTTCTAAAAAAATTTTCGAAAGCAAGGATCCCCTGAATCCGCCACTGCCACCCGAACACAGCACAACACAATAAAATAATTGTGCACCTAAAATAATATTATTTACAAAGTTTACACAATTTTATATTAGGCTTCACACTCCTAACACAGTTAGTATAGTTATTAGATAAATTATATAACTTATTCAGTTTTTTTTTATCAATATGACATTATTTTATATAAAGATATTGAATATTTTTTGAACATTGTTACAGTTTACAAACACTAATGTGGAACTTTAAAGAAAACGAGAACATTAGCATAATAGTAATATTATTAATATAATACTAATATTATTAATATAATATAATATAATATAATATTATAATATAAAATAATATAATATTAGCGTAATATTCTGTTAATCCTATTTCCATGGGTATCGTGAAAGTAATTTTAAATAGCATTTATTTTTTAGTGATATACGATTTATCTTTAAAATGTTACGTATAAGCATATTTTGTACATGTATGCATATACATTTATTTATTTAATGCACACATACGTAACCTATATTTTTAATTGGAAAATTACATTTCTTTACTTTGGTTTTAGACGACATGAAGTAGTAGTGAAAGAGGACGACAAAAATAGCGCCTGACGTTCAATACCTGCAAGGGAATGTTCGATTAGTTGGTTAGTGTCTGTGCACGTCCAGATCATACATTTGGTTACAACTGGGCGATTATATGTTTCAATTAATTTTAGTAGGAGCGTTTTCTGCTATTCTCTCATAAACAGAATATATTTTTTCATGCTTATGATGAAATTTTGTGAGAATCGGAATGTTAATCATTTAGGACGCATTAAATTAAATTTAGTATTGTGGACACTAGATTGTTTTATATTACGGGCGCGAACTTTCTAAGTTTTATGACTCTAACTGACTTACACGACCACTATTAGTTGATCTTTCCGTCAAATCTGCTATTACCTTGGTAAGATGGCAGGCCTCATGTATTAAGACATTTTTATCGAAAATTTGGGTAAAGGTGATACGTGTGGGGCCCCAAAGTGTTCCTTGCGCCAACAATAGGCCTGCAACAAACATGAGCCTCGAAAAGTCTTGGGGAAGAGTTTTACAGCCTCTTCTCCTACCTGCAAGTATTATTGCCTTACATTCATCATTTTGGAAAACGGAAGAACTAGTTCCTTATATTCTGAGCCGATACGTTTGAATATAGTCATTGTTCAGGTCACACACGTACACGCTCTTTTGCCGTTTACAAATGCACACACGTAATACATCTCTCTCTCTCTCTCTCTCTCCCACCAACACACGTAATATACATGTAAAGAAGAACATTTATTTCAATTGTGGGCCATTTGCATGTTTGCTGGTTTCCGATACACTCTCCACTGTTCATGTGTGGCCAATAAAACATATTCATACTGCAATCATTTATTCATTTGTTAGATGTGTGTTTGAGCGTGTGTGAACCTCGCACCTACTATTGAGCGTGAATTGTGAACTGTTAGTTTGCAATGGCTCAGTAGTAGAACTGTTTCTTACAACAATGACTGTGGGCGGATGTGTCAGGTATAGAGGAGGTTGTAAAACACCCTTCTTGGGTTTATTTTTATTGCACCCTAATTGCTCACTCGAGAAATTCGTTCTGGCCCCACACGTGGCACTTTTATCCAAAATTTATTTACTTTTAATGAGAAACTAAATTTTTTGTAGGAACTAATGGCTGAGGATTATTAATATTTACACCGAATGAATGACTAAAATATAAAACTACCAAGAAAGTGTGTTGAATATAAAGAATACAGGTATTTTGTAGTCATTAAAATAGTGTTATCAGAAGCGCAGCTAGAATCACAGTATTTCCTTGGGGGGGGTGGGATATAACCTTCTTGGGGAGAGGTTAGATCTTTGCGCATAAAACCACAAAATTTTTTAAAAAATGTTGATATTTGCTGTATATTTGTTGGAATGAAGAAGGTAAGGAATGAAACATAAGGATTACATTGACAGTCATCTAAAATTCAAGAAAGTCATAAAACAATAAAAGACGATGTCCTACATTACAATATAATTAAAATAAAGGACAAGAGATAAATGACATACATTTTTTCCAATTTTCTGCAGGTGCCGTAAGTGTTAAATGTTTTGTACAAAATTTTTAAAACTTCGCCCTAGTGAGTACATGCCTGTAAGTACATTCGCGATTAGTTTTCTTCACAAAGATGTCATTATAAACCACGTCAAAAGACATAAACTACACCAGGCGTCTCCAAAGTTTTTCACTTGAGGGCCGAATTGAAAAATCTTGGAAGTCAGGCGGGCCAACACACGCGCGCGCGCGCGCACACACACACCAATATATATATATAGTAAACTTATTTTTTTAAGTTTATGAAAGAAATAATGAAGTCAATAAAATAGGGTATTTAATTAAAAATTAAGCAGACTTATCCAAAGAAAACAAATCCATTTATTCAAAATAATGCAAATAAAAGTAAGGAAAAAATAACATCCATGTAGTAT
Source organism: Magicicada septendecula (assembly GCA_034769895.1). Classification (NCBI taxonomy): domain Eukaryota; kingdom Metazoa; phylum Arthropoda; class Insecta; order Hemiptera; family Cicadidae; genus Magicicada; species Magicicada septendecula. The sequence goes on from CM068370.1 coordinate 82,546,035, forward strand.
TTTTTTTGGCTTCTTTATGTACGTATGGAATGTGTGGAGTTGCTTCTGACATATAATGTCTGCCCATTTTGGGTCAAATTTTGATGCATCTATCACTAAAATGGATTTCAAGTGTGTTCGTCTGACAAGTTAGCCCTATAATTTGATTTTACAAAGTTCATTTTTGAAAACGTTTGTTCGCAGATATAGGTTGAATCAAACATTGAAAGCATTGCTCTTGCCAAGCTCACGGAGGGAATCGGAATCTTTGGTTTAGGTTGATGCAGTGAAAAGCGTGATTCATTCAAGGCAGCCAGACGAACAAGCACATTAACCCCGTATGTTTTAAATTTGTACAAAATATTATAATATTTTACTAAACTTATTTCTTGTTTACTTATTTAGTAAAATGTTATAATATTTGAAGTATTTTGACGATCTATTTAAAAACTGCACGCAGCATCGGCCGGGTTGCCGCGGGCCGTAGTTTGGAGACCCCTGAACTAAACCATCGCACTGTTGAACGTAACTGGAATAGACTACCTATAGCTTGTCGACGAAGCTAGGCCCCTATTTAGACTATAACATTTTAAAGAGAAAGAGAGGGGGAGAGATAGACAGACAAAAGATGGAAAGCCGACTGGGCGTTTTAAATTTATATTCGTTAATTGCATTATAGACTGTAATCAAATTTTTAATTTTAAAAATCAGCAATGCTGACAAAACTTTGTTAGTTTTATTTAGTTTCAGAATGATTTATTCTTCGACGAATGTTTTAGGTCTGTTTTTTTTTTTAATTATACACTTGTAATTGTGTGTAGACAGCTGAGATAAATGTGGTAGTGTATTCGTGAATCAGGGTATAGGGTGGGAAGCGTGTTGCCGCGGGCAGCGATGAATTGTCACACGTTATTTTGCTGATACATTTAGCTACATAAAAAATATCAGGAACAGGCTAAACTCTTAATTCATGTTTTATTCTTAATTCATATTCTATGCTATTTTAGTTCTTTTTTCACATCTCTACTTCTTCATAGCTACTTAAAAAATGTATGCCAAAAAGTTTTGTTGAATTTGATTAAACTGACATAGTACGATTATTATTTGATTTGTTTACTATCTTGTATTTAAGAAAAAGGTTTGCCAAATGTTATGTGTGGATCGTTGCTTTATATAGTGCAGAGACATGGACACTGAGGAAAGAGGATGAGAAAAGATTAGAAACATTTAAGATGTGGGTTTGGCGAGCAATGGAAAAAGTGGGGTGGGTTGATAAAGTAAGGAATGATGAAGTTTTAAGAAGAATAGGGGAAGAGAGAAGAATCCCGAAGGTAATAGAAAATAGAAAAAGGAATTGGTTATGTCATTGTTTAAGAAGAGACTGCTTGCTTACAACTGCCATGGAGGGTGTCATAGAAGGAGAAAAAAGAAGAGGGTGTAGAAGAATGAAGTTAATAGACAGCAGTAAAATCAGAGGGTGTTACTAATAAACGAAACGAAAAGACTGGCATGCGATAGGACAGCTTGGAGAGCTTTTAACATTTGAAGACCTGCCTTAGGGCAGAACACCAAATAATATAACTGTCTTGTAAAATTCATAGTACATATACACTTACATACAGTAGCGTGGCGTCCATGTAACCGCTTAAGAACAAACTTAACACTCGTAGGCCTACCCATTTCATCGACCGAAGCTCGGTCTTCCAAATGTGTCTCTATTTAATAAAGCAGAATAATTGTTATTCGTTTTCTCATTAGGATTATTATTTATTATGTAATAACAGTAATAATACAATAATTGCATATGATATTGGTGTATGTTACATACTGATAGGCACGAATCAGATAAAGTTATTGTTATTTATGATATGTATTTCTTTGATCATTATAAGTTGTGGAAAACTGTTCACATTTCATTTTATTATCATTAAATTGTATTTTTATACTAGTAATATTGTTACGCAATTAGGAACATTCTCGAACAATGGAGTGTGTCGTTCTACGCATTTCTCGGCTATCCCAGCAGAGCCCAGCTGTAACGTGTGTGCGCGTACATGACATGTTGCTGCTACTTTGAGATGAAAAACAATTACGTGTCACTTATCATGCGTCAACAATCGAGGCTATTCCAGACCGCACCGGTCGGCGCACTGTGTTCAAAGCCAGACATTTTGCACTGTTTCTAGTGGATTCGGGAACGCCTGTAATAGGCAGTTGTTTAACACGTCATCCAAAAAGTGACAGATTATTCTGGCATCTGAGCGGGGTATAAATAGCAGCATGCAGCGACGGCCACTTCAGTCAGTTAACATCGGACGATTACTCAGTGCGTCTCAAGTGGTTATTATTAGTGAAAAGTGATTATTGTGCAGGGCTCTATTAGTTGACATTATTATTGCGTGTGGACCAATTTAATTTGAATTATGGTACGATTATAATCCTGTTGAATAACTTGTTGATTTCAAACGATTAATTGTGATTAATTAAAACCGGCGATCAGTGACTTAATTGGTGTCTTTATTTTGTTTTCCACTGTACCATACGACGATCAGTCAGAGACCGCCGTACGATAGGGATTTCTCAGTGTTTCCTCGGAGTTGTCTCTACATTCTTTATTGTTTTAATACTTTTTAATAAGAGCAAAAAGTGTATTTTTCATGTACAAATTAATGTGGTATTAGAAGAAAAAGTTGTCTAATCGCCACTTAGAACAAATAAATATCACACAAACGTAACATCGGTTCATGAATTCCCGTGGATCCGTCATACTCAAAGTGACGTGTCTGCTTAGAACCCTAATCAGGCTGTATACAGTTTATCTGTACTATGAGGCGTTACTTTATTATTGCTCAGTGACGTTGCGGTTAGTATTTCAGAAGCGGAAGGCATACTAGGGGTCAAACTGGGTACTTTAATTTCGTGTACCACAGGTTGTCCACCTGTGTGGTTTGTGGTCGCAGGAGGTTTTGGTTTTGACAGGGGTGAAGAGAAATTGTCGTGTCGGATCGGAACGAAATTGTGTCTCTTTTTAGGATTCTTCCAAAACAGCCGGTTGCCTCGTTTCACTTACGTAACATATTTAACATGGGAGTGTGTAATCAGTGTACTTTTAATAAAAATGTCGTTATAGTTTTAAAAACAAAAAAATGTGCGTGGGGGCACATGTGTGTCTGATTAAAAATCTCTACAACCGTTGTTCTACAATCTCTTTACATAGTGTTTTACTATTTCCATCTGGCTTTGTTTTCTCAATCTCCAACCCGAAGAGTCCATAGTTGGAGACTAATCTACTTCTTCCTTCCACACCTTTTAATCCTACTTTCTCCTCCTCTTCTTCTTCTTATTTTTCTTGTTCTTCCTGTGAGACCAGTCTCTTTTACCTGTGACAGTATATGCTGTTTGCTCTCAAACATACCCGTTCCATATCAACTGTTTTCCCTTCGATGTAATTTATTATGATTTGGAGTTGGAATTATGTTCGTGGGCTTGGATAGATGAAGGCGTTGGACGGAGGCTCCATATAACCCGATGCTGAGAGCCAAAAGGGGAGATAAAATAGAAGAATTTAGCAATCATCATTCTCTCCCTAATTTCTTCATTATTAATGCACTCCGTTCTTGAGGCGTACTCTCTCTCTCTCACGAAGTCGAATTCGATTGCAGTAATTCTGTTGTTCTTCTGTTTATGTATGGTCTTCTTTGATTGATTTTTTTCTTTCCATACGTCACTGTACTCTGCACCATCACACGTGGTACTCTGTGGTTTGTTTCTTTTATAATTACTCAGCCTATAGTTTTAATGAATATGACTATATTGTTTGTTTGTTTAGTTATGAAGTTCAAGTAAAGATACGTTTTCGTTCTTCATTCGGACCTTTTTCTAATAGTCGTAGCTCGCTATTATTCATTTTTGCCATGAACCATCAAGCTCTAGGAACACGGATATGCTTGAAATAATAAATGCTTGAGTAACTGCCTGAAAAATAAAGTCAGCTGTGGTCATGTAATAACTTTCAGGCTAGGCTTTGTTTTACTGTACTTTTATTTAAACGGGAACATAATGTAAGGTACTCAGAATCCCAAGGAATAATATGAATTGCTATTGTTCAACTTGTTAGAAGTCTCTGTAATTCCAACTTTGTCGTGTTTACTTGCCCCGAACTTCTACTTGGCATGTCCTGGACGAGGTCTATCAGTGTTTCCACCATTTTCAAGTCCTAAACCACGACCATCTTCAAGGTATTTTCAAAGTCCTGGTTTAGGACTTATAATGGTGGTAACACTGAAAGACCTCGTCCGGAACATGAGACAGGTAGCAGTTCGGCAAGTAAACACGACAAAGTTGTGAATTAGTATTATTCGTGGGCTAAATGTTAATCAATGACGAAATGTAGAAAATAAAGGATCAATAACTTAATCTAGGAAAAGGAAAGGACATCAGAATATCATATGGAAAAACGATCTTCGAGGAAGCTTGGAAACAAAACATGCTAAGATTTCACTTATTCTGAAGAGAATCCAACAGAACGTTTAATCTACTGCTCGTTTTCCACGAGAAAGATTCGCTCAGTTTTGTAGAGTTCGAAGATCCCACTCCAATTAAATATGTGTGATAGAGAATACAGGACATTATACAAAACGGGAATTTTACAAGTCATCGAGGCGGATTTGCTCGGTGAAGATATAACAATACAACAAATGTAACTGTGTTTGTACTTTTAGAGCCTTATATCAACTGGACAAGCTGAAAGCGACTTAGAAAGTGGATTGTACCAGCTACAAGAAAGAAGATACGAATTCCCAAACAAGACAGAATATTGGAAATTATAAAGGATCATAAAAAGGTCGGTACTTCAATTAAAGTAATATATTGAATATGTTAGTCTTTATTTGTATCTGTGGAACTACGAGAGAACCCAATGTTAAAGAAACAAAAAAGAAAAACAATATAAATTTTTAATAAAATTCTATGACAATGATATGGACACTTTATGTCCTAAGAAGGACATAACCAGAAGAATTACGGATATATAAACTGAGTTAACCAATGTAATTGAACACGTGTTAAGGAGTGAACAATAAGCGAAGCTATATAAGTTTAATTTAAAAGATAAGTTGGCTATAAAAAAGCAGCAAAAGGGAATAAACATCTTCAAAAAAATAAGATCGATTTCTCGTCGCGGATGCGTACATACCGAGGAAGAGTAAGAACCGTAAAAGGTGATTTTGCCTAGAAAGAAGGAAGAAGAAAACAAACTGCTTTGAAATATTGTAATTAATCCTCGAGAACTACACAAAAAGTCTGTAAATGTTTTTACAGTAGCACAAACTACTGTGTGACGCATTTGTACAAAAAACCCTCCATGTCCGGGAGCATGCCAACTGCTAACACGGTGACTCAGTACTGCGGCGCAAAAAACATTTACCGCAGTCGGTAGGACTCGAAACTATGCTCCCAGAGGGAATCTTATTTCTAGTCAGACGCCTTAACCACTCGGCCACGACTGCTTCACACTTGGCACGAACCTGTAGTCGTACACACAGACAGTCGCTCGCGAGCGTGCCCGCCCAGTCACACACCCACGCACGCACACGTTATTATTATAATTATTATATTACTATTAATCACAAGTGTTTTGTTAAGTAAAATGCATTTATTTAATTATTAAAAATTCTGTATGTATTTGACAATTAGATGAACCGAACTAATAATAACCGTCGCCTTATATTTAACGTTTTGACGTGTTTGGTTCCGGGAATGTGAATTTTATGTCATTAACGTCATATTCAACATCGTTCTGAGAATTAGTTAGCTACACGTACCATAGGTGACAAATAGGCATTTTGTGACGGGCGAACGTTAGCAGATGACACAGAAACTATCTAACCTACTCACAACGGCTTGCACAGAGTGACATTGATATCCGGAATTACCATCAGAAACATTTAGTCTTCTTCTTCTTAGCGTTTTCCCTCTTTGACAGTTAGTACGGTCTGTCGCATCTTCTGCGCTCAGTTTTGTAATTCGAAGATCGGCGTTTATAATGTCTATCCGTCGCAGGTTAGGTCGTCCGCGTGACCTTTTTACTGTTAACTTTCAGGCGACGGAGTCAGTTGCTGCTCGCAGAACAAAGAAGTCGCAGGTGCCCGGCAGTGATGTTGTTGGCATGATTATGTAGCCCATTTCCACCATGTGTAATGAGAGCTCTGCGCTTTTGGAGGCAGTCCTGCACTTGGTACCGTACAGAACAATCAAATCTCCCCCATTATGCGGTATATCCTAGATTTCAGGATTTTCTTGTCACTAAGGACTCTCGTGACTTCCTTCCACCACGTCCACGCTCGTAAGTCTTTATTTGAGCAGCGATCACTCTGCAAAAGGGATTCCGGTAACGGAAGGTAGTTAGCTTTGCAAGAGCCACTCCATTAACTTAAATGGTTCCAGGGATGGGACAGTTTTCAGCAGTTACCCAATCTGAAGAATGTTCGGAAGTAGACGAAATTTATGAAGACGATCGTGGCATGCTTGAACTTGACTCGTCAGCATGCAACAATGTCCACGGAGCGCCCCTTTGCACATTCGTAGTAATGGTGCCCATAACCAGAACAAAGATCAGTGGAGACAGGGCCGATGCTTGGTGTACGCCAACGGTTACCGGAATATTGAAACTTATAGCCCTGAAGGATTCAGAGTTAGGTCTATATAATCGTACAATGTATGTATATTATACATATTGCCTGCCTATAATCATCCCCGATATCCATGGCGTCATTTTCGAACAACTCGCACCATTTTGGGAAGGCTTCGAGTAAAACTGCTATGTCACCATACACTTCCCACAATGCCATTAGGGTTACACCTCTTTGCCTTCAGAAAACGAGGTCACTGTGCGGATTTCTAATTTGGACGCTGCTAGCAAAAAATGACGTGACATTTTTCGCTGCACTAACCGTTCCTATGAAGTGGGAAACGTTACTACAACTAACGGAAACCAGTGTTACCAACAACTTTTATCAGAGTATGTTATTTAGAAAATGGGAAATTACAACTAACTTGTTGACTGCCCTCGTGTGTTGAAACTTTAATATTTTCTTGTCCTTTCTCTATTGTTTTTCCTTTCTGCGTCTTCAAACTCCTTCGCCTTCGCCATGTCACTTTACAATGTCCATAACTGCTAAAGACTGCGTTGAAAATATTATCACGAAGGCGAAAAAAATATATACTGAAGCTGTAGTTAGACTTTTACGGTGCTCAGATAACTAGAAACCCTGACTAACCGTGCATACGTTTAGTACCATCGTCGGTCTTTTCTCGGAAATCGTAGCACACCGTCATTCATGAGCATAATAATCATTTTGTTTTCGTGTCGTTTTAACATTCCATATAGCCTGCTAAATCTAGCTGTTGATTTAACGACGCCTTTTCTCTGTGGCCTCCCTAATGTGTGAGAGTTGGTACGGTCATAACAGTATTAATATTCTTGGAGAAACTTCAGACTTTTTCTGCTCAGAAATGAAACGGGTCCATTACAATAATAATTATTACACTAAACTATACAGTGGGGAATTATTAACAAATCTTTAAGGTAATGAAAAGCTTTTAGATCATCATGTGGATGCCAGTGCTAAGAAACAGTTTCTCCACTAAAAAATTAGATGAACTCATTTGTAAAGATACAAAGTTGGCAAAATTTCATTCATGCTGCTGAGGGGGATTGGAAACTCCTTGGATCTGTGTGGATTAGAAACCTGGGCAATAACAAATTGATATCTTAATTGAGTGCTAGCGGTTGAAAAGAAGTTTATTCGGCGTGTCCGAGTACTTTCAAGAAAAGGACGCTTTCGAGATGTTATATCGGAGAGACCCTGAATATTGCGCAGTCGATCATCGTATTGCCTGCAATCGGATCGAATTTTATGAGGTATAGACCTATGCGTACATATAGTATGAAGGAAGGCTTTAGCACAAAATTCTATAGAGAAAACATAGTAAATTTGTTTAAATTTATATTTTATGGAAAGTATTAAGTTTGAAACCCTGTACCCCGTAAGTGAATACAGCTTTCAGTTTTTCTGGTATTTAACTTTACCTGTTCATTAAACAGTAGACTGTCTATATTTTATGATTGTTCTTTGCTTTTGTGTTTTCTTTTAAAGCGAAAAAAATAATAATAAAACAATAACAACAACGATAACAACCAATGGCGTAACTAGTTCTGCTCCTCGAGAGGGGGGGGGGTGAGACTAGCTTGAAGATTGGACTCCCCATTTTCCTCAGAGCAAATGAGATATTCCAAAATTCTTCCCATATAATTATTTATAAAAATTATTTATAATCCTTATTTTAACATCCGCAACTTGCTTAGAAATAGGCCTATGTTAAGTGATTGTGGAATTTTACTGAAAGTTTTGATAGCTCTATGGGGATTGATCCCCCTGACCCTCCTGATTCCCCCCCCCCGCAGTTACGGTACTGATAACAACTATAATTTTATGCTCTTCGTGTATTCAGGCGTACCGACATAATTACAGGAATAATAATAATAATAATAATATCGATGATAAATGTCTGTTATTTATTACTAAAAATCGCTTATTAAGATACAAGACAATTTGATATGACAATTGGAAAATCTTTGGCATATTACCTATGACATTCAATGTGTGATTGTACGTGAATTTAAAGGCCTATATAAGTTACCATTAAACAGATGGCGTTACGACAGTCTTAAAGTCATCAGTTAGTATTGTTCTAGTTCCTGATTGGCTAAAACAAATTCAGCAGAGAAAATATGATATCAATATTATTATATAAACGAAAGTAAAATTAATGATTTAACAAAATTAAAATAAAATACAATTACAATTTCGTTTCAGTAAACACTTATAGTAAGCATTTATCATCAAACCACCGGCTGTCTATTGCTGGGGAAAACAATTAAGCGTTTCTGCATTTGTAATGTGAAAAACGCCTTCCTTTCACGTATCAGCGCTTCAATATTTTAATTTATTTCCTCTTTACGTCAGAACGGATGTCTGTTTGCTTTGTGGTCGTGATTTATTTCGTTGTAAACAACATGTCATTGACAATCCATTGCGTTGATTTATATACACTCTCTATGCATCATATATTTTATCTGCCTCGTCGCCGATTCGTTATAGCCTGCACCGCTTCCAGCCATCTTACGCTAAACCTGCAATTTGGTTGTGTCTGCGCGTGTTTGTTGAAAATATTAAATTAAACAAATCATTAAAATTAATATTTCTATATTTCACGACGTAACAATTCCCTACACCAGTGGTTCCCAAAGTAGAATCAGGGGGTCAGCGGACACTTTTAAGACAAAATAGAATATACCGTAATTTTCTCCGATTTTTTATAGTCTAAAATCTAAATTTTAGAATCTTAAAACAGTAAAAGATTCCAGTATTTTTTTGCGTCAAACTAATTGTAATTGTGAAAGTAATTTCAAACTAATGGCTTTAATAATGTCTTTAAATCATGTCGTGTAGCAGATCTGTTTCTGAGCCGAACTGACTAGAGCCCCGCATCAACGCAGAACTGATCGCGCTGTTTTATACCAGTGTAAGCACTGTATCTCGCTTATGAACATTGTATATTACCATAACGTTTTTCCGTGTAGCTGGTTTTACGCCTAAGTAGCTGGATTTCGACCCGTGTGGCTGGAAAGATAGAGCAGAGGTTGGCAAATTTAAGAAATAAACTCGATGTCGAGAGTGACTTAATATTGGAATTATCATACATTAAACCTAATATTGGAGAGCTAATTGTTCAAAAGCTGCTTCGTTGGTCACATTAAACTATGTTTGATATAATTAATATTATAATTTTGCAAGTTAAGAGATTTTTTATTTTAATACATTTTAATTAAAATATAAGAGTTTTCATCATATTTACTAAACCATTTTCATTTAGTTGCTCAAAGTAGGCTACTTCGACAACTTAGTATTCAGCCTGTGGACGCCTGTGAAAACTCAATTTTTATGAAGTTATTCTTTCAACAACAGCAAGTTTAATTGAACTATGATCAATTTAAAAAAATACTTATTGGTTAAAATATTTTAACTTAATACGAGTAATTTCCATCAGTTTAAACATTGGCTACGTCGTCTTTCTCTTTAGATGCGTGTGAGCTAAACCCTTTGATTAGTATTATTTAATGTGTGAGTATCCTTCTTTCTCTTTAGATGCGTGTGAGCTAAAGCCTTTGATTAGTATTATTTTGTCTGTGAGTATCCTCCTTTCTCTTTAGATGCGTGTGAGCTAAAGCCTTTGATTAGTATTATTTTGTGTGTGAGTATCCTTCTTTCTCTTTAGATGCGTGTGAGCTAAAGCCTTTGATTAGTATTATTTTGTCTGTGAGTATCCTCCTTTCTCTTTAGATGCGTGTGAGCTAAAGCCTTTGATTAGTATTATTTAATGTGTGAGTATCCTTCTTTCTCTTTAGATGCGTGTGAGCTAAAGCCGTTGATTAGTATTATTTTGTGTGTGAGTATCCTTCTTTCTCTTTAGATGCGTGTGAGCTAAAGCCTTTGATTAGTATTATTTTGTGTGTGAGTATCCTTCTTTCTCTTTAGATGCGTGTGAGCTAAAGCCGTTGATTAGTATTATTTTGTGTGTGAGTATCCTTCTTTCTCTTTAGATGCGTGTGAGCTAAAGCCTTTGATTAGTATTATTTTGTGTGTGAGTATCCTTCTTTCTCTTTAGATGCGTGTGAGCTAAAGCCGTTGATTAGTATTATTTTGTGTGTGAGTATCCTTCTTTCTCTTTAGATGCGTGTGAGCTAAAGCCTTTGATTAGTATTATTTTGTGTGTGAGTATCCTTCTTTCTCTTTAGATGCGTGTGAGCTAAAGCCTTTGATTAGTATTATTTTGTGTGTGAGTATCCTTCTTTCTCTTTAGATGCGTGTGAGCTAAAGCCGTTGATTAGTATTATTTTGTGTGTGAGTATCCTTCTTTCTCTTTAGATGCGTGTGAGCTAAAGCCTTTGATTAGTATTATTTTGTGTGTGAGTATCCTTCTTTCTCTTTAGATGCGTGTGAGCTAAAGCCTTTGATTAGTATTATTTTGTGTGTGAGTATCCTTCTTTCTCTTTAGATGCGTGTGAGCTAAAGCCGTTGATTAGTATTATTTTGTGTGTGAGTATCCTTCTTTCTCTTTAGATGCGTGTGAGCTAAAGCCTTTGATTAGTATTATTTTGTGTGTGAGTATCCTTCTTTCATACTATATGTACGCATATACTTCACACAATTCGCTCCAGTTGCAGGCAACACGATGATCGACTGCGCAATATTCAAGATCTCTCTGATATAGCATCTCGAAAGTGATCTTCTCTTATATGTACTTGGACACGCCGAAGATACTTTCATCTCAACCGCTAGCACTCTATTACGATATCATTTTATTGTGGCCCAGGTTTCTAACTCACACAGAAGTCCTGGAATATACATTTCTTAATAATATTTTGAAAGTCTTTGAGCTCAGTTTTTTCTTCACAAAGTGTTTCCAGTCCCTCTCAGCATACTAAATGAAATTTTTCCAACGAAGAAGAAGAAGAAGAAGAAGAAGAAGAAGAAGAAGAAGAAGAAGAAGAAGAAGAAGAAGAAGAAGAAGAAGAAGAAGAAGAAGAACCTTCATTACACACTTATCTCAAATATAACGTCTCAGTTTCGTCCAAATTATAAACTTTTCCTAATAACTGGCATCCACGTGATGGTGTAGATGCTTAAGGATGTAATAATAATTGAAGGAATATTCTCTAGAAGTGCTTTCGCTTCTAAGCCACAAGGAAGGTAACAACTACCACAACAATAACAACGGTAATAATAATAATACTAAGAAGAAGAAGAAGAAGAAGAAGAAGAAGAAGAAGAAGAAGAAGAAGAAGAAGAAGAAGAAGAAGAAGAAGAAGAAGTAGAAGTAGTAGAAGAAGAAGAAGAAGAAGAAGAAGAAGAAGAAGAAGAAGAAGAAGAAGAAGTAGAAGTAGAAGTAGAAGTAGAAGAAGAAGAAGAAGAAGAAGAAGAAGAAGAAGAAGAAGAAGAAGAAGAAGAAGAAGAAGAAGAAGAAGAAGAAGAAGAACGATGATGGGGTGATGATAATAATATCGATAAATATTTTGTAGACTTGTTTTCCTTGATTAGTGTAAAGCTCCTGGGGGAATGAGCGACGGTGTGGTCATTCGTCCAGATTTTGTAGTCTTTCACGTTACAAGGGGTTTTGTTAAATGGAGTTACGATGTTCCGACCAGACTACCATAACGTCATAAATATTATCACTATCATTAAAACGTGAAATATTGTCGTCATTTTATTTTATACTTTTACGATTATTATTGTCGATTGTCACCTGGATGATCAGAAAGTTTATCGATTTACTATAAACAGAAACAAAAATCTTTAGGTTATATTCCATCAACGGCATTGGTAATGTCATCATCAGGGCTTACTGAAGTGAGCGCTGTGTAAAAAGTGAAGTAATCCAGTGCGTGATAAACAGTAATATGCAGTATAAAAGTCAATTAATTATTTTCCAAATAAATTATGCTTAGGCCTATACCTATATCTATAGTACCGACATCTGTTTGTTTATGTTCACCTTAAGGAGAAAAATATAGGCTATTCGTCAGCTGAATACAGTAATGTGAGACGATAAAATTCACACATAAACCAACGTATATGAAGTAATTGGTGAATGAATTTCTAGGTATGGGTGCAGAATTTGAGATTAAAATAGAGGAAAGACGCTGAAGAATAGAGCGCTGTTTTCATGCAGGTCGCACACCCACGGATTACGTGGATAGATATCATATTTTTACCTAAAGCAAATTATCGAAGAAAGAATTGAGATCAACTTAGAAACCCATATGGTATTCATAGACCTCCAAAAAGCAAATGGCAGCGTACCACTGAATAAACTTTGGCATGTGTTAAAATAAAAGAAGTACGGTACGTGATTTTTATAAAATAAAATAAAATAAAAATCTGCTCGACTATAGAAGGATGGATTCATAAAATGTAGAGAGCATATGGTATAACTAAAGATATTTACAATAAAATGTGCATATCTATAAATGCGAAAATAAGACATTACAATGTAGTAGTGAGGCCAGAATGCCTATAGGCTATGCAAGTGAATGTCTAGCACTGAATTATAATTTAGACAAACTAGAAATGCTGGAAAGACAAATTATTAGGAAAATATTAAGCCCAGGAAAAACTTCAGAAGGTTGGAAATTAAGAAGTAATGACGAAATATATCAAAGTATAGAAAATATAAGAGAAACAATGAGAAAAAGAAGACTATTATTTTTTGGACATTTACATAGAATGGACGATAATAGGTTAACAAAGCAGATCTTCAAAAGAAGTCAACATCAAGTTAGATTAAAGAAGTCCAAAAAGATTTAGAAAAAAAACCGTCCCCCAAATTTTATCGCCGCACCGCCCGCTTCCAGGGCAACCGCCTCGTTAGCGCCCTCGGTCGCTACCGATCTGTGCCAGGAGAATCTTGGACCCGGCCTCGGCGTACACTCACCCTCAATTAATTAATAATTAATTGAAAACCCACGGCCGGTAGCAGGCCACACCCTAAATCCAGACCCTATGTATTGTCCCTGCGGCAGGAGCTCTATTTGAAGCTCGGGACGCACTACATGAGCGGGCGACGGGCAAGCCCTTCGTCCTGCACAGCCCTCTGTTCTCTCTTAAAAAAAAATAATATAAACGCAGAAGAATCAATGGAAAGAGAAGTTTTTCGGGCAAAAGTGTTAAAAATGGAAGGACTCCAGGGTAGGAGAGAGAAAAACGCAGGTTCAGAGTGACTGAAGACAGGAAGAAGAGACACAGTGAAAAGATGAAAGAATATTGGAGAAAAAGAAAAGGACAAAGAATAAAGAATTGAAATTGGCATTTGGTCCTTTGGTCCTTAGATGACAAAAAAAAAAGTACCGACTGTGTACGTTAGCGCTATAAGAGAGATGTGCGAGAACTTGATAAGCTCAGTAAAGTTTGGGCAACGAGTGTCACAAGAGATAAGAGTCACAGGAGGGCTTAGAGAGGGTTGTTGTATCGCAACAAAACTATTTAAGAACTATCTAGAGGGAGTGTTAGAAAAGTAGAAGGGAAAATGTCGGCCAACGGGTCTAGTGGTTGGAGAAGGTAGACTTTATAGTCTGCATTTTATAGGTGATCAGGAACATTTACTGTAGTAGTAACGCTAATGCTAATGCGTAGTTTGGAATCTTCTGGTCTGTGAGCGTTGTACAAATACTAGGCGGCAGAGGATGAAAGTGATGTATACTACATGTTACAAAAACGGATGAAGAATATTAGAACTGGGGACTGACATAAATCTATCTGAGACGGAATACCTAGTAGCAGGAAACTCAGGGAACAACTTAATGCTTGAATATACTTAGATTAAACATGATATTATTTTAGATCCATGCTTTTTGGTATCCTTATATGTAAATAAATAGTAAAACAGTTTTACCTTTTTCTTTTCCGTCTGGTGGCCTTTATCCTTTACGCGTGTGTTCTCACGTTTGGGAGGTTTTATTGTGATGTGTAAAGTTGTATAAAAAGTTGTTTTTAATATATTAACTATTGACGAACTTCACCAAGGGATATTCCTGATGATGGGACATATGTCCTGAAACGCGTAGAGTTTCGTAAAGGATAAAGGCCACCAGACGGAAAAGAAAAAGGTAAAACTGTTTTACTATTTATATAGATATTATTATTAATATCTTGGTGTAAAGATTACAAATGATGATCGCGGTACGGAGGAAATTCCTAGAATAGTATATTAAATAGTAGATTAAATTAAGGAAATGGTGCTGTACACCATTAAAAAGGATACTCTGCAATAACACAATATCTCTTGGAGCATCAAAATAAGAATCTACAAAACCATCGTAGAAAGTGTTACATACGGTGCTGAATTATGGGTAATTAATAAAACGATGAACTTAAAATACAAGCTGTTGAATGCATGGATGCTGCATTTTATGAGAACTGAAAGAATAAGGAATTAAAAAATAAGAAGGCGCATGAACGCCAATATTGATGTAGGCTACTCGAAACCATGAGTGCAAGAAACTAAGATGGTACGGGCGTACGCAGACGAAGACGAGAGGTGGTATAAACAAAGAATCGAATGGACCTTCCCTACACAGAAGGAAAAGAGGCAGACCAAAGAAGAGCTGGAACACAGAAGCAAATAACGCTTTAGAAAATAGAGATTGGAGTGTGGCGAATAGACGGAGGCTACGATGCGAGAGGCGGTGACAGTCGTAAAGGAGACTCGCATATGATGATGATGATGGTGAATATGGTGGTGGTGGTGGTGGTGATGATGATGATGATGATGATGATGATGATGACGACGACGACGACGACGATGATGATGATGATGACGGCGACGACAAAACGAACAGAATCCGTTTAAAGGCATTCATATAAATATTTATAAGTGAACATGGAAAACGTTTAAAATTAAATATCTGACAACTAAATAAGCTATGGTAGAACCATTTTTTTTTTTTAATTATTGAAATTACCATTTTCCTATTAGACTTAAGTGCGCACGCATCTGCATAAGTAAGTGTGTGCCAGATAAATAGTATTCGATTGAGACCGGTCAATAAAATTAAGTGTGATCTGGGTAATTGAAATTAATTTGTACGAGATCCGGACGCGTTTAGATAACAAGTGAAAAATGTTTCACACTTTTTATAATCAAGCAGGAGTCGTAGACTTAAATTATGAGGTTACAACCGCCATAAAAGTATAACGAAGTGGTGATACACAGTATTCCTGTGTGAGTGTGTGTGTTGGAAGCGTGTGAATTTACGGCGGTGGAATTTAATATACGCCATCGTGCGTACACATTATACTGTAGTACGTGATCTCGTATTGGGAATACGTGAGGAGGAGGTGGAGGCGGTGGCGGAGGCGGGAAGAGGCAGTGACACGGACTGCAACCGTATGCGGGCGCAATCAGAAGCACCAGCGGTTTGTGTTTCACGATCTTATCTTCACTGCTACCTCTATTTATGTAACACATCTTCATGTAACTAGCCACTGTCGCGTTGTAGTCTATCCTATTTGTTTTCAACTTCATGAGACACGGTGACTGTTATTGCGAGCAACACTGTACATCGTGGTGCACAGAAAACGGTTCAAATGATTTTAGAAACTATTCATATGAATTAAGACAATGATACTTAAAATTCTTAAGAAGTAATTTTCTTCTTTCATTCCTTAAAACTCACAGCCGATGGCTGAAGTGAACTGACAATTCTCCTGACGCAGCGCCATATCCTGCTTTTCCTCATGTACAAGATGAGAAAGCAGAAGAGAGACTGAAAACCCTCCTACTGGAAAAGAAGAAAGACAAAAAGCACTGTTGCTCGAGTTGGAAGATCGACAGAAAGAAGAACGGAAGCAGGAAGCAGATAAAACGGAAGCTCTTTTTGAAGCTATGCAGAAACAGATGCAAGAACATACTACCACAGAATCAGGTCTCCTACGTGGTGACTTGAGTGAATTACGAGGTGAGATCAATAACAGAGTACTAGAATATTGGAGCTCTCATATAATTCTGAAGATGAAGTTGAAGGCAGGTGAAGTAAGGAAAGGTGTGTATATAAACCAATGAGTGAAGTGTTATTTTTTGTGGTACTCTCTGTAGAAAGTTAGAAGAATGTCTATTTCAGGCCCTATTCTGCAAAAGAAAGCTCTCACCTTCCATAAAGAGTTTGGGTATATAAAATAAGTTCTTACAGCCGGCATTGATTGGTTGGATTGTTGTAAGAAAAAGTGTGGCATAAGAGATCATAATGTGTGGAGTGAAAATTGTGAGCAGAAGACATCCAAACCCCTTATTTTAAAATCAAACTGTATAAAAAATAATAATAACAATAACATGATGACACTGTGATCATGTTTGGAGTGGAAACAATGTGCTTTCAAAATTTGGAATATATTCTTAAAATTAACGAAGAATTTTTCAGAAAAATTATGGCCCCAAGAAAACCGAAGATGGGCCACAGGCATAGACCCAAACAAGAGCTGTACAGGGATATGGAAGATCTGGAATAGCTGTCCGAAGGGTTTCCATTGGAAGTTATGGAAAAGGATTTTTCCATAGTGAGGGTTATTGATGCACGGGTTTAGAGATTTAGTAGTAGTAGAAGATTGGCCAGTTATATCCAGATTGGCCAGTAAGCTGATTCTGTCTGTTCGCAGATTTTACCTGAAAGATTCTATTGGAGACCTACCCAATGGGAGTGGGGAATTGAAACATCCATAATTCCTCTAGGGATATAGCTGCACAGATTGAGAAGGACATCCACAATCGTTTTAGCCTTCAAATCGTCTTCCATCGTTTCAGAATTAAGTTACACTATAAAATATCGAAGTGAAGCGACGACGAAGGAGATTACAAAAACCTGATTAGGAAAATTGTTGTTTTCTTCCTTCACTTGGCTCAATCCGAAATTATTATTATCATAGGAGCCTCCAGGAAGAATAAAAACGGACGACTTCGCAAATATTGTTGGATCTGGTAATTCGGAACGCTGTTCTAAAAGACAATTTGGATGAAGAACAGCTTAGAAGTAGAAGCTTGGCATATGGGTTGGGTAGAGAACAATTTCTTGTATGATTAGTGTATTGTATTGTATTTTTACGACATCACAGAACAATCTACGTGTTTATCGAACGTTCCAGAGGGATCCGGAATGTAATGCGTGTAGCGTACGTGATTATCGGGCGATATTACTCTGTGCATTCAAGTGGTTATTAGTAAAGTGCTGTGTTTTATAATCGGACGGTATAATTGTAATACAGTTGTGTTTTAATAATAGTTGACATTTTGTTGCGTGTGAACAATTTTTATCTGATTTGTTGTAAGAGACTGTTGTTAATTGCGGACGGTTTAATTGTGAAAATCATCTGGTGAGTAGTGACTTAATTGGTGTCTTGTATTTTGTTTTCACTGTACCTACGACGATCAGTAGACCGTCGTAACAGTGGTGTCAGAACTGGGATAGAACGGTTAACAGTGGAAACAGAAAACACTTCGTAGAAGAGCGGTGTTAGTGGTAGTTGATAAAAATAAAATGGATACCAGTCAGATGATAGAAGCATTCCGAGTAATGCTACAGCGAGGATAGGAAAAACAAAAAGAAGAACGAAGACAGGAAAAAGAAGAAGCAGAAAAACGGCAAGACGAAAAACGTAAGCGTGAAAATGAAACACCAGAGGGACGAAAAAAATAAGAATTTAGTCGTCAAGGAGATGACGTTAAGGCGTTCGTACAAGATGATAACACTGCAAAATTCGTCCTTTCACAAGGTGAGCTAAACAAACAAGTTGACAGAATATCTGAAATAGAAAAATCTGTGTCAACTAGAAACACAAGTATGTTAAGTTTAGGAGATTCTATTACAAATTCAATAAAACAAATTAAAAAGTAAGTCGAACATTTAGTCAAAGAAATAGCTGATAAAGAAAGACCATCAATAAATGCTGATGAAGATTCTAAATATCAGAGAAATCAAACTGTAGTAGGGCCAGTGTTCGCAAAGGCCCCAACATTTGATGGAAGCACTCATTGTGCAACTTATATTCGACAATTTGAAGCTGCCGCTCCCTTAAATAAATGGACGGAAGAAGAGAAAGGACTTTCACTAATTCTTGCTTTAAAAGGGCCTGTCGCAGAACTAATACAGAAAGTGCCATCTGACAGCCAGAACATCTATGCCGAATTAACAAAAGTTCTGGAATTACGATACAGTGACCAGTAGTTGTGCGAAGTGTACCGTGTTCAACTTAAAGCGAGGCGACAGCGTTCAGGGGAGAGCCTTCAAGAGTTTGAAGCGAATATCGACCGATTGACGAGACTGGCTTATCCCAAAGAATCGGAGGACTTCTGGAAGTGGATTTCTCTTATTATGTTTATTGACGGTATCAGAGATAGTCAATTACATCAAGTGTTAAGAATGGCACGGCATGATAATAAATCAGACGCTCTAGTTCATGCTCTCCGTTTTAAAGCTGCCAAATCGGCGACCTACATTAATCAAATATGCCATCACTTTGTAGCCAAACGGATTCAATATCACAGTATCGTCATAACGGACGGAATAAAGAGACGATTCAAGAACACCAGTTTAAGAAGTCAGCAGCGCCACAACGATTTGAACGATGGGAGAAAGACAGAAGACCGAAGTGTTACAACTGTGGGAAACGTGGTCATCTACGGGTAGACTGTTGGGAGAAGAAGATACCGAGAGAAAGGGTGATCGCACCAATTGGAGAAGTAAAGCCCCAGAACGGCACACAGTTTCCACGCTGCATAAGACCAGTGAAAACTTGATTGTTAATGGATTTGTGGAAGGTAAACCAACATCGTTTACAGT
Source organism: Magicicada septendecula (assembly GCA_034769895.1). Classification (NCBI taxonomy): domain Eukaryota; kingdom Metazoa; phylum Arthropoda; class Insecta; order Hemiptera; family Cicadidae; genus Magicicada; species Magicicada septendecula. Next base: position 82,565,461 of record CM068370.1, read on the forward strand.
TGACACGGGCGCAACAGTGTCCATTGTGCGCCCTGACTTAGTCAGCAACCGCCAGCCTCTAATTGGCTCTTGTACAATACAGACTGCGACTGGAAGCCCCGTCAAGGGGCTAGGAAACGTAGACGTACGTGTACGCCTGGGTTTTCTCGAGTTTAGCCACCAAATGCTCGTTGCAGACATTGTCGATGAAATGATTCTTGGCACGGATATTATGAATGCCTACGGATTCGTTGTGGACTTAAGAGAAAATGTCCTGAAGGTTGGCCAAGAGAAGATAAAGCTTTGCATGGCTAAAATGACAGAGTCTACCAACCATTTGATTAAGCGAGGTGCATTAGTCGAAGAAAAAGTCAACAGGTCTGGTCAAGAGGAACCCTCCCTATTGCAAGCGGAAATGGAGGAAGAACTAGCAGAGAAGAACTAGAAGAACTAGCAAATAAGTGTAACGACAAAAGAAGTGATTGGAAAGTCAACTATGGGTGTCGAAACAAGACTCTTGCTTGTTGCTTCATCATCATCATTATTCCTGCATCTCCTAAGTGGAGCATAGGGCATCAATGAACTTCCGCCACCGGACTCTGTTCCGCGCCATCGTCTTGATCTCGGGCCAGGTCTTCCGTCCTTTCTCCATCCCTTCCGCTACTACACTCCTCCTCCATGTGTTCCTTGGTCTGCCTCTTCTCCTGCTACCTTGTGGGTTCCATTCCAGGGCTTGTCTTGCTATGTTGTCTCTATCTCGTCGTAATGTATGCCCAATCCACTTCCATTTCCTATGACGCATCTTAATGTCAATGGGTGTTTGATGGGTTCTTCTCCACAGCTCTTCATTGGAGATAACTTGTGGCCACCATATCCTCAGGATATTCCGCAAACTTCTGTTCACGAATGTTTGGAGTCTGCTAATCAGTTGTTTGTTCCAAGTTTCACACCCATAGAGCAGTACCGACTTGACATTTGTATTGAAGATGCGTAGTTTGGTATTGGTGTTAAGTTCCCTTGATTTCCAGATTGGTCTCAGCATTGCAAATGCTCCTTTAGCCTTATATTCTATTTCCTATATCCTCTATGGTTCCTCCCTCCGTGGTGACCATACTTCCCAGGTAACAAAACTGTTTGACTTGTTCGATCTCTTGGTTTCCTAAAAATAATAGTGCCTTATTGCGGTTATTATAACGCATCTCCTTGGTTTTCTGTCCATTAATCTTCAATCCCACCTCTGATGCTTCGGTTTTTAAATCGTTCAGCTTTGCTTCCATATCCTTAAAACTGCTGGTTAGCAAGCACAGGTCATCCGCGAAGTCCAAGTCCTCCAACCTATCTGTCAGTCCTCACTGAATTCCTCTTCGGCGATTCATTGCCTTCTTTATCATGAGTTGCTTGTTGCTTAGCTGTTAGAAAAGTTAGCACCCGGGGGAAAAGTTGCTGAAGATGAAGTTACGCAAGAGGTTGTTGACGAGAATCAAACAGACTTGGATCAGCCAGTGGTGTTTAGGTCATCAGTACATGACACAACGGGAGTGATTCCAGCAAAACTAGTGGTTGAGCGGAAGACTCGCATTCCTGGGGACTTGATGTTCGGATCACCTGACACTCAGTCCCAAGAGCCACAGAACTAATCCTCGCAATTAGAAAACCAATTGCGAGAAATGAGTCGCTTGGTAAGAGAACGGCTGACGTTTGCCAGTGATAAAATTAAAACTCGGTATGACATTCGCAGCAATAGTGTGGTTTTCCAAGAAGGAGATCAGGTCTGGTTGTTCAACCCAAAGCGCCGTCGTGGTCGCTCACCTAAGCTTCAGTCTAACTGGGAATGAGCCTACACTGTGAAAAAAAAGAATCAACGATGTTGTTTATCGGATTCAACAGGAAGCGCAGCAAAAGTTCAAGGTCGTCTACCTAGATCGCCTGGCTAAGTATTACTTCGGAGACGGTTTGCCATTGCGGGACGAACAGGCTTAAGGAGGCGGAAGTGTTACGACATCACAGAACAATCTACATGTTTATCGAACGTTCCAGAGGGATCCGGAATGTAATGCGTGTGGCGTACGTGACTCTCGACGCATTTGCTAGATTGTGTCAGAATTCGGGCGGCCGCTCGCTGACTGTGTCAAGGCCGCAATTAATTACGTCATACACTGGCGCTAATGCGTAGTTTGGAATCTTCTGGTCTGTGAGCGTTGTATAAATACTAGGCGGCAGCGTTCCTAGTTTTCAGTTATAGTTGCGATAAATTACAGCGCGGTTCGAGAGTTATTATCGGGCGATATTACTCTGTGCGTTCAAGTGGTTATTAGTAAAGTGTTGTGTTTTATAATCGGACGGTATAATTGTAATACAATTGTGTTTTAATATTAGTTGACATTTTATCGCGTGTAAACAATTTTTATCCGATTTGTTGTAAGAGACTTTTGTTAATTACGAACTGTTTAACTGTGAAAATTAAAGCTGGTGATTGGTGGCTTAATTGGTGTCTTGTATTATGTTTCCACTGTACCTACGACGATCAGTAGACCGTCGTAATAGTATTGTATTCTGTATTCCTGTCCTCTTTAAGCTGCAGTCGTTTTTTACTCTTAGGGCTTCGTGTATTCATTCCAGAATGCTTTGCTATGTAGGCCTACTGTAAATGGGAAGTGTCTCTACAGTTACCCAAGCCATTAATAGTTTTGTTCTTTGTTTGTTCTTCCACAAGACTGTATTCTCTCCTATCCTTATTGGAAAGATTTCTTTGACATCCTGTCTGTCCGTGACATCTTTAAGACTCTTCTCCAACAACATGCTTCAAAGGCTTCGTCTTACCTTTTAACTACTCAATCGTTCAAGTCTATGAGTCATGAAGATCGCAAATACTTTTTTATATATTGGCCACCGACTTCTAAATTATCTAGACTCTAAGGTGAAAACAATCCTTTACGCTTACTATGTAGAAGCTTGGCGTATGAGTTGGGTAAAAAACAATTTGTTGTAGATTAATGTTCAGTTATACTGTATAATGTTGTCATGTCAGCATTTGTTGTAGATTAATGTTCAATTATACTGTATAATGTTGTCATGTCAGCATTTGTTGTAGATTAATGTTCAGTTATACTGTATAATGTTGTCATATCAGCATTTGTTGTCGTTTCGTTACTTCTTTTTGGTTAGCTAATTTTCACCAGAGTAGGTGCATTTGGGTAAGCATAATTTTCACCTTTATTATGGTTTTTGGGTGACAGTTTACTACAAATGAATTGTCTTCATCATTACACTGAGGCTCGTTTATAAACGATAATTGTCCAGGGGCACAGTTGCTGGCGCGGGGGCCCTAACGGTATGTATGTTCGTTGATGACAACAAATATTTATTTAAAATCAATAATGCGCTCCTATACATAAACTTTGTACTATAAATTAAACAATACTTTGAAAAAAAATTAATACAGAGAATATAAATAATTTTACGGATCTTACTAAACAGTAAACTGATTTATACAATTTCATATAATTTTTATGAAGTAAACAAGTTGAAAGATGCTGTTCTGGTACAACAGTATATATGAGGGTGTACAAGAAAGAAACTATTCAGCTATAAAAAAAACACATATCGAGAAAGGTCAATGGAAGAAGTTCATCTGGTGCGTTATTTGTCAAGCACAGAAAGAGATATTAGGCCTACAATGAAAATGGAAATCAATATAACAGTTTTCTCGTTTAAATTAAAGAAAAAATATGTTTTTTAGAGGGAAGGGAACCCTAATTTTATCAAAATTTCTCATGTCCGTGTTTTGTTATGGATACAAATATTATTGTGTGTAAATAAGTAATGATCCTTATAATTTTAAGCGTTCAGAATGTGATCGGTGGAAGATTCCTGATATTTTCAAAGAAAATTATCGTTAATATATGTAGTTTTAATTTTAAAATAGGTGTCAGTTAGCCAGTGCGGGGCGGCTGCTGTGTAGGTGGTGGATAATGGAACGTCTATAGGACTACGTCGGAAAGTGACGTGATTGCCGAAACAATCGGTTATATTGGGAGATGCCACACATTGTGTGCATTGGCGTGGACATCATAATGTCGGTCTGTCCATGGTTACTTGATAACTAATTTTATTGAAACTAGCGCTAGAGTAAACACATTCACATTGTTGTTTGTATTAAAAATTGTACGTGGAATGTGCGTGCACACGAATGTGCGCGAAACTAGGTCAAATCTCTCTCTCTCTCTCTCTCTCTCTCTCTCTCTCTCTCTCTATTTATGCACATAAGCATTCAAAGAATTTCGACGAAACCGAAACATCGAAGCATGATAATGTTTTTAGGCTTTTGAAACCTATAATGTGGATTACGTTTGGTGGATTACGTAAATCATTTCAAAACCACAGACGATCACAAACAGAGCACGTAAAACCAGATTTATTCTCACTAAAACTTTTGCTAAACTCAATGTCAGCAGCGATTATTTCTGTCTTGATGCGTTTACATATCAAATTTCTAGACTGTGGGGAATCGAAAGTGTGGAAGCGTTACGTTTTTCGATGACGATTTTTGTGGAATGACCCCCAGCCTAAAAACATTATCATGTTAAAATATATTTTTTCGTGTACCTTAACTTATAATTTTACAAACAAATAATTAAATATTACTAAATCGTTAACAATACATTTCGTTGCATATTACGTCAACTATGATACGAAAGTTAATATTTTTCACTTTAAGAAGAGAAAGCTGCTGCCTGATAAGTAAGGAGTCTTCGTAAATCTTATTCAAAAAGAATCGTCAATCGACAAAAAGAATCGTTTAATCGTTTAATATTTTCACATACTCTTTTTTCACGAATATTACTTAGTATGACTTTAACTGTGTTTAAGTTATTGAAAAATATTTTGAATAATGTTTATAGTTTAATTAAAAAACATCATTAAAATCTTAAACGCAGTGTAAAACTTACTACACAGACAGCAATGACCTGTTCGAATACTTCGCAGTTTAAAATGCTAATTTTTGAAATTTCTCATGTAATACGATGGCACTTTCAGCTTTTGATATTTACTTAGTGAAAATGTATGTGAGGCATTAAACCGAAGTTTTAACAGGACAGAGTTATTGTAGTATATAGAACTAAATCAGGTGACAATTCTTAAGAACGGCAGCTAACGGTAGTATAACGCAAACACACATATGAACAGTCCCAGATCTGTTATCTTCCTGCGCAGTCGTGGTGTGGTAATTTGCTCTAGATCTTCCCTTGCGACTAACCCTTTTCCTATTTAGCTGGTCGGTGTGGCAAGCACCCATAACTCTAAATTCTTGGAACGGTGTGGCAAATACGCGCTTTAACAAAAGTACTTAAATTTTACTAACAATGGTAAAGTACTGTATTGCTAGCCGTATTGAAAACAAACTGTTATCAGCTTCAACCAGAAATCTCAAGTGTCGCAAGACACACACACACACACACAGTCAAAAATATAACCAACATAACCTATTACATTCTGTCAGTTCCATTATTAGTAAACAGTATGCATAATATGGGCTTAAACAAATTATTAAATATGTTCCGTTGGGGAGATCGTAGAAAAAGTAAACGTGATCTGAGAGACCGAGACAGATGTTTGAGCTTAATGCTTGTAAAATGACTGTAACCTTGGCGATGGCACTAAAATGCGTTTAATGTGAATCCACAATTCGGTTTTCGTATACGTCGCCTTACATTTGCCCCGTCTGCAATGTTAGTAACGACAGAGTTGTACATGTAGTCTACATCTCAGGAACTCTCACAATAAGCTCCATTGCGCGAAGTACCGTGTAGGCCTATCTCAGTATTACGCCGATCGGATGGAATGGTTTTTCATAAATGTTTTGCGTTCAATTAGCGTTTACCCTTCACTGAACAGCAATAAACATAAATTATTAAATAGTAACTATCAATCTGACATATTGCTACAATAAGACCAACTGGAGACCACCGACAGTCTATTAAAAAATTACACCACATCGCAGTGTAAAGTGTCAAAATTTATCCATGTCTGTTGGTTTCACAACCACATGCTCTTTTAGCATTTCATTCCTTGAGATGTTCTCAATATGATACATTTTCATAGGAGAGGGTCGTCAGCCCCCTGCCCACCCTCCAACCTGGAGTGCAAAGACGTTTCTATAAGCTTAGCCGAGGACCCCGATTTTAAACGCCGGACTCTCGATATCTACCATTACCAGAAAACATATCAGGAGAACATGGATTACCAGTCAGAGCATTACTCCCACTCGACCTCAGGGCATCCCGTAAAACCCACAACAGCCAGTATATATTGCAATAGGTGAAATTTGCATATGAAGTATTAATTTAACTCTTGGCATATGATAGCATGTTGCAATGAGAATTTGTTCAAGTAAAAGCTGCATGTTTAGACACTGTGTAACATACACTAAGATACAAGTCAAATTTGTTATTTTAAGTAAAATTTTGACAGTAAAAAAAAAAATCAGTGTTGTGAAGTAGTGCGAACATATGCGTAGGATGAGTTTTTTTTATAAAGAAAGTTTTATGACCCCAAAGAAAAGTAATAAAATTAGACAGGTTTTATTTGCAAGTTTAGCTATGTCAGTAGGCAGTCTTTTCCAGGAAGCACGTTGTTGTTACTGAAGCCGTAAAGGTGAGGGAATATTTCGGCCAACGAAATTGGCTAAAACGCTAGTTGAATTTGTTCTTCATAGCATATAATTCAGTCTCGCTTTGAACTCAGTAACGCGTGGTCATATCGCTGCTGGTTTATGACGATAGGTCTACCAAAAGCATACGAGCACAAGTCAAAAAGATCGCGAGTAAATTAACATACGGTATAGTACAAGATTGTCCGCATAAGTATTGAAAAGAACACTTTAAGTTAGCTGGATAGTGTGTAGTATGTCATAAACACACTTTAAATCACTATTAAATATTAATTCACTACAGTTGTAGAAGTACCCAACCCGAGAACGACCCTGAACGCCTGAGAGCAGGAGGAGATCCCGACGGTATCCTTAACATCCACCCAGAAAGAACAATGCATTGTAAAGGGAAGTGAAATCATTTATATAAACTTTATTAAAAACAGTCATAAACCTGAAGGTGAAAAGAACTTGTATAAATTAAAATTTTATGTAATTAGAATATAGGAGAAAATTATTTAAATGCAAAAGTAAGGTCAACAGGAACATTTAATTCATTTTATTTGTTATCAGAAACAATAGTAAAGTATTAGTGCAGTGTAAAAAAATAAAATCTTTAATAAAACCGAAGCATTCAAGTATCTGAGTACTGACTACTTATTCTATGCGACCTTTGTACTTCGCAATATGTACTTATTAGTATAGGCAGCGTGTACGTATTTACAGGTTTGTAGTTGAAGGACATTAGGTCACTGTGGGGCTACGTCTAGTTTTCGGCTGAACTTAACCACTAAGTGAAAACCTACATAGCTCTAAAACACTTTGAGCGTGCAAGCATTTTCGCCAACATGATAGATATATAATAATGTAAAAATATCTATAAATTAGTATAGATATCAAATATGATGTTAGTACATTTGAAAAATATAATAATTGAAAACAGGAAGTATACAATGTTAATGATTTTTATTTTTATATAGGGTGATTCAAAATTGCACCCTACTTACTTTTAATAGACATTATACACATCAATTTTCTCATAATTAAATTCTCTACAAAGTTAGAAATTTTTATTTGTTTATTGGCAAACTAACGAAGTTATTTTATCCCAAATCTAAAAATGTTTGTTTTCGACTCAAATGTTTTGTTAAACTACAAATTTTATTAGTGGTTAAATAATTTATGCTACACTCACTTGTTGCACACACCACTAGTCACTGTGACACCGATTAGCACTTTCGAACGTACCCGTTCATCATCAAATCGTAACTGCCACAATCTGCCAATAGGTGGCAGTTACGATCTGATGATGAACGGGTACGTTCGAAAGCGCTAATCGGTGTCACAGTGACTAGTGGTGTGTGCAACAAGTGAGTGTAGCATCAAATGTTTTGTGTTTTACACAGTTTTCCTTAGAAACTAATTGAGAGAGAGCTCTGGCACCTTGTTTATTAATTTTTTCAGACCAAAAACCATAAGAGACCATCAAATTTACCCTTCACTTTATACCCCAAGAATTTCAGTATAGTGTCACTTTACCGTGGGAGCAGAAATAAGGGCAAACTGGTTCGCGAGCCGTAACTCGCTAACGAACCGTTTTCGGACCTACGTTTATATTGTCTTTTCTTCTATTTTTTAACTATAAAATCAGCTTCCGAGAGATTGCCGTGCAATTTTGAATCACTCTGTATATATAGGAATTAACGAATTTATTAATGATTCCATTAATTTTTCTGACACTCTACTATGCCTCTAATACAGTCTACAAAAATTACTTAATCTGTCTCTGTTGACCTTTGTAACGAAAACTAAAATTAATTTTTGTACAGTGTAGTAAATAAATATTTAAAATGTTCTTTTGTCTTATCTAAACTATAAAGTCTTAACTGATGTAACTTGTATTAGAGTTTTTGTTTTAAGTTCTTATAGTTGACTTCCCTGTACTGTCAACTGCACATCCTTCAGACGACGGGTTGATATTATCTGCATTAATACGTGGGCCAATTCACTTTGTCCGGCTTCAGCGTCGCTTAGGGTCGTGTAGGTTATATACTGGTTATATATTTCTCGCGGGCACGATTATATACAACTTCACACCGCAGACCGATACTGTTACTGTTTTAACTGGTGTGTTAGCCTTACACCTTTCCAGTTAACTTCAAGTGTCTATCTACTCTTAAACGGACTATCTTACACTTTCGCGGATAGCACACAATTATAACAACTACCGCAGTAACTCTACAGGATTTAAAACTTGCGTTCACCGTGACTAGTAGACTAAACGGCATGGACCAGAGCAGCAATTACTCGAAGAGAGATTCCGAAGAGAGACTGACTTGAACGTTCATAGACTTTTTCTTAAACTGAATTTCTCGTAAAGACTCTAAAAAATGAGCCTTTATTATTAACAATATCCAGCCTTACGGTCGTGTAGTAAAGCATTGTGGCTCCACTTGTAAGCTCAGCGACGCATACATGAATACAAAACTGGATGGATGACCATACGGATGGCGGCTCGGTGACCGGGACTCTCTACGCTCTTAGGGCTGTCGTGATAATACAGTCAGCTCGATTCTAATTGCAAAATAAAAAAATATAGCCCCATGTTTTTGACAAGACATGGACTAAATGCAACGATTATAAGAGTCGTTACGGCAGAATTCGTGTCTACTCTGCATGGACTATCTAAGCTACTTCAGTAAAACAAAACACGAAGAAGCAATTATTATTAGTTATTAGAAACTGAAGGCACAACCTAGACACGATCGTCTTATCATCTTATATGAAAATGGCCAGTTATTTCGAAGGACAGTACTTATGTTTGTCCTTGTAGAATCCTAGCCTGTTCAACGATTCTCCTCAATTCTTCTCTATCCAGAGCCTTACTCGTCCAACCTGCCACTTGCATCTTCCTCAAATTCCTTTCCACATCTTCATACCATCTTCTCCTCGGACATCCTCCTTGGCTTCCTTTCCAATGCTATTCGGTCACTTCTCATTCTCGTCACGTGCCCCAACCGTCTCACCTTTCCGCCTACACTGCCGCCACTATGTTCGCTTCTACATACAGGTCTCTTAACTCTCACGGTTCTTTCTTATTCTCCACTTCTCTCTGTCCCACACTGGTCCATAAATTCTTCTCAGAATTTTCCTCTCGAAAACACCAAGGCTTTTAATATCTTCTAACTTCATTACCCATGTCTCGCTTACATATATGTTACTATAGGTCTGATTGTGATGTATATTTTCTTTATGACATTTTTTGATACATTTCTGGATTGGAGTACATTTTTTAATGCTTAGTAGCTTCTGTTTCCTGCTGTTATTCTTGCTTTGATTTCTTCGCTTGTTACATTATTCTCTGTATTTGTGCTTCCGAGTTATTTGAATTCTTGGACCTCCTCAAAACTGTGGTTGCCTATTCTTATTCTTCTTTTCTCTCTTCTGTCATTCCTTGTCATCAAAATATACTTTGCTTTCTTCTCATTTATTTTTTAATCCGGCCTTGTGCTCTTCTCTTTCCAATTCCTGATATGCTGTCACTAGCGCTTATCTTGTTCTTTCCATAATTACCACGTCGTTTGCATATGCTAGGTATTGCAGGATATGTTATATATATTTCCTCAAGGATTTATTTCTGTCTTTCTTATACATCTCTGCAGTACTAGATTGCATAGCACTGAGGAAAGCAGATCACCCTGTCTTAGCCCCCTTTCCAATTAAACTGTTTTGATAGAACTCACTGTTTCCTCATCCTATTTATTTTTCGCGATATTGTCATTTTTGCGAGATGGGTATTCCATTTGCACCAACTTCTTGGGTATCCCAAAGTTCTCCATTGACTTTAGTAAATATTTTCTTTTTAAACTGTCATACGCCTGTTTATAATCTACGTAAAGTTGGTGCACATCAAATTTGGATTCGTAGATTTATTGCTCTTATGCGTGTAAAATCAATGTATTTAATGTTTCTACTACTTTGCTATTTTTTATTAAAAGAATTATTTAATATTTAAAAAATATTTTGTACATTTAATTTTATATATATTTATTTAATTCTATTATTTTAATATTATATCTACATATAATGGACCTATGCGTAGAGAGAACATACTATTTTATACAAATAGTAATACATAATACTTGAGTTAAATCCTTAAATTTCTAGGTGGAACATAGGGCCTCGACGAAATTTCTCCAGCGTGTTCTATCCATTGCCAGGGCTTTCACCTCCCTCCATGCCTTGTTGACACCATAGTCCTCTTCCAGGTGTTCCTCGGTCTTCCACGCTTGCGGCTACCTTGGGGATTCAAATTCAGTGATTGTCTAGCGATATTTTCTGGTGGTCTCCTCATGGTATGACTGATCCACCTCCATTTTCTTCTCTTTATCTGTAGTCGGATGGTACTCTGACTTGTGGCCTCCCATAGATCTATGTTCGAGATGGTCTTGGGTCACCAAGATCTCATTATGTACCTCAGGCAACGGTTTATGAAAGTCTGTAACCTTGTGGTAATCACTTTCCAGGTCTCACATCCGTACAGCAACACCGATTCTACATTTGACTCAAATATTCTGAGTTTTGTCTTTCTGCGTATACGGGGTGATCTCCATACTGGTCGTAACTGTGCAAATGCTCCTTTTTCTTTATTTATACGACTTATCACGTCCCTAAGAGCACCTCCATCCTGACTAACCGTGGTACCCAGATAGCAAAATTCCTCAATCCTTTCTACAACTCTTCCGTCTAGTATCAAATCAGAATTATTTCTATGGTTAATACGCATTTCATTGGTCTTTTTGTTATTTAATACTTATTAACGTTAATAATATTGGGTGGACAGAATAGGCTACCGGTTTCAAGGAAGGCAGCGCTAAATTTAAGTCACCCATCATTATTCCAGGACATTATCCCAGTTAGGGGAACATGGGGAAGGTTGTAACACGAGGTTGGTTGTAACAGTGCTTGTAACTCGAGTAATTTCCAGCAGATCGCGATGCTTTCTGGCTTGCAGATCACTCCAAAGGTTGCGTCAGTGTAGGCTACAACGCCGGTGCAGAACGTTGAAGCTAACCTCCGCTACATCAAAAATATTGTTTTTTGAAAAGGTAAGTAACTTTTTGAACTTCTGTTATGAAGCTTATTTCTACTTACATTATTCTTCAATCATACTAGCTGCGCATGTAGTCTAACAACTCAAGTATTCTTGATGAATACCAGGCATCAGCTTTGATTTTAATGAAACATAATTAGACCCGTGGGTACTTTTTTGTAATGGCGACGTGTGGGGTTGGTTGTAACACCGATTTTACTCTGTTACAACCTTCCCTAGGTCAACGTTACAACCTACCCCATGGGTATTTGTGGAATCATTTAATCAATATCCATTTAATCGAGCAGTATTTAGTGATGCTGATTTTAGACCGTTATTTTTTACAAATAGGGCAAACCAAAAACAGTACAATGGCTTCTAGTTCTTCAGTGCAACATGGAAGTCCAGACAGACAAATGACACCACTGAGATCTGACAGCTCTACGAATCCACATTCTACTATGCCTGATACAAATACTTACATCAGAAGAACTAACCCTGTCTTCAAAGAGTTTGGAATCTTCGCCATCTGGGGAGTTAACTTTAAAACAGGATTTTTCTCCAGATTTAGTGTTAGCATTTCCTAAAACGGGGACAAGGAAAACTAAAAGACCTAACAAACAGCGCAGTTGTGCCGTACTAACTGACACACCCCAGTAAAAGAAGCTATTGAAAGTGAATAGCAGAAAAGGAAATTATCTAAAGAAAAAACAAGAGAAATTAATAGGAGACGCAAAGGAAAAAGTCCCAAAAAAATAAAGTAAAGAGGATTCCTAAATTTGAAAATTCCTTTGAAAAAGAAGACGATGAAACCTGTCTGTGTTTAGTTCGCATGAAACCATTTTCAAAGAGGAGTGTGTGCAATGCATGGACTATAAGCATTGGGCACATTTTTCATGTGCTAAGAGATCAAAGACATATGTGTGCCATAACTGTATGTCAAATGGATTTTCTGAATAAAACTTTAAAACAATGGTAATGGACTGGGCATTTGTTTTTCTAAAGTTGTTTCTAGTTAAGCACGCTTTAATTTGTATTTTGTTAAATTACAGACATTCATTATCTTAGATATGCTTTTCAAATTTTTGTTTATTTTAAAATTAGTATAACTAAACATTTGTATTTTGATATTTGTTAAAGACATTTATAGTTTTATAAATTTTGATAAGTTTGGTTATTTTATATTGTTTTTCTCTTAAATTTGTATTTGTTATGTTACAGACACGTAATTTTATAAAAGTAACTTTAATTTGATTAGTTTAAATTGCTTTCTTTGGATAAGTGTTCACATGCTCATGTGAACATGTGTGTGTGTGTGTGTGTGTGCGCGCGCGCGTTCATGTGTGTTTTAGGGAGGGAAATTGTCAAATGCTTGTATGATTTTAACGACATTTTGAGGATAATCTGTTTTAAAAGACATTTTTAAACTTTAAAGACCTGATGTAAGAAGGAAGACATTTTTTCTGGTAAATGGTTTAATGGTGTGTGTGTGTGTGTGTGTGTGTGTGTGTGAGAGAGAGAGAGAGAGTAACACTATATTCTGATTTTGTAGGTAAAACTACATCATTTTCATGAGGAATAAAATTTTTTTAAACGAACTATTTGCTTTGTTTGTCTTGTTACAACCAACCCCGCTATGGGGAAGGTTGTAACATTTTGACTTCAGTTAGTTTTCTTTGCGTACTAAAATAATTATGAACCATAAAACTCTGTGTATTTAGTACATCATAAATAACGTCCATAGGTATCGGAAACTATGAAAATATTTTTAAAATTATGTAAACTGTCAGAGTTATTAATGACCAAATTTGAAATGCTACAACCTTCCCCGTGTTCCCCTACTCTTTATTGCCTGGTAATCGAACCCATGATCTTGAGGTTAATAACCAGGCGTCACACTTCAATGGCCTACTAAACGACTATATTTTGGACTAAATTTTACGTTTATATTGTGGAGTTTCCAGTTTTGTTAAGAAAGTTGGATAGCGCGTAGGTATTCCCTGGTAATCGAACCTGTGGTCTTGAGGTTAAGAACCAGGCGTCACATATCCAGTGGCCTACTAAACGCCTATATTTTAGACTAAATTTTACGTTTATATTGTGGAGTTTCCAGTTTTGTTAAGGAAGTTGGTTAGCGTGTAGGTACGAGGCGACCCGGCTTGAGAGGCAGTCTCCGCGCTATCGTATGACATTTCAATTGACCTGCATGCAGCGTGCAGCTCTCTTGACTAATTACATAGAGCTGCGATTACATTTTCTCTCGAACAGAGAGAGCTGACCAATCTGATTTATTAATGATAAATAATTAATCACGGCTTCATTGGCCACCCAGAGAGGATGCGCACATATAATATTACCCTACTTCTGCTACTTTCACTCCAAGCAGGCGGCATTTTACGTAATTAAGCAGTCGCTCACTGTCCCTAATTAAGGCGTATTTACCGTTGACATGCCAAAACTGTAGGACACTCTTCATGCTGCGCCATGCATGAATTCAAGAAGAGATTCGTTTCCGTCGGTGATACAACAGTGGCAATAATTGTTGCTTTTCTACGTGTGCGTGCACGCGTGCCTCTGTGTGTGTGTGTGTGTGTGTGTGTGTGTGTGTGTGTGTGTGTGTGTGTGTGTGTGTGTACACCACACGGAACGATAATTTTAACTTTTCTCCTATTTAATAGTTGTTAAATTAAACCGAGTACAATTATTGACATAAGATAAGACTACAAGTGTATTTCGGCGTATTCTCAGAAAAAAGAATAATATATCATATTCATAATATAGTCGTAGTAGTAGTAGTAGTAGTAGTAGTGGTTTTTTTTTTATAGATACTTTATGCATCGTCACACGAGGCTTGTGCTTCCTCTGGACTCTCACCCACTAAAAAACCCACCTCTAATACAGGCATTCATATCCATTCTGGAACCACTTAGCGCATCACTTCAGGATGGAACCTATTGCGCCCTTATCGGGCTCTTTCTAGATGTTCCTCATCTTCTACTGCCCGTTGGGTGCAAGTTGCGGGTGTCTTTTTTGTCTAGTAGGACCCACTGAATAAATGCATTGATGCGGTCCCATTCCACTTTACCACGAAGCATTATCGCAACTACGCTCTTGGGCGTGAACTCTCCGAGCACCATTTCCAGTACCATCCTCTGTCTTGCGAATGTCCAGCACTTGAAAAAAGTGTGCGATGCACTTTCATGGGGAGAGTCTCCGTATTGGCTTGCTGGGCTTTGCAGCTTTCCCATTCTATGGAGGTAGGCATTAAAATTGCCGTGGCCACTGAGCAACTGGTTCAGATGGTAGTTGACCTCACCGTGTTGGCGGTCGTTCCATTCCTTCAAGAGTTTGATATGAGTCTTGCGGTCCATCTTCCTCTATCCTCTCTATCCCAACGATCTTGCCAGTGCCGGAGAGTGAGTGCCCTGGCTTCATGCTTTGCGGCATCTCTTCCAATTTCCTCTCTTCTTTTGAATAAATGCTTCCGCTCTAGAGCCGACAGGTCTATGGGAATCACTCCCTCTATTACCAGGACTACTGGCTCTGGCACTGTCCAGTAAGAAGATGCTACTCTTAGGGTTCCTCTTCTCTGCACCGATGCCATATGTTTTCTGTACTTCTCCATCTTTAGTGCACCGGCCCGGATTTCGCAACCATACAGAAGGATGGATTCTGTGTCCGCCATCAACAATCGCCTCTTGCTTGCAGTGGGACCTCCTACGTTGGCCACAAGTCTGCTGAGCTTCGTTGTAACATTAGCCGCCTTATCAGCTGCATACTTTGTTTGCTCCCAATAGGAGAGCTTTGAGTCTAGTCTCACCCCTAGGTATTTCACAGCATTCTTTGTAAATACTGTCTCAGCTCCCAGTTGCAGCGGTATGATAATGGGAACCCATGCCGGGTGAGTAGTACTATTTCGGTCTTATCGGTGGCTAGATCCAGGCAGTGTTCTTCAAGTCAGGAGACCACTCGCCTCATTACCTGATTCAGGCTTCTTTGTGCATCCTCGGCGTTCCGTGCTACAATCACTGCCCCAATATATAGTCTGCGTAACCTACCAGGAAAGTGTCTGGCGGCGTCTCCATCCGTAAAATTCCGTTGTGGGACACGTTCTAAAGGTCAGGGCCCAAAATTGAACCCCGGGCAGCCCCGGCGGTGATCTTCTTCCTACGAGGTCCGTCTGACGTATCATAAATAAGTTCCCTGTCACTCAGATAGCATTCTATTATCCGCAGGAGATACTGTGGGAAGAAGAGTTACAGAGCCCTAAGCATGTCGCTCCAGCTGGCAGAATTGAAAGCATTCTTAATATCCAGCGTCGCCAACAGAACTATACTTCTTGAGTAATGATTCCCCTGTTAAGCCGGAAAGTTCTTACTACTTCTTCCACTGCTCAAAGAGTTGAGCGGCCTTTCCGAAAGCCGTACTGTTTGTATTAGTATTAGTGTTAGTATAGTAGAAGTATTAGTAATAATAGTAGCAGCAGCAGCAGCAGCGGTAGTAGCAGTAGTAGTAGTAGTAGTAGTAGTATTATTAGTAGTAGTAGTAGTAGTTGTTGTTGTTGTTGTTGTTGTTGTTGTTGTAGTTACATTGTAAAATCTATTTCTTCAGTGATCATAGAATCTATTTTCTGACTTTTCCATAGCCGGCATTTTGAAAATTTTTAACATAACATTTTGTTCTTTTTGTACTTATAAGAAATAGTACACTTACTTTGTAGGCCTGTACCAGATTTGAACTCCAAATCTTATCCCGTTCAGCAGTGATCAATTTTTGTGTAAAAACACATAAAGACATACAGACGAAAAAGGAACATACGTTGAGCATTTTTCCTTCCGTTTAATGAATAGAATCTTTTCCCAAGGTTCGGCACAATCTTAACGCCAAATTAAATTAAATTTAAATTACATTGAATATTAAATTAATATTAGAAATTCCGTATGACATAAATGTTTCATAGGCCTATTGATTAAAATACTGATCCGAATTTATTTGAAGACGTCCGTTTCGCATCGCCGATATTAATTTTAAATTTTTGCTACCTAGAAACGATTCTTATACAGTTGTACCAAATAAATTTTTGATATGGTATTTTAATTTTATATTTTCCTAATCAGCTGATACTATGGAAGAATTATCTGGATAGCGTTTGTTTGAAGAAAAGAGTGTCATGTACAATAGTATATTATAATTAATCAATTTATCCTTAATATTTTACTCTTTTAAAACTAATGGCAAATTTTCCGTATAAAATAAGCTAAATTGATAAGGACAGTCAACCAGTGTAGAGAAAAAGAGAAAAGGTTAAGAAACGCTGGTCTAAAGTAATAGCAAATAAAATTGTAAAGAAGACTTAACTGATGACTGTTGGAGAAGGTCATGAGAGCAAAAAAATCAGTACTGAAATTGGATAAACAAGATATTGAACAATTAAAGCAATTTTGTAGTTGAAATGTAAGGAATATGCTCACATAGTCACATAAAATCATTCGAATTTAGAAGTTAGGACAGCTTTTGCAAAAAAATCTGTGTCTTTACGAAAAGGGAACCTGGACTTGGAAAAAAGAGCAGGCCCACTGGAGGCAGTGGGGATGTAGGAATGAAGAATGACGATCAAGAAAACTTGAATTTAAAGAAACTGTTAACATTTTACAGAAAGTAAATATTAAAAGGAAAGTTATAAAATAGAAAACCTGAGATAAAATTTCTCAGTCGTAATGTATTTATTCTGTACATGTTAGAAAGGAAAATTTTATGAAAGCTAGAGAGAAATAGCCCGATAAGGAAATTCTTAGAGGACGTGCAGATAATGACAGGAGCTAAGAGACAGAACAGCGTAGGATAGAAGTTATTGGGTACAACGACAAAGACTTGTCCTTTAATGATTAGGAAAAAAAGTGTATACCACAAGTGGTCACCCCATTGATTGCTGTCGATCGTGGTAATTTAGGCCTAGTAAGTTGATCTCCATTGTAACCCATATTTTCAAACTACAATTCGCGGATGACCAGATCTTAGTAGCACAAGACAAAGAGGACTTGGAGTATATGACTCGGAAGATCAAAGACGAATACGAGAGCTGGGCACTGTCAATAAATCTAGAAAAGACCAAGTATTTATGCGTGGTAAGTACTGAAACCAACTTGCAATTGGAAAATAATGAAGAAATTGAAAATTGCCAGGCATATAAGTACTTAGGAGTACAGATAAAGCAGGATGGCAGAGATACAGATGAAATAAAGGAGAGAGTAGGCATGGGACGGAGGGCTATGAAAAGGCTAAATATTATATGGTGGCATTACCAGATAACTAAAGGAAGGAAAGTACAGATATACAATACTATCGTAAAGAGTATTCTGTTGTATGGTGGAGAGGGTTGGATAATTCCAGAAGCGGAAAAAAGGAATATACTAGCTGTAGAGATTGATGCGCTAAGGAGATCATGCAGAGTATCCAGGCGAGAGAAAATAAGAAATGAACAGATTAGAAAAATGATAAATGTGAAATATGGAGCAGTAGACGAAATAGAAAGAAGAAAGTTAATTTGGTTTGGGCATGTTAAACGGATGGGAGGAGGAAGGTTGCCAAAAAGGATAATGGAATGGTTATCCCCGGAGAAGAGGAAGAGGGGAAGACCCAGACGATCATGGGGAGAGACTATCCAGAAAGCTCTAAGTGCGACGAATCTGACAGAATAACATTGTCAGGACAAAAATATTGGAGAGAAAGTCTGGAAATCGGACAGCGACGACAGACGCTATAAACCGATGTTATATATATATATATTACTATAATACCTATAACTAATTTACCTCAAGATATATTTTTTCCTTCAGGAACATGTTTCGGGAGATCCTGTTCTCCCATCTTCAGCCTTCGCCATCTTGCTTCTGGTGCAGTATTTGTGTGTTGGCTTCTGGATGTTATTAAGGTGGTTTATTGGTCTTTGGTCCTTCAATGTTGCATTATTGTGTGTGGTTGTGGTATCTGTTTTTGTATTTTGTGTATTTTCGATGTTGAGTGCTTTGAATATTGTGTCATGTTTTGTATTGATTTGTATTTGTTCTGGTATTAATTTGTTTTGTGTTTTATGTTTGTAAATCTGTAAATTTTCCCAAATGTTCATTATGGTGCCTTTGTGTGGTATATGTTTTATTAGTGTTACATTGGTTATGTCTGGTAATTCATGTCCTGTGTTTATTGGAATTCATGTATGGCTAAATTGGATTTATATATATTTGGTTTTTTGTATGCATTTAGGTGTTCAAAATAACGTTTTTTCAGCTGTTTTTTTGTTTGTCCTATATAACATTTATTGTAATCTTGGCATTCAATTTTGTATATACCGTTGGTTGTTGTATTATCTTTGTTGTGTGAGCTATTTAGATTTTGTAATTTATTTTTATTAGTTTTGTATGCTATTTTTATATCTGTGTTTTTAAATAGTTTTGTTAGTTTTGTCATTTTATTATTTATATATGTGAATGTGGCCCATTTTTTGTTGTTGTTATTATTTATGTGTTGTTCAGTTTGATTAATTCTTAATTGTTCAGTTTTTATTTTGTATTTGATTTTATTTTCTATTTTGATCATAGTATTTTTATTGTATCCATTTGCATAACCAATTTGGTATATTATATTTCTTTCTTTGTCAGTTCCTTGTTTGTTTAGGGGTATTTTGTACATTCTGTTAAATAACGAATAAAATGCTGCCATTTTATGTTGTGGTGGGTGGTCAGAATGGTTAGGTATAATGATGTTAGTGGAAGTTGGTTTTCTATATATTGCATATTGTATGTGTTTGTTGTATCTTGTGATGGTTATGTCTAAATAGTTGATTTTGTTATGTTTTTCTTTTTCTTCTGTGAATTGTATTTTGAGATGTATGTTATTGATTTGTTTCAGTATGTTCTCTGCATTTGTGTTTTTGTTATTTGATACATATAGTCTATCATCTACATATCTTATCCATATGCCATCTGGGTCATGTGTTTTTATGATATTTTGTATTTTGGTGTCTATATGTTGTAGGAATATTTCTGCTATATGCTTGATAATGGTGATCCCATTGCTAAACCTTCTTTCTGTTGATAAATTTTGCTAGAAAATTTAATAGTAGAAACAGAATTTGCCATTAACCTAATAAAAGACAATATACAAGAAGAAAAAAGAACAGAAGCAACACATTTAATTAAGAAAATAATCACTAGCGAAATGAAAAACAAAGATAAACAAAAGAAAAACAATAAAACAATAAAAGAAATTAAAAATAAAGTAAAGAACAATAATTTAATAATAACTAAAGCAGACAAAAGTCAAGCAACAGTAATCATTGATAAAACAGACTACATAAAAAAAACCGAAAACTTCATCAACAATAATAAATGCGTACAACTTGATAAAAACCCAACAGAAAACTATCTTAAACAAACAATAAAACCAATAAAAACAAATAAAAACATTTTAAACAATAAAAACATAGAAATATATATAAACAATAATCCAGAACCACCTAAAATGAACAGCCTAATAAAAATACACAAATTAAACAACCCAATACGTCCATTAATCAATTTCAAAAAAGCTCCTACATACAAAATAGCAAGAATAATAGCACAAAAACTAAAAAATAACCATCTAACAAATAACCATCATAACATAAAAAATACATACGAATTAATAGACAAACTAAAAATAATAAATATAAATGAAAATACATTTTTCACATCATATGACATAACAAACATGTACACTAATATCCCAGTAGAAGAAACAATTGACATAATAATAAACAAACTTATAGAACAAAATGAAAACAAACAATATATAACCGAAATAAAAAATAGTCTCCAACTAATACTAAAACAAAATTACTTTGAATTTAATAGCAAAATTTATCAACAGAAAGAAGGTTTAGCAATGGGATCACCATTATCAAGCATATAGCAGAAATATTCCTACAACATATAGACACCAAAATGCAAAATATCATAAAAACACATGACCCAGATGGCATATGGATAAGATATGTAGATGATAGACTATATGTATCAAATAACAAAAACACAAATGCAGAGAACATACTGAAACAAATCAATAACATACATCTCAAAATACAATTCACAGAAGAAAAAGAAAAACATAACAAAATCAACTATTTAGACATAACCATCACAAGATACAACAAACACATACAATATGCAATATATAGAAAACCAACTTCCACTAACATCATTATACCTAACCATTCTGACCACCCACCACAACATAAAATGGCAGCATTTTATTCGTTATTTAACAGAATGTACAAAATACCCCTAAACAAACAAGAAACTGACAAAGAAAGAAATATAATATACCAAATTGGTTATGCAAATGGATACAATAAAAATACTATGATCAAAATAGAAAATAAAATCAAATACAAAATAAAAACTGAACAATTAAGAATTAATCAAACTGAACAACACATAAATAATAACAACAACAAAAAATGGGCCACATTCACGTATATAAATAATAAAATGACAAAACTAACAAAACTATTTAAAAACACAGATATAAAAATAGCATACAAAACTAATAAAAATAAATTACAAAATCTAAATAGCTCACACAACAAAGATAATACAACAACCAACGGTATATACAAAATTGAATGCCAAGATTGCAATAAATGTTATATAGGACAAACAAAAAAACAGCTGAAAAAACGTTATTTTGAACACCTAAATGCATACAAAAAACCAAATATATATAAATCCAATTTAGCCACACATGCAATAAACACAGGACATGAATTCCCAGACATAACCAATGTAACACTAATAAAACATATACCACACAAAGGCACCATAATGAACATTTGGGAAAATTTACAGATTTACAAACATAAAACACAAAACAAATTAATACCAGAACAAATACAAATCAATACAAAACATGACACAATATTCAAAGCACTCAACATCGAAAATACACAAAATACAAAAACAGATACCACAACCACACACAATAATGCAACATTGAAGGACCAAAGACCAACAAACCACCTTAATAACATCCAGAAGCCAACACACAAATACTGCACCAGAAGCAAGATGGCGAAGGCTGAAGATGGGAGAACAGGATCTCCCGAAACATGTTCCTGAAGGAAAAAATATATCTTGAGGTAAATTAGTTATAGGTATTATAGTATTATATACATCAAGAAACGGACTGTAGCAGAAAGTGATTGAAATATATATATATATATATATATATATATATATATATTGCAACAATACATATATGTGCATGTTTGCCCAGGGCGGTATGTTTTATATTGTAATTAGCGTAAATAGAATAAGGAACAGTTTTATACACTTTGTGCAAGAAAATGCAGGCTCTGTCATGTCGAGAGTGCACCTGGTTCGGAAGTTAAAAATACGGTGTATGTGTGTTTGTGTGCGTGAAGCCAGCTGCGACAAGAATATGGGATGAGTGTACGAATTGTTTGTTCCAATTAATTAGCTCTTAACAGGATTATAATAAACTAATTACTTGTGTTAAACCTGTAAGCAAAGACTTACGCCAATTATAAAGACAGACTGGTCCGCATTAAGGGATTTTTAACTAGTATGGTGATGTAAAATTTATTTCCAGAGGTGCAAAATTAAAAATTCTAACTAATTAATATTAATTACTAGTGTAATTGAAGAGTAATTAATATGTGTGGTATATGTGAGTGACCAGAGAAAAATTACGCAAACAGTAATATCGATCAGGTGACGAGTATGTTCATGAGTTCGCGATAATTAACCAAAAAGTGAGTGTAATAAAAAGGACGCTTAGGCGCGAACGGACCATCTCTAGCTTGTCGAAAACAGGCCTGTTCCCGTCAAATCGCCACCAGTATAAATACCACTGGCAATTTTTGGCCATCGGACACTCAGGTCAAGAAATCTACAGACGACGTTACGCTGCCCGATTGCAGATCGACCAGGACACACACACACACTGTACCACACTCCACCAAGACGTAAGGAGGAACGCTGGAGCATCACTAACAGCAACAACCCATAGAGACAACAAACACCGCATCAGCATAGTCATCATCATCATCATCATCATCATCATCATCATCATCGTGCTCTCAGGATTCTGGAGACACACGCGCGCGCGCGCAACGGTAACAGCAGACAAACGCAGGTGATAAAAAACAGTTATATTTTATTGTGAAGAGAGCTCTCGAAAAAGAACTTAAATATGAACAGATAATAATTAGAGTTTTAAAGTAGAATAGTAGTTAGATAAGAGACTGTAATTTAACAACTCGTAGAAAAGAAATAACTTACTAATCTTTTGTTGTAATTTTTGGGTGTGTCAGTATAAATCAATAATAGATTGGAAGTAAATGTAATATCATTTTATTTATTTATGGCAACAATAAATTCATTCTTGAATCTTAATATTATTTTGTTGGTAAATGAGTTGCTATCAGTAATTAAAATTTGAGTTAATTTCAGACACACAAATAAAAAAGAATTTAAATAACTTGTTTAACATGTTTGGTTAGTTAATAAGATTATTTGGGTGTTTATTTTTGTTGTATGTTATGAATAGCATAGCAGGTTACAGATTTGTAAAGCTTATAAAGGTGAATATTTATTTGTATAATGTTTGAAATTTTAATAGTTAAATATTTTTCTATCAAGTAATAAATCTTAGAATGATTTTTTGAAACGGGTTTAATTGATTATTTCATGTCAACAACATCTCACTCCTCTTTAAAAATTATTTAATTATTGTGCAACTACATATACTTGACGCAACGAGAGAACAAATTCCTGCGACCTGGCCGGTGTAATACACATTTTAGTTGCGTTGAGAATAAGATAATATATTTGTATAATTGTTGTAAAGTTGCAATATATATATATATATATATATATATATATATATATTGTTACAATAATGTTAGAATATTGTTACAATACCAAAAGCCACCCCAATAATAGGGAAAAACGATGAATCAACTATATTAAATATTTAAATAACTAATGAAAATAAAATAATTATGACGCGACAAACGACTATGACCCAACCCAAGTGATTGACTCAATAAAATAAAATCAAATGAGAATGTAAATGAAAATGAAACAAACAAAGTATAAATGAAATAAAATAAGAAGAAATGAAAAGACACAAACGAATAATATAGAACAGAAAAGGAGAAATGTTACACTCAAATAAAGTAATGAACAAGACACCAATAAATGATAAATGTAAATGATAATTATTAGTATCAATTAATTAATCAATATAAATGATAAGTATTAAAATCCAATAAAGTAATGACAAACTAAAAGTACACTAACCAAATAAATAGAGAGTAAATATTATAAATAACTCTATAATGATATGAAACTTGTTAACAGTATAACTAACCATTGTAAATTGAGAGATAGATAGATAGTGAACATGAGTAAGTGAGAAAGAGAATTTAATGTTAGGGAATACCCACTAGTAACACTTAAATAATATAAAAAGTGCAAAGTGCCAGTGTAAACCCCCAAAATAAATAGAAACCCTATTGATAGGTATAGACACCTAAAAGTCAGTGATAAACACTAAAGGTTTAATGGTGAACAGTGCTAGTAAATAAGAATATTGTTATTATTAGGATTAAGAGTAACTGTAGAATAGGAATACAAGGATATTCAGGGAAAAACCCCCACGGAGAGTCAAAATGTCAGTGTTACCATGGTTAGATAGTGAAGTTTAGAAAAGAAAAAAATGTGGTAAAGAATATAAATGCAAAATCAATAATCGTCCTATGTTCAAAGGGATAGTTAATTAGATAAAGTAAATGGTGTGATGATGTTTGTCACCAAAAAATAAATAAGAATAAACAAAATGTAAAGAAGAGTAGCATAATAACTGTTAAAAGATTTGTTTGATTAAGTTTATGAATAGGAATATGGCTGAAGGAGTTATACAGACCATAAGCCTAAATGTTATGTTATATTTTATAGAGAATAGTAAATCATAGACAAATAATAAACGATGGCAATATAGATAAGAAAAAAGATAAATTCATACAAACATAATAATACTGGAAAAGCAGTTAGAAAATAATAGACAAACCATAATATGTAAAATAATGAAAACATACAATTATTATAAAACAGACCCAAATCAATTCAACAAGTAACCAAATCATTTATGACACAAAACAAAACATGTATAAGGGTAAAATAATATTTAATTTGTATAAAATAAGAAAATATAGCCAATTACTACTTAGGCCTATGAAATGCCTAACTGTAAAAAACCAAAAACAACAAATTGTAAGAAATTAATTATGATATTGGCAAATCCAAGGCAAGTAAATAGTTAATGATAATTAGTGGATCATATTAAGAGATAAATGTTAAATTAAGGACATAAGATAAGAAAGAAATTTAATTAGATAATATCAACATAACTGTCAAAATATTAATACATAAGCAAACCCAGATTTGAGGGATGTCAAAATGATCTTTGAAAGAAAATACGAACAGTTGTGATAATATCTCATACTTAGATAAGGAGACAGAAGAATAATAGCAATCAGAAGATATTTAGTCATTTTGAATAAAAATTCAAATATTATAACAATGGTCTTATTAAGTCATGAATAGCCAATGAGAGTCAATCAGTAACCATGACAACTGAACGTTATTTATGAATATTCCGTTAGAAACTGTTAGTCCATTATTGAAGCTCAAAAGGAATAGACGCCAAGCCGTAAATGACTCAAATTTTTAATTTAAAATAATTGAAAGTAATCCAAAGTTAATAATATGAACATGTAAGAAGATGATGAAGAACTAGGCCATCCAATTGAGGCTAAAGACTAATTTATTAAATTCTAACTTGATAAATTTCAATCAACTTATACGAAAAAGACGCAAGGCGTAATTAAATCCCAAAATGATGAAAGATTGATGACCCAAATGATGACCCAACCTATTTCAACTGAATAACGCTTCACCATAATTCAACAGAGTTGATAAGTATTGCTGAGTTACCCGAATTTATGGAATAAATCCTTTTTAATTTTTTCTCACAACACTTTTAACTCTCACTATTAACTGATGATCTAATTTCTTTCAAGGATTAATTCAAAATAAAACACTAAATTTATATGACATTAGAAAATAACCTGTGTAAAATTTACGAACTTCTGACACACACGTTTTAACACTTCAGGAACAAATTATAATTACACCTTATATTATATAAGTACCAGTAATGTAAGGTAGTGTACTTTATTGTAATCAAATTGATATTTTTTCGTAAACCAAAAGAAACCAGATTTTTTGAACGAAAAAGAAAAAACAAACTTTCAGTAGACGCCATGTCTGACTGACTAAATCGTTCGAAATCGTTTCGCCAAACCTCGAGATATAATTGTTTCACTGCCGGAGCAAATTTGTTTAATAACAAAATATAAGTTTGTATAATACTGCATAAATACTAATCACAATTTAATAAACTAGTACATAGTTGTAACCACTGTTCTTTATTTCATAGGAAAGTGCTTTATATGATTTGTGTAATATAGCGAAGAACCAAAGTGACGGTAAGCGCTCGACAGCGGAAACTGGGCGAACTATCAGCGAGATTTATAAACCCGTACAGGCGGGAGTAATGGAATTCACCATACCGTCATAGAACGAACGCTCGATAGACCTATTTTTTAATTGTTTTCAGTTAAAACAATTTGGCGCCACCCGGGAAATACAACCATATATTAAAGGACAGGTAAGGTTCACAATCGTATTGTACTGGTAATTCGAGAGATCGCTACGGACATCGTCAGCGCAAAATTAAAGTAACGACTAAAACGTGTGAGGCGAACACGCGGTACACACACTTTTACAGAGCACGTACAAAGCTACTCGTTACAAATTGCCGCAACAACGTGTGACATTAATACACGCACAGAATACATCGTTACCATATATATATATATAAGTTGAACTCTATTTGTTTTTTAATATTTATTACATCTAGAACCCGAGTAAAAATATACTGCAGCAAACATCGTACTGTTTCGTGTGTGACGAGTATGCATAATGCGCTGTATCATGATGGTATTACATTTACGCCGTCTCTCTAGTGATCGATATTATCTCTCGCACATACAAGAGTGAAAAATAATATCAGTAATTTAGCCATAGAAGGAATTTCCCTGTCCAGTTCAAGTATAAAATGAAGATTGGAATAGAAATAGCAGAAAATGTAGAACGTTTTGAAAACGGATTTGTTGTCTTGGATTTCAAACTAAAACCAAAACTAAAACGAGATGAGGCGACAACATTTCATTTAAATTTTAGTCTCATTTAAGAAATGTTTACGTATACTATAACGTTTTACATCGAGTGTACAATACATTGTGTGATAATTATATGCCTAACAATAAAATAAAATAAAATAAAATAGAATAAAAATAGTATTTATTAAAGTTTCGTGGGAATGTTAAATGTAAAGGCCTACCACTTAAAGCTAAGACGAGTTCAGAAGTATTCAGGAGTGTTGCAATGTATTTTAAGAGACCTCAAGTATAAAATTTTGTGCTGATACAGCGACACAAAGCCGGTCGAGCAACACTGATGAGGGTAATGTGCTATCCGGTTGATGGATAGCTGGCCAATTGCGAGAGTTGCGCTGTGAAAGCACGCTATTTACTATCGTGAAAGGGCGACTATTAAATAAAATTAATAATACAGAGACAGAACTATATATATATATAATCGTGTTAACGAATAGAAACCACAGCGCAGTATAACGGTACACGGACCAGTTTAATGCTGTCTACTGCTGTCATTCCTCAGGTGTCAGTAGTCCGCATTTAACGAATACGATCCTTCTTCTTCTTTAGAATAGGTTAATCTTTAGGATCGACTCCTACAACTTCCCCCCTCACACGAATATGTTTGCCTCCTCGCGACTTCCAGCCAATTGTTTGTAATAATGAACTTTCCTGGCGCAATAATGTTGTATCTATTTAATTGCACTGATCAACAATTGAAAGTGCATATTGAAAGTAATAGACGTTTACTGAAAGCAACTAAGAATTACTGCTTATTTTATTAATATAAGTAATACTTTATGCTAGAATATAAATAATAATTATTTAATAGAGATAGGTCTATTAATTCTGAATGGCATTCATTATGAGTCATAATGGCGTGGCGTGGGTACATAACACCTGTTCACGGTTGTGATAGGCCTAAAACTTGACCTAAAAATTAATTCGAATTTTTTCTAGTACCAAGTGTTCTTTTTATGGCAAAAATATTCTTTTTAGAGCCAAAATATATTTTAAGAATATTTTCTATCATTCGCAGGCAGAAGAAGAGAGTCCCGGTTCAACGGGATCTGACTCCCATTATACTTAACAGAATAAATGGGAACACAAATAATGGAATTAAAAATAACAAAGACAAACAGAAGAACACAGCACAAAGACAAAGACTAAACGAACACAACACAAATAGGTAGGCAGTAACTGCTGCACGTTGGTTAGGAAACGAACATAGCTGTTAACTGAGCGTTTTGCCGGTTTATACAGCGGCAACACATTGGGTTGGGGAATGTGTCCCCCTCGCCGCAGTTTGTGACAACTACGAGGTCAATGACCGTACGCAGTAAAACACTGCCGATATCTAAGCCGGCAACACAAGACGGTGCAAGTGCCCAGCAGTTCGAAAGCAATGCTACGCTTTTCTTCAAGTTTCCCTACATTGTTCGGATTTCAAATTATTCAGTAACTACAGTATTTATTCTTTGATGTAAGTAATATTACTTTCTCTTATTTCCAGTACTGTCGCCGCCGGCAACATGGACGCCACGCTACTGATATGACAAATAAGGAATGTTGATATTAAAATGAGAATGACTAGTACTAACTTGGTAAACTGCAGTAGGCCCTACACAAAATTATTTGCTAAAATTTCCTTACACTCTGTTACTCCGTTTTTATTTTTTTTAGAACGATGTTCTAAGCCAGTGTTTACCAATTTAAGAGCATCTGAGAGCATCGAATCTTTACTCTCTACCTGCCCTTACGAAGCTTCGGACACCGAAGTCCTGTGACCATGTTTCCAGACTTTGGGTTTATACATACTCGTATGACGCCTGACTTTAAAATGTTTATTCTTTAGTCAAATTATTCTGGTAGTAACCAATGAAGAAAGATTGGTTAGTGCTCCAACACTGTGATGTTATGAGGTTCTTTTCTTACATAACGCAAACCAAACGTGATCCATTTCTTAGCAGTCTCAAGACGGGGTTGGTGGTTAGCCCCGTTTAGAGTCTTCAGGTCATTCTGTTGATCGCTCCCTGTTTAAAGCCCCTATAGCACAGGTTACCAAAGTGAGGTCCGCGGACCCCTGGGGGTCCGCGAACACTTTTAAGAAAAAATAGAATAGCTTATACCGTAATTTTCTCCGGTTTTTTATGACCTAAAATCTAAATTTTAGAATCGTAAAACAATTAGTAGAAGATTCTAGTATTTGTTTTTTGTTCAAACTAATAGTAATTTCAAATGTAATTTGAAACTAATGGCTTTAATAATGTCTTTAAATCGTGTTGAGTAGCAGATCTGTTTGTCAGCCGACCTGACTAAAGCGCCGCATCAACGCAGAACTGATGGCGCTGTTTTAGTCCACGTAGGCCTATAAGCACTGTAGCTTACTTATAAGCACTGTATCTAAGAAAAACGTGTTTCCGTGTAGCTGGTTTTACGCAAGTAGCTGGATTTCGACTCGTGTGGCTGGAAAGAAAGAGCCGAGGATGGCAACGCTGGCTACGCAACCGGAACTTAAAGACTTAGTATTGAAATTATCAGACATTAAACCCAATATTGCAGAGCTAATTATTCAAAACCAGCTTCATTGTTCACATTAAAATATGTTTGATACCATTAATATTATAATTTTGCAAGTTAAGAGAATTTCGATTTTAATAAATTTTAATTAAAATGTAAGAGTTTGTGTCATATCAGAACTCAGACGGGGTCCGTGAAATTTTTAATTTGGTGGAGGGGGGTCCGCGGACTGAAAAGTTTGGAAACCACTGCCCTATAGCTTTCATTAGTCTGTCCTTTCATGATTTAACTGTTAGTCTTCTTCGGACGTCTGCTTCTGTAGTCTTCAACGTTATCCTTTAAGTCGTTATTTCCGCGTTATAGTTTGCTTAATTTTACCATTGTACAAACATACATTGGAATATACGAAAGATAGGCCTGTTGCTATAGACGTGGAATGTGAAAATAACGCTAAAATGTGTAAGTTAGGAGCTATTAGACGAGACTGGTGGATCGCTTGGGGGCTATCAAGATACATACGACGAAAGAATTCAACATATTCAGTCAAAATGTATTGAATCAAGAATTCTTTCAAAATATTCAGTCGATTTAAGTGTCGTTGGGAATATCGATATACAGTATAGTTTCTACAATTAAAATTAATACGCAACAAAAAATTACACCAAACTCTTATATCTGTTATTTGAATTTTTAGGTTAGAAACTCTAATCACTTTTCAATTAGACTGCTGTAAACATAACAGTTTTTACCATAAAAACGTTTAATAACATAATACATGGTTTCGATGTTAAATGAGAACATCACGGTAGTGTGAGTCTTGGAGAACAGAGAAATCATTATACCACAGCTATGCGGGTGGTCTGTGCCATAGGTCCGTTCCTACTAAACAGTTTTTGTGCCGGTGCTGCACACACACACACACGCACACACGCACACACGCACACACACACACACACACAATTAATAAATTCTACTTGCTCGCGCTCACACAGACACACACTCGTCAGAGAAATCTAATTTTATATAATAACAATGGAAATTTATAATAATAACATTAAAGTGGATAATGGCCGCCGTTTAGATGGGAGTCGCACACCACAATAGATTTATACGAAAACACACGCCAAGGAAACGATAATAACACGGTGGTTTCTGTCCGTCAAGAAGATAAAGAAATCAATCAAGCGTATTGGATTTTTTGTTGTTGTTGTTAAATTGATTCCTCTGAATAACCAGAAGCAGTATCGCTTAAGCAGAGGCATTCGGCTGTAGGCAAAAAAATAAATCTGCATACGATTATAATGTTGCAACGGCAAGAGGCGGCGGTCTACCTCGAGCGATGTTCTTACAGACTAACAACTCATCCTTATCGGTTGGTCATCAACTTCTACCGGACCTACCTGCACACTTCTCTGCTTGTGTTACAGGAATTGCTATTTTAATGGATTATTGTTATGTCGTCGTTTGGATGATAAACATTTTCTTTTATAACTAAACTATCCGTTGACGTACCAACTTGCTTTTACTGAATACACGCTTACATGTCTTGTTACAACCTGAAGACATGCGAAAGTCAGTCCCAGATTTACCACAGCCTAGGGCCGCGGGCTCAGAGGGGGCCGCAAGCTACAGATTTTTTTTTTATAAAAGTATTTTTGAAAGAGTAGAAGGCACTTTGATTTATTTAAGTATGAATTTTTGAAATTAAATGATCAATTTTTGTTAATAATACAAACGGAAGACAGTTCTCATTTAAATATTGCGCGCTTATTTTTAAGACGTTGGCGTCCTTGAAAACTAATCTGCGCATGCGAATTTTGAACGTCCGCTATATTACCCCCGAATTTACACGACCGTGGTACCACCCTTGTTTGTATCATTGTTTATCTGCGTTGTGACTGAACGGTTTGATTTTAGGTTATGTTTTTATTTTGTTTTGAATGTAAAGAGGGTTTTCAGCTTTGTGTGGTGTACAGCGTGTTGTTTCGTTGATATTTATTAGTGTGAAAACTTTATGAACATAGAATTGAATCCGTACACTAAACGTATTCATCATGAACATGAACATAAACATTCACACTTTTCTAGCTTAATTTTTTCTTTAAGCTAAAAAAAAATTAAAGAAGAAGGTCATCTGGAAACAATAAAAAAACTCAAAAACTAGATCAATTTTTTAAAACTACGCCAGTTTCTAATGATAGCCCTGCAGTTAAATGTGTATCAGAAACTGACTTCAATGTTCCAAGTACTTCTGCAGCAGAGGCTGCATAGTTCTTAAAAAGTTTGCTAAATGAAAGTACGCTTTTTATAGTAGCCTACTGGTTTTAAATTTGATAGTATTAATCAGGCACCAAATTGTTTCTACAGTACATATATTACTTCAAAGTCACAGCCGGAGGGGGGGCCGCTCAGAAAACTTGGCCTAGGGCTTCAAAAATCTTAAAGCGAAAGCGGAAGACATGTTGAACAATACCAAGTGAAGTTTCGGAAGAAGAAAAAAAAACTACGGCCGTTTTAGCAAAAACCGTGACATAATTAAAATTATAATAAACAGAAAGATAATTCACCAAGTGAATCATTTTAACGATCTTGGGTGCGAAATTTCCGACAGTTATGATAGGAATATAACTCCTACACGATACAATCATGATTATATGATGATAGGGTTATGGTACAGACATGATTAATATGGTATGCGTCAAAACGTTCGTACACTACCGAAAGTTACAAGCCTGTGGCACGCATGCGCACCTCGTGATCACTTTATCGGCCATTGTCATGGAAACATATCGTTATGTTTATTCTAGTTTAAGGTTGGTAGAAGTTAAAATTATTCTAAGAAAACAGAAAAAAAATTGTTTTAATTGTTGAACATTGTTTTCGTTCGTACGGAGTTGCACGTCCAAGTAGACCAAATTTGCTACAAGATGAAAGTGAACAGTTTCAAAATCGTCACCCAGTAACATGGTTATCTTAACAGTTATCAAAATAATTCCTCTGTACCGTAAGCGTTCTCACACATCGCAAAGGCTGTATCGCCCGTCTAGCGACTCTGACAAACAAATGCGAATCACGGAATGTTTCTCGAGCAGGTTTTATAGTCCCAAAAGAAAATACGAGAGCTACGAGAACAATAAAAAAATCATTTGAATGTTGTGTCTTCGTACTCAACGGTTCCATAAGGTTGAGACCAGGTGTATACTGTAATGTTTTACCCCAAAACAGGACGTGTGTTGTCCCCAGGCTGAAGTAGAACGCTGTGAAGTGGAAAGTGACGTTTTTGTCACTTCAAAGGATTCAGAATTTTCTACCAAATTAAATATCAAACGAACTCAGGATGTCCACTCATTACCCTGCAGATTTTACTGTGAATATGTTCTGAATTTGATGACAGTTATTGTGAACAGGAAACTGCTGCTATTGCCATGCTTGTTCAAATTGTTCAAATAATTCTACTAATTTATGCCTAATATTTTATTTGCTGGCTTTTCATTTTCTACGTGCATCATTTATATTATTCGAAATAATAACAATGTAATTACGAATTCTAAAAGTTGTAATGAATATCGCAATAAAATTACTTTAAAAATTACCTTAAATAAATAACTAATCATTTGAATCAGTTATGATTATTATCGATTGCATTTACTTGAGTTGTTAAATACTTTGAGTTTTGTCAATAAGAGGATGGAAAATTGGAAATATTAAATAAGAAATGTCTGTGATACGTGCGTGTGACAAAGAAGGATGGAAAATAGAGAATGAGAGCAGTAGAGAGAGAGGGAGAGAAAGAGGAGCGATTAAAGGGATTAAAAGAGAAGTGAACGTACACAGGCGTTTAAAGAGGGGAGGTAGATGTAGTTATTAGCTGGTTCCTAATTATAGGAAGGTAAGGGGGCAACAGTGCTGTAAACAGTAGCCACTGTTGTGTGTGTGTGTGTGTGTGTGTGAACACCTGCCTCAGGTTCCCACGGTACCACAACACGCCCGAGGCGGGCGCCCACGGATTGACTGACTGCCGCTGTTGTCCACTTCCCTTCCCTTCCAACAACCACTCCTCCAACACACACCAGTTGATTCAGTAATAATTAATTAATGATAAGCGCTGCTGTATAGTTAATTTTCATATTAATTTCAACCAGAATTTATGTTTATTACTTTTTTATCCTGCACAATCTGTTGCCACAACAGCAACAATCAAAAATTTAATACAGTAATTTAATAATA
This sequence comes from Magicicada septendecula, assembly GCA_034769895.1. Taxonomy (NCBI): domain Eukaryota; kingdom Metazoa; phylum Arthropoda; class Insecta; order Hemiptera; family Cicadidae; genus Magicicada; species Magicicada septendecula. The sequence goes on from CM068370.1 coordinate 82,599,268, forward strand.
AGAATTCGATTTAATAATGGCCATGTGAATATTTAATATTAATGTGTGCTGGTGGATCTGTAAAAGGGCAGTTGCTGTGTAGTTAATGAATTAGTTTTTATGGAATAGCCAAATCAGGGGAGTATTTTTTTTTTTTATTAAAAATTTAGATCACGAAGATAAGATTATTATTCCGATCTCTCGAAAAAATCGAAAAAAGATTTCTACACCAAGTTCTCGACTGCTAGGCAAATAATTATTTACCAGAGAACGTAAGGGCACATTTGTTCTTATTTTTGTACAATATAATACGTACACAAAACTAAGAAAAAAACATATTTATTTAAATAAAAACAAAAAGCCGAATATAGAAAAGACCGTGCTCTTTTAAAAATCATAGTTACTATGTTACTTTAGGAAGATAAAATTTCATGAAGGAAGACAACAGAATGAGGACACTACGTAACAATGAATAACTTGCACGTTCTACAAAGAGGTGCACAACTTTTCCTCTGGTCACTTCATACAGAAGAAAATGAAAAAAAGAAATGATAGTTCTTGGTAACCAACGACAACCACCCATAACCAATCGACTGAAGTAAATGTATGTAAACATCATATTACCTCAGGAATAATTTTTAGATTCTTTTGGTCACACTTTTAAAAAGTCTTTATTATTAAATCCTTAAATTCGTAGTGACCGTCAATCAATGAATTTTTCGGTGAAGGGTTTGTGAGGATCGGTCAAAAATATGATACAAATTTTAACTTAGACCCTATTTGTGTCGACCTTTCGACAATGTTTATTGTCATCATCAGGACCTGTGTATGAATACAAAAGAAATATCAAACACAACAGAACAATTATTTGAATGAACGTGTTTGTGTATGTGGGTGTGGGTGCGCACGCGCGTGTGAGCGTCCGTATGTGTGTGTCCTTGTATATCTGAAGGAGTTGAGATAGTTTGGTTTACATCACTCACAATACAAACACGTTCACTCAAATGATTGTTCTGTTGTGTTTGACGTTTCTTTTCTATTCGTACACAGGTCCTGATGATGACAATAAACATTGTCGAAACGTCGACACAATTAAGTTAAAATTTGTGTTATATTTTTGACCGATCGTCACAAGCCCTTCACCGAAAAAATTATTATTAAAATGATCAAATAATAGCAAACGATGGTTACACTCGATTTTCATAATTTTACCGGTCTCCAATCTGCCTTTTCTAAATTTGCGTATGTTTATTAACGCCGCCAGATTCAGTGATTTAACACCTCGTTCGTCGAAACAGGTCCAGCATCATTTTTTACTTACAAGGTAAAAAAACAATCAAAGGAATATAGCCTATCACCAAAACGCTATATAGTCCTACTTGCGTTGTAAGTAGAGAGTGCTCTCACAGACATGCTCGAAAATTGTGGATTGGGTATCCGCGAATCTAGCCCAGATTATTAATTACACCTGCTGTTAATTATAGAAGTTACTGTTTACAAAAACTTAAATTATAACACACGCGCATGGAAATATCGTATATTAAAGGAAACTATAACCAGAAAACTAAATGAATTTCTTTAAACACGGGCTACTAAAAAATCATAATAAATGACAGTTAACAGTGGTGGATTTACAAGCGCGTGGTGCCCTATGCTGCCATCAGACAGCTGCCCTAGGCCCTATGCTGCCCCCCCCCCCCGATTCAAAATTCAACCTTTTATCCGTTGTTTACTCTGATAAATGCCATACACAATTTCGAAAGTTAACAATTATTTGATTAAACTCTCAATTTACAACAAACATTTAGCTAAATTGTGATTGATTCAAGTATCTCGCTTTCAATATTCAATCTTGCTAACAAAGATCAGTAATTCAATCTCTCATCTCCCATAGTTGAACTCGACATATCTTTAACGCGTTTTAATACAAAAAATGATCTTTTAGATTCGCAGTTAGCTATTGGAATCGTAAAAAACAGACGATAAGCAATGTATATTATTCGGAAATTCTTCAGTCATTTTACAGTCAATAATCCAATTTAATACTTTAAGTGGACAAAATGACAAACTGTACGGTGTCATGGAATCTATCATCTTAATTTGAACGATTTGAAAAAAAACCCTCTTTCTTGCAATTTGACTCATGGCACAAAGTGTTTCAACTCTATTAGAAAAGCGTTATTCAAATCATTCGAGTAAACTTCTATAAAAGCTGTCGCTTGATTGTCCGACTCTTGTCCAACTCGACACTCTCCATGGTTAATAACTGCATAAGAAAACCAAACAGTTGCTTAATGTGATAATAAGCTTTGCTTCGCTTAGTCAATTCAGCTGAATGGTGACCCCTCTGACAGCTGAGTCCCTGGTGCCCGGTGCTGCAGCATGGCCTAGCGTTATGGATAATACGCCACTGACAGTTAACAATGTATTTTTATATTAAAAAACTCAGATCAGAATGCTACACCGTAGCGTTCCCGGTGTAGGCTACAACTGATTCATCGTAAATATCCGCAGATCTCTATTTTAACCAATTTGTGACATCCGATGAACTCTCGTTCTTCCATTTCCACAAATTATCCTATTTCATAGAGCAGAAATGTTCATTTCCCTGCTATCTTGTTTCACGAACCCCTCGAAGACAAATCTCGTTTTAATATTCTTCTAAGGCTTTCACGGCCTTTGTCAGTTGTATTAGAAGTGTGTACCGGGCTGTTTGGCCGTGGTCCAGGGTTTACAAACAAACCAAACATTTCAGCAGCACCACTGGCTGCCATCTTCAGTGGAATTCGAGACTACCTGAACGCGGGGTGTTAAACGTCAGGCCCACAGTACTGTGGTGAAGCCCAGTGGTGCTGTCGAAACGTTTGGTTTGTTTGTAAACCATGGACCACGGCCAAACAGCCCGATACACACTTGTAATACAAATCTCTTTTTGTTTCATCTTCGTTTCATTTCTTGTAATTTACTTACCTTCAATAGTGTTCTGACTTACTCAGTTTTGAGTAATGTTCGATCTACCATATTCTACACTACAGCAGGGGTATCGTTTAATAACGTCCTAGGAAGCCTTGGGATAAGATCAAGAGTAGACATTTAACAAGGGTTAAGCAATTTCGTTATCTGGGAAGGATTATAATTACTCAAGACAGTAGGTGTGCGCCATAAATGCACTTACTAAGCAAGTTTTTCTAAATAAACGGAATCTGCTCATAAGTAATCATATAAGTTTACAGGGGTGCCGATCCCCCTAAGCCCTATGACGCTTCCCCCCAATTTTATAAAAATTCCCCCTTTTTCTGACAAGACCTTTTCTCTCTTTTACAGTAAAATTTATTACCTAATCGAGCAAAGGCCGGGGCTTTCTAACTCAAAACTATTACAAAATATTACCTTTTACCGAAACGATATATTGATTGTAGGTAGTTATAAATAAAAATATAAGGATTTCTAATAATAAATCACAAATTAATATTTTCAGTAAAACGTGATTTGTTTTACAGTACCAGTACTCTATGACTTTATTGAAAAGATACTTAGTTTTGCAACTTAAACGTCTCACAATTCTCTTAGGCCTATATGTTCCTCAGCTTCCTTATCGACGTTCGGCATCTTCAGTGCTTGCCATAAGCCACCACACGGTGACACCTTGAACTCGATCAGCCTGTTTGAAGCATCGAGTAGAAGACTAGATCATTTTTTCCGTGCACACCGCGCCTACAGCCTGCTCGAAACAGTCAATTGGGTAGATTTATTGTGCGTCTGATACGTGTCCATTATAAGTTTTTTACAGTTTGTAAAATTGGGGAAGATTTTTCATGCAGTAGTAAAAAAAATTCCCTCCCCAAAATTTTCTAAATGTCGCCAATGGCGGCACGATCCCCCCCCCCCTGTAGACACCCCTGTAGGTTTAAAAGTTATGGTTTGATTGTCGTACCTTTCTTCGCGAAAGCGCAAACCTGGTCACTGGGGAACAGTAAAAGACCCGGACGGGGGCAGTACGATATGGATATGGACCTGGACGATACAAACATGCTGGCTAACATGAAAAACAAACGTTAACGTTTTCAGTAAAAGTAAAAGAAGAAATGAGAAAAGAAAACTTACTCAAAGCAAGATTAAGTTTATAGAGAGAACTTCAGAAGTTAAACTGTTGGAGATGTAACACTAGACTTTTTTTGAAAAAATTGTGATTGTTGTGAACACACAGGGGCAGGTGTTGGCTGTCACAGCATTGATGAATGTATACGCTAGCAGCAACAGTCGTTCAAAGAAATGGGTTGACAGACAACTGATATACGCCTTGCTCTACAGGAACAATAAGTATAGCCGTAGCGAATTGGGTGAAGCGTGTTACTTTGTTTCGAACGGACGCGTAACGAATTGACCAGCACAGAGTTTACTTAGAAATACATTGTACATAGTCGATAGTATTGTTGACGATACGACGACACTGCTTAAAAGGGTAGACGAGAACTCAAGGGATGAAGCAATTGAGAAGAAGACGAAACAAAGAAATAACGAGGTCACACACAGCTGGAATCCAAGTAGCTCTTGAAAGGAAATAAAAGCATGTTTAGCAGAGAAGGTGTAGCGAAGAGACACTGGTACAATACCACGATTCGACATGCTGGAAGTAGAGAAGTGTCAGGAGAGAAAATTTATTGCTCGGACAGAAAAGTCTACTGAAAGGATTGATCGACAGGCGAGAATATTGCTTTTTCATGGAATCGAGTAGGAGGAGAGTTTAACCAGAGTTTGGGGATGACTACGTGAACTAGTGACGACCAATAGGAAGCCGAGGATTGACAAGGGTTGGACATCTAGACTACATCTCAATGGTGATGAAATCAGAGAACGAATCATCTGAAGGTGGTGGAAACGACTCAAGACGTTGGGTGGAGTTTTATCCGGAATTCGAGATGTTGGGAGAAGAATTAGCTGGATTAGAACCAAAAGCCAATAAGACACAACTAGAGGGATTGGACATAAAAATATGAAGTAGCTTGGTGGGAACGAAGATTATAAAAGATAGTGTTCGCCAAGAGGAGAGGAGTTCTATTTTATTTTTCGTAAAGGTGTAAAGTCTTATCAACAGAGTTCTATTTTATTTTCCGTAGAGACATGAAGTCGTCTTAACAGAGTTCTATTAACAGAGTTCTTTCTTATTTTCGTAAAGGCGTGAAGTCTTATTAAGAGAGTCGTATAATCATTTTCTTATTGTGACAGTCGTTTAAATAGACTATTCTTAAATAAGAATCTACTAAAAGTTGTAATTCAGTGTTACGAATACAAATAGACTTAGAATATTAACTAACAATGTATTATACGGACGTTTTGTTTTAAACATAAACAATCTACAAGTGTATCGTTCGGTATAATATTAACCGATGAAGTGTAGTGACATAAACGATTTGTAAACGAATTCAAAGTGATATGTGTATATAATCAAGGACAATGTACGCGAAACTTGTATGAACTATATACAAAGTGTATAAGGTTAATCAATATAATTATCTTAAATGCGGAACTGTGAATGAATAAGTGAAATTACAAAAGACTCGTAGTATGTAAATCTGATCTTTACGAGAGAATTTGGCGATGTAATGACATAGGAGTGCGGGACAGACGTGGAAAGTGGGAACGACATATTCGGATCAACATCATTTCAAACAACAAGTGACAACGGCAGCGCAGGAACGAGGATGGGAAATTCAGAGTTTAGTCAACGCACTATGGATACTCTATACCAAGTAAAATTTTATATATTATGTTAACGTAGAAAAACCACTGACCTATAACTTAAAAAGAATCCCGCTTGAGTAACTGTAACTTAAAAAGAATCCATACTTAAAAAAAACATAATCTTAAATGAACAAAATTTAATATAGTAAACATATTAATTAAAGCGGACCATAAATCTGGGGTATGAATACATTAAAAGTAACAATAAATGTGTATAATTAGAAGTAGTAATGATGTGAATTTTATGATGTTTATTTTATGTATGTGTTTTTATTTCAGGATATATCCCAATTAAGGAGGAATTGTTTACTTTATGTACCATTTACAGGAATATATGTATTTCGTGTGTGTAATGTTAGATGATAAGAGCATGAATATAATAAACATGTTTTGAGAACCCAGATCCGCATAACTTTGTATTACTTGATACACCTTTTGATAATTAATAAACAGCCACTTAATTGCTCACTTTTAATCAAAAGAATATGCATATAACAGCATAACTAATTTACATTTTTACACAGTCTGTAATTAATAAATTTGTCAATTAATTAATTAAATATATTAATTATCTTATCAATTAAATATAATGCATAAATTCGCATGACATAACATGGCGCCCAACGTGGGGCGTGAGTAATTTGATTCAATAGTTAATTTAAATTAAATTCACTAAAGGCTGAGTGCAGGCAGTGGTGTAGTATATAAGTAAGTTAAGAATAGTGTAAAATAGTGAAAGTAGTTAGTTTGAATGATAACGCGGAGTAGAGCGAGAATGGAGGACAATTCAACAGTATCGAATTAGAAAGTAATAACCAATTAGGTATAGTAGGATTAGAGGAAGACACACCAATTACCCAGGACAGTAGTACCGAGGTCGAAATGACCAGGGCTCGGGGACAAATGTCACAACCTCGAGAGAATGAATTTCAGATGCTGATGGATTTCATCAAACAGCAATTCGAGAGACAAGATGAAAAATTAGATAAACAAAATGAAAAATTAGATAAACAAAACGAGAAATTAGATAAACACAGAGACGAGATTAACGAGAAATCAGATAAACAGAGGGAAGAAATTAACAAGAAATTAGATAAACAAGCAGAACAATTCGGACAGCTAAAGAACGAACTACGGGAATACAACGAGAAATGGGAGAAAAAATTTAATGAACTACAAGAGAAAACGGAGAGTGCAGTGAAGGAGCTGAGTAATGAACTCAAAGGACAGACTGCGGAGAATAAAAGATTACGTGAAGTAGATCGTCAAGAATGGCAAGGGGCAATCACTAACACCTTGACGAGAATGGAGAAGATGGACAGTAAAGTCGACTCACACATCAAAGACGCTGGTACGAAGAATGAAGAATTGAAGAAAGAAATACAAAAGAGTTTGCAACTACATCATAAGGAACATGGAGAGACGATTAACACACTCAAACAGAAAATTGTGGAAGTAGATGGGAGGCAGCGATCTATAGAAGAAACGGACAGAGAGAGAGTGACGCGACTGGAAGAATTGAAAGGTCACTTGGCTAAAATGAAAGAAAATCAAGAGAGATTGCAACGGCAATTAGCAGGCGTCGAAGGTATACCGGGAAATCGTATAAACGGAACGCCACATAACGAATTAAAATACAATGGAGGCGACAGATACCCCATGGACTTTTTAAAGGAATTATCAGAACTTCAAGAGCAGCACTACCCGAGTGATAACATAAAATGGATTGGGAGACATTTAGAAGCTGACGCAGAGATCTGGTGGAGGGTAATCCGCAGCCAGGTCAGTAACTTCGAGGAATTTAAGCAAGCATTCATCCAGAAGTATTGGGGGCAAGAAAAGCAAGACACAATACGTGATAATTTGGAATTCGGCCGATACAACTGGCGTGGTGGACTTAATCCAGTACAATATATGGAGAGGCTCTTGCTGGAAAGTAGACAATTAACACCGGCCATCACTGATCGACAACTGATTAAAAAATTAGCCCGTCATTTTGGACGTGAATTTGAAGTAGCCGTAGTGACACGGGGCGTCAATGCGATACAAACATTTGAATCGTTAATAGTAGAATATTCAAACATTCAAAATCGCCGGAACAGAGAGTTTGGTTACGCACCGAATCAGGAGAAAGTGATTTCAAGGGGGGTTGACACAACACCGAATAACACAGTTACACAGAACAAAGGATATTCGCCGAGACAAGGGTGGGTAGAGAAAGACGGTAAAAGGCAGTTTGTCAAACCAGTCGACCGACATACAATAAATACGGTTGAATTTACAAATAACAAGGCAACGACCTCGTCCGCAGGAAGGACGGAGGGTGAAAAAAAAAATTAAAAGGTTTACTAAGAGAGATAGCCGCTGCGACAACGCAAACACAACATGACAGAATGAACGTACAACTACCTGATTTACGACACGACTTGTTGTGTGACGACAATGAAGAGGGTATTCAGCGCGCGTTGAAATGTCCCGAAATTACTATTAAGTTTAACGGAAATATCACGGTCTCAGCATTACTTGACACAGGTAGCGCGGTATATAGACTATCTGAAATGTGGTATCAACAAAACAAACAACACCTAACACCTTATGAGGAATTACCAATGACCAATACATTAATCGTTAGTGCTGTAGGTAAAAGATCAAAATTAATTAGAAAACAGATATTGTCTGATATTTATATTAATGAGGTTAAGATGGAGTGCGTATTTTTAATTATTCCAGAATTAGTAAGACCATGTATTTTAGGCATAAGTTTCCTCCAGGAAGAAGGATGTATTATTGATGTTAACAAGGGAATCGTCGAGTTCAAGGATGAAACGGGTGAGCGGGAGTTGGTGGTGCCTATAATGCACATGGAGATGGTAGAAGAAGAGGAAGATGAAGTCATCGAACTGAAGATACAAGACAAGATCGATAGTATCGAGTGCGCAGATAAAGAAGCATTACGGGATCTCAAGGACATCCTGATAAGAAATAAAAGTTTATTTAGAGAGCGCCCGGGGAGAATGAAATGTTACGAACATGAGTTTAGAGTAACCGATCAAACACCGTACTTTCAGAGAGGATGGCCTGTGCCAATAGCTTATAAGGAAAAGGTAGACACGGAAATTGAAAAGATGGTGAGATATGGGGTCATCGAGAGATGTAATAGCCCATATATCAACTCGTTGGTGACTGTTATCAAGAAAGATGGGAAAGTGAGCCTGTGTCTAGACGCTAGAAAGGTAAATAGTATAACGGTACCTGACTATGAAGGGGCTCTACCATTTCAAGAAATATTAGCAAGACTCGGAGAGATGCGATACTTATCGACGGTCGACTTGACTAGCAGCTTCTGGCAAGTCCCATTAAAAGATTCATGCCGAGATTATACTGCATTCATCTACGATGGAAAGTGCTACCGTTTCACCGTAACACCATTTGGACTTAGCACCAGTTCAGCAGCGTTGACACGAGGTTTGGACAGGGTACTGGACGACGATGTAAAGAATAACACCATAGTTTATGTGGATGATTGTTTGTGTTACTCAAATAACATCAAAACTCATTTATTGCATTTAGGATCATTATTATCAAACTTACGTAGAGCGAATCTCACAATTAATTTAGAAAAATCTCAGTTCTTTCGGCAGGAGATATCTTATTTAGGTTACCGCCTAACAACAAATGGGATACTCGCGACAGACGAAAGAATTGCTGCGATCAGAAATTTTCCTACACCACAGAATCAGAAACAATTGAAGGGATTCCTCGGATTAACCAATTTTTATAACCGTTTCACAGACAGGTACGCCCAGACGACGCAACCATTGTTAAAATTATTAAAAAAAGAAACAAGATTCAAATGGACACCGGAATTAGGAGTATGTTTCCAGAATGTGAAGGATTTGTTTATTGAGTCTGTAATATTGAAATTTCCACGGATTAATCAACGGTATTACATACAATGTGATGCAAGCGATTTCGCATACGGCGGACAATTGTATCAATTAGACGATTGTGGAAAGATTGGAGTCATCGCGTTTACCAGCAAAACATTCAAGGGTGCGGAGCGAAATTATTATACCACTGAGAAGGAATTGCTGTGTATAGTGAGATGTTTGGAAAAATTTCGTATCTATGTACTGGGGCAGCCGTTGACAATTATTACCGATAATAAGGCACTCACCTTTATGAATAAGTGTCATTTAAATAATTCCAGGATTACTCGATGGATATTAACTATTCAGGAGTACAAATTTGATATTATACACTGTAAGGGCAAAGAAAATATTGTAGCTGATTAGTTAAGTAGAAATCCGGAGGATGTGAAGGAAGGAGAAACATTTGAAGACAGCTGCGAGTATATGATGAACTAAATTGTAATTAAGATGAGTAGAGAGGTTAGTAAAATGCTAAGAGAAGTAAATAAATACCAAATAAATGATGAGAAATTGAAATGTATTATTGATAGGATAGAGAACGGCGATGGCGAAAGCGACTTAAATAAATTTTATAAATATTACAACAATAAGTTATACAGAAAATGGAAAGGACGATGGAGGTTATATTTACCGAAAGGGATATCTGACAAGGTAATAGCCGAAATTCACCAAATGTGTGGGCACCTTGGCTCAAAGAAATGTACCAAGATGATCCAGGAGCATTTCACTATGGACCAATTGGCTAAGAAGATAAATACATATATACGAACGTGCGACATGTGTCAACGATATAAGGACACGCAAAATAGAAATTTGTTCGGTGGTACTCGACCGATTATACCAAAGGATAAGGGTGAGTTATGTAGCGGAGATTTTTATGGACCTTTACCGACTTCGGTAGGAGGAATCAAGTATATTTTCGTCATCATTGATAACTTCACTAAGTATGTAAAACTGTATACTTTGCGAAGGGCAACGACCACAGCAACACTGAAAAGGGTACGTCATTATTGTGAAGAAGTCGGCACACCCAGAATTTTGTTAACGGATAACGGTACGCAATTCACAGCTAAACAATGGATTAGCGGTTTGGAAAGTTTGAACATTCAGCCCAGATACACTGCAATACGTAACCCTTGTTCGAACTTAGCAGAGGGCGTTAACCGGCAACTTGGTAACTTATTCAGAATTTTTATCAATAACCAACAACATACAAAGTGGTCACGGTATGTGAAAACCATTGAAAGTTGTCTTAACAAATCATACCACGAAACGATTGAGATTACACCATATGAAGCTCATCTGGGAAAGAAACCGATACGAATATGGGAGAAGTATCTCGACGCTGACATCACGAAGGATAATCAAGATGATAATACGGAAATATTTGTAAAAATACGTACCAAAAGAGAAAAACATGCCAAGCGGATGAACGAATCGAAGAAACCAACAAAATCTGAGATAGGCGACTTAGTATTAATCAGGACATATACACAATCAGACTCAACTCAAAAACGTATAGAGAAGTTTTGTGAATTATTCAGTAGACCGTTCAAGATAAGCCAAATACTGGGCGAATCAACATACGTATTAGTGGACTGCAGAGACGAAAGCAAGATACGAGGAAAATTTAATATACGCCAACTGAAGAAGTATATTACTAAAAGGGACTGAGGAAGAAACGGAAGGACCGATGTAATGAAGATAGCGGAGGTGGTGACTACGCCATGTGGTAAACAAGAAGTATACCATAACGCATGAAATAGTCAAGGAGGTCGAATGGATGGAATCACGTCATGGAATAGGTTGATGACGCGGCCATATCATTCAGACTAACTTAACTTAGCTAAAAAAAAAATGTATTGCCAAAATAAATGATTAATACATTATTATGACGTATCAATATAAGATATGTGTTAGAAAGAAAGTTGATAGATTTATGTACAGAATATAATAAACGTGACAAACAAAATAAAATGTAAGTTGTAAAAGCAATAACTACTTAAATAATGACACGTAAACATTACTAATAAATTATAGGTCATAAAATTATTTTTTAGAATTATTTCATGTATCGTATAGTGATATAAGGAGTTAAAGGTAACAATTGTATTGATTTAAACTTGTTTGTATAGATAGAAAGTAACGTGATAAAATTTTTCAATATTGATTACAATATGAAAGTATGAGGATGTATTGAATTAATGTACAATTATGTCAATAATATAAGAAAATTAACTAGCGTGTAAATTTTGTTTTGATTATTTGAAGGGAGAGTAGGTAGTGGATATTCGTAATTTTAGCTCATAATATCGATTGAACTAATATGAATGTTAAGATGTTTATTAATATGTTAAGGTGAAGATATGTTTTGCATTATGTTCATAGTATGTAAGTACGAATATTAATGTAAGATGAATTCATATACCCAGAATGGTCAGGGATAGGGTTAAATAGTGACAGTACAGGGGATGACAAGCGAAAGTGGGTCAGTGAGTACAACAGTGAAAGTACTAAACCTTTTGTTGTGAAGGATGAACATGGGGAGTCAGGCAAACACAGGGCTAGTTTCGTTCGTCGGATTATGAGATCATCACGCCGAATCGAAACTGGGGACACTGTAACACTAGATTTTTTTTGAAAAAATTGTGATTGTTGTGAACACACAGGGGCAGGTGTTGGCTGTCACAGCATTGATGAATGTGTACGCTAGCAGCAACAGTCGTTCAAAGAAATGGGTTGACAGGCAACAGATATACAGGAACAAAGGACAGTAAGTATAGCCGTAGCGAATTGGGTGAACCGTGTTATGTAACGAACTGACTTTGTTTCGAACGGACGCGTAACGAATTGACAAGCACGGAGTTTACTTAGAAATACATTGTACATAGTCGATAGTATTGTTGACGATACGACGACACTGCTTAAAAGGGTAGACGAGAACTCAAGGGATGAAGCAATTGAGAAGAAGACGAAACAAAGAAATAACGAGGTCACACACAGCTGGAATCCAAGTAGCTCTTGAAAGGAAATAAAAGCATGTTTAGCAGAGAAGGTGTAGCGAAGAGACACTGGTACAATACCACGATTCGACATGCTGGAAGTAGAGAAGTGTCAGGAGAGAAAATTTATTGCTCGGACAGAAAAGTCTACTGAAAGGATTGATCGACAGGCGAGAATATTGCTTTTTCATGGAATCGAGTAGGAGGAGAGTTTAACCAGAGTTTGGGGATGACTACGTGAACTAGTGACGACCAATAGGAAGCCGAGGATTGACAAGGGTTGGACATCTAGACTACATCTCAATGGTGATGAAATCAGAGAACGAATCATCTGAAGGTGGTGGAAACGACTCAAGACGTTGGGTGGAGTTTTATCCGGAATTCGAGATGTTGGGAGAAGAATTAGCTGGATTAGAACCAAAAGCCAATAAGACACAACTAGAGGGGTTGGACATAAAAATATGAAGTAGCTTGGTGGGAACGAAGATTATAAAAGATAGTGTTCGCCAAGAGGAGAGGAGTTCTATTTTATTTTTCGTAAAGGTGTAAAGTCTTATCAACAGAGTTCTATTTTATTTTCCGTAGAGACATGAAGTCGTCTTAACAGAGTTCTATTAACGGAGTTCTTTCTTATTTTCGTAAAGGCGTGAAGTCTTATTAAGAGAGTCGTATAATCATTTTCTTATTGTGACAGTCGTTTAAATAGACTATTCTTAAATAAGAATCTACTAAAAGTTGTAATTCAGTGTTACGAATACAAATAGACTTAGAATATTAACTAACAATGTATTATACGGACGTTTTGTTTTAAACATAAACAATCTACAAGTGTATCGTTCGGTATAATATTAACCGATGAAGTGTAGTGACATAAACGATTTGTAAACGAATTCAAAGTGATATGTGTATATAATCAAGGACAATGTACGCGAAACTTGTATGAACTATATACAAAGTGTATAAGGTTAATCAATATAATTATCTTAAATGCGGAACTGTGAATGAATAAGTGAAATTACAAAAGACTCGTAGTATGTAAATCTGATCTTTACGCGAGAATTTGGCGATGTAATGACATAGGAGTGCGGGACAGACGTGGAAAGTGGGAACGACATATTCGGATCAACATCATTTCAAACAACAAGTGACAACGGCAGCGCAGGAACGAGGATGGGAAATTCAGAGTTTAGTCAACGCACTATGGATACTCTATACCAAGTAAAATTTTATATATTATGTTAACGTAGAAAAACCACTGACCTATAACTTAAAAAGAATCCCGCTTGAGTAACTGTAACTTAAAAAGAATCCATACTTAAAAAAAAACATAATCTTAAATGAACAAAATTCAATATAGTAAACACATTAATTAAAGCGGACCATAAATCTGGGGTATGAATACATTAAAAGTAACAATAAATGTGTATAATTAGAAGTAGTAATGATGTGAATTTTATGATGTGTATTTTATGTATGTGTTTTTATTTCAGGATATATCCCAATTAAGGAGGAATTGTTTACTTTATGTACCATTTACAGGAATATATGTATTTCGTGTGTGTAATGATAGATGATAAAAGCATGAATATAATAAACATGTTTTGAGAACCCAGATCCGCATAACTTTGTATTATTTGATACACCTTTTGATAATTAATAAACAGCCACTTAATTGCTCACTTTTAATCAAAAGAATATGCATATAACAGCATAACTAATTTACATTTTTACACAGTCTGTAATTAATAAATTTGTCAATTAATTAATTAAATATATTAATTATCCTATCAATTAAATATAATGCATAAATTCGCATGACATAGAGAAAACAAAGAGAGATTGAACGATCTGCAGACTGTGATGGGATATATAATGTACTCCAAAAGATGCCGGAGTTCAGGATTTCCTGAACAAGGTATGGCTTTAGATAAAGAAGAAGAAGAAGAAGAAGAAGAAGAAGAAGAAGAAGAAGAAGAAGAAGAAGAAGAAGAAGAGGTAATGACGATTATGCTGATGATCATGAGAATGAAAAGATAGACAATTCGCTGGTTAAAACCAACATTATCTGAAACAAAAATTAAATACGATTTTCATGTTTACTTTTGTGTTTCTGACTATGATGGTATTTACCTCCGAGTACACATATATAATTTAAAAAAATTAAATTACATACACAGACTTATTTACGTATACATTTTAATTTATAAAATATCCTTGCTGCAAATTAATTATATGTTACGTTTACTGAAATAAAAATCTTATATGGATGGAAAACTAAGTGCTCATACACACGCACTCTCTCGCTCTCTCTAACACACACAACACGTACATATGTACATGTAAACACATATAGAGCTAATTACACTTATTCTAACTCATGTCCTTCCTTGTTTGTCCTTAGCAGCTGCAAGATATGTTATCAATTTCTTTGATTACAGTTGCAGATATAACGGACTGATAATTACGGGAAGAATGTGTGCGAACACACACACACACACACACACACACACACACACACACACACACACACACACACACACACACACACACAGACGCACTTGCGGAACGCAAATACAGCAGTTTCCTAAAAAGAACTTGATACACTTCCCTTTTTTTGACTAATTAATTAATTAATATTATTTGAAAGCACTGTAAATACCTATGTCCTTTCTTGCTTGGGATGTGTTTCGAGAAATATGTTGAACGCTCAACCTCATATTTATATCGACCTCTTTATAGCTGAGCAGACCAATTGCAAAACTCGTTATGTCCACCCAAGATTGTTTTTAAGTTAAGGCCGTCATTTTGTTCTGAGACCATACACGCATGTTCTGTTGCTAAACACGTTGAAACCCTATTATTTTACGATGAAAAAACCAGTGGCGACTGGTGGCTGAAAAATTTGGGGGTTGAAGTTGGGTTGGATGGAATTGTTTTACTCTCTGAATAGAAAATGTCCAAGTCTCCTCCCCTCCAAATAATACACAAGGAAAGCAAAATACTGCAATTTTACTGTCATACCCACATAACCACGAATATTTATTGTATAATCTTTTTTAAATTTACGACTGTATATTCTGTTACCTGCTTGTACACTTTGATTAAAATTTGCAAGGACTTGTGTAGACCTACCTACTCTCTTAATTTCAATTTTTTCCTCAATCGGACGTAAACTGAACGGCGTTTTTGTTAAGATTTCGACAGAACTCATTGCACGCTACCAGTTAAATATAATGAATATCTTACATTATGACACCTTAATCCTTTATATGTACTATTATTACAATTAACGATGAATAGGACTGGCACTAATAACGAACTTCACAAAACATTCGAACTTACCAACAAACAGACTGGTGGCGCCGTGGCGTACAAGCGGGGTTTGTAGTCCCTAATCACACCAAGCGAAGCTATAGCGTTGTAATAGGAACACCCAAGTCTAGCCAATCAGAGCACTACTCCATTGTATTTCCCCATATGCAAAGCGCGTCACAGCTGGTGCATACACCGCGGCAAGAGCATGTACGGTTTTTAGTATTCCTCTGCGCTTTTCAATCGGCAAATGAATAATTAAGATGATTTAACTCTAAAATACTATTATTAGTTATCGTTTTATTCATAATTCTATAATTTAAACAAAATGGGATTCAATGGGTGTTGTACAACCGTGCAACCTAAGCACGGGCCGCCACTGGAGTAAAAACTAGGAACTGCTGCAAAACTCGTTATGTCCCTTACAAGTGCTGCCGCAAACTTCGTTATGTCTACTGTAGGAAAGCAGCAGCAAAGCCCGTTGTGTCCCGTTATTGTAAAATGATAAGTAAAGAACACTGCAGCAAAACTCGTTTTGTACGTTGTATGCAGAACTGTTTTTTCTCTTGTAATATTTTGTTACTCTTGTTTGTAGTTAACAAGTTTATTTAATTTTTCAAATGCACCACTATCTCTTAAGACAATTATTAAAGTCATATTCCAGTTATGGGTCATTCCTTCATCGTCCTTGACAGGGTGTTTGCCCATATAGAAAAAAAAATATTAAAAACACAGTATTCTTCTGACAGACCAAGATTATATTAAAATATTTCAACAAATTGCTACAGTATCAGACTAGGTGAGGTCTGTGCAATATACGAGTGAAAAAGTACTGTCTTTGAAGTGATAAAAAAACTCTCTAATTGGCATTTTAAAATATTGCAAGAGAATAATTATATAAAAAACAAAACAAACTGGAAAGTGTGTAGTGGGGAGGGAAACTAAACTGCAACCAAAATGTGGGTGAGGACAAAATACACTGGGTTTTGCAATATTTCCCAGTGCTTTGAAATGTAAAAGTATTATATAACACATAAAAATAATGACAAATGAACAAATGAACAAATTGCTAAAAAAATGAATATGAAGTCTGAATTAAAACACGATAAAGTCTAAACAGCTGCAAAACTCGTTATGTCCAAAGGGTTTTTTGATTTTTCCACCAAAATAACTAACTTGATTTTATCTACATTAAGAGACCATATTTTAGAGTAATTTTACCTATTTACAGAAAAAAATTCAACTCATGTGTTAACACATTAAAAGAACCACAGTTTTTCATCGTTTCTGAAAATATTGTTTTTTATGGACATAATGAGTTTTGCTATTGGACTACTCAATTATCTCGTGGAGTATATGTGTATTATCTCGTGGAGTATATGTGTATTATCTCGTGGAGTATATGTGTATTATCTCGTGGAGTATATGTGTATTATCTCGCGGAGTATATGTGTATTATCTCGTGGAGTATATGTGTATTATCTCGTGGAGTATATGTGTATTATCTCGTGGAGTATATGTGTATTTCAATTTTAGTACACGTGTGTGTTGGATCTGTTAATAATAATTGGAATTTGTCGGTTGCAATCTTCGTTCACGATGGGTGGATATTTAAGTTCTTTGAAGTTTCCAAATATTTAGCGTTTTAAATATTTTGTGTATCGTGTTTCGAATTGATTTAATTTTATTAATTTTGTGTTTATGTATCGGCCGATGTAGGTTTTTCCGAATCTTCATAACAGTGTTTTGAATAGTAAATGTTTCAGCAGCAGTGGCACGTTACAATAGGCCAATCTTGCAATTCATGTCCTGTGTTTTAAATATCTGTTGTTAAACTGAATTTGTTAATGTTTGATTTTGTATCATTAAGTGTACAAGACTACGTCTTTAAAATTGGTTTTTATGTGTGACCAATATAAAATTTGTTGCAATATTTGCAATCATTTTTGTAAATTCCGTTATTTAAGGTTTCATTGGTGTATGGATTTTTTACATGATAGGCCTATTACGTACTAGTTTAATATCTGTTCTCTTTAATAGTTTGGTAGTTTTCTTCATAACTTGTTTGTGGGAAAACAACGTTCCCCATTTCTTTACGTTATTGCTTGTGTTAGTATTGTTTGTGTTTGTTTTTAAGTAAGTACTTATAATTTGTACATGTATTTTTGTTTTATTTTTGTTTCTCTTTTACTTTTGGCGTTTTTGTCATCCATGAGGGCAGTCCTTCGCATGACGGAAGGATTAAGCCATTTTACCTGATTACTGTATTCACTGTGGAACAGTAACTTGACTGTAGAGAAATAGGCCCTAAAGTTGGAGGATGACAAGGAGCAGTGACCAGATAAATCCTATTCATCATCATCATCATCATCATCATCATCATCATCATCATCATCATCATCATCATCATCATCATCATCATCGTCATAATCATCATCACCATCATCATCATCATCATCATCATCATCATCATCATCATCATCATCATCGTCATCAAAGATTAAACCAAGAATGGTTTGTTCCGGTCTCAAATAGGAAAAAAGATTATAGCTGGTCAATCCAGCGCTTCCTCGGACGTCCCACACCTCCCCGTCCCCTCGGCTTATAGTTCCAGAGTTGTTTGGGGATGCCGCAGTCATCCATTCGACAAAGATGTTCCCACCGATTCAGCCGATATTGGGCAATCCTGTCGAGTATACTCATAATATTCAGTTCCTGCCGTATAACTGTGTTCCTTCTACGATCGTGGAGTGTACCCTGCCACGTGCCTGAGAAATCTCATTTCAGCCGCTTGAACTGGTCTGACCAATTCTCAGACCTATAAAGAAGTGTGGGAAGGGCCATCACCTTATAGAATTTTAGGCGTGTTCCTTTACTTGCTGACTTAAGGGTTCGCCTAATGGTCCCGCACATAAGGTTGAACTTATGCAACTTATTCACAACGTCGTTGCTGGCATTATAAGACACGCTGTAGCCCAGGTATTCAAAATTGCTAACTTGTTCCAGTACAGTACCATCTATAACAATTTTTGCCCGTACGGGATCACTTCCACGGAAAGCAATCACCGTGGTCTTAAGTGTGGATATTTGCAATCTGCAAAGGCAGATTCGAATTAACAAATCTATACCCATCTACAATCTGTTTTTCGAGTCCGACAGAATAGCCTGATCGTTCGCAAACAACAATGTGTCAATTGTAGAGTGACCATTCATAAAATGCTCTGGAAGGCACATCTGCCAGTTTTGTGTGACATCGTCAACATATAAATTAAAAAGAGAAGGTGAATATATAAATCCTAATGATGATGATAATTATAAAAGCAGCTTCCACACTTAGCTGCACGTTAAGTTTGTGGCAGTGTGTAGTTCATTGGTATAATGACTTAACATCGTATTCAGATTCATTGCCACGTAGCGCGTGGCCTGTATTAGTGTCAGTTCACTACGCCGGACGTTCCGCGTTTCGTAACGGATTCTAATGCCGAGCGCCGACAGTCAAACACCTGCAGGGATTACATCAATGTATAATTTGTGTGATATTTAAAAAAATTTATGATTCGTTGGCATAAACTGCTACACTGCGCCTCCCTTTCCGCTTTCCTCAACACCGATACTCTGTAATTATACCTACGAACACAGGTTTTTCAAAATGACAGTCGATCTTTGCTAACGTCAATTGCGGGCAAGAGATTCCAAGTAAACTATAATACTGAGATCGTTATATGGAATTTTCTTAACATTCTTGTCATGACACTTGAGTTATATTTTATAATCTTTCATTCACAAAGTCGTATGCTGATTTTTAAAAATATTCAGAAGGGTAAATATACTACTTGCAAACAGCATTATATATATATATATATATATATATATATATATATATATTGCAACGTATTTATGTGTGTGAGTTTTTATATGTACTTTAATTTGTATAGCCCCACGTTCTTTGGGAGCCAAATATGCAACAATACATATACATAAATACATATACATATACACAAATTTAGCGTGACCGGTCTCACGTTCAAGATTTACAAATTATGTAACAATATAACATTTAAATTGGGTTTCAGGTGTATCTGCAATAAGAACTCTATGTAACTTGTAACGGTATTTCAAATTTATTTGATATTATTAAAAATTGTGCACATGGCACTGACTTCGATTTAAAACATTCGTTATTATTTGTTATTATGCCGTAAGGCTTATGCTATATACATCCTTACTGACTAAATATTCTATTCTAATAATTATTGTATTAAAGAAAAATCTCATTTTCAGACTACTCAGTCAATTAATGTGTTTAAAAATACCAATATTTAAATCTCTTTTTATATATTGTAATGTACTCAAAATATTAATAGTTATTGAATTTATCTTTTGTTTCTCAGTACTGTTTTCTCAAATACTAATTGTTTTCATTTAAATGCTTTGTATTCATTTTATTTCATATTAATTTGAGCTCTTGTTACGTTAATCGTATTTCTAAAACATCTATGATTTTAATTCTACTTTACAAGAAACATTGGCTCTTACTTTTAAATAAAATAGAAATGTCTTTAATTGTCTTTGAGTTCATTGTATGATTAAGATATAAATAAGTTGTTTATCACCTTATTGTCGTCAAGCATACTCGATCATTTTGATCCATCTGTAGTCGTCCTCGTCTCGCACTCCAGCGTCGGCTGTCTCTCTTCTCCTCTTGTCCAGCGTCGACTGTCTCTCTTCTCCTCTTGTCCAGCGTCGGCTGTCTCTCTTCTCCTCTTGTCCAGCGTCGAATCACTTCTTCTTCTCCAGCGTCGTATCACTCTCTGGAACTCTCCTCTTGTCCAGCGTCGTATCTCTCTCTGAAACTCTCCTCTTGTCCAGCGTTGTATCACTCTCTTGTCTCGCACTCCAGCTCCATATCATTCTCTGGAACTCTCCTCGTGCTGTTTCTGACGTCAATGGATCTTCTTATGTAATTCTTCTTATGTACTGCTGTTATTATTTAAAAATGATTGTCTTTACAACTTAGTTACATAGTTGTATGTAACTGGAAAATTTAAACTATTTACAAAAAATATAAATACGCCGTGCGGACGGGCATAAGCTCCCGCTGCACCGTGGATGATTTAAGAAAGAGAACCACTGTAGCTTGCGTGTCCTATTTATACCCATGTCTTGGTCGACACCTGCAGTGGTACGAAATCGACATGTCAGAAACTGTCTCTGGATTCAGTTCCCCCACTCTTTGTCAAATTCGCTATTTCTTATATTTCTGCGAATTGCAGAGTCCTGTAAGTATACTCTTATACTTATCTTATAACTATTTTTACAACACATGTTCACTGTAAATTTGGACATTGCAACTTAACCCTTTCGATTTGTACACAGTTATTTCACTATTACACTCGTACGGTGTGGCACTTTCGCGTGGTTTTCGTACACAGTATTTAGTAAATTTTATTACATTTTATTGTGGTTTTGGATTTTAATTCTTAATTATAGTTTATGAATAATTACAGAAAAACAGTAATTGTGCAATTATTCATCTTGGGGTGGTAAACTCGCCTGCATAGACCTGCGTTCACACACACTAGCAAAATACTGGTGTACACACTTTCAGTTACATTTGTGTGTGTGTGCACGTCGATTCAGGTCGAAACACCTGTTCATATTTTTGTCTGAGCCAAGCTTGCAATCCCTGACATGCTTATTTCTAATATATTATTAATTATTTACAGTTTATTAGGTAAATTTAAATTTTTATATTCAATGCTCAGTACATCACTTATTTGTACTGTCGCAATATATATATATATATATATATATATATATATATATTTTTAAGAATCTTGAAGAATTATAATGTGGCCACTTGTGTTGCTAAACGAAAAATAGTGGAATTCTATAGAAAACTATAACACTAATCTGTTAACTTGTAATTGATGATCGTCTTTTTTGAAGAGTTAGTAAATAAACTAAAGAGGTTTAAAGACGTTATGGTATTTTTTCTTGTTATGAAATGTAATCAAATAGAATGCATGCTTAATTCCAGACAGTATGTCGTATTGTAAGAAGAGTGGTATTTAAGAAGACTTTTGAAATAAACACAGTTAATGTTTTTTAAGGTCATTCCAATTTTACCGTTTTTATATGGACCGCAAAATTTAGTAATAAATAGAACAGACCTATGTAAGAATCAGGAATTAAAACAATTTTTCTGAGAGGGGTAAACAGAAATTGCTACTGAGAGAATCATCGAAACACGTGTAGAAAATTAGTAACATTTGGTTATTTCGGAGCAAACTAAGGGCAGTAATGGCAAGGAAAGGGATCCCACACAACGTCTAATCAGAGCAATACAGAGTCTTTATGAGGAGAATAAAATCTTAATAGGAGCAGGAAAACCGATAACAGCTCCTAGAGTTGGTCTGATCAATTGTGGAGTAAGACATGGGTGTCTATTATCACCTTCTCTTTTTAATTTATATATTGACAAAAGTGCCAGATGTGTCTTCCAGGACATTGTATGATTGGTCACTCTACAATTGACGCTTTTTTGGTTGCGGACGATCAGGTTATTCTGTCGGACTCGAAAAACAGATTGTAGATGGTTATAGATTTGTTAAATCGAATCTGCAAAGACTCTGGATTGCAGATATCTACACGTAAGACCAACGTGATGGCTTTTCATGGAACTGATCCCGTACTGGAAAAAAATTGTTATAGGTGGTACTGTCCTGGAATTTTGAATACCTGGGCTACTGTGTGTCTTGTAGTGCATGCAACGACGTTGTGAATAAGTTGCATAAGTTCAACCTTATGTGCGGGACCATTAGGCGAACCCGTAAGTCAGCAAGTAAAGGACCACGCCTAAAATTCTACAAGGTGATGGCTCTTCCCACACATCTTTATGGGTCTGAGAATTGGACTTTAACGAATGGCCAGTCGCATCCAAGCGACTGAAATAAGATTTCTCAGGCACGTGGCAGGGTATACTCTCCATGATCATAGAAGCGACACAGACATACGGCAGGAACTGAATATTATGAGTATGCTCGACAGGATCGCCCAGTATCGGCTGAATTGGTGGAAACATCTTTGCCGAATGGATGACTGCCGCATCCCCAAACAACTCTGGAACTATAAGCCGAGGGGCGGAGAGGTGTTGGACATCCAGGAAGCGCTGGAGCAACCAGCTCTAATCTTTGCATATTTGAGACCGGAACAAACCATCCTTGGTTTAATCCATGAAGATGATGATGATGATGATGATGATGATTTTGTTATTAAAAAAGTATACAGGAAACTGAAATACAATTATTTTGATACCATTAACTTCTACGGTACTTCTGACTACTTTTAAACATAATCGTCACGGAAGTTAGAAGCTTATTATACGTTGGTACTAATTTGAAGATATCTTGTTCATAGAATTCCGGTTTTGAACCGTTTCTGGACTCTTTCCTTTGTGACGCTGCACTGCTTCCGAAGTTGAG
Source organism: Magicicada septendecula (assembly GCA_034769895.1). Taxonomy (NCBI): domain Eukaryota; kingdom Metazoa; phylum Arthropoda; class Insecta; order Hemiptera; family Cicadidae; genus Magicicada; species Magicicada septendecula. The sequence continues at coordinate 82,622,719 of CM068370.1, forward strand.
GTTGCCAAGAAATCCTCCTGAGGCCTGTAAACAGAGGTAAATCGATCGGACTGCAGGGATTTGAGCTCGTGTCGACGTTCCCGCTCATATGGTTGAATTTACGTAGCTTATTTACTACGTCATTGTTTGTAATATAAGACATATTATAGCCGAGGTATTCAAAATTGCTAACCTGCTCCAGAACAATATCATCTATAACAATTTTTGCTAGTATGGGATCAGCTTCATGAAAAGCCCATCACCTTAGTCTTCAATGTGGAAATCCGTGATCCCCAATACCTGCAGATTCTATGTAATGAATGCTCAGTCATCTGCAAAATGCTTTCCGTTGCAGGTCGGGGAAGAAACAGCAAATAAGAGGCGCTGTTAAATACCTGGGGATTATGCTGGATGCAAAGCTCATCTTTTCGACACAAATAAAACGAGCGGCTGATAAAGCTACGACCAAGGCTCTGAGAGGAATCGTGCCTGACCTCAACGGTCCGAAACCGTCCAAGGGTCGATTACTGACGTCACTGACGTATTCAGCACTGGTTTATGGCGCGGAGATCTGGACTGATACTCTCAAAGTCAAGAAATACAGAAGACGAACGCCAGCAGTGCAGCCGAGTGTCGCACTCAAAGTTACTTGCTCCTACCGCACGGTCGAAGTAGGCAAAGTAAAAGTTCAAAGGGAGCCTAGATTCAGTGGCAGGAAAGATGGACAAGTGACGCAAGAGAAGATGAACTGCCAGGTTTATAAAACAGATAGCTGAGTGGAATTACCGTGGAGTAAGGAGAGATAAACTTCCTTTTGACACAGTTTTAAACTGGACACGGTCTGTTCCGGACTTACCTCTACAGGATGGGGAAGGTAGACGGAGATAGAAGATGTGCGACACACGTTCTCGCTTCTGATAGATGGAGAGAGGAGAGGCTAATTGTGAAGATAAGATAAGATATTATTTTAGATAAGATTTAGGAGATAACAGAGATCTGTAATAGGGGACTTTCGTTTTTATTCGCTATAAGAATATTTGTTTCGTAGATAATGCCGTGGAATGTCAATTTCACATAAGACAGTTGTGAAGTAGTAAAGCATTGATATTCACACACCGCTGCTCTGAAAAATCTGCTAGTACAAAAGCGTCGAGCATCTCTCGTTTCAGTAATTGGACCGTCTGTTAAATATTAATTTAGTTTTTAAGATTCTACTTAAATTCTATCGACGATACGTTTCAGACTATAATGAGTGACTTTTTTTACCATTTTTTTTTTTGTTTACTTTACTGTATTCTCACGACCCATGATGCTACATCGGCTTGTGCTGACCGAAAGTAAATCTTCAGTATACATGTGATCTTTTATTTGTGTAATTTTTTCACTTGTGAAATCTTTTATTTTTGTGTGTTTTTTTTTGTATAAATTTCGCATTTAAGCTATAGGATGGACGATCAATCAGTGTTATAGTGTAGGCAGCGCCAACAGAGCACAGCCACCTGCCACATCGTCTGCGTATAACTCACCAGAGCGTCTGGCAATCCAGTTCTCCGCCAGTTGACTCTAATTACGTGCCAATAGCTTATAAGGAAAAGGTAGACACGGAAATTGAAAAGATGGTGAGATATGGGGTCATCGAGAGATGTAATAGCCCATATATCAACTCGTTGGTGACTGTTATCAAGAAAGATGGGAAAGTGAGCCTGTGTCTAGACGCTAGAAAGGTAAATAGTATAACGGTACCTGACTATGAAGGGGCTCTACCATTTCAAGAAATATTAGCAAGACTCGGAGAGATGCGATACTTATCGACGGTCGACTTGACTAGCAGCTTCTGGCAAGTCCCATTAAAAGATTCATGCCGAGATTATACTGCATTCATCTACGATGGAAAGTGCTACCGTTTCACCGTAACACCATTTGGACTTAGCACCAGTTCAGCAGCGTTGACACGAGGTTTGGACAGGGTACTGGACGACGATGTAAAGAATAACACCATAGTTTATGTGGATGATTGTTTGTGTTACTCAAATAACATCAAAACTCATTTATTGCATTTAGGATCATTATTATCAAACTTACGTAGAGCGAATCTCACAATTAATTTAGAAAAATCTCAGTTCTTTCGGCAGGAGATATCTTATTTAGGTTACCGCCTAACAACAAATGGGATACTCGCGACAGACGAAAGAATTGCTGCGATCAGAAATTTTCCTACACCACAGAATCAGAAACAATTGAAGGGATTCCTCGGATTAAACAATTTTTATAACCGTTTCACAGACAGGTACGCCTAGACGACGCAACCATTGTTAAAATTATTAAAAAAAGAAACAAGATTCAAATGGACACCGGAATTAGGAGTATGTTTCCAGAATGTGAAGGATTTGTTTATTGAGTCTGTAATATTGAAATTTCCACGGATTAATCAACGGTATTACATACAATGTGATGCAAGCGATTTCGCATACGGCGGACAATTGTATCAATTAGACGATTGTGGAAAGATTGGAGTCATCGCGTTTACCAGCAAAACATTCAAGGGTGCGGAGCAAAATTATTATACCACTGAGAAGGAATTGCTGTGTATAGTGAGATGTTTGGAAAAATTTCGTATCTATGTACTGGGGCAGCCGTTGACAATTATTACCGATAATAAGGCACTCACCTTTATGAATAAGTGTCATTTAAATAATTCCAGGATTACTCGATGGATATTAACCATTCAGGAGTACAAATTTGATATTATACACTGTAAGGGCAAAGAAAATATTGTAGCTGATTAGTTAAGTAGAAATCCGGAGGATGTGAAGGAAGGAGAAACATTTGAAGACAGCTGCGAGTATATGATGAACTAAATTGTAATTAAGATGAGTAGAGAGGTTAGTAAAATGCTAAGAGAAGTAAATAAATACCAAATAAATGATGAGAAATTGAAATGTATTATTGATAGAATAGAGAACGGCGATGGCGAAAGCGACTTAAATAAATTTTATAAATATTACAACAATAAGTTATACAGAAAATGGAAAGGACGATGGAAGTTATATTTACCGAAAGGGATATCTGACAAGGTAATAGCCGAAATTCACCAAATGTGTGGGCACCTTGGCTCAAAGAAATGTACCAAGATGATCCAGGAGCATTTCACTATGGACCAATTGGCTAAGAAGATAAATACATATATACGAACGTGCGACATGTGTCAACGATATAAGGACACGCAAAATAGAAATTTGTTCGGTGGTACTCGACCGATTATACCAAAGGATAAGGGTGAGTTATGTAGCGGAGATTTTTATGGACCTTTACCGACTTCGGTAGGAGGAATCAAGTATATTTTCGTCATCATTGATAACTTCACTAAGTATGTAAAACTGTATACTTTGCGAAGGGCAACGACCACAGCAACACTGAAAAGGGTACGTCATTATTGTGAAGAAGTCGGCACACCCAGAATTTTGTTAACGGATAACGGTACGCAATTCACAGCTAAACAATGGATTAGCGGTTTGGAAAGTTTGAACATTCAGCCCAGATACACTGCAATACGTAACCCTTGTTCGAACTTAGCAGAGGGCGTTAACCGGCAACTTGGTAACTTATTCAGAATTTTTATCAATAACCAACAACATACAAAGTGGTCACGGTATGTGAAAACCATTGAAAGTTGTCTTAACAAATCATACCACGAAACGATTGAGATTACACCATATGAAGCTCATCTGGGAAAGAAACCGATACGAATATGGGAGAAGTATCTCGACGCTGACATCACGAAGGATAATCAAGATGATAATACGGAAATATTTGTAAAAATACGTACCAAAAGAGAAAAACATGCCAAGCGGATGAACGAATCGAAGAAACCAACAAAATCTGAGATAGGCGACTTAGTATTAATCAGGACATATACACAATCAGACTCAACTCAAAAACGTATAGAGAAGTTTTGTGAATTATTCAGTAGACCGTTCAAGATAAGCCAAATACTGGGCGAATCAACATACGTATTAGTGGACTGCAGAGACGAAAGCAAGATACGAGGAAAATTTAATATACGCCAACTGAAGAAGTATATTACTAAAAGGGACTGAGGAAGAAACGGAAGGACCGATGTAATGAAGACAGCGGAGGTGGTGACTACGCCATGTGGTAAACAAGAAGTATACCATAACGTATGAAATAGTCAAGGAGGTCGAATGGATGGAATCACGTCATGGAATAGGTTGATGACGCGGCCATATCATTCAGACTAGCTTAACTTAGCTAAAAAAAAAAAATATTGCCAAAATAAATGATTAATACATTATTATGACGTTTCAATATAAGATATGTGTTAGAAATAAAGTTGATAGATTTATGTACAGAATATAATAAACGTGACAAACAAAATAAAATGTAAGTTGTAAAAGCAATAACTACTTAAATAATGACACGTAAACATTACTAATAAATTATAGGTCATAAAATTATTTTTTAGAATTATTTCATGTATCGTATAGTGATATAAGGAGTTAAAGGTAACAATTGTATTGATTTAAACTTGTTTGTATAGATAGAAAGTAACGTGATAAAATTTTTCAATATTGATTACAATATGAAAGTATGAGGATGTATTGAATTAATGTACAATTATGTCAATAATATAAGAAAATTAACTAGCGTGTAAATTTTGTTTTGATTATTTGAAGGGAGAGTAGGTAGTGGATATTCGTAATTTTAGCTCATAATATCGATTGAACTAATATGAATGTTAAGATGTTTATTAATATGTTAAGGTGAAGATATGTTTTGCATTATGTTCATAGTATGTAAGTACGAATATTAATGTAAGATGAATTCATATACCCAGAATGGTCAGAGATAGGGTTAAATAGTGACAGTACAGGGGATGACAAGCGAAAGTGGGTCAGTGAGTACAACAGTGAAAGTACTAAACCTTTTGTTGTGAAGGATGAACATGGGGAGTCAGGCAAACACAGGGCTAGTTTCGTTCGTCGGATTATGAGATCATCACGCCGAATCGAAACTGGGGACACTGTAACACTAGATTTTTTTTGAAAAAATTGTGATTGTTGTGAACACACAGGGGCAGGTGTTGGCTGTCACAGCATTGATGAATGTGTACGCTAGCAGCAACAGTCGTTCAAAGAAATGGGTTGACAGGCAACAGATATACAGGAACAAAGGACAGTAAGTATAGCCGTAGCGAATTGGGTGAACCGTGTTATGTAACGAACTGACTTTGTTTCGAACGGACGCGTAACGAATTGACCAGCACGGAGTTTACTTAGAAATACATTGTACATAGTCGATAGTATTGTTGACGATACGACGACACTGCTTAAAAGGGTAGACGAGAACTCAAGGGATGAAGCAATTGAGAAGAAGACGAAACAAAGAAATAACGAGGTCACACACAGCTGGAATCCAAGTAGCTCTTGAAAGGAAATAAAAGCATGTTTAGCAGAGAAGGTGTAGCGAAGAGACACTGGTACAATACCACGATTCGACATGCTGGAAGTAGAGAAGTGTCAGGAGAGAAAATTTATTGCTCGGACAGAAAAGTCTACTGAAAGGATTGATCGACAGGCGAGAATATTGCTTTTTCATGGAATCGAGTAGGAGGAGAGTTTAACCAGAGTTTGGGGATGACTACGTGAACTAGTGACGACCAATAGGAAGCCGAGGATTGACAAGGGTTGGACATCTAGACTACATCTCCATGGTGATGAAATCAGAGAACGAATCATCTGAAGGTGGTGGAAACGACTCAAGACGTTGGGTGGAGTTTTATCCGGAATTCGAGATGTTGGGAGAAGAATTAGCTGGATTAGAACCAAAAGCCAATAAGACACAACTAGAGGGGTTGGACATAAAAATATGAAGTAGCTTGGTGGGAACGAAGATTATAAAAGATAGTGTTCGCCAAGAGGAGAGGAGTTCTATTTTATTTTTCGTAAAGGTGTAAAGTCTTATCAACAGAGTTCTATTTTATTTTCCGTAGAGACATGAAGTCGTCTTAACAGAGTTCTATTAACGGAGTTCTTTCTTATTTTCGTAAAGGCGTGAAGTCTTATTAAGAGAGTCGTATAATCATTTTCTTATTGTGACAGTCGTTTAAATAGACTATTCTTAAATAAGAATCTACTAAAAGTTGTAATTCAGTGTTACGAATACAAATAGACTTAGAATATTAACTAACAATGTATTATACGGACGTTTTGTTTTAAACATAAACAATCTACAAGTGTATCGTTCGGTATAATATTAACCGATGAAGTGTAGTGACATAAACGATTTGTAAACGAATTCAAAGTGATATGTGTATATAATCAAGGACAATGTACGCGAAACTTGTATGAACTATATACAAAGTGTATAAGGTTAATCAATATAATTATCTTAAATGCGGAACTGTGAATGAATAAGTGAAATTACAAAAGACTCGTAGTATGTAAATCTGATCTTTACGCGAGAATTTGGCGATGTAATGACATAGGAGTGCGGGACAGACGTGGAAAGTGGGAACGACATATTCGGATCAACATCATTTCAAACAACAAGTGACAACGGCAGCGCAGGAACGAGGATGGGAAATTCAGAGTTTAGTCAACGCACTATGGATACTCTATACCAAGTAAAATTTTATATATTATGTTAACGTAGAAAAACCACTGACCTATAACTTAAAAAGAATCCCGCTTGAGTAACTGTAACTTAAAAAGAATCCATACTTTAAAAAAAACATAATCTTAAATGAACAAAATTCAATATAGTAAACACATTAATTAAAGCGGACCATAAATCTGGGGTATGAATACATTAAAAGTAACAATAAATGTGTATAATTAGAAGTAGTAATGATGTGAATTTTATGATGTGTATTTTATGTATGTGTTTTTATTTCAGGATATATCCCAATTAAGGAGGAATTGTTTACTTTATGTACCATTTACAGGAATATATGTATTTCGTGTGTGTAATGTTAGATGATAAGAGCATGAATATAATAAACATGTTTTGAGAACCCAGATCCGCATAACTTTGTATTATTTGATACACCTTTTGATAATTAATAAACAGCCACTTAATTGCTCACTTTTAATCAAAAGAATATGCATATAACAGCATAACTAATTTACATTTTTACACAGTCTGTAATTAATAAATTTGTCAATTAATTAATTAAATATATTAATTATCCTATCAATTAAATATAATGCATAAATTCGCATGACATAGAGAAAACAAAGAGAGATTGAACGATCTGCAGACTGTGATGGGATATATAATGTACTCCAAAAGATGCCGGAGTTCAGGATTTCCTGAACAAGGTATGGCTTTAGATAAAGAAGAAGAAGAAGAAGAAGAAGAAGAAGAAGAAGAAGAAGAAGAAGAAGAGGTAATGACGATTATGCTGATGTTCATGAGAATGAAAAGATAGACAATTCGATGGTTAAAACCAACATTATCTGAAACAAAAATTAAATACGATTTTCAAGTTTACTTTTGTGTTTCTGACTATGATGGTATTTACCTCCGAGTACACATATATAATTTAAAAAAATTAAATTACATACACAGACTTATTTACGTATACATTTTAATTTATAAAATATCCTTGCTGCAAATTAATTATATGTTACGTTTACTGAAATAAAAATCTTATATGGATGGAAAACTAAGTGCTCATACACACGCACTCTCTCGCTCTCTCTAACACACACAACACGTACATATGTACATGTAAACACATATAGAGCTAATTACACTTATTCTAACTCATGTCCTTCCTTGTTTGTCCTTAGCAGCTGCAAGATATGTTATCAATTTCTTTGATTACAGTTGCAGATATAACGGACTGATAATTACGGGAAGAATGTGTGCGAACACACACACACACACACACACAGACGCACTTGCGGAACGCAAATACAGCAGTTTCCTAAAAAGAAATTGATACACTTCCCTTTTTTTGACTAATTAATTAATTAATATTATTTGAAAGCACTGTAAATACCTATGTCCTTTCTTGCTTGGGATGTGTTTCGAGAAATATGTTGAACGCTCAACCTCATATTTATATCGACCTCTTTATAGCTGAGCAGACCAATTGCAAAACTCGTTATGTCCACCCAAGATTGTTTTTAAGTTAAGGCCGTCATTTTGTTCTGAGACCATACACGCATGTTCTGTTGCTAAACACGTTGAAACCCTATTATTTTACGATGAAAAAACCAGTGGCGACTGGTGGCTGAAAAATTTGGGGGTTGAAGTTGGGTTGGATGGAATTGTTTTACTCTCTGAATAGAAAATGTCCAAGTCTCCTCCCCTCCAAATAATACACAAGGAAAGCAAAATACTGCAATTTTACTGTCATACCCACATAACCACGAATATTTATTGTATAATCTTTTTTAAATTTACGACTGTATATTCTGTTACCTGCTTGTACACTTTGATTAAAATTTGCAAGGACTTGTGTAGACCTACCTACTCTCTTAATTTCAATTTTTTCCTCAATCGGACGTAAACTGAACGGCGTTTTTGTTAAGATTTCGACAGAACTCATTGCACGCTACCAGTTAAATATAATGAATATCTTACATTATGACACCTTAATCCTTTATATGTACTATTATTACAATTAACGATGAATAGGACTGGCACTAATAACGAACTTCACAAAACATTCGAACTTACCAACAAACAGACTGGTGGCGCCGTGGCGTACAAGCGGGGTTTATAGTCCCTAATCACACCAAGCGAAGCTATAGCGTTGTAATAGGAACACCCAAGTCTAGCCAATCAGAGCACTACTCCATTGTATTTCCCCATATGCAAAGCGCGTCACAGCTGGTGCATACACCGCGGCAAGAGCATGTACGGTTTTTAGTATTCCTCTGCGCTTTTCAATCGGCAAATGAATAATTAAGATGATTTACTCTAAAATACTATTATTAGTTATCGTTTTATTCATAATTCTATAATTTAAACAAAATGGGATTCAATGGGTGTTGTACAACCGTGCAACCTAAGCACGGGCCGCCACTGGAGTAAAAACTAGGAACTGCTGCAAAACTCGTTATGTCCCTTACAAGTGCTGCCGCAAACTTCGTTATGTCTACTGTAGGAAAGCAGCAGCAAAGCCCGTTGTGTCCCGTTATTGTAAAATGATAAGTAAAGAACACTGCAGCAAAACTCGTTTTGTACGTTGTATGCAGAACTGTTTTTTCTCTTGTAATATTTTGTTACTCTTGTTTGTAGTTAACAAGTTTATTTAATTTTTCAAATGCACCACTATCTCTTAAGACAATTATTAAAGTCATATTCCAGTTATGGGTCATTCCTTCATCGTCCTTGACAGGGTGTTTGCCCATATAGAAAAAAAAATATTAAAAACACAGTATTCTTCTGACAGACCAAGATTATATTAAAATATTTCAACAAATTGCTACAGTATCAGACTAGGTGAGGTCTGTGCAATATACGAGTGAAAAAGTACGGTCTTTGAAGTGATAAAAAAACTCTCTAATTGGCATTTTAAAATATTGCAAGAGAATAATTATATAAAAAACAAAACAAACTGGAAAGTGTGTAGTGGGGAGGGAAACTAAACTGCAACCAAAATGTGGGTGAGGACAAAATACACTGGGTTTTGCAATATTTCCCAGTGCTTTGAAATGTAAAAGTATTATATAACACATAAAAATAATGACAAATGAACAAATGAACAAATTGCTAAAAAAATGAATATGAAGTCTGAATTAAAACACGATAAAGTCTAAACAGCTGCAAAACTCGTTATGTCCAAAGGGTTTTTTGATTTTTCCACCAAAATAACTAACTTGATTTTATCTACATTAAGAGACCATATTTTAGAATAATTTTACCTATTTACAGAAAAAAATTCAACTCATGTGTTAACACATTAAAAGAACCACAGTTTTTCATCGTTTCTGAAAATATTGTTTTTTATGGACATAATGAGTTTTGCTATTGGACTACTCAATTATCTCGTGGAGTATATGTGTATTATCTCGTGGAGTATATGTGTATTATCTCGTGGAGTATATGTGTATTATCTCGTGGAGTATATGTGTATTATCTCGCGGAGTATATGTGTATTATCTCGTGGAGTATATGTGTATTATCTCGTGGAGTATATGTGTATTATCTCGTGGAGTATATGTGTATTATCTCGTGGAGTATATGTATATTTCAATTTTAGTACACGTGTGTGTTGGATCTGTTAATAATAATTGGAATTTGTCGGTTGCAATCTTCGTTCACGATGGGTGGATATTTAAGTTCTTTGAAGTTTCCAAATATTTAGCGTTTTAAATATTTTGTGTATCGTGTTTCGAATTGATTTAATTTTATTAATTTTGTGTTTATGTATCGGCCGATGTAGGTTTTTCCGAATCTTCATAACAGTGTTTTGAATAGTAAATGTTTCAGCAGCAGTGGCACGTTACAATAGGCCAATCTTGCAATTCATGTCCTGTGTTTTAAATATCTGTTGTTAAACTGAATTTGTTAATGTTTGATTTTGTAACATTAAGTGTACAAGACTACGTCTTTAAAATTGGTTTTTATGTGTGACCAATATAAAATTTGTTGCAATATTTGCAATCATTTTTGTAAATTCCGTTATTTAAGGTTTCATTGGTGTATGGATTTTTTACATGATAGGCCTATTACGTACTAGTTTAATATCTGTTCTCTTTAATAGTTTGGTAGTTTTCTTCATAACTTGTTTGTGGGAAAACAACGTTCCCCATTTCTTTACGTTATTGCTTGTGTTAGTATTGTTTGTGTTTGTTTTTAAGTAAGTACTTATAATTTGTACATGTATTTTTGTTTCTCTTTTACTTTTGGCGTTTTTGTCATCCATGAGGGCAGTCCTTCGCATGACGGAAGGATTAAGCCATTTTACCTGATTACTGTATTCACTGTGGAACAGTAACTTGACTGTAGAGAAATAGGCCCTAAAGTTGGAGGATGACAAGGAGCAGTGACCAGATAAATCCTATTCATCATCATCATCATCATCATCATCATCATCATCATCATCATCATCATCATCATCATCATCATCATCATCATCATCATCATCATCATCAACATCATCATCATCATCATCATCATCATCATCATCACCACCACCATCATCATCATCATCATCATCATCATCATCGTCGTCGTCGTCATCAAAGATTAAACCAAGAATGGTTTGTTCCGGTCTCAAATAGGAAAAAAGATTATAGCTGGTCAATCCAGCGCTTCCTCGGACGTCCCACACCTCCCCGTCCCCTCGGCTTATAGTTCCAGAGTTGTTTGGGGATGCCGCAGTCATCCATTCGACAAAGATGTTCCCACCGATTCAGCCGATATTGGGCAATCCTGTCGAGTATACTCATAATATTCAGTTCCTGCCGTATAACTGTGTTCCTTCTACGATCGTGGAGTGTACCCTGCCACGTGCCTGAGAAATCTCATTTCAGCCGCTTGAACTGGTCTGACCAATTCTCAGACCTATAAAGAAGTGTGGGAAGGGCCATCACCTTATAGAATTTTAGGCGTGTTCCTTTACTTGCTGACTTAAGGGTTCGCCTAATGGTCCCGCACATAAGGTTGAACTTATGCAACTTATTCACAACGTCGTTGCTGGCATTATAAGACACGCTGTAGCCCAGGTATTCAAAATTGCTAACTTGTTCCAGTACAGTACCATCTATAACAATTTTTGCCCGTACGGGATCACTTCCACGGAAAGCAATCACCGTGGTCTTAAGTGTGGATATTTGCAATCTGCAAAGGCAGATTCGAATTAACAAATCTATACCCATCTACAATCTGTTTTTCGAGTCCGACAGAATAGCCTGATCGTTCGCAAACAACAATGTGTCAATTGTAGAGTGACCATTCATAAAATGCTCTGGAAGGCACATCTGCCAGTTTTGTGTGACATCGTCAACATATAAATTAAAAAGAGAAGGTGAATATATAAATCCTAATGATGATGATAATTATAAAAGCAGCTTCCACACTTAGCTGCACGTTAAGTTTTTGGCAGTGTGTAGTTCATTCGTATAATGACTTAACATCGTATTCAGATTCATTGCCACGTAGCGCGTGGCCTGTATTAGTGTCAGTTCACTACGCCGGACGTTCCGCGTTTCGTAACGGATTCTAATGCCGAGCGCCGACAGTCAAACACCTGCAGGGATTACATCAATGTATAATTTGTGTGATATTTAAAAAAATTTATGATTCGTTGGCATAAACTGCTACACTGCGCCTCCCTTTCCGCTTTCCTCAACACCGATACTCTGTAATTATACCTACGAACACAGGTTTTTCAAAATGACAGTCGATCTTTGCTAACGTCAATTGCGGGCAAGAGATTCCAAGTTAACTATAATACTGAGATCGTTATATGGAATTTTCTTAACATTCTTGTCATGACACTTGAGTTATATTTTATAATCTTTCATTCACAAAGTCGTATGCTGATTTTTAAAAATATTCAGAAGGGTAAATATACTACTTGCAAACAGCATTATATATATATATATTGCAACGTATTTATGTGTGTGAGTTTTTATATGTACTTTAATTTGTATAGCCCCACGTTCTTTGGGAGCCAAATATGCAACAATACATATACATAAATACATATACATATACACAAATTTAGCGTGACCGGTCTCACGTTCAAGATTTACAAATTATGTAACAATATAACATTTAAATTGGGTTTCAGGTGTATCTGCAATAAGAACTCTATGTAACTTGTAACGGTATTTCAAATTTATTTGATATTATTAAAAATTGTGCACATGGCACTGACTTCGATTTAAAACATTCGTTATTATTTGTTATTATGCCGTAAGGCTTATGCTATATACATCCTTACTGACTAAATATTCTATTCTAATAATTATTGTATTAAAGAAAAATCTCATTTTCAGACTACTCAGTCAATTAATGTGTTTCAAAATACCAATATTTAAATCTCTTTTTATATATTGTAATGTACTCAAAATATTAATAGTTATTGAATTTATCTTTTGTTTCTCAGTACTGTTTTCTCAAATACTAATTGTTTTCATTTAAATGCTTTGTATTCATTTTATTTCATATTAATTTGAGCTCTTGTTACGTTAATCGTATTTCTAAAACATCTATGATTTTAATTCTACTTTACAAGAAACATTGGCTCTTACTTTTAAATAAAATAGAAATGTCTTTAATTGTCTTTGAGTTCATTGTATGATTAAGATATAAATAAGTTGTTTATCACCTTATTGTCGTCAAGCATACTCGATCATTTTGATCCATCTGTAGTCGTCCTCGTCTCGCACTCCAGCGTCGGCTGTCTCTCTTCTCCTCTTGTCCAGCGTCGACTGTCTCTCTTCTCCTCTTGTCCAGCGTCGGCTGTCTCTCTTCTCCTCTTGTCCAGCGTCGAATCACTTCTTCTTCTCCAGCGTCGTATCACTCTCTGGAACTCTCCTCTTGTCCAGCGTCGTATCTCTCTCTGAAACTCTCCTCTTGTCCAGCGTTGTATCACTCTCTTGTCTCGCACTCCAGCTCCATATCATTCTCTGGAACTCTCCTCGTGCTGTTTCTGACGTCAATGGATCTTCTTATGTAATTCTTCTTATGTACTGCTGTTATTATTTAAAAATGATTGTCTTTACAACTTAGTTACATAGTTGTATGTAACTGGAAAATTTAAACTATTTACAAAAAATATAAATACGCCGTGCGGACGGGCATAAGCTCCCGCTGCACCGTGGATGATTTAAGAAAGAGAACCACTGTAGCTTGCGTGTCCTATTTATACCCATGTCTTGGTCGACACCTGCAGTGGTACGAAATCGACATGTCAGAAACTGTCTCTGGATTCAGTTCCCCCACTCTTTGTCAAATTCGCTATTTCTTATATTTCTGCGAATTGCAGAGTCCTGTAAGTATACTCTTATACTTATCTTATAACTATTTTTACAACACATGTTCACTGTAAATTTGGACATTGCAACTTAACCCTTTCGATTTGTACACAGTTATTTCACTATTACACTCGTACGGTGTGGCACTTTCGCGTGGTTTTCGTACACAGTATTTAGTAAATTTTATTACATTTTATTGTGGTTTTGGATTTTAATTCTTAATTATAGTTTATGAATAATTACAGAAAAACAGTAATTGTGCAATTATTCATCTTGGGGTGGTAAACTCGCCTGCATAGACCTGCGTTCACACACACTAGCAAAATACTGGTGTACACACTTTCAGTTACATTTGTGTGTGTGTGCACGTCGATTCAGGTCGAAACACCTGTTCATATTTTTGTCTGAGCCAAGCTTGCAATCCCTGACATGCTTATTTCTAATATATTATTAATTATTTACAGTTTATTAGGTAAATTAAAATTTTTATATTCAATGCTCAGTACATCACTTATTTGTACTGTCGCAATATATATATATATATATTTTTAAGAATCTTGAAGAATTATAATGTGGCCACTTGTGTTGCTAAACGAAAAATAGTGGAATTCTATAGAAAACTATAACACTAATCTGTTAACTTGTAATTGATGATCGTCTTTTTTGAAGAGTTAGTAAATAAACTAAAGAGGTTTAAAGACGTTATGGTATTTTTTCTTGTTATGAAATGTAATCAAATAGAATGCATGCTTAATTCCAGACAGTATGTCGTATTGTAAGAAGAGTGGTATTTAAGAAGACTTTTGAAATAAACACAGTTAATGTTTTTTAAGGTCATTCCAATTTTACCGTTTTTATATGGACCGCAAAATTTAGTAATAAATAGAACAGACCTATGTAAGAATCAGGAATTAAAACAATTTTTCTGAGAGGGGTAAACAGAAATTGCTACTGAGAGAATCATCGAAACACGTGTAGAAAATTAGTAACATTTGGTTATTTCGGAGCAAACTAAGGGCAGTAATGGCAAGGAAAGGGATCCCACACAACGTCTAATCAGAGCAATACAGAGTCTTTATGAGGAGAATAAAATCTTAATAGGAGCAGGAAAACCGATAACAGCTCCTAGAGTTGGTCTGATCAATTGTGGAGTAAGACATGGGTGTCTATTATCACCTTCTCTTTTTAATTTATATATTGACAAAAGTGCCAGATGTGTCTTCCAGGACATTGTATGATTGGTCACTCTACAATTGACGCTTTTTTGGTTGCGGACGATCAGGTTATTCTGTCGGACTCGAAAAACAGATTGTAGATGGTTATAGATTTGTTAAATCGAATCTGCAAAGACTCTGGATTGCAGATATCTACACGTAAGACCAACGTGATGGCTTTTCATGGAACTGATCCCGTACTGGAAAAAAATTGTTATAGGTGGTACTGTCCTGGAATTTTGAATACCTGGGCTACTGTGTGTCTTGTAGTGCATGCAACGACGTTGTGAATAAGTTTCATAAGTTCAACCTTATGTGCGGGACCATTAGGCGAACCCGTAAGTCAGCAAGTAAAGGACCACGCCTAAAATTCTACAAGGTGATGGCTCTTCCCACACATCTTTATGGGTCTGAGAATTGGACTTTAACGAATGGCCAGTCGCATCCAAGCGACTGAAATAAGATTTCTCAGGCACGTGGCAGGGTATACTCTCCATGATCATAGAAGCGACACAGACATACGGCAGGAACTGAATATTATGAGTATGCTCGACAGGATCGCCCAGTATCGGCTGAATTGGTGGAAACATCTTTGCCGAATGGGTGACTGCCGCATCCCCAAACAACTCTGGAACTATAAGCCGAGGGGCGGAGAGGTGTTGGACATCCAGGAAGCGCTGGAGCAACCAGCTCTAATCTTTGCATATTTGAGACCGGAACAAACCATCCTTGGTTTAATCCATGAAGATGATGATGATGATGATGATGATTTTGTTATTAAAAAAGTATACAGGAAACTGAAATACAATTATTTTGATACCATTAACTTCTACGGTACTTCTGACTACTTTTAAACATAATCGTCACGGAAGTTAGAAGCTTATTATACGTTGGTACTAATTTGAAGATATCTTGTTCATAGAATTCCGGTTTTGAACCGTTTCTGGACTCTTTCCTTTGTGACGCTGCACTGCTTCCGAAGTTGAGGTTGCCAAGAAATCCTCCTGAGGCCTGTAAACAGAGGTAAATCGATCGGACTGCAGGGATTTGAGCTCGTGTCGACGTTCCCGCTCATATGGTTGAATTTACGTAGCTTATTTACTACGTCATTGTTTGTAATATAAGACATATTATAGCCGAGGTATTCAAAATTGCTAACCTGCTCCAGAACAATATCATCTATAACAATTTTTGCTAGTATGGGATCAGCTTCATGAAAAGCCCATCACCTTAGTCTTCAACGTGGAAATCCGTGATCCCCAATACCTGCAGATTCTATGTAATGAATGCTCAGTCATCTGCAAAATGCTTTCCGTTGCAGGTCGGGGAAGAAACAGCAAATAAGAGGCGCTGTTAAATACCTGGGGATTATGCTGGATGCAAAGCTCATCTTTTCGACACAAATAAAACGAGCGGCTGATAAAGCTACGACCAAGGCTCTGAGAGGAATCGTGCCTGACCTCAACGGTCCGAAACCGTCCAAGGGTCGATTACTGACGTCACTGACGTATTCAGCACTGGTTTATGGCGCGGAGATCTGGACTGATACTCTCAAAGTCAAGAAATACAGAAGACGAACGCCAGCAGTGCAGCCGAGTGTCGCACTCAAAGTTACTTGCTCCTACCGCACGGTCGAAGTAGGCAAAGTAAAAGTTCAAAGGGAGCCTAGATTCAGTGGCAGGAAAGATGGACAAGTGACGCAAGAGAAGATGAACTGCCAGGTTTATAAAACAGATAGCTGAGTGGAATTACCGTGGAGTAAGGAGAGATAAACTTCCTTTTGACACAGTTTTAAACTGGACACGGTCTGTTCCGGACTTACCTCTACAGGATGGGGAAGGTAGACGGAGATAGAAGATGTGCGACACACGTTCTCGCTTCTGATAGATGGAGAGAGGAGAGGCTAATTGTGAAGATAAGATAAGATATTATTTTAGATAAGATTTAGGAGATAACAGAGATCTGTAATAGGGGACTTTCGTTTTTATTCGCTATAAGAATATTTGTTTCATAGATAATGCCGTGGAATGTCAATTTCACATAAGACAGTTGTGAAGTAGTAAAGCATTGATATTCACACACCGCTGCTCTGAAAAATCTGCTAGTACAAAAGCGTCGAGCATCTCTCGTTTCAGTAATTGGACCGTCTGTTAAATATTAATTTAGTTTTTAAGATTCTACTTAAATTCTATCGACGATACGTTTCAGACTATAATGAGTGACTTTTTTACCATTTTTTTTTTTTTTTACTTTACTGTATTCTCACGACCCATGATGCTACATCGGCTTGTGCTGACCGAAAGTAAATCTTCAGTATACATGTGATCTTTTATTTGTGTAATTTTTTCACTTGTGAAATCTTTTATTTTTGTGTGTTTTTTTTTGTATAAATTTCGCATTTAAGCTATAGGATGGACGATCAATCAGTGTTATAGTGCAGGCAGCGCCAACAGAGCACAGCCACCTGCCACATCGTCTGCGTATAACTCACCAGAGCGTCTGGCAATCCAGTTCTCCGCCAGTTGACTCTAATTAGTGGACACTAATCACATACGCGAGCTCATGTTTTGGATCGGTCGCGCGCCATTTAAACGAAAACCGTTCCTATTTCTTATTATATTTTCTTATTTCGTATCTTTCTTATTCTCTTCCGATTCTCATCATAATGCTTCTTCTTCTTCTTCTTCTTCTTCTTCTTCTTCTTCTTCTTCTTCTTCTTCTTCTTCTTCTTCTTCTTCTTCTTCTTCTTCTTCTTCTTCTTCTTCTTCTTCTTCTTTTTCTTCTTCTTCTTCTTCTTCTTCTTCTTCTTCTTCTTCTTCTTCTCTCTTCTATTTCACTTTCATAATCGTCCTTCTATGCGGATTCGGTAGTATGCCACTCCGACTTTTATACCACTTCTTTCCCTACCATCTCAGATCGATTTTACACGTTGGTTTGTGTAGCGCTTTTAACAGACAAATTTAAAAGACTAGGGAAAACTAATACATCTTTAAGATAATATTCACTTTCTTTTTTATTTAAAGAAAACTACTCAAAAATGGGTTTTGAAAAATGTAAAGAAAAATAGAAATAATAAAAACAATAAAATGTGGTTTTTGAAACATCAATGGAGTTGGGTAATTTTACCACTAACCCCACGATAATATGAACCTATAAAAAAATCTACCTCCTCCTCCTTCATCGCTAAGTATAAAACCCCATTTATCGTGTCCTACAGATAAAGGACACCCACACAAAGGACCAAGCTTAAACCAATTTTCGAAATTTGATTACGGTAGATGAGCTATTATGTTAGCAGAGTCACCTGTGTTGTGCAATTTATACGATTCGTTTCGAGCGTAGCTCACGTACCCTTTCTGTTCTACATACTGACGAATTACTTAAGTACTTTCCCACTACGTAGTCCTATATTATTCCCTTAATAACAGCAAATGATTCGGTGTTGTTTTTATTGCTTATTAAAAATAACATCAGACACAAGTGTACTGAGTCTAGACGTGAGTTTACGCCTGGAGAAAGTCTAGATGTCTACCAGGTACGCAACGAATATTAGAGGCATCGCATGACAAAACTCCATTATGAAAATAATCTGGTCCAGAATGCAGGAGGAGACGTAATAACTATTTATATATAGATCACTTATCATGATTACTCAATTTAAAATTGGCTTTTATCCGCGCATGCGCGCGTGTTAAGCTGTAGACGGACGCATTCAAAACATCATTACCTAGAACATGCGCTGCGCCAGCTATATTATGTTGAGCTCATTAATGTTGTTTAGAAAATTCTTTAGTCTATAATTTTATGCTTCACCAAAAATTATAAACTAAGATATAGTAGTAAGCTGGAAGTACATTTAGTGGATGGTTAAGCGCTGCATTCACACTTAAATCTGAACCACTATTTTCGATCCTGTCTGTAGTCGTTAGTGTCTTCTCTAATAAATGCTTGTGGTTGTCCATTTTGACCAGAGTGCAGCGTTAATGTCTTTATCTACAAATTGTGTGTTGCTAGTTGTGTCTACATCAATCTTCTCGGCGTCAAACTCTGGTCCTCGTCTCCCTTGCCGGAGCAGCTATTCCTTTCTCCTTCCTACACTATTTTGCTCGACAAAATGTTCATATATTTTTAAACGTTTTTTACAGAACTCTTTTTTATCTCCGGGAGTTAAAAACTTATGTAATAAGATTTCATAATGTTGTTAAATCGAATCTGCAAAGACTGTTGATTGCAGATATCCACACGTAAGACCAAGGTGATGGCTTTTCGTGGAAGTGATCCCGTACGGGCAAAAATTGTTATAGATGGTACTGTCCAAAACAAGTTAGCAATTTTGAATACCCTCAGCTACAGTGTGTCTTATAATGCATGCAACGACGTTGTGAATAAGTTGCATAAGTTCAACCTTATGTGTGGAACCATTAGGCGAACCCTTAATTCAGGAAGTAAAGGAACACGCCTAAAATTCTACAAGGTGATGGCTCTTCCCACACTTTTTATGGGTCTGAGAATTGGAGTTTAACGAAAGGCCAGGCCAGTCGCATCCAAGCGGCTGAAATGAGATTTCTCAGGCACGTGGCAGGGTATACTCTCCATGATCGTAGAAGAAACACAGATATACGGCAGGAACTGAATATTAAAAGTATACTCGACAGGATCGCCCAGTATCGGCTGAATTGGTGGGAACATCTTTGCCGAATGGATGACTGCCGCATCCCCAAACAACTATGGAACTATAAGCCGAGGGGACGGAGAGGTGTGTGACGTCCGAGGAAGCGCTGGAGTGACCAGCTCTAATCTTTGCCTATTTGAGACCGGAATAAACCATCCTTGGTTTAGTTCGTGAAGATGATGATAATAATAACGTTTTTCCTTTAGAAGTCTAACCTTTCTTGTAGGTGAAACTAGACGAAGATCTTTCGCATTTATTGACACAAAATCCTGACTGAAATGAACTGAACAGATGATGTTACACCTTTTGCGAATGTCAAAGAAAATTTCTTGCCTAAAAAAAAATAAAAATGCAGGTAATCGATTAATTGAGTGTAAACCTTGGTGTACAGTACACGATCCCTTTTTGCGTATGATACTTTCTGTTAGGTGGGAAAGCAAACAATAGGATGCCGAAGTTAACTTGTTCTTCGGAACGCAAAATTCTTTTACAATTCAGAACTCAAACAGGCTACGGATCCTTTTTCTTCTTCAAGGATCCAACGTTTGAAGTATACCTTCTTTTCACTTCTCGACTAAGCTCTGTTTGATCGATGTGAGTTCACCTCGAACTAGAATATATTTTCAACTGACCATCACGCCTGTTTCATATATTTTCATGACTCCCATCACGCCTGTTTCTCTTCTCTTCTTTACGTTTTTGCTTTGCTTTGTTTGGGCGGGTTGTCTTATGTACCCGTGGCAGGATTGCAGCATCTGGGTCGAGCCCAATGGCTGCCGAAAGTTAACTTACCTCACCCACTATTTACATACCCTAACTGATAACAGTGATAACTATATATAAAGTTATTTTACAAACATAGCTTACAAACATTTTGGAATGAGTGTGCAGGGATATTGTTGTCAATATAAGTGTCTGTAAAATTATTAAACACTCAGAGTTTGGATTTTAAATAATATTCTTTATAGTGTAATGCCCCACATAAACTTTTACAATTTTCTTAAAATGTTGATTTCTACTGTTGGACAGAATGTGCTCTTAACATTAAACAATTTTTATATAAATTCTCTTTAAAAACTTTTTGCTACACATTAAATTCTCTTTAGTCTGATAAAAATGTACCATTTTTTTCATATTTTTGATAACTTTCTGAGCTCTTGTGGCATCAAAATTTGAAATTTTCAAATTTTAGCACTACATTCAGAATTCTCTAACACTGGTTACAGTTCTCTTTAATGTGATACCTCACACGATTTTTACGATTTTAATAACATTTTGACAAACTTCTTGGGCCCTAGCATTCGAAAATTTAGAATTTCTAGATTTTCCAAAACTGAACCCTGTATTCAGACTCTGGTTAAAATTTCGTTTAATTTGATACCGCACATGGATTTTTGTGATTAAATAGTTTTGGTCCAATTTTTAGGCCTTTGCGTTCCAACAATTTTAAAAGTAACGCCATAAAGTAAAAGTTCAGAAAGTGATACTAGGTTTTAAGAAAATCGGTTTGTGCATTCAAAAGTTATCGTGAGACATACCCTAAACAGACAGGAAGAGAGACAAACACATGGACGGATAGACAGATCTGAGAACTCGTTCATCTAATAGGGCACAAATTGTAGACAATATATTGAAAATTAATATCTGAAATAGTTAAAATTATTTTGCATACGAACCCAGTACTTTCTTGGTTGAAGAATGTACAAAATTCCAGTGCAGACGATTCAAATAATAGCCTAAGTGTTCGTGTAAGGTTAAATGGGCGCGCGAGTGGAAGCATTTGTCTGTCTAATGTAACAAGATTGTCTTATGCAATCGTGATTAAAAACGCCATCGTGTGTGTTTAACAGGCAAGTTGGGTGCCGGACGCATGGCCTAAATTACAGAGTGATCCGATTTCCGTAAGTCACGTAATAGAATTAAAACTACGGACGCAATAACAATTTCAATCTTAAGTTTACTTGTTGCCGATAAAAACGTCTCGTTCGATTCTGGAACGTCACTATATGAAAAAAATTAATTAGATTTATTAAGTTAATTATTTTTTTAATTTATTGCGCACACTACTAAACTTTGAGCAAGAAACTGTTTATCTCTTTAATCTGAAAACAAAAGATTGTATCGGTAATTTTCTGCCACAATTTTGATGAAAATTTTCCGTTTTTAAACAACACAATAATTAAATATTGCAAGTATAGAAACACTTATTACAGGGTAGATATTGTTAATTAAATTTCTTTAGGAAATTGGAATCGGTTTTAGATAGTTATCCTTGAAAAATTTTGGAGATTGTTTCTAGAAAAAAAAGACAAGTATATGCGTGTATAGTTTATCGAAAACATTGTTTATAATTAAAATTGGATTACGTTATCTAACAGCCGGCATCGGTATCAATAAACTTGTAATTTCATTACTGAAGGTATAATTCATGAACAATTTATGTGCCGTATGCTAGAGAACCCGTATGTGCCAATGAGAAAAATAATATCACCGAAATTAAATACATTTTTGCTAGAGGAAATGAGCTGTTATTACGAAAAATACATAATCATTGGCGTCGTCGACTTCCCTCTCCTTCGCACTATCATAATCATCATCATCGTCGTCGTCGTCGTCGTCGTCGTCAACGTTCTTCTGCTTTGCATTCTCCTCTGTCCAATACCACCACCTTCTCCACCACGTCATCTTCATTTTTATCATCTGCACTAGTGTTTGTCTGTTGAGAACAATTAATGTAACCTACTGATTCTCTACGTGGTCTCTTTGCCTTGGTTTTTTTTTATATTCTTCCTTTCAGTCAACTTCTTAGCTGCTTTTCACATTACTTTACACAGAATTACAAAAGCCGTTTTAAATTTAAAACTCATATTTAATGTATATGAGAGGGGACCACAATATAAACATGGTATGTTATGCGGAGGATGTAGTGGAATGTATTGTCATATTTTGAAGACGATTATGATGATGATACAGAAGGCTTTAGTTTCTCCTATTTTAGTTGCAACAGTACGTGTAGGATATAATATAAAAGTAGCATATCGAAACAAACACTGTCATAAAAGTAAAAGAGCCAATTGTACGTAAGTTGTAAATAAAAACAATAGAATATATGGTTTAATTAAACTGTAGTTCTGGAGGAGCAGTGCCAGCGCGCTCATTCGGGGCGACGTGAGTTTAAATCCAGCTCAGGACGGATTGTCGCATCGTTTAAGTTGGACAGTGGGTGCAACTTCCTCGATGTGTACCTGATCTCATCATCTACTAACGTGCAAGAGGAGAGTAAAATGAAGATATAGTAAAGATTTATAAGGTACTTGGTATGATATAATTCTAGAACAAGTTAAGAAGCGATAAAAAATTAAGTTATCTGAAACCATAATATTAAGGAAGAGTATTAAAAAATTGAAGTCACATTACAAATGAAATGAAGAAGTAACGTAAAGAGACGAGAGGAAAGTGTATTATAATAACAATAATAATTTTGTTTACAAAGGAGACTGTAGAAAACTAATGTCGTCACAGGAAGGTCCTCACTCCTACGGTGTGTGTGTAGAACTCGAATCTACCAAAACCACAAACCTTATTGCACACGGCATGGATCCAACTCGGGACTCATCTATCGCAATACACCTTGAAGTATTGCGATAGATGAGTCCCGAGTTGGATCCATGCCGTGGGCAATAAGGTTTGTGGTTTTGGTAGATTCGAGTTCTACACACACACCGTAGGAGTGAGGACCTTCCTGTGACGACATTAGTTTTCTACAGTCTCCTTTGTAAACAAAATTATTATTGTTATTATAATACACTTTCCTCTCGTCTCTTCACGTTACTTCTTCATTTCATTTGTAATGTGACTTCAATTTTTTAATACTCTTCCTTAATATTACGGTTATGATTACTTATACCTTAATCTAATAAAATACACTCTTTCTTACTATATCTAGCATTGTCTGGCACAATTTTTATACACAAAATTGTCTCCTTTTACCTACCAAGTAGATGCAGGTTTTGTGTAACATTAATCTCTTACTAACTACATTATTATCTTGTCCATAACAAACAATAGTTATTTCTTATTTCATAATCTACTAGTCAGCTTATCTGTTACACTTTCTTTACTAAATTATTTACATCACATTATTCTTTATCTTTAGCATTCTTTTAACATACAATAGTAGTCCTTCTTTCCTACCACACATTATAACATTTTTATACAAAAATAAAACTTTTATCACCCATTTATATCATAATAATCTCTATCTGAATTGTCTATGTGCCTATCAGTCGCAATCAGATATAACTACTTAATCTAGTTTTATAGTTTTAAGTTAAACTTTATTTAGTTTATGTTATCATGTTTCCAGTTACTGGTTACCCAGCTAGGCTCGGCATTATAGGCTTTTCTATTCTGTACATTATTCCTTATGCAGTCTACTGGAATTGTTGTTATTAAGTTCAATATAGACAGGTTTGATATTTTTGTTTTCTTATTCTACCTTAAAATGGCCTTAAATTTACTTGTTAATATATCTATTTCATAACACCGGTTTATCACTTTATTATTGTTTTGTACTTCAGTATATTTACATGACAATCTTTATGTTGAGGGAAACGTCACGTTACAATATATATATTGCAACAATACATATATTTGCATATTTGCCCAGGGCGGTATGTTTGTAAATATTTAGCATAGAAAAATATATGATGAACAGTTTTTAACAATATTATGCAGGGTAAGAATTGTCAGAAAGCGTACACCTGCCCCCCCCCCCCCCGAGTGAACACAGCGCTTGTGTGTTTGTATGTGTGAACGCAAGCTACGACAGGGTGATGCGTACGAATTGTTGGTTTGTCTGTAATCAGGTTTTAACCGGATAAAAAATAACTAATTAATACATTTTAAACCTGTGAACAAAGACTTACCCCAATTACAAAAACACCATTACGTTGAGGAATTTTTAATCGAATATAGTGATGTAAAATTGTTGCAGAAATGTGCAATAATAAAGACGCTAGGTAATTTAATGTTAATTACTAGTGTAATTAAATAGTAATTAATAAGTGTGTTATATGTGAGTGACCAGAAGAAAATTACGCAAACGATGATATCGCTCGTGCTACGAGTATGTTTGCGAAATCGCGAAAATGAACCAAAAAGTGATTTGTAAAAGGACGCTTTGCACGAAGTGACAATATCTAACAGGTCGAAAACAGTCCTGGACTTGTCAGATCGCCGTCCAGTATAAATACCACCGGCAATTTTGGGGCGATCTCAGACTCAAGATATCTTCACACGTCACGCTGCTGGTCTGCCGACCGATCGAACATCTTTAACATACACACCAAGAATTATGGAGGAACTCTGGACCATCACAAACAACAAACCGTAGAGACAGAGAACACAGCATCAGCATAATCATCATCATCAAATTCTCAGGATTCAGGACATACACACATACTCACGCAACGGTAACGGCAGCAGTACGCAGGTGATGAATAAACAATTATATTTTTTTGTTTGTGAAAAGAACTCTTTAAATGGTAGTTAAAGAAAATAATTTAATTTAACAAACAAATTTAAAAATACTAATCTTCTGTTGTATGTTAAAATTTGTTGTTTAGAACAATTGATTTTAAACATTTTGTATTTATTAATTATATCTGATGATGCTAGTTAGATTACTATCGAACATTTGACAGTTACAAATTAAAAAAATTATTTTTGTTAAAAGTTTTTTATTACTACTAATTATATAAAATAACAAGAAGAACATATATGAATAGAAGTTATATGTATGGAATAGTGAATATTATGGGGGCGAAATGTGGATGATAGAAAAAAGAAGAGTTCGAACAGGGTTCGAACTGTTGACACGCTAATATGTCTACTAAAGTCCTACATAAGATTTAGTAAAATTAAAGTTTAAGCGGTTTTAGGAAACAAAAGACGATAACAGTGTTATGAAAGGAACAAAAAAATAGTCTCTTGAAAAAATATTGTTACAACATTACAGACCATCCTACGTGTTTCTCGGCTATTCCATCGAAGCCTGGCTATAATGTGTGTGTGCGCGTACGTATTGCTGCTACTTTGAGATGAAGGACAATAACGTGACACTTGTCACGCGTCCGCAACCAGACTTTTCCAGACCATACCGTTTCGCGCGCGCTGTGTTCAAAGCCCCAATCAATTACACTCTATTGTTTTCTAGTAGACACGTATTGTGAAATATGCTGGAATCTCAGCAGAGTATAAATACAAGACTTCAGCGACGCTTAGTTTAGTTTTAGTGGCGATTTATTCTTGGGCGGTTCGATGTACTGCGGCGAAGTGTTAAGTGTATTGTGCGAACCTCTATTTTGACATTATTATTGCTTGTGAACAATTTTTATTTGGTTTGTTGTAAGAGACTATCTTGTTGATTACAAACTGTTTAATTGTGATAATTAAAGCAGGCGATGAGTGACTTAATTGGTGTCTTGTATTTTGTTTTCCACTGTACCGTACGACGTTCAAGCAGACCGTCGTAACAATATTGTTAAAGGGAGAAGAAATATTGTTAAGGGTATACTTAGAATCAGACCGAATATATACACATTTTTAGCAAAGGACTGTGTAACGAATAAATTAAGCAAAATTGGAACTGCTTAATGTGGAATGCGGAAAGTACGCAGAACTGTGGAGATTAAGAGAGAGTAGAGATGGCGAGGGAAGAAAACAGTAAACACATAAATAATACAGAGACATTCAATAATTGTTAAACTTTGTCATACTTGCAGAACGGTCTGGTTTAACAGGCGTTGACCGATAAACTAACATAATTGTCTATGTTGTAACGTCACAGAACGTTCCATAAAGGAAATCATGTACATAGCAATTTATCATAAGAGGAAAGTGAAGTGAACAGTATCGAACCCAAGTAGTCCTAAAAATTTTGTAATATTGTCTAATAATTAATACTACTAACATGAAAAAACGACTCAAACCCCATATATATTATTCAAGTGAAGAACAGTGTAAAACCCATAATATACTATAAGAGAGACAAATAATATCAGAAACAACCAAAATGAAGTCATTAATTATTAAGTTTTGTAACTCTGAATAGGGTATAAAGAACTATTTATTGTGAATTAATGGACATGATCCATTATTATATTATGTAATGTAAATAAAATAAATGTATTAAATGATTTGAATACATTATTAGAAAGGATCTAAGTTAAAATAAAAAATATATAAATGTTATGAAAAAAAAATATTAAGGTGTTGGATTTGAGACCAATCACTCAGATTTCATGTAAAAATTAATTATTATCAAATTAAGATAAAAACTATATGTAATTGTCAAGTAGACAAAGATGAACAATTTATCTTAAATAAAGAAAGCTGTCAAATGAATAAAAGTCAGTTAAAATAGCCAAAAACAGTATTAACTAAAAACATGTAGTAGGCCTATAATATTGTGATATTTATGGATGTAATGTTGACAAAATGCAACCAAATTGCATTAGAAAGTTGAAATATAATATAAAGCGACTATACTAATATATTTGACTAACTTAAACACTGTAATAGTCGAGTTAGCAAACTATTTACCTATACCATATATGGCTAAGGCCAAGCAACCATTACAAGAAATAGTCATATTCGACTAAATATTTACAAAATGTTAACAAAAATAAAAGAAAAGGGTACAATACTTTAGTGTACCATGAAAACAAACAGACTCAGTTGAAAATAAGATCAATTATTAAAGAATTTGACTTATAAGAGTGAGATTTGTCACACAAAGAAAAAGGACAACTCAGGCAAACCAATATGATGCTAAGTTATCCTACAATAAAAATAATATGTATCAGGATAAACCAGGTATCACAAAAGACAGACGATATAATAAACTCTCAGTGTATACTAGAAAAATCCCATATATATTATAGAAAAAGACTAATTATTGTATTCTAACAAGTGACAACAGCGTAGGCCATAGGCATGGACCATGTAAATCTGAACTTATTTGTGTATTATATATGTTAAACTTTATTTATTTTGTTATAGAGAGATGGTAATATTATGTGTTAATGTTGTAGAAGAAACCAAACAGCTTCACAACAATTTTTTAATTCAAAAATTGAATTTTTGTGGAAACATTCCAAGGTAAGAGTCGTATGTTGTGTTGTTTTATTATAGTTAATTTATTCAAAAACCAATCGTAATTAGTTTCATTAGATTCAGTTGAAAGCAGAGAATCCAAATGTAGTAATGGGATGCAAATTGTAAGTAGTGATGTAAAATTGTTTGACAAATACCAGAATAATTTTTGTAATATCCTTAGTGTGAAGAATAAGAAATTTTATTCTAAAAGCTTCTACGGATGGGGCTCTACAAATGTCAATTACAACCCCATTCAGTTAAATATAAATGGCATAAGAATTTAATTAGACCCAATTCATTAATTTATAATTGGATAATTTAATAATTCATAATAATTAGCATAATTGCATTAAACCACATTACATATGGAATGTCATAATTTCGTTGTAATTTCATAACTGTTATGGTATTTGTAAATTCTAATATTATAATTGTTAGGGTCGTCGACATTATGATTTCCGTTTACTTGTACAGTTTATGTATTAGGCAGCACGTCGCATCGCTTTCTAAATGGGCCAGCTGCTGTGACCATCCGCTCTCCGTAACCGCCACTAAGTTGCATCTCTGAACAGATCCTGTAGCTAACTTTTGGCTCTTAAGTTTAAAGCCAAAAGCCATGTCAGTGTGCTGTTATTTCAGAAGTGTGCCTGACCCTTATTTCAAAAATAACTGGTCCCAGCTATGTCATTCCATCAAAAACATCTGACACCCTACAGTGACCGAGCCTTATTTCCCAGCATGTGTCTGTGCTCCCGTGGGTAATTCCAAGGGAAGACGAGAAGTCATAATCTCTCACGTGGGAACTGGCAGCGATGCAGTCAAGAGCCAAACAAGTCCAATATACAGCGCACCCAGCAAGTACTAAGAGTAAAGTAAGCGCAGCGAGGGCCTTCCTTGGTCTGCAAACACTGAATCACTTGACACCAACGTAATGCGTTTCTGCTTATCCGGCCTTATGCTAAACCGAGTTCATTTAGGCCTAGTTTATTTTACTTCCATGTTCCATAAGGAAATGGAAGTAAGCTGATGGCGAAAAATCGTGTTCGAGATAAGGGATGATTATCATTGTACTACCCTCAAAACATGAAGAAAAGTCATTTTCTGAAAAGTGTCTGTGTGTTTGTCTGTCTGTGTGTCTATCTGTTTGTAGAATTTTTTCTATGGGGAACGATAACTGCCCCAAATTCAAACAGAATCAAATAATTTTTTGTATTTTTACCTGAATTGTAGAGGACTCAAGATCTGTTGATTTTGGTGAAGATCGGTTAAGGGGAAGGGGTAGTTTACCGGAAAGATTTTATGTTTTATCAAGAGTAAAGTACTTAAATTTGATAAATAAAGTGTTCTGAAAGGAAGGTCATAATAATCCACTGTAGAAAGGTAGATGAAATATCTATAAATAAAAAGTGTAATTGAAGGGGGAGGGGTAATTTTGTATAAATGAAAATGATAGTTGAAGGGGAGGGGATAATTTTTTATATGTGTACTACGTTATCGGCAACAAAGAAGTAGTTTGCTGTTAAAATTCCTTCCCGGTCTGTTTGGAAAAACCAGACGTTTCGGCAGTGCCATCATCAGTGAAAATCGAGTGCGCTAACGTGAGGTGGTATACGTTAGTGACCATAGTACTGTGGTTAGGGCTAAAGAAAGTAGTTTATATAGGAATATTTCATTTCGAAAATGATTTTAAATATAAATCTTAGAATATGGAAGTCATGTATGGTTCTCCATACTGATATTTATATTTTATTTTGCCATGGATTCTAAAAATATTTAACTTGCCACAGATGTCTTTCCTCCTCTAACCGCATTCCACTGACTCATTTTATTCTAAAATTGCTAACTGAATTAAAATTATTAAAAGTGATATAAGTACGTAATATACATATTGAATAATAAAGAAGTTTATTTTAATGATATTAACACTTTGTTATTTTAATGGAATTCTTTCCGTCCGCTGATTTAATTTAGCAGATTGGCTACAAACTGTAAACACCTAGCTAGTTTTGTGCCAAACCGTTAAGTGTAAATATATGCAGCTGATTATTAACGTCTTCGCGTATTAGCATTTTATTAGTTGACGTTACGCTACCATTCGATACTGTTACTGTTATTATTATTGTTATTATTTATTTATTGTTGTTATTATTATTTTTTTATTATTGGCTTCGTAATAAAATATTAAATATTCAGTCTGAAATCTCTACCAAGATTATTTCTTCTACACGGTGATATCATTCAGTTTTTGGGACACGAAGGTCGGAGGCGTGGCGGACCGTTTAAATTTTGTCCAAGCCGTATTATTAAGCAGACAACATAACGGCATGTCACGTCTTGCATTATAAAGATGCATCTTTAATTAACTGAAAACTGTATATTTATTGTGAACTCCGCGGCGTTAATCAAATAAAACACAAATAACAAAAATAATAACCATACTAATAACTCTCTGAGACACTCTATCTGTGCAGCCGGTTAGTTATAGGTTTGAAAGTGAATTTATCGATTTGATTTTGTATTTACAATGGCGCTCACGTCCACACACACACACACACACACAAACGCACGCAGACTTGTTATAAATTGGTTAGTAGTTTCTTACCTATATCCCAGAGTTCAGCTACAAGCAGAATAATGAGGCAGATGGCCAGTTTCAAGGATGCAGTTCGAAATAAAAGCTAAGCCCTCTCTCTAGGACACACACACACACACACACACACACACACACACCTATATGTATGCATATATAAATAACGTGTGTAGTGCACATTAAAGTTAAAAAACAAAAACAAAATTACTCAAATACAATTTTTGTTTTATATAATAATATTAAATAAATTATTTTAATAAGTTTTTATTCAAATAGTTAACTAGGGAGTATGTTTTAAAATGCAAAAAAAAATTTAGGGCCTTCGAATTTGTATAAAATGTAGCGTATACTTAAGGACAGACAATATATACATTCCGCTCATTCATTCTGTACATTCTGTGACATCACTGAAATCTCATTTCGGCCGCTTGAACCTTTTTAGTCCAGAAATTTTTCGGTTTGTGTTTTAAATTAGCCATTTTAAAGTCTGGTTCTCCAATCTCCGTGTTACTGACGGCACTTTCTCACCCGTCCCCAATATGTTTTATGTTTTTACTTTATCCTTGGCATTAACCTCGCATCTTCCCCTAAAAAAATCCTAAAGTTATAAATTCCCTTTTTCCATTTAGGTATAAATTCTTCCGAAAGATACTTCTACAGATATCGCTTCAACACAATAAGACGAAATTCTCTTCAAGAGTCTGTTCGCTTACATGCCTCTTGATTGTTGGAGAAACTACAGTATATTTCTGCCTCAAGAATTCTGCTATGATACAGTATGTTTTTGGTGTGCCCCAGATTTCTCATCCATGCAGAAGACTCGATACAACCATTATTTATGCGATTTATAAAGTGTTTGTGTACACGGTTTTCATCGATAAATGTTTGTAACGGTGCCAAAAATGAAACCGAATTACGCTTAACAATATAAATTTTGTTACAGTGGCATGACAGTCATAAAAGATGCCAGATCAGCAGTAAAAATGTGAGTAAAATTTTGAGTTGATATTTTTCTTTTTGACAAGAATCCAGAGCCTCGAAACATGATAAACAATTATCCGTGTGCCGTCCTACGAACGTGTTGGCGTGGCCTCCTATCTGTGCATACATACATACATCTTTGGCTCTACCTTGGCCTCCAAAAGAAATCGCCTCCACTTATTTCTGTCCTCAACCATCAGCCACCAATTCACTGCGCTCAGCTTCCTCGCATCACTGCCGACCATGTCCAACCATCTGTTCTTCGGTCTTCATTTTTCCTATTGATTTGTGTTTCATAATTCTTTTTACCATTCTCATCCATTCTCTGAACGTGTCCTGCCCATCTTAATCTATTAATTTTGGCAAATCGTACAACTGTAATGTCATTGTACTTAGCATATAATTCATTATTATTTCTCTTTCTTCAGACTCCGTCCTGTTGAATCGGCCCATAAATCCTTCTCAGTATCTTCCTTTCAAAACAAAGCCAGTCTTTGTTCAACAATTTTCTTGAGTACCCAGCACTCAGGGCCATTTGTCAATACAGGCCTTACCAGTGTCTCATAAAGCGTGGCTTTAATTTCTGTGGTTCATAGTCTTGATTTGAAATGTTTATTCACCCCGTAATAGTTTCTATTAACAGCCAGAATTCTTCTTTCAGTTTCTTTTGTGCAGTTGTTCTCAGCATCGACATATGTTCCCAGGTATACGAACCCTTTTACTCTTCCAAAATTATAACCATCTATTAGTATATTTGAAATATTATCATTATTTGAAGAAAATGAAGAAGATGGTGAAAAACGTTTGGTCCCATCCTATGACGAAGATCTTGATTCCATTAAGAAGTTAAAGAATAACAAAGACGCAGGATCGGATGGACTGCTCCTATCTGTGCAATGTGCTCATTTTACAGCCAAGTATTCTTTTACATTCTCAGACATAGCCTAAGAATCCTTACTTCTTCGAAACTGATTCATGAAGTGCTTGTATAGACGCTACTATACCGATGAACTAACTGAGATACAGGGAACACAGTGTTATTGTTCGCGAAATTCTAAAAGTTACTTGATTTTGCTTCGTTACCCTCACTCATTACGTGTATAATTAAAATTCTTAATTTTATTTAAAAAAAAAAAACAAAAAACATATCTAGTCTGTATAATCTCTGACCAGAAAATGAAAAATCTCGCATTCGTCAGTTACTGGAGCCATTAATCAGAATCCGAGTAACGTTAATTGTTGCGAAAGCTGAGTTGCATCCGCACAGACCTAAACAATAATTACGTCTCATAATTACCCCGTGGAGTGCATGCACATGCGTCAGTTCATTATCATAAATAGGTCATCAACGAACAGCGCTTTAATACAGATTTTCAAATTTAAAAACATCTCTTGCAGCACTTAGTATGGACCAAGTCTACTTTAAATGTTTCATGTTATTTTAGTTGAATTTAAAGTAATTCTATAGTCTTACAAATAAACAGTGGTGTAGGTAGATATTGATAACGCGCGCAAGCACTCATGCGTTTACACTGAGAGCGGAAAGAGGAGAGAGAGAGAGAGAGAGAGAGAGAGAGAGAGAGAGAGAGAGAGAGAGAGAGAGAGAGAGAGAGAGAGAGAGAGAGAGAGAGAGAGAGAGAGAGAGAGTGAGCGAGAGATGAAGGGAGAAGGAAAACTGACTAAGCGAAAGTGACTTACGTAGGCCTATAAAAGTTTCACAGATAACTAGGAAGTCATCATCATCGGCCTCAAGATTTAAAACAAGAATGGTTTGTTCCGGTCTCAAATAGGCAAAGATTAGAGCTGGTCACTCCAGCGCTTCCTCGGACGTTCCACACCTCTCCGTCCCCTCGGCTTATAGTTTCAGAGTTTTTAGGGATACGGCGGTCATCCATTCGGCAAAGATGTTCCCACCAATTCAGCCGATACTGGGCGATCCTGTCGAGTATATTCAGAATCTTCAGTTCCTGGCGTACGTCTGTGTTTCTTCTATGATCATGGAGAGTATACCCTACCACATGCCTGAGAAATCTTATTTCAGCCGCTTGGATGCGACTGGCCTGGCCTTTCGTTAAAGTCCAATTCTCAGACCCATAATGAAGTGTGGGAAGGGCCATCACCTTGTAGAATTTTAGGCGTGTTCCTTTACTTGCTGATTTAATGTTCGCGTAATGGTGGCGCACATAAGGTTGAACTTATGCAACTTATTCACCACGTCGTTGCTTGCATTATAAGACACACTGTAGCCCAGGTATTCAAAACTGCTAACTTGTTCCAGGACAGTACCATCTATAATAATTTTTGCCCGTACGAGATCAGTTCCACAAAAAGCCATCACCTTGGTTTTAATTGTGGATGTCTGCAATCCACAGTCTTTCCAGAGTCCATTTAACACATTTAACCCATCTGCAATCTGTTTTCAGAGTCCGACAGAATAGCCTGATCGTCCGCAAACAACAAAGTGTCAATTGTAGAGTGACCAATTATAAAATGGCCTGGAAGACACATCTGCCAGTTTTGTATGACATCCTCAATATATAAATTAAAAAGGGAAGGTGATAATGGACACCCTTGTCGTACTCCACAATTGATCAGGCCAACTCTAGGATCTGTTCTCGGTCTCCCGCTTCTCCATAGATTTTATTCTCCATATACAGACTCTGTATTGCACTAATTAGATGTTGTGGGATCCCCTATAATTAGGAAGTGAAAAACAAATTTATATACACAGTTCCCTGATACGTAATAACTGGAAATTGTAACTAGAAGAAGGGGACGGGATAAGCTCAGGGCTCAATATAAGCTGATGGGAAGGAGGGCATATATGATGATATGAAGAAAGAGGCTTGCGACGACGGATATGGACAGATGGCTGAGGAAATTTAGCATCGTCAGTAACAACAACAAATTTGGGAACGTCACATCATTTTACTTGCTCGCTAATACTTTGTTAATCCCACAGCAGCTGCGCGTCTGGGAATGCCAGTAGGGCATTGAAACAGGCAACTAGGGCATTGAAGAATACAATCATTCAAATTACGTTTGTACAGATTCATTGTCAGAGTATTACGGACGGAAAACATATTGATTGCTTACACATTACGGGGACCAGCAGTCATTAAAATTTGCTACATCAGATTAACAAGTTAGACTTAAGTTACTTTGGATAGAATCTGTGATTCAGTAGGTCTGCTAGATATAGACAGACAGATTTTAGAAAGCAATGGCAAACACGTGAAGCAAACAGCCCATCACTGAGAATTTTGATATGAACCAGTGGGTAGAGATAACTAATCATACCACAAAACACGTGAGAGAAAAGGAGAGGGGACAAGTTTACAGCTTGGGAGAGCACTTACTAAAGGAGAGGGGACAAGTTTACACCTTGGGAGAGCAGTTACTCAAGGAGAGGGGACAAGTTTACACCTTGGGAGAGCACTTACTCAAGGAGAGGGGACAAGTTTGCACCTTGGGAGAGCACTTACTCAAGGAGAGGGGACAAGTTCACACCTTGGGAGAGCACTTACTCAAGGAGAGGGGACAAGTTTACACCTTGGGAGAGCACTTACTCAAGGAGAGGGGACAAGTTTACACCTTGGGAGAGCGCTTACTCAAGGAGAGGGGACAAGTTTACACCTTGGGAGAGTACTTGGGAGAGGACTTACTCAAAATAATAAAATTTCTTAAGAAGTTTGGCCCCATCATAACGACGGTTAACGGAAAAAGTTTGCGATGTTTAATTTTGAAAATCTCACACAGTAGCAACTTTACAGTCTCACACAGTAGCAACATTACAATCTCACACAGTAGCAACTTTACAATCTCACACAGTAGCAACATTACAATCTCACACAGTAGCAACATTACAGTCTCACACAGTAGCAACATTACAATCTCACACAGTAGCAACTTTACAGTCTCACACAGTAGCAACATTACAATCTCACACAGTAGCAACTTTACAGTCTCACACAGTAGCAACATTACAATCTCACACAGTAGCAACATTACAATCTCACACAGTAGCAACTTTACAGTCTCACACAGTAGCAACATTACAATCTCACACAGTAGCAACATTACAATCTCACACAGTAGCAACTTTACAGTCTCACACAGTAGCAACATTACAATCTCACACAGTAGCAACTTTACAGTCTCACACAGTAGCAACATTACAGTCTCACACAGTAGCAACATTACAATCTCACACAGTAGCAACATTACAATCTCACACAGTAGCAACATTACATTTTACAATACTGTTACGCCATTACAGTACATTCTGCGTGTTTCTCGGCTATTCCAGCAGAAACAGGTGTAATGTTGTGTGCGTACGTGACTCTTAACATGCGTTACGAGGCTATTCCAGACTTCACCGGTCCGCGCGCACTGTGTTCAAGGTCGCAAGCAATTACGCTCTAGTGTTTTCTAGTAGTGTTGATGCGTATTATGGATTATTCTGGAATCTCAGGGGGTATAAATATAAGCATTCAGCGACTCTTAGTTTCAGTTTAAGTGGCGAATTATTCAAGTGAGGTTCGAATTATTGTCGGGCGATTTAAACAGTGCGTTTCAAGTGGTGTATTAGTGAAAAGTGATTATAGTGCGGAATTCTTTATAGTTGACATTATTGTTTGTGTGGCCAGATTAACTTGAATTGTTGTACGAGAAAAATTTCTTGTTCAAAAACTTGTTGATTACAAACTGTTAATTGTGATAATTAAAGCTGGTTTTAGTGACTTTATTGGTGTCTTGTATTTTGTTTTCCCCTGTATCATACGACGATCAGTAGACCGTCGTAACAATACTTTATCAAGCGCGTTGTATTAATATTAGGCCGTCGACTTTAAATTATGCATTATTTTTTACTGTCTCAGGTATTCGTGGTAGGTAAGAGAATAGACGGGACTATCAATGAGAGGGGAATCTTGAGGGAAGATTCAATAATGAGAGAAACCTTATCAAAATTAAAAAATATGTTAAAGTTCAATAAGTCTAGTTAGCTGGGTGATATGGATAATGTGTAGACTGCAGAGGCAAATTGTCAGTTGATTGACGGATGGTGCAAGGCGAAGAGGGAAACTAAACACTCGCAGACTGGAGGACGTGGCGAGGGAGTTGAACATCTGTTATAGGGAACAGATGACTGACGGGTATTGGCGAGGAGAAAGGAAGATTGGGGTCCAGTTGAGGAAGAGGCCAAGAACTGCAACGCCAGTTTAAGTAAGTAAATGTTTCACAGCTATGTAGGTATGTATATAAAACAAGGTAGCATGTATTGTTAATTAAATAAAGATTGTTACAGACACACATATACGAACGTGCAAACCATGTATGGAAGTAATTCTAACTTTTCTGCATTGGTTATGTGTTATTAAGGCAACTTTCGAATGTTTGCGTTTGTGTTTTTCATTTTTACAGTTTATGTAGTCAAGTTTAGATTTATAGACAGTACGTTATGTATGGGGGACATAGATAACACAGCTGATTACTCATATATGGATAGTAGTAGGCCTACATTTAGAGAAACAATGTTTACCTTCTTAATTTGTCAGTATTAATGATAATTTAAAATAAACCCTTATCTTGTTTATCTTGCTATCTACGTTATATTAGGTTAGGGTTATACATTATGTCAACATCGTTATTTAGAATACAATGCTGCACTACTAGACACTGATCTTATACGAGGGTCGGTTGAAAAGTTCGCGGAGCGACATCTATAGCTCAGTGGTACAACTAAAATCTTTCGTGTGCTCCAAGACGTATATTTCCCGTGACCACCTGTTAATTTCCAGATGTACCTGTCAATTTATTGACTTTTTACCAGCTGTTTGAAACGTTCCTGTCACGCGTGTTTTTAAAATGCACAAAATCAAACATCGTGTTGTGATGAACTCTTAGTTAAAACGTTTTATCGCCAATGGAAAATCAAATCAAAATTGTAAATGTGTTAGGAGATGCTGTGCCTTCAAAAACAATGGTAAGTGGGGCACACTGGAGTTTGAACGTGGTCGTACAAGCACTGAAGCCTGTCCCAGCAGTGGAAGTCCAAAAAGTGTAACAAAAAATTACATTATTTAAAACTTTTCATAGGGTGTTGGAAGACCGCAGATTGAGGAGTGGATGACGTTGCTGAAATCATAGACATCTCAGCCATAGAACTTGGTGTGAAAAAGCGTTGTGCATGATGGCTGCCGAATCTGGAGTTGTTGCATTTTTTGGGCGTCCAGTGCGACCAGGGTTCCAATGCTCGTACGACCAAGTTTAAACTCAAATCCCTACTTACAAACCGTTGGTTTTGAAGTCTCAGCATCTCCTGACACATTTACAATTTCGTTTTGAATTTTTCTTGGCGCTAAACAATTTTTAACAAAGAATCACACGACTAAGTTTGGTTTTTTCGTTTTTCAAATCACGCATGACACGTCAATTTTAAACAGCTTCTAAACAATGAATAAACTGATACATAGATTTGGAAATTAATAGGTGTTCACATAGAATACAAATCTTGCAGGACACGAGATATTTTAGTTTTATCGCTAAGCTACAGTTGTCGCTCCGCGAACTTTTCAACTGACCCTCGTAATTCAGCTACTTTTCTGGTTGAGAATCATTTCTACTTTGCCTTGGAACGTCCGTCCTCTCCTCCATTACCTCATATCTTGAGAAACGCATCGTCTATCCATGCAACCATTGCAGATGCGACCGTACAAAGAAACTTACAAAACCGTGACATCTGCTCACACTGGAAATGGTACTTCACTCTAGTCTTTATGAAGACCTTCCTCTTCCCCAGCTGCTCCCGTCAAGTGGTAATTATACAAGGTTATTCATCGGGAAACCTCTGGCTCCGGATTTTTAGTTCTCTGGAAACCTGTCCTTCCGGAACACTGTCAATGACTGAACGAGTGAAACAGCTCTCAGCTTTAACTCGACCGTTTGGCATTTGTCTGTCTATCTGTCTACCTGTCCGAAATATGTCTCACTGTAAGTTTTAACGGCATCAATCGATTTCTGTAAAGCCTATGCGAGACCGTACGTTTAGCCTACATAAATCTATTGTTTCTCAAGATTGATCCCCCAAAAAATAAGGTGGTAGAAGCCAAAAAGATGAGGGGATTAAAATTCTGAAAAAACCGCAACTGTGCGAATACGTCTCACTGTAATTTTGACTGCATCAACCGATTTCTGTAAAACTTGGCATGCGAGACCGTACGTTTACCCTACATAAACCTATTATTTCTTGAGATTGATCCCCCCCCCCCCAAATAAGGTGGTAAAAGCCAAAAAGGTGAAGGGATCAAAATTGTGAAAAAACCGAAAAAATTCAAAAAGGAGTATCACATTAAAGGAAAGTTTAATTAAAATATGAATATAGTTATAATTTTTGAAAATTTCAAAATTTTTGGACGCTAGCCCCAAAACTTGGGTCAACATTTTTATAACTCGTAAAAATGCAAAAAATGTATACAAAGAAAATTGTAGAAAATCAGACTAAAGAACGTTGAAACCAAAATCTGAACGTACGGTAGTGTTCAGATTTGAAAATTTTAGTACACTAGGTGTTAAAAAAGCGATCAAAACTTTTAAAAATTATAAAACTCCAGCCATGTTTAGACTAAAGAGAATGTTAACCCAAATTTAAATGTAGCGTTTACTATGATTTTTTTTATTTTAGGATCATCACGTGCCAAAACCGGAACTCAATGTGAAGAAAATTGTGAAAATCTGTGAGGGGTATTTTTTCACATCTGAGCTATGAAGATTTTTTTTTTTTTTTTAAATACAAACTCGGTACCTTTAGTCTAATAATTTGCCAGATTTAATACTTCTCGACACTCCTTGCAGATTTTGGATCTCCTTAAACGTTTGTAAGCTATTTTGATTAAAATTAAATCGCGGGCTAAACAGCCCCCGATAAGAGTTTCCAAACGGCCGTGGTCCATAGTTTGTGACAAAACCAGACGTTTCGGCAGTGCCACTGGCTGCCATCTTTAGTGGAAACGAGTCAAATGCTAACGTGGGATGATATACGTTAACAGGACCACAGTACTGTGGTTAAGGCTGGAGATGTCCCGTGGCCACTGCTTCTACTTATAAATTTCTTAAGTGTCACGATATGGTAATAAATCAGTCAGAAAGAAGAAGGTGTATGAGAGGCTAGCAACGCGCCCTGTTATAAGTACTCAATGACAGGCTTTCACCTCGCCGATTCATAGCGATCGCACCATGCTTCTGAATCTGGACGGACTCCGTAGGGAGGCGAGGGAAATATGCACATATGTACTAATACGTTTGTAAGCTATATTTACTGAAAAAAAACGTTACATACAGTTATCAGTTATGTATAGCCTATTTATAAAAAGTATTAGATATAGGCCTATAGATACCTTTTGATACATACATAAAGTTAACAGCTAGAACTAAATTATTTGTCATTTAGGCATTACGGTTATAAGAAACCAGTGCGGTAGTTTAGAATTTCTATTATT
The DNA here is from genome assembly GCA_034769895.1 of Magicicada septendecula. Lineage (NCBI taxonomy): Eukaryota > Metazoa > Arthropoda > Insecta > Hemiptera > Cicadidae > Magicicada > Magicicada septendecula. The sequence continues at coordinate 82,662,777 of CM068370.1, forward strand.
TTGTGCTTGATAATTGCTATTTTACTGATAAATATAGCAGATTTTTTTTATAAACAAAAGACGAGGTTTTCATAATTTTTTCATTTTTTTTAGGCGATTTAATTACGGCTGGGGCCGTTTCTCGCATCCTAGCTTCCACTGGCGCCGGTCTAAACAGTCCTGTTCTGTAAGTCCTCTTGCATTCATTGCATCTTCGACGTCAACTTTCCATGAATGTTTAGGTCTTACTTATTTTCTTCTACAGGGTGGAGTCCATTCCTATACCTTCCTTGCCATCTCTCATCCGAAATTCTTTTTAGGTGTCCGAACCACTTTAGTCTTCTTCCTTCTATTGTTTCTATAATGTCAAGATTGATTCCCATCGCTTGTCTTATCTCTACACTTCTCACTCTCTAGTCTTGTTAGTCTACATCACTTCCGCCAATAATCCATCTTCATAGCTCTTATTATGGATTTATTTCTTTTATTAATTTCCTACAGTTGTGCTTCATATAGTCTAGGCTGATACATTCGGCTGTCACCATCCGATGTCATTGTTACACCCAAATACTTGAAGTTTTTAATATTTTTAATAACTTTTGTTCCTAGTTCTAGGTCTTGACCTTCACCGCCTACTATAAGGTACTCAGTTTTTGAGGTATTTATTTCGAGACCCCGTTTCGCATATTCTTCTGCTAGTTTCCTAAGCATATAACTTATATCAATTTCGTCCTCTGCAATTATAGCCTGATCGTCGGCAAAGTAAACATCTTGTCATTTCCAACTGGTACACCCATATTACAGCATTTTTCGTCCATGATGTTGGGGCTTCATTTAGATAGATCTTAAACAAAGTCGGAGCTATGCAACATCCCTGTTTCAAGCCCTTACTAATACTTATCTATATAAGTATTATCTGTAAGTATAAAAAAATTATACGGTACTTATCTATAAGTCTAAAAGTATCTATAAGTATTATCTATCATTTTTCTGATAATTTAAAAATTACTCATGGTTCAATAGCTCATCTATATCCTGATTATTTCTTATTCCCCATTCATCATCTTCTTTAATCACGTCTTACAAGTGATATATATAATTTAGTTCAGTTCGTTTACCTGACTTAAGAATATATTACTTATAACAGTAATGTAATCTGTCTTTGCTTAGCACGGAGAAAATGACACATCGTAAGGCTAGAGCAATCCGTCTAATTTAAATGATTACGTCAGCAAATAATAAACTCATTCCAGAAGTTGTGTTGGACCATACCATTATAAGGAGTATAATTTAATGAAAAGTAACAATTGGACTTAGTAAAAACCGTACATGTAGGCCTATTATGTTTTTTTTTTTAATAACTGAATGATGATCTATTGAGTATTTTGGTTGAACTACGTTACTACGGCATTAATAAAAGCAACGGCGAGTCTCAGTTGTTTAAGCTTTCTCCTAATTTGCGTGTCTTGTAATAAAGTAATAAACTTAATTTGTATTCTACTTGTACTGGCAGAACGTAGGGGCTGTCAAGTGAGAATTCATCTTGACTAGCAGCGCTTATCTTAAATAATATTGAATAACTTTCACACAAGTACGCGCGCGCGCGCGCACACACACACACAGATTCTTAGCTGACGAACAACTCAAACTATTGACGAATTTTATTAATAACTAGGTGGCGAATTCCATAATTGTGACAATAAGTTACATCTAATAAATCTGTAATCAGTCTTTCCAAATGAGCAACGGTATCACGCGGTAGTTGAGCCATCGCGACGAGGACGAGGTGGTGAGGAGACCTTGATCTTGAACAACAACGTTGTCCTTGTAATATCGTCGCTAATTACCCGCGTGGGCATGTGTAGATCGATCAGATAATTCCCATCTACCGTGCAGTGCAGTTTCAATTAAGCCTTCCACGCGGACAACTACACGTCTATAAATATAGTCTTTTTGTACTCTAATGAATACGGCGTCTACCTCGTTATAGACGACAGAAGACTCGCTAAACATTTTTCTTCTGTCACGTTTTGTTTGAATAATTAAACCCCGCTGGCATGTAGAAACGCAGCGTCCGTAAAGTAAACAAAAGTCGCTGTTTACATATTAAAGTTACTTAACCAGAAAGCTCAGTCCAAGTCTCGTAGCAGTCTCTTGTTTTACTTTAATTCTAACGATTATTAAGCGAATGACAGTGGTAAATTGTTTAATGGTATTAATTAACTTTAATGGTGAACTTTAACTTAACTTACACGTAATTGAGTTTGCTGGTTTGCCGCTTCGACACATTTTCTGTGTAGACGTTTTTAGATGTTTAGAAAAATATTGAACATATTAATACCTACTTTTGACAAATACGTTATTCTTAAAACATTAAGTGTTGTGAATCACCACGACCATCCATCGTACTGTTATGTGTTTACTTAAAATTTTGTCCTTTGAAACTGAAGATCATCTTCATAAATAAGGCGTATAAGAACGGAAAGCCACAACGATGACAGAGTCACTGCACCTTTCCTTTTTGTTCGGGAACACTGTTTCTTTCATAACATGGAATCAGACTGTGATGGCCGAAAAATCAAAACATCGAACAGAAATTTGAGACGGTTATTTGACATAGGAGAATCATTATTTGAACTCTGAAGCCATCAGTTAGAACTTCTAATGGCCACTACTCCTTTAATTATATAGGTTTAACATTTTTGTTCATATTTTCTAGTCGGAAGGAGACAGAGAAACAGACACGAGACTCTATTAAAAACCTAGAGGTCCCTGCTTTTGTGGCTGAAGTCTACTCCAGGTTCAAACCTAAATGAATGTAGGATCTATGCGAATCTATGGCTAGTCAGATTAGATTCGTTTGCTCAAGCATTTGTTGGAAGACGTGATGTCATTGTATATACTATAGTTATTCGCTCTATGATAAGAAAAATAAATAGAAATTATTGGGTCCTTCCGCTGTATTGAGAAAGACCGATATAGGAAAATGTTATGCATTATAGAACAAGCTGTACGAACGTATGATACTATTTTGCTTTACCAGTACCATATTTCCGTAGATTTTTCCAAACACTGACAAAGTGGTAACAAAATGTTTTACTATTTTACACTACCGAAAAAAGAGCACTGTATGAGCAGTTCGTGCTTAGTGTTGCAAAGAAAATTTCAGTGCCACCCATCTGACAATTTCAGTGCCACCCATCTGACAATTTCAGTGCCACCCATCTGACATTTCAGTGCCACCCATCTGACATTTTTTGACCAATTTTCAACGTGTTTTTTAATTGTTTGTTTGTTAGGTCGGTGCAGCATCATCGGTCATTTGCGACCACAAAAAATTATAACAACGAATTCATATATCGTACAACAATACTTATATAGATACGATAACGTTACATATATTAAACTGGAAGATGTTAATCAATGATAGGTCTAAACAATTAAACAATATAGGCCTACGTAGGAAATAGTAGAACTTAAATACTAAATTAGATATGAAATTAAACGTTAGAAATTAAATAGTATTAGAATAAAAATTAAAATGGTATATACAACAGAAATAATACAAAGAGGCCTATACAACGTAGAAATATATAATTAATAAATAATAGCATATAAATAAGGAAATATGTAGTAATAATAATGACATATTATTAAGTTAACATCAAGTTGGATTAAAGAAGTCCAAAAGGATTTAGAAAAAAATAATATACACGCAGAAGAAGCAATTGAAAGAGAAGTTTTTCGGGCAAAAGTGTTAAAAATGTCCAGGGTAGGAAAGAGAAAAACGCAGGTTCAAAGTGGACTGAAGACAGGAAGAAAAGACATAGTGAAAAGATGAAAGAATATTGGAGAAAAAGAAAAGAACAAACAATAAAGAATTGAAATTGGCATGTGGTCCTTAGATGGCCGGTAAAAAAAACATATTATTAGTAGGCTAATAAGGAAATTGGCAAAATGCATTAAGTAAAACAGCTTAGAAATTACATTAACTACGTTTCTATTTACAAAAGTGGTGGGTAGTTATATTTTTACAGACAACCGTAGCTTCTTTACAAGAAGTATTCCAGCCGGTGCAGTCTTGTCGTTCAAACTTCTAATGCCCGAAGTGATGTTATATATAGTACGTAGGTGACGGAGAGCGGGGCACTCTGAAACAACATGGCCGTGTCACAGTGGCTGCATCTTGCAGGAAGCTCCTTCGTGTGTGTGAGGAGCGTGTACGCAATACGGAGTCTTCTTATAACCACTTGGGTTTTTCTGGGTAAATCAGGCCAACCAGAACTAGCTATCGGGGGGGGGGGCAAAATAGCGTATTTCCCAGGACGGGGAAAATATTTTCCAGAGGGGACGCATGTTTATACATGTTCCATTCGACTATTTCTGTACATTTATATTTAGCCAATTACATATATATTTTATTTCTGTATTTTCTGTGTTTTATATTCCATTTAAGTATTTGTAATAATCCTATAATCTCTCCTGACGCTGTATATCTGAGAAATACTCACGAATTACAAATAAGCCTTATTTGCAGACGAAATGAATTGAAGGGTCCAAGGAAAGAACCTGTCAAGTCCAAAATTTTGGATTTTCAACTAACGCTGCCATCTGTTAGGTTATAATGAGTACTTTTTAACTGTTTATTCATACAACCAAAGAACATTCCCAGTCCAAAGTAAAAAGCATTTAAAAATAATGTCTACTGGGGAAGAATATGTTATACATTTGTTTGTTATGCTATGCAGCCATGTTATGCATTTTGTTTAGTGTGTCAGCTGTTTATTGTGTTGTGTCTTTGTGGTTAAAAAAAAAAAAACAGTAACAAGTTTGTAAAAGTATTTTTTTTTTATTTTTGGTTTGAAAGTCTTTTGTTTGCTGTGTGAACTATGTTGATTGAATCGGGCTGTAGTGAAGATGAACCACCAAGTATACCAAAAATTCAAAAAAAGGCAGAAGTCTGGACGCATGAGTGAGGTTAAGAAAAAACTTAGATTTCAAAGCCACGAAACTGGCCAGCCCTGTAACTGTCGGAAGAAATGCTTTGACAGAGTTAGTGAAGAGAAAAGGAACCAGATAATAAAAATGTAAGTCCTCTCTCTAAACTCCCCCTCTCCCTCTCTCTATTTATGTACCTAAGCATTCAAAGAATTTCGACGAAACCGAAACATCGAAGCATGATAATTTTTTTAGGCTTTTGAAACCTATAATGTGGATTACGTAAATCATTTCCAAACCACAGACGATCACAAACAGAGCATGTAAAACCAAATTTATTCTCACTAAAACGTTTGCTAAACTCAATGTCAGCAGCGATTATTTCTGTCTTGATGCGTTTACATATCAAATTTCTAGACTGTGGGGAATCGAAAGTGTGGAAGCGTCACGTTTTTGGATGACGTTTTTGTGGAATGACCCGCAGCCTAAAAACATTATCATGTTCAAAAAAAAAAAAAAGAATGAGTTTAATTCACATGATGAAATCAATATACATTTATCTGGTCTTATAAGTGTATTGCCAATTCAGCGCCGCAGGCCCAGGGTGGATGAAACAGAAGCAGATTTCAGAGATGCCACTTTTATTTACAGAGTCCGGTATGTAACAGATAATAAATCAGAAGAAGATGAGATCTGTCGTAACGCGTTTATTTCTTTACATGGTATTGGACGAGGTAAACTAAACTACCTCTTGAAGTCACTGAAAACCACTGGCACCACGAGATATGAGTGGCAGGCATGAAAATCGCACTCACAAATTATCTCAAGATATAATACAAAAAATCCACTGCCACATTAAATCTCTGAAAGGTAGAGAAAGCCATTATAATCTTTAGGATACCCATAAGAAATATCTACCATCAGACCTAAATATTAGTAAGCTGTATGAAATGTTCAAAGATAAAAATCCAGATGTTACGGTATCTTATGAAACTTACCGTAATGTATTTAATACACAGTTCAACATATCATTTGGCTACCCTAGGACAGACACATGCTCCAAGTGTGACAAATTTGCTGCTACATTAACATGCCTGCAAAACCAGTTACTGAAGGAAAATGAACATCAATCTGAAGAAGACCTGCAGTCAGAAATTGAGAAAATACAGACTCAAAAGACGCTACATTTAAAACGAGCAAATACTTGGTATGAGAAAAAAAGAATTGCTAAGAAACGAAGCAAGACGGATTCATCAACTGTATGTATTATCTTCGACTATTCAAAAAACTATCCTTGTTCAAATATTAGCACTAACGAAGTGTATTACAAGCTCCAGTTATCTGTCTTCATGTTCAACATCCACGTAGCTTCAACTGGTGAAGAATTATTTTTATGTTTATCCAGAGACAGTCGGTAAAAAAGGCTATGATGAAGTCTCATTTTTCCTTTATCATTTCATTAACAATTTTCTTGATTCAAACGTAAAAAATCTGAATTTGTTTTGTGATTCTTGCCCGGGACAAAACAAAAACAGTAGTATTATTCAACTTTTTCATTACATTGAACATCAAGAACACACACTGAAAAGTCTGTTACGTGTTGGTTTCCTGTCAAGGGACACTCTTATAACGAGTGTGATAAAAATCGTGGACTCATAAATGCTAAAATGGAAGCTCAACTTCCAGATGACTGGATTGAACATGTGAGTGTATGTAGACAAAAGCCATCTCCGTATAATGTGGTAACTGAAACTCAAGAAATGATTATGAAATGGACAAACAACCTAGACAACAGATACAGGAAAAACTACCATTTGGGATTAGACCAATAAAATCCTTTAAGTTTGATGATAGTAGCCCTGCTCTAATTTATTACAGCTTAGCTTATAATGGACCATGGTTAATTGCCCCAGTTCTACCTCCAAAAAAAAGGACAGAATATCAAGACTCACAAATGGAGGATCTCCTAAAAGCTTACAATGGTAAGTTCCAAGATAATTTAAATATAAGCCCATACATTAATAATTCTAATATCGGCTAACATACTTAACTAAACTTTTCTTTCTACTCTTAGGACTATTAGAGATTTCAGCCAAGAAATACTCCGATCTACAGGCTCTGAAAAGTTTCTGCACAAATCCAAAAGCTGCAGAGTACTTTGAAAATTTGCCTCATAAATAGCCTGACAGCCTGCAAAAATTACTCATAAGGGTGTTAGGATACTGGTTCCCTTTGGACAATAGGGCGTGCAAGTAAGGACTTTTGTGTTAAGACTACTCCGGCCTGACTCCACGCTTGGGTTCAACTCCGATGCTTCCTTCAGGATTCATCCGCATTAGCTTAAAGCCACATTGGCGGGGACGTTAACTCGGCCGTCGTAAGGCATCGGCCTGATCGATGCACTATCACGTTGAGGAGGATGGCTTTCAAAAGGATCCACTTGCACACCTCGCGGTTTCCTATGCATGGACGACAGCGCAGCCGAGGCGGCTCAAGCTGTTCCTGTCCTGTCTGTTGCTGAATTTTGTTGCGTAGGAATATATTGGGCTAGCTAAGTGTGAGGAAGCCGCCGATGTGTCTGGCTTGTGCGAGACTACGGATCATGGGAGATTAGGAAGGTGGTGGTCTATTTATTTCGGGTTCACTTAAAGAATGACCTAAGGTTTCCCCGGCCTTTGCGAACAAATCAATTGTCAGGATTGAGATGAAATCCTCCAGAGTAGAAACACAGACGCTCCGATGTAGAACATCATTTCGCCGAGAGGAACCGCAGAGTACGGTTTTGGAATGCTGCCAACCTATACTTGTTGGTGGTCGACAGGAGATCCCATCAAGCGTACGCCGTGTACTGGTTGCTGCCCGTAAGAGCAATAGATATCTTGGTGTGGACAGCTAGCCGGCTGTTCCATGAAAGCATGGGGAATAGTTTAGCTCTGACGCTTCGAACCCACTGAGTGGGTCTCTCCACCAAAAGACTGAATTACATACAAAAGTATAGGCCAACTTAAGCGTAAAGCAAATTGTTTCACATTTGTATGCGTTGGCGTCCGCACGCAATCCTGAAGAATGTCCAGCTGTCATTGCATCATTACGCTCGCGTGGCGCAATAACAGGATGATATAATGCAAAATCGCATCGTTAGGCAAGAGGGACAACGTGATTTCAGGATACATTGGCAGATCGTTCGTTACACGAGGTACGGAACGGGGCCGAAGACAATCATTGAGAAACGACAGCGGCGACAAGACAAAGTCGAGAGCATGCCTTATCGACGCTCAGCCTGGAGGGAGAAGCATCTATCCACTCTAAGCAACAGCTGTGTCTCAGTGCGCGGACGTCCGTAAGAAATAGTGGAATTGAACGTTGTTGAGGAACTGTTCTCTTGCTGTTTCCCTTGTTGGAAACAGTTTTCCGTTCCTGGTCTGTTTCTATAGTGCGCACGCGGGACTTTATATTCAAGACTTTAAATCATAAGAAACGGTTCTGCAATTGTTTCACCCCAGTGAGCGGATACTTGCGGAGGTGGTGTAGCTGATTCTGAACTCAGGCCCTGTGACAATCAGGGCTGGATTGCACTGTTAGGTTGTTGATCCCCTAATCAAGCCCGCCTAATAAACGATCCATCCATGTATAAGGTTCGAAACATTGCAATTCACAACGATTCGATTGGAGACGAGCAACATGTTTGTGAAGCGCGCGCGCGTGCCATTGATGCTGTAGACTACTCTGTGAAAAGTATGCCAGGCAAAACAATTTTAACGTTCACATAAGAAAACAGCAATTATTTTTATCATTTTATATATACGTATTAATATATCTATGTGGTGTGCGTATTTCCGCACAAAATGTTGTGACACTTATGTATGTTAAAGACAATGTAGGATGTTCAGATACTTCCTTTACACTGTTTCAAATCATTTAAAACTTTAATTGCCGTTATTCAAAACAAAATCTTTCTGTTAAGAGAAATTCGTTTGGTAATTTAAAAAGGTTTTAAATTTTATCAGTAAACATAATATCTTTACGAAGCCGAAAGTACGAAAGTTCCGTGTAAACAGCCAGCGACTGTTCAGCAATGTCAACATATTTGTACTTTGTGGTCTGCGTGTCGACAATCATTACCTTGTCCGTGTACAATTATTTACTTTACGTTATATGACTGTACACGTAATTGTGACAGACCGCTCAGAGAATACCTTCGGGCCTAATAACCTCGCATAGCTTAAAAAAAGCACGCCAATTTGGACTGGTTATCTGATGTTGGCTGTTGGCTCGAACAAACAGCATCAGCACTCTGACTGCAGAAAAAATAAAAATTGAACACATTTTTTCCTTTTCATATCCATTAATAAAGCACCTGGCGATAATAAATTAATTTTCTCCTTGTGTGTGTGTGTGTGTGTGTGTGTGTGTGTGTGTGTGTGTGTGTGTGTGTGTGTGTGTGTGTGTGTGTGTGTGTGTGTGTGTGTGTTGTAATTTTTGTTATTAGCTGCGCCGTTTGTACACTCAATTAAGACACCATGCGTACAACAAACGAGTTTCTGAAACAGAATCAATGGGTCACCAACTCTCCATCAAGCCAACGCTGCTGCCTGTATTTAATAGCCTGTATTCCATAAATAATTAATCAATACGTCTTGCTTCTGCCCGCCGCATTACTTATTTACTATGTTTTTCGTACATTAAGTTTTCTTATGTTTTCTTTTCTATGATACACCGTGGTCGTGTAAATCTTCTGACACATGGCTTACTAACTGATGTCGATAAAACTCCCGATTATTAGCCGAAATTTGCAGATTTTTTTTTAATAAGCAGAAATAAATTTTAGCTGAATAATAAAGCTGTGGTCAGCAACTTTTGATCCGTCCGGCTATTCCTTATTTGAGGCAATTTAGTAATGAATATGTCCCCTGTATATGTTACTAGCATATCGCACGGTAAGACGTATGGTGGGGCTGCCACCTTCAGGCTTAACGTCCAGCCCGATTTTCTGCCTGGGTGTTCTCCCATAAACTGGCTGTCTTACCAGACTAAAGAGACCAGTTTTCCCTGTTTAGATATCCATAAGGATCTTTAATGTGGTGATTTCTTCTTGCCTCCCACATCCTACGTCGTTGACCAATGGAAGGTCATCCGTTTTTAGGGGCAATTTCTTACCCCAAGAGCAAGAGAGTGCCCTAACCTCTACTTGACAATGACAAGTAGAGTAGGGACAGCTGATACCGGCTGTCACTCGGTCTCCAGAGCCGCGTTAGCCACCTGTAGGTGTTACCCATCCCCACCACTCAGTATGAGTATACTCGACAGGATCGCCCAGTATCGGCTGAATTGGTGGGAACATCTTTGCCGAATGGATATCTGCCGCATCCCCAAACATCTATGGAACTATAAGCCGAGGGGACGGAGAGGTGTGGGACGTCTGAGGAAGCGCTGGAGTGACCAGCTCTAATCTTTGCCTATTTGAGACCGGAACAAACCATTCTTGATTTAATCAGTGAAGATTATGATGATGATGATGATGATAATAAAGCTTCTGTTCCACTAATCTTCCTCTATTTTATTAACTGGCGTTAACAATATTGTATAAAAATGATTAAAGTTACGTAAAGGTATGTCCGAGGGACGGTGTGTCTCACCGCTCACCGACAGGTACAGTATTGTTTGTCGATCGGTAGCTAGCTACCACGAGTCATCCGGGCATATGTACTTTACTGAGTCTGCGGGAACATACAATTTTCTCAGTATGTTTGTCTTTATGTTTACGCGGTATAAATGAAAGCCTATAATAGGTTAGTTAACGGATGTGACGTTGTTAACGCCACCTTTAAGTTTTGCTGATAGGTCAGTAGTCACTTCACTGAAATGTATTTTTATTACGTTTTTTTGATTCATACGTTTGCGGTAATTCATTCCTGAATCTAATCACTGCTGCGCATGAAATCGTGGGGACGTTCACTTGGAACTTTTGAACGTAGTAACTTCAGAAATACTCAGTGTAGATGATACACCGATGATACGCATAAAACATTTTATCAGACAAGTTAATCTGACAAAATGTATTAGTGTGAATTAATATTTAAACTGTATAGAAAATGTGATTATTAGTTACAAAGTTTCAGTATGAGTATATGCTTCTCGGTAATATTCGGCTTAATAAGCGGTTCTTACGAGGTCCCTTGATGAGGTGTTTTACTCTATTGTTTTGTTTTAAACAAAGAGTTAAAGTTAGCAAACAATTTTAATTAGTTTCTGCCCATTTTGTACACATTGTGGATTATCCGCAGCGATCGTACTCAACTGTTAAAGTACGTTATTTTTTATGTAAAATCCTGTAATAAAATCTTTTCGTTTTTCTGGGTTAAAGACAAGGAACTGTTAGTTTACCTGTGCAAAGACGACGGCTCAAACCACAGAGATATTAGACTAGAGGAGTCGCTGCGACATAGACCTGTAGAGAGAAATGTGGAAAGGTAGATTAATAGGCTCTGCCATCGTTTTCTGGCGCGTGCGTATTTGTTTCTTAAGGCTGCAAGTATGTACGTTATTTATCAAATGCTCATTGACTGTCTCTTCTAAGACGACTCTAACCTTATTCTATTAATTTACAAATATTATAATTCTTTCTATTTCTACATTTATGCATAAGTCTGGAATAGATATACAGTTGGCTTAGAAATAGATCTACCTTAAGTGATTATGATATTTCGCTGAAATTTTTATTAGCTATGTGGGGATTGATGATCCCCTGGTCCCCCCCTTATTTACGTCACTGAATGGAGTATATACATAACTATACGATTTCAAATCCTGATTTATAATTCCATGGGCGTATTGAGTTTGCACACGCACGCATTCAGTTTAAAACTATTTCGTAATTTCGGTAACTATTATGTTCCAGCTGTAATTAAGCCGTCACCAATCTAAAACGTGCTTGCGCGCGCGCGCGCTCCTCTGCGTAAAAAAGTAGCAATAAATTAAAAACTGATTCTACGTATATACGTGTAGTTGGACTGACTTATCTCTTGACTACCTGTTGCCTTCCGCCGCCCTTTGATACGCGAGGTGTTTGGTTTCCGCCCCGAAACATAAATAATTTAACACCTTATCTAGCAACACCCTGTAAACAACCGGTTATTATGCGTTACCTATTTTTTTTCTTTTAATCACATCGGGCCCGTAAATTTAATGTGACTTTCGTCTTGTCTAACTACACACACAAGCTCGACTTGATTATACAAACAAAATAAATTAAAACCAAAAACTAAAATTGGTATAGCCTATGAATAATAAGGACTTCGCTCTTTCCTGATCACCTGTGTGTCCACTGATGGAGAATTTCGGCACTGGAAATTTATATTTCCAGTGTTAGAAACGGTTAATTTATTTTTGGTCAGATTTGTTTTTATTTTGTATAGACAGCTGCGAGAATAAACAAAGAAATGGTTCGTTTCGATGTAAGATTAACGTTGATGTCGTAAAAAAAATCAAGGGGGTAACGTTAAGTGGCAATCAAAACTGTTTAGTGAAGGGTAAAGTGTGTATGAATTATGACGATGGTGTCAAAGCATGTGATGTTTGAGGTTACTGCAGTTGTAATCTGAGGCCTTCAAATGAGGAAAACATTTCTGCATAATATGGCCATATTAAAAAAAAAAAATGAAAAATTCAGTCCTCTGTAATGTTCTTGGATTTCGTTGTCCATGACGTGTCCGTTACTTAACTAAATATAATTATTTCACTACCTACTCGGAACACAAAGTTTTTTATGGGTAAAAACGTAAAAGTTTTACCTTATAACCAGAACCGGTTTTCGCTTATAAAAAGCTTCTTCAGAGGCTGCCGCTGGGAGCATTGTCCGTCTTGTTGTTGCCGACGGTATCGACTTTCGAAAGATCTGTGTTGTGTGTGTGGGGTGTGATATGTTCGAATAATGCGTGTGATTTGAATTGTGTCTGTTCGTTTGTGTCTGTTCGTCTTGTCGTTTTTATTTGTTGGCTTGTGTTTGTATATTTCCAATTGTTCTAGAGTCTCTAGTTTTCGGCCTTTTGTGTGTACGTGTAGAATGCCCATGTTATTGTCGATGTTTTTGTATGCTCTGTAATGCTTTTAACGTTTTAGCACGATATTTCAATTTTCTTTCTGCAGTCTGTTTACCTTACCAAGCAGAACTACTTAATATAATTCCTTCTCCTGTCTATTAGTTTGTACTGTACATTACGTGACACTCACTGGAGACTCTACAGCAGTGGCGTGGCGTGGGTACATAACACCTGTTGCAGGTTGCCATAGACCTAAAACTTAACCTAAAAATTAATTCGAATTTTTTCTGTACCAAGTGTTCTTTTTAAAGCATTTTCTATCATTAGCTGGGAGAAGAAGAGGGTCCCAGGTTCAACGTGATCCAACGGGGTCTGACTCTCATTATACTTACACGGAATAAATCAGAATACATATAATCGTATATTTAAAATAATAAGTACAAACAGAGAACGAACAATAAAAACATGACTAAACGAACAAAACACAAATAGGTAAGTAGTATCAGCTGCACATCAGTTTTCCGGCTCTCTAAGACCACCTCCCAATACAGATCAAAGTCAAAATAAAAATGAGAAAAGTTGCGTAAGTTCTCTTGGACCCTTACACAAGCAGCTCTGTCTTCTCCAGCGAATGCTAGAGTTTTTATAGTACATCATCGTGGGTGTATCTCTTAGTTTAGTGGTGGGACTGTTCCCTCCTCTTAATTCTAAAACCTTAACTATGATAGGCTAAATCTATTGGAAGTGAGGGTAATTCTCTTACAATTTTATAACTACTGCTACTATTCGTCAGAGACTATCATGTGACTCTGTACGTCACTTTGGTGGGGTATTCCGTTTTAGACAAAAGGTTCTCACAGAGATAGGACACATCTTTACACTTTGACCCATTACATGACTTTTCCTTAAAAACATATCAAATTTATTACGACTTTTATGTGTTTTGTCTGGCTCTTGCCTAGCCTGTATCTATTATTCAACTTCCTTTGTTTTTAGTAAATCTGTCAGCTTCTTATCTAATTAGAGTGGCTTTTAACCTCCCACAGCTGCATCGGTCTAAGTAACTTGGGGTTACCCATAAAATAAACTTTACGATTATTGCTTCCTGACAGTTGTTTTTAAGAAACATGGTTAGATCTAATTAACAAACCCTGGGAAACGTGTAGGCGTATTTCCTTAAAAATGGTGAGTGAGTTCTGCAGCTCATGTAGCATGTAGCATTGTAGTAGCGGGGCGTCTTTGCACCCGGTGCATGATTGCAGCATCTGGGTCGAGTCCAATGGTTCCCTGGTGATACCCTCGAAGCTGGTTCAGTAGACAGGTTCTTAAAACTGGAAGGGACAACCGCCAACGAGTTAACTCAGAAGGCGGGGGAGAGAGAATTCTTTATTTAATTTAATGTAGTTTATCGTTGGGCACTGCCGCTTGAACCGATTCAGGTGACAGACGTCACCTGTCTCAAGCCCAGCGTGCAGACGCCATGAGGCAGCGAGGCAGAGAGCCTCCGTGCCAGTGATAGGCGTAGCAGCGACAAACAGTACGGTCGGCGTGCAAGGATGGAAGGAAGGACAGCTTAGCAGGTAAACACTGGGGCAGGGACAGATGCCACCTGTCTCTAGCCCAGCGTGCAGACGCCATGAGGCAGCGAGGCAGAGAGTCTCCGTGCCAGTGATAGGCGTAGCAGCGACAAACAGTACGGTCGGCGTGCAAGGATGGAAGGAAGGACAGCTCAGCAGGTAAACTCTGGGGCAGGGACAGATGCCACCTGTCTCTAGCCCAGCGTGCAGACGCCATGAGGCAGCGAGGCAGAGAGCCTCCGTGCCAGTGATAGGCGTAGCAGCGACAAACAGTACGGTCGGCGTGCAAGGATGGAAGGAAGGACAGCTTAGCAGGTAAACTCTGGGGCAGGGACAGATGCCACCTGTCTCAAGCCCAGCGTGCAGACGCCATGAGACAGCGAGGCAGAGAGCCTCCACGCCAGTGATAGGCGTAGCAGCGACAAACAGTACGGTCGGCGTGCAAGGATGGAAGGAAGGACAGCTTAGCAGGTAAACTCTGGGGCAGGGACAGATGCCACCTGTCTCTAGCCCAGAGTGCAGACGCCATGAGGCAGCGAGGCAGAGAGCCTCCACGCCAGTGATAGGCGTAGCAGCGACAAACAGTACGGTCGGCGTGCAAGGATGGAAGGAAGGACAGCTTAGCAGGTAAACTCTGGGGCAGGGACAGATGCCACCTGTCTCTAGCCCAGCGTGCAGACGCCATGAGGCAGCGAGGCAGAGAGCCTCCGTGCCAGTGATAGGCGTAGCAGCGACAAACAGTACGGTCGGCGTGCAAGGATGGAAGGAAGGACAGCTTAGCAGGTAAACTCTGGGGCAGGGACAGATGCCACCTGTCTCTAGCCCAGCGTGCAGACGCCATGAGGCAGCGAGGCAGAGAGCCTCCACGCCAGTGATAGGCGTAGCAGCGACAAACAGTACGGTCGGCGTGCAAGGATGGAAGGAAGGACAGCTTAGCAGGTAAACTCTGGGGCAGGGACAGATGCCACCTGTCTCTAGCCCAGCGTGCAGACGCCATGAGGCAGCGAGGCAGAGAGCCTCCACGCCAGTGATAGGCGTAGCAGCGACAAACAGTACGGTCGGCGTGCAAGGATGGAAGGAAGGACAGCTTAGCAGGTAAACTCTGGGGCAGGGACAGATGCCACCTGTCTCTAGCCCAGCGTGCAGACGCCATGAGGCAGCGAGGCAGAGAGCCTCCACGCCAGTGATAGGCGTAGCAGCGACAAACAGTACGGTCGGCGTGCAAGGATGGAAGGAAGGACAGCTTAGCAGGTAAACTCTGGGGCAGGGACAGATGCCACCTGTCTCTAGCCCAGCGTGCAGACGCCATGAGGCAGCGAGGCAGAGAGCCTCCGTGCCAGTGATAGGCGTAGCAGCGACAAACAGTACGGTCGGCGTGCAAGGATGGAAGGAAGGACAGCTTAGCAGGTAAACTCTGGGGCAGGGACAGATGCCACCTGTCTCTAGCCCAGCGTGCAGACGCCATGAGGCAGCGAGGCAGAGAGCCTCCGTGCCAGTGATAGGCGTAGCAGCGACAAACAGTGCGGTCGGCGTGCAAGGATTGAAGGAAGGACAGCTTAGCAGGTAAACTCTGGGGCAGGGGCAGATGTTAAAATTTGTTTTACGTTTAATCATGGATCGTCAAGAATCGCCCAAGGGCGTTTGCCCCGGACAGGGGGTGGCGGTTGCGTGGTGCTGATAGGTAAGGGAAGGAAGAGGTCGCAGCTGCAGAAAAGAGAGATGCAGCTTACGACCAGAAAAAGGCAGAGAGAGTAGGAACATGAAGACCTCCTCGAATGACATTATTCGTTACAAACCAAGGAGATACCAACAAGGAACGGAGGGTTCTGGATTGGAAACTACAGCGTAATTGATGTTAAGAAATTTTTTTTGAGTGTTGCAATGAAGGGAACGGCGATAAGTGGCTGCTGTCACAAATGAAATATGCTGGCATGGTATCAGTTGCCATTCAAACAACGACTTGGGCGACCATTCGGCGACAGGACGGCACTCAACTTGGAAAGACAATACCTCAGTAATAACAGATGTCCAAGCGTAAGGGCGTAAGTGGGAACACACTACAGTACCAGAAAAACAAAAGAAGGGCCCTTACAAAGACGAATTACCAAGAAAGCGGAGATAAACGCGACGCTACTATTGTCTGGACACACATGGGAGCTTTGCAACAAGACTAGGGTGTACATCACTGACAAAGGCAAGGACTCGTACCGACATTATATGAATAGAACAAGACAGGATGAAGCAGCAGGAGGCATGTTTGCGGACCAGGCAACCAGGCTGTGCAACAGATGTGCCGTACCAGGAACAGGACCACCGTAGGTGTTAGAAAGGGAGTCGGAGAAACTAGAAAACAATACTATGATTCGTTACACTTAGACTATGGAGCACATGCGTCGCTAGTTAACGATTATCAGGAAACGAGCAAAATAGGGGAGACACTAGAACAAATGGATGATTGACAAGCATGAAATCCGGTCTATCGTCTTGAAGCTAGGGTGGACTAGGACCGAAAGAGATGAGAGAAGGGATATACGCCAACCTATGAGAAACAAGAGTTTATAAAGGCGGTTCTCGAAAAAGACGTTACCATAGGAACAAGACTAAAGAACGAATAAGGACGAAGTGGAGTCGCCCGGAGAGCAACTCTGGGTGGAGACTTCGGGAGAACTCAAGAACGAGACCCAATAGGAACGAAATTGTTGGGGAAAGACAGAATCTAGAGAAGAACAAAGAGTAGGATTAAGAGACACAATCAGAGATGACAAACTTGAGCGAGTCTCAGTTTTATCGCAGTATTACATCAGTTTTAGCCTCAGTTTTAACTCAGTTTTAGCCCTCAGTTTTTCTCGGTTTGTCTTAGTGAATTAAAAACCCGCTCGGCGTCGTTGCGTCGTCGCGACAATTTCTTTGGAGTCTTAGTAATATCTTCTTTCGTCGAAGTATTATAAGTGTCGGAAGTCTATGCGATTTACCAGTACGGAATCCGAAGACTTATTATCAGTCTTAGAACAATTCGAAGTTTCGGTCATGGAGTTAATCTCAACTGTGAATTAAGTTAATCTTAATCAGACTTTGTGATTGATTAATATACTGACGAGTCGGGAAGTGTAGAGAGAATGTAGTTGTTTATATCAAAATAGAACTCAAGAACGAGACTTAGTTTGAATAAATAGTTGATATGATAGCGAGTTGTATAAATACACTCAAATACTGACAGTGCAAAATTCGCGAAAGACAATTAAAACTGAGCTCAACATTTCGATTGTGTACCGAACTAAAGTAGGCTACTCTTTACATCAGATACTTACGTTTAAATAAAGTAATGGAAAAGTTCGTGGGTGCGTAGGATATTACGATAAAGTAAAAGCTACAAACACTCGATAAATATTAATAATGTGGTAAAGCCATAATCATAAACTAATAAATCGCGAATTGAACAATGCGGAACTAAGTGACCGTACAATTAAACGTACGCCAGACAAATAACTTTTACGGGTGTGATTTAAAAGAGAATCGACACCGGAGTGAGAACCTTGTGATAGTGAAAAGTGACCAGCAAACCAGCGATGAAGGTGACAGCCAGATTATCAACCATTCCAAGGAGCAAGGGAGACAGGAGATCTCCGTAGACGCGCCGTAGAGTACGGATACATACCAAAAGTAAAATATTCATGTATTGCTAGAGTAAGTCACCACTGTCCTGCCGCTCAAAAAGATAAACACCTCTGAGAGAATTAAGAGTCAGAATTAAATAAAAGTTAGAGTAAAGTTAAACGATAATTATTGCGAAAGTATAAGAGAAAGATGAATTCATGAGTAAGAGTAAATTTGTAGTATGTAAGGAAATCATAAATAATTGTCTATAACTAAGTACTATAACGAAATGAATTCACAGAGAAACAACTAACGAACAAATGTAATGTATTATCGATTATCACATAAATGATGTTTTAATTTAATGTCATCGACTAATGATGAATATATGCAAAGTTTGAATAAAATCTAGTGCGTAATGTAAACCTTGGGCGTACGAGTCGTATTATTCATGGTTACCCTAATTGATACGAATTGTCTGACACAACTAAGTATACTCAAACATGACATCTTTCAATCAATGTATTCAAAGTACAAGATCAACTCTATTATATATGGATTATCAGCGGAGAGCTTAAACACGATAAAAGGTAATTAGTATTTATTACTTTATTACACTTGTTGTCATTTATAGTATGCATAACGTGTGTTGTTGCCAATCACGCTCAACAGGTGGAACACGATAAAGTTTGGTAATTCAATAATATAGTTTGCATAATTAATATAGAGCTCAAATATACATAATATCCATAAAATAGAGATAAAGTTTGACTGATTACTCCATCAAAATTAACTGATTGATTGTTTAATTAATGCACTAATTAGCATATAAATCGTAAAGTTGCAAATGACACGCCAACACGAGGCTTATAACGAATTTTGTTAGTTAAGAGAAGCACAGACAAGATAGAATTAATTGCTAAAAACTTAAACACACCCTCAAATGTTTACATATTAATTAAAATATGTTAATTAATTAATGCTGAATAGAATAAACAGCATATACAGTTGTATATGACAAACCAATATGTTGCTAGAATCAAAGTTATATCTCA
This sequence comes from Magicicada septendecula, assembly GCA_034769895.1. Lineage (NCBI taxonomy): Eukaryota > Metazoa > Arthropoda > Insecta > Hemiptera > Cicadidae > Magicicada > Magicicada septendecula. The sequence continues at coordinate 82,681,959 of CM068370.1, forward strand.
ATTAAAATTCAATTAAATCTTAATTAAATTAATTAATCCAATTAATTAATTAGTAAAATAACATGGTTGTAAAACTTTCCAGTCTACGCCTGTTGTTGGTGGATATAAGTGGAAACCCGCGGTAGTTCGAGCAGCCTCGTGAATACTCGACCGAGCGGCTTGGCGCAACGGGAGCGTTCACGGGCTGCTAGAAGACCACGGGACAACACTGTACTGAGCAGCTCTGTCTATCAATGTTCAGTTGTGCCATCACCTGACACACACTTCCTAGTGCAGCTCAGGGAGCTTATTAGTGAATATTTTCAATTTGGTTCTTACGATAGGCCTATGTATAACACAAACAATAAACCCAACCATCCACACACATACATACATTTTATTGACGTAACGATTCAAATATTATGAACAGTATTTCAGCTGCTGATTAAGATTCCAACGAGCTGATAGTCGAATTTAAAGTAACGAACAGCGTTTACAATTACGACTTTTTTCATTTCTAGTAACACTCACTGATAGCGGTTGCTTAGGATATATTTAAATCACATGCACACATACACGGAGTAATGTGTGTTGCATATAATAAACTAAGAGAGAGAGAGAGAGAGAGAGAGAGAGAGAGAGAGAGAGTGAGAGAGCTGAGTGAGTGTGAGAGAGGTGGAATCGGATCGAACAGAGCGTGTCCAAAGTGGCGGCACGTATCGGCAATTTGCGGAATCATGTCAAACACACACACACACACACACACTCGTTCCTCGCAATTAGCGTATTATGTATTAGCGGCGTAAGTGTGTGTGTGTGTGTGTGTGTCTGTGTGTGTGTGTGTTTACGGTTAAAGGGCATAAATGTGAGTTATGTGCGGTAATGATGATGCGAAGAACACACGATTTTCCGTGAAGAACGCGTCAACTACGACACACGAGCGTACGTAACGTACACACATACGAATGTCTTCGTAACCTGTTATTTCGCAGTTTGAGTAGAATTTTATAAACTGGCCGGTGATTACTAACCCGCGACTCCTCCGCCAGTAGGTTAAATCGTTTATATATCGATATCGTTGTACAGTTACCGTAAGTAATCGACGTACTTATATAATACAGGTAATAAGCCATGTGTTCGTAAACAGCCTGAAGGTTGTCGGGTGCGTATCGGTTGCGCCTGCGTTCAGCGCGCAGTTTACGAATAAATAACAACTCTTACCGTATAATGTATTTCTTAACTTGGGTTTTTTTTTTTAAATTATAGACTACCGAACGTTTATCATAACCAGTGAATCAGACCATACTTTATGCAATAAGTATTTTTTTTAGTTTTATGAATAGGTTTTGTGCTTCTTTTTTGCATTCTATCAAGTTCTGAGCGTCAGTCTACATTTTGTAAGCTGCGGACGAAGTCTGTTGTTAATAATTTACTAAATTTGTATGTAAATAATTTAGTCTGCTAAAGGAATAGGGTTATCCATTTCTGTAAATTTTAATCATGTAGGCCTAATGTAACCCTGAAATTTCACAGGCTTTCTGCACAACGTGGTTCTGAATGAGAGACAAAAGGCGCAGTGGCGTACTCAGAAATCAATCGCGGTGGGGGGGGGGGCTTTAGCCTACTCTTCTACAACTTATAGTATAAGATAGAGTACATATGCCAGTTAATGGTTAAAATTTATTAGTAGGCTTATTATTTTCAGTAGGTTTCACATTTTCTTTATTAAAAATGTATTATTCGTGATTAGAGGAAATTTGTCTCATTTAATTTTTTATCACCAATTTAAAAACATTACTTTTTCTTTCAAAAACTAAATAATTTTTAATTGATTTTTTATGTTCGGTGTAATATTTAACAATAGATTCATTTTACTTCAATTAGACTATAATATTTTGTACACTAATGTCAGTAGCACAGGGAATAAACTTTATGAAAAAGGTTTATGTACTTATTTAAGTTTCATAAAAATATTATTTAAAACTTAAGTAAAAATTCTAGGGTTCACTGGTAGTAGTGGCCGGTGGCCGGTGTGGCGTGCGTGTGGCCGCGCCGCCGCGTTCTCAAATGAGAGCTAGAGAGAGAGAGAGAGAGAGAGAGAGAGAGAGAACAGTTAGCTTACTGAATGTTACACTCAGCGTAACACCGCTCTATGAACTATAAATTACTGAACTTTATATAACTGAAGTAATAATAATTATTATAAACTACTTTTTTTGTTAGTATTTTTATATCCCCGTCCAAATCGGTCAAAAAATGCAATGTTGTAATTTTAAACAAGAGCCTAAGTAAATTAAGGAAGTGCATATTACATTTTTGTGGTTGGGGGGGCTTGAGCCCCCTGAGCCCCCCTGCGTACGCCATTAAAAGGATGGGAGGCACAGAGAATGATTTGAGACTTTTGAACCATAATAAGATTGACATTTTTCAACGTCTTATTTTACCATTTTTTTGTTTTCGTTTCATAATGTATTTACTCGTGGCAATCGTAATTAGGTTATACTGATTTTGGCACGAATTCAAGGCTGTAAAATTAACAGATATAATTGCAGTTATACTGGTTGAATGATTTGAGGTTGTTAGAGTTTTTATTGTAAGGACGTGATTAACTCAGTTGATCAACTGAACGCCGAATAATCAGCTGAATTTTTCCGTCAAATTCTTTACATGGCGTTGTTATAAACATTCAACATGTTAGTTAATGAAAACAACAGTCATATCCCTGTATCTTTTACAACAAAAAATATTGTATTTACAAAAAGTTGTCAATATTTTTACATTACTAACTACCTGACATTTATAAATCTCGGAACTATTTGAAAGCTGATATTGAAAGTTTATTCTGAAGGCTCCGAGACTTAAAGATCAGTGGTCAACGTTAGGCCTATATTTTTGCGATCTGGTCTGCCCGAGTTCCCGAATACCGTAGCCCAGCAGTCGACAACCCTGCCGCCGTGAACCAATTTGGAATTTTCTTTTCTTTTGAACGAAGAAACGCACACGCATTGTACCTGCTTCGAAGTAGACCTACTGTATTAGGCTATAAAATAGTACAAGCCATTTACCGAACCGCGCTACATCCCCCCCCCCAATACAATTGTCGAGCTTGTCGCCCAGAGCCTGTAAGTACCTTTCTCCCCAAAGTGATTTTTTTGAAGTTTTACACTTCTGTGCACTTTGTGAAAATAGTGTTATTATGTTATTTGTGTTATAGTGTTATTATGGTAAGTTTTTTAATTTATTTTTATTAAAATGTTTTCCTGTTTAACCATTTTCTTTCGGTTAAAGTTTTGTTAGTTTTAACGTGCATGTGCATGATGACAAATTGTTGATGACCTACTCCTAATGTGAAAAATTATCACAAATTTATATGAAAAATACTGCAAAGCTTTTTTTTGATTCGGTGTTCCATGTCGCCAAATATAATCGTAAGGGTATTGTAAAGCGACAGTTAATGTTTGTAACGTCCGGCGCTAAATATAAGCGTAAAGGTATTGCAAAGCGACAGTTAATGTTTGTAACGTCCAGCTATTGAACTCCGCACCTTTCTATTTTCCATTGATGGGGTGGGGAGGGGCGCGCCCATCGAACTGGTCCTCAGTTACATATGCGCCCCCATAAATTCAAAGGTTGCCTATGATTCCTGTAGCCTAAACGAAGTATGGATGAAATCAGTTCGTTGTGCGCGACGCTTGTATTTTTATTTTCTCTCACTTTAAGAGAATTCTGTCCCTTTCGCCTCTCATACTATGTTGCTGTCTCACGTATACCTCATATTCTGTTGTATTTTTATTTCTCTATAACTGACAGCGTGCTTTTTAACTGAAACCAGTTTGAGTTGTCAGTATCAGCGGTCAGTCGCCTAAACGATTTTACAAATTTCGCTAACCGCGCTGTCGACAATTTATATAATTAAAAAAAAAAAAAAAATAGACGGGTTCAGAACGTGAAAATTAACTCTGAATGTCAGAACTTTTAACGCGTTATTTTTCCTCAGCTGTGGTCGGCGTAGCACGATGTATGACACGAGGCAACGGGTTAATATTTTTGTTTTCTCTTTCTCTTGTTTTTTGTTTTTGTTTCTGTGTGACTGGTTGTTGGCGCCGCGGGGAGTAAAAAACTCGCCCCGACTGCTGGAGCGTGCCCCTCGTAATCCGCCCGTGCGCCTCACCCCACTCGTGGTACATCGGCAAATGCTGCGTTGTTCTGGTAAACAAATGTTATTTTTAATTGCGTTGTCTGAGATCTTTATCATTGCGCGCGCGCGTCTTCATCATGACAACTGTATTTCAGGTACACAAACGCAAACACTGGTTATGCTAACGTAATTTTTTTGACAACTCATTCTTCTTACTATAATGTGTGTTTTATTTCCGAGATCATTCTTACTCGAGTGTCGTTCTTATAACAAGCCGAAATAAAATTTATCTTTTCTTCGGATTATGTTTTGATTAATTTCGTGCCAAAACTAGTTACAAAGCTTAACAATAATTTGTTCATAAGTAGTCTACTAATAAAAACAAGAAAATAAATCATTTAAATTATCTTCTGTGAGATAACAACAATTTATTGTTTATCATCATCATCACCAGCTTCACGAATTAAACCAAGGATGGTTTGTTCCGGTCTCAAATAGGCAAAGATTGGAGCTGGTCACTCCAGCGCATCCTCGGACGTCCCACACCTCTCCGTCCCATCGGCTTATAGTTCCATAGTTGTCTGGAAATGCGGCAGTCATTCATTCTGCAAAGATGTTCCCACCTCCGTCCGGCTAGTCCTTACTTGAGCCAAGTTACTAGTGAATATGTCCCCCGGATATGTTACTAGCGTATCGCAGGGCGAGACGTATGGTAACTTCAGGCTTAACTTCCAGCCCGATTTTCTGTCTGGGTGTTCTCCCATAAACTGGCTGTCTTACCAGACTAAAGATACCAATATCCATAAAGAGCTTTAATGTGGTGGTTTCTCCTTTCCTCCCACATCCTACGTCGTTGACCAATTTTTATTGTTAATATTAAAGTTAAATAGAGTTAATATTTGTCGGAATAGAAGGCACTATTGGATGGGATTAATATAACTCGTGCCAATAGTAAAAACTAAATTAAGTGGGGTAAGTTAAGCGAGTAAAATTTGTGTGAAATAAGTCCCGGGGTACGTAAACCAAACCAAGATGGGGGAAGCCGATTAGAAGTAGTAGCCTAATAGACAAAAACGGTAGGCTAATTGAGTGCTTGAGTTAAATAATAATACTTAAGCCTATATCTCAGGAAATTGTAAATTTTGTTGTTCTTAGAACGTCTGAGGCCACTACAACAAGTCGGGTAGCAATATTTAAATTTCTCAAACAGAGAGAGAGAGAGAGAGAGAGAGAGAGAGAGAGAGAGAGAGAGAGAGAGAGAGAGAGAGAGAGAGAGAGAGAGAGAGAGAGAGTTAAACAGACAGACAGATAGTGAGTGAGACAGAAGGGGTTTGACTTGACTCTGGGCTGTGTGGTTGTGCTTTACAGAGACGTACCACTCGGGATTCTGAGTTCCGAGCTACCTTCTGGCCCTGCCCAAGTAGGGCGATTTTGCTTTTTAGCAGCCCTTACATCGGCTGTTTGTGCAAGCCTACACTAACACAGTATACACCGAGGTCATTTCCACGAATCACCTGGACTTGTATGATACTGGCCGTGCCTAGTTATAAGAGGATTATCTGGGAACCTTGCCGCACGTGCGTAAAATTTCCGTGCAAGACGCCAAGTCCGCTCCTCAGAATGGATGAAGAAAATCGACGGGGGAATTTGGCCGCTACGTGAAGACTCCTGTCGAGGACGCTTTGGAGCTTCTTTTTATGATGGCGGCAATGTATCCTCAGGGCGGGGCAGCGTGTGTAATGACCGGAAGCAGATACGCCCAATTTCCTTGTCATAGCCGAGTTGACCAGGAGTAGAAAAGTAGGCTCAGCCGAGAGGACGCTCGCTTGGCAATTGTCTGACACGGGTAAGCCAGGTACACCGTGGTACTTCACATCGTTGGACCAGCGCAAGTACGTTCTGCCGATGCGAAGTTTCCTCCGCGTATCTTTCCGGCGCGTAGAGAATAGGCTACACACTTGGTTGCGTTTATAGACACCTTCCAGATATCAGTCCAGTCCCCAAGCAACTCGAGCTGGCGCTCTAGTCGTGAGACGGCCATTTCTGCGTGACGATCAGCGGTAAATATAGCCGTGTCGTCAGCAAATAGGGCTATCTGGACTCCAGGCTGTCTTGGTATGTCGTTGGCACAGACTGAGAACACTTCCTTGAGGGACGCCGCCAGTGATTCGTCTCTCGGAAAAGACAGAATTATCTACTCCAAAGAGCTCGGCCATGTCGCTATTATGTGTATAGTCGTACCGTTTAGCAAATAGTCCGTGAACATGAAGATTTAAATCCTTTCAATATAGCACATCGTAAAATTACATTACATTATAGCCCTTCATAATCTTGCAAAAAATACTTTATACATGAAATAATTTTTAATAATGTTTTTCCTATTTGATGAAATGTTTATAGGAACACTGATCCCCTGCTTTTCTTCTGCCTGATAACGTGTTGCTGAATGACCTGTCCTTAAGTCAGTTTTAATTTGTCTAACAGTACCAGGCAAATAAAATTCCAGCCTTTCACCATCCATACATGAAACGCGATTACGTTGTTTAAAAAGTACGAAACTCACGTACCTTCCTGTTTAATTAATAACGTTAACTTTTATTTCTGCTGAGTAATTTTTAGTGGCATAATTCTGTACAACATAAACCATCGCCAGTGTCGGCACACACTGCTATTTGTACAACGATTTCACCGATAGATTTATTGCAGTGTCAACCGAATACAGCTGTCCTAACATTCGCGTTTAATACATACTTAAGACAAATGTTCTGTGACGAAATATCGTTATTTAGTGTCCTTATGTTGTCGTTTTCTTAATGGTCCCTTCTTTTTCTTCAACACATAAACCTGATAACCTGTTCTAGAGGTCGAGTTGGTCACTCCGCTTACACGTGGCTGTCATAAGGTTTTCATTCCAGTTGGTTTATTATTATGAATAGCACCATTACTGGATTCATTAAGTATTCCTTCCCCTGCAAATGGTATTTGCATCTTAGAACTCAGAATGAATGCTTCTTCCACACATTCAAAAACTGGAGATAAATAATGTGCTACTGAAACAGATTAGTAAGGTATGCTTTGGCCGTACAGTCACAAGAACAGACGAAGTGTAGAACAGTAGAACGTAAAATAGAAAGTAACTTAATAGAGCCGGAGACACGGTCTACAATAATCCAAACCGAAGGTCTTAATGAAGCAGTGGATCATTCAGTATACGCTAAAAAAAATAACAGTACTGTCTAAAATCACATGAGAGAGACAAGGTTCGTCAGTTAGTCAAGTCTGTCGTCTTGTAATAGATTCCCATTAACGGAGCTACGGCCCGTCATTGACTCCTCAGTCCTCCGCCAGTTTGGTCGATCCTGTTCCGCCTCTCACCTGTTACCGATTAGACTCTCAGCATCCTCTCTCATGCCGTCTACCTACCCTCGGTCGAACGACCCGTCTGGTCTCATACAGTTGTCTTTACATTAGCATTTTGAGAATACCATTATAATTTATTCTGGCGATATGTCTGGTCTCGAAGACTTCCAGGTTTAATAATATGCATGACATTTACCTGTTGGGAGAGGCGGAACAGTTCTTGATTATGTCTCCGTCTCCAAGTTTGGTGCGTAGGCTATACCTATCCCATTCTAACGGGATATGTATACGCAGAAAAATTAACATAACAGAAACTTCTTAGCTTTTTGGGGCGTTGATTTGTTTTTGGTTTAAAATTTTGGAATTAATACCGGGGCCCATTAACCGACACCGTTTTTTAGCTAAACTTTTCAGTCACATAGGCCTATAAGGGCCAATTCACCATTGGTAGCAAATGGAATGGTAAAAAAAAAGCCAAAAAAGAGGATAACTGGAATTGTTAGCGAAATTTCTGTCTGAAGAATAAATCGGACAGTGAACCCTGGTAATTTCAACATAAGTATAAATATGATAATCTATTTAGCAACATTCACCATAAACAATAACAATCTATAAAGTTAAAAAACAATTAAAATCAACTGAATGCAGTGAAAGCAACATTGACAGGCAGACATGATCAAACTTTAATCAATGTACTGATACGCCAGTATAATGTTTGACGACCGTAATTATTGTTATTAGCGTATTATAAAATGTGGGTGTAATAAATATGGCCATTCTTAGATTTACTATATTTTTGTTTTAATAGTTTGCTTTATTCATATGATTCCCACGTATAGGCCTAATTCTATACTTTTGTAAACTTATTTATTTAAACTAATTTACAGTTTATAATTTTGATTTGGTGTTTCAGTTTTCTTATACGTGTTGTACGTGATATACAGTTTTTTGATGCCGTAAATTTAAAAACCTCGAAAATAAAAATTACTTAGATGACTCATACATGATTTTATAATGATAATGGAGCAATATCCGAAATTTTATTATTACTTGTAGTTGTTATAAAATATTTTTAAAAAATTCCACTTTATCATTTTTTTTACTTTTGTTTTTCATTAAACGCTTGCCACAAAATCGTCCAAAGCTTTCGTCGGACTTAACGCTTGTTTAACGCAATTTTTGTGTATTAAGTAGGAAGCGGTCCTAATTATGTTTATGTAAATGAGGGAGCCCAACAGGGTCGTTTCTAGAGGCATCTATTTTACTAAATAGAACTATTTCATTAACGACTCGGAATACAAAGTTTTTTATGAGTAAAAACATAAAGTTTTACCTTACAACCTGAACCGGTTTTCACTTTAAAAAGCTTCTTCAGAGCTTACCTTACAACCTGAACCTCTGGAGAAACTTTTTAAAAGTGAAAACCGGTTCAGGTTGTAAGGTAAAACTTTATATTTTTACTCATAAAAAACTTTCTGTTCCGAGTCGTTAATGAAATAGTTGTATTTAGTTAAGTAACGGACACGTCATGGACAACGGAATCCAAGCATCTATTTTGTTTCATCAATGATTGTCAGTATCTCGTTTACACGATAAATAACAGACATTAACAATTTTGCCAATAATAATGTTTTGTATTTAATAAAATTATGATCAGTCTTTCACACTTGAAAACTAGCCATTGCTGCCTGTTCTTTAGTGAAAAATTAAAAATCGGAATACTTAAAATTTGTGGTTTTACAAATTAGACGCATAATCAAGTATTGATACACAAATATTACTTATGATATTAATTCATTATAGGCTATAGGGCAATTGTTAATATGTTATTAAATGTATAGAACAGCGACTCCAGTCGGTAGAAAACGTGTCGTGTTTGTTTCCGTATAGTGACAGTGACAGTAGGTCTAATATTTTTTTAAGTCACTAACATGGTTTGATTCTCTAGAGTTTTCGGAGAACAGTGGACTCCCATAGGTAGTAAACAAGTGCAAAGTCGCGCATAAAATACAAAAATGATGATACAATGGAAATTGATCGGTTTATTCAAAAATTGTTAAACAATGGGTTTATTTTGTTGTTTAAAAATAATGAAATATCTGCAAATAAATTCAAGTGCACCTAATACGTGTATTTATTGTTTTAACTGTTCAATTGCGCTCGTTGTTAAAAAGCTGATAAAAATTCAGCCCATGAACGAGTTGGTTGCTCTTCACCACGTGACTCTTCCACTTTACGCCAGCCACAGTATCAGGCGGTTACACATTCGTAGAGGGTCTACCGTGTTTCACACTGCGCAGCAACACATAATCTTATTTGTTTATATAAAATAAACACGCATAAATAAAGTAATTTGCGTTTGTATATATTTATGTATTTACTTATTTATCCAATAAGTATAATTTACCTCTCGTATAAATAAAATTACATGATACCATAATCACTGTAAGTTAATACTCCAGGCTTGTTACTAAACAGATTTTAATGAGATTTATAAAACAACTTTTTAATATTTTATATAACAACTATAAATTTATAAGTGTACACAACTACAAATTCATATTACATAATGTTATGGTTTTATAGTCTAATTACGAGTCATATTAATTAAGTCAGTTTGTTCGAATTATGTCATTTATTCGAATAAATTCAGTTTAAAATTGTTACTTAATAACAGTTATTTAAATATAATATAAAAATAAATCAATCATTAAAAATTTATATTGTAAATTTTGTTATATTGTGAGTAAATTATTTCTTTTATGGTCTAGATAGATATGGTCTAGACATCAATGTTAATAAAACGAAGTTAATGATTGTATCTAAGAACAAGTTCACAAACTGCACCCTTAATATAAACCAAAGGCCAGTTGAACGTGTAAGCAAATTTACATATCTTGGTACTACAGTCAATGAACAATGGGACCACTCTTAAGAAATAAAGAGTAGAATTGAAAAGGCAAGAGCAATGTACACTAGAATGAGCAGTTTATTCAAAAGTCACTATTTAACAATAAACACAAAGATGAGACATTTCGCTACGCTGCTACGTATTCTCGGTCCTCTTCTACGGTGTAGAATCTTGGACTTTGACTGAAGCCACAACTAAAAAAATTGGAATCTTTCGAAATGTGACTTTAACGTAGAATACTGAGCATTTCATGGACAGCACATATAACTAACGTTGAAGTTCTTAGAAAGATGAAGAAAGAAAGGCAAGTTATTAACACAGTGAAGATAAGAAAGCTTCAGTATCTGGGACATCTCATGAGAAATGAACAGAGATTTTACTTATTGCTGTCCATACTACAGCGAAAAGTAAATACGGTACTTGGAAAGAGAGGAGTTGGGCGACCGAGAATCTCATGGCTGAGAAATTTAAGGACCTGGTTTGGCATGAATACAACTGACTTATTCCGTGCAGCAGTACAGAAAGTTAAAAGAGTCTGTATGATATCCAACATCCGAAACGGATGGGAACTATCAGAAGAAGAAGAAGAAACCTTCTTTTATATTATATTGTATTCCTTTACATTATTGTAATATATTATATTGTACGTCTTTTAATGCATCTTGCTGGATTTGTGTTTTTAATTTTTATAATTTTTTCTGTAAATAAATAAATTTCATTGGTTTGTTGTTTGTGAGTAGAAAGCGGTCCTAATTATGTTTATGTAAATGAGGGAGCCCGTCAGGGTCGTTTCTAGGGGCCCCTATTTTGTTTCATCAAGCTAGCGTTTAGCTTTTTGATGATTGTTTTTCAATATTGTTTTTGTAATACAGTGATGAAATAAAGATTAAAATTATATATATATATATACATACACACACACACACACATATATTCAAAACATTTTTGCTAGAGTCTATTTCTTGATGTAGGCCTATATATAATTTATTTAATATTTATGATTTCTTTACCTCAAGATGTTTTTCCCTTATTTGGAACATCCTGTTGTCTGAATTTTTCTTCTGTTCATTTTTTAAATCTATTTAGGCCGCTCAGAACCGCGTTGAACATTTTGTTCTTTCCTTTTTTCCAGTAGGCTTTCATTCTTTCACTTCTGATCTTTCTTTCCTCTTCTGTGTTTCACCTTGTCTGTTAATCTTTTCTTCCTGGTTGAATTCCTCTATTATTTTTCTGTACTTATTCGTGTCCTTAATTGTTTCTTTAAACTTTCTATAGTCTTGTGGAAGAAAAGATTAAAGTTTTGTGAATATTTATTAAGAATGTAAAATAAAATATAATAAAATAGGATTCCGGAAACATGTTCCAAATAAAGGAAAACATCTTGAGGTAAAGAAACTATAAATATTAAATAAATTATATATAAGCCTACACATATTGTATTTATTGCTTTATACTCCGGTTTTAAATCTACTACCTAACACCTCGTTCACGGTCCCCTACTGACGAAAGAAGGCTTCCCTCCATCTCATTCTGGAAGTAGTAATCATTAGTTCATTTTATGAGATTTTATTTGTTATGTTTAGAAGGGCCAAGAGGCCATGAACTGAGCAACATTATTTTCTGTTTTTTTCTCGCATACAAGGAAATTACAGTCATGGTGCAATTCCAGAGCAGGACTTGATTAGAAAATTTGCCTCAAACCCTGTCAAATACTTAATAACATTACCACCCTGAAAATCACAGTCTTCAACAATCAGGTTATTAATATAGTTCCTTCTCCTTCTGCTGAAGTTGTTAAAGTTTCTCCCGGTTTGTCACGTTTATCAATGGGTTATCCAATGAAAAGTTAAACACCGCAACTAAAGAGCACCCTTCCCATTGTTTAACGCCACGTAGTATACAAACAACATATTCTCTCTTTTACAACTTTGAAATTTGTCACATTCTTTCTCTGTCTGTCTGTCTGTCTGTCTGTCTCTCTCTCTCTCTCTCTCTCTCTCTCTCTCTCTCTCTCTCTCTCTCTCTCTCTCTCTCTCTCTCTCTCTCTCTTGATGGTATCAAATTGAATGATTTGTGGATGTTTTATTGAGCCTGCACTCAAATTATAAGAGATCCATCATATAATAATAGTTCCACATAATAATAATTCTATAGTTATCAAGGAAGGCAAGAGCAGTGTACACTAGAATGAGCAGTTTATTCAAAAGTCATTATTTAACAATAAACACAAAGATGAGACATTTCGCTACGCTGCTATGTATTCTCGGTCCTCTTCTACGGTGTAGTCTTGGACTTTGACTGAAGCCACAACTAAGAAATTGGAATCTCTCGAAATGTGGCTCTACCGTAGAAAACTGAGCATTTCATGGACAGCACATATAACTAATGTTGAAGTTCTTAGAAAGATGAAGAAAGATAGGGAAGTTATTAACAGAGTGAAGATAAGAAAGCTTCAGTATCTGGGGCATCTCATGAGTAATGAACAGAGATTTTACTTATTGCAGTCCATACTACAGGGAAAAGTACTTGGAAAGAGAGGAGTTGGGCGACCGAGAATATCATGGCTGAGAAATTTAAGGACCTTGTTTGGCATGAATACAACTGACTTATTCTGTACAGCAGTGCAGAAAGTTAAAATACTCTGTATGATATCCAACATCCTAAACGGTTAGGAACTATCAGAAGCAGAAGATGATATCAAGCCTCTCGACAGTGCACTTTAACTCTCCTTGAAAACCCTCATTTCTTGATTAGACGTAATGTCTTACTAAAACCTATAAATTTTCTGTGTACTGACGTTTAGGAACAGTCAACTGCCGAATTATACAGCAACTCGATCAGCGGGCACAATGTCAAGTGTGGTGTTGCCCAATCACATCTCGTTACACGTAGTTTACACTTGTTTGTGGAAACACTAAATGTGTTCTTAATTAAAGGCAGAACCGACTGATTGTCAGCAAGTCTCTGGTTTAATAGGACGAGAGTATAAAGGCCGGTTTGCGCCAAATCAATCTATATTTCATCGCCTTTTCATAACACGTTCATTCGCGACATCGCCTACGTATTTCAGCAGCCAACAACTTGGATTCGGTTGACACTCGCTCATGGGATTCGAATCGGCACATAAACTTAGACAGTTTACTCGTCTTCTTCGTGTTGCCTGCGGTCATCAAACACACAGATCGAGAATAATTATATTTTCTCGCCGGTCGCGAGGCAATTAAACGACTACAACGTCTTAAGCGAAGGCCGATGATGGTAGTTTTTTCGATGCTCCGCAAAAAAAAAACCAAGAATTATGGGATTCACTTTGTTACATAATAGAGACGTTTTTATGCGCGCAGATGCCAACATTGTTTAGCTATCCCAATCAACTTTGAAATTCTAATTTTATTACTTAATAACAGCGACACGTTCGCACGAGCGAGCACGCCCACACGCTCACGCTGTCAGTGTGGTCTCAGTAACCTGTCTCTGCCCTCATAAAACCTTTCTCGTTGATCCGAAGGTGAACGTTTGCCACAGACACTAATGCAAGTAATTGTTAAAAAATATTCCACAATTAAATTAAAAAAAGGTTTGGTTTCGTTAATTCAAGATGATAACGAATGAGCTTTCCGGAAGCCTTCCTGTTGATTGTGCTGAATAAATCACATCTATGCCGTCATATTCTAATTATAGGCCACGTGGCTATATTACTCGTTTCATAGAGGACGGAGATAACTTGACCAAAAAGCAGGGTATATTTTAAGAAATTTTTATCACTGCACAAATGTGTAGTTTACCAAAACGGGGTGGTCTGAGGGTTCTCCGCCGGGAAATTTTCAAAAATTAGACCTGCCAAAACGTTTACTCTTCCCTAATTTCCAGAAAAAAAAAAATCATCATGATAAACTGCGTTTTTTTACTTTAGTACGGTACATCAAATAACTTTTCAAACACTTGTGTCATATTGGCTAGAATCTTAGCAGCCAAGCCCCACAGTGCGGATGCAGAAAGAATTATAAGTGCCAGTAACATGCTGAAAACTGATCACCGCCAACGGCTTAGTATTGACACTGAAAATCTCCACTTGTATATTCATTTTAAAATGCCATCGTTGTCGGAGTGGGATCCCCTCAATGCCGTGCTTACATGGATGAATAAAAGACAACATCGAAGCAACCGAAGTCAGGGAGACTCCAAAAGCAACGGAGCAGTTTTATTTTTCAGGGTTTTTTCCAGACGTAAGCAACAAGAGCCGTGAAAGAAGGAAGAAGAAGGCCTCCAGAAAACAAAATGAAGAGCAAGACTTTTTAGACAAGAGTTTTAAAGACAATAATTACAATGAAATATGTTAAGCTTGAGTTAAAACTGGTTTAGTTTTTAATAAGGCTAAATATTGTTTCATTACATTATTTTTTACTCAATTGTCAGTTAACTTATTTTCCCGACTTTTTTCATAATTTTATCACTGCACAATTTAATTTATCACTGCATTTGTGTCTGGCTTCACGTTAAAATATACACTGTCAAAAAGATAACAAAGAAATTTAATATTTCATACTGTTTTTAAACCTCACTTAGACAAATATTATGAACAATATAATTGTATTTTGTTTGATATTCAAATAGATGTTAACTTTTTTATACAGGCGAAGGCTCTTATTATAATTTTAATAAAATAATAAAAAAGATACGAATAAAAAATATGAAAAGTTATGTTTGACAGGATATTCTTATAATATATATATATATATTTATATTATATATTATATATATATTATATTATTATATACATATATATAAACTTCCACACAACAGAAGGAAAGATTTTCGCCTAAAGCTATGCTATCTGTAATTGACGGTAGCGGAGATAAATAGTTTAGTAAAGACAAGGAGAGACTTGTCTATGTGGGCGACAAGCGAACAACATTCACTGCAAACTCAATGAATATTATAATCCATCAAATTACACCGTCAGTAGCTGCTCCTGCTGGTAGACCTATCAATTAAGAACCGAATCGATTTTAAAAACGTGATAATAATATTCCGCCTAGGTTTTTTTATAAATTCAACATAGGCCTACGCTGATAGAAAACCTATTAGTTTTTCGAAAATTTAATCCCAGAGAATATTTATTTAAATGCATAGCGTGCACCGTGTAATTTTCTCGAGTTTTTTGTAGTGCGGACATTAATTTTTATTAAGACTTTAACACTTAGAAAAGAAGGTTTAACTTCCGTGAAGAAAAAAAAAGGATGAAATGTGTGGATAATAATTATTTTCCGTCTGAATACTCATTACGTAAAATAAAGGAATAATTTACAAAGATTTCTTTAAACTTTCTATAGACATGCGGAAGAGAAGATTAAAGTTTTGTGGATATTTATTAAGAATTGAAAATAAAATATTAACGAAACAGTTAGTTAAATATCTAAGAAACAGAAAAACAAAATTTGGATGGCACAAAAAATTAAGGAAGATTTAAGACAGATCCAAAAAGTACACGAAGCAACAATTATAGGCATGAATAAGTACAGAAAAACAATAGAGAAATTCAACCAGGAAGTTCACGTACAATGAAGCGAGGTGAAATCAAACAAGGGGAAAGATAGACAAGAAGTGAAACAATGAAAGCCTACTGAAAAAGGAGGAAAGAATAAAATGTGCGACGCGGTTCTAAGTGGCCTAAATAATTTAAAAAATGAATAGGAGTAAAAATTCAAACAGAAAAAAAGTATTTTTTTGATGAATAAAGGGCTCTAGTCTGAGAAAGTGAGCGTAAGATGTGAGAGTTGGGTACCCAAATGACTGTTCAGTAAGTGTAGAATTTTGGAATGACTAATCAAGTATAAACCGTTGAAGGAATGGATAAAGACAGCTTGGATAAAGAGTTGTTAAACACCTTGCACAGGATAGACCAAGAAGCAGTCAGGGCAAAGTCAAGTTCTCAAAAATCTTCGACGATTTGCAAGGCCAAACGGCTTTGCTTTAAAGTTAAAGAAATCACTTAGGATCGAGAACGCTTTCTTTTTCATTACCTTTTTGGTGAAATTACACTGGAAGTACCTAATCTTCAGGAACAGACTGGAATCTTCCCAACATCGACCAGTGTGGGAAATACCGGTCATTTTTAGCCACTGTTGCTTGTATATAGCCTGGAGATGTTCCAGAATAATTTTCCATCCCAGCATAATTTGCGTAGTTAACAAGCACTCGAAAGGTCTAGAGGATACTTTAGTACGCGGCCTTGACAGAGACACGCACCCGCTCGGCTAGCCGATAAACGCGAAAACGACACTATCGACTGTTCGAGACCGTCCCGTAATTGTCATAACACTAATAATTATTTAATAATATGCAGGCCTATGTTATAGGAAGCAAAATTACAGAACAGAATAGTACTTACAGAAGCTATTTTCACAATACTCATATTTTCAGAATAATTTTTACATGTAATTCTCATAAATAACTTTCCAACACGCTTTTACTCCTTCGTGGAATCGTAAAGACTGTTGCGTGAAATAAGCTACTGTTTCCCGTGTAATAGTAGACAAACTCACGAAGTAGATTAACTCAGTTGGTCAGCATGTTTAAGGAGAACAGAAACGCTTGTGGACAGGGAATTGTCTTAGGAGGAGTAGATCATCGCCAAGCGTTGTGGAAGCAAACCATTTAGTGTTGACTGATTTTCGGACGAGCAGCTGAAGACAGTACTAAGTATTTAAACTGTGCTAGATTATCTAACGTCAACAGATGGAGACACTGGATGCGCTTTACGCGTTATCTTTACAATATTGCTCCGCTGGACTTCATCGGATAATTATGAGCGCTATTCAAAAATTATCTTGGCTCCCAGGTAAACAGCACTAACGACATCAACACTGAAATAAGAAGAAGAATATATCTCCCAAATAAAACATTATCGATTAAAAAAGCGCCTGACATCTAGCTTCATCTCAAGAAGCACGAAATGTAAAATCTACAAAACACTTATCAGGCCAGTGCTGACATATGCTTCAGAAACCTGGACAATGACGAAAAATAGCGAGAGACTTCTAGGTTGTGTGAAAGACCGATTCTAAGAACAATATTTAGAGGAGTACAAGAAAATGGAATGTGGCGCAGGCGCTATAATTATGAACTAGGGCCTATACCATCTTTACAACGAGCCGGACATTGTCAGGCTAATCAAAATACACAGGCTAAGGTGGGTTGGACACATAGAGAGAGTGGAGGAAGGATATTTTTCTACGAAACATATTTTCTACCAGAAACCAATGGGTAGTAGAAAAATGGGAAAACTCCGAAGTAGATTCAAAGACCAGACAGAGGAGGACCTTGGAAAGGTGAACATAAGAAACTGGAAAGCCAAGGCATGCAATAGGGAGGAATGGAATCGACTCTTGCAGCAGGCGAAGACACACCAAGGGTTATAGACCCACGGTTGTTGATTAGTGATTCGAAAATTAACCTCGGATTGACTGTATATATACAAACTTGTACCCATAACAACACGACGCATATGCAGTAGCAGACAATATTCTTTTATACCAATTGTTACAGGCAAATCCGCGGTGTAGTTTGTTTATCTGCGTTCGACTAGTCACCAACGAAGACGAAACGTGAAGCTGTCATTGCCTCTCCCACCAGCAATATGGTATGCTGCAGTATTTGATGAAACTCCCATCGTCTACAGCGAACGTTCAGGAATGTGATCTGAACTACTAGACGGCGTCGTAAGATGAGATTCTTGTTCGACGGAAAGACGGTAGCGTGGACGGCGGACGTCCCCGACTAACGGTCGTCTGATAAAAGGTTGAGACCCGCCGTCACGGGTCTGAGTGTCATGTAGGTCAGACTTCGGTTTTGCGAAAGGCTCGCACTTCAGGGACGTTCACAGACAGGACTAGCCAAATCTAGACCGCATACAGTCGGATAAAAGTCCCATCGTGTCACCAAGATGAAGGATACGCTGGCTACTCAGCACTTTGAAACGAATGAGAATCTCAATAACGGCGTTAATTGATGGCTGGATACCTTGGTAGCAGCGTTATTCAACGAGTGATTACATAAAGACACGTGGGCAACGATATAATAAGTGCCCATGTGTGGATATTATTTATGTGGAAAAGCAATATACTGTAATATGCTTGGAACTTTTGTAAATAATAAGAAATAAAAATAAAATAAAATAGAATTTTATAATAAAAATGTATCAAATAAAATAAAATTATATAATAAAATAAAATAAAATTCCTCTATTTTCGTTTTTTTAACCAGCCAAACGGAGGTTATTTTTGAATACTCTTCGTATTTAGATAAGTAATTTACCTAACATGGCATCATAAAAGTTTAAACCAATTTCTTTTCTCTTTCCTTAATCGCCCTCTCTTCCCTCTCAGTCTCTTCCGTATCCAACATTATCACCACAATCTTCTTCTTGTACCCTCTTCCACACCCCTTTCACTTTTCCATCTCGTTCTAATCTTTCGCCTCTTCTCCTCCCCCTGGTCTTCACTTTCTCCTACCCTTTCTCTCTCTCCCTGTCGTTTTTCTTGTATTTCGTTAATTTTGGTAACTTAACACCGTGTTGGTTTGTTCGGTAGTAAAACTGAGAATAGCACATTCAAAATTTTAACTTTACCGTTTTAACGTTCGTCATTGTATAAGTCCAAAAAATTAAGTCCTCCTTAACATTCATTTCAAGACTCTTGGGAGATCTCAAAAATTTGTAAATTCAGCTGGTAGAAACGTGTGAAATTAACTTAAAGTTGGAATCGTATCAAAACCTTCGCTGCACAATGACAATAGGAAATTGATACTGAGGCAACAGGAAAATATATTATAAATGACTCTACATAAACGCTCTTACGATCCGCTATGGATATTATTGAATGGTGTCGAATGAACATATGGAATGGTAAATGTTAAGAGGGATCTGTTCTGTCATGTACAGACGAAAGCTCTCAATAGCAACCATTCAATATCAATAATGATACAGTACAGCAAGCTTTACTATATCAGTATCAAGTAGGCCTAAGGATTCCTATGGCGTCAACACTGCGTATCTTTCAATGAGCTTCTGAATTTTTCTTAGTTCGTTAAACATGTTTACGAACCAGAACCGGAAACCGTTCTCCTGTTGTTTCTTCTCCATCGCCTCATATACTTGGTATCTTCTTAACTCCTTTCCTCTTCTTCTTCTTCATACGGGATTCCAGTCTGTTACATTTGCCGTTCATCGGTTTGGCTTCTCTCTGCTTCCATTCGAGGACTGTATGCGTCTTTGTTAAATCTACAACGCTCGTTTAACTCTATAGCTTTTTTCAAATGTTTGTTTTCTTTTAATGTAGCTTTATCCTTGTTCTATTTGTTCATCATTCACATTCTGCGCCATACATGTATTGCGTCTTCTGGACATATGATCCTGTATAGAACAGCATTTAACTGGTTAATTGAACTTTGGATTTGTCGTAGTAGTAGGCCTATGCTTATACTGGTTTCTTCTTCTGTTGTTGTGTTTTTCGAAGTTCTGGACCTAAGTAGCGTATTTAAATTTCTCCGTTGTTCTTACATAGGCTACATTCCATTTTTAATTTGTTAGTTCCTCAGTTCGTCGTGTGTTGTTATCAGTTACTCCGCATTCACCATCTTCCTCGTCTTATCCCGTGATTAGCTGGCATCTGCAAAGCTGATTGTTAATAGGTGATCATTGTGTCTTTATAGGTTTGAATCTGCTCGCTAATGGCTCACACCTGCGTTTGCTCTTATCACATTTGGCCTATTACCGACCCCAAACGTCAAGTTCTCAACCAATAAATAGCCTATAAAATAAAATTCTCATAACTGGTCGTAGCTTTAATAGATCTCTTCAACTTCGATCCCAGTTTTCTTCTACTTCTTTCTTCGTCACTACAGACCTCTGCTAACTTGGTTTTTCTCATAATATTTCATTAGGCTTACCTGACATTTTTGTGTTAAGGTAGATGTTTCCTTATCCTTTTTTTTCACCCCTGACGTTCTAATGTCTTTCAAAACATCGCCCATCTGTCTTATCTTGATCTTGCGTTCTTTACACATGTAGCTCTACTCTTATCCACTCTTTCCACTGACTGAATTCATTCTGTACCGTTCTCCATGCTTGGATAGATGTCACTGTGTCTGTAGCGTCTGCTAATTGGTCTAATTCGTGAGTACATTTTTAGATCTTTCTTAAACTCTTCTTTCGAAGATTCGATGGTTGTTTTCATTAGTCTATGCCACACAGCAATAACCCACTGCAGGCCTGATAACGATTTCGTTTGCCGAACGAGATTTTTACGTTTCACTAAATGTTTATGATCGTGGATCCTTCCCTGTTTTGTTAGATTCATTTAATATCAATTATTGTTGTTGTTGTTTCTTTAATTTCACATGTAGCCTATAGGCCTATAGAAGTGCTATTTAATATTTTTAAATAGTAGGCCTACACTATATTTTTCTTCACACCGTACACTCCGAAAAATAGACATGTACAAGTGTTAAGTATTATGCTAAGTAATGTAGGCCTATTTATTGAAGAAAGACTTTAACGTCATTAGCCTGCTGGATCCGTCCTTGAAACTGCTGAGCTCTATCTACAGTTTGTGTACAACAAGTGTAGGCTAATGTAATCTCTTCGTTCTTCTTCTTCTTCTTCTTCTTCTTCTTCTTCTTCTTCTTCTCCTTCTTCTCCTTCTTCTCCTTCTCCTTCTCCTTCTCCTTCTCCTTCTCCTTCTCCTTCTCCTTCTCCTTCTCCTTATCCTTCTCCTTCTCCTTCTCCTTCTCCTTCTCCTTCTCCTTCTCCTTCTCCTTCTCCTTCTCCTTCTCCTTCTTCTCCTTCTTCTCCTGCTTCTCCTCCTTCTCCTCCTCCTCCTCCTCCTCCTCCTCCTCCTCCTCCTCCTCCTCCCCCTCCTCCCCTCCTCCTTTTCATTCTTCTGTATTTCATCATCATCATCGTTACCAACATCACTACCACCACACCACTAGCATCACTGACACCACCGAAACCTCCACACCACCACCATTATCGTCGACGTTTTCTTATTCTTCCTATCACCTAAGAATTGGGTGAATTCGCTTTTTCATGGGCTTCCAGTATCTCTCTTTCTTTGCGACCAGTCATCCATTTGGTCCACGCGTAGTAACCACTAGGTCCGACTGTGGTCAGTACGATTTATTGACTGTTGAAATACGTATTCAGGACCATTTTCTGAAGCCGATCTCTCTTGATAAGCTAAGAAAAAATCATTTCACCAATCGGATTCTTCTGCTAATATACCGAAACCTTTCTGTCGTGACTCCACGTACTTGACCCATACATTATAGCAGTGGTTCCCAAAGTGGGGTCCACTACAATGTTTCAGGGGGTCCGCAGACACTTTTAAGAAGAATTAGAATATACTGCAATTTTCTCCGATTTTTTCGCTCTAAAATATAAATTTTAGAATCTTAAAACAATTAGTAAAAGATTCCAGTATTTTTGGAGTGTTCAAACTAATTGCAATTGTAAAAGTAATTTCAAACTAATGGTTTTAATAATGTCAAAATCATGTCGTGTAGCAGATCTGTTTGTCAGCCGAACTGACTAGGCCTCTCTTCTCTTACACTAAAAAAAAAGATCCATTGGCAGAACTTTCAACTGACAGTTCATTAAAATTACAGTTTTCGCAATTACAGCTACCTGACTTCTGGTTATATGTAATGACTGACTATCTTAAACTCTGACAAAAGCTTTGAAGCGTTTAACTGTGTTTCGCTCTAATTATTTGTGTGAAACCGCATTCTCCCTGCTCACGTACTTGAAGTCAAAGTTAAGAAATAAACTCGACTTGATGTCGAGAGTGACTTGATATTGAAATTATCAGACATTACACTCAATATTTCGAGCCAGTTGTTCAAAAGCAGCTTAATTGTTCACATTAAACTGTGTTTGATATCATTATTATTATTATTATTTTACAAGTTAAGAGAATTTTGATATTATTACATTTCATTAAAATATAAGAGTTTCTATTACATTTACTGTTTATTTTATTTCAAAAATCAGGTAGGGTCCGTGAATTTTTTAATTATTTGAAGGGGGGTCCGCTGCAAAGTTTGGGAACCACTGCATTATAGCCTAAATTGTTGTAGGCCCAGTTAGCAGCTGGTACGATCCTGGTCTGTTGTGTTGTGGTTTATCATCATCATCATCATCTTCACTACAGGGATTAGGCCCTAGTTGGCCTGTTCCGGAACCCATCTCCTCCTCGGTCTACCAACATCCCGTTTTCCACTCGGCTTGTACTTGAGAGCTGCCACTGGCAATCTGGTATCTGAAATTCGGGCCACATGTCCACACCATCTCTTATACTCCTTAATCGTCTCATTTAAAGACTGGATCTTTAAGTCTTGTCTGATGTCTATGTTTCTTCTCCTATCCAGAAGGGAGAATCCTTGGACACTTCTCAAAAATCTCATTTCGGCAGCCTGAATTTTCTTTTCTTCCCCTTTAAAGAGGGTCCATGTCTCACTTGCGTAAAGGAATGTCGGAACAGCTACTGTTTTATAAAATTTCATACGGGTTTCCTTCCGAGTTTTATTTCGTAAATTTCTATGAATTGTCCCACAGATGGATCTAAACTTTGATAGTTTATTAACCCAATCGGCATCAACGTTGTATGAGATGTTATATCCCAGATAATTAAAATCACAAACTTGTTCCAAAGTTTGATTGTTTACCACAATTTTTGTTCTAATGGGATGTTTACCTAGAAACGCCATGGTTTTGATTTAGTGTAACACCTTTATTTGTAGGAATATCCTCTGTCAACCTACCATTTAAATCTAGGGTAATGGAAGTTCTGTTATATAGGCTTTGGAGCACTGCAATTAATTGTGTGGGAAAACCTCTTCGTTCCATGATATTCCATAGTAGAGATCGCCTAACATTATCAAAAGCCTTCACTATATCTACAAAAGCAAGATGCGTTTCCCGGTTGAACTCTCTTCTATGGTTTATATAGGTCAGATTTAAGTAGCAGACCTGCTAACTGAGCACAACTAAAAAAATGAAACCATATCAAACGAATTGTTCTTAGGTAGGCCTATGGCCAGCAACCTCCCACAAATTCTGTTGTAATGTTCATATTCTTGAGAATTTGTGTTATATAGGCCTATAGGTATTTATCGCCTACGTAGGTCAGAGTAAACTATTGTGACGTTGTAGAAAATCAAACGGTCAAATGGCCATCATCCGCGTTGTTTCTCTTATTCGATTAGAACATGCCAAGAGGTAGGCTAGGCGGCTGTTATAGAGTAGAGCCTAGGCCTGTTATGGAGTAGGCGGCTGGCTATTCCGCAATATGATGGCCTAAAAAATATTCCGTAAACCTTGAATCGGAATAGGCCTTATCCTAATTACAATCCTTGGAATAAGAAAGGTAGTTTAACTGACATATCTGACGACCAGTCTTCTGGCTCTACCGCTTTTGATCTACCTGGCTTTTCAATTCACACAGTGGCATCTCCAATAGGACCTGTATTAGAATATAAGAATACTTACAGGCCTAACGTAACAAATATTCAAAGACATAGACCTATCTGAGACATAAAATCTGTAGAACGAATTAAAAAGTAATTTTTATAATGGTTTATGTGATTTTGTGTGATTGAGTGCGCGCGTGTGTTCGCTTATATAAAATATAACGAAATCCTCCATAGATCTAATTCCGGAACGGGAGTATTGATGGCAGTCTTGTCCAAAAGACAGACAGTATTGATGGCTGTCCAATAGTTTCAGAGATTATCGTTTGCTATCTACTGTAGGCCTAACCCATGCTCCCAAGTTGGGAAACTTGATTCGCGAAAATGATATGACAACTGTAGCCTACAGTTAATTAGGCACATTAGTAATATGACTATAGTGTTATAGAGAAAAGAGAAAATCCGAGAGGAAAAGAAGAACCATGTAAAGTCCATGTTCATGGTACAAATTAGGCCTATATCACCCCTCTCACGAACTGTCACTCTCACACTCTCGCTCGCACTCTGTCTGTCTGTCTCTATCCCCCCACTTTCTGCCCGCAGCTCTCCAGATGTGACAAAACATATGAAGAGTGTCATGGAAAAAATGTAGAAAAGCTGACAATCGCAGTCAGGTGCAGTTAGGCTAATTGGGCTCAACAGTAACATGACCATCGTATAAGAGGACAAGATCGATAGACCTATAAGAAACGCTACAGGAAAGCAACGAAACAATTGTTTGACCAAACGACGAAACTTTTGCAGAGATGGATTTGAAATGACTCAAAGTTTCAAACAGAGCGCTATCAACAGGAGACTGACGATTCCAGAATACCGTCACTCAATAATATCAGGATAGAGGTTCAAGAAGAATAAAAAAAGTTGTAAAATCAAATACGTAAAGATAAACGCTACTAGGCAAAATCTAACTGCATTTGAACAATGCAGTGTAATTCGCTACCATATATGCTTTCAAGAACAATATAAATCATAAAAGTGATACAATCCCTGTTTCAAGAGAGATGAACCGCTCGAAACTTTCGCAAGGACCCAAAGCTATTAATTACACCGTTCATATTTATGTGGTGTTGAGAGCTTACCTATTACCTCAACACCTGTGTGAGTGATTCAAATAAAATTATCGACTAAAGGGACAGGAATGCCAATTAATTTAATCAACGGAAAATTTACTGCTGAAACATTTAGTAACAGAATTCGCTGTTACACGAACACTTGTGAACGATTCTTATACGGTATAGGCCTACGATCGTTGTTTTGTAATCGTCTGATCATTGACGAAACCATTCGTTGACAGATACAGTTCTTTGTATTGCACAGAAAAACGCCATCTTTGTATTGAAAAGAAGGCGTACGTTTGTATTTTTTTATGGGTTAAAGTTGAGCCGTGTTCTATTATCTCCTGCCGACGGGAGGCTGCGATTGGTCGGCTACAAGACCAATCGTGAATTACAGACGCGGAAGGGAAATTGGAGGGGACTGAAGCTGGACAACAGGTGCTGCCGACCGGACCGTGACTTCTCTCTCCCGCACGGGTGCGCGCGCGTACACACGCCACACGATAACAATGTGTGTTTTGTCCTCCCTTCTCATAGATGTTTGTACTCTTCCAGAATAAGCATACACCACATAAATATTTCACTTGTTTCTTATCCTGAATTTACGTTAGTATTTTCGTAATAAGTCTTTATTAATGCTGACGTTTTGCATTACTACCCGAAAAATGTGAATACTACGACCACACAAAATAATTTATCTTGGATGAGAACTTACCAAGTATGATAATATTACCTATTATTTGGTGTTCTGCCCTAAGGCAGGTCTTCAAATGGTAAGAGCTCTCCAAGCTGTCCTATCGCATGCCAGTCTTTTCGTTTCTTCGTAACACCCTCTGATTTTAATGCTATCTATTAACTTCATTCTTCTACGCCCTCTTCTTTTTTCTCCTTCTATGACACCCTCCATGGCAGTTGTAAGCAAGCAGTCTCTTCTTAAACAATGCCCTAACCAATTCCTTTTCCTATTTCCTATTACCTTCAGGATCCTTCTCTCCTCCCCTATTCTTCTTAAACATTCATCATTCCTTACTCAACCCACCTCACTTTTTCCATTGCTCGCCAAACCCACATCTCAGGTGCTTCTAATCTTTTCTCATCCTCTTTCCTCAGTGTCCATGTCTCTGTACCATATAAAGCAACGCTTCACACATAACATTTGGCCAACCTTTTTGATAATATAGGTCATACGTAATTTAATATTCTAAAAATACACGCGCAAAAATAATGTGTGACGTACTGTCTAATGAAAACGAAGTTTGCTGTCGTACAAGGGCAGACTGCCTCAAAGTCATTAGTTGTGTGATTTATTAGAGTCGGCGCCGCTGCATTGTTGACTCTACAGGCTCTGACAGTCAACGTTCAACTAGGGCTGTTCAATACATACTTCAGACTACAGTACTTTCCCCGCCTGTGGAAAACAGCGAACGAACATTATGATACCGAAACCAATGGCTTCTTGAAAGCTACCTCCTGATATCTCTCTTGCCAGCAATTTCTAAGATATTCAGGCGAAGTTATAGGCTTGTATCCGTTACTGGTGGATGACGTCGGAGCAGTTTGGTTTTTGGCAGACGCACATGACTACTCTTCATCTAGGAAGGGTCGTTACCCAACTAGCAGACGCCACTACCAGAAATCAGTCTACAGGTCCTGTCCTGTTTGACATGGGCAAAGTCTCCTACAAAGTCTGGAATGAAAGCCTGCGTACATAGTGTTAAGAGAAAGATCTCGAAAACTCTCCATCCATCTAGTAAACAAAGTTGTAAACAGGGTTATTGTATTGCTTGCATGGCGCGTGGGCATGCCGTGAGGCTCTGATTGGGCCGGCGTTTTTCTTTGTAGTGTGGAAGTGTCTAGAGTTTTGTAGTGGGGAACATTTTTGTCATTGATGTATGTATACCTATAGAGATTTCTGGATCTTTCTGGTTGTCTTAGAAAAGGTATATAAAGTGTCGATCTTTAGTGAAGTTCAGTTCAGTTAACAATTGTGTGTCAGACTAAGTGTAGGCCTATCAGTTTCTGTGTATTTGTATACTAAATAAATCAGCGCCTGCATTTACATCAAGTGTCGCTTTAATTTTATTAAACCTTCCATACATAGTTTCCCATATACCAACACCTCCGTTCACTCAAACAGTCGTGCTTAAGGATGAGCATGGATTAGGCCTACTCTCTGTTTCGCCCTGTCGCAGCCAGCGCTCTCCCCAAGGATGAGTCCTCGGGCCTGTTCAGTACCTCGTGTAAATCCAGTACCTACCTGTTCAGTACCCAGTGTGTCTCGCAGTCACTGACGATCCAGTGTTCCATTATAGCTCCCTGCCCACGAAATAGGAGGGCAAAATAACGCCAGTTTGACATTATTCCGATTGAGTGCCGTAGTGGTGCACAGGTGCACAGCAATTTACACGGATAAGTCCGAAGCAATTTGTTTTACACGTGTAAAGCACTCAATGGACGATATACTTGACGATCTCCCTGGACGTAGCGGCTCATCGTTCCCGCCGATGCCTTATACCGCCAAAGTCAGTACGACTCTAAACTCCTGCGGGTGAAGTCTTAAGGGAATCACGGAGCCGTACCTCAGGCGTGGGGCCAGAGCACCAAAACAAATTCAATAATATTCAATAGTATGCACCAGCTCGAGCCGCTCCGGCTGCGCTGTCGTCTTAGGCGTGGAAAAATGCGACTGCATCAGTGTACTCTTGGTGAATGGTCAATTTCTAACAGTCCAGTCGACGATCTTATCCTTCTGGATTTTTACAAAAATCGAGGTACACGAATTCCAAGTTGACCTTACTGATCAAAATTGTTTTAAGAACTTGTAGGCCTACTCTCAGTGAGTTTTATCAGTTGTTAATTGAATAACTTATTTCATTCATGGAAGTTACTGAAATGCTGTCTCATGTCCTTGGTAACCACTAGAAAAAATATTTATGGGAACTGAAAATCGGAACACTTGTGCCCTGACTTTCATCCAGATGTGTTAGGTTCAAATAGCCTGTTCCGAGTAGCTTAAATGGATGGATTCTGTAACCTTAAATTACTGTGTACATCATTAGGGCTTGATTTATTTGGCACGTCACATAAAGTTATAAAAGTACATATTTTAAAAATTGTTTACATGTATGTCATATTTTTGCTGAATATTGTATAAAAGTATCTTTGTAATTACATTCGAATGTGTTTTTTATGTTTCACTGGATCACAGTGCTTAACTAATCGTTTGTAGATCAATAAATAAAATTCAGTTTGTATTAGCTTGTTTATTAACTAATTTCTCTAAAAGTGAAAGTAATAATAGGCGAATATTTCTTCAAACATTCCTTTATATAAGGTAGAGCCTCCGAGTTTATGAGAATTCTTGGAAAAACGCACCGCTCATCCCATTCCAACTTAATCTACACTGAATAAAACTACCTGTCTTCCAGCTATAATTATACAATTTAAAAAATCAAAATAAAATGAATATCGGAATAATTAGATAGGCTACGGGTATCCATAACGAAACTATCTACGAAGATAGACCTTCGTGTAAATGTAGTTGTAGGCAGCCTTAAATACGACGAGCCAGAAATACGGCCATTAAATTTTGCTAATGTGTGAGGCGCTGAGAAGAGTGAAAAAAATCCTTTACAGCTGTTCTGTTTGACAATGCAATGAAATTGTTGTGTCCAGATAAAGTGGAACCCTTCACACAGTGGCTAACGTTGTCCGAGGGAAGTATTCTGGGATAGTTGAATTCAATATAAATTGGACGATTTTTGTTAAAGCCACGTCATCGCTATGCCTTCCTTCACTAGTCATCATAACTCGACAGAGGGCTTGGTTGATGCTCCAAAGTATTATTTTACAAATTACTGTGACACAGGGAAGCTTTTGAGTAGTTTTGGTGTGGATAATTCAGTTGAAATATGCTTAAATACTGTTCAAAAGTTGTTTTAAACCACATCATCATAAAGTTTGGCCTATATGAAATCTAATTCTTGTGAATTATTAACGTCTACCAGATTATCAACTCGGCTTGAAACTGTGGGTGTTCAATTTTGTAATGCACGTTAAAATTCCGAAAGACACTGATAGTATGTTAGAAAAAAATCACAAAATGTAAGCACAGCCCCAACTTGAAGGAAGTTCGGATTACCTAACTGCACATAAAATTGCTGAAATTATTATTGGGAAAACACTAAATGATTTAAGATTTCCTACGTTTGCTCTCGTCCCGTTTGCTTACATCCCGTTTCATACGATTTAGAAAGGAGTTTTTCTAAATAGGCGACAAAGATAAACTGCCAAGAACCGGAGATCCTTTCAAATTGAGAATTTCATATAGGACTACAAGTCAGCGTAACTCTCCAGCGTAACTGTAACGAAAATTAAGAAAAATTAAACGAGAAACATTTTTATCGGTAACTTACAAAAATGTAGGCCTACCACTTGTTATACAAAACATAACCTCTTCACTTCAAACACTATCAGCCCAAAAATAAGCAAGAACCTAGTAAAGACATACGTGTGGAATATTGCCCTATACGGGAGTGAATCTTGGACAATTGGAGAAAGTGACAAGAAAAGACTCGAAGGATTTGAGACCTGGTGCTACAGAAGAATATTCAAGATAAGCTGGAGGGAAAAGATAACGAATGAGGAAGTCTTTAGAAGAGTTCAGAAGAGGGAGAGCTTTCTACGAAATTTAAAAGGCAGAAGAGATAAGTTTATAGGGCATATACTACGACACAATAAGAGACTCTTGGTTATACTCTTGGTTAAGAGAATAATAGAAGGAACAATTGAAGGGCAGAATCACAAAGGACGACCCCGTTTAGACTACATGAATTAGCTTATGGTCGATATGAACTGCACATCATATTGTGAGTTGAAAAGAAAAGCAGAGAAGCGTGAAGACTGGCGAGCTGCTGCCAACCAGCCTATGGGCTGATAATCTAGAAGAGAAGAAGATACAAAATACTAAACAAAGATTATTTACAATGTCGACTATCAAGTGTTATATCGTTACATTTCTACTTAGCATATGCCTATTTGCCCAGTTTTAGGTTATATTTTGGTAGTTTAAAGGCATAAATGCATGCATATTTCCAGATGCTTAGGTCGTACAACTACGAGCCTATACAGATCGTTAAGTAACCTACTACGGAGCTTATATTGTTGCACGGAGCAGTTTGTAGGTCTAAATTATCTCAGCGTTAATTTACCTAATGCAGCCAGTAACTAAAATGGATAACGTACTTCCAAACACGTTTGATACTTGTCTATGAATCACAATAATTTAATTCTGCACTGACAGAAAAGAATTGAGTTTAAGCGGTCAGCAGGCCTACAGTCTTTCTACTTCAAGGAATGCTCTTTGTTATTTTCAACCATTCCGAATCAGTGGCGTATCTGGAATCAGTGGCCTTGGAGGGGGGGCGATCCGGGGTCGGGTCGGCTCCATACAAAAGAAAAAAACAAGTTAAGACTAATCTTTAAAGACTTTGCTGTCTTTAAAGTGGCAGAAATCAGTCTCATTAAAGTAAACGGTAGTAACACAATAAAAATACGAGTTACTGAAACATTGTTTACACGATACCTATTGACTGGATTGATTTTCCTATATTTCATATTTCAAACGTATAGGCCTACGCTAGTGCTGTGTAATAAACCACCTGTTTGTATATTTAAACAAATAATTACTACTGTATTAGATTAAAAAGAGCTACTACTATATTATCATACACAGCTGAAATAATAAAAAAGCTTAAAAATTAAGAGATTAACAAAATTCATCAAATTTTTCTACCCTCTGGGGGAGGGGGGTCCGGTCCCGTTCGCCCCTCCCGAAATACGCCCCTGTTAAGAATGTGAATCAAAATATTTTTTTAAATTAAACTTGAATCTTTTTGCTTAAACCTTTCTTGCTTGCACGTAACAACTAGTAGGTGTTTACAAAATAAGCGATAAACAGAGACTTAAAATAGATTTATTTTAAAATAAATTTATATTGTGGACTCGAAGTACTTAAATTATTATGATGGACCCCTATTATGAATTATTTATAGCCACTACGAGTGAGTGTGAATGCTTCTGTGCATGTGTGAAAAGTTATTGTAAGAGAGGGAAGAGGTAGAGAGAGATAGGGAAAGAGAGAGAGAGAGAGAGAGAGAGAGAGAGAGAGAGAGAGAGAGAGAGAGAGAGAGAGAGAGAGAGAGAGAGAGAGAGAGAGAAATCGTGTGCTACGCTCGTGCTCTTATAGGCCTATGCTTATTTTAAAACGGGTATGAACGTTATTTGTTACCAGTTATTGTTTTTTTATGCAGCAGATAATTTTATTTCTTACCTGAAAAGTGATGAATAGATTTTGTACAATAAATTTATGTACTAGAGCCGCCAACATAAATTGTGTGTGTATCTTCGCCGCAGGTGCTTCGGTTCGCCACGGGTATCCTCGTTACGTGCAGACGCTGCGCCTGGTAGGTGGGACACCTTTGCTATTTTTAGCGCAGACAGCTGTGAAACTCTAAGACCAGATTTAACAGATGCATTCAGGTTCATAGAAGAAATAGATGTGTAAGGAAACCACTTTAGGACAGGAGAAGTTATCTGATCACGACAATTATTATTTTAAGAATCAGGCCTACCACATAAACTAGGCCTACACGTTCATACCACTGACGATCTCTCTCTCTCTCTCTCTCTCTCTCTCTCTCTCTACTTTTAAACCTGACGTTGGTTGACCGCAAATCTTCTGACGCATATTCTACCGTTATCAACAGATATTTTGTAAATCATCTTTTGTACTTCATAAGGGGTAAAGTCTACTTTAAATGTAGACTATGCGTATATTTTTTGCCTTTGAATTTGTTGTAATAAGACATTTTCTATTTCCACTTGGCCTCATCTAGATATCACAATGAAACAAATTCATAAGATTTTTTGAAATAGGCCTATAACTGAAATGGCCTGTAAGAAATGACGAAATTCTGTGAATAACACATTCTCCAGGTAGAATAAAGACAGTGAATACACATGAATATTTAAAGTTCACTGCATGTTTCACTAGACTGGTAAAGCACTTATGGAATACTGTACGTCACAGAAGTTCAGTGGCGTATTTAGAATTCGATCTCGGGGCGATTCGGGGTCGAGTCAGCTTCATACAAAAGTAAAAACAGGTTGTGACTAATCAACATTACTATCTTTAAACTGGCTGAAAACTTGTAAAACACAATAAAAATACGCGTTATTGAATCATTGTTTATAAGATACTTTTTGACTGAATTGATTTTCCTATAGGCCTATTTCGTATTTCAAACATGTACGCTAATGCCGTGCAATAAACCTGTTTGTAGGCCTATAGGCCAATGTAAAAAAGAGTTACTACTATATTAGCGTAGGCAACACAGCTGAAAAAATCATAAAACCCTAAAAATTAGTCTAAAAATTAAGAGATTAACAAAATTCGTTAACTTTTTTCGACCCTCTGGGAAGGGAGGTCCTGTACCGTTCGTCCCCTCCCGTAAATACGCGCCTGCAGTTTTTATGGAATGATAGCTGATACGGAAGGTGATGTGATTTGAAAAAAGGAAACAGCTCTGGACACCCAGTCCTTGGAATATGTTAGTGAATGCCTATAGCCTAGTAAATAGCCTATAAATAAAAATATAGTATAAATAAAAATGCATAAATATAAATAAAAGTGCATATCTAAAAATGGGAAAATAAGGCAGTAGTGGAGCCAGAATGCCTATATGCAAGTGAATGTCTAGCATTGAATTATAATTTAGACAAACTAGAAATATTGGGAAGACGAATTATTAGGAAAACATTAGGCCCACGAAAAACGTCTGAAGGTTGGAAATTAAGAAGTAATGATGAAATGTATCAGAGTATAGAAAATATAACAGAAACAATGAGAAAAAGAAGACTATTGTTTTTTGGACATTTATATAGAAATGTTTGGACGACAATAGGTTAACAAAGCAGATCTTCAGATATCTGTGGGGGAAGAAGTCAACGTCAAGTTGGATTAAAAAAGTCCAAAAGGATTTAGAAAAAAATAATATAGACGCAGAAGAAGCAATTGAAGAGACGTTTTTCAGGCATAAGTGTTAAAAATGGAAGGAGTCCAGGGCAGGAGAGAGAAAAACGCAGGTTCAAAGTGGACTGAAGACAGGAAGAAGAGACACAGTGGAAAGATGAAAGAATATTGGAGAAAAAGAAGATAACTAAAAATAAAGAATTGAAATTGGCGTGTGGTCCTTAGAGGGTACAAAAATATATAATATAAATAAAAATGACTGTAACCAATTAAAAATGTTTAAAGTAAAAAAAAATAATAATAATTTGGTCATCACAGTGAGTGACGATTAGTTGGCAAAATAATGTAGGCCTACTGTAGGCTCTGTAGTTAAGTTGTTGTGCTGTGGATACATTTGGTATGTTTAGGCTTAAATTTGACTTATATTTCCGATTTAAAGTTTATTTGGGGTTGCAAATAATTTCTCAGTAAGAGAAATAACGGTGTTTTGGTGACTAACGTAATAACGTAATTTTTCGCATATCTCTCATAAAGAGATTTTATCGTTTTGAAATTTTCAGCTTGCATAGGCCGAAACAGTGAAGATTGATTTAATAGGCTACGACCGTTTCATTTCTTAGTTTTCCAGTCGACCAGAGAGGGGACACAACAGAGCTAAGCAGGCGTCCAAGGGTGTGTTTAAATTCCGCCTAGTGAAAAGGGGAAACAGAAAATGATTTGCAATCACGACCAGTCTAGTGGGTCATTTCAACTTCCCCCCTAAGCGTCTTTTTCATTCTAACCAGTAACGATTTTTTATATTTTTTATTGTATTCTTTTTTTATGCAGCCTAAAGGCACCATATGATGTTATTATAAAGCGGTCGATTTCGGTCAATAGACCATCTTCAGGTTATCACAATATTATAAAACATTATAGCACATTTGTGTTCACAATATTATAAAACATTATTATTTATAAAAAACGAATTTGTATATTTGTTACAAATAATGTTTTATAATAATGTCTACATACCGTATTAATGTTATTGTTAATGTTACCGAATACAATAAAAAATATAAAAAATTGAATTATAGGTACAATTAATAAAACAATAAGTGTAAGTATATAAAAATATATCACATTATCATTAGTAACGATTTGTTATGTTCAAAATTATCCGTGTACAAAGTCATGAAATATTTCTAAATAGTACATTATAGTTTGTCACTTCCAAATTAGACCATGGACTATAGTTAAATTACTCAGTCTTTACAGCAAAATATGAAAGTCATTCAGACATTTTACAGCAAAAAGAACAGAACACGCTAAAGAAGTACTATCTGCGCAAAAGTAGGCTTAATTGAAGTTTTATTTAAGTTAATTGAATATACGTTCTGACTAATTGCCAGGCTATTAGACCGTGGTCTAATGCTGCCGATTGAAACAGGCGTGGATACTGGTGAAAAACGTGCCAGTTACCTTTTAAATAGTAACACTGAAGATTTGTGAATGTGTTGCATAAGTTTAACCTCATGTGCGGGACCATTAGGCGAACCCTTAACTCAGGAAGTAAAGGAACACGCCTAAAATTCTACAAAGTGACGGCTCTTCCCACGCTTCTTTATGGGTCTGAGAATTGGACTTTGACGAAAGGCCAGGCCAGTTCCATCCAAGCGGCTGAAATGAGATTTGTCAGGCACGTGGCAGGGTATACTTTAGATTATGGTCATAGAAGAAACACAGATATACGGCAGGAACTGAATATTATGAGTATACTTGACATGATCGCCCATTATCGGCTGAATTGGTGGGAACATCTTTGCCGAATGGATGACTGCCGCATCCCCAAATAACTCTGGAACTATAAGCCGAGGGGACGGAGAGGTGTGGGACGTCCGAGGAAGCGCTGGAGTGACCAGCTCTAATCTTTGCCTATTTGAGACCGGAACAAACCATTCTTGGTTTAATCATTGAAGATGATGATGATGAAAACTGAAGATGGCCTCCAATGGTGGGCCCGAAACGTCTGTTCCAATCGACAGCATTAGACCACGGTCTAATAACCTGGCAATTAGTCAGAAGTTTAACAGCGTTGACGCCGCCCGTGGGAGCCTAAGATATCAGATCCGGATCTGAATCCCATGTATTTTCCTTAAGTACATAGACTCCCGTAAGCTATCCTACCGCTTTACGGTGCAGACCGCCTAACCGCTTAATATATGACAGACTACATTTTTGCACACCACTATATAAAAATTATCCCGATTAGCGCTTTCAAGCTAATCAGGATTAGCTTGAAAGCGCTAGTCGGGATAATTTTTATATAGTGGTGTGCAACAGTGATCATTCTGCTTGTGATTTCAAGCACTAACACAACTTTCTTCATTAGACTACATTTTTACTAATACAGTGTACAGTCCTACAGCCCGCATAGGCTACAGTAGGCTATAGTCGCTCCTCAAACGGTTGGTTGATTTCCTCCGACCACTTACCGGTAGGCCTATATTATGAGATTTGAACGCGGCTTCTGATGGCTAATGTCATCACGCATTTGATGAAATGGATAAGAAAACAATAAATGTAATGCCAAAAGATTATCAGGTGAACAAGTTTGTATGTTGGTCTTTGTTGGTCTTCATGTGAACAATGTTGGTTGTCTTTCGAAATTTGAGTGTCCTTATGAATAGGCCTAATTTTAAACACAGCTCTTTTCGTCAAAAAGTTCAAATCACTGTGGCTCTGAAGATCAGAATTATGAACAATGAACATGAGAATGAAATAATAATTGTGGGTGCATGGAAGGAGCACAGTATTAGACCTAGTAATAAGGGAAGGGAGGAAGAAATTTAAAAGGAAAAAGTCCTTTAGTTAAAGGTTCAGATAAAGTTTAATTAAAGGTTAAAGATAGTTAAAGTTCTATCGCAACGAACTAGAACAGGGGATAGAACTGTGTAAATGACATCAAGATAGATAGGACGTTCGTTTATAGGTGAGAACAGTGGCGAAACTACGAGGGGGGATCACAGAAATTAATCCCCCACCAGAGCTCTTAAAAATTTCAGTGAAACTCCATAATCAATTAATGAAGGTCTATTTATAAACCAGTTGTGTGTGTTAAAATAAGCCTTATAAATAATTATTGTACAGAAATTATATGGGAAGGACGTTGAATATCTCACTTGTCCTGAGGAAAATAAGGAGTCTAACCTTCAAGCTATTCTTATCCGCCCTTCGAACATAGTCGAAATTTAATTTTATGATTTATCATTGCATTTGAAAACTTTAATTTAAATTTTCCGTAAATTCACCCAAGTGGACTTAATTAACTTTAGGCCTACCAATAACGCCTCGGTATGGCTCTGAAGTACGGACGCTCAATCGCTTGGAAATGTGGGCACACAGAATACCGTAGACAGCTATTTAATGGTGCGGTATTAAGAAGAGCGCGGTTCGGTAGGGTTACCATGTGACGTAGGTGAAAAAAGAGGACAACCTGAAAAATTAACACCACGATCGTTACTTTACGGATCCAAAAAATAATTTACAGTAAAAACATTATAGGCTACATTAGGGATAAGAAGGTATTCATGATTAAGTTAAGCATTTTTACAGAGTTTATACAATGAACAATTTAATTTTTGTGATTTAACAAGAAAATTTTTACAAAAAACTTAAAACTATTAGTTGGGAGCAAAACTTACATAGAAAAAGAATATTTGCTATATTTATTTTTAATCATAGCAATAATTAATTTAATACTAATCAGTATGAATCAGATTTACAGTCTAAATGTTCAATTGTGTCTTTGTGGTGCCATTGGTATTTATCAGATGAACCAGTTCCCATCAAAGCTTTTTATTTTCTAATAAATAATCATAGAACTGAACACATGAAAGACTTTTAAAGTTGTACTGTACACAGATTATACCTTCAACATTTTCTACCATTAACCTATTTCTCTCTTTGGTCCAATGTGAACTGATCAGAGAATATTCCCGTTCTGTAATAGAGTTGTTACTCGGAATGGAATAAAAATACTCAACAATTTTCCAAAGTTTTGAATAACAAGATGATGTCGGACTTTCGTTAAAACACACCATAACTGACTGGAAAGGTGGTTATCATACAAATCAGGGTGTCTTTAAAAACTTCTGAAAATTGCACAATTGATCAAAACATTTGTTATCATTAACGCAGATGTCTGTTTGGTTCCAAGGAAATTTAAAGATTTCCCTATGAAAAAAGAGGACACTTCCCTGTTTTATAAAAAGTCCTCCCGGACAGGTTTTTAACGCTAAAAAAAAGGACGTGTCCGGGAAAATGAGGACGTACGGTAACCCGAAGTTCGGGAGATATTGTTAAACGTGTGAAACCAGCATACCTGTCTTGGGCACATACTGAGACGTGATCGATACCATAAACGCAAGCTGATAATGAACGATAAAACAGAGAGACGTACAGGACAGGCCTCGTTGTAAAAAAAAAAAAATAACTGGACGGGGCACTGAACGAACAGGTGTACTCGTAATAACTGAAAGTAGAGTTCAATTTGTCAACGTAATTGTCAACGTCACGTGGACCTAGAAGACCAAGTGGAGTGGACAAGATTACCTGTCGAAACTGTGGAATGGGGGTGGTTTCCGCTCAGCAGTGCTAATAATGACGAATTTACAGTAGGCTATAGTTATGACACTAAAGTAAGGCTATTTTTGGCAGTCGAGAACATATTGTATTGCAATTAATTGTTTATGTGTTGTTGCAACAATAAAATGTTATTATTACCATTTTATGATTTGAAGTGTTAGTATAACATATTTCTTTTTACAGTTGTATAAAAATAATTATTAATTAATTATATTACATTTATCTTTACTATTTATATTTCAGTTTTTCATAGTTACAAAAACAAACAAGCTTTACCGACGTCGTGGAGGTCAATAAAACCGTCGGAGACGATGTGTAACAATGATCACGTAATGAACAACGACAAAATAATAATAATAACGACAACACCAACAAGGTAAATTGAAACCGCAGGACACACAATGAAACGTGTATGAATCCGAGTGCAGACGGACCACAAGAACTGGTGGTAATGAAAGAAAAGCAAAGAAAGAAAGAAAGGAAAAGAAGAATTAGAGCTGCGAGCTGTGAATTGACGTGAGTCAGACGCGTGTGCGGTAGTGGGGATAGGCGCGCGCCTTCGCGTGGCTGACCGTGGGAATGCACCGGTAGGATGCTTCCCAAGTTAAGCACATGCTATAACAGCTGTAGCTTGCTGCTGCCGCGCTTCTGATGCCTACCTACCTTTTGGCGTGTGTTGGCCATGTGTTCACTTACACAACACACAAACATAACAAAAAAAAAGAATTTGCGCTGAACTTCTTTTATTTTTTCAACTCTGTCTCTCCTTTCTGCTGTTCCATTATTTTGACAGGTAAACATACGTTGCGCGCGCAGCCTGCCATTATTACAATAAATACTTGCCGTGTACAAATGAATGTCTGGACCCAGCCATGCGAAATATACTATTGCTGACCAGCGTATAAGAAATACTGAAGGCATGGACAAAATTATACGTTCCGTAAGCGTCAGTGTTGAAAAAATAAATAATAATGATAACAACGCTTCGTTCGGAACAAAGGAATGGACAAGACTCAATTTTTATGTCATAAATATAAACCGCCGCCAGGAGCGTTATGTTGAAAGTGAATTTTGTAAGCATTGAATTTTTATACGTAGTCTGTGCTCTTTACGTACATTAAATTGTGTTCTATACACAATCCAAACTCTGAATCGTAGAGGTCGTTAAGTATTTGAAGCGTACGCCGACCACTATAATTTTATCGCTTGCAAACGAAAATAAAATGATCATGCCATTTAATTTAATAATAATGTAAGCCTATATTTGGCTGACGTTAATTGACCAATAAAACAAGGATATTAATACTCGATGACCGTTAGCACGTGGCTAAAGGAGTTTGACACCCCAGATTAAAAACATAACGTCATCATTCAGTGATGGTTTTAGAAGTTCAATTTGGGGGGAAGTGCTTCAGTATGTAGCACTGTTTGAGGGGGGGGACCTTGTATCTTTGCACCTGTAGCTTGCTTGCAGCATCTGGGTCTCCGGGTTGAGCACGATAGCTGCCAGCAGAAGAGGCAGGGTGAGGCAATTTGGGAGGTGGGAAAAACAATAATAATACATCCTTAAATTCGTAGTGACCGTCAATCAATGAATTTTTCCGGTGAAGGGTTTGTGAGGGTCGGTCAAAAAATATAACACAAATTTTAACTTATTTGTGTCGACGTCAGGACCTGTATATGAATACAAAAGAAATGTCAAACACAACAGAACAATTATTTGAGTGAATAATTGTATGTGAGTGTGTGTGCATGAGCGTGCGTATGTGTGTATCCTTGTATAGGCCTATGTGAAAGAGTTGAGATAGTTTGTTTTACACCATCAAATGGCACGTATAGGCCTACAAGGATACACACTTACGCACGCACGAGCGCTCACACACACTCACACAAATACATTCACTCAAATAATTGTTCTGTTGTGTTTGACATTTCTTTTGTATTCATACACAGGTCCTGATTATGACAATAAACATTGTCGAAACGTCGACACAAATAAGTTAAAATTTGTGCTATATTTTGACCGATCCTCACAAACCCTTCACCGAAAAAAAATAATAATAAAATGAAAAGAGTAGGCTAAATACGTGACCATCGTAAAAAGTGGGAATAAAAATAATAATTAAACATAAAATTAATATGTAACTATAAATAATAACAAATAGAACATACGTTATCATACATTACATATTTTAAAATTTGATTAGAAAACGTAAGGGCATGCTTCCCTCGGAACCGCCACTGTCAACAGTTCAGAGATCGCGATTCCCGATCGTTTTTCTTATGTTACATCCACAGTGGTGCCCCCCCCTCTAAGGCCAATGGCGATGTCCCCCCAAAATTTCTCACTATAACCCCTCCCAAGTTTCACCTTCATCCCTGGCTCAAATGTAATTCACAATAACTGTTGTAAATCACCAAAAGACTTAAAATGTTTATTTTTATTCATTGGAAAACTACACTATATTTTTAAACAAAATCCCGTACATGCATGCCGAAACGTATAGGCCTATACGCATCAGTCCTCGTACAAACCAAATAACGGCTGCCTCTACCGCGTGGTTCCTTTGTTTATTATCACTCAGTGTTTATTATTTTTTGTGTGTGTTCATTTTCAAAGGCTTTTTTAAAACTTTATATCTTCGCGTAGAATTAACATTTCGATACGTACTCGACAAGAATCAAATAAGCTTATCTTTTCTACTTTCATTTTGCTTTTAGTAAGTATTTCTAAGGAGATTAATATCTGAATTATTGAGTTTCAAGGGAACGTATCCTATTTTTCTCAAGGCTTCTCCAAAAATCATCATAAAATAATTGTGGTAGCTTATAACTGGGGAAATTTTGATCATTAAACTTTACTGCTTTGAAATACTTCATATTCGTAACCGAACCAAAATAGATTAAGTAATTAGGCCTAAATATTACCTGAATAGTCCGTCTTGTGGTTCACTTGTTTTATATTAAAACACAACGCGTTTAGGAACTAAAGTTCCATCCTCAGGTTATTTTCCTCGTTAGAGGTCGTTACAACATTAAGACACAAAACACAAAAAACAACAACATTTAAAACACATATATAAATCATTAGCGCGCGAGAATAACGGCGCGTTAATGATTGTTTTAATATGTGTTTTAAATGTTGTTGTTTTTTGTTTTTTGTGTCTTAATGTTGTGACGACCTCTAACGAGGAAAATAACCTGAGGATGGAACTTTAGTTCCGAAACGCGTTGTGTTTTAATATAAAACAAGTGAACCACAAGACGGACTATTCAGGTAATATTTAATTTTTTTACTGCTTTGGCTTTACCATAACCTTGTGTACCTAAGCATGTCCCCAAGTTTCATTTAAATCCGTGATCCGCACTTCAGGTAGGCCTACTCTCTTTGTCAGTGCGGTTTTAATATTTCGCTTGCTCGGAATATTTTATTTATTCGTTCGAAAATGAGAATTTTTAAATGGTCGGGCAAAGCGGGGCCCGAAGCTTTAGTCCCCTAGCCCCCCTAAATCCGGCATCGCCCCTCCCTAGTACCTACCTTTTATATATGCCACCCCAAGCGAACAAGTTCAAAAGTAATCTTAGCTGAATTACAAACAATACTAATCAACTTATCTCGCCCTGTTTGAAAGAATCAATTGTGCAGCATCCTGCTAGTGCCTGATTGGATGGTGCCAGTAGATCTGCTAGGCCGCTTCGGGTTTCTCGCGAAACCTGACAGTCCCTGCCACGGCACCGACCCGACACCGTGGCATTTCGCCCACCACTCCCGCCGCCTGCTTGCTCTAATCTAACTGGACTCTTAGCCTCAGATATTGGAGCTCGCGGCGGCCACCACATCACGAGCGGCCACGCAAGATACCCTGCTATTCTTTGTCGGTTGTGTCCGGTCTTTCGACAACTGCAGTCGTGATAACGGCATCGCAAGGCACATGGCAGAGTCTTAATAAGCGGCCTTGGTCTTTTGCCCACATTAGCTCCGCTCTACGCTTTCTTGATAAATACCAGGAGTAGCACGGAGCCATTACGACAGGGCTTGCTGGGTTTCACTGCGCACTCAAAAGCGTGGAACCAGGACCTGCACGCCAACCTGACCACGGCTGTGCAGCTCATTGGATACCGCGCAATATCGATCCGGATGCAAGACACCCGCGAAACTGACTGTCAGTCTAGTCCTGCTCGAACACTGGAGACCACCGCGAAAACGGTGATGAACTCTCCGGTTAAATGCGTATATATACTTTGCGGTTTAAGAAAGTTATCCTTTCGTAACCTATGTAATCACACAACATAGTAGATAAAATAATTTATTTATTTTAAATAAATAAATATTTTAGTTGATAATTAATCCATAGAAAAATAATATAATTTTAAATTAATTTCAATCATAATCGTCATCAGAGTAGCAGTAGCACCAAATTTCGAGGTCTAAACCAATACTTCATTGTTCAACCTTCACATTTTTTGCTGAAACCACCGCTTTGTAGGTCTCCCAGGAGGGAAGTCCGAGGGAACCAGATCCCCCCCCCCATACAAAACTGAAAAATGCTGAAAGCTATTATTACACTTAGGGTTAAAGAGCTATTGTTCATAGAAAGATGGGATTCAGGATAATCACACACTATTACATTATGTACAATATTTTATGTTAATTCACGGTAGGCCTACAGGACGTCATTAAATAAAATTTTGATTTCAAAAAGTACGACTTAGAAACATAAGGTCGTTTTGTCTTTTTCTTTTAATTTTCAATAACAATAAATAATGTTGTATCATAGCGACATGAGTTAACGGATTTTTGTATTAGGAATTATATCGTAGATTATAGAGACTTAGTACCTATTAAAATTTAGGAATAGCCTATTCAAATTTTAATATTCCCAATTGTTTATTCAAATCTGACAAAAATTGGAAAATTATTGTATATGTTTCTATTATTCTGGTTTTTTCTGTTTCTATAATTCCAGGGATTCCAGGATGTACTAAAACCCGACTTTATGGTTCTCACGTCTCCTGCTCCGGGGGGAAATTTGGATCAACCCCCCCCCCCATCTTTCTGAAAGGAAACATTACGGAATAGGTATTCTCATAATTGATTCGATGCGTCCAATCCAATCTAGCCACTACAAAACAAAATTTTGGCTACGTTTTTGCTCTCCATATGTCTACTTCCAGACGGGTGCTTAGTGGTTTTTTTTTAGCAGTTTTTGTTCTCTTATTTCCTCTATTCCTGATTTTATTTATTGATTAATAAAAAAATTTATTTTTGAATTAGTCAACGGTTCTCAGGCTATTAACCGTTAGATTTCGGAACACAGATGTCAGTTCAGATGCGATCTTACCTCGACCGCTTCAAAACACTGTTTCTTGAAACAGAGTGCCAATCTTATTTAGGCCTATGTCAAATGGCGCTGTATGCAAATAGGACTGGCTCAAGTGGGATGTAGGCCTGTCCGGTACAGCCGTAGCAAGTACCGTCTGAAAAAATCAATTAAATTACACAAAAAATTAAAAAGTAGAATTAACTCACTCTTGAAGCAATCTGCGAAATTGACTTATTCGTATTAGTAATTTAATAGCGAATGGGTTAAATATTTGTAGGGAATACTTGAGTCAGAATTTCGCTGTGGTTCTATAAAAAAACATCGACCTAGCAGAAAGAAAGTTTTTTAGGGAAGAAAACAAAGTTGGAGACAATCAGTTGAAGGGTCTGTACATGACTGAGTAGTTTTTGATGCTCTGATGGTGCAGAGTTCATAGTTAGTAGGATTACAATGATCCACAACTTAGGGGTAAAGCCTGACCTAACAACCACCTTTATTCAGCGGTCACCTTTATGAAGGGCCACTTTTCTGAAGAACGAATTTTATTTTCCATAAGATCAATGTAAATTTTCCCTCCATTAAACAGTCACCTCCTCCCTCGGCCAGCGGTCAACCCTTGACGGGTTCCTTCACTTGCTTAAACGGTCAACGATGGGTCAGTCGTCTTGCATAGAATACAGAAGACGAAATAGTTTGACAGTAGAGATTTCTACGAATACTCAAGTAGTGTTTATACCTAACCAATTGAAACGGCCTAGCCTTATGTAAGTTCGTAATTTTAAATTTACAAATTCTTATTTGTAAACAATACACTATTGAATTTTCCATAACGTTGAAACAGTAGTACACGCGAACGTTCCGAACTGTTGAAACCGTTATAACATTGAATTCGCGTAAATAATCTACGTGTCTTGAGAAGTGGTTTTGTAATTTGTAGTGTAATTTAACAGTAACATTACATGAAACAGTCATTACATGAAATTTCACAAGAACCTGTGACGATGTCGAAGGCACTTGGGAGAGTCGACTTCAGAAGATTATAAAGGTAGATC
This sequence comes from Magicicada septendecula, assembly GCA_034769895.1. Lineage (NCBI taxonomy): Eukaryota > Metazoa > Arthropoda > Insecta > Hemiptera > Cicadidae > Magicicada > Magicicada septendecula. The sequence goes on from CM068370.1 coordinate 82,725,966, forward strand.
AGAAAATATTCTGTATTTACAATCTAAACTTTTTGAAATGGTCGATTAAAATCTCGACTATTCTAGAATATATACTTTTACAGTACAGTAGTTTTTCTGTTTTTTGCAAAAACAGGTGATAAAGACATAGGCCTACAGAGTGAAGAAGAAGAAGAAGCAATTAAAGAACCGCGGATGTGTTTAAAAGAAGTGTTACAGTCTCTTAGGCGGATCAAAGATATTTGCGTTACTCTTGATAAGGAATGTGGGGAGAATGATGTGGAACAGTGTAGTAAACTTTACTGTTTGGCCAAAAATTACGCAATTCACAAGAAAACTGCTACCTCAAAACAGACAACTTTAAAAGACTATTTTTTTTTTTTTTAAGAATAATCTTTACCAAATTGTTGTAATGTAATTATTTCCACTGAAAACGTACTATAAATAGAAATACGTCTGCAAGTCCATAATAAAATGACAGGTGATTTGATCATCCTTATTTAATTGTTACTGTATTGTTACTATCCCCGCCAACCCCTGTATTTAACGGCCACCTCTCTGAGCGGCCACACTTTACGGAGGTCCAAGGGACAGGTTTTACTGAATTACATAATTATTTTATACTTATTTCATAATAACTGGAGCTTTCAATATGACAGTTACCATTATATTTGTATGTGTGTGCGCGCGCGCGAGCGCATGTTTCCTTCATTAATAATTCAGCGCCGGCTCTTTAAGTACTGTTATAATGCGAAGGCGAAAGTAGCAGTAGACAGGCGATGACGTGCTAGGACGGACGGACGGTCGTTGGACGACGGGCTGTGAATTAAGTCGGGCGTGAGAGCGCAGAGTGGACTTGGCGCGAGCGCGAGCTAGCGACCAGACTGACCGCTCCGCTCTGCCAGTTCCCATCGCAACACAGGAAGTGTCGAATAACAAGTGATGTCCTCATCAGCCTTCTGTCTCATCTCATCTCATTTAAATAGACAACTACCGATAGCGGCCAGCTTCGTTTCTGAAATCACTTCTTCAACCAAGGATAGCCGTCTCTCTCTTCTCCTGCTTACGTATTCTTTCGCGTATCCGTTTTGCTTCTTTCCCCTTATCGAATCTTTATTTCTTTGTTCCTTCCCAAATCGTATTACTTCTATAGTACCAAATATCGGTATGGAGAACCATACATGACTTCCATATCCTAAGATTTATATTTAAAATCATTTTCGTAATGAAATATTTCCATAGAAACTACTTCTTTCTTCAGCCTTAACCACAGTACTGTGGTAGCTAACGTATACCACCTCACGTTAGCGCACTCGATTTTCACTGATTATGACAGTCGATAGCACTGCCGAAACGTCTGTTTTTGTAGAAAACATTGGACCACGCCAAACACCCTGGGAAGAAATTTTAACAACAAACTACTTCTTTGTTGCCTATAACGTAGCGCGCGCGCACACACACACACACACACATATTGTAACGAAACTATTCAATTCCTCCCTTATAACTTATTTGGTTTTGGTTCTGTTTAATTTAGGTTAATTATGTTGTTTTGAGTTAGTTGTAAAAAAAAATTATTTATAAAAAAATAATTATTATCTGCTTTCGTTGGTTTTGATAAAAAAAAAAAAAATCATAAAAGGAAAGTTTTGTTGATGTTTGATTTCGACTACGGTATCGGAATATCTATTTAGAGGTTATTTCCAAATGTCGTATTTGTGACGAAGTTCAACTCGCCAAAACCGTTTTATTCTTCTATTATTTAATGAAAATCCCTCTATTTTACCCTATTCGGTAAATAAAACGCATTTAATACCAATTATGAATAATGGTTAACATTTATTTATTCGAATTCCATTTAAAACTCTAAGGTAGAAATTGACAATGTTCCGTATCGATTCTTCCTCTCGGGTCGATTCTTAAATAGTATTTTTATTTTTATAATATTATTTCGTGGGTTCTTTTAGACTGCTAGGAAAAGTCAGAAATGCATACATGAAGTACAATACATCACAATCATTTAAATCTTAATCACTAACACAAGACAGAATTAATTTTATTTAAGTGTAACAAAAAATAATAATTTAATTTAAATTACCACAGCAAACTGTCATGGCGTCTTTACTCAGATTCAGATCAACTAAAATGTCCAACAATAGAATAACAATTTTTCTTCTACCCTCGACTAGTTTGACCAAAATTAGCTGGATTCCCATTGGTCAAAACGCCAGTTTACTAGGTCATGTGACCATAATTATTTAAGGTTTACAAATTTTATGTTTTTTACTTACAATTACTCCCTAATTAATATTAAATAAACCTGGAATTAATTTACATCATGATCTTCTTCATAAAATTACAAACATTTTGATATCCCATATGAGATATGGGTGTGATCTAATAATTATTTTAGAAATTTACAAAATTCTACCTCATGATCATTTATATTAGTTCTGGCACTTCCCAAATTATATTACAATTATTTTAAACTATTAAAAGGTTGTAGTTAACATTTCATTAAGGCCTATTTTGGTATTTCAATCATCTCTTATTAATTTACACAAATGTGATTGTTTACCTTGATTTACAATAATTTTTGTGTAGTCATTGAGCTATTACTTTTTTGTCTAATTATAGTTATTCCTTGATATAACACACACACGTTAAAATGAAACAAACATTAAAACAATATTTTGCCCTTATGGCTAAAACTCTAATTAACACTAAATAACAATATTATACCTTCAACAATTGTCTATTACTTTATAGTACTATTTTATACTGGTATCAGTTTATTATTAACTGTCCTTTAGTATAATTACACATTATGTGAAAGAGTTAGTGACTAACTTCAAGGTTTATAATTATTCTTAAAATATAAAACATAGTTTGATAATATAAAAATCCTGTAGTACATAACAACTCTGAACAGGAATAAGATTTTTTGGTAATACTGTACACAACCACTGATAATAATAATAATGTATGATTGTACCATAATTGAATAATGCGTACAATATTAATGTAAAACGTAAAATACAACAGCTATTGCTATTCTCACCAAACCGGTGCACTTCTTAACCGATAACTTTCCATTTCCAGTCAAGTTAGCTGTATTAGCAGTTATCTTAACATCAACTTTGTTTATTTAGGCTATCTAATACATTTATTAAGATTATACCTTGTTTTTGCTTTAATCACACATTGTTTTTGGTTTGTGATTATATTTTGCTTTACTGGCACTTACACTAACACTCACAGTCCTATCTGTGTATTTAGTGACTATTATTACACCATTATCTCTGTATTTCATTACAGATTCTCTTTATCACATTTGATTCTTAATAATATAATTAGTTATTTTTTACCAGTTTAACTTACATTTTTGTTTTTATCCTACCTTGTGTTGTACTCATTGTGGTCATTTGTCATTTTAAGTTTAATGACTACGTGGATTAGTTTATTCAGGGTGTTTTATGTTGGTTTTAAATTGTAATTTGGGGTCTTCCATTTCGTCGCGTTACAATATTATATATTGTAATATGTAATATATACAATATATATATATATATATATATATATATATATATATATATATATATTGCAAGGGAACAGGTTGTTAGCCGAACCAGACTTGCAGAAAAGAATGTTCTATTAGTGATTTACATAAATTTATTGCCTTTTTTTTACAGTAATTTGTATTTAAATGTTTTTTTTTGTTAACTCAAACAATTACAACTTTAAATGTTCAAATCTTCTTTCAAAATATAATTTAAATCAATGTTCTCTTTTACTTAAAACAGTGATATAACTTTAAATGTTCAAAATCTCCTTTTTTAATATAATTTAAATAAACGTCTTCTTTTATTTAAACAATGATATAATTTTATTAAGTTCAACAAGTTCTTTTTTTCTTTGGAAGCTTTATATTTTTGAAAACAAATTTAGTTTAAATTTTGCTTTCCTGCTTTGTCGTCCTGGTTGTCGTCCCGGTCGAAGATCTCGGTCCCAGTCTCCAGCTATCCGTCGTCCGTGTTCCACGTTCCAGCCACCGCCTCCAGGAACTGCCTCGCTCTAGGTGTCCGTTTCAGTCGCCACGATCAGCACACGAAGGTTAGGAACGGTAGTAGAATATCTCTTACACCGTGGTTGTTCTCTGCCGACACTCGCTGCTTCCTCTACTCCACGGGCCCCAAGGACTGCCTGGAATGGATGTTGGACTGAACGATGACTACTGCGACTGCTCTCGCTGAGTGCTATGTGAAGACTACTTTGAAGACTGCTGTACAATGAAGCTGCAACGATATAATGTGGTGTCATCCACTACCTGCGCACAGACGCATTTCCAATACATTCCATGCTATATTAGAGAACAAGTCACGTGCAGCCAATTGTCCGTCCGTCTTCTCGATTTTTCTAGAACACGTTTCACTATATATGAATAAATTACTTTAACCTTCTTTTAGATACGCGCACAACACAACACTTCGCTCAAATATAAAACTATAGCTTCATAGTCTTTTTAACGTCTTATTACTAATTTATACAATTATTCTTAATTTTTAGCAATATTCTTACTTTCAAACATACCCCAATTGTCCTGGACACTCGTTACAGCTGGTCATAATTATGTTCTACACATTCACATATAGTGTGACTGCCTGTCACATTGCGATATATATATCTTCAAACACTTTTTGCTACAGTCCGTTTCTTGATGTATATACTGTATTATATTTAATTTTTTATAATGAATTTACCTCAAGATATTTCTTTCCTTATTAGGAACATGTTTCGGGTTTCGGGTACCATTGTGTACCCAGCCTCAGCCTTCCGGATTTTGTGTCTGGAATACACAAGTAAGCTTACTTCACCAGACACAAAATCCGAAAGGCTGAGGATGGGTACAGAATGGTACCCGAAACATGTTCCTAATAAGGAAAGAAATATCTTGAGGTAAATTCATTATAAAAATTAAATATAATATACATATATAAATTAAATATAAATAAATAAATAAAAATAAAAATTATCCCCTCCTCCTTCAACTAGCCTCTTCATTTCTAAATATTTCATCTACGTTTCTACAGTGGATTATTATGATCTTCTTTTCAGGATACTTTATTTATCAAAATTAAGTATTCTACTCTTGTTAAAACATAAAACGTTGCAGGTAAACTACCCCTTCCCCTTAACCGATCTTCACCAACATCAACAGGCCTTGAGGCCTCACAACTTAGTCACATATGCAAAACATTATTTGATTCTGTTTGAATTTGCGGCTATCGTTTGCCATAGAATAAATTTTACACATAGACATTTTTCGAAAAATGACTTTTCTTCATGTTTTGAGGGTAGTACAATTAGAATCAGCCCTTATCTCGAACACGATTTTTTTCGCCATCAACATACTTCCATTTCCTTATGGAACATGGAAGTAAGAAGCGTTCAAATTGAACAGAAATTGTAAACACTGAAATCTGAAGTTGACGTTCTTGAATAGTCATTACTTCCTTTGTTATGTACTTATAGACGTAAACGTAAAAAATCAAGATGAAATCGTTCAAATAGGCCTAACTTTGATATAAACACTTTCCGAAAATCTTTTATAATCGGTATTAAAATTAGCAAAAGAAACAAAGACTTTCATGTAGGCTATATTGAATAGCGCTTAATTATGTGTGAAGAAAATGCATGGTTTCACTGAAGAGAAAACATTCGACCTGTCCGCCTCAACAGCCCTCTCACCTATGTGGGCGTTCTGTTAAGCCGAGTTGTCCGACGATGGGGGAGAATCATTTACAGAAGCAGAATATATTGGTACTACAGGGAAAAGGATGCTACTAACATGAATTTTAGGCAGGTGAGGTCGGACACGTCAGCATCAGGATGTACTGCCTAAAGCGACGATGAAAAAGTCTCAGATAGGACAGCGTCAGCACACACAACACGAGTCGGTTAGATTAAGGTAACCCCGTAGATACGTGAGTCATACAGTTACTTGTTGCGCCAGTGTAAATTGAGAAAATCGAATATTTGACATTCGTGAACTCTCTCGGCCTAGCAGATCTACTGGCACCATCCACTCAGGCAGTAGTAGGATGCTGCACAATTGATTATTTCAGACAGCAGAGGGCGAGAGTAAGGTGGTTAGTATTGTTTGTAATTCAGCTAAGATTAGTTCTGAACTTGTTCGCTTGGGGTAGGCGTATATAAAAGGTTGGTACTAGGGAGGGGTTGTAGCTTGCTAACCCACGTTGAGTTAAAATGCGAAAATGTTTTCGATAGTCGTGTAATGCAGTGGTTGCAAAACTAAACATTTTATTACGAATAGCTATATATTGCCACTAGCACGTGCGTTGTTTGTTTCGGCGCGTGTGATCGCTTCCAGTAATAAACATGCAGAGACCGCGTGAACCATAAATCCATTTGCTGACGATGCGTGCAGTAGCAGGTTAGTGGAGATTAAGTATAAATACAGATTCGTGCCGCTGAAAGTAGACTGTAAAATCGGTAAAATCGCTTAATGACCTGCAGGCTATCGATTTAATGATAGCCTAGGCACTGACGAGACTCACGAAGTGCGTAGCCTAGTGATCGCGTGAAAAGTCACAGCCGTGTGTAACGGTACTCGGGCGGTACGTAACGCGTTGATGGGTTGCACAGAATTACGACTCAACGCAGCGATAAATTGTCCGTCTGTAATACGAATATACCAAACAAAAAGCAGTGGATAAAAACACAAAATAGTTGAATATCAGTGTCTAAACTGGAGGGATAAAAGCGTCTTTATAACTGGTGCTGTCTTATTCCTTCCATCTATACATTCCATTTGCCGCGAAGTTTTTTCCGAAGTTGACTCCAGGCTGAACCTTCCGATTTAATATAATTTTATCTCCTCGCCTCTTCGTTATCTCCGAGGCCTGCCTCTTCTTCTTCCTGCGAGGGACTTCAATATTTTATTCTTGTTTTACTTCCATGTTCCATAAGGAAATGGAAGTATGGTGATGGCGAAAGAAAATCGTGTTCGAGATAACGACAGATTGTGTGTCTATAGAATTTTTTCTATGGAGAACGATAACTGCCGCAAATTCAAACAGAATCAAATATTTTTTTGCACATGTGCCTGAGTTGTAAGGTACTCAAGGTCTATTGATTTTGGTGAAGATCGGTTAAGGGAAAGGGATAGTTTACCTGCAGCGTTTTATGTTTTAACAAGAGTAAAGTACTTAATTTTGATAAATAAAGTATCCTGAAAAGAAGGTCATAATAATCCAATGTAGATAGGTAGAAGAAATATCTATAAATGAAAAGGGTAGTTGAAGGGGGAGGGGTAATTTTCTATAAACGAAAATGATAGTTGAAGGATAATTCTTCATATGTGTATCGTATGTTATCGGCAACAAAGAAGTAGTTTGTTGTTAAAATTCCTTCCCGGGCTGTTTGGCCGTGGTCCAATGTTTTCTGCAAAACCAGACGTCTCAGCAGTGCCATCGACTGCCATCGTCAGTGAAAATCGAGTGCGCTAACGTGACGTGGTATACGTTAGTGACCACAGTACTGTGGATAAGGCTGAAGAAAGAAGTAGTTTGTATGTAAATATTTCATTTCGAAAATGATTTTAAATATAAATCTTAGAACATGGAAGTCATGTATGGTTCTCCATACCGATATTTATATTTTGTCGTCTCAAACAATGAGAAATCAAACGCCCACTTTATTCGTTGAACCATATTTCATTATAAATCTTTTATCTTTCGCCACTAGTTTTTTCACTAACTTGAGGCGGTCTGCCAATCTCGTTTGCTAGGGCCTTATTTACGAGGCGGGGGACGAACGAGACCCGACCTCCCCCAGAGAGTTGAAAAGAGTTGACGAATTTTGTTACTCTCTTGATTTTTATTCTATTTTATTCTTTTTTTCAGCTGTGTACTCTAATATAGTAGCAACTACTTTTTAAATTACAAACAGATTTATTACACAGCATTTGTTTTTTCCTTCTGTAGGCCTATATAGGAATGTAAATAGGTATATTCTAAACAATGTTTCAATAATCTGTTTTTTATTGTATTATTATCGTTCTCTTTAATGGATTGATTTCAGGATGTTTTTCAACCACTTTAAAGATAACTGTTGCTTGTTTCTTCTTGCGTATAATGCCGAATCTACCGGATCCCCCCCCCCCCCAAGACTAAGTTCTAGATACGGCACTCTTCGTCTGCCCTTTGCTCTTCACTTTTGCACACTCCTTCACATCAACAAGTAAAACGTTTTTACTGAATCTGTTTTTTCAGTTTATTCATTCTACTTGATTTTAATCAATAATTGTCTTAGTTATTTCTCTGTGTGTCAAGATATGTTTAAGTCTGTCTTGTGTTAAGTCTGTCTTCTAACTTAACGAGTTGTCTGCATGAACAAGATTATCCTCCCACCCCTAACAAAATCCCTTCATCACTCGTTAATCCTAATGTTTGAAAATTACTTTTTGACACTACAGTTAATGCGTTCCCTTTATTTTGTTTCTGACGTTGTTATAAAGCGCTACGTTCTATAAGAGAAACTCTGAAAACGGCTTTCTCAACTTTGAGTCAGTATTTGACTTTACAGTTTCTCCTAACGAAAAAAAAACGTTCTCTGAACAAGGATTATGTCACTACCATTCTGTATCTCAAGGCATAAAGAGAAACGTTATTTCTCATTTTATCTCCTCTTATCCTTGTGTTCATTTCAAGCATTTTCTGTTAAGCATGTGATGGGGGAAAAGCCACTATATATGGAAAATCAGAAGTCATAATTCGTCTTCTTTCTGCGCCTCTATCTGTTCTGACTAATCTCGAGAATCAACGGCCAGATTTTGATGAGGTTTTACTGTTCTTTAGCATTTGGTGCGATGTTTGTGTGTATTAAATATTAATAAACGGCAAAAGAGTGTCAAGTACTTTTGACATTAGTAAATCTGGGTAAAGGTGATACGTGTGGGGCCTCAAAGTGTTCCTTGCGCGAACAATAGGCCTCCAGTAAACGTGTCCCTCGAGAAGTCTTGGGGAACAGTTTTGCAGCCTTTTCTCCTACCTGTAAGTAGGCCTATTGCCTTACACTCATCATTCTGGAAACGGATGAACTAGTTCCTTATAACTGAGCCGATACGTCTGAATATAAGCTAGATCATTGTTGAAATCACATACACACGCACACACCACTTTGCCGTTTACAACGCACTAACTTACGTAGACAAGTCTCTCTCTCTCTCTCTCTCTCTCTCTCTCTCTCTGTAATGTACCCACTACTTCTCTCACGTCTGCCACCAACACACTGACATACATGTGAAGAAAAATATTTATTTCAAGTAGGCCTACTTCCTTCACGTTAATTGCAAACGACAACAGAACGGTATTTGTACTGTTACCATTTAGTTTTGATAGGACGCGAACGCATGTGTGTTTGTATGTACCCTACGCGCGCGCCCGGTGTGTTTCGTGTAGAAGTAAGTTATAACCTTCTTCTACTGTACATTTATATATATATATAGGTTAAAATGAAACGCGCGCGTGTGTATAGGTGTACGTACAATGTGTAGGCCAATAGAACAATATTCGTGCTGCTATCGTTTATTCTTGTGTTAAATGTGTGTTTGTGCGTGTGTGAATCCCACACGTGCTATTGAGCGTGAATTGTGAACTGTTAGTTTGCAACGGCTCAAATACTAGAACTGTTTCTTACAATGACTGTGGGCGGATGTGACAGGTATAGAGGAGGTTGTAAAAATACCCTTTTTGGGTTTATTTTAATTGCACCCTAATTCCTCCCTCAAGATATTCTTTCTGGTTCCACACGTGTCACGTTTACCCGTAAATCTAATAAAATAAAAGCCTAATGTACCTAGGTTAAAGAAATAAGTCGTCATTACTTTAAAATTACTACCGTATAAATACTGAGCGGGTTACTGTCACTATGCGGTGTGTGGGTTTTATTGCCTGACCAAGTTGTGACTGCTTTCATCAGTTTAATACCTGAGATTAATAAACCAACATAAACATAAAGTTCGTAAGCACTTTTTTAATGAAATCACTCTGGAGAAATGAAAACTAGAGATGAGCCGGTATACCTATAACAGGTATTTTGAAAAGATATTTTTGTGGAACGGATATAACAGTGACTGAAAAGTTGAAATACCTGTTACGATTCAACAATAACCGAAAGTCGAAATAGCCGTTCCGATTACTCGCGGCCTTGCGTTCCGAGTCGCGGGACCCCCCCACGCAACCAACGAGTACACAAGTAACAAGTAAACGAGTATTACGGGTACACAAGTAACAAGTAAACGAATACTACAAGTAGGCCTATTAGGAGTATTACGAGTATAAGAGTACGAAGCCACTTTTTGGTGCTGAATACTTCATTCTGCGCATGTGCTGACTGCCATAAAAGTACGAAACGATGCAAAACAGCAAGGCTCAGAATATCTCTATGACAAAGAGACTAAGCTGTTTTTAATAAATGAAAAAAATTCATACTGATGTTACATTTATTCTCGTCTGTTATGGAGACATATACTACAGATTATAATAAAAAATTATGTCATACTATTCACCAAGTTGGTAAATTTTGAAAAAAGCTAATTATATTGTGTTATAACCTCCAGAGTGGCTGATAGTTGATAGGCTATATAGCCTAGTACTTTTTGTAAATGTGATTTCGGAGATGATTTTAACTTCACTGCACATCTCACGAAAATGATGCAAGTGCTGTAACGTTCCTGGTGTTATTTCGTATAACAAATTATATAATACAGGTATTTGTACGTGTTATTTTTTTGGAACGGTATCGTTCGTGTTATTTTCAAATACTACTTTAACATACCTCTAATGAAAACCTTTATTTTATGAAAGACAATTTTTACTGCGTCTTTGTATGTATTTTAAATTTCAATTTACAAGAAACAACTGTATAGTGATAAGACCTTATACAGGAATAAAAGAGAGGTTAATGACAAGACAATCGGATTCGATTACATGTCAAAATTATGTGAAAGAATTTAATCTGGTCGTAGTAACGGCAAATCGGTATGTGCAGTTCTTACTGTTGTTCGTTTTTAGCGTATAACAAAGGAATCAGATACGTTTGGATTATGTGAGCTAACCATTCTTTAGTGCAAACACGTGTTCACTAGTGGTGAGTGACATTTGAGAAACGCGAACAGGACGGTACAACCGATGACTAACCTGGGCACCGACTAAGAAGTGTTGTCTTGTGTATAACTAGGTCGCAAAACAATGCTGTTGGCAAGTATTCAAAGTGCGCCGTGATTGGTCGAAGCTTCTGCGCCGGCGCACCTGCTCACAATTCCCACACTCGACCGGAAGTGACGACGTTCCTCTCCTTATCATGCCCTAGGTCACGTTTTACAGAGGTCAAACACAATGTTTACCAAATGGAAAATATCTGTTAAAACCGTCGGCGCTCTTTCTCCCCTCCCCTCACCATCTGTCGCTCGCACCTTCTTCCTCTAATTTAGAAAACGGGATTACCTTACTACGTAATTGGGTTCATTAGTAAGGCGGAGAAATTAAACGGTCTCGTAACACAAAAAAAAAGAAAATAAAACAAGAAAAAAGTAACAGGAGTCCGTAACAGGCACGCAACACGCTCATGCTCTGTACACAGTCGCGCGCGCGCGCGCACGCCCACGCCACAGCTGCACGATGACAATGGCAATGTAGTCTTTTTCTGACAGAATTTAAAACACTCCAATTTCACAATACGTTTCTGAGTGTTCGTATTCAAAGCTCTTGTGGTACCTCCAATATTAGTTTGTGTGACACTTCGAATAAATAAATCTTATTCGTACTTAAACAATCAGTTGGCACGCCCTACTACCTGAAGATAAGACTGATGTATAGTTTCAAACTGTCAGGGTCGGATTAGAAGCGCGTGGCGCCATATGGTGTCATCAGACCGGTGCCCCCCCCCCGATTCAAAATTCAACCTTTGATCCATTATTTACATTGGTAAATGGCATACACCAGTGATTCCCAAAGTGGGGTCCGCGAAACTTTTAAGAAAAAATAGAATATACCGTAATTTTGTCCGATTTTTATGCCCTAGAATTAGTAGAAATTCAATTATTTTCAACTAATAGTCTAGTAATCGTAAAAGTAATTTGAAACTGATGGCTTTAATAATGTCTTTAAATCATGTCGTGTAGCAGATCGGTTTGTCAGCCGAACTGACTAGAACGCCGCATCAACGCGGAACTGATCGTGCAGTTTTAGTCCACGTACAAGCACTGTATCTCGCGTATAAGCACTGCACCTAAATAAAACGTTTTTCCGTGAAGCTGGTTTAACGCCTAAGTAGCTGGATTTCGACACGTGTGGCTGGAAAGATAGAGCCGAGGCTGACAAGTTAAGACATGAACTAGATGTCGAGAGTGACTTAATATTGAAATTATCAAACATTAAAGATAATATTACAGAGCTAATTGTTCAAAAGCAGCTTCATTGTTCACACTAAAATATGTTTGATATAATTAATATTATAATTTTGCAAGTTACGAGAATTTTGATTTTAATACATTTTAATTAAAATATAAGAGTGTATCACATTTACTGTTTGTTTTATTTCATAATTCAGACGGGGTCCGTGAAATTTTTAATTATTTGGGGGGTCTGCGGACTGAAACGTTTGAGAACCACTGCCCTATGCTGTCATCAGACTGCTGCCCCCCCCCCCCGACTCAAAATTCAACCTTTTATCCATTATTTACATTGGTAAATGGCATAGGCTACACAATTTCGAAAGGTAACACTTATTTTATTTTATTCTCAAATTACAACAAATATTTAGCTAAATAGTGATTACAGTGACCATAGTAGTAGGTCTACTTAAGCTCATAAAATACTAATCGATCCATTTTTTCTTGACGTTACCTTAACGACGTCTTGCATAATTTCTACCTAAATCGACCGATTCAAGTATCTCGCTTTCAATAATTATTCGACCTTGCTAACTAAGACCATCTCGCATCTCCCATAGTTGAACTCAACATATCTTTAGGCCTAATGCGTTTTAATACAGAAAATGATCTTTCAGATTCGTAGTTAGCTATTGGAATCGTCAAAACAGACGATAAGCAATGTAGGCTATATATTCGGAAATACATCAGTCACTTTACAGTCAATAATCCAGTTTAATAGTTTTAGCGGACAAACTGTAATATCATGAAATATATCATCTTCATTCGAACGATTTGAAAAAAAACCTCTGTCTTGCAATTTTACTTGTAGCACAAAGTGCTTCAGTTCTGTTAGAAGACCGTTATTCAAATCGATCGAGTAAACGTCTACAAGACCACTCGCTTGATTTTCCAACTCGACACTCTCCACGGTTAATAATTGCATAAGAAAACCAAACTATTGCGTGATGTGATCATAAGCTTTGCTTCGCTTAGTCAGTTCAGCTGGATGGTGACCCCCTCTGACAGCTGAGGCCCTGGTGCCCGGTGCTGCAGCGTTTCCTAGCGTTATGGATAATCCGACCCTGCAAACAGTACCCTACTGACCCTACCTTTCGCAACAGTTGTCACCGCCTTTCAGACTATTTTCGCCGTCCGTGATATGTACGTAACGTTCACTTTTCATACATACGGAAAGTAACTACTACAGTATATCCAATTAAAGTACGGGACTTAGCATTGTAAGCTTCGAGGTTACGCAATAGTAACAGCTCCTCCCCGCCCCTCGCCCTCCAGCGTTGTCGCACGTTACACTTGGTTATGCGTAGCCAAAGGCGGGGAGGGCGGGGAGCGGAGCGACATGGCAATACCGCAGTCGCCTCGAAGCTTATATTGATACGTCTCACAGTATAGTAATTCCAAAAGCACTTTTACACTGGATCTATTTTAGCCCTTACTGTGTCTCGCAACAGTCTTTCAATAAAATTTATAATAAACCTCTGCTTATAAAATGGAAACCTCTTGTTTTTCCTGTAGAACTAAAGTGTAAGAAAGTGATTTAATGAATTGTCTGCGCATCGCACAACTCATTGTCTCACTTGAGTAGCAGGACAAGGAGTAAGACAAGTAGCGTAAAGATGATCCTCAGAGGAAGGAGTGTATGTTGGGGGCCTTGTTACCAAATAGGCTTATGTATCTTGGATGAAGTTTTAAGAAAAATAACAATAATTGCTTCCGTTAATAAATAGGCTATTCTCAGCAAGTAAAGGAACACGCCTAAAATTCTAGGCCTACAAGGTGGGTGGCTCTTCCCTCACTTCTTTAGGGTCTGAGAATCGGGCTCTGAGAAAAGGCCAGGCCAGTCGCATCCAAGCGGCTGAAATGAGATTTCTCAGACACGTGGCAGGGTGAACTCTCTATGATCATAGAAGAAACACAGACATACGACAGAAACTGAATATTATGAGGATACTCGACAGGATCGCCCGATATCGGCTTAATTGGTGGGAACATCTTTGCCGAATGGATGACTGTCGCATCCCCAAACAACTCTGGAACTATAAGCCGAGGGGATGGAGAGGTGTGGGACGTCCGAGGAAGCGCTGGAGTGACCAGCTCTAATCTTTGCCTGTTTGAAACCGGAACAAACCATCCTTGGTTTAACCCGTGAAGATGATGATGATGATGAATAAATATTCTGTCGAATCCAAAATATCTTGTTCTTGTAGTGTATTTTGGTTTCTGATATACCTACATCTAGCTTCTGATAGGCCTATATTTCTTATACCTTCTACGAAATATAGATGACGTCTATACATCTATACTACACGCTCTATAGTTGTGCGTCTTAGAATGGATATACAGGAAGCGGAAGAGAGTTTCTTGGGAATGAGAATGTAGTACAAAGGACCACAACTCGAAATGTGGACGTCAGAGATGACCTTAATATTTGTGTAGTAGGTCTATATGATTGTATTGCCCAAAATCGAGCTACAGCACAGATGTATGAACCCAGTGCAGTACTCCAACAGATTTTGAAAATCTACGTAAAATCTCCTACACAGAGAAACAAGAGGTCAAACTCTACAAAACACTTGGTCCCACTTTGTTTAGTGCAGGTGATCTGTCAGTTGGTCAAAAGGTTTTCTAAACGCAGATTTTTGTTGTTTTTAACTCGTTCCAACTTCTTCGCAAATTATACGCTCGTTTTGCTGAATGTAACGTCCGTTTTTTATGTATTCGGAAAGAACGGGTTTCGCCTAATACTAAATGACTCGTCTCAACTACATTAATAACATCGCTGTCCGTTTTGACAAGTTTTAAAACCAAATTTGAACCAGTCTCTCCACGGCTTGTTGCAGTCCATGTATTTTTTTTATTTCTCTTGTAGCGGTTCATTTCCTTCTTATAGCGTGGTCTTGTTAAAATTCAGTTTGACTGGGTATTCGATTTGTTTTTTTCTTCTTGAGCGGTCAATATTTATGCAACCTTACTTCTCACTATTAAAGAAATACCGTATAATTTGTATTTGGCCACTAATCAGGGAAGAAATGAGGTTGGGGATTCAATTACCCGACAGTGCCATAAAGTCAGGATGCGTTTTTTCACGTAATCTATAGGCCTGCCATTCGACTCATCCTGCAAATGAGGACGGACGGTAACAGTAATCGACTGAAACATACTGTGGCCCTCTGACATTATTTAATTTGTACAAAAAGGGAATTGTTATTCTAAATACCCCGAGCTGCAGACTCTTTGTTTGGATGAAATGCATGTGTTATTGATTTCAATATTAGATAATTTTTCAATCTAATACTACTTTTTTTATTAGGCTACTTTTTACTATTTTTGGCTAAGAAAATTACGAAAATCCAAGTTGGTCTAGATCTACTATTTTCTTAGTAAAATAACAATTGTAAAGCCGACAGTCACACAAAAAACACTAAAAATTCAGAACTACTGCATTGTTTTTTTTTACTCCCATGTTCCGTAAGGAAATGGAAGTATGGTGATGACGAAAAAAATTGTGTTCGAGATAAAGGCTGATTATGATTGTACTACCCTCAAAATATGAAGAAAAGTCATTTTGCGAGAAGTATCTGTGTGTGTGTGTGTGTGTGTGTGTGTCTTGTTTGTTTGTATGTGTATTGTAGAATTGTTTCTATGGCGAACGATAACTGCCACCAATTCAAACAGAATCAAATAATGTTTTGCATATGTGACTGAGTTGTAGAGGCCTCAAGGCCTGTTGATGTTGGTGAAGATCGGTTAAGGGGAAGGGGTAGTTTACCTGCAACGTTTTATGTTTTAACACGAGTAAAGTACTTAATTTTGAGAAATAAAGTATCCTGAAAAGAAGGTCATAATTATCCACTGTAGAAAGGTAGATGAAATATCTATAAATAAAAAGGGTAGTTGCAGGGGTAGGGGGTAATTTTCTATAAATGAAAATGATAATTGAAGGGTGAGGGGACAATATTGTATATGTGTACTACGTTACCGGCAACAAAGAAATAGTTCGTTGTTAAAATTCCTTCCCGGGCTTTTTGGCTGTGGTCCAATGTTTTCTGCAAAACCAGACGTTTCGGCAGTGCCATCGACTGCCATCATCTGTGAAATCGAGGGCGCTAACGTGAGGTGGTATACGTTAGTGACCACAGTAGGCCTACTGTGGTTAAGGCTGAAGAAAGAAGTAGTTTCTATGAAAGTATTTCATTTCGAAAATGATTTTAGGCCTAAATATAAATCTTAGAACAAGGAAGTCATGTATGGTCCTCCATACCGACATTTTTAGTTAATTTATAATCGTAATGCCTAAATAACAAATAACTTTGTCTTAGCTTGAGTTGATATATAGTTCCATAGATATATATATGTTTATATGTATTTATCTATATTCCCATATATATCTACAAGCAAGTATTTAATAGCCTACTTTTCTCGAATATAAGTTACTGATAACAATACTACAAAGTTTTCTTGTAACCATAACTTACAAAAGTTTTAAGGCAGTCCAAAATTTGCAAGGGATGTAAAGTTATACAAATTAGTAAAGATAGCAAAGTTTTTAGGCCTATTTTGAATAAAATTCCTCACAACTTGATGCCCCACTAGACATTTATAATTTTCTTAAAACGTTTGTTTCCATTTTTGGCCCGTGGTGTTCCTAAAGTCAAAGTGAATACTACATTTGGTGTAGTGTTAAAATTCCCTTTAGTACGATACCAGGCATGGATTTTTATATTTTTCAAAATTTTATACTTTTTTCTCTGGTGTCGTAAAAAGTTTGAAATTTCAAAACACTGCACACTACATTCAGATTTTGGTTAAAATCCCCTTTATTTTAATACCGCATTTTAACTTGCCTCATATTTAATTTGCCTCCCTCCTCCTTATTTTTGAGGGACCGATCCCAAGAAAGATAGGGGTCTGTGGGGTACAAGTATGGCCATGTGAATCTGTTGGTACATTCAAAAGTTACCGTGAGACATACTCAAATATATACACAGATAGTTTTCTGGCTATAGGCAGATAGAAAACCAAATGCCACACTCTCCAATTAACACTGAGAACTCGCTTCGTTTGTTCGATAATACATAGGCTATTCTGTTTGTATGTTTTCTTATTGAACAACACATATGGGATTTTTACAGCGAGAGACTGTTATGAAGGCCATTCATTGACAGTCGATGGGGCTGACGAACGTTACTGCGAATTGTGAATCGATACTTATGATATTGCGTTAACGTCTAAAACTGTTGTCCAAAAGCACTTAGCAAGTTTCCATAAGCATACCTGACAAGGAGACAGACGTAAAAGTTACCATTTTGAATTCAGAAGAACTTGTAATAATTATTTTGTGACCGTTATGAAATCTGATACTTTAGTAGATAAAAATAAAGTAGTGTTGGCCGGTGTTTACACCGTACGGTTCCGCAGAAGACAAGCCCCTATACGCGTATAAAGCCAATGCCATCTCCCATGTAGCGCCACCAAGGCCGGAAATGAAGCCCAGAAAAAACACCGCTCTTCGTCTACTGGATACGTCTGCGAGCGGGTCTGGAGGAGACTAACGGTCAGCGGTAAGGCTCAACCCACAACCATCCCGGGACATTTCCCGGGTCCACCTGGCAGGGCTCGGTCCGCTACGCAGTGTTTCCCTGCACGGTCCTCTCCCACCGTGCAGAGGGCGTGTCGCGTGCCGACCTTTCCTACTAGGCTTTACCGCACGATGTAGGTTAGGTCCACAGGGGCAGGGGTGGTCGCCTAGTGCGGTTACTGGCCAGGGACGAGGCAGCCCTAGTCGTCGTTCGCGTGACACCCACCTTGGCCCGGCTAGTCAGCCCCAATTTCAGCCGACTTCGCCGGTTCACTTCCGGGCCAGCGATAAGGCGGCGGGTGTCAGGTGGGGAGGGCAAGGTCCGAGCCAACGGAATTAGCGGTGGTATAGGCTCGTCCTATGTTGCTCCCAGGGGCCGCAGCCCCCATATCCTCGGGGGAGATAAAAAATAAAATAAAAATATAAAAAATAACTGATAAGAAGATACAAAAAATAACTCTCTTAACAATCTACTATGCCGTGGTCCAATGCTCCAGCATAAAACAGATGTTTCAACCCGCCATTGGAGGCCATCATATGCCACTGTAGGGTGGAAAACCGGCGAAGAGCGTACCAGTTGTTGCTCAAGTCGTTCCAATGAAGATGACCTCCAATGGTGGGCCGAAACGTCTGCTTTATGCTGCAGCATTGGACCACGGCGTGCAGCCCGGAGAATTGTCAATCTAACATTAACAGAGTTGACGCCGGCCGTGAAGGTCTAACATACCAAACCAAATAATTGCTCATTGGTGAAAATCAGTGCTGGCCTGACTGCCCCCCCCCCCTAATTAGAAGGACATTGTAATCTTTTTCAAGTTTTTCTTCCCCTAATACTGACTATCTTGCAAGTCTTAATCCACTGGCCTTATCCTACTATCTGAAGACGGTATGTAATAATAAGTAAAATTAAAAGACAGCTTATCTCCCACTCTTTTCAGTATACCCTATACGTTGACGATGTTCTTAAAAAATGGCAATCAAAGGAATATCCTGGAGTCCAGCTAGACCGCCATACTTACCTGAGTAGGCCTACGTTACTATTTGCTTACGATAAAATAATAATACAAGAGAGTGAAGATACATTACAACCGGCAGTGCAACGACTGAATCAAAAATATGTCCAGAATATAATCTTAAAATTTCCTTGCATAAGACGAAAGTTATGGCTTTCCAAGGCGAGTATCCCGTTAGGTTGAAAATAATTGTCAACAGTAAGCCAATCGAACGAGTATCAAATTTTACGTACCTGGGCTGCGACACAAGCTACAATTATGACAATGACATGGAAAATAAAATAAATAAGTTCCAGGCAATATGTGCCACAATAAATAGAACATTAAATAACAAAACACGAAAAGACTGAAGGATGAAATTTTATAAAACGATGGCTGTACCTGTACTTATGTATGGGAGTGAAAGTTGGATAAATACCAAAAAAGGAGACAGCAAAATACAGGCAGTAGAAATGAGATTTTTGGGACGGGCCAAAGGCTGTACAAGAAGAGATTTACTAAGAAATGAACACATGCAAAATGAACTGTATATGCAATAAATGAAAAAATAACTTAATATAAAGACAGATGGAAAAACACGTAAATAGAATGGGAAATGGGAGAATACCCAAAAAAATACTTAACTACAACCCAAGAGGTAAAAGAGATGTGGGAAGATCACGAAAACGGTGGTCGTAAGTTTGTGAGGACGGAACAGCCAAATGCCTAATCCTTGTAGTGCAGAAGAAGAAGAAGAAGATTAAAAGACGCTTTTCCAAGACTATACTGAAAAGTAAAAGAAAGGTGAGAGAAAATGGTTGAGAAGTGAAAGAAATTACAAAGGACAACTCGGATGAACTGAAAGCAATGGAATTATTTTACGGGCAAGCTGTGGCCTTACACGTTTGAATAAAATAGCATATTATGAAATTAGGGCTAGAGCGGAAGTTGATATAGATGTAACTCAAACGCCGAAAGAAAGATGACGCCTATAAAATATGGAATCGACAGCCAAAAGAAAGAAACGATGTGAGAATGACTTACAGTTACCATAATCGAGTTAGGGTGACGAAATGTGTGCAAAGTCATCAATTGAAGAATGCATCAATTCCATTCGAATGGGAACTAGAATCCAAGAAAGGACGAGCATTATAGTTCAATTTGTGTACTATAATCATAATCATAATAATAGTTATTATTACGCACATGATCACGCATAATCGTGATTTTATATAAGAACAAAACTCCTAAGGGATTAACTGTAATATGACTAATTTCAGTGTCATTACACTGACCAGTGTTGTTGTGTGATTGTTGCAACAACAATTATGTCAACAACATTACAAACAGCTGTCAATAATAATGTCAACAGTTGATCAACGCTCATTATAAGGAATACCTTAACAGTGTATTTCTGAGAATAAACACTTTGGAATATTAAATGTGCTTCTTACTGCGATGAGCGTGTGCCATTAGAGAATTTTTGACAGCAGTTAAGATAACAGGTCATGTTTCTCAGAATGGAGAAGGCCCATGTTTTTCGATTTGTTTGAAAACAGATACTCGTGAATGTGTTACCTAATTAATAGGCCTACATACTTCTTGTCTACCTTAAACGTGCGTTTAACGAGAAAAAATATTTCCTGTTTGTGTATGTATTGACGCGCGCGTTTTATGTTCCGCGCGTGATTGACGGGTTTTGTCGCTGAAATTTTGAAATCCATTTTTTCTGTGTTGTCTAATTTTCCTGTAATTCGCGTACATTTTTCCTTCTTCTACTTCTACATTTCTTCTTTTTCTTCTGCTTCTTCTCCTTTTTAATCACCACCACAATCATCATCATCATCATAATCGTCGTCGTCGTCTTCTTCTTCTTCTTCTTCTTCTTCTTCTTCTTCTTCTTCTTCTTCTTCTTCTTCTTCTTCTTCTTCTTCTTCTTCTTCTTCTTCTTCTTCTTCTTCTTCTCCTCCTCCTCCTCCTCCTCCTCCTCCTCCTCCTCCTCCTCCTCCTCCTCCTCCTCCTCCTCCTCCTCCTCCTCCTCCTCCTCCTCCTCCTCCTCCTCCTCAACCCTTCTTCTTCTTCTTCCCATCCTTACATCATCATCATCATCAACTTCACAGCGTGTTGATCCTTCGACTCTGTCTCTCAGTCTAGACATCAACTGTTGCCAAGAATGCTCCAGTTCTGGTTGTCAAGTCGATCAACCGGAGTTGAGATGAAATTTGGGAACGCTACGGAAGAATTTTGAAAAACCTGAAGTTGAAATACACAGCAGCAAAATCGCAAAGTGCAAACGAAGAAGAAGAAGAAGAAGAAGAAGAAGAAGAAGAAGAAGAAGAAGAAGAAGAAGAAGAAGAAGAAGAAGTAGAAGAAGAATTGGCAGGCTGGAGGAAGAAGCCGGAAAAATATGTGGACTCGTCAGAGAATGTATTTAGTTTACAGGATGTCGTTAAAAAATTAAGATAAACACAAATATAAATATGACGATAAAACATACGACCGTAACGACCCGATTTTTTAGTATAGGGTACGTGTTCGGCCTTGGTGCGCTCACTCCTTAACAAAATGAATTTACATAACATTCATCATCCACACAAAAGCACTTATTTACAATATAGGCTATATTATGATACGCATACCTTGCAGTACAGTCGTTGCTCCACTTGCAAAGCCAAGCGTCACTTGTTTGAGAACAGACACCTGGAAGACAACCACATGACGGATGGGGACCTCTACACTCGCAAGGATATACAGAAGAAGACGATTAATTAATTACACACATAAGTACACATCATAGTATACTGTATACCCTACATATGCTGTATGCTGTACGCGTATAGTACATGAAAATCATGATCAGTGAGATCAACCATGAAAGCGAAAAGGTGGTCCTTAAATGCTAATAACACTGTACTAGCTGAGGACGTAAACATGATGGTAAGGATTTGACCTTTGTGAACTTGTGAAATGTTTAAACAACGAGATACAATAATAGTAATTAGCAGTCAAATATCAGAACGGACTGGCTTTAGAGAAACATGCAAACTGTGAAAAATGGGAAACTGTCACTGTGTTGAAAATTAAGGTTTCTTGACAGACGGTTTCTTTAGTCGGGGTATAGGTAAAAAATGTGGACAAGGAGTGACAAGGAATCGTTGAAACGCATACACAACCAAACTAGAACAAATATCAAATTTACATAATGAAGAAAATATAGTAGGGGCGGCTCGATTACTTGATTAAGACAGATGATAAAGAAGCTCATAAAAATTGGCAAACTGTATGACAGGAAATATAAAAAAGACGACGGTGGCAGCCTTTTGCACGACGGAAGGAAGACCCGATAAAGCACTGCGGTACTTTGAACTGGAGGGGTTCCCGTTGGCTCAGGATTGGCCAGACAAGTTCTGATAATTGTGATGCTATTGTTACGCCGTTACAGAAATTTCTACATGGCTCTCGACTATCCCAGCAGAACCAGCTGTAATGTTTTGTGCGTACATGACTCTTAACATGCATTCCACTTCACCGGTCCGCGCGCACTGTGTTCAAGACCGCAAAGTAGTTACGCTCTAGGGTTTTCTAGTAGTATTGACGCGTATTATGGATTATTCTGGAATCTCAGCGGGGTATAAATATAAGCATTCAGCGACGCTTAGTTTCAGTTTAAGTGGCGATTTAATCAAGTGAGGTTCCAGTTATTGTCGGGCGATTTACACGGTGCGTCTCAAGTGGTGTATTAGTGAAAAGTGAGTATAGTGGGGAATTCTTTATAGTTGACATTATTATTTGTGTGGGCAGATT
Organism: Magicicada septendecula; assembly: GCA_034769895.1. Taxonomy (NCBI): domain Eukaryota; kingdom Metazoa; phylum Arthropoda; class Insecta; order Hemiptera; family Cicadidae; genus Magicicada; species Magicicada septendecula. Next base: position 82,748,794 of record CM068370.1, read on the forward strand.
AACTTGAATTATTGTACGAGTATAATCTTGTCGAATAACGTCTTGATTACAAACTATTAATTGTGATAATTAAAGCTGGTTTTTAGTGACTTCATTGGTGTCTTGTATTTTGTTTTCCACCGTACCATACGACCATCGGTTAGACACCGTCGTAACGATATATTAACGTATCCTCGCTTTTCCATTTCCTGGAGTGTTTTCACTAACTCCATTATATCAATCACCCCCCCCCCCCCGCTAACGTAATCCAAAACACTTGCGTCACAAATTTTAACTTTCCTCTCTGCGTGGCAGTACGTACACGACTACACTAAACTGCTTTTATGTGATGCATTAATTAATATACTCCCGTGTCGTATTGCTTTAACAAAGCTGATCGCGCCTAACGCCGATGTAAAGGAAGCGTATAGGAGTGATAAAAGAAAGTAACGGTAGGATAAGATAAAAGGAAGTAACACCCTAACTTTAGAATTTACTAATATCATCGATTTACATTTACATCGAGTTACATGCATTACATATCTTATAATGCATGCAACGACGTTGTGAATAAGTTGCATAAGTTCAACATTATGTGCGGGACCATTAGGCGAACCTTAAGTCAGGAAGTAAAGGAACACGCCTAAAATTCTACAAGGTGATGGCTCTTCCCACACTTCTTTATGGGTCTGAGTATTGGACTTTAACAAAAGGCCAGGCTAGTCGCATCCAAGCGGCTGAAATGAGATTCCTCAGGCACGTGGCACAGGATATACTCTCCATGATCATAGAAGAAACACTGATATACGGCAGGAACTAAATATTATGAGTATACTCAACAGGATCGCCCAGTATCGGCTGAATTGGTGGGAACATCTTTGCCGAGTGGATGACTGCCGCATCCCCAAACAACTCTGGAACTAAAAGCCGAGGGGACGGAGAGGTGTGGAACGTCCGAGGAAGCGCTGGAGTGACCAGATCTAATCTTTGTCTATTTGAGACCGGAACAAACCATCCTCGGTTTAACCCTTGAAGATGATGATGATCATCATCATCGATTTACTGAGAACCAAAAAGTAACCAAGCGAGGTTAGGTGGTACACAGATATTAAAGTAAAGCAATTGGTTAGCGAGGATAAAAAAAGATAAGAGAGAGAGAGAGAGAGAGAGAGAGAGAGAGAGAGAGAGAGAGAGAGAGAGAGAGAGAGAGAGAGAGAGAGAGAGAGTTAGATAGACAGACTCAGAGAAAAACTGGAAGTGAGAAGAGAGAGGGTTAGATTGAACGCTTTAAGCATCATTGCGATAATAAATAACTGCATATTTGTACACGCCTATGTAAAGTCTACTTTTTAAAAGCATCTCTTTATCAATAAATGTTTAATTCTTGTATCAATTCTATAATCAATTTGTTTTCTCCGACAGTGTAACAGATAAGCAAAAAAAAAAAAAAAATCGATAAAAATTAATTTGCTATTTAAGAAGCGCTGTGTGTCGAACGAAAGAGAGAGACACGCAACGCAACAACAACAATGTGATGATGAAGAGAAGAGAATGTGTGTCCAATCAAAGCAACTCCTTCGCATGACACCGGACCGGACCGTACCAATAATCGATTGCTCACACCTCGCACAGGGATGTGGGAATTACCTGTGTAAGGTCTAATAATTGTTAACAGCGAGCGTTTCCCATGAATGGAGCGCAGCGTCTGGTCTGGGATTAGGTAGGTGAGTGGCATTCTCACCGGTAATGATACAAATTAAGTAGTGTATATGCGTGTTGGTGTGGATAATTCGGTGTTTATACATACTGCCTTTCTCTACTGAGACTGCCCAGTACTGGTTATAACATTTCAACTTAAATACCTTTTGTCGTCTTCTTCGTCGCCTTTTCATCTTTCCCACCCCATTCTCTTCTTTAATAATCATCACTTCTGCTTCTTCACCTTCTGATTTCCGTAACATGCTTATTTACCTGCTCTGTACTTATAGCGTTGCGGAGAAGTGTCACTGGATATAGGTTTAGGATCTTTCTTCACATAATCCTCTCTCCTGGGCTAACATACCGTTTCATATAGTGACTGTTCTGTTGCTTATTCAAGTAGGCTATATCCTTCCCTTTCATTAGACGACTACTTCCAGTTTTTTCCTTTGTGTTGTATCTTTAACTACCATTTTGCCTGTTTTATGGCTATACGTCCAAATTAGTTTAGGCAGATCTATGCTTTGATAAGTAGCCTTTGTTAGGTAGCCTGTCTGCTGTCTTCTTCTTCTCTTACTTCTTGATTCTTTTTCTTTCCTTTTTTCACCACCTTTCTCCTCCACCTCTTCCACCTTTCTTCACCACTATCTCCTGTTTATCTTATTACTGCTTTTCCTACTTAAGAATTAGAAAAATTGTAATTTGTTTGTATGCCCATTATCACTGCCAGTACATTTTCAGTTCATTAAGAAAATTACTGGCGAATAATAACTGCCGCAAATTCAAACAGAATCAAATACTTTTTGTATATGTTGTCGAGTTGTAGAGGACTCAATCCCTATTGAATTTGGTGAAGATCGGTTAAGGGAGAGGGGTAGTTTACCTGCAACGTTTTACGTTTTAACAGGAATAAAGTACTTAAAAATCCATTTAATCTTTTTCAAACAATGGTAATTATTAAAAATAAAATAATTTTGTTGCCAGGCTTAGAAGGGAGCGGTTAGAAGGTGTGAAACTAGGTTAGAAGGGAGCGGTAGTCTACCTCCATTGTTTTGTGTTTTAACAAGAGTAAAGCACTTCATTTTAATAAATAAGTGTCCTGAAAATAAAGTCATATTAATCCACATTAAATGAGATAATAATAAATGGAGTGGGTAGTTAAAAGGGGAGGGGTGATTTTTTGAAAATTGCTGTGCTGAATTCATGTAAAGTATGAATATTTAATTTTGAAGGATAGATACCTTAGAAATCACACATGATAAAAATATGACTCTTTGAAAGTGTATATATCATTAATGGTGGGGATCAGTTGAGGAGGAGGGATGATTATCTGCATAGTTCAGTTTCTTTATAAGAATAAAGTACCTAATTTTTATAGATAAAGTGACTCGAAAATAACATTATATAAAACGACTACCTGATAATAAGAAAACTATCTATAAGTAGTGAAAATAGTTTGAGGTTGGGCGATATTTTTTTATAAATTATCAAACCGAATTCAAGTAAATGATTTTAATTATAAATCTTAGAACATGGAAGTCATGTATGGTTCTCCATAACGATATTTTAATCAGTTATTCGATCAATACCTTCCTTAATTGCAGCTAAATAGGCCCACTACATTTTTTGAGCTTCCTCTCAACTCTGAAATGCAATTGCCAATATCCAGTTAGATTCATTTTTATATTAATTACAAATACGAGTCGTTATTTAGTCCTATATCTGCCTTATTTAAACCATTTCAACCACCAATCAAAGCAAGTTTTATCAATGATAATTAATTGTTCATTTCTATCGGTGTAGTTACGTAGTTAACGTTCGTTTGGCATGTGATTTAAACAAGGCTACACTAACAGCAGAATGACGACAACACAACACAACGGGTCGGCTCCATTGAAGGCTGTAAGCTGCGGTTGATGAATACTTTACTGCGACAACGCCCGAGACTTGCGACTGTTGACCGTTTGGCTGAGGCAGCGTTAACCCCAGAATAGAAAAAGGAACATACGTTTGCAGTGTTCACAAAAGGATATATAATCACCAAACCTAAGATCGTATTAACCCTTCGAACAATGGCTAAATGACAATTCTATAATTTTACACGTTACGCTATAATAATTTTCCAATACAGTCGTTATAAACTTGAAAAAATTCTTTTGAACAGATTCAGCACTTTATTTAGAAATTTGTGATTAGCTTATTGTGGACACGTGTAAATGTGTTACTTCGGAGGGAGATTAACCGATGCAGTAGGCCTAAATCGTTTTTAGCGTGAGGTACCCCCCCCCCCCCCAGTTGATTCGGGTAAATTTCATATGTTATGTGGAATGCGGGGTAAATGTTATATGTTATGTAGAATCCGGTCACCGTCACTATAAACATAGGATATGTGAACGGGTCGCAAAATGCCAGCACACAGTGGCGGATTATCCATAACTAGGGTATGCTGTAGCACCGAGGACCAGGATCTCAGCTGTCAGAGGGGGCACTTCCAGCACTAAATCACAAAAACTCTTTGAAGATAATAATTGTGAAAAAAACAATAATTGTGATGGGGGGCACCATCCAGCTGAATTGACTAAGCGAAGCAAAGCTTATGATCACACTACGCAAAATAAATTGGTTTTCTTATGCAATTATTAACCGTGGAGAGTGTCGAGTTTAAAAATCAAGCGAAAGCTCTTATAGACGTCTAACAGAATTGAACCACTTTGTGCCACGAGCAAAATTGCAAGAAAGTGTTATTTTTCAAATCGTTCGAATGAAGTGATAGATTCCATGATACTACAGTTTTTCCGCTCAAAGTATTAAACTGGATTATTAATTGTAAAGTGATTGATGTATTTCCAAATATATAGGCTACATTACTTATCGTCTGTTTTGACGATTCCAATAGCTAACTGCGAATCTGAAAGATCGTTTTCTGTATTAAAACGCATTAAAGATATGTTGAGTCCATCTATGGGAGATGAGAGTTTATCTTCGTTACTAAGGTTGAATATTGAAAGCGAGTTAGATTGAATCGTTTGATTTAGGAGAAATTATACAAGACTTTTTTAAGGCAAAATCAATTAAAAAAAATAGATCTATTAGTATTTTCTAAGCTCAAGTACTACTATGCTCATTGTAATCACTATTTAGCTAAAAATTTGTTGTAATTTGAGAGTTTAATCAAATAATAGTTAACTTTCGAAATCTTGTGTGCCATTTATCAGTGTAAATAGTGGATAAAAGGTTGAATTTTGAATCGGGGGAGGGGGCACCTGTCTGATGGCAGCATAGGGCACCACGCGCTTCTAATCCGACCCTGCCGGTATCAGGTGTATACGGGAGCTTCTATGTTCGTACGCGCGCGCGAGACGGCATTACTTTATTCGTAAAACACAGCACATCTCGTTTACAAACAATGGCCACAATGTTATCTTTACTGAAGGGAATTGTAACAGTGCGTGTTGTGTGAAACACAAATAACATATTTGTCATCGCTTTGTGTCCTCTACGTGTACTACGTGCCTAATTTTTTACACTCTAATAATTTTTCAGTGAATCGATTGAGAGACATAATAAATATTAGTGAAACGTGCAATCCGTGCATGTGAGTGTGGTACATTGTTGGTTGGACAACAATGATCACGCACGAACGCCGCATCAAGTGGCTCTCCCACGGCTACCTGTATCGTCGTCGTCACTGCCACTGCCACGAGGAATCGAATCAGTGGCCGAGTTCACCTTCCCATCTCGTGTTCGCTCTCTCCGTGTGAGACGTGAACTAATTTTGGAAATGACGACGGCGACACCGCTGACGATGGTGTGCTGTAGAAACCGAGTAGGAAACAACTGTGTCTGTCGTTCGTTTATAGCCTACTGTTGTCGGAAGTGTATTTTCCTGGCAGATAAATCAGTTTAATCTCGTTGCCAAATTAAGGTGAAATTATAAAGAAGGTTCTGGTTAATGCACGCGCGCGCGTACACACACACACACACACACACTTAGTGCGCACGCAAAACGAAGCGATCGTGCTCTGCACTCTGGGGCCGACGAACGAGAGAATATGAATTCAACATTTTCTCTACGTTCACTTTGCCGAACTGTGTACGAGATTATACGATTTTTAGTAATTTGTCAGATCCGTCTATTGTTTTCCTGTAACGCACGTGAAGCACACAGTATGGACCTACCGCACAGTAATATGACCAGACTTCATGTGTAGCGTCTAGCGGAAAAAGATAAATAAATAATTTTTACTTGCTTGTTCCGTAAGGAAACGGAAGTACAGTATGGTGATGGGGAAAAAATCGTGTTCGAGATAAGGGCTGATTCTGATTGTACTACCCTCAAAACGTCAAGAAAAAAGTGTCTGTGTGTGTATGTTGTGTCTCTGTGTAGAATTTTTTCTATAGCGAACGATAACTGCCACAAATTCAAACAGAATCAATTTTTTGCATATGTGCCTGAGTTGTAGATGACTCAAGGCCTATTGATTTTGGTGAAGATCGGTTAATGGGAAGGGATAGTTTACCTGCAACGTTTTATGTTTTAACAAGAGTAAAGTACTTAATTTTGATAGATAAAGTATCCTGAAAAGAAGGTCATAATAATCCACTATAGAAAGGTAGATGAAATGTCTATAAATGAAAATGATAGTTGAAGGGGGAGGTGGTAATCTTTTATATGTGTACTACGTCTTACGTCTACGTACTACGGCTCTTTGGCCGTGGTCCAATGTTTTCTACAAAACCAGACGTTTCGACCAGTGCCATGGACTGCCATTATGAGTGAAAGATCACAGTACTGTGGTTAAGGCTGAAGAAAGAAGTAGTTTCTATATAATTAATTCATTTCAAAAAATGATTTTAAATATAAATCTTAGAACATGGAAGTCATGTATGGTTCTCCATACCGATATTAAATCTGGGAGAAGTCGACCGTCCGACCGATGCCGCAGTAACAATACGGCAAATATATAAAATCGAAAGTTAATGTATAATAAGTACTTATGAAAAGTACTTGTACCTGGGTAAGACTCAGGAGAAGTAGAATTAAGATTCAAAAGCTAAAACATAAAACTCTGATGTAAAGTAATATAATATTGTTACTACATTACAGAACAGTCTACGTGTTTGTCGAATGTGCCAGAAGAATCTCGCTCTAATGTGTATGGCATACGTGACTGTCAACGCATTCGCGAGAGTTTTCTCGAAGCCGCCAGCCGCGCGGACTGTGTCAAGCCCGCAGTTAATTACGTAGTTCACACGGGCGCTAAGACGCAATTAGGAACGTTCTGGTCTGTAAGGGGAGGTATAAATACATGGCGGCAGCGGCCTTAGTTTTCAGTATAGCTGCGGTTTAATTTACAGAGCGGTTCGAGTTATTATCGGGCGATATTACTGTTCGCGTTCAACTGGTTATTAGTTAAGTATTGTGTTTTATAATGAACGGTATATTGTAATACAATTGTGTTTTAATATTAGTTGACATTTATTTGCATTTATTTATTTATTTATTTATTTGCGTGTGAACAATTTTTATTTGATTTATTATAAGAGAATATGTTGTTAATTACGAACTGTTAACTGTGAAAATTAAAGCTGGTGATTAGTGACTTAATTGGTGTCTTGTATTTTGTTTCCACTGTACCTACGACGAGCAAGTAGACCGTCGTAACAATATGTTATTGTTTTTGTTTTTTACTTTAATTTTCCAACCTTTGACTGACTGACTGTTCCTGTAGTTCCCATTTGGAGCAAAGGCACCTGTCGGTATTTGTTCAACAACGGACAACAGAAGTCCTGCTCATTCTCACTCTCGCGCAAACTCTTGTACGGATTATTTCCTTTTGTTTCTATTTTTCCCAACGCTTTTACTTCTTTCCAAATTGTATCATGCTTTCATTCCTCCCTGTCCGAATAGTCTTTATCCACGTGAACTTAGTGCATCACAGACTGAGGCCCATTCTTCTCCGGTTTACGTCTCCAGTATCCACTATAACCAGGCTGTGGCATATCCATTATCCACTTCTAATTTTTAATCCTTTATTCACCATGAAAAATAATAAACTTCTTTGTTAATAAATGATACGGTTTATTGCAAATTAACCGCTGTTCTCTAAGAATTTTGAGTAATGTAGGCCCTGATACTCACTGGGTTATATTTTTTAGTTTATTATTTAGAATCTATTTGGGAAGCATTATTTCAGAATATAGAACAACAAAAAATGACATCAAAAATAGGATACAACAGGGAAAAAGGCTATTCGTTTGCAAAACTCGTTAATTTGGTCGAACAAAATGAAACTTCAAACTAAACTGACAATCTACACAACTGTTGTGGAGCCCATTTTAACTTATGGCTGCGAATACTGGCGACTTTCAGATAAAAAGAAAAATATGATAGAAACTGTGGAAATGGACTTCTTAAGAAGAGCGTGTAATATTTCTGGAATGCAACATGTTAGAAACGAAGATATAAAAAGGAAAAAAAAGGTGCGTATTTACAACAGCAGAAAGAATAGAATCCACCAGTTGCTATGGTATGGTCACGTAATGAGGATGGAGGAGAAGCAATGGCCAAAGAAAGCGTTGAGTTACACACCACAAAACAGGAAAAGAAAAGGAAGACTGACAACACAATGGAGAACACGAATTAGGAAAAGCATGAGAGATCGAGGTATTGAAGATGATGACTGGAAGAGTAGGGAGAAATGCGATCGAAATGCGGGATGCGGGATAGACTGTAGGACTGCCGCTAAAAAAAAAAAAAAACTATTAGAATCTACAATAAAGGATCTGATGACGCCTTGATTCTACATAATTAATGAAAGCTATTACTTAAGCCACATATGCCTACATTCTTCCTGATACATGACGGCAGAACCTAAGAGCCAATTTTAGTTCGTTTTTCTAACTGAAAGTGTTTTTAACAAGATACATATATAGCAGTTCGCAGTTGACCTTGAGGCGTGCGAGTTTATAGCCTATGCGTTTTGTGCGTGTAATCAGTGCGTGTGTGTGAAAGGTGTGTGGAGTCTTATAGATTCCATAGTTGGTAAGTTTTATTTATTTATTTTTTGTTACTGATGTAAATACTTTAGTATGTTTTGACTCTCTGTCGGTTGTGAGACAGAGTGTTGTTTATTTTTTATTTGTTATGTTTTAGTGTCCGTTTTTGCCTGAAGACGGCTACAGATTTGTTGTGTAGCTGAAACGCACCTTTATATAAAAAAAAGCAGTAATGGAAGAAGCCTCTAGTAGGCTTAATTTTAATAACCCGTCACTGATGTGTTTTAAAGAAATTAGTGGATACATACAATTTTTAAGTACGTCAATATAGCCTCTGTGTGTGTGAATGTAGGTTTTAGCAGCACGATTAATTTTAGTTCTCGGAATTGCCTACGTCCGTTGTAGTTATCTGTTCGCTGTTCCGACACCTTTTTCTACGATGTCTTCCTTAGGAGCGTCTTCTTCAAAATATTAAATATCGGTATGGAGAACCATACATGACTTCCATATTCTAAGATTTATATTTAAAATCATTTTCAGCCAAACAGCCAGGCTGTGTCTTACCTGCCTTTTTATTGCTGTATTAAATGAAAAATATTATATTACATTAAAATGAAAAAATTATAATTTTATTGCCTGGCAACAAAATTATTTTATTTTTAACAATTACCATTGTTTCAAAAAGTTTAAATAAATTTTCAAGTACTTTACTCTTGTTAAAACGTAAAAGGTTGTAGGTAAACTACCCCTTCCCCTTAACCGATCTTCACCAAAATCGAAAGTCATTGAGACCTCTACAATTCAGGGATGTATGGAAAAAATTATTTGATTCTGTTTGAATTTGCGGCTGTTACCGTTCGTCATAGAAAATACGCTTGATAAAAAAACGTTGCAGGTAAACTACCCCTTCCCCTTAACCAATCTTCACCAAAAACAATAGGTCCTGAGTACTCTACAAATCAGGGCTGTATGCAAAACATTAATTGATTCTGTTTGAATTTGCGGCTGTTATCGTTTGCCATAGAAAATACCCTTGATAAAAAAACGCTGCAGGTAAACTACCCCTTTCCCTTAACCGATCTTCACCAAAAACAATAGGTCTTGAGAACTCTGCAATTTAGGGCTGTGTACAAATAATCTTTTGATTCTGTTTGAATTTGCGGCTGTTATCGTTTGCCATAGGAAATACCCTTGTTAAAACATAAAACGTTACAGGTAAACTACCCCTTTCCCTTAACCGATCTTCACCAAAAACCATAGATCTTGAGAACTCTACAATTCAGGGCTGTATACGAAACATTATTTGATTCTGTTTGAATTTGCGGCTGTTATCGTTTGCCAAAAAAAAAAAATTTCCCTTGATAAAAAAAAACCGTTGCAGGTAAACTACCCCTTTCCCTCAACCGATCTTCACCAAAAACAATAGGTCGTGAGTACTCTGCAAATCAGGGCTGTATGCAAAAAATTATTTGATTCTGTTTGAATTTGCGGCAGTTATCGTTTGCCATAGAAAAAAATCTACACACACACACACACACACACACACACACACACACACACACACACACACACACACACACACACACACACACACACACACACACACACACACACACACACACACACACACACACACACACACATTTCGGAAAACGACTTTTTTTCATGTTTTGAGTGTAGTAGAATCAGAATCTGCAATAATCTCGAACACGATTTTTTTTGCCATCACCATACTTCCATTCCTTAAGGAATATGGAAGTAAAAAGTCATCATCATCAGCATCATCATCATCATCATCTTCAAGGATTAAACCAAGGATGGTTTGTTCCGGTCTCAAATAGGCAAAGATTAGAACTGGTCACTCCAGCGCTTCCTCGGACGTCCCACACCTCTCCGTCCCTCGGCTTATAGTTCCAGAGTTGTTTGGGGATGGGTCAGTTACCTGTTCGGCAAAGATATTCCCACCAATTTAGCCGATACTGGGCGCTCCTGTCGAGTATACTCATAATATTCAGTTCCTGCCGTATACCTGTGTTTATCTCTGGTCGTGGAGAGTATACCCTGCCACGTGCCTGAGAAATGACATTTCAGCCGCTTGGATGCGACTGGCCTGGCCTTTCGTTAAAGTCCAATTCTCAGACCCATAAAGAAGTGTGGGAAGGGCCATCACCTTGTAGAATTTTAGGCGTGTTCCTTTACTTGCTGAATTAAGGGTTCGCCTAATGGTCCCTCACATAAAGTTGAACTTTTTGGAACTTATTCACAACGTCGTTGCTTGCATTATAAGACACTCTGTAGCCAAGGTATTAAAAATTACTACTAACTCGTTCCAGGACAGTACCATTTATAATATTTTTTGCCCGTACGGGATCAGTTCCACGAAGAACGGTAAGCTGTTAAAAAGTGCAGCAGGCAATATAATCCGGCACTGCCGTACCCGAAATAGCTCTACCTCAAAACTTAATTGTATCTATTTTTATACGTAAACGAGTTTGTAATGTGCCGTAACCAACATTATGTGCTGTACGTCCAATGGCGACTCTCGCAACAATACTGTCTCGTGATTTACACGAGACAAAGCGTGTCTCCACAGTTTCTTTGGTTAATACGGAAAGTTATTAAGTAAAAATGTGCCGTTCGACTGTCGCCGTTTTTAAAATTAAATCAACTCACGCTTCCTGGAAGAAAGTCAACAATGGGTGGAAGCGTTACTTGTTTTTCTTTAGTTCGTTATCGTGAATAGTTTTCTAGGAAAGAATTGTTTGTAAACGGCACTGTTGTTGGCGTCACAAGGTCTGCTTTTGCGACGATGAAAACGTTGTTAATTAAATAATGCATGCAATTCGTCTGTGAAATCGGCTTTAATGCGTTTTTGTAGACTATAATAATGGAACTGCCTAGGTGTCCACGCACAGGTGTCATGGGTTTAAACAACCTATTACAAAATCTAATTTGTTTTACGCAACGATTCTACAGCATTTTATAATAAGTTAGCTTCTCTTGAGCAATTTTGGGCGACAAGCCAATATTTTTTTTGTAGCGTTCTGTTAGGCAGTATAACATATGTTGTTTTAGGGGCATAGAATACATAACGAGGGCATGTGCCGAAGACTAAGTATTCCGAGGGCATGTGTGAGAAGTATTCCTCACTGATTGAAAAGGTTGAGGGAACACAGGAATCGGTGGTTGCTGCGTACAGACCGAATGACGACGCTGACAGGTTGCCCAGGGAAGTGCTCTTTTCAAGCCTGAAGGAGAGCGACTTTCCGGAAGCTCGAGGGACGGGTTGAATTTACTGACCGGAGGAGGTGATATCACCTAATCCTTGTAAGGAGAAGACCCCTTAGGGGTTATGCGATATCTGTGGCCCCGGCGCTCACTCAGGAATAAAAAACAGGAATAGGAAGAAAATGACTCGTAGAGCGAGACAAAGAGAAAAGAAGGTAGTGCTTTTATTATTTTCAATTATTTTAATTATTTTTCTTATACATCTTCATGTTTAATTGTTTTTAATATCGATTATGGAATATAGGAATATTTGCTCAAATATCGACATGAAACTACAACATTATGACTAGTAAACCATTGTCTTTCAATGTGGACTCGTATGAATTATTATTACTCCAGTAGGAGATAATAAGAATAAGAATAAGAAGAAGGAGAAAGCAAATAAGTCTTCCAGCAACATCCCGTAAAGGCGAGAATACGATACATTCAGTATAGTATACTATTCATAAAGTTTAGAGACATGTATTCGTGAATTCTTACGTTTAAACGCTAGGTACTTTACATAACCCTACAGTCCGTTACAACTAAAAACACTAAACCGATCGCTACTACAAAAAAAAAAAATAAATAAAATAATGGAGGAATAGGAGAATTAAACGACTTATTCAAATCTGCTTAATCGTAGCAACTAAATGTACCTTAAAAATTAAAAAAATCCATGGAAGACAAGACATACGAGTATACTGTCCGATTCTAGTTGCTAGTCTCCATATAAAATTTTCTATCTGGTAACTCCATCTGACAAGCGATCAGATCAGATATTATCAGATAGCAAGGCTGGTAAGTCGGACCAGTGTGTAACACTTGACACAGAATCGGAGAACGGACAGTGGCAACCGTAGTGAGTCAAGGAGATCGTGTTGTGGAGGTTGTGCACCGACCGACCGACTCATGACACAAGGCCACATGTCGTGTGCTCGCGCGTACGCGTCGCAAATCACGGAGTATTGTTTTGTGTCACGTGACACGGTGTTTTGTGTGTAAACGCTCGGCCTTGGTGATTTCCTCAGGACATGGCGACGACGACGGTGTGAAAAGGAAACTGTTGTGTGACCTTACCCACCCAAGACGTGTCCTCAACGCAAACGGAACTGGCTCGTGAGCATGGACGGTACGACGCGAATAATAATGCGTTTGTCAACAACGAACGCCTCAATACGGAATAATGTTTTCCAAACTCGTGTTAGGTGAGACCGCCTGAAACAACAAAGGGAGCTTTCCGTCGTAACTTTGATAATAAGGTGATGGCTTTTAGAGGGAAGGACCGTGTCATGTAAAAAATAATAATAAATGGCTTGATTTCAGGGGGAACGCGCCGGAACGGCGTTCCGGACCTCTTGGATCCAAAAATACAGTACCGAAAAAACTATATGAAAAGAAAAACCTAATTATTACAAAAATTTACTACTACTTTTTAAATTGTGCCCCTCATCAGCCCCACTACCAAACTAAACATTTGGTACATCAAAATCAAACACCGGCACTAAACTTTATCTTAACTACTATCGTTCTTTTTTTTTAATACGTTCTATACTACCTAAAATTCTCTTGTAAGTAGAATGTATTTTAAAAAATTTCACCAAGTTCTGCTCCATCAAAGTGCGTGGAGTCATGGCTGATTTCTAGCCATCATACAGCATTGGACACAAAGAGTAAGGAAAGGTCAAGAAACGAACAATATGACAACACAGTGATGAAACTATGGAAACTTTTTTAAAATATCAGAACCACCGAAACCATCACTTTTAGAGTTTGATTGAGGCTCCGGGATGACGCCACCATGAGTGACATGTTTTCGATTGTCGTGCGGCTAACCTGAAAATGAAGCTTTTTAGAAGTATCAGTAAACTTTACTATCTTTTTAGAAACAAGTTTATACATATTTTATAAGGCTCTAAAAATATAGACCTTCTTTGTAATAACCTGATGCAAACTTATACGCTAACATAAAATATAAGTATATTATTTGTGTCTGTAAAACATTTGAATTTCTGCATTCCGGCACCTATAATCAGGGGCGGATTAACCATTAGGCTGACTAGGCTGTAGCGTAGGGCGCGGCACTTTGGAGGGCGCAAACTTTTATCTAAATATAATAAAATTTTACAGGTAAATGTAAAATTGGTAATAAATTACAAGGATAAAAATTTGAGTTCATTTATTTACGCTCAAATTTGCGCCAGGATAAACTGACCAGTGTAACCCTTTCGTTCATTGAAAGTGACTTTCTGCATGGGCTTGGTTTCGGTGAGGTAATTAAAACGTTTGCTCAATCTAAAGCGAGAAAAAAGAATCTACCTTGAACTTTACATGAGTCTTAACAAATCCACAAGATATTTAACTGATTGTCTTCTTTGCGTAAATGACGTTAAATGTACCCTTAATAAAACTGTTATAATTCTGTAACTACTTAGTTAATTTTTTTCTTATAAAAGCCATGCAAACTACAAATGGTTGAAGGTGTAACTCTAAAACAATCTCTGAAAAATAGCCTCAGTTTTCAATTCTTGAGACTGTTTCCAAAAACAGTCAGATATTTGAAATATTCCTAACTAAGAAATATATTGTAGGGTGTTTAAAGCTTCATTCAGCCCCTTGGAAATAAACGTAAGAGTAGCCTATGGGTGGTGAGGGGGAGGGCGATAAAATATAATTAGCCTAGGGCGCCAAGATACCTTAATCCGGCCCTGCCTATAATTTTAGAAATCAACCACTGAATGTAACAATTGACTTTCAACTTCTTACCATAAGAGTCAGGAAATGCTAATATTGATGCGTATAAAAAATTCTTGTAAATTGTTGCTGAATATTCACAATATAGCATCTTCAGTTAGTAGAGTGATTCTGATTGTTCTTGTTAGTATCGTTACTTGTTATATTTTGTGTGGTAACATGAACAACCGGCCTATAACACATGAAGAATTCGGCTCATCGGAAGAATGTGTGGTGTATTCATGTCATGTCACATTAAACAGATAAAGATATTGATTTTTATCAGGTATATCATATATTTTTCTTTCTAACTCAGCTAAAGTTAGCTGAGTCCGTGGACAGTTGTTGGCACGTCATTCGTTTTATTATCTTTGGCTATAACTTTGTATAGCTGTGATAAAAGCGATTTTAATCGATACGGCGTTGAGTTAATTAAATAATAAACAAAATAACTGACATGAGGAGTTAATACACAAAATAACATGTATATGACAAGGGCACAGCAGACGCCGACTCAACTTTGTACATTTGATTGCATCAAGTACTCAGCGTATTGGATACTGAAGACGACTATTTTATCGTCATCATGATGGATGGATGGATGATGCGCGGGCGTCTTGCGCCCTAATTTGTGTGCGTTGTCCAGGCCTAGGCCTGATGAACGCCAGGTGCCAACAGGTCAGCGCGGTCGTTTGCTCTGCACAAGGGAGTTATGGTGCAGTCCGCGGGTCCATGATTAATTACATGGCCACCACGGAGGCAAGCTTGAGCTTTTGCTTCAGCCAATTGTCCCGCCGAGGCACGACACCATGGTCCCCTCAGGCTAGCCTTTGGGAACGTAGTGACGCACTGGCGAGGACAAGAGGCTCGGGCGCCCTAGGGCGTCGGCCGAAACGGTATGGAATGACTCCGAGACAGCCAGCTTCCGCAAGGAAGGCACTTGCACAACCTCGCCGGAGCCCGTGTCTCAGGTCATTACCCTGCCGAATCAGCAAAGCAGGTGCTGACGGGGATCTTGGTGGTGGTCATGGCTTCAGCCAATTGCAACGGCTGGTCGCGGCTCCTTGGTCTCCGAGGACATACCCCACGGAAACTTAGAGGCACGCTGGCGAGGACAAGAGGCTCGACCGCCCGAAGGCGGCGGCCGAGTCGAAGGGACTCATCACCGGGGCAGTCGGCTTTCGCAAGGAAGGCATTTGCACAACCTCGCGGGAGCCCGTGTCCCGGATCAAAGCCCTGCCGAATCGGCAAAGCCGATGCTGGCAATAAATCAATCCATTCCAATCTGCCGCAGCATGATTGACTACAGTTTCGGCAGGCGCAGGTAATGAATGATGGTGATCAATTCAGTCTCCAGAAGGTTGGGGGGTTCGTTTCTGGGGGGTTCATGTGATGAACTTGGGGGGGTCGTCTAACGCGGCGAGGGGGCGGTGCATTCTCCACGCTATTCAGCCTTTGGAGGTGCGGATAAGGGGACTCGCCGGCCTTGGCGAGCAAATTCGTTGCCAAGGACCAGACGAAGACCTCTAAGGTGGGAACACGGAGGCCCCGGTGAATGGCGGAATTTCGCACATACCACGGGGACCCCGTGAGGGAGCGTAGGATCCAGTTCTGAAATGTAGTCAGCCTATGCCTGTTGGTGGCCGACAGGAGAGCCCACTAAGCGGGCGCCGCATAAGTGAGTACTGTTCGGAGGAACAGTAGATACAATGTTAGTTTTGTACGGACAGCCAGGCGGCTGTTCCGCGAAAGCATAGGTGATAGTTTGGCTCTGACGCCACGAGCCATGTTGAGGGTTGCGGTCACGTGGGCAGAGAACGCCCCATCTACGCTGATCCTGAAGGTGCGATCCGTCAGATAGGACTGGAGCAAGTGGACGATAGATGCCGGGAGTGGCGAATGCGCCAGTTTGTAGAGCAGGCCTTCGTGCCAGACTTTATCGAAGGCTTTGCTCACATCCAACAGGACGGCACCTGTTGCCTGATGATTGTTGGCGGCGTCGGCTAGACAGGTGACAACCCGTACTAGCTGAAGAGTAGTCGAGTGCCTCGGCCTAAACCCAAACTGCTCCTCGCGGATGAAACCATCCATCAGGGGCCGAATACGGGCCAGGAGAAGACGCTCGAATACCTTCGAGATTACTGGCAATAGTGATATCGGGCGGTAGCTCCCAGGTAGCGTGGGCAGCTTTTTAGATTTCTGGATCATGATGACATTAGCAGTTTTCCACAGGCGGGGGAAGTACCTCAGCCGGAGACAGGAGTTGAACAGCTCAAGAAGAACGTCAACTGCCGAAGGCGGGAGATTCTGCAACGCAGCGGCGCCGATGCGATCGGGGCCAGGGGCCTTTCTCTTCTTCAGTCGGCTTAGGACAGACGCAAGATCTTCCTCGTCGACCGAATTAGGAGGATCATTGGGGGGAGCAGAAAAGTATCCAGATAGGAAATCCCTGACGACGGCCGTATGAGCCGGGTCAGAGGTGCCTCTATGGACGGTGAACTATTCCTCAATACAGTCGGCGAAGACTTCCGCCTTGCCTTCTGCAGAGTATACAGTGCCGTCCGGGGTATTCAAGGGATGGCGAGTCCTCTTTTCGCCTTTTAGTCTACCAGCGGCTGTCCATACGGAAGCGTGGTCGACTTCCAAGGACTCCAAATAGGAGTCCCATCGATTCGCGTTTACGTCAAGCAGAAGCTGCGAGACGTGTTCCGACTGGGCTCGAAAACGCCGTCTAGCGGCAGGGTCACGGGTATGCTGCCATCTGCGGCGGAGCTGGCGCCGTAATCGGATGGTTTGGAGAACTTCCGCAGGAAGGTCGGAACGTTTATTACTCACCGGAACAGTATATGTGTGCTTGTCCATTGCAGACTGGACGAGGTCATGGAGCTGATGTACCCGGAGATCCACGTCGTCACAAGAGACGAGTGGATCCGGAGGGACAGATGGCAACTGCCTGGCCAGATCATCATGGTAGGATCGCCAATTGACTCTCCTAACAGGATGATCGGGAAGTCGGGGTGAGACCGACGGCAGCAAGACAGTTACAAGCAGGGGGTCGTGATCGGACGATAGGTGCGACACCGCGCTGACTTGTAGATGAAAGGGGATGGCCTTGACAATTACAATATCAAGGACATCCGGCGGATAACCCGCACTGGGAAAGTGTGTCGGTTCGGACGGGCCGATGATGAGGACACTGGGATCATCTTCGACAGCCCTACGGAGATCGTCATCATCATCATCTTCACGGATTAAACCAAGGATGGTTTGTTCCGGTCTCAAATAGGCAAAGACTAGAGCTGGTCACTTCAGCGCTTCCTCGGACGTGTCACACCTCTCCGTCCCCTCGGCTTATGTTCCAGAGTTGTTTGGGGATGCGGCAGTCATCCATTCGGTAAAGATGTTCCCACAAATTCAGCCGATACTGGGGGAGCCTGTCGCGTATACTCATAATATTCAGTTCCTGCCGTACATCTGTGTTTCTTCTATGATCATGGAAAGTATACCCTGCCACGTGCCTAAGAAATCTCATTTCAGCCGCTTGCATGCGACTGGCCTGGCCTTTCGTTAAAGTCCCCAATTGTCAGACCCATAAAGAAGTGTGGGAAGGGCCACCCACCTTGTACAATTTTAGGCGTGTTCCTATACTTGCTGACTTAAGGGTTCACCTAATGGTCCCGCACATAAGGTTGAACTTATGCAACTTATTCACAACGTTGTTGCACGCATTATAAGACACACTGTAGCCCAGGTATTCGACTATTTTATGATTAGGGAATTAAAAAAAGTTTATGAATGGGGAAGTACGTTCAATATTTATAAATCTACGCGTATGACATAAGAAAAGATGCAGATAAATTGGATCTTGGCAGTTTATACCGGTGCGTTTCAGTATTTCGGTGTGACATAAGCCAAAGTTGATAGGAGTGATACGATGCATCTATCAGACAAAATAGTACTCTAAAAGCTAAAATACTTACCCGTAAATACAATGTTGTGAGATAATGAAACCGTCATTGTATGCATTGTCGTACTTAAAAGCATTTCTGATTATGGCTGTAAATCGCGTACGTTAAGTGAAAGAAACGGGTAAAAATTTATGGAGACGGCCAGCAGGAAATGAGGAGTGGAATTTCGAGATCAGAGAATCAATCCGGTGAAGTGAAGAATAGTATTTTGAAACCAAGGTTAAGAATCCGTAGGTGTATGTGGTACAACAACGAACAGGCGAGCAACGAAGACCAATAACAATCTGACGGTAAGAATGTAGAAGCAAGAGAGGTAATCGAGAAGAGCTTGATGTCCAAGAAGTAATGGCAAACTGAGGACTATACGAAAATGAATAACAGGAGCGGCCACCGTCGCGAAAACAAAACATAAAATTAACAAACTAATTAAAAAAATGATTGTTCTGTAATATTCTCTCATTTGGATAAACGATATTACACATTCATGTAGATCTATTTACGGAGATGATCCTAGTAAACAAACATGCAGAAAACAGAACAATTACCAGTAGAATAATGTTTTTTAGAGAAATACTACATGTCAACGTCACAAAATGTGCCCCGAAGTGAAAGAACAAGAGAACTATTAAAAATTTAATAACATTTAATAATAAGAACAATACAAAAGTCGTCCATAAGTAGCTGTATGGTGCTTAATAAACTGTCAGATAATAGACATATTTAAAATTTATTCTGATTTGAATTTAACGAATGGTCGATAAGGGGGTGGATAATGAAACCACACTCTCTCTGAGATTTACGGTATCAAGCAGTAATGGGATTAGGTATGGAAAGTAGGCCTACATAATTTATGACTAGCTATACTCACAGTGCGTTCTAACTAAGGAATACATCTTCCTCTTCTTCTTCTTCTTCTTCTTCTTCTTCTTCTTCTTCTTCTTCTTCTTCTTCTTCTTCCACTCTGTAGTACGTGTAGGCACCTGTGCCAGTTTCAAAAGCCGTATATAGGCCTACATTGCGAATGGGGAATACGATCTTCAGTATTACTAAAATGGCTCATGTAATGGTAGAGGAAGATGCACAAACCTACTTAAGACCTCGGAAATAAAAATAAAATACAGTAACTTAAGTATTGCAGTACTTAAGTATGGAAATAAAAATACAGTAACTTATACCACACTTTATTCAGAATTACATCGTGAATTTCGCCAAACATGGCACGAGTTGAGATTTTCGGCAGAAAAGGGAATACCACTAATGAACCTAAAGTTGGAATGGTAAGGTTCCTACCGAACCTAAAATGACACATTGTTTATTTGAGAGGGAGCCACTGACGTCAAACGCATGCTTGCGAGCAACTTTAATGAATACGAGATCGTCTAAATTAGGTTATACGAAATAAACAAAATATTAAAACGGAAAACTAACACAATTGCATTTGTGTACGACATTACCGTTCATCTGTTGATACGACATTATAAACAAAACAAACAATTTTGAAAACAGAGAATTTCTCATTATGTGGCTCAGGATACGAATCTTATATAGCCTAAGACAAACAAGAAAACAAAATAACTTCTGTGGAAACGATGTTTCAGAGAAGATGTAGATTAATGTTGCTAGATAAAATGCGAAATAAAAGGATAGGGTAACTAGTGAATATATAAACTAAAAAAGAAAATAATGAAATAGAAAAAATAAATTTAATTAAGAAAGTTGTGTTAGTGGTTATAATTACAAACAGAATTAACACTGTTGCACATCACTATAGAAAAATTATTCCAATTAGCGCTTTCAAGCTTCCGATCTGATGATGAGCTGTGAAGCTTGAAAGCGCTAATTGGAATAATTTTTCTATAGTGGTGTGCAACAGTGTTAATTCTGTTTGAGAAAAAAGAAAGTTAGATTGGTGTAGGGGGATGTTCGATTAATAAATAAAGGCTCCCATTAATAGATGGGAATAAAAATATAGTTAGCATAAATGGGGTTTATTTATTATGCTAATCGTGATATAAATGATTTACATTTAGTAAATGGGACTAGTGGTATTTTATGTGAGTTTATCACTTTCTCATATGTATCTCGCCCTAAAGCTGGATGCCATTTACATTTAATGCCAAGCGTTGTGCAGCCATTTACATTTAGTGGTGTAAATATAATTTACATCTGTGGTAATTAATTGTGTAAACCATTTACATCTAGTGAATATTAATCTGTGCTAATTATCTGCGCGGATTAATTACTCAACAATTATGAATCATATTAATTAAAGATTTATGTAATACGTTAAAATTGATATATCTAAAATTATTTCTATTCGTCAGATTTGACTCAACACAGTGTCTGATTAAATACGATTTTATGAGTCTATTAATCAGACGTTTCAATGGTCGAGTTTATTGTATCCATTGATGTTTAGCATAAGTTATGAGATTTTTAGTGTAATACTTAGAATGAAAATACATCAATAACAAAGGTGAAATTTCAATAATGAACGCATGAATACTGTAAATTAACTACTTATTTATTACACATCTTACTGAAGTAAGTAACTATATCCTGCAAATTACATACATATTAAAGCACATGATATAAATACAATTATTCAATTTATACGATGTTTCCTGAAACATAAACACATGGTACATTCAAATGCAGTAAATAATGCACATATATAAAACATACACGAATAATAAACAATCAACAATTATACTTATTCCTACCTAAAATGCGTTCATTATTTCTCAGATAACGAATTACGTTAGTGTTATTTTATAGATTTTATGATTCATATGACTCATATGTAATTATTCTCTTGGGGTTAGTTCTTTGAAAAGAGGCAACAGAACAGTAGTGTAGTATATACTACTAAGATTAAGTAGACATAAAGCTTATCTTTGAGAGTGTTTATCCAATTCCGTCGTCGTGAGAAGACACTTTCTAGATGATTCGTCGAAGATCATAATCACTGTTACGCAGAGCACTGATAATTTCACTTCACTCCACTAAATCTCCACTCCCGTCATGTGTATGGTATTGTGGTAACCCGCTGATGTCGAGTGTCCGGAGTTCAAATAGTGAGGTGTTAATGTTGTCATTAACTTGAATTGTTCTGAAAGTTTGCCATATTTGTGTACATGGTTAACTGTGCCGTCTATTTGGGTGTATCGCGTACTGCGTGCTTAATTGTTTGGTATAGTTTATTCAACTAATTGTTCAACATGGTGATACGTTATGATGTGAGAATGTTTGAGGTGACACTCACTGTTCTACTTTAAATGTTAATTAGTATATTATTATGTGCGCGTCAGTTGAGATTTCAAGTCCCGTACGCACTCATAGTTTATATTTCCGCACAGAATTGTGTATAAGTGTGACTATACCGATGTCTTTGTTCACTTATGAATTTACAAATTAGTGAATCCGGTCGGTCGACATAATCAATCGTCTGTCTATCGTACGCACTAACTTCTGACTATTAATTGCGACTACCAACTGCTACTATTAACTACATACTCTTGACTACCGACTGACTGTTAACTGCGACTAACTGTTCGATTGAACGACTTGACTACTCGATTGAATACTTGACTATCCGATTGAAAATTACTGACTCTCGATTAACTACTTGACTGCTTGATTGAAAATTACTGACTCTCGATTAACTACTTGACTGCCCGATTGAAAATTACTGACTCTCGATTAACTACTTGACTGCCCGATTGAAAATTACTGACTCTCGATTAACTACTTGACTGCCTGCTCCGCGTCTTCGCCAAACAGTTTTATTGGAACATCTTACCCATAAGTCTAAGTTTCGATCTCTACGCCTTCTCGAACTCTTGATTGGTCGTACAAATTCCTACCCTTCTGTAGATCTCATCCTCTGTTTCACGATTCGTCGGCCGAACCCTTCCTACTCTCTCCACGAGCTCTCTTAGAAGATGCTTGATGCTGGTTGGTCGTCGTCATCCCCGGAGTGTTTCATGTGACGAGCGTAGCACAGATTCTAAGAAATTAGGACAATTTCATGGCCTTCTGTTATCCTTTGTTTAGACTTTCCCTAAGGTTCTGACTGAGCTTTTGTTAACAGACTCCAGGTCTTGGTTAATTGTCTAAGTTCCACGACGTTCGTTCCGCCGATTATCAACCCTTCGTTGTCTTCATTTCGGTGAAATTCTACTTTTCAGTCGTAAATTTCAGTAAACTGTCAAGAATGTGTTTTCACGCTGTGCAGGGTACACTGGCAGTATTCACTGAGTTACGTCTATTGTCTATCTCTCCGTTAAAATTGCTCTGTACTTCCTTTGTAACATAGTAAAGCCTTTCATAATTGAGCAGTTACACTTTGCTTCCACAGCAGGCGTTCCATCTCGATTCCGTGTAACTCGGCAGCTGGACGAAGTCTTTGTTTCAGATTGTTGGGTGCTGTAAATTTTGACAAACGGCTAGCTGTCAGTGACGCCTTGAAATACTCATTGTGTGCAGTGCTCAGACATTTTTTCTTTGTCTTCGCTCTGTCGTCGGGTTTGACGTGCCCTCGATTCGTCATTATTTACGACCTGGGCTTGTGTCCGTCGACTTGAGTGTGGGAACGTGTCACTTGATCGAGGAATTAAAATTTTTTTAAAATTTCGATCATTACATTGTCCCCAAATTGGATTGGATGTTGGACTTCGGGAGACATCTGATCCAATTTCTGCGCTCTGTCCCAGTCGTGGATGTCTGCTTCGGAATGGACATGGTTGACTGACATCTATCTCTCATAGGAAGCAATTAATTGTTATTCCCCATCTTAATGTTTTATATGGTCATATGAATTTATTGCCGCACATCTGAGTGAATGAACGCATTTTTACACTTTGTCTGTCCATATGCGGACTGTACAATACGATTTCGAGTAAATAATTGAATTTAAGACATGGACGTTTGTCCATTTGACAGTTTGTCTCGTTATTCTTTATACACAATGTATTAGATAAGCTGTAGATTAGCTACCCATTATATTAATCGATCTTATGTCGATGACCTATATAGCAATAAAATACTTTTAAACTTGTCATTACTGTCTCTAGAATACAGTTGATACTAACAAATATATACATATGGTCAATTCGTAACATGTTATAAATGATTACATTGGTAAAAGAAACATACATATTAATTAAATAGTTAAGGAATCAGCATACTTCGTGATGCATACTCTTAAAGTTATAAAACAATCGTCCATTTTGAATTATTATTTACATAAACAAATTATTCGAGTCTCTACATTTTAACAAGTTATTATTCATAATTATTAACGCCTTTGGTGTCCTGTGTCATAGTATTACACTGTCCTTCTGACACATGGTACATTTCACAAATCACTTTCTGTATATGTTGATATTTATACGTCTAATTAACATAACGAATGACAATTATGTGCTGATCACAAACACAGTTAGCATTGAAATACAGACTAAACACAACAAGTAAAATGCATATCATTATTTGGTTAGCTGGACTGGCCGCGCGAGCAAATTACCTAAACTATGTCTTCTGCTGGTCGCCGGGAGTCGTCGCTACCACTCGTGTTATCTATACTTCCGTTCGCTGGCTCATGATACGCTTAATGCACTTTAATTTGCCGTATGTTGTACAAGCTCATACGTGGCTTTGTTTTAATTTCATTCATTAATCTTCTACTCTTCATTCATCAATATTCATCTTTAATTATTTTCTTTGGTTTATGTATTCCCATACAACCAATGTATTTAATGTATTTTATTCAGTACTATCTAATTTCATCATTACATTTTCAAACATTCTTAAAATCGTCTTCTTAATACGTTTTCATTTATTCATTCTTAATTTACATTTGTGATGACATACTTTTATGTCCCGTCACTATCGTGCTGTTACTAACGCACGCGTTTTTGTTTGTAAACATTAAGGTGTTTGACCTTGGGTTTTGTGTAACATATTTTTTCCAATGGCTGGTTGGCCGTCCCCGTTATTCCGCTACAATGTGCTGCACTTGCGCGCCTAAGATTTATGACCATTCTCCGTCTCGTTCTATGTGAGTGAGTGAGAGGTGTGTCCCACTTTCCTTTTTGTCGGTCTGCCTCAGGCCAGCACGCTTTAAACTGCCTCCCTTGGCTTAGACAACCCTTCGCAACCGTATTTCCATTGCTCACATATACAGTGCGTAGTTTTTGCCGCTTTTTCCAGTAACTTTCACTAAGTAAACACGCGCCGTTCTGCTTTTGCCGCCGTTTCCAAGCCTGTATACAATTCCGTTGTTCGACAGTCAGTTTACTACTCGTGTGTTTACATAATAAAATTTTGTTTCTTAGGTTCCTAAGAGATCTTACCCCGAGTGCTTGGACTCTTCCTCCAGTACTATCACGATCCTTTACAACATTTTTAAGTCGTCTAGTAGAGATTTTTCTTCTCCTCTTCCTCATGACGTTTCTTGTCCATGATGAACATGCATACGGATCTTGTAGGTCCTTCCGTTTCATGTCATCCATGGCTTGTGTAAATTTGCTTTTAGCCTTATAACATGCGGTATTTGTTTCAACTTTAAACTTTCCCTTCATGCTTCTTATTGATGCAGCTCGACTACTTCGCCGATCTATGCTTATTTCACAAGCTGGATACTTCATCATAGAATTCACTGATGCCGTATCTATTCTCGCGTTTCTTAATTTGTACCTTTTATGCGTTCTACCTGGTGGTAGTAAAATTTTACTATCTTTATCCACGTCTGGATACTCCTCTTCCCACTTCCTCATATACAAAGGAACAAAGTCATTTTTCTTCTTAATCCATTTGTTTCTTGAACTTACGTTAGATCGAATAGTTGATAATTTCTTAGTAGCTGATACATCCGTAAAATCAACAGTGTTATCAGTGTCTTGTACTTTCCGTACGTCTTCGTAATTCTCATTCATCACTTCTTCTTGCTTCTTCTGGACTTCGTTTCCATCCACTTTCCAGGTATCCTTGTATTCACGTATTTCTGTACGAAACAGCTTGAACTGCTCATTCATATGTTGCGTAATTTCTTCTTTATAATTATTAAAATTTTCATTAATTTGATTGAATTTCTGGTTGATTTCTTCTTTAATTTCTTCTTTATGTTGATCGAATTTCTGATCGAATTTCTGATTCATCATCTTGAAGCTTTCATTATTCGTGCGCATGAAGTCCATCAACAATGAACGTAGCGATGCCTCTTCATGTGATTGCTGGGACTCTTGTGGTTGCTGTGACTCCTGTCCCCGCGCTCTGACCTCTGACGTCTCCTCCGTCATATTTGGTTCGACGACTGATGAGTTTTCTTCGTTGGTGTCGGGTGCGCCTAACTGGTTGTTAACGTCAAAGTCCATGCTATCAGAACTACCGCTAGCCATTTTCGCCTTGCTTCGCGTTATCATTTACCAGTCAAGCTAACCTTACACTTATTTAATAATGTCTTACGTACTATATTATTGTAATTAGTCTAAATACTACTGTCTGCTCTCTTTTGCCCCACGTTGGGCGCCATTTATAGTTAGCATAAATGGGGTTTATTTATTATGCTAATCGTGATATAAATGATTTACATTTAGTAAATGGGACTAGTGGTATTTTATGTGAGTTTATCACTTTCTCATATGTATCTCGCCCTAAAGCTGGATGCCATTTACATTTAATGCCAAGCGTTGTGCAGCCATTTACATTTAGTGGTGTAAATATAATTTACATCTGTGGTAATTAATTGTGTAAACCATTTACATCTAGTGAATATTAATCTGTGCTAATTATCTGCGCGGATTAATTACTCAACAATTATGAATCATATTAATTAAAGATTTATGTAATACGTTAAAATTGATATATCTAAAATTATTTCTATTCGTCAGATTTGACTCAACACAGTGTCTGATTAAATACGATTTTATGAGTCTATTAATCAGACGTTTCAATGGTCGAGTTTATTGTATCCATTGATGTTTAGCATAAGTTATGAGATTTTTAGTGTAATACTTAGAATGAAAATACATCAATAACAAAGGTGAAATTTCAATAATGAACGCATGAATACTGTAAATTAACTACTTATTTATTACACATCTTACTGAAGTAAGTAACTATATCCTGCAAATTACATACATATTAAAGCACATGATATAAATACAATTATTCAATTTATACGATGTTTCCTGAAACATAAACACATGGTACATTCAAATGCAGTAAATAATGCACATATATAAAACATACACGAATAATAAACAATCAACAATTATACTTATTCCTACCTAAAATGCGTTCATTATTTCTCAGATAACGAATTACGTTAGTGTTATTTTATAGATTTTATGATTCATATGACTCATATGTAATTATTCTCTTGGGGTTAGTTCTTTGAAAAGAGGCAACAGAACAGTAGTGTAGTATATACTACTAAGATTAAGTAGACATAAAGCTTATCTTTGAGAGTGTTTATCCAATTCCGTCGTCGTGAGAAGACACTTTCTAGATGATTCGTCGAAGATCATAATCACTGTTACGCAGAGCACTGATAATTTCACTTCACTCCACTAAATCTCCACTCCCGTCATGTGTATGGTATTGTGGTAACCCGCTGATGTCGAGTGTCCGGAGTTCAAATAGTGAGGTGTTAATGTTGTCATTAACTTGAATTGTTCTGAAAGTTTGCCATATTTGTGTACATGGTTAACTGTGCCGTCTATTTGGGTGTATCGCGTACTGCGTGCTTAATTGTTTGGTATAGTTTATTCAACTAATTGTTCAACATGGTGATACGTTATGATGTGAGAATGTTTGAGGTGACACTCACTGTTCTACTTTAAATGTTAATTAGTATATTATTATGTGCGCGTCAGTTGAGATTTCAAGTCCCGTACGCACTCATAGTTTATATTTCCGCACAGAATTGTGTATAAGTGTGACTATACCGATGTCTTTGTTCACTTATGAATTTACAAATTAGTGAATCCGGTCGGTCGACATAATCAATCGTCTGTCTATCGTACGCACTAACTTCTGACTATTAATTGCGACTACCAACTGCTACTATTAACTACATACTCTTGACTACCGACTGACTGTTAACTGCGACTAACTGTTCGATTGAACGACTTGACTACTCGATTGAATACTTGACTATCCGATTGAAAATTACTGACTCTCGATTAACTACTTGACTGCTTGATTGAAAATTACTGACTCTCGATTAACTACTTGACTGCCCGATTGAAAATTACTGACTCTCGATTAACTACTTGACTGCCCGATTGAAAATTACTGACTCTCGATTAACTACTTGACTGCCTGCTCCGCGTCTTCGCCAAACAGTTTTATTGGAACATCTTACCCATAAGTCTAAGTTTCGATCTCTACGCCTTCTCGAACTCTTGATTGGTCGTACAAATTCCTACCCTTCTGTAGATCTCATCCTCTGTTTCACGATTCGTCGGCCGAACCCTTCCTACTCTCTCCACGAGCTCTCTTAGAAGATGCTTGATGCTGGTTGGTCGTCGTCATCCCCGGAGTGTTTCATGTGACGAGCGTAGCACAGATTCTAAGAAATTAGGACAATTTCATGGCCTTCTGTTATCCTTTGTTTAGACTTTCCCTAAGGTTCTGACTGAGCTTTTGTTAACAGACTCCAGGTCTTGGTTAATTGTCTAAGTTCCACGACGTTCGTTCCGCCGATTATCAACCCTTCGTTGTCTTCATTTCGGTGAAATTCTACTTTTCAGTCGTAAATTTCAGTAAACTGTCAAGAATGTGTTTTCACGCTGTGCAGGGTACACTGGCAGTATTCACTGAGTTACGTCTATTGTCTATCTCTCCGTTAAAATTGCTCTGTACTTCCTTTGTAACATAGTAAAGCCTTTCATAATTGAGCAGTTACACTTTGCTTCCACAGCAGGCGTTCCATCTCGATTCCGTGTAACTCGGCAGCTGGACGAAGTCTTTGTTTCAGATTGTTGGGTGCTGTAAATTTTGACAAACGGCTAGCTGTCAGTGACGCCTTGAAATACTCATTGTGTGCAGTGCTCAGACATTTTTTCTTTGTCTTCGCTCTGTCGTCGGGTTTGACGTGCCCTCGATTCGTCATTATTTACGACCTGGGCTTGTGTCCGTCGACTTGAGTGTGGGAACGTGTCACTTGATCGAGGAATTAAAATTTTTTTAAAATTTCGATCATTACAAAAAGATGGGAAAAGAAGAAAGAAGAGCGGGCCTAGACTGCAATATGGAAGACAAATAAACGCTGAAATGGCATAGGAAGGTTATACGATGCGCATGTTTCCTCCTATAACTGCAGGATTCGAATTTTGCGTTCAGCCATATGGTAGTACTGCAGTTTATTGTATAAGAAAGCTTTGTACATAAACTTTATAGACTAAATAACATATTTTACAGTTACAATAATAATTATTATTGTTACGATAATTAGGCGGAGGAGAAAAGAAGAAGAAGTAAATGACGATGGTGAGATAAGAAAAAGAAGAAGACAAAGAAGAAGAAAAACAAAGATGGAGAGAAGTGTTGTTTTTATTAAGGAAACGGCTAAATAAATAAATTAGAATCCTGTCAGCGGAGATAAATATCTTTCATTGGTTGCGCACTTGAACAGGAAGAGGAGAAAATATAATTCCTGTCTGGCAGGGTAAGATGATGAATAGTCAGGTTTGTTGTGTGTGTCTTCTTACGTATACCTGATACACCGCAGAACCGATACCGTCGTGAAACAATTAAAGACAAAAAGCAAAAAATCAATTACTGTATACTGAAGGCAGTGGCAGACAGAGAGAGTGAGAGGATTGTTGCGGGCCTCTTCCTGGCGCAACCAACAATCTAATGCATTAATTAAACAGCACGATGAACGTTTCAAAAATTAGATTGCACGGTGTGTGTGTGTGTGTGTTGTGGAGAAGTGAAATTTATCAAAGAGTAGAAACCGCCCACTTGAGAGCAGCCCGAAGCTACAGAGCGCGCGCCGACCTGTGCTGTGCGCCGCCACAAAGGTCTTTCTTTGTTCATTCATTACTTCTGGTTTGTTTGCGCGCCTGTCTATACTGATATATATATATATATATATATATATATATAAAGTTTTTAAAACTGAGTCTTTTTTGTTTAAAGTCACGAACAGTAGAGCTTTCACTCTACGCTTTGAACACCCACCCACTCAAATGGATTATCTTGGTCTCAGCGTCTGAAACCACTCAAGTTGTATTTCACACACACGCACACATAAACACAATGATATACAGTGGTATTAGCGCTCGCCCGGCGTCCATCCGAGTGTTAAGAATACTGCTTAAGGGGGTTAGGCGCGAATACTCTTTCGTTGAAGAGATAGCACTGCACTTGGCTTCTTCGCCTGAACTCTGCAGCCTTGCTGGCGTATTGGTAGGACCTGTTATAACATAGTAACCTCTGCACGAGGTTGTGGTAACCGGTGCCTTTGGAGCATCGGGTTAGTTCGGCATTCAATGAGAGTTCGTATGCGTACGATCTTAGTCGTGCTATGAAAGAAATCTCGTTGAAGTGAAGAAACATTTGGTAAGACAAAGCCTTAGGCGGCACCTAAATTGGACACAGAACCGTCATTGTCCAATCAGGCACGTTTGGATGAGCAGGTTTTCAACAAAACAAACTGCTTTGTTCCATACAATGTGCCTACACTGGACGCGTCACTCCGTTCCGGCAACTCCTGATGACGTCCGACGCCGGACCGCCGCCTGGCCAGATCAACTTGTTTCTTTGTTTGTTTGTTTCCAATCCGGCAGTCTGTTCCGTTTGCCGTGAGGTGAGAACTGGAATTCGGTAGCTGTCTCATCGGTATGAGTTGACAGACCATAAGACGCAGGAATATTTTAAGCACAATTTTTTAAAGAATCGGAACACTGTCCTGTTTGTAATATCAGTCAGAATAGTAATACAGTGATGAGTGTCTATTTCCCCAAAGTTAGGTGCAAGTTACGCCTAGGCCATGAATATCCTTAACGTACTGTCAAATTCCACTTTTATATAGCATAAGATTACCAAACAGAAATCATTTATCTTTGCAGAATATACAACTGAAGATGAGGACTTATCTTAAAGCTGTATGTGTCATGATAATACAAGTAAAACCTGGCAATATTTTAGTAATTTAAAGTTTTTAAAATAAATTTTAAAAAAATATTACACTCAAGCTCGTTCGTCTATGTTTTGTTCTTTTAGTGATTTAAAATAAGTTGAATTTATCTTAAAGCAACTGTGACATTTTCTTTAGGACTTACACAATTTCCGAAATTAGAGTTTTTTTGCAAAATCGTACTTTATGGCTTCGAGAATATAGTCAAAAGTTTCAGTCCGCACCCATTGGTAATCTTTACATTTGTCTGGATAATTTCCATTTGCCAACTAGTTTTGAAAAACTCACCGTCACCTTTGTCTTTGTTGAAATCGTGAATCCACGTTCTTGTGTTATACTGCTTCAATTTACAAGTAACAAGAGTCTAGCAGGAGAAAAAATTCCAAATCTTCCTCCGAGTCACTCATGGCGTACGAAATGAGAACTTCGTTGAACTTCACTGATTCAACAAGCAAACTGCCGGGAAAGGTCTGTCATCAATGTAGGCACACTTCCCAGGAGAAATCTGGCCAGGCAACCGTGCCTGATAGGATCGGAAGACTTCTGTGTCCAATGTAGCCTCAGCTGGACGCAGTTTAGGTTGCCCTACGTGTCGTTTCAGGCTCGTGCTCCAGCGAAACTCAGTAACGCCGAAACCGATGCGTGAGGTCGCGGCTGGCGGGATGCGGTCTACCACCAACCCGTTACACTATTGACTTTTATCGTTACACCGATTTCGGAACCGAACGACTGTGGCGTGTCTCCGGACACGCGCGTCCCAATCACAGCTTCCACATCATGTCACACGTCGAGGCTGCCGCATACCTACACGCCACATAAACCTTAATGTCATGTGCGTGTCATTGTGTTCGTGCGACAACAAACACGGACACAGAAGCGTAAAAGTCCGGTATTCAAACAACCACAGACATAAGCTAGAACCCTGATGGATACAGACATGGCCGGGACGTCGTGATGATCAATATTGTGTAGACAGAACTTATAGCAGCGTAAACCTGTAGGCCGCCACCACTGACACACACGCACGCGCGCACACACACACACACACACACACGCACGCACGCACACGCGCACACACATTTTAGCATTATTTTAACTTACGTGGTAAAATAGGTTACAGTGCAGGCCTAAGGACAATGTGTTTCTGTTTATTCTGTAGTGAAAAGTTACGAGAGAGCGCACACCTCCTTAAATATAATAATTCTAAATTTATTTAAATTTGAATTATTCTTTTACTTCCATGTTCCGTCAGGAAATGGAAGTATGGTGATCAAAAAAGCGAAAAAAAATAGTTTTCAAGATAAGGGCTGATTCTGATCGTGCTACCCTCAAAACATGAAGAACAGTCATTTTCCGAAAAGTGTCTACGTGTATGTCTGTCGTGTCTGTGCGTGGAATTTTTTTATGGCGAACGATAACTGCCTCAAATTCAAACAGAATCAAATAATGTTTTGCATATGTGCCCGAGTTGTAGAGAACTCAAGGCCATTTGATTTTGGTCAAGACCGGTTAAGGGGAAGGGGTAGTTTACCTGCAACGTTTTACGTTTTAACAAGACTAAAGTACTTACAAATTCATGGTACTTGCAGCTTTTTCAAACAATGCTAATTGTTAAAAATAAAAAACAATTTTGTTGCAAGGCAACCAGGTCGCTCAGTTAGGAGGGAGGGGTAGTTTACCTGCATTGTTTTGTTTTTTAACGAGAGTAAAGTACTGTACTTAATTTTAATATATAAGTGCCTCGAAAATAAAGTCATATTAAACCACTGTAAAATGGTAAATGCGATAATTATAAATAGATAGTTAAAGGGGGGGGAGTGATTTTTTGAAAATTACTGTGCTGAAATCATGTAAAGTACGAATATTTAATTTTGAAGGATAAGATACCTTAGAAATTACATATGATAAAACTATTACTGTATGAGAGTGTAAATCTCATTAATGCTGGTGATTGGTTGAGGAGGAGGGATGATTATTTGCGTAGTTCAGTTTCTTTGTAAGAATAAAGTACCTAATTTTTATAGATAAAGTGACTCGAAAATAACATTATATTAAACGACTACCCCCTAATAACAAAAATATCTGTAAGTAGTGAAAATATTTTGAGGGTGGGCGATTTTTTTTCTAGAAATTATCGAACCGAATTCAAGTAAATTATTTTAAATATAAATCTTAGAACATGGAAGTCATGTATGGCTCTCCATATCGATATTTTTTGTTTAGGATGCGATTTTTTGTTTACAAAATCTCGTATTTTGTAATGGTGTATAATTTGAAGTATTCTTAACACTTTCGCAGTCTACAATAAGTCTCTTCTTTTTTTTAAATTAATACTTTAAATAAATAAAGTCGCTTAGTAGCCCAGATGGCACAGTCGCGGATCATCCGCTACCGCGGAAGCTCGAAAACCAAGACCCAGCCGGGAAATGAAGCAATACCAAAGTTAGGAAGTGGAGATAAAGTTTGCGCCACCACCAACAGCTCTATTATTACCTACACACTATTTGAATAATAATGTGTTATGTGTACAAATCATTTTTTCAATTTTTTTTATATAAAGTCACTGTGAATTCAGTTCAAGTAATTTTATTACTGCTGAGTCCTTCGTCGGTTCCTCGTGCTCCTAACGTCTCATTCCTCTGCCCCTAAGGATATATCCACCCATGGTTTTCGTTGATTTGCGTTCTTCGCCGTCCTTATTCGTTACTTGAACTCCGTAACGATTTTCCCAGTTGTCATCAGTTATTGTGTTACTGTGGTCAATAACAAATTTATTTACCTTGGTCAAACAACATTGCCACCCTAACTCTCGCGAATTAAGATAATTTCGGCCCCAAGTCTTTCAGTAATTACTAATCACTTTCTAGAAACTACTCTGTTGGCTGGTTTACTATAGTCAATACATACAAAAACGAAGGTCGTTTTACTAATGCTTGACCACCGCAGTCACCTAATTTGGTGTTGTACGGTTGATGATCCCGGTGACACCGACTACGTCAATTATATTGTTACGTAATGCGGAAAGTGTTACACCACTACAGAACAGTCTACGTGTTTCTCGGATGTTCCAGTGGAATCCGGCTGTAATGTTGTGTGCGTACGTGATCTCAACATGCGTTAGCGAAACGTTTCTAGACTTCGCCGGCCGCGAGCACTGTGTCAAAGTCGCAATCAATTACGCGCTAGTATAGCGCTGATGCGTAGTATGGATGGTTCTGGAATTTTAGTGTGGTATAAATATAAATATTCAGCGGCGTTGAGTTCAGTTATTGTCCGGCGATTTACACAGTGCGGTTCGAAGTATTGTGTTGAAGTGTTATGTGTTTTATAATTGTGCGGGACAATTGTAATACATTTGTGTTTCAGATTAGTTGACATTATTATTGCGTGTGAACAATTTTTATTTTGATTTGTTGTAAGAGACTGTCTTGTCGATTAAAACTATTAATTGTGAAAATTAAAGCTGGTGATTAGTGACTTAATTGGTGTCTTGTATTTTGTTTTCCACTGTACCGTACGGCGATCAGTAGACCGTCGTGACAATATCATAGATAATTTCTAATTTGTCTCTAATTTTATGACTGAATTTTATTAGGTACAAAAGTTTTGCTATAAAAAATTCAAGTGTTACGCACTTCTATCAAGTTTCGAATAGGCCTACTTTAAAAACAGTTCATTTAGTCATGCATAAACCAAATCGGTATTTATTCTCACATTTTAATAACACAATAATAAATCAAATAGTTAATGCTAATAAATAAATAACACAATGTTAATAACACCAATGTTTTTAAGCTATATCCCAAATTTGGTATCACAAAAAATTAAAACGCTCGTTTACATTTTCCATAAATTATTTAAAACTATTCTGTGAACACTACTCCACGGTTGAATATAGGCCCTATAAAATGCAAGCTTCATATTTTCGTTTAATAAGTACTGCAATGTCCCGGATACGATATCTGTAGTCTTTTCTCTTATACAGCGAATGTAATGTTCTACAAAAAGTTACAACTTATGTCCCGGAAGTAGTGCAAGATGTTCCCCTCTTCACAGGTAGATTCTATGAATTTTAAACGCATATATCACAGTCTGACAGATAAAACTTTGCTACAAAGATACTGCGGTCTGAACCATACCGTAAACCTACGACAGAAGGCAGGGCGACGTCGAAAAACGTCCCCCGTGCTACCCTTTCGCGGGAGCTTCGTCAATTCGTCGGGTCTTCTGACATCACATCTGGTGGAATTACAGCGTAAGAATTTGGTCGTCGGCGACCTTGGACGAGGAGGCTTTTCCGAAAATCGAGGCTGACGTCGAGCGAGGCCTACGGCCTCCTGATTCACGGGATTCGTCGTTGTACGTCCAATTTCCGACGTCGGACTCGCACACTCAGTAGCGTGGCGTCCATCGGCGGGAACAGTACTGGAAATAAGATAAAATAATATTATTTATATCACAGAGTAAATACTTTAGTTATTCAATAATTAGAAATACGAACAATATTAGCAGGGAAACTTGAAGAAAAGCGTATCACTAATTTCGAACTGTTGGGCACTTAAACCGTCTTGTGTTGCCAGCTCAGACATCGGCAGTGTTTTACTGCGTACGGTCATTGACCTCGTAGTAGTTGTCAACGTACAAACTGTGGAGGGGGGGACACATGTATAAACCGGCAAAACGCTCAGTTAACAGCTATGATCGTTTTCGGAACTGACGTGCAGCAGATACTCTAAACCTATTTGTGTTTTGTTTATTTAGTCATGTGTTTCTCTGTTTGTCCCTATTATTTTTAATTCGATTATTTGTGTCCTGATTTATTCTGTGTAAGTATAATGAGAGTCAGATCCAGTTGAACCGGGACCCTCTTCTTCTCCCAGCGAATGATAGAAAATGCTCTAAAAAGAATACTTGGTACAAGAAAAAATACAAATTTATTTGTAGGTTAAGTTTTAGGCCTATCACAACCGGCAACAGGTGTTATGTACCCACACCACGCCACCGCACAAGCTATACCTTTCGCGATAGTTTCTCTATCTTTTCGGGACACCGTTTGCTTTACAGCATCGTGGGCGATGGAATCTCGAATAAGGACGTAGTCGTCGGTCATCCGGAGCACGGAGCTTCCCCGAATGATCACGGTGTTTGGTTCGAATGTTCTGTTGTAACTGTGTACAGTCTGATTTGGTTGTACGTTGCTTGCAAGCGCGAGCGTACATTTCATAGACGGAAATACTACGGCATGGTACAAACAACGGATCCACCCACCTTATAATGACACAAACAAGCAAGCCGCGTCCATAATTATACTGTTTGATTGCAGTTAACCTTGCACCCAAATACTTGACATGTTTGTTACGTTTATTGTTCCCATGGTTACAGTACACTATAGGCCTACCTGTCCTGATTTCTATAATTAGCCAGTTTCTGGATGACACTAATTACTAACATTTTAAATCATTATCGTCACCTTCACGGATTAAACCAAGGATGGTTTTTTCCGGTCTCAAATAGGCAAAGATTAGAGCCGGTCACTCCAACGCTTCCTCGGACGTCCCACACCTCTCCGTAGTTCCATAGTTGTTTGGGGATGCGGCAGTCATCCATTCGGCAAAGATGTTCCCACCAATTCAGCCGATACTGGGCGATCCTTTCGAGTATACTCATAATATTCAGTTCCTGCCGTATATCTGTGTTTCTTCTAGGAAAGTATACCCTGCCACTTTCAGCCGCTAGGATGCGACTGGCCTGGCCTTTCGTTAAAGTCCAATTTTCAGACCCATAAAGAAGTGTGGGAAGAGCCATCACCTTGTAGAATTTTAGGCGTGTTCCTTTGCTTGCTGACTTAAGGGTTTGCCTAATGGTCCCGCACATAAGGTTGAACTTATGCAACTTATTCACAACGTCGTTGCATGCATTATAAGACACACTGTAGCCCAGGTATTCAAAATTGCTAACTTGTTCCAGGACAGTACCATCTATAACAATTTTTGCCCGAACGGGACCACTTCCACGAAGAGCCATCACCTTGGTCTTACTTGTGGATATCTGCAAACCATAGTCTTTTCAGATTCCATTTAACAAATGTTACTAGCACTTTAAATGATTAAACTAATTATTTTGGTGACAACATAGTTCTACATGTGAGAAATACGTATTGCCTCAGGATTCAAGAGTGCTCCCTAAATTTGGTCCTGCATTACGGATCTGGGAAGAGCCAAGTAGGTAATCCTGGAATAAGCTCTGTGTAAGAGCCAAAGTGGTCTTCTTTAATTTTTTCCTCACCGCGATGTTACAACTCTTTACTTCTCCTCCTCTTCAAGGATTAGGTTATATAAACATGTTCCCGGCACCCATCTCATCCTCGGACGACCCACCTCTCTTCTACCAGTGGCTTTATAGTTCAGTGCCACTTTCGACAGTCGATCCTGTCATCCTTTGCAGATGATCTCACCATTGTCTTCCAGCCCTTACTCCGAGGCTGTTTTGGATACTACAAGTGTTTCAAAGTTTTACATAAATAGGTTACTGGCATGTTGCACAACCCCCTACCGGGAGGACCAGAGACTCTTCTGTCAGAGTTACCATATCTTACCCGAAAGCCCCCTGTTTTGGAGCGCAGAAAATTCGCTCTCACCCTTCTCTTCCTGAGACAGGATTTGGTGGCTTTTTTGTATCAGTTATTCTGATACTGCAAGTTTCTTAGTATTTCAAGTGCTCACCTATCGGCATAAGTGGGCACTCTAAGATCCTAAGCCACCAAAAATTAAGAAATTAGAATTGAAAAAGGAAGACACACTAGCCCTCGATTACTCTAATAGCGTCGGGGTCAGAAAAGAACAAGAGGCAGTCAAGAGAGACTAGAAAGAAAAGACAAAGGATGGGATCTCATCCAAGACAAGTTGAAGCAAATTCTAGAGATTCCAGAGAATCTCTAGAGATCCTAGAGAATCCAGTAAGGCACATCGGGATTGCCAAACCCGTATCCACAAGATGTGGACCCTTGATGTAATTTCTTTTGTCAAACGTTTTATTTTGTGTATGTCTACGTAACGCATTTGGAAAAAGATAATATATTAGGCTTCCACTGGATTTCCATTTCTCACGGCCGGATACTGTAGCCGCCTGTGAAGAATTTAGGAAAGTCATCTCCCATAACTTCGACTCAACAATGATAGCTGTAACAGATTCCATTTTGTAACGTGTAAATGTGTAGAGAAGGGAGACTAGGCATATAAGGTCAACATTTCCACAGGGTGAGTTGACCTAGTCAACATTTCCACAGGGTGAGTTGACCTAGGGGCTAAAGAGTGGACCTTAATTTTTAGTGCTGGGAGGGAACTGAACTCGAAACCTCTAGATGAGTAGCCAAGCACCATATATTTTAGCTCTTATCTTTAGGGATTGCCTGCCGGCCTACGTAACAGTAAAAGTAAAAAGAGGAAGACTGTAGTTATGAGAGTCTAATTGATGGGAGAAAACCGAGATCTTACATGAGTATGATTTTCAGTTCACGAAGCTAATCTCTTCTCGAGACAACTATTTATTTACACGCTATCTAATTCATAACGGGCTTAAATGGATGGTTTGAATTAATAACTTAACCAAGACTAACTGGTAATTACTAACTTTCAACAAAAAGCCAAAATTAAGAAGGAGAAACTTTTGTTTGTATGTACCTATTTCTTAGCTTTAACTTTACGAGTAAAGCAGATTGAATTTTCTTATATAGGCCTATGTTAAAATTTAGTATAGTCTGTATAAGGTTTCAGTGACTGCACAATAAATACGTGACAAAATTGTTAACGATAAGAGCTAATTGGACCTACGTAAGATTGTTTTATGTTGAATTAAATATATAGCAAGGACATTGATAAACCTTAACTTGTCACTGCTTACAGTAAGTGGTGAGCAGGCAATTCCTAGTGCTGTGAATGTAATGAATATTGTAAACTTTAATAATAAGAATAAAGATATTAAAAAAAAAAAAAAAGGCTTATTTAGTATGTTATTTACCATTACGTACATTCATGATATATGCCTACCCTAATAACAGTATTGTTAATTAAAATATAATATTTTTTGAATTTTACGGATGAAAACCTTGGGAATTTTTTAATTTCTTTTTGAGTGGCAAGCATTCTTTTATGTCTTCTTGAGTAATCTGGAGTTCTCTACGACTTTTTTTGTTTCTTTGCACCACGTATTTTACATTTTG
Source organism: Magicicada septendecula (assembly GCA_034769895.1). Lineage (NCBI taxonomy): Eukaryota > Metazoa > Arthropoda > Insecta > Hemiptera > Cicadidae > Magicicada > Magicicada septendecula. The sequence continues at coordinate 82,787,807 of CM068370.1, forward strand.
AGCTTTTTGAAATAATTGAAACACTTCCCTGGTAGTCTGTCAGGATTCATTCTTTGAACATGTCCGTATAAAGTAAGTCTTCTTTTTCTAATTATGTCTGTGATTTTCTCAACACGTGTGTACAGCTCATTATTGTGGCGTCTTCTGTAGCGCACTGTCCTCCATCTTTTATTGATCCTAAGATTTTGGGATTGGGAATTGCTTGACCATTATTACTATAATATTTATTTTTCTATATTAGGGGCTCAGTAAAGGTGCCCTATGTTTTTCAGTCCGCTGGTCGACTCGGCCTGTGGAAGCGACTAAGTGGATAACATTCTGGTTTAATAGTAAGCATCCTCCTGGCTACACTACCTTCCTTGAATGTCAAACGTTTCACATAGGCTACCCATACATTTTCTAATCTACTTCGGTGGTAAAAAATAATCGATAATAATAATAATAATAATAATAATAATAATAATAATACTAGTAGTAGTAGTAAAAACATGGATGGTGTGCGCAGGCGCGGGCGCGAGTACATAAGTTCACAGTTTGAAACAAAGTTTCGGGCAAGACTGTTGACACGCGTAAAGGAACGTAGCGCGTGCACGCATACATAACACACGCGCCGTGGGGGGGGAGTAGAGAGTATGAGAAAGTATTCCAGCGATGCCGTCGCCGTCGTCGTTGTTGTTGTTGTTTAATTGTTGTTGCGGACGTCATTAATAAACACGACACGCTGCACTGCCATCGATTGATCGGCCAGTATCGATAGGTAGGTCTGATCGCGGCGTGAGAACGGCCTGCAGTAGCAACAGGTTTTATCGAATGCTACCGGCATACACACACACACACACACACACACACCGCGAGAGTGGGAACGACCAGAGTTGTCATAAATGTCATCCCGTTTCCTTTCACGATAACATATCGTTAACCCATAATTGCATATATTTTAGTGTAGGCTCATTAATTAAAATAGTTGATTTAATTATAACGTTATGTAACATCAAACAAACAAAAATAGTAGAGTGTATGCTATACATTTGTGTATTGCTAACGTTTCGCCACGCATTTCGAGAGTTTGCGGGGTCCAACCAGCATCGCGAGGCCAGCGCGTAGCTGCGACAGCCTTCTTGTTGAGAAATTCAGAATATCGATGGGGAACAAACATCGATCTTTTGTCCTTTCTCCCTAAACAAAAACACCGTTCTCGATAAGGAATGCTGCGGGCGATGTGTGTGTTTGGTTGTATCAGCAGTTGAGTTAATGGTAAGCTCCAAAACCAACCACTTCAACAGGAGTGTGTGCGTCTGTCAGTGCTACATGTGACTTAGCTGGAATGTGAACAGTTACCTTACGTTACCTTGGATAATGAAAACCCAGATGTATGATTTAATTAAGTTACACAAACCTATAAATACATTTAAGAAATTGATAAAATGATAAAATTTTAACCAAAAAGTGGCATACCGTTCTTATATTGAAGAGTTGGGCTGGAATGGAAGCCATAATGTCACCTTTAAAATGGAACACGTGGTAAGTAAGAATAACTGAACAAAGATTTTCCTAAATTGCTGCGGGTGAGTGGACAATTCTGTGCGATCCGTTGAAAAAATGAGTCGGATTGTCTTGAAAAAGATGTAATCACTGATAACACTGCTGAAAAATTTATAATAAATATAAAAAACGATTTAATTAGCTCAGAGAGCGATGAGGACAACAGTGGTAGTGATGGTATGTCTGATGTGGAAGATGTTGAATAATTTTTGCGTAGAAATAACGAGTAACGAAAAAGTTTGTTTTGTGTTAAACCATCAGAGAACTATTAACTGACTTCGTGGCATTACTTTTGAACCAACTGTATTGGAAGGGTAGGCAGTGTAATGTTTGTATTTCTGTATTTTTGTGGGAAAAAGTTTGCTACAAAGTGCTTAATGGACGAGTGACAAGAATGTGTGGCCTTAGAATAAGTAGTCTTATATCTACGCTGTCAGCTGTTACAGCTGACATTATGAATCATGGTGTGCCGCAGATATTGTAGTTAAATTATTTTCCGTTAAATTTCTAAGGAACATTAAAATAAAATAATAAGCATTAGTACATTCGTTATCTCAATTTGCACCATATAGTGTAAGGCCAGTCGCCAGTCGCACTACTGATAGCACACCAGGATCGGAAGAGAGGACTACATATTTACCAGCTAGCCTGTACTCCTTGTAATACACGTGATTAAGGCCGGGCGCACATCGACACGCAAGTGACTTATTTAGGCAGGGCAGCTCAGTTTCTGTGACTCCATCTTTGGAGAGGAAGTCACGTGCATTGAGAAGCATAGCAGGGCAGGGCAGCACAGCGCCAGACGTGGCCAATCCCACGCTTGTGGATCTGACACAGAAAACGTGCGACACGCGTGATATTAGGTTGAATCATGCTATGAACTTCAAACTCCGCTCGATTCAGACGGAAATAGTTCACAAATCGTTCATTAGAGAATTCTCTTGTTAGTGCGAATTTCCCGTGAGTTCCTCTTTCTTTCTTGTACTCACTTCTCCACAGCTTTACCTTCCTTGACTTCTGATAGAGTAATAATAATATTTCTAACTCGGCATCCCAATCTGACTCAGAGCTCAAATCAAGGTATTCCGCCAACATGTTTTTGGTTACACGATTTTGGTTACACGCACAAAATTTTGGTTACAACACGGCTCCTGCCTTCGTCAAACTGCCGCACTAAACTGCTGTCCAATATACGTGGACATCTGTGCCACACGGTTTTTTTCGTGCTGCCCTGCCCTGCCCTGCCCTTACTGCACCACGCAGCTCAATGTGCGCCTTACGTAACTCGGCCGTTCTGTCTTACGTAAATTTTCGTTTACTTCACATGAAAAGTAGTTTTATGGTTATTAAGCTAACATAAATGTTCTCATTAACGAAAGAGATGTATTAAATTGTGAATGAATTTCGGTCCTCAATACAATTCGACAGAGTTTTAATGTGTAAAATATGAGAAGGGACTGGGTTAGCAAGCTAGAGTGCTGAGGCAAGCAATGGGATTAATTTAAGAGGATCACCGGGGTGTAGCAGTGCCGATAAGCTGCCTTAGCGCTGTGTACTCCGTTGTTTATTTACTGTATCGTTTGGAGGCCTCAAATAAAAAACAACAACAACAAATAATCACGAAAGGTAGCCAACTCCAGACATTTCTGTTAATACAAAAATTAAGAATATACACGTAATTTCAAAACGGTTAATTACATGTAAATCAAGAAACGTTGGCTTTGTGTTCTGCTTGACACGGATAAAGGGATGTGGATATTAACGGATTTGTGATACCAGAAATTTTTACAAAACATAGATGCGCCCACAAAACAAAAAAGGGGAGATTCTGATATTTATAACTTATTATTTTACTTATCTTTGTTTAACTGTTTTTATTTTCTCCTGTATTTGTTTAATTTTCTAACTTACTTATATATGTCTTTATTTATGTATATATTTATTTAACTTTTAAAATTTGTGCCCCCCAAATTCTATGAACCTAGTTCCCGTTGAGAAAATTCACCCCACGCCACTGATTACGAGGTATGTATACTCAACCTTCATTAATTTTTTCCGTATCAGTACAGAATTACTGGTATTTGTAGAGTATTTACTATTATACGTTATTTTATTCCCTAGTAAACTGTACTTATTATAGAGATTACTATTTGCTACTTTAAATTGTAAGGACGGCTTACATATGGAAACTTAACCATCAAGTGTATGGAAACGTACTCGTAATGTAGAAAAGTAGCCCTATACTTCGATATGAGAACGTTAAGGGAAATACAAAACCTGGAAAAAGGTCAGAATTAAAGTATTTAATCAGAATATCGAATTGAAATAAATTACATGTTTATGCCAACGCTACGCTTTGAGATTATCACTGTCTTGCACCGTTCGCTAGTGATAAACTTTGACGTCTCTGAAAATAATACTATTGGAAAAAAATGATTTGAAATGTTAGACTTTACTTGTTTTGCAAACTAAAGAGCTGTCATAGGCAACCTTCGGATTTATGGGGGCACATATATAACCGGGGACCAGTTCGATGTGGAAAACTCCCCACCTCATCAATGGAAAACAGAAAGGTGCGAATCTGGACGTTGGACATCAGTGGTCAATAGCTGAATCATTAACTGTCGCTTTATAATACCCTTGCGTTTATATTTAGCTACGTGGAACACCGAATCAAAAAAAGCTTTGCAGTAAATTTTTCATACAAATTTGTGAAAGTTTTTATATTAGGATTAGGTAATCAACAATCTGTTATCATGCACACACACGTTAAAACTAACAAAATTTTAAACGAACAAATGGTTAAACATGAACACATTTTAATAAAAATAAATTTAAAATCTTACCACAATAACACTATTTATTTTTATAAAGTGCACAGAAATGTCAAACTTTAAAAAATCATATTTAAAACATAAATTCAGGTTTCGCTTTCTTTTCTTGAGAAAGCTAACTTACAGTACCGGTAAGTATTGTAGGCCTATTACGGTAAAAATTTGAAACGGCTTGTACTGTTTTATAATTCAATACTTTGAAGGAGGTACAATGCGTGTGCGTTCCTTCGTCCAAATGAAAATAAAATTAGAAATTGGTCAAACCTTATAGACGGGTGAAGGGTTGTCGACTGGTGCTATAGAGCGTACGTGGTATCACGGCTTCAGACATTCAGTAATGTAATGCGTCGATAGCTGGTTCACCGTTTGGATTGAGAGATATTCCCTCTGGTGACTTTTACGTACATGTCTTCCTCGGAACATGACTGCAAGTTGTCAATGTTTGTAGCTGACAACTGGATGTCAAGTGCAGCCAAACAACCTTCCTGCACAGTCCTGCTGTTGCTTCTCTTTATCTACTACATTTGTCTCTCTTCCTTTCTGTATTATTGTCAATATATTTTTCTGACTTTTCCTCGTTTCTGTATTCTGTCTGTCTGTCTGTCTGTCTGTCTGTCTGTCTGTCTGTCTGTCTGTTTGTCTGTCTGTCTGCCTCTTTCTCTCTCTCTCTCTCTCTCTCTCTCTCTCTCTCTCTCTCTCTCTCTCTCTCTCTCTCTCTCTCTCTCTCTCTCTCTCATTCTCTTCCTATCAACGGCTCTTTCTCTTTCTTCCCAAATTACCTCTAACCAGTGGCGAGTCGTGGTTCTGACAGTTGGGGGTTCAATGTCTGTATGTTTCTACTAAGATAACAGCAATTAGGCCTATACCATCCAAATAACACACGGGTTGGGTCTCAACATGAAGACATAACTATTAACAACTTTTAGTAGGCCTAATATTAAGTTGTGTTTATGCTGTTTGTAAATTATTCTAAAAATGTATAGTTAAAATAAAATGATAATTAAATATTTCTGTTTAATGTTTAAAAAGAGAAGCGGAATACCGAGTTCCTTGAATTTGCGTTTATCTTTAATAGAAAGAGAGAGAGAGAGAGAGAGAGAGAGAGAGAGAGAGAGAGAGAGAGAGAGAGAGAGAGAGAGAGAGAGAGAGAGAGAGAGAGAGAGAGAGAGAGAGAGAGAGAGAGAGAGAGAGAGAGAGAAAAATTTGTTTTTAAAATAGATTGAACACTATTCATTTTACCAAATCAATGAACTGAACACAAAAATAAGAAATGCCTGAACACTTAACACACAAAAATACCAGCAAACACTTTGAAGGTTATACACACTTCGATCAATTTAACGTTAATACAATTATTTAATGACTACATTAAACACACTTTATTTTCGGAATACAATTACTTCACTATTTTATTTTATTTTATGACTTTACTGCACACATTTTCATTGCATTCTAAATGAAATAGAGACATCGGACATAATGATGGTAAACGGACAAATTTTGTGGTAAAAATCATAATAATGGCGAATGGCGGTATTATGAAAATATTAATATTGCCGGTCAGTGCGGTTCGGCCATCGTCGGAACTATTCGTCTCTATCGCTAAGACTCGGGATTAGCGACTGTTAATGTAATTTTTCGTATACTGATTTCTCCCTCCAAAGCTGTCTACGTAGTCTAGGAGGTGCTGAGAGCTGTTTTGCACCTCCAAGCAATAGTAGCGAGCAATTCGCCTACTACGCGAATCCGTTACTGTTCAGTCAACAAGATTAACCCCGCAAATCTTATTGTTTAAATGTGAAACCGTTATCTCAACAAATCCTTAAACATATTTATATTATTTAGGGGGGTTCACTGAACCATGGAACCGTATGGACGAGCCGCCACTGCTTCTAACCTACATACTATTTCTCTTTTTATATCTCTTTACTTACTGTCTATACTTATTCTGATTATTGTCTACTTCTTGAATTATAGAAGGAATGTCCTTAAAACTGGAAAACAGGTGTGTGATCAAAGAATAACGATATGGGTCGCATGTTACCGTTGTTGCTTTAAACGCGAACTAGCTTATGCAACGTATTCATAGCGCCAATACAGTATATGTCCTTATGGTAGTAAAAACTAATTATTGATGTAAGAAAATGTGCTTTAGATCTGCAAGTTTTTCTCTAATTTTCAAGAAACTTTCTAAAATAAGAGAGTAACACGTACGACTTAATTTTGTAATCGTAACACGTAGGCTATGCAAATGCTGTAATCTTAATTTCTTACTAAAGTTGATAGGTTTCGTGTAAAACACTTACTAGTTAAATAAAAGGATTAGTGGTAGAGGATGAAGAGCTGGGATGTGTGATACATTATACCAGTAACACAAATAAGACATTTTTAAAAGTTACCGGTATACAAAAATTTAATTATTGTTAAAGTTTATTTTAAATTAATTTCCCAGTTTTAAAATTATTAATAAATTAGTATACATGAATTTGCTAATTCAAACTAATATTGTACTTCCTAGCATTAACTTCTACAAACGGTTGATGGAAGTCCTTTCACATGATTTGTACTTTATTCTAAAAATAGATATGTGAGATGAAAGTATAACGATTTATAACGTCACCTGATTATAGAATTTATAATTACGAATTCTATAAATTAGAAATCAGCCGACAATGTAGACTGCTCGACATTAGATCTGTGATAACATATGGAAAAATAAAAATGATGAAAAACAAGAGATTACTAAACTCGAGAAACTGTAGACTGAAAACACAGTAACACAGAAAACGTCAGAGATAGTCTTTTGTGTAGAGCATATAAAATGTATAGCTCATTATGATTATGAATTCTAGACCAATGACAACGATCGGAAACTTTTGTGACACGGTAGAAAAACGCGAAGCAATGATGACATGTGTAAGAAACAACATGATAACACAACTTGTGTTGGAAGAACCTTATCTGAAGACAACAGCCATGTCTAATATTATTGTTGTCTCAGCATTAAATTAAGCACAACAGCTACATGACTATGGTATTAACATACTAAGGTTGATGGAAGTAACACGAAGAGAAGGCGAAGAAAGATGTCCTTGGATCAAGTGGCAACAGAAAATTTTTGAAATTTTACAAGGATTTTAAACACAGGACAATAAATAGGACAATTTGATGGTTTTGAGACGTAGGATAACCTACGTGCCTTCAAATTAATGTTACAAAAGACGAATACTAGAGCAGTTCTATAATCCGAACTGTGGAATAAGATTATATAAAAAGATGTTTGTGGGCTGTTTGTGAGGATAAAACACGAATCATGGAGAACGGATAATATGAAACACCGAGAAGGGCGGAAGACACGGTCAACAACCAACTGATTAGAACCGACATTTACGATGATATGGCCACGTTACACTAACGGTAGACGGTAGATGTCCAAATAAACATATTAGAAAGTCAAACGAACTTTGTAATGACGCTTATCTTCGCTAATGGCCAAGTCTTGGTCTTCAACTGTGAGAATAATTTCAATATACTATTTCAATAATAAATAAATCTTTCGAAATGTGGCTTTACCACATTTCATGGACAGCACATATAAATTGAAGTTCTTAGAAAGATGAAGAAAGTTAGAGAAGTTATTAACACAGTGAAGATAAGAAAGCTTCCAGTATCTGGGACATCTCATGAGAAACGAACAGAGATTTTACTTATTGCAGTCCATACTACAGGGAAAAGTACTTGGAAAGAGAGGAGTTGGGCGACCAAGAATATCGTGGCTGAGAAATTTAAGGACCTGGTTTGGCAATGAATACAACTGACTTATTCCGTACAGCGGTGCAGAAAGTTAAAATAGCCTGTATGATATCCAACATCCGAAACGGATAGGAACTATCAGAGGAAGAAGATGTCAATAATGTAGCTAAGAAATTTTGTCAAACAGAAAAAACGGAGAGGTTCAACTGTATAAATACCACCACACGGAGAGCTTTATGCAGTAAAGTCAGGAAGGGAACAACATTAAAATTTTATAAGTTGGTGTCTGTCCCAGTATTAAGGTACGGAAGTCAAACATGTCTGTTGAACAAAACAGAGCATATTTTAAGGAATTTGCACTAGGCGGCACTAAACCAACCAATGTATATAAATGATTCTTATATAATATTGAAAATTATGTAATTTGAATGTAACTTGACCGTGATCATGTTCATTCTCTACTCGTGAAATTAACTGTAAAAATAGACACAAATGCTTTGGACATTATGAAAAAAAAGCCACAAACACTCAAATGGGTACATTATAACTAATTATGTAATATTCAATATGTACATTAGAGGATGATGTGCACATTACTACTACATGGAGGCTTGTTACAAATTCAAAGCATTTATCACCGGTCTACACAAAAATATATAAAGTACTGTTATTAGCTATATATGTACAGATTTTTGAGATTGGCAAAAGCTTAAACACTATAAGTTTGTTTAATTTTAATTAATTTTTTAAATGAAAAATGAATAAGCATTCGTATTAAATTGCTTTCCAACTAAATAAGTTAGTTAAGAAAGAAAAGGCAAAAGTATGCTAGTAACAAAATATTTCCCTAATTCACATCAAAGGTACAAACTTAAAAAACTAGAGCTGATTTCTCCCCTTTTTTCTCACTTTCCGGCACCGGCAATACCTGCCACTAACTCCTTCACTAAGCGGTACTAGTGTCGCCTAGTTTATTGCTTAAAATATGCTCTGGAACAAAAGGGACACGTCGAGACTGCACGGCAAGCGAGTGAAATGAATATTAAAAGCTGGTACCAGGGTGTACGGGATTGGATAGGTAAAAGAATGCTGACATTCGAGAAGAACTACAAATATTTGGTCGAAACAGGAAATTAGTAGATAAATGGAGAGAATGGATAGCTCAGGCGTAGGGGAGATGTCATCGTAAATATTTCCATATATTTTTAGACACTATCGGCCATTCGTGAAGATAAGTGTCGGCTTTCCGAGGAATTGATGGGGGGGGGGATCAACTGTAGCCCAATGTAGATGCTACAGACAGAAATGCCTCAAGTATGAAGGAAGAAAGAAAAGCGAAGAAGAAGAAGAAGAAGAAGAAGAAGAAGAAGAAGAAGAAGAAGAAGAAGAAGAAGAAGAAGAAGAAGTTAAATAAAACTTAACAAGAAAAATCTCCTCTGCTATGTTGCCTAATGGAAAGAATCATATTGGGTGGGTCATACAATTATTTCAGAACATTTCATCTAATGTTTGCATGCTAGTACACCGTTATAGCTCCACATCGTAGGTGGTGTAGGGGTAGGAAGAGCTTCATAAACATGAAGCAGACAGAAAGAGGAAGTGCTGAGGCAATTACTGTGTTGTAACTGAACAAACACGAGTGCAGAAGACAGTCTTAGGAAAAGAGCGTGTGATGAGCAGAAGAGAAAGTTTAAACGCGACAGAAGGTAAGTTGAAAAAAAAACGAGTATATTATCTACGTGCACACACACAAAATATTTATGTTTACATTTACAAGAACCGTAATTTGCTTATAAATGGTAACAAGAGTTGAACAAACTTGTTGGCGACGGGCGGGACACGGTCCGCGACAATTATGACCGCCGGATTGACGTACAACACATGAAAACAAACTCTTTCAGAACGGAAGTGGCAGTTAAGCTAGGCGGGGACTGTCCTAATGGCATTTCGCGACTTCTAAATATACGTCGCCAGTAATTTTATTGTAGCAGCAGCCGCGCGCTAGGTGGGTGACATCATTGCGATCGTATATTGTTGCGGATAAACGGGATTCATTATTCGTGTGTGTGCTGTGTATCCGGGAGACGCCTTGGTCTTCTGTGGGAACGGAACGTATGTGAGCGTGCCACTTCCGGTTGCCCTTTGACGTCACCACCTCCTCTTCATTGTCAGGATTATCACCGCTTTATGTCAGTTGACTTTTACAAATGTTGGTCTCTCTCTCTTTTTCTCTCTCTCTCCCTCCCCCCCCCTCTCTCACTCTCTCTCTCTCTCTCTCTCTCTCTCTCTCTCTCTCTCTCTCTCTCTCTCTCTCTCTCTCTCTTTCTCTCTCTCTGCGTACTCTGGTAACCGATAACCGCATCCCAAAGGATATAATAATAGCCTAATAGGTTATTTATTAAACTATTTTCGTGATGACGGTATTGGCTTCATGATAGAAGAACTTTAAACTTGATGTAGAAAAAGCGATTGCTGTAAACAATCCACTGGTTGTACACTTATACATAAATTATTTTCAAACAGAATTAACACTGTTGCACACCACTATAGAAAAATTATTCCGATTGGCGCTTTCAAGCTTCACAGCTCATCGTCATCTAATTTTACTTCCATATTCCTTAAGGAATGGAAGTATGGTGATGGCAAAAAAAAATCGTGTTCGAGATTATTGCAGATTCTGATTGTACTACACTCAAAACATGAAAAAAAGTCGTTTTCCGAAAAGTGTCTGTGTGTCTATCTGTCTATAGATTTTTTTTTTTGGCAAACGATAACTGCCGCAAATTCAAACAGAATCAAATAATTTTTTGCATACAGCCCTGATTTGTAGAGTACTCACGACCTATTGTTTTTGGTGAAGATTGGTTGAGGGAAAGGGGTAGTTTACCTGCAACGGTTTTTTTTTTATCAAGGGAAATTTTTTTTTTTTTGGCAAACGATAACAGCCGCAAATTCAAACAGAATCAAATAATGTTTTGCATACAGCCCTGAACTGTAGAGTTCTCAAGATCTATTGTTTTTGGTGAAGATCGGTTAAGGGAAAGGGGTAGTTTACCTGTAACGTTTTATGTTTTAACAAGGGTATTTCCTATGCCAAACGATAACAACCGCAAATTCAAACAGAATCAAAAGATTATTTGCATACAGCCCTAAATTGCAGAGTTCTCAAGACCTATTGTTTTTGGTGAAGATCGGTTAAGGGAAAGGGGTAGTTTACCAGCAGCGTTTTTTTATCAAGGGTATTTTCTATGGCAAACGATAACAGCCGCAAATTCAAACAGAATCAAATAATTTTTTGCATACGTCACTGAATTGTAGAGGACTCAAGGCCTTTTGATTTTGGTGAAGATCGGTTAAGGGGAAGGGGTAGTTTACCTGCAACCTTTTACGTTTTAACAAGAGTAAAGTACTTGAAATTCATTTAAACTTTTTCAAACAATGGTAATTGTTAAAAATAAAATAATTTTGTTGCCAGGCAATAAAATTATAATTTTTTCATTTTAATGTAAATCTGTACATAGTATAAAGTAAAGTCGGTCCGTTTTCTCTCTGTGTTTGAAATCGCTAATCTCAGGAAGTACTGAACGGATTTTATTAAAGTTTTCGCCAATAGATAGAGTGTCTATCGAGGAACATTTATGTGTAAAATTAATACATATATGTTGTACATTAGCTTAGCTATCACGGTTTATGTCAAGTAAGTGGTATAGTTTACATCTTATATATAAAAATGAATGTTTCTTTGTTTGTCCCGTATGCGTTCCTATACCATTCATCCGATTGCGATGAAACTTCGGTGAGTTGTTGTGCGCACGTCCGCGAAGGTTTCTTCCACATCTCCTAAACCACTGTACCGATTTCAACCAAACTTGGCACAAATATTTTACGCAACGGGAGAACCAACATAGGATAGGTGTTTTTTCGATGGGGTCCTTTTGGGGGTTCTTTGGGGTCTTCCACATCGCCTCCTAAACCACTGGACCGATTTCAACCAAACTTGGCACAAATATTTTACGCAAAGGGAGAACCAACATAGGACAAGTGTTTTTTTCGATACGATCCTTTGGGGGGTGCTTTGGGGTCTTCCACGTCTCCACCTAAAGCATTGGACCGATTTCAACCAAACTTGGCACAAATATTTTACGCAACGGGAGAACCAACATAGGACAGGTGTTTTTTTCGATACGATCCTCTGGGGGGTCCTTTGCGGTCTTAAAAAACTATTAGATCTGGTTACTATGGCAACCCAATAGAATAGATTCTGTTCTAAATATATTATCGCATTAAATTGAAGACCACGCGAACGAAGTTGTGGGCAACAGCTATTTATTTTTAAGAAGCCTACTTTAATTAAACTTTATTAATTAAACTAACATTTTCATTACGTACAACGTGAAACTCCGTAGCGAAGCACGGGTATTCTGCTAGTCATGTATAAGAGAAAATATATCGTGCGTGGCAGGCAAGCATATCTCAGTTATGTACTGTTTACGTTTCCATTTTATTATTATCTCTACCGCAATAAAAAGGCAGGGAACACACACACACACACACACACACACACACACACACACACACACACACACACACACACACACACACACACACACACACACACACACACACACACACACACACACACACACACACACACACACACACACACACACACACACACAATTCGCGTTATTTCTGGCCTCATTCATGTTTATTTTCTTACATTTGCACGGTTTTTAAATGGAAAGTGCCGAACCCATACCAACATAACGCATGCAAGCCGAAAAAGTGTCCAGCGTGGATAGCGATTTGCTTCCTGTGGATCGCTGGGCAGTGTAACTGCACGTGTTTACAGAGGAACGATTCATAGACAGACTTTTCGTCTTTAGGGAATGAACCCTCTGCAAGATGCTGAGGGTCCATGAGTGACTTCCGAGCGCTCCTTCTTTTCCGCGTGTTTGTTCTGTGAAACGTACACTGTAGATTCGCAGATTTATTCTAAGCAACGCTCAATAGGAAATGTTGAAAATTTTGCTCCACGGTGAACCCTCATACACACTAAACCTGCTCTGATGTTTTAATTACCGACATCATAATATTAAAACTTTGGAAACTTGAGCACTACTTAATGGAGATCAATCATTAACTTATACAAGCCATTAATTTTATGCATATTTTTTATATATATGTGTACAACGTTATCGGCAACAAAGAAGTAGTTTTTGTTAAAATTCCTTCCCGGGATATTTGGCCGTAGTCCAATGTTTTCTACAAAACCAGACGTTTCGGCAATGCCATTGACTTCCATCATCAGTGAAAATCGAGTGCGATAACGTGAGGTGGTATATGTTAGTGACCACAGTACTGTGGTTAAGGCTGAAGCAGTAAGTAGAAAGAAGTAGTTTCTATGGTAATATTTCATTTCGAAAATGATTTTAAAAATAAATCTTAGAATATGGAAGTCATGTATGGTTCTCCATACCGATATTTTCCATAGTGGTGTGCAACAGTGTTAATTCTGTTTGTGATTATAACCACTAACACAACTTCCTTAATTAAATTATTTTCGTGTGGAGGTGTTAACACTGTGCCCGAAGTACGTTTCACAAACTCATATTTTGCATCATCACAGACTGAATGTATAAACGAAAACTCGATTATTAAGTCGACTTGTTTTAAATTTATTTATAAAATAAAAAACGAAGTACTAACAGATTATTAACTTGTCGTGATTAATATTGGACGTTATAAGTGACAGCATGCATAGAACTCTGTAAAACACGCTAAATGTGTGCATAAGTCTTTCTTCACGCTGTTTCACACACCGCCACACGTTTCTTTCTCTGCAACTGTTTACTTATTTTCGTGTATTTACTTTGTATCACAATTTTTCCTTTTTATTCCTAGACTTCCTTGTTTATTCCTTTCGGGATGCTGCCAATTCCACATTTTTTTTGCATTCTCTCTTCTGCCATGCGTCTCATACAAACTTACATCCCGTAATACGTATGACGTCACGCCCCGTCATACTAAAACTTCTATTCATTTTGCCATCTGTCTGTTTCAACGTCCAAATTTCAGCGGGGACCAACGAATGTATCAAATGTCGTCACGATAGGATAAACTCAATTTTCGGCAGCAAAGTAGCTTAGATACGGATCCAGCGGCTCACGCGATCTGCGCCTCAACAGAGACGGTGAGCCAGGTAATGAGCATGAAGTGCGCCTCGAACCCAAAAGAATCCCGCGAGGGACAGAATGATGTGCGCCTCAAGAGGCTTATCGCTTATAAACAACCAGTTCCTGGAAAATTTGGTAAAGGAGAAAACATCTCTGTTCTAGTACCCTCCAAAGTATCTACGAGAAACATAAGGATGAAATTATGTAGGCGGTCTTACAAAAACATTTATGTTTATTGATTTAGTCAATGAGTAGCTACAGTATTTACAGAAAGTTAAACAGTCAACATTTTACCTTGTGTGAGGCACATTTAACAAAAGGTACAATGTCGATTTCTTTATTCCGAAATTTATTCAGTTTTTGATCAATGAACACTAGTCGTTGCTTAGTTTTTTGTCCGTCCTAGTACGCTGCCATCCCCAACGCTATTCATTCTTATGTAGGTGTCCGTATGTATAGATTTTAAATTGTTAATGAATTTTAAGCCTTGAATGTATAATATTATCACTGATTAACCTGACATCTTTTTGAGTCAACGTATCAACAACCTCGGGGTTTTTTTATTTCTAACCATACGAGTTTTGACGCTCTTTCGTCTATACTGTCAACACTTCTTTTAATGGAATTTGATATGGCTTCTCTGATAATTACACACACCGGCAAAGGATCGTGGTTATGCTCGTTAACTCATTTTGAAATAATCTTCCCTTCTTCCAAAGTATCCAGTCTTGCCTTGCACTTCTTGTTTGTACACCTCCAGCAGTCTTCCGTCTTCCTCGCTTCCTTTCACTGTAAACACTTTTCTAAATTTGAAATTTTCATTACCAGATTACTTCCTCGCTGACTTAACACATTTTTCATCGAGGAAGTCATCAGTCAGTCAGTTTTGTGGGTTTACCCTGTCGCCACCAATTCTTTAAATGCGAATTACAAAGAGGTGTATAGTCGTGAAACAAGGAGGTTGTTGAACTCCCCCGATGGTCAGAAACAAATATTCAGCTACCTTTTATGTACGAGGCGCAGATCATGCTAAGGTTTATTAGACCCTTTTTTGAACCTTTCACGGCCATAAACATGAGGCGCAGATCGAGCTTGCCCGAATCCAGGTTGTCTTACTGAGTGTACCATCGTGTTATTCTAAAGTAGCCATGTGTAACAATGTTGGCCCCATTGTTCAGTGTAACAAAACAATAAGTTCAATAAAGGACTAAGAACTACAATCGTAAAAAAATTAAACTCATATTAGAATGTATAACTCCGTATTAAAACATAAATACAAATCGTAGTAAATACAGATGTAATTCGTAATATTTCGCAAGACGCTTTGAAGACGCGTCTAGATTCGAGCGCACAGTTCTCTACCATATTGGGGCACTTGCAGGGTAGAGTAGACATTTCCGCAGAGCTAGGGCACATGCGTGAACATCATAATAATTAGGTCTTGCCACACCTCTCTTCTAACTGATCTTGTCTATCCAATGAACGATTACCTTGCTAGGAACAATGGATTTCTTTTTATCACATTACTAACTATTTCTGACTTGACGTTTTATCGGAATTGTCAGTGAACTAGCACAATGGACGTCTTCTTGCAGAGGACTGTAAAATCTGCATGTACAATGTATACCTTTTGGCCATATACTGATACTGTACTAGGCCTATTATTGAACGAACGAGGCGAGTTCTCAGATTTCATTCGTTTAGTATTTGTCTGTCTATTTATATGTTTGGGTTATGTCTCACGATAACTTTTGAACGCATAAACAGATTTTCTTATAACTTGGCATCACCGATACTTTTAACTTACAGGTCCCTATTGTTTTTTTTTTTAGGTTGAGCCTCTCAAAGAAAGGGTCTAAATTGTGAAAAATTCGTGAAAGTCCATCTGAAATATCAAATTGAAGGGAATTTTAACTATTACATTCAACGGAAGGTACCTTTAAAATCCATTTCATTCGCTTGCAGTGCGGTCTCGACGTGTCCCTTTTGTTCAACAGACATGTTTGACATCCGTACCTTAATAGTGGGACAGACACAAACTTATAAGATTTTAATGTTGTTCCCTTCCTGACTTTACTGCATAAAGCTCTCCGTATGGTGTCATTTATACAGTTGAACCTCTCCGTTTTTTCTGTTTGACAGAATTTCCTAAATACTATAATTCTATAGTGCACACCGTAAGTACTCAAGTTTCTCAATTGTGTCAATATAATTATCATCACTTACAATTTTAGACCTTATATTGTACTTTCCTTAAAATGCCACTACTTTACTTTTACTAGTAGATACTTTTATACTAAATTTCTTAGCTACATTATTGACATCTTCTTCTTCTGATAGTTCCTATCCGTTTCGGATGTTGGATATTATACAGGCTACTTTAACTTTCTGCACCGCTGTACGGAATAAGTCAGTTGTATTCATGCCAAACCAGGTCCTTAAATTTCTCAGCCACGATATTCTTGGTCGCCCAACTCCTCTCTTTCCAAGTACTTTTCCCTGTAGTATGGACTGCAATAAGTAAAATCTCTGTTTATTTCTCATGATATGTCCCAGATACTGAAGCTTTCTTATCTTCACTGTGTTAATAACTTCTCTAACTTTCTTCATCTTTCTAAGAACTTCAACATTATTTATATGTGATGTCCATGAAATGTGGTAAAGCCACATTTCGAAAGATTATTATTGACATAGTATATTGAAATTATTCTCACAGTTCAAGACCAAGACTTGGCCATTAGCGAAGATAAGCGTCATTACAAAGTTCGTTTGATTCTCTGATATATTTATTTTGGACATCTACCGTCTACAGTTAGTGTAACGTGGCCACACCATCGTAAATGTCGGTTCTAATTGGTTGATCGATAAATATCGTAAAAAATTTTGAGATCCTAGGGCCCAGTAAGAGTTCAAAAATTTGAAAAAATTGTGAAAAACCAGCGGGGTGTCAGATAAAAGGAACTGTAACCCACAATGCTTATAATTTTTTGTGTTTAATGTATTATTGTGTGCTTTCCAATTGTTACAATACTAGAGAAGTAGTAATCGAGATTTTTAACAATTTTCCATAATTGGAAAATTATTTAATATCGAAATTTATATAAAAATAAATGTACTTCATTCGAAACAGTGAACGAGTTGTGCAGCTCAAGGAGCATACTGGTATTAAGATACATATGAGATATGTGCCTATAGACTCATAAACATTCATGAGGAAGGTACAACGTCGAACAGATAAAGATTTTCACTTACATGTACAGCCAGAGAGCCGGAGAGTCAGAGACCAAGAGGAAGGGCAAGGATGGCATATCAGTCATATTCAGAGGTTGGGACAGGACCGTGGGAAGAAGGCTACATGGATGGACAAGAATAAATGGAGACGGTGGACGGAGGCTCTCTACAATCCGGCAGAGCAGTGAGAGGCAGAGTAGTGGCGTAACTCCGGGGATGGGATCAAATGGGTCAATCCCCCCCCCCAGAGCTATAAAACATTTCATAATCACTTAACATAGGCCTATTTCTAAGCCAGTTTCGTGTGTTAAAATAAGGATTATAAATACTTGTATAAAGAATTCTACGGGAAGAATTTTGCATACTTCATTTGTCTTGAGAAATGTGGAGAGACCAACTTTTAAGCTAATCTCATCCCCACCCTAGGAACAGTTCCTAGTTACGCCACTGGGCAGAAGGATCAGATAAAGAACAAGAAGGACAGCCAGAGTCTCGGCAAACGGTATGTTAACAGGGGCGGACTGGTATCCCTGGGGGCCCTCGGCTGGAAGCAGTCAAGGGGCCCCCTGCAGCTACACACAGAAATGCGCACTTTCTTTTTAATTATTTATTTACTCTTTATGGATACATGGTATGTACAGTATTTACGTAAGTGAACGTTTTAATACAAAACCTACAGGACAGTTTATTTGATTATTTAGATTTTAATATAACCAGCTTTAAAACCATAATGACCTATGTCAATGATGTATATAGGGTAAGTTACCAATAAATACTACTGGAAATAATCACGCTATTTATTTAATGAAATTTACAATACAGATTTAGAAGTAATATACATGTAAAGAACATTCATACCCTACAAATCTACAAAAAATCCCAATTAAAGATATTCCACATTGTATTACGGCGGTGGAGCCCCCTTGAGCTCAGCGCACGGTCAATTGTCACTCCGTCCCTCCAATCCATAGCCCTAGTAGCGTAACTTTTTTAACCGAACCCTCCTGCAAGTTTATGCCATGGGCCCCCTTTTGAAGCTTGATATAAGGCCCTGAGGCCCTCCCAGACCTTCCGGCCCCCAGCCCTGAATGCTGCAATGACATTCAAACAAAAATGACAATAGCCTAATACTCGTTGCGTCAGTCAGTTGCCGCGCAGCACGGCTCTACAGTAACCTCCTTCGCTTTCCTCCATTAGTAAATACTGTACTAAATAGGCTGTATATAAACAAGGCTGAGAAGTGATCACTTCCAATCTGACCAAAATAAATCCTGGAGATTTATTTCCAACTATATTTAGACGAGAAAAGGTTTTTAATACCGGTAAAAAAAATATATATATATCGTTTTTTCTCGAAATAAAATTTTCATGGCTCGGGGGCCCCCTGAGCCTCCTCGGGGCTCGGGCCATCGACGATCACCGACCAGCCGACCTGGCCAGTCCGCCCCTGATATTTACTGCAGCTTAAAAAGTACATAGCTTTTATAAAAAAAGAAGAGGTTGTTAAACTTGACAATTATTGGATTAAAAACTAAAAAAAAATTCTGTTTAAAATCTGGAGTAAAACGTGGAGCGTAACTTTTCATGGCACTCAATCAAATCAAGGACCATTGGAAATTAAAGGCTGGAGGAGACTGCAAACGATTTTGTAGGCAATAATGAAGTGTCTGAGGGCGCAGGAGAGACAAATGTAAGGAAGAAGCTTCGTCAGATGAAATAGCGAAAGCTGAGACACTTACTTAAGCATTGATTGTTATATGGAAGTGAAGAAAAGATTGATTTGAGAAATTCTAGTATTGAAGGATGAGAAAGACGTTCTAGTTTTTCAGAAAACAAATTTTGAAGTATACGGTGACTTTTAAACAGAGGATAATTAACAGACTACAATAACAACTTACACGTATGATCACTATCCATATCAGAAGTGAGGCTGGAAGAAGTGGACAGTTTACTGACGTACGTATAGTTAGTTCCTCTGAGGGTAAGTTATAGTAAGTCATATCTCTGACTTTTTGAACCGCGTTTTAAGATTTTGGGAGAAAATGTTCTTTGAGTTAAAGAGCCTCTTCTCAAGTGTTATTCTGTGGTTGTGTACGTTCGCCAGTCTGTTCCTGAACGCCTTTAAATTGTAAAAAAAGTCTTCCAATGTCCACTGACTACTGTGAATGTATGACTTTTTTTTGTATCGGCCGTCTAAGGACTACATACCAATTTCAATTCTTTATTCTTTGTTCTTTCCTTTTTCTCCAATATTCTTTCATCTTTTCACTATGTCTCTTCTTCCTGTCTTCAGTCCACTTTGAATCAATTTATCTGCATCTTTTCTTACTGCCATACGCGTAGATTGATATACATTGAACGTACTTCCCCATTTATAATATATTTTTAAATTCCCTAGTTATAAAGTAGTCGTCTTCAGTATCCAATACGCTGAGTACTCGATGCAATCAAATGTACAGCGTTGGGTCTCCTTGTCATATACGTGTTATTTTGTGTATTAACTGCTCATGTCAGTTATTTTTTTTCTATTTGTATCGGCCATCGGAGGACCACATGTCAATTTCAATTCTTTATTCCTTGTTCTTTTCTTTTTCTCCAATATTCTTTCATCTTTTCACTATGTCTCTTCGTCCTGTCTTCAGTCCACTTTGAACCTGGGGTTTTCACTCTCCTACCCTGGACTCCTTCCATTTTTAACACTTTTGCCCGAAAAACGTCTCTTTCAATTGCTTCTTCTGCGTTTATATACTTTTCTCTAAATCCTTTGGAGTTCTCTAATACAATTTGAAGTTGACTTCTTCCCCCACAGATATCTGAAGATCTGCTCTGTTAACCTATTGTCGTCCATTCTATATAAATGTCCAAAAACTAATAGTCTTCTTTTCTCATTGTTTCTTTCAAGTTATCACCTGGGGTAGTGCCTTCATTTAGGGGACTTTCCATACTGCAGTTGAAATTGTATAGAGTGCAAAAGTATGAATTAAATTCCGAGATAAGATCGGATTGTTAGTTCGAAATAACTGTTTTTCGTGGTTTACTCCACTAGGTTCTTCCACTCTCTCTGCCGTTGGGAACTGAGATGCCTCCAACCGCCTTTGAGACCGTTGACCGGATTTGACCTGTAACCTTAGGCGGAGGCCCTTACTGGGTGCTATCATCCGGAGCCAGATGAACCCAGGTTTTTGAAGAGGTCTGCTCCTCTTAAGACTCTTACGCACGTCCTGCTGTTGGATCATGTATGAAACTTTATTATTTTCTCAGAACAAACAAATTCTAAACTAAACAAAAAATAACTGGGGTAAGTAGAAATGATTTTTTCAGCAGTGTTAAAAATAGGTAATTTTTTTAATTGCAACAAATCTGAAATCATACTACTTCCGAAAGTAACACTGTAATAGAAAGAAACTGAATCGGTGGAATGGTAATACTTGGGATAGGAAACAAAAAGTTGGATATGGAATCCCCATCAGAAGACGGTGATTCCTTGGATGTTGACACATGCCAACTTCGGAAAATTGAAAAATTGAATTTTCAAGTGCGGAGGAATTATCAGAACAATAACAACAATAATAATAATAATAGTAAGTATTATTATTATTATAAGTAGTAGTAGTAGTAGTAGTAGTAGTAGTAGTAGTAGTAAAAGTAACAGCAACAGCAGTTTAGCCTAATAACTTGTGGGGTTGAAAAATGTATGAAAAATTAATTCAATCGATCCCCTCGTGTTGTTAAATCGATCCCCTTTAAAAGGATGAAGTGATCTTTAACCTGACTGCCCCTATTGTGTGGCCACCCTTCTCTTTATTGAACCCACGTTTCAGTGTTGGTGACCTTTGTTAATCCGTTTCAGTTGGTGACCTTTGTTAATCCGTTTCAGTCACACTCTCCACGAACTCAAGGGCGACGGCACTGAATACCACATACTTGTGAAGTCGTGATTTGACGTAGATATATGTCATAAGAAATAAGACATAATGATAAAAAACATAATAACTCGGAGTCACAGATTAAAAAGTTAGACCGTTGTGCCAATATTAGATAAGTTGCGGTGGAGAGACGGATGGGGAGGGAGGGAGTTGAGAGAGAGAGAGAGAGAGAGAGAGAGAGAGAGAGAGAGAGAGAGAGAGAGAGAGAGAGAGGATTATAACATGCCGGACCTGTAGGATTACATGTCGTGGTTCAGTATCTCCGTGTGTAGGATACAAGATACTTTGTCTGTACCCACGCCAGTCATCTTCAGTGAATCGGAAATCGAGATCTCTACTTCCGTCGTACGACTAAGTGGTCAAGGGTACAAAATGTTTAGCATTCCACACGGAGACTCTACTACTACGACCCTCTAGTTTTAATTTTATTGATGCCGGTCGTAAGAACTTACCTTCTTATAATCAAACAAAATAATGAAAATCGATTGATTTTAATTTTCATTCAATTTGCAAGTCTCTAGTTTAATACGTTTTTTAAGTTACAGACCTAAACGTTTATATGAAAATTTAGGTAGGCCTATAACGCGCGGCCACAAGTCCACAAACGGGACAGAACATGTGGGCCTTTGGTTTGTAGTGATCACGTAAGTTACTCCTTAAATTCTTACTTGTTACTTGTTTATAATATTCATAGTACGTTTTTGTATTATTATATTTTTACAGCCTCCAGTATAGTCAAAATGATTTAAAAATTTGTGCAACGATGGAGAATGGAGGTTGACACTGCTAAGGTTTAAAAATTGTAATTCTGAAAATTTAGTTTGGTAAGCGTCCGTTTTCAAGTCACGCAGTCCATACGTACGACCCCTCCCCCCAACACGCTATATTTTCTCAATATTCCCCACTATGTCATGTGACGTTTGAATGAGTATAGAAGACAGCAAAAGGAAAGAGTAATTGCGTTGGGAATGTGGTCAGCCAGCTCTTATTCTATGTCACGGACGTATCGGCGCATCCAGTGCGGAAGAACTCAATGTGAAGAAGCATACGGCAAGACACATCAGACGTTTCAGGCTGTTAGAGCCAGTGGCGAAGATCAAGAGGACACTCACTGCTGCTTCGAATATATGAGATAGCCAACCTAACTGGGTAGCAGCTGCAGACCTTTGCCAGTGAACATGACTAACTGAGAACAGTTATATCCATGTGTCATTTCTATATAGAACAGTCGCACATTAAGAGGATCCCTAGTAGTAAAGTTTAGGTGTTTCAGTTTTTAATTACTAAGTTAGGTTTACTATTCAAGAGCGGCCCTCCTAGTGTTATATAGGAATATAGAAATAATTATAGAAATAAATGATTATTTCTGTCTTATGAAGTTTTTAAACATACGATTATTTATTTAATTATTTTGTCTTTCAACTAAAGAGTTTATTCGATTCTTATTTTAGAACAGATTGTTACTTGTATGTCGAATTCCACAACTACCGTCGATCTCCGGCGATCAGCTGTTGACTCATCATTGCCCGTTGTCCTTAGCGTAGTTCAATCCTACGTTCACATACACGCCGCGGTTATCAAACTGTTATTGTTCATTAAATTATCTCAAGGGTTTTTGTAATGGGTAATTAAATAGATCTTGTGTATTGGGCTCCCGACTCCCGACTCTTGAAATTATAATTACAAAACTTACCCTTTAAACTGCCAAGGGTAAGTTCGAACTGAATACAGTGGCCTCTCTCTTATCCGACTTGGATGGGACTGGGTAACGGTCGCATAATGGAAAAGTCGGTTAACAGAACGGTTGCTCATTTATGACCGTCGAGAACAAAGAACCGTCTATATTCGAAGTACATGTACGTACAACCCACTCTGTACTGTATATATAAATGAAATGCGTACGATAAAATTGGATAAATGGTTTAACTATAACTTAAACTATCTGTGAGTGCAGTAAGTAGAACAGTAAATAAAATATATACGGTAGTGTACATGAATGACTTACCTTAATTATGAAAACAAAAAAAGAAATTACGGTCTGCTTTCTTTTGGCTCATGTCGGCTCTAATTTATAAAGAAACGAAGATTTTGGGTGTCAAGTAAACTATGTAGGCAGAAAATTAAAGTTGTAACACGCAAACGTGTTACGTATATGTTACTGTACAATTAACCTACGTAAAACAAACACTTTAATGCACACTGTACACTTAAAACGTTTAAAACCCTCGGATTGAAGAGAAAAAGTCGGGCATTTTCTTTTGTTTTATGTTACTCTGACGACTGTCAGCTGCATAATCTCTCCACTTTATGTTACTCTGACGACTGTCAGCTGCATAATCTCTCCACTTTATGTTACTCTGACGACTGTCAGCTGCATAATCTCTCCACTTTACGTTACTCTGACGACTGTCAGCTGCATAATCTCTCCACTTTACGTTACTCTGACGACTGTCAGCTGCATAATCTCTCCACTTTACGTTACTCTGACGACTGTCAGCTGCATAATCTCTCCACTTTACGTTACTCTGACGACTGTCAGCTGCATAATCTCTCCACTTTATGTTACTCTGACGACTGTCAGCTGCATAATATCTCCACTTTATGTTACTCTGACGACTGCCAGCTGCATAATCTCTCCACTTTTTCAGATTCAGTACATCGACTGGCGCTGAAGTAGGTTGTTGTTCAACATATCGACGGACTATTTCTAGAGAGTCTTTCCCAGCCGCGTTAGAAATTTTTCTTTCTTGATCCTCGTCGGATTCATTCTCAATTTCATGATACTCATTATTATTCATTACTGCTTCAATAATTTAACTAATAACGTGATAAGTAAGTAACGTAATAATAACGATTAATAACGTATTATTAGTGTACGTATGAATAGTTAATTTTTTCCTCCATTTTTAGTGAAACAGTCGGTTAATGGAATGATCGGATAAGAGATCGTCGGTTAAGAGAGAGGTCACTGTAGTTACAACTGCATCATAATTTAATTACAAGAGCCAAAGAAGCAACGGGACGGAATAATATGACTAATTTAAAATAAATTATTTATATCGAAAGTGATAAATACCGTATACGATTAATGGACAACGTGTACACAACAAAACGCGTGTCCAGTTATCGTATCGTATAATTATAGTAAAGACAAAATTAACACATAGTGTAAGTGGTCGTGGTGTGTACTGAGAAGCCAAAACAGAACCTTGAAACGCAGAATTAAATTAATTCTAATGAACCGGTTGAAGAGGCGTCCGAACGATTACGGGATAGGGTATATGATTAAGGCTGATGGTCAGACGGTTACGTATGTATGAAAGACGAGGACTCAGCGATACCTAAAACTTCAAGGTTATACGTTTCAATTCTACGAATTTATCTTACTCAGAAATTGCTTTGTTTTTATTATATTCGCTTAAGGCTACGGTCACACTTGGCGTTTCTGTCGGCAGCAACAGAATCGCAGGCCTGCGTGAGTGTCACACTTGGCGACTAACGAGAACTTTTTCAGTGATCGAGATGTCCTCTTTGAGTGAAGCTGATATGTTACTCGGAGTTGCCAACAAGTGGAGAGTGTTGCACACGTCTGTTTTTTTGGATCCAGATTTTGTTAAAGAAATTGTTTTAGCTGCCTGTGTGTTGCACAATTTTGTTCGAGCAAGAAATGGTTTCCAATTTGACGATACTCTAACCTGCCTCATGGAAAATATACCAGTGACCGGTACGGGACGATCATCTTTGAGTTCTAAAAGAAACAGGGATATATTTCCTGATTTATTTCACTGAAGCAGCAGTAAGTGTTCCATGGCAGTATGACATGATTTAATCAGTGTACAAATAATTGTACTGACATAGACTTCCATATTTGAAAAAGGAAGTGTATTTTGTTTAGTAGTAATGATTTTATAGTAGCCTATTTACGCAATAGGCTGCACCAAAATTTTACGTAGCCACGTTAAGTATTGTTAGTAGAAATTTATTCATATCGCATCCAACGAAAACAAGAAACTAAAATAATAGTAAAAAAAATTATTTTATTTGACACCAGTACTCGTGATCTAGGAGGCAAGGGGACGCAATGATCACACCTTTAGTTGCTTCTGTGGTAGGTCCACAGCTTTTATATCATACAGGCACTTCGGAGTTAGACGGGATCTTTTCTTGACATTCAGAACTTCCAAATATCCCCACGTAGATAGTTTCAAATTGAAAAGTGTTTAGAAATCACTTATTTCTTTTTTATTTAATAAATTAACTTTGGGTCGTTTCCGAGTTATTTCATATACCAGAAATTACATCAATTTGATGTTTTAATAATTGTTTACGATTTTTTTTTATTTTGTGATAATTATCTGTTACTCCTACGGTCTATGATACGCTCTTACGAAAACAGCGTGGATAGCTTACTAAGAATTTATGTAAGACACTGTTGTTTGTTTTGAAGTAGAACATATTCAACATCATATTATTCCAAACTCGTTGGATTATGTGTAAGGTTGAGTAACGTTCACAGTACTTGTAAAGTTTTTTTTTACTTAACCTAACCTCACCTAACAAAAAAATGTTTTTTATTGGTAAAATATAGATATAATTTCAAATAGCTGTTTGGGATCCAGTAATTGGGAATACTGTGAATTTAGGGTGATTAAAAGTTAGGGTTCGCAGACATTGGTAAAAATACTTCATACGTTTTAAAGAATTTGCATAAAAACGTAAAAGTACTGAAAAATCGTATAAATAATAGCTTATGTTTGATGAAAATGTGTCAGAAATTACTATCCAAGGATAATTGAACTCTAATAACATAAATTTTTAACTTTGACTATTTTTGCGAGAAGCTTGATTTTCTAGTCTTAGAGCTAAACATTTGAATTTTTCCTAAATTTTAAAGCAAATAAAGGAGATTACAAGCATCTACAATCATAACAGATGTATGTGTATACAATTTTATGACTATTTTTCGTGTGAAAACCCCAGTGAATACAATAATACATTCGTTTTATGTGGTATACGGTAGTAGTAATCATGATTCTATGGCAACTTGATACCAAGTTAATAAGCTAAACAGTTCTGATTTGGGTTTCAAAGAACACTAACACGGATGAAATATGAATTTTAAAATCCCCGTAAAGCATCGAAAAGTCCCGTCTTCACACGCAAGTCAAGCGTCAAATGAGTGAATACACAACCTGAATGGGTGACCACGCGGAGGCTCGGTAAGAGGCGAAGTCCACACTCTGAGTATACAGTCTAATGACTTGTATACTCGATTCGATTGTTAACCGATATGTTGCAGGAGGCCCGGGATCGGTTGGTAGCCTTCTTAGCTTTACAATTACATTGAAATTATCTATCAGATAAAGGTTTCGGAATTCAGCTTTCCTTCTTAATTCACTTAGAAACCACTTCTTACTTGTTTACAAGTTAGTGACACTATAATTTCGACTACCTGAGTTGTGTAACCACCTCAGAACAGTTATGATTTCGAAGCTGAAATTACGTAAGCACCCGTGAATTGGCTTTGGGTGCAATTAAGTGGTGCCGGACCGGTCGAATGGGCGCAGGTTGGCCTTTACTTAATGGCGTCGTTAATGAGAACAAACGCAGTTTTAAACGCCGCACAAGTTCGTTCGAAATTTTATTACGCGTTAAAAGCTTTTTATTATAAAATTAATTTGAATGTCACGCGAACGAATTTTGTCTTCATTATTAAACAGACGAGTTGCGAAGCTATATAAGATTCTCTATAATGAGAGACTACGCGTCCCATTAAACAATAATAACAACAAACTGTTTCAGTATAAAATAATAAAATTTAAAGAAAAAGTTTTAAACTCTTATGCGTCTGACATCTATTCGATAAGCCTTCAAGGTGATTTTTCCAGGTAAAAAGAGTCTAGGACCAATTAGAATTTTTTCTTATAGAACATTCCATCTTTAGGTGACTTGGTACAGTTAGCATGTAAACCTCCGAAAACGACCTCATGACTCAAACAGGAACGGAAATAATGGGAAACATCAGATGAGTTTTAAGAACGGGAAAGAAAGTTAATTGGGCAAATAGAAATAGATATAGGCATATGTCAAGATTAACGGATTGGAATCCCATAGGAAGAAAAGAGATGTAGGTCTCGGGGATTGAGAGTGGTGAAGTAGATGGTACAATGATAATCTTCAGTATGGAGGTTGGGGAGTCAAGTGTAAAACGTGACTAAGGTTTAGAAGGATAAATCAGATACAAATATAGAGATACTTATTCTATTACGTGCCATATTATCCTATTAATTATCCAATTATATTATCCCATCATTATCATTTCACTTGTTCGCCCATTACTGAGGCAACGCCTTAACTGTCACTGTCCAGTAACTTCTCTCCTCAGCAATTCTTGTTCAGTCCACTAACACAATAATTAACCAGACCGTTCTCCATTTCGCAAAGGGACGGCGATGTAACCTCTTTATGTTACTGCAATCTAACAAACTACATCTCTTCGCATCCAACTTGAATGAAGCTTGATTCTCGAATCTCTCGTCTGGGTTAAGCTTGGATACTACCGATTGAGGCTTCCAATAAAGTAGTAACTGGAGACCCGAAGAGAGTAGCAGTATGTGGCTACAACTAGGAAGGTTTTTTCAGTTGAAAGGCGAGTTTCCCTGGAATAGCAACGTATGTAACAGTTTCCTTCAAAAAAACACACACAAACGCGGGCGCGCATCTTTTTCTTCACTGTCACCATAGGCACAAGTTGTTGCCTTTGGGTTGCTCTACTTCGACTATCCAGCTGGCGAGATGGTGTGATTTGATGGTACTAAGACGTTAAGATCATCCAGAACACAGTCTCTCACTAAGGATATACAAATCTATATATATAAAACTCAAAGTCTGAGAATTTATGTGTACTGAATATAAATCCACACCGTTACACTGATTGCCATCAAATTTTGCACAGGTAACCTTTGTTACAAGGCGAAAA
The DNA here is from genome assembly GCA_034769895.1 of Magicicada septendecula. Taxonomy (NCBI): domain Eukaryota; kingdom Metazoa; phylum Arthropoda; class Insecta; order Hemiptera; family Cicadidae; genus Magicicada; species Magicicada septendecula. The sequence continues at coordinate 82,816,248 of CM068370.1, forward strand.
ATACTGTCTAACTTGGGATTTGATATTTTGTCCCATTCGCACGATTTAGGCTCTTTTAATTATGCCTTTTCTTTGACGCGTACAAAGGTGTTAACAACACCATGGAGACCAGAATTAATTACCATAGTAACAAGTAAATAAACAAATTCTATTTAGTGCCATCGGAACTGTACATTTATCCATTCCGGCAGTACATTTTCGATATTTTTTATAATACGCGATTGTATCGATATATTACGATGTGAAAAAGAAGAAGTGTACTAATTGTAAATTGTCTTATTACTTAATGCAAAGTGAAAAAACGTGTTGTTTTCATTTGTGAGGTTAGGTGACAACGGATTTTGGTTTTTAGTTTACTGCTGAAATAAATAAAAACCGTGGTTGAGGAAAACATAACGTTTAGTGTGTTGTACAATGCTTCAAACACAGTATCACTTAAAATAAAGAATTTAGCGTTTTTGATTTAACAGGTACTTTATAAATATCTCCAAAGACTTTATAAACGGGTACTTTTAAAAGGCTGTTTCACCAACATAATAATTCAGTACAAGTTAAAATAGTGCAAGTGTTGAAAACAGCTTTGGAGAGAATTTGACTAATGAGCACAAAATTGTTATATGAGCTGACAGAACGCCATATAGAAATAGACAATAAAAATTATATTAAAATATTTATTAAAAGTCAAATGTTCGAGTGCGAAGCCGCGGGTAACAACTAGTCAATAATAAGACCCATCCTAACCTACGACTGCGAAACGTCTATCCTGAACTCCGAAGTAGCAAACATTCGATACTTTTGAAAGAAAAATATTACGAAGAATCCTGGGACCAGTTAATGGCCTACACGGCTGGAGAATAAAACATAACTTTGAATTGTATCAAATGTATAAAGAACCACCGTTAACACAATACATAAAACTACAGTGTCTAAGGTGGGCTGGTCATGTAGCCAGGATGGGGGAAGACAGAATACCACGAAAATGATTGAATACCAGAATCTACGGGAAAAGACCAGTGGGAAAACCGAGGAGAAGATGGGATGACGCGGTGGATGAGGATGCGAAAGAAGTACTGAAAGTGCGTTCCTGGAGGAGGATGGCTACCGACAGAAGAGAATGGAGAGAAAAATTGAAGGAAGCCAGGGCCCAACAAGGGTTGTAGTGCTATAGGAGAGAGAGAACACAGTCTTTCAATGAATTCGTCCTCTAGCTGGTACTCTGCTTAGCTTTACCCTCGTACGTCTGTTTCACACACACACACACACACACACACACACACACACACACACACACACACACACACACACACACACACACACACACACACACACACACACACACACACACACACACACACACACACACACACACACACACACACACACACACACACACAGTAAATCATAATGGACACATAAAACGTAGGCACAAACATAACATGATAAAGACGTTCATGATTAAATAAAACATTTAATAAACAATATATAGCCCACGCATACGTTGGAGACTGGCAATCATCGTAAACCTACAGTATACGCGTATGCATTCAATATATTTTCCTATCAGAACACCTGACCAAGTATGGCAGGGTTTGACCAAGTATGACCAGATATTCAGGAACACACAGTTAGTAACGATCAATTACTATACTACTGTCTTGCGTACTATCTCCAATATCGTTTTATAGAGTTTCTCAACAGAAATACTGTAAAGTTAATAAATAATTGATTAGGTGATGCGCGCGCGCGCGCGTGTGTGTGTGTTTACCAGCCATTAAAACAGACGTATTCAGTAAACTATGTGAGGTCTGACGGACGGCTCAGTTACGGTAATAGCCGGTAATGTACAGTATTATTATGGTCAACTGGTTTGAGTCGCACACCCGTTGGACAATCGGTTCACACGCGACCGCAACTCGCCCTTCCTATACATCCTAATGCAGCTGTTTCTACTTTAATACAACTAGCTACGCATTAAAACGTGTCCTGACTTGAAATACTTGCTCTGCGTTGCCTAATATTACGTATATATTTGCTACCATTCAGACTAGAAACTGGCCCTCACTTTCTTGTGTTGTCTTGTGTTGCGAGAATCCAACAGTAGATACTGTAGTTAAATCTAGCAACTTTATGTGCGAACCATTTTAATTTCTGTAGACATATTGTGTATCGATCAGTGATAAACAACAATATAAGAGAAAAAATAGTGGATCTTTTACTTCTGGTCCATAGTTAACAATCAGGCTTGGAATTCTTCCGGCGGCTGGAATCCTTCCACATAGGCCTAAGTTTTCTACTTTTCCCTGTAGTCCTTTGCAATTTTCAGAATTGGTTCCTCGGATATTACCTGCTCGCTGACGCCGTTAGGTGGGTCCCCTACTAGCCAAGGAAAGTCTATATAATATCATAACAAAAGATAAAAATCCACTAATTCCTATCTCGGAAAGACAATGGTGAGAGCGAATCTCCTGCGCCCTAGAACTGTGGCTCTTCGGCTAAGTTATGGGAATCCTTACGGTGTCCCTGCCATCGCAAGGTGGAGATTTTGTGGTGGCTGCTAACGCGTCCATAGGAAATGTAATTACTCATAAGGTTCACAAAAGTCTTGGAATGGGGCTGATATTATAGATGCAGTCAATAATTGGATAAATATGGTCTCACATGTAATAGGGAGACAACATGTTTAACGGGTAATAAACATGTACCTCATGACGCGTACGGATGGGCCTACTGGAATAAAAGTTTATAACCGTACAAACAATGGTGCATTAAGCGTTGCGAGTGTCTATTAGAAAAAAATCGAAAAATTTGTAAAGCCGAAAAGGAGGAAATTGTTAAGGAAAGCAGGACATGGGGTAGATTATTTTTATATACCAATAAAGACGCAATAACTAACTTTTATTAGTTAATAAAAATGAGGGATACAATCTGTAAAAAAATTATTTAGTTTAAGTCACATCAATTATATTAAAGTGCATTGAATAAGATTAACTTTATTTCTAATTTATTATTACTTAACAGTCTTTATAATCTGATTTGTATTATGAAGACGATTTATTCTTTAGAAGCAGTGGGGTAACTGCGGAGGGGAACAGGGGATCAAAACCCCCCGGAGGTATTAAAAATTTCAGAAAAATTCCATACGCACTTAACGTAGGCCTATTTCTACCCCAGTTGCATGGGTTAAAATAAGGTTTATAAATGTAGAAATAAAAAAATTACAACATTTTTACATTAATAAAACAGAGTTTTATTAATAATAAAATCACCCAACATTTGGTAAATAACGTATTGTTACGACGGTCTCACTGATCGTCGTATGGTACAGTGGAAAACAAAACAGAGACACCAATGAAATCACTAATAACCAGTTTTAATTATCACAATTAACAGTTTGTAATCAACAAGTTATTCAACAAGATTATACTCGTACAATAATTCAAGTTAATCTGTTCATACAAATAATAATGTCAACTATAAAGAATTCCACACTATAATCACTTGAAACGCACTGCGTAAATCGCCCGACTATAACTCGAACCTCGCTTGAATAAATCGCCACTTAAACTGAAACTAAGCGTCGCCGAATGCTTGTATTTATACCCCACTGAGATTCCAGAATAATCCATAATACGCGTCAACTACTATAAAACATTAGAACGTAATTGATTGCGGCCTCGAACACAGTACGCGCGGACCGGTATGGTCTGGAATAGTCTGCGGACGCGTGACAAGTGTCACGTAATTTTCCTTCGTCTCAAAGTAGCAACAATATGTACGCACACACACACACACTACAGCCGGGTTCCACTGGAATAGACGAAAAACACTTTGAATGCTGTGTAATGGCGTAACAGTATGTATTTGCAGACTTAAAAATAACGATCATGCACGAGCCAGAAAACGAAGGCAGAAGACGTACTTCTCCTTACAGGGTTGTCATTAGTCCTGTAATCTAATATCCCTACTTTTGCAAGGTAAAGTAGCAGTTTATTTATTTTAATTTTGAAAAATTAGAAGATTTTAATGCTGATTTTACACAAAAATAACGTACTTTAACATGAACTGTAAGTTGCTTCTAACATTCTTGGGATAACAGCTTTAACTTAAAGATTGAAGAGGTACTAAATATAGGATTTTTCAAAATATCTTCAGAAAGACTCATTTTCACTGTTAAGAATACAAATTTATAATTAAAGTGATTCCTAATTACATGAGATTTATTACCTCTAATTTAAAAAAAGTTAATCATTGTAGAACATTTTGAAATTAGCGTTTTCCGTATTTTTTCAACCCTCATATTTTATGTTGGTTTACTTAAAAACCATGAGACGTAAAGATTTACAAAAAGTATTTATATAATTGCAAGGGAAGAATCCTGAATTTCGTGAGGAAAGGGGGGGGTCCAACCTTCAAGCTAGTTTCATCCCCCCAGGAGTAGGTCCTAGTTATGCCACTGTGTGGAAGGGTGTCCTTACCTCCTGCAAGGCGCTGGTAGAATTCATTAAACGACAGTTCAAAATAGAATTGAACGATGCTTGTTCGACTTTATAAGCTGAACAGAACATTTATTCCTCGTTTCAGACCATTCTACACTAATTTCAGAAAATACACTTTTACAAAGCAGTTGGATGTTAGTCGCTCAAAATGTATGAGACTTATTTAGAAATGTGTTGTATTTTCCTGTGTGACAAATCGAGGCTGTTTTATTTGTTTGGTAATCTGTAAAGAAATCAAAGTCAGTGGATTCAAGTTTTTCTGAATTGACTATTTAAATATTCTGTATTGAATATTGAATTGAATCTGTATTCGATGTCTCAAAATCGGGATTTGTTATTTTCGGAGAACATTAATATTCGTTTGTAAAGTCAGCGTACAGCAGTGAATCTTAAGTGCCGTAAAAACGTTACGAGGATGGTGGTATACAGGCTGCAGAGGTCAGATGCCTTCGCATGTAGAAGTACGGATGTACTGAAACGATAATGACATTCAAGACAAGTGGATGCATGAATTATATAAAGTAAACTGGGTTGAACATCTGGACCGGATGAGCAGGGACAGATCACCTTGGAAAATCCACGTGTACACACATACCGGATGGTTGCAGAAATTTGGGGCGGCCGCGAAAGCGCTGAGTAACGCAAAATGTATGAAGAAGATATCACGCGTACAAACCGTTTTTGAACTGTTACGACGGTGTCACTGATCGTCGTATGGTACAGTGGAAAACAAAATACAAGACACCAATGAAGTCACTAAAAACCAGCTTTAATTATCACAATTAACAATTCGTAACTAACTCGTACAATAATTCAAGTTAGATTTGTCCACACGCAATAATAATGTCAAATATAAAGAATTCCGTGCTATAATCACTTTTCACTAATACACCACTTGCGACGCACTGTGTAAATCGCCCGACATAACAATTCGTGTTTGGTTACTTTTGCATCATCTAAGAAGAAGAGAGCTTTGTCAAATGCTTTGGGTAATCTACTAAGAAGACAGCTTTGTCAAATGCTTTGGGTCTATAAAGAAGTTCCTGTAGGGCCAGTTATTAGAGCCGAAGGCGAAACTTGTATAGCCTATTACCCTCAGCCAAATCCTTCTATCAGATTAACAAACTGATAATCTGAATTAAAATCAATATGCTTATAACTTACTTTTGTAATATCTAATGTCATCTATTACATGTTTAGTCAACCTTAAAACGTATTCATTTTTGTACGAATAGTAGGCCTACCAACTTCACGAGCGAAAAATATGTATCAAACGAGTGACTGAAAACACCCTACGTTAAGTTAATTAATCATTTTTTACTTACAAATTCTCTAATATGTATTTCGAATTTTCGGATGTCCCATTCAATTCAATGATCTTCACTTCATACAGTACATAAATGGAACTAGAAAACTTACCACTATACAATCTTAGCCCATTCTTTTCATAAAGTGGAGAAATGTCACTGTCTGATAGCTTTTGCCGACCGAGAAAAGGTGTTCATTGTAACAATAAATCTCTTTGTTTTTAACGTTACCTCTTAATGGAAACCACGTATTATAAATGGAAGTCTTTGTGAATTCAACTGAAAATCTGAAAACAGGAAATTCAATATTTTATCAGTAGGTCTATATTAAAACTTCCGTATCGTTCAATCATTATGGGTAAAATATTTATTTTGAAATGCTTCGTGAAAGCTTAGTTTGGATTGTTAATAGTGTGTATTTTCTTTTCTATCGCTGAATTTAATTTGCAAGATTGCTAAATTGTGCCTATTTAATAGCGTTGACAGCGGTTGGTAAAACGTTTCTCAGGAGGAAAGTAATGCGGTCGCGAGTTCGTTTCCTTTAAACAGTCGGACGCAACAAAACAAATGAGTCGGCGTTTGTTATTTGACATTAATGCAGAGTTTGTGTCGGGTACGGTACAATCACAAAAAACACAGAAAACAAAAAACACACAGGCAAAGCAAACGAAATTAACACGTTTAGAAAGTACAGGGAAAAACATTCGCTCTCTCTCTGTTTAATGGATTAATTAGTTAAGGCTGTCGCGGTGAGGCGAGTTAATATGTACAAATGCTTGCTTGCAACAAGCCCGCGACACTTACTTTATTCGTTTAACATTTAACGGTGGTGGCATTTCTAAAGTTACGTCTTTCTTAATGGCGTTGTTCCCGTTGCGAAAATTTATCTTATAAAATGTACGCAACAAGCGTTAAAATTATGCATGTGGAGACGTTTATCATAGCATCTTTATTGCAACAAGATTGAGCGGTTACAGTAAAAGGCATTAGAACGTTATACGTTATCGCTATTAAACAATTTAATATAGTTACAGCAAACAACGTATGCATGTTGTAAGATTTTATATTTCATAGTAACTTTTCATAGGTAATTTGGTGTTAGTTTATGGGCATTTAAAAATTTGGTCTCTGAAAATTATATTTTAGTAATACTAACATATTTCTTCTTCATCATTTTCTTCTTCTTCTTCCCCTTTGTCTTTATGTGCTATAACTGGCCGGCTCTAGTAGAAGCTCGGAATATTAAACGTGGCAACGTTGCGTCTGAGGCCTATAAGCATAGTGTAATAAAATAGCTAAAGTGAACATGGTAGGCCTATATTTTGATTTAATTCCATAGCATTACTAAAATCATGAGTAGACCTATTTATAGATAAATCTAAATTATAGGTCTGTGCGCACTTAGTACTATACGTTTAAGTTGAAGAAATTAGTGAATTAGTGTTAGGCCTAATGACTTAATTTTGTTCGAATTATTGCATTAGTATCATATGAATGAGTTAATTATTATATTTCTTAATTAATATAACAGTATTTTACATAATAACAGTGTTTTAATTTGTACAAAATGAAGAATTAAAAAACTGCTGTTAACCGGCAATACGCTGTTAATCAAGAATGACGCGATTTGATTATTGAAATAACATAAATTAAGAGATCGTCTAGCCGGCCTCAAATACCATATGGTTCCAGTGTTGCCACGTTTAATATTCTGGCCTTCTACTAGAGCTGGCCATGGCGATAATTTTTATTTGTTTCATCGGCTACCGTCAATTTTTAAAATATTCTCATAGTCAAAAATTCTCATATACCACCCACACTGGCGGGTGTTGAAAGTGTTGAAATATTTGCGAAATGACGTCGATAACATGGAACAACCATTCGCCGTGTAAGTACTGAATAAGACTGTGATTGTTTTGGGCGCAATCACATCTGTTCAACAAATAAAATCGCAGGTGGTTTATAATTGTTTTATAAAATGTGGTTTCCAGTGGCGGCTGGTGGTCCCACATTTTGGTGGTTGCAGTAGTTGGTTGAGTGGATGGGAGATCGGTTAAAAGACATTAAACTATCATAATCACAGTTATACAAAATTATTGCTATAGTTTTATAACCTCAAACAACGGATAACATTTACCTTGAACCAACGTAATCACTAAACCTGACATAACTTACAAATCAAGAAGACTGTGCTGATTTCTTGACACAAAGTTGCCCTACAACGCTACAAGTGGAGCGTTGCAGAAACTTTGCGACCGCCTAGCTAACATTGGGAACATGGGAAGTTGTGAAGAGTAGCTCCTGTCCTCCCACATGTTTGTGTAGTAAGCTCTGCCATATAGACTACTGTTGAAGTTGCAAACATCCTACAACCACCAGCCTCCGCGCCACACTTGAATTGTACGCGAACATTACCGCGTAGGATCTAATACGCTCTCCGTTGAAATTTATGATACTTTTAGCTGCTTAATGTTTCCGTATATTATTTTGTAGTTTAGTTATTCTATATTGTTCTATATTGGTGGTTGTGCAATGCTGCAACCACAACACCAGCCGCCACTGGTGGTTTCCCTGGTACAGACACCATCGTGCGTCTATCGAACCTAAGATGATGAAACCAAAGAAGAACTTGCTAGTCTTTTTAGACATGTTTGTAGTGAGTCGTAATCGAATTTTTTTTAATATAGACAGTCAACTTGAAGCAGAAGACACATGATATTTTGAAGGAATAGTAACATTTAAAACTGGCCTGGATAAGAGTAAAATTAAAATATATTTTTCCATATATGCTCCGGATGTTCAAAAAAATGATGGTAAAGACGATCTTTCAAATAAGTGTAACAAAAAATCAAGAACCATAAACAACGTAACCAACATAGTTATCGTTTTACAAATATGCATGTGTGTAATCAATATAACGTAAAATGTTTACATAAATTTTAAATCTTCATCTTGTTATTTAAATTAGCAGTCTCTGTAATTCCAACTTTGTCGTGCTTACTTGCTGAACTACTTACCGTCATGCTCCGGACGAGGCCTTTCAGTGTCTCCACCAGCAATAAATTTTAAAACTTTTAACACACTCTGTCGACGTACTTCTAATTGTTTACATAAACGCCAATGCAGTTAAAGTATCGTACTGCTTGCAAAGAAAAGTTTTTAATTCTTAGTGTAGAGACTTCAATCATGTTTTGTCGGACCCTCGACCTTCCCCTTTTATGGTTTCCTAAGGGGCGATAGACTTAATTTTTAGGGGTGACATAACAAAAGGTCTCTCACCTTCAACCTATGTTCACGGTTTTTACATTTATTAAAATATACAACTGTAAAGCTGGTTACTGGTTTTTGTATATACTTTTTGGGGGCATAACGCGTTTAATGTTTAAGTGCGTTTCTCATCATTTCGTTGTTGAGACAGTACGTTCACGTCACGAGAAGGTGGCCTCGGACGGATATGTCCAGTAATAACATGAAGCGGGCTTGAATGAATGAATGCCCATATAGCTAAAGATCGGTATATAAACATACTGCGTATTATACCTCTCCAAACACTATAACGTTTTGAACTTTTGAAAGTACTACATTATACACCAGTTGATTTGAGTACATTAGAAAGCCATCAGCTGTTTCGTGATTAGGTTTAAGAGAATTTTGTCGGGAGAATTTGTCGGTTTTTCTGTGAGTTAGCTTTTACATTACTCTACAAAAATTAACATAATTAAAGTAAATCTTTACAGCAGCAGAAACTAAAACCAAAATATTTAAAACCATTGTTAGGAGTATCATGACTTACGGCTCAGAAGTTTGGAGTACACACAAGAACAAAATTAGTGACAGTAGAGATGGACTTTTGGAGACGTTCGGCGAGACGTGAGAAAATTAGAAATGAAGTCACTAAGGACAGAATGAATGTGAAAAATTCAATTGTTGATTTTATCCAAACAAAAAAGTTACAATTGTATGGACACACAAAAAGAATGGCACAGGAAAGATTGCTAAGGAGAATTATGGAATGGACCCCACCAGGAGTAAGGAAAAGAGGGAAACCACCTATCACCTGGATAGAAGAAATTCAGACTATGGGAGGGAACGTGAAATTGAAGAAGATCTTTGGATGGACAAGCAGCAGTGGAAGATGAGAATTCAATCACTTCTGTAATCTTTGGTTCCTCCGGAAAATATGAAAACATTGTGCAGCCGGAATAATAAAAATAAAGTAAATCTTTATTGAATTCGTTTTAACTATACTTGTGAGTGACAGATGTAACGGTTGTGAGATCTAGCTGTTTTTAATTCACAAAAAAGGAAACACAAAATATTTTTAAACTGATATTTGTACTTTAAAAAATCCTCCTGTAAAAATTTAGAAAGTATAACAAAAAGTTATTCCATATAGTATAAAAGTTATTAAACCATTAAACACGACCCTTCAAAACCTTGAAATAGGCACATAAAATATCGAGGCAGTAAAAGTGTTCATATATCTTGGCTCCCAAATAAACAGCACTAACGACATCAACACTGAAATAAGAAGAAGAATATATCTCGCAAATGAAACATATTATGGATTAAAAAAGCACCTGACATCTAGCTTCATCTCAAGAAGCACGACATGCAAAATCTACAAAACACTTATCAGGCCAGTGCTGATATATGCTTCAGAAACCTCGACAGTGACAAAAAATAGCGAGAGACTTCAAGGTTGCTGTGAAAGACGGATTCTAAGAACAATATTTGGAGAAGTACAAGAAAATGGAATGTGGCGCAGGCGCTATAATTATGAACTATACCATCTTTACAACGAGCCGGACATTGTAAGGCTAATCAAAATACACAGGCTAAGGTGGGTTCGACACATAGAGAGAATGGAGGAAGGACAACCTGCGAAACATATTTTCTACCAGAAACCAATGGATAGTAGAAAAAGGGAAAGACCCCGAAGTAGGTTCAAAGATCAGATAGAGGAGGACCTCGGAAAACTGAACATAAGAAACTGGAAAGCCAGGGCATGCAATAGGGAGGAATGGAATCGACTCTTTTAGCATGCCAAGACCCACCAAGGTTGTGGAGCCACGGTTGATGATGATGATAACAGTTAATAAACAAGACTAGTTTTAATAGTTCTTATGAAAAATCAAACTTACTTTTCAAATTTGTAATGGGCAAGACAGGTACAACCGAGTCCCCTTCATTATACGGTTGTGAAACGTAGGTCTTACGGAAAACGATATGGAAAGGATAGAAACAACGAAAATTAAAATCATACACAGAATAAATTACTCCCATCTTTCATTGGGCGGCCTTTTCAAGTTTTTATCTTCCATGCTCCCGTGAGGTAGTGTTGTACAGTCATCATCATCATCCTCACGGATTAAATCAAGGATCGTTTGTACCGGTCTCAAATAGGCAAACTATTAGAGCTGGTCACTCCAGCGCTTCCTCTGACGTCCCATACCTCTCCGTCCCCACGGCTTATAGTTCCAGAGTTGTTTGGGGATGCGGCAGTCATCCATTCGGCAAAGATTTTCCCACCAATTCAGCCGATACTGGGCGATCCTGTCGAGTATACTCATAATACTCAGTTCCTGCCGTATATCTGTGTTTCTTCTATGACCATGAAGAGTATACCCTGCCACGTGCCTGAGAAATCGCATTTCAACCGCTTGGATGCGACCGGTCTGCCCTTTCGCTAAAGTCTAATTCTCAGACCAATAAAGAAGTGAAGGACCATCACCTTGTAGAGTTTTAGGCGTGTTCCTTTACTTGCCGACTTAAGGTTTCACCTAATGGTCCCCCACATAAGTTTGAACTTATGCAACTTATTCACAACGTCGTTGGGTGCATTATAAGACACACTGTAGCCCAGGTATTCAAAATTGCTAACTTGTTCCAGGACAGTATAACAATTTTTGCCCGTACGGGATCAGTTCCACGAAAAACCATCACCTTGGTCTTACATTTGGATATCTCCAATCCAGAGTCTTTGCAGATTCGATTTAACAAATGTATCCCCATCTGCAATCTGTTTTCAGAGTCCGACAGAATAGCCTGATCGTCCGGAAAGAACAAAATGTCAATTGTAGAGTGACCAATCATAAAATGTTCTGGAAGACACATCTGCCAGTTTTGTATAACATCGTCAATATATAAATTAAAAGAGAAGATGATAATGGACACCCTTGTCGTACTCCACAATTGATCAGGCCAACTCTAGGAGCTGTTCTTGGTTTCCCTGCTTCTTTAAGATTTTATTCTACACATAAAGACTCTGTATTGCTCCGATTAGATGTTGTGAGATCCCTTTCCTTGCCATTACTGCCCATAGTTTGCTCCGATTCACTCTGTCAAACGCCTTCTCGAAGGCAATGAAAGCTATGTATGTGGGCAGCTGATACTTTCTAATCTTATCAATGAGCTGGGCTATTGTAAATATGCAATCTGTGTTGTACAGTGGAAACAGAATAATTGACAACAACCGGAGTCTCTAATTACAAATTTTAATTAGACGCAAACATATAAATCAATAAAGATACTCTTATACAATAATTCAAGTTAAATTTGTCCAACATACACCAATAAATGTCAGCTTCTTACAGTTTCTGTACTAAGTAACACAATAATCACTTTCCATTAATCCCCAACAATCACTCTGATCCGCATTCTAATATCGCCAGGTCTAGAGTGAAATTCGGCCGCCTCGAAATCCATTATTTATACCTCGCCTCCTTGCATAGTAATGACATAGCGCCCCTGGATGCTGGTGGAGTAGTTTAGTAATGTCTATAAAGGACATATCGAATGACCTTGAACGTTATACAACTCTGCCGTGCAGAACGATCTCCAAACGATTGGAACAGCCTCGCGCGCAGCAGCATGCCAAAATTCACGTAGGCATTTTTTGTTATTTTTCAGCTCAACGTAGCAATACATTCTCACAACGTAACCATCCCATTTAGTCTGCGAGATTTCATGCGCATTTCCATAGTTGGCTCATTGAAATTGTAATAAACATTATGGTTAGCCCACGTCCTTTCAGTCCCCAATTCTATAGGCCTATGTGTGGCACAGGATCAGGCTCAGAAGCTCCATCTCAGAACAAATAACAACTTTTTATACGTGAAGGTAAACATATCATCACAAAAAAGGTGTGTTGAAAGCTGTTGTACTACACAGTGACAGAACAGAGAAAAGGCATAAGTCAAGCCGAAGTGAAAGAAGTGATAATAAAATGCAGTAAAAATTTACAAAATTTACTTTTGTTACTCTGAAATCGTCACTTAGATAGGCCTATAATGTAAAAGTAATTCAAATAAAACAGTGAATCAGTCACTGGCTGAACAAAGAAACAACGGAGAGAGAAAGAAGCGAAAAAGAGAGAAGTGTTATGAATAGAGACGCGAGATGAATAATAGATACCGTTGTGCATTCACGTTAATAACACACTCAATATCGACTTCTTTATTAACGTATTAAAGCAGAAAGCAATAGGAAACGAAGTAACGGCGTGAGTTAAAGGAAACAATTGGGTGATTGAAAGTATCGATTATAATCTTATTTCCTCGTCGATATCCGGATCGATATCTATCACTTGTAACGTAGATATCACATTCAATTATAGCTACTATTGTGTGCGAACTCGCGGGCGCTTGTTGATATAGTTACCTAACGACAGTGATACTCTTGAACACTTTTTAAGAAAATTAAATTCCCGTCAATAGCTACTCTAAGTACTGTGCAAAACGACTGTGTACATAGAAAACAGACAAATGAACTCGGTCGGTACCTTCTTCTTCTTCCTCAGCGATTCTTCATCCCTAATCCGTTGTTCATCATTCTGTGTCTCTTCAACCCTGTTCCCCCATTAATCTAGTCTCTAACTGCTCACTCATATTCTTTGTCCTTATTTATGATAAGATACTTAAGTCGAGATTTCAATGTTTTCCTAGATTTGTATCCGATCTCGTAAACTTATGATCTCATGTGACATGATTATAACTTAATGATCTGAAAAACAGAATTTCAATAATAACAAATGATTAAAAAAAATGATTACAAAGGTGAATTTAATTTTCAAATTATGCACAACATACAATATAGGCCTACTGTTCTGAATAAAACGAACAATTAACGATACTCTCTACTAAAATACATTATACGACTTCATTTTAAAAGAATTGTCACGTAGAGATAGGCAAGTTTTATGCTGTCCTGATTTAGTAATCAAGCTAATAAAACATGTCAGAACATTTTCGTTTTGCTATTTTCTTTGTTAGCTTTATATTATTTTGCAAAATTCAATTTTATCAACTGACTTATGACAATAATTCTGTAATTCTGAATTTTATCATTCTGTAATTTTAACAATAGGCCTTTAAGTTTTTTTTTATTGTTATTTTGGAGTGTTAGTGGTCTCAAATATTTCTACTAGTAATTTTATACAAACCATTATATTGTATTTGGTATTGACGAGCGCTTTTGGCAGTCAAGCCCCATCTTCAGGTCATTTAGCAACATAAGTCAGGTCATTTACCATATAAGTTTTTTGTTTGGCCAAACAGTTAACAAAAGAGTTTATCAATTTAAGTCTCACATGGTCCTCAAATGATATAGAAAGAGCCCTTTTCTTATTTTAAAAAACATTGTACGTCCGAAAACAGTTGTTTGGTCAGACCTACATTTTAAGTATAATACATAGGCCTATGTAAAATTTAAACATGTATGATATACTTAGAATTTCAATTTTCTATAGTTTGGACTATAGGTCTACCATACTGAACGATAGGTAATACATTAATATTAGGCCTATTGTATATTAATAATAATAATATACTATTAATAATATATTGCTATTATTAAAAAAATCAGAATGATGGCTCCGTCGTAATAGAAATAATACTTCAAAAAGTACTTTAAACAGTCATGATAGAGAACATCTATAAATATATTTTTATACGGTTTGTTCAACAATTTTACTTTTGAATGCCATAAAAATGTTACATGTTACTTTTACTAAAATATAGGCCTAAATGGAATGCAAGAAAAAAGTGGATACGTTAATTAATTTGTCTTTTGTAAAGCTTTTTCTTTACTACATAAACACATTTTTAAAATTTAATTTTAACAATGTATTTTGAGTTTTACTTGTTCCATAATTGTAGACTATTGAAAAAAAAATATTCTGTAAATTTTCGGTCTGTAATAACATTCTGAACGAGTCGTAACATTTTATATATAATGCGTTGTGGAATGCAACCCGAGACCTTTAACTGTTACATAATTAATATTTTTTTTCTTTTCAAACAATTTGCATTTTATTTACTGATTTAACTTGAAACTGATTCCTTGATTTTTAGTTGTTAATGTCTACAGAAAACATCTGCTGATCACATTTACATTTTTGCAAATGGTTTATCGTTTGGTGTATCAACGGCACGGTACATCCTTTTATCTTGGTATTATCGTCGTTCATTATCATCTTCCACTGAAGCATTTCTTAAGAACAACGATTAGACTAGGGTTACCATACGCCCTCTTTTTCCGGACACATCCTCTCTTTTAGTGTTAAAACCCTGATCGGGAGGATTTTTTAAAAAACGAGGAAATATCCTGTTTTTTTCGTAAAACTGAAAAATGTATTTTGATTCCATTCCTAGTAACAATTCTGTTACAGACGGATATTTTCTGTGATCAGTTCACAGTGGAACAAAGAGAGAGATAGGTTAATGGTAGAAAATGTTAAAGGTAAAATTTGTGTACAGTACAACTTTAAAAGTCTTTCATGTGTTCAGTTCTATGATTATATTAGAAAATAAAAAGCTTTTGATGGGAACTGGTTCATCTGATAATTACCAATGGCACCAGAAAGACACAATTGAACATTTAGACTGTGAATCCGATTCAGACTGATTAGTATTAAATTAATTATTGCTACGATTAAAAATAAATACAGCAAATATTATTTTCCTGCGTAAGTTCCACTTCTAACTAATAGTTTTAAATTTTGTTTGTAAACATTTTCCTGTTATGCCTATATCACAAAAAACAAATTGTGCATTGTATTAACTCTGTAAAAATGCTTAACTTAATATTGAATACCTTCTTATCCATAATACGATACTGTTTTTACTGTCAAATTTTTTTTGGATCCGTAAAGTAACGATCATGCTGTTAAATTTTCAGGTTGTCCTCTTTTTTTCACCTAGGTCATAGGCCTATGATAACACTAATTAAACATCATTATGAATACTAACCAAACAATTGAGTTTGAGTGTTAGCTTCTATTATTATGAAAATGTTAACTTTTTTAAAGCTTAGTTACGTAATAAAATCAATTGTTGTAATTGCTTTAATTTCAGTATCGTTCTTCGACATAGTTGTTTGGGTCTAAGTAGACCTTTGGCGTGTCATGACTTTCTGAGAGTCCAACAGAGGCTATGACAAAGAAAATCATTTCATCATAATTACTCTCTAACTCAGACAAACCCAATCGGATGAAATTAGTAAAATTAGGGTTACCATACGACCTAGGTGAAAAAATAGAACACCCTGAAAATCTAACGGCATGCTCGTTACTTTACGGATAAAAAAAAATCGACAGTAAAACATCATACATTATGGATAAGAAGGTATTCATGATTAAGTTATGCATTTTTACAGACTTTATACAGTGTACAATTTAATTTTTGCTATAGCCTATAACAAGAAAATGTTTACAAACAAAACTTAAAACTATTAGTTAGAAGCGGAACTTACATGGGAAAAGAATATTTGCTATATTTATTTTTAATCATAGCAATAATTAATTTAATACTAATCAGTCTGAATCGGATTCACAATCTAAATGTTCAGTTGTGTCTTTGTGGTGCCATTGGTATTTATCAGATTAACCAGTTTCCATGAAAAGCTTTTTTTATTTTCTAATAAATAAGCATAGAACTGAACACATGAAAGACTTTTAAAGTTGTACTGTAGACAAATTATACCTTTTACATTTTCTACCATTAACCTATTTCTCTATTTGGTCCACTGTGAACTGACCAGAGAAAATACCCGTTCTGTAATAGAGTTGTTACTCGGAATGGAATAAAAATACTCAACAATTTTCAAAAGTTCTGAATAACAAGATGATGTTGGACTTTCCTTAAAATATTTACACCATAACTGACTGGAAAGGTGGTTATCATACAAATAAGGGTAATTCTTTAAAAGCTTCTGAAAATTGCGCGTGAATACATTTTTCAGTTTTACGAAAAAAGAGGACATTTCCCTGTTTTTTAAAAAATCCTCCCGGACAGGTTTTTAACACTAAAAAAGAGGACGTGTCAGGGAAAAGAGGACGAATGGTGACCCTAGTAAGTTATATAAATGTTACAAATTGTGCGGTTTAGTTACAAATATTGATTGTAATTTTTCAAATGAAACAAATAGTATATATAATCGAGAATCACGAAGCTTCATTTTTCTGTTATTATTTAACATCTTGATCTTTTTACATTTTAAAGGTTTGTAAATTTAATTTGAATATCCGTTCTTAGTATTTTCATTGTTCCGAACAGTCTGAGGAAATCTAGGAATTGGTGACGAGACACACAATGGTGTCTGCCTAGCGAAATGCCTCAGCATTAATCAATTCATTTTGTATTCCACCAGTGCACTGATGACAGCGTTAATAAATAGCATGAGACCGTGCACAGCACTGTGAGAGGGAGCGGAGCGCTATGTGTGACGGAATTGGAGGGTCTCCCCACGTGGTCTGTCGATTGTTTCCTCTGAACCTGCCACACGCCTGACAAAAGGGGGTAGCCACTGGCCACGGTTAGCGACGGAGCGTGCTCCGTGTGGGAAAGCTACGCCGCCGGTCTTTCCCACGGCACAGCGATGCCCCTCTCCCTCCGCGCGCCAGCATCACGACACGAGTCACCTGGGGGCTATACCCCCACCCCGTTATATAGCGTCGAACCCCCCTGGCTACTCATCATTACACTTACGGACCCTCTAGCGAGTGGTACACCTCCGCTACCGTTCTTCTTGTTGAGTTTGTGTTTTCGTTTTTACGTGTGCGTTTAATGTTTTTGAGTTTGCTGTGTTGTTCTTTGGATTTGTTGTTTGTGTTTTTGGACTGTGCGCTGTTTGGTTGACTGATTTTTTTTTAATCTGTTATTAAAATAAGTTTAATACTTCTGAGTTGACTAATTTACTTTTAATTAATAATTTAAACAAATAATAAAAATGAACATGAGGCCCGACGGAAGGAGTTATATAGTTCATCCAACTGATTATGACGACCAGCCCATCTCCAGGACCTATCAGTATCGAAAAGTGAGTACAGTATTTTGAAAAAGATTTTATTTTTTAAAAATTATGTTAACACGTTCGAATTTAAACTTCTGTTTTTGATCTTATAATATCATACTCTTTACAAATCTTATTATTCGCATTAGTCAAATTTATTTAAATTAACGTGTTATACTGTAATCGCTTTATAAGCTGATTATCAAAATTATGAAATTCATCGTAAAAATATATCGTAATTTTTTTCTTTAAAGAACTTGACATTTAGAGTTAAATGTTAATTAAGTTAATTAATTAACTTTAAGTTACTTCTGCTGGCACACAGCACATATTTTCGTTAAATATGAAATGAAATTTTTGTTCTGAGGAAAATTGTATATAGGCAATTCAAATCTCAATAATTTCATGTAGGTTATAGGTTACAGCAAGTTTTTGTTATCAATTTCATGATTACGTACAAACAAAGAGCTTATACTGTTATGTAACTTACGCAGTGAACATATTATTTAAAAAAAAAAAAGTTAGCCTAACACAAATTTTGTGGATAAAGATTATTCGCTGCCAAGTAATTCAACTATTAGGTAAGCGAATGTTTTCCCTTGGCTAGTAACGAATTAATAATAATTTTCACCCATGATAGGGTTTGTAGAAACGGAACTGCTTGGCAGAGACGTATCGAGAGATGTCTCATCATTAGGTCTAGAACGTAAAAGCAAGTGTTGCTCGAAACTGACGATGTCTCAAAAGATGTTTCGGACAACACGACTGCGTCAGTAGCGGCAAAAATTGTTGTGGTATACCATTGTTGTTTATTGACAAAGTAGTCGAGACAGTCTGCCACTGTACGCTGACTAGATACGAGATAACTATTATTTAATCTACAAACATTTTTGTGTGTAAGCAATAATATTTCTATAATAACATTCCTATCAAGACCACTGTACAAATCGTTTGTAATTCGTCAACAGAATAAACTTGAAACACGGTCGCTTGTTGATAACTACTGATAACCTCGCGGCAACAACCAACCAGTTCTCCCTCAGTTGATAGTACAATTAATTTTGGCGCGCGCGCACGTGCTTATCCGTCACGCGTTTGTAGTAGATGATTAGAAACTTTGAAAATACACAAATGGTTTTTCTGAATACCAACAAAATTATGTTACGCAGCGATTAAGAACGTTCTGTTGTTAGTTACAGAATGATCCGGGACCCTACTCTTAATTAGTCGAATCAAATTAAACTCCCATTTATATTTTTGCAACCAAAAGTGAACGGATTATTTCGTACGATTTCAAATGATGCTAGTTGGATCATAGATTCGTAAATTATGTTGACGCCAGCATTTTACTGAGAAACTATATTTTACAGACGTCTAGAAAGTTTGAAGTAACGATTGGACAATTCATTGTTGAAATAAATTTTAAACGTTTTAATATTTATAGAAATAGAGGTAAAATTACCAGAATGTTTTTTTTATTTTGTTCTTTGTACCCAACATATGTATTATAACATACGGTAGATTACTAACGAGTATGTATTTTGTTCTTTAAAGGTGATGAAGCCGATGCTGGAGCGCAAACGCAGAGCGCGTATCAACCGCTGCCTGGACGAGCTGAAGGAACTGATGGTGACCGCACTGCAGGCGGAAGGCGAGAACGTCAGTAAACTGGAGAAGGCGGACATTCTGGAGTTAACCGTCCGACACCTGCACAAGCTGCGTCGCCAGCACGCGTTGGGACTGACGCCGGAGGCCGCGTACGCCGACCGCTTTCGCGCCGGATTCACCCACTGCGCCGCCGAAGTGTCGCAGTACCTGGCCACGTCCATGCAGACGCCGCAGAACGGCGCCGAACCCGTCATAGACCCGTCGTCGGGCGTGAAACTGCTGCAACACTTGGGCTCGTGTATCAGACGCATCGACGCCAAAGCCGCCGAAATCCACGAGGAACAGCAGCAACAGCAACAGCAACAAAACATCGTCAACCCCTACACTACCCCTCCGTGCTCGCCGCAACCTGTCAACGCCGTCACCAAGACGGACGAGCAGTGCGCGAATTCCGTGTGGAGGCCATGGTAAACACTTTATACGTGAACACATCAGTAGTACTGTGTAAATATGTATTTATTGTGAATAGTTAAGCATAATTGTATTTTTCAGTTCTAAAAATCGCGAGCTTCCATTTCGGATAGAAAAAAATTACTAAAAATTCTTGATTGTTAAGTTTTGTTTTACCACGCTTGTTCACCAGTTCAAAAGCTTTTTTAATGTTTTCTTTGAAATGGTCTGAAATTGTTACAGTTGATGTTATGTTTTTGATACTTGTGAAGTGCCTTACACTGTTTTCGAAAACAGCTGTTAACTTTATTCTTTAAATTTGTTTAATATACCAGTGCGTTAATGGTGGTAACTGCCATTATGTTAATTGTTAATAACGATCGTACGTCTTTCAGAAATCGAGAATCTATTTCAGAGGGGTTATAACAGTCTCAAAAAATTCATAAATAATATTTAAATTTTAATAAAAGTTGTTAACTGTCAGCAAACCTGTAATAGAAACGATTACTGTTAAAAACTATTGAAAACTATGTTCAAAACTATTCTGACATTGACAATTGATTTTTAACTGCTAATGGCGATTATATTTGATTGACAGTTCAATAATAGGTAAATGATGAGTTACTGTTGCATTTTTACTACTGTTATTGTTATCTATGGCCAGTATTTCATGATTTTAGAAGCTGTTAATTCCATAAAGTTAATTAATTTGTTATTCACTGTTAATGTTACTATCATTGATTTTCGTTGCCTTTTTTTTACGATTTAGAAATTGTGTCTTTGTTTATTTTGTTATCATATTCCCTAACAGTGTCAGAAAACTGATAGCAATTTAAATTATAATTCAGTCTGTAAACTAAATAAAACTTTTATTCTGCGCATAACAATGATGGAGAAAAATAATTCCAGTAAATAGTGAATGTACTTATAGGCCCAATTCTGTTTTTATATAAGTATTGCATAGTTGTTACAGAAAATAGGCGAGTAACTGGATTATCCTTAGGCTTTAGTAACTGTTAAGACAAGACTGTGATAGGCAAACTAAAAAAAAAAGTACCTGAATTTTATATGTATAATATTTTTTCCATTGTCGAGACTGTCAAGTCTCATACTTGTGTACATATCGTTGTGTGAGTTAAATGATAAGGGAGTAATAACGTTAGTTGTTCGTTAGGAGTTAAGTTTGTGTGCCTGTGCTTTAAATGACTGAAATTTGTGATAATTTTTAAAACTTTTAATTTTGAATATACGTATTATTACTATTGTATTATTATTATTGAGACACTAATACGAACTTTTGTATTTCTAACAGATAAACTAAATTATAAATTTGAGAAAAAATACATTATATTTTATAAACATTTATAAATTGATTTAGTTCTTTTTTCTTTACGACTACGCCTGTAATCTATAATTCATGAAGGGTTGGCTGTTCAGTGTTGAGAAAAAAACTATTTGTTCTTTTCAAGGTTGGAGTAATTACCTGCCTGCAAGTCCTTTGTTAGTAATATACAACAGTACAGAACTGAGAAATAATTATCACAACAGTATAATTAACATCACCAAAACCAAGAAATAAAACAAGCTTGCCTCCCTGCTCATGGAGCACCCGAGATACACTAACAGAGTTACGGAAATTCGTTTAGTTTCATCGTGTAAAGTAAATGCTTAATAACAATGTAGCCTACGATATGAGTACAATATTGTATTTCGAGTATTTTACGACGAATTGTTATCGTTCTTACAGAGTACATAAACAAGGAGTTATTTATCAGTCAGTAATTAGCGTTATCTAGATTTTCTAACTTCACAAGATGTCAAGTAGTGACGCGTTGTTCCTTGCAACGTACGTTTCGCTCGCGAAAATATCTTTTAACCGTAATCGGTCACGACATAAATTGGCCTACACACAAAAACGAAACACATGAACTAGAATCCCAAGTCATATTTTGTCGTGAATACAGTCGTTCGAATCTGCCACTTGGATTCTTTTCCGAGTCGTGAGAGCTGCGCGTTTTATCTTTCAATATCTGCGTACCTTATGTTCTGCCTAACGTCGTCTGTAGACGTTTTCGCAGTTGAAGCGTCGCTTTGGAAAAAAGTATAGTGATGGAAAAATTCCTCTCTTGTGAGAGCGATAAACAAGATTTTGATTAGGAAGGATTACAAGTACAATAGAGCATCGATTAACCGAACCTCTCGGGACGAAGGCCGGTTCGGGTAATAGATCGTAAATTGAAAACATTTCTCTTTACAAAAACAAAGGTTTGTATTACAATATCTTTCTATTACACTGTTATATAATTACAGCATCCTGTATACTGTATTGTAATATTTTTAAAAATCATTGAATTAAAAGTGAATGTATTAATAAATCCGAAAGTTAATTTAAACTAAATTAGAGTTTAATGACAAAACTGAACTATAAAATTAATTAAAAACTAAAAATTTGTTATGTTCAAAAAATATCCAATACGCCCGCCTACTTGTGTCCAATCATTACTGTACAGTAGAGTACATGGTTGTACTTTTTATTGAGTTCGGATAATAGGTCGTACGGTTAACTACTGTACATCTATAATCTTTACGGAATGTCGCAAAAAAAAGTGCAAACATACGATTTAGTATCGCCAAAGGCAACATTAAGCCCTTTACATGAACATTTCGATCTCTGTAAGGCTAGTAGCCAATTATGTTCGACTACTGTATCATCGCAAACATTAAACTTTTATCATCATCCTCATCGTCATCATCATCATCTTCAACATGGATTAAACCAGAAATGGTTTGTTCCGTTCCCAACTAGATAGACTAGAGCTGGTGACTCCAACGCTTCTTCGGACGTCCCACATCTCTCCGTCCAACTATAATTCAATATTTGTTCGGGGATGCGGTAGTCATCCATTCGGTTAAGATGTTCCAACCATTTTAGCAAAAATTGAGCAAAACTCTATCGAGTATACTCTTAATATTTAGTTCCTGCCGCACAGCGACAATTTTGCGATCTTGAAGAGCATATTCTACCACGTGCCTGAAAAATCTCATTTCGGCTCCTTGAATAGGAATGGTCTGTGGTTTCGTTAAAGGTGATGGGGAGGGCCAACTTCGGCCGTGTTTCTTTACTCGTTGATATGATAGTGTTATCCTGATATTGTTTGTCATGTATAACACACCATGTCATTTTTGTCATGTAAGAGAAATTTTTCAGCCTAGATTTTAAAAATTACTGACCTGCTGCAGTACAGTACCATCTACAACAATTTAACAAATTTGGGATCAGCTCCAGGAAAAACCACCACTTTGGTCTTCAATGTGGAGATCTGTAATACGAAATCCTTGCAGGTTCGACTCAATTCCTGTACAACCATCTGCAAGGCGCTTTTCCAGTCGACAGGATTAAATTTTTATGTATCTATTAACGTAAAACTTATGTTTGCACACTTATCTTACTATGTTGATTTCATCAAAACAAATAGCAAATAACAAGTTCTTTGTCTTTTAATTTTTGTAATCTTCTTGACAAAAATCTAAACACCCAACAGTCTCCCCCCAGGAGGAAATCCTGGCCGTGCCCCCGATTTATTTCATTGACCCACCTCAATCTTTCCATTCTCCCCACTTCCGGCGCCTTAGTCCTACCTCTATCCGTTTATTAATTTTTATACGGGTGTGACAAATATCTTTATTATTAGACCATTGAATTTGCCAAATGCATGCCTGGTAGAAAAATACAAATCTTGGTAATACATACCTATTGTTGAACCATAATTGTGAAACCTACTCGCTCTGTCCAAGAGCAGGCTTGGAAAATATGACTAAAATTGGATATAAAAATATTAACGTTCATGTTTCCTCAAATGCTTTCGAGAATTAGCAACATAAAAACACTTTTTTATAGGGGAAATTATTTTTATTAGATACACTTTACTTCAGTTGATATACGTTTTTGAAAAAATATGTATAATTATAAGTTAACATTTTGGTATTTTGGTGTCTCTTAGCGTCTACTAAATAATAATTTATAACATAAATGCTGATAACATACAAAATGTATACGCTAGTAGTGATAACATTCTATATTTAAAATATTAAATGAAGAATATTGTTACATATAACAACACACTCATTTAAGAACATAAAAAAATAACACTTTAGAAAACAAATTTACGACTTCAGCGTAATTGCATAACAAATAAAGACAACACACAATGAGCTTCGTAATGAGTCTGTATAATAAATATCGTAAATATAATATATAATAAATATCATAAAAGTAAACAAGTAATGGTTTAGAAAAATCTGCTGTAGAAGTAAGGATTCGTAAGATGGAAAGAGCATATGGTATAACTAAAGATATTTACAATAAAAAGTGCATATCTAAAAACGCGAAAATAAGGCATTACAGTCCAATAGTGAAGCCAGAATGCCTACACGCAAGTGAATGTCTAGCATTGAATTATAATTTAGATAAACTAGAAATATTGGAAAGACGAATAATTAAGAAAATATTAGGCCCAGTAAACATTTCAGAAGATTGGAAATTAAGAAGTAATGATGAAATATATCAACGTATAGAAAATATAACAAACAATGAGAAAAACTATTATTTTTTGCACATTTATATAGAATGGATGAATACATTAACAAATCAGATCTTCAAATATCTGTGGGGGAAGAAGTCAACATCAAGTAGGATTAAAGAATTCCAAAGGGATTTAGAAAAAAATAATGTTAACGCAGAAGAAGGAATTGAAAGAGAAATTTTTCCAGGCAAAAGTGTTAAAAATGGAAGGAGTCCAGGGTAGGAGAGAGAAAAACGCAGGTTCAAAGTGGACTGTAGACAGGAAGGATAGACACAGTGATAAGATGAAAAAGAATATTGGAGAAAAAGAAAAGAACGAAGAATAAAGAAGTGAAATTACCATGTGGTCCTTAGATGGCCGAAAAAAAAATCGTGATAAATAATAAAAATCATTTAAATAATTTCGCTTTTTGTAAAAAAAAATTCTGTCGCGTTTAGAGAACGGAAACAATTTGGAATATGTACACTGCGGGCACGAACAGTTTTACAAACATAACTTTACCGGCAGTAATATAGTTTGTGTGAGTCGGACGTGACGCGAGTTTCTACGTGATGACGGTGCTGTGTGAAATGGATTGTGTACGTGCGACCGACACGTGAGAACTCAGTGTACACACGTACACGTCATTTGCTTTGATTTCATCATAACTGCTGGGATCGTGCGTTCGATCACCGTCGTCGTCGTCGAGATTGGCGTACAGCCAAATACCTGCCGAACTTCTGCTCGATGCTGCTGGCACCTTATTGTCGATAATGACCAGTGGTTTAATGGCTACAAATACGAATATATCCATCAGCATTCCGACCACGATTGCTTATCCGTATAAATAAATACAGATGAAATTCTCTGCATTTTTATTGATACTTTTAAACACTTATTATCATTCTCTAAAGATACAATAAACTACAACGTAGCTTTAAGGACATACATTAAGTTACGTCTTTCAACAGGGTCTTCCAACCGTAATTCACAGCTTCTGAGAACGATCCCAGCTTTCATCTCTAAAGATACAATAAACTACAACGAAGCTTTAAGGACATACATTAAGGTACGTCTTTCAACAGGGTTTTCAACCGTAATTCACAGCTTCAGAGAACGATCCCAGCTTTTATCTCTAAAGATACAATAAACTACAACGAAGCTTTAAGGACATACATTAAGGTACGTCTTTCAACAGGGTTTTCAACCGTAATTCACAGCTTCAGAGAACGATCCCAGCTTTTATCTCTAAAGATACAATAAACTACAACGTAGCTTTAAGGACATACATTAAGTTACGTCTTTCAACAGGGACTTCCAACCGTAATTCACAGCTTCTGAGAACGATCCCACCTTTCATCTCTAAAGATACAATAAACTACAACGTAGCTTTAAGGACATACATTAAGTTACGTCTTTCAACAGGGTCTTCCAACCGTAATTCACAGCTTCTGAGAACGATCCCAGCTTTTATCTCTAAAGATACAATAAACTACAACGTAGCTTTAAGGACATACATTAAGTTACGTCTTTCAACAGGGTCTTCCAACCGTAATTCACAGCTTCTGAGAACGATCCCACCTTTCATCTCTAAAGATACAATAAACTGCAACGTAGCTTTAAGGACATACATTAAGTTACGTCTTTCAACAGGGTCTTCCAACCGTAATTCACAGCTTCTGAGAACGATCCCAGCTTTCATCTCTAAAGATACAATAAATTGAAACGTAGCTTTAAGGGCATACATTAAGTTACGTCTTTCAACAGGGTCTTTCAACCGTAATTCACAGCTTCTGAGAACGATCCCAGCTTTCATCTCTAAAGATACAATAAACTACAACGTAGCTTTAAGGACATACATTAAGTTACGTCTTTCAACAGGGTCTTTCAACCGTGATTCACAGCTTCTGAGAACGATCCCAGCTTTCATCTCTAAAGATACAATAAACTAAAACGTAGCTTTAAGGACATACATTAAGTTACGTCTTTCAACAGGGTCTTTCAACCGTAATTCACAGCTTCTGAGAACGATCCCAGCTTTCATCTCTAAAGATACAATAAACTACAACGTAGCTTTAAGGACATACGTTAAGTTACGTCTTTCAACAGGGTCTTCCAACCGTAATTCACAGCTTCTGAGAACGATCCCAGCTTTCATCTCTAAACATGCAATAAACTACAACGTAGCTTTAAGGACATACCTTAAGTTACGTCTTTCAACAGGGTCTTCCAACCGTAATTCACAGCTTCTGAGAACGATCCCAGCTTTCATCTCTAAACATACAATAAACTACAACGTAGCTTTAAGGACATACATTAAGTTACGTCTTTCAACAGGGTCTTCCAACCGTAATTCACAGCTTCTGAGAACGATCCCAGCTTTCATCTCTAAAGATACAATAAACTACAACGTAGCTTTAAGGACATACATTAAGTTACGTCTTTCAACAGGGTCTTCCAACCGTAATTCACAGCTTCTGAGAACGATCCCAGCTGTCATCTCTAAAGATACAATAAACTACAACGTAGCTTTAAGGACATACATAAAGTTACGTCTTTCAACAGGGTCTTCCAACCATAATTCACAGCTTCTGAGAACGATCCTAGCTTTCATCTCTATACATACAATAAACTACAACGTAGCTTTAAGGACATATATTAAGTTACGTCTTTCAACAGGGTCTTCCAACCGTAATTCACAGCTTCTGAGAACGATCCCAGCTTTCATCTCTAAACATACAATAAACTACAACGTAGCTTTAAGGACATACGTTAAGTTACGTCTTTCAACAGGGTCTTCCAACCGTAATTCACAGTTTCTGAGAATGATCCCAGCTTTCATCTCTAAACATACAATAAACTACAACGTAGCTTCAAGGACATACATTAAGTTACGTCTTTCAACAGGGTCTTCCAACCGTAATTCACAGCTTCTGAGAACGATCCCAGCTTTCATCTCTAAACATGCAATAAACTACAACGTAGCTTTAAGGACATACGTTAAGTTACGTCTTTCAACAGGGTCTTCCAACCGTAATTCACAGCTTCTGAGAACGATCCCAGCTTTCATCTCTAAAGATACAATAAACTACAACGTAGCTTTAAGGACATACCTTAAGTTACGTCTTTCAACAGGGTCTTCCAACCGTAATTTACAGCTTCTGAGAACGATCCCAGCTTTCATCTCTAAACATACAATAAACTACAACGTAGCTTTAAGGACATACATTAAGTTACGTCTTTCAACAGGGTCTTCCAACCGTAATTCACAGCTTCTGAGAACGATCCCAGCTTTCATCTCTAAACATACAATAAACTACAACGTAGCTTTAAGGACATACATTAAGGTACGTCTTTCAACAGGGTCTTGCTATCCAACATGCAGCAGTCATCCATTTAGCAAAGATGTTCCCACCAATTGAGCCGATACTGGGCGATCCTGTCGAGTATACTCCTAATATTCAGTTCCTGCCGTATATCTATGTTTCTTCTATGATCATGAAGAGTATACCCTGCCTGGTCTGCGACTGGTTTGGCCTTTCGTTAAAGTCCAATTCTCAGACCCATAAAGAAGTGTGGGAAGAGCCATCACCTTGTAGAATTTTAGGCGTGTTTGTTTACTTGCTGACTTAAGGGTTCGCTCAATGGTCACGCACATAAGGTTGAACTTATGCAACTTATTCACAACGTCGTTGTATGCATTATAAGACATACTGTAGCCCAGGTATTAAAAATTGCTAACTTGTTCCAAGACAGTACCATCTATAACAATTTTTTCCCATACGGGATCAGTTACACGAACAATTTTTATTGTGTTATTACCGTTTACTTTAATGGGGCTGATTTCAGGACGTTATCACACGTTTTTTCAGCCTCTTTAAAGATAGTAATTTTGATTAGTCTTAACTTGATTTTTTCTTTTGTATGAAGCCGATTCGACCTCGGACCCCCCCCCAGCTAAATTCTTTGTATGCCTCTGATCATGATATGACACTATGATATACACCCTACTTGGTGTCAATCCAGTACACAACTAGAAAAATAGATGAAATTAGCATCATAAATAAAAGATACGATATGCAAAGCCTATTTACAATTAAAACGACTAAATATTTAAGAATCATAAATGCGCGCGAGCGTGGCCACATCCTACCCGCGTAGGATTTTACCCGGCCCTTGAAGAAATTTAGAAAGTTATTAAAATATTATCCACACTTGAGAGATTTTGCAATGAAGCGTTTCGTATCACTTATATTATTTGTGACTGAAAACACTCACAATGGAAATGTTAAAATCTAAACACAGGAATAAGTTATTGAAGGCATAATTGTGATTAGCCATTAAACAAAATAAAGTAGACGTTCAATCTTTTAATAAGTCAGAATTATGCTCAGTGTTCCAGGGGTGGGGGACGAGCGGGACCTGACCAGAGGGTCTAAAAAAGTTGTAGAATTATGTTAATCTTGTAATGTTTAGGCTGTTTTATTATTGTTTCATCGAGCACGCTAAAATATATTAGTTACTCTTTTTAAATATACAAACAGGTTTATTACATATCATTTGCGATACGTCTGAAATATGAAATCTAACAGAATCAGTTCGATCAATAAGTATCTTCTAAACAATGTTTCAATACCCGGTAACGCGTATGTTTTTTGTGTCGTTACTGTTTACTTTAATGGGACTGGTTTCACGAGGTTATCACACGTTTTTAAACCACTTTAAAGATAGTAATATTGTTTAGTCTTAAATTGTTTTTTCTTTTGTATGAACCCCCCCCCAAGACCAAATTATAGATATGTAAAGTCTCATTAAAATGTAGTTACGTTAGGACAGGTATTGAAAATATAACTGTATATTTGAGATATCTCTCTAATATATTTAAATAGGGCTAAAATAAAAAGTAATTTAAAAAATGCCTTTATAACATTTATTAACCAATTTCAGAGATTGTTAAATACAGTATGAATGCAGACAATGCTTCACGTAAGCATTATGGCGTGCATAACGGAAGGAGTTTCGCTGCCCCCTGTCAGAAACGTAGGGTATTTCGAAACTACAATTTAGCCTCTAAACTGTAAACAGTTGGATGACACTGATGTACGTAATACGGGGCAAACAAGGAGGAAGATATGTACGTTGGCATATACGTGTGTAATATACAAAGCGAAAATATTTAATATTTAGCACTATTTGTCACTCAAGATGAATTTTCCTCACTTGGAACATGTTTCGGGCATCAAACGGTTTGCCCATCCTCAGCCATCTTAGTTTTTTGTCTTGCTGAATACTTTGTGTCCAGATTGGTTGTGTTGCTATGCGTTCCTGTTGGCTTTTGGTTTTTACACTGGTGTTGTTGTGTATAAGTGTGGCATATAGTTTTTTGAGCGTTTTCAATGCTCAGTGTTTAAAAAAATGTGTCAAGTTTTGTATCGATTTGTATTGTTCTCCAACTTCGTCGTGCTTGAAAATGGCGGAAACACTGAAAGGCCTCGTCCGGAACATGACATTTAGCAATTTAGCAAATAAGCACGACGACGTTGGAATTACAGAGACTGCTAATTCAAATAACAAGATTGTATTGTTCTGGTATTCGTTTGTCTTGTGTTCTATGTACATAAAAATTGTAAGTTTTCACATATGTTAGTTATTGTGCCTTTCTGTGGTACGTGTTTTATTAGTGTCTTGTTGGTGATGTTGGGGAATTCATGTCGTGTATTTATTGCATGTGTGGATAAATTTGATTTATAAATGTTTGTTTTCTTTTTAGTATGCGTGTAGGTGTTCAAAATAAAGTTTTTTCCGATTGATTCAACTTCTGGCCCATGCAATATCTGTTGCAGTCTTTGCATTCTATTTTGTATATCATCTTTAATTCATCATCTTTGTTGTGTGAGTTACTTAGTTTTTTAACATTATTTTTGTTTGTTTTGTAAGCTATTTTAACATATGTACTTTTAAATAGTTTGTGAGTTTTGTCATCCTATTGCTTATGTAGGGCTTACGTGAACGTAGCCCACTTTTTAGCGTTGTTTTTGTTATTATTATTTATGTATGATTCATTTTGGTAATTTTTAAATGTTTTGCCTTTATTTTATATTTTATTTTACTTTCTACACTTTTACGGTGTTTTTAATATACCCATTTTCTTCAACAATTCGGTTAATTAAATTTCTTCCTTTCATTTCGTATGTGTTTAGGGTAGTCTATTTTATACATTTCGTTGAATAGTGAATAGAAAGCTGCCATTTTATGTTGTGGTGGGTGGTTGGAATCGTTAGGAATGGTGATGTTAGTGGAGGTTAGTGGTTTTCTGTACACTGCATATTGTAATTGGTTATTGTTTCTTGTAATGATTATGTCAAAATAATTGATTTTGTTATGTTATGTTTACGTTTTTGTTTATGATTTGTTGTGATTATATTAGGTTTTTATTTTTCTTGTGTGAAATGTATGTTTGAGGTGTTTTAATAATTCATCTGCGTCAAAGTGGAAGACCGGGTGAATAATAATAAATAATGTTATTTATGGTGGGTGAAGGCTTTCGTGTATCTGGGGATCAGATTTACAAACGACTGGAAACAACCAAAACTAAATGTTCCTTTGTAAAACGAACACTCTTCTCTTATCTTAGTAGTGATTTTCGCAAACATAAGTCAAGTTACTATATTACATTTGAATTATCATTTATAAGCGGGAATTCTTGTAGGAAAATTCGTATTTGAAGTGTAGCTCTATAGGGGTATTTTACGTAGGTCTATATCACGGACTTCTCGAGTAATAAACGGACGATCACTTAACACTATTTCGATGAAAAAATTGAAGTACTCAAGGCCTGTCGCGAGAAATCAAAAACTGGTAAATACTTATCTGAAAAGAGGAAATAAAGATGAGAAATCTGGATTGTAGCAAAAGGGAGCCATGATTCGAAATTGTTAGTGTGATGTATATAAATAAGTCAGCTCCCTCATACCAGGTTGCAGCGTTCAATATTCAATTACCAGATTGATTTCCCGCTGTCGTTAGGTGATGGTACGAAAAAATAAGTAGAAGAAGAAGGAGGAACAGGAGGAGGAGGAGGACCAGAAAAAGAAGAAGAAGAAGGAGGAGGAGGAGGAGAAGAAGAAGAAGAAGAAGAAGAAGAAGAAGAAGGAGGAGGAGGAGGAGGAGGAGGAGGAGGAGGAGGAGGAGGAGGAGGAGAAGGAGAAGGAGAAGGAGGAGAAGGAGGAGAAGGAGGAGGAGAAGAAGAAGAAGAAGAAGAAGAAGAAGAAGAAGAAGAAGAAGAAGAAGAAGAAGAAGAAGAAGAAGAAGAAGAAGAAGAAGAAGAAGAAGAAGAAGAAGAAGAAGATCTGTACATTGTGGTTTATGAAATTTTTCACCTAGTATGTCCTTCTGAGCCCGAGTACAAGAAAGCTGAATAAAACTAGAATAGGATTTTGCCTGATGTGGGCGGAGTTAAGGAGAACGGTTCTTGGCCAGTCAGCGTCTACCGGCCGTTGGCTTGTTGCCAGATGTTGGCTGCCTGGTACGATATCCACAGTACTGTGGCACTGTTTACGTCGTAAAGTCACAGTAAGAAGCAGCGATGACGATCCTTTTCTAGTATTAGACAGGGTATAGTTCTCCTTGGCTCTTAAACCAGGGCCCAATGAATAAAAGGTCCCAGATGGATTCTTTGGATTCGGTCACATTAATGGATGTCTGACTTCATCAGCTAGGGGAATCAAGGTTAACTGTGTATCTCATGGTCTATGTAATAGGCCTATAACCAGACCAGACCTACGTTAATTCTCAAATCTATTAAATTTATAAGAGGTTTTAACGTAACAGCCGTTGTGTGCGACAGTAATTCTCCGCCCGATTTAGCATCAACAGTTTTTGATTCACCATCCAGTACCTGTTTCCCTTTCCAGCCCAAGGAGTATTTTTCTTTATTCGTTATGAATATAAAAAAGTAAAGTAAATAATTATTTTAAGACTCACACTTAATACAATACAATTTAAGGATAGTTAATAGGCTATATCTTTTGAGATATCTTTAAAACATAAAATAATCATTGGAAAGTTATGTTATGAATGTCTGAAATAGTAAACCATGATCCTTAAAATATTCATTGGGCTGGAAAGGGTTGGCTAACCTATTCGACATTCGGATGATATGAATACCCTCCAGGTTTCCGAGACACCTTTACCGTGAATCGAGAAACCTCGGCGATCGACGACAGTATCGTCCTGTTTATCGTTTAAGCCATTCTCACTCAGAGGTGCCCATCCTCCCCCTCAAAGGCCATGGTGCAATTCCCCCCCCCCAGGTATTCCGAAATTTCCTCCAAATTTGATTTCGTGGATAGCGAGGGATCACAATACGGGAGTATGTTAACCCCAAGTTAACGGTGGAGCTTGGGGCTTTATGCAAAATTTTTTAATAAGCTAAAGCCATATTTGTAATAAAAAAACTAATTTTTTTATCAATGCCAAAAGGTTTTCTAGTATGCCTAATCAATAATTAAATTATGAGAAATGTAAAAGCCTGGCCTAACATGATTAGTTATCGCTTTAAAAATCCCCTCCAAAAATTCCAGTGGTACGACTTGCACCATTGCACCATGCTGTGGGCACCCCTGCTTCCCATTAACAGTGGAAGTATGTAAACCTATAGCGGATTAATTAAGCTACACTTATTGATCTAACATTACGACGTACCTACATTTTCCCAGTATCCTATATTCAGTGCTGATACTGTAGGCCTACTTTCTGTGTTGTGTGTGTCAGCGAGCGCGCATATAGCCTATTGTTCCTGTTTTGTTATGGGCAGTGTGCAGAAATCAAATGCGTTAGCGCCTTGAG
Organism: Magicicada septendecula; assembly: GCA_034769895.1. Lineage (NCBI taxonomy): Eukaryota > Metazoa > Arthropoda > Insecta > Hemiptera > Cicadidae > Magicicada > Magicicada septendecula. The sequence continues at coordinate 82,849,809 of CM068370.1, forward strand.
GATGACCAGTCTAATGTGTATTCTATGTATAGGCGCCAATACTAAAATTATTTTTTTCACGACTTCTTTTTGTTATTTTCTAAATCGTACTAGTACTTGATAAATTTTTTTAATTGCCCTTTCGATTGGTAACAGGCCGAATGTATTGCACTTACACGAATGCGTGTGGAGAGAGAGAGAAATAGTGAGAAACGGTGAGCGAGAGAACGAGAGAGAGAGAGAGAGAGAGAGAGAGAGAAAGAGAGAGAGAGAGAGAGAGAGAGAGAGAGAGAGAGAGAGAGAGAGAGAGAGAGAGAGAGAGAGAGAGAGCAACGAATGATACTTTACTAATTTTTTTTTTTTTGTATTGGCCATCTACGGACAAGGGGCACGTTTGAGTTGGGCCCACGGTCAAAACATTCCCCTGCGGATACCGTCGATCCTCGAAGGGTCGAGGTCTAGTTGCGCCCCTGTTCAGTGGGGTAGGTTTCTCCATTTGTTAATGTTCGGCCGCTCGTTTTTATTTGAATGTCCTTCTTAATATTAACAAGTATCAAAATTACATTTTAATATCAATTAAAGACAGTTATTGAAATTATTACATTCCCATTTAATGATTACCATAATAACGTCTTAATTAAAACGTCTTTTTAACAAACATGAAATAAGGTTAAAAAAAATTTTCATTTATGATTAAATCATTACTTAATAACTAAACAGAATCCATGCTAAAATAATAACCAATTAAGTTACTACAACAAATCCAAACGTGTATAAATTACTTTTGGTGCATTAGGCCTTTGTTAAGGATGGTTTCTTAAAGGAATTTGTTAAGAATGGTTGCTCGATCTTAAGCGTGGACATAAGTTTTTATTTTTTACTTGTAAAAACAAACAAAAATATCAGCCCTAAAAATCAGTAAATAGTAAAAAAAAAATTTTATTTGAATGGTTATTCCAATAACAATTTTAAACAGTAGTGAAGTCGTACCTGTTATTTCCCTTTGAACGATGAACTCGATCACCTGAAGTCCATTTGAAGTGTGAAGGCTTCTGTTCCGCTCATATATAAACCAACTGTCCCAATAATAACACAGAACAATATGGCCAATATAAGGAGCGGCCTTCCGGCCTTGTCAATTTTTTGTTAGTTTTTGTTTTTGTATTTTTTTTAGTTTTGTATTTTTTTGTTTTATGTGTTTTATTGATTTTCTTCTTTTTATAGAAAAACTATATTTGTTGGTCCTACCTTGTAGATGGGCATTTCATTACGAAATCTAATTTGATGGTCCTTTCTTGTACTGATAACAGACGCATTTTATGAAGTGCAATCTAGAAATGTCTCCAGAGGTGTACTTATTGTACAGAGTTTCCAAAAACTGAAGTCGCTTCTTGTACTGTCCGTTAGTGATTTTTCGAGTACTTGCTGCACTTCGAATGCCAATGTAGGTATCGATCTGGACGTTCTTAATTGCCTTGAAAAAGACGAAGATATTAGGATGGGGGTGATAGAAATTTCTTCTAAATTTGTCATGGAACGACTCACATACATTCGTTGTCCTTTCTGAAGAAGTGGACGATGATGCCCATAGACTTGAGGGAAATGAAGAGCTGCTATCAATGTAGTTCTCTACTAACTTAGGTAGCTAGTTAGAGAACTCCTCGACGTTCGGGGGTTGTATGGACATTAAGTCCTCCACAAATGCGTCCTCCACCTGACCAGCGTCCAACATACTTAAACCAAACACCCAGTGCAACCATTTTCCGGCTTCCGATGTCTCATTTTTGTATTCCTGGCTCAATTCAAGCTGTTGAATTTTTCTCCACCAGGCCTGGGACAGGTGGAACCTGCAGCCTCTCACATGTACTGAAGGCCAAGATGATCGGACAGCATTTTGAAGCGCTATCACAAAGTCAACTGTTATGTGTTTTGGATTGAAGTGCAACTCGTACTCCTCGCACTTTGATTTCAGATGATTAAATAGGCTTTGTACGTTTCTTCTGTCTTGTTGGGCAATAAACAAATAACAAGCGGAACATAGTTGGCATTATCTACGCCGTGAATAGTAAAAAAGTTATTGATAAAAGTACTTTGGTGCATAGGTAAAAGTACCATCCATGAAAATATTATCAATTTTTGCAAGATATTCCGAGTTGCTTTTGGGGCAAAAACAACAATGTTTTCCTCTCTTAAGTTTAACAGCATCATTTCCTCACCTTGAGTAGTCGCGATCGGAATGCTGTCCAAAGCGTCGTGGACGTCACTGATGCATTTAGGAAGAGGAGGAAGCTTACTTCTTTTTGCGTGGTTGAGGTTTCTTCGCACTCAATCCATGTCATCACGTGTCATTTGGTTGCTAATATCTTCAGGCGCAGACACAATTTCTTGTTGTATCACTTTTGCGGGCGGTTCGGATAAAGTTTCGGTCGCCTTGCGCATCGCACTGTTGGAAATGTACTGCCTGTGTAAGTTCGGGCACGGTTCATGGTTATGCTCACCAACGGCTTTGAACAAAACATCACCATCATCATCTGTAAATAAATGCGCGGAACAACTTTTTTTAACACAACGCCACTTTTGACCGCACTGTGTTCTTCTATTTTTCGAAAACTTAAAACCCTCCAAAACTACTAATTTGAAACCTTTCTCACTTAGCATAGAAAACATGTTTGCACTGCTCTCACTCATGGTAACAGACTGAATGTGAAGAAATGTGCAAGGGGTTGAAGGAAGTGTGGGGGCGGCAGTATTGGGAATTCCAACGGAATGCCACTCGCCCGGTCAAAACAATGACAGCAAGTTACCCGGGACTCCCCCACCCCTGCATGGAGGCTTGAAATACGAAGTTTTGAGTACGGACTCTACACCGCACTTAAAACTTATTTTAACTGTATATTTTAACTGATTTCCTAAAGTTGTGACTACTGGGGGCAGTTCCATGGGGGCAATTCGACCCTCACTCCGAGCTGACCATGGGCCCAACTCAACCGTCCTTTTTATGGACATCACTGACCGTGGGCCCAACTCAACATCCCCCACACCAATCCCTCAACATCCTCGGACCACATGCCAATTTCAATTCTTTATTCTTTGTTCTTTTCTTTTCTCCAATATTATTTCATCTTTTCACTGTGTCTCTTCTTCCTGTCTTCAATCCACTTTGAGCCTGCGTTGTTCTCTTTCCTACCATGAACTCCTTCCATTTTTAACACTTTTGCCCGATTTTTAACACTTTTCATTCATATTTATTGATTGTATATTTCTAATACCAGCTATTTTTAGATAAAGTATTAATTATTTTAATATGTACTTGTGCGTGTATGTGTCTACACACATGACATACACATAAACAATATAATTGTATATTAATATAAATAGGCCTATTAATTTCGTACACTATTAACGTCTTGTTCCAAGGATATATCTGTAAATGCTATCTCACAAATGTTTTAAACTTGGTAGAATAGGTATTTTAACCAATTTAACCTATTATTAATTTAATCCGTTAATATTGATGAGTTTTTTTCATCATCATAATCATCATCTTCACGGATTAAACCAAGGATGGTTTGTTCCGGTCTCAAATAGGCAAACATTAGAGCTGTTCACTCCAGCCCTTCCTCGGACGTCCTACACCTATAATGCTAATTTATGCATTATATTTAATTGATAGTATAATTAATATATTTAATTAATTAATTGACAAATTTATTAATTACAGACTGTGTAAAAATGTAAATTAGTTATGCTGTTATATGCATATTCTTTTGATTAAAAGTGAGCAATTAAATGGCTGTTTATTAATTATCAAAAGGTGTATCAAATAATACAAAGTTATGCGGATCTGGGTTCTCAAAACATGTTTATTATATTCATGCTCTTATCATCTAACATTACACACACGAAATACATATATTCCTGTAAATGGTACATAAAATAAATAATTCCTCCTTAATTGGGATATATCCTGAAATAAAACACATACATAAAATACACATCATAAAATTCACATCATTACTACTTCTAATTATACACGTTTATTGTTACTTTTAATGTATTCATACCCCAGATTTACGGTCCGCTTTAATTAATATGTTTACTATATTGAATTTTGTTTATTTAAGATTATGTTTTTCTCAAGTAGGGATTCTTTTTAAGTTACAGGTACTCAAGCGGGATTCTTTTTAAGTTACAGGTCAGTGGTTTTTCTACGTTAACATAATATATAAAATTTTACTTGGTATAGAGTATCCATAGTGCGTTGACTAAACTCGGAACTTCCCATCCTCGTTCCAGCGCTGCCGTTGTCACTTGTTGTTTGAAATGTTGTTGATCCGAACACGTCGTTCCCACTTTCCACGTCTGTCCCGCACTCCTATGTCATTACATCGCCAAATTCTCGCGTAAAGATCAGATTTACATACTACGAGTCTTTTGTAATTTCACTTATTCATTCACAGTTCCACATTTAAGATAATTATATTGATTAACCTTATACACTTTGTATATAGTTCATACAAGTTTCGCGTACATTGTCCTCTGCTAACATGCTTTTATTTCCTTTCAAAAGTTACTTGGATTCCAGCTGTGTGTGACCTCGTTATATCTTTGTTTCGTCTTCTTCTCAATTGCTTCATCCCTTGAGTTCTCGTCTACCCTTTTAAGCAGTGTCGTCCTATCGTCAACAATACTATCGACTATGTACAAAGTATTTCTAAGTAAACTCTGTGCTGGTCAATTCGTTACGCGTCCGTTCGAAACAAAGTAACACGCTTCACCCAATTCGCTACGGCTATACTTATTGTTCCTGTAGAGCAAGGCGTATATCAGTTGTCTGTCAACCCATTTCTTTGAACGACTGTTGCTGCTAGCGTACACATTCATCAATGGTGTGACAGCCAACACCTGCCCCTGTGTGTTCACAACAATCACAAATTTTTCAAAAAAAATCTAGTGTTACACATCTCTCCGTCCCTCGGCTTATAGTTCCAGAGTTGTTTGAAGATGCGACAGTCATCCATTCGGCAAATATGTTCCCACCAATTCAGCCGATACTGGGCGATCCTGTCGAGTATACTCATAATATTCAGTTCCTGCCGTATATCTATGTTTCTTCTATGATCGTGGAGAGTATAACCTGCCACGTGCCTGAGAAATCTCATTTCAGCCGCTTGGATGCGACCGGTCTGGCCTTTCGATAAAGTCCAATTCTCAGACCCATAAAGAAGTGTGGGAAGAGCCATCACCTTGTAGAATTTTATTTTATGCGTGTTCCTTTACTTGCTGACTTAAGAGTTCGCTTAATGGTCCAGCATATAAGATTGAACTTATGCAACTTTTTCACAACGCCGTTGCATGCATTATAAGACACACTGTAGCCCAGGTATTCAAAATTGCTAACTTATGACTTTTATTTTTTGAAGATAAAAGCTGTGGTCTTTTGCAATACACGTCAAGATATTATATTTAAAAATGTGTATATATACTTGCGAATGGAACTGAAATATTTGGAACTGCTAATAGCAAACATACTGCAGTGGAGCTAAGTAATTTTATTTGTTGATGAAGTAGGCCTACTACAATTGGAACCTTTACCCTATATGTCTCACCGAGCTGTCATATTTAGGGGTTTTTAGTCATGCTGAAACGAGACGTTATAAGAGGAACCCACGTTACATTTTATGATCCGTGGGTGCCTGATTACGTGACAGCACTAATTTGATGCATTTACGCGTAGGTGGACAGGCAGGTCATATGTACACACAGAGGCGTAGGTAAGGGAGGGCCAAGGGAGCAGCAAAGTGAGCACAAACTCAGAAAACTGTTTTCAGTTTATAAAATTACAAACAACTTGTTTCTCTGATATGACTATTCCTTTCATAAAAGAAGCATAACATATTTAATATTTTTTGCGACTTTCTAGTGAGTTCTTGTGCTGGAAAGGAGAACTGATAATCATACTATATTAGCTTTCTATAGATAACCCTGAGTGTCAAAATATTACAATTAACAAGGAATCAACTTGCGATCATAAAATGGATGTTGTTAGCGACGAGGCTGTTGACAAATACAGTATAGTTAACGACGTGAATACTTCAAACTGTGAAAATGTCAAAGTACAGTTACAACATTCACTTTGTTTTAGTACCATGGATGACGTTGCATCGTCCAGTCTTGAAATTATAGGCGATGAAAGAGAGAACATTACTAGCATCAATGTAGACAGTGTTCCCGGTGCTGCTCTACAAGATGTAGATCTTGGCCAATCAAGATCTCAATCCTTCCGAGATATAATGGTTAATAGAGGAAAATATCAGTTGCAGAACAAGGACAGCCATTTTCCTGAAGATGAAGCTGGACGATCCTTAAACAAGTATTGGTTTGATAAAACCTTGCAAAATGGCAAAAAGGTAAATAGCACGTGGATCTGTTTTTTCTCCAACTAAAAAAATCTCTATTTTGATTTTGTTGCACTTTATTTCCACAAAAAACTATCAAAGAAGCCATTTTAATGGTGAAAATTGGTTTTCGTCGTGGCGAAAGTTAAATCCCTGTATTCCGGATCATGAAAATAGTCCTGCTTATCGCTCTGCGTTTATGGAATAGAAGGAATTGGAAGTTCTTTAAACAAAAGGGGACTTATTGATGATCTACTTCAGGAACAAATAAGTAAAGGAGCTAAGACATGGAAAGAAATCCTCGAACGGATCATTGCCACCTTACAAACTCTTGCAAAACAAAATCTGGCACTGAAAGGACATTCAGAGTTAATTACTAACGATCCAAATCCTGAAAACTTTCTGGCTTTGTTAAAACACTTGGCTAAATATGACCCTGTCATGAGATCTCATTTGGATTCAGTCTCTCGTAAATCTGGCTGCATGTCGTATGTTTCGCCAACTATTCAAAATGAAATAATAAGCCTGTTAGGAGAAAGAATGCGCAAACATATTATTACTGCATGTAAGAAGGCGAAGTACTTTAGTATTATATTTGACACAATACCAGGTGCTGCACATGTTGAACAAATGTCTCAGAGTATAAGATTTGTTAACTTAAGCGCAATTCTGTTTATATGATATACTGTTTATATATTCTGTTTATAGGAAGCCTTCATAGATTTTATTCCTTGAGAAGTGAAAACAGTGGAGGGGATCACACAAGCTACTACAAGAAAACTTGAGAGAGGTGGATTGAATTAGCGATTGCAGAGGTCAGTCGTATGACAATCAAGCAACAATGACTGGAATCCATTTACGAGTTCTGAAGAGAATATTAGATTTTAATCCACTAGCTATGTATGTTCCCTGTCACAACTATTCCCTCAACTTGGTTCGAATTCATGCAGCTCATGTAAATGTTCAGGCAGTGACTATTTTGGGGACAGTAGAACGTCTATTCACCTTTTTTTCTGTTCTACTCACAGATGGAGTGTTCTTAAAGACTTCGTAAATATTATTCTAAAAGGACATTGTGATGCCAGGTGGAGTTCAAAAGCAGATGCGGTGAAAGCAATATCCACTCAGCTGGATGAAGTGACCGCTGCACTAGAGAAACTGAGGGATACACCGACTGAAACAATTGATACGAGGAAAGATGCAGCATTAATAATTAATGCGATAGAAAACTTTAATTTTGTGACCTTGCTCTTTTTCCGGAAGATATTCTTTCTTCTGTGGACAAAATCAAGAAAATCTTGCAGACCAAAGGAATGAGTTTTATTCAAGCATTGACACTTCTGTAGAAGCTAGCGGACAAATTCAACGTTTGGAGGAATGAGCTGTGTGACGATGTCGTTAGTAAGGCAGAGCACGTATGTAATGAATGGGGTGTCAGTATCACAGAAAGGATAAGAAGGAACCGCACGATGCCAGAGACGATTCTGCATTAACCGTTCAGCAAGAAATGCGACGTTCTCTAATAAAAATTTTGGATAAACTGTCAGCTGAAATTTCAAACCGTTTCTCTAACATAAAAGAGTTAGAAAAACGCTTTGGGTTCCTCTGTAAATTTGAGGTGTACGTAAATGATGGGATATACATTTTAAGGACAGCTTTCCCAAATCAATATTAAGTGCACAATGCTTACAAAACTGTATCCACACGACCTAAAGAGTGAAGAATTGTTCATTGACTTGAAAGACGTCATACTTTTATTAAAATGGGCAAAAGTTAACGGAAAACTTACGAACTTTGCATCTCAGGAACTGGTACAATACATTTCTTCAATGGGATTAGAATCCTACAAAACAGTACCAACAGCTTTAAAAATTGTCTTACTTTACCAGTGTCTGTGTCTTTTTGTGAAAGATCGTTTAGTAAACTTAAATTGATTAACAATATCTCAAGACACGGTACCAAATCTGTCGGTACTTTCGATTGAAAACGACATTGTTTCGTCTTTAAATTATAGTGATTTAAGAACCGTCTTTGCAGCAATTAAGACCAGGAAAGTTACATTTTCAAATGGCTCATTTCAAATATTAATTAAATATTAAAAGTAAATATTAAGTGTTTATTAATAGAAGATGAAACCATTAGCCTGTAATGGTAAGTGATTTATTTTATTACTTTTAATGTACGGTAGTTCTTTGTTTAACTGTATGTTGCTTTAGGATATTGTTTTGACGATGCCCTTTAGACCTACAAGGAATTTCCATGTCTTTTACAACATTTTTATGTTATAAATATTTCATATTACTACATTTTTTATCGTATACATTTGTTAATAATAAATGTATAAATCGAATACCGGTAATATTATAATATGTATTTTCTTAATTTTTACTTAACAAATATTCTTAAGACGTTTGCTGGACGTGCTTTCATACAGAAATCTAAACATTTGCATTTATTAAGTACTTTGTTCACATGGATGGGCCTTTATTTTTGCTCTTTTGTCCCCTTTTTATTGTGAAGGCGAGGCGGGCAACGATGTTTTTGCCGCAGGCGCCAAAAAGCCTAGCTACGCCACTGTGTACACACACATAAATATATGTTAAATATATAAATACATAAGTACATAATGTAATGCGCATGACGTGACGTCATTTACTAACGTCACTAAGTCAACATGTGTACAAATACCTGATAACGTCGTGGTGCCTATAAATACCGTTGAAGAAAGAAAAGAAAAATACGATTATGATAAATAATCTCTTTAACGGCAATGTTGTATACAAGACATTAAAAACACATTGTGTTGTTCTACCACGGCCTGATGTATCAATCATAGTCAAATTGTCAAATGTAGATAGAGGATGGCACCCGGCTGGTGTTTCCCAGTAAATTCCCGTTTAGTCAAATCCGTTTCGATTCGTCAGTCATTCTACCAAAGACATTGGCTCGACACCACCGAGGTTAATCTTTTATTATATTCGCGTTACTGTAATGTCACAGGTTCGCAACTCACAGGTTTCCGTCCAACTCGCGATTTATTTATTTTTAACTCGTTAAATAAAGGTGCAAAAATAAATTTTATTTTTTCTAGCACATTCATGAATTAAAATCTTATCTGGTGTGTTTGTTTTTTAAAATTATATTGTGAACTTAACTCTAACCTTAGAAACCAATTACGTTTACTGTAGTTAAAAGAAATTATGTATATTGTTTACAGAGCATACACGAATTAAACAAAGCATCCATACATACATACATCCTTGGTTCTACACCCCAGTTCGAGCCTTGGGCTCTAATAGAAATTGCTTCCACTTATTCCTCTCCTCAGCCATCCGTCACCAATTCACTGCGCTCAGCTTCCTCGCATCACTGCCGACCTGGTCCAACCATCTGTTCTTCGGTCTTCCAATCTTCCTTTTTCCTATTGGCTTGTGTTTCATAATTATTTTTGCCGTGCGTTCGTCACCCATTCTCTGAACGTGTCCTGCCCATCTTAATCTATTAATTTTGGCAAATCGGACAACTGTAATGTCATTGTACTCAGCATACAATTCATTATTATTTCTCTTTCTCCAGACTCCGTCCTGTTGAACTGGTCCATAAATCCTTCTCAGCATTTTCCTTTCAAACACAGTAAGCCTCTTTTCTTCAATTTTCTCGAGTAGCCATCACTCAGAGCCATATGTCAATACAGCCCCTACTAATGTCTTATAAAGCGTGGATTTGTTTTTGTGGTTAATAGTCTTGATTTAAAATGCTTATTCAGCCCGTAATAGCTTCTATTAGCAGCCAGAATTCTTCTTTCAATTTCTTTTGTGCAGTTATTCTCAGCATCAATATATGTCCCCAGATATATGGAGCCTTTTACTCTTTCCAAATTATAGTCATCTATTAGTATATTAGAAATATTATCATTATTGCTTCTCACAGCTATATAATTTAGTTTGTTTTCATTTATAACAAGCTCCATACTTTTAGAAGATGATTCAAGTGCTCTAAAGGCAATCTTCAGATTATTTTAATTTCTACTGATAATATCTATATAATCTGCATGTGCTAGGAGCTGGACTTCTTTATTAAAAACATGTCCTCTTCTTTGTATTCCAGAGTCTCGTATTATCTTTTCAAGTACAATGTTTGAACAGTAGGCAGGCTAGAGCATCTCCCTGTGTAAGTCCATTCATAATATCAACAGAGCGGGAGAGGTATGATTGAATTCTAATATGGCATTTGGAGCTGGATAGTGTAGTTCTCACCATTCTAATTGATTTTATAGGAATATGAAGCTCATGCATGGCTTGGTAGAGCCTGTCTCTATTAATCTTGTCATATGCTGCTTGGAAGTCTGTGAATAGGTGTGCTGAACAAGACAGTCTGATTATTATTGAGCTGACTGCATGGAGGTCGGAAGGATTGGATGAAATTGGATAGCCCTGTCTTACCTGTCACTGACTGTTGCCCGGATATTTTGTTGCCCTGGAAACTGCGTATTATGAATTTTTAAATTACGTAAAGACGAATAGAAGAGGGACGTGAGTTATACCACGTGGATTGAGTTCACTTCTCACCGGGAGAAAAACGGTGCCCAGTCAATCCTCAGTTGCTGTAAACCGACAGGTCTTCTACATGCTATATGACAGATACTTCAAATAAGCCTACCACGGTTACATGCAGCGAGGTGATTGTCCTATATATGAGTACGAATCTCAAGAAGTGCCAACGAAAACATAATGGAAATTCACCTCTTTTCTGATCTATGAGGGTCACTTCAAAAGTTCTCAGAGCGACAACTGTAGCTTAGCTGTAAAACTAAAATTTTTCATGTGCCGCAAGATTTGTATTTTATGTGAACTCCTGTTAAATTCCAAATCTTCTAACAATTTATTCATTGTTTAGAAGTTGTTTAAAATCGACGTGTCATGCGTGTTTTGAAAAACGGACAAAATCAAACATCGTGGTGTGATTAAAATTGTTTAGCGCCAATGGAAATTCAAAATGAAATTGTAAATGTGTCAGGAGATGCTGTGACTTCTAAATCAACGGTTTGTAAATAGGCACTTGAGTTTAAACGTGGTCGTACAACCACTGAAAACGTGGTTGCACTGGACGCCCAAAACATGCAACAACTCCAGATGCGACAGCCATCTTGCACAAAGCTTTTTCACACCAAGTTCTTGAGTTAAAGTATGGTGCACACGCTTATATGAGAAGCCTATGATTTCAGCAACGTCATCCACTCCTCAATCTGCGGTCTTCCAACACCCTATGAAATTTTTTTCATAATGCAATTTTTTGTTCCACTTTTTGGACGTCCACTGCTGGGATAGCCTTCAGTGCTTGTACGACCACGTTTAAACTAGAGTGTGCCCCACTTAGCGTTGTTTCTGAAGGCGCAGCATCTCCTAACACATTAACAATTTCGTTTTGATTTTCCATTGGCGCTAAAACGTTTTTAACAAAGAATTCGTCACAACACGATGTTTGATTTTGTACTACCACTGAGCTATAGATGTCGCTCCGCGAACTTTTCAATTGACCCTCGTACACTCAGTAGGCCTATCGCAGCGAGGATTTTTTTTTGGAGGGGGAGAGGTTAATCCCCTCAGAGGGATAAATAGAAAAAGGAACGTCGAAAATTTAAACAATTTTGTCGATTAAAATGTAGTCATATAAATCGAAGTAAGTAATTACGCTAAGTTAATTGGTTATGTGAGTGAGAACAACTGTGTATGAAATAGCTGTCTTGTGAGTAGGAAACCTCTAGCACAAACATTGCTTGTTGTCTGATGGCTGAGGGATGGTTGAGTTTTCTTATCTTAGTTCTTGAAGTTACTCTTAGCGAAGAGGAGAGAAGAGTTCCTTTATTGAACCTGAAGTGTATCCAACTCGGCTTACTGTATTTCTAGTGTAGGCCTAATAATATGCTTCACATTAACTTAAACAATTATGTATTAAAGAGTTTACTAGCAGATCTGGTTATTTTTATACTCGGTTCTTCGATCCGTATTTAATAATTTTTACGTGCCTAGTTTTTTATTTAGTGGTTTATTCCCATTTAAAAAAGTCAACAATTAAAATCTTAAAGTGTGTTCGTTGTTTCGTACATACTCAAACCTAAGGCCGAACGCCGAACTCTACAGCCTCTCCTTAAGAACTGATTTGAATGTCAACCTCAAAAATATGTGCGGTCAACCATCACACCCGTAACGCGATTTTGAATTATTTGTTTTTGGGTGCACTTAGTGTTCACTTTATAGAAATCTGTTATTCATTCCTTCACAAAACGAGTAGATCGATTTAATTCCAGTTTCTGCAAAATTTTCCAGATATGTACTCGCTAAGGTGAAGTTTTAAAAATTTCGTACATTTAGCACTGTTATGGTAGGAAACTGACGCTGTGTTAGACTATATAGTGATATACGTTACATAACAAAACGCTATGTTTTCACTCGTACGTTTTTGATTTCTTCTTCTTCTTCTTCTTCTTCTTCTTCTTCTTCTTCTTCTTCTTCTTCTTCTTCTTCTTCTTCTTCTTCTTCTTCTTCTTCTTCTTCTGTACAGGCACTTTGCCTGTTCCATCTTCACAGAGTATCTCTTCGTCTTCTCTTCCTACATCTTGTACCAAAGGGTCTATATCGAAACGCAACCTTAGGTAGTCGTCCATCCTCCATTCTGTTCAAATGCTGTAACCATTCCCTGCGATGTGTCTGGGTTATATCATTTATGGAGAATCTTTAGCTTTGGGAATGAAGTTTCTGAGACGAACAAAGTGTTGTACGAGACGGGATCATTTGCGTAATGAGGATATTAGAGAAGAGCTGCAAGTACTCTCCTTTTTGATTTCAACAAAATAAATTACAAATTACTAAATTCTTTTTCTTTTAATTTTTGCAGCTTCATACCCACAACACCAAAAATATCCCCAGAACCCCAGAAGGAATTTTGGCTGCGCCCCTGCTATAGTGAATCTTTAATTCGACAGTTCGGCAATCGCAAATGGGATGGCTATAACTATAAACACTCCCACTGATGAACAATTGGTAATATAGAAAATAAATAAATTCTCGTTTTCCAGAAAACGGGTTCTTTTAAAAAAACAAGAAAAAATGTTATTCTTTTCTTGAATTGTACTTTTCCAAGGTACAAGTAAGATGATGGGTGTAGCAGTGGTCCTTGCAGGTAAGAGAGAAATTTAATTCCATGTAGCGTGCACGTAGTGAATGAATAATATTAATGTTATTGAACGATGAGTAATACTGAACCGAAATAAATAAGAAGTTTTTAATTATGTTGTCTATTACTTTTTAGGAGCACGAACTAGACAACGGAGAAACCAGAATGGAGTACAAGTATACGAATCTTTTTTTGTACGAAATTATTAGTCTACTAATTATAAGTATAATACCACTGACTCGGAACAGTACGTTTTTTATTGGTAAAAATGTAAAATTTTTACCTTATAGCCTGAACCAGTTGTATGGGAAACAAACGACAATGCGAACAGCTGCTAACCCCAACTAAATTAAATTAATACTAAAATAAATTAACAGAAAATATAAGAAAGTGGGTGGATCACATGCACTGAATGGACCCAACGAGACTTGCAGTTCAAGTCTGCCATTATATTCCATGAGGAAGAAAAAGTCTTGGAAGGCAAACGAAGAAGATGGATATTGTAACAGGCACATTTGTACCTAAGAAGAAGAAGATAAAGAAGTAAAAGAAGAAGAAGAAGAAGGTGGAGGAGGAGGAGGAGGAGGAGGAGGATGAGGAGAAGAAGAAGAAGAAGAAGAAGAAGAAGAAGAAGAAGAAGAAGAAGAAGAAGAAGAAGAAGAAGAAGAAGAAGAAGAAGAAGAAGAAGAAGAAGAAGAAGAAGAAGAAGAAGGAGGTTGTCCAAACATCTCTTCACTGGACGATAGTTGGATCTAGAAATTTTCCAGATTGGGTTACCGAGATGATTTTTCCATTCCATGCTTTGCTGCTTGGATTTTGTCTCACAGTATGGATCCAGATCCCATCACAAGTTGATTTGTAAACACTCGGACACGTCATGGACAACAAAATCCAAGAACTCATTAAAAGTTAGCCTCCTTTTCAGAAAATTTATCTTTTTGTATCTACGAAACCAGAAATCGTTGTAACCGAACTTTGTGACTAAAAGCGCAATTTTCAAGAAAAATTGCCCATGTTGAACATGTTATATAATGTGTATTACAAATAGATGGCAAACAGCTGTTTTAAATTCATACGTCTGTTACAAACTTACGGACCTACTGAAAGTAGCGTACGTCTTACTTAGATGTTATTTTAGTTAAAAAAGTTTATCTCCTTACTTTTTGAATGTCCCTTGTGGTAACTGTGGAGTCAGGCTCGCGAAGTGTTCGGCGCATCGCATACTGTGACTCTGAATGCATACCAAGGTGCATCGTTTGAGATTAAAGCTCGGACTTTGTACCATGTCAAATAAAGTAATGTAAATGCATATTTATATTTTAGTTAAAACGTGTGTAGTAGCATACTTTTGGTCATATTCGAATGTGTTCCTTATATTTCGCTAGTGATAGCGTTTCAGCTTGATATCTGTGCGACTTGACTGATGGGTTATAATTGTCAGTATAATGAAAGCGAGTTATTGCAACACTCGTCACTGAAACAGAGCAAAATTACAAAGTGTAGTTGAACGAAATCCGGGATGAGGCGAAGATGATCTAGATTGGCCTCCAGTGTTTTTTTTACTACCACTGAGGCAGGGTCGTATTTACGGGGTGGGGACGAACGGGACCCCCCCACAAGAGGGACAGAAAAGTTGACGAATTTTGTTAATCTCTTAATTTGTAGGCTGTTTTATTTTATTTTTTTTTCAGCTGCGCGTAAGGTAATAGAGTAGTAGTGACTCTTTGTTTAATATACAAACAGGTTTGTTACACACCGTTAAAGTATACGTTTGAAATATGAAATTTAGGAAAAATCAATTCAGTCAATATCTTGTAAACAATGTTTCAGTAATGCGTATATTTATTGTGTTATTACAGTTTACTTTAATGGGACTGATTTTAGCCACTTTAAAGATAGTAATATTGATTAGTCTTAACTTGTTTTTTCTTTTGTATAAAGCCGACCCGAACCCGGACCACTCAAGGCCAAATTCTAGATACGCCACTGCCACTGCGAAATGTGATGTAGATAAGTGAGCTGCTCTAGATACAAACTGGCACTCAACCCGAGGCCCTTCAATATCTGACACTGAATGTAGCCCAACTTTACTGAAAGTGAAGAATAATTTAAGCTAAATCTTTTATACGTAACTTCTGATAAAAACTAAATGCACAGCTTGTTTATACGAAACAGAAAAAAAAAATTTGTAACGTAGGCTATCGAGATCTATCTTTTATTATTTTATTTTTATAAGCAAATTTTACCAGTTTGCGCCATATTTTGTTATGCCAGTTTATGTCATGTTTTTGAAGCATAAGCACTTTTGCCTGTCTGTTTTCATCGGGTTGGGCAACTTAAATAAACATGGTCGCGACGTAGTGCTAACCATATTCCCTTTACTGTACTGTATGTAATAGATAGGGTATTTAAGCCACGCCAAAAGTTTAAATTTTAATTTGTTTGTTAGTAATAATAATTCGTCCTTACAGTATACCACTACACAAAACATAACTGTAGCTACATAACTGTATAACTGTTAACTGTCTTCATACTTAATAAGAATATTACAATGTCATTATAATTTTAAAATTAATTGTAAGATCATTATTCACTGAAAGAAATAGCAAAAATAGTAAATAGTAAAAAGTAAACATTAGGCCTACTGCTTAAATTATTGTAATAATTATAATCACAGTTGTTATAGTGAAGAGCTTGAATATTTCAATCGCTTAATCATTTGTTACTATAGGTTGAGTGACATAAGTGTTTTACAAATCACGTGAAATAATTTTATCAAAACGTAATTGCAAGTCTATATAATCAGATTACTGTGATGATGCATGAATAAAAGTCGCTGCAACATGACGAGGTGGCCGAGTGGTTAAGGCGTTGGACTGCTAATCCAATGTGCTCTGCACGCGTGGGTTCGAATCCCATCCTCGTCGGCAATTTTTTGTTACTGACGTAAGTTTAGGCAGAATTATTTTTAGATTTTTAAAACATTTATTTTTTAAATTAGAATACAAATAACGACTAGGAAGATTTTTTTAAAAAAGATGGGTTGCACACGATAAACTTACACATCGAACTGAATTAGACCAGTGAACTGTTTACGTTTTCGAGAATATAATTGTATAATAGGAGCAGTCTAGCAGGGTATGTCTAACAGCGATATTAGGTCCACTAGGCCTCTTTTCCGATTTGTCTCTTGGTCTCTTTGCATCTTGTTAAGAGTGCGATAGCAAATCTATATGCACCTGCGCGAGCACACTCGGAATTCATCCACAACAATGGAGCTATTTGTTAATACAATACGCATATTCTTGAGGTACTCCACCTGGTCGAAATGTCGGACACATCGTCAAAGCAGGATCACAGATAGTGCAGCAGATCACGCACATAGTAGAATCCGATCGCATCAGTACAAAGCAGCCAGGTCTGTGCGTTTACTTCACAGAGCCATGCTTACTGTCATGTCTCATCGCTAGCGTGTTGTACACCTGGACAGTAAACTGAAGTGGATCGGCTGTTCCTCTGTGCGACCAGTAATGATGCAGTCATAAGAAATCTCAAATTAAACGGCTTGTATGCCTGCACGCGACTTTCTTTGTTTGATTTTACTTAACGCAGATAACCGACTACAGTCAATGAAAATAGAAGCATAGCGAAAATTATGAAAGACATAAAGGAAGTGGATGCTCTGTCTTGTCCCGTGAAGTGACTAACCAAAACCAAGAGTAACCAAAAGTAAGAGAGATGAATGTCGATTTCAGGAGTCTCTTGATACCTCTGTCTGAAGAGATATTAGAACACCTGAGTGTATTTATAAGTATTAGCGGCTGAAAATCACCAATCTCTGGGCTGAATCTTATTGTATTTATGAAATTCCATAATATAATTGTATTGCCATTTTCAGTAGTAACATCGCTAGTATGTTGGCGGTCAACTATACTCAGCTGTTTCGAAGAACTTTCAGTTTCTCATATTCTGTTTACTAATTACCTACTACGAATAAGTATAACACAGTATATACTACATGAGTATCTAGTGTCCTAGTTTTGGACAGTATTCTGTTGTATATGAGTGCCCACCTAATTCTATTTTTCCATCTGAGTAGCAATATCTAGCTCCCCGATAATCATCTTTTCGTTTGCGCGTATTCTCCGTCTGCCTCCATCCCCTACTGGCACCATAAATCCTTCGCAATAATGAATAAATTGTAACTTCTGGTCGAAACGAATGTTATTGTCCGAGGTTGTTTAGAGTATATCGTTCTGTCTTCTTCATACGTGCAGCAGTGACGTAACGACAGGATGGGATCAATCGCCCCCAGAGCTATTAAACATTTCGTTGAAATTCCATAAACACTTAACGTACGCCTATTTCTAAGCCAGTTGTGTGTGTGTGTGAAAATAAGGCTTATAAACAACTGTATAAACAATTATGTCTGAAGAATCATGAATATCTCATCTGCCCTGAGGAAAAAATCCTCAGGTTCGTCCTGAGTTTGTCCTAGTGTCACCCCCCCCCCCCCAGAAACCAGTGGTCTAGCCACTGAACCGAAGGTTCGCACAAACCTCGAGAGAACAGAAAAGGATTAAGCCGCCGCGTTTATTACAATCTGCTTATTACATGTAGTCCAGAAGGTGGATAAGGAGAAAAAGAGGAGAGAAATGAAACGTCAGAAAAGGTGAAAAAAACTACTGGGAAAATGGCCGGGGGGGGGAATGGTACAAGTTTTTCCGCCTAACTGCCTCGTATATAGGCCTATTTTTCCATCTCTCTTATTTATGTATCGGTATAAAATCTGTACAATAATAGTTTACATTATTACCCTAATTTAACAATGAGAACAGTGAAAATTTAATTTATTACATCAAGAAGAGTGGAAATGTGTAGTGAAAATCCTTACTACATCCTTTGTATGTACAAATGTTTACTTATATCTTTATACAGTTCTTATCCTTGATGTATTTAAATTATTAGATCTAATGTTGTGTAAAGTTGTACTCGTACTTACATAAGACACTTTTAAGATTCATGCAAATCCATTCTGTTCACGTTTGTGAAGGCAGCTCACTTTTAGAGCTTACCCAGAAACAAATAAAGATAATAATAACATCACGTAATGGCAAACCTTTTAATTTATAAACAACAATGTAAAGAAAATGACAAAATTGTACAAAAAAGTAAATAAAAAATCCATACAACAAACTGATAGTCTGCACAATGAGAGATTTACAAAACTGAATGCAAAGTTGTCGAAGTGGTTAGTATTAACCGGGCGATTGGGCCGCGGTCCACAGTTTTTGTTGACAAACGTTCCGACCTCTACCATAGGAGGCCATCATCATCATAGTTTCTACCTCAGCTCTGAGGTGAATTGGCGGACACCGTGCCAATCGTTTCAGACACTGATGATGGCCTCTTATGGCGGGGCCGAAACATTTGTTATTAACGACTACTGTGGACCGCGGCCTAATACCGCGCCCTAATACCGCGGACTAATACAGCGGCCTAATACCGCGGACTAATACAGCGGCCTAATACCGCGACCTAATACCGCGGACTAATACCGCGGCCTAATTCGACAATGTTGCCGCCGGCCGTGAAAGCTCAGGAACTTGAATGCAAAGGCTTCAAAAAGAAATATACATAACTAAGCAAGTTTTTTACACTTTCAAAACTTATAATAAATACCTCAAAAACTGAGTACCTTATAGTAGGCGGTGAAGGTCAAGACCTAGAACTAGGAACAAAAGTGATACAAAATATTATACTTCAAGTATTTGGGTGTAACAATGACATCGGATGGTGACAGCTACCAAGAAATAAAAGTAAGAATAGGACAAGCTAAGACAGCAACAAAAAAATTAAACAGTCTGATTTGGAGTCCACGAATAACAAGAAACAATAAATCCGAATATATAAAACTATAGTCGAAAATATAGGGCTATATGGAGCAGAACTGTGGGAAATTAATAAAAGAAATAAATCCAAAATAAGAGCTGTGGAGGTGGATTACTGGCGGAGGTGCTGTAGACTAACAAGACTAAATACAGTGAGAAATGTAGAGATAAGACACGCGATGGGAATCGACCTTGACATTATAGAAACAATAGAAGCAAGAAGACTGAATTGGTTCGGACACCTAAAAAGACTGTCGGATGAGAGATGGCCAAGGAAGGTATGGGAATGGACTCCAGCCTCTAGAAGAAAAAAAGGAAGTCCTAAACATTCATGGAAAATGGACGTCGAAGATGCAATGAATGCAAGAGGACTTACAGGACAGGACTGTTTAGACCGGCGCCAGTGGAAGCTAGGATGCGGGAGGCGGCTCCAGCCCCGTAATTAAATCGAAAAAAAGACAGACGTTTATAAACCTAATTTAACAATGTGTACTCCAGGCTGTTTTCTTTCTGCAGATGAAGCGGCTGCAGAAGTGTATTATACGATTACAATGATCAAAGAGAGGGACCAATAAAATCCTGTGATGACTTCGAAACATGGCCACCCCGTCTGAAAGAGAAGTGAAGACGGAACGAGATGTTTGTAGTCTCATGAAAGGTTGAGAACAACTCAACGGCAGCCTGGAGTCAATACCAATAACACTACCGACAACTGTGGGAGAGATTATAGCAGTGCCGGTAGAAGTTCCTTAGGCGATCCCTCCTCCTTCTTCGTACTCCTTGTACAGGCGTCACGACCTTCTTCTTCTTCAGCACTACAGTCCAACGTGAGCCCTGGCATCCAACACCAATCTTCTCCAAACTCTCCTACCCATTGCCATCTCAGTGTAATCACTCACATCCACTCTTCTGAGATCTTCTAGCACATCACCCAACCATCTTATCCTAGGTCGGCCCCTCTTTGGCTTTTATGGACTTGCGCCCTCAGCATTTTCTTTGGCATACGCTGATCACCCATCCGCTATAGGTGGCCTAACCCTAGTATTCGGTGAGCCTTTATGAATTTTACAATGTCCTCATGATTTAAGAGCTCATCTGTGCCTTGGTTATTTCTTATTCTTCACTCGTCATCTTATTTAACCGGGCCATAAACATGTCTTACGATCTTTCTTTCAAACCTTCTTAGTGTTAGGCCTACTTGTCCGTGTCTCGCCTCCATAAGTAACAACCGGTGTGATAAGTGTCTTTTATATTTTTATTTTGTGTTACGACTAATGAGTTGAATTTTTATATGCTGTACTCAATCGCTGACGACATGACATCTACAGTATTTCCAAATGACTTTCGCGGATGTGGCTTGTCTAATGCGTGGTGAGTGCCATATTGGTATTTTCGCAGCACGTGTTCGTTATTTCACTGCGCATTCGCTTCTTCACATTGAGATCTCCTAGACTGGATGTGCCAACTCCTATCCACGTAATAAAAAGGTTATCGTTACTATACAGACTCAGCTTCATATCATTACTCGTTACTCGTTACTATGCCCCTGTAGTGTATTGAAGACGATTAAAAATAAATTTAAAAGCTAAATCGAATTACTGTAGAAGAATTGTTAAAGTTTATAAGACTTGAAGAGAGTAAGACTAAACTCCTACTAGATTACATTAGATTAGCTGAATCGGTGGATACGTATGAAAAGAATGAGAGGTAAATATATGGAAAGATAGAGTACACAAAAGGAGTGCTAGAGAAGACGTAAAGAGTTTTGGGACAGCAACAGCCGTAAGATACATTTGTTAAATCAAATCTGCAAATATTCTGGATTGCAGATATCCACACGTAAGACCAAGGTGATGGCTTTTCTTCGTGGAACTGATCCCGTACGGCGAAAAATTGTTATAGATGGTACTGTCCTGGAACAAGTTAGCAATATTGAATACCTGGGTTACAGTGTGTCTTATAATGCATGCAACGACGTTGTGAATAAGTTGCATAAGTTCAACCTTATGTGCAGGGCCATTAGGCGAACCCTTAAGCCAGCAAATAAAGGAACGCGCCTAAAATTCTACACTGTGATGGTTCTTCCCACACTACTTTATTGGTCTGAGAATTGGACTTTAACGAAAGACCAGCCCTGTCCGTCCAAGCGGCTGAAATGAGATTTCTCAGGTACTTGGCAGGGTATACTCTCCATGATGATAGAAGAAACACAGATATGCGGCAGGAACTGAATATTATGAGTATACTCGACAGGATTGCCCATTATCGGCTGCATTGGTGAGTACATCGTTGCTAAATGAATGACTACCGCATCCCCAAACAACTGTCACTATAAGCCGAAGGGACGGAGAGGTGTGGGACGTCCGAGGAAGCGCTGGAATGGCCAGATCTAATCTTTGCCTATTTGGGACCAGAACAAACCATCCTTGGTTTAATCCGTGAAGATGATGATGATGAACAGTCGTAAGATCAATTAATGGGAGAATTGACAAAAACAAAATTCAGTGTATTAACACAAAACGAGAAGAATAAAAAGTTGAAAAGAAAGGTACTGGGTCCCCAAACGTATTACGAGTTTTGAACTACGTTAATTAATTCAATTCCTAAGGACGTATACTACTAGGATAACTGGTCCGTATCACACAGTTAATTAAATCACACAATTATGTGCGCCATTAGCATGGTGTGGGCGTTTGGCACGGTAGTCGAACAAGTTGACTTACATGCACACACACACGAGCGCGCGCGCATAGCGGCAGTCGGAAACGTTGTGCGAGTGACTAAGCCTTGTTTCTGTAGTTTCCACAAAAACCAGTTATTCAACGGCGTTTGTTTTATGACCGTTTTTGCTGGCGTAATTAAAATTTAATTACGTTTATTGGAAAGCGTAGTCGGTCGGAACTTCCCACAGTCGTCGATTGCCAATACTTTCCCGCGTAGCGTTGCGATTGACCGCACGCGGTGATGCGTATGCTCTCAGAATATTGTACGCTACTCTCGATTCTCAAATGAACTCTTTTAATTTCAATCTGACAATACCACTGCTCGGATGTAATTGATTTTTTAATGCGTCGTTACTAGCATTGCGTGTCTTGGCTGTTTAAAATATCTCGAGCAGGTAGAAAATCTTCTAGATTTATACAATTTTTGAGATACTCAAAATGCTGAAAGTTACAGCATTACTCCAGCGCTCCCTCGGACGTCCCACACCTCTCCGTCCTTTCGGCTTATAGTCACATAGTTGTTTAAAGATGCGGCAGTCATCCATTGGGGAAAGATGTTCCCACCAGTGGAGCAGATACTGGGCAATCTTTTCGAGTATACTTATAATATTTAGTTCCTGCCGTATATCTGTGTTTCTTCAATGATCATGGAGAGTGTACCTTGCCACGTGCCTGAGAAATCTCATTTCAGCCGCTTGGATACCACTGGCTTGACCTTTCGTTAAAGTCCAACTTTCAGACTCATAAAGAAGTGTGGGAAGGGCCATCACCTTGTTGAATTTTAGGCGCGTTCCTTTAGTCTACTTGCTGAATTAAGAGTTCGCCTAATGGTCCCGCACATAAGGTTGAACTTATCCAACTTACTCACAACGTCGTTGCATGCATTATAAGACACACTGTAGCCCAGGTATTCAAAATTCTTGACTTGTTCCAGGACAGTACCATCTATAACAATTTTTGCACGTAAGGGATCATTTACGAAAAGCCATCACCTTTTGTAATTTGTAATCCAGAGTCTTTGCAGATTCGATTTACTGTCCTATTATAGGTAGCTAAAAAGAGGAAACGAGACACATATGAGTCATCGGTACGTCCGTTTATACCTGAGTCAAATATTCTGGACAATCTAGAAATATTCAATAAACTTACGCAGTGAAAATTTTGATACAACTTTCAAATTTATTGATACTGAAAACCCCACAGTTGCTTTTTTTTTTATTATTGGCCAACAGAAATTCCTCAGCGGTTCAAGAGAAGTTCTTGAGATGTTCTTAATTTGTTCAAGGAGAACGTTTTGTACTCGACTGTTTGGAAGACTTAATGAAACGATACTCTGTACCAAATATATGTTTCAATAGGCGCCATGTCACTTGATCGCCATCCGGCTGACACTAACACAGTATCATCCGGCTGAAACGTCTGCGCGAACTAACAGCATTGTACCATGGCCAAACAGCCCCGAAGAAAATAGTTTTAATAACGTTGACTCCAGCCATGTAAGCCTTCGACAATATTTACGAAAAATCTATTAATATAGGATATTTTTGAAAGGTAATGAATGATATTTTAAGTATTGTAATCGTGAGAGTAGAAAGGGTATAGAGTAGAAAGTATAAGCAAAAACAAAACGTGAAAAAGATAAAAGAAAGATTTATAATCGTTTCGTGGATCTTTCTCCGCTTTCTTGAAGAAGCTGAGTGAATTTATGTAAGAGACGAGATGTAGGGGATTTAGGCCTACATTTCTAATTACGAAGGATGGTTGTTTTCTCTTAATTTTCTCCTGAGTCCACTACTCTTATTCCTGGGACAAAGTCTCCCGTTCGAGAGAAGCGACGCGGAATAACGTTGGCTAGGCATTAGGTACATTATTCCTGACGTTCGCCACGTACAGTCTAATCGTAACGTTCTCGATTGTTTCGTATGAAGCGTGTAACATCGAAGCTGTTATAACAGTTCGGTTGCTGACGGACAGTGAGGTGAGTAGGGGGCGCGGCGCAGCGCGTGGGAACCGCCGGCGCGTATTGCTTTGACGTACCGCTCCGGCTCCGGACATTGTTCACGTGTTCAGGTCAGGGCTTTAATTAGCTCACACAAGTACGCGTAACGTGTGCGACGAATAATAACGGTTTTATACAACACACACACCCACACACACGCGTGCGCACACACATATTAATGTGGTGCCTTTCGTTAAGTACTCACAGGTGGCCGTCATTAAAGAAATACTAAACGACCGAAATACGAAACAATTTCTAATTAAACGAGATATGAACTGATGCCTCGTGTCAGGCGAGAAAACTCAAGACTGTGATTGAACACGGACCACAAGGCATTCCAATTTTATATAAAAATTTAGTTTGTTTGGTCTAAATCGTATGTTAAAAACAAAATCTAGTTTCGAAAATTCGTACTTTTGAAACGAAATGAAAAAGTGTGTGTGTGTGTTTGTGTGTGCGCGCGCGCGTTCTTAACATTAACAGTTTTATTGAAAACATATTATATCTGTATAAAAGTTCCTCTTTTCCAAACTTCTTTACTTCAAACATACGTTTTTCTAAGTTTCGAATCTGTATTGCACTTCTAAATTTCTGCAACCTACGACTCTACCGCTGGTCTCTACTCTAATGTTTTTATCATTCGGCACTCCTAAGAATACTTACAGAACTTTGCTGATCTGTTTCGTTGTCATTAACGAGGTCTACTTCGAATTTGTGTCCGAGTTGGTTTAGATCTACAGGAAGTACGCTTCGAGGCAGTGACGGGTAAACGAATATGTTCCGCTAATCTCTCATCTCACTAGTCATTTCTGGTCCATTTTTGGATATAACGGCCTATCTCATATTTTGCCGTTTAGTTTCATCTTGCAGCTCGCGAATACCAGCACGTCTTTTTACATCGTCAGTTCGCCGAGTTAAAAGTCGTTCTATCGCCCTTTCTCTCAGTTCCAATATAGCGTTGATGTATGATATTTCTAGCCACATAATCTGCAAAATTCCACTGCGCAGACAATTTGACTACTTTAAAACAGACAACTTGATACAGCTATCAATGCAGGTAGTCTAGTGTTGCTGCTGCTGTTTACGACTCTTTCTTCTACCTTTGAATATGGAGTTGAACACTACTCATATGCTGTAGCGTATGTGTTTGTCACATCAAATGCTGCAAGCCAATATCTAAATTGATATTTGGATACAAAATATTTTTCTTTCTTTCCGCGTTATAAACTTCGACATTAACCATACAAAATTAGCAATCATTCACATGATTTTTTGGCTCTTTCTCACTATGGAAATGGAAAACGTAATTTTTTTTCTTCCAATAGTTCCATAACCTCAGTGTATCCACATAGGTTCGACAGACTTTATGACCCCTGTTTTAAAAACAATTTTGTCCCTGTTTTAACACGGATCTAATTGTTTCTTCTGCGATTTCTCAACGTTATTGTCAACATGTGGCACTTCACCGTTCTCTGTAAGCATATACCTATAGGCCTACTCGGCTTATGAACAGAGGTAAGACACAAGAACAAAGGCACATAGTTGTAAGGTATTCTTGTCCTTCAGTGTCTTTGGCTTTGCAAAGACCTACCAGCCTTCCCCTTTCTCAAACTTCTATAGATTGGTCAAGAGTGTCGCAAATAAACACAACTATCCCTCTCTTCTAGACCTTGATCCTTTGTTTTGAATTTCTGTTCATATTGTCTACTACATATACGTTCATATTTATCAGATTGGAGATGATGTTTATCTATTAGAGGTACTGAGACGTGTCCGCTATTGCTCGATATCATCCGCGAATCTAGGATGATTCTTTTTCTTCTTATTATTAAGACTGCTTGTCTTTAGAAATAAAGCTGCTTAAACACCTTCGAAATAAACTGTAACTACATATGCTTGGTTAACGACGGTCTTATATGTTACTTCATTTTACACAGGACTGACAAAGGAAGTTGAATAGTAATGACGTTTCTAGCAGTGTTGTATATTATGATCTAGTCTTATATTTCCTTAATAAGCAGATGATTGACCAGTGTTTCACTGCCGTTTGCTTTTCTGGTAGTCAACAACTAACCTCCCACTGGTAGTCAAATGAATTCTCAACTACCATTCCCATAGTTGAAGATGCTCGCAAGTAGGCCTACTATAATTTTTTCTAAAATATGCTTTTTCTTTGGGCTGATAATCGACCGACTCCTTTCCAATAGGTAACTAACGTGTAGGCCTAAACAACAAAATCGAGTTTATTAATTGAACACCGTTACTTTGAATAAAGTAAATGAGAACGGCTCAGTACCGAAAGAAAAAACTTGTATTAACAGGTGTAAACGGAGTATTCAGGAAAGAAAATTATGGAATACACTAATCCACATAACTTCCGATAAGCGCTCGCGATTGATATCTCATTTGCATGTCGAACAACACTATGGGCGTATTTACGGGGGGCAGGGGTCACGAACGGCGCCGGACCCTCCGCCCAGAGGGTCGAAAAAGTTAACGAATTTTGTAAATCTCTTAATTTTTAAGCTGTTTTATTTTGTCAGCTGTGTATGATAATATAGTAGTAGCTCTTTTTTTAAATATACAAACATGTTTATTGCACAGCATTGCGGTATACGTCTGAAATGTAGGAAAATCAGTTCAGTTAATAAGTATCTTTTTTCAACGTTTCAATAAAGCGTTTTTTTATTGTGTTATTAACGTAACTTTAATGGGATTAGTCTTAATGTTGATTAGTCTTAACTTGTTTTTTTCTTTCCTATGAAGCCGACGCGGCCACTGATCCTCCCCCCCCCCAAGACAAATTCTAGATACCCCTTTGAACAAAATACCATTTGCATTTTTGGCGGCATCTTGTCCGATTTGACAACGATATAAACTATGAAAGTGTTGAGCAGTTGTTTTAAGTAGTGGATTGTTAATACGTAATTTTGTTCTTTCATAAAGCGTCGCTGTTCAATGGTGAGATATTCCCAGTATCTATCAACCACTTCCATCAATCAGCGGAAGGATACAACGATAGCTCTGCAACAATAGAGTAAGTTTATTTCAGTGGTGTATCAATATACGTACGCCACAATGACTATCAATGAAAGGCTTCACTTAAATAAGAAAAGATATTGATAATTTTGAAAAAATTAAAAACAGAAACATACAAAAGCAAAACGATATGTCTATACGGTTATAAACGGTATATCTTACATGTCTGGGAACGAGTAGCTGGGACCGCTGTTAAATGATGTTAGGGTAAGAGTAATCATTGTTGAGTAACACTTACCGTGGACAAGTGTAATATAAATTTGAGATAGATATTTGACATGAACACCGTTTGTACACATGTTCGTATAGGCCTATATTTCATGACAATGATTAAAATATTGACTTTTGAGAAATAAATAATGCAGAGGTTTGCGACAGTACTAACTTCTATACCAATTTTTTTTTTTTTTTTTTTTTTGAAGATCGCTTCTGTGAAGGAGAAGGAGAAGGCCACCACCTGAACACAAAACGACCTCGCACATATTGGTGCGTGCGCGCGTGTGGGTATTTGCGCGTGTCCATGGTGTATATTACACAGAGAGACACTGTGCACGACATGGAATGTGGAAGCCCCTTCGTGAGCACACCAAATGTAATGTCTTGTACCACTTAGACGCCAATAAATAGCGCTGTCTATTGGTCAGGCCAACACTAAGAAATCGAATTATACAGGTGCAATAAAATGCCGCTGCTGAGGGGGCACAAAATATCCCATACATGTCGTTTCTTTTCACTTCTGTTTTCTGTGTGCCGTTTTTAATGTGGTATTCAATTTTTCACTCTGTGTTTTGTTTTTTTATTTTTCCCAGTCGTGGTAGTGTAACCCAACACCTTGACTGTAATGTGGGCTTGTATTTCAACGAGAAGTTAGTCGCGATCCGTGCCCGCGGCCGTTTCTCATTGTGTTTTGAGTTGTGTTGTTCAGCTCACGATCCGCCGCGCTCTGCCTTATAAATTTCATGACAATTTATCGCACGCAGTGCACCACCGTACTAACGTAAATAAATTCACGCTGGAATATGAATTTCATATTTCGCTTTTAGCGAAAAAATAATATGCAATAACTATATTTGACAACTAAATTTCTCTTTTATTACAGATTTCTGCAGTCAATGAGACGCAGAAAGAAGTTAAACCTTATAAAATGGTTCGGTCGGATCGTGTTTATTTCTGATTACCATTTGACTTAACATTCACGTTACGAAAAGAAAAGTTTGAATCAAGGCTCTTATTTTAGGGTATGCGACCAAACTGTCACATGTAACTTGGAATTAACAATTTGATAATTATAAATATAAGAAAAACATTAGTACCAATAGTGTTCATGTGAAATTCTATATTCAAATTAATATTTCACCTCTGAAGGTCTTCCTCTTCTTCGGTACTAGTAGGCGACAATCCCGGTTGTTGTGTATCCGTGTTTAACATGGTGTCCACGCTTCACCTTCCCAGGATTTTATAAAATTTTTGTTTTAATGGTAATATTTCTACCTTCATTCCATTAAAGTGACCGTTGCATTTTCTTCTGTTGGAATCAGAAGAGGTTCAGAAGAAGAACCTCATTAACGGTAAATATCTGTAACGGTTCTCTTTGTATCATTTCTCAGCAGATTCACGTAAACTTTTTACTCAACTGACAAACTTCGTGATTATATAATGAACTAATACACATTTTTACCGATTTATTCAAATACTCTCACTCAAACTGATTTCCAGAATTTTAGGGGCCGTGCCCTTTTAGCCCAGACTTTGAATTTATTCCTCATTTATAACATATTTGAGGGTACACAGTCTCAATTTGGAGGCTTCTCTTTTTTCTGAGTTTAAGGCAGTATTCATTTCTTAAGATTATGAGAATATTACAATGAATATTATATTAATATTGATATTAAATCGATGTAATTGATTTATAACGTCCTACGTACTTTGGGTACCATTTAATACAATGATAAATGTAAATGTAACTTACAATTGTGCCATTTAATATAATGAATTTATATTAGTGTTTATTTGCAATGGATAATATGCAGTTACTTGTATTAATTAATTACTTTATGCCGCGCGTTATGCAGCCATTTAATACAATGTATAACCATACAATGATATTATGCGTTTTAATTGCATAAATCGATTAATTGTTAATTATATAATTGTGTTTGCCGTGCCCCACGATCTTGGAGCGCCATTAATATACAATGATTTTAATGTAAATGTAATTTACATTTGTGCCATTCAATATAATGAGTTTATATTAATATTTATTTGCAATGGATAAGATGCAGTTACTTGCATCAATTAAATACTTTTATGCCGCGCGTTATGCAGCTATTTAATACAATGTATAACTATTCTGATTATTCGTAAACAATATACTTGATATCATTTAATAAATTAATGTTGTCAATTCATTACTTTACTGAGCAAAAGAAACTCTTAAAATTCTACTTTATATTTCCTTCAAAATTTAAGTTAATATCTGGGTTGTATTTGGTAATAATAAACGCATATATAGGATCAACTTAAATTACTAGTTTATTTATCATTCACAATAATTTATAATCGTACATATGATACGCCGATGTACCTGTAATACATACATATTTTATAAGAACAAATTCATATTTTAATATATGCTGAAACAAAGAAACATACATACATATATAAATCAAATAAGACAACAATTCATATTCTACTTATTAATGCGTTCATTAATCCCAGATAGTTCTTTGTTAATATATTCATTAATTACGTTTTAATTCTGATTTATTCATTGCGTTTATTAATAATTTTCTCAGGGATGAATTCTTTGAAAGAATCAGGTCAGTAGAAGTAACTAAGTAGTAATGATTAAAATAATGGTTACTTGTTTTATGAAATATCCATTAGTCATAATGTTTTAATTAATTTCTTCTTGGTGAAGTCCAGTCCCAGTGCTGAGGATGACATGAAGACACATCTCGTTGAATGCCGTTGTTATCACAAACACTTGCACACACTCTTCCGGTCACTCGCGTTGGCGTATGTTTATGTGAATAGTTGATGTTTAGTGTTCAATTAAATACTTCATCTTACGATATATGTTGTGTGTTCGTTTTAACGTTAATATACATGTCTAGTTCCACTTCTATCACTGCTTAATCAAATATTCGTGTGATTAATTAATTAGTTTAATGTTTCATGTTCTTTATGGTGTTAATAAGGTGTAGTAACACTGAATTAAGTTCAACTGTTCAGTATATTACATATGTGGTGATATCTGTTCGTGTAACGATCTGATTGTTCACTTTGAATAATTCTTATCTAAGTCCGTTACATCGCACTTCGAAATCCACTATTAAAAGTTTACTAAGTCTTCTAAGTTACGCATTGACGTACTAACTCCCGAAATGTAGTTACCTCTCCGAACGATTAATATACTCTTGTGAACTTAGAGTAAAACCGACTCCGAACAATTAGAGTAAACTGTTTTGAAAATTGAAATGATACTGGCTCCGAATACTTGAAATGAACTATTTAAAATTTGAGTAAAAACTTCCTCGTACTTAAAGTGTATTACTTGAAAAATTAAGATATACTGGCTCCTCTCCCCGTCTTGGACAGATAGTTTTATTAATTCGTCCCTACTCAAAATTTTGTCCCTGGCGCTGTTTACGCCTTCTTTATTCGTGATTGGTCAGTTTTGAGTTTTCTTGGAATATTTTGTCCCACTATGTCAAGATCCTACGTCATCGTTCTTCCGATAGGCTCTTCGTTTCTGTTGCTATGGAAACAATCCTCTCTACCAGTTTTATCCATGGCTTTAGGCATCTGATAGGTTCTTAGACATCCCCCGATTTTGCTCTGTCGAACGTTGACCCTTTTCGTAGAAACTATGGCTATAACACACTTGACCATCAACCTATTGTCTGAAGTAAACTCAGTGTTTCTCTAGATTTCCATTATCTGTACTTTCGGTTCTCCCGGCGTATTGTCTTGTGTCATACCCCTTTTTTGTAGCTATTAATAATTTTGGACATCTGCTGGCTGGTGAAGTCACCCCAACTTTCCACTCGTAAATTCTGTCTGTCACTTAGACGATAACTCCAGCTGCGTAACATGACTTGAGTTTTTGTCTGATCTCTCCCTCAGTATTGTTTCTTAAGGTGCAGTGCATCCGTTCCATTGTAATATGTAGTTTCACTCTTTTTGTCGTCTATCGTATACTGACGTAACATGGTCGAACATCTGCCACAATTCTCAGTACGAGTGTGAATGTCCTTGCCTACACTGTTACAGCTGTAGTGAGCAATAATTCTGAACTAAACTTTCCCTGTCATCTTGTGCAACCAATTTCTATAGTCGGATCGAACTTTATGTCTTTCTATTGTCAAGTTAGCGACGCTGCTCTGACATCTTCTCATTACGCTTTATTTATTGCGTCAACTATAAGTCGTTGACACCGCCTCGTGTGAACGCACTCCGTCGAGGTGAAAATTTAAAAAATTTTAAATTTTTTGCTCGTTACAGTGTCCTCAATTTTGATTTGATGATGTGACCTCAGGGAACAACTCAAATCCAAATTCTGCGCCCTGTACGTCGCCTCGCCATGTTCATCTTCCTCAGGGAAGGATATTACATGATAACCTACTTTTAAAGTTTTATATTACAATTGGTGTACCCCCTTTTAGTTTTAATTGGATCTCTGAATTTATTGCTAGCTATTTGGGATGGTTGAACGCATTTAACATTATCGTATTTACATATCGATTACATATAAATACCTTATCTCTCTAATTACAAAACAAATCATAAATTCAATGAGCAATTAATTAATTTAATTGATTGAATAATCTTTTTACTTTCTAAAATATTATTCTCGCAATATATTATCAAACAAATCAATTGGTTTAACGCAACGCTTTACATGACATCAGAGAAATCTCCTATACATATACATTTTGTGCAGTACTAATAGTCCTACAAATAATTTTGTTCTTAAAATGTTATTTAAAATTAGATTGGTAATTAACATATTCGCTACGTTAGTTGTAATTATATTCATATTATTTGATAATTTATACATACACGTAATACATTTTGCTAATGAGTTATTTACTTCATTCTAGCATCATTTACAATCCTAGTCTATTAATTATATACATTCACTTTAACAGAGTTCATTTACGATATAGTTTTTTGTATAATGTCACTCATTTAATTTTAAGTGTCCTATTTATTTCACTTTGTCCCAATAATTTATTACTATGTGAATCAAGTAATAGCAACTAAAATGTCCCTTGTATTCACTACAATATTTTATAAAATGTCACTCAAAACGTTAATTCACCCTTATTATCTAACATTTAATTAGCGATTAATTAGCTAAGTAAACTCTTATGTTATATTTGACATTTAGAGTACATAAATTTTCTTAGTTAATCCAGCTTGAATGAGATAAGCGCGTCAATTACCCTAACGCAGATGACTCATCACCATCAGCTAACTTATTATGATATATTCTTCTACTTCCTCCTCTTCCTTCATCTTCAATTTTCTGGCTCATGATATTTTTTCATCTGTCTTACATTAAATTTCCCGCGGATTTTGCTTTCGTCATCGCAATCGACGAGTAGGTATGTAGCTTCTCCAAGAATTCGATGTACTTTGTATGGTCCGCAGTACAGTTCGCAAAATTTCTCAATCCTTTTCTGGATCGCGTCCGATTGATAATAGGTCCTGATTAACACCTTCTCACCAATTTTGAATTTCGTAATGGTCTTGGTTTCATTACACAACTTCGCTTGCTTTTCCCTCTTCTCTTTCATTTTGACAAATATTTGGTTGTGGTCAGCTCCTTTAACTTGAAGTATGTCCTTGTCTATGTATTTCTCCCAAACTCTTGTCGGTTTTTTTCCGAGCTGTGCCTCATAGGGTGTTACTTCTATAGTCTCGTGGTACGTCTCGTTAATGCAACTTTCAATGATAGGTACATAACGCGACCACTTTGTGTGTTGGTCACAGACAAAGATCCTGAATAAATTTCCAAGTTGTCTGTTGATTCTTTCAGCCAGATTCGCACATGGGTTTCTTATTGCGGTGAATCTTGGTTGAATATTTAATTCGTTTAAACCGTCTAACCATTTCCTAGAGGTAAATTGCGTTCCGTTGTCAGTGATAATTATTCTAGGACATTCTAACTCTTTACAATATTGTTGTACTCTTCTTAACGTGGCTGCGGTCGTTGCCCTCCGAAGTGTAAATAGTCGCACGTATTTTGTGAAGTTGTCTACCATGACAAACAAATACCTTACTCCAGCGGACGAAACAGGTAGTGGCCCAAAATAATCAGCGCTCACTAGGTCACCCTTGCTTAACGGGATAATGGCTTTCGTTCCCCCGAACATGTTTTTGTTGCCTGAGTCCTTCCTCTTTTGACAGGTGTCGCAAGTCCGTACGTAATCTTTCACCTTTTTCAACATACCGTCTATGGTAAAATGCTCCTGTAATAACTTTATACATTTCTTAGCCCCAGGGTGTCCATACATCCGGTGTATTTCGGCAATTACTTCGCTGGATACACTGTTCGGTATGTACAGTTTCCATTCCCCCTTACGTAATCTATACAGTTTCTCATTGACGTACCTATAAAATTTACTTAATTCCTTATCTAAACACTTTTCCTTAATCTTATCTATAATGGTCTTAAGCTTAGTATCTTTAAATTGATACTTTCCAATATCCATAATTGTCTTGCTTACCCTTTTATCCATCTTGATCGTCAGGTGATTAATTAAGTATTCGGACATATTGTCACTAATTTCTTCTAACGTGGCATCTTCTGAGTTTCTGCTTAGAAGATCAGCAATAATATTGTCCTTGCCCTTACAATGGACAATGTCGAATTTGTACTCTTGGATACTTAAAATCCAGCGTGTAATTCGCGAGTTGTTTAAATGACATTTGTTCATAAAGGTCAATGCCTTATTATCTGTAATAATGGTTAAAGGTTGCCCTAATATGTATATACGGAATTTTTCAAGACATCGTACGATACTCAAGAGCTCCTTTTCCGTGGTGTAGTAATTTCTTTCTGCACCCTTGAATGTTTTGCTGGTAAAAGCTATAACTCCGATTTTTCCTTCTTCGTCCAGTTGATATAGTTGTCCGCCATATGCAAAGTTGCTGGCATCGCACTGCATATAGTACCGTTGGTTCATTCGAGGAAACTTCAAGATAACTGTTTCTACGAATAACCTTTTAACTCGTTGAAAACATTCATTTAATTCCTGTGTCCAGGTAAATTTATGTCCTTTCCGTAATAATTCAAGTAATGGTTTGGTGGTTTCAGCGTATTTATCTGTAAAACGGTTGTAGAAATTTGTCAGACCCAAGAAACCCTTTAATTGCTTTTGGTTACGAGGTGTTGGAAACTTCATAATGGCATCAATCTTCTCATCCGTTGCTTGTATTCCTTGCGTAGTTAATCGATATCCAAGGTACGCAATTTCTTGCCTAAAGAATTGCGACTTATCCAAATTGATGGTTAAATTCGCTCTTCTTAAGTTGGATAATAATAAATCTAAATGTAATAAATGCGTCTCTAAATCTCCTGAATAACATAGGCAATCGTCTACATAAATGATGGTATTTTCCTTAACTTCATCTTCCAACACTGTGTCCAATCCCCCGGTAAGTGCAGCAGAACTGGTACTCAGTCCAAACGGCGTAACTGCGAAGCGATAACATTTGCCTTCGTACATAAAAGCGGTGAAGTTCCGGCACTCCGGCTTCAGTGGTACTTGCCAGAAACTGCTAGTTAAGTCTACGGTAGATAAATATTTCATCTCACAACATCTAGCCAAAATGTCGTTTGTCGGTGGGGCACCCTCGTAGTCCGGGGTAGTCACGCTGTTCACCTTCCTCGCATCCAAACACAATCGTACACTACCGTCCTTCTTAATTACAGTAACAAGTGGGTTGATATATGCGCTGTTGCATCGCTCAATGACCCCATACGGTAACATTCTTCTAATCTCATCATCCACCTTCCCTTTATATGCTAATGGGACAGGCCATCCTCTCTGGAAGTACGGTGTCTGGTCGGTGACTTGGAACTCGTGAACGTACCCTTCGATCCTTCCGGGGCACTCTCTGAATAAACTTCTATTCCTTACAAGAATCTCCCTTAATCTTTCCAACGTCCCTTTATCTCCGCAGTCAATACTCTCTACTTTCTTATCGATGTTCCTTATGATCTCTTCTTCTTCTTCTTTGTCCACCACTTCTATATGCATCATTGGCACCGTGCACGCCGCTTCGTCAGCCTCTCTTCTTAACTCGACGATCCTTTTTCCCATGTCAATGAGACATCCTGTTTCCTGAAGAAAATTGATTCCTAATATACAAGGTTTTATTAAATCCGGTATAATGAGAAAAACACATTCATACTTAATTCCTTCGATATAAATATCGCATAATATTTGCTTCCTTATTAACTTAGATTTATTGCCAACCGCGCTAACTATTAAAGTGTTAGTCATCGGTAAAATTTCGTAAGGTGCTATGTTATGTTTGTTTTGATTAAACCACGATTCGGACAATCCGGCAATAACGGATCCCGTGTCAAGCAACGCTTGTACAGTAACATTATTGTTAAACTTTATATTTATTTCTGGGCACTTTATTATTCGTTGGGTAATCTCCTCGTCATCATTACATAATAAATCGCTTCGTAAATCTGGTAGAATTATATTAGTCTGGTAGTCATTCGTTTTATCGGCTATCTCCGTTAATGAGTAAAGGGATTTTTTTTTTCTTCTTCTTGTTGACGAACCCTTTTGGGTTCGTGCTCGATGTACCGGCAGCAGTATTTATGAATTCCATTGTGTTGACTGCGCGCCGGTCCCCAGTGCGATGTTGTTGTGTATTTACAGCTGGTCTGTCACCCCACGCTTTCTTCTGCGTTCCACTTGTTTTGTTCGAACCGCTTTCACTTTCCTTGTAAGAATTCCTCCCCTCGTTCGCCGTCACATAGCTTGACTCCCTATTATTTCTCGGTTGTATCTGTGTATATTCTATGATTAAAGATTCGAAATTTGGGATTGTCACAATTCCTCTCGTGACCACAGCGAGCTGAATCTCGCGCCAAAAGTGACGAGATATCTTGCGTATCAGTTGATTATCAGTCAGAGTAGGTGTTAACTGCCTACTCTCCAACAATATGCGTTCTATATACTGGATCGCAGTAATCGGTCCACGTCAATCAAACCTACCATATTCCAAATGGTCCCGTATGCTGTCTTGTCGTTCTTGTCCCCAATATTTCTGGGAGAACGCTTCCTTGAATTCTTCAAAATTTGATATTTGGTTACGTATAACCCGCCACCAAATTCCAGCGT
Source organism: Magicicada septendecula (assembly GCA_034769895.1). Lineage (NCBI taxonomy): Eukaryota > Metazoa > Arthropoda > Insecta > Hemiptera > Cicadidae > Magicicada > Magicicada septendecula. The sequence continues at coordinate 82,886,388 of CM068370.1, forward strand.
CTATTTCTAAATGTCTACCTATCCACTTGATATTGTCAGTGGGGTAGTATAACTCTTGTATTTCAGACAATTCCTTGAGGAATTCCATGGGGAATCTGTCCGTACCATTATATTTAAGGTCATTGTGGTTAGGTCCATTAATTCGGTTTAATATACCACACTCACCTTCCATTAACTGTCTCTGCAGCCTCTCCTGGTTTTCTCTTACTTTAGTCAAATGTCCTTTTAACTCTTCGATCACCGTCGTCTTTTCTTTTGTAGTCTCGTCCAACTTCTGTTCCGTTGAACGTTGTCTACCGTCAACTTCTTCCAACTTCTGTATAATGTTATTGTTTGTTCCGTCTTGCTCCTGTTGCTTCTGCCGTATGGTGTCATGTATCTCGGCCTTGAATTCTTCGTGCTTCTTATTGGAATCCTTGACGTGAGCATCGAATTTAATATTAATCTTTTTAACGGTCGTTTGGGTATTGTGTATCGCTACCATCCATTGTTGACGATCGTTTTCTCGTGTTTCTTGTATCTCTTCGTACTTCTTGTTTGCTTCTTCTCTCAAGTTTCTCACGATATCATCTTGTTTCTTCTGTAGTTCGTTGACCTTTCCTTCCCAGGCCTGCTGGTATTCACGTATCTCGGACCGTATCTGCGTAAGCTGTTCCGCTGATTGTCGTTTAATCTCTTCTTTATGCTGGTCGAGTTTTTCACTAATTAATTTGCTATTTTCTTCTTGTTTCTCTAGTTTTTCACTAATTAATCTACCCTTTTCTTCTTGTTTTTCGCTCTGTTGACGGATGAACTCCATCAACATTTGTAGACTTACATCTTCTGGTTTTGATATCTGTCCTCGCGCCCTATCTTCTGGACTCTCTACAGCGCTACTTGGTTCGCTAGGTGTGGTATTCTCTTCCGTATTTACCGTACCTAACTGGTTATTAACGTCGAATTCTACGCTATCGGAATTGCTCGCCATTTTTGCCTTCCTACGCGTAATCATTCAAACTGACTTATAACACTAATACTTATCTTATTTCTATTTCTATAACGATACTTTATCTACTTCTTCTACTACCTGTTCTTTGCCAAAGCTGTACGTTTTAACAATCTTTGTTACTACGTATCATGCCGTGCGGTTGGGCGCCATTAATATACAATGAATATTATATTAATATTGATATTAAATCGATGTAATTGATTTATAACGTCCTACGTACTTTGGGTACCATTTAATACAATGATAAATGTAAATGTAACTTACAATTGTGCCATTTAATATAATGAATTTATATTAGTGTTTATTTGCAATGGATAATATGCAGTTACTTGTATTAATTAATTACTTTATGCCGCGCGTTATGCAGTCATTTAATACAATGTATAACCATTCTGATTATTCATAAACAAAATACTTGATATCATTTAATAAATTAATGTTGTCAATTCAGTTACTTTACTGAGCAAAAGAAACTCTTAAAATTCTACTTTATATTTCCTTCAAAATTTAAGTTAATATCTGGGTTGTATTTGGTAATAATAAACGCATATATAGGATCAACTTAAATTACTAGTTTATTTATCATTCACAATAACTTATAATCGTACATATGATACGTCGATGTACCTGTAATACATACATATTTTATAAGAACAAATTCATGTTTTAATATATGCTGAAACAAAGAAAACATACATACATATATAAATCAAATAAGATAACAATCCATATTCTACTTATTAATGCGTTCATTAATCCCAGATAGTTTTTTGTTAATATATTCATTAATTACGTTTTAATTCTGATTTATTCATTGCGTTTATTAATAATTTCTCAGGGATGAATTCTTTGAAAGAATCAGGTCAGTAGAAGTAACTAAGTAGTAATGATTAAAATAAGGGTTACTTGATTTATGAAATATCCATTAGTCTTTGGTGAAGTCCAGTCCCAGTGCTGAGGATGACATGAAGACACATCTCGTTGAATGCCGTTGTTATCACAAACACTTGCACACACTCTTCCGGTCACTCGCGTTGGCGTATGTTTATGTGAATAGTTGATGTTTAGTGTTCAATTAAATACTTCATCTTAAGATGTATGTTGTGTGTTCGTTTTAACGTTAATGTACTTGTCTAGTTCCACTTCTATCACTGCTATATCAAATATTCGTGTGATTGATTAATTAGTTTAATGTTTCATGTTCTTTATGGTGTTAATAAGGTGTAGTAACACTGAATTAAGTTCAACTGTTCAGTATATTGCATATGTGGTGATATCTGTTCGTGTAACGATCTGATTGTTCACTTTGAATAATTCTTATCTAAGTCCGTTACATCGCACTTCGAAATCCACTATTAAAAGTTTACTAAGTCTTCTAAGTTACGCATTGACGTACTAACTCCCGAAATGTAGTTACCTCTCCGAACGATTAATATACTCTTGTGAACTTAGAGTAAAACCGACTCCGAACAATTAGAGTAAACTGTTTTGAAAATTGAAATGATACTGGCTCCGAATACTTGAAATGAACTATTTAAAATTTGAGTAAAAACTTCCTCGTACTTAAAGTGTATTACTTGAAAAATTAAGATATACTGGCTCCTCTCCCCGTCTTGGACAGATAGTTTTATTAATTCGTCCCTACTCAAAATTTTGTCCCTGGCGCTGTTTACGCCTTCTTTATTCGTGATTGGTCAGTTTTGAGTTTTCTTGGAATATTTTGTCCCACTATGTCAAGATCCTACGTCATCGTTCTTCCGATAGGCTCTTCGTTTCTGTTGCTATGGAAACAATCCTCTCTACCAGTTTTATCCATGGCTTTAGGCATCTGATAGGTTCTTAGACATCCCCCGATTTTGCTCTGTCGAACGTTGACCCTTTTCGTAGAAACTATGGCTATTACATGCTTGTCCATCAACCTATTGTCTGAAGTAAACTCAGTGTTTCTCTAGATTGCCATTATCTGTACTTTCGGTTCTCCCGGCGTATTGTTCTGTGTCATACCCCTTTTTTGTAGCTATTAATAATTTTGAACATCTGCTGGCTGGTGAAGTCACCCCAACTTTCCACTCGTAAATTCTCTCTGTCGCTTAGACGATAACTCCAGCTGCGTAACATGACTTGAGTTTTTGTCTGATCTCTGCCTTCGTATTGTTTCTTAAGGTGCAGTGCATCCGTTCTATTGTAACATGTAGTTTCACTCTTTTTGTCGTCTATCGTATACTGACGTAACATGGTCGAACATCTGCCACAATTCTCAGTACAAGTGTGAATGTCCTCGCCTACATTGTTACAGCTGTAGTGAGCAATAATTCTGAACTAAACTTTCCCTGTCATCTTGTGCAACCAATTTCTATAGTCGAATCGAACTTAACGTCTTTCTATTGTCAAGTTAGCGACGCTGCTCTGACATCTTCTCATTACGCTTTATTTATTGCGTCAACTATAAGTCGTTGACATCGCCTCGTGTGAACGCACTCCGTCGAGGTGAAAATTTAAAAAATTTTAAATTTTTTGCTCGTTACATTATGTTACAGTTGGCTATTGTAATTCTGACTGGGGCAGATGCATTTCTTTCAAGAGAACTGATTACCGCATAATTGAAGGAAATGTGCGAACAACCTCGTCATGTTTTTACAGTTCAGCAACAGAGACTGTTGAAGTTGTTCAGAATCTACAGATCGCATTCATAAACAGACCCAAAATGACACACGTTTCAGGGACTCGAATTTGACATTTCGTAAAATTGTCCATTTTTATACAAAGTTGATGCCAACAATAGCCTATAGGCCTACTTCCTCAAAGGTTTGTGAGCATTACCTTAGTATAAACCACAGTAGAAGAGTCGTAACAGATTACCTGGCTGAAAACTAATTGTTCAGTCTATTGGTTTGACGTTTCCGTTTTAGCTTTTCATCGTCATCATCATCTTCAAGGATTAAACCAAGGATAGTTTGTTCCGGTCTCAAATAGGCAAAGATTAGAGCTGGTCACTCCAGTGCTTCCTCGGACGTCCCACACCTCTCCGTCCCCTCGGCTTATAGTTACAGAGTTGTTTGGGGATGCGGCAGTCATCCATTCGGCAAAGATTTTCCCACCAATTCAGCCGATACTGGGCGATCCTGTCGAGTATACTCATAATATTCAATTCCTGCCGTATATGTGAGTTTCTTCTATGATCATGGAGAGTATACACTGGCACGTGCCTGAGAAATCTCATTTCAGCCGCTTGGATGCGACTGGCCTGGCCTTTGTTAAGGTCCAATTCTCAGACCCATAAAGAAGTGTGGGAAGAGAATTTGTAGAATTTTAGGCGTGTTCCTTTACTTGCTGACTTAAGGGATCGTCTAACGGTCCCGCACATAAGGTTGGACTTCCTCGGACGTCCCACCAGCAAAGATGTTCACACCAATTCAGCCGATAATAGGCGATCCTGTCGAGTATACTCATAATATTCAGTTCCCGCCGTATATCTGTGTTTCTTCTATGATCATGGAGAGTAGCCCTGCCACGTGCCTGAGAAATCTCATTTCAGCCGCTTGGATGCGACTAGCCTGGCCTTTCGTTAAAGTCCAACGTTTTAGCTTTTTATATCCTTACTCGAGTAGCATGGATACACATACATTAGGGTAAGTTCTTTTTCTACGCCTGGAAACGACTTGGTAACGGCTCCTCTTTGCTGCCACCTGCAAGTTAGTATAGAACAGGGGTCGGGAAGTAATTTTAGGTGGGGTCCGGATACTTTTGAAAATTTTTATCGAGGTCCAGAAAAAAAAACTCTTATTCCTTACTAATTTTTTATTTTAATTTTCACTCACAAAATAATATGAAATACAATAGATAGGTATATTTGTACTCAAAAATCAATGGGAGAAATTACATTTGCGGTCTTGAACCAGTTTTTTAAAGTTAGGTTCACGCGGGGAGCAGCTTATGCGAAGAGTGTCTTCAAGGTGGGCGGCCGTTAATCTTGAGCGATATTGGTTCTTCAAAAAATTCATTTTTGAAAATGAAGTTTCACAAACATATGTGGAGCCAAACATAGTAGCCAGGTAAATGGCTAATTTTTGCAATTTCCATATTTTCTGGGACATGTTTACTCCAAAATTCTTCGGCAGATGGAGTTTTATACGTTTGCAGGGAAATGTCTTCCTGCAAGTCTATTATCTCCATTTGGAGTAAAGGCTTTGAAAGGCGGAACAACTTCGCAGCCACATCAGTCCATTCTGCCGCTGGAGAAACTTCAAAAGCGATTTTAAGAATCGCGACAACTTCTCTATCTCTGCGATGTCTTGGAATCTTGCTGCAAATTCCTTCCTAAGATCTGACATAAAATTTCAAAATACTGCAATGTCTATTTCAGAATTATTTTTATATTCAAGAATTGTTGGAAAGTGAATAAATTCTTGACTGGCAATGTCTTTTTCAAAGATATCCAGCTTGCGACGGAAAGAAGACACACTTTGTATCAGATCACATATTAAATTCCCATTTCCTTGTAGCTCGGTATTGAGCGCATTTAAATGTTTCAGAATGTCTTTCAGGAAAGCCACAGCTAGCACGAAAGTAGACATTTGTTCTTCATCAACAATGTCACATGATTCATCAAGTGCTATGGCGTAGCAAGGCGCCTTCTGCAGAAGTTCAAGCAAACTACTTTTACTGTCAGTAGCCAAAATTTCGTTCTTCTTATATTGCTTCTTGCCGACAATGGAATACCTTGAATTGCGGCAACAACATCCTTTTTCTCTTCAAAAAGTGCCGCGGCCACTTCCAACATACATTTTTTTACTATCTCAGAGTCTGAAAATGGCTTCTGGTGTTTATTAAGCGTCCAACACACACGCAACGCTGCTTCTGCAGATTTTTCTTGCTCGCTCATAGAGCGAACTAGTAAGGCCGTGCTTTTTTTGTAAGAAGCTAGATATGCCTGGAGTTTTTCTTGACGAGCTTCACTACCCACAGGAAAATTTTTATGGAACTGCTGATGAGTTGTTTCGTAGTGTCGCTTTAAATTGGCACAATTTTAACAAGAGCGACAGTTTTGTTGCATATGAGGCAAACTGGAACAGCTCCAGGCCTATCAGGCAGCGTAAAACAATATTGTTCAGTCCACTCAGTCAAAAACTTCCTATTTTCACTATCAACTTTACGCTTTTTAGGATCCATATCGATGCAAAAAAAACGTTATAAGCCTCGACAATAACAAAACAAATTAATAAAAGCTCCGTACGTGATCGCAACAACTACTGACGAAGTGACGATAAAATTTGTCTATTTTATTTAGATTCGTTCTTTATAAAAATACCGCCGCCCGGCACAAAGCGCGTGCCGACGCACCGCAAAGGAGCCGCTTCCGTGTCAAAATTCGCCGCCGCCGAGTACACCCGCCCGAAAGATAAAATTGTTGTTGCGCTACACAGCATAGCTACTATGTATTTAATCTACCTACTAACCATTAAGAACTCAAATCAGTCGCGCAATTACTTATAAAATATTAGAAAAAATGATAAGGGTGGCGCTCAAACGTATTGTTATCTACAGAAAAATATTTTTTAAATAATTTATTTGAGTAATTTATACTTTCAAAAAATTTTTGGCGGTCCAGTTTTTGACCTTCCGCGGTCCGCCAGTTGCCGACCGTTGGTATAGAACTTCGTTACCTGTGGACCACTGATCATTTGTTGTTGCAGGAAGGACTTTACTGTGATATCTTTCTAAAACGTCAACGTTGGCATTCTTCGCTGACTGCAAAGTAGTGTGTCATACGTCGAGGGAGGCCTAAAAATAGTTTTGTTGAGCAAATGAGCGCTTTCCAATGACAGTTATGATTTTATTCATAGAATCCAATAAATATGTTAAAATCGCAACCACAGTTATTTTCTCTGACATTTCTTTTTGACGGAGCAGAGGAGCACCGGCTTGTCTAGCTTTTAATACCGAGTGCTAGTGTCTATAGTATAGGCCTAACTGGCTGAACTCCGTAATGTAGAATATGATGTTTATTCAGTATCAACTTAAATCTATTTAATTTGCTTCATTCATTATCCCGAATGTAGTAAAAGTATTTTACAGAATTATCTGAATTAGCCTTATTTCACATACATTGACACAACTAATCTTTTCTAAGCTAATAACTCTTTTTTCCACGGTTGCGCCCCCCCCCCACAAAGAAGAATACCCGAAGAAAAACTAAAAAAATTAAATTGAGATTAAGATTAAGCCAAACAAAAAGTTAATCACACTAATTTTTACCTCAATTTCTAAAAGAAATTATCGGTTTACAAAAAGAAATTAGCGCCAAAGACTCAGTGTTAGGTAATGTGGGTCTGGCTAGTTATTCTGACCTTGGCGCCGATTTACAGAAAACTTACAATAAACAGATATACACAAAAAAGTTCGTGTGTATAAACGTAACGAAGAAAATTAATGCCCTGACCGTTAACAATGGCGTGGGACTACCTTCTCTTTCAGAAAGTAGGAGAGCACCTAGTATGTCTCGTATGGATTAGGCTACACACTTCTGACTACCAAAGAGCAGTTTTAACTCGACCGTTTAGTATTTACCTACCTGTCTATTTGAAGGATACAACTTTTGTATATATCAAGCCATCTTGTGAAACGTACCATGTGTCCATACATTTTATTCCACAGACCCCTACTGTTTTTGAGATGGGTACCTCCAAAAAGTAAGGGCGGAGGAAAAATGTGAGGCGTAAACGTTTCGAACAAAATAAAAATATGCATATGGAGTAAGTTTATAATAAGCAGTTTGAACTTGATAAATTTATGACTTTAGGGACACCATGGGCCAAAAATGAAATTCAAAAATATGTTAAATTGTTGAAGTCTATGTGGGACATCAAAGTATGAGTAATTTTATTCAAAATACAAACTCGGTATTATCAGTAATTGAACAAAATTAATATCAGTCAAAAAAACCCTTCCAAATTTTGGACCATATTTAAGCTGGGTTAAAAAAAAAAAACGCAACATGATGTTATCAGATATGTACATTTCAGAAAAGTATTAGTCATAAGCCTATAGATGTTTGTAGGAACATATACCGAACATAAAAGCTAGAACTAAATTATTTTTAACATGCAGGCATTATGTTTATAAATTTAACTAAAAAAGCAATGCAATAGTCGCACCCAATGCAATAACTAAGAAAACAACTTTAATTCCTATGGGAAATTATGACACAAACAGCATCAGAGAAAGAAGGTATGAAAAGAAGAGTACAAAAGCTGGAAATCCCATACCATCAAACAGCAAAACATTTAAAACAAAGATACATAAACAGAAACGCAAAATAAGACTTTATAAAACAATAATGTGTCCTGAAGCCTTATATGCATGTGAATGATAGGAAGTCTTTTCCGCAGAGAAATATAAATGTAGAAAGAAGAATTTTTAGAAAAATATGTTGCCTAAAACAAACGTAATTTTATTTTAAATTCAGATCAAATTAAGAAATTTACAGAGATTTTTATAAACTCTTCATAAAAATGCGGAGGAGAAGATTAAAACTTTATGTGCATTTATTAAGAATGCAAATTAAAAAATTAACGAAACAGATATTTGGATGGCACGTTAACGTTAACGTTAAAACAAAATTTGGATGGCACAAAGAAGTACAGAAATATTTAGAACAGGTCCCACATATAGACGAGAAACAATTAAGAACGGGAATAAGAACAGAAAAGTAACAGAGTAATTCAAGCTGGGAAAAAGATCAGCAAACAAGGGAGGTGAGATGGAATCACAGAAGAGAAAACATAAAAGCTACTGGATTGGTCGAATAGAGAGGGTTAGGAAATTTAAGTATCCAGGGGAAATAATTCAAGAGAATGGTTTACTAAAATCTGCTATAGAAGAAAGGATTCATAAGATGGAAAGAACACATGGTATAACTAATGATATTAACAATAAAAAATGCATATCTAAATTTTGAAAATAAGGCATTACAGTACAGTCAGGCATATAAGCCAGAATGCCTATATGCAAGTGAATGTCTAGCATTGAATTATAATTTAGACAAACTAGAAGTATTGGAAGACGAATTATTAGGAAAATATTAGGCCTACGAAAAACTTCAGAAGGTTGGAAATTAGCCTAAGAAGAAATGATGAAATATATCAAATTATAGAAAATATAACAGAAACTGTGAGAAAAAGAAGACACAGATATTTTTTGGACATTTGTGTAGAATGGACGACAATAGGTTAACAAAACAGATCTTCAAATATCTGTGGGGAAAGAAGTCAGCATCAAGTTGGATTAAAGAAGTCCAAAAGGATTTAGAAAAAAAAATAATATACACGCAGAAAAAGCAATTGAAAAAGAAGTTTTTCGGGCAAAAGTGTTAAAAATGGAAGGATTCCAGGGTTGAAGAGAGAAAAACGTATGTTCAAAGTGGACTGAAGACAGGAGGAAGAGACACAGTGACAAGACGAAAGAATATTGGAGTAAAAGAAAAGAAAAAGGAATAAAGAATTGAAATTGGCATGTGATCCTCACATGGACGATAGATAAAAAAAGAAACATTTCAAAATCCGTATTGTCAATATCGCGGTTGCGCGCGACATTTAAAAAAGCGGAAGCAGGGCCTGTAATTAGGAGAACAGAAACAAAAATTAAACTTTGGTATTTTGTCGGGTCCGCACGGCGCTGTCACACACGCGCGCGAACTTATCGCTAATTACAGGTAGCGTGAGTTATGTGGCTATACGTGAATAGATTAAAGCGTGCAGGCGTGCTGCAGTATGTGGTGGTAGGGAGGAGGGAGGGAATAGCTTCCTGTCAGCAGCAGCAACAGGCCGTGGGAACACACTGCCGTCTCGATATGACGGACATACCGGAGCGCGCCTCTGCACTCACACACGTGCCATTTTAATTGTTACCGCTGTTTTAATGCCCCCTCCCTCTGCGTACTTTTGCAGCTGGTATAATATTATAACTAACCGTGCACACACACACACTACCGGGCGTACGCATATTTGTAAGCTAAAAATTAAATAAAACGATCTTACCAGTCTGCAAAGGTCATGAAAGTGTTATTAAGTTTTTTCTTGTTTTTATTTATGACAGTTTTATTCTGATAATGGAAAAACGGACGTTTTAGAATTTCTCCGTGTCCTATGGGTCGCGAAAAATTCATAACTTTGTGTCATTTGCGGTAGAGAAAAATTCTTTACTTTGCGACATTTTGAACACTGTAGCTAAAAATAATCAACAAATTTGGATTACCTCTTAAAGAGGTTTTAGGCACTTTCACGTATCCCATTTGTTATTCTCATTTTTTTTCTGAAAAATTACTGGAAAGTCTGTATAATGTATAATACCAGACTTCCATAATCTTTTTTGTACATATTTGATTTTTAATATGTCCATTGCCCTAACAATCAAAATAACTGGCCAAATCGATCTTACCTAACGTTTTAATTTTGCATTCATATTGGCCTATATTTTTTGTTTAGGCTACTGCTATTTTGTTTTTTAACATCGGCTAGAAATTTGTTTAAATGTGCAAGAACTACCCATATTTAACATATTATTCAAATAAAGTGCGGGGGGAGGGGAGATCAGTCAGGAGACAAAGAAACAAAGGTTTTCTTTTAATAAATGACATATTTTTACAATCATATATGAATACAATTTTTCGCTGTTTTACACTAACTTACAGCACGTTTAGTGTAAAAAATAGAAAATTTATTGTTACTTCTGGTATAAACAAATAATTTTTTGTTTAAATTTTTCAAGGTTTTTGCTCAAAATATCTTCTATTCCTCTATTTTTCTTTTTAATTCCATTTTTCATATCTGAAACAGAATTGTGCAACAACATTAGCACAGGTTGTGATTTGATTTCTCCCCACCTATAGGCTAGTGGACTCTGATCGTTCTTCCCCCCCGACGCGGTGACTGATCGTTTTTTCCACTTTCCACATTTCTTTATTACAGCGTACTGGAAGCGTTTTCGCCCTTCTAATCCACAAGGTAGGTGAATCTCTATCTAAGCTATATATCTGTTGGCGTCAAAAACATTAATCGGAAAAAATGGACTCTGATTGTCCTCTCCCCGGCTCATCACATTCATTTTCTATTCAAATTTCTTTTGTGGGAGGGGAGGTAAGTAACCACAGCGAAAAAGGAATTATTAGCATCAAAATTGTCAGTTAACGTTAATTTTTAATCGAATTTGGATAATTAATGTCTTCTGTAAGTCGCTTTCGGTATAATTTACTCTACTACTGTTACACCTAACAATGCGACTTTCTGCAACTTGAATTTTTTCGCTACCGAAATTTTAGAAATGCTAAAACTGCGGACTTTCAAATCTCGTGGCTGCCAAGGTCTATGTATTGCCACAGAATTATTGCAGAACGTGATTGAGAAGAACGTTTAAAAAATAGCTGTTTGTAGTGACAAAGTTATTTACTTGGAAATTATCGGTTTATAAATATTGGAAATTTATAAATAACTTCCTGAAAAAATTCGTTGAATCGCCAATAATTTTTTATGTAACGTAATAAATATTTCTTCATATAAAATACACACATGTTTAAAAAAATCAAAAACATTTATAGACATATGCCCCTTATGCCGACTACATATGCCCCATATGTGCCCCTTATGCCGACTAAAATTAGTTTATAATATACCCGTGAGCACTGTCATGATCCCGTATAGAGTTGAATGACTAGGGAAGTATAAAACACCTGATTAGAAAGTTACTAACTGATACTAAAATATTTGACGAGAACTTATAAATGCTTCTACTAGTAACTATAACAACAATAATAGTTGGATATAGTAAAGACTCCAATCATTTGAGACCTGGTGCTACAGAAGAATATTCAAGATAAGGTGGAGGGAGAAGATAACCCATAAGGAAGTCTTTAGAAGAGCTCAAGACGAGAAGAGCTTTCTACGAAATTTAAAAGGCAGAAGAGCTAAGTATATAGGGCATATACTACGCCACAGTGGGTTGGTTAAGAGAATAATAGAAGGAATAATTGAAGGGAAGAATCACAGAGGACGACCCCGTTTAGACTACATGAAACAACTTACGGTCGATATGAACTGCACATCATATTGTGAGTTGAAAAGAAAAGCAGAGAAGTGTGAAGAATGGTGAGCTGCTGCCAACCAGCCTATGGGCTGCTAACCTAGAAGAGATGGTAATAATAATATAACTTTAGTACCTAATAACTGTCCGACGTTGTACCTTCCTCGTGTCTATAGGCACATACAGTATCTGATATGTATCTGAATACCAGTATGCTCCATGATCTGCACAACTCCCTTACTATTTTCAACGAAGTAGATTTTTATTTACATAAATTTCTATATTAGGTAATTTATCATTATGCGACAATTACAGAAATCCCCATTTCTCTACTACATATTTCTTAAGTAATATAACAGTTGTAGAGCGCACAATCGTACAATAAACATTAAAAATTCAAAGCAATGCTAAATTGGTTATAATTCCATATTTAGTCTCACACGCTCTGCTGTACTTTCACAGTTGTCTTCAAATTGTTTATCCTTTTTTTCGGGTCTGGGGTCCAAAACTTTAATATTTTCAAAACGTAACGGTTTGTTAAAATTCTCTTTCATTTGATACCCCACATGAACGTTTGTGATGTTATAAAAAATTTTCACCAGCTTTTTAGGCCCTGACGTCCAAAAATTTTGACATTTTGAAAGTGGAAACTAGATTTAGACCGTGTTTAAATTACCTTTAATCTGATACCCCACATGAGCTTTTGCGATTTTTTTCACAATTTTGACTCCCCACATTTCTGCCTTCCACACCCCTATTTTTGGAGGGATCAATCTAAAAAAAGTAGGGTTCTGTAGGGTAAGAGTACGGACACGCGTACATAGTTTTACGAGAATCGGTTAGTGCTTTCAAAAGTTATCGTGAGACATAACCCAAAAAGATAGCAGATAGACAAACAGACAGAAAAAATGCCAAACGGTCGAGTCGAAACTCGTTTCGTTCGTTTAATAATATTAATATTAATAATAATCATGGGCGGGATTTCACCTACGAGATTGGGGGGGGGGGGATATCTTCGAAGCTTTTTTTAGGAATTGAGGAATGGACTAAAAAAGTAGGAATAATTAGCAGTGTTCTGGTGGAGGCGTTGGCATTGCATTGCCCCCAGAAAGACATGCTGAAGACAATTCTAAGCTCCGAACAGACAGAAAGGCGGGCTAGCGAGAATTTAAACCTCTCAAAAGACAGAAAGGCGGGCTGGCGTGAATTTTAACCTCCGAACAGACAGAAAGGCGGGGTAGCGACAACTTTTTACCTCCCAATAGACAGAAAGGCGGGCTAGCGACAATTCTAACCTCCGAACAAACAGAAAGGCGGGCTAGCGACAATTCTAACCTCCGAATAAACAGAAAGGCGGGCTAGCGAGAATTTCAAAATTTTAACCTCCCAACAGACAGTAAGGCGGGCTAGCGAGAATTTTGACCTCCGAACAGACAGAAAGGCAGGCTAGCGAGAATATTAACCTACAAACAGACAGAAAGGCGGGCTAGTGAGAATTCTAACCTCAGAACAGACAGAAAGGCGGGCTAGCGACAATTCTAACCTCCCAACAGACAGAAAGGTGGGCTAGGGAGAATTATAACCTCCGAAAAGACAGAAAGGCGGGCTATCGACAATTCTAACCTCCCAACAGACAGAAAGGCGGGCTAGCGACAATTATAACCTCCGAACAAACAGAAAGGCGGGCTAGCCAGAATTTGAACATTTTAACCTCCCAACAGAAAGTAAGGCGGGCTATTGAGAATTTTAACCTCCAAACAGACAGAAAGGCGGGCTAGTGAGAATATTAACCTCCAAACAGACAGAAAGGCGGGCTAGTGAGAATATTAACCTCCAAACAGATAGAAAGGCGGGCTAGCGAGAATTCTGACCTCCGAACAGACAGAAAGGTGGGCTATCAAGAATATTAACCTCCCAACAGACTGAAAGGCTGGCTACCGAGAATTTTAAATTCCGAACAGACAGAAAGGCGGGCTAGCGACAATTTTAACCTCCCAGTAGACAGAAAGGCTGGCTAGCGACAATTCTAACCTCCGAACAGACAGAAAGCCGGGGTAGCTACAATTCTAACCTCCGAACAAACGGAAAGGCGGGCTAGCGAGAATTTTAACATTTTAACCTCCCAACAGACAGTAAGGCGGGCTAGCGAGAATTTTAACCTTCGAACAGACAGAAAGGCGGGCTAGCGAGAATATTAAGCTCCAAAGAAACAGAAAGGCGGGCCTGTGAGAATTCTAACCTCCGAACAGACAGAAAGGCGAGCTAGCGAGAATATTAACGTCCAAACAGACAGAAAGGCAGGCTAACGAGAATTTTAACCTCCGAACATACAGAAAGGCGGGCTAGCGACAATTCTAACCTCCGAACAGACAGAAAGGCGGGCTAGCGACAATTTTAACCTAACCTATGAAAAGGCGTAAAAGTAGGTTAACGAAAATTCTAACCTCGAACAGACTGAAAGGTAGGCTAGCAAGAATTCTAACATCCGAACGGGGCGGAAAGGCGGGTTAGCGAGAATATTAACCTCCGAACAAACAGAAACTTAGGCTCTCCGCTAGCCTGCCTTTCTGCTCGTCTATCTGCCCATTCGGAGGTTATATTTTTGGTAGCCCTTCAAAAGACACACATACACAAAAACACACACACATCCACAAACGTGTGTAAACACATGCACCCACACAAAAATATAAAAATAGTAAATAATCGGGAGGGAACCTGGGCTTTTTCTACTGCCTAAGTGCCCCGAAGTTGGTTAATCCGCCGTTGAATGTGTTAATTCTTAATTCTTCGGGAAGTTCTTTATTTTACCTAGTGGTTAATATAACATTACATATAGCGTAGCTTGTATAAGTTGTAACGATAAGTTTGATGAATGTTCTGTTCCGTTCGTTACTTCTTTAAAGCCTCACTTTGGATTCGTCAATTTATAACAAATTTTATAAATGTTGCGGGCACTTAAATTATATACGCCGCCCGTTGGAAACGTCAATTAGTAACAAATTTATATGTATTAATTACCTTCAACCACACTGTTGTTGTTGTAATAATGTTACTGTTAATAATATATGTTGAACGGCGAATGATTTTGTAATCTGCCGCTCGCTCCCACTATACGTACCGTTTCGATGACGTCACCCACCGTTGCCAACCGTTGTGGTGTCCGCTGTGCTCTGTGAACTTATTTTTTAAATGGAACAGCAATAATAACGACGCAAATATAACAACAAACATATATCTTTGTAGGAATCATTTATTCAATAAAGCATGGGTTAACTGTTTCTCGTTTCTTTTATAATAATCACAATCGTGGCAAAAATTATGTGTCTCCTTTACCAGTTGGTACTGTAGTTGTAATTCTTATTGCATTCAGACCAAAATAAAGCGTTGGTTATTATTTCTTATTAAAAATAGATCATCTCAGTGCGTATATGGTTCGGGGATTACAATTAAACAAAACGTTATTCTATAAATCAAAGTACAAATTTTACAGTTCAAGGATATTACAAAGTTTAGAGTGTAATGTGCACGCCTGCAGTTGAATCGTGGCTGCTAGTTATTATAGGTTATGTCCAGTTCATGTGTTTGTTAATTATTATTGAAATCAAAGGTTCTTGTGGTGTTTAAAAAAAATGTCAAATCTCAATTCGTGTTATTAGTGAGTGTTCTTAGTGTTGGTGTGACATGGTGTCTGTAGTTTAGTTGCTTAATTTTTAAAAAGTCGTATATGCACAAGTTGGTGTTGATGCATAATATAATAAAATGTCAAAGTCACCAAATCCTCTTCTTTATATGGTTCTTGGTCGAAGATAGGGCCCACGTCTGCTTCTGTCCTCCTCCCTGGTTCTTGATTCTTCTATTTCCAATGCTAGTTGTTCCTCACTTGGTTGTAATAACTCGTATTATGTGTATCTATCGGTGTTAACATGTCTGGAACGTGTTTTCACAATTTATAGTTAATTATGTAAGACGTTTTGCAAACGCGTCTGTACGCTATGACCGTTGTTAAAGAAGTCTCATTTTATTTATCCGAAATTTCTGGTTGCTATGGGTAAACTTGGAATCTGGTTGGTTGATTCGGATATACATTGTCATGTAATTTCATTATTTCAATGTCAGAATTTGTTCAAAACCTTTAAATTATTATAACTTTTCTCTACTGATTGGGAATTTAAAACTATTATCAACCTTATTTTGGTCTTTACATTTGACACACATAGACACTAAACATGCCTACCTTTACTTAAGAAATACAGCTGTTACAATTTTGTTATTTGAATTTTTCATAGATAGCTTAAAACGAATTATTTTGTTTCTAGATTTGTAGTGTATACTATTAACTATCTATCTGTTCATCCTTCAATATTTGTTTCATAAAATTCCTAACAGTATTATTTAAAATTTACAAAAGTTGGTTTTTACCTGGCCTATGTACTGGTGTTATCTTCATCACCATGTTTATGAACATTTTACCTTAATGTCATTTTCCATGACTGATATCTTAGTAAACCTTTAACAGTTAAATTAACTTTTAACAACCATAAAAACTGTTTAACATATAACACTATCTTAACAAAACAAAAAGGATATACTATCCTATCAGTTTCATCTCATGCCCACATGGCTATGATTCTACTGAACATTTGAACAAATAAACTGCTTATTACTTAATCTATACAATTGTTTAACTCTTAAATTTATAACCTTAACATAGCTTTAATATAACTTTAATATAGGCTTCCTCACCACTCAACAGAATATAACTTACTCTTAGTGCTTATTTTAACAATTATAACTTTTGCACCGTTCTATAACATTAATATTACCATCTCCTCTGCTTTCTTTATGCTATCATAACACTGCTTATAAACATTTACTATATAAACTTACTATTTAAACATTCATAACAATAACATCCTTAATAACATTAGAGGATTTTTATCCTGAATACAACTATACGATTAAGCTACTATCAATTCTTACTATAATAACAATATTTTGCTTACTCTTCATTTTTTACTACTATTTTTTACTACTACTTCATTTGTTTATTCCATTTTTTGGTACTTTTCACCCTTAAACATAGTCATATTCCTATAGGTTTAAGGAATTGGGAATATAAACAAATATTCTCTCAATTGTCATCTAGGTATATCCTTAATATTAGCACTTGACTGGTGATACTTGTTCAAAAAACACTTGGTTTATTATTTTATCACTGGTTAGTATTGCACTGTTTGGATTCTATTTGTCACACTTATAAATAATTAATCCATCTAGTTTTGACTGTTTGATTAAATATTTGTTATCTTCTCATGTAAATATTATTTCCACTTTTGTCGTGTAATCTTACATATAGTATTTTCTTAAAATTAATGTACATTAGTTTATTTATTAACTGTATTGTACTTCAGTATCATTTTAGAATGGTTTTGTTTTTTATATTTACTCTTATTGGTTTTTATGGGTTTTTACATTTTATTGTCCACTCTCACCTTTATAGGCCTATGAGTTCTGATTTATAATTCTTGTGGTTTATCTCTATTTTGGGTTAAACTTGCACTTTGTACCTTTTCACTGTACTTTAGTGTCAATAGTGGTTATTTCATAATATTTATTTCTTTTACTCATTTCACTTTGGTGTACCCACCCTTATTAAATTGTCACTTGGTAAATCACTTACTAATTACTATTATGCACTCTTGTTATAAAATGTTACTGTGAATAAATTATTATGTGTTGTTTTCTAGACAAACTTATGACCATTATTTATTACAATTAGTGGTATGGTTCATTGTATCTATAATAAGGTTTGTTATATTTTCCTTACATCATTCAAATCAATCACTTACTACTATTTCTCTTTACATAGTATTGTATGCTTGGGCCTATTATCCCTCAATTTGTATTTTGATTACTTTGATATTATGACACATTGAATGGAACCATTTGTTTCCTTATAGCATTGATACATAATCCGTCAGTCTTTATAATATTTATTTTATCCTTATTTAAAGTTCATGTCTTAATCGGGGTTGGATGTATTTTGCATCACTTTGCCTGAATCATTAATTTGGGTACGGTCAGTTGTATTACTAGTCGTCTGAAATATTTATTCGTTCCTCTTCACTATCATCCTGAAAGATATTCTTCTTCTTGTTTAGCTTCTTATCCATTGTCTTTAATAAATCGGGTACGATATTAAGTGGTTTCAAATGTAATGTTACAAAGTCTAGATTTGAAAAACCTTCCAATGCCTTGTCAAATACTACACAAAGCTACGGCTCACTGATTTGTAATTTATTTGATAGATATTAGGGGAGGGGTAAGTGCTCCCTTGCCACCCCGAATCCCGACATTGTAATAATAATAATAATAATAATAATAACAAAAAGAATGATAACAACAACAAGAATATGTATGTTAAATTGATGCACTTGAGAATGATCGATACCCAAACTTTTTTGTTAGGCACAAAGTCAAGAAATAAAAACAAAATTAACATAGTTACCAAGAGTGCTAAGATACTGTCAGCTAACTAGAGCTGATAAGGAAACAAGGTCAGATTCTGCAGTCCAGTACAGGGCTCTACTGATTCAGATTGTCGGTCGGCTGTAAAACAAGAATAAAACGATTGTCCGCCGATAAAGTAGTACCCTTCTCGTGTTTCTTCATTATACTTCCAATCGTCCAGAGGCCGGATATCAGCGGCTATCTTTGCGATAACCATCTGGCCTCGAGCTCTCTCGTTCCGTTATAATTGGGGCACACACACACTTGCGCGCACGCGTGACACAATGATTACGTAATTAAAATGAAGCTTTTGCTGTAAGAATCGCTAAAATGTTCAATAGTTAGGTGGGCATAGTTAAATAATAACACCCCTTCTCAAAATTATGAATAGGTAAAACACACACTTAAGTGATCGAGTTATCCGAGAAGAGGAGTCTGTATGAAGGGTAGAAAAATGGCGAGAAACAGACTTGAACTCCATGCACATAAAAGTATTTACTTAAAATAAATAAATAAATAAAAACTTATGTTCAGAAAAACAATAAATTTTCTTCGGACATGTTTTTAAATGATCACCCTTATAAAAACACAATCTAAACACTTTTCGGTGCTAAATACTTAGTTTAGCATAGAACCAACCCGAATTAATTTTAAAAATCAGTTCCTGTTTTGTAAATTTTATGTATTAGATTTAAATAATTATAATAACTAGGAATAATAAGATATACTATTCATGAAGTATCAAGTGTTTTATTGAGAAAACGCCAATAACCTTTCCTTAAGCTCCGGTGGTACTCGAAATGAACGTGGAAGACCAAAGTGGTACGCGGATCCGGAAAGGTTGGTAACCACTGGTTTACGGGATTACGAGAAATGTGAATACCAGTATGGTACAAATGTGTGGAAAAAAGATAAAGGATTTACATATTTATATAGGACTATATAAAATTGACTAAAGACCGCGAGAGGATAGCAGTATCGTCTTTGAAATGAGAAAAGTGAAAAATTAATGACCGAAGGGAAACTAAGAATGAAGATTTGGAACACTGTGTAATATTGGATGCTTAAAGCATGAAAACTATAATCACAAACATAATTTCTTAGAGGGTGAAAATAAAAAAAGAAGAGCGAACTAAATATTAAAGTTTTGACTTTGGGGTGATAGATTCTCGCAAAGAAAACTTTCAAGGAGTGAAGAGAAAAAATTAAGGGAAAAATGAAAAAAGTACAAAGTAGAGCAATTTCGGGTTTTGCATGAATCTCTGCTGTTTTCTGTCAGATAAACACGAACAAACTTACAAAACTGAGATTAAGAGTGGAAAAGAAAAACAAATGTTTGAAAGTTTCAGAACACTGTGACCAGAGGAGATCTTTCATTAATGAGTATGGATATGATTAAATCTAAGAAGAAAACAGTAGGTGATGGATAAACAGTAGTTTGATCCGATTCGAATACAGATCAATAGTTGTGAATGATCTTTCTGAAAGCAATGTAATAAAATACGGATTAGAAGACGTGTAGATTATTAAGCTCTGGGTAAGAAAATAGTATGGAAACAAGGACTCAAGAGAAAATTGTAAATAGTCCTGCTCAAGGATTCAAAATTTAAACACATTTAATTTACTAATAAGTTTTTTTAACTATTATGACTATAACTAATACAGCAGAAACTAAAACCAAAATATTAAAAACCATTGTTAGAAGTATCATGACTTACGGCTCAGAAGTTTGGACTACTAATAAACACACAAGAACAGAATTAATGACAGCAGAGATGGACTTTTGGAGACGTTCGGCAAGAGTATCCAGACGTGAGAAAATTAGAAATGAAGTAATTAAGGACGGAACGAATGTGCAAAATTGAATTGTTGATTTTATCCAAACAAAAAAATTACAATGGTATGGACACACAAAAAGAATGGAACGGGAAAGATTGCCAAGGAAAGTTATGGAATGGATCCCACCAAGAAGAAGGAAAAATAAAGACCACCTATCACCTGGATAGAAGAAATTCAGACTGTATTGAAGGCACGAGAAATTGAAAAAGATCGTTGGATGGACAAGCAGCAGTGGAAGATGAGAATTCAATCACTTCTGTAATCTTTGGTTCCAGAAAATGTGTAAACATTGTACAGCCGGAATTAAAAAAAAAAGACTATAACTAAGATTTTAATGAAAATACGAGAAAATAAAGTACATTTAATTTACAGTCGATTTGAAGGTGTCTAGTTACATGTCTGGCCGAAGGGTAAACATGATTATTCAATGTGATTAAACGAGCTCGCCAGCGCCAATGTCTGTATGTCTGTTCATTCCTAAAGACATGAAATATTAATTAGAGGTGCAATTACGGTTAGTATTAAATGTTTGGAAGCTTTAGTGCACGTCTCGTCCGCATAAAATGACTGTGGCGCATTCCGTTGCACTGTTGCGTAATATCTCAAACATTTTGGATCTCTAATCTATTGTTTATATTATACCTTCCTTTTGTGCGTTCTTGAGTTCTTTTTTTGTGAAATCAGCATTCTAACTGTTCTTTAACGATCCAACTCGATCTGGCTACTGACTGATTTAACAACCGACGAGAGGAAATTTGCAACGAAAATCTTTTTATTAGCTGCCGGGTTTACAACCCAACCCAACACACACACACACACACACACACACACACACACACACACACACACACACACACACACACACACACACACACACACACACACACACACACACACACACACACACACACACACATGCAAGAAGATCATCACCTGCTCCTCCTAAAACATATTTGTTCATGAAAGAATTTACATTGATTGTGCATGCAACGGTTTCGAGCTGAATAAAGAAAACGCAATTTTAATGAAGCAGTCCCAGCAATTCTGAAGAACACAGAGTTTATTATTAAAATCAAATAATTGGATGTATAATTTATAAACAATTTGTGTACTTAATTGAATGGAATTTGTTAGTACAAATGTCGTTTGAATTAAATTTCGTAAATATTAGTAAGGTACCTACTGATTTCTGCGCAAGAATCTCAGTTCCTTCCAATTATATATATATTTTTTTTTACGTAACCGAAGAGACGGCGTTGGTTGATGAACGAAAGCACGAACTCACGCACGGTCTGCAAATATTTACTAAGAATTTGTACACTCATTTGTTTCTTAAACTCTTTATTATACAGTCACTACCTTTTATATACACTAGCTCATTATAGTCTGCAACATTTCTCGTAATTCCTTCTTATTAGCTTCTAATTAAGTAAACTTTTTACTCTTTGAACAATATTTCGTTAAACTTCTGTCTTTTATATTTCTCTAAATAGATGTCTCTTCCAATGGACGTGCTTAAATAAATGTCTTAAATAATGAATTACACAGATGTCTTTTTAAAATGTTCTTCGCCACTTTGTTAAAAAATCATAGCTTTCAAAACACATAATTCAAAAGAAGTTTACTTACAGATCGAAAGTGTGTGATAATGTGATATTATGTGTGATAATGCCCCACTTCTGCGTTATAGATTTTTCACTATAAAAATAATACAGAATCAGTAAGATCATCGATGTAAAAGGACAAGTTTCATTGCCTTAGGTTGCTAAGAACAGAAAAAGACATAATGAATGCAGATTTCAATTATTTGGTATGCGAATTACATCGTTTAAAGTTATGAAAGAAGTAAATGCTTTAATTGAATAAAAAAGCGAAAGGGAGATTAATTTAAACAAAAAGCCTCCTGCTCTTTACTACGAACACATTCACTTTTACAAATATATGTATATGTAAGTGATGATCCTCAAAATTGTAGACTATTGTTTTCAGAACATGATCGGTCGCTGATTCCTGATACTGTCTGTGAACTAACTGCATGTCATAATGTTTCATCAAGTTAAAACAAGACAGCGTAATTGTAATTCTAGCCAACTGCCATTTAGCCACTGCGGGACTCGGCTATCCTTAGGTGATGGAAATTGGAATAACTGAAGATAGAGAAGAGATCCCTCCCAGACAAACAATGACATTTCAAAAGATTCGCGCGGCGGTCGAAGGAATTTGAAGAGTCACTTTACAACTTCCAAATGGTCTACGAGTCCACAAAGCCGGAAGTTATCTCCCTTTATCCTAATTTACAACCTATTTTAATTGAATTTCATTTAATGGAAATAACCATAAACGTTTTTTAAAAACTTTTAATTCATCAGCCTTCCAAGATTACGATATAATCCTGTTCCGGTTCTATAGGATTCCTCCAGTCTACTGTTTCCAGAGTCTACCAACGACTTGGGATCTATAATCTAAAACACGTCTCCGCAACCATGCTCTCCACATCCTGACCGTACTCTTTCCGTTTACTCCAATACTTTCCTCACTCTGTCGTTCTTAAAGCACTGCATTACTTCGGAGAAAACGAATCTCAGGTACAGATTAATATACTCTATCTCGTCGCGAAAACACTCACGTTCCCGAACCCTGAAGCAAAGCCGGAATCAGCGTAGCGTTGTAAAGCCATATTTGTGGTGGTATTTGTGAAGTGTCTATGTGGTTCCTCTTGAATTGTTATCCTTTACGGGATTTTCCTTGTTCTTTCAGTTTCAGAGAACTTGATTTCTGTTAATTTTAAATCTAACATCGTAATCTATCAAAGGAATACCCTGGAGTCCAGCAAGACCGACATACTTACCTGAGTACGTTACTATTTGCTGACGATAAAATAATAATACATGAGAGTGAAGACAAATTACAACTGGCAGTGCACCGACTGAATCAAATAGGTCCAGAATATAATCTCCTTGCATAAGACGAAAGTTTATGGCCTTACAGGGCAAGTATCCCGTCAGGTCGAAAATATTTGTCAACAATAAGCCAATCGAACAAATATAAAATTTTACATACTTGGGCTGGGACACAAGCTACAATTATGACAATGACATGGAAAATAAAATAAATAAGTTCCAGGCAATTTGTGGCACAATAAATAGAACATTAAATAACAAAACACGAGAAGACACAAGGATAAAATTTTATAACTGTACCTGTACTTATGTATGGAAGTGAAAGTTAGGTAAATACCAAAAAAGGAGACAGCAAATTACAGGCAGCAGAAATGAGATTTTTGAGACGGGTCAAAGGCTGCACAAGAAGAGATTTAGTAAGAAATGAAGACGTGCGAAATGAACTAAATATATGTGCAATAAATGAAAAAATAACTGAATATAAAGAAAGATGGAAACAACACGTAAATAGAATGGGAAATGGGAGAATACCCCAAAAAATACTTAACTACAAACCAAGAGGAAAAGAGATATAGAAAGACCACGAAAACGGTGGTCGTAAGTTTGTGAGGACGGAAAAGGCAAATGCCTAATCCTTGTAGTGCAGAAGAAGAAGAAGAAGAAGAAGAAGAAGAAGAAGAAGAAGAAGAAGAAGAAGAAGAAGAAGAAGAAGAAGAAGAAGAAGAAGAAGACATCGTAATCTGTCTCATAACTGACCTTGCATCCCTGCAAACGTGAGACACGTTCAAGTGTCTAGTCGTTTATTACGATTTTACTTCTGATGATATCTTTCCGTTTCAGTGCCATGACCTACGTCTTTCCTCCTGAAAACTCCAAAATGCAACGAGCTCAGCGCATTCAATCTTTGTATACTCTAAACACTCTGTTTTAATTAAAGCCTATAGCCTGAGCAATTTGTGTTGACAAAGTTTTAATTTACATTAATTTACTACACCCTACACAACACTTCAAAATGTCTCACTTCATCGGTCATTATAAGCAAAATTATATCTGCTGTTAAAAAAAAATCTCACTATCACATGTAATTTCTAAATTAATATACAGAAATGTTTATTTCCACACAAAATTTAAACTTTACTTTTTATAAGCTACGATGTATATGAAATTAGAAAGTTTATATTTATTCGACAAATATTAATGCCCTCTCTCTCTCTCTCTCTCTCTCTCTCTCTCTCTCTCTCTCTCTCTCTCTCTCTCTCTCTCTCTCTCTCTCTCTCTCTCTCTCTCTCTCTCTCTCTCTCACTCTCACTCATTTCAACTGTGTCAGCAAATAGTAACGTCCTCTCTCTCTCTCTCTCTCTCTCTCTCTCTCTCTCTCTCTCTCACTCTCACGCGTTTCAACTGTGCAAGGTTTCATACCGTTTTCATGTCTCTCTCTCTCACCGTGTACATTGAGTAGTCGATGTGATGAATAAATAAATTTAGCTCTCTCTCTCGTTGTCAAAACGCCGTCTAGCTCTCTCTCTCGTTGTCAAAACGCCGTCTTCATTTTTCAGTGTATTAAATAATTAATTAATTGTTTTATAATGCAGTCAGTGTGATTGATCCTTGTTAGAAATATATATATTTGGCAAATATTAACTATGTATGTGTGTTGTTGTCAATGAACTACTTACCTGTGTGCTGTTACAGATGACAAATCCATACGTTAACGGCTTAGCAATCTTCAATACGCTCTTCTTTATGTGGTACAATACTTCTGTTTAATGGGTACAGTTTACACACACACATAGGTTCAGTGATGTATAGCGAAATAAATTAAAATTATACCCACAGAGGTGTATAGTGAAATAAAATAAAGCCATAATTTGTTTAAATGATTAAATATATTTTAAAATTCACAATATAAAATTCACAATTCATAATTAAATAAATACATTATAAAATTGATATTTTTTCGAAAGTATATATATAATTGTGTCGTACTTGTAGGAGAAGCAACCTGCAACATAACAATACAACAACATTAAAATCATGTTAAATATCACACACACACACACACAGATATAGTTGGCAGAATCAACGCTTTACACGAGTAACTTCTTAAATTATGTGTCATTCTCTCATAAGTTAATGTCCTTTCATCAAAACTTTGTAAATTAGAATCTGCACTACATTCAAACACACGCACACACAGTGATAAAAAAAAATTGTTTATTAAAAGTAGTTTGTTACCTTAATGAGGTACTATTTCCACCTGCACTGTTTGGTTCCTCACGCCTCGAAACACGAGATGTAGGTCGCTGGGGCTTATATGACGGAGCTCTTCATCTGTAAAGACGCAAGCATATCTCTTAGGTAGATATACACGATAGCGTAGCTCATCATCTTCCAACGTTACAAGCACAGACTTCCCATATCTTGTGTCCACATGCACCATGTTAACGATCGGATACTGCTTGTTCACTGTTAATTCTGCACACCGTTTGTACTCAATAGCAGAAACTGCATTGAATTTTGTGATAAACGACATTATTAGAAGTGAAGACGTCTGTATCAAACGAGGCGGAACTAAACAATGACTACAAAGAAGACTAGTGGAATGTAATGGTGGTGGTGGTGGTGGTAGTTATCAGGAAATGTTTCATTCCCTGAAGCTTTGCATGTACATACATGCAGAATTATGGCTGTTACATAATATATATATTAGGAAAGCCCACAGACTACTAGAAATAGTTATCGCCTGCAGGCATATACAAGTTTACTAACGAAATTAACAATGCTATGAGACACTCACATTAAAAATGTTTGTATAACAGAAAAATCATTAATTATCCACTCTCTAAGTGCGTACACATTATGATTTGTACACTGTGTAGAAGAAGAATTGCAATGTGTAAGACATAACGTACCGGGAAATAGATATGGTATGTCTTTCGGGCAACCAATGTCATCAAGATTTATTATATGATGATGAATTATTTTCGATTCTAAAAAACGTTTTTTCTCAAGACCCTTCACAAACACATATTTATATATGTTCGTATACGTTGTTAACACTGAAACAAGAGTGTCGTACGGAGTCTCTCCTTCACCCCATCTCAGACCATGATAGTTTGTCGTTAACCAACAGTTGGTTCTAGTGTATTTCGAATTCGTAACGACTGTAGCAGGCGGGGCGAAAATCCAATGTCTGCATGCAAAACGTGTTACGTCCATAACCGACAACTCCTTTACTATATAATTGCCGTTGTCATCATAAAAGCAGTGAAAGTCAATTATTACAGCAGCGTTTTCCATTATACTATAAAAAAAAGAAACCACACATTACAAACTAATATTTATAAACACAAAGATCGTTACAATAATGATAATAATACACAAACTTACGTTTACTGCCGACCGAACTGAAGAGTGGAGAGAGAGACTAACGATATCACAGTGAGAATTTTTTGTTGTTTTTGTTTTTAACAGGTGGTGTAACGTGGAATTTTAGCAGGTGGGGGAGCAGAGTCGCCGTCGGCAATTAATTTGGCACGTACGCAAGCGTATCACGGCCATTGTCTAGTATATAGCGCTAAGATTTTAATAAAACAATTATCAGTTTTAAATAATAATTTTCGGAAACAACCCACGACGGAAAAAATATAGTTTACCTTGTGGTATGAAATTCAAACTATTAAATTGTCTCTCTCACACACACATTTCTGATTACTATACAACTAATTGCATGTATGTTCAGAGGGTTATACCGAAATAAACCAGTGTGTATTCGCTAAATCCTCCTTTCACTTTCTAATATGACACATGACACTCATTAGCGGCACCACCGCAAGTAATTATGGATTATAAAGTATTCACTTCCAAAACAAACACTTGCTTTCCCCTACCACCAGAGACCAATATATACTCAACAAATTTAGCGATAATTTCTCATTGACTTGCTTGCGTGCGCTGATAAATCTATCATTACATTTTTAATAGTTGGAAGACTGCTTGTATTATTGTGCATCTCAGTATACGCAAGTTCCTGTGTGTAGTCAACATACGCTAGTTTGGTGAGCATAATTTATTGTATGTACAGATTTTATTTAAACGTAAAAATTATTTGCATTAAAACATTATTTATTGAATTTAATACATGTATGTGTATGTTCAAATCACAATTTATGAAATATATTCTTACCGTATTTTTTATATTACACTTCTAATTGAAGATATATATTTGACTTTAATACATGTGTGTGTGTGTGTGTGTGTGTGGGTGATCAATTTTCTGAAATATATTCTTACTGTACCTTTTATATTACACTTCTAATTGAAGATATATATTTTTAGGTATAACTGAATTTTAGCGGTTTCACACTGACTGCTTGCGTGCGCTGATAAATCTATCACAGCAGTTTTTTTAATAGTTGAAAGACTGCTTGTATTATTGTGCGTCTCAGTATACACAAGTTCCTGTGTGTGTAGTCAACATACGCTAGTTTGGTGAGCATAATTTATTGTATGTACAGATTTTATTTAAACGTAAAAATTATTTGCATTAAAACATTATTTATTGAATTTAATACATGTATGTGTATGATCAAATTACATTTTCTGAAATATATTCTTACTGTATTTTTTATATTACACTTCTAATTGAAGATATATAGTTGAATTTAATACATGTGTGTGTGTGTGTGTGTGTGGGTGATCAATTTTCTGAAATATATTCTTACTGTACCTTTTATATTACACTTCTAATTGAAGATATATATTTTTAGGTATAACTGAATTTTAGCGGTTTCACACTGACTGCTCGCGTGCGCTGATAAATCTATCTCAGCAGTTTTAATAGTTGAAAGACTGCTTGTATTATTGTACGTCTCAGTATACACACAAGTTCCTGTGTAGTCAACATACACTAGTTTGGTGAGTGTACAGCATAATTTATCAAGTGCATTATTTATTGATTTAATACATGTATGTGTGTGTGTGTGTGTGTGTGATCAAAGTACAATTTCTGAAATATATTCTTACTGTACTTTTTATATCACACTTCTAATTGAAGATATATTTTAGGTATAGCTGAATTTTAAGCGTGCGTTCTTGAGTTAAGCTGTTGTTGTAATCATATGGAAATTCACTCAAAGAATTGATATTTCTTTGTATTCATACACAGTCTTTTTATATTCAAACTATTATTATTATCTGAAACAGAACGGTATATATAGATTCGAGTGGTATGTAAGACGCTGTTATATGTTACTAAAATCATAGCAAATATTTTCATTCTAAGCATATTTACTGTTTAATAATAATTACAACCCAACGAATGATATATAGTTTGATGCTTTATAAGTTTGTGTACATTGGTTGTATATTGTAAGCATGAAAGTATTATTTAAATCTGTTATCTGCTTCTGTATGGAAGTCATCTATAAATATCAGATCAGTGCGACACAACGTAATTGGACCTAACATGTTTCATGCCAACGTGTGCGCTCGTTGTGTGTGCGTGTGCGTCTGTGTGTGTTCGTGTGTGCGTGCGTTGCGTGTTTGGTTACGTTGCGTATGCGTCTCTGTGTGTGTGTGTGTGTGTGTGTGTGTGTGTGTGTGTGTGTGTGTGTGTGTGTGTGTGTGTGTGCAACCCAACGGAGGATATATATAGTTTGTGTACATAGGCTGTATATTGTAGGCATGAAGTTATTTAAATCTGTTTTTGTATGGAGGTCGGTACGACACAACGCATAACAAACGTACATGATTCAACCCAAACGTGTGCACGTGTGCGTCTGTGTGTGTTCGTGTGTGCGCGCGTTGCGTGTGCGTCTGTGTGTGTGTGTGTGTGTGTGTGTGTGTGCGCGAAAATAAACTTAATTTTCTCGATCTATCAAATAGTTGGTCTAAGCGTACATGTATTATGTAAATCATCTCTGTTCAGTCATCTACGTAAGTGCATTTGAATTATTTGCGCATGCGCATAACAGCTTTTTTAGTACAGTTGCACACACACATCGACACTCACTTGCAACAACGTCTTACTTACCACTCGGTCATGTGCTACAAATTGATATATAAAACGTTTAAGATGCACTAACATAATACCAGCGTTATAACAGTACCTTTTGTTTTTCAGTATTCATTCATTCTCACTCTCTCTTGAAGATCATGGCTAACCTTCAGCAGGAACGTGGGGAGGAGCAGACTGAACAAGGTAAAAAGTTCAATACCAATTGTCACAGTTAAGAAATTATTTTTTTGTAATTATGTAGCATGCAAACTTGCTGATGTGAATTAACGTTTGAGTCATACTATGTCTATTGGTGTGTATGAAAAGTCTCACTCTTAACATCGTTTAGAAATTGACATGTAGATGAAAATTTTTCATGTTCCTTCATAGGCTTGTCACCTTCTTTCCAATCAACTAATTCAATTCCACAACAAAAGCATTTAACTCTATCGTCTACGAATGACATACTATGTCCACAAACATCGAAATTTCTAGGGTAGAAGTAGAACCCCGCAAACGCTAACTCGTCGGGGCTGATAAACGTCACTTCCCAATACTTGAATGATTTTATTCTTTCACTTTCAATACTAAAATCAGGAGTAGCCGACATCTTCACGGTTTGTAATAAACTGACATATTACCCCGACGAGTGTTATTTATTTACTACAAACATGAATTTGTGTACACGTTATTTATCATTCCTACTGGTTAATAATAATACTCATGTTTCTATTGTTTCAGTTGTGACTCGGTTTTATATCGAGAGGAACAGTAGTGTCCGAGGGTGCATCACAACTTTCGACTACCTTCCAGTGAACGTCAACGCGTCAGATCATGACATAGTATTCGTAATGACCGAGGCACGTCCTTTATTGCTTGAGGATATTCAGGCAGAGCAGGCACGTTTAAGCAATATCAAGTGGCATATTGCGTGCAGGATACGTTTTACCAAAACCGTGGTAGATGGTGACAGTGGTGAGGAGAAAGAGGTAACGAAAGACGCCGTCTTCCACGGACGTTGTCGCACGTTGCTCGCGGACGACAGCGACGAGTTGAATTGTCTACTCGATGAATCCTACGATAAAATCTTCAATAGCATATATAATTTTACCCGTGACGGGAGCGGATGGTCGGTGGATGCTGTACTGAAGCTGGAACTGATTGTTGGACGGTACCAGCCTCTAGCAGCGTCCTCCTACCTTCCAACCCCGCGAAAACTCACACTCACCAAGGCAGTAGTCAACATCAAGAACCCCCACGATGAAATGTGTTTTCTGTGGTCTGTTCTAGCCCACATACACCCTCAACAACAACATAAAGACCGTGCTTCAAAATACATCCCATTCATAAACACATTAAATATGTCCGGTATCGAGTACCCTGTTTCGTTAAAGTCTATTTCCAAATTTGAAGCACAGAATCCTAACATTTCTATAAACGTTTCCGGCTATGATATAGAAGACAATATCAGAAACGAATCAAAAAATGAGGTTTACCCTCTGAGAATTACCCCGAATAAGGACAGGTCGCATCACGTTAATCTTTTGCTTCTGACCGATACAAATAGCCGAAAACATTACTGTCTTATCAGTAACATGAGTAGATTGTTATCATCCCTAACAAAACACCGTGCTCAATCATTTTACTGTGACTACTGCCTGGATCGTTTCATCACAGAACATGGTCTGTCCGATCATCTCCCCTACTGCACACCTTACGGCGAGCAGAAAACCAAAATGCCCACGGAGGAGGAGAAGTTTATGTCCTTTAAAAATTACGCGCACTGTCTTAAAGTACCCTTCACCGTCTACGCCGACTTTGAGTCCCTCATCACTCCGCTTCAATCGTGTTCACCTGGTAACAACGTCCCGACGACAGTGCACGAGTTAGGTGAATTCTACTCCGTCGATAGCAGCGGTGCCCGTCAGAAAATAACTTCTCCTCCTGTATCGTCCACATCATACGAAGCGATGCATATCCCGTCAGGTTTCTCCTATGCTATCGTCGATCATACACACAGACTCTGGAGAGAGGCTAAAGTTTATCGGGGTGAAAACGTTGTAGACACGTTCTTCTCGTGGTTGATGAAAGACGTCGAGGATATGATGAAGGTGGTACGACATAACGTACAATTAATTATGTCCGATGATGACAATGTTGTGTTCACTAACGCCACCGTTTGTCATTTGTGTGAGCGCCCTTTGACAGACGATGACAAGGTACGCAATCATTGCCATCTTACGGGGAAATTCTTGGGAGCAGCCCATAATAGCTGTAATCTGAGCTACAAGATGCCTCGTCATATCCCCGTCTTCTTTCACAACCTTCGTGGCTACGACTGTCACCATTTAATGCAAGATTTAGGGAAATATAAGGACGAACGCGTATCCTGCATCGCGACATCCAGTGAGCGTTACGTGTCGTTCTCCCTAGGTACCTTGGGTTTCGTAGACTCTTTTCAATTTCTTAATCGCTCTCTGGACACACTCGTTACCAATCTGTCCGCGTCCGGGAGCCAATTTCCTTTGCTTAGAGATGAAATGCTTAGACGGGGTTTCGATGAAGAGACCAATCTGCTCGTACGCAAGGGGGTATACCCATACGAGTACGATGACAGTATTGATCGGTTCAACGAAACAAGTCTACCCGCTCGTGAACACTTTGATAACCGGTTGATGGAATCATCTATTTCGGACGCAGATTACGAGCACGCGCAAAACGTGTGGAGTGCATTCAATCTGCGTACGTTTGGAGATTACCATGATTTGTATTTGTTGACAGACGTAATGCTGCTGGCCGATGTCTTTGAAAGTTTTCGAGACATGGCCTTACGCGATTACTGCTTGGACCCATGTCATTTTTACTCGCTTCCCGGACTCGCTTGGAACGCGATGCTAAAAATGACAGGGGTCGAATTAGAGCTGTTGACAGAAATAAATCTACATCTGTTCGTCGAGTCTGGGGTCCGCGGAGGCTGGGCGATGATATCCAACCGTCATGCAGTCGCTAACAATCCTTTGATTCCAGATCAGTACGATGTTTCGAAACCGGCCTTCTTCATTCTGTATACGGACTGTAACAATTTATACGGTGCAGCCATGTCGCAACCACTCCCTTACGCAGACGTCCGATGGCTCGATCGTAACGAAATCGAGTCCTTGGACGTACGTAATGTGAGTGATGATTCCGACATCGGGTACATCCTCGAAGTCGACCTACACTATCCTAATACCTTACACGACCTGCATTCCGACTACCCGCTTGCACCTGTGCGCCAGCGCGTAACATACGATATCCTTTCTCCCTTTTCCAAACGTTTACACGAGAGTATATACAGATCATCGTATAACGAATCAGGGTCATCCGTAGAGAAGTTGTTAACAACTTTGGAGGACAAACAAAATTACGTTCTCCATTATCGAAATTTGAAATTGTATTTAAGTCTTGGTTTAGTGCTGAAAGCGACTCATAGGGTGTTGTGTTTTAAGCAAAGCGCTTGGTTGAAACCGTTTATCGATTTCAACACCCGCAAGAGGCAAGCAGCCGTCAACAGCTTTGAAAAAGACCTTTTCAAACTGATGAACAACGCCGTATACGGTAAGTCGCTGGAGAACGTACGGAAACATATAGACTTTGAACTAGTCTCAGATGAACGACGGCTTCAAAAACTAGTTTCCACACCTAGGCTAAAACGTATGATTCGTTATACGAACGATCTGGTGGGGCTCTCACTCCGTAAAAAATCCATTGTTCTTTCTCGTCCCGTGTGTGTCGGCTTCACGGTGCTTGACGTTAGCAAAACAATAATGTACGACTTTCATTATCGTTATGCTGTCGCCAAGTACGGTCGCAACGTTAAATTGTTAATGACTGATACACACAGTCTGATGTATAATATTCAAACATCAGACTTGTATGCAGATATGAAGAAGGACTTGCACGTTTTTGACACCTCGGATTACCCCACGTCTCATCCTTGTTATAGCCTTAAGAACAAAAACGTTGTCGGGCTGTTCAAGGATGAAACGTGTGGTCGTCCTATTAGAGGATTCGTAGGTCTCAGAGCGAAATGTTATTCGTTCCTTGTGGCCCACGAAGATCCCGGCAATGAGTGTCAAAAACGTGTGTGTAAAGGTGTGCCTCGAGTTGCTATTAAGAGGAGTCTGCGACACGATATGTATCGCAAGTGTCTCACTGATCATTGTCAGTTTTCTGTCAGTGCGTTGTGTTTACGTAGCGATCATCATACGTTGTACACGATGCGCGTAAATAAGCAAGCGTTGTCACCGTATGATGATAAGCGCTATATACTAGACAATGGCCGTGATACGCTTGCGTACGGTCATTATCGGATACGTGCCGACGACGATGACGACTCTGCTCCTCCACCTGCTAAAATTCCATGTTACACCACCTGTTAAAAACAACAACAACAAAAATTCTCATTGTGATATCTATAGTTATTGCCTCCTCACACTTCAGTTCGGACGGCAGTAAACGTAAGTTTGCGTATTATTATTATTATTGTAACGATATTTGTGTTTATACATATTAGTTCGTAATGTGTGGTTTCTTTTTTTCAGGCGATAACTATTTCTAGTAGTCTGTGGGCTTTCCTACTATATATATATATTTTGTAACAGCACTAGTTCTGCATGTACCTCGTTAAGGTAACAACCTACATTACTAATTTTTTTATCACTGTGTGTGCGTGTGTTTGAATGTAGTGCAGATTCTAATTTACAAAGTTTTGATGAATGGACATTAACTTATGAGAGAGAGTGACACATAATTTAAGAAGTTACTCGTGTAAAGCGTTGATTCTGCCAACTATATCTGTGTGTGTGTGTGTGTGTGTGTGTGTGTGTGTGTGATATTTAACATGATGTTAATGTTGTTGTATTGTTATGTTGCAGGTTGCTTCTCCTACAAGTACGACACAATTATATATAAACTTTCGAAAAAATATCAATTTTATAATGTATTTATTTAATTATGAATTGTGAATTTTATATTGTGAATTTTAAAATATATTTAATCCTTTAAACAAATTATGGCTTTATTTTATTTCACTATACACCTCTGAACATGTGTACAATTAATTTATTTTTGTGAACTGTTACATCAGAAGATTTGTATGAATTTCAACCACCGTTTTCATGTGTGTGTATAATTTTAATTTATTTCGCTATACACCACTGAACCTATGTGTGTGTGTAAACTGTACCCATTAAACAGAAGTATTGTACCACATGAAGAAGAGCGTATTGAAGATTGCTAAGCCGTTAACGTATGGATTTGTCATCTGTAACAGCACACAGGTAAGTAGTTCATTGACAACAACACACATACATAGTTAATATTTGCCAAATATATATATTTTTAACAAGGATCAGTCACACTGACTGCATTATAAAGCTATTAATTAATTATTTAATACATTGAAAAATGAAGACGGCGTTTTGACAACGAGAGAGAGAGCTAAATTTATTTATTCATCACATCGACTACTCAATGTACACGGTGAGAGAGAGAGACATGAGAAACGGTATGAAACCTTGTTGCACAGTTGAAACGCGTGAGAGTGAGAGAGAGAGGAGAGAGAGAGAGAGAGAGAGAGAGAGAGAGAGAGAGAGTGAGAGTGAGAGGACGTTACTATTTGTTGACACAGTTGAAATGAGTGAGAGTGAGAGAGAGAGAGAGAGAGAGAGAGAGAGAGAGAGAGAGAGAGGGCGTTAATATTTGTCGAATAAATATAAACTTTCTAATTTCATATACATGCGCGGTAATGACCACAGAGAGGAGAACGGTTTGAACATAACGTTTGACAACGAGAGAGAGAGAGACATACACAACGAGTGAGTGAGAGAGAGAGAGAGCTAAAATTATTTACTCAATGTACACAGTGAGAGAGAGAGAGAGAAAGAGAGAGAGAGGGAGAGGAGAAAACGGTTTGAACATAACGTTTGACAACAAGAGAGAGATAGTTTTACTTACATTCAAAAGTGAGAGAGAGAGAGAGAGAGAGAGAGAGAGAGAGAGTAACAATTATGATCATATAGTTTGAATTTCCCACTACAGAAGAGAAAAAAATGTTGGCAGATCTGCTCTATACACACAATAATGTAAGATTGGTAACCCTGATCATATATTTTAATATATACACTATATAACACATATTTGAATTTCCCTCCCCCCCGCCACAGAAAATGTTGACAACCCTGCTCATATAAAATATCTATACACTCAGAGGTTGGTACACCTGATCATATAGATTTAATATACATTATAACACACGACAAATTTGAACTCAGGCAAAGGTTGGTACACCTGATCTTATATTTTAATATACACTATAATGCATCGAGTTGGAACCTCCCACCCACCACCACCCACTGATATGAAATAAAAAAACCACCCACCCAACACCACCCCTTGATATGCAAATCAGCTTTCTTAAAAAAATAAAAAAGTATATTCACGGATGCTGGTGGTCCATTGAACCTCATCCCACCCCCTTGATATGCAAATCAATTTAATTAAAAAAATAAAAAACCAAATAAAAAAAATAAAAAAATTTATTCGCGGAAATTCGCGGTGCTGCGGTCCATTGGGATGCTGCGGGTCCAGCGGTGGCGGCGTCATCTCTTAGATCATGTTTTTTAGTGTTTTTTATTGTTTTTTAAGAAAGGCGGCATTCCTTTGTAGCTCAGAACCCCCATTTTCCCTCTACTATCTACTTGTCATTTGGTTTAACATTCCAAACTAGTACAGTATCGATGTTTTGCTAAGATTCGCTGTTGGATCTCATTTGTATCAGTAGGCCTATTTGTTGCACTATTGAACCGAGATATATGACATAATCGACTCTTTTAAAGGTGTAGCCATTAATACAAGTTTCAGCTCTATTATTATAATTTTTATCAGTCGTTGTATACAAGAGTCTCATTAGCATTTTTAACTCAATCCACTTACTTTGCGCTATGTTCCAAGGTAAGGAATGCCTCAGACATCGAGCCATAATATCGAGCAATGATATTAACATCATCTGCGAATACCAATAACTGAACCGACTTTGTGAGTACTATTTTTGTGCTTTGTAGACCGGCATTCTATGTGCTATGTTGAAGGGCAAGCAGGACAAACCATCGCCCTGTACCAAACCAGTATTACAGTCAAAGGATTCGTTTAGTTCAACCTCAATTTTAACTCTGCCATGCACTTCCCTCGCTGTCATTATTATCAAGCAGATCAGTTTTAAGGGGGTACATAGAACGTATTTTAAATTAATAAAAACTCCTTCGTCTGTCGCGTCGAGCGTTTCAGTGTTCGAATAATTCACGTCCCCTAATTAAAAAAAAAATCATTAACGGTGCACTTTTTTGTCTTGCTGTCTCGGCCTCTGAAATACGAAATACGACGGCTGCCTCATATAAGCCGTCTTCAGAATTACTTTCTGTATAACAAACTAAATAAAAAGTATGCGTACACAGTATAAAACATTTATAAAGAGGAAACGCGCAGTATTCAACAGATGTCCAGTATTCAACGACGCAACACTGCCCAAAAGAGAAGACGACCATAACTCTATCCTTATTTATACATAATCGGGCAAGACGATCACAACCACGTAGCTAAACACCTTCCCCATGCTAACGGAAACATAGTATGAATTGGGAATATTTTAGTTAGTAATCCAACACTTCTTTATTATAGGAAGGCCTGCTGTCCCTTGTGTCCCAAAACAAGTCTACCCCCGTAGACTTCCCAATGAAACCGACCCGTCGTGTCGTCGTCATTCTGCTGTAGTTGTAGGCATTTGATTCCGTGATATGCAGAAACGAGTCATCAGCGCAACTACGTGGGAGTGGAACTAAAAAAAAAAATAAATAAATACAAAGTTACAAGTGATAAATTTCTTTGGATAGCCGACGTTACCGGTTAAAGCGAGGCAGAGTGTACTGTAGGGTTACTCTGAGTAACGTTTGGAGTCTATTGCAAGTCAAGAGTAATTTTGCCTCTTCTACCCAGTTCCGATTCTAAAGATGAAGAACCACTGGGAAGACTGATAAACATTCCAAGAGGGAAGTAGAGTTAGGCCAGACGAGATAGGGAGGTATGGAAAAATTTAAACGACATTGGAAAGGAGAAAAGTAAATAAATAAATAAAATACAATGAAACATTGTGTAGCGTTGCTTTATATGGTGCAGAGACCTGGACACTGAGGAAAGAGAATGAGAAAAGATTAGAAGCATTTGAGATATGGGTTTGGCGAGCAATTGAAAAAGTGAGGTGGGTTGATAAAGTAAGGAATGATGAAGTTTTAAGAAGAATAGGGGAAGAGAGAAGAATTATGAAGGTAATAGAAAATAGGAAAAGGAATTGGTTAGGTCATTGTTTAAGAAGAGACTGCTTGCTTACAACTATCATGGAGGGTGTCATAGAAGGAGAAAAAAGAAGATGGCGTAGATGAATTAAGTTAATAGGTAGCATTAAAATCAAGAGGATCTTATGAAGAATCGAAAAGACTGGCATGCGATAGGACAGCTTGGAGAGCTTTTACCATTTGAAGACCTGCCTTAGGGCAGAACACCAAATAATAATAACTATAGTACGCAACGAACGCATCTCACTGGCATTTGTGCAACATGTTCGTGACAGTTTACCGTTCTACAAAGAATTAATTTGGAATACTTTTTTTACTGTTTGAAGTAGCAGTGATTAAGATCAATTTTCTATACATTATTAAAATAAATTCCTATATACAATTACAAAGGCGATTACGATATTACAAGATCGTAAAGGCGAGAGGAAACAGAATGAGTCGGTAGTAGACATATTAGCTCAGACATATGCACGGGCGAGCGCGGAGTATACTGCACACGAGCGGATGCAGCATTAGGCTACATAACGTAATGAGTTCATGAAAGCTAATAATAGCAATAACAATAACTACAGCAATGCGCGAGCACGCATTGAACTCGTGACCCCTGCGTAGGTAGAGCTGCCCACCTGTGTTACTTGCGCTACGGGCCCATGGCCATAAAAACTAAATGTTCTGCTCACACTATAGGCTAGGCTAATTATTGCCTAATCACGGATTGGTCTCTTCACGGTGCGTTGTGAAGCACTTAGTGGTCACAACAAACCGAATCCTCTGACCCGTCGTTACATACACGCACACTTACAAACATATAGACAACGTAAGCCTATGTGTGTTCTTACTTCCACTTACATCTTCGTTCTCTCTTTATCTTTCCTTTTACTTTTGTTAGAGCTTGGTGACACTACTAATTTTATTATCTATTGATTTTTCCAAAAATTTCTACTCTCGGGCAACTGTATCGATTAGTACACAAGACCTGTTGCTTCTTTAAGGTAGGATTACCAAACGTCCTCTTTTTCCTGGACACGTCCTCTTTTTCCTGGACACGTCCTCTTTTTTAGTGTCAAAACCCTGTCCGGGAGGGAAAAACCTGTAAAACAAAATCAGGGAAATGTCCTATTTTTTCGTAAAACTGAAAAATGTAGTCACGCGCAAGAGCGCTCCCTGGATCAAAAACAGAACTAAGTTAATTGTAGAAAATGTTAAATGTATAATTTGTGTACAGTACAACTTTAATAGTCTTTCATGTGTTCAGTTCTATGATTATTTATTAGAAAATAAAATGCTTTTGATAGGAATTGGTTCGTTAATGTTGTTAAATAATAACAGAAAAATGAAGCTTCGTGATTTCTCGATAACTATTTGTTTCGTTTAAAAAATTACAATCAATATTTGTAACTAAACCGCACAATTTGTAACATTTATATAACTTACTAGGGTCACCATTCGTTTTCTTTTCCCTGACACGTCCTCTTTTTTAGTGTTAAAAACCTGTCCGGGAGGATTTTTAAAAAAACAGGGATTGTCCTTTTTTTCGTAAAACTGAAAAATGTATTCACGCGCAATTTTCAGAAGTTTTTAAAGAATTACCCTTATTTGTATGATAACCACCTTTCCAGTCAGTTATGGTGTAAATATTTTAAGGAAAGCCCAACATCATCTTGTTATTCAGAACTTTTGAAAATTGTTGAGTATTTTTATTCCATTCCGAGTAACAACTCTATTACAGAACGGGAATATTCTCTGATCAGTTCACATTGGACCAAATAGAGAAACAGGTTAATGGTAGAAAATGTAAAAGGTATAATTTGTGTACAGTACAACTTTAAAAGTCTTTCATGTGTTCAGTTCTATGATTATTTATTAGAAAATAAAATGCTTTTGATAGGAATTGGTTCATTTGATAAAGTCCAATGGCACCACAAAGACACAACTTAACATTTATACTGTGAATCCTATTCAGACTGATTAGTATTAAATTAATTGTTGCTATGGTTAAAAATAAATATAGCAAATATCCTTTTCCTATGTAAGTTCCGCTTCTAACTAGTAGTTTTAAGTTTTGTTTGTGAACATTTTCTTTTTATATCACAAAAATTAAATTGTACATTGTATAAACTCTGTAAAAATACTTAATTTAATCATGAATACCTCCTTATCCATAATGTATAATGTTTTTACCGTCAAATTTTTTTTGCATCCGTAAAGTAACGATCATGCTGTTAAATGTTCAGTTTGTCCTCTTTTTTCACTTAGGTCATATGGTAACCCTATTTAAGGTTATCCGCCCATTTCATTGAAGATCCTAACTCTATTTTAACTCCTACTTAAAATGCCCAATCATCCTACAGGTTTAGACCCTTCATGGGATTATCAAAATATTAGCCATCGCCTTTACTGTTTTTAAAGTGGGGGGTTTCCCATAATTTGTTCCTTTTTTTAACTGCTATCCTGAATATAGCTGATTTACTCCGATTATACATATGATTGGAATATAATGGCAATTAAGTACCAGGCATAGAGAATTCAGATGCAAAATCAAATAACCACAATTTTATTCGGAAACCGGACGTATAATATCAGTTAAGTATTGCGTATGTTTCATGCAAGTATAAGTTGATATACCCGATTTCTGAATGATTCGCAGTTGGTGTAGTGTGGAGACCATCAGGTTCCCATCGGGGAAGGGCTACGATCGGATCAGTCAGCCGAGCGAAAATTTTAAGTTTCTGCTGGCCGTATGGCGATAATACAGTCTGTCTATCTTAATTCATTAAAATTATTTCATTAACCTTCATGTCTTTATTAATTTTAGTCCTAAATGCCCTTAGGCCTACTTTGAGACGACGGCTTTGGCCAGACTCCACCTCCTAAGAATCGAATATTCCAAGTAAAAGAAAAAATATACGTGATATTCTATGTGAGGCGTTCGATCTGACGAAGTAAAGGGGATGATGATCCGTAGCCAGCGTTCTTTATAATTATACATATTAAAAAGTTTGTGAGGTTTCAGAAATCTGCAAGATCACAAAACTCTTCTTCTTTCCTTTATGTGGTTAGTATTCCATACTAATTCGCGCCTCGAATGACGCGCCACGTAACATTTACTATTCTCCACTGAATAATTAACAAAGACAGTGATCAGCATTAATATAGTCACTTTATAACGTCATCATAATATTGAGGCATTTCTCTAAGAGTTTCAAATGTATAGTTACAACTGGGAAAATTAAGCACTGTGCTGATATAAATTTTTTGAACTTAGTTATATGGTGATTTTTCCATGTTTTCCATCACTTTGGGTAGAAATGCTTTTTGTAATTTTGTCATTCTTATCTTCCTATTGATTTCTGGATTTTAACCCGAATGCTACTAATTAAATTTTCATGAGATGGCAGGAGTCTGTTACCGCTCTCATCGTGCTCTTCTCTTCTTCTGAGGATGCGAGAATTCGGTGTTGCCCTCATATTGAAGACTGTACAACTTCTTCAAAAGATTCCAAAGGCTGTACAACTTCTTAAAATTATTTAATTTCTTAATTACGAAGCGCGACAAGCGACAACCACTTAGCTTTACAACCTGTACAATGAAATGTACACGTATACGTAAAATAATAAAATGAGACTGAAACATTGCGCAGTCCACCCTGTTGCCGGAGAGTTAACGTAGTCCTCCCTGCCGGTCCTCAGCAACTACGGTGCCAATAAAAACGTACATTATTGTTAGGAAATCCATTTAAGTTGCTAGCCAGTGTAGATTATTATCTTGAAAAAGATAATCCTCAATAACAAAATATTGTTTTCTAAACAAAAAGTATGTTCAACAGTTTTGTACGCCTTTTCTAAAAGTCCTCTTTGGATGGCTAGAGAAAGCCCTGTACTGACTAAAACGAAATATTTTAAATTACAGACAAAGGCAGATTGGTATTTAATTAATGAAAAGATGGAGAGTTCGGTCACACTAAGTCAGTGAGTTAGAGAAGAACGACCAATCAAAATGTAAAATCCTGCCACGTGCCTTGTGCGACACCGCTAGCCCCTCAAATACCAGCGTATGTACGAGAGGAAGTAAAGACAAAATAAACAAAACAAATTATGGAGAATGTCTCAGTAGCTAGAGGGGCCGTTAGGAAGCTGCAGAAGACATAACTTATATGTGAGACCAGAAAAGGTTTAATCTGTTGTCTCGTTTTCATGTTACCAGGTGTTATCTGATAGGCCTACGTGGTTGTATCTGTTAGATGGCATTACGTGTTATGTGTTTTCTGGTGTTTCCTGTTTCCTGGTGTTATC
This sequence comes from Magicicada septendecula, assembly GCA_034769895.1. Classification (NCBI taxonomy): domain Eukaryota; kingdom Metazoa; phylum Arthropoda; class Insecta; order Hemiptera; family Cicadidae; genus Magicicada; species Magicicada septendecula. The sequence continues at coordinate 82,928,375 of CM068370.1, forward strand.
TGTTACATTGTGTTACTTAAACCCTTGAAACGTAAGGACGCGTTGATGATTATTTCGTTTTTAACGGCGTTCACTGAGTTTCTGTCTGTTACCCGCCATAATAAGAGTAAACTTATTTGTGCTAACACAACTCGACAGTACAGTCGTTCGGTTAAATGTTTTTTGAGCTGCTTTAGCTGTTTGGGGGGGTGGCGGGGTGTCTTTTGTGAAGATAATATATAGTAGCGGGCTAATGGCTGGTGTTCTGGAAGACACTCAGTTGGAATGGTGCCGAGAGATGCTGGCGGGCTCGGACTTCTGCAGTGCTGCCATCCAAGAAGTTAGGAAGCCATTTAATGTTGTTGGGGAGGTGGAATTCCATCTGAGGGTTTTGAATCTTAGGCCGTTGTGCCAATTGGAGTCAAAACCTTTGCGGATGTCGAGAAGGGCGTTTGGGTGGTTGGGTGTTTCCGAGAGGAATTATCTTGGATGACGCTGATCACCCTGACCAGTTGGCCGCAGACGTTATACCCAGGGCGAAAGCCACTTTGCATACAGGGTTGTACGTTATATGCCTGTAGATGAGAGTGGATCCTGGCGACGAGTTTTTTATCGAAGAGCCTGGAGATTGCGGGGGTTAGCGAGGTGGAGCGGTAACTAGAAATTTGTCTCTGGTCCGGTTTGTTAGGTTCGAGAAACATCAGGTTAAAGTAGGGTTACCGTATCACCTAGGTGACAAAAGAGGACAATCTGACAATTTAACCGCATGATCATTACTTTACGGATCAAAAATACTTTGACAGTAAAAACATTATACATTGTGGGTAAAAAGGTATTCATGATTAAGCATTTTTACAGAGTTTATACAATGTAAAATTTAATTTTTATGATATGATAAGAAAATGTTTAGAAACAAAACTTAAAACTAACTTATTAGTTAGAAGCGGAACTTACATAGGAAAAGAATATTTGCTATATTTATTTTTAATCGTAGCAATAATTAATTTAATACTAATCAGTCTGAATCGGATTCACAGTATAAATGTTCAATTGTGTCTTTGTGGTGTCATTGGTATTTATCAGATGAACCAATTTCCATCAAAAGCTTTTATTTTCTAGAACTGAACACATGAAAGACTTTTAAAATACACAAATTATACCTTTAACATTTTCTACTATTTGCAACTGATAAATACGTTCCAGGTTGACAGACCAAGCATTCTTCTTCATTATCGTTCCGGCATTTCTTACAGCTAGTGTGCTCTTTTAATACATTTTCGTTTAACACACACTTTCGTTTTGAGATATTAATAATAAATTCTTCTGGCCTACAGCTTATAACTACCACTAACTATACTCAGAATGTCTACGAAAATAAGCAACTCAATTCAGAACTATCAATTAGCTTAAACACTCACGAATGTAGACGCCGATTAGATTTGCAGAATACGCGGGAAAGAGCTGTAGGCAAGCAACATAATGGCGGCAATGGTACAATTGTAAGCAGCGCCGCTGGGAGCGCTCTTGCGCGTGACTACGTTTTTCAGTTTTACGAAAAAGGGGACATTTCCCTGTTTTTTAAAAAATCCTCCCGGACAGGTTTTTAACAGTAAAAAAGAGGACGTGTCCGGGAAAAAGGGGACGTATGGTAACCCTAGTTAAAGCGACTTGGGCCAGCATATAAAGTCATCGAGATGAATTCAAAAACTCCATGGATTGATGGTCATAAAGCGGTTCGGTGACCGGGGATGTCTATCTAGTATGGATACTCAGAAGATGAATCTTCTACTGAGATAAATACGTATCAGAAAAATAGAAATTATTTATAGCGTAAATGATTTGTGGCCGCTGGTCAGTTGGTTCCCACCGGCGTGATCTGCATCCGTGCAGAACTTGATCTGCCGTACGTCAGCGTCCGAGATCAAATCTATATGATCAGACTCAGCCAACAATCACAAGGACACGATCTAGAACTCTAGTAGCAGAGCTGGCTAGCTAACTGCTGCGATCCTGCCTCAGATTGGTCGTGCTCACAACAAAACCTTTATGCTAGCACTAGTTTATTTTGTTCTCACAGTTACACCATATTAAATTACCCCCGTACGCTACGCACGCACGTATACACGTGGTTTAGTATCTTCTAGATTTGCCTATGGACCTAAATATTTTATGCATTAAATAAAACACAATAATAAAAAAAATCTCCTATAGAAGAAAGAATTCCTAAAATGGAAAGAGCATATGGTATAACTAAACACATTTACAATAAAAAGTGCATATCTAAAAATGCGAAAATAAGGCATTACAGTACAGTAGTGAAACCAGAATGCCTATATGCAAGTGAATGTGTAGTATTGAATTATAATTTAAACACACTAGAAATATTGGAAAGACGATTTATTAGGAAAATATTAGGCCCACGAAAAACTTCAGAACGTTGGAAATTAAGAAGTAATGATGAAATATATCAAAGTATAGAAAATATAACAGAAACGATGAGGAAAAGAAGACTATTATTTTTTTGACATTTATAAGTTATAGAATGGAGGACAATAGGTTGACAACGCAAATCTTCAAATATCTGTGGGAGAAGAAGTCAACATCAAGTTGGATTAAAGAAGTCCAAAAGGATTTAGAAAAAAAATAATATAAACGCAAAAGAAGCAATTGAAAGAGAAGTTTTTCGGGTAAAAGTGTTAAAAATGGAAGGAGTCCAGGGTAGGAAAGAGAAAAACTCATGTTCAAAGTGGACTGAAGACAGGAAGAAGAGACACAGTGAAAAGATGAAAGAATATTGGAGAAAAAGAAAAGAACAAAGAATAAAGAATTGAAATTGACATGTGGTACTTAAATGGCTGATAGAAAAAAAAACACACACAATAATCGTGTTATAATAATTCTGTTGAATATCTTGGTTCAGAGGTTAATGCTGGTTAATACTGGTGTTCCCCCTACACCACACATCACGGGCAAAACGTAAGTTAATCTGGCTCTTTGCACTCACTCTCCTCGCAAGGTGATGACTAACCGTAGTGACACACATTCTTATAATACCGCTCGCCTTAGTTATTTGAAGTCTCTGTTAAATACTTGTCAGACCCATGTCTCTTTTGTGATGGAAGGCACGATTGTTTCGGATATGTGCAGATAAGCAGTCTGGTTTCAAATCAATGAATTCGTGCAAAAGAAGAAGAATTACAGGGTTAGTATATTAAAAAGTTTCACTGGGAGGTAATGGAAGAATTGAATAGACTGGCCAGTGTCTCTTGTATAACAGAGAGTAGTACTCTTAACACTGGATCACGCAGAGGAAATAGTACAAAGACTATGAAGATAGTAGCTTCTCGGATGGAGTGAAAGGTCGGAGAAACCAAATCGGAGTAGATGAATGAAGAAAACGACAAGGTAACTATAGGCTAAAGAGAAAGCTGAATAAGAGAGGGATTAATAGACGAAACCAAAGGAGGCCTATTCTCAATACGGGGACTAGATGATGCAAGGTATGGACAACTCCGAACTGCCGAGCTTAAAAAGAAAGAGAAATCTCCTAACATTTTTGCAAGAAGTAGCTTTAGAATTGATCAGAATCTCTACCGACTGTACAGGCCTGCCTTCTGAAAAGATAAGCGAGGAAAATGTAAAAAGTTTATATCGAGGGGTTAATGGCAAAACTACAGAAGTCCAAGTTTTAACGATGTTTCAAGATGTTTCGAAAACGACATTTTTAATGGATTTCGCTTTTCTTTTTTATGTTTCAACAGCTATTTAATCAAAAAAATGTATATTGATAATACAAATTAACCTTGAAAATCTGTTTTATGATTTATCATTGCACTTGAAAACATTTAATTTCAGTTTAGGTCTACTCCACAAACTGTCTAGGATAACTATGGGTTCTTTATTGTTCTCTAAAAGTGACTTAGGTTTCTTTTGTAGATTTCATTAGTGTAATGTCACTTAGTTATAGTCATGTAAATGTAACAGTGTCAACGAACCTTGTAGGTCCTGATTCCTTCTTCTCTTGCCTATTGTGTGTAGGAAGAGTCAATACCATCACATGGAGTAGCTCGTGAAAGTCATCGTGTACAAGTTTAGCGTATTGGCAGTACACGCGCGTGTGGAGGCGTCTGCGCGAGTGATCAGTATACGCTTTTATCGACTTCCTTTCGCGTACCGCAGCAAATGCTATTGTTTGACCCGTGACATTTAATTTTGTTGTACAAAACTAATCAACCCAACCCACAAAACTAAAAACAAGTTTTTTTCTCAATTTCCGTAAAAGCGAGTTGCGATGTGTGTGTGTGTGTGTGTGTGTGTGTTGTAAACGGAAGAGCCACACGAGAGCCGAGTCGACGCGTTCCCACAGAAAGTCGGAGAGCTTAGCCTACAATTAATTAAGGTGTTGTGTTTGGGCGTGCGCACTCGCGGAAGGAGTACATTAGCGGTAGCAGCGGCAGGCAGTGGCGACAGGAAGCGAGACTGACTGAGGCAATTAGGCGTCGACTCGTGGGAACTGGGCGCGGGTCATCAGGACACCTCCCGCCACTACAGCACTGACCTTGTCAATAATAATCAGTGCAATTAATACCACTCACTGACCTAATGTGACCTTTTGTTTGCTCGTTGTCCGAATTGATTTTTATTTTAAACATTTGTGCTTAGGTCATTGTGACTGGGGTAGCAATGGGGAAACGGGTAACTAAGGTCTGTTGAATCGATCTGGTAAGATACAGTGGTAAGGGATTGTAACGACAGTAAGGGAAGGATATTTCACAGTATCGCGGTGGGGTGGAGACATCTGACAAATTAAGAAAGGGACAAATCGCATAAAATCCAAGTGTTGGAGCTAGACGAGATCACTTGTGATGATAAAATGAATAACAGAAACATGGAGAAAGATAGGAGTGACACAGTCAATACGAAGCAGTTAACGGTGATAAAGTTAAGGTAAACCATCAGCAGAAAGTAGTTGGCCAAAAAACATAGGCCTACTTGGTTGCAAGGAAAACTAAACGAGTAAGTTTAGTTCTTGTATTTACTAATATTCTCCAAATATTTAAAGATATTCAACCTCGTTACTTGTCAGAAGGGGGCAGTCTGTTTACAAATCTTTACTACCAAGGGATCTCGTCCGGCTCACTCGATCTGCGCCTCCACAAAGACGGTGAGCCAGGTATTGAGCATGAAGTGCGCCTCGAACCCAAAAGAATCCGCGAGGGACAGCATGATGTGCGCCTCAAGCGGCTTACGCTTATAAACAATTAGTTCCTGGAAAATTTGGTACAGGAGAAAACATCTGTCTCCTAGTACCCTCCAAAGTATCTACAAGAAACATAAGAAGGAAATTATATAGGCGGTCTTACAAAAAAATTTGTATTTATTGATTTAGTCAATGGACAGCTACAAATATTTCAGCTACCTGCTATGCATGAGGCGCAGATCATGCTAAAGATTATTAGACCCTTTTTCGAACCTTTCGCCGGACATAAAAATGAGGCACAGATCGAGCTTGCCCCAATCGCCCATCTCGTCTTCACAGCCTGTTTACGATCTCCTTCCCGTTTGACCCAAAAATTCATTAAACTTCAACAATTTGTGTACCTCTGCTGTCTTCAAAACCCGTCATCTCAGTAGCCAGCACATTTAATGCCTTAGGTTACCGTCACATATTTGACGTTATGATAAATGTCGCTCTCAAGTTAGATAAAATTATTCACTTGTTCAATGACCCTATTTCTTTTAAACCATTTCATTACTTTATCCGTACTGGGGCCAATTTGAGCGTAGAGCTTTTATTAGATTCTACAATGTATCGCTCTCTTGTGACACCTCTTCTCCATGGCAGTTCTCTCACATTCTTTACCTCATCGTGTCACTTTATTATTTTCTACATAGGCCTACCGAAATTACCGAGTGGTGTGTACAGTAGTGAGACGGTCTGTATTCCATATATTACATTTACTCCGCTTTACTTCCAACTTTGTCCCATTTATCTGAAGTGGACACTCATCATCATCGTTATCATCACCACTCCAAGGACTAGTGCTTAGACCTGTTCCGGAACCCATCTCCTGCTCGGTCTACCGACATCTCTCTTCCCAACGGGTGATAACCCAAGGCAGTCACAGGTAGACGGATATCAGGTATGCGATTCAAGTGCTCACACCATCTCCTTCTGTGGTCTTCAATCTTCTGGTGCAATGAAACAATGTTTAAATCGCGTCTAATATCCTCGTTCCTTCTCCGATCCAAGAGAGAACAATCTTGCATCCCTCTTTGAAATTTCATTTCGGCTGCCTGAATCTTCTGCACGGCCACGAGTCTCACTAGCATACAGGCATATGGGGACAGCCACAGCTTTATAAAATTTCATTCGAGCATCCTTCCGTGTTTTATTTTTCAGGCATCTATGAATCGTTGTTCCACAGATGCGTCTAAATTCTGTTAGCTTACTATCCCAATCAATACCAGTTCCATATGAGATATTGCAACCCAGGTAATTAAAATGACTAACCTGATCCAAAATCTGATTATTCATGACTATCTTAGTGCTTATAGGATACCTGTCCTAAATTGACATCGTTTTAGATTTTGTAGCAGAGATCTGTAGCCCATAGTTTTGTATGACGCTATTGAACGTAAATATCGCCCGCTGTAACTGGTTTTTCTGTTATCATTACCTTGTCATCTGCATAAAGCAATGCAATCACATGAATATTTCGCTGATGTGATATTTCCGAGTTAACTTTATATGGAAGTGGACATTCCTTTTCCTAATTCACTCACTTCCCTTCTTCTGTCAATGAATGCCCATCACTGGCTTTCGGTAATTTAGCAATTTGACTCAGGGCTTTTCTGTATAATAGTTTCTAATGTTCCTGACAAAGTACTCAGTAGTCCAAATAATGCTAATGCTAACGAATAGAGTATTTAACATGTATCACGCTTACGTTAATTAGAATCTACATTAATTTAAGAAAATCCAAGTCTATGACGTGGAGAAAAACATAAACAGAAATCGATTACCAGTGTCAGACCGTTACCGCTCTCTAGACCGTTCCAGAAGTCATAGTCAACGGTCCTCTCCCACATATCCCTAGCTATGCCTTCTTACCAGCTTTTCCTTGGTCTGTATTGGGATTCTCCTTCTGTCTTTGGGTTGTCAGTTCAGTACTTGTTTAGGCAGAATACGTTCGCTCTTTTGTCGAATGTGTCCATGTTCAATCAATTACTTAAGTCTAATGTCAGCTGAATATATCGACTTGGACATTTGAGTGAAAACTTACAACACAAAAAATTAAAAGGTTAAAGAACAAATGTATATAACACGATGGCTCCAACTCGTGTGACGACAGGATCAGACTACCTCCCCTCGCAGAGAGATACATAAATAAATAAAAGTATGAAAAAAATAGGAGAATCAACAGAACCAGGATCAAATAAAAATGAATGTGTAAAGACGGTTTGGCCATTACGTCCGAACAGTGAGAATAAAAGACATAAACACTAAAATCGAAAAGTGTGTGTGCCTTCAAAGAATAATGTGATTATTATACCCTGATTAACGAAAGAAAGTGACTGGCGGAGCGGCCGCGCGGCGACCGAGTTTGTAGTAAAAACATTCCACTTAATAACCTCGTTGAAACGTAAAATATAGGGCTAGAAATGTCTAATGAACTGTATTTTAATCATGAATTAAAGACGTTTTTAACAAACTTTTTTAATTTTAAAATCTTTTTTCAATTAATTTACATTGAGAGTTAAATAAAAAAATACACGAATTTGAATTAAAAATTTAGGGTTTATCATTTTTATTACGTAAGAACTCAGAGGTTAAGCATCGGAAAAACATTTATTGTAGACAAATGGTAGTCCACCTTCTTTAGTACAATATATCAAAAATTGAGATTCCTACGAATAATATTAACGACGTTATTAATTTTTTCTAAATGTACTGTTAAATCCGTTATTAATAATTTTTTTCATTGAGTTTTTTCACAGTAAGCATAACAAAATTGTATTCATCAATAAAAAGTGGTATGTAAACTTCAAATATTACGAAATATAACCGCAATCAGTTAATATAGGAAAATTAGAACTAACATCGCTCAACGGCGCGCCATCGAGTCAAGGTACAGTAACAGCCCAAAGAAAGTGGTGCATACGCTCACGGCTCACACATTGACACAGCCAAGTTGCTACGAGTCACCAACCTCTCATATATATATATATATATATATATATATATATATATATATATATATATATATACACACACACACAGAGATTTTAGTTATCTGTCTACTTATTTAATCTAATCTATCTACCTGGAGATCTGTCAAAAACTTACATCTGACCAGACTTTTGTGGTTTAGTTGAACTACATGCTTTTTATAACAGATGGTCTTGAATGATTGTTTATCACTCTTTTGCGGTACGGTATTTATTGTTTTCTTGTTAATAAACTATTTTTGTTTTGTGATCAGCTTTAATACTACTAACTGAAGTGCAATGTAATTACTGGGAAATTGTTAATGCCATTCAAATTTCTCAACAACTAATTATTTAACTATGAAATACAGTTTACAGTTTAAAACTACCGAGCAAAGCTCGGTCTACCAGATATTGCATAATTATAACAGTATTTTACTGTTATAATGTATTGAAAAGTAAAAACAATTAGTAAATTACTTGTTATTAGCATTCACAAATAAATAATAAAGACAGTAAGGTACTTACAAGTATTGCAGTGTTCTTCAGCTTTTATGGAGCATACACATATTTTATCCGCTCATAAAATATGTGTATAAATCATAAAAATACACTATTAAAACACTCTATAAAAAACACTTATTAAAACACTTATAGCTGTGAGTTGGTAGTCTTCAAACGAAGACGGTAGCGCGCGAATAAAATGGGTCCACTAGGTTCTGACTGTACTTCCGCCGCAGAGCGCCGCGCACTGCTCTCTGTGAAATTCACTTTATATATTAATCCATTGTAGTATTCCTATCACGTACAAGGTGTAAGTTGTATATGTCTTCTACACTTAGTTATCTAAAGAGAGCGTCACGCAAATCTCATTCATGTACAACTTTTAACAACTGAGTTAACAGGACATTAGAAAAAAATTAATAACGTCGTTAATTTTAATCGTAGGAATCTCAATTTTTGATATATTGTACTAAAGAAGGTGGACTACCATTTGTCTACAAGAAATGTTTTTCCGATGCTTAACCTCTGAGTTCTTACGTAATAAAAATGATAAACCCTAAATTTTTAATTCAAATTCGTGTATTTTTTTATTTAACTCTCAACATAAATTAATTGAAAAAAGATTTAAAAAATTAGAAAAGTTTGTTAAAAACGTCTTTAATTCATGATTAAAATACAGTTCATTAGACATTTCTAGCCCTGTATTTTACGTTTCCACGAGGTTATTAAGTGGAATGTTTTTACTACAAACTCGGTCGCCGTGCGACCGCTCCGCCAGTCACTTTCTTTCGTTAATCAGGGTATAGGATATGGTTGTCTGAAAGCAAGGACATATTTACGGGGGGGGGGGCGAAGGGTGCGACCCCCTTAGAGGGTCAAAAAAGTTTACAAATTTTGTTAATCTCTTAATTAACTGTTTTAAGCTGTTTTATTTAATTTTTTTTTCAGCTGTGTGCGCTAATACGGTAGTAGCTCTTTTTTAAATATACAAACCTTTGAAATATAGGAAAATCAATTCAGTCAATAAGAATTTTTTAATAATGTTTCAATAACACGTATTCTAATTGTATTATTACCGTTTACTTTAATGGGACTTATTTCAGGATGTTATCACGCGATTTTCAGGCCCTTTAAAAATAGTAATTTTGTGTAATCTTAACTTCTGTTTCTTTTGTATGAAGCCTACTCGACCCCGGACTCCCCCTCCAAAACCCAAATTCTAGATACGCCACTGGCTGAAAAGATAGACCCTACTAACAGGTTGGGAACGATTCGTTTAAATAGGACTATACAAATAAGGTTTTAATACGATTTTGTGTTAACTATTTCTTTACTCTTAATATTTATGATAGAGACATTATTGTTTATAATGATAATATGTATGTGTTGTGTTCATAATCAGCGTCTTGTCACTTTTTTATATTTTTCATGTTTACGTAAGTGAACGCAACATAGGCCTACTTAAAGCTCTAGAAGGGGGAACACGTGACGATTTACGGTTTAGAACAGAAAAGGAATGGGTATACAGAGGAAGAGAGACAGAGAGAGAGAGAGAGAGAGAGAGAGAGAGAGAGAGAGAGAGAGAGAGAGAGAGAGAGAGAGAGAGAGAGATACCCCAAAGAGCACACATTGAGTTTGACTACGGCAAGTTATTAGGACAAATGACCGACAAAATAATTTATACACACGAGCGCGCGATGAATGTGTTCTTAAAATACGTACGCTTCTAATCTTTCTTGAGATGATTTTAATTTAAATGAGTGACGACCGTAAATACACTTGGATAGCATTGGCAGATGACGAAGCTTGTTCTGTATCCTTCCAATCTCGATTTCTCATAGCCAGATTCATAATTCCATTTTTGTTAGTAGTTAGCAATATCAGTACATTAAAAAATAAATAAAACATTACAACCGTTTTAGAAACTTCAGAACCTGATCTTTTTACATTAAATTCCTTCATCTTCTTTGGATTTCTTCCAAGGAGGTTCGTTATTCTTTCCCTCCATGCAGTTCGAAGTCTCCAAACGCCGTTAATTCATGTTTTTTTACAGTCAGAAATTATATTTACACCAAAGTGTCGTGGATAACATAATTTCCTTTGTTACAATTCCGTAGTCGCCTGATCAGTTGGCGAGATAAAAATTAGAATATAATACTATACATTTTTTTTATTTAGTAGACCTAATTATATTTTACTCGTCTTTACAAAAATGTAATTAGTCAGTAAAAATAACGACACGATTACGAGAAGAGTGAGTGAGAGAGAGCGCGAGAAGGGGAGCTAGTGTGAGAGTTAAAGAGATAAACAAATGCTGTCGTTAACCGGTTGAAGAGATCGAGTTTAGTAATTTCCGGTGATGAAAAGAACAAGAATGAGAGAGAGAGAGTGAGAGAGAGAGAGAGGTCTCGCGCGTGGGCGTATTAATAAATACGACGATTAAAAAAGAGAACACAAGAGCACAGCCAGCACCGGTGATGACGTCAGGCGTGTATGTCACGACTTTATCCAGGAGATCCGTGTGTTGAAGCCGACCGTCTTAAAAATAAAAATAATAACACTGAAAAAACATGGCGGCATTTTTTTCTTAACGTTGCTTCTTCTTTATTTCTGTTTTTCTTTTTTTTTGCATAAGGTAACAACAGCTAATTTAATTCGGAAACTTTTACCACACGCCAGCAACCGAACAGAACATAACCCCTCCTCGGAGAATCTGGCTCTAAACACTTCCTCTTCTTCTTCTTCTTCTCCTCCGCCTCAGTTCGGGACGACGACGACAAACGTGAGACTGTGAAACCGTGCCGGAATTAATAATCGCCATGAAATTTCATGTCAAGTAGTAATGACGCGTTCTGTACAATATTTGGCGGCGGCACCGAGACTGTCAGACAAGTGTGTGCTACTTCTTTGTTGTTGCGCACGGCATAATGGACGCTGCTCCGTTCGCATCTGTATCGCACGGCGATTTATGTAGAAAGCATTCATTTTTTTCTTCATCTTCTCATCATCAAATCCGCTCACCTTTCGTTTCCACCGTGTCATCTGGTCTGAGCTGCCGGCTTTCTCTCTCTAGCTCGCGCGAAGCCGCCACGATTCTCTTTTACTGTATTTTGTTTCTTTTTTTTGCCGCGCTGCGTTTCTGTCGTGGTGTTGATTCCAACCGTGCCTGTAACACTTTACTGGCTTCTATGTGATTCCTCCATGCGCTGTGTACATATGAATAGTACACCAACATGACTGCACATATCTCTGTCTGTCTGTCTATCTGTCTTCTCTCTCTTTCGTTTTCCTTTCTTCATTAACTATTAGTATGACTTGTTCCACATATACTGTGCGCTCACGTGCAGTTACAAAGCACACGTTTCCTTTGCATTTAATTCTCTTCAGCCCCTGCCAAACGTCTTAAATACCAGCCTATAGTGTACACTGAATTAATAACAGGCAACTTTCTCTTTGCCAACCCACTTTACACATGTATAATACTGTAATTTTACAGCAGATTTAAAGTCAATTAATTCATATAAATTAATTTATGCATCAAGGATTTCGCCTCATGGGCATCGAATTTATGCATCACGGACAGCCATAGTTCGATGTGGAAACCATCAAGAGGAAGCGAACATTGAGAAAGGAGTAAGAAAGGGATGTTCCCTGTCTCCATGTTTGTTTAACTTTTACGTCCAAGAAGCGATCGATAGAGTAAGGGAAGACACCCATCTCGGAGTAAACATGCACGGGGAAAAGTGGACATGGAGAGCAACGAAGAACTACAAATGATTCTTGACACAACGGATCAAGTAATGAAGAATGAATTGAATATGAAAATAAATGAACAAAAGACCAAAGTCCTAGTCTGTAGTCGGAAGGAAGATGATCCAGTCAGAATAACTCTTGGAAATAATGTTCCCCAGGCAGTTAAAGAATATAACTACCTAGGAAGTAAAATCACAAGTGATGGACATAATAGTAAGAAAATTATAAGCAGAATTAAACAGGCTAAAATTGCTTTCAACAAACAGAAAAACCTCTTCACTTCAAATACTATCAGCCTAAAAATAAGGAAGAATCTAGTAAAGACATACGTGTGGAGTGTTGCCCTATACGGGAGTGAAACTTGGACAATTGGAGAAAGTGACAAGAAAATACTACAAGTATTTGAGACCTGGTACTACAGAAGAATATTCAGATAAGCTGGAGGGAGAAGATGACGAATGGGGAACCCTTTAGAAGACCTCAGGAGGAGAAGAGCTTTCTAGGAAATTTAAAAGGCAGAAGAGCTACGTTTATAGGGCACATACTACGACACAATGGCCTGGTTAAGAGAATAATAGAAGGAACAATTGAAGGGAAGACTCACAAAGGCCGACTCCGTTTAGACTACATGAAACAGCTTATGGTCGATATGAACTGCACATCATATTGTGAGTTGAAAAGAAAAGCAGAGAAGCGTGAAGAATGGCGAGCTGCTGCCAACCAGCCTATGGACTGCTAACCTAGAAGAGAAGATTTCCCATGAATAAATAAAAACTGACAGATCACTAAATTTGGAAGTAGATAATAAAGATAAACGATAATGTCTAAGGGCACAGATTATTTTTAAACCATGGGAAGGCTTTGCCCAATACTGGGATGTCTTGGTTAATAACAATGATAATAACAAAAAAATTTGAAACAGTAATAATAAACATAAAGTATAAAGATATAGTCAGAATCGGCTTTACTTTCCTTCTTCAGACCATAACTCATCACTTTTCAGACTGTTCATCATCAGTATTTCAAATAAACGTGGTTTTTATTTCAACGGAAACAGAAATGAGGTTGTAATTTATTAGGATATGGTTGGCTAAAATTTATAATTAATTACACTTAGAAATGAGTCATATAGTTCCAAAACCGGCCATATCCAAAAATTTTCATAATTGCTTTTTTATGTTATTCTTAAAGTTTATGTGAATGTGCAACTAGTGGTAGTCGTATTTGTTCCAGTTCCGGCCTTTTTCATTGATAAATAGCTTGTTCAAAAGTCGCGTCTGTTCCAAACTCGGCCATCTCCGCTAGTTAGCAAGTGACCCGCTAGGAGCGCCAGTGTGTAGGCATATTACAACAGCTGTACCATATACCGTATTTTATAGTGAGGTTATAAATTTTGTTGTTGTTTATGCGTGATAATGTATTAATGTTCAGTAACATTGTGATTAAAAGTTGTTCATTGTTATGCGGTAATTGTTTTGGTATTTAATTGTGCTGACATTTATGATTATCTGAAACTAATCGTGAAATTTTTCGTAGTAGTGTCTATCGTTACGTATCTAGGCTATCTTAGTAGTGTAGTTCTGTTGTTACATTAACGTGAAAATATGGAGTGTTATCCAATTTCAGTTTGTAATAATTCAAGAAAAAAGGTCGGTGACAAAAGCAGATGGAAGAAAAACATGGCCAAACTTGAAAGATATTCTGCTCTGGGTCCACCTAAGGTACCTACTTGTAAACACAAAGGCTTTTGGCTGTGAATTACTTACAAAAAAAGACGTTGCTGTGTTTCATGCTTCTTTTTATGAATCAAAAGATAAAATAAAACAAGATAATTTCTTACTTAAGTATACTGACAATATTAAACCTGTGAGAAGTAGGCAGACAACTGGTGAAAGGGAAAATAAAAACATTACAATAAAATATTTTGTAAAACGTTATGATTCGAAAGAAAAGTTGTCAGTTTGCAGAGCGGCATTTTTAGGAATTCTTCAGATTTCAAAACACCGAGTTCAAGGTGTAATAAATAGATATAATTCTTCTGGTTGCATGCCAAAAGAAAACCGTGGAGGCGATACAAGATCAAAATTATACAAACAAAAACTGAGTGCAGTTAAACATTTTATTACAAGTATTCCTGCGGTAGAAAATCATTACTGTCGCAGCAAAACAGCTGTTAGAGTTTATTTGAGCTCAGATCTTAGTATTCGAAAATTGTAGCGACTTTATGAGTCTCAAGTAACTGATGAAAGCTTGCATGTTAGACATGGGTACTTCAGAAATATTTTCAATACTCATTTCAATATCGGATTTGGTACACCAAGAACTGGTGCATGTTCTACATGTATTTCTTTAGATGAACGAAGAAAAATTGAAGATAATCCAGAAAAGAAAAACCAGTTGTTAGTTGAAAAGAGAGTGCACTTGCTTAAAGCAAAAGCTTTTTATATTAAGAGAAAAAAAGAAAATTTAATAATTTTTAGCTTTGACTGCCAGAAAAATATGGTTCTACCGAAGGTACCGGACCAAACTGCGTATTATTCACGGCAATTATACCAGTACAATTTAACAGTTGTTATAGGGGATTCAAAATGTCATCAGACTAAAGAAAATACATTTATTTACGAATGGAAAGAGACAGAATATTCTAAAAGCTCTAACGAAATAGCATCAGCAGTATATCACTGCATTTGCCAGCACAATTTTGCAGAAACCATCTCAACTGTCAGATTAGTCTCTGACGGTTGTGGTGGTCAAAACAAAAATTCTATAATGATAGCTATGTTATTTTATTGGTTATCAAAAGATGCTCCAGCGCACATAACAATGGTTGAATTGCTTTTTCCAATGGTGGGGCACTCATTTTTACCCCCTGACAGGGTGTTCGCAAGAATAGAAAAAAATATAAGAAAAAAAGAGGTTATCGCTGACCCTATCGACTATGTAAAAGTGTTTGCAGAACATGGAACTGTGATATCTTTGAAAGGTTTAGTACGTGACTGGAAATCAATTGCAGAAATAATTTTGAAAAAACCTGGACATTGGTGTTTCAAATTCAATCCATCAAAACGCTTCAGAAAAAATCAAGATGGTATTCCAATAATTAGAGGAGAAGTGCACTACAGAAGCAACTTTGGAAAATCACTATCAGTGTTTAAAAAAGGTAACTAAGATTACATTGAATCTCTCACTATAGCCTACATTGTTAACATTACTGCTAACTTCAGTCTAAATTTTTTGTAACCTTTTTCAGGAAAGAATGTTATGAATCCACCATTATTGCCTGAAGGAAAAGGTGTAGAATCCCTAAAATTAAATGATGTTAAAAAACTTCTCATTAAGCATTACGGACAAGAGTGGCAAAAACTTGAGGAACTGAGTTATTATAAAAATGTTTTGGAAAATAACACATGCAGAGAAACAACAGCTGATGAAGCAAATAGCCAATGCCAAAATATGGAGGAATCTTTTTTTCAATCTATTTAAAAATATTTAAAACTATTATTCGTCATTATTGTATTATTTTTTTATTTTATGATTCATATTGTATTCATTTTTTTTAAGACTTTTATACTTTATACCATTTGTACCACGACTGCAGTGTATTGTGTTAATTTTGGGTTATAATGATTAAGAATAATGATGAGTTTCAGTTTGCTACTTTTCATATTAAAATTATATGCCATTGAATTCGTAGTTGATTTCGCAGTTTTGTTCCAAAACTGGCCATCTCCAAAATTATTTTGCATTTATAAGCTAAAATATAATTCTTAGAAATTAGTAGAGGGAAACTGAGGATCCTGACCCACAAAGGAATGCCGCCTTTCCCACGGTCTAGATCAAAGAGATGCCGCCGTTCCCGCGGTCCAAGATTTTTTCCCACGCTCTCCCCACCACCGCTGGACCACAGCATCCCAAAGGACCGCGAATTTCCGCGAATATAATTTTTTATATGCCGCCTTTCGCGAGCCTAGATCACTTTCACTTTCTACTGGACCACAGCATCCGGGACTTTTTCGCGTATCTGGACCACAGCATCCGCGAATATAATTTTTTATTTTTTTATATGCCACCTTTCGCGAGCTTAGATCACTTTCACTTTCTATCACTTGATGCATTATAATGTATATATTAAATATATGATCAGGGTTACCAACCTTGCATGAGTTCAAATTTGTTGTGTGTTATAATGTATATTAAATCTATATGATCAGGTTTACCAACCTATGGTGGGGGGTTCCGAGTTGATGCATTATAGTGTATATATTAAATATATGATCAGGGTTACCAACCTTGCATGAGTTCAAATTTGTTGTGTGTTATAATGTATATTAAATCTATATGATCAGGTTTACCAGCCTATGTATGGGTTCAAACTTGATATGTGTGTGTGTATTATAGTGTATATTAAAATATATGATCAGGGTTACCAATCCTGCATTACTGTGTATAGAACAGATCTGTCAACATTTGTCTTCGGTGGGAAATTCAAACTATATTAGCAGACGCATTATAGTGTATAGTAAATTATATGACTGTTGACGACTTCGATATGTGTGTTATATAGTGTATATATTAAAATATATGATCAGGGTTACCAATCTTGCATTATTGTGTGTGTATAGAACAGATCTGCCAACATTTTTCTGTGGTGGGAAATTCAAACTATATGATCATGATTGTTGTCGATATCAATTCTCTCCCTCCCTCTTTCTCTCTGTCTCTCTCTCTCTATACACAGTTATCCATCACGATATAAACTCTCTCACATTTGAATGTAAGTAAAACTATCTCTCTCTCTCTCTCTCGCACACGCCAAGTCTGTGTGTGTGGTAAAGTGTTACGCATAAAAAAATCTCCTTGAAATAAGGTATTTTCAAAAGTTTTGTGTACACATACAAATCGCTATCGGACGATGTACGTGCTGCTCACACACACACACATTGTGTATGTCTCTCTCTCGCTGCAAACGTTGACAAGAATTCCCTTATTCAAAGCGATTACGTTGTCACAGTACACAAACTTAAATATGCCTTACAGACCATTGTAATTTTAAAAATTCATTTTTGCATTAATTAAATATATATATCGTAAACAATGAAATAATATTTTTAATAAAACAATTATCAGTTTAAATAATAATTTTCATGATTGTAAGATACAATCTGCAAATTATTAAATTGTCTCTCTCTCTCTCTCTCGCTCTCTCTCTCTCTCACACACATTTCTGATTACTATACAAATAATTGCACGCATGTTCAGAGGTTTATAACGAAATAAATTAAAATAAACCATAATTTGTTTTAAATGATTAAATATATATTTACACTTTACATTGATTAAATATATATATATCACAAACAACATTGTTATATATATAAAATAAATACAATATTAATAATATTGTTTTAAATGATTAAATATATATTTACAACACTGTACACAAACTTAAAATATAGTTTACAAACCGCTATAATACAATTATTCAAAAAATACATTTTACATTGATTAAATATATATATCACAAACAAACAGTGTTATATATATATAAAATAAATACAATATTAATAATAATTTTGACGTTGTAAGATTTTTAAATAATAATTTCACGGCTGTAGATACAGTTCATAAATACAATATTAATAATATTGTTTTAAATGATTAAATATATATTTACAACACTGTACACAAACTTAAAATATAGTTTACAAACCGCTATAATACAATTATTCAAAAAATACATTTTACATTGATTAAATATATATATATATATATCACAAACAAACATTGTTATATATAAAATAAATACAATATTAATAATAATAATTTTGACATTTTAAGATTTTTAAATAATAATTTCACGGCTGTAGATACAGTTCACAAGGATGTTTATCTGTAACATAACAATACAGTCGGTATTAGAATCACTGATACGATAAATATTCAATTATCACACACACACACACACACACACACACACACACACACACACACACACACACACACACACACACACACACACACACACACACACACACACACACACACACACACACACACACAGTCAGTCAGTGGAAAGAAAGAATCAAATGCGTTAAGTAAGTAAACTTTTTTTTTCAAGTATGTGTCATTTTTTTTTTTCATAAGTTAATGTACTTTCAAATAATTTCTAATCAAACCAAATATTATTCATTGGAACTTTGTAAATACTGCTTAGAATCAATGATACATTTATCGCATAAAGTTAATGTACTTTCAAATAATTTCTAATCGAACCAACTATTATTCAACGAAACATTGTAAAAAAAATACTAAATAGAATCAATGATACATTTATCATGTACATACAAATTCAATTATTAAAGTGTTAAGTACAGTGAGTTGAAACTACACACACACACACACACACACACACACACACACACACACACACCCATCAATAAATTGCTTGTTAACACGATTGCTACTTACGATGTTAGGACACAATCTCTACTTGCGTTGTTTGATTTCTCGTCCCTCGATACACTAAATGTAGTTCTTTAGGTTTGATATGCCTGAGCTCCTCATTCGTGAAGACACCTGCATACCTCTTGGGAAGATAGACACGATACTGGCAGTCACCATCCTCCAACGTAGCAAGCACAGAGTTCCCATACTTCGTGTCCACATTTGTTAAGACCATGATGGGATATTTTTTATTCACTGTCAATTCTGAACATCGCTTGTACTCGATAGCACTTACAGCATTAAACTTTACAAGAAACGACGACATTATTAGAAGAGAGAGAGAGAAAGACACTAGTGAACACGTCTGTATCAAACCAGAGAGAACCAAACAATGACAGAATATTCGCCACAAAAGGACAGTACAATGTGATAGTTGGGGTGGTGGTGGTAACGTCGACGAAATTAGAGACACCAAAAATATAACAATGTCATTAGGAAAGTCTACATTCATAACGAAATAGTCACCGCTTACAGCTATCCATGTATGTACATGTCCACAACAGAATTAGAGAGATATAAATGTCATCATTCGCGGTGACCTACTTTCTAAATTTGTTACATTAAAAATGTTTGTTTAAAGCAAAAATCATGAATCATCCATTCCCGAATAGCATGCACCTTATAGTTGGCACAACGGTCTGAAGAATTGAAATGTCTAAGACATTCTGTTCCATGAAATAGATACGGTATGTTTTTAGGACAACCAAAGTCATCGAGATTGATGATATTATTGTGTATTATCTTTGATTGCAAAAAACGTTTTTTCTCAAAACCCTTCACAAACACATATTTATATATACGTGTATGTGATGTTAACAATGAAACAAGATTGTCGTATGGTGTCTCTCCTTCGCTCCATCTAAGTCTATGATAATTTGACGTTAACCAGTGGTTTGTCCTAACGTATTTTGGATTCGTAACGGATGTAGCAGGCGGAGTCAAAATCCAATGTCTACCAGCAAATCTCAGAACGTCCATGATTGACAGTTCCTTCACAATATATTTTCCGTTGTCGTCGAAAAAGCACTGGAAGTCAATTATAACTGCAGTGTTATCCATAATAATACTGTAAGACAAAGAAACCACACATTACAAACTCTATATATACATTATGTTTAAACACACAAATATCGTTGAGATATTAATATGCGAACTTACGTTTACAGACGTCTGGACTGAAGCACCGAGAGACATCAACTGACGAAAGAAACAAGTGTTGAGGAGGGGTTACTATACATGGAGACGAATTTTTTTAGTAGGTGGGGAGGTGTCGTCGTCGTTCTCCATGTTGATGCGTCGTCGTATTCGATAATGACCGTATGCAAGCGTATCATGACCATTGTCTAGTATATAGCGCTTATCATCATACGGTGACAACGCTTGCTTATTTACGCGCATCGTGTACAGCGTATGATGATCGCTACGTAAACAAAGTGCACTGGTAGAAAACTGACAATGATCAGTGAGACACTTGCGATACATATCGTGTCGCAGACTCCTCTTAATCGCAACTCGAGGCACACCTTTACATACACGTTTTTGACACTCTTTGGTAGGATCTTCGTGGGCCACAAGGAACGAATAACATTTCGCTCGGAGACCCACGAATTCTCTAATAGGACGACCACACGTTTCATCCTTGAACAGTCCGACAAACTTTTTGTTCTTAAGGCTATAACAAGGATGAGACGTAGGGTAATCCGATGTGTCAAAAACGTGTAGGTCCTTCTTCATGTCTGCATACAAGTCTGATGTTTGAATGCTATACATCAGACTGTCTGTATCTGTCATTAACAATTTAACGTTGCGACCGTACTTGGCGACAGCATAACGATAATGAAAGTCGTACATTATCGTTTTGCTAACGTCAAGCACCGTGAAGCCGACATACACGGGACGGGAAAGAACAATGGATTTTTTTACGGAGTGAGAGCCCCACCAGATCGTTCGTATAACGAATCATACGTTTTAGCCTAGGTGTGGAAACTAGTTTTTGAAGCCGTCGTTCATTCGAGACTAGTTCAAAGTCTATATGTTTCCGTACGTTCTCCAGCGACTTACCGTATACGGCGTTGTTCATCAGTTTGAAAAGGTCTTTTTCAAAGCTGTTGACGGCTGCTTGCCTCTTGCAGGTGTTGAAATCGATAAACGGTTTCAACCAAGCGCTTTGCTTAAAACACAACACCCTATGAGTCGCTTTCAGCTCTAAGCCAAGACTTAAATACAGTTTCAAATTTCGATAATGGAGAACGTAATTTTGTTTGTCCTCCAAAGTTGTTAACAACTTCTCTACGGATGACCCTGATTCGTTATACGATGATCTGTATATACTCTCGTGTAAACGTTTGGAAAAGGGAGAAAGGATAACGGGTGTTACGCGCTGGCGCACAGGTGCAAGCGGGTAGTCGGAATGCAGGTCGTGTAAGGTATTAGGATAGTGTAGGTCGACTTCGAGGATGTACCCGATGTCGGAATCATCACTCACATTACGTACGTCCAAGGACTCGATTTCGTTACGATCGAGCCATCGGAAGTCTGCGTAAGGGAGTGCTTGCGACATGGCTGCACCGTATAAATTATTACAGTCCGTATACAGAATGAAGGAGGTCGGTTTCGATACATCGTACTGATCTGGAATCAAAGGATTGTTAGCGACTGCGTGACGGTTGGATATCATCGCGCAGCCTCCGCGGACCCCAGACTCGACGAACAGATGTAGATTTATCTCTGTTAACAGCTCTAATTCGACCCCTGTCATTTTTAGCATCGCGTTCCAAGCGAGTCCGGGAAGCGAGTAAAAATGACACGGGTCCAAGCAGTAATCGCGTAAGGCCATGTCTCGGAAACTTTCAAAGACATCGGCCAGCAGCATTACGTCTGTCAACAAATACAAATCGTGGTAATCTCCAAACGTACGCAGATTGAATGCACTCCACACGTTTTGTGCGTGCTCGTAATCTGCGTCCGAAATAGACGATTCCAACAACCGGTTATCAAAGTGTTCACGAGACTTGTTTCGTTGAACCGATCAATGCTGTCAACGTACTCGTAAGGGTATACCCCCTTGCGTACGAGCAGATTGGTCTGTTCGTCAAAACCTCGTCTAAGCATTTCCTCTCTGAGCAAAGGAAATTGGCTCCCGGACGTGGACAGATTGGTAACGAGTGTGTCCAGAGAGCGATTAAGAAATTGAAAAGAGTCTACGAAACGCAAGGGACCCAGGGATAACGACACGTAACGCTCACTGGATGTTGCAATGCAGGATACGTGTTGGTCCTTATATTTTCCTAAACCCTGCATTAAATGGTGACAATCGTAGCCACGAAGGTTGTGAAAGAAGACGGGGATATGACGAGGCATCTTGTAGCTTAGATTACAGCTATTGTGGGCTGCTCCCAAGAATTTCCCCGTAAGATGACAATGATTGCGTACCTTGTCATCGTCTGTCAAAGGGCGCTCACACAAATGACAAACGGTGGCGTTAGTGAACGCAACATTGTCATCATCGGATATAATTATTTGTACGTTATGTCGTACTACCTTCATCATATCCTCGGCGTCTTTCATCAACCACGAGAAGAAAGTGTCTACGACGTTTTCACCTCGATAAACTTTAGCCTCTTTCCAGAGTCTGTGTGTATGATCGACGATAGCATAGGAGAAACCTGACGGAATATGCATCGCTTCGTATGATGTGGACGATACAGGAGGAGAAGTTATTTTCTGACGGACACCGTTGCTATCAACTGAGTAGAATTCACCTAACTCGTGCACTGTCGTCGGGACGTTGTTACCAGGTGAATACGATTGAAGCGGAGTGATGAGGGACTCGAAGTCGGCGTAGACGGTAAAGGGTACTTTAAGACAGTGCGCGTAATTTTTAAATGACATAAACTTCTCCTCCTCTGTGGGCATTTTGGTTTTCTGCTCGCCGTGAGGTGTGCAGTAGGGGAGATGATCGGACAGACCATGTTCTGTGGAGAAACGATGCAGGCAGTAGTCGCAGTAAAATGATTTATTGTTGTGTTTTGTAAGGGATGATAACAATTTATTAATGCTACTGATAAGACAGTAGTGTTTTCGGCTATTTGTATCGGACAGAAGTAAAAGATTAACGTGATGTAATCTGTCCTTATTGGGGGTAATTCTTAACGGATAAACCTCATTTTTTGATTCGTTTCTGATATTGTCTTCTATATCATAGCCGAAAACGTTTATAGAAATGTTGGGATTCTGTGTTTCAAATTTAGAAAGTGAGTTTATAGAAACAGGGTACTCGATACCGGACATATTTATTGTGTTTTTGAATAAGAGGTATTTTGAAACACGGTCTTTATGCTTTTGTTGAGGGTGTATGTGAGCTAGTACGGACCATAGAAAAAACATTTCATCTTGGGAGTTATTGATGTTGACTACTGCCTTGGTGAGTGCAAGTTTTCGCGGGGTTGGAAGGTAGGAGGACGCTGCTTGAGGCCGGTACCGTCCAACAACCAGTTCCAGCTTCAGTACAGCATCCACCGACCATCCGCTCCCGTCACGGGTAAAATTGGATATGCTATTCATGATTTTATCGTAGGATTCATCGAGTAGACAGTTCAACTCGTCGTTGTCGTCCGTGAGCAACGTACGACAACGTCCGTGGAAGACGGCGTCTTTGGTTACCTCTTTTTCTTCGCCGCTGTCACCATCTAACACAGTTTTAGTGAAACGTATCCTGCACGCAATATGCCATTTGATACTGCGTAAACATGCTTGTTCTGCCAGAATATCCTTGCACAATAAAGGTCGCACCTCGGTCATTATCGGTACTATATCTTGATCTTCTTCTGTGTCCGTGTACACGGGCAGATAATTAAACGTTATGAGGGATCCTCTAATACTACTGTTTCGCACGATATAAAATCGTGTCATATCTGAAACAATAGAAACACATGTATTAGCTAATAGGAATGATGAATAACACACACACACACACACACACACACACACACACACACACACACACACACACACACACACACACACACACACACAAATTCATGTTTGAGGTAAATAGATAGTACACGTTAGTAATAGGCTAGTTTATTGCAAACTGTGAAGATGGCAGCTACTCCTGATTTTAGCATTGAAAGTGAAAGAAGAAAATCGTTCAAGTATTGGGAAGTGACGTTTGTCAGCCCCGACGAGTTAGCGTTTGCCGGGTTTTACTACTATCCGCTAAATTATGATGTTTGTGGACATAGTATGTCATTCATAGACGATAGAGTTAAATGCTTTTGTTGTGGAATTGAATTAGTTCATTGGAGAGAAGGTGACATACCTATGGTGGAACATGAAAAATTTTCTCCGTCATGTCAATTTCTAAACGATGTCAAGAGACAATACATTGGGGAGAAGGTGACAAACCTATGTCAGAACATAAAAAATTTTCTCCGTCATATCAATTTCTAAACAACGTCAAGAGAGACTATCTTATACATGTTAGACTGAGTTGAATCATATGTTAATTCATATCAAACAAATTTGGTTTGCTGCATAATTATAGAGAGAGAGACAATTGGTAAATTTTTACCTTGTTGAGGATGTCCCTGTTCCTGCTGATGTTCTGGATTCTGTTGAAGGTCAGACATGGTGATATTCAGACGTGAGAGTGAATACTGAAAAACAAAGAAACTGTTATAGATATATATAGTATTTTTAACGCCGGTATTATGTTAGTGTACCTTAAACCATGAACAACGCACGCAAGACTATAGCTCTAGAGCTACATAGAGCAGCGAGAAGGAATTTCGTTAGGCGTGCGGTTGAATTGAAGGGTCTACACGACTTGTACCAGGCGGATCTTGTGGAGATGATACCACACGCTCGAGTGAACAAAGGGTACAAGTACATGATGACAGTGATCAATGCGTTTAGCAAGTACGCGTACGCTGTACCATTGAAAACAAAGACAGGAAAAGAAGTAAAGCATGCACTAGAGCCTATACTAACTGCTAATCGAATGAAATATTTACAGACGGACAACGGGAAGGAGTATTACAACAGCACAGTACAAGCGTTGCTAAAAAAGTATAATGTGAAACATTACTCAACCTATAGTGAGAAAAAAGCTTCCATAGTGGAACGTTTTAATCGCACACTGAAGACACACATGTATCGAGCTTTCAGCGAACAAGGACACTACCGCTGGTTGGATCTACTACCTACATTACTGAAATCGTACAACAATACCACACACAGAACCGTTGGTATGAAACCTAGTGAAGTGAATGACGCCAACGAACATATAGTGTTGGAACGAATAAGGAAGAACACAGCGCCTAAAATCAGTCCAACGAAACCACCCAAATTTAAAGTCGGTGACCGTGTTCGTATAAGTAAGCACAAAATGACGTTCGCCAAAGGTTATACACCAAATTGGACTAACGAAATATTCACTGTGGATAAAGTACAATCCACTACTATCCCCGTCACTTATCTGCTAAAAGATCATCTAAACAAAGTGTTGAAAGGTGGTTTTTACGAGCACGAGATTAGTAAGTCCAAAGTCGGCGACGTATACCTAGTGGAAAAGGTGTTACAACGCAAAGGTGACAGAGTGCGTGTTCGTTGGCTTGGTTTCGATGGTAAACACGATGCATGGATACATAAGAAAGATCTAATATAAAAAAAAGGTGACAGCACGTGCTGAAAACAGTATGCTTTCAGTATTCATAAAGATGAAGATTGTACAGCAAGCAAACAAATTACCAATAAAGGATATGGACTTTTTGGCTGGTGACGAAGGTAGTGCTAAACGTAAACATAGCCCGCTATTACCGAACAGTATTCGCTGTATCGTTACAGGCCCAAGTTCCTGTGGAAAATCTAATGTGCTATTCAACCTACTGTTTGATACCAACGGACTACGTTTCCGCAACGTATACGTGTTTTCAAAATCATTATTTCAACCAAAATACAGAATGCTAGAAACAGTGATGAAATCACTCGCTGATGAAGGTTTAGGTTATCATGCATACAGCGAGAACGAAGAAGTCCCACTACAGAGTGAAATCACTGGTCTCGACTCTGTTATCGTATTCGATGATGTATCGTGTGAAAGACAAAACAATATTCGAAAGTATTTTGCTATGGGGAGACATAGCGGTGTGGACACATTCTATCTATGCCAGACATATAGCCAGATACCGAAACAATTGGTACGTGACAACGCTAACTTGTTGATATTGTTCAAACAAGACGATCTAAATTTACGACATGCATACAATGATCACGTTAACATAGATATGAAATATGATGCTTTCAAAGACGTTTGCACGGAAGCGTGGAAGGATCGTTATGGATTTCTAGTCATAGACAAAGACTCGCCAATAAATGAAGGTAGATATAGAATCGGCTTTGATCGATTCATAATTGTTTCCGACGAAGTATAAAAGTGGTTGCACTGTAGTAATGTAATCAGTCCTCTTGCTAACACACGATGGCGATGAATAAGGAGGAACGACTTGCGTATGATATAGACACGATAAGCGACAACATAAGGAAAAAATATCATGCATTACAACACGGTATCAGAGAAAGCGACGAGAAGTTTAGAAAAAATTACAGACAGATTCTGGAACCGTTAGAAGCTATTTCACGAAAGTTAAGTGGTGATATGATGGAGGAGGAGGAGGAGGAGAAGCAGCAGATAAAACAAGAAGAGCCTACACAACACGTAATAACAGAAAACGAAAGTGGTATGCAAAGTCATAACGCTTCTCATTTCAGTGACGAGGACGCCTGGAACCCTAACGCTTCACATTTCAGCGACGATTCATTAGCAAACAAATATATGCGTTTGTGTGAATCGGCGGACTGTAAACGGATTATAGATCGTATGTATGGTGTTCGATACGAAGGTGGTAAATTTATGATAGGTGATTCAAATGTAAAAATCGATGATAACGACAACTTTCATGTCAAAGGAAAAATTTACGAGGGTACACCTGGTCTGTATGAACTTTTGTTTATGAAACTACCGAAAAAATACAATAAGGACGATATGAGGAAATATAAGTCCATACTACTAGCAACCAACGGACACAAACAAAAATATAAACACAATACGCGAATAAACAGTAACAGTGGCGTCAAGTACCGACTAGTAATATCTAAATTGTTTGCATCGAGTGCACGAAAACGTACAGGGAGTGGCTATATGGAGATGAAACCGAACACTGCAATCGATTACGTGCATTGGGATGATCCTAACGAGTTGGTTAATAGATTGAGACTGTTAATGGCGTCTCAAAATAGCGGCCATACTGGTCATAGGAATGAAATCGTTTCGATATTGGAAGAATTACGTGAAACCGGCATTATCATATAAAAGTAGACGCACCGTTCTATAACCATCAGTTCTTCTTCATAAATATGAGTGTAGACAAGTTCGGTAGACACGACAGCGCTGTAAGAGTGCGAAAAGAAACTCATCGAAGTCTGCGTGAGGATATCGGTTTAGGAGTGACTAACGACGGTCACGTTGATGTGAAAAACAAAAAGATATGCAACTTG
This sequence comes from Magicicada septendecula, assembly GCA_034769895.1. NCBI lineage: Eukaryota > Metazoa > Arthropoda > Insecta > Hemiptera > Cicadidae > Magicicada > Magicicada septendecula. The sequence continues at coordinate 82,955,882 of CM068370.1, forward strand.
GGTGATCCTGAAGAGTTGCACGATGTTGTTTCTTTACAGTACGTAAAGGACACATGCTTACAGTACAAGAACGACAACGCTACCGTAGACGCAAAAGATCATCGAATAATAAGGCTAAACGATCCGCTTAAATCAAGAGATGCAGCCACAAAACGATACGTAGACGAGAAGAGTTTGAAAAAAGATCGTGCAGGTAACGTAATCGTTAATGACTGTCGACTAACGCGTGTGCAAGCGCCTGTTGACTTCAAAGACGCAGTGAATTTGGAATTTTTACACGCACACACAATCAGTTTGCAAAGCGATGCTTTCTACGCTGCCGGAAGAAAAATTACGAATATAGCGAACGGTGTCAATGACAAAGACGCAGTCACTGTACGACAAATGCACGAATTAAAATTACATATAAAGACCGAATTGTACAAGGTCACTCAGGTATTTCACGCTCATATAATCAATCTAATAAAGTTTGTCTATAAATATCAAGACAGCGCGACACAGCGTTCAGTCCTGTCTGAATATATTGAAGAGGTGGGGCGTTTAATAGACGTTCTCGATACGGAAACGGAAATCAAGGATTGGAGATCTGTTTACAAGAATGCACGTACTTCGTAAGAAAAGAATGGGGCGTGGTGTAATTGGAAAAATACTTAAAAACACTGTGCCCGCTATCGTTTCGTCAGTACCTACTTTGATTAATCGAGCGGTGGACGCATTACCAGTAGAATTACACCTACCCGGCTACCGATTCTGTGGACCTGGAACAAAACTCAAAGAGAGATTGGCGCGTAGCGAGCGCGGAATCAACGAGCTGGACGAAGCCTGTCGCGAACACGATATCGCCTACGCAAGGTACAAAGACAACAGTCGAAGACGTATAGCTGATCGCGTTCTTGCCGACAAAGCGTGGGAACGAGTGAAAGATTGGAATTCTGGTGTTAGTGAAAGAGCGTATGCTGCGGCTGTAGCCGCCGCAATGAAAGCGAAATCGGCAGTGGGTGGAGGGAGCTCGCGTAGTGGTTGCAGAAAAAAGAAGAAGAAGAAGGGTTCAGGAATTAAACGTCAATCCGTGAACAAACGCAAAACGACCTGCAAACGCAAAACAGTCTCAAGACATAAACGTAACAATAAAAAAATGGCGTCAGGTCTATACCTACGTCCTTACAGACAAAAAAACTAATTTGCATACCAGTGCGTGCATTGTCTGACAGTGATGTGTATGTGTACGCAAAACTTTTGAAAATACCTTATTTCAGAGGAGTTTTTATGCGTAACACTTTACCACACACACGACCATGGAAGAATGAGAGTGCAGTTGTTAATCTGGAGAGTGCAGAAGGACCTGGTACGCACTGGGTTTGCTACAAGAAGCGAAACAAACAAGTTTACTACTATGATGCGTATGGTAATATGCAGCCACCTCTTGAGCTGACACAGTATTTTGGAACCGACACTGACATTTACTACAATTACGAGCGTGAACAGCCACCACACACAGTCATCTGCGGGCATTTATGTTTGGACTTCTTAACGCGCGAGTGATCAGTAAGCGACAAGATGTCTTCGCTGTCGGTCACCTTAACAGGTACGAATGCTGCTGCTCTTGTATGTGACTTTTTCCCGCCTCTCGAACTAACAAACGGTGAATGGTATGTAGGTCTATTGGACTTTACTACATACAACAGTATACCGAACGTGATTGAGGGAAAAAACAACGTGTTTCCAGTACTACGGGACGTAACAACGTGGGACTTAATAACTTTACCTACAGGTGCTTATGAAATCGGTGACATAGAAGCCTTCCTCAAAAAGCAGTTAGGAGACTCAAAGATTAGTCTACGTCCTAACAACAATACACTGAAATGTGAACTGACTTGTGCATTGGATATTGACTTTCAACAAACAGTGTACGGTATCGGTGATATGGGTTTCAAGGAAAAGCGTCTGCTTGAAGCGAATAAAACTCACACGTCTGACGCCACAGTTAACATTATAAAAGTGAACAGTATACTGATAAGGTGTAATATAGCGCAAGGATCATACAAGAACGGTAAAACCGAGCACACGCTGCACTCGTTCTACCGTCAGTCGAACCAGGATTCAAAATAATTGAATCGCCTACAAACGTCATATACCTACCTGTGAATGTGAGTCGTTTGGGCAACATAACATTATCTTTACACGATCAGGACGGTGACGTAATAGATTTTCGCGGAGAAGTCATCACTGTGCGTTTACATCTAAAACGACTATAGACATGGGCTTGTACTTTGTTTCTTCGCCACCGCTGCTACCACAGTCGTCAGTAATAAAAAAAGAAGAAGAAGAAAGATCAGTTAGGAAACGCATCAGTACTCGTTCGAAACTGAAACGATTAACATCAGTTAACCGTCGTTTCCTGATTTCACTGGGTTTTGTTGTTGTAAACAAGTAACATGGCGAATGGAATATTATCTGTGGAGCAGCAACCGTTCTTTGAAGACAGTATCACACACTTTTCATTTCACTCACACGCACCGTACGCAACAACAAGATATGGAAACAATGATGAAATACGTGTGCCAATACAACAACAGGACGTCTTTACACTGCCGTCAGAAAGTTTCCTCTACATCGAAGGCAAGTTGGTTAAAAACCCTAGTGCGGCTGCAGATACTGCACTGAATGTGGAACTGGTGAACAATGCTATAGCATTTCTCTTTGAAGAGATTCGTTACGAGTTGGCCGGAGTGGTAGTGGACCATACCAGAAACGTCGGTGTTACGTCAACTATTAAAACTTTTCTATCACTCAACAACAACACACGTAACGCAATGGAAAACGCAGGTTGGGTGGCGCCGACCACGAACATATTAAAAGTGAATGATGACGGCGAATTCAACTTTTGTATACCACTGAAAATGCTAATGGGATTCGCAGAAGGCTATACACGCATCGTGCTGAACGTGAAACAAGAACTTATACTCCTACGCACATCTACCGACATAAACGCTATGGTTTTAGTAAGCGGACAAACGACTGCTAATTGTGTTCTTGAACTAGATAAAGTTTACTGGAAAATGCCTTATGTACATGTAGCTAATGCGTACAGATTACCACTGTTACGACTCATAGAGAAAGACCACCCGATAACTATGCCTTTTAGGACCTGGGAGTTGCACGAGTATCCTGCCTTACCACAGACTAAAAGGCAGAATTGGATTGTCAAGACCTCGAGTCAGCTAGAAAAACCACGCTTTGTTGTGTTAGCGTTTCAGACAGCAAGAAAAAATGTACTGACAGCACGCGCCGATGAATTTGATCACTGTAACGTGATCAATGCGAGACTGTTTCTAAACGACAAGTATTATCCTTACGATAATTTAAACTTGGATATTGGGAAAGACCGTTTTGCATTATTGTACAATATGTACGCCAGTTTTCAAAGTTCGTATTACCACCGTTTAGACGTCAGCCCAGTACTGACACCGGAATTATTCAAATCAAAAGCCCCGCTGTTTGTATTCGATTGTAGCAAACAAGACGATGCACTTAAGTCTTCAGCAGTTGATGTACGTTTAGAATTTGAATCGTCAATGAATTTTCCTACACAGACGACTGCCTACTGTATGATACTACATGATTCGCTTGTAGAATATACGCCATTGTCCAACACAGTACATAGACGTGTTTAAGTCTTATTTTATACATATTTTGTAAATACTAGTTTTAAATATATATATTTTCATATTTTTAACATTATAATATTGGAGCTGTGTGTGTGTGTATGTATTTTAATTGTAAAACTAGTTTAGATATATTTTAATACTTAGATATATATTTTCATACTTGTAACACTATAATCTTGGAGCTGTGTGTATGTATTTTTAATTGTAAAAACTGTTTAATATAATCTTGGAGCTGTGTGTATGTATTTTAATTATATGTATATATTACACACACTTTATTATTATTTTTATAACCCACTCCATAATGTATACTTACTTACTTGCAGCAAACTAGCGAGCGTTGTCCACACACACACGTACCCTTAAATGACGGACGGACGTTGTACGCTTAACATTCAGCTATACCTAAAATATATCTTCAATTAGAAGTGAGACATAATAACTTGATCATACACACACGCGTGCGCGCACACACACACATGTATTAAATTCAATAAATAATAATGCGCTTGATGATGTTTTAATGCAAATAATTTGGGAAAGTCTACATTCCACTTTCATAAGGAAATGGTCACCGCTTACAGCTATGCATGTCCACAACAGAATTAGAGAGATATAAATGACATCATTCGCTGTGACCTGCTTTCTAAATTTGTTACATTAAAAATGTTTGTTTAAAGCAATATTTCAGAGAATTGTAACAGACATAATAATAATTTGATCACACACACACACACACACACACACACACACACACACACACACACACACACACACACACACACACACACACACACACACACACACACACACACGTATTAAATTCAATAAATAATGCGCTTGATAATGTTTTTACGTTTAAATAAATCTGTACACTCACCAACTAGTATGTGTGTTGTCTATACACCCTTAATGATGAAAGTTGTGTGTATACTGAAGACGTACAATACTACAACAGTCTTTCAACTATTTAAAAAAATGCAGTGATAGCTTTCACGCAGGCGGTCAAATGAGAAATTGCCACTATAAAAAAAAATACGGTAAGAATATATTTCAGACAATTGTACCAGACATAATAATTTGATCATACACACACACACACACACACACACACACACATGTATTAAATTCAATAAATAATGTGCTTGATAATGCAAATAATTTTTACGTTTAAATAAAATCGGTACATACAATAAAATTAATATAAAAATACATTAAGAATATATTTCAGAAAATTGTAGCAGACATAATAATAATTTGATCATACACACACACACATGTATTAAATTCAATAAATAATGCACTTGATAATTTTTATGTTTAAATAAAATCTGTACACTTACCAAAGAAGATGTGTATACTGAAGACACGTAAGACGTACAGTATCAGCACGCACAGGCAGTCAAATGAGAAATTGTCGCTAATTTATTTTGCGTATATATATTGTACACTGTAGTGGGGAAAGCTCGTGTGTGTGTCCGTTTTTAGAGTAATTTCTGTCAGCGGTGCTAATGCTTGACAGGTGTCAAATTAGAAAGTAGAGCGCCTGATTTAGACAACGTACACAAGGTTAATTACATCTGGTTTAAGTTATCGAATAATAACTATATCTAATTCTGTATCGTTGTGTGTGTGTGTGTGTGTGTGTGTGTGTGTGTGTGTGTGTGCACACTGAATATAACTTTTTAATGACGAAATATTATTATTTCATTGTTTACGATATATATATATTTAATTAATGCAAAAATGAATTTTTAAAATTACAATGGTCTGTAAACCATATTTAAGTTCGTGTGCACATACAAAACGCTTTGAATAAGGGAATTCTTGCCAACGTTTGCAACGAAAGAGAGACGTACACAATGTGTGTGTACACAAAACGTTTGCTTACAATCATGAAAATTATTATTTAAACTGATAATTGTTTTATTAAAAATCTTACAATTACGAAATATTATTTCATTGTTTACGATATATATATTTAATTAATGCAAAAATTAATTTTTAAAATTACAATGGTCTGTAAGGCATATTTAATTTTGTGTACTGTGACAACGTAATCGCTTTGAATAAGGGAATACTTGTCAACGTTTGCAGCGAGAGAGAGACATACACAATGTGTGTGTGTGTGAGCAGCACGTACATCGTCCGATAGCGATTTGTATGTGTACACAAAACTTTTGAAAATACCTTATTTCAAGGAGATTTTTTTATGCGTAACACTTTACCACACACACAGACTTGGCGTGTGCGAGAGAGAGAGAGAGAGAGATAGTTTTACTTACATTCAAATGTGAGAGAGTTTATATCGTGATGGATAACTGTGTCTAGAGAGAGAGAGAGACAGAGAGAAAGAGGGAGGGAGAGAATTGATATCGACAACAATCATGATCATATAGTTTGAATTTCCCACCACAGAAAAATGTTGGCAGATCTGTTCTATACACACACAATAATGCAAGATTGGTAACCCTGATCATATATTTTAATATATACACTATATAACACACATATCGAAGTCGTCAACAGTCATATAATTTACTATACACTATAATGCGTCTGCTAATATAGTTTTAATTTCCCACCGAAGACAAATGTTGACAGATCTGTTCTATACACAGTAATGCAGGATTGGTAACCCTGATCATATATTTTAATATATACTATAATACACACACACATATCAAGTTTGAACCCATACATAGGTTGGTAAACCTGATCATATAGATTTAATATACATTATAACACACAACAAATTTGAACTCATGCAAGGTTGGTAACCCTGATCATATATTTAATATATACACTATAATGCATCAAGTCGGAACCCCCCACCATAGGTTGGTAAACCTGATCATATAGATTTAATATACATTATAACACACAACAAATTTGAACTCATGCAAGGTTGGTAACCCTGATAATATATTTAATATATACACTATGATGCATCAAGTGATAGAAAGTGAAAGTGATCTAAGCTCGCGAAAGGTGGCATATAAAAAAATAAAAAATTATATTCGCGGATGCTGTGGTCCAGATACGCGAAAAAGTCGCGGATGCTGTGGTCCAGTAGAAAGTGAAAGTGATCTAGGCTCGCGAAAGGCGGCATATAAAAAATTATATTCGCAGAAATTCGCGGTCCTTTGGGATGCTTTGGTCCAGCGGTGGTGGGGAGAGCGTGGGAAAAAATCTTGGACCGCGGGAACGGCGGCATCTCTTTGATCTAGACCGTGGGAAAGGCGGCATTCCTTTGTGGGTCAGGATCCTCATTTTCCCTCTACTGAAATTTTATATTTTTATAACTATAAAAGAACATTAAGCTCTTTAACATAATAAACAAATAATATGATGTTTGTAGTAAATGGAAGAATGAAACGTTTTTTTCATCTCCTGAAAAATTATTAAAAACGGAGATGGCCGGTTTTGGAACTATATGCTTCAAATAAAAGTCACAATTTTCAAATACTCCGCCAATTTATTCGTGTAAATGTACAATTATTTAAGTTGCAGTTACCACAATCCTCAACCTGACACATCACTTGATACTATGACTGGTACTACGACGATAACATGATAAAACCATAATTAAAATCATAATATTCCTACCGTAGGTAAACTGAAAAATAAAAAGAAACACAGAAAGATTCTTCAAGTGATGTGTTGAAATTTTTAGCCGCGATATAATGGCGGGAGTATATTTTGATGCAGTGACATTTCGAATCTCGAACAAATTTCTTGCGACATTATTAATCCAGTCAAATGTTTCTTCAATTGATAATCAGTTCCATGTCAGGACAATCATAAAATTGGACTAAAATAAAGTAGAACGCAAGAAAACGAGAAATGGGGTCTAAACATAAATACTACTAAAACAGAATATCTGAAAACAGGAGACATGCAAGAAGAAGACTCAGATCTGCAAATCCATAGAATCGGAAAGTGTAGCGAATTCATATATTTGGGAAGCATTATTTCAGAAGATGGAACAACAAAAAATGACATCAAAAATAGGATACAACAGGAATAAATGCTATTCGTTTGGTAAACTCGTTACTTTGGTCGAACAAAATGAAATTTCAAACTAAACTGACACTCTACACAACTATTGTGGAGGACATTTTAACTTCTGTCTACGAATGCTGGCAACTTTCAAATAAAGAGAAAAAGATTTTAGAAACTGTGGAAATGGACTCCTTAAGAAGAGCGTGTAATATTTCTAGAATGCAACACATGTTAGAAACGAAGATATAAGAAGGGAAACAGGGCGCGTATTTACAACAGAAGAAAGAATAGAGTCCAGACAGTTGCTATGGTATGGTCACTTAATGAGGATGGAGGAGAAGCGATGGGCAAAGAAAGCATTGACTTACACACCACAAAACAGGAGAAGAAAAGGAAGACTGACAAGACAATGGAGAACAGGAATTAGGAAAAGCATGAGAGCTCGAGCTATTGAAGATGATGACTGGAAGGATAGGGGGAAATGGCGATCGAAATGCGGGATGAGGCATAGACTGTAGGACCCCCGCTAATAATAATAATAAAGAACGCAAGAAAACAAAGTTTTCTTAAAATGTAGTTTAAGGAAAGTTGTAGAGAAGAGAAGAGAAGAGAAGTAAGTTTTTTTCAGAACCCAAGTCGTGTTTCTGGGTAGAAAAAAATTGTGAGACTCTGCACCACTGCACGGGGTAAGAAGATATTTTATACACGTCAGAAAAGCCGATCCAACCGTATAGTGATGTAATACGTGTGACAGGACCCAATGTTCATTATCAAGTTAACGGGAGCTCCATATAATCAGAGGGCACTTGTCCTATTTAAGGTGATTAGATGACTGCCATATCCCACCGAAGAGTTACTAGACTAAACCCGCGTTTACACCGACTGTTGTGAACAAATGTTTGCAATTTTTGTGTTGTAAAGACATATGTTGACAACCAATGTTGAAAATCAAAGTACTAGTTTGTATTTATTTTTGTTTGCAACATTTGCGCGAACGGACTCAAATCTGACCTGGCCTCACGTCAGTCTTGTTCTAGTTTCACTTCAAGATGTCGAGTGTGGAGGATGTTGTACTTGCTGCAGCAGCTTGTGTGATTTTGGCGAAACAACGGACACCACGAAGATACTGACGGTCATACCGTCATTAAAAGCGAGAGCTAAGTATAATGGAAGTTAGCTGTTGAAGGATTTAAATAGAGATGACACTGATCCTTTGTCAAGTGAATTGAGATCTGATGGTAGTTTCAAAAATTTGCTGAGAATGGCCAGCTGCGATTTTGAGTACTTGATTGTAATAATAGGACATAAAATTGTCAGGACGCTAATTACAGACCAGCTATTCCAGTGCAAGAAATGTTTCAACACCGTAGAGGCGCTGCAACACGAGTTTAAAACAAATTTTACAACTTTCTTTGATCTTTACCGACTTCTATTGGAAAACAAAATATACGTTTTAAACACTGAAAATCTGTTGACAATACGAGATGTTTAAAACAAATTACTACCGTTTTTTCAAAGGCTGTCATCATTTGTTCACAACATGTGTTTTCAACTCCGATGTAAACGCGGCTTAATGGAAGGAGCGGACCAATGCGAGCCACTGTCAGTGGCGAAGTTACATGGAGGCAATTGAGGCAATGCCCACCCTACAAAATTCTGTAGAATAAAAATTATAAATACGTATGAACTACATAACGTAAAGATTATACATTGTTACCGCGACTGTCGAATTTATTAGGCCGAAACGTGCTTTACTGAGCGACCGCTAGATGGTGATATGTGAGACAAGGCATAGCTCGTTTAAAGCGAATGAGGCAACCTGAACTTGCCTCAGCGTTTTTTGTATACATCGCATGTAAGCAATGTGCCGGAGTGATAGGGAAGTGAAGGGAGGGGGGATTGTCCCGTGCTGTACACATTGAGCGTTGAGGCATTCCTCACTTCTGTGGTCCAAACATTCAAGTTAAAGCGCGCTGTGTTGTTTATAAGTGTGTTTATTTTATGCGGTTATTAAAAGTGTCCCTGTTATTCCGCTGAACTAACAGATGATCAAGATTTTTATTTGAATTATTTATAACATTAAACATATATATAGAAACTAACCAAGTTTAAAAATTTGAAGTTCAATCAGTTGTATTATTGTGTATGACTAATACAAGGATTGTTCAATAGAAACACGTATAGAGCTGTAAAGCATTTTTTATTCAACGATTTTAAAAGAAGTCTCCATTAACATTAAGACATGAGTTCCACTGTTGTACCAACCTGTAGATTCCCTGCTAGTAAAATTCTTACGGCTGTTTGTGGAACCATTCGCTTACAGCAAACTCTACCTCAGCGTCCGATTTGAACCACCATCCTTTTAGTGATTCCTTAAAAAAAAATTTAAGATAAGATTGTTGCCTACCCATTCATTAACTACTAGCTTCGCCACTGGCCACTGTACTGGTTGTCTGTGAGAGACACTTTCGTGTGTAATGTCTCTTGGGAATATAATAAACAGGAAAGTCAAGGTACTGTGACTGTCAACTCTGCTGAACGGTGGTAAATCTTCTGTACTAAACAAATTAGGTAGGATCTTATACCGCCTGTGGAGATGGGATTTGTCCACACGCTAATAGGTTGATATATTCTGAGGTGCGTTGATATTTGGGACACGTTTAATATAGGGTAATAAAGATACAAAAATGTATAAAACGAGACTGTGTTTAACATCTAGATCGGATGAGAAGTGACTTTATCTCGTCGAATTACACGAAGAAAGAAGACCAAGGATGTCGTCATGTTCGACCTTCCTAGAGTTGTGCCGGTGTCTTCCTTCGAAAACTATCGGCTTCGGGCACGACACATCCCCGAAATGAGGTGACGCCTTTTATGTCAGCACGGCGCTATGCTTCCTTAGGCAATCGAAGGAGGAAACCACGTAACCGGAATCTTAGCCGTAGATGCATGCCACTATGAAGCCCTCATGGAAAAAAGTGTAGCAATGACCTTCCGACACTAAGGACAGACAATGATCTGTAACAATCTCCGCGAACAATCTGGCAGGAACAAAACGTACGATCCAGGCGCTCATCCCGCTAGCTCCCGATCTGCGCAATTTCTATTCGGCTGCAAGGCACACTAAGAATCTGTCTGTATGAAAAGAAGGAGGAAGGAAAAGATAAAGTAGAAGAGAAATACAAAACTATAATTACTGATGATTTAAAAAGAGAAAGTTCTTGTCAAAGAGGGAAGGAATATATTGTAAAGAGATTTGGTGATATGGAGGCGCATGTTCAGGTCCCACTTTTGGATGTGCTATACTAAGCAAATTCCTGTTGATATTGAGAATAACACCATAAATAATAATAATTAACTAAAGAATATTTATACATTAAGTAGGCCTACTGGGCGGCGAATTGTGATTCACTTTTCGTTCTTGCTATTTCTTTCGTTCACTTCTTTCTACTTTATTTCTTTACTGAGCTTTGGAATTATTATTGGCTCTTACTTTTTCTTTTATTCTAATATTATTTGGCATTTGTAACAAGTTGCCGTATGGAAATTCATTCCAAACAAAAAGAACAATTTTATGTGCAACTGTATATTCTCCCATATGGTTTTCTTTCACACGTCACATTTCCCGTAGAATCTATCGTCTTGTGGACTTTCAGGAAGTGATTCGCTTATACTCCTTCCTAAAGAAATTGCTAACAGAGTTTACCTGGTTTGGATGTTATCTATGTGACTTCACTTATGAGTATCTGAGGAAATAAATATTTAATTGCATAGTTACTGTATGCTTCTTGGCATCTGAGTACGGCGATGACGTCACGGGTATATGACGTCAACAACTGACGTCATGAACAGCTGATCAGCTGTTGATGACGTCATGAGCAGTCGAACGTGAGGTGGTTGATCCGGTCATCAGAGTAGATCGTGACGTCACGCTAGCTGGCTCGATACCCCTCCCGTACTTGGCCGTGTGTGTGCGCGCGCGCGCGCGTGCGAATTTCTCGCAAAATATTTCGGTCTCGGTCTCGGACATTTCGGTCTCGGTCCTGGGTTCAACCTCGGGCTCTGGGCGAAGCGTCGCTCCCGACTGTCGACACAAGACTGAGCCCTGTTTATATAGACGGACAATCCCCCTCTTGTTCTGCTATTGAGTGTAACTGCACAACACGTATTGCAACATACTGTTTCACTGTGATACGATGGAACAGTTCAACGCGTAACCAATTAAGCAATAAACAGCAACAGATCCAATAAACAACCAAACCCGTCCACGCAAGTCATCGAGAGACGTTGCTCCGACCGCGGTCAACGAAACACTGACCCCTGTCGACTCCGTGTCACTCGTATAAATGGTGGGTAGCCGGGAAACGAAATAGGAGGGGGAAAATAACGTGCATACAAAAAAAAAGACATACAAACGGAAAATTGTTGGAAGTGCATCGTCAGGAATTGTACAACCTCATTATCGAATGAGCCCAAAATTATGTTATAACAAACCAGGTAGCACCATTTAAGTCATTAACAAATAAATAATAAAAATAATTAAGCAACAAACAGCAATTTAACATCACAAAACGTGTATTGTATCATACCAAAAGACCTATCTACTCGGAAACATCGATAGAATTGCAAGAGAACGCGTAAATAATTAAGCAATAAACAACAACAGTTTCCTGTACGTCGAAGGCAAGTTGAGCAAGAAGAAGACTGGTGTGAGTGATACTGACGAAGTGAACGTGAAACTGGTGAACAACGCGATCGCGTTTCTCTTCGAAGTAATCCGTTACGAATTGGCCGTCGTGGAAGTCGATCGGACCAAGAACGTCGGCATCACGTCCACGTTGAAAACCATGCTGTCCGTCGGCAAACCGGACGTTGATGCGATGAAAAACGCGGAATGGGTGGCACCGACGACTAACGAGATAACACCGAAAGGGAGCAACGGTGAATTCAACTTTTGCGTACCGCTGAGGATGCTGATGGGATTCGCTGAGGACTTTGCACTTATCATTTTAAACATGAAACAAGAACTGATTCTGTTACGCACGTCCACCAATTTAAACGCTATGGTGATGACGACGAGCAGCGCGACTACGGCTACAGACGCTAAATCCGATCTCTAACTGACTAAAATCTTGTGGATGGTTCCGTAGTGCACGTGAACAACGATACGCGGTTGGAGCTGTTAGACCTAATGTGGAAGGACCCACCGCTGTCCATACCGTTTCGCAGTTGGGAACTCCACGAGTACCCGGCATTACCGACGACCAGCAGGCAGACGTGGACGATCAAGACGTCGTCGCAACTGGAGAAGCCGCGTTTCGTGATACTACCGTTCCAGACCGGCAGAAAGAACGATGTGAAAAAACACGCTGACGAATTCGACCACTGCAAGGTGACCAACGCGAGACTCTTTCTGAACGACAAGTACTACCCGTACAATAACCTGAACTTGGATATCGCTTACGGACGCTACGCATTGCTGTACGACATTTATTCTCGTTTTCAAAAATCGTACTACAATAGGACTCAATCCAACGTACTTCTATCACCGTACGAGTTCAGAGATAAAGCACGGCTATTCGTCTTCGATTGTAGCAGACAGGACGAGTCGCTCAAGTCCTCACCGGTCGACGTTCGACTAGAATTCGAGTCCACGGAAAATTTCCCTGCAGAAACCATAGCCTTCTGCATGATACTCCACGATGCACTCAACGTATACCCGCCGCTGTCCAACACTGTGCACAGACGCACTTGATTTCGTCCTCCACTACCACCACCACCACCCGGGTAGATGTCTCCTCCTCCCACCACTACCTCCACCACCACCTGTGACAATTTTAAAAATATTTAAATCGCACAAATAAAAAATTTTCAATTTCTAACAAGTAAGAGTATTATCCACCCCTTACCTATACCCAGATTCCTGCATCAACTTGAAATTGTCCCGTACCAACACGCAAAGAACGGTGTTAATTAAATAATAATAATAATTACGTTAATAATTTAAAATACGACTATATAAATAAGGAAATTTCTAATTCGTAACAAAGTTAACATAAAGTATAATTAACAATCTAATTAATGAATAATTAATACTAAATAAAAGAACGAACTATTTTCTCAGTGCGTAAATACGCGCCAGCTTACTGACCCCTCGCCCCTAAACTATGCACACAGTCGCTAGTAGAACTTCGACATGTAAAGATGTCAGTTTTGTGTTGTCCACATATACGTAGGTGTATGCCGTTAAAAACATATATCCAGTTGTGGTGATATTATTTTGAAAAATGTAGCGTGTGAAGAATATAACAAAAAATATATAATGTAGTGTGTGCAGAGTTATAAAAAATAAAAGAAAGGAAAACTTAGCCGACACATCTCTTAATTAAAAAATAAAACTGTAAGTGGTAAGATATGTAACTTACCAGACTTTAGTACTGCAAAATAAGAACTATAATTAAGGTGTAAAATGTGAACTACAAACTCCAGAAGTGGAAAACTCAAACTACAACAGTATGAACTTCAAGTAAAAAAAATCCGATCGTCGAGACTACCAGATATAATCACCCCGATGTAGCTTCAAGAGGAACCACGCACTGCACCCTAGAAGACGACAGAAGATGTCCATCATGGACCCCAGAACAACCTCATGTTAAATTCAGGTGATATCCAAACATAACATTTGTACAAATTTGTTTCAATAAGAGAAGTAACAAAAGAACAGTAAAGAACTTTTGATAATGTAAAGAATAATTTATAAGATTTGTAATTTCTGTAATGAAGTAGTAGTAACATCACGATATCTAAATGTAAGGTAATTCTATAGTTTACAACCAACATTATTCTTCAAATAATTTGGTCAAAGTTGTGATAAATTAAAACTTAACAAAGTTCAGTCCCGGATCCGAGGTACTTAAAACAATTTCTAGATGAATACTTTTGAGATAAAAGGAATAAGGCATTTAATATTGTTACAGCATTAAACGCTGAATTTACTAGAGTAAAATTATTTTAAAAAAAAAACATAGTAAACCATGAGATTTGAATAATAATAAAGAGATGTTTTTGCTAACACCTAGCGAGTGAATAAATTTATGCAATCCTTGTCTATTTCCTATGTAATAATGTGTTATAATTTGTTAGTAAGGTAGTTTTACTAACAACGGCAGCTAGTTTAATTAACCGGTAACGAATTGAACTAGTTCCCGACTTTTGTGATGTCTTAACAAGGGAGACGTCACACACCAACAGGAAGTCGTGACCTATGTACATATTACCGAATGTTGCATCATCATGTGTCAGTTGAGAGACTGCAGTTGACTGGGAACGTTGTTGTTGTTACTGTGAACGTTGTGAGTGTCTTTTATTACCTTATAACATGGTTTCGGCAATCGTTGAGTTCGAACAGCAGCAGCAATCACAACCGATACACCGCGACATGTACTAGGTCTAACGTACCCGTTGTCGCACAGACGATACGTAACGGCCGGAGTGTTTGAAGAACGCGGACACGATGTGTGGGTTTCGTTTACAAACGGTGCTCGCCGCAACGCCTGCTATTCGATTTCACCGATTGGAACTTGTTGATTTTCTTACAGGAACGAATTACCGACGGTCTTCGATATCCCCGTTCGTCCGATGTTAAGTTAGTGTTGTTTCAGGACAAGGAAAAAGGAGACAAAGACGATAGAATTAAAAGTGTTTACGTGAAACGCGGATGTGTACATTTGAAAGACAAATAGAACAGGTCGATCGTAATGAACGAAAGCGAGTGGTCGTGTTTTGTTCGGTTAATACCGATACTTAAAACGTATGTAGCGCTTTTGTTTTAGGAACAAGATAATATTAAACTGTACATTGATCGCGTGGTGTCGAGTGCGGGAGGACAATACGTGTGCCCACCGGACGTGTTTTGCGATATCGTGATGTACGACCGTTTGTACGACGAACTCGTTATGTACGGGAAAGCGAAACCGGTGATACCGGATAATACCGTAGTCGAGCTGATACGTAACCATGAACAGGACGAAGAATGTTGAAGGAAAAAAATGGTGGACTGAATATAAAACGTCACGTACATGTTAAAATAGTTACACTTCTCATCATGTGGCCGCAAGGAGAAGACGAGGACGTTCGAACAGCTGTCGTCGAGTTTCAAGCGTTCCGCGATGTGCAGAACGAGTACGTTGTCAAGAAGTTCACCGCGGTAGACCTGTCTAGACGATGTTTTACGCTCGCGTTTTTCGCGCTTCCTTACTAACTATCGCGTCTCACCACGAAGACGATAAGAACCAACGAATGGTTGGAATATCACCGGTTGAGATGGGACGACGGTTAAATTCCGTACACGGACGTGTCGCGTACGATCGCGTAAATCTGTGCGAATTTCACCGCGATCTACACTAAAGGGTCGGAGAAAACCGCTTTTCTTCGCGCGTACCACCGCCGCAACGTTATCGATCTCAACGAAATGAACTCGCCGACGGCGAGCGACCGGTTAACGAGCTCGTTACAGTGCCCGATCGTGCAACATCGGAACGACGACGACGACAGCGGCGGAACGTTTACCAGGTGCGCGCTGCATAGAGCGTTCTTCTGCAGCGAGTGGTTTTTAAACGCGAGAAAACAACGGTGTACTCTGTGCACAAACGTTTACCAGGTGCGCGCTGCGTAGAGCGTTCTTCTACAGCGAGTAGTTTTTAAACGCGAGAAAACAACGTGCTTTTCAACGGTGTACTCTGTGCACGAACGTTATGTATAACAATATATTTTAATGTGTGTTTGTGTGTGACTTTACACTACACAATGCAATGTTGCCTATTGTAAGTAGTTAAGTATATACGTTCGTGTATCGTACAGGATATCGAGGTGCGTTGTTTGACTTTGTTCACGTTATGAGAGAGAGAGGGAGAGAGAGAGAGATAATTGATTGTAACTGGCTACGTCACTGTCGCGGTAGAGATACTCATAAACGTAATCGAGTTGTCTGAGACGAGTCACTGGCATGATGGAAACACCTGTAAAATCGCTTCGGTTAAACAGAATCTTTGAATGTGTGTGTGTGTGTGTGTGTGTGTGCGCGCGCGCGCGCGCGCGTGATACGTGAAAAGTCGCTTCTCGATATTCCAACCGTACGAGTATACCAAACTATTAGTTTAAGTAAAAAAAAATAAAAATAAAAAATCTATAAAAAAATACCTTTAGTCAGCATTGTGTAGTGTACGTTTGATTTTTTACCTACCACTGTACACGTTAACAGCTCTGAGCCCTTAGCGTGTTAGGTGTTAGGTAACGCTGAAGTAGGCCTGTTTCTTTCGATTTTGAAACGGGGAAACCACATGAAAATAGCGAAGCGATCTTGTCTCATCTCCCGGGTCGCTTGGAAATGACGATAGTACATACCGTTGTTTTAATTATACGTAATTAACACAACGATATGTATGGACCTAATTATAAGATCCACTACAATAATTTATGTCAGTGTATTTCACAATACTCGACCGGTTACAGGAAATTCTTGTTACAACTGTCCGCCTATATAAACAGGGCTCGTTAGCTATACCGTTCAGTGTTGTGTCAACAGTCGCAAACAACGCTACGCCCCGAGCCCGAACCCAGCAACGACCGATCACCAGCATACACATACACCAAACCGAGGACCGAGCGAACCCGAGAACAGCCAAGGACAGACAGAGACCGAGACTATGACACAATACACGTTTTATGATCCCACATTGCAATTTATTGCTTAATTTTTTTTAATTTATAAATTACATGGTGCTTACAGGTTTTTACTGATTTGAATCGGCTCGTTTGTTGGTTATGACGACTCCCGAGCCCGAACCACGCCCGAGACCGATATGTCCGACACCGAGACCGAGATATTTGGGGGGGCTCCTAGGCCACTGACGTCACGATCAGCTGATGACGTCACATACCTGTGACGTCACAAACAGCTGATCGTGACGTCACTGGCCTAGGAGCCTCCCCAACACACTACCATTTGTTCTTGAAACAATCTCATAGTAGAGTACCACACGCGTAGGTCCGCGCTCGCGAGTGATTGTGTGAACAAATAAATGTTCCTACTTCCTGAATCCCAAACTTTACGTTTCACTACCTCTGGGCCAGAATTTTCAGACGATTTCTGGTTCAGTATGTTATCAAATTTCTTTTATGACGCTGGCCCAGTGCATTTTCAAACTAATGGTTACAATCGATTCTTTAAAATTATAACGTTAATAATCTGCCAGAAAATAGAAGCTCCATACTTTAATACATGACAGATGTATATAAGAATATATAATAATATACATATTGACTATAGTTAACTGTGTGTGCATACTGAAAATTCAATAGATCTTATTAATTTGTCCAATTTCGTAAGCCTAGAGCATTTATGTCGTGCTTAAGTTGGTAAGGATGCGTGTAGAGGGGGGCATTTATCTTACCCAACTTAATGCTTCTTATCATTAAGAAGACAAGAGACGGCAGAGTCAAGAAATAGGTCTACATATAAGCTTATCCGTGCGTAAATTTTCGTATCTAGCATTCGTAAAACACGTACGTAAATTCAAAAACGTTATTTTCCAAAATTGTTTCATGAATGTATATGGGTTAAAATTTAATCATTCACGGTGTATTAAAAAACGTAAATATTTTGTTTACTCAAATTAGAAAGATTTTTCGTACAGGTTACAATGCAGTATTTAAATTGAGCTCATTCAATTTTTTCAAATTTAATATTACAAAATATAACATTATCAGGCTTCTCTGCTGACAAAAAACCTAGCCTATTTTCTATTAACGCAAACGACCCAAAATGAAATATTTTTGCTCACCTAGTCTCTCTTAACAAACTTAAAACGTAAAACTATATTTTGATAATTCCCAGAAACAAAAAGAAGAGGCACTGATCTTAACACTTATTAATTAAAAAGAAGGTTAATTATTGGAAGATTAATTGAAAGGAAGTTTGCACATTATTGTTTCATATTACGAAGGATTCTTTACTTAATCTGAATAGAACCACGGTACTTTACAAACAAATTAAATTTAGTCTTTTTGACGTAAACAATAATTTCCGTTTAAATGGCAAGAAAGAAAGTCGTGTTTGTCTATTTGTGACATCGTTCTTACCGGCCCGAATCTTGACAGTCCTGCGTTAATCCTTAAAGCGTTTAAACCTCCGATGATGCATAACTTATTTGAAACGTATGACGGGAATTACAATCAATTTTAACAGTTGCAATAGGTGTAATTATATTCGTAAATAGTACAACAAGAAACTTACTAATCACAGTAATAACACATTTCCATAAATTTATTACGAAGTGTGCGTTGCATGTGTTGTGTGTGTGTGTGTGTGTGTGTGTGTGTGTGTGTGTGTGTGTGTGTGTGTGTGTGTGTGTGTGTGTGTGTGTGTGTGTGTGTTCAAATGATGATTGAATGCCTGTTTTAATCGATCGGCGCAAAAAGTTGTATGGCGATACGTGAAACAATTTTATTAAGACCGACAGCCAATATTTCAGGTAAGTTAAGGGTTCAATAATTACTGTACATTGTATGAAACGAGTCGCAAAAACGTTACATGCGCGTTCAGTAATCGATTGATTATTGAATCGCGTATACTTTGTCTTTGACAACCGCAACAACAGTCGAAGAAGAAGTCAAAAAAAGATCAGAACGAAACGCAAACACGCATCCGTGGCAATCTTCTCAGAAGTTACACAGTGCACTCTTGTCGTCTGCGTTAAAGCATTTCTGTTTAAAATTAGATAATTGGTTTAACTACAAGAAAAAAATAAAGAAAACAAAAAACAGTAACAGCAGCAGCAGCAGCGACAAAAAAGATGCTGCAACAGCGATAACAACATCTTGGTCGCGTCGCTTTTATAAGAACAAAACTACAATAGAATGGACAATGTTGGAACGGTTGATTGCTTGTAATCGGCAAATAACCGGTAACATGAAAAAAATAAATAAAGAAAAACGCGGTGAAGAAGAAGAATAAGAATAAGTACGTAATCGCGTGTTAAGTCTGTGCCGAGGAGAAGAAGAAGAAGAAGAAGAAACAACGTCCAGTAGAAGCGCTAGAGAAGGAGATAGAGAAGGAGAGGTAGAGAGAGAGAGAGAGGGAGTGAGAGAGTGAGAGAGAGAAGCCCAATTAGGATCTTGTCAATACAATTGATGTATAACTTTCTACTTACTCGTTGTTGTGAGAACTGACTGGACTCTGCGACTGGACTTGTGTGAGATATACTGAACAGTCCAATTATTTTGTTTTGTAACTCTCGCGAACACACGGCTGCCGCCGCCACGGCTTCGATCCAAACACAAACACAATTACCCCGGCGGCACCAGCAGCCTCCTTGTTCTGTTCGCGCGCGCGTCTGTGTGTCTGAGTGTAACTTCCTCATAAATATCCAATTACTGAAAGATGTCTGCTGATTTATGGCTTCTGATATATGTGTGTGTGTGTGTGTGTTTACAGGCTAGTGCCATCCTAACGCGTCTGTGTAACCTTAAATTACGCGAGCTTTAAAACATGCTATCGCACACGCGCTGTCATATATGTCAGAGTCAATTCTAACAACAGGTCATTAGAAGCAATGAGACTACAGTTAGTCTGCTGGAATTAATTTTCTAAATTGCTTATTACCCACTTGGTAGGTTAATTAGCGCAATTTATACAACACATTTTAATTTATTAATATCATGGGCCTATTTATTGCTGAAGTTAGTGTATAGCCTATTTCGTTGTAATTGCTAAGTTCGTACTTACAATCACTTAATGTTCTCACGTAAAACTGTGTTCGTATATTGATATTCAGGAATGTATAATTTATTAACATTGGTTGCTTCTTTTAATTTTTATTTTCCTGTCATCACATTCTACTTGTAGTTTAAGGGTACTCGGAAAGCAAAAAAAATGTTTTTCACATTTTCATTTTCTAATGAAATATTAAAATACAAGGCTTTCTCTTTACAGCAATATATAATATATAGGGGTTTAAAGCTTTTTTCGTATTTAAATAAATTTTTGAAGTATACCTTACACACAGTATCGAGTGACATTGAACCAGCTCATGGATTGTGCCCTACTGGTCCCAGCTCATGGTGCAAGTACAACAGGTCGATGCATGACAATACAGAATATAGTCAGAAATACAGTATGTCACCTGCAATTATGTCTCAAATCAAACCAATTTTTAGAGATTTATCTAGTGAAAATCTTCTAAATAAATCCCTCCATGGGAAAACTCAAAACATGAATGAGAGCGTGAATCACATAATTTGGTCACGGATTCCAAAATAAACATTTGTTGGCCTAGAGACACTTCAATTTGGTGTTTTAGATGCAGTGGCATGCTACAATGATGGCAATGCTATTAATGCTTAGCTTTTGAGAAACTGGGAATTAATCCTGGTACTCGGATGGTTAACGCATCGGAAACGCTTGATGAAGAAAGGATACGCACTTTGGACAAAGCTATTTCAGAGTATGAAAAAAAAGGCTAGACTGCAAAGAAGACTAAAAAGAAAGAAACAAGAAGAAGAACTTAGTGATTGCCCAGACTATAATCCAGGAATGTTCTAAGTTAACTGAAATATAAAGTTATTATAAAGTACGTTTCTTGTTTTTCTTGTTTTCCACAGATTCAATTTTTTCAGCAAAAGGAACATTTTCTCAAAAACTATTTAACCAATCTTGTTGAAACTTTAACAGGATATTTACTGTATAAGGACACGTATTTTAACGAGTTGTTTTTAAAAAATAAGCTGTAGAACTAATTTTATTTCATTTATAAAGTCAATTTTTTTCTTTCATTTAACGTAGATGAGAAAATAATTTTTTGTTGGGCAAACTAAAACTTTAATTTAAAAACAACGCAGTTAAAATATGGAACAAGGATCCATTAGATAGTACCAAACATTTGATAGTTAGAGCAAGTAGTGACTGAGAAAATGTTCCTTATGTCACCATTAACTGGAATAAGGGATTCCGGGTACCCTTAAAGTCGAGCATCACATGGATGTTTGTACTTAAACACGGTTGACCTCTACACTTGTAAGGGTAGGGAGACGATAAAGATAGACCCGTTTTGTTAACGGACCATGTGTTAAATCTAACCGTGTGCCAATCCGTCCAGCCATAATCTCGTTAAAAGGAAGACAAAACCACACAACAGAATTTACTCATTGAACCTTATTTTGCGCTATCTGGTTTCGACCTTGAACTGTTTCATGGACCCCGACCATTTCTATCATGTTTCCCTAATCCAACATTATTCTTGTTACTGAGAACTTTGGTTTGTGGCTGTGTGACCCAATCATTGCGTTTCATTTCTTTAGATTCCGGCGCCTACATTTTTTTATCTGGATCTGTGGAATAGTGCTTCACTTGATAGTAAGTATATCAAGTAGTCTACTTAAAAGACAGTAATTAAACGACTAGTGAACGTACTGTATTGTGTGGCTTTTGTGTTTCGTAGTCTTCATTGCACGTTTCACTGTATTATATTAGAGTCGATTTATGAATATGTATAGCAGTCAATCAGAAGAACGGCTTAGGACAGGAAGTTTCAGTTTGTAGGCCTGTACGGATTACACGGAGGTCCTGAATTCCCATGATCACAAAACATACACTCAGCTGAAACGTTTCTTTGTCACCAAGCAACAATGTGCTCGCATCCGGTTTCTGTCGCTCAGATGACGCCAATCGGATTCAATTAGAACCAACAAAACAAATGTAGTACAACGTAAATTAGTCTGTGGTCAGTCAGACCCAACCTGACCAACTCATGTTCATTCAGTCAATATTAAATTAGCAGGCAGCCTTTGTATTGTGCCGAGAGATGGTAGTTCTTGTTGTAACGCCAATCCTCAATTTGTGGGTTACCATGTGTATATTTATCGCAGCATACAGTTGCTTGCTTTCTATTTATCTCTCGTACTTCCAGATCCGTTTGTGCAGCCCCTTCATGGCTCTCATTTATGGCTTCCCTTATCGTTTTCCTTTCAAATTTTCCTTCTACTACCATAGACTCCCGCCGGGGCGATCTGATTTAGATACGACCGTTCCCCCTCGCAAGGCGATGGCAAACCAGCGAGAGTTATCCTGCCTAGTATAATCCCTCCCCAACTACGCCGTTCGGATCCGGCGTTAAACTGTAGGTCCCATACACCTGTGAGAGATACCGCAACACACGCCCCACGGGTATATGCGGCGAGGGTACAAACCAGTCGAAAGACTGAAGGACCCAATAATAATAACCATAGACGTTTACTACTGTGCCTAATCAAGATCCATCTCCTTGTGTTATCTCTTCGGTTTCTCTCATATATCCAGTAAAACACTTTATCATTATACACACAACTCGTCCATAAAATCCTCTGCTCTCTCCTCTAACACTTGTCTCTCTTCTGAAAACTTTGTGAGTCACTGACTTACAGAACCAAGCTCAGTATTAAACATCTGTGAGATTTTTAGAATTTTTAATTTTGTTTTACGATGTAAAGCACTTGTTTGTTCATCACAATAATTCTTGCCGTTTGCCTTTGCAGAGTTCGGGACTGTCAGCTGGTTGAATTTCACTAACGTATCCTCGCATTCCTCCTTTGAAGTAAGCCTATTCTAATTTCTGTTTCCTACTTTTTATATTTCCGTTGCCTACTTGGAAACATCTGCAGAGTATGATTTCTTCAGTCTACTTTGAAACGAGAACCGTCTTTGCAAGCTTTTCACATACTAATAATGCTCGCCTGTCATCACTCTATCCTATCCTGAGCTCTCAATTCGCGTGTTTTGGTACTCAGGATTCCTGGTGTACAATAATGCGAGTCCAGCGATCGAGCACTTCCAAAAGTGGTTTTACGTCTACGTCCTGACCTTTACCGTAGTTTGTTAAAATTGGCTTTAAATTGTTTGAAATCAGTTTACCTTTGTAGTTGTCAGGTCACGACCTAGGTGGTTAAAGAGTGATATTTGTCCTAACAGGCCTACTTGATGGCCAAGAAGTCAATATTAGGTCCATATTGTTACATTATGCTAATAATGTTTATAGAATAATCTATACTGAATTTTATTGCCAGACTAAGACCCCAGCGTATAATTGCAATGGTGACGAAAGAGCTGGCGGACTTGAACTTGCGCAACGAAGCCATCCAAGAATTTTTTTAATCTGGGGAGGAAAATGACATCCGACAGTTTTTAATTTGAGATGGAGGCTATTATGTGAGATGGAGTCGAAGGCTTCTCGGATAATGTCTTTGATAATAATTGTCTTGGATGACTCTGATAATCCTTACGCACGATGGCTCTGATAGTCGTATATGTTACGCACAGGGCAAAAGTAATGGCGTACCTAGGCCACTGGAGGCTCTGGGCGGATTACTTTCTGAGCCCCCCCCCCCCCATAAGATGGGTGTTTATAATCCAATTTATCTTTAAGTAATATGTAGCAAAAATACTTTACTCTTATACATTTATTGATTAATCACTGTATTGATACATCTAGTGAGGAAACTTCATAAGGAGCTGTATAATGTAAGAAATAAAAATCCATTTTCATACTGTAAATACAAAGTTTATGGAAATAATAGAAGTAGTATTATTTATAGAGTGCATTAAATTTATTACAGTGCTTTAAAATATACAATAAACTTATATGCTGCAGACCAAATTTATCTTTGCAAACATACTTGGCAATTTTTTGTGCAGTTAGTTAGCAGTTTTACTGCATAACACACGTTATGTTACTTATCTGTACAGTTATACGTGCAGTTGTCTTCGATGTCACTCACGATTTTGTTCACTTACGCAATATGTGATGCATTTTTTTGTGAATTCGTTCATTCGAGTAACTGACCTGATTACCGCACTCTGAATTATGCACTGTTTGGGAAAAATTCTGATGAGAGGTTTTAAATAAATTGTCGGTCTCTTAAACTTAATTTTCCAAATCTGGAGGCCCCCTACTAAGTGAGGCTCGGGGCGAGTCGTCCTTCACCCCCCCCCTGTAGTCCGCTACTGCCGCAAAAGTCATCTTACATATCGAGTAGGACGTTGTGTGACTTCAGGTGGGGAACGAATTCTAGCGGCCGGTATTGTCTTTAAGAGAGTAAAGCCAGCGACTGTCTAAGTCTCGGACTGCGTCAACACTGTTTATGTTATTCTCTGCCGGACTGTTAGAGCATGGTCTACTGCTGACATATTCCCTCAGTACTACGGTACGGAATTGGCGAACAATTTGCCAACCATTAACCTGTAATGGTAAGGGATTTTATTTTATTTCTTTTAATGTAGTTCTTTATTTAACTTTATGTTGCTTTAGGATATTGTTTTGACGATGGGCTTTAGACCTACATGGAATTTGCATGTTTATTAGAACATTCTTATGTTATACATTTTTTTTATATTACTACATTTTTTATAGTCTACATTTGTTACTAATAAATGTATAGAAACTGAATACCGATAATATTAAGCTTATAATATGTAATTTCTTAATTTTGACTTAACAAATATTCTTAAGACGTTTTCTGGACGTGCTTTCGTATAAAAATCTACACATCTGCATTTATTAAGTACTTTGTTTACTGGATGGGCCTTCATTTTTGCTCTGTTGTCCACTTTTAATTGTGAAGGCGGGGCGACGATCTTCTTGCCCCGGGCGCCAAAAAGCCTAGCTACGCCACTGTTGCCAATTACTCAATCGTTCTGATATACTGAAGATGGCCGCCAATTGTGAGGCCGAAACGTCTGTAAGCTATGTCAGTAGTAGACGGCAGTATGGTCTAACAGCACGGCAGAGAATAGTGGAGGTAACGGGGTTAGAGGAATGGCTTTGTAGCTGGAAGATAGACTAACTGGATTTTATGTGCGGGACGTAACAAAGTTGTAGAGTGGCGGTTAAAATGTCTGCTTGGTTGTGTTGTGTCCGGTGGTCTACAACACATTAAGCGGTCGTATCTGTCGACATGCAGAGCAAGTTTCCTCGTTTTGTCCCACATAATTTTAAGGGTGGGTTTATTTATTGTGATAAATAAGAAGTTTTATATGACAGATACAATTACTCAGAAACGTCACTTTTTCTACGTGTGATACGTGTGGGGGTCCAAAGTGTTCCTTGCGCGAACAATATGGCTGCAATTAACTTGACCCTCGATAAGTCTTGAGGAACAGTTTTACAGCCTTTTCTCCTGCCTGCAAGTATCGCCTCGTACTCATCATTTTGTAAACGGAAGAACTAGTTCGTTATAACTGAGCCGACACGTCTAAAATAGTAATTTTTCAGGTCACACACGCGTACACGCTCCTTTGCCATTTACAAATGCACAAACTTAAGTTTACAAACACACCCTCTCCTTCTCTCTCTCTCTCTCTCTCTGTCTCTCTCTCTCTCTCTCTCTCTCTCTCTCTCTCTCTCTCTGTAATGTACCCACTACTTCTCTCACGTCTATCTTCAACTACCCTCCCACCAACGCCAATATACATGTAAAGAAAAACATTTATTTCAATTGTGGGCCATTTGCTTGTTTCCGATACATAGCCGACGTATGTTGCTTGGAACACTCACAAGCAAGTAGATTGGAGATTCCGTTCGCCTATTCTGTACATTTATATTTGAAATGAAACGCGCGCGCGTGTGTATACTGTTGTGTAGGCCAATTGAACAATATTCATGTCGCTATCATTTATTCTTTTTGTTAAAAGTTGTGTGTTTGTGCGTGTGATATTGAGTATAATAATAGGAAGTATAATAACAACCTCTGCACGTGTTACTGAGAGTGAACTGTGAACTGTTAATTTGTAACGGCTCGGTACTAGAACTGTTTCTTACAACAATGACTGTGTAGAAGTCAACACAATGATGTATCAGGTATAGAAGAGGTTGTGAAATACCCTTCTTGGGTTTATTTTTATCGCACCCTCATTGCTCACTGGATACATTCTTTCTGGCCCCACATGTATCACTTTTACCCCTTTCCTAATGCTTTATTTGAGACATCTACACAGCTAAAAGTGTCACACCGTACGGGATTAAAAGTGCGGCTAAACATCGCCTGATTCTGTTTTGAAGAACGCAGCGAGAAATTTACCTTTTTCCGGGTACTACTTCACGGACAGTTGTTCTCGCTAATTCGGTTGTTAGATCAACACCGACTGAGTGCGGTAAACCTCAATCGATACTTGGGAAAGACAGTCGGCAATCATCAGGTTAACAAACCGTGTCCAGTTTTACTATTCCGCGCGCGCACGCTCACCGGCAAGCGAAGAGATTTTCAATCGAAAATTCCATTAGGCTTCTGAAGAAAGTGGTAACAAAGCGAGTGACAATTAATTTCTTCAGCGTGCGACGAGTGGATTGGTGGCCGTGAACACTACGCGTTCCCACGGTGACCGGCAGCCGGGCGCCTTCGCCTCTACACTCTACAACAGTGAAGTAATCCACAAATTTTCATAAATTTTGTTAATAATTTTTTTTTGTCAAATATTTGGGAAGCATTATTTCAGAAGACAGAACAACAAAAAATTATATAAAAAATAGGATACAACAGGGAAAAAAGGCTATTCGTTTGCTAAACTCGTTACTTCGGTCGAACAAAATGAAACTTCAACTAAACTGACAATCTACACAACTATTGTGGAGCCCATTTTAACTTTTGGCTGCGAATGCTGGTGACTTTCAGATAAAGAGAAAAAGATGATAGACACTGTTGAAATGGACTTCGTGTGGACTAGAAGAGCGTGTAATATTTCTAGAATGGAATATGTTAGAAACGAAGATATAAGAAGGAAAACAGGACGCGTATTTACAACAGCAGAAAGAATAGAATCCAGACAGTTGCTATGGTATGGCCAAGTAATGAGGATGGAGGAGCAGCGATGGCCGAAGAAAGCATTGACTTACACACCACAAAACAGGAGGAGAAAAGGAAGACTGACAACACAATGGAGAACAGGAATTAGGAAAAGCATGAGAGATCGAGCAATAGCTCGAAGATTTGAAGATTGCGACTGGAAGGATAGGGAGAAATGGCGATTGAAATGCGGGATGAAACATAGATTGTAAGATCCCCGCTAATAATAATAATTTTTTGTAAGATTGTTATATTATCTGTTTTCTGGTAAGTCTGTGTTTGTTAGTCATATACTTCCATCGTTGTAAGTTCACTGTTATGGGAAATGAAGTTCCATGTATGTGAAATGTTTCTGTTGATACATATGACACATTTTTTAAATGTGCAACCAGGGAAATTAAGAAAAGATTCAGGGAAACTTCGTCTATGGTATCCAGTGCTTTGCTTGTTGTCTCAAGCTTGTGTGGCCTTCTCGGCAACCTGTCACTCTTCATCGGTGCAGGCGTTCATTTCAGTCTCTTCTATATTCATTTGCTTCACGTTTTCGTGGTTCAGATTGTCACTACACCTCAGTCTACGGCTTCCACCATGGGATGCAATCTCAATTCTGTAGCTTCCGCAAGATTCACATTATATATGTTTAGTATCCAATATTCACTGCGACTGCTATAGTGTTATAATGCTGCATCCTGGTATGTGGACTTGTTTGATTTCTTAGTACACATTTATTATCTGGCATATATCGTATTTGTCTGGTTTGTTAGTTCTCTCATAGTTTGTTAGTGCCCTTTCCTTCCTTTTCCTGGCGTTACAACCCAGCGTGGGTTTTAGCCTGCACAATGACTTTTTCTCCATTCCACCCTCTCATTACACATCCGTCTCCATACCCTCAGGTTCATACATCTAAAATCATCCTCCACGTCATCCAACCATCTCTTCTGGGCCTGCCTCTAATGCTTCTTCCTACCGGTCTGCAATCTACAATTCTCCTAGCCATTCTTCTGTCATCCATTTGCCTTACGTGACCCAGCCACTCAAACCTACTACTGTTAATAAACCGGACTATGTCGGCATCCTGAATCAGTTGGTCCAGTTGATGGTTCATTTGAATCCTCCACTAGCCATTTTCAGTTTGTAGACGTCCAAAGTTTTTCGCAAGACTTTCCGTTCAAATATTCTTAGATGTTGCTCGTCTGTGCTGGTTAATGTCCAGGATTCGCATCCCTATGTTACTACCGGTCGTATAAGAGCTTTGTATATAGTCAGCTTAAGTTGTTTTCTTAACATCCTGGATTTGAAAAGCATTCCATAGGAGTAATGACACCTGTTGCCACGTAGGCTACGATGCGGGACTTTATTTCATTGCTGCAAGAGTTGTTCTGAGTAATTTGTGAACCTAAGTAAGAAAATTGTTGGACACGTTCGAATGTATAATTGCCAACTGTTAGATATGACTGGTTGTTTGTGACATTCCGTTGAAGTTCCATGTATTTGATCTTGGCTTCATTTATCCTGAAACCTCTTTTATGCGCTTCACTATCTAGTGTTACTAGATTTTTCTCTAGCCCTCTTTTATTTCTGCTGATAATAGCTATGTCATCAGCATAAGCGCACACTTGCGTGGTTTTCATGCCGATGTGTCCAGAAACATCTAGTTTTCGAATGGCTACCTCCAGAACTAGGTTAAACAACGTAGTGGATAGTGCATCTTCTTGTCACACCCCAGTATCAATACCAAAAGTAGCGGTTAACTCTCCATTAACTATTACTGTCGCTTTGGAATCAGCCAAAGTCGCTTCTATTAGTGTTATATATTTAGCTGGTATTCCCAAGATGTGAAGGTCGTTTAGCCTTTCTTTTCTGTTAACACTATCAAAAGCTTGTTTGAAATCTACATATAGTATATGTAAGTCTATGTTATATTCGTACGCTTTTTCCTGTATTAGTAGTAATGTGAATATATGATCGGAGGTTGAGCAATTAGGCCGAAAGCTAGACTGATATTCGCCCACAATTTCTTCACTATATTTAGCCAACTTATTATTTATAAAACCAGATAGAACTTTGTATGTTACATTTAATAATGCAATTCCTCTGAAGTTTGTGCAAAATAGCTTATCACCTTTTTTATGTATCGGCTGTAGCCCTATGATTCCGAAGGTCTATTCCTCTGGAATTCGCTACTTTCTCCGTATCTCTCATAACCACAATCCAAAATATTTAACACGATTCTCCAGTTCAATCGATATGATAAATGAACTAAAATTCCGGAAGAAATATCAAAACTGCGTCCTAGGCATAGTAATACATACATATAACGTCAGTATGGCAAATGAGTATGGCCCGTGACGAAACAATCAGTAGGCTAGTCCAATTCCAAGATCAAATCTGTAGCTTAATTAGATTTCATTATCACCTTAAACAGAATACAATCGATTTAACCGATCGACATTTATGTAATCTTTAATATAAAAAAATCTAACGTCGTCACCATTATCATCATCATCATCGTCGTCGCCGTCACCGTAGACGTCGCTACCATCATCACCATCATAAGCAGCTTCATGAGCATTTGTCTGCCTATTGCTGAGAATATGCCTACTGATTAATTCTTCAAAAGTGTGTAGCCTATAAAAAATATATAACTCCTGAAATAAAGAATTAGAGCAGGGGGAGGGGTTGACAAGGGTAGATCCGAACGAGAGGCACGTGAAAAGAGGGCTGACGGAACCCGAAAGTAAATAACTCCAGCTATGCAGCTAATACCAACAAAAAGAAGAAGAAACATAGCAAGATCGAAACTTTCGTAAGGAAATGTTGGAAGAAGAGGATTGGAAACATCGGCAGAAAGGAATTTGGGATGTGAGTGCGATAAACGCCGGATGATGTTGCTTAAACCGCATTTGTAGATAAATCACCTAATGTATATGGCACGTATAATAAACTTCCCAACAGTGTACTTAAAATCTGAAACAAATAATTAAAATGATTAATTAAAACAAAAACTGCAGATCACCAATGGGCTCTAATAAAAGGTTGCAAAAACAATAGCTAGATCTGACAATTGAATTTGTTAATAAATCATCGCAGATTTCGGAGAATAAGAGCAAATCTGAAAATATTACAAAACATTTGGTCTGGTGAGGATGCACGAGGAGAGAGTACCAAGATGGCAATTTCTGCTGAAGGATAGAAGTCTGGGAGGTCCAGAACAACTGAAGAAACGACGGTGGAAGGTATGTATGCCTATCTACTCGTAGTTTACAGATTTACTTACTATCTGACTAAAAAAAAAAAACTATTAGGCAGCAGAAAGATGGAGAAAGAGGGCGGATGGATGACGAAGGTATGAGATCAGTGAGAATGGTTGAACGAAGGCATAAGGCATCTAATATAGAAGTCGGTGTAGTGGTGGTGGTGGAAAGTCAAACAGATAGAATCGACCTTAACAAGTAGTAGGTTTCTGAGACCCGAAAACGATGTGGGAATAATTATACTTGATTTATTATAATTTAATACAATTATAAATTAAATATAATTCTAAATACGTTTATAATCGCGCCGGAATAAGATGGAGTCTTTTGTACCTACGTTCTTAAAACCATACAATAGCGTGCAATTTATGATGAATTTTTTGCTGCTAATGGAATACGCTAATTAAAGAGTCAAATGGAATGCCTTACGTAGTGTTGAGTAACGTTTTAATGTACATATACACGCGCAGCGCTCCCCCCCTACACACACACGCACGCACGCACGCACACTCCTAATGTCTGTGCAGGAGTGATGTGATTTTTGGCGAATATCCACGAATATTACAGAGATGAGAAGGCTTAATGACAATCGTTAAGTTTCACTTTTCCATTGCACACGATGTGTCGCCAGATTTTATAAATTCTTTGTTTGATGAAACTCTCAGAATTCTCCACAATTAAAGCGTCTGTTGATGTTTTATATATGTAAGTCTTCGTCGTTAATATTCTCTCGTTCTCTCTCTTTTTCCTTTCTCCCACCCTCACTTTTTCTCTCTATACCTCTTTCACAAACTTTGTCTTTCTTCCTTTTTATTCAGTTTTTGTTGTATTTAATAATTCTAACATAATTAATTTTTTTAATTCGTAATATTTTTTTTTAAGTTCTAAATATGACTTCCATTTCTTATATTAATTTAATTATACCAATATTTTTTAATTTCTAAATAACATTAAATTCAAAATAGGCCTAGAGTTTCCATTTCTAATATTCACTAACAGTTCATCGTACGTTTTATTTTAACAATCAAAGGAGGTTCGCAGGAAGACAATGTAATAATTAACTCAGTTGTAGTTTCCATTAGTGAAAAGAGAACAGTTCCTTCCTGGGAAGCGGACACTGACGTATCTAGAATTTGGCCTTGGGGGGGGGGTCCCCGGTCCGGTCGAATCGGTTTCATACAAAAGAAAATAAGTTAAGACTAATCAACATTAATGTCTTTAAAGCGGCTGAAAAACGTGTGATTACATCCTGAAATCAATCCCATTAAAGTAAACGATAATAATACAATAAACATACGTGTTATTGAAACATTATTTAGAAGATGCTGAGTAAACTGATTTTCGTATTTCATATTTCAGACGTATATGAAATTGCTGTGTAATAAACCTGTTTGTATATTTAAAAAAGAGTTACTACCTGAAAAAATAATAATAAAAGAGCCTAGAAATTAAGAGGTTAACAAAATTCGTCAGCTTTTTTCGGCACTCTGGATGGGGTCCCGTTCGTTCTCTCTCCTAAAAAACGCCCCTGGAGACGGACGCCCATACTCCATCGAAACCATGCATTTACATCCTTCGCAAATATTTTGGTTTAAAAGTGCAGGCCTACCTGCTTGGTGAAACGATAAAATCACAAGTCGTACGAACTACACCAGGAATCTAAACACATCCAACCTATGCTGACTACAAAGGGGACAACATGTGCAGCGTATGTCATTGTCTAGGATTGGAGGTTTAACGCAACAGAAAACGTTACTATGATGGCATCATTCGCGCATGTATGATAATGCGAAAATAGATACATATTGTGGAACAAGAAATAAAGCTTAGAACTGTGGAAAAACAGAGGAAGACCAAAACTCAATTTAGGCTGTAGCACCATTTAAGGAGAGGAAAAGAAAAGAAGAGAAGAACAAGACAGTGGCGACAAAGAAGAACGACAAGATGCATATACAGAAGGTGATAAGTACTTGTTTGTGTTGCTGCAAACGCTATGGTGGTAGAACCCAGATGTCAAACTTCTTCTAGGTTAGCGACTCAAAGGCTGGTTGGCAGCAGCTCGCCATTCTTCACGCTTCTCTGCTTTTTTCTTTTCAACTCACAATATGATGTGCAGTTCATATCGACCATAAGCTGTCTCATGTAGTCTAAAGGGGGTCGGCCTCTGTGATTCTTCCCTTCAATTGTTCCTTCTATTATTCTCTTAACCAGCCCATTGTGTCGTAGTATATGACCTATAAACTTAGCTCTTCTGCTTTTCAAATATCGTAGAAAGCTCTCCTCCTCCTGAGCTCTTCTAAAGACTTCCTCATTCGTTATCTTCTCCCTCCAGCTTATCTTGAGTATTCTTCTGCAGCACCAGGTTTCAAATGCTTGGAGTCTTTTCTTGTCACTTTCTCTAATTATCCAAGATTCACTCCCGTATATGGCAATACTCCACACGTATGTCTTTACTAGATTCTTCCTTATTTTTAGGCTCATAGTGTTTGAAGTGAAGAGGTTTTTCTGTTTGTTGAAAGCAATTTTAGCCTGGTTAATTCTGCTTATAATTTCCTTACTGCTACGTCCATCACTTGTGATTTTACTCCCTAGATATTTATATTCTTTAACTGCCGGGAGAACATTGTTTCCAAGAGTTATTCTGTCTGGATCTTCTTCCTTTCGACTACAGACTAGGACTTTGGTCTTTTGTTCATTTATTTTCTTATTGAATTAATTCTTCATTACTTGATCCGTTGTGTCAAGAATCTTTTGTAGATCTTCGTTGCTCTCTGCAGTCACTGCTGTCATCTGCGAACCTAAGCATGTCCACTTTTCCCTGTGCATGTTCACTCCGAGATGGGTGTCTTCCCTACTCTTGCGATCGCTTCTTGGATGTACAAGTTAAATTAACATGGAGGCAGAGAATACCCCTGTCTTACTCCTTTCTCAATGTTCGCTTCCTCTAGATGGTTTCCACATAGAACTATACCTGTCTCGTGATTGTAAAGATTCTGGATCAATCTTCGTTCTTTTTAGGGAACTCCTGTTTTGTGTAGAATACTGAACAGCTTGTTCCACTTAACGTTATCGAAGGTCTTTTCTAACTCAACAAAAGCTATAAATGTCGTTTTGTCTTTCCTCAGTCGTTTTCCTATTATCTTTCTCAATGCCAAATGTGAAACATAAGTTTCACAAATAACGAAATTCATATGCCAAAATTCATACAAATAACGAGGTAATTTACTGAAACGAAATATAACTGATGTGTTTTAATACTGTTGACTGTATTTCCAAAATCACAGTATTCACAGTTGCACCAAGTGTGAGTTATACCATAAATTCGTCTCAGTATCACCGATAGACGTAAGGAGAGGTTAGATTCCTGTACAACACTGGCGCACGCAATTACTTCCTCCTTCGCTACGTTTTGCTCCACTCACATTGATCAGTGCTTCTTCGAGGTGAAATGTTCTCACACACAATGTCGACATGAAATCCATAAAATTAAATTCATTGTTGTGTAAGAGATAAATAACGAGGAACAGTGATAACGACTCAACGAATACAGAGATCACAAACGCGCACCCTATTTCAGAGTTCGTGGACATTATCAATGTCCGCGGGCGAGTTATTATTATTCTGGGAAATACAGTTCTTCTAATACAGTTGTTAGGCACGCTTGTTTAACCGTGTCGACATAATCGATAATCCGATTCCACGATCAAATGTGTAGTCAAACTAGATTCTATTATTATCTTAAACAGAATACAATCGATTTATCCAATCGATATTTATAACCATAATTCAACCTGCCACAGAGTGAACCGAACGAATTGATGTCGCTGGCACTATGAGCTAACACGACTTGTGTGATTTTTTCAGCTAAAGAATGTTAAAAGTTAGTTAGTTTAGTTAAGTCCTTAAATTCCTATGTGGAACACAGGGCCTCGACGAAATTTCTCCAGCGTGTTCTGTCCATTGCCAGGGCCTTCACCTCCCTCCAAGTCTTGTTGACACCAGCCAGCTCCCTTTCCACAGTCCTCTTCCAGGTGTTCCTCGGTCTTCCACGTCTGCGGCTACATTACGGATTCCAAGTCAGTGCCTGTCTAGTGATATTTTCTAGTGGTCTTCTCAGGGTGTGCCCGATCCACCTCCATTTTCTTCTCTTCATCTGTAGTTGGATGGGACTCTGATTGGTGGCCTCCTATAGATCTCTGTTCGAGATTGTCTTGGGCCACCAAATTCTCATTACGTACCTTATACCTTATGCAAGTCTGTAACCTTGTGGTGATGTCCTTTGTCACTTTCCAGGTCTCACATCCATACAGCAACACCGATTTGACATTTGAGTGAAATATTCTGAGTTTTGTCTTCCTGGGTATATGGGGTGACCTCCATACTGGTCGTAACTGTCCAAATGCTCGTTTTGCTTTATTTATATGACTTATCACATCCCTAGGAGCACCTTCGTCCTAACTAACCATGCTACCCAGATAGCAAAATTCCTCTACCATTTCTATAACTCTTCCATCTAGTATCAAATCAGAATTATTTCTATGGTTAATACGCATTTCCTTGGTCTTTTTGTTATTTATCTTTAAGGCTACTTGTTTGGCTTCTATTTTCAGATCGTTCAATTTAATTTCCATATCTCGTAGGCTTTCTGCAAGAAGGCACAGGTCATCTGCATAATCCAGTTCTTCCAAACGGCTATTTCAGCCCCACTAAATCATCCTTTTCCTACTTGTTGTCTCACGCAACATGACGTCCAGCGCTATGATAAACAAGATAAACAAATGTGAAAAGTGCATAGGCCTAAATATAAATTCTACAGGCGAATGTGTGTGTGTGTGTGTGTGTGTGTGTGTGTGTGTGTGTGTGTGTGTGTGTGTGTGTGTGTGTAAAATTTGGTAAATAAGACGGAAATAGGTTTAGGCTTAGAGGATTTAACAGTGAGACATCTCACGATTCCTAGTACAGAATGAAATTGAAGGTCACGATGTTTTTCAGTCAACAGTAGAAGAATAATTTTTATGTGTGGATGTTTCTATGCTAAAATGCTTTCATAAATTAAGTACGAAATAATAAAACCTAATTACAGCCACTGTCATAATTATGATTCAAACGAGACTAAATTCGTTACAAGCAAAACGTCAGTTATAAACAGCTGATATATGAAAAAGGGTTCTTAGGTCTAACGGATGTTATAACATCTTAACTTGTGTTATAACGTAGGGAACCCGCATTAATTGGTTCTGCCAATTATACAGGCTGCCTTCGTTGTGACGAGCTGAAAATTAATCACAACACCTAAACAATTAATATAAAAGGATACTGGGAAGGTGGGAAGGGGAGACTGTTGATTTATGCACTCAGTTTAGTCGGTACTAAAGATGACATCTCTTTATTACATAATGAGATTAATTGCTCTATTTAAAGTTCTCAACATATATGCTTCAACAGCTTACAGTTTAAAAGATGATTATATATTTTATTCTTTCACAAGGGCCTCAAAATAAGATGTACATCAATTTAATTTATTCCACGGATCCGGGATTGAATATAGTATGTTAATAATGGTCACCTCGCCATATACGATCTTGAAAATTGTGCCATTTGAAGAATGGACTTTATTAATCTTTTTTTTTAAACAATAAAGCTTTCAGTTTAAACTTTTACTCTTTTACTACAAACAGTTTTATTAGATTACAGACTACATGTTACATATAATGTCTCTCTTTTAAAGTCTTGAAGTGCTGAGTTAAATTGTCTTTTGTTGGTTATAATTTTAGAATCTCATAACCATGGAAGACAAGCCTCCATGTCACCTGTGTTTTCTGTAGTTGATGCAGATTTGGCTCTTCGGTCCTCGGTGTGTTTCCTGAAGGTCTGTCGTTACCTTAGTATCCGGTGAAGGTGAAGTTCTTGACGTATGTTAAATCATTCTGGGTGGTGGTACTCTCTTCTTAGATGACTGTAGTAATTCTAGTTGTTAGAATAAATAAAGCGAAAGTTTGTTTCACTGGTATTCACTTCACATGATTATTTATTAGTTGAATTTCACCTCATGGTTCTAGTACTGTATTAATTACATAGTTTCTTATTTAAGAATTGATAGAGATGTCATCGGCGCACGATTTAGTTGTTTAAATATTCTTTACCGAACATTCACATATTTGTATCCGCGTCGCGAACCAACGCTGTGCGCAGCTTACGGCGTGAGTGCTCCATTGCAAGTGCGTAAAACTAGTTAAGGGGTAAGAGTAGTAATCTCGCGACATTTACCATTCAGCATAAAAGTAGTTCCATGTTCCTTCTTTATTTAAAGGATTAAAGTATGACTATTTAATTAAGCAGAGATATTCTTAGTTACAGACGTTATTAAAGTACATTACAGTGGTCTTGTTTAATTATTTAAATAATGTCAAATTTACAAGTATATTTAGTTTGTTTAGGGGTCGGAAATCAAGTTAATTCTGGTTAGTGCATGTCTATGCAGGATTAATTAACAAGCTTTACCCTTTCTGTACAATCGTATTCCTTTTTATTATTTATTATTACAACTCTTTATTAAATATAATTATTATTTAATGATAGCAATAAGATTTAGTTTAAATGTGCGATTTTATTAAAAATTTAAAATTTCTCAGCCTACACATTACCTATTTATTAATTACCATATTTTTATTAATGAAATCGTCACATACTCCGCCGCTTAAAGAACAGACTCCAGCTAATTTGGTCGGTAATGTACCGGGAGTATGCTTGGGGATTACCGTGTGAAATTTCTTTATTATTAGTATTATTTATTATTAGTGCAAGTTTTGTTTTCTCTACTTCTCTTTAAATGATCTTGTTCTCATTCGTGAAATTCCCTTTTTCTCATTTCTTACAGTACTAACTCATATTTTAATTCTTACTACTAATTTCCCTAATTTCCCGTAACTCACAATATCGTGGCCCGACTGACATAGGCTTACTCTAACTACACAAGTTAGCTTTCAGCACGCACTAATGATCTTTGGCACCTTTCTGCCCCATCATTACAACTTTCAGTCGGCGCCGTTGTGACTTGTTACGTTATATATATATATATATATATATATATATATATATATAATTTTCAATTATATATCATCAACTTATCTCTAATATAATCTAAAGAGGATCCCATACTCCACTCTAGATTACAGTTAATCCTAATATCTTATATTACTTGAGAGAAGCGGAATCTCACGAGGATAATTCTTATTATCTCTTTAATAATAACTAAACAAACTATGCGGAAGGGGAGACACTTTACACAATTCATTGTAATACACAGGGGTGGTGTTCATTGTTTAGGGACGCTACCGTTTCGTACAATAAGGGGGAAGGTGAGTGGCTGCTTACTACAATTCTCAACACGCTTTATTGTTTGCGTACAGGCCACGACTGGGGTGTTCACAATAGCAACTATACTTTTATTATTATTTACTTTCTCTTATTTACTGCTACACGTTACACAAATTTAGTTTACTCAGTTTAAAAGTTTACTGTTTTTGGGACATGGGGTTTAATACTTTATCTAACAAGGGAGGGTTAACTGAGTCATTTATTTATTTGAAATTTAAGTCACAATATTATTTGCTCTACTATACTACACACAATTATCGCCTACACAGTTTAGTTCATGGTAAACATTTATTAACAGTTATTATTAAACATTTGCATTAGTTATTATTTAAACGATCAGCTGTTACGCTGGAATGTAGGTCAGACTAGTTTTAAACAATGGCATTGTTTTGCTTACAAAGGGGTCAACTGGAGGGTGAATGTATTGTCTAACTCAACTTGCGGGAGGATGACTATGACAGTTTTACACAGGCGGCAACAGGATATTTACCTGTCCGAGTTTGTCGTCAAATCGACACGTTGATGAATGAAATTTTTGGACAAGTACCTACATGGTTTTGTTTACATGGGACAATATGTTAATATAAGTTTACACGTATTATATTTACAATTAACGTTACCTCTACTATATTACTATAATAATAATTATGATTTTTATTTTATTTAAAATCTTGACACATATTAAAATACATGAGTGAATAGATCAACAGCTAGTGTGTGTGGAATATTGGGACACAATCACTTCTTAAACAACACAAGACACATTTTTTTTTTTACAAAGGAGCAGCAAAATTTAAGCAAAGCAGAGCAAAGCAGAGCAGAGCAGAGTGGCGCAATTTATAAGCGTCACGATGCTTGCAACTATTTTAACTAATAGCAGAGTGGCGCAATTTATAACATCTTAACTTGTGTTATAACGTAGGGAACCCGCATTAATTGGTTCTGCCAATTATACAGGCTGCCTTCGTTGTGACGAGCTGAAAATTAATCACAACACCTAAACAATTAATATAAAAGGATACTGGGAAGGTGGGAAGGGGAGACTGTTGATTTATGCACTCAGTTTAGTCGGTACTAAAGATGACATCTCTTTATTACATAATGAGATTAATTGCTCTATTTAAAGTTCTCAACATATATGCTTCAACAGCTTACAGTTTACAAGATGATTATATATTTTATTTTTTCACAAGGGCCCTCAAAATAAGATGTACATCAATTTAATTTATTCCACGGATCCGGGATTGAATATAGTATGTTAATAATGGTCATCTCGCCATATACAATCTTGAAAATGGTGCCATTTGAAGAATGGACTTTATTAATCTTTTTTTTTAAACAATAAAGCTTTCAGTTTAAACTTTTACTCTTTTACTACAAACAGTTTTATTAGATTACAGACTACATGTTACATATAATGTCTGTCTTTTAAAGTCTTAAAGTGCTGAGTTAAATTGTCTTTTGTTGGTTATAATTTTAGAATCTCATAACCATGGAAGACAAGCCTCCATGTCACCTGTTTTCTGTAGTTGATGCAGATTTGGCTCTTCGGTCCTCGGTGTGTTTCCTGAAGGTCTGTCGTTACCTTAGTATCCGGTGAAGGTGAAGTTCTTGACGTATGTTAAATCATTCTGGGTGGTGGTACTCTCTTCTTAGATGACTGTAGTAATTCTAGTTGTTAGAATAAATAAAGCGAAAGTTTGTTTCACTGGTATTCACTTCACATGATTATTTATTAGTTGAATTTCACCTCATGGTTCTAGTACTGTATTAATTACATAGTTTCTTATTTAAGAATTGATAGAGATGTCATCGGCGCACGATTTAGTTGTTTAAATATTCTTTACCGAACATTCACATATTTGTATCCGCGTCGCGAACAAACGCTGTGCGCAGCTTACGGCGTGAGTGCTCCATTGCAAGTGCGTAAAACTAGTTAAGGGGTAAGAGTAGTAATCTCGCGACATTTACCATTCAGCATAAAAGTAGTTCCATGTTCCTTCTTTATTTAAAGGATTAAAGTATGACTATTTAATTAAGCAGAGATATTCTTAGTTACAGACGTTATTAAAGTACATTACAGTAGTCTTGTTTAATTATTTAAATAATGTCAAATTTACAAGTATATTTAGTTTGTTTAGGGGTCGGAAATCAAGTTAATTCTGGTTAGTGCATGTCTATGCAGGATTAATTAACAAGCTTTACCCTTTCTGTACAATCGTATTCCTTTTTATTATTTATTATTACAACTCTTTATTAAATATAATTATTATTTAATGATAGCAATCGGATTTAGTTTAAATGTGCGATTTTATTAAAAATTTAAAATTTCTCAGCCTACACATTACCTATTTATTAATTACCATATTTTTATTAATGAAATCGTCACAATGTCTGTATTAATGTTGATATGATACTGGCCATGCACTGGCATACGCAATAGCCAAGTGACATAATTAAGGAAGTGTGGCGCAGATTCTCGATTCGAGAAGGAGAAGGAGGAGGAGGGGAGGAGGAGGTGGTGGAGGTGGAGGAGGAGGAGGAGGAGGAGGAGAAGAAGAAGAAGAAGAAGAAGAAGAAGAAGAAGAAGAAGAAGAAGTCGAAGAAGAAGAAGAAGAAGAAGAAGAAGAAGAAGAAGAAGAAGAAGAAGAAGAAGAAGAAGAAGAAGATGATGGTGGTGGTGGTGATGGTGATGATGAAATGTATATCATGAAACTGATAACGTAATTGTTCAAACAAAGCAACAAAAATAACAAATAAACCAATAAAATTTCTACTTAATACGGGTAGACTTCTTCTAAGCACAATGTAGGCCTGTAGGACGTAGTTATCCTTGCGCGTTGTTCTCCTTTCCTTTTAATAAAAATGTAAATTTATGATATTCACTGAACATCATAATCGCGTGCTGGGAAACATTATCACACACAACAGTTATATATTACTATCACAACACGCGGTTATAATGTATTGTTGTTGCATTTTTACTTGCAACGCACAGTTACACATAAATAATTAAAACAAGTAGTCGTTAAACCCGGGTCGCGTGTGTGACTGTGATTCATATCACGTGTTAATCCATAAGTAACAGGCCTATGAAATATAGACGATTAATCACGGCTTAATTCACGGTTTAATTTACAACCCAGTCTCGGAGAACACGTCATAAGCGTCGTGTT
Source organism: Magicicada septendecula (assembly GCA_034769895.1). NCBI lineage: Eukaryota > Metazoa > Arthropoda > Insecta > Hemiptera > Cicadidae > Magicicada > Magicicada septendecula. The sequence continues at coordinate 82,997,228 of CM068370.1, forward strand.
ATTGGACAGAGGAGAGATTTCACTAAGCCCCTCAGAATGTGAAACCTTAGTTACAAAATGATACTGCATTCAATCTCCCGAGCCAGGGGGATATGAGGGATATATCCCTTCCGAAATCTGAAGAGTTTTTTAAATGTTGGACCAAAACATTTTAAACTGGTTGCGTGTTTTTTGAAAGGTGATTAATTGACTTCCAAGGTTGTCGATTCTAAAAATTTACTAGTTAGGTCAATGACAATGTTAAATATTCTACAATAATAGGCCTTATTCTCAATAATAAATATGACAGATGCTGAAGAAATGGTGAAAAATGGAAATAAGTCGACTTGAAAGAGAGCAGGAGGACACGCTTTTCCGCTGGTTACAAGCAAGTTCAAATATATGTGACGGCGTGCTTTACACTATGCTTCAGCCATGTCAGCTGATTTGTTTAATTCCGCAACCAAATAATTCTTTGCTTTTACCCGCTAGTTGGCCGTAAACCGAGGCCTACGAAAAATACAGGGCATGGCGCGTACGACGATTATTGAAGTCACGTGATGTCAGGAGTCGAACAATTCCAGTGTTCCTATTGTATGTATTCGCGTAATTAACGCGCCTTAATTGAGCAAATTTACATAAATATTTCGTTTTTGTTTAATGAAACATGCAATCAACATATAATGAAACATATAATATTCCACATATTTTTTAAAATATGAAGAAGGATAGATAGAACACTTTTTAACATAGTATATACATGTAGTTATATTTATTCCTTCAGTTTTTTTACCTTTCTTTCTTTTTCTATTTTTCCTTTTGAAAAAGGCTGACAATCATTATATTTTGTATCAAAACTATTTAACATTATTTTACACGTTGTGAAAGGTAGCCTAATCTACAACCCTCTTATACGTACAGATTTATATCCACAGCATTTATACACATGCTGTTAACCCTCACTTTCTTAATTTTAACGTCCTCTTTAAAGTATTTATATTCCACAGAAAAGTATTATTAGGCTTCAAAGACAAACTGGAAGAATATCTGATGTACGTTTTTAATTGATTTTAATAAAATCAGTGAATTCCAGTTATTATTTTCCCATTAATTTTAATTTTGTTGGTACGACATCCATTATAACACGAGAAAAACATTTTTCTAAGAAAACGATATGTGATTGAAAAAATCTCTCCCTCCCGAAATGAAATCCTCGGTTCGCCCCTGTTCCGAGCAACAATCTTGTGTAGTTATAATTGCATTAGGCGTACACATTTTATGGAGTGTATTGTGGATTCTTCCGAAAATGGAACATGCTCTCGGGTGACAAATTCTATCTATATTCAAGCGTGTTTATCATCAATAAGGCGACCGTACAGTCGACAACATTGTTTCAATTTGATATCGGTAATTGAAAAACACACATGCGCGAGTGATTAAGTTTACTATATACCTTAATCTAAAAAACAAAACACGCACTTCATAGAGCTAAAGATCGGCTTATACCTATATCGTTTAAAAGTTTTTCCCTGCTTATTTTATTACACTTGCTGGAACCTCCATTGTCAGATTCTGAAGATATTTTGACTGTACAGGTAGAATACTGATGGAGACGTCAACCTCATTTATACAAACATTAACTAGTAGGCTTATAGTTTTTTTTAAGGGGGGACCTTACACCCAGAAAACAATTTTTTGGCCAATTTCGGTTTTTTGTTCATTATTATAGCCTGGAATGTACTGAACAATATGATATATAACGTTTCCATGTTAAAAAATTGTAACTAAAAAAAAATAATAAAATGACTTTAGACAGAAAATCTGCGTCAATTCTCCGGGGCTACTGCGCGCTGCCTCACTAGTTTGAACATTAATAAAGCCTGCTCCGTTTTTATTTACAATTCTGTATGTATACATCCCTTCCTGAAACACTTTTAAATAAAACCAATTTAAAAGATCTCTCTAATGAAACCATTTTTAGTAAATGCTGTTTGGGAAAGACGCACAATCCAAACGAATCATTCAACGTGGTGATTTGGAAAAGACTACCAAAACTATTTTTGTCGGGATCACAACGCTAAGAGTAGGGGTGTATGATGCAGTTATATCATTTAATGAAGGTGCAGTGGAAAAACTGGATACGCTTAGTGCTTTGGGATTAAAATATAGTGAACACTGTAAAGTCTGATTATGGCGAATCGACAGAATGCGGGTGCAAGAAGCTGATAAAATGTTCAATGTAGATGAAAAACAAGAAGAGGAAACAAACAGGACAAGAAAAAATGAAGACAAAATAAAAGCAAAAACACAAAGCTTATGTATTTAGTCTGTTCTGAAGTGTAATTTCCCATTATTTTTATCAGGAATGTACTAAAAATATCTTCTTTAACTCGTTTCCTGAAAAATTGTGTTTTTATTTCCTATAGGGTATGTACCGATTTATCAGGAACTATAAAAGACGGAGACTTGAAATTTGTACTGTAGCTAAGTTTCATGAGATAACATATGTGGGACCAGAATTATAATAAAACATACTCTACAAAAAAAATAAATAAAAAAGTTTATACTCTTGAAAAAGCAAATTTTTTACACTTTTTAAAAATCAAAAATTATTTTTAAAATGACTCCAAAATATAATTCTGCTTTCATAGATCTAACAATGTCTTAAAATTAACCTGTAAAAATTTCAGCTTCCTAACTTTTATAGTTTCTGAGAAAAAGGTAGATGAAACACTAAAAACAACATGGGCGAGATAGGGTGTAATGTCCCCCCTTAACACATAAATTGTAGCCTACAATAATATAGTTAGATTTAATAAATACATAATAATACAAATCTACAAATAACAACCAAAACAAATGTAAACCGGAAAGTTTACACATTTGAGTATGTTCATTTTTGAAGTAAACAATTTTACAGTTTTTATTTGCATTTGTTAATTAAATATTGTGTTATTGTTGCTGTGTTTATGTATATATTACGAATTCCCAGTTACGTTACTTTTAATGTTTCTTTCACGGGTAAAATTTTTCCTGTTGATATGAGTTTGTTTCTCGCGGGTTTTTTGTTTTAGCCCTTAAAAGATAAGGAGCACATACTTTGGCCTTAGACCATTTGCGCAATCGCTTCTAAGGTGTGAAAGGTCTGCATCAGCCTTTTTAAGGGCCAAACAGAAAGGAACGGGTAATAGCCTGGAAGTAGATAAAAACATATGTGTCTGTATATATTCTTAAAGACATGTTGCCCACTTGTAAATTGTAAAAACACAGGCCCTACACGTTTTTTAATAAACTGTGCACAGTTTGAGATAGAGGGCGTGCAGTAGCGTGTGCCGGGCGTTGTGCGTGCGTGCTAAACACAGGTAATCCAGCGTGACTGGGAACCGGCAGTCATGCGGAAATAATCATGTGGAATCACGTACTGGTCGCCAGCGTGACAGACAGCCAGCCCTTTTGTTTGTACTCGTCGTATGTTTGTTTGGCTGGGGTTGCTGGGATGCTCTTAACGTTCTCGTGTTAATTTATTTTTTTTTATTTTTTGTTTATTTAGTCATATACTGTTCTTTTCATGTTGACATTGCCTTCGTCAAGGTGTAACTAATTTTTGTGTATCACGTTGAACACATTTGACACTGGAGCTAGATCTCTTTACATGTACAATGAATCTGTAAAATGAATCGTATAATCGAATTTTTCGATTTATAGTCAACAAAGGTATTGTTGTTGTTGTTGTTGTAGTTCTTCTTCTTCGTCTTCAGCTTTTCCCTTTGATAATTTATGATTTGAATATCCATAAGCTTCGGTTTTCCCAAGCTCTTCCGTATTTTTATCAGCGTTCGCCTTGGATGTTTCCCATTCTTCTTTTCTTGGATGCCTGCCATTCGAAAACTTTCTTTGGTCCCATGCGTTCAGGTATACGTTGATACCGTACAGGCTGATACCATTTTAGGACTTTACTTTGCAAGACTGTACTGTGATGGCGGATGTTATCACACGTCTACAAATTTCTTCTTTCCTTTCGTGACCTTCCTTTCTACTTCCTTTCTTCGCAAATAGTGCACTTGTGCTAATTTTTGTGGTAATGTTCCTCTCTGCATTATTCCTCGCTTCGTCCCCGGTATTTTTATTCTAGCGTACACCTATTGCTTTCTTTGTTTCTCCCCTCTACTATTCTATTTTCTACATTTATATCACATGTTCCTCCATCGTCTGTAATTGATCCCAAACATTTAGATCTGTGCAGTTTTCGACATTTTAGTAATCTACTTGGAAATTCAACTTCCGATATCCTACGCCTGTTTAGTTGATATCGTGTTCAGTTCCGAACTTTCGTATCATTGTTTCAGATTATTCAGCACGTAACCTTACTCCACATAGTCCAGATTCTGACAGATTTTGATGCAGTAGTTCTGAGCAGATATTGCGACTGGGCAATATCCTTGATTTAATATTTTATTTGTACTATGCTTTTCGTATTTGTTTTCAGTCAGTTACCTAACGCAGTCACCATGTGCGATATTGTTACTTGCTCAGTACTGATTAGTCATTTCGAAACTTTAAACAACTTGCCTCGTCTAAGCGAAATTGGCGCGTCAAGCAATGGTCTTGGATATGTGTTGCTCTTCGCTCCATAACCATTAAGTGCAGTCGTTTCCTTGTATAATGTGGCCACAGGAACTGAGTCACCGTAGTACAGCCTTAATTACGAGTTAATGTCACTGTTTTTGATCTATATAATATACAGATAATATTATAATCCAAACAATCTTACGGTTTTTTATGATAGTTATTATTTTGTATTTAATATTTATAATTTATTTACCTCAAGATTTTTTTTCCTTTATTTGGAACATGTTTCGGGAATCCCATTGTTCCCATTCTCAACCATCTTAATTTTGTATCTTGTTGAATACTTGTGTTTTCGTTGGTTGTTGTTATGGTTTCCTGTTGTTTTTTGGTATTTTAAACTGGTATTAGCATATTATGTGTAACTGTGGTGTAGGGCTATATATTATCTTTTTGAGCATTTTCGATGTTGAATGCTTTGAAAATTGTATCATGTTTTGTAATGATTTGTGCTGACACAATTATCAAAGCAATCAACATCGAAAATACTCAAAAAGCTAATTATGGACGCATCACGGACAACAAAATCCAGGAATTGAAAATGCAAAATTAGGAAGGTTGAAGATGGGAACACAAAGCGTCCGGAAACATGTTCCAAATAAGGAAAAACATCTTGAGGTAAAATTATTATAAATATTAAATATATTATAAATATTTAATCTAAATAAATTATATATGCATCAAGAAATAGACTATAACAAAAAGTGTTTTATATACACAGTTTGATTGTTTAGTTACTTCTAAGTGGTTTTGTAAATTATTTACAAATTGTCTATAAGCCCCGATAGTAATTTGTAATTACCGTGTTTAGTAGCGTCATTCAACCAGGCGTACTTAACAACCTGCTTTATTTACCCATTTTAAGGAGAAAAACTTATTGCACTACTGTTTTATAATAATTTGCGTATTTTATTATTAAAATATCTACACAAAAGGGGAATTGTAATTTAAAAATTACGATTTCATTTTATAATTGTGCGCGTGAATTTAAAATGTCCGCGATGAAAGACGAAACTGTAGCTAGCCTACTTAACATGTTACAAAACATACTTTAGAGAACGGTAATATTAAATACAGTTTCGGTCCCCATATAGTTTACATGTGACTGTCTGATCCTTTAAATAACTCTAAATCTATAAACCGTAATCTATATTATCTTCTCCAGAGCATATTTTAAGGAATTTACACTAGTCGGCACTAAACCAACCAATGTGTGTGTGTGTGTGTGTGTGTGTGTGTGTGTGTGTGTGTGTGTGTGTGTGTGTGTGTGTGTGTGTGTGTGTGTGTGTGTGTGTGTGTGTGTGTGTGTGTGTGTGTGTGTGTGTGTGATTTTTATATTGAAAATTATGTAATTTGAATTTAACTTGTCCATGATCATGTTCATTTTTTACTCGTGAAATTAACTGTAAAAATAGACACAAATTCTTTAGACATTAAGAAAATTTAAAAAAACACCACAGACACTCAAATAGATACATTATAATTAATTATGTAATATTCAATAAGTACATTATAGTGTGATGTGCACATTACTACTACATTGAGGCCTGTTACAAATTCAAAGCCTTTATCACTGGTCTTTACTTAAAAATGTATAAAGTGCTGTAATTAGATTGGCGAAAGCTTAAACACTATAAGTTTGTTTAATTTTTAGTTATATTTTAAAAAGAAAAATCCATAAACATTTCATATTAAATTGCTTTACAACTAAATAAGTAGTTAAGAAACAAAAAGGAAAAAGTATGCTAGTAACAAAATATTTCCTTAATTCACATCAAAGGTACAAACTTAAAAAATAGAATCTTTTTAAAAAAAGCTTTTTGATGTAATCATGATGTTTGTATAGTTCTTCATTAGGAAGTCTTCGCCTTCGTTCTTTAGCTTGTAAGAACATTGGCACTTCCCAATTCGCACACTGTACAGACAATGCTGAAAGCTAATATAGCAACTGTAAAGTCGCCTTCGTAATTTGCTGATTTCTCCCCTTTTTTCTCGCTTTTCGGTACCGGCACAAATACGTGCCACTAGCTGCCACTAGTGCTGCCTAGTTTGTTGCTTGAAATATGCTCTGGTTTTCTCCACCTACACATATAGGCCCATCTTATCTACTCTCAATTCTATACCACCTCACTGAATCGGCGATTTAATTGTTACCAGATGAACCAGATGGAAGAGCGATAAAGAGAAAACGGTATAGCAGTTAATTCCAACGGACTAACTACGTATACGAGGTACAGAACAGAGCCCTAACACAGATACATAGATTATTATAATGTACCGATAACAACGGGGCACAGATTATTCAGGTATTACGCGAAACGAATAAGGAATACGTAGGACTATAGTTTTCTATACTGCGGACCTCACAAACTCCACATTATAATCTATTTGAATTTAAAATAATTTATTTTATTTAAAATATTTGAATTTGAATTAAACACTTTAAATTTATATGTGTTACTGTGTTTGTAGATCTCCAAAATAGATTTTCCTCTAAATGTAAGTTATCCGTCTAAAAAATTTACATATTACATCTGTTTGACATGAAGGTCTCAAAACAATTTTCCGTTTATAATGAAACTGTATCTGACGTGTAGGATTAAGAATTCCCTAGTTGACCATAATATTTACTTTTTATACTTGAGATATGGTAGTATCGCTCATTGGTAGTACTGAGATATGGTAGTATCGCTCATTGGTAGTATTGAGATATGGTAGTATCGCTCATTGGTAGTATTGAGATTTGGTAGTATTTGTGTGCGAATCTAGAATCGTCGTCGTCTCTTCGTCCAGATTTAGACTCGTCACTGGTTTCGAACTAAACAGGACGTGGTATGGACATGGTAAGAAGTTTAACCACGAGAGCGTACAACGCGGGAGGTGGTAAAACACGTGATAAGCTGAGAAAGACTGAGATGAAAAACTGAGAAGAGTAAGACAGAGGAGGAACCACGTAAGGGGTTGTGAAAGAGGTGCTCGAAACAGAAAGAATTGGAGACAGTAATGTGGGAGACCAGAAACAACTCCCCTTGGCTTACATCCGTAAGGATAGGTAGGTGAAAGAAAAAGAAAGGAGGAACGGTACAATAAACTGTATTGTGACAACATTACATAAACTGTTAAATATTATTTAATAAAATAAATTTATTAATACAGTTCTCATTTGTAAATAATTTTTACACATTACTGTAAATTATTGTCAAAGGTCAATTTTATTTATTTTTTTTTTTACACAATAAATACGTCAGGAGCACAATTGAGTAGTCTAGAAGGAATCGCAGTGAAACGGCAGGTTTTATAAAAAGGTTTTGTGTGTGTGTGAATGCGATATCGTCGTAGCGGTCGTGCGTCCCCTCCTATAATACGATTTGAGTAGTGCTAGCATTAACAGGTGTTTAAATAATGGTAGTGTTTGGGTTGGGGTGGAGCGCGAGGATGGGCAAGGTCATATGAATAGATAGGTTGGCTCTGACTAGACCACAACACAAATATCATATTGCGATACCCGGTGCTGGCCGGGGCAGCGCGCGTGCGTGCGCGTGTAATGACGTGTGATGTGGAAGCAAAAGCAGCAGCGGTGCGTGGAGCACGTGGAGGGGCGCAGAGAGAGAGTACGAGCTAGTGGGGGTTGGCTAGCGGAAGGCCTTCTCTCTCTTACTGCCTGCTGCTGCTTAGCTGTTGATGTTTTGGGAAGAACTCTTCAGAAGCTTTCCCACGCTTCTAAAGAAGCCAGCATAGCTGCTGCTGCTGCTGCTGCTGGTGCTGCTTGCTATACATACACTGCTCACTCTACTGGTCATTCCGAAAACATTTTAGGTGTTGGTTTTTATGCCAGCTCTCGCTAAGTTGCTTTAACACTTTGAGCGGCCGGATGGACGTTTCAGTATTATTGCTTCCTTTGAATCCCAGACATTCTAATTGATACTCTTTACGAATGCCTTCAGCAGTTTCTAACAATTTTTAATGAATTGCATAGGCTAACAAATTCTACTTACCTTCAGGTAAAGGTGAGGTTTCCCCTTTGGATTAGTACATAATATGTAATTTGATTGATCCATTTTTTATTTTTAAAACTTTTACTTATCGGCTTCTGTTAAATAGTTAGATTTAAATGAAAACTTTTCCAAAATAACTCGCGTTGAAAGTGTATTATGCAAATAATTGCACATATAATACATACTATCAGGCAACATTTGAGTAAAAAATTACTATTATAATTGTACTATTTATGTAATAATTCGTATTAAATATCTCCAGTTATTGGCAAAATATTATCTGTTGCCGTCTTTACTATTCGGAAAAATATTTTTTTACTGTTTACATAATAATTCGTATTAAATATCTGCAGCTAAGTCAAAATGTTATCTATTGCCGTCTTTAATATTCAGAAAAATATTTTCAGAAAACATGAAACTTTCACAACAGTAAGATAAATCTGTGAAACTATTATTATAAAAACATTGTAGGTTATAGATTGTAATGTTTCTGTATGTAAGTTTACTGTTTATGAAAATAGTAAAACTTTTTTCTGTAAATAAGCCCGTATCTTATTTGTCTTGGTCTACTGATTGTTAAACCTGGAAGAGCACGCCGAACACGACGTATCATATCTTCTTTTTCTTCCTATTCCAGCACCCCCTTTTGTGGATGTTGTTAGATACGTTAACTAGAGTAGGCACCCTCTAAAACGAACTTCTAGACAATTGAGTTCAAAAACTAAGGCAATCCCGGACATAAAACCTGAAGGTCGACATTTAAGACCACAAAATTCGACACAATTTATGTATGGAAAATTACTAAATTCAACTTTAAGTCCTTAAATTCCTAGGTGGAACATAGGGTCTCGGCGAAATTCCTTCAGCCTGTTCTGTCCATTGCCAGGGCCTTCACCTCTCTCCATGTCTTGTTGAGATCAGCCAGCTCTCTTTCCATAGTCCTGTTCCAGGTGTTCCTGTGTCTTCCACGTCTGCGGCTACCTTGCGGATTCCAATTCAGTGCCTGTCTAGCGATATTTTCTGGTGGTATTCTCAGGGTGTGACCGATCCACCTCCATTTTCTTCTCTTTATCTGTAGTTGGATGGTACTCTGACTTGTGGCTTCCCATAGATCTCTGTTCGAGATGGTCTTGGGCCACCAAATGTTCATTATGTACATCAGGCAGCGGTATGAAAGTCTGCAACCTTTGTCACTATCCAGGTCTCAAATCCATACAGTAATACCGATTTGACATTTGACTCAAATATTCTGAGTTTTGTCTTCCTGCGTATATGGGGTGATCTCCATACTGGTCTTAACTGTGCAAATGCCCCTTTTGCTTTATTTATACGACTTATCACATCCCTAAGAGCACCTTCATCCTGACTAATCATGTTACCCAGATAGCAAAATTCCTCAACCCTTTCTATAACTCTTCCGTCTAGCAACAAATCAGAATTATTTCTATGGTTAATACTCATTTCCTTGGTCTTTTTGTTATTTATCTTTAAGCCTACTTGTTTGGCTTCTAAAATTGCTAAATAAAATTACTATGTTCTTTAAAAAAATTATTTTCAAAATTAATTTATGATGTAAAAATATAGTTTATAAAATACACTTAACATTTATAAATTAAAAAGTGCATACAGAATATAATGAGGTACTGTTTATTATCAAACTGTATATAATTTTCTTAACGGTAACGTTAGTTTAATTAAACAGGAAACAGTGATAATCATGAAAAATAAACATTAATAGGAGCAATAAATGAAAAAATAGAAACATATAATTTCTTTTCGTTCTTTAAACGGTGATAAATACTTCTTTTGTTTGACTAATATTAAGATCTTTCTCAATTTTTAGCTTCCCTATCAAGTTGCTCTTTTTGAATGAAGACTATCCTTTGTGTATTGCATCAATGAAAAAATATTTGTTCTTTGGCATTTTGTAATTTCATTAAATAACTAGGTAATGAAAAATTAAAAATTAAAGAAACTAGTGATACTTTCATTTAAAAGGAAAAACCACAACCTGAAACTCTGACTAACTACGTGTAATTAATTAATCAGAACCTGTCTAATATGCTTCTTGAAATCGGTGTTATCAACCGTTTTTTATGGACTGATACAATCCCGGACATTGTCAAAAATTCCTCCCCCCCCCGAACGTTGCTATCCTCCCCCTCCCAAATAGTACTGGCTATTAACACATCTTCACTTTCACACCACTGTTACGAAAACTAAAACTCTCCTGATTATAGAGTCGTGGGATCGATCTGCGAGGCGGTCATATTGTCTTGTCGGTCCTAGTTCTGCATTGTCAATCCGTTGGATCCCTAGCCTATGTTTCAGAATCAGAACCATCGCGTTACTGAAGATGACCACCGAAACTGACTTTGAAACGTGAGGTGAATATAATTCTTAAGCACGTTGAGGAAAATTGTTAACAAAATTGATGACGTGGAAGATTATATATGTTTTTCCAGGACTATTCCTCATCTTTGATCTTTAACTGATCACCTGATCACAGAATTAGCGTCACTTCTAGTTACCTGTTTACGTAGAGTATAGTTTTAGGTTATAATGATGTTCACCGTTTGAATGACTATTTTCTACTGTGAGTTAATATTTTACAAGTATACTAACCTTCGAAAGTTTTAGATGTAAGTATAGGATGACGTAAGTGTAGAACATAGTGGTTTAACGTATTTAACGGAAATAACAAGAAGAATGGTAAATGGTAAAGTTATCTTAGGAGAGCGGCCTCCAAACCGTCGATCGCCACTAGCTCATGGGTATATTTTCAGTGACTCTTGAAAGGTGCTTCCAACCGACCACAGATGAACATTTAGAAAATATTATTCAAGTGGCGTTGGCTAACTATTCAATTATAATATAGGTCGTATATAACGAATTGTTGAGGAATGAGATGGCCGTCCCTCTCGTTAAGAAGTTAGCTGGATGATCTTTATGTATGCACTAATTCTCATAATTTTTAATAACGTTCAATGTTGACAAACAAACATATGTTCTACATCTTTACAATATTTTCTAACAATAAATTTGTGACAAAGAGTTTAAAATATTTACAAATTAAATTTTAAATTAATCATTTAATATAAATTAATGCAAATAATTAACTATCAAAGTAAATATTAACTATTAATTATTTGTGAAAATAATAATTTGGTTTAATACTGAATTATAATTTAAACAACAAAATTAAAATAAATGAATTTAATTTTATAATAAGTAGCATACACTTAGTTTAAAATTAATTATACGTTTATTCATCTCTACAATACAAACAATATTTTATTGAGTATTGGCACTTATATGTGATTGTTTTACAAAACAAAGGGTTTCGTTTGATCATATAAATAATGTTTTATAATGTAAACAAATGCAACAAAACTCGGCCCCGGATGACTGCATCCCAGCTCAGGAGCGGAACAGATGCCATTCGAATAAATGAATATATACATATATTACATTATGTATCAAATATAGATTTCACATAATACGTAGCCTATAGTAAATGTATAACGTATTAAAAAACACAACACACACACGCGCGCGCGCAGATGATGGTAAGATTTACTGATCTTTTGAACTGATCTATTTTCACTTTTTATTTTTTGTCTATCTATTACTCAACGCGGTAAAATAGACACAAATGTTAAGCAGTGAAAACAGTAAAACACTATACAATGTAAGGATGTATATGAAAGTTAATTTAGTTACCGTGTGCTTTTGATACTGCAAATCTGTGTTTTATATTTTGCATTCTGCAAACGTATTTACTTTATCGGGTGAGTACTAACATACTTAATTTTAACACAATTTACATGAGCTATTTTTTATCCTAAGAAAGTTGTCTTTACGTAGGAAACTTGCGTCTCACCAAAATACCCGCCATCTTCGATATGAAATGTTCAGTAGGCCCTACTTTGGCAATTCTACGCGAACAGCTTCAAGTGTAAGTAATATGTAAGAGCACACTTGTTTCATCTGTAATGCGGAAATAGGTAGCTTCAATCAATATGTCGCTGATTCACTGTGAACTTTGTTAAACTTCTTCTTCCCCTCCTCCTTCTTCTTCACCACCACCACCTCCTCCTCCTCCTCCTCCTTCTTCTTATTCAGCTTCAGCTTTTCCACTTCATAGTCTAGGCTGCACTGCCTGTTGCAGAAACTATCTTGTCCTCGGACGTCCCACACTTCCCTGACCTCTGGGTTTGTAATTCAGGAAGATTCGGGGTAAATGGTTGCACCCATTGAGGTTATATAGACTATATTCGTTATTTTATTTTCCAAATTGAAAATTTGCAATTCCTGTCTTTCATTTTAGTCATTTATAACGTCTGTTACTGTGGACAGAGAAAATATTTTTCAGCTCTAAGAAATTTCATTCTGCGGGCGTAAGTTTTCTTCTGTCTTTCTTTAAAGTCTCACCCCCCGGGCAGTACCACTGGTACCGCCATTGTCTTCAGGTCAGTTTCTTTTATAGTTTTATATTGTTCCACACATACGTTTCAGTGTATTAAATTATTTTCAATATTACAATCTACGGTGAGAGATACTTCACATCCAAGATAAAAAAAGTGGACAGCTGCTCCAGAATCTGTTTCAGAGGCATTAAGGTGGCAGCCCTACCTCTGATCTAACCCTGCGCGACGCCCGTAACTCAGAGATTATTACTGCCAGTAACCAGAATTGCCTTAGAACCCCGTTAAACCAATTCACAAATAAAAAATGCGCTTGGCTAATCTTTTGTACATGCGTATTTCTCTACGCACCCTCCCACACGCACATTATTATATACTATATTATCTGTGCAGTAGACTCGGGCACTCTGGATTAGGGGCTGACCGAGGATACTTTAAAATGATAAGTTTCATAAAAGCATACATAGACCTACATACGCAGTTAAAATGGTATAAGAAAAACAACAGTTTAATTGACCAAAGTCATTTAACTGAAATAATTTTAAAATAGGGGGTAAGTTAAAGAAAAATTTTGTATAGAGGTAGGCCTACAGGTAGTAGACAAATACACTAAAAAGGTACTGAAGTTAAAATTATCTTAAACTTACTAGGCTATAAATAAATGTTTATACAAATGTATGTTTGTATTTTTATGCAGAATTCTCATTCATTGTCAGTAACGAAAACAAATTTTGCAGGTAAATGAACATTTTATTGAAGAGAACTTTGATTTTCGACTTACAGTTTCAAAGATTAGAGAAGAAAATAGAATAGTCTTGATTATTACAGCAATCATCTGTCACAAACACGTCAACAATTTGGAATGATTGATTAAGTTAGGTTCTGTTCTTCATGCTTAGTCCAAAAATAAACGGCTTTCCTTATTGAGAATAACTGCTATCCACTATGCATGAGTATAATGTGATCCCTACAGCTGTTACCCTTTTCCTTCCGTCTTCACAGTTACCATTCTGCAGGATCCATTTTTCGTGTTTCACTTGTTTGTTGGTATTTTTAAGTTCACGTGTTTCACCTTCGTGTTACCGAGGTCTACTTCTTGTTACTATGGGACTCCAATCCTTTACTCTTGTCATTCGTCTACTTCTTTTCACCATTTTGGGGTGTCTTCATCACGGTCACCGTTTTTCCTCCTATGAAACAATATACCTTATTATGAATTTTCTCCGTCTATTCTCCTTTGAATTTGTTTGGTACTAATGCTGTCTGTTCTTCAAATTCTTCAACTGATCTCAAATAATTTTGCTAATATTCTTTCATCCGAATCTAGTTGTCGGCATCCTATGCGACTGTAGTACACCATGGGTTTGTATACTTTTGCTTTTAGTATTTCTTGTAGGCCTACTAAACAGAGGTAGACTCAATTATTGTTCATTGCTGTTCCTGCACAATTAACCCTCTTTTCAATAAATAAAGTAAAAAGCTACGAACATCAGAGTAAATAAACACATCTATTTTTAGAAACAGATTCAGTATTAAATATAATCTTTATATAATTTTTCAAATTATCTTGAGTATAATATATGTTATCTGTAGCTTCTTTGTATGTTAATAATCTCCAAAGTCTGTGAGTTCCTTTATATATTTCATTATCAATAGTAATACCGTCATGATCTACTCCAACTATCGAATTACCTGTCATAAAAGCATTCTTCTTTTTATTCCAATGCAATCCAAATTTATCATCTTTAGCTCTTAGTAAATATTTTTGAGCTATTGGTCCAATAATCTTATTAAGAGTATCTGGACTAACTATAGTTTCCATTAAAGTAGAATTCTGAATTTCTTCTCTTTGTAGACTTCTTCTAAGGTGCACGCTTAGATATAGCCTATCTGTAATAGGTCTAAAAGGTGTACTCAAAGGAAGATGATATTCTTCTTCATAACAACTGGATTCAGGAACAGAAATATTAGCAAACTTATTCACAACGAGTACTAAATCCATTAAATTTTGGTTCTAATCTAAGACACCTTTAATATTTGATCCAACGCCTCCTATAGCCTTTGTATAAATGTTTATTTTCAGAATGCATATAACATCGCATGTATTCCTTTCAATAACGTGTAATAAGTGGTGGCTACTTAACGAACAGTGTCTGGTCATATGGTTAAAGCCTCGTGATTTCACTTGCAATGACAAGCCTTTAATACGAAAGGAAGAATAGCAGACAGTGTCGCTGATTACGTGGTGAAGAAAATAGGAGTGGGGCAGTAGTCTCAAAATAAAACTTTAGTCATACAACCTGGCTTCCAAATAATGACTGAATTTTTAATAAAATATCACTTATATCACGCTTCATTTTACGTGATGTCCTAAGACGCATTAAGCTCTCAGCGTTATTTTGGCGAATCGTGGGATTTCTTTTTAATCATCTATTTCATATTACTTGGTATTCATAAAGTATTTATGACATTATTGGACGTCGTCTCTTGCTTCTTCCTTCTTATGTCGATTTCAGATTGTTTTAACTCAAGTTTGGTCGTCCTTTCACTGGTGGTGGCCATTCCGTACAAAATTGTTTTTGACCTGTGTTGCCTAACACATTCGTCCTTCACCGAAATGTACCATCTAATGTCTCGGATTATTCGACGAAATTGCAGCCTATCTTTACACAAATTAATTACCATTGCCTTCAAAGGGGATTTATTTCTTTTAATTAATTCTAAAGTTTACAGTCAAAGGTAAATACGCTTTCGTGAATGATGGCTTTCGTTTCTTTGTTGACATTTAAATCTTTTCCTTAGGGCAATTCTGTTTGAAACACCATGTTGTTTCTCCATACTTGGAGTAGTATATCGCAACATGATGCATATAAGTACTACAATTTTTCCATTGCCAAGTTCCAGATTTCATGTATCTTTTCCTACTGCTTATGCTCTCTTACAGTCTTTATGTTGTTACAGGTTTAGAGTCACTTAATAATAAATAAGCTTATCATTACTAATAAAGTCTAATTTTTTACGGGACTGTCTTTAAGAGGCTGAGCTGTAAATGTCAGAATTGTGCTGCAGGGTAGCTCTACAATAAACACTGTTTTGTATAAAAGACCAAGACAGTTGCTCGAATGTCGTATTAAGAAACACACGCAACGTACGAAAATGAAGGCGTGCTCTGTACAGAAGAACGAGATGAGATCGTCATCATTGTCAAGCTCGGCCATCGCTATCTGTTGGAAACTCAAAACTAAGGCAGCAAAGAGTAGAAGAGTAGTTGGCCATAGTAGTAGCTGTAGTGGTGGTAGTAGTAATAGTAGCAGCTGCAGCAGTAGCAGTAGTAGTAGTAGTAGTAGTAGTAGTAGTAGTAATAGTAGTAGTAGTAGTAGTAGTAGTAGTAGTAGTAGTAGTAGTAGACCAGTTAGAATGGTATGTCCATGTAGCATCAAAGGATGGAAAAAAGAAATCAAGCTAGGAGGGTGGGCGTAGTTAGAATTAGTAAAAAGAAACCACGTGGCTGAGAAAAATGTGACCGAATAGCTTACAAAAGAGGCCCATAGAAGAGAAATGAATTGGAAGAATAGGGTAGGAAGAATAGAAAAATATGGAGAAGGTCGCCTTGAGAGAACTCAGATCTTCTATAACCCAAATCCAGATGTATAAGAATATTTATTTATAGGCCTACATGATTTGGCTAAGAATATTCTTTACCCTATCAGTATGTATCACTGAAACACACAGTAGAAGAGATACAATTTGGATAATATTAGTGAAACATTACCAAGGCTATCTTCTTCTGTCGTTATTCTTCTTATCTCTTCTTCCTTCTTTTCGTCGTCCTCCTCTTCTTTCTTCTTCTTATTCGTCTTCCCTTCATCCTTCTTCTCTTTTCACAGTTTACGCAATCCTGCTTGTTACCGTTTCCAACTCTTCCTTGTTTTCTATATAGGCTTTTGTTACTTCGGCTCCCTTTGGTAATATTTCTTTGCACACGCTGGAGTTGTTCATTTTACTATATTCTTCGATTTCATTTTACATTCTCACTCAAAATTAAACGAATGACGTATTTAATTTTATGAAGTTTCTTTTTTCTAATAACATTTTTTCGACTGCATGCTTTAAGTCGCCTTTCCATTTCAGTTACCGAGGGACGAACCTAGGGGGTGATATGGGGGATATATCCCCCCTGAAATCCGAAAATGTTGGAGCAAAAATTTTAAACTGGTTGCGTGTTTTTTTTTTAATGCAATTAATTGAAAAAGACTGACATTCATTACATTAAAAAATTATTTAACGTTATTTTACATGCTGTACAATTTATATCCACAACCCTGTTGGATACATGTATATCCACAGCAATTGTATACATGCTGATAACCCTCACTTTCTTAGTTTTAAAGTTCTCTTTAAAGTATTTATATTCCATAGAAAGGTATTATTAGGCTTCCAAGACAAACTGGAAGCCTATCTGATGTATGTTTTTAATTTACTTTAATGAAATTAGTGAATTACAGCTTTTATTTGCCTATTAGTTTCAATTTTTGGTATGATTTTCATTGTAACATGAGATAAAAACAATACTCTAAGAAAACGATATGCGGTTGAAAAAAATCCCCCCTCCCCCCGAAATGAAATGCTAGGTTTGCCCCTGCAGTTACCAATAACCTTATTATACGGCCTGGTTTCACTGCCCTACACGAGTGTGGAAACAAAACGTTTTACGTCAACTTTTAAGCGATCTCGGATCGTTGTTGTTGTAATTTCAGAGAATGATAATACTAATGTGTCAAGAAAGTGAACTGGAACGGAAAGAGTATATAAAAAGGGACACGCGCGAGTGTACACGTCAAACTCATTTGCTTTATTGGCAGCGTTAATAAAAACATTAGTTCACAGCACACACATCGTTGTTGCCGTTTTTTGCTCACTGAACGTGCTGGGTAAAAAAGAAGATCACAACAAAAAAGAAACGAAGAGAGAAGAGAATTATCAGTGTTGTACAAACAACGGCGCTCTAGAGAGAGAGAGAGAGAGAGAAAGAGGTGTGAGCGCGTATTATAATTTTTAGGCAATAAAAACTTGTAAGTTTGGGGTAACGGCGCGGTGGCAGCATGGCAAAGTTTTTACGCCGTTAAGTGTATACTGTACTTCCCGCTAACGAGTGTGTGTGCAAGCTTGGCTTGGCGTACAGTCGCGCCGTCCAGAGGGCGCCAGTTTGCCACGCGCTCCCCTTAACCCCGCTAGCGTGTGCCTTACAACCTACCTACCACCCGTTTCACAAATGTCGCCTTGCCTCGCCAAAGGCTACACTGGATATCAGACTGATTTCTCTCTCTCTCCCACTCTCTCAGTCAGTCTCTCACGCTCTCCCCCTCGCACTCACTCTCTCTCTCTCTCTCTCTCTCTCTCTCTCTCTCTCTCTCTCTCTCTCTCTCTCCTACTCGTTCTCCCTCTCATCACTACCTACTCTTTTTCTCACTATTACTTTCTACACACATACCAACCCAGCAGCTACATTAATGCTGTTAGGTCCATTCATGGAAAAGCTGTTATTATACAATATAAAACTATAAAATGTGTAAACACACACACACATTGAATATATGTATACATACGTACAGAGAGAGAAGTTCTTGTTCTTGCCCTGTTCCACGGGTTACTGTCTTGTCTTATCCCGTCTTCAGTAAGTAACCAAATACTTCTGAATTTTTAAATATAAAAATATATTAAACAAACAATTTTTTGTAGTTCATTTTAGTATTACACTCAATTCCACAATCCAACTAACAGGCTCCTCAACTTGGCAATGTAATATATGTGATACGTTACCGTAATTTTTTCCAATATTTTACAAAATATATTGTTTTTATTATTTTATCCTTCATACATAGTACAAATTCAATAAGAAAATGATACAAAATAATTTTGTTAAATGTAAGTTTTCTTTTGCCAATTATAGGGTAATGCTATTAGGTCCAGTCATGGAAAAACTGTTATTATACAATATAAAACTATAAAATGTGTAAACACACACACACACACACACACACACACACACACACACACACACACACACACACACACACACACACACATTGAATATATGTACAGATACGTACAGAGAGAGAAGTTCTTGTTCTGTTCCACGGATTATTGGCTTGTCTTATCCCGTCTTCAGTAAGTAACCAAATACTTCTGAATTCACAGTTGTATTAATTTTATTATTTCTGGTTACTCTACGCATAAACCTACATTTGATTACTCTAATTAGTTTTCTATTTACAGTTCCTTATTCAAAAATTCCCATACTTTCGTTCTAGCCACTCCGTCACATGCTTTCGATATACATACCCATAAGTACTGGGTAATCTGTTTTCGATTATGATCGCGTTCTTCTTATAACCTGTCTTGACAGGATCCACTCTGAGCTTTAACAAATTTATATTTTTTGTTTTAACAAAATTTTTTCAAACAGTTTCACTGTTGTGTTAGCAGAATTTTACACCTATTATTATTGCATTTTGTTGTCTCGTTTCTTAAATAATGGGAACATTAATCACATTTCCCAAAAATTATGTATTTTCTGGTCTTCCCAAGATTCGCTGCGTATTGCTAGAAGCATTTTCACAATAACGTCTTCACAATGTTATAATTTCCTAACCCTGTAGCCGTTCTATAATTTTGTTGTCAATTCTATTACCTCCTCCTTCGTTATATTACTATCACTGTTTACGCTTGTCATTTTTTGGACATCTCCATCTTCGCATTCCATTTCTTGCTTTTTTGCTTAGTATACTACCACAAGTGATTTTAAAAGCATTCTTTTCACGTTCGATGATACCCTACTATTCATTGTGCATGGTCTCCAAGTTGCATTAATTAATTGAGAATAGGTAGATATCTGATTATATTTTTCTTCATGCAACTTCAGTCGTTCAGGCGTTTCGGGCTCATATTTTATTTATCATAAATATGTAAATGTGTACATATTTATTTTCTCGACGATTTGTACACCCTCTGCTTTGGACACTATTATTTTCTCGACGATGCGCATCGTGTTCTCGCACGACATGAGTATATAATGAATTCAGTGTTTTTATGTGCGTGTTAATTGTTTTTTACTGACGAGCTCGCCTCGAGTGATTTTCATCTGCAGATGGGACTGTGAGCCCAAAACGAGTCTTACCTAACGACTGAAGTTGCGTGAAGGAAAACATAATCAGGTATCTACCTATTCTCAAGTTCTATGATACGTTTTCGTTTACTAGTATTTCTTCCTTCTCTTTTCTGATTGTTATGGTATCCACCTTTTTCTTTATTTCACACAATTTTCAGAAGTCCACAGAACAAGTTTTCATTATGTCTATTGTTCTTCCGACCTTTTCGCCAAACTTCAGATTTGTTTAGACTCTTTCTTCCACTCTTAATCATAGTTCTTTGTATGACTATTAGTGTATCACTGGTTTAATATTTAGATAGTTTCTCCTTTATAATTGTTATTTGTAGTTTGGGGTTTGCTGTCCATCACGTCTTTAACTTTTCGAAATCAATTTTTCTATTTATGTTACCTACATCCGTTGGTAATTTTGTGATAATGGTTTTGAATATTTACTCCATTTAGTTAGTGCCCGCATTTCCGTTTTCATCGGAAGTTTTCTAGTTTCCTAATTGCAAGTTTCCTAATCCACTTCTTCATACATTTTGCTCTTTCTGTGCTCTTTACTTTGTAACATTTCATTATTTTATCTTCTATTTTTGTTTGTTTGTGGGTGATTTTTATTTCCTTCTTCATTTTCTCATTTAACGGCTAACCTGCAACAATACATTATCACAGACTGCTCGACGAAAGTTGTAGGCCTATTTTGCCTGTACTGCCGTTACTTTATTTATGTACGTAGGGATCTCTCTACCTACTTCTACCTAGGGCTTCTCCAGTATTTTGGAATGGAGAAAATTACTCCCATGCGCTTCTGTACCTCTTCCTCTTCAATCGTCTCATCCGAAGATATCCCTTCATGTATCCCATTTTCCGTCCTGACTTTGTCAATAGTACGGTACTTGTTGTTTGAGACCGTATATAGCTTCATAAAACACCAAATTTCCTGCTGTACTATGAAATATTTGCTTTTAAATATTGTCTTCATAAATATTTCTACCCCTCAGTACTTCATGGAACGATTTAGTCGCCCTTTCCATTGTATTTCGGGCTTCGATATCATTATCACGTTCGTAAAACGTATTACAAAGGGTTCACATTTTTTATTAGCCCTGCGTAGTAACATCACTATCAGTTGTGAGCGTAAAGAATGTGCTGTTTATAAAGTATCTGGTAACATTATTGAATATAAACCGCTAGGGAAAGAGAAAGACGATTTAATTGTGTGCGCGAAGATTCTCAAGAGAAGCGACTGACGGATAGGCCTAATGGTTTATATAGGTGTGAGGAGATTAGACGATGATGATGATGATCCTCAGCGCAACAGCACTTGTAGAGATCGGACCTCAAACACCACTCGCCTCCACTCGTGTCAAGAGGAGGAAATTAGAAAACTCTTGTCAAAATTCGACTTCATGAGCATGAACGTGAACAAAATACAGAAATAAACTGAATAGGGAGTAACTGTATAGGCCTAATATTGTAGGTCCGGTAGCTTAAAAATATCATCATCATCTTCACGGATTAAACCAAGGATTTGTGTTTGTTCAAGTCTCAAACAGGGAAAGATTAGAGCTGGTCGCTCCAGCGCTTCCTCGGACGTCCCACACCTCTCCGTCCCCTTGGTTTATAGTTCCATAGTTGTTTGGGGATGAGGCAGTCATCCAATCGGCAAAGATGTTCCCACCAATTCAGCCGATACTGGGCGATCCTGTCGAGTATACTCATAATATTCAGTTTCTGCCGTATATCTGTGTTTCTTCTATGATCATGGAAAGTAGACCCTGCCACGTGCCTGAGAAATCTCATTTCAGCCGCTTGGATGCGACTGGCCTGGCCTTCCGTTAAAGTCCAATTCTCAGACCCATAAAGAAGTGTGGGAAGAGCCATAACCTTGTAGAATTTTAGGCGTTTTCCTTTACTTGCTGACTTAAGGGTTTGCCTAATGGTCCCGCACATAAGGTTGAACTTACGCAACTTATTCACAACGTCGTTGCATGCATTATAAGACACACTGTAGCCCAGGTATTCAAAATTGCTAACTTGTTCCAGGACAGTACTATCTATAACAATTTTTGCCTGTACGGGATCAGTTTCACAAAAAGCCATCACCTTGACCTTACGTGTGGATATTTGCAATCCTGAGTCTTTGCAGATTCGATTTAACAAATGTATACCCAGCTGCAATCTGTTTACAGAGTCCCCTTAAAAATGTACAAAGTGAATACCTAATCAGTCTATAATATCTGTAAAGCACTTGACTGGAGTACATTACAGCATTACACCCCTGCCATAGTCATTGCTCACTGTTTACGTAACACTAAAGTCTGCACTTCCTGTTTATCTAGGAAACGCGGCGGTGCCGACAATTGAAAAAATTACTATATTACCCGTTAGTTGTTGAGTAATGATTGTACTGACGTTATTATAATGATACCGCGCTCGTGATACGACTTTCACACACAGATAAGTGCATCATTACGTTTATATAAATATACACCGGCCGGCTTTCCCATTGTGCATTCGGTTCTTATTACCATTAACGGTAATTCCACATAAATCAGTCCACTTAGCAAAAGGAAGTCAAATGGATTCCATGCACAAAGCTAACAATCAAACGGCTGAAGTAACTTAGTAGGCTACAGATATATCGGGAAGTATCCGCGTCGACAGATATACCGCGTGCATCTACGATAAGAATAATGGTTTGTTTCCCCTTTTGTTGATAATAGAAAAACATCGTCAATGAATAGATTTCATACAGCTTCGTAATAAACGCGAATTACGACCAGAAGCGGCTTCTTATCACAGAGTACTTTTCGTTGTATTTATAGGTCCTTATTATTTTTTTTGTATTTTCACATGAACTGCCTGTCCCTCGCCAGCCATCACTGTTACCGACTTAACGTCAAACAGACGTTTCGGATATGAAGAAGCCTGCAGTCGTCACCAGACACAAATTATTTTTACTTAAGAATCGTCAATAACACCTGTTGCCGGTTGCGATAGGCCTAAAACTTGACCTAAAATTTAATTCGAACCTTTTCTTGTACCAAGTGTTCTTTTTAGAGCATTTTCTATCATTCGCTGGGAGAAGAAGAGGGCCCCGTTTCAACGGGATCTGACTCTCATTATACTTACACAGAATAAATCAGAACACAAATAATCGAATTAAAAATAATAAAGACAAATAGAAGAACACATGACTAAACGAACAAAACACAAATAGGCCTGCTGCACGTCAGTTCTGAAACGAACATAGCTGCTAACTGAGCGTTTTGCCGGTTTATACAGCGGCAACACATTGGGTGGACGAATGTGTGCCCCCTCCTAGGCTGTACAGCGACAACTACTACGAGGTCAATGACCGTACTCAGTAAAGCATTGTCAATGTCTGAGTCGGCAACATAAGACGGTGCAAGTGCCCAGCAGTTCGAAAGAAATGCTAAGCTTTTCTTCAAACCCTACTAATATTGTTCGGATTTCAAATTATTCAATAACTAAAATATTTATTCTGTGGTATAATTAATATTATTTTCTCTTATTTCCAGTACTGTTGCCGCCGGCAACATCGCTACGGACGCCACGCTGCTGGTGTATCACATTTCATCAGTTTTTCGACATACGTACGTCGAGAACATTACATTGATAGCAAAGAAAGTATTCCTCAAGTGAGGCATAGTCATCTTTTCTTTATTGACGCGTATAGCTGGCATTGGCCAGCCCCACAGCTACCGCGTCCATCTATCACAGTCCCGTACGAGGGTAATGCTGACTGACCCTTAGTTGCTCGACATCACCACAGAGAGATCACGTTCCATCTGATGCGCCTGATTCTTCAACATCCTCTGTTATCTTTTCTCAGTACGTAACCATTAAGTTTCTTATCCATCCCCAAAATAGGTCTAACATATTAACATATGACGCCATTCCGCAGGAGGCTGTTATCTGTTCTCAGCACGTAACCATTAAGTTTCTTATACAGACGCAAAATAGGCCTAACATATTTAACATATCACGCCATCCCGCAGAAGGTGATTGGCATAAACAAAAAAGAAAAAATAACAAAACAAGTTAAAGGACTCCAGAATAAGAGCGTGGACTGGCTCTTACATCACCGGGTTATGAGGTCGCCAAATACCTACGTCATCAAAGTGCTATGACAGTCAATAATCGGGTCACTGTTTATGCCATACAAATTATTTTAGACTTAGGCAGGGAAGTTCAGTGAATTAGATGATGCAGTGCGCTGGCAAAAAATAAAAATTCTGTGTACTTAGGGGATTTTTGTCTTTTTGTCCATTTCTAGACAAGCACTTGTAGATTGTACTGCCTAGGTTAAAGTTTCCGTTTTGTAGATCCTCCAAAGGTTGCTACCACTTGCTGTATACTGTGTAAACTATTTCATTTCCTCATAGGAGTACAAGCAACTCTGTGTGTGTGTGTGTGTGTAGTAGTAGTCGTAGTAGTAGTAGTAGTAGTAGTAGTAGTAGTAGTAGTAGTAGTAACGTGGTTGTATTTAGTCAGGGACAGACATATAGAAACGTGTAAGAATAACATTATTTTCTTTTATTATCATATAGGCCTACAATATAACTTCTTTTACAAAAGTACTGGCAGAGATCAATTGAAACAATCCTTGTAGGCCTATTGGAGCGATTAAAACTTGGGACCAAGTGACTTTCTTCCTTCATGTTTCGTGTTTCATGTTTAGTAGAACCATGCAGGCAAGCGTAATTCATGTTATCAAGTTAAAAGTGTTGGATTTTATATGTCCTTTCCTTTTTAAGCCCATATTTCTGCCTCGTATGTCATCATCATCATCATTATCACCTTCAAGGTTTAAACCAAGAATGGTTTGTTCCGGTCTCAAATAGGCAAATATTACAGCTGGTCACTCCAGCGCTTCCTCGGACGTCCCACAGCTCTCCGTCCCCTCGGCTTACAGTTCCAGTGTTAGGGGGGAAGCGGAAGTCATTCATTCGGCAAAGACGTTCCCACCAATTCAGCTGATACTGGTCGATCCTGTCGAGTATACTCATAATATTCAGGTCCTGCCGTATATCTGTGTTTCTTCTGTGATCCGTGTATAGTATACCCTGCCATGTGCCTGAGAAATCTCATTTCAGCAGCTTGTATGCGACTGGCCTGACATATCGTTAAAGTCCAATTCTCAGACCCATAAAGAAGTGTGGGAAGAGCCATCACCTTGTAGAATTTTAGGTGTGTTCCTTTACTTGCTGACTTAAGGATTCGTGCCTCGTATGTACTACTTTTTTTAATATACTCTGGAATACTTTTTTCGTCTCTTAACTAATGCCTCGTTTCACATTAATCCGTTTAGGAAGACTTACTCGGCCTGGTCCAAACCAGGTACTAATCTGGTCACAATTCCGTTGGCACATTTATCACTCATTCGAATATCTGAGCTTAAATGTTTAAAATTATCACACTTTTTTCCTTTTCCACAAATATATCCTCATTCTTAGTTTCCAATTGTTGAGGTATGGTTTAAAAATAATTAATAATTTAAGTACAGGAGCAAACACACACTTTATTGAAGAACAGTTTAGTAGCAAGTATACATAAAACGGACACACGAAATACACATTACAAAAGCAGATTTTAAACTGAACTTAACTGGTCGAGTGCATCTCTGTTTATATAGAAAAAGGCTTCCAGATTTTTCCTTTTATTTAAAACTACCAGAACATTACTTTTGTAGACTTCTCACAGTAAACAAGCATGTGTGTGGGCTGAGGCCCCGCCCAGGTAGCTAGACCTCCCACCGCACAATACAAACTTTCATTCTACAATAACATGTATACTTACTTAAAATTGAATGTAGAGTTTTCTAGTAAATTCTCAACACCCTCCCTAAAACTCTACATTCTCACAATCACATTAATTTAAAAATTAATTTTACTTTAAGTCCAAGTTTAGATCTTAAATAAACAAATTTTGGTTTTGACAAAGCTTTCGTAAGTATATCAGCAACTTGTTCATCACTTTTAACATAATGCACATCAATTTCTCCATTTTGAAAACAATCACGTACATAATTATATTTCACATCAATATGTTTTGTCCTTTGATGGAATTCAGGATTACTTATAAGTTTTAATGCACTCATATTATCTATATATAAATCATATTTATCAGTCTTACAATCGTATTCATTAAATAACTTCTTTAACCATATTATTTCAATTGTTGCTAATGCTGCACTTACAAATTCTGACTCGGTTGTTGTTAATGATACAGATTGTTGCTTCTTACTTCGCCAAATAATTGCAGCATTTGCATACATACAAGCTACGCCAGAAGTTGATTTACGTGTAACTGTATCGCTAGCATAATCAGCATCACTATAAGCTTTAAAGTTGCCATCCTTACAATATAGTAATCCAAAATCAATCGTACCTTTTAGATAACGTAAAATTCGTTTAACAATTGACCAATGAGCTACACTTGGTTTGTCTAAAACTCTAGATACAACATTTACAGCAAAACTTATGTCCGGACGACTTACAGTTTGCAAAAACATCAAATTGCCGACAGCTTCACGATAAGGTACATTACTTACAATAGTTTTTGATAAATATTCATCATGATTACAATCAATTGGCGTGGATACAATATTAGCTTCTGACATATTAAACTTTTCTAAGATTTTGTTAATATAAGTACTTTGATGAATGAAAACAGACCCATCATTCAATCTACAAATTTCCATTCCAAGATAATTAGTAACTTCTTTAGTACTAGTAATTTTAAATTTTTTACTCAAATCATTCAACAATTTATCAATCAAACTTTCATTTGAAGCTGCAATAAGTCCATCATCAACATAAATTGCTAACAAGATCTTATTATTATTATTGTTATATATGTATAAACATGGGTCACCCGTACTTTGACAAAAATCTAAATTTACAAGAAAATTAGTGAAGTGCTCAGTCCAGCATCTTGGTGCTTGTTTTAAGCCGTATAAACTTTTCATTAATTTACATACGCGTGAGCTTCCATCATCAAAACCTTCAGGTTGTTTCATATATATATATATATATTCCTTTAAGTCACCGTATAAAAAAGCCGTTTTTATATCAAATTTACCGATATGTAAATTTTCACGAGCAAAAATACTAAGTATCAATCTTATTGTATCAAAGCGAACAACCGGACTAAAAGTTTCTTTATAATCTATATCTTTCTGTTGGGAATAACCTTTAATAACCAACCGCGCTTTATAACGTTCTGTACCATCTGGATTGAGCTTCTTCACAAAAACCCAACGATTGTTAATCACCTTTTTATCTTTTGGCTTTTCCACTAATACCCATGTCTTATTTTCATACAAAGAGTTCATTTCGTCCTGCATTGCAGCTTGCCAACTATCTTTTTCTTTACTTGTAATTGCTTCGTTATAATTAGATGGTAACTTTTCAGCAATAAACGTGATCGGACATCCATAATATTCTGTAGGTTTTAATTTTGTTCTATCGCGCAATTGTCGTTCAGTTTGATTGTTATCGCTATTTGAAGATTGTAAAGGTTCTCTTTCTTCAAACTCATTTGATTCATTTTTAAGTAAAAGTTCATTATTTTTAGGAGTTATAATTTCATTTTCTTCAGTTTCTTTATTATTATTGTTCAAAGAATTCAAAATAATTGAATCAGCTAATACTCTTTCAGGTTTAAAAAGTACATCTCTACTTATAATGACATCTTGCACTTCCGGAACATATACACGATAACCTTTACAATCCTCATGATATCCGATCAGATAACCTCTCATCGATTTTTTATCAAGTTTCTTACGCTTTTCTTTTGATATATGTACATAACACATGGTTCCAAATATTTTAAATCTATCAACAGTAGCTGTTTTCCATTCCATAACTCATAAGGAGTTTTATTATTTTGTTTTGTTGGGCCTGTTCTATTAATTACATGTACAGCAGTATTCATTGCTTCTGCCCATAAGAATAGAGGTAAGTTTGAATTTGAATATAACATTGATCGAGCAGCCTCTACAATGATTCGGTTATCGCGCTCTGCAATTGAATTTTGTTCGGGCGTATATGGAACATTAATCGAATATTTTATACCTTTACTATTTAAAAAAGAGATCACAGCTTTATTATCGTATTCTTTACCACCATCAAAATGAATTTCTTTAATATTTGTTGCAAATTGATTCTCAACCCCGATACAAAATGATTTTAGTTTTTCTATTACTTCAGATTTTTCTCGAATAAAATGAATTTCTCTATAACTTGAAAAATCGTTTTTAAAAGAAACAAAATATAACTTTCTACCGAGAGACTCTACTTCCATAGGACCACAAACGTCAGTATAAATTATTTCGCGAGTTTTAGTGGCACGATCGATCTTTTTATGAAAAGGCAATCTATGATTTTTCCCATAAGCGCAACCTTCACAAAAGAAATTTTCATCCGTAAATTTTATATTTAGATTTTTCAAAAAATTCCTCACATATTTTACATTTTGATGGCAAAGTCTTTCGTGCCATAATTGTAAAACCTTACCGTTGGAAATGCTCGATCTACCCTTTTGTTCTACCACGTTACATTCTTTTGGAATTAAAGTTTGAATGTCTAATTTTAGCAAACTACCAGGCTCATATTCGGAACCAGTTACAAGAATTTCATTACCATGCTTTAAAGTACATCTCGTAGCATTATGTGTTATTTCATAATCTATACCCCTTTTACCCGCATATTTAACAGAAAACAGATTATACATTGAATCAGGAACATATAATACATTATAGATAGTACCTTCTACTCGTTCACTATTTTTATAAGTTTCAAAGTCAATATTACCTTTACCATATGCAGACATTGTCATACCGTTGCCCATTCTTACACTGACTGGTGTTGTATATTCTTCGAACGTTGAAAACCATTCTCGATGCTTCAACATATGATCCGTCGCACCCGAATCCACAATCCAGAGATCATCCCGATTGCCACAGCTGCCTTTGTCACCTATTAGTGCTATCCTCGATGTTGATTTCTTCTGTCCAGAAGACGAGTTACTTCTTTCTTGATTATTCGACCATCTTCGCTGTCCATTATTCTTATTCATGAAGCAATTGTTACTTTTACGACCTTTTCTTTTGCACGTATAACACCTGAAGCAGTCCCTTTTTAAATTACCTTGTCTTCCACAATTATAACACTGCTCTTGTTTCAAATTATTCTTCTCATATTTATAAGAGTCATTCTTCTGTTTTTTATGACCGATTTTCAGATTAGCTAGCAACGCTGTCGTCTCTTCGTGTACTTCCTTTTGCTCTTGTAATCTAAATTCTTCTGCCATCAAGCGCTCAGTCAAATTTTCGAGATTCTTCTTATTGTCAGATACCGAATCCCAAGCACTGTGAAAATGATTAAACTTTTGTGGCAAAGATGTTAAAACACGAGTCATCACCATAGTCTTTTCAATTTTTCCCCCGAGATTTTTCATTTTTCTAGCCAACTGTTCTATTTTTGAAATATTATACGTAACACTTTCACTCTCTGTCCACTTAAACTCAAAAAATTGTTTTTGAATCATCGACAGATTTTCATCAGATTTTAGATCATATGCTGTATTCAATTTGTCCCACATCTCCTTGGCAGTAGAACAACCCATTATAAGTTCGAGAGGCTTTCTCTCCACTGTTGTAACAATTAACTTTCTGGCAATTTTGTCCGCCTTCTTGAACTTTTCCAACAACGCGTCACGATCTTCTGCACCTGCTGCTGGCTCGGCTAATCTTTCTTCGCAAACATCCAGCACATCATCATCCTCTTCCATCAATGTGCGTACTACGAAGCGCCATTGATGCCAATTATCTTTGTCTCGAAGTTTTTCAATTTTTATATTCGGTTCCATTTTTGCACTAATATTTTATACTTGCACTCCAATTACACACTGCACTCCGATTTTAAAATGCCACTGGGCCCATAACCTGTTGAGGTATGGTTTAAAAATAATTAATAATTTAAGTACAGGAGCAAACACACACTTTATTGAAGAACAGTTTAGTAGCAAGTATACATAAAACGGACACACGAAATACACATTACAAAAGCAGATTTAAAACTGAACTTAACTGGTCGAGTGCATCTCTGTTTATATAGAAAAAGGCTTCCAGATTTTTCCTTTTATTTAAAACTACCAGAACATTACTTTTGTAGACTTCTCACAGTAAACAAGCATGTGTGTGGGCTGAGGCCCCGCCCAGGTAGCTAGACCTCCCACCGCACAATACAAACTTTCACTCTACAATAACAGGTATACTTACTTAAAATTGAATGTAGAGTTTTCTAGTAAATTATCAACACCAATGTAATATGTTCAGTCTTTTAAAAATTAATTTAGTTTCTGGAGAATGTAGACTATACCGTTTCTCGTGTTATAAAAAATCACTGTCTTCAAAAAGCATAGAGTGAGAAGTGTATTCTTGCTAAACTCTGTTGATATTGTTCTCCGCCGGACTATTAGCGTTTATTATCGTTTTCAGCTGACGTTTCGCCCTCACTACTGGACGAGGCCATCTTCAATGTCTCGAGCGATTGAAGTACCCGACAAGATGTACGCCAATTCCCACAGTACTGTGCTTCAATTTGGAGCCCATCTTCAATGTCTCGAACGATTGAAGTAACCGACAAGATGTACGCCAATTCCCACAGTACTGTGGTTCACTTTGGAGCCAATCTTCAATGTCTCGAACGATTGAAGTACCCGACAAGATGTACGCCTATTCCCACAGTACTGTGGTTCAATTTGGAGCCCATCTTCAATGTCTCGAACGATTGAAGTAACCGACAAGATGTACGCCAATTCCCACAGTACTGTGGTTCAATTTGGAGCCCATCTTCAATGTCTCGAACGATTGAAGTAACGGACATGATGTACGCCAATTCCCACAGTACTGTGGTTCAATTTGGAGCCCATCTTCAATGTCTCGAACGATTGAAGTAACGGACATGATGTACGCCAATTCCCACAGTACTGTGGTTCAATTTGGAGCCCATCTTCAATGTCTCGAACGATTGAAGTAACGGACATGATGTACGCCAATTCCCACAGTACTGTGGTTCAATTTGGAGCCCATCTTCGATGTCTCGAACGATTGAAGTAACCGACAAGATGTACGCCAATTCCCACAGTACTGTGGTTCACTTTGGAGCCAATCTTCAATGTCTCGAACGATTGAAGTAACCGACAAAATGTACGCCAATTCCCACAGTACTGTGGTACAGACTGAACCACAGTAATTGGCGTACATCTTGTCGGTTACATCAATCGTTCGAGACACTGAAGATGGCCTCCAATGGTGGGGTCGAAACGTCCGTTGAAAAGAGTAATGGACTACGGCCTAACAGCGCGGCAGAGAACAATATCGACGGCCGTGAGAGCGTTAGCAATTCATTCTTGCTAAAATTTCCAAGTTTATTTTTTAACTATATCAATAGGCCCGTATTACACAACCGTCCCGTCTCCTCATTTAATGGTTACACACCAAGGCGTGGTGGCGGAATACACGGCGTCTACGCGCGCATGAACAATGGCCAGACTTAACAACAATCCTCAAAACCCACTTGATGATAATAGGTAATTAAGTTGGTGCACGCGACAGGACAATGCTCGTTCTCACAGTCCGCATCGGACGGGGAAGGACAGACCACCGCGTCCCCGCATTCCTGAACAAGGTTCGACAGCGAGACGCACGACCGCAGTAAAATACGCTTATCGAAAGAAGAGAGGCGGCCAATAAAACCGGATGAGTTATTAAAAACGGAGATAGGTGGCGGAATGCGTGGTGGTCGTCGTCGTTGGTCGGGTGGTGGTCGCCACTGACACCTTTCACCGCTCGCTACCAGCAGCCGTCAGCTACCTGACTACTATCGAGTTACACACAATATATATATATATACATAGCGATACTAAATAAACGTACCAGGGGGAACACTATGCGAGCAAACGCGTCTGGTATGCGACGCACAGCGTTATCCAGTAGTAATAGTAGTAGTAGTAGTGGTAGTAGTAGCAGTAGTAGTAGTAGTAGTAGTAGGCACGACAACAGGAAGAGAAAACAATATTCATTCCTCGTCGGTAACACACAAAACAAAAATCCAGCAATAATGCGGTAGTAGTAGCGTTGAATATCTTGTGTCACGCGATGACAGTCGGCGTAGAAGCGGCGATCAGCAACAGGCAAACGAAAACAGACTACTGATAAATAGTCATCATCATCATCATATCGCACAACAATATCCAATATTATCCAGTGTAGGGCTATTAATATCAGCAGTTTTCAAGATAGTAGATTGTCCAGATAATAGACAGAGATTACATAAACAAAGGTTCACTTAACGTGTAGGCGTACTCAACATGTGACCCAGATAAACATTTTACTTTCCTTCTTCTTCTTCTTCTTCTTCTTCTTCTTCTTCTTCTTCTTCTTCTTCTTCTTTTTTTCTTCTTCTTCTTCTTCTTCTTCTTCTTCTTCTTCTTCTTCTATGGCGTCACAGTTTGAAGTTGAACCTTAGCCTCCATAATCATCCGCCTCCATTTTTTCCTGTCTTGTCTTGTTTCCTGGCGATCGTTGTCCATCGTTGTATTTTAAAATAATGCATGAACGTGTGTAAGGAGATTTTATAAATCTATTTAAACAAACGCTTTCTGCAGGAAATAGTAAACGCCGTTTTACTTAAATAGGCTACGGACAAAAAAAACACTATTAAAACATAATGTAACTGGTTTGGAGTTTGAGGGTTAGTTAAGTTGTACAATGAAAATTTAACCAGATCCAACTATCTATGGTGTCACGGTTAGAAGTCGAACCTTAGCCTCCATAATCATCCTCCTTCATTTTCCCTGTCCTTGGCGATTGATGTCCATCGTTTTATTTTAAGTAAATTATCAGCATCCCCCGCCACTGCGTCAATCCAGCGTTTCTTGGGTCTTCCGACAGGCCTTCTACCCTCGATTTGACTGAACAGTACCTTCCTAGGTATTCGGTTGCCTTCCATCCTAATGATGTGTCCTGCCTATTGCAGTCTATGCAGTCGGATGGTGGTGGCCAGATCACTGTCTTTATACAGCTTGTATAGCTCCTCATTGTGACGCATTCTCCATAGGCTATCCCATTGACTTGGATCGGTCCATATATTCTCCTCAAAATTCTCCTTTCAAAAGTATTGACTATGTTAGCGGCTTGTTTGTTCAGAGTCCAAGTCTTGCTGCCATATGTTATCACCGGTCTAATCATAACTTTATATAATGTGACCTTGGACTGATGGTGGATATTCCTTGTCTTGAATATAGATGTCAAGGAAGTATACGTTCTATTTGCGGCCTGTATCCTTTTCCTTCTTTCATTTATTTCTTCATTGTTTTCTGCCATACAACACCCCAAAAATATTTAAACTGATTCACTATTTCCAGATTTAATAGTTCAATTTCAAACTGTTTCTACTTTCCTTACCCTCCAGTAAATCCAGTGGAGTATCTAGAATTTAGCTTGGGGAAGGTCCTGGTCCGGTCGAATTGGCTTCATACAAATGAAAAAAAAAACAAGACTAATCAACATTACTATCTTTAAAGTGTCTGAAAAACGTGTAGGCCTAATAAGATCTTGAAATCAGCAGTCCGATCAAAGAAAACGGTAATAACACACGCGGTAAAATACGCGTTACTGAAACATTGTTTAGAAGATACTGACTGGATTGATTTTCCTACATTTCATATTTCAATCGTACAGGTAAGTGCTGTGTAATAAACCTGTTTGTATATTTAAAAATCAGTATGGAGAACCATAAATGACTTCCGTGTTCCAAGATTTATATTTAAAATCATTTCAAATACTTTCTGCTACAGTCCGTTTCTTGATGTAATAGGGAGAAAACATCTTGAAGTAAAGTCATTATAAAATATATATTAAAATCATTTATATATAAACTGAAAAATTTGACGTTTGGCAAATTGAAATTAAATATTTCCATAGAAACTACTTCTTTGTTGCCCATATCGTAGTAGGCCTACACATATAAAAAGTTACAGCCCCCTTCAACTATCATTTTTATTTATATAAAATTACCCCCTCCCATTTTCATTTATAGATATTTCATCTACCTCTCGACAGTAGATTATTATGACCTTCTTTTCACCATACTTTATTTATCAAAAATAAGTACTTTACTCTTGTTAAAACGTAAAAAGTTGCAGGTAAACTACCCCTTCCCCTTAACCGATCTACACTAAAATCAATAGGCCTCGAGTCCTCTACAACTTAAATATACGCCTATATGCAAAAAATTATTTGATTCTGTGTCAATTTGCGGGAGTTATCGTTCGACATAGAAAAAAAGTCGGCGGGGGCTGTGTCGGAGCCACGGCCGCAAATCTTCAGAGCGTAGAATACGTCTGTGTGCTTTAGGGTTGCTAATGTGTTATGAATAAAAACTGCAGGAACGGATAAAGGTATAGTTCCGATGCCGCTAAATATCATTTGTTTATTTACTTGTTACTATGGTAATTAATTCTGGTCGCCATGGTGTTGCAACGCCATCACTTTAACAGCCACTATCTTTACGTCCATCTGGAACCACAGTCTGTCACAAACGTCACACGCGTGTCTAAGTTCATTATTAAAGAATGTTTTGTGGATGTGCTTTGTAGCTAACTGCCACGTTTTGCTGAATTCGATCGGCTGATACACTTGCGAAGTCGGGCGCTCTTCCTCATCCAACTCGACTTCAGTATTTATTTCCTTGTCTTTTAAGCGTTGTCGGTAAATCCTCTGACGTTCGGCATTGGTCATTTTGGGTTTTTTGAATTCCCCATGATTTTCTCTACTCTCCTGTATGCGTTTACGATACTTTTGAGCACGCTTAGCAATCCATATACCGCGACATTTTGTCCGAATACACGATTTTTACAACTTGAATTACGATTATTCAAACCTCTTAATAATATCACTGCTATTACGGTACACTATGTAGATAGTACTCGATGAGACAATTTTAACGACACCTTACTCAACGTTCTATCGCATCAGAAACCGGAGAAATACTAATTTTAGTGCGTGCCGAGCGGCGCAAAACATTTCTATTTCTCCCCCCGCTCGCCACGCGCTGGATGGTGCAATAACCCGCTTATATTGTGCTATTTATTATCTTTGTTCCTTTATCTGTCGAACGGTACCTCATATAAGCGTGAATCTTTTGCCGTTTAGATAATAATAAGTTATTTCAATTTCAAACGTGACGTGAAAACGTAACGATCGATTTTCTGGTTGGGGGTGCCTATTGCTGGCCTGAAACGTAAGACGTATTCTACGTCAAAATTCTACACACAGACACTTTTCGAAAAATTACTTTTCTTCATGTTTTGAGGGCAGTACAATCAGAATCAGTCCATACCTCGAACATAATTTTGATCGCCATCACTATACTTCCATTTCCATTTCCATGGAACATGGAAGTAAAAAAGCGTTACTAGGTGAAAAACAACTGGAAAAAATAATAAAAGAGCCTAAAAATTAAATGATTAACAAAAGGTCAACTTTTTTCCACCCTCTGGAGAAGGGGGTCCGGTCCCGTTCGTCCCCACCCCAAAACGCCTTTGAGTAAATCTACTGAATATTTAACGTTCCTAATTAACCGAATTCTACTCTTTCAAAAAAAAAAAAAAAAAAAAAAAAAAAAAAAAAAAAAAAAAAACTGTTTTAGAAGGATGCAGCGAAATTATAGTGATGTTAAAAGTGGTGATTAAGAATGTAACAACCCGAGCAAGATACATTCATTGCGTGTAAGATACATTCGTCTGACACAAGAAACTGAGAATTTAGTGTGGTTAAATGACCTTACCCCTATTTTGGAATTATAAACTTGTGTGCATCTTTGCCTACATTGGATATCTGTTTCTATTCCCATCTTTTTTCACCTATATTTTTCGAATCCGTAGCTCTTTCAGGCAGTCGAGAAGCTCTGGAGCCAGAGGACCCGACGCCAGCGGATTGATTTTTTTATGGAAATAGAGGGATATATTACGGCGAGAGACCTTTTTCTACGTATTGTAGCTATAATTACTTACAGCCTGCTGTAAGTTACTGTAATTTTGTCTGTTTATTGTATTTTTCATTCTTTATAGAAAATGGCATTGTCATTATATTTAAAATTTAAGAGCTGAAATAAACATATGAACCTACCTTTTGAATAAAAATTTTCTGTTTGTGCAATCTTTGTCAACAAATAAATAAAATAAATACTGCAGTGTTCTTTAAATACACGTGTAAATACCGAACTACCGATTTTTATTTAAAGTCTTAGGCCTATATGTAGGCTAATTACGTCGAATCCAAATGTCATTTATTGTTTGTAAAGCATGCACATTCTGTGAGTGCAAATTTAAATATATTAAGAAATGCTCATCATTTATATATATTTATATTTATCATTTATATATTTATATTTGAGACCTGGTGCTACAGAAGAATATTCAAGATAAGCTGGAGGGAGAAGATAACGAATGAGGAAGTCTTTAGAAGAGCTTTCTGCGAAATTTAAAAGGCAGAAGGCCAAGTGTATAGGGCATATACTACGACACAATGAGTTGGTTAAGAGAATAATAGAAGGAACAATTGAAGGGAAGAATCACAGAGGACGACCCCGTTTAGTCTACATGAAACAGCTTATGGTCGATATGAACGGCACATCATATTGTGAGTTGAAAAGAAAAGCAGAGAAGCGTGAAGAATGGCGAGCTGCTGCCAACCAGCCTATGGGCTGCTAACCTAGAAGAGAGAGTCTTAGGATATGATAAGTAGGCCTAATATCCAAAACCATGAACTCAGTTCAAACGACATCTCCGTTTTCGGTAACAACATTATATTAGTAAAATCAACGCCTTAAGTACATGCATATTTTGTCTCTGCACTACACATTATGATTATCTAATAGTGCGTTAGAATTTCTGTTTCGTCATCCGAGCGGAACAACTTGCGAGCAACGATTGAAAATTTCTTCCGGTTTGGTAAGTTAGAAAGCGAAAACTTGTTAGCGTAACGTAGTGTTTAGCTGGGGAAGAACCCGTCTCGCTCCCCAGATCGCACATACGTCGATTTTTACTTCTGTAGGTTACCTTAAGTCCCTGGTTTACCAGATCTTGCAGTGTCTGGAGGACTGCGTATCGACGCCTGCCGTCATGTGACGGCGGACATGTTGCAGAGTGTTCGTAGAGACTGACACGAGCGCAATCGAACTGTCCCCGACTTCCAAGGCCATCATCACATTGTGTGACTTTCGTAATTTTGTTTGAACTGAACTTGTCTATGTATAGATACTTTGGGGACAAGCTACAGCATGCATATGTACAGAGACATCACCTTTACTCAGCGATTCTTAAAATTATTATTAATCGGTGGCGCAATAAACTCATAACAAATTATAAGATTTCGGACATTAGCCATCGTAAGTTAAAACTAATAAACACGACGTTTCGACCTTTATAGAATCATAGGTCGTCTTGAGGCGAACAATAAATTAATACAAAGATAAATCTGTCACTAACAAATAGATATCGTCAAAACTCCAAACCTTAGTTATACAAATATAGTGCTAAAATAATAATAATAATAATAATAAAACAGTACTCGTCATCCATCAAAGAAGGATTCTTCCCGTGGTTGCAACGTAAACAACCAAACAACCACACCTTTACTCTGATCGAGCACACATTTCAGAAAAGAAGAATTAATTTATACGTTAGGGAAAAATAACATACACCACTGTATGGTAGCAAGGTTTGGTCTACAGATAAACATTTCTCTAACTATTGATGGCGTCAGTCCCTCGACCACTTCTTCCATTGAACTTTTTTCTATAAATCTTCAATTTCCATGTGTCTCCTTCTGTGATGTATCTAGAATTTGGCCTTAGGGGTTAACCTCAGATAGTTAAGACTGATTAACATTACTATCTTTAAAGTGGCTGAAATCAGTTCCATTAAAGTAAACGGTAATAACACAATAAAAATACAGTATTTATTAACTGAAATGATTTTCCTATATTTCATATTTCAAACCTATACGCTAATTCTGTGTTGTAAACCTGTTTGTATATTTAAATAATTATTAAAATATTAGCGCTCACAGCTGAAAAAAAATAATAAAGCAGCCTAAAAATTTAGAGATTAACAAAGTTTGTCAGCTCTTTCGAACCCCGGAGGTGAGGGTGGGGGTGGGGGGTTCGGTTCCGTTCTTCCCCCAGTAGGCCTAAATACGCCTCTGCTATCCTTTCCATAGCCTTATCTACTTCAATTCTCCAAGTTCTTCCAGAACTTGGTCTCTTTTTTGTTGTTGTCATTTTAATATATCATAAAATAGAGCCTGCTTCGTCTAAATCTACGAACCATATCAGTACTTTTCATGCATAGTCTTGAATGTTTTTCTTTATCCCCATTCGTCTTTTGATTTCTTAGCCGGAAATTCAATCAGTCCGTCTTGTTGTACAACTTCTATTCAGAAAATTATTTTTCTGTTCCTTTTAGTGTGTTTAAGTTCTTTTAACATTCATATTTCTGCTCTATACCGAATAACGAAGTTACATTACTAGGCTATAGCGTCGTGGTGCTTTTTGTGAGACGCCTTTCATTATCATGGAATTTAGCTTTGTTTTATACTGTCCCGAGTTTGCTTAATCTTTTCCGTTATGGAATTTAAAGTCTCGAAACCTAAGTATTTGAATGAAGGCCTATTTCTTGGTTTTACCTGTTCATAGGTCACGAAAAAAATAATACACTTTAAATAATAAATATTCGAGCGGTATGACAACTAAATATTCGTATAATAAACATTCGTTGTAATAAAATATTATAATTTATAACAACCGATATGGTAGTCACAAATTATTGACACATTTCGTGCGTTTATACTTGAGTGTATGTTCGAACGCTCTCTCTCCCCCACTCACTAACACAGACAAGTGACCGCAATACAAACTTATTATTGACACATGTGGTGCGTTTATACTTGAGTGTATGTTCGAACGCTCTCTCTCCCCCTCCCCCACACAGACAAGTGAGCGCAATACAAACGTACACGTAACAATTATTGACACATGTCGTGCGTTTATACTTAAGAGTGTATGTTCGAACGTTCCCCCCCCGCCCCTAGACAGACAAGTGAGCGCAATACAAACGTACACGTAACAATTATTGACACATGTCGTGCGTTTATACTTAAGAGTGTATGTTCGAACGTTCCCCCCCCCCCGCCCCTAGACAGACAAGTGAGCGCAATACAAACGTACACGTAACAATTATTGACACATGTCGTGCGTTTATACTTGAGTGTATGTTCGAACGCTCACTCTCCCCCTCCCCCACACAGACAAGTGAGCGCAATACAAACGTACATGTAACAATTATTGACACATGTCGTGCGTTTATACTTAAGAGTGTATGTTCGAACGCCCCCCCCTTCTAGACAGACAAGTGAGCGCAATACAAACGTACACGTAACAATTATTGACACATGTCGTGCGTTTACACTTGAGTGTATGTTCGAACGCTCTCTCTCCCGCCTCCCCCAGGCAGATAAGTGAGCGCATTAAAAACGTATTATAGACACATGTCATGAGTTTATACTTGAGTGTATGTTCGAACGCTCTCTCTCCCGCCTCCCCCAGGCAGATAAGTGAGCGCAATACAAACGTATTATTGACACATGTCGTGCGTTTATACTTGAGTGTATGTTCGAACGCTCTCTCTCCCGCCTCCCCCAGGCAGATAAGTGAGCGCATTAAAAACGTATTATACACACATGTCATGCGTTTATACTTGAGTGTATGTTCGAACGCTATCTCTCCCTCCTCCCCCACACAGACAAGTGAGCGCAATACAAACGTACACGTAACAATTATTGACACATGTCGTGCGTTTATACTTGAGTGTATGTTCGAATGCTCTCCCTCCCCCCTTCACTAGGCAGACAAGTAAGCGCAATACAAACGTACACGTAACAGTTATTGACACATGTCGTGCGTTTATACTTGAGTGTATGTTCGAACGCTCACTCTCCCGCCCCTCCCCCAGACAGACAAGTGAGCGCAATACAAACGTACATGTAACAATTATTGGAACATGTCGTGCGTTTATACTTGAGTGTATGTTCGACCACTCACTCTCCCCCCTCCCTCAGACAGATATGTGAGCGCAATACAAACGTACACGTAACATATATTGACACATGTCGTGCGTTTATACTTCAGTGTATGTTTGAACGCCTCCCCCAGACAGACAAGTGAGCGCAAGACAAACGTATTATTGACACATGTCGTGCGTTTATACTTGAGTGCATGTTCGAACGCTCTCTCTCCCCCTCCCCCAGACAGGCAAGTGAGCGCAATACAAACGTATTATTGACTCATGTCGTGCGTTTATACTTGAGTGTATGTTCGAAAGCTCTCTCTCCCCCCTCCCCCAGACAGACAAGTGAGCGCAATACAAAACTATCATTGACACATGTCATGCGTTTATACTTGAGTGTATGTTCGAACGATCTCTCTCTCCCCCTCCACCACACAGACAAGTGAGCGCAATACAAACGTATTATTGACACATGTCGTGCGTTTATACTTGTGTGTATGTTCGTACACACTGTCTCCCCTCCCCCACACAGACAAGTGAGCGCAACACAAACGTACACGTAACAATTATTGACACATGTCGTGCGTTTATACTTGAGTGTTACGTTCGAACGCTCTCTCTCCCCCCTCCCCAAGACAGACAAGTGAGCGCAATACAAACGTATTATTGACTCGTGTCGTGCGTTTATACATGAGTGTATGTTCGAACGCCCTGTCTCCCCCCTCCACCAGACAGACAAGTGAGCGCAATACAAACGTATTATTGACACATGTCGTGCGTTTATACTTGAGTGTATGTTCGAACGCTCTCTCTCCCCCTCCCCCAGACAGACAAGTGAGCGCAATATAAACGTATTATTGACACATGTCGTGCGTTTATACTTGTGTGTATGTTCGTACACACTGTTTCCCCTCCCCCACACAGACAAGTGAGCGCAACACAAACATACACGTAACAATTATTGACACATGTTGTGCGTTTATACTTGAGTGTATGTTCGAACGCTCTCTCTCCCCTCCCCCACACAGACAAGTGAGCGCAACACAAACGTAAACGTAACAATTATTGACACATGTCGTGCGTTTATACTTGAGTGTATGTTCGAACGCTCTCTCTCCCCCCTTCCCCACACAGGCAAGTGAGCGCAACACAAACGTACACATAACAATTATTGACACATGTCGTGAGTATATTCTTGAGTGTATGTTCGAACGCTCCCCCCTCCCCCACACAGGCATGTGAGCGCAACACAAACGTACACATAACAATTATTGACACATGTCGTGCGTGTATTCTTGAGTGTATGTTCGAACGGTCACCGCTCCCCCACACAGGCATGTGAGCGCAACACAAACGTACACGTAACAATTATCGACATATGTTGTGCGTTTGTACTTGAGTGTATGTTCGAACGCTCTCCCTCTCCCCCCTCCACCACACAGACAAGTGAGCGCAACAGAAACGTACACGTAACAATTATTGACACATGTCGTGCGTTTATACTTGAGTGTATGTTCGAACGCTCTCTCACCCCTCCCCCACACAGACAAGTGAGCGCAACACAAACTTACACGTAACAATTATTGACACATGTCGTGCGTTTATACTTGAGTGTATGTTCGAACGCTCTCTCTCCCCTCCCTCACACAGACAAGTGAGCGTAATACAAACGTACACGTAAGAATTTTTCAAATTGGTGGGCGTCACAGGTCTGGCTACCGCGACCCCGTCTCTGACTCCGTACAAGTAACATTGCATAAGTAATTTAAAACTGCACCAAAATACTTGTTCTCTTCCTCTTTTTCGTTTGCTATTTCCCTTTTCTTTAAGTTCGTGTTCTCGTTTATAAACGATCAGTTTCACTTAAATCACTCCTACCGCACGGACTCCGAAAAACGCAATTGGCACGGCTGTTAATTGGTATCGATTGTGTGTGGGTTCAGCTGCATCAAGCTGGGTCTCGTAGGCGGTAAACAAGCCCAAGAGACCCGTCGCATGTTGTGAGCGAGCGGATCTCCCGTACGCGCTGGCTACCTTACAATTACCGAAAGCCAACCCACTTCTTCTCATACGTGCGTGCTCTTCGTTAAGTGATGCATGACAGTCTCTTTGTGTACACAATTTCGGTAAACGGAGAAAAAGAAAAAGACTAAAGTATCGCAAAGAAATTATGACACGAGACGGAGTGATTTCCAGTAACTTTTATTGCCAGACCAGTTAAAATAAAAGCAGTCTAATTGAACACCCTAGATAATTTTTTTAATACAAATTTGTATAGAACAAGCAAATAAATTTCTAACAAGGTTAGTTTCATGTCTTTTTACAGTGTTACAAATTTACAGTTAATTTTTTTCAAAATTCAAAATCTCAATATTCTGGTGAGAATATTTTTTCGAAAAACAAAAATCTAAATAAGACCACTACATTGTTTATTTAGTAATGAGGTTGCTTGAAAGAGACAAATGAACCGGATCTCTAGACGACTGTTCACTGAGGGTCTGATGATCTTGGCAGATGGTGGAAAGGAGGTTCTAACAGCTGTGTATCTTCAGTGGTAATTTTGACGCAGACGCTGAATAGCTTAATGCAGCTTCTCCGTTGGTTCCATATACTTTTAACACCTACCAACGTCTGGATTCAAACGCACTAATAGATTGCTACAACGTTATCCAAAAGAATCTAATAAACCGAATAAATTTGACACTCACTGTTAGCTTGTGGAAAAAATTGCCGAAGATATGGAAATGAAAAACGAAAATGTTTATATAATGTGAATCTCTCTTAAATTTAAGCATCACATTATTTTTTTATATAATTTAATTTATCCCTTAATTAAAATAAATTAATATGTGGAGTACTTAAGAATACTAATATGCAGTATTTAAAATAAAAAAGTAAGTCTTTGAAATCACATTAGTATATCGTGAAAATCGCATAAAATACTCAAGTCATTCAAAAGGAAATTAAAAATTGAAACGATGAAAATTATGTTTTCATTAATATTTCCACCCCTGAAAAACGTTTCTAAAAAGGTAGTTTCTTATCTACCTTTATAGATAATGGTGTTATCTAACAATAAATGGTGTTATTTAACAGTAATGGAGTTCTTTCCAAAAGCAATTCGACTGACAATTTATAACATTGTATCTCCGTTGTTTGTTATGGTTTACTAAAAAAAAAGGTTTTACTTTATTCCATACCGGATCTCTAGCCAACTGTCCATTGAAGGTCTCGGCAGATGGTGGAAACAGCTATGTATCTTCAGTGGTAATTTTGATTTTTTCTAATGTGGCTACTCAGCTGGTTCCATATATTCATTCAGTTAAGTTGGTTCACTTAACTGTTTATGCTTCGACATGGATTTTTCCATGTCATCAATGCATGGAAATGCCCGGCTCTTCTAAAACGTAATGCAAATACAGGCAAGCACCAGGAGGTGAAAACAGCATTAGAATTCCATCCCTAAGATTATATAATCATCTCAATGACATGAGCCATTAATTATTTTGAGGTGTTTTATTACTATTTT
This sequence comes from Magicicada septendecula, assembly GCA_034769895.1. Lineage (NCBI taxonomy): Eukaryota > Metazoa > Arthropoda > Insecta > Hemiptera > Cicadidae > Magicicada > Magicicada septendecula. The sequence continues at coordinate 83,041,100 of CM068370.1, forward strand.
TGTCTGTTGGGACGACATAATTTTGTTTTCGGCTGTACAATGTTTACACATTTTCCGGAACCAAAGATTACAAAATTGATTGAATTTTAATCTTCCACTGTTGCTTGTGTATCCAAAGATCTTCTTAAATTTCTCTTTCCCTCAATATAGTCTAAATTTCTTCTATCCAGGTGATAGGTGGTCTTCGTCTTTTCCTTCATCCTGGTGGGGTCCATTCCATAACTCTCCTTGGCAATCTTTCCAGTGTCATTCTGTCTGTGTGTTCATACAATTATATAATTTTCTTGTTTGAATAAAATCAACAATTTGAATTTTTCACATTCATTCTGTCCTTAATAAGTTCATTTCTAATTTTATCACGTCTGGATACTCTTGGCGAAAGTCCATCTCTGCTGTCATTAATTTTGTTTTTTCGTGTTTATTGGTAGTCCAAACTTCTGAGCCGTAAGTCATGATACTTCTGACAGTGGTTTTAAATATTTGGGTCTTAGTTTCTGCTGTAATTTGCTTATCCCACAGGGTTTTATTTAATGTAGATATAGCTAGCTATCTTTCCCAAATTAATTCTGGATTGTATTTCTTTGTCTTGCTTTCCACTGGCCGTAATTCTCACCCCTAAATACTTGTATTCCTCTGTATATGAAATCTTCCCCATGTCTTCCTCCAATATCAAGTCTTGATGAAGGTCGCCTATTGCCGTGTATTTTTTTTATTCATATTTACCTTTAGTCCTGTAATAATATAACGAGTTGTTCCCGTTTACGCCCAGCGATGGACGCCAATGTAATAATTTTATATGCCCCTCAGTTCCGGAGCGCCAATTTAATAATAAAAATTTGTTTATGCCCAGCGGTTGACACCAATTTAACTTTTTAATTTTATGCTCTTTATCTCAGGGTAAAATATAAATAAATGCTCAAATTTTCTTATAAATTGTTCTTCGATTTATTACAATTAGCTATGATTGATTATCATACTTTATCATTTATATATGAACTATATAAATTCTAATCAAAATATAAACATATTCATTTTCATAAATCTTATTTCATTACTCATATTCATAGCTCTAATAATTTAAATATTGTAATTCTTATTCAAAGACAAAACTTTTAATAATAAATTTCTTAAATTTAATATACTACGACATTGTTAATTATTGATCTGGATTCATTTAAAATCGGTGCTCATGGATAAATTTAATTTCCACAATTTCCTAATATTATTTAATTTTGTTGTAAATAAAATTTTATCTTAATCCTTTAATTAAATCTTATGAGTTCTTTAAGTGAACAGACAGTGGACCTAATACTAATTATGGCATGAAAATTTTACTTGTGGTATGTATTCAAATCTGGTAGCAGTTCATATTGTGTGGTTGTCATGTTGATCGTCTGGCGTGTCTGCGATATTTCCCTCTGGATTAGCAGATTGTAACGTGGTCTCCTTGGAGTGACACAAGACACTTCACAACACCAAACTTCACTCTCTCAAATTAGTTCGCGTTAATTGTTATTATAGTTATTCGCTTCTACAGCCATTATTAATTATTATTTATTAACTGCGTTATGGTTTGAATTACTTTTGTTACGGGTTTAGCTCGTTTCGTAATGTTACTCGATGATACAGTTATTGTTGCGTATTTGCACAACTAAATTACAGCGTTATTTGATTATCATTTGTGTTGTATTAATTCACTTGTACGTCACTAGTAAAATTACAGCTTTTCTCTTTACCGAAATCTGTTCTAGTACGAGCTTACTTTTCTAACCATCGTACCGAATTTCTCTAAGTCCAATAACTATGGGAATCTCGGTCGCGGACTTACACTCCCGTTTCCGTCAAAATTTTTAGTTAAACTCCCCGAGCGCGCCTTTCTCGCGTTCCTATATCGAATTCCATATTTCTCCCACTTACTTCTGATTTTTCTTACGCTGTTTTCTAATTGGTTCTACTTTACGACTCTTCAGATTTAGAGACCACCTATTTTCCGAAAGAACTTCTCTGATAGGCCTTTGGATTCCCACCAGATTCCTTCCCTAGGTCACTACACTGAGGTCGTTGTCGCTGCTAGATACTGTAGCAATAATTCTTGCCTGTCACTTTTTTGGAGTAAACAAAACAACCCTTAACTTTCTCGTCAAGTATTGTTTTCGTGCACTAGGTTGTTCTAATGGCATCAACTATTGTTACTTACAGGCCTTACCAAACTTCCTTTCAACACTTCTTGCTTGTGTTAGGACATTACTCCGAGCTTTCTCTCTTCTCAGTAAGGTCGAAGTCCTGTCGCTGACCGTTTGAGTCTTTCAATAACATATACCTTTTTTTGTTTCGCTATATGCAGCTGGCGTGTATATGTATTCTGGTCTATTGTTAATACCTACAGCTGCTCTTCAAATGAGTTCGTTTACTTCTGTGCCCTTTTTTCTACGGATTTGAGGTAGTTGTCAAAGTTCAACGTTTCTTAGTATGGAGAGCGATGAACTCAGCCTATTTGCCGTGAGCGTGTTGGGGCTGATATATGATTTTATTGCCTGTCAGTCACCTCTGCGTTTCACACAACAATTCCCTGTTACGGCGCTTAAAGATACATCTCTACTCAAAATAAGAAATTTTCAAAATTTCTGATTTTGGTGTTATATCGTCCCCGAAATTTGTCGCTTTGGATGGATTTCATACATCTAAAAGAGATTCAAATTTCTGCGCCTTGTCATCGAGGTTTAACATGACGAAATGCATACATTTTATATTCCTAGTATTGGCTCATCATCCGTTGGACGTAGTGTAATGGATTTGCTACCTGTAGTGACCCACTGCGGGCTGTTTATTATGTAATGTAAACAGTACCCCAGGACCCTTTTCCAAAACACTTTCGCTTCCCGTTTTTAAATGAATCCGTTACATATATCTTTTAACTTTCTTTTCTTACAACCCTTACTTAACACATAATTATACTTACAAACTAATCTTTAGACATTAAATTTAAATTCGTCATTCAGCATCAATTTAAAACAACTCCTTACATCTCCCTTACAGGACCTATAATATTTACAAAATTAATTTAGCAAGTTTTATTCAATGTTAGCATCATTTATCATATCAATAAATTTTATATTTCTGTAAAATAATTTTTAGAATTCTCTATTTTCATTGTACAATTTTAACACATGTTAATCATTATGTTAACCTTTAATTTAACTATTCATTTTTATATTCACATTAATTTACTCTATATTACCTTACAGGACTTATAAAATACTAATTACTATCAAAATTGTTACTAATTCACCAATTACATCTTGCTATTCTAATAATGTTATAGATTTTAATGCCATAAATTAATCAAGTTTTCTACAATAATTCGCTATTAATGTCCTTTGATAGCCCATCTTTTACTTATTGTAACTTTTCAATCATTTCATTATTTAATTGAATTTTAAGAGTCTTGCATCACATATACATGTATATATCACTATTCTAATTTTATTGATTGTTCTCATTCAATTGTTATATTAAACACATATATTAAACAATCTTATTCTAACCATATTAATTGTCCTTACACTTGCATTCGTTTAACACATATATATATTGTCTATGTACTTATGTTAACATAATTATCGCTAAAAATTTTAGTTCACATTTCGTTATCATGAAGATTATAAGTACTACTACACTTGTTAGTATTTTACTTCATCGTTTATACAATTATACAATTATCATTTTAGTTTAATTAATGTTAAAATTATTACAATTTATTTAATACTCTATTGCGTCTTACAATTGCTTTATAATTCATAACCTTTCACTGGCGTCAACTAAGAATCTTAATGATATCTTTTCGCGATCATATCAGGATAGTGAACGTCAGGACTCGGTTCTTCTTTCCTTTCTTCACATTCTTGTCTATGCCGTTTCATTTTACTGGCATTGGTTTTCATTTACCATTTACTTTATTTTATTCTTATTATATTCATATCTATTTATCTTCTTCGGTTAATGTATTCTTACACAACCAATCTTATCTAAGGTATTTCACCCAATATTATCTAACTTGACTATTAAATTTTCGGACATTCTTAAGATTGTTTTCCTTAATCCCTTACATTTAATTACTTTTAATTTCCTATTTGTGGAGACATAGTTGTACGTTTTAAGTCGGTGCCGTTACAACACTTTTTGTTGGTAAATAGTAACACTTACCCTGCAGTCGGCCGTTGACATCTAAAGAATTTATGACCTCTCTCTCTCTCTCTCTCTCTCTTTTACGGTGTGTTGAAAGTGGATCTTCCCATCCCGTTCGACAACTTTCCCCGGTCATATTACCATTATTTATGTACGCGCTGAGTTTTTTTGTCGTTTTTTCTTTTCAACCCTCTTACAAATACGTTTTTTGACAGCTTGTGGCGTTTTAATTATTTTCGTTTTCCTGTCCGCGTACTCACATAATAAGGTTTTATTTTCAAGACTTCTACGAAATCTCATCTTCATTGCTTGAAATCTTCCTTTCGTCCTCGTACCAATCTTCACAATATTCTTGAATGGTCCAGCAAATTTCATCCTTTTCTTCTTACGTGCTAATGCAGTTCGCCTTTGATAATCATCAGAACCGTTTTTCATCTTCTTACTCTCAGGTTTGGTTCCAAAAATTTTACGCACCTCCCCAGTTCTACTTCTAATTTTTCTATCAGTACTGGTAATATTAACTGTAGTATTCAATTTGTTCTTTTTAATTCTCTGCTTTTCTTCAGCTTCCGTGTTAGCTAACTCAATTCTCAGGTGGTAACCCTCATACACATTACCATTTGCTTCCAAAGCACGGTATGCACCATTTTCATCAGTAAAACGTACATATGCATGGATATTTGTTCTGTTCTTATGAAACTCTTTCTTAATAATAGTACGTCTTTTGGGAAATCGTGGATCAGATATTGCAGCATATCGCAATCTCGTATTTATAATCGTACCAAACTTTCTGAAGTATTTGATAATTTTCTTTTTTGTAATTGTGTTTGGTAAGTTGCCAACAAACACAGTACAAGTGTCTTTATCACTTTCATATCTACCACTAATAATTGTAGATCTTTCTTTTGTTCTTGAGACATGATGTTCAGGCAATGCTTTAGTTGTTAACGATTGATACTCGGTGTCAATTTGATCCATAGTATTTCCATTTAATTTGTTTTCTTCCATTTTTTCTGATTGTTTTTGTAAATCAGTACCCACCTGGTGGATTTGTCCTCGTAAATCTCTTCTCATTAACTCTATTTCTTTGTCTAATTTCTCGACGAGTTGTTTACCTATTTCTTCATTCTGTTTTTTCGTTTCTTCAATTTTTTCGTCTATGTGTTTTCTTGTTTCTTCTATCTGTCTTAGTGTCTCTTCATGTTGCATTTTCGATTCTTCATATTGTTGTTTCATCAATGCCATTAACATTTGAAAATTTGCTTCAGATGACTGCGACTGTGACTGCGGTCCCCGGGCGCCATTCTCTTCACTCGTTGCAGAGCTCTCTTCATTCACCACATTTCTGTCCTCAGATTGCTCCATCCCCATCTGATTGTTAATTTCGACTACCTCGGAAATTTTTTCCCCTGTCGCCATTTTTGCCTTTCGTCGGGTTATCATTCAGATACTTATCGACAAATAACAATAATAACGTTCTTATTCTACAGTACTAACATTTACTTATTTAACTTAGTCTATCTCTAACCACTGTCTGTCACTGCCCTAGCCTAATTTCTTTAATTAAGCCGTGCGGTGCGGCGCCAATGTAATAATATAACGAGTTGTTCCCGTTTACGCCCAGCGATGGACGCCAATGTAATAATTTTATATGCCCCTCAGTTCCGGAGCGCCAATTTAATAATAAAAATTTGTTTATGCCCAGCGGTTGACACCAATTTAACTTTTTAATTTTATGCTCTTTATCTCAGGGTAAAATATAAATAAATGCTCAAATTTTCTTATAAATTGTTCTTCGATTTATTACAATTAGCTATGATTGATTATCATACTTTATCATTTATATATGAACTATATAAATTCTAATCAAAATATAAACATATTCATTTTCATAAATCTTATTTCATTACTCATATTCATAGCTCTAATAATTTAAATATTGTAATTCTTATTCAAAGACAAAACTTTTAATAATAAATTTCTTAAATTTAATATACTACGACATTGTTAATTATTGATCTGGATTCATTTAAAATCGGTGCTCATGGATAAATTTAATTTCCACAATTTCCTAATATTATTTAATTTTGTTGTAAATAAAATTTTATCTTAATCCTTTAATTAAATCTTATGAGTTATTTAAGTGAACAGACAGTGGACCTAATACTAATTATGGCATGAAAATTTTACTTGTGGTATGTATTCAAATCTGGTAGCAGTTCATATTGTGTGGTTGTCATGTTGATCGTCTGGCGTGTCTGCGATATTTCCCTCTGGATTAGCAGATTGTAACGTGGTCTCCTTGGAGTGACACAAGACACTTCACAACACCAAACTTCACTCTCTCAAATTAGTTCGCGTTAATTGTTATTATAGTTATTCGCTTCTACAGCCATTATTAATTATTATTTATTAACTGCGTTATGGTTTGAATTACTTTTGTTACGGGTTTAGCTCGTTTCGTAATGTTACTCGATGATACAGTTATTGTTGCGTATTTGCACAACTAAATTACAGCGTTATTTGATTATCATTTGTGTTGTATTAATTCACTTGTACGTCACTAGTAAAATTACAGCTTTTCTCTTTACCGAAATCTGTTCTAGTACGAGCTTACTTTTCTAACCATCGTACCGAATTTCTCTAAGTCCAATAACTATGGGAATCTCGGTCGCGGACTTACACTCCCGTTTCCGTCAAAATTTTTAGTTAAACTCCCCGAGCGCGCCTTTCTCGCGTTCCTATATCGAATTCCATATTTCTCCCACTTACTTCTGATTTTTCTTACGCTGTTTTCTAATTGGTTCTACTTTACGACTCTTCAGATTTAGAGACCACCTATTTTCCGAAAGAACTTCTCTGATAGGCCTTTGGATTCCCACCAGATTCCTTCCCTAGGTCACTACACTGAGGTCGTTGTCGCTGCTAGATACTGTAGCAATAATTCTTGCCTGTCACTTTTTTGGAGTAAACAAAACAACCCTTAACTTTCTCGTCAAGTATTGTTTTCGTGCACTAGGTTGTTCTAATGGCATCAACTATTGTTACTTACAGGCCTTACCAAACTTCCTTTCAACACTTCTTGCTTGTGTTAGGACATTACTCCGAGCTTTCTCTCTTCTCAGTAAGGTCGAAGTCCTGTCGCTGACCGTTTGAGTCTTTCAATAACATATACCTTTTTTTGTTTCGCTATATGCAGCTGGCGTGTATATGTATTCTGGTCTATTGTTAATACCTACAGCTGCTCTTCAAATGAGTTCGTTTACTTCTGTGCCCTTTTTTCTACGGATTTGAGGTAGTTGTCAAAGTTCAACGTTTCTTAGTATGGAGAGCGATGAACTCAGCCTATTTGCCGTGAGCGTGTTGGGGCTGATATATGATTTTATTGCCTGTCAGTCACCTCTGCGTTTCACACAACAATTCCCTGTTACGGCGCTTAAAGATACATCTCTACTCAAAATAAGAAATTTTCAAAATTTCTGATTTTGGTGTTATATCGTCCCCGAAATTTGTCGCTTTGGATGGATTTCATACATCTAAAAGAGATTCAAATTTCTGCGCCTTGTCATCGAGGTTTAACATGACGAAATGCATACATTTTATATTCCTAGTATTGGCTCATCATCCGTTGGACGTAGTGTAATGGATTTGCTACCTGTAGTGACCCACTGCGGGCTGTTTATTATGTAATGTAAACAGTACCCCAGGACCCTTTTCCAAAACACTTTCGCTTCCCGTTTTTAAATGAATCCGTTACATATATCTTTTAACTTTCTTTTCTTACAACCCTTACTTAACACATAATTATACTTACAAACTAATCTTTAGACATTAAATTTAAATTCGTCATTCAGCATCAATTTAAAACAACTCCTTACATCTCCCTTACAGGACCTATAATATTTACAAAATTAATTTAGCAAGTTTTATTCAATGTTAGCATCATTTATCATATCAATAAATTTTATATTTCTGTAAAATAATTTTTAGAATTCTCTATTTTCATTGTACAATTTTAACACATGTTAATCATTATGTTAACCTTTAATTTAACTATTCATTTTTATATTCACATTAATTTACTCTATATTACCTTACAGGACTTATAAAATACTAATTACTATCAAAATTGTTACTAATTCACCAATTACATCTTGCTATTCTAATAATGTTATAGATTTTAATGCCATAAATTAATCAAGTTTTCTACAATAATTCGCTATTAATGTCCTTTGATAGCCCATCTTTTACTTATTGTAACTTTTCAATCATTTCATTATTTAATTGAATTTTAAGAGTCTTGCATCACATATACATGTATATATCACTATTCTAATTTTATTGATTGTTCTCATTCAATTGTTATATTAAACACATATATTAAACAATCTTATTCTAACCATATTAATTGTCCTTACACTTGCATTCGTTTAACACATATATATATTGTCTATGTACTTATGTTAACATAATTATCGCTAAAAATTTTAGTTCACATTTCGTTATCATGAAGATTATAAGTACTACTACACTTGTTAGTATTTTACTTCATCGTTTATACAATTATACAATTATCATTTTAGTTTAATTAATGTTAAAATTATTACAATTTATTTAATACTCTATTGCGTCTTACAATTGCTTTATAATTCATAACCTTTCACTGGCGTCAACTAAGAATCTTAATGATATCTTTTCGCGATCATATCAGGATAGTGAACGTCAGGACTCGGTTCTTCTTTCCTTTCTTCACATTCTTGTCTATGCCGTTTCATTTTACTGGCATTGGTTTTCATTTACCATTTACTTTATTTTATTCTTATTATATTCATATCTATTTATCTTCTTCGGTTAATGTATTCTTACACAACCAATCTTATCTAAGGTATTTCACCCAATATTATCTAACTTGACTATTAAATTTTCGGACATTCTTAAGATTGTTTTCCTTAATCCCTTACATTTAATTACTTTTAATTTCCTATTTGTGGAGACATAGTTGTACGTTTTAAGTCGGTGCCGTTACAACACTTTTTGTTGGTAAATAGTAACACTTACCCTGCAGTCGGCCGTTGACATCTAAAGAATTTATGACCTCTCTCTCTCTCTCTCTCTCTCTTTTACGGTGTGTTGAAAGTGGATCTTCCCATCCCGTTCGACAACTTTCCCCGGTCATATTACCATTATTTATGTACGCGCTGAGTTTTTTTGTCGTTTTTTCTTTTCAACCCTCTTACAAATACGTTTTTTGACAGCTTGTGGCGTTTTAATTATTTTCGTTTTCCTGTCCGCGTACTCACATAATAAGGTTTTATTTTCAAGACTTCTACGAAATCTCATCTTCATTGCTTGAAATCTTCCTTTCGTCCTCGTACCAATCTTCACAATATTCTTGAATGGTCCAGCAAATTTCATCCTTTTCTTCTTACGTGCTAATGCAGTTCGCCTTTGATAATCATCAGAACCGTTTTTCATCTTCTTACTCTCAGGTTTGGTTCCAAAAATTTTACGCACCTCCCCAGTTCTACTTCTAATTTTTCTATCAGTACTGGTAATATTAACTGTAGTATTCAATTTGTTCTTTTTAATTCTCTGCTTTTCTTCAGCTTCCGTGTTAGCTAACTCAATTCTCAGGTGGTAACCCTCATACACATTACCATTTGCTTCCAAAGCACGGTATGCACCATTTTCATCAGTAAAACGTACATATGCATGGATATTTGTTCTGTTCTTATGAAACTCTTTCTTAATAATAGTACGTCTTTTGGGAAATCGTGGATCAGATATTGCAGCATATCGCAATCTCGTATTTATAATCGTACCAAACTTTCTGAAGTATTTGATAATTTTCTTTTTTGTAATTGTGTTTGGTAAGTTGCCAACAAACACAGTACAAGTGTCTTTATCACTTTCATATCTACCACTAATAATTGTAGATCTTTCTTTTGTTCTTGAGACATGATGTTCAGGCAATGCTTTAGTTGTTAACGATTGATACTCGGTGTCAATTTGATCCATAGTATTTCCATTTAATTTGTTTTCTTCCATTTTTTCTGATTGTTTTTGTAAATCAGTACCCACCTGGTGGATTTGTCCTCGTAAATCTCTTCTCATTAACTCTATTTCTTTGTCTAATTTCTCGACGAGTTGTTTACCTATTTCTTCATTCTGTTTTTTCGTTTCTTCAATTTTTTCGTCTATGTGTTTTCTTGTTTCTTCTATCTGTCTTAGTGTCTCTTCATGTTGCATTTTCGATTCTTCATATTGTTGTTTCATCAATGCCATTAACATTTGAAAATTTGCTTCAGATGACTGCGACTGTGACTGCGGTCCCCGGGCGCCATTCTCTTCACTCGTTGCAGAGCTCTCTTCATTCACCACATTTCTGTCCTCAGATTGCTCCATCCCCATCTGATTGTTAATTTCGACTACCTCGGAAATTTTTTCCCCTGTCGCCATTTTTGCCTTTCGTCGGGTTATCATTCAGATACTTATCGACAAATAACAATAATAACGTTCTTATTCTACAGTACTAACATTTACTTATTTAACTTAGTCTATCTCTAACCACTGTCTGTCACTGCCCTAGCCTAATTTCTTTAATTAAGCCGTGCGGTGCGGCGCCAATGTAATAATATAACGAGTTGTTCCCGTTTACGCCCAGCGATGGACGCCAATGTAATAATTTTATATGCCCCTCAGTTCCGGAGCGCCAATTTAATAATAAAAATTTGTTTATGCCCAGCGGTTGACACCAATTTAACTTTTTAATTTTATGCTCTTTATCTCAGGGTAAAATATAAATAAATGCTCAAATTTTCTTATAAATTGTTCTTCGATTTATTACAATTAGCTATGATTGATTATCATACTTTATCATTTATATATGAACTATATAAATTCTAATCAAAATATAAACATATTCATTTTCATAAATCTTATTTCATTACTCATATTCATAGCTCTAATAATTTAAATATTGTAATTCTTATTCAAAGACAAAACTTTTAATAATAAATTTCTTAAATTTAATATACTACGACATTGTTAATTATTGATCTGGATTCATTTAAAATCGGTGCTCATGGATAAATTTAATTTCCACAATTTCCTAATATTATTTAATTTTGTTGTAAATAAAATTTTATCTTAATCCTTTAATTAAATCTTATGAGTTATTTAAGTGAACAGACAGTGGACCTAATACTAATTATGGCATGAAAATTTTACTTGTGGTATGTATTCAAATCTGGTAGCAGTTCATATTGTGTGGTTGTCATGTTGATCGTCTGGCGTGTCTGCGATATTTCCCTCTGGATTAGCAGATTGTAACGTGGTCTCCTTGGAGTGACACAAGACACTTCACAACACCAAACTTCACTCTCTCAAATTAGTTCGCGTTAATTGTTATTATAGTTATTCGCTTCTACAGCCATTATTAATTATTATTTATTAACTGCGTTATGGTTTGAATTACTTTTGTTACGGGTTTAGCTCGTTTCGTAATGTTACTCGATGATACAGTTATTGTTGCGTATTTGCACAACTAAATTACAGCGTTATTTGATTATCATTTGTGTTGTATTAATTCACTTGTACGTCACTAGTAAAATTACAGTTTTTCTCTTTACCGAAATCTGTTCTAGTACGAGCTTACTTTTCTAACCATCGTACCGAATTTCTCTAAGTCCAATAACTATGGGAATCTCGGTCGCGGACTTACACTCCCGTTTCCGTCAAAATTTTTAGTTAAACTCCCCGAGCGCGCCTTTCTCGCGTTCCTATATCGAATTCCATATTTCTCCCACTTACTTCTGATTTTTCTTACGCTGTTTTCTAATTGGTTCTACTTTACGACTCTTCAGATTTAGAGACCACCTATTTTCCGAAAGAACTTCTCTGATAGGCCTTTGGATTCCCACCAGATTCCTTCCCTAGGTCACTACACTGAGGTCGTTGTCGCTGCTAGATACTGTAGCAATAATTCTTGCCTGTCACTTTTTTGGAGTAAACAAAACAACCCTTAACTTTCTCGTCAAGTATTGTTTTCGTGCACTAGGTTGAATGGCATCAACTATTGTTACTTACAGGCCTTACCAAACTTCCTTTCAACACTTCTTGCTTGTGTTAGGACATTACTCCGAGCTTTCTCTCTTCTCAGTAAGGTCGAAGTCCTGTCGCTGACCGTTTGAGTCTTTCAATAACATATACCTTTTTTTGTTTCGCTATATGCAGCTGGCGTGTATATGTATTCTGGTCTATTGTTAATACCTACAGCTGCTCTTCAAATGAGTTCGTTTACTTCTGTGCCCTTTTTTCTACGGATTTGAGGTAGTTGTCAAAGTTTAACGTTTCTTAGTATGGAGAGCGATGAACTCAGCCTATTTGCCGTGAGCGTGTTGGGGCTGATATATGATTTTATTGCCTGTCAGTCACCTCTGCGTTTCACACAACAATTCCCTGTTACGGCGCTTAAAGATACATCTCTACTCAAAATAAGAAATTTTCAAAATTTCTGATTTTGGTGTTATAGTCCCCATTTTTGATATTACTGTATCAATTTTCTAGTCATGTACTCTGGATTGCAAATATCCACACGTAAGACAAAGGTGATGGATTTTTTTCGTGGAACTGATCCCGTACAGGCAAAAATTGTTATAGATGGTATTGTCCTGGAACAAGTTAGCAATTTTGAATACCTGGGCTACAGTGTGTCTTTTAATGCAAGCAACGAAATTGCATAAGTTCAACCTTATGTGCGGGACCATTAAGCGAACCCTTAAGTCACCAAGTAAGGAACACGCCAAAAATTCTACAAGGTGATGGCTCTGTCCACGCTTCTTTATGGGTCTGAGAATTGGACTTTAACGAAAGTTCAGGCCAGTCGCATCCAAGCGGCAGAAACGAGATTACTCAGGCACGTGGCAGGGTATGCTCTCCATGATCATAGAAGAAACACAGATTTGCGGCAGGAACTGAATATTATGAGTATACTCGACAGGATCGCCCAGTATCGGTTGAATTGGTGGGAACATCTTTGCCTAAAGGATGACTGCCGCATCCCCAAACAACTCTGCAACTATAAACCGAGGGGACGGAGAAGTGTGGGACGTCCGAGGAAGCGCTGGAGTGACCAGCTCTAATATTTGCCTATTTGAGCCTGGAACAAGCTATCCTTGGTTTAATCCGTGAAGATGTACTCTGTGTCTTCAAAATCTTGACCCAAAAGTAACTGGTCATCAGCAAACTGTAATGAATAAAGTGTATCACCATCAAGTGGAATTCATGTTTCTGCACATTTTTTCCAAGTGTCTATTGCTTTCTCCGTATACATTTTGAAAAGCGTGGTTGGTAGACAACACCCCTGGCGTAAACCTTTGGTCACTTGAAACCCTGGTGACAAATTAATTTCTATTTCTGTTCTCAGTATTGAATTGTTATAAAATTTTGTATTGCTTTTATTATAATGGAGTCGATAGTAGTTGATCTTAAAGCTGCCCACAGATTGGCTAACGGTACATTGTCAATTATTGAGTGTTATGAATTATTTGGATGAAGATAAACGTAATTTTCAATTAACTCCTGGATATTCTGTTGTACTTTGATCACCTAATTTCTCTTGTAATAATTATAAATCTATATTTTCTACAGAAGTTTCTATATTCAACAGCTACTCCTGTTGAATAGAAATTGAACTACATAGTGGCACTGATTCTTAATCACTGACTTTTCGTAGTTGTTAAATATTAATACCGACCTATTAAAATTCATAATATTCACATTTTAATACAAGTTTAGTACCAAAGACATGTAAACTAATTATTATAATAGATTTCAGACACCAAAAGATAAACAAATTTATGTGCAAAATTTGTGATTTACACCTATTACAAAAAACTATTCCATTCACTTCAGAAGAAAGCAATTTAAATAAAATTAGTACAGTAAGTAAAAGAAATTGTAGCAAGAGATCTGTAAATATTTCACACGTGTCTCTCACAGTTTCTGAGATAGTTGATTGTAATGATCGAAATTTAAAAAATTTTTAATTCCTCGATCAAGTGACACGTTCCCACACTCAAGTCGACGGACACAAGCCCAGGTCGTAAATAATGACGAATCAGGGGCACGTCAAACCCGACGACAGTGCGAAGACAAAGAAAAAACGTCTGAGCACTGCACACAATGAGTATTTCAGGGCGTCGCTGACAGCTAGCCGTTTGTCACAATTTACAGCACCCAACAATCTGAAACAAAGACTTCGTACAGCTGCTGAGTTACACGGAATCGAGACGGAACGCCTGCTGTGGAGGTGAGGCGTAACTGCACAATTATGAAAGGCTTTACTATGTTACAAAAGGAGTACAGAGCAATTTTAACGGAGAGATAGACAATAGACGTAACTCAGTGAATACTGCCAGTGCATCCTGCACAGCGTGAAAACAAACCTTTGACAGTTTACTGAGATTTACGACTGGAAAGTAGAGTTCCACCGAAATGACGCCAACGAAGGGTTGATAATCAGGGGAACGAACGTCGAGGAACTTAAACAATTAACCAAGACTCTGGAGCCTGTTAACAAAAGCTCAAGTCAGAACCTTAGGGAAAGTCTAAACAAAGGATAACAGAAGGCCATGAAATTGCCCTAGTTTCTAAGAATCCGTGCCACGCTCGTCACATGAAACACTCCGGGGATGACGACGACCAACCAGCGTCAAGCATCTTCTAAGAGAGCTCGTGGAGAGAGTAGGAAGGGTTCGGACGACGAATCGTGAAACAGAGGATGAGATCTGCAGAAGAGTAGGAATTCGTACGACCAATCAAGAATCCGAGAAGGCGTAGAAATCCAAAACTTAGACTTATGGGTAAGACGTTCCAATAAAACTGTTTGGCGAAGACGCGGAGCGGGCAGTCAGTCATTCAATCGAACAGTTAGTCGCAGTTAATAGTCAGTCGGTAGTCAAGAGTATGTAGTTGTTAATAGTAGCAGTTGATAGTCGCAATTAATAGTCAGAAGTTAGTACGTACGATAGACAGACGATTGATTATGTCGGAACAGTAATACGGTTCGTGATAGAAACAGTTTGTGCGACCGACCGGATTCACTAATTTGTAAATTCATAAGTGAACAGAGACATCGATATAGTCACACTTATACACAATTCTGTGCGGGAAACATAAACTATAAGTGCGCACGGGACTTGAAACCTCAACTGACGCGCACATAGTAACATACTAATTAGCATTTAAAGTAGAACAGTGAGTGACACTTCAAACATTCTCACACCACAATGTATCACCATGTTGAACAATTAATTGAATAAACTATACCAAACAATTAAGCACGCAGTACGCGATACACCCAGATAGACGGAACAGTTAACCAAGCACACAAACATGGCAAACTTTCAGAACAATTCAGTCTAATGACAACATTAACACCTCACTATTTGAACTCCGGACACTCGACATCAGCGGGTTACCACAACACCATACACATGACGGGAGTGGAGATTTAGTGGAGTGAAGTGAAGTTATCAGTGCTCTTCGTAACAGTGATTATGATCTTCGACGAATCACCCAGAAAGTATCTTCTCACGACGGCGGAATTGGATAAACACTCTCAAAGATAAGCCTTATGTCTATTTAATCTTAGTAGTATATACTACTGTTCTGTTGTCTCTTTTCAAAGAACTAACCCCAAGAGAATAAATATATATGAATCATATGAATCATAAAATCTATAAAATAACACTAACGTAATTCGTCATCTGAGAAATAATGAACGCATTTTAGGTAGGAATAAGTATATTTGTTAATTGTTTATTGTTCGTATATGTTTTATATATATATATATATATATATATATATATGTGCATTATTTACTGCATTTGAATGTACCATGTGTTTATGTTTCAGGAAACATCGTATAAATTGATAAATTGTATTTATATCATGTGTTTTAATATGTATGTAATTTGCAGGATATAGTTACTTAATTCAGTAACAAGTGTAATAAATAAGTAGTTAATTTACAGTATTCATGCGTTCATTATTGAAATTTAACCTTTATTATTGATGTATCTCATGTTAAGTATTACACTAAAAATCTCACAACTTATGCTAAACATCAATGGACACAATAAACTCGACCATTGAAACGTCTGATTAATAGACTCATAAATCGTATTTAATTAGTCACTGTGTTGAGTCTAGTCTGACGAATAGAAACAAATTTAGATATATCAAATTTAACGTATAACATAAATCTTTAATTAATATGATTCATAATTGATGAGTAATTAATCTAAGCAGATAATTAGCACAGATTAATATTCACTAGATGTAAATGGTTTACACAATTAATTACCACAGAGGTAAATTACATTTACACCACTAAATGTAAATGGCGTCCAACTTCAGGGCTAGATACCTGTGAGGAAGTGATAAATTCATATAATTTACCACTAATCCCATTTACATCACTAAATATACATGGCGCCCATCGCATGGCAAAAGAGAGCAGACAGTAGTATTTAGATTAGTTAAAATAATATAGTACGTAAGATATTAAATAAGTGTAAGGTTAGCTTGACTGGTAAATGATAACGCGAAGCAAGGCAAAAATTGCTAACGGCAGTTCTGACAGCATGGACTTTGACGTTAACAACCAGTTAGGCGCACCCGACACCAACGAAGAAAACTCATCAGTCGTCGAACCAAATATGACTGAGGGGACGTCAGATGTCAGAGCGCGGGGACAGGGGTCACAGCAACCACAGAACCCCCAACAACAAGGAGAAGTCACATTACAATCATTGATGGACTTCATGAGCAAGAAACTTGAAGTAATTCAAGAAATCAATCAGAAATTCGATGAAGTTAACAAAAAATTCGATCAACAGAATCAGAAATTCGATCAACAGAAAGAAGAAATCAACCAGAAATTCGATCAACAGAAAGAAGAAATTAAAGAAGAAATCAATCAGAAATTCGATAAAATTAACGAAAATTTTAATAATCATAAGGAAGACGTCAGGCAGCAGATGGCCGAACAGCTCACGCTTATACGATCAGAAATGCGTGACCATAAGACCAGTTGCGACGATAAGATAAGTGAAGTCCTAAAGAAACAAGAGGGCGCTACAAGAGAAATAAAAGATGACACCAATAAGAAGTTTGAAGAATTGTGGGAAGCCCCGAGAGTCGGACCACCAAGAACTCAAAAACCTAGCACAGACCACACAATCGAGCATAAAGAAAGTCCATAACAAGCTAGATCTACACATCAATAGTAATCAGAAGAAGCAGGAAGAACTGAAGACCGAATTATACCACACACTGCGACAGCAGCAACAAAAGATAGGTGAAGTAGACGTTGTTCCACACATTGCAACAGAAAATCGATGAAGTAGACGGCCGACAAAAAACGACCGAACAGAAGCTCGACGAAAACGTCAAAGAGAAAACAACCCACATTCAGGAACTCAGGTGTCAAGTAGAGAGACTGCGGCGACAGATCACCGATGGGGAGTCTGGGCCTCACAGAACAGTAAACGGACAAATACAGGTTGAATTGAAGTATGACGGAACCGACAGATTCCCGATGGAGTTCCTAAAGGAGTTGTCGGAGTTTCAAGAATCCTATTACCCGAGCAGCGACATCAGGTGGATTTGCAAACACCTAGAGAAGGACGCAAGTATATGGTGGCGTGTGATCCGGGACCAGATAAATACCTTCGAAGAATTCAAGGAGGCATTCACTCTGAAGTATTGGGGGTTGGAACGACAGGACATTATCCGCGAAAACCTTGAGTACGGCAGGTTTGAATGGCAGGGACCCGTCACAGCTATACAGTACGTCGAGAGGATTCTTTTGGAAAGTCGACAGTTAACACCAGCGTTGACCGACCGCCAATTGATAAGAAAAATTTCGAGGCACTTTGGAAGGGACTTGCAGATCGCCGTTATAACACGCGGGATCGTCACCATACCCAATTTCGAAGCCTTGATCACTGAATACACTAGCATTCAATCAAGCAATGCAGGAAATAGACGTGCGCAATATAGGATAACGAACGAAAGGGAAACCGGAACTGTCGATCGTCCCAGTGGTAACTTTGTCAACAAGAACGAGGGTGAGAGGAAACCAGTTTGGCAAGAACGGGCGCACGGCGGTAACCGTTACGAGAATAAATCACACGGAGTGGTAAACACCGTCGAATACCTGAACTCCAAACCGAGTACAAGTCAGGCAAGCGACGACAGCAATTCAAGGTCGAACAATGACCAGAACAACAAAAAAAAAAACACCCCTACACAGCGAACGACATAGTTTTTGACAACAACAAAAACAACCCCACTAATAATGTCAATATCCTGGTACCTGACTTAAGAGATGACCTACTGAATGAATATGACGAGGACATCACGAAACAGATATTAAAATGTCCCGAAATAATCATACAATTTAACAACAACATTAAAGTTTTAGCACTTGTCGACACCGGCTCAGTTATTAATGGGTTGTCAGAAGAATGGTTCAATGCAAACAAAAGGGACATTGAACCATATGAGATTTTACCCATGACGAACTCTCTAATCATTAGTGCTGTTGGGAACAAGTCCAAGTTAATTAGAAAACAAATACTATGCGACATAGAAATTGACGGGATCAAAAATGAGTGTGTCTTTCTAATAATACCTGACCTTATTAAACAATGTATATTAGGGATAAGTTTTTTACAGGAGGTAGGATGTCGTATCGACATTGGCAGTAAGAAAATAGAAATAGTGAATGCGGCTGATGAAGAGGTGCACGCCGTACCCATCATGAACATGGAACTAATGGATAATGGAGAAGAAGAAGAAATCTTGAGGAGCATCGACGAGAAGATATCAAACATGGAATGTCAAGACGAGGAGATATTGGGAAATTTGAAGGAAATTTTTGTTAAGAATAGAAGAGTGTTTAGGGAATGCCCGGGGAGAATAGACGGATACGAGCATGAGTTTCAAGTTACGGACAGTACCGACGACGACGACGGACGTACAGTACTTTCAACGGGGTTGGCCTGTACCACTTGCTTATCAGAAGAAAGTAAAGGACGAGATTGATAGAATGCTGCGATACGGTGTGATTGAACGTTGTACAAGCCCGTTCATAAATCCACTCGTAACAGTCATTAAAAGAGATGGAAGGGTCCGTCTATGCCTGGACGCAAGAAAGATAAACGGCGTTACTATTCCCGACTATGAAGGCGTTTCTCCAATAAACGAGATCTTGGCAAAATGTAGCGAAATGCGATATCTATCCACTGTCGATTTGTCGAGCAGCTTTTGGCAAGTACCTTTGAAGGTAGAGTGCAGGAAGTATACCGCGTTCATGTATGAGGGAAGGTGCTACCAATTCACCGTTACACCATTCGGCCTTAGTACCAGTTCTGCGGCACTAACACGCGGATTGGATACGGTCTTAAATGAAAATGTTAAGAAAAACACATTAATATACGTAGACGATTGTCTATGCTATTCTGACGATGTTAAAACACACTTAGAACATTTAGAGGCATTATTAAATAATCTAAACGAAAATAACTTGACCGTCAACCTAAATAAGTCACAGTTTTTCAGGAAAGAAATATCGTATCTTGGATACCAACTAACAACACGCGGCATCCAAGCTACGGAAGAGAAAGTGAAAGCCATTATGGACTTCCCTAAGCCCAAGAACCAGAAACAGTTAAAGGGTTTCCTAGGACTCACTAACTTTTATAACCGTTTTACTAACAAATATGCGGAGACAACACAACCCCTCCATGAATTATTGAAGAAGAATCACAAATTTGTATGGACGAATGAATTAAACGACTGCTTTGACAGAGTCAAAAACCTATTTATTGACGCTGTAGTTTTAAGATTTCCGCGCCCAGACCAGAGGTATTATATACAGTGTGATGCAAGTGATTACGCATACGGAGGACAACTTTACCAGCTGGATGAAGACGGGGAGATCGGCGTAATCGCCTTCACTAGTAAGACATTCAAGGGTGCTGAGCGGAACTACTATACTACGGAAAAAGAGCTTTTAAGTATTGTCCGATGCTTAGAAAAATTCCGAATATACGTTCTCGGACAACCATTAACGATCATCACCGACAACAAGGCGTTGACATTCTTAAACAAATGCCATCTAAATAATTCTCGGATTACACGATGGATTCTTGCAGTGCAGGAGTATAAGTTCGAAATAATTCATTGCAAGGGTAAGGAAAACATCGTAGCCGACATCTTAAGTAGATATCCACACGATGCAAATTTAGAAGAGATTCACGACAACACACATGAATATTTAGTTAACCACATAACCGTGAAAATGAGACTTGAGGTGCGGAAGTTAATCCAAAATATTGGAAAGCACCAGATGGAAGACGATAAGCTAAAGGCGATCATCACTAGATTTAAGGAGGGAAATATAGACCCTAAATTAACTAAATTTTATAAATATGTTAACGATAAGTTGTATAGGCGACAGCGGAATGAATGGAAGCTGTATGTTCCTAGCAACATATATGGGGACATAATTGCTGAAATCCATCATATGTTCGGGCATTTAGGAACAAAAAAGTGTATTAAAATGATCCAGGAACATTTCACATTCGACCGGATGTCAAAGAAAATAAAAACGTATATAAAAACCTGTGACCTATGCCAGAAGTGCAAAGACACCAACAACAGAGAGCTATTTGGTGGCACACGCGCTGTGATACCTACAGCCAAAGGAGATCTGGTAAGCGCAGATTATTATGGACCCCTACCGACAGGAACGGGTGGAGTCAAATATTTATTAGTCATAGTGGATAATTTCACGAAATATGTCAAATTATTCACCCTCCGGAGAGCAACAACCACTACGACGTTACGGAGAATAAAAACGTATTGCGAACTATTTGGACGTCCGCGGACCATTTTGACGGACAACGGAACACAGTTCACCTCCAAGAGATGGGTCAACGGTCTAAAGGAGTTGGACATACAACCAAAGTTTACTGCAATACGTAATCCATGTACCAATCTTGCCGAGCGGATTAACCGGCAACTGGGAAACTTGTTTCGCATTTTCATAAGTGACCAACACACTAAATGGTCCCAATACGTGAAAACGATTGAAGCGTGTCTAAACGAGGTGTACCACGAGACGATCGAAATAACCCCTCATGAAGCACACCTCGGCACGAGACCTACACGAGCATGGGAGCAATGCTTGGACAAAGGAGTCATTAGCAGCGAAGGAAAACGCGAAAACAATATATTTGTAAAGATAAAGGAGAAGCGAGAGAAACACGCGAAACGCTGCAATGAGAAGAAGAAAATCACAAAATTTGCGATTGGCGACAAGGTTCTGGTGAGAGCATTCCACCAATCCGACGCTGCGTCAAAGAGAATTGACAAGTTCTTCGAACTTTTCGCAGGACCATATAAAATCAACCGCATCATCGGCGAGGCCACATATGAGCTCGTGGAGTGCGATAGCGGGAAGATGAGAGGGAAATTTAATATACGGCAAATTAAGGCGTATCATGAGCCAGCGAACGGAAGTATAGATAACACGAGTGGTAGCGACGACTCCCGGCGACCAGCAGAAGACATAGGTTAGGTAATTTGCTCGCGCGGCCAGTCCAGCTAACCAAATAATGATGTGCATTTTACTTGTTGTGTTTAGTCTGTATTTCAATGCTAACTGTGTTTGTGATCATCACATAATTGTCATTCGTTATGTTAATTAGACATATAAATATCAACATATACAGAAAGTGATTTGTGAAGTGTACCATGTGTCAGAAGGACATTGTGATACTATGACACAGGACACCAAAGACGTTAATAATTATGAATAATAACTTGTTAAAATGTAGAGAATCGAATAATTTGTTTATGTAATTAATAATTCAAAATGGACGATTGTTTTATAATTTAAGAGTATGCATCACGAAGTATGCTGATTCCTTAACTGTTTAATTAATATGTATGTTTCTTTTGTCAATGTAATCATTATAATATGTTACGAATTGATCATATGTATATATTTGTTAGTATCAACTGTATTCTTGAGACAGTAATAACAAGTTTAAAAGTATTTTATTGCTATATAGGTCATCGACATAAGATCGATTAATATAATGGGTAGCTAATCTACAGCTTATCTAGTACATTGTATATAAACAGTAACGAGACAAACTGTCAAATGGACAAACGTCCATGTCTTAAATTCAATTATTTACTCGAAATCGTATTGTACAGTCCGCATATGGACAGACAAAGTGTAAAAAATGCGTTCATTCACTCAGATGTGCGGCAATAAATTCATATGACCATATAAAACATTAAGATGGGGAATAATAATTAATTGCTTCCTATGAGAGATAGATGTCAGTCAACCATGTCCATTCCGAAGCAGACATCCACGACTGGGACAGAGCGCAGAAATTGGATCAGATGTCTCCCGAAGTCCAACATCCAATCCAATTTGGGGACAATGTAATGATCGAAATTTAAAAAATTTTTAATTCCTCGATCAAGTGACACGTTCCCACACTCAAGTCGACGGACACAAGCCCAGGTCGTAAATAATGACGAATCAGGGGCACGTCAAACCCGACGACAGTGCGAAGACAAAGAAAAAACGTCTGAGCACTGCACACAATGAGTATTTCAGGGCGTCGCTGACAGCTAGCCGTTTGTCACAATTTACAGCACCCAACAATCTGAAACAAAGACTTCGTACAGCTGCTGAGTTACACGGAATCGAGACGGAACGCCTGCTGTGGAGGTGAGGCGTAACTGCACAATTATGAAAGGCTTTACTATGTTACAAAAGGAGTACAGAGCAATTTTAACGGAGAGATAGACAATAGACGTAACTCAGTGAATACTGCCAGTGCATCCTGCACAGCGTGAAAACAAACCTTTGACAGTTTACTGAGATTTACGACTGGAAAGTAGAGTTCCACCGAAATGACGCCAACGAAGGGTTGATAATCAGGGGAACGAACGTCGAGGAACTTAAACAATTAACCAAGACTCTGGAGCCTGTTAACAAAAGCTCAAGTCAGAACCTTAGGGAAAGTCTAAACAAAGGATAACAGAAGGCCATGAAATTGCCCTAGTTTCTAAGAATCCGTGCCACGCTCGTCACATGAAACACTCCGGGGATGACGACGACCAACCAGCGTCAAGCATCTTCTAAGAGAGCTCGTGGAGAGAGTAGGAAGGGTTCGGACGACGAATCGTGAAACAGAGGATGAGATCTGCAGAAGAGTAGGAATTCGTACGACCAATCAAGAATCCGAGAAGGCGTAGAAATCCAAAACTTAGACTTATGGGTAAGACGTTCCAATAAAACTGTTTGGCGAAGACGCGGAGCGGGCAGTCAGTCATTCAATCGAACAGTTAGTCGCAGTTAATAGTCAGTCGGTAGTCAAGAGTATGTAGTTGTTAATAGTAGCAGTTGATAGTCGCAATTAATAGTCAGAAGTTA